>JAXCHO010000234.1:13885000-16385000 GCA_036630365.1 Acanthiza pusilla
TGGCAGGCTCCTGGGAAGCACAGAGCCTTGAGCTGCATGGCTGTGTGGGGACCACAGCTGCAGGGGGTGGCTGTCCCTCGCTGTCCCTTCCCAAGGGCCAAAGACAAGGGTCCCAGCTGCTGGGTGACAACACCTCTTGCACGATACCCTTGATAGCCCTGAATCATCAGAGAGACTCCTGCTGAGCCACCTGCTGGTGTTGAGGCTGGACAAGATCCCTCGGATGGGTGGGGGTCCTACTCCCACTACCAGGATGGGGGTGTGGGGAGGAGCACAGGAGTCTCTGCCCTGACACCTGCAACCCCACAGCAGAGGCCCCTCACCCAGAACTGTAAAGTTGATGGAGGGCTAGGGGGAGAGCTTGGGAACTCGCCCACTACTCACAGCTCTGTGACATTCTTGGGGATCCCCTTGGGCAGGGCCTTGAGGTGCTTGTTGCTGCAGCGGACAACGGTGTCGAGGCAGGTGCATTCCTGCGGGCACTGGGGCCGGGGGATGCAGGTGGTCTCCTCCTTACCTGCACCAGACATGGAAAGCCACCAAGTCACCAGGGTCCAGCCCTTGGGCATCGTGTGAGGTCAGATTCAATGCCTTGTGCCTGCCTAGGATGGCTCCCCTCCCATGCCAACCATTCTCCCCTGCCCCCAAAGCAGCGTGCTGCAGGGAATAGCAGTCAGGAGTTAGCAGTGCAGAAATTGCTCCTGCACCGAGAAACTGCCTGCCCCACTGGTGCAGATGCTCTGATTTTCGCCATTTTCATGCAAAAACAGTCACACGGACAAGAGAGATAAGAGTACAGAAGAAGGGGCTCAGCCCTGCAAATCCTCCTGAAACAACGTTCTTCACCCATCTCCCAGACACAGGTTAGACAGAGCAGAGCCTATGCCGAGCAGCCAGAGGAGCTGGCACTGCTCCCCTTCCCTGCTGTGACGCTGGAATCCTGCGGGAGAGGCATCCCTGGGACAACCGTATGCTATCTCGCACCGTTAGGAAAGGCGCAGGATGCAACCCTTCAGTCTTTGACGTGGTGGAGGAGGGAAAGCAGAAGAAAGGATGATTTGTTTGTAAATATTTTCCAGAGGGCTCAAAAGCTGCTCTAAATTTAAAAAATAAAATATATAAAAAGGTTTTTCTCCCCACGCACACTCCCCGTCTGCTCCATCTGCCCAGCTCTGGCGCATGTGCAAGGTTGAGAAGGGAAGGAGGGAAGGAGCAGGATGAATCCCGGTGGGCTTTGCCTACACATCTGCTCCTGTCAGCACCCAGGGCACAGCGTTTGCTAGCACAGACCCACTGACGTACAAGAGGCAGAGGTGCAGGGGGTGCAAACTCCTCTCCTGAGTGGTTGAGTGCAGCCCCAAGGGCTGGGTACCAGGAAGGAAAACTTTTGTATCGCTAGGAGGAGGGTGTTCATGGGGCCCCCTGAGCTACTGGCTTGCCACAGGCACATCCTGGGAGCAGGGATGGTGCTGGGACAAGGAGCACGGTGTCATCCTGGGAGGAGCAGCCTGGTCTCCCCTCACCCCCAGCACCACAGGGCCCACGAGTTACCTTCCTCACACCTGAAGTCGGGGAAAGCCACGTCCTGGAGCGGGATCTGCCGGAGGAAGTCGGGGTTTTGGCACCGAGGGTTCCCTGTCACGATCTTCCTCTTGCGCAGCCAGTCCCCCAGCCAGGCCAGCTGGCAGTTGCAGTTGAAGGGGTTGGCGAGCAGGTTCCTGCACAGGAAGGAGCACAAGGGCAGCCCCTGAACACCCACCAGGCAAGGGGACCCGCAGCTTTCTAATGCATTGTGGACAGGCTGGGATCACCCCCCCGGGGCCCGGGACGTACAGCGTGGAGAGAGACTGCAGCGTGTCAAAGGCACCCGGAGCAATGGTGCTGATCTGGTTGTCGTACAGGGAGAGCAGGCGGACGTTGCGCAGCCCTGTGAAGCTGTCATTGTGGATGCAGCTGATGCGGTTGTTCCTCAGCATCCTGCAGAGGAAAGAGAACA
Source organism: Acanthiza pusilla (assembly GCA_036630365.1). NCBI lineage: Eukaryota > Metazoa > Chordata > Aves > Passeriformes > Acanthizidae > Acanthiza > Acanthiza pusilla. The sequence continues at coordinate 13,886,997 of JAXCHO010000234.1, forward strand.
AGGGCACCTACAACACGGGCAGGCGCCACGGGGGAAACCCACCTCAGCAGTGCCTGGGCTGTGCCCACCTCAGTGTTGGGCAGCAGAATGAGCCTGAGCAAGTCCCTGAGCAGCAAAAACCTGCCCTCCCAGCACTGGATACAGCCAGCTGATGGGCAGGGCACTCCTGAGCTGGCCCCGCAGGGAGGCAAGGAGTAGGGACGTCCCCATCCCTGTGCTGATGGAGGAGAGGGGACTCACAGTGTCCTCAGCCCGTCCAGGCCCCTGAACATGCCGCTCCGCACAGACTCCAGCTGGTTGACAGTGAGGTGCAGCTCGTTGACAGAGGATGCCCCCTCGAACGCCCCATCCTCGATCTCCGACACCTTGTTGTTGCTGAGGTTGCTGTGAAAAGGGGAAGGCAGGCTGGGATGGGAGCTCTGCCTTGACCTCATCCTGAAGTCTGCCTGCCCCAAATCCCACTAAGCACCGTGTGATGCCAGTCCCTCAAAGGACCCTCAGGCTGGGACATGCCCTCCATTTCACACCCCAGTCTGCCCTGGCATCAGGACCCCCATGTGCCTTCCCAGCCCTCAGGCTCTCCTGACATGGCCGTGCCTGCCCAATACTCACATTTTCTTCAGATGTGGGAGTTTCTTGAAAATTCCAGTGGCCTCCAGGATGGAGATTTCATTGTTGTTCAGGCGTCTACAATGGGAAGCAGGAAAGAGAGCTTGGGAGATGGCTGCAAAGTACCTGGCACAACCCAAACCCCAGTGCCAGCGAGGCGCCTACTGCAGGAGGGAAGGCAGAGCAAGAGAGGAGACTCTTACAGCTCAGCTGTGGACTGCGGGATGCGATCTGGGATCTTGGTGAGTTTCAGGTTGGAGCACTCGACCACACCCGATTCACAGCGGCACTTCGGGGGGCAGATCACATCACTGTTGCATTCACTGTTCAGTTGGTAATCCTCTGTCCCTGCGTGATGGTGAGAGCAGCACGGGCTACCATGAGCAGAGGCACAGGGGCTGCACCTGCCCACCCTCCCTCCGATCCTCCCACATCCCCACCTGGTCTCATTCTCTTCCTGAGCTCCCCTCATTCCAGCCCCTATGCACATATTACTCTTCTCCATGCCCAAAGCAGCTTATCTGCAGGGATATTTGTCCTGGGTGCTGCACTGCCCACAACCCTCCTGCAAACAGAGCTGGATCCTGGGGACGCCTCTGTGCCCATCCAGGTAATGGCACGATGGGAGATGCCACAACACATCCTGGTACCCAGCATATGGGAAATGAAGTGTGGTTCTGTGGGGCCAGACCACGGGGCTTTGGCACAAACCCTCGCAGGCAGACTGGCCTAACGGGCACCATGCACACACCCATGCACACACGTGTGGCTCCTCCACTCACCTGGGATGAAATACTGCTCTTTGGCTGCGGATAAAAGAGCACATCAGCACCCTGAGCACACAGGCACCAGGCGGGGACAGGGATGAGGACAGCCGTGTCACAGGGTGCCCGTGACAGGGCTGGGGACAGCTCTCACCCGAGCAGCGAAACTTCTTGCTCTTGATCTGGCCGATGCGCTTGTTGGCCAAGCGCCGGGGGCTGGCGCAGCGGGCTCCGCTGGTCTCAACGGGGTTGGCACGGAGGAAATCTGCCAGCCACTTCAGGTTGCAGTCACAGATGAAAGGGTTCTGAGCCAGGTGCCTGTGCCAGGGACAGCGGGTGACACACTGCCAGGGACAGTGCATGACAGACCACTAGGGGCAGTGGGTGATCACCAGCTCCAGCCCTGGAGATGCTGTTCCCCCAAAGGCTTGCCTGCCCAGGCATGGGAGCTGATATGGACACTCACAGAGTCTGGATAGCCCGCAGGGAGGTGAACGTGCCTTTGGCCAGGCTCTGGATCTTGTTGTCATAGAGTGAGAGCAGCGAGAGGTTCTGCAGGTCCTGGAAGGCATCTGCCCGTACACAGTTGATCTTGTTGGCATTGAGAAGCCTGGTAGGGAGGGAGAGGGATGTGAGTCTGGGGACACCCCTTCACTGCACCATGGGTGCTAGGGACCTCAGTCCTGCTTCCCTGTGTCCCTGAAAAGCACCCCACACAGCCACTGGCGCCTTACAGCAGCTGCAGGGCAAAAAGTCCTCCAAAGACGCCCTTGGGGAGGTCCGTGATCTTGTTGCCATACAGCACCCTGGGAGAGAACAGCTGGTGTGAGAGAGATGGGGGGAGTGGAGTGGGAGTGCCATGGTTAAGGGGGCACAGCATCCACCCCACCCCACTTACAGGGAGTTCAGCGAGCGCAGCCCCTGGAAGGCATCAGGGGCGATCTCCGAGATCTGGTTGTTGCTCAGGTCTCTGAAACCCAAAGGGAGAAGGTGGCCTGGTCCCCTCTTCTCTTGCCTCATGTCCTCACCCTTCTGCTAGGTCCAGGGGACCACCCCCAACACCCAAAATACAGAGCTGGGGGTACCAAGACTCCCTTCCAGTGCTGCCACATGGGGCACCCATGTCACAGCAGGTGCCCCACGCCTGTCAGCTCTCAGCAGTGGCCAGCAGAGTGAAGGGTATTGGGGTTTGGGGTGAGCGGGTAGAGGCTGCACGCTTACATCCGCCGCAGCTTCTTGTAGGATGAGAAGGCTCCTGGGGGGATGGACTTGATACCATTGAGCTCCAAACGTCTGCAAAGAGACGAGGGAGAGATGAGGGCTCTAGGGCTGGCCAACCCCCAGAACCTCACTGACAGGGCTCGGGGCTGCAAGACCCCTAAGGTCACAGTAAGTTATCCCATAGGTGTGGAAATATTCTGTCCAGAGACAACTTGCGTCCTGGGGCTGGAGCTTTCTCCATCAGGGAGAGGTGGCATGGGTGGGGGAACCATGGTGCCTAGGGTGGGGGAAGCACCTCTCCTCCCCAGGACCTTGGATTTGGGAGTGCCTGCTGCCTCCCACATGCTTTGTGCACCGTCCCAGCAGGGGCTTTGCACCATAATTGGATTCCTCTAAGGAGATTATTTCTCTATTTACATTTTTAATGCAGCTAAATCCAGGGCTAAATCTGGGCAGTGTGAGAGAAGGGCAAGGAAGGCCTGCTGCCCTGTGGAGCGTCTGAGCTGTGAGGCTTGCTCCTGTGTGCCCAGTGCCTTGAGCCACCCAGAGCCTGGTGGAGATGGTGTGGGGCCATACTCACATCTCTGTCATGGTCTCGGGCAGGTTGGCGGGGATGGCCGTCAGCCCCTTGCCCCGACAGTCCACAATGCCGTTGCTGCAAGTGCACATGGCTGGGCAGGAGCCAGAGGACAAGCTGCAGAGCTGGGCATGTGCTGAGTCCGTTTGTCCTGCCAGGGAAGCAGCCAGCATTGGAATTGCAAAGAGCTGAGCCAGGCCAGTATGTGGCAGCACCCTGAAGAAGGGACCCCAGCTCAGCATGCTGGGACAGTTCACGGCACCCTTGAGCGGGTGTACAAGGTCTTGGTGCACCCCAACCCCCTGCAAAAGCTCCAGAGGCACAGACTGATGCACTGTCGCACTAATGGGGGGCATTGTCCTCATATTGTCCCCACACCAAGGACTGTGTTGCCCTGAGATGAGCCTACAGCATGGGTTCTGAGGCTCTGAGCTGGAGCGCATGGCAGGGAGTAGAGATGGGCTGCATCGGTGACACAAGCCTTGTCCCCCCAGCCTGTGTCCCTGCCCTGCCACCCACCACCTCCCCTGCCCCCCTCACCAGAGCAGCTGAACTCATTCTTCTGGATCTCAGCCACGTTGAGGCCGCGGAGCTGGGCAGGAGCGGCACACTGGGTGAAGAGCCCGATGGTGGGGCGCTGGCGCAGCCACTGCGAGAGCCAGGCCAGGTGGCAGTCGCAGAAGAGATGGTTGGAATGCAGGCGGCTGCAGGTGGATGGAGCAGTCAGCAGCCACAGGACAGCTCCTGCCCACCCCACTGCCCTCCAGCTGCCCCAGCCTGGCTCATCCCAAAGGCTGGGGGCATTCAGGGGGAGACAGAGGAGCCTAAGAGCATCTGTGCCAGTTGCCAAGGCCACCTTGCTCGGCAGTACTTGCAGATGCTCTGCAGGGGTGTCCCTTCCATTCCCTCCCCATAGTGCAGCCCCAGCACTATTGAGCTCCCAACATCAGCAGCAGAGCTGGGGACATCCCACTCTAGCCCAGGAGGTCCCTCTCACCACCATGGCCCTGGCACTCACAACGTCCTCAGCTTGGGCATGTGGTTGAAGCTGGACACGGGGATTGAAGTGATATTGTTGTTATTCAGGGTCCTGCAGGAAGACAAAGAGGGGCAGTCAGGACAGACAGGCTGTAAATGGGAACGTGAGATCATTTAGGTGGCACCAACCCCTGGGAGCAATCTGGCACAGAGTGAATGGATGGAGAACCACAGGGTGGGGACAGCCCAACCCCCCCAACAGGGCTTGCTGTCCTTTCCAGGCTTCTCCTCTCCACAGGTGGCCCCCCAGGACATGATCAAGCCCTGGAGCACAGCTGTACAGCAGTGGTACCAGACCCCTGCTCAGGCCCTGCTCAAGCCCAGGGAGAAATGGCATGCTGGGGATGTCCCTGCAGCACCTCAGTGAGCGGGGACACCCAAGGACACCCTCATCCTTCATGGGGTTGCAGCTGAAGGCTCCAGCCTGCCCCCAGTCACTTACAGGACCTCCAGCCCCCGCAGGGCACGGAAAGCCCCATCCTCGATGCAGCTGATCTGGTTCTTGTCCAGCTGCCTGCAGGAGAAAGGGAGAAAAGGGGAAAATTGTTGGGACAGCTCAGGCAGAGAACGATCAGTACTCCCGAACATTTCCGGTACCTCCTGCCACTGGACCTGACCCCAAACTCCCTCACACCCAACACTGCCAGGACTCACAGGTTCTTGAGATCGGTGGCCCCACGGAATGCTTTCCTGGGAATGGCCTGGATGAAGTTCTCACTCAGGTCCCTGCGAAGAAAGAAGCAGGAAGGAAAATGAGCAGTGCCTGGAAAGTGCGATGTCCCACGGGAGCAGGGCATCCACAGGCAGGGGCACACCCCGGCACACAGTGATCCCTCAGGGGCTCTGACAAACTGTAATTCGGCTTCAGGTCCCTGGCTGACCACTGCTCCGCTGGCTGTCCTGAGGCAAGCCCATGGTGATTGAAAGTGACTGGGGCTTCCCGGGCACTGCTGTCCCTGGCTCTGACAAGCAGAGCCCTCTGGGAAAGCCCTCCATACTTAAATACTCTCTGACTGCTATAATTACAGGTCCCTGCTGATTAACTGGTAATTACACTTAGTGGCTCCAGGAGGCATTCCCATGGAGCCTGACCTGCACTTCAGAGGGCACAAATAATCGGGTCATTATTTACTTCATCACTGCAGGGTACTGTCTGTGTAATCACCTGCTCTGCAATGCCAGGGCATGCCAAGCCAGCAATGTTGCAGGGCTGGCAGCAGGTCAGATCCCCTGCCATGCCTGGGCTGGCTTTTAAAAACCATGAAGACCACAAATCTCACTGCAAGTAGGGTCTGGGTGGACTGGCTCAGCTCTGGGAGGACCTGTTTGTTTTATTTTTCCCCATGGCTCCCAAACAGCCATTCCCTCTCCCACCCTAATAATCAGAAGCTCCTCCGAACTTGGCTGGCAACTACATTGCCAACTCTACGTTCTGTGCCAGCAGAGTCCTGCCCTGGCCACCCCTGGGGCAGGTGGTCAAGTTCCCACCTCCTTCCTGGCACAGGGAAACTGAGGCACAACATAGCATTTCCCCTATGCAAGTCCAGGGTTGAGTGATGAGTAGGACCAGGGCATTCTGCACAGAAAAAATGTCCCCAGAATTACAAAGGCCGCACAGACATCCCCATCCCAGCTCCAAGAGGTGGTTCAGGGTGTCCACAGATCTCAGCATTTCACACACAGTGCTCACCAGCTCTGCCTCAACATAACAAAGCCTGTTTGCTATCGATACCCTACAGCTGTTGGACTGGGTCAGGCTGGAGGCACAGCATCCATGCTCCTCCAGAAAACAGGCTCACCACAGCGCACAAGCTGCTTGCAAAATACCTGGAGGTCTCCAAAATGGGACTTCACTCCCAGCTGAAAGTTTTACTGCGACGACAAGAAAATGTTCCCAGAGGGAGGCACCAGCCTTACTTGCAGAGATGCATGAGGAAAGCACAAGGACAGTGGGCTTGCCTAACCCTCCAGTGGGATGTCCAGCCACCAAGGAGATGCCATACGGTCCCAGTGTGACACAACAGCCCCTGCTCCCTGCACAGTTTGTGCACCACTCTGGTTGCTCCTAGGGAGCCAAATCCAGCAGGCAAAACATCATTGCTGGGGCAGAAGGGAGATGCCACTCCAGGAACTGCCCAGGCTGCTGGAGAAGGAAAAGCCCAGCTCCTCTGAGAGCAGCAGGCGCAGTTTCACAGCAACCCACGTGGCGGCACTGCCAGGCTGCCCTGCCTGTGAGTGCTGCCTGCGCTGCCTCCCGTCTGTGCTGCCTGCCCCGCTTGCACTGCCTGCTCTGCCTGCCCTGACTGTCACAGCTATTCCCAGAACTCCAGGCTGAGTTCTGGGATCCAGGGAATGGGGATCCCCCTTGCCCTCTCCAAAGGAGAAGGACCAGACACCTGCAGCAGCCTCTGATGCCCCAGCACTCCTTCAAATGCAAATGTCTTCTCCTCATACTAAGTAGGGGATGCGATGAGCATGGGGACCCCCAGGAATTGCACTGACCTTTCAGAAAAACACAGCATTGCACCAATTCCTCCCTTCTCTTTTAGCTCCCAGAGGAATTCCTTAGAAAACTCTTCAAAATAGATGGCAACTTTTTTACATGGGCCGACAGTGATAAGGGGAATACTTTTAAACTAAAAGAGTTTTAAATTAGATGTCAGGAAGAAATTCTTTACTGTGAGGATGGTGAGCCCCTGGAACAGGCTGTTCAAAGAACTTATGGATACCTCATCCCTGGAAGTGTTCAAGGCTATGTTGGATGGGGCACTGAGCAGCCTGATCTAGTGGGTGCCATTCCTGCCCATGGCCAGGGGTTTGAGCTAGGTGATCTTTAAGGCCTCTTCCAACCCAAACCATTCTATGAACCCTCCAGGTGCAGTTCACCACTCTTCGTAGCGATGCATTCAATGCACTGCATTCCTCCTTGGCAGCTGCCTTCCTCCGACATTACAGTGGTGAGCACCACACTTCAGTGCTCTGCACCCCTCTCCCAGCTCTGGCACTGCCTGCCCAGGCAGGTCCTGCCTGCAGATTGTTTGGTTTCCCCATGGAAAGCTTGCTCCCATTTCTCCGCTTGGAGCACATGGGAGTCCCAGCGCACCCAGGGAGCAAACCCAGGCGTCTGTCTCCAAGCTGCTCATTTACAGCTCACGAGGGAAATGCTGCTAGAAGGTTGCAACTGACTTTGCGAGGCTTCTCCCCTTCACAGCTTTTTGTGACAGTCACCGATGAAGTGCTGCCGTTGGGGGTACCGAAGCCAAGAGGGACAGACGCTGGATGCGCGGGTTTCAGCAAGGCCCCGGCACCGGGCTTAGATTACATTGCACGGTTACACAGCTGATGACACCAGGACAAACACATGCTTTGCCTGTGGGATCCTCGGGCCCCGGCGTTGGAACAAGGCACGGCCCCTTCCCTCCTGGTGTTTCATAGCTCCCAGCTATGTTTGCTTTACACTTTGGCGCAGAAGAAACAGCAGATGGCACGGCTTCTCCTCGCTCCACCGTGCCGCTTGCAGCACCCGCAGCGGCTGCATCGGTGCCGTCTCCTGCCCCGCCAAATACAACATGTCACTGCCATCGCATGGGGAGTGCCAGCTTGCAGCGGTGACCACGAGCACTGACAGGTCTGACTGCCCCGCTGGGGACCAGCTGACGGACGGGCACAGACAGAGGAGGGGGAGCTGTCACAGTCACCCTCACTGCCTTTTCTGGTTTCACTTCCAGGTATTGTCCTAAAGTTTAAGAGCTCCTGGTTATCAAATCCACGGGATGACCAAACAACCAGCCCATACACAGTGCCACTGTCCCCCCATCCCTGTGCCATGGCTGGCACCATGCAGCTGGAGTTTGTCCCTGCACAGCACAAGGTGCAGAGGGCTCTGGTAGTCCTAGCGGTGCAAACGGGGAAGTATAACAAGGGGTGAGGAGGTGATGGAGGACACCTCCGTCGTCAAGCTCATCCCCCACAAGGATTTCTGACCCAGCAGATGCCTATACAACAGCAGCCAGCTCAAACCCACAGCTGTGTGATGGTGAGAAGGAAGGCTCCCACTTTTCTTCCATGTCCCCCCGAAAGCCTCGCGGCCAGACTATATCCACACAAGCCCTCCCTGTCTGGGCAGTGAGAGGGATGGTGGTGGTCAGGGACGAGGATTTCGGGGGTTTCCCCGCTCGGATCTCACACCCGGCTGCCTTGCCGCATTGAGTATGTGATGTCTGTCGGCGCAGTATCCGTAGCGAGTCAGGAGGTGCCCCGGCGCTGCCTCGCCTGGCAGCCACAGCCCCATCGCAGTGCCACCGGTTCCCGGGGAGCCTCGGCGGGGAGCCAGGCGCGGGGACGCGGCTCCTCGGGGCTGGCAGGGGCTCGGCGACAGGAGCCAACCCCCCAGCGCGACGCCCTGCCCGGCGCTTAGCGGGGCGCCCGAGCAAAACTGTTCGACATGGCTTCCCAGTGGGGAGCCCACTCAGGCAAACAAACCCGGCAAGCCTTAATCTCCCCGGCAAGAGCCCGCTGGGCCGGAGGGCGGGCGGGAGGGAGGGGGCCGCAGCGGGGCTGCGGCGGCCGGGCAAGGAGGCCGGGGCTATTACCACGCTCTCATTCTTTTGGCTAATCCTGACTTCACACTTTAACCTGATTGAGCCTTGTTTGGCGAGCCGGCTCCTTGCGCGCCGTGTGAGGGGATTAGGGCTGGACGCAGCGGGGAGGTAATTGCTTCCCAGCGGCGCTGGCCCCGCGTCCTCCGAGCCCCCCGCTGCCTGCCAAGAGCGCCGGGGCGGCCTGGCAGCCCTCCGGCAAGGCGCTGCCCTCGCCAGGCAGCCCGGCTTGGCACGGCCGCCGGGCTGCCTCCGGTGCCGGTGCAGAGGTCCGTCTTGCCCGGTGTCAGCAGCCACGCGGGCACCTTGTCCAGGCCAACGTCGCAGTCTGTGTCATGTCCCAGCCGTGCCGGGACACTGTGGCAGGTGAGTGACTTTCCGCTCTGGCAGTGCTCGCACGCCCGGGACCAGTTGCCAACTCGTGGCAGGTGAAGTGCAGGGGGCTGCTCTTCTCTTTACCTTGTTTCCACCCCAGGACCCACGCTGGAAACTCATCATCTCCTGGTTTCTCAGACCCTCTCCTACTCACTGGGGCAGATCAAAGGCATTAACCCTTCAGCCTCTGCCAACCCACAGCTCCCACAATGAAAATGCATGACAGGTCCTTGCTCACAGGCCAGGCACTGCCCCAGCAGCTCTGCTCTACCAGCGCTGGCACCAGTCACTGCAGGCACCAGCTCAGCCACAGAAACCATCCACCAAGCCTCAAGCAAGGCAACCAAAGCCACCAGCCCTGGGGAGCATCAGTGTTTCATGCCGGGACAAGTGTTCCCCGGATCCCAGCCTTGCCTCACTGGTCCTGTGCCAGAGGAGGCTGTGCCAGAGCCCAAACAGCGTTTCCCCAGCAAGGACTGTGGCACCGGCAGCTATTAAGCAGCCCGGTGTCTCTCAGATCACCCCGCACATGCTGTTTGTCCCAGCACAGCCTGTCCAGGGCAGAGGGATGAGCAGAGACAGGGCTGACAGCTGTTCACACCACCACCTTCACTGCCTGACAGGTGACAAGGGGTGAGCTGAAGGGCCAGAAAGACTCCTGCATTACGAAAGATCAATAGACTAATCAGCACTTGCATTAGTAGCCGACAGCCCAGAGTGCCCCAGGGGCTTTGCACTCCGGTTGCCACTTCAGGGCAGGAGCTGCTGCACCCACTGCTTTTGCCAGCATCAGCACCTGCAGCCCTGTGCTGGGGAAGGGAAATGTCACCCACATGTGCCAGCCACACAATCCACTCGAGGTGATGCACACAAGTCCCCAGTGCTGCAAAGACCCAGTGCCCAAGGAGGGATGTCCCTGAGGGGAGCTGCTTGCTGGAGATGGGGAGCAGCCACCCCGCCACTACATTAGCAGGGTGCCAGGGTAACAAGACAGAGTTTTGTCCACGGTGTCACCTGCCCCAGTCCCCAGTGCCAGCGTGAGCAGGGTCCTGAAGCCCTGTCTCAGGTTCAGGCTCCTGTGGCGTGCCCCCAGCATTATGTCACACTGTTTGATTTTTAATGGGCTCCGCTGGCCCAGCTGCTGGCACTATTCCACCCTGACCAAGGGAGATGAGACAGACCTCTCACTGCCCCCAGCCCATCTCACTCCACCATCCCCAAGGTCACAGAGAGCCTGTGTGCTGCCTGCTGCTGCCTGCCACCCACTGCAACCCCAGTCCTGGGACTGATAGCGTTTGCATAGGACAAGGTGGGATGGCAGAGCCTGATGCAGGGGTACCAACAAGCCAAAGTGTAGCACGGTGAGTCCCTGCCACTCAAGAAAAATATCATCGGGTCTCTGGAAAAGGTGCTTTGGCAGGTGCCAGAAGGGGAAATTGGAGGGTCCAAAGCAGCACAGTGTGGGGGAAAAGGAACTATTTGCTGCTTTCCACAATACTAGAACAAGGGATAACTGACACAATCATGAAGGCAGGCTTAAAATCACAGCTAAGAGTGAATTCTCCAAATTAGGAATCCATGTGTCTCTCAGCCACAGCCAGCTCAAAAGGAAAATTAATAGAAGCAAAGTGCAGAGATGCACCTGCTGTGCCTTGCTGTGGCAAGAACACCTGCAGGGGGATGCTTGGGAGCTGACTCCTGCTGCTGGGAGACCAGCTGGGCACACCTCTGGTAGCACCACACCGCCCTGTGCAGGCTGCACGGACAATGGCTCCACCACTGCTCTGCTGGCAGAGACTGCCAGCCATCAGGATCACTTCTCCTGTCAGCCTGTTAGTGGCAGGCAGAGATGCACAACCCTTCTGCTCTCCGGGGAAGAATGGGGGACATCAGCCTGGGGTCAGCACGCCAAGCCAGGGCAGGGTACCAGGGTCCCTGCTCCAATCTCTGCCTGTCACACTTGTCACTGCCCCTCCTGGAAACGGGGGACAGTGAGATGGAAGGGGGGGAGGGAGGCACTGCTCCTGCAGGGGTTCAAGGGGGAACAGCTGGTTGCTGTGAAGAGCATCCCAGGCTGGGCGGGGTGGCACAGCCCTCCCTGCTGGCAGCCGTAGTGGAGCGGTTCATCAGGCAGCCCCAGCCGCCAACAATTACGTGCTGAGTAAATCGATGGGATATAATTGGACTATTAAGATCTCATTATCCTCCTAGCTCTGGTTGCCACAGCCCGCAGCGAGCTGGGGGAGACTACAACCTGCAGCCACAGAAACTGCCTCCCGACCCACACAGCCTTGATGGGAACTGGGAAAGTACCTGGGTGCATGGAGCAGGGACAGTACAGAGGGCACAAGGATGCTGGCAACAATCTATATTCAGCACAGGAGATATCTGTGTGGCACAGCAAAGCCCTGTGCAAAGGCAGGGTGCTGTCCCTACAAGGGTTCTAGAGTTGAGGACATCCAGCCATCTTAGCCACCACAGCAGCCTGAAAGCCACCACTGACCTCTCCTGCCCTTCCAGGGCTCATTGCTCCTCAGTAGGATGAGAAGTTTGGCCTCTCTGTGCCCTTTCATTCCTATCTGTACCCCATCAGGGTACAGCAGGGGACAGTAGGGCTCATGTCCCCACCTGCAAGATGCAGGGTCCCCATGCCCTGAATCAGACAGGTTGCCCAGCCATGAGGAACCCTTTCCCTATGCAAGGGCCATGTATCCACATCATCACCTGCTCACACACCACCCGTGGCGGCTGATGTGATTCCCTGGGACAGTACTCCTGAAGGGACCACCATCCTCAGCATCTCTTGGCACCAGGTCACACCCACTGTGGCACAAGTGAAAATAAATAATCACTTCCCTTAGGAGAGCTGACCCCATTCCCACCTGAGGTTTCTTGTAGTAATATTTCTTTTCTTCTTATTTTTCTCAGCACCAGTGAAAGCAATGAATCAGAGCTCCTCCTTGCCAAGCCTTATATATAAGGACAAAACAATCCTTTGCTGCAGCAAGGCAAAGCACAGCTTGCCACCATGATGTGCTGAGCATCTCAGACCACAGACAGACCTCAGCGACACAAACCCTATCAACAAATTCTGCCTGTTCACCATGTCCACACAGCAAAGAGTAAAAGTGAACAATGCCAGAGCAGGGAGTAATGCTCCATGCATACTACCCTGCCTTCCTCCGGCTTCCCAAAGTGCCATGCTGACCCCAGGCTCTGGCCCTAGTCCCTCCCCTCCCAGGAGATGCAGATGCTTCCAAAAACATTAAAGCTGGAGAGGTTTGTTGCTTGGACAGACGAGCAGAGCATGTGTAAAAGGCAACATATGCTCATGGCAACAGTTAGTGAAAGGAGTCCCAGCCCCAGCGTGGTGGTGTTGATTTAGCAAAACATTTCAGGGCACACATAAATCTCAGTGGCTTCAAAGGGACACTGCTGACCCATGCCACGACCTGCTGTCTTTACCGGAGCACAAGCAACTGACTCTCTCTGGTGTCACCCAAGGGTGCCACCAGGGTGTCTGTGTGTGCCGAGGGGACACACAGGGGATGCTGAGGCATGTGGATGCATGCACCATGGGTAACAACAGCAGCCCCATGTTTGGATAGCAGGGAAGTTGGGGACATGGTGTGTCCATTGCGAGTGGCTTGATCTGTGCTGGGAGGGCACTTGCACGAGCCAGGCTTTGCCGAGCAGCTCTGCCAGGGCAGTGCCTGTGCAGTGGCTGCAGTCCAGCTCCAGCTAGGATCGGCTCCTGCGTGGGCTGCGCTGCAATGCCAGAGCTGCGGTACTCGGCCTCCGTGGGAAGGGGGATGCTATGGGAACAAGGGGAGCTGGCCAAGGAAAAGAGGGGAGGGTGGGAGGGAGGGGGAATAAAGCATCTGCTGCACACCCTGGAGCCTCTTCAGAGACTGAAACAAGTTAAAAGCAGCAGCTTTAATAGAAACACAAGTGAAATAACAAGCTGCAAACCCTGCGTGCCTGTCACCGCCCCCTCCCCACAGTGTCCCTTTGTTCCTGCAACCTCGTTATCGGCGGGAAGGGGAGCCAGCATGAGGCTAAGGCATCATCATCAGCTCCCCATCATCCCAAAGTGCCTTGAGAGAGCCACAGCACTTTCTGTGTCCAGTGCCCTGTGGTCTGGCAGAGCCCGGGGTGAGCAGGGGAGTGTCCTACAACCCACCTGCAGGAGTAGCCAGCCTGTCACTTTCTGCAAAAGGACCTGCTGTGCGGGTGGCTGACACATCTACCCCAGTTCCCACTGTCTGCTGGGTGAAGGTTCGTTCCCTCCAGCAAGTGTCTGGTTGGACACAGAATGTTAAAATTGCAGTTGCCTGGCTCACAGCCTCTGTCCCACTGCCACTGGGAGCCAAGGCACCCAGCCTTTGGCCCCATCGCTGCAGAGCCACCTGCTTTTCTGCATCCCTGCTTCCCACCACCTCCAAGCCCCTTAGCCCTGATGTTCAGCAAGTCTTTTCTCCTCCCTCTTTTCATGTTTTTGCTTCTGTCTAGTAGTGGGAAATCCCTGCACAGACCCTCCACCAAAGCATGTTTTTCCACCACCCACACTAACCTCCAGCCTGTGCACCTTATCTGCTTCACATCTGCACAACCCAGCTCATTTCCAGCACGTCCTCCACACACTGCAAATAAAAGGCACGGAAACATCCCTTTCCCCAGGGCTGCACACCAGGCCCCCCATCCCTGCAGAGGGAAACTGCTGCCCAGAGCGTAGCACCTCACCACTCACAGACCCACATGCTTCAGGATGCCCAGCAAATCAGAGTAGCCCAGCAGCTCCAGAGCTTGGGACAGAGCGAGCTGGGGGTGCTGGCAAGGATTTGCTGGACTATGTATGGTTCCTACCTCCAGCAGACCGCAGTGTGCCACAGCAAGACTCTCCCATGTAGCTCTGTGACAGTTGGGATAAGGTCAACCCCCCCTCACCCCATCATGACCTCATGCATGACTGTGCCATGCCCTGTGAAGTGCCAGGCTCCAGCCCAGCCTGCCACGAAGCCTTGCATTCTCCAGCACACAGTGTGTGCTCCCTGCCTGGCAGCTCACGCCCGGGAAGACACCCTGAACTCCATGCTGCAACACTCATCCAAGGTGTAAATGAAAAAGCAAATAGCTCTTCTGGCGAGCCAGCCCTGAGCCCTGTGGGGAGTTGGCTGCAGCTCTCGTTAGCAGGCTCATCCCCTGGGTTTGCAGCACTGCAGAGCCCAGAGCTAATTGACTCCCAGGCTCTGAGGCTTTTAATTGCTAATAAGTGTGAAGCCAGCCCTGCCAGCCCTCCTGGATTCCTCCGAGGTGTGAATGAGGCTGAGCCAAGCTGAGAATTGCATCCCGGCTGTCCCAGATCTGTCCCAGATCTTGGTGAGCCAAGAAGAGATGCTGTGGATCTACAATGCTGCTCCTCAGCTTTGCAGGTCCTGGGACAGCAACTGGCCCCAGCTTTAAGAAGAGCTAAAGCAAGCTCCCTGTGGGCTGGAGGATGTTCTGAAACTGAGGCTGAACCTTGCAGGACAACTGGGGAACTTGGCGAGATGCCCTGACACGACTAAGGGTCCTTCACACTCCTCATGCTTAGCCCTAGCACTAAGTCAGGTAAAACTCCCAAGTCTCAAAGCCTGGGGCATCCTGAAAGCACTTGGGAGAGGCTGGCAGTGGGACGCCGAGTGGGAGATTCACTGCAGGGTGAAGGGCAGCCAGGGTGGAGCCAGTGGGACATCTCAAATCGTGCCCAACAGCTGGTAAAAGAGATGTGATTTTACACAGGGCTGGGAGGAAACAGCCATGGCAGGAGAAGGAAAGGAGGATGGGAAATGGCAGAGTGAGTGCGGGGCTGTGAGAGCACCCGAGCACGGGAATCAAACACAAGGACACACTGCAGGGAAAACCCAACGGGCAGGTGAAGAGACTCCATCTCACACGGCACACATCAAAGCCAGGATAAGAACTGCTGGAAGGCAGCAGAGCCCTGCCACAAGGCTGGCCCAAGCTGGGGCTGCCCTTGCCCCAGTGACATTGCTTCTGAGAGGAGGTTTGGGAGAGCAGCAGCCTGTCATGGCCATGCCACAGGGGACTGGGAGCTGCATTCCAACCCACAAGGCTTCCCTCCATGGAGCTGCTCTTTGAAGAGCCCCCGGCACGAAACCACACCACAGGCCTGGGGAAGCCTCTGCCTGCAGGCAGTGAGTACAGCTGCAGCTCCCACCCCACAGACCCGCCTGTGCTGGGGATCAACAGCCCCTCCTTGTTTTGGGGAGGCAGAAATGAGTTGCTGGAGGCACATCTGGGTGCTCCTCCTCCCTCTCCCCAACCCATGCATGCATGGAGCCTTGGAGGAGTATCAAGCTCAAAAGCAGCACCCGACCACAAGGCACAGACTGGAAAGCCCTGGCCCTGAGTCTGTGGGCGCTTAAGGGTCTCATACAAATCTTCAATCTCTGTATTAAAGCCCAGGTGATGGAGCAGCCCCTTTTCAAAACTGCTCTTGACATTAATTATCTTCGGGGTTGGCAATGCACCTCCTGTCTCTGCTCCAAGTGCATCCGACTCACAGTGGGGACAGCAGCTCTGTGACCCCAAGAGCCCATGGCTTTGTCCCCTGGATGTGTCTGAATAGCTGGGGGCTGTGTTACCTGCGTGTCCCCATCTCCTGTCACCGTCTGATTGATCTCAAGAGCAGCCAGGATTGCAGAGGGGAGAGTCAGGGTGTTGCCCACAAAGAGGGCATGGGACCCTTCACCCTGGTTGGCTTGGGGGGCTGCTCCTCACAGCTCCAAGGCAGGTCCTGGCCAGGGCTGGAGCTGCCAAGGCTGCAGCCAGCCTCCAGCACTGCTCGGGTGGCCTGGCACTGCGTGGCACGGCTGTGGCTCGTGCTCTAGGACCTGGGGAGAGGAGCTGCCGAGGCTGATTACCCCTGCCAGAGCAGGCCTAGCGGGTTTATTTTTAACAGTTCTGATTGAAGCTGGTTTCCTGCTGACATTTACACTCCTTCATCATTATCGGCTCCCCGGCTTCCAACCACCAAGATAAAAGGGGGGATGAAATCTCCCGAACAGTGGGGTCCTGGCTGCAAACCCCGCAGAGGGGGAGAGACCCAGAGCAGTGCAGCTGGGAAGATATCAGCCCACTTGGAGGGAGCAGGGTGGCTATCTCACAGTGGGGGCATTACAGACTGGGATCCCGCCACCAGATACAGCAGGAACTGTCTCAGCGCAGCCTGGGGAGGAATATGTGTCATCATCACTGGCAGGAGTATAAGGACATGGCAGCATGGCTGGGCTACAGATGCAAGTTTGGGTGCTGCTGTCCCCAGAGACTCCCAAGCTCCTAGAAGTGCCCATGACCAGCCATGGCTACTGTCTGGGGCCAGCAGAAGGGTGAGGTGCCAACCCTGTTTGCATGGCCCATGTCACAAGCTCCAAGCAGTGGATAAAGGGGCTCATGAAGACACGCAGGGCTTGGACACCCAGTGTGGTCCTCTGTGATGGGAGAGGTGAACAAGGGCTGTGTAACACAGCCTGACCTCATCCTCCTTCCTATGCAGCCATGGCAAGGCTGGCAGTGCAATGCAGAGCCAGTAAGAGCCAGGGCTCCCAGCATGGTCGGAGCACTCAGATCTGAAAACCTCTTTTTTCCCCTAAGAAACAGTCAAATTCCAACACGTGCCATCTAAAAATACACTCTAATCTGCCCAGGACTCTGCCTGCTCTTACATCTCTTGGATGATTCATATTTTGTCTGATTCCAGATCAGTATTGAGACCAAAAATACCAGGTTTGAGGGACAAGCATGTCACAGGCCCCAGAGGATGTCAGAGCCCTGAGAGGGGAGGGTGGAGACACGACCAAGGTGGGAGATGTCCTTCTGCAGCTGGGACTGCAGGCTGGGCATTCCTGACATGCAGAACAGCCCCCATGGAGGGAGAAAGCCCTGCAGCAGCCCTGGGTGGGTACTGCTCCAAGGCCAGACAACCAGCACCAACCCTGCTGCATCGCAGAGCAGCCCCAAAATGGGGTGGACTCATACATGGGAGCTTCCAGCTTTTATTTAATTACCTTCACGGATATGAAATCGCCAATAACTAATTAGACAGCCCCATTCCTGCCTAATATGCTGAAATCTGCCTCCTAATTAAATATCATAGGCATTTAAAAGCATTTCTGACAACATATTACATATGTAAAATACTGCAAATTAGCCAGCTCCCACACTGAAATCCTGCTCAGGAACAATGCAGGGACCTGGCTGGACAGAAATCCGGAACATCTTTTCAAGTAAATTGGGAAAAGGGTCCACTCTTCTGGCAAAGGATTTTTTTTCTGAGGGCTGGAGATTGCCAAAGGACAAAGGAGACAGCCCAGAAATGCCTCTGCCAGTCCTGCTGCCCCATGAGCCACGCAAGCCCCCCAGCAAAGGCAACTGGGATGTAAGAGGGCTCCTGGTTAGTTAAGCAAACATTAATGCAAATTGTCGGCAAGCCTGGAGATGAGATCCCAGGCACAGTGGCTTGAAGAGGAGCAGGCGCTTCCTCATATTATCAGCCCATCCACTCACTGAGGGGGGAGCAGGAGCCGGGAGCTGCTATGTGCTGTAAGAAGGGAGCTCCAAGAGCCAGTTGCCATCTGACCACAGCACATTTGATGTCTTGTGAAGTCGAGCTCACATGCGCTGTCTTGCCTCTGCCTCGCACAGGGAAGGCGCTGGATCCTCCCCGTGCACACAGCCGCAGCTCTGGCTGAGCGTGTGAGCATCCCGCAGCACCCTGGGATCCAGCACGGGATGAGCCATCCCCACTGCACCCCTGTAGCCAGAATGCAGCTGGAGAAAAAAAGGGCTTGGGTTTGGTCTTGTCCCCATGAGTACAGGGCCAAAGTACTGCTGTCTTACTTTGCCCCTGCACAGAAAGCTTCTCTTCCTCAGTCCTCAACTCTGGCTCGGTGTGAGCCCAATTCAGGGCTGAGATGGAGCCATGGGGACTACGGGATGGGGCACAGGAGGGCTGCAGCACCGCCCACCTTAACCTGCAGGCAGAAGCCCAGCCCAGCACAGTGTCTGTGTGCTCTGGTGTTTGTGTCTGCTCTGGTGCCAGGCTCTTCCCCTAAAAGCAGAGCAGAGAGCAGGCAGTTTGCAAGGGAAAAGGCCAGGAGCAAAGGCAGGGAACACCACCTGGTAATTGCCTGTAAACTTAACTCGGCTTGCAAGTGGGAGCCGCAGTGCCAGGCTTTGAACAGGGCTGTTTCATGTGCCTAGTGTTCCTGCTGCTCCCTGTGCATCCCATCAGACACGGGAGAGGGGATGAGGACGAGAAAGTGTTTGAAATTCACACTTCAAAGTTGCTATCCGAGTGGACTGGCCTGTATTCACTGCACGGCTGGAGGCAAGTCAGGGAGCGGGAGGGAGGGTGAGCAGGGAGAAAAGGGGCTCACGTTCCCAGAGCCTTTAATGCCAGGATCAATCACCTGCTCAGGGATGCTGTGCTGCAGTGAGAGAGAGAGAGAGAGAGAGCTGTATTCAACCCCTTCCTTGCTCGAGCTGCCATGCTGCAGCTCATACTCAGGGTAACACTGCCTGATGCTGGAGCACCCTCGGGGTGGGAGCTCTCCACACACACTGCTGCACTGCCTGGGAGCTCCTCCCGTGTGTCCACACACTGTGGCACACACACATGCTCTCCTAAACACTCCTTAATTCTCGCTTTCGAGCCTTTGCTATTTCCCGCCTGTTCTTGTGTCAGCACACCTGGAAAAGCAGCATCCTGGGGAGCAGCAGAGGGGAGAACACGGCCCCTCCAGGAGTCCAGCCCATCTTCTGAGGCTGGTGGAAAGACCATTCAGTGCTCCTCTCCTAGCACATCCTTATGCACACCACCTAAAGAGCACTCTGGGGAGGTTAGGCGGGAGGAAGACCCTGGTTCCTCACCGCCAGGCCCAGGGACGCAGATGTGTAGCCCCAGATTGGCCCAGATCTGCACGCTAATGCCTGGACTCTCCTGCTCATGCTCTCCCTGCAAAACACAGCAGCGTTGAGGGTCTAAGTATATCAAAGCTGGGCTTTGAACCATTTTAATCAGACTGCCCACGCCACCAAGACAAGATCCCCCTGAGCCATCTGCACCTTCCCGCATGGCATCCCAGAGGCTTGCAAAACAGAGCTGGAGGCTGGATTCACCCCACCCGGCAGACGCAGGGGCTCTCTGGGACACGGCTATGGGGATGGATACTCTGCATTCAGCTTCTAGCCAAAGCACAGCCCTAAGCCAGCAAAGTGACCCCTATTCAGGACTGCCACCTGCTTTCCAGGGACTCAGCGGCATCATCCCTGCTTTTCTAGGGACAGATTAAGGCACAGGAACAGCATATCAGTAGCCATAAAGCCACAGGCCAAGGACCACTCTCCCTCCTTCAGCCCCTGGAGACCTCCTGAGTCCCCAGCCCTGGCAGCTGAAAGGCTCTCCCATCTGCTCCTTGGAGCCACGGCGTCTGCGGGGCCGGGCAATACCTGCCCCTTCCCCGCTGCGGCACCGCGGGGCGAGCAGCCGCCCCGCCGAGCTGGGACATCCCCACTCACCCCCACGACCCGCGGGCAGCTGCCTGAGCGACCGTCCCCGGCTCACGGGTGGCTCAGGCAGCGTGGGGCCAGCGAGGGAGGGCAGCTGCCCACCTCCCCTGGGACAGGCGGCGGACAGCCAGGAGGGGACAGGCGCCAGCCAGACCCATGCCGACAGGAGTCACCAGGCACTACGGCAGCCGGGTGCTGGCCACACGCTGCTGAGGGCCGGCACGGTCAGCTGGTGGATGGGCCCAGCAGGAAGAGGGTCCCACCGCCCATTCTGCCCCTGGAGAAGAGGGCTTGAAGCAGCGCCTGCCCCGCCAGGCTGCAGCCTCTCCCTCTCATTATTTTTTCACCGCAAGAACTATCTTATACCTTATCAATAATTCACAGGTACAAACGATAACGTTCGCTGTCATGGTCCGGGAGCCACATGTTCCCGGTGAGGGGGAAGGGGCTGGTTGCAAGCGCTATTGTTAATGCCTGCGGAGCTGGGGGGGAGGCGGGGAGGATAAATATTTAACACTGTGTCTCCGAGCAAATGTCCATGACCGAGGGCTGAACATGGGTTTTACACAGAGCTGCTCCTGCCCTTGAGAGGGTCATTAGCATGTTAAAAGCCGTCAGAGCGGGGCTGATGGAAGGGCTCTGCCGGAGGGACCCCCAGCGCTCTGCCTGGGGGCTAGCGGGGATGCGAGGGGCTTTTTGCTGCTGCAGGAACATGGCGATCTCCATCCTGCCCAAATTTCCCCTTTTCTGAGCACAAAGGCTGTGCTCTCAGCTGCCCGTCAAGGAGCATCCCCATCTCTGCCCGCTGCCACATCGAGGGGCATGAGGGATGAGGCACCTGGGGTAGCCCGGGGCTGGTGGGTGGCCAGGGCAGTTCATTGTGCAGAGGAATTACAAAGGGGACACAAAGAGCCACACACCACATTTTGTATGAGCTTCCTCTCCCGGGCCGCCCGGGCCTTTCTTTTGCCATGTTGAGGGTGAGCTTTCTGTGTAAATCCCCAGGGCACGGTGGGGGGAGAATAGGTGTCTTTGTGAAAGAGGCTGGAAAATAAAGGGGAAAAAAAAAGAAGCAAAAGCACAAAACCCAGGCCCGGCAGTGGCAGGCTGCAAGGACAGGAGCACAAAGATTCCCAGAGGATGTAAAGACAGTCCTACAACTGGGGGATCAGGGGTCGGCAGGCTGCAAGTGCCCTGCTCATGGGGGCACAGACAGCTCCCCACAGCACCCCCCCACTCTGTAAGTGTCCCCAAATGTGCAGCCACAGTGCAACTTCCCCAGAGCCATGTCCCCATCTACAGCCCAGTTTCACATTCTCATTGTTCCAGGCACAATTCTGGGCGCTGACAGACAGGAAAACCCCAAGCTGGGATAATCCAGGAGCACTCTGTTTTGGCCTCGCTGTCACAGTCACTGCTGGCATTTCTCTGCAAACAGATGGGAATGGGAGAGAAACAGGTCCTGTCTGGCTTTGTGGAGATGGAGGCACAGGAGGAACAGTTGTGATGGGCAAGGGAGGAGCATAGGGAAGAGAGAACATCTTCAACCACCACTGCTATTTGCCCTGTGAACTCCAAGCCAAAGCCCCTGCAAAGTTCAGCCAGCTCCTAACCTAGCCCTGGAGCTCATAAAATTAGAGCAAAGCTGTCTTTCCCTTTTACAGTGCTAGTAAAATATATCTCTGCCTAAGATGCTCAGACAGGATTGCAGCGCAGAGGTCGGGAAGGCCACGGCTGATCATCCCCCGGGGAGAGCGTGGGAAGACCGGCGCCAGTGGATCTCCCCCAGCCTGGCTGAGAGCAGCAGGGGCAGCCTGGAGCCCCCCTCCGGCATCCCCCCGGCTGTGGCAGCCCCATCCCTACCCACAGACACGCCTGCTCAGACATCAACTCACATCATCCCAGCTGCAGAAGAGCCTCCGCAGCCGGCTTTGCTCAGCCAGCCTCGTGGAGCAGGGATGCTTGGGGGCTTTGAGAGCAATTAAGGACCTGGCCTGTGTTGGAGGCACTGGACTGATGTCCCCAGTACCCAGAGAGGGAGAGCGGATGGGGTGTCATCCATCACCCGGAAGGGGACACTTTATCACTGGGACACCTCTGAGCACTCAGCCCAGAGCCAGAGCCTCCCAGGGATTTCTGCTCCAATCCTGACACTTGCAGTTTTCACCATTGGGAAAAGAAGTACAGTCTCCTTTGCAACTTCAAAGGACATTCAATTCACCTCTTCCCAGCTGAGTGTTCAATTGTTAATTGCTCTCTGTCGAGAAAAAGACAAATTTAATTCTAGTCTGAATTTTTCTAGTTTCAGCCCCCAGCTATTGAATGATTTTATGCTTTTTCTCTTTTCTTTTTCTTTTCTTTTTTTCTTTTTTTTTTTTTAAATGAAATTAATGGGGTCTCTACAATCAGGCTTTTCCCCATGCAGGTATGCAGAGATGGGGATAAATTTCTCTCCTAGCCTCCTCTTGCATACACTAAATAGGCTGAGCTTTTTAATTCTTTTCACTGGAAGGCAGATTTTCCAGACCTCCAATTATCCTGCACTTCCTCTCTGAGCACTTTCTAATTTCCCAACATCTCTCTAAACTGTGGGCCCCGAAGCAGAAACTATGCTCAGCAGAGGCCTCCCTGCTGCCCCCCAAAATGGCAACTCCCCAGTACCCAGAGCTACTCCGCACACCCATCCCTCCCCAAGCTGCAGCGCTGGAAGCCCACATCCCACAGCAGGCTCACACGACGGCTGCTAAGTCCTTTTCAGTGTAACCACATCCCCAGACACTGCTCCCCGTCTTGTAGCTGTGACCTACATTCTTTTTTCCCCAGCTGCGTGACCTTGCATGAGGATGTTTTTCAGTGCAGGTGTTTCGAGCGGAGCATCCCCCTAGATCAGCATCCCGCCAGCAGCGCCAGACCCAATCCTTTCACCTATTGGCTCGTGTTTCCTCCTAAACTGAGTTCTGTGACTGTGCAGGTGGTTTCTTCCCAAGCTGCATCACCCACAACACTCAACTCATCCTCAGCTGCTGCCAGGCTGAAAGAGGAGACAACAACAACAGACCAGGACACTTGGGGGGGGTGGTTGGCAGAAGCTGGTATTGCCACCAAAGATTCCAAGGCCACCGCAGCTCTGCAGAGATGGTGAACAGTAGTTCACCACCGTTAGACCCCCACTGCACCCTGCCAGAGAGGTGACCACCACTCCAATTCCCTCAGGGATTTCTACCAGTGAAGCACGCTGTCAGAAATGCTACACAGATTTTTGCGGAATATTAATGTTTTCATGGCAATATCCTCCAGGCAAGAGTAAAATGACTTGCAGAAGTCTCGGTATATCATGTCAGCACAGTCGCTACTTATCAACCCAATTTGTCAGCTCATCAAAAAAAATGATATCAGGTTTGTTTGACGAGAGCAATTTTCCATGTGGATTGGCATTAATTATCCTTTAATTCCTCCCTGATTGCCACCCGTATCGTTATTGTAGTGGGGATCGGTGTCAAGCTGGAGGCAGAGCAGTGGCTGCCACCGGGGGGAGGTGTGACAGGGATGCTCTATCGTCACTCACTGTGCCTCGGGTGCCGCGGGGGTTAACGACCTCACCCTCACTCTGGAGGTGACAAAGTGACTGATGCATAGAAAGTGTCACATCCCTCCCTACACAGCCCAGGTCCTGGGCAGGGGCAGTTGCTAAGAGACAAGACCAGGGTGAAGAGAGTCGAGAAGGATGGGGGAGAGGAAGATCCTGTCCTAAGGAGCAGGCTCAAGGCCACAATAGGGAATTCGGGCTACCTGGGTGAATGTTTGTGCAACCACCCGTGTCCGAGATGGGGACCTGCCTGCCCCACGAGTCCCTTTCCTTACGCAAGAGGCAGCCCTGGCCACAGGCACAGGCTGGAGCAGCCCCACGAGAAGCCAATATTTGCTTTCTCTCAGTTAACCCTCAGACTGAGGAATGCAGGGTCACCACCTGTGTGGCTCCCTGGGGAGGCAGCTGTGTGTGGAGGGATGTAGGGATGTCCCCTTTTGGCTGCACTATTTATTTTTTCAATATTTGTGGAAGGAAACAAGAGCCGGGTGGGGGAATGTGGGGCCAAGGATGGGCTGGGAGGGCTGGCTGACAGAGCACTGGTTGAGGGTCAGCAGGTGATGGAGGCCAGCCAGCACTTCCCAGCCGCCCTATGTGTCCCCCTGACACACAGCCTGGACCCTCCTCTGCCACCTCCCTCATGGATGGGGAGTGTGGCTGTGGGTCTCCCTCCTGAGCCTTGCCGCATTCCCTGGCTCAGCCATCTGCTTGGATGCAGCTGGACGCACCAGATAAAACCACTGCCTTCACAAAAACCTGTTCCGGGGTGAGTGGGCTCATTCCCACCAGGACCAGGGCTTTGCCAGCTTTCAACAGCAAAAGATTCCATGTGATGCTCACTTCCATTAAACCTGGCCTCTGCTGTAGTCCTGCTCCCCGTAAAAAAGCTAAAATCTCCCACAAAATGATGTGCTGACCTACAGCACAGGTGATATTCCCAGTAGATGACTGTCTCACAGCTGATGTCCTCCTCCCGCTCTCAGCCATTAATAAAACTCAAAAGCAATGACCTTGAGGTCCCCACCAGTGACACCAATCCCCAGCAGCCCTTCACTTCCACACTCTTCATCTCATTTGGGACAGACGTGCTTCCAATCAAGGCTCTGCCACCAGACAGGCTGCGAACACACAGCCCTGGCACCGTGTAGCAGGTCTGGAGGAGAAATCTGGCCATTGGTGGGAGGCACAGCCCTTGGAGAGACGGGCAGGGCTGTCACCATGTCTCTAACCCCTACAGATCTGGGAAATGCAAGTGGCAGGGCCACACAGGCAATTTTAGTTCCTGTCTCTGTGACTCAGTTTTCCATCTGTAAATACTAAAAAATACGCTGACATCTGCAGTGGTGGAGATGTCAGACTGAGTGAGCGCCCCAAGCTACTCTAGAGCCCGGGGGGAGGGCAACGAAGACCAAATATTATCATTCCTCATTGCAACCAAGACTGCAGAGCAGAAACTGCTGCGCCAGTAGTGCTGCCCCAGTGGGCTGTATTTGCAATGTCAGCTAATGCTGGGGCTGAGGCACCTCTGAAAGCTGGACTGACACACGAAGTGTGAGTCCCTCATCCCCAGAGCCTGCGGTGGGGAGAGTGGAGCCTACTGCACCCCATCTCCAGGCAGCCAGGGAAGGTCCTTCCTGGGGTGCATCTGCCTGCTCACCCTGGGCACGGCTGGGCAGTCGCAGCACCCAGGGAGCCTCGGGGCACCCCAGCCCCATGGGCATATGCTCGGAGCAGCTGCCCTGCCACAGGAGAACCAGGCAGCTGCCCACTGTAGCATCCTGGCTCCCAACCCCAAGCTCCTTACCAGTGGCCCCCGGCTGGGGTTGGGGTTGTGGGGGTGTTTCCCAGTCCAGGATGCCCATCTGGAACCCATTAGGCACCTTTAATCCCCCTCATCCATTCTGGTGCTGTCTGAGCTCCCCCCCACCAACACACACAAACGCTGCCATTCAAGCAGCTAATTTAAACAAATTCTGCCCAGCCGCCACATCGAGAAGCGATGAAAAAGCCAAACGAAGCAGCTCAAAGCCAAAGGGGGAATGAAAAAAAAAAAAAAAAGAAATAAAGAAAAGAAAAGAAAGAAAACCACTCAGCACGGCGGGGCTGATACCCAGAAAGACCAGCTGCATCCTCCCATCCCAGCCAGCCCCAGTCCTCCCCTCTCGCAGGCAATCAGATACCATGCGGGCTGTGTAATTGGATGGCAAAGGATAGAGAGAGACATCTTAAAGCTTGGGTCTAATCTCATTAGCACCCGGCTGCGGGGATGCTGTGAAATCGTAGGATGCAGGAATGAGCAACATGCTGAGCCCGTGGGGAGGAGAACAAGCGAGCTGGAGCGGGACAACAACACCGGGAGGTGGAAATGCCTCCGGTCAGACAGCAAGAGCTGGAAACACTGCCGAGTCCTGGGAATGCAGCCAGCCCCCTTGCTTGCTCCTCACTTGTTTGCTCCTGTTTACCCCACAAGCACAGATCCCCACTCCTGCTACATGGCCCCGACTTCATCCCTATGATTAGTAATTAATAGCGCCAGCGTTAATTGCTGGGCAGTAATAGCCGGGCTGTGCAATGGAGAGGAGCTGCAATGGTGTATCCCTGGGGTTGAATACCTACACCCCAATCCACACCCATTTTGCATTTCCACCATTCTCACTCACACACAGCTGCATGATTTACTGGGTATGTGCCGGTCCATGGCAAGAAGAATCACCAGACCCCAGGCAAACATCCCAAAAGGGTCCCACGATGAGGTCAATCCCAACCCTCATCTCCAGGCTCTGTTGCCACAGCAACCTGCAAGTCTGTGTCACATAGTGACCGGCCCATGGTTCCTCCTGGGAAAAAGCATCCTAGATGGGGTAAAGTGGAGGCGATGAAGCACCCACCTATCTGTGGGGCTCCTAGATGGACAAAAGTCCCTTTGAGCATCATACCAGGGATGGGAAGGTGTGGGGAGACACAAGGTCTCCTGTTTCCCAGTTCTGCCATGGGAGGGGTCTGGGGTGGAGAACTTCTGAGCTCCAGGATAGGAGACATTTTTATTTCTGTGCTTTTCACATTTAATACTCTGTCTGTGCAACATGGCTAACACCTTTCACTCCTCCTCTGTAGAATCCCAAAATTACCATTTCCCAAACACTCAAGAGGATGGTCAAGCTCTTTTCAGGTGCACGTCCTAGGGAAACCTCTCGCCTTCGGCCCTGGGGCCTGCAAAAAGTGTGTCCCACTGTTTCTCTTCAAGCAGCTCTGCCTCAAATGACATCTACCACTGGAGGGGCAGCAAGGACCAGACAGGGAGAAAGAGGGGTGATGAAAACATTCTAAACCATTTTAAACTGTCCCTGCCATTTCCTGCCCCCCAGTTTAGAGAAAACAAGACAGCGGGATGTCTTCAGTTACCAACAGCTCCCTTGGGAGCAGTAAAAATTAATCCAGCTTTTCCTATCCTGAAGGGAAATACAGACACAAATGGGGACGAAAGCCTCTGGGGGCAAGAGGGGGTGCAACAACCGTGGAGGGGCCGGGGGAGGCAGGTGGTGAGACCCCCTAATCCATACTCTGCTGGGCTCTGGCAGGGCGGTGCGAGTCCCAACCACAGACGTCTGCATCTCACTGGTTAAGTGAGGATAAGCCTGAGATGATAATTAATTTAACACAGATGAGAATCTGGAAAATGAATCCCCAAACCCACCCCCAACAAACTGCTGGCAGGGTTTCCTTGCACGTGGATGTCAATCATTTTCCTTGCACGTTTCCTTGCAACTCGCAAGGTGTTCCCTTGCATGTGGATCAACCAGGTTAATTACCTGGCTCTGCACATTCACACGTCTGTGGGATACACGTGCAGTGGTACCAAGTTATACCTTAGCCTCAAATCACTGCATAAGACTTCTTTTCTTCCGCATTCTGGAACTCAAATTACCAGAGGCTAATTCTGTTCACGATTCTTTAATATTACTTTGAACCTTTCTACTATTTGAGCTGTGAAAACAGGAGGAAGGAAATGCCTTTATTCTGTGCTCAAAATGTGTGGACAAAGGGATCAGCTCCTCCAAGTGCTCTTTTAACTCTTTCAGGGGAGCAAAGGTGGCCAAAGGCTGAATGTGGGACAATGCAGGCAATGAGCTGTGAGGCAGGGAGGGAATAAATAACTCCCGTGTTTTAATAGCTGTGTAATTAGCACTGCTGCTCAGCTTTAGGAAGACTTGATTTTTCATTGCTCTTTCCCATGGGCTGCAAATTCCCATTTGCCAGTGCATCACTGGGAAGCTGAACAGGGATGCTCTGCATGATGCCATGTGGAGGGGGGACTTTGCTGAAAGGGGAAGGGGGCTGGAAGCTGCACCTCACCAGGGACTCAGCCCCTTTTGCTTTAACAACATCACAAAAGCCAAATCCCAGCCTGCATCCCAAGCAAGACCAAGGGTGAGCCCAGCAAAACCAGTGGCTCAAGGAGAGAGTCCCAGGAGTGGGGCTTGACCCCGTGCATTGCCAGGGAAACCTTGAAAGCGTCTCAGCAGCCAGAAAACTGGAGCCGGCCGTGAGTCAGGAGCACAACGGGGTGCACGGAGGGAATGGGGCAGATTATCTCCAGGCAGCAGTCTGGCAATGCCCACTCCTGGCAGCCCCGGCTCGCTGGCAGGATAATGGCACAGAACAGAGCCGGGGCGTCCCTGTGCAGGGGTGGCACCACCATCCTGGTGGGAGGGGGCCCAGGCTGGTGGGAAGCAAAGGGGGAGGCTGCTAGTCTGCAGGTTGGGGCATGGTGGCTGCCTTCACCCCAGCTCTCCTGTGCCTCCAGAGACCGCGGGTCAAGTCCCAAAATGCTGATGGAAGTGCTCAAATATAAAGATATCTTAAAAATGTGTTTAACTGGGGAGGCTTTGAGGCTTGTCTGCACTCAGGATCCCTCAGGGAGCCTTACTGGGCCCCCCCACCAAAAAGCTGAGATCTGTAGCACATTAATGACCAAGGACGAAGCAGGAGAGCAGCAGGCAGTGAGCAGCTCCCAGCACAAGGGTGCTCCTTCTCAGCAGGGATGCCCAGGACACACAAAACCCCAGAGGTATCTGTAAGGATACTGTCCCCATGGGCCAGCAGCACAAGGATGTGCCAGCCTGCCCCAGCTTGGCCCTGCTGCAGCCCCCCGAGCCCCGCCAAGGCTGGGGGTGGCAGCCGCAGCCCCTCAGCGCCTGGCAGCCCGCCGGGGAGGGGGCTGGCAGGCCGCCCGCCTGGCAGCATCCTTCCCTAGGTAACCTCCCCACCTATTAGTGGCACATTTGTTTCCCTGCGTTTCCTTAGAGCTGTCACGAGCCACACTGACTCTTTGTTCCCGGGGGCTGCAGAGGGGCCTCCCTTCCCCTTCCCCCTCCTCCCGGCTGGTGTAGGGGGGGGTGTCTTGCGGCATACAGACCCCGCAGCTCCCGCCTCCCCCCACCTACAGGGGTAAACACGCTGCCCCTCCTCATTGGTATTCGGGGGGACACAGCCTGGCCCCCCCAGCCCTGCTCTGTCCCCAACAGAAGGGGCTTTGTCGGGGAGCGCGATGGGGTACGGCACCCGGAGTCCAAAACGTGGGCATGGTGACAGCGGGGACACTTGGCCCTCACCCGGCAAGGGGAGGGGGATGCTGCTAGAGGGGGAGCTGGGACAAAATGAGGGATGCTGGGGAAGGGGAAGCAGGGAGGTTTGCTCCGGGAAAGCTGCTCTCTGCTCTGACCTTGGCACTTTGCTCTCGGACTGCAGACCTCAACACAGAACATCAGCACATGCACATCTGCACAAGGAGCAAAGGGCCACGTGCCCAGGGAGCCAGAGCAACCCTGCTCCAGCATGGCAGGATAAAACACAATGCTGTGCCCACAGGCCCCTTCCCAAACAGCGGCTGCAGGCTCCTGGGCACTCGCCGAGCTCCAGAACCAGCACAAAACCTCGCTGGAGGGAGCAAACCTCAACCAAAGCCCCAACAGGAGACAGTGTGGGAGGTGGGGGTGGGTGTCTGGCACAGGAGAGCCAGGGCACAGCCAGAGCCAGCCCACTACAGCAACAGCATTTCCAAATTCCCCACTAAATTGAAGCCGGGGCTCAGGCAAGTCCCCCGCACTGGGAGGGGGCAAAGCTGTGGCACACGCACTCCCCAGAGAGCCTCCCCACCTGGCACCCACACCTCCCACCTGGCACCAGCATGGCCACCCACGGTGGGGGCACGGGACCGCTCCTTTACCCAGCCGTCACCAAGCACACATTTTTTTCTCCATCCCTGCCTTCCCTACCCGGGGGTTTTCCTGGTGCAGCCTGAAGAGGAACGGTCACTAGTACAGTCTCGCAAGCAACACCTCCCACGCACAGCCAGCCCCATCCGAGCGGGGCCTGTTTTGTTATTCCTTTCCCTGACAGCTCCTTTTTCACTTGTCACCCTGTTTTGCTACTACTCAGCTCACAGCTTCCTCCCGCGTGGTTGTGATCCTCTCCTTCTTGAAGGATGTCATTTGCATTTTCTCGAGTTATTTAGCAGCCCTCCATTTTTCTCTGCCTGCTTTTCTAAAGGCAATTAGGGCCAGGTTTAGCCAAATGCAGGGGTGGTGCGAGGAACCTGCCACAGAGCTCACCATAATATTATCTCTCCTACCCAGACAGCACACCCAGCTGTGGTGCCCTCTGCCACGCAGCTCAAAACTCCATCATCACCCAGATCTTTAAATACCCCTGGGTCCAGGGTGGGTCTGGACCAGCCCCTGGTCCCTGCCAGCTCCCAGACAGAGGCAGCCGTTGAGCATCGCTATTCCTCTGCAGGCTCTGGCTGCAGCAGAAGAGTCTCACAGGAGCGTGACAATCCCCCCAGCTCCTACAACATTTCACATGTCCCCGGCTCAGAAAGTCACCAGCTCTGATTGAGATGTTAATGCTGTTTCCAGGGAGCCCCTGCCCTTACAGACTGAGAGCAGCATGGCAGCCCTTCCCCCTGGGCTTGGCTGCCAGCTAAGATGTGGCACCATCTCCTTCACCATTTTTGCTGGCATGGGTCCGACAGCAAGACAGTCTGCGGCCCATGTCCTAAATCTCCCTCCTTCTGGAGACAAGACTTTTTTCCCTTTATTCTCTGCTCATCCTCTCTCAGCTCCCACTCTGCCTGAGCAAGGAGCAGCTACTGCAGCTTTTGTTGAGGGAAACCACTGGGCAGCCACTCCCGTGGGGATACATCCACCCAGGATTGTGACTCCCCTGCAGGAGCAACTCCCCAGAGCTCCTCGCAGCTGAGCACCCACTGCTCCTCTCCTCCCTCACATCAGTTCGGCTTCCCTTGGAGAAAACCATTTATTTATAGCCATCCTGGCTGCCTTTAGCACATTTCAACAGCCCACGTCTTTGCCTCCCTGATGATGCGCCCGCAGCATTTCTGTCCTCACCCTGCTGCTACAGCCATCCCAGACTCCTCTCTCCCCCTCGCATCGCCCATCCAGAACCCCCAAAGGGGCTTAGAAACAGCTTCGGGAGGAAGTTTTAAGAGGAGGTGAGCAGAGAAGCGAGAGTGCTACAAAACTCCTTTCTCATCCTTCCCCCACTATTCCCAATGGAGCAGAGAGAAACTCTGCTTGCTTTTTCTGTTGGGAGCTGTTGGGAAATGCAAAAATCCCCAACTCCTGCCAGCTTGGGAGAGATGGTGAATGAAGGTCTACCAGCACCCCCTTGGCGCCTGCTGTGTGTCAGGGGTGGTACCGGAGCATCATTGCTGAGCCCAGATGTTTATGGCTGCAGCGCACTGGGGACCAGCACTGGGTACTGCAATAGCAGAGGTCACCTTCTTGCCTGGGTAGTCCTCAATGGAAGGAAAGATCCATCTTTTCATCAGCTCTCCAGGAGCTGTGCTCTTCCCCAGTGAGCTGCTGGTGGACCCTGGCTTCCCCCCCTACACCGAGCCCACAAAGCTTTGTTCTTCTGTCCAGTGCTGACAGTTTAATTAAACCCAGTTTGAGAATGGGTCACTGAGGTCAGGCGCTCTCCAGCGAAACCTCAGATCAGCACCATTTCCAGCCACCGGGACTGCTTAATGAGTTATCCGCTCATTGCAGGGGACATAAATAAGGGAGGCCATGCAGGGAGTCCCCCTCCCTCCTGACCCCACTGCCAAGGAGCTCCCCCACACACTCTATCTCAGACCGAAATGGGCTCTGGGCAGGCGTCAGCTCAATATTCCCAAATTCCAAGGGGAAAACATTCCTCTCCAGGCGTCTCACCTCCCCCATGCCCTCATTCGAGGTTTGCTTTCTGTTGGCCCTTTCCTGCCATTCCCCAGTTTATTTAAGCCCTGACGGATCAGGTTTAACTCCAACCCTTGCCATTATCCCAATGCACAAATGCTCTTTACAGCCAAGTTCCGTATAACTAATTGTAGCTCGAGCCGGGGCTGGGAGACCACAAAGTGCCACCAACGTGGATTAGGCTCTGACACTCAGGAGATGGACAAAGAGGTCTCCACCCTGACCTGAACCTGAAGGACTCCTCTTGTGCTCCTGAGAAATTTTCATCAGGTTCAGTAGGAAAGGTGCAGTGGGAAACTGCTCTATGGGTGTCACATACCCCTAATTCAACAGACCTGCATTCATCTTCTGTGTTACTCATATGCTGCAAAAGATGCATCAAGACTATGTCTGGGAGCATCCAGGCCAGCACCCAAGGGTCCATCTAAGCAACCCCCACCAGTTCCTGCATCCACCCTGGCTTTCTGCTTCAGCTGCCTCCTGACAGCCTCGTTTTCCAACTAAACAGTTCTCAGCCTGACTCATTCAGTCAGTTTTTGCTAATTCAAGACCTCCCAGTACAATGGTGTGAGGACACGAGGAACTAGCAGGGACTCCAGAGCTCGAGAAGCATGCCATGGGTGGCTGCAGTGGGCAGGTCAAGGGGAAGTCTGTTTGCTGCAAGTGGCCTGGAGATCAGGATTTACAAGAAAATGGTGCTGGAAAGAGCCTTCTTTTCCTAGACCAACTCAGGCCCCAGCCTACTTCTGGGCAGGGAGGGGGTCCTGAGCAGTGGGGGCCACCCCAGCTCCATTTCAGCAGTTAAACAAGTGCAAAGCCCAGTGGGGAGGCTCCAATTTCATTCAAGGAGAGCTGATTTCAATTTAGCTTAAACCTGTTCCCCACTGACTCATATCCCCGTAGCCTGACCCGGGTTTGCAGCAATTTAAGAGTGTCCTTATGACCTCCTGCACAGGCTGGACCAGCACTGGTCCAGATCCCACCTCCAGCTAAGCCAGCATGTGCGTCTAGACAGGCCACCCAGGGCACCCCCTGCCCCACCATCCCCCCCGAACATCCTTGAGCACCTCAGCAAGTGCTGCACCCCTACCCTCACTAATGTGTGTGGGGCAGCGAGCTGCAGAGGAGGGTGGCGGGTGGCTCAGTGTGTCCCCTGTCCCCAGTCCCACAGCTCATCTCAGGGACCCTCTGCTCCAAGCATGCATCAAATCTCCCCAAGACATGGCACCAGCTATAGCTGAGGAGCTGCAAAATCTGGGTCCGTGCACTCAGCCTCAGACTGAACAAGAAAAGCTCCAGGTGCTGGTATCCAGGCAGTTTGCCATGGCAAAGATGGCCAAAAAACAGCTTCAAGGCAGGGTGGGAGGGAATAGATTCGAAACAAAATAAACACACCACATTGGAGGGAGCAGTAAAACAACAGGAGGAGGCTGAAATGCACCTGAGCATGAGGTGGCTGCAAGGAGTATCTTGCAAGTCTTCTTAAACCCACGGTGGTATGTACAGCCCCACGCACACTGTGGCACAATCCTGGCTCTACAGGAGCCTGGGGGCTGTGTAGGGGCACGCAGCATGTGTAGGAGATGCACATGCTGCTCTTCTGCATCTCCACAATTAATTGTTAGGGTTTGCTCATTGAAAGAGCCTGGTATTAAAATCTAGAGAGGATTAGAAAGGAAGCCTCAATGTTTGTAAAATATTTCTCTTGCCCATGTTTCTGTTATGCAATGGGCGGCTGGAGGAGGATGGGCCCTTGCTGGCGCCACGATATGGCACAGCTGAGCTCAACAAATGCCATTTGATAATTAATTGAACGCCTGTGCTATCAGCTGCCATTACCTAGGCCCATCTTTGGCGCCTGTCCACCACTTCACACATCCCATGCTGGCAACCCACACAGCGTTTTAACCCTTCATTACACGCCTCAGGATGGACTCTGGGACTGACTCCCTGGCACAGTTGGAAGAAAACGGCTCAGCCACAGCCTGCCTGCACAGGCAGGGCTGCCTGGCCTCAACACAGCCATACCTGTCCTGGGAATGTCTCAGTCCATTTAGTTATTTCATCCATTCCTGCCCTGCCCCAGCAGGGACCTGGCATCCTCATGTCACTGCTGATAAACAGAGATATAAGATGCAGCAAGCAGAAAGCTCATGTCCCAGCTACAACCACCCCAATCCACAGGGTGCAAGCTGCTTCTCTGAGAGATGGAGAGCACCCAGCCCCAGTCTGGCACGCACCCTCTCCTCCTCACAGCCCCTTCCCAATGTATGTAGTGCCTGACATAACTGAGAGCCTGTAAACACTTTGTTTGAACAATGCTGGCATTGCTGAAAGCACCATTGCCTGAGCAAAACAGCCTCAGGCAAGGGAAAGCCAATATGGAAAAGAGAATGTTTGTCAAAACCCCAGCAGCTCTCCCCAGTCAGCCTGCTACTGCACAGAGGGATGAGGAGCAGAGAGGTCTGTGGAGCTGGGGCTTGCACAGCAGAAGACAGTCCCTGGGGCTGTTTCTGCAGGTGCAGAGGAACAGGCAGGGATGGGGACAGGTAGAGCAATGTAGGGAGGGGGCAGCAGGCATGAGGGGCTGGATCTGCCCCAGGCAGTGCTTCCCCCTCCTTCTCTAGGCACCTAGAGAAAGGCAGCTCTTGAGCAGAGCCCATGGAGGTCTCTGGGCAGGATATGACCCCTGCAGAGACACCCTCGTTCACCCTCCTGTCATGACAACCTGGGCTAGTGTGTAAGGGGACCCTGCTGCACAGCCCGTGATCCACCCCCAGGAAAGATGCTGAGGGGCTCACAGCACCTCTGCACTGACACTGTACAGGCTCAGCCCAACTCTGCAATGCCAGATGCAGCCCAAACTGCCAGCACCTCATCCCACAGCCCCAGGCATTACAAGGACATCTCGAACACTGCCAGTCTCAGGTCTTCTGCAAGGCACAGCCCATTTCCCACCTTGCTGCATGCTCAGGTGACACAGAAACAGGGTGCATTCCCCTGCCATGTGCCGAGCTTTCCCTGGGACAACACACCAGTAACCACCAGCACAGCCGCCCAGGAGCAGCACCCTCCCAGGACATCAGTGCCCCACCAGACCCCATAGCAGTCCCCCAGGTGATCCCACAACTCCGCTGGGCAGGGGAGCCCCCCAGGCTCGGAGGATACTTACAGCCGCGACAGCGCCTGGTTGTTCTGGAAGAGAAGCTCGGGCAGGGTGTGCAGCTGGTTGCGGTTCAACCGTCTGCAGGGAAAGAAGAAAGGGTCAGGGTTTGGGAGGCAAAGCAATGACCCCACCTGCAACACATCTGGATGCATCAGGCACAGCTGGGTGCTTTGGCTTGCTCAGAGGGGCCAGTAGAGCAGAGCACCCCACCTGGCAAGGACACCCCCATCCTGCTCACCACAGTCCCAGGCGGGGACAAACAACGGGGCATTAATAGACCTACTCAAAATGTTGTAATTACATGCAGAGAGGACTCCAAGCTGTTAACTGCTGACTGCTGCTTAACTGCGCTCTTAACCTGCTGCTCGCTCAGCTCCTCATATTTGCTCGAGCAGCTTGGGATTTTTAAACTGCTGAGCTATTTTACTGAGTACTGGACCAGAACTTACAGCTCCCTCGCTAACACACAGGACACAGCTGATACAGCAAAAGTCATTTGTGTTTAACCTGCTCCTCACCTCAAAAGCATCAGAAAGGACTCTAAGATCTATAGAAACGGAAATAGGTTTGCTTCCCACACTGTAAAATACCACTGCCATGCAGAAGAGACACTCTTTGAAGTCAGGCAGCACCGATACATTACAGTTTAAGGAAAAAAGGAAAGGATGCTCTCTGCAACTAAATCCAGTGGCTCCTAACCAACCCCCCTCCACGACCAGGCACTCACAGCCGCTCAAGCTCCTTCATGTCGTCGAATGCCCCACGCTCCACCGTGCTGATCTGGTTTTCCATCAGCTGCCTGCAGAGAGAAGGGGTCAGCTTTCTGGAAAAGTGGTCCCCAGTGCCCCCATTACTTCTCTTGGCCCAGGGCCACCTCACTCCCACTATCTCCCCAACACAACCCAGACTCTTCCCACTCTCTCCCAGCTGGAAGTCCACCATGCTCAGCCCAAGGCAATACCCTCCAGCCCTGCTGGCTGAAGCCCGCAGAAAGGGGCTGAACAACTCCAGCAACCCTAAGAGGGGTCACAGCCAAGAACAATATCCACCAATGTGTGTCCCCTCATCAGGAACTCACAGGACACGGAGCTGCTTCAGCCCAGCAAAGTCATTCTTGTTGATTCGCGTTATGTTGTTGCCATTGAGCTCCCTGCAGAGAGAAGAGGAAGAAATTAGCACACAGAAGCACTCAGGAGGTGGCCAGGCACTGGGCCCCCTCAGTAACTCCCCAAAAATGGCAGACAGGGCCCAAAGGACAGTAGTGGCTGGTGTGATTCTGTGGCCCCTCACCAGGAACAGCCCCTGGCTCCAGAGAGGACCCTCATCCTCAATGACCACCAGTGCTGAGCACACAGAAGTGTAGCTGGCCAGGGGTGTGTGAGCTGCCCTCTTTCATGGACCATAAGGCAACAAGAGGCAGTGGCTGTCCGGCTCCCCTCTGTTCCCATGCCAGATGCACGCCCGGGGATGCACATCACCCCATTCTGCAAATGCAGCAAGCACCTGGTAGGGTCATCCCAAACACACAGAGCTGCTTAGAGAAGGCAGGGATAACAAGAAAGCAAACAAAAGTCCTCAGAACAGCAGGATCCCTCCAAACACCCAGCTGCAAGACACTTACATGCATCACAACTGGTTCAGTGCACAGCTATTTCACACCTTCTACCTGGAGAATAAACTGCATTCAAGTTTCACCTGCCAAGAGATACTTGCACAGGACAAGCTGCTCTGTGGCATCGCTCACTCATTCAGAAGCCCTGGGTGAACACAGGGACAGGCAATCCAGCCAGAAAGAAGATGCCGCCCCTTCTTGCTCATCCTGCTGGTGGAAATAAGGGGTACCCACACCCACCCCATGGTCTCGGTCCTGCCCAGGCTCTGCTGAGCACCAGGACAATGTGTGTTTCACTGCTGGACGCACACATGGCAGGGCCTCTGCTCCCAGCCTGCTGGCCACACCTTCCCCAGCTCTCCTCGGCCGCACTCTCCAGCATGCTCCTGCTAGGATTATCCTGCTTTAAAATACATCAAGCCAGGAGCTGCAGAGATTTGCACCTCGCAGTCAGCTTTGCAGTGCCTTTCCACATTACGAGATGTGATTACTGTAGGAAGAGCAGGACCATCAGTGCTGGGACTCACAGTCTGCCGAGCTGGGGATGTCCCGCAGCCCCCTGTTGAAGGAGAGAGTTTCCCCGACTGGCACCACGAAGCATGGCAGTGTTTGCTTCTTGCCCATGAGACCAACCTGCCCAAGACATGCACTGGGGACAGAGGATGGCTCCCATGCTGGAGACCCACCGCCTGCACTGAACACAAACTCAGAAATCATGAGAAAAACGAAAAAACTAGAGGAGGGGATGGCAGTCGAGTGAAGGATGAGTTGCTGGAGCCAGGGAAGGAAAGAGGCAGCAGAGTGCCTCCACGGAGCAGGTTGGGGTGCTTGGGCAGGACCATGGGGGGTCTGCAACTTCCTGAGCCCTGACGGCGGCACAGGGAGCAGGAAAGCCACATGTCACACGACCGGCTGAACACACAGCCCATCATTCCCACCCAGAGCTAAAGCTTCCCTCCGCCGGGCTCTGCAGCCATGCGAGGGGCCAAGGTCAGCGGCGGGCTGGCCTCGGGGCCGCCGAGCAGCGTGTAGGGCCACGGGGTACAGGCAGCGCAGCCGCGCACCCCGGGGTGCTGCCATTGTCCTGCTGAAACGGCTGATAATGGCTAATGAGTTCCAGCTCGCCATTACAGCCCCGTAATTACAGCGCTATTCAGCGCCGAGATTGCCGGGCTCCTGCCATTATCCTGCCGTGTGCGCCTGTGTTGGGAAGGAGGTTGGGAGAGCAGCGTTACTAGGACACAGATGAATGCAAGCGGGAATGAATAGAGGTTCCTCAGCCCCAGCGATTAAACTGAAACCCACACTTGGGCTCCCCCGGCTCCCAGTACGGCCAGCACGCAGAGCGCACAGCAGGCAGCTGGGGATGGGCCTCCAAACCACAAGGTCCTGACCCTCCCAGTGGGAGCAAAAGCCATGGTCAGTCAGGCTGTAAGTCCCAAACACGAAACACTGGGGTGTGTCACACGTTTTAGGGACATTTGTCACCACAAAGGAGGTGGTTTGGTATGTGCAGTTGTGTGCCCACCTCCTGATGGACCACAGCCCTGGAGTCGGCTAAGGGCAGGCAGAAATCCCAGCTTCAATAGCGGTTTTCTCCAAATGTCCTTAAGGTTCTTTGGCAAAGAAGATTGCCTGGAAGATCCCCAGGGCTGTGCTGGAGGCCAAGCTGGAGGTAATGGCACTGATCTGAGCTCCTGGTGAGGGAGGGTTCCCAGCGGGACTCCCATGTCACCTTCCTTTAAGCATGCCTAATATTATTCTGCCTACAATGTGGGGAAGTTGAGACATCTCTGGTACTAGAGACAGAGAGAGCAGAGAGACTTGATTTAAAACTGCCCAACCTGACAGCCAGGACTTACACCTCAGCCTGCAAAGCCCAAGGAGGTGCTGTCCTCAGAGCACCAGCATCCCAGAGGCAGAGCACAGGCAAAGCAGCATGGAGACATGCAGAAACACCAAAGAGCCACAAACTGGATGTGGCCAGTGCCTCCATATGGCAAAACCAGGCTCTTCCCTCTCTCCCAGGCATCTTCTGGGACAGTGCAGACCGAAGACTGCAGCACCAGAAGGCACAGACAGGACCAGCTGCCCTGGGGTCTGCTGCACACACAGCCCACCCCAGCCTCCGCCCCCTGCACGCTTGCTGAGCATCCTCGGGGTACTTCAGCAATGGGGCTGGTGGCAATCCCCAAGTGGGACTGTGTCTCAGGGCCCCTCGACAGTCCTGCTCCCTCAGGGACTGGCTCTGTGTGCTCCCTGACAATTGCTGCCAGCATCCCTCCATGCCTTTGTTCAGGTAAATGATGGCCTTTGCAACCAAGATGGGAATGAACAGCAGGTAAAGCTTATTTGTAAGGATGCCGAGGCAACACTGCCATTTAACTTCATGACATTTTTTCCCCTCTGAACCCCCTTCAGTTCCTCATGGAGATAAATTACAGTCTGCAGTGCCCAGAAAGCTGGATCCCTGCTGCTCAGCTGCTCACCCACTGCCTCCATGCCCTTTCCTAGTGAAGCAAAACACTCTGCCCTGCTCCACACAGCAGAGCTTCAATAAGGACTGATGTGTCTGGGGAACTGCCCAGCAGATTGGTTGTATTTCTGGACTGTGACTTGAAAGAAAAAACACAGGGCGTGCTCTTTCCTCGCTAATTCAAAGGATTTAATGCCAGAAAGCATTCTCAAGTTCATTCAGGCTGCCCTCCTCTGCCCCCCCAGCACCCCAAATCTCACACTGCTGCTGGAGAGGCAGTGAATTTTCATTTGCAACCCTCAAGTTTCAGAAAGCCCCCTCCCATTTCTCCCTAGGAAGAGGAAAGTCATTAAAACAATCAGTCCCTTTGCTACATTGCTTGTGGATCATCCCACTCCCAGATGGGATGTCTGTGCTGCAGCAGGGTTCGTTAGACTGGATTTGCATAGTCTGGGTTTATATTTGGTTTCTAGCTTTGGATGGCTTATCCATTCCCAGGGGGTCCAATGTGTCTTTTCCCTTTGCAAGGTTTGGAGCTACACTAACTCAGTAACAACCTCAGAGAGCACAAATGCTGAGAGTTAATTTATTAAATACAGCCAACATGAATGATATTTCCCTGGGCACTGATTTATCAGGAGCGGGAAGGAGCAGACAGCGCAATCCCACTATCCCTACTCCATTGCAAAGCATCAGCTATTCAGCACACATGTGACTCCTGTCCTTGTGGCTCGGCTCAGCTCTGCTCTCCCGCTGAGGCAGAAATCCTAACTGCTGTGCTCCCCGGAATCCTGCTTTTAAGAATGCAGAGGGAAAGTCTGTGAGATTATTTCCTGCATTTGCACCCACCAGGGGCAAAATGTGCCCCAGCCTGTCAGTGCCAGCACAGAGCAGGTGCCCACAGCTCCAGACAGTGACTGCAGGGGCTGGTGGAGAAGGATCCATGCTCCTGTGGTGCCTGCTCCAAGGGCTGCCCCTGCCCTGGTGCCCCGTGAGGCTGGCACTTGTACTGTCCCTGAGATGTGTCCCTCCCTCGCTGGTCTTCATTGCTCTGCCATTCCTGCCCTTGCCTCAGAGCACCAGCCCCCAAGGGCACAGCTCCCCTCCCAGCAGCTCCATAGCCCTCATCCCGGAGCCCTGACCCCAGCTGGAGCCAGCAGTGCCAGATAATAATCAGGGAAGGAGAAATGAAGGCTGGAAGGTCACGCACCCCACAGCAGTACCTCTGCCACCCTCCATCCACCCAGGCAGATGCACGCACTGCTCCTTCAAGGACAGTGACTGACACTACGCTGTGCCCTGTTCCAGCACATCACTGCTCCTGCCTCAAGGACCATTCCAAAAACTCTGACCTGAACCCCTCTCACAGCAGATGAACCCCATCTCTGCCTGCCCAGGCCACCAGGGTGCAGAGACCTGGCTGTTCCCTTGCCCATGCAGGCCTCTTCCCAGCCCCTTCCCCCCAGCAATTCCTGAGCCTAAGGACACAGCTCTCCCTCAGGGCCTCTCTGCCTTGCAGGGGCAGGACTCGCTCTGCTCCTGCTCCCATTCCACATCTGTGCTGCTGGTGATTCCCTCCCACCAAGCACTTTCCTTGAGTCCCCAGGCAACAACTTCCTTTCTGTCAGCTCATTCCTCCTGTTCGCCAAGCCTGCTTTGAAATCTCAGCCCATTCTCCAGCCCTCTTGCATCTCTCCCAGCCTGGTGGCATCTGCAACTGTCACAAGCAGCTCATGTCCCATCACACAGACTGCTAATGGAAACATGGATGAGGCTTAGACTCCAGACTGACCCCTGTGCTCTGCACTGGGGGACAGAGCAGCTGCAACCTTTCATCCTACACTTTTATTGCATTTTTCAAGTCTTCTCAAGATTTCACCCGGCTGCTTGAGTGTAACTGAGCCCCAGCATAGGCTAACTGAGCTGCTCAAACAACGAAAGGTGGGGCAGGGCCCTTCTCAGTCCTGGGAGAGCTGGTCCGCTCCAGCACCGGCACCACATTCACCAGTTCCCTGGAGCCCATATGGACATGGCTGGGTGCTAACTCCATCCCCTCCAAGGTACCAGGGGGTTACAGGGTGCTGCTGCCTGCTGCTCGGGGAGGGGACACTGGTCACACACACCCTGGCTGACACAAGGGGCTGCACAAGAGGCTCAGCACCTTCTCATTTTCCATCCCATCCCTGTTCTGACCAGACTGCTAAAGAGCAAAGGTACCCAAGGGATACATCGAAGGCCCTTTAGGGGTGTCGTTCACAGGGTGAATGCCTTGCCAGCACCACCCCAACCAGCTGCCTGCAGGGTGATGTGCCAAAAAGGAGAGCCCCAAGAGCTGCTGTGTGCCATTTGGGCTTATCTCGGAATCACTGCCCTTAGCCAAACGGGAGCCCAGCCCCAAGCACAGCGTTGGCCCCCAGAGCACAGGAGGCTCTGTAAGCTTTTATGAGGTACTACAGCAGGTTAGCATCACGACAGATCTTTAAGCATTACAAACAGCATCGATCATGCAAGTAACAGTGAGGATCCGGAAGGCTTTCTGTTCTCCTAACTTCTCTCTGGGGTTTTCATGCCACAGCCATTAGCTGCTCGCAGTCAGGGAATGCTTTACACTCACACAGCATTGTGGTATATCACCTTCAGGTTAAAAATAAATAAATAACCTCCCAGAACCCCAGTGGAAGACAGAAAAGGCAGCAGGTCATTTCTGTTTCACAAATGTGGAAACTGAGACTCGGCCAAGAGAACAGATTTTCCTGGATACCCACAAAATTTGGCTTTTTAGCCAATTTTAGCCTCCTTCCCAGGGCAGGGGAGGCTGCCCAGCCCTCAAGCTGCATCCAGCCACACATCAGATTGAGTTCCACTCTGCATCTTCCCCAACAAAACCTCTTTGGCTCATCCCTCCTGGAGCTGCTTGCAGCAGGGATGGGAAGACAAATGCACCTGAACTGCTCAGTTATAGGTGCTGGCTCAAACCCAGACCAGATGGGTCTCCTGGAGCATTCCAGTTGGGATGTAGGGCATCCTCCAACCAAGAAATATCCAGGGCCAGGAGCTTGCATCTCTCCCACTCTTGGTGCCCAGGGCTGCTCCTTGGCTGCATTGCTTGAAAAATTAATCTTTCCTTTTTCTGATCTTCCTCCTCTAGCAGCCTCTCTCCCCCATAGGACACTTGCCTCTGCTATTTTGAGCAGCATGTGCATCCAAAATGCATGCCAGGGAAGCAGACAGTCAGCACAGCCTCAGAGCCTGAATGTAGCAGGGAGATCTGAGATGATTCCTGAGAGGACAGCCTTGGACCAGCCCCACATCAACACCATGGAGAGGTCCCCTCCATCCCACCTCGTTTCCTTCTCACTTCCAGCAATGCCACAGCCCTAAGGACCCGGCTGCTAACTATCGTTCTTACTGCTCACATCACTAATTGCAGCCTGGTGCTGTACAGCAGGAAAACCTCTGCTCCCCTCGCTGCTCCCGCCACCGCAGCCGTCCCTGGCTGTCCCTTGAGTGGGGACAGGGGCCAGCTGCCGGAGCTGGCCTTGGAGCTACTCGCACTGGAAGCCTGCCAGGGAGCAGTGATCTGGGTCTGACATCCCCTGGGATGAGGCCATTTGCTAACGCACAACTGTGTTTTTTACTGCTTTTCAGCAAAACACGCACAGAAACATCTCCTTGCCTCTCAGGTTTTATGAAAGGTGATTTCAGTAGCAATAAAGATCAGGAGGATGTGTCCGTGGCACTAAGTACCTCTGGAGTGGGCAGGGGACCATGAAGGACTCAGAAGCAAGACAAAGACAGGCTCCCTTGGTTGCCCACATGCACGAGTCCTGCTCCTGTGCTTGCCTGCCCCACGTTCCCAGAGAGCAAATCAGGGCAAGGATACAGGAAAAGCCCCTCTCCGTGGGAGGTCATGGCTTGTACACCTTTTCCCGGACAGGACATCCTTTCCCTGCCCACGTCACCCTGGTGGTACCCCAAATCCCCTCTGTTCCCCCAGGCTGCAGGTTATGCTGCCCTGTGGGGGTGCCTTGTGCATCCTTTGCCTTTTAGAGCTGCCTCACTCTTCTGCTGGCTGGAGTTTTGACTGGAAACAATGAAGTAGGGGAGAATGAAACTCAAAGCAAATGCACATCCTGTAATGAGTCTGTTTCTGTAACTGGACTGTTTCTGTGTGTGCTGCCCTGCACTGGCACCATGGCTACCATGCCCAGCTCACCCTGGGGCTGCAGGCTCTGGGGACAGCAGCAACTGCGTCTGAAGGTGCACGTGAGAGATCCACAATTAAAGCTGGAAACAATTCTCCTTCCTTGCTCCCACTTCAGCAGCAAGGAATTGCTGTTAGCACAATGCATCACTCTGGAGGACCAAAGTGGCAGCACATTTAAGGCAAAAATATCTGTTTTAAAGGATGCAATAAAACAGAGCCAAGGAAGGGTTTATAGGGAAGCAATTGCTGTGTGGGGTGAGAAGTGGTCACCAGAGGCCAATCTGCCCAGCTTTATTGCCTGTTACTGGTGACTTTTCACAACCAAGGGAGAATAGATCCTCCACTATCAGCCTCGACTTCAGTCAATACAAACACGACATAGTTTTTTAAACTAATATTTTTCTAGCATGCAATTCCATAGAGAGTGAGAACGCAGCGTTACCATGGCGATATATAGACAGCATCTGCCTTGGACGTAGCTGAAGGGAGAAATTGGAATAGAATTGCAAATTTCCCCTGTCCAGGAAGGCTCCCAAGGAAGCCGCTGCAGTGGGCTGGGCAGGCTACCTTCCCAAGACAGTCTGCATCCTCCCAGGGCCCAGCACTGGCTCTCCTGAGAGCTGAGGGCCACAGGGCCAGCCAAGCACTGCCCTGGCTGGACAAAGGTCACGCATCCTAGCCCAGAGCTGTGCAGAGCCTGCGCAGACCCTCTGCAACCAGACTGCTCACTGGGAACTTGCCCAGGCTCTTCAGGGAAGGGAAAGGTTGACTTCCTCAAGGTGCTTCCTAAGAATGAGCATTCCCCAAAGCCCCTGAAAGGGGAAGCAGCCCAAAAACTGGTGTGGAATGCATGAGTGCTGCTGTGATACACCAGCCTGGCTGCTGCAAGACATTTTGATTAACTGATGAGAGGTAGATGCAGGTGAATGGATTAAACATGCTCTGAACAAGAGCTGGCTGCTGGAATTTTGGCAGGGGATGGTTGGGCAGTATGCAAGTGTGCTTCAGGTGCAGCCGCCCTGGCATCGTGCTCCCGCACCCAAAGGCTGGAGCTCAGCACCCCTCCCCTCCACCAAGGCAGACAGAGGGATGGCAGGTGGGCTGCAGACTCAGTGGGGCCCATTTCAGCACAGGCAAACCCCAAATTCTG
This sequence comes from Acanthiza pusilla, assembly GCA_036630365.1. Taxonomy (NCBI): domain Eukaryota; kingdom Metazoa; phylum Chordata; class Aves; order Passeriformes; family Acanthizidae; genus Acanthiza; species Acanthiza pusilla. The sequence goes on from JAXCHO010000234.1 coordinate 13,931,209, forward strand.
GGAAAAAGGCAAACAGAAACCTCATGAAATGCTGAGGTCAGGGACCAATAGCTAGAGCCAAGAGGGGTGCAGTAATGGGGACCCCCAAACCCAGCTCTGCTGCCTCCCACATGGGACACTGCACAGCCCACTGTGAAATGGGGAATGTTCCACTCATCGGAGAATAGGCAAAAGGAGGGCACGTGGGGCAATTCTCAGCTGTCAGCCGAAAACTTCAATAGCAGAAGAGAGTGCAACGCCATCACAGTCAATTCATCCCCTACCAGCAAAGAGCTGAGCTGGAAGCTGCCATTTGGCAATGGCAAATTTGCACCGATCCTGCTGGCATGGGGAGAGTGATCAGGGCACTCTGCTGAAGAGCAGGGCAGTCTGCTCTTCAGAGACACTTTAAAAGGAAGAAAGAAAGAAAGCAAGCAAATGGAGAAGGGAGCTGTGACCTTCTCCCACAACTCTTCGCTGGTGGCTGAGGCCTGAGGGATTCCTGGAAGCAGATAACACTGTAGTGCTGGAGGATTATCACCCCATTCTGCCTACAAAGCCTTCAGGCCTCTGTTGTGCTTGCCAGCGGTGTAGGCAGAAGCACAGGCATCTGTGCAAAGTGCCCAGAGACTCTGCTGCTTCCCGCCTTGCTCAGCCCTGATCCAGTCAGAGGACCGTGGGGTTGCAGACTAAAATGCACTTAGGGAACAATGTGCTATGCCCTGGCACAAGGGAAGAGGGGGCCTGTGTCCCCCCCACCATGCAACCATCACTCATGGTCCATCCTAGACATGTCTGCAGCCCTTACCCTCTACCAACAGCATGGCACCCACCAGGAAGATATCACAGGGCAAACTGTGAAGCAGAAGGCAAGACAATTTTTCCCCAGCGCATGATTCTCTGAAGTTGCAGTGACTCTGCAAGGCAAGGAATTCCCTCTTCTTCAAAGGGAAAGAGTGTATTTCAAAAGTGTTGGAGCTCAAGCCTTGTCACAGGATGTTGCTGACTGAGTCCCCACAATGGCAGTGCCAGCAGGCATGGCTGCAGCAGCAGTGCTGCCCTGTCCACGGGCTTGACCCATGTCACCGTGGGGCTCAGCCAGGCGGGAGGCTGGAGAAAGCCTGGACCCTCCAAACACCGCCCTGGCATGCAACAGGCGAGAAACTCAACAGCAGGGACACCACTGCTCACCAGCACTGTGGGATGCATGGTGAGGCTGGCACTGCTCATGCTGTGCTTCTCAGGAAATGGGAAAAGAGGCAGGCAGTGGAGGGCACTGGTAAGAGGCTGATGACTTCCCACAGAGAGCTGGGCCCTGGAGAGAGCAAGCACAGACCCTGCCGCAGACTCCCCTGCGGCTGCTAGCTGACCTTGCTCAATCCAACAGTGAGAAACTGGAGACTGCAAGGTTGCAGCCTTCTTACAGGGAGCTGGAACTCACTTGTGAGCTGTTATAGCAGGATTTCATTGCTTGGAAATAGACCTGCTCTGCACAGACACCCTCAAGCACCTGCAAGGTACAAAACAGCAGGAAGTAGTTATCCAGCAGACAACACCCACGAGAGAGCGAGCATGTCTAGCGCAGCCCAGCCAGAAGATCCGGCATCACCAGCTGCATTAAAATCCAGAAAACCCAATGCTGCTGAATTGCACCAGACATGAAGGACCAGGTCAGTGGAGGCAGAACAGGAGAGAGCAAGCAGGACCTACTGCCAGAGGAGGAGAGATGCCCTGCCAGGACAGGAGTGAGACACCTACCAAGGGCATCCTCCATCAGCTCACTCCAGCATTGCCTCATTTGAGCAATTTGTGCTGAGAACCTGCCCAGCAGGCAGAGGCTGGGACTCGATGCCAACACTCGTCCAGCACCCTACACCCAGGTGCATGGAGAGCTGATGCCAAGGACCCCATTAAGCTCCCTGAGAGGCAGAAAGGACTAATGCAGGCTATGGACAAATGCAGGCTATGTGCCCCTGCCCTGGGCACAGAGGAAAGGGGGATCCTCTCTCAGACCTCATAAATTGGGTCTATGGGATGGCAACTCACAGCAGCCTGGTTGCCATGCTGGGTAATAATCGTTTGTATGAGGATAATTATGGTGGGAGAAAAGAAAACTCCTCTAAAGTGGTATCCTGCAGAGCTCTTGATGCTGCATGCTGGGGGCAGCCCTGGCAGCTGCCAGGCTGTCTGCAGTCCCTGCATGCAGTCCGTGGCTGTGGGGTCTCTGACCAGCTGCAGTCAAAGGGCACAGTCACACTCCAGGAGCTGCAGACAGCACAGCACAGGGCCAGGAGCCCCATGTGCAGCTGTCCTAGATCATATCCTGCAGTTCTGCTGCCCAAGGAGGCAGCAGCTCAACATTTCTCTGCACTGCAAGGGGGATGTGGGAGCAGCCTGGCCCCGGGGCCAAACAGCTACTGTGCCACTATGCTCTATTTCAGCTACTGGGATGGGGCACCTGCTGCTTCTGAGGGGACAGGCTGGGGACAGCCCTGCTCTCCTGACGGGACTTTCCTGCATGCCAGGAACCTCCTGCCAGCAGCAGGTTGGACACATTCAGCTCATGCTGCTCTCCCTGGGGTGGGGACACCCTGCAGTCACAGAACCCCAGGCAGGGAGACCTGCCCAGCGAGGCACAGCACAGGCACAGCTCCCTCATCCTGCTCAGGGGAGTTTAGAAGGTGACAGAGGACCCACACAGCTGGCTGGACATTGACTGTGAGAGAAAAGCCTTCCTTATGGGGGCCCAGCTAAGAGAGAGAGGGACACCTCCCAGCACCTCTGAGAATGTAGGATTTGATGATCAGTGAGGTCCAGGTACAGGGGACTGGAGGGGATGGATCTGCATGGCTGAAGGCTGGTCACACCACGGGGGAGTCTCAAGGGGACCTGCAGGGAATGGGACCTGATCACAGCACTCTCAAGAGGGCTTTCAGGGACAAAGGGGTGCCCAGCACAGGTAGGGGCTTGGGGTGACAGGAGCCCTCAGAGAACCCCTCTGGCTCTGTAGGTACCCTGTGACAAGTCACTGCAGGGGTGGCCGCACACCTGCCCGGGGTTGCCATGGGGCTCGCGGACCCACACATGCAGTCCATTCTGGGCTGCCCCAGCACAAATGCCCCCTCGGAGCAACCCACTCCCTCGGGCACAGCTCTAATCCCAACCCCAGTCCGCATGCTTGCACACAGACTGCCACACGCGCGTTCTTGCACATGCCGGACCCCCTGCCCTGCCCTCACACAGAGAAAGGGCTGCACACACACCCTGCCCCAGCAGGCTCTCTCACACACACACTGCGCTCCACCTCGCCGGGCTAGTGCACCCCCCTCAGGAAGGGGATGATGCACCTAAGTCACCCAACAGGCTCTTGCACACGTATTCCCTGGACGAGAATTTACACACGCACACAGCCGCCGCACGTAGCGGGACACCGCACATCAGCCACCCCAGCAGGTTCATGCACACGCACCTTTGGGGCGGGCGGCCGTGGCCCCAGGGGCATTTGCACACGCATTGCCCTTAACAGCCCCGGTGGGCACTTGCACACACTCCACAGGCTGCTGCACAGCCCCGCCACGGACAGCCTCTTGCACACGCATCCCCTGACGGGCTCCCGCATACGCTCCTGACAGGCTCCTGAGCGCGTTCCGCGCCCCCCGCGGGGTTCTTGCCCACGCGGCCCCGCGGGGCACTCGGTCCCCACGCGCTTTTGGACACGCAGCCCTCGGACAAGCCCCCGGTCCCGCCGGGCTCCCGCACCCTCGCCGCCGCACGCCCACCGGCGGCGGACAAAGCCCGGCGGTACTCACAGGCGCTCGGTGCCGCGGGGGATGCTCCGGGGCACGGCGCGCAGGGCCGAGCCGTGGCAGTCCACCGTGGTGCCGCTGCAGGCGCACAGCGGCGGGCAGGCGGCGGCGCGGCTCCGGCACAGCGCGGCGCACGCCAGCAGCCAGGCGGCGGCCCGCAGCCCCGCCGGGACCCCCGCCGCCCCCCCGGGGGTCGGGGCCGCCATGGCAGCGGGCAGCAGGGTCAGGCGGTGCGGCCGCTGCGCATCACCGGGGAGCGGAGCGGAGCGGAGCGGGGCTGGGCTCGGCGCGGCTCGACGCGGCTCGGCTGCGGGGCGAGAGCCCCGTCGGCGCACACCCGCCCACCCTCACTGCCGCCCCATCCCGCAGCCCAGGCTCAGCCCCTGCGCTGGCTCCTCCCTCCCGCCCTGCCCGCCCCGACGGGCCCCCCCGCCACCACCCCCGCCCCTCTCCGCGCCCCCGGTACCCGCGGCGGCGGAGGTAGCAGCGGTCCTGACCGGGCAGGGCAGCGGCACGCCGGTAGCCGGAGCCGTCGGGGCTCTGCACCGCCCGGACCGTGCAGGAAAGTGGGCTTCGGCTCCGTCCCCCCACCCGGGACAGTGGGGTGTTTCACGGAGCACCCGACTTCCCCGGGAGAGGTTGCGGGTTGCGGGCAGCGGCACCCGGGAGGAGAAGCAGCCTGTGAGTCGGGCGGCCACGGGATGAGCATTCCCACCTCTCCTCGGGGGTGTCAAAAGCTTTTGCATCCCCCGGTGTACTTAAGGCAGCGTTGGCCTGTCTCCCACCCCGCAGCCCGAAGCCCCATCCCATCATCCACAGAGTGCAGGTGAGGCACGGGGACCTGGCAGCCCCCGGGAGCTGCACAACAGGCTGCCGCTTGTCAGCCGGGATGGTGCCTGCTCCGTGAGTGGGAATCCTGCAGCTGAGCACCCCAGCATGCAGAGGGGGCTTGGGTGGCAGCTCTGCTTTGCGCTTTGCCCCACACACAAACAGTGGATCTTGAAGTCCTGGCTGTGGCATTAACTATGTTCTTTTCCATTCCAGGGGAACATCTTTAAAAATAAAGTAGCCAAAATGTATTTTTGGCTAACTTACAGCGAAGAAAAAGGCAAAATACACCTATTTCAATGCAAAAGGAAGCCAAGAAATCTTGCAAGCTTGGTCCCAAACAGTTGACATCTCAGAAATACAAACATTGCGTTCATTTTATTGCCTTCCATTTTCTGCCCTGAGATCCTCAAATGCAAGGCAGGAGGGTGTAACCAGGAGGGCTGCTCACCTATTTTATTAATGAGACCTGAAACACTTGTAACCGCACGGCTCCAAGGCCTGAATCCTTAAAAAAACAACAGGCATTTTGATCTGCCCAACAGAGATCTGGCTTCTGGCAGCAACTGCTACAAATGTCCTCCTGAGAGAGAGGAAGCCCATGGAAGGAGGGGAGATGGGAGCCTGTTGCACTATACTGCAGTGGGAGGGGTGGTGTGTGAGCATGGACACCCCAGTGCACATGCATTTTGCCATGCAGCAGAGCATGGTGGATATTTGCAGGGATGGTGGCAGGTCCCAGGGGCTGGAGGGTCTCTTAAATCAATGCCCTCTGCACATGGAGCTCCACAAGCTCCTTAAGCAGGGCAAGAGGGAGGTGTTTGCATGGGGTCCTTCTCTAGTGAGGGCCACCTCACACACACACACAGGGTTGCACCAGCTTGGCCCAGATCAGCAGCCCTTTTCCATCCCGAATGCTGGCTCCCATCATCTGTCTGCATTTTCGTGACATCTCCTTCCTCTGGCCTCAGTCCCAGGAGGAAGCTGTGCCTGAGATGCATGAAAGGGGTTTGTTCCTCGTTGCTACCCAGCAGCCCTGACAGCAAGGAAGATGAGCTGCTTCCCAGGACTCCAGGAGCCGACCCCTTGCTGGCACAGCTTCTGCAGAGGTGGCCCTGTAGCCTGTCCTGGGGCTCCCAGGGAGGCCCTGGTGGCAATGGCACCCGAAGGGGTCTGAACTGTAGACCTCGGCTGAATTTTGGGATGTAAAGGTTGTTTCAGGATGGCTTGGTGTCCCCTGAAGGCTGCTCTCGGTGTGGTGCTTGTGATCCCCCTCCTTCACAAACTTCCCTTCACCCTTGGCTGGCAGAGCAGAACCGAGTCTTCCTAACCTGCCCTTTACCTCTGGTGCTGGCAGGGGGGCAGGAGGGAGCGAGGGATCTTGTTTCCTCCGTTTTGCAGGCACTGCCTCAGGCAAATCCTTGTGATCCACAGAAAAAGCAGGCTCCCTCCATCTCTGCGTCCAGCTGCAGCAACATCCAGTCACTTCCTCGGGGCTGTGGTCTTGGCAAAGGCAGTAGCCAACAGGCACCCACCATTGCCTGTCCTGATTTCAGTGGGAGGGAACAGGAACAGGACTGGGAAGCTGAAAGCCCCATTTCCGGCCTACATCCACATTTTCTGCTGTAGGTACCTCAACTCTTGATGTTCTCTATGGGCTTTTTGCCTCTGCCTGCCATGCAGCCAGTGCCCCGTGTCCTGGCACTATGGGACATCCCACTGAGCTGGGCTGCCAGCCGTGGCTGACCCCCTCAGGAGCTGCTCCAGTTGCAAAAGCAACACCTTACCAGGGCTGCCAACACAAGGGCTGGGTGAACCAGGACAGCAGGATGAGGGAACAGGTTGTGTACCATGACCCTCCTCCCACACCTCAGCCCCTGGTGCATTTGGATGATCCCAAGTCACCCAGGCACCCTGATGGGGTGGGCCTCAGTGAGCAACAGCTGCCTGGGAAAAGCCCAGGGTTCCTCTGAATATGGATGAGGAGCAGGGAGAAAAATAAACCCCAAACTTCTTTATTGGGGGAGGCCTGGTCCTGCCGTCTGCCACTGGGATTTGGGCCAAACTGCTTGATAGAGAGAGAGACCATCTGGATCGTCTGATGGGCTCTGGGTTTGGTTAAAATGAAGCAGAAGCTTTTTTTGTAGGAGATTTCATGGGAAGATCCGGGGAAGGGTTCCAGGGTACGCGCCAGACCTGTCGTGCAAAGAGATGTGAAGCAGCTACAAAGCTTCAAACAAAAAATTGCTGCCAATTTTAAGCCAAGCCAACCAGGGCAGCATCCAGGCATTTCCACCCACCCAGGATGGGTCACAGCTCGCCCCCGCTAGCTCTCCCGTGGGCTGGGCTGGCACTGGGTCCCCTGATAGCACCTTCCAGCACACCTGGGCTTCAAGGCAGTGTGCTGCACCCTGCACCTGGGCATGCAGAGGAGGCAGCACACCCTGGCTCATTTATGCCACCCTTTGAAGCAGTGCTGTGGCTATCACCTGTCCACAGCAGTGCTCAGCCTTTCTCAGGCTGGGATCAGGCACTACTGCAGAGCAGAAGTGTTTAAAACACAGGTGGTAGGGTTCTGGTGGGTTGGTCGTGGCTGGACACCAGGTGCCCCCCAAGCCACTCTGTTGTCCCCCGCCCCCCAGCTGTCTAAGGGAAAGAAAATATAATGAAAAGCTCATAGGCCAAGATAAGACCAGGAAGAGATACCAGTTATCAACACAGGTAAAACAGACTTGACTTGGGGAAATTGGTTAAATGTATTATTAATCAGATTAGATCAGATTAGTCTGATTAGATCGGATTAATCAGATCAGAGTACGATAATAAGAATAAATTATAAGAAATAAAACCAAACCTTAAAAATACCTTTCCTGATCCCTCTCATCTTCTTGGGCTCAACTTCACTCTCAGTTTTCTCTACCTCCTCCCTACCAGTGACTCAAGGGGATGGGGAATGAGGGCTGTGATCAGCTCATCAACTTTGTCTCTGCTGCTTCCTCCTCAGGACGGGGACTTCTCACATTCCTCCCTGGGGCATCCACCTGCTCTGGTGTGGGGTCCTTCACAGGCTGCAGGTGAATCTCTGCTTCACTGTGGACCTCCATGGGCTGCAGAGATAAATCCTGCCTCCCCCTGCGCTTCACCACAGGCTGCAGGGGAATCTCTGCTCTGGTGCCTGGAACACCTCCTCCCCCTCTTCTTTCACTTACCTTTGTGTCTGCAGAGTTGTTCCTCTCACATATTCTTTCTTCTCTCCAGCTGCTGCTGGTGTTGTGCAGCAACTTTTCCCTTCCTTACAATCGTTATCCCAGAGCTGCTACCACCATCGCTGATGGGCTCAGCCTTGGCCAGTGGTCAATCCGTCTTGAAGCTGGCTGGCACTGGCTCCATCAGACATGGAGGAAGCTTCTGGCAGCTTCTCACAGAAGTCCCCTTACTACCAAAGCCTTGCCACGCAAACCCAACACAAGCATGCATGCATGGTGCCTGCTCCAACCTCCCTGCTGAGGAGCATTGCCAACAGCAGGATCCATCATCCCTTGCACTGAGGCTGTGCTTTGAACCCTTCCTCCCACCAGCAACACCTGGTTTGGGAGCAGTGGCCATAAGACCCAGCTGGAGATGTGTTGGGAACAGAGTGGCCATAACCTTTGGCTTCTTAGCATCCCCCAGAGATTTTGTGCAGGGTGGGCTGTCGGGCTGTCCCGGGCCACATCTGTCATGCCTGGCCAGCTTGGCTCATGCTGGGAGGCCAGGCTGCCTTTGTCCTGCCAGACACACTCGGCTTGGGAGAGTGAGGCATTGTGTGGGATCCAGCCGGCGTGTCAGCCCCATTAAGGTACCTGTTGGGCTCCTGCAGCAGGACAATACCCTTGATGGGTCTATTATAGAGTGGTGCGGGCAGCCGGGGCCGCTGGGATCACAGTAAATCTCGCCTGGTTAGCAGCAGCGGCAGGGAGGGCTGGGATGTGCTCTTTGCTGTGTCTTTCCAGGGATGAGCCATCCCTCACTAACAGCAAGAGCATCACCCTGTGAATGAGGCATTGCCCTGCAAACTGCCAGCACTGCCCTGTGAGCACAGCCAGCATCCCCTGCTAGACACTGCCAGTGTTGCCCTGTGAACACCACCAACATTACCCTGCAAACACAGCCAGCATCCCCTGCTAGACACTGCCAGTGTTGCCCTGTGAACACCACCGACATTACCCTGCAAACACAGCCAGCATTGCTCTGTGAGTGTGGCCCCACTGACTGCAGGAGCTGGGCAGCTCTGCTGCCTGGTGACCTTCACCACAGGGAACAAGTGAAAGGAGTAGCATTCACTGACTGCTCTGAGATGATGCAGGAAATGCCAAGACTCCCAAGCAGGTGGATTTGGCCCCAGCCTAACACAACAGGGACAGCCCAGGTAGGGGGAACCCAGTCTGTCCCACTGCCTTGAACAATTGTGGAACAGCAGGAAGGGGATAGTCTGCAAGGCACTGCATCCCCACTTTGTGGCATGGGTGAGCAGAGGGGCTGAGCCATGCAGCCTGGGTTTCCCAAACCAGCTCTAGCCCACAAGGAAAACGTTTGCACCAAGCAGCCCAGATGCAGATGAAGAGATGCTGTTCCCAGCACGGCTGGATGCACCAACCGCCTGGGAGCTCCGCAGTGCAGTGCAAGCTGGTTTGAATAAACCACACACGAGGAGGTGTCTGTGAAGCGCCTTGCACATGGAAATGCTATTGTTGGATCAGGGGCTCTGGGGTCCCCAGATGTAGCAATTGTTCCACATCCGCGCTGTGCGTACACACACACTCTTTCCCACTCACTCTGCCTGCAGCCACTCATTAACCCTCCTCAATGAAGATGCATTGGAAGGATAATTTACTGTTTAATAGACTAACTTTCCATTTGCCGTTGCCAAGCACATCCAACATATTTCTCCACGGTGCCATAAACTGCAGCTCCTCTGCCATAAAACCCTGCCTCCCAGAAAGAGCAGGTGGGTTTTCAAGATCCAGCTGATGACCTTGGCCACGGGGTAAGCGGAGACACTGCATTGTTAGACGAATAGGGCTTGTTCCCAGCAAGCCCTTCCACCCCCATTGCACTGACATCCCTGCACTGGGAAAACATCTGACCTGAGAAATTAGGAGTGCCTCAGCCTGATGGATGAGGGAGGCAGAGGCTCTGTCGTGATTTTGTTGATGAAGATGCCCTGGGTGCAGATGAGCATGCCTCTGCTCCATATTTATGGCTAGCTGGCGGCTGGTCCCACGCTGGGATGTGATCAATAAGCTGCGTGTCTGCTTGGGCTCATTGTGCTTCCACAGTTGCAGGCGGCCTTTCTGTGCCTTGTCAGTCCCAAAGTTGTGAGCGTGTGTCTCTGTGTCCTTGCTCCTCCTTCCCCAGCCCTTACAGAGTCACAAGCTACTACAGAATGAAAGAAAGTCAGATTCTTTCAGATTCTGCGCAATGCGGGATGAGGGAACTCCTTCCAGCTCCACTTTGCCTCCATCACCCAAATTTCCACACTGTGGAAGTGAAACTTTCAGGGTGTGGGCTGTGCAGGAAGGAGCACCAGCCCCAGAGGCATGAGCCTGAATGACTAGCTACTTGGGTCTGGCTCTGAAGAATGGCAAGAGGATGCCCATAGCCAAAATTGACTTGAAAAGGAGAGGGAAAGGGTTTAGCTTGCCTTGTGACAGCTCTGCTTGGCCCTGGATGCAGGCAGGGACTCTCCTTAGAGCTGGAGGACCATGCTAGGGGCTAGCTGCAGAGCTGATTTTTGATTTTGAGGACATCCTTCCCCAGCCTTCTCAGTGCTCTTTATGTTCTTGCTCACTTTATTTATAGTCCCAGCTTCCCGCCTCCTCCATCTGCCAGATGTAGCCAGGGAGGAAGAACCAGGCGTCTCCAAGCCTGCCCCCCAGCACATCTGGCGTGGGGCCCCCAGTGCTGCGGGGCGGGCAGGGGGTCCCATCCCGCAGCGTGTGCTGCCAGCCCCCTCTTGTGCTGCCGCTGCAGAACGGCCTGGGAGAGGCACAATGGAGCCGGAGGAACCTCTTTTGTGCAAGAGGTTGCCGAGATCCTGCTCCACAGGGAAGCAAGGCTCAAGCTTTGTAAGCAAAAAGGTTGGAAGAAACCCTAAAACAACCACAGGTCGACACAGACACCCCCATATCATAGACCTGTGCGTGCTCCAAATTACACACAGCCACGATGGCCAGGGCAGGTCGGCACCTCTATTCATCACAATTCCCAGTGGCACAGGAGCTTCAGCCAAAGGCAAAGGATCAAGTGGGACACAATTCTCTCTGGTGGAAAAGACACCCTTAACATCATGTAAGGCACTGCACGTGGCTGGGTGGTGGACTGGTACATCTTCACCAACAGCAAGGCAAGGGAGGCTGGGGCTGGTTTAGCTTGGGAGAGGAGGAACTGGGGAGGGGGCCACTCCAGCTGTGACTCAGCAGAGAAAGGAAAACTCATCTCCCTCCGAATCAAACTAAAATTGAAGGCTGGTGCTGGGAAGTATCTGAACCTAACCTTGTGATGCATGGCTTGGGACAGCAGCTCCTTGCACAGGAGACCCAAAACTACCCTATCACATTCCTCATTTGTGGGCATTCCCCAGGAACAAAGCTGGGCTGGAGCAGGATGAAGCCGGAGAGCTGGTGCCAGCCGAGATCCCACTCTGGTCCACAGCACAAATGGAAGGTCAGCGTGGGGCCCAGCACAGAGATCTTGGCATCTACATGCCTACAGTTTATGAGATTCAACACAAAACCCTCACTGGGGAGATGAGCAAACAACTAAACATGGTAATTTATTCACTCCATGAAAAAATATTAGTTGATCCAAGCCAATGAGATTGTAAAGCCTGATAACTGGTCTGGCTGGTGCCAATATCTATCGCTAGCAGTAGTCATGTTTTTTGTCTACACTGTTGCCCTAGGCAGTGAGATGCAGCAGCAACATGACAGCTCCCAGCCACACATGATAATTTAACAGAGAGAAAATATCTTATTTCAACTCCAAACCAGGGCAGAGCAGTTTAAAAAAAAATCAAGACAACTTGCAAAATTGATTTAGATAGCAGTGACACTCTGAAGAACTTATTTGCAAGTCTGTGCTGTGCAATTTGAGATAAAAACTGCTTAACGAGATGAAGGTGAGCACTGCTTGTTTGCTTTATAACACCACTGCTGTGCATACATGCCAACAGGCCAAAGCAAACATATTGAGACATGAGTGATCCCCCTTTAAATATATACCTTCACCCAGAGTTGGGTCCCAGTGGCTGCTGCCCTTTCACTTGCAGTCAAGCATAAGTGCTTGGACTGTGGCTTCAGAAGCCAAAAACTATTCATTTTTTAAATTATGTAAGCCAGATAAAGCTGTCACTTTGAATCACAGCTTATCAGGGGGGCGATATTTGGGTTTGCAGTATTGAAGATAGCTGTTGTGAGTTTTTGCATTCCTTTGTTCAACATGTTCAAGAAGAGAAATGTCCCTCTAGACTCTCATGCCCACTTTGAAGTGCACAGAGGCCCGTCGCCTCCCGCTCCCTGAGCTCCAGAGAGATGGGGCTCACCATTCCCATGACACCCAACTGCAGCCACGGAGGAGAAGGGGACTCGCTCGGGGCTCAGCCGGCAGGAAGGCAGCGCCGCTTTCAAACACGCCGTGCTGCTCCTTCTCCTGCTTGTTTTTCAATTGCATGGCGAGGATGTTAATGAGTGTCTGAGCTATGGCAGGCAAGCCCAGGGCATTTCAAACGTGGAAGAACTTCACAGAGAAATAATCTGCATAAAATCTGAGACGCCATTATTAAGAAGGAGGAAAAGAAAATGCAAGCAGAAAGCATCCTCTCTCGGCAGCCAAGAGTGGCAAGAGAAGAATGGCCCTACAGAGAAAAATTTATTCATTTGATCCATTATTTATATAAAGTGTTCTTTGTAAACCTGATTTCCCATCACCCTGGATGACAGCAGGGGGAAGACAGGAAAAGAAGAGGTCCAACTTCATATCTCCAAGGGAAAGACAGCCTGTCTGGGCACCCTGTATCATGCAAGTATCCCAGAGGGAATGAGCCCTAGTGCCATGGCAGGCCAGTGCCATCCCTGCAGGTGGGCAGCACCTCACCAAGCACCCCCACACTGTGGGCTCCTAAGCAGACATTTCCTTCCTTTTGAAGGTGGATTGGAGTCCTTGTTGTCCCAATGAAATTGCATAAGCCACCAAGCAAAACCACTAAAAATAAAAGCATTTAATGTGGTGTTTTCACATGAACACACAGAAAGGCAACAGTCTGCAACAGTACTTACATAGCATATATAAATATGGACAAAGATTAAAAATACTTTGGAAACGATAGACTCTGGGAACAGTTAGCGGCTGCTCTGGGAAGAAGCATCCTCATGAGTCATTGCACAGGGCAGACAAATGAGACACATCCAAGCATGACGAAAACTCTCCCGTGCCTGGGAGACAGTGTGAATGCACTGGGACTGCAACAGCCGTGGTCCTAGGGGCCAAATCTCTCAGCCACCACCATCCTCAGCAGGGCGAGCCCAGCACCACAGACTAAAGCCCAGGACACCGAACCCTTCTTGGGACTGCTCTCTCTGGAGACAGCACCCACCCCTTTGGCAGGTAAGGCATCTGACACATGCAGAAGGCCTGGCCAATGCCCCACAGGTAACTTTTCTTAGAGCTGAACAAATCTCAGCTCTGCCAGAAGCCAGACAGAGCCCCTGAGCTAGAGCCATCAGTAAGGGGAGACAGTGGAGAGTTACATTCCTCTCATCTATATGGGAGCAGTGTATTTAGTTTTAGGAACAAGACCGCTTTGCCAAGCAGACACCCATACAGAGAGATACGAGATATGCCAAGTAGCGACAATGGGGAGAGGAAGAGTGAACAAATGCTTCACCCAGCAATTGCCCACAATGCAAGTAAGAGCAGAGACGGCAGGACCATACCCAGCTCTCCCTGTGCTGCCACCTGACCTTCAGCTGAGCCTCCCCTCTGCTCAGAAGCAAAGCCGAGATTCCCAAGTCTCTGCTAACAGCAGGCTGCAGGGACATGGCAGAAGTGCAGTCAGAAAAACACATGGTGCCCTTCCCAGAAAAGCACACAGACAGCTTCAGTCTCTGGAGGGAACGATTACAGACACATCCAAAAAGCACATACTACTACCACAGCACACAGCCTCTGCCCTTCCTCACAGCATCATCATCAGTCTGGTCCCTGGAGAACCATAGCTCTTTCTTCACTGTGACAGAGGCTCCTAACACCAGCAACTCCCAACTCACATATCTACAGTCCCATTACCCACTACATTTTCAAGGCTCCAACTTGGGGTCAGACTGGGGACAGGCATCCCTGATAAAGTACCAAAACCCATCCTTTGTACAGAGCAGCACAAAGATTTGTATCTCAAAAAACCAAAAAAACCAACAACAACCAAACAAAAAACAAAGCAAAACAAAACAAAACAAAAGGTCACAATTAAAAAAGGTGACAAATTCCAGCTAAGCTGCACAGGGCTCTAATGCCCTGTTCTGACAGCTCCAGCCAGTCAGACTGAACTCCCTGCTCATATCCCAATATTCACACCTCCTGCCACCAGTTGTTTCAGAAAGCTGTCAGGAACAGAGCTCTAACTCCTGCTGGCTGTTGGTTCTTAAAGATTAGAAGACAAATATAATTGGATTCCAGAGATTATTTGCTTTGCTGAGAAGGGCTGAGAAGTGTTTAGATGGCTCCCCAGCTGATTAAATCTTTATTTCACAGTAGTGACCCTGTGTGTATCCTACCTCAGAGTGCTTGCAGACAGGTTCTTGGCAAGACTGGCTTACTGGAGCACTTTAGCTTAACGAGACCACTGACACTGGCCAGCTGTGATTGGGGTTTATCCCGTATCTAGAAGGTTTCATCTCATTTCTGCAGCTCAGAACAAAGAGCTGAACCCAGCTTCAGCCTTTTCCCCCAGTTTAATGACTAATCAGCCAGTTGCCATCCAGATATCTTGAGCCAAAGCCTTCGGGTTTGCAGCATTGAAGATAGCTGTTGTGAGTTTTTGCAGCAGATCACAAATGGCTGGAGCCCTCTCTCACCTCATACTTGTTTTTATGCTTCACACACAGCCACAAGACTCTGCCTGCTCCCAAGCACCCTAATGTCCAAAGACTAGGCTGTTCTGCCCCACACAGCCTTTGCCAGACTCCTGCTCTGCTCAGCTGAAGCTTCCCTGGGTGAACACAAAGCCGAGACGCTCCTTGCTCAGAGCTGTGCCACTGAAACACGAAGGCAGTGAGCAAGGGCTGCCCCCAGCTCAAGCTAAAATAGAGGGATGAGTTTATTGGGGAAGCTGCTTTCCCCTGGCCCCGCTTGAAAAGATGGTGTCCAGAGCTTCTTCTCCCAGGCCCATCCTGTGCTCTGTACCATTTGTGCACTCCAGCCCTTTGGAAACAGCAGAGCAAAATGGAGCTCAGAACAAGCAGAGAAAGGCATGGCTCCAGGGGAGGACTGGAGGCAAGCTTAGCTGTCAGGATGCAGGTAAAGGTTGCAGCCCATCATTCTCACTGCTAACAGGGGGGAGGAAGCAAAAACAGCCAATGTGTTAAAAACTTGGAGCAGAAAAGCAAAAAAATACAGCCTAGCAACATTACAGAGAAAGCTGGGAGTGCACACAGGGCCCTGCAATGCACAGGGCTCTCCTTGTAAGCAAGCACTCCAGCTCTTCCCAGAGCCAGCAGGTCAGACATGCTGCACAAGTTTTGGTTAGATAGTGGTTTGCCCCATAGTAGAATGAAATATAATTTATATACAGAAAGAAACAAATCCCTGCAATCCTTGCACAGGTCCAGTTTCAAGAGCGCTGCTGTGTTGGTGAGGGTTGCTGTGAGCCTGCAGCCCTCCCCTCTCAGTGCAGCACATTTTCTATTCACAGCTTGCGAGGCTGGGCAATCCCCACCCATGCGTTGGTGCGAGGCGATTCAGAGGGATGATGAATCCTTGGAAAGCAGGCGAGCTCGCATGCGTCTGCACGATTCCTGTAGCAGAGAATGAGAGCCGTTGAATGCCTGAGACACAGAATCCCATGCAAGAAAAGGCTGACACTCTCCCCCTGCAAGGACCCTCCCCTGGTGTCTGCCTCCCACACCTTTTGGCAGAGCTCTAGATGAGGCAGTGAGCAGACAGGAACAGACAGAGCAGTCGGTCTTGTGCTGCACCAACCTCTTGTCCCACTGCCACCCTGACAGGCTGTTAGCACTAACCTGTGCTGCCAGCTCCCCTCTGCTTCCTGCAACAGCCAGCCTGCCAACTCACAGGTGGAAGGGCTGTAATACCCTCCAGGGTCTGGCTTCCAGCACGTCACCTGCCTGCAGCTCGGCACGGAGCAAGCAGACTGCTGCAAGCTGGGGCACCACAGCTGTCAGAGAGCCTTGAGTGTGTGCCGTCACCTGGGCAGGTTTCAGCACACCAGGTTCCCCACAGGAAGAGGAATGGGGGGTAAGGGGCAGCGTCTCACCTCTTTCCGGCCTTCCAAAGACTTCAGCTTCATCGGGGACATGTGAGCTGGAGAGCCACATTTCTGTAACTGGACAAGAGAGGGCAATAGGAGTAAAGAGCTGGTGAATGAAGTGGCATCCACAGCCTTTCCTGGGAGCAGCCTGTACCACCAAAGAGCATCTATCACCCAAATCCACTCTTGGTTTGTCTGGGCTATGGAACAGCCCTACTGCATACAGGCTTTGTACAACCTGTGGAGCAGGATGAGAGAGCGGGAAGGGGGCACAAGACAATGCCCTAGGGCAGGGCACACCCAAAGGAACAAGATGGGAGTTCAGGCCCAGTGCTGTCACCCCTGCCCTGATGCTGCCCTTGCCATCCTCTCTGCTCTCCTCAGAGCAGCTTCTCAGGACCTTATTTTATCATACAAAAGAAACTTGGAAACCTTCTCTTGGACAAAGAACAGCTCCCCAAGGATCACTGAAGTTTCCCTCAAACTGCCCTCCCACACTTCCCCACCAGCAGCTTCAGTGGTGCTGGGAGCAGTTCTTACCAGCTGGACATTCTCTTTGCTGACCCGCACAGGCTCTGGTGTGGTATCCCTGCTCTTCCTCTCCAGGATAACTGGAGTTCCCAAAACCTTCCGCTGTTGTAAGAAGAAAGGGCTGTTGGCTAGTGCTTAGAGTGCAAAGTGAAAAAGAAAAGGAAGGAGCAGGATGCATTGCTGGTAAGCAGTAGATGCTGGGAAAGAAAAAAAAGGAAGCCAAGCTGGGACAAAGATTGCAAAGCAGAACCACCTGAAATATCACACCACTAGGCTGAGCCTGCCTGATTGTAAAGGGTTTGGGAGCTGACCTGAGGCCTGGCCAGGAGCCCAGCCTGTCAGAAACAGGTACATGCTGCTGTAGGGCAACCCACAACGTGCTAACACCCGTGCTAACATGCTAGACTGCATGACCAGCTCCCTGTCAATCCTCATCTCATCTCAGGAAGCAATCAATTCTCCAGAAAGATGCATAGATCCTACAGCCATGTGTTTCAAGATAATTACACTTTACACTAACAAGGCTTATTGTCACTGTGCTGCCTTTTCTGCCCCAGTGGATCTGTGTTGGTTGGCAGGCAATACTTTGAAGAGTCCCTACCCTTTGAGGGTCTCATTCAAGGCAGGGCAAGGTAGAAGCAGAGAGCAACTTCAGAAACTCACAGCAGAGAGCAAGGGTCAGAGGCTGCTTTTACCTTAATGAGGCCGCTGAAGGAGCGTGAGCGGGTGCGTCGCGGTGCTGGGGATGTGGGCACATCAGAGCCAGGAGTCAAAGCTGTTGGATGCTTATTAAACTTGGAGAAAACATGAGGGCAGTATGTTAGCACAGTTACACCCATCCCATACTGCTGTGTG
The DNA here is from genome assembly GCA_036630365.1 of Acanthiza pusilla. Taxonomy (NCBI): domain Eukaryota; kingdom Metazoa; phylum Chordata; class Aves; order Passeriformes; family Acanthizidae; genus Acanthiza; species Acanthiza pusilla. The sequence continues at coordinate 13,948,729 of JAXCHO010000234.1, forward strand.
CTGCTCTACCTGCTGTCCCAGAACTCACTTTGTCTCCTTCACACCCCAGAATGGAGGAGCAGCTCAGAGCTGCAGGAGGAAGAAAGCAGAGGAAGGCCACACCTTCCACCCAGGATTACAGGGAGTTTGGGTGCAAAGCTGCTTTGTGCTGGCTACCAGATTAACCAAAAGCAGCAGATGTTGGAGCAGAAAGAAGGCTGGGCAGCTGCTGGAGGCTGGCAGCAGTGACTGGTGCTGACCACATTGACCAGTCTGGCTGGTGCAGCAAGTTTACTGAGACTAAGAGGAGAACAGTTTGGCCACTCCCTGCAGGCAACAGGGAAGAAACTTTTCCCTTCCTGAGGGAGGAAGCTCAACAAGGCCATGATCAGGACCAGGAAACTGCTGGCTGGCAAGTCCTTAGCTTGAAAAACAGAGCTCAAAGCACAGCTTGGTACAGCAACATCCAGGACACCTCCTCCTCCTGTCTTCCTACAGCTCTGCCCCTTACACAGCCCAAAGCCCACTTTCCCCAGCCTGCCCACGATTAGGGGCAGCTCTCAAGAAGGCTCTGCCTTTAGCCCTGTGCCCAGGATTGTGCCGAGAAGCACACCTCAAGGATATCTTTCCTCCCCACACTACCTGCCGGATAAGCTTCTTCTTCTTTGCAGAGTCAGGCATATTGTGGACGTGGCGGAAGAGCTCCTTCAGTGCCTCCTCCGTGCGCTGCTGGGTCTCCTCCTGATGGCACGAGTCCAGCCGGCTTCGCTTCTGAGACTTGAGGGGCTGCAGCTCCTTGGAGCCAGAAGACGTCAGCAAATCCAGGTCGTCCTGGGAAAGCGGAGACAGCAGTCGCTTGCCATGCTTTAATCCCAATGAGCCACCCATCTGAGCCAGGCTAAGGGAGAGTCTCGTGAGCTGCCTCAACTCCAGTGAATGCACAGGGCTGTGTTTTCCCTACCCCTCTGCAGCAGCACTGCATCAGCAGGCCCCGTGCCAGGAAGAGGTGACAGCAATACAAAGGTGACCCCATTGCTTCTTCCCTCCTCTCCCAGATGCCAGCTGCAGAAGCCCTTCCAGGCTTGAGAAGGGTCAGTGCAGCTCCTTGCAATGCTTCTTCCCTCTTCTGCAGCTATATGAGGCAGGGAAGCATTTGCTGGCAAGACACAAATGTTGTCCCAGGGGCAGCAAGTAGCCTTTATCCCAGCACTTCTGCCAAGCATCCTGGCCATGGCAGCAGGCATGTCTGTCTGTCTGGAAGGCACAGCCCTGTAAATGAGCAGGTGCTGCATGTACTGAGCACAGGGAGCAGGTTTGCTGCTAAACAGGGGCTCGTAGCTTTCTTTCCCTGTGCTTTTGATTAACAGATGCTTCAACTCTGTCCAATTTCCCTAATGCAGCCGCCTGCACCACCACACCATATGCTTCCTGTGCTCCTGCCCTCTGACAGATCCTCTTTCATGACTTGGTTTGTTTTCAGTTTCTATCACTCACAAAGATCCCTTCACAGCATCACAGCCTCTGCCCTTTCACGGAGGGCAGGCGCTGCTGTGTTTGCTGGCCTTACCTTTGATGTGTGGGCTCTGGACCCCAGATAGTGTAGCCTGGCACACTCCCGGATGTACACCGGAGCCTGTGACGATGAACAGAGAACAGGCCAAATGTATGTTTAGCATTGTTGGCCTTGGGACAAGAGTGGCCCCAGCAAGAGCTGCTTTTCAACCATGCCACACAAGCCACTTGTATCAAGACTCAGCCGTTTTTGGGCAAACAAAGCCGTGGAATTTCATGCCCCCAATGCATTCCCTGTTCACAGTATCCTTTCCATGCAGACATCCAGCACAAGTGGAACTCAGAGTAGGAAAACATTCCTGTGGAACCCTGCTCTAAGTAATTCCCCCAACTCTGAGCTGGCAAAAGAGGGGCCTGACAAAGAAAGGAGGAGGGGAACTCTCTATAGGAGGACTCTGCAGCAAGCAGATCACTACAGTGACCAGGAAGGTCCTGAGAAGTCGAGAGACTGCCTGTTGTAGAAACATTTCCTTGGAGCAACCTGCTGAAAGCCCCACAATCCTCACTGTCCTACCACAGCACCCTGCTCAGAGCTAGACAGTGCCTGTAACAGCAGTGGGCTGATGACCATTTGCACAGAAGTTCACAACAAAACAACCCACTGCATCAGGTACTCTGCTCTTGGCAGCACTCAGGCAGGACAAACCCCTTCCACTTTCTTATCCTGCCAGAACCTGAGTGCAGCCCGCTGTGTACCTGCCCTCCAGAGCCAGGTTTGCAGCTGGGCAGCAGGTGCTGGTGTCCAGCAGAGGGGAGTGTTACACTGCACCGTGCTGCTGACCTGCCCTGGCAAAGCCACCTCCAGGGCTGCCTGCCCAGTAAAGACCTACTCCCTAGACACTAAAGCAAGTTTCTTGTAGAAATGCTCCTTCTCCTACTGCAGAAGAGAGCCCACAGAACATAAACTCAACACACGGGGCAAGGCAGGACAACAAGATCCCAAAGCACACTTACCTTGAAGAGTTTCTGAGAATGTTTGATCATGAAGGTTACTCCATTGTTTAGCTTTGTGATATTTTCCTGAAGGTCATTTGCTGTCACCTAGCAAGGGGACACAGCCAAAGGCGCATCCATTAGGAGGGGAGGGGGAAGGGTCTCTCCTGGGACACAGATACACACAGTGCCACAGAAGGAGACCTACTCTGAGGTGACAGGCAGGCAGGGCTCACAGCACACCAACAAGCAGAGCTCACAGAGCCAAAGCTGCTCTCAGAGGAGAATCAGACAACTCTGTGGCCAAAGAGTTCACCAGCAGCACAAGAAACATTGCAGAGAGATCTGCAAGATTTTTCTGGAGCTCACATTCTAAGAAGAAGCATGACATGCTTTCAATTTTACAGAAAAAGAAGATGCATGACTTGCAAATGAGACCCAAGGCAGGTCTGGACTGAACACCGGGACTGAGTCCTGCCTCCCACCTCTCCATCACAGACTCCAACCCTCACATAATTGTATCAATACCTAACCTTGTCATCTTGTTTTTTCCCCTGCCAAGCCTTTGCTTTTCACCTTGTAATATCCCACCCACAGACACTAAGGCATTGCTCACATTTCTGGGCCATAGGATGTGGGGTGCAAACATGAGGGCAAGATTGTGGGCAGACATCTTGTTCTTGTCCTGCTTCTTGGCGGTCTGGTAGAGCAAGTCCAGCAGCAGTTTGAGCAGACTGCGGTTGGGAGCGGGAAGGATCAAAAACAGCAGCTGGAGGGCTTCAATTTGGCGCTCTTTGTCTGGAGTGCTGGTCTTATTCCCCTTCTCATCAAACAGCGTCAAGTCTGCCAAATCACAAGGCAGAACATGAAGGACATGCATTACCTTCCCTCAGAGCAGTCTGTTGCAACCCTTCCCTCTTCATATGCAGCTCTCCTACAAACCCTTGCATGGTTCTTGGCCCTCCATCTCTCTTCCCCCCAGCTCCCAAGCTCCCCACTTGATGTGTTAATCTGTGCTACTCCTCCCACAGAACAACAGAGCTGCTAAGAGCTGTGATGGCTGGAAGGCAAGATGGAGGAAGTTCACATACGGTAGTTCAATAACAGTTATTTAATACATAGAAACCACAACTTGCTCAGAACCCCGGACACAAAACCGATGGAAACACAGGTTATCACTGTAGGCTTTACCCCTGTGATATCTAAGAGAAGAATGGTTTAGACAGACTTGGTCTGATTCATTAGGATTTTCAGCTCCACTCTTTCCGTCATCTGAGTTGGCAGGAAGATTCCTTCTTACCCTGCCTTTAAAGAATACATTTTGCAGCCTAGCATGCTTTCTAGGAGGCCAATTCCAGTCCTTCTGCCCATCTCTGCCTCTTGCTGCCCACTCACCTGCAATTTTGAGGTGGGCATGGAAGTGCTTGTGTGTCAGCAGTGGCTCTGGTAATTCACCAAGGAACATCTTAAGCAGGGTGGCCACATCATTGGAATGAAACTCCCCGGAGTCCAGGTCAATATCTGTACCACTGTTCAGAGCATCCTTTAGGATCTGTTGCCTGATGCTGTTGCCTGGCACTCGAAACAAGCCTTCTGCTCTCAGGTCTGCTCGGCAAAGGGGAGAAAAAAGGGCACTGAGTGATCAGAGGCTGATTCCCACCCTCTTGCTAAAGCAGTTCCCGCCTCGTTCCAGAGTTTGACAGCAAACCTCAGTGAACTGCATTCAGAGACATGGCTTCAACCTGGCTCACATCAGTAGAAAAATTCATTTTACAGAGGGAAATAGAACAACATTTCTGTTAGGCAATTCTGGGGAACAGTTGCCCAGTGCAATCCCAAACTCCTGCTGCTGGAGGGCTCAGAGCTTGTCACTCTGTCTTGCACCAGAGACCTGAGGTGGGCCAGACAGATACCCACAGGGATAGGAAGACAGCAAACAGAGTCACTTACTTTTGTGCAAATACTCGATTAGCTGGGAAACCTGTGCAATGCCTTCTTCCGTCAGCGGTGAGCCAAACACCACCCCTTTCTCTGCAGAACAGAAGGCAACGTGTTCAGGCAGCTCAGAACCCAACAGCCACAAAAATGAATGCTCCCCAAAGAACAGGATTTCAACATGCAAAGACCGGTGCCACAAAATGGTAAGAGTGAAGTCACAAGGAGATACCATGAAGTCACATGTGAGATACCACAAACACTCCAAAGTAAGTCACTTCATCTCACCATGCTGTACTCACATGGGCTTCACCACCCTGCTTCTTACCTCTCTTTAATTACAGCTTTTATCAGCTAAAGCAAATATTCTTTAGCCCTTGAAGAAAAAACAACAGATGTTTCAGTTCTAAATGGTATAAAATCTCCAAGCCCAGACCTTATGAAAAGAAAAAAGTGGGACGGGCAGATGTAAGAGCCTGGACAGCCCTGGTGCCTGCCACATTGGCACACTCCACACCACAGAAGAAACGTTCAGATTAATCCTCACTGTTGCTTGACATGAAGTGGAGCAGAAAGAAGATGTGCAGCTATGAGTTTATGGGAGAAGAAAATAATAAGCACTACTGGGGAGAGCAATTATAATCTGACTGGCTCACACTGGCCTCCTTTTCAGGAATGGGTAAAACATGGAATTTCCTCATCCCAGTGAATCTCTCTCCCATGTCAGCTGCCCTGGTCTGAGTAAAGTATGAAAGCTGAACAAGGCAGAAGGAGAGTGGCAAAGCAATGCACTGGGCTCCTCTCACCCTTGGAGTCTGCTCCCATCTCATGGGGTTGAGACTGGGCCTGAGCTGCCAGCCCCAGAACTCCAGTGAGTAACACAGACTAAAGTGCCAGAAGATGGAAGCAACTGAACTGAAAGGAAGAAGATCCCTGCAGGGGAGGAAACATTAGATGAGAAGTCCACTTAGCAAATGCCACTTAACTAAAGGGCATTTGTTAAACTAATGTCCAATACTCTTCCTGTCCAGACAGGGACTTCCCAGGTAAGACAGTGATTATCCAGCAGGACAGTGTTTTCTAATAAATGCAGCCTTGATAGTGAATGGATTTTTCTGTCAAACACACACAGCCAGTATGATCTGTCCCTCGGAAGGTGGAGACATTTCCCAGAGGTTTCACGGGCAGCAACCAGAACTCTGGGCACCACACTTCTTCCCTCAGATGCACATAGGTTTGGACTGGAGACAAAATAGTGGATAGACTGTACCACAACATGCTGATGGGGAGTGAGAACTGGAACCAGGGACAGAGCTGGTTTGTCCTGCCCATGCACTTAGGCTTCAAAGAGACGACAAATGTAAGAAAAGAATATTCCTCCCTTCTCCATGACCAGACTGCCAGGAACATGGGTCACTTCTGAGGGCAGGCTGGACATTTGCACCATTTGCACTGAAGGTTTCTCTCCTTACTGCTACAGCTGATAGCCCAGCAATCTAAGCAGTGCATTGGCTGGTCTGATAAAAGTTATCTCCCCTACAAGCTTTCTCTTGCCTTTTTTTCCCCCATCATCTCTCATTTTGATTTTACTAGCTTTTGGTCTGTTGTACTACAGATCTTACTGCTCTGTGGTGCTGATGCTCACAGCATGTGGGAGAGACCTGGTTAACCCTATGCACTTCTCTAGCAGCCTTCCCGTGTAACTAAATTTATTCCGCCTGAAGAATGTTCTGCTTTCTTCCAGGACTTCTGAAATACACGGCAAGCCACCAGGAACTCCAGCCTCCTGTTAAATCAAGAACTTTCTGACCTCACTCTGATAAAGAACATGCTTCATTCTTGCAAGAGAAAGGAGGGCAATGTGAGCTCTTGATCCACACGAAAGATCTGAAAGGTTTGAGTGCAAAGGGAGAGAATGACTGGCAAAAGATTCTTGTCCTTGAAGAAAACTAAACTCATTAGACATTCAACAGATAGAATCAATAGTGGCCAGGAATAGAGGAGAAAAATGCATCTTCTTGAGGCATGCAGGGCCTGACAAATTCGATTTAGTTTTGAAGTCAGAAGCTGGTATCTGAATGAGAATTTGGTTCTCAAAGAAACTTGAAAGACGTGTCTGGAGAATGGATGCTGCATTACAAAGGCTTAGATGTTATTGTACGATTGCTTCTGAAACTAAAGAGCAGCATGAGATTGAGTTTCCTGATGCTCAAAGAAGTTGTAAGTATTTGCAGTTTGATCAGCTCTGAGCTCTATGGTCCTTGGCCTCTGCCTTTGAAGAAATAAAACTTGTTTGTTCTAGCTGGTCTATAACATGAAGAAAAACAAATGATGGCTCCAAGATGAAACACACAGTACACGAAACTGATTTTCTCTGTAGGCACAAACTTCTCTTTCTCAGAGTTTGGCCAAGGAGTTCACAGACAGTGCCTGTCAATGCTGGGAGACACTGCCATTGCAGCCTGGGAGTGCAGCCAGCAGACTTGGAAACATCTGCTAGCTGTAGCTGTAGTGACACAGGGCCATGGAGACATCCGAATGGGGGAAGGCAGAGCTCTTGGGGAAGAGAGTTAGCAGGAGACATCAGGTCTGATAAGAGCAGTGTTCCAGCAGAGTACAGATAATCTAATAAAAAATTGAGCTAGAGAAGGCTCACTAGCCCCTGCTGGGAGGTTTTGACAAGAACATGGGGGTTTCCATACACACACTAAGAAAACACTTTCAACTTTGTTACTCACTCACTTCTGTTTGTCAAGTGGCAAGTGCTTGAATTTAAGGTATCCTGCTACTCTCCCAGAAGAGGCAGGACAAATAACAGGTATGAGCACAGTCTAACTGCAGTTTAGGGGCAGCACGGAGATCTGTTATTATGGAGCAGCAAAGTAAGTCATGGCAATATCAAGTAATTCTCATCTAAGGATGCTAAAAGACGTGATTTGCAGTCTTTTATTTTCCTAGGGTGAGTGTATGTACAAGAGTTCTTGCTGGGTGAGACAGAAGAGGAGGGCTGAAGCCAGCACCAGAAAATTCTGCCTGATCAGTGGGGCTGCAGAGCTTGTCCTTATGAAACAAAATGGAAGAAAAGGCTTGGTAGGATCAGAAACACTTACAGAAATTATATAATGGTTGAAGACAGAAAAAAGCCATACTCAGATATAGCAATTGTTCCCTCCTCTGAGGTACTCACAATAGCAGAACTGCTCAAAGGAAGGGGAAGACTAATCAGAAGTGTTCAACCTCAGGCTGCCAACATCTGAAGGCAGCTCACAGCTTCTCTGCCAGCAGCCAGCCAGTCTAAGCTGGGAAACCAGAGCTGAGGAGGAATGTGAGGTGCCCAGATGGAGGCTGCTTCTGTCTAGATGAGTGAGAAGGTTTAATTGAACTTATCAGGAGAACCAGGCTCCCCGTGAGTGTGGGCAAAGGTGGGAGAAGACACACACACCCCCCTAGAACACCCTTTTAGTTACAACAAAACAGAGTGGTAAATGCTAGCCATTGAAGAGGAGAGGCTCTGAATATAACCATGCTCAAAAGCAGACTTCTGAGAAGGGCCTGGGGGTAATGTTTCATAATCAAGACAGCTGACTTGAGCGAAGATAAGACTAGTCAGTTTAGTAGAAGAAAACTACAGTGGAATGCTTATCTAAGTAAGAGAAATATGTCACCTCCCAGAGTTGAAACTGGGCTTCATCAGTCAGCCTGCAGAGCTTTGCCACTGACTCACTGGACTGGGATGTGGATCAGAGCAGCACTATCATTTTGATGGCAGATGCCTACAGATTTCTAAGCTGCACAGTGGGCAGCTGACCCACTGAAGCCAACCTGACATACACCACTGCAATAATCCCAGAAGAATGGTATTCTCAAAGTGCAGGGCATTTCTGTGGTCAATTTCCTGGCCTGTTTTGCTCCTTTCTAGAAGTGGCATCCCCAGAGATTACAAAACCATAGTATTAAGCATTCCACACAAGCTCCAAACTACAGGCTGAAAGTTTTGTGAACTAAGTGTAACAAATGATGACAGCATCACACTAAAGGTGGGCACCAGACTTCACACCATCCATACTCACCCTTGCGCTTCAGAGACATCAGAGAACGAAAAAATCCAGAGGCTGTGCTGTTTGCCCCAGGCAGCTTTGGGTCCTCCTCTCCCATTAGCTGGGCCAGCTCTGCCCCAGGCAAATCAATGAGCCTGGTAATGTTGCTGACAACCAGCTCTGTGAACACCTCTGGTTTTTCATGGCGCAGCTTTTCCACAAAGAAGTCAGGATTGAAGATGATCGGCTGGCTGCGGAGGGAGGAGTCATTGCAGATGACAAAATTGCAGATGGCATCACTGGAAAAAAGGGAAAGAGGAAAAAAAAATACAGTAACTCCTCATCACTTTGGTTTTTACAGCCAGCTGGTCTGCCCTGAAGGAGACATCTGCTGACACAGGAGCTACCAGTCTACACCAACAGCACTGTCTGACTTTGGTGAGTGCTCAGCACAGCACAGCTACATTTCCCTGTGGAAAAGCAAAATCATTTCTGGACTGTTTGTACCAGACAGACCAAGACTAGCACTCCATAGCGTGATGATGACATAGGCAACACATGGCAACACCCAATGAAAACTTTCACTACATCTACATCTCTACTACTCGTTTCACTGTATTTACATCCTACTAGCTCTGGCAGAGATGACACTCATTATTTTACAGTAACTTATTGCTTTATTCACTCCCAGTGGCCTGAAAGTCTGAAATACAATCTAAATTTTTCATGGCCACCTTACACTCATCAGTTCCCATTGCCATTCTATCATACCTACCTTCCTATCTACAAATAGATAGTTCCCATGTCCTGGGACTTTGTTTTTAAGGTCATAAACATACAATAACACTGAAGCCTCAGTTTTGCTGTGGGTGTGGTCAAATGCTCCCAGGTGACATGCTGCCAACCCTTTGGTTACTGCTCTCTGCCAGCTCCACACTATGAGTCTGGAGCAAGTGAGAACTCTGTCATGAGCCATGCAAGATCAGTCCTTGAGGAATCCCTAGGAACTTTTCACCTGGATCATCCCTTTACAGCTCATCCAGTTCTTACCTCTCCTTCATCCCTTCATGTCCTTTATCTGACCTCTCTATTCTCTATGGACACCTATGTTCTTCATTTCATAGCTTCTCATGTGGCATGGGAAAAAGGATGAACCTGAGACACTGATATGCTAAGGGTTATCTAGAACAGGTACATAAACCTACCAGAGGATAGGTACATTTACCATGTTGAAAATCAAATCAAAGAGTTATCAAAGAGATATCTCATGTTAACCAGCACTCTTAATGCTCATACTTAACTTTTATACTGATTTCCATCTACCTCTAGGTTTTCCATTACAATCTTCCCACCCTTGTTTCATTTTCATGCTTCTTGAGTCAAGCTCACAGGATAAAGTTGCCCAGCTTGCTTCTCCCGTCACTCTTTTACTTAAAGGTGAGGATTAGCATCATTAGTCTGCAGTCATGAGCTACTGTCCTGATTTCATACTCAGCTATGAAGTGATAGTCTGGCTTTGGGCATGGGTGTGCCAGTTCTTCCAGGGCTCTGGGGGGAGGCTGCCTACCCACTCAGCTTGCACACACTGAGTGTGTTCACCCTGTGACATTCCCCAATCCTTTAATCACTCTTGGGCTCTTGTACAATACTTTCCACTGTTTCTATATCCATCCTCAGCTGTGAGCTCTCACTGGGCACCATTTTCCAAGAGCAGTTGCCAAGTGCACTGTTAATAGGGATGCTGTGCTAATATACGACGGATCACATCAGTCCCTTAGGTGTGGCGTGGCACCTGAGGAGTGACAAGTGCTCTGCAGAACACCCTTGAGCCCACCAAAGGCCTTCCCTTCAAAACAGACTTTTCTACAGAAGACTGGAGCACCTTGATCTTCCTCTGATTGCTGCTGAAGGGTGGAGGCCATGCCACTGTGTTCAGACCATGCTGGCCATCTCTGCTCACTGCTCAACACAGCTGCCACCAAAAGTGTTTGCAACCACGGAACCTCACATCCATTGGCTCAAGCAACAGAACACTTCACTCACTGCCAGTTCAGAGTTCACTACCAGTTCCTGTTCTGGTGTAAACTGACAGTAGCTCACGACAGGAGGACATCAGAGCACAACAGAGAGTGGCAAGTCACCGGAAGGCCAGCCCACCTCCACACATCATCTGTGAACCCAACAGTTATCTGAGCTACTGCTGTACGTTTTTGACCTAAAAGACTATCTCCAGGATTTCCAGGATGCGTGATCAGAATAAGAGAACAGAAGCTGGGACTCAGGCTCCACAAGAAGAAAGATACTTGCTGAAACAAGAGGAAATGAGGCTCTCAGCAACTCTTGCATCGTGAGAATCCATACCAAACCCCCTCCCCTTGCCACTGCTCTCCACGGATGCCAAAGACGCCTTCAAGAGGATGGAGAGGAAGAAGGTCTGCAAGGCAGACTGCAAGGCAATCTGCCAGGTCATCTAAAATTTTAGAAAGCTCTTAAAGGCTCCCAGCTGCCTGGCTCAGTGGCCTAGCAAGCACACTGCTGACTCCAAATGGGGTCCATATTTTTCTGAGCACCTCCCAGCCTGTTTTTCAGCAGTTTGTTATCTGCAATAAATCAAGACCAAAATGCAACAATTCGGTATCAGCTGCCAAAAAGCAACTGCCAATTGATGTGATCATATTCGCATTTCATGGCATAGGGCTACAATGCACAAACAAGTGCCAGCTCTGCCCATAATATGGAGCAAGCCCTTTGCCTGAAACCCATGACAACTCATTCTGTGGCAATACAGATCCTGAGAAGGGTTAATAGCAAGTGTATAGGCCCAGTGACCCTGCCTGCAATGATCCGTGCACTGTTATTCACTCACTAGCAGTTTTGTTTCCCCACAGAGAAGATATGCAAATACTTTGCAGCAGTTACATCAAGCATCACAGATTATCTCTTTCCTCTGACAATTAGATATCTAGATTCACAGAAAGAAAATTAAACAATTTTGTCAACTAGCACTGACTGATAAGACTTCTCCGCACAGCCTGTGTTAAAAGTCGCACAAAGTCTAACAACATTTAATGCAAAAATAAATAGAAAAAAGTAAATTTCTTACATGAGTGCTGAGAGCTTTTGAAGAGGCATTAGGAAGCAGAGACAGGGAAAAGAACTTGCTCCTTGTTTCCAGCAACAAAAGAAACCTGCCTGTCCCAGCACAGCCTATGCAAATTCCACGCATGCTACGAGACACAAGGGCGCATTATTGGGTCTGAAAGGCCCCCTTGGCACACACTGGGCATCAGCCTTCACACAGAGACAAAACAGAAAAGAAAAGCTGGACAAATTGATTCATGTCTCTTGCCAAAGGCTGCGTAGCTGGAGTTTAACTGCAAATAATTCCTACATAGAAACCAGGGTTTTGAATTAGGACCAGCGTGGTATTAAGTGCTTTCCACCTGTATCCAAGAGGAATCCACAAAATAGTTCCAAGTCTACCCTGTGTTTACCATGAGTAAAGCCATGCAAACACATTCCCAACAGCATCCAAGCACAACCGATGTTACGGCACTGGCAGGACAACAGCCAAGTCCCTTAACTGCACAACCCTGTGCCCAGAAATCTTGCTAGAAACACTCTCTGCGCCTGCCTTTCACACTTTCAGATCCTTTCGAAGACAAAGCACGTAGATTGGCCCCTCAGAGCTGGAAATAGCACCTGGCCATTGCTCCTTGCCACCATTACTGTGCCACCATGTGCCGTTCATCCACTTCAGGATTCCCATTCCGTGTTTCTCTGGATTCCCGTCCAGTTTCCCTGCCTGCTGCAGCTGGGACCAGCCTTGTATACGCTTATTGTGATATGGCACTTCAATGAGCTACTTAATTTTGAAAGGTCACTTTATTAGCAGCTCTTCCTTGCACAGAAAATTTGCCTTTGTATCATTATTGCTAATCAAAATGGAAATGTGACGCAAACCCCTATTTCTGAGCAAAGATAAAGCCCCCACTGGCTTTACACACAATAACCCTGCCAATCCTCACCGCTGCACACACCATAACCTTCGGAAAGAGCCATGTGCCCCATCTGCTGTTTTCATGTTAAAAAAAGAGAGATGGACGTACTCTACCTATACTCACAGTCTATATTCCAGCAGCAAAGGGGAGGCAAACATGTATTCATTGAGTTTATTGCCTTTTTTTTGCCTTGCTTGCAATTACAGTTATATTTTCTATATGCTGTGATTTCAGATTGCTTTACGACACGTCAAAAGACAATAAAATAAAGGAATAAATAGCTTCCTCTCCAGTCCCATGAATATAATCAAATCCCAATGAATAATAAAACCTTGTTCTAATAGGGTTGTGATTAAGACAGCAGATTAAAAAAAATGGGTCCTATATTGTGCTGAGATTCTTGCCATTCTAGTATCTTTCAGAGGCGAAGCCTGTGATCCCAGCCAAGTCACAAAGAAAGCTGTCTGTCACACACAACGTTTTTGCTTCAGGCATGACAGCCCCATCATTTCATGGGGAGTGGATGGTGCAGGAGGTCAAAATCATGATGGATCAATTAATCCCTAAGGTAACTAGATCCAGGCCAGGGAAATGCCTTGGAAACTAGGACAAAAATGAGAGTTTAACTGCCAAAACCTGGTGATCAAACCTGTGGTGCAAGAGCTGTGCAAGCAGGCAGATTAGCTCACGTGGCAGCTAGCTTGCACTAAGATAGGTGAGATGGAGCTGGTTTAGTGGCTTTCACAGAATTGCTATTGTTCTAAGTCCATACATGTGACAGAAGAAAGGTTCAAGAAACATGAAATAGAGCATAAGGAGAACACAAGTAAAGCAAGAAAAAAAGAAAAGGAAGAGGTACCTTTGGGGCAAGGCATCAGCTATGTTTGTCTAGCTGGGCAAGTGGATACACTGAAAGCTAAAGATTTCAGAGGAGCCTGATGTGTCTAATTCAGTGGGCAAAATTTATCTCCAGTGCCATTTTGCATACTTTGTATGTCATCACTAAGGCACTAACGCTTCAGACACATCACAGCAGACAAGTTTTACCACATAGGAATAAAAGGATTAAAGAGCTTTTGAAAATAAGGCAGATAATGGAAGAAAATCTCCCTCTATAATAACAAAATCTTTAGATTATAAGAAAGACCCAGGCTGCTACCAAATACTGAGAGCAAGGTGATAAGCAGGCAGTGCTGAAGAACACAAAACATGAACAATTCTCTGCCTGGCTAAGCACAAAGGGACATGGGACAGATGCGCACGGGCTCGGATTTCCCCAGGGAGGGAGAAGTAGCATTGTTTCCTATGTTGTGCCAGAGTAAGGAATCAATTAATGAGGATGTCTGAAGACAGTATTTCCAGAGCCAGATAGGAGCCATCCCAGATTTTGCAAAGAGATGAAAGAACCATAGTGGAATTATATGGAATCATTTCAAGTACAAAAGGACTAGAAGACAAATTATTTCCTAGATTAAAAAAGAATAAAAAAATAAAAGTAGTCTAATGGGAATGGACTGCAGAGACATTAGAAGTGACTTTGCAGTTAAAGTTGCTTTGAGGGCTGTACTTCAGGCTGACATTCTTGCAAGATGGTGTAACAAAGATCACATTCAGGCCTCAGACTTGGCACCCTAACTCTTCATCGGATGACTGATATGCGTCTGAAAAATGTCAAGAAAAACATGCAGTAATTTTTGCCCAGGGTTATACTCATAAGGTCTTCAGGGGCAGAGTCCTTTTGTGATGAGTACACAGTGCACAGCACAGTGGGTGCCAATCCTTGCCTGTCTCTAGCTTTGACACAAGTAAGCCTTATAAGATAACACTGCCTTTTTAATTTTTGCTTTGCTTTCTTCGTATTTGAATAGCTTACGCAGACTGATTCAGCCTTTTGGCTGTGAGAACCAGATAATAATATACAATTTAAACAGCAAGGAACTGGCTGAGAAAGCTGCTGTTATGTGATGGTGGCCTGTGCTCAACAACCTGGAACTAATGTAACTCCTGGCCATCTTTTGGACATCAGTTATATTGGTTACCCATGTCATTGCTATCATCTGTGACTTCAAATTCTGTGTCAGTAAAGGACTCAGAGTAGATCTTGGCAACATTGGCTACACATGTGTGATGTGAACCTGGAGGAGATGGACCTATCTGAAAAGATAAAAGGGTTGGGAGTGGTGGGGGTCCGTGCTTTGGAAGAAAATGAAAATGCAATATATTACCAGCGTCAAAGAAAACAGCAGTAGCAAGACAGCTTGATATATGTGAAACAGCAATAAATTTGCATTTCAGCATGAAATTTCTCATGTTTGACCTGAGTGAATTCTTTGTGATATTTTTAATAATAGCCACTGGAATATTTTAAAGTCAATCAAGCAGTACTTCAATCAGCCATCACAACATCAGAGCATCCAGATGCCTTCTAGTGCTAGGAGGGAAAGCACCAAGGGGTGCCTTAGAGAGGAACTGCATGTTCACTGCATTGCTGCTCATCAAGTCTCCTTCCCAGTGCCACCACAAAAAGTCTGGATGCTCCCATGCACTGTGACGGCTCAGCCGACTAGCCAAGACCCTGTAAAAAATGCAGAAGGGCAGCTACCACCAGAAATCCAAAAATTTTACATTAAAGATCTGCAAGCTCATATGTCTGCCTTAAGATCAGATTAACACAGTCGAACAGTGTTAAATAAGGAATGCTGCTCTGATTCTCATAACTGTCAATGCATTTGTATCTCTATTCTAATATAAACTCCTACTGGGAGCAGCAATAGAAGAAGAGCCTTAGATCCAATCCTGATTTCACTGAAACCAGCACCAAAACGGAATCTTTTTAGATGGCAGCAGCTGCCTCTTCTCGTTACTGATCTGTTCACTTTTATCACTGTGGCATTGGGAACCTCGGTCACAGCTGGGGACTCCGCTGTGCTCCGCGCTGTACAAACAGAACAAAGGCAATACCCTGTCTTTAGAGGGCTGATAGCTAAATCTGAAATGAATGCTGGAGGGACAGAAAAGAGAAGGAATCCCAAGAGAAGAGGCAGCACTATCAGTCAGCATGACTGATATAACTGAACTCCGCAAGCTTTTCTGTAGACACTATTAAAAAGGAGGGCAAGGAAGGACAGGAAAAATAATCAGGTCACACTGCAGACATTTAGAAGAAATCCAGCTTCTGCGCGAGGGGTGACATGGGACTGAGCACAAAAGAGCTGGTTTGAAAGTTATCAGTCAGGGACGGCTGGAACATGAGGCTGAGGAGGCAAGAGCTGAGCTCTGTGCACTGGCTGGGAGCCGCTGGCAAGGCAGAGACAACAAGCCAGCAGTGCCAGCAAGCTGGAGAAGCCTGGCAGTGCCACAGGGCATTGGTGGCACATCCAGACAGACCCTCGCTGCTGGGTGGGACACAGCCTGAGGAAGCCCTGCAGCCACTTCCCACCACACAGGTGTCTGCCATATCCCCAGTGTGCCGGTGGCTACTTTCCAGTTGCCAACAAGGATAGCATTCCTTTGCTCTTCTCATTTCAAAATGTCTTTATCCACTTTACTTCCCTGTTTTGAGCATACTGGAAGTCAATAAGAGGCATGGCTCTGTCCTACCTGTACCTGCTTGGCCTCTAGCACTCCAAAATTGCTGCATGCACCTCTGATTGTCACCCTTACTCTTGGAGGTAAGAGCCCTATGGCATCCTTCAGAGGCAGGATGAAATGTAGTTCAGAGACCAGCAAAGACACACCATCTGGATGCTTCTCAGTCCAGTAGCTCCAAGCTTGTGTCCAGGTCAGAGCAGAACTATCATCTACAGACAGCAACCCATAACAATAAGGTTCACTTCTGACATGAGAAACTAAGCAATTACACAAAAAACAACACAGCAAAGTCAACAAGCTATTGTAGCAACCAGTCTGGGAACTCAGAGAAGCCCAGCAAGGTAGGACAGATATTTTCCTCCAGCCCTGTCACAGGATGATACCCAAAACTGGTAGCGCCAACTGGCACATTTGGGAATCCCATCCCACCATCTTGCTTGAGCAAAGCACCAAAATGTGAGTACTGTGAGTACAGCACTCACAGGTTTGCTTGACGGCAGTTGCTTTTTCTGGACTGGAAGGATACTGAGACCTGGGTCAGGACCCACAGCCAGCTCCCCACAGTACTGCTGGTGAGGTTTTGTAGTCATGGCCTGGCAAATACAGAGGATGAAGGTACCCAGGAATCAGCTCTTGGTTTTGTTCACTACACTTCTATAATTCCACAACACTCCAGAGGTGCAGTGAACAAGCTGCATCCTTGCATCTGTGTTTTGTATCACAGTGGTGTTTGCAAAGGATGACAGCACATCAAATCCCTCCTCATCAGCAATCCTCTGCAGACACCACTGAGTATGTCAGAGGCCACATCCCTTGTTCCAGATGTGTAAACTCTTACAAGCTGGAATTGTGATGAGGAACACCTGGATCTGTGCCAGCATTTAAATAAGCTGGTGACATCTGGTCAGGGCTGCCGAGGCACACAGATAAACAGGCTGGGCCCGCCACAGAGCAGCACAGAATGCGGTACCACAGAGACAGAGATGCACAAAGCAGCCCAATTAACTCACCAAACTGAGCAATCTGGGGGCCTAGGGCTTTTGAAGGGGATCTGGGCAGGCTAGGATGTCAAAAACTGGAATATTGTACACAGATACCAGAATTCACATGACAATAACCTACAGTGTCACTTTATGCAACTCTCCCACACTGGTGAGACACAGCTTCTCTTCCCATCCCGCCTGACAGTTCGTGTCTGTCTGGATCAACTCTGTTTCACTGCAGAGCCCAGGGAACTGTGATATATTTATACACTGCTCCAGGGGCCACTCAAGAGAATGCAGAGTGGCATGTGCGTGAGGAGAGCTCCAGGAACCCCCGAGAGCTTGTGAGGATGTTCCCTAAAAGGCTTCCTGCTCTCCAAGGCACGGAGAGCCATAGCATTCCTGTCTCCTGCTATATGACAGCTTGAAAGCAGGGCTGTAGGAATGCCCATATGGAAGTCCCAAACCATAAAGCTATGTTTCAGCCTTGAATATGAGCTCCAGAAAAACAAAAAGGAAAACTAATGCCATTTCCCCTGAGAAATTCCTGCCTCTGAAAATCAGAGCTGCCACATTACTGCCCAAGAAGAAAGGATGTTTTGGCTCGACTCCAAATTATTAGAGCTTTATAGGCCAAAAGTAAACACATTAAAAGTTCTTGTAAGCCAGCTGGCAGGCAATAATTAGGCAGTTTATCACATTCCCTGCTATCTACAGTTTCTGAAAATAAAATTTATGAGGAAACTCTAGATAGCTTAATTGCAATTACCTAGTGTAGAGGCGAGAAAGGGCAGGAGCCAAGGAATGGGGGTTTTGCACTTTGGAGCAAAGGGCCCAATGCTCTTGTCAGACACCATATAAGTGTAATGCATTACCAGGAGGAGAGGCCAGGGACACACCAGACTTGCGAAGCTCTGAAACACATCAGCCAAATTTATCCCACCAAGGAGCCACAGTTCCTCCCATTTCTCTGCCCATGCTGGCTCCAAGACCCCTGTGACTTGGGAACACAGGAACCCATGGTGCCAGTCCCCAGGCTCACAGTGCAGCTTTGGTGACAGCCTGCCCAGGAGCAGCACAGCAGGGCTGTGCCTGCACCCAGCAGAGCCTAGGGCAAGGAAAGGGCCTCGGCTCCCTGCTCCTGCCTCCAGCTAAAGGGCAAGTGAAAATAAGATCCTACACAAAGAGCTAGGTCCAAAACAACTGGAAAATATAACTGTGACCAGGAGCCCAACCCAATGTAGAGAGGGACAGTATTTTCAAGATGGACTTGACTTCAGCGCAACCATTTGATATTAGCCAACATTTCCATGCTGCCCTGTCTCCTTCCCATCTGTTCATGCCACTTATTAAACCAACACACACTGAGGACTTTTGACCTTTAGAAAAAGGAATTTGATTTCCCAGCAGTGTCCAGCACTCAGCGCTTCAGTTTCAGACTGAACCGAGTGCCCGGGCACCTTTAAAGGAGTGATAACGAAGCTCTGTGACATTTTCAGAGGCATGTAAATGTGCACACAGCAACAAGGAAACGACCAGGCTGGCAAGGAGACCCAGACACTGCTATGGGCTATGTGGGAAGCAATGCTCCCCCTTCATGGAAACAGACAATAAACTGAAGCGTAGCAGAACAAGGATCCTGTTGTCAAAGCCCATCCCACCCTCGATGGGAACAGGACAGGGTGTTACATGCAAACATACTGCAAATACAACATGGCCTTGAGTTCGGGTCAGATGTGTACCTCACAGGACTAGGACTGAGTAGGGGGTCAAACACAAGCCTAGGTCTCAAAGATTCTCATGAGGGCTGTGGAAAAGGGAATGTTTGAATAAGATTGTCCCCAGCTCCCAGGCTATCTTCAGAGAAAAGTAGCCATGTGTTCAGACTTGGCTTTAACTCTGAAATCAACCATTTTTTCTGCCTGACCCTCAGCAAGTCACTTTGATTTTTTGCCATTAAGTCATGTTTACAGTGAACATTTTCCTATTTGCAGTAAAACACAGATGGCAACTATGTCTCCTTTCATAACCTGTTAACGATGTGAGCTCTTGATGTCCAGTTGTGCAGTGCTGCTCTATCAAGTAATTTTAACAAGATGCCTTATGGCTTTTTCCAGCTTCTTCTAGACCCAGGGCTTTTTCCCTTCCACTCATCCCACCCCTGCCATATCAAATGGCCGACATGAGTGCCTGGCAAAGCATTTAGGCACTGCTTGAGTTGGACATGAAATGCATTAATTAAACAGACAGATGTTTCTCTTTAGAAACTGAGTACTCTGGCACACTGCAATCTTCATTCTCAGTTATGAAGAGCCACATTCTCAGTTACGAAGAGCCAGGCAGAGGTTAGAGAGACCACAAACAAAAGAGAGAGACCCACACAAATCATCTTTTGTCGTGTTCAGTAACATTTCGTAAGGAGTTTAAGACAACCAGCTTTTCATTCCAGTCTTTAAGTCAGCATGCTATAATACCACATGCACAGCATGCAAGCCTTACTAGCTAACTTGCACTTCTCTCCAGATGAGAGGAAACAGGGGCAAAAGCACGGAAAAAGCAAGCTTTGTGGTCTGTGTGGTGAGACCAGCAAGGCAAGAGATCGATTTTCTAGCGCTACCTGTGGGTGACAAGCAGTGCTGGAGGAAAACTTGTACTTCAGGCTCTGCATTAACACAATCACTTGCAGAGGGGTGAGGGATAAAGAGCAGGGGAGTACATCCTAATGACAACTACCAGCATAGAAAAAAATTAATTTAGTTATTTAGGCTGATCGATGCCACATTAAAAATGCTTTATCCAAACGGGCATTTTAAGTATCAGCTGCACTGAGCATATTTATCTGTTTACCAGAATTTTAGGCAGCCCCTGCCCAAACACACTGCAATAAGCACCATCTCTTCATCCCTCCTTCCAGGGCAATGCTCTGCCCCAACCCAGGCACCACAGCAGTGCCCCCAGAGAAGCACAGCAAGTGCCATGGGGATGGGTTCCACTCAGCAGAGAACAGGGTGGCACTACTGTGAATCAGGCTGGGTGTGAGGCATCAGCCCTCAACTGTATTTATTTATCCACAAGAATTACCATTCAAAGGATATTCAGTTTGCAGCTACACAAGACACATGCAGGGGAAAAAAAAAAAAAATCAAAAAGAAAACGAAACACAGCCCACCACCAAAAAAAAAAAAAAAAAAAAAAGAGAGAGAGGAAAAAAAGAAAGGAAAAAAAAAAAAGAGATACTGCAGCCTTTTAACAGTCATCCAACAACACTGTTCTAGCGAGGTGCTCATGCAGTCATGCAGTCCGGGGTATTTTATTGCAGCAGTAACAGAATGGTGATGCATATGATGCATATAGAAGTATGTGTTAAATGTGAATTACGTGAGGCTGACATCGTTTGTGTGTTTGGAAAGGCAGAATAAGGCGCGCAGAGGGGACAAAGCGAAGGAGAAGGAGGGCTGGATGCGAAGCAAGTCGATATAGTGCCATCACCCTACCAAACGCCGCAACTGCCAAGCGCTCGGCGCCGGCTCTGCGGCTGCAGGAGCAGCGAGCCGGCCCGGCCGCAGCCCGGCGGGGCCCCCGCAGCAGCGGGGCCGGGCTCAGCTGCACGGCGGGCACGGAGCCTTGTCACCCCCCCGGGAACAGCCCCTGCCCGGGGCGGGCGGCTGGAGCGGGATGTCTCCCCTTGCAGCGGAGCGGGCAGCGCTTCCCCGCAATGCAGCACCGGGATGCTGCGGGGAGCGCTCCCCCGCTGCCCAGCCCGCGGCGACACGGGCACCGCGGGGACACGGGGTCCTACCGCGACCCCCGCGGCGGCTCGGCCGAACTCCGGAGCCGCCGGAACACTGAGCAGCGACAGCTCCGTTAACCTGCCGGGGACCCAGCGAGCGGCGCGGCAGCGGGGACAGCAACGGCGCGTCTCGCACGGGCAGCGCCGCAATGGGCGGGCCGAGGCGCACCGGCCGGCACCTGCCCACCGGCCTGCGCGGGGTGCCCAACCCATACCACGGCGGCGAGGGACCGAGGAGGGCGCGCCGCCGAGCCCGGGACGAGGCGAGGGGGTGCCCGGGGTCCCGCTCCTACCTGCGGCCGCCGCCGGACGCCGGTGCTCCCGCCGCCATCTCATACCTGCCGCTCCGCCTGCCCATTGGCCCGCCACGCCAGCGCCTCGGCCCCGCCCCGCCCGTGCAGCGCGACGCCATTAGCTGCGACCCGCACCGCCCTGCCGCCATTGGCCGGTTCGAACGGGCAACTGCCGATCCGCGCGCCCGACGGGGCGGGGGAACGGCCCCCGGGCGGCGCACGGC
This sequence comes from Acanthiza pusilla, assembly GCA_036630365.1. Taxonomy (NCBI): domain Eukaryota; kingdom Metazoa; phylum Chordata; class Aves; order Passeriformes; family Acanthizidae; genus Acanthiza; species Acanthiza pusilla. Next base: position 13,970,067 of record JAXCHO010000234.1, read on the forward strand.
CTGCTGGGAGTTGTAGGCCAGCGGCGCAGGCCTTGGGCCCTGTCCCCCGCGCTGCTGAGCGCCCGACACACGCCGAGCCGCGGCCCTCCGCAGCAGTGCGGGTGCTGCAACCATTTCATTGCAAGGAAACTTGCACTGTGGCTGCTGCACCCTGAGCCTGTAGAGGCTGCGCCAAATGCTCCAAGAAGCACGAGTTGCACCATAAACCATAACTCCCATCTCGGTTTGAGTATTTCTCATCATTGCTCTCCATCGAGGACAAATTAGAGAACATAGACAGTGGAAGAGCAGTTTTAGTCCTTTTTTATTTTCCCCTTTGTGGGTGGAAGTAGCTGCCGTGCCTGCAGCCAGGGGCCATGTGGCCATGCACACTTGCTGCAGCTGCAGTGCTCAGGTAGCAACTACAGAAAGGCAGACAACTCAGAGTTTCAATTGAAACTCTAGATTGGAGTGCTGAGGGGACTAGGAATTAATCTGATATTTTTTTAATTGACTAGATTTCAACTGGAGTGGTCCCTTGGCATTTTAAACCTCCACACTTAATTATCTTACTGCCAATCATTTCAGCTCAAACACCAAAGTTCCTCTTACACTGCTAGCCCCAGGAGGGTTTTCCCATCTCTGCACCACTGTGTGTGAAGAATCCCAGATCGGGAAGGCGCTGCAGTGTGCGTGGAGGTCCATCTGGATGTGGGGTGGGCACAGCTGCATGGGGCACATCTGTCCCTATCATGGGCACTCCACAGTGGACACAACCCAAGCAGGTAGCTTCTGGGGTAAGGATACCATGATGTTTTCTTTGTCTTACTGATTTTAAGCTTTAAGACTCAGGGTGGGTATCTGCAACTGTGCCAGCTAGTCCAGGGGCCACACAGCCAGCATTGGGGTCAACCTGTTAGTCCTGCCAACCTCTCCTCAAGCTGGTATCTGCAAGGGTTACGAGCCCTTTGTGACAATGTCCTGTGCAAATGTAGCTCAACACTGGTACTGAGGGAAGAAGTTGCATGGTTTAACAGCCTGCTGGGTGAAGAAATAGCCTTCAAGCCACCTCCCAGCTTGAGCAGTAAAAGCCAAGCATCTCTCCAGGTCTCCAACTTGTCCTTCTCCATGGGTAACTGCAAAATATTTGTAGCAGGGAGCTGGAGGAGACAGGACCCACACCACCCCTCACCCTGCCCCATAACAGAGAGCTGTGGCCAGGCTCCTGAGGGTCCCCAAGATGCAGCTCTGCTCCCTGCCAGGGGTGGCTACTGGTGGGGACCAGTCTTGACTCGCAGCCAGCTTTCCCAGGCATGAGGATATCTCCTCTCCAAGGGTTTCCATTGCATTACATGATTAATTAGCTGATTAACAAGTTGTTGTTGTTGTGGTAGAATCTGTTCTCTGGACACTGGCTCAGGCGAACACCATCATCTGTGCTAATAAAACTCTTCTGTTCCATGCAGGCATGCACTAATTTAAGCAACAACATGCAAATGAAGAACAATAATGAGTAAGCTGGAGCTCCTAAATAAATTAGCTACAGCCTTCTCCAGGTGCTGTCTTCAAGGAGAGAAGGGAAAGCAGGAAGACAGATAGCTCTGCTGGGCCTAGAGCTGCAGGTTACAGGTGTTGGGGTCTCAAAAGGTGATTGCTGCCTGTCTGCCCCTGTCCTGCTCTCATGGGAGGGAGGCTGCAGGCAGTAGAGGAAGATGGGTGTAGCTCCTGGTCACAAGGTGCTGCTGGAGGAGCCTATCCTGCAGGCCAGGCTGTGAGCTCCCTTCAGGCAGGATAAGAGCAGCAGCACCTCAACATGGTCCTGCAGCTCAAGGGTCCCACCGAGAGCGCTGGGTGGGAAAGCATGAAGGGAACAGCATTCCTGACAATGCAGGACCAGTATCAGTACAAGAGCTCCTCCTCCATCCCAGGCTTTTAAAAGGATCTTGGGGAAAAAAAAAAAAAAACCAAGCACATAAGAAAGCCACAAAACTGGATTTGCAGCCTCCAGAAAGAAGCCTGCAGTAAGAGGCTGAACAAGCACAATCCCTTTAGCTTATTAGAGAACTGAGAAGCGTTGCAATTCCAGCATGTAAGCTGCCACAATAGGAAATTACAAAGGGCTGAAGGCTTTTTAATATGGAAGAGGAAGGGAAAGCCAGCTACATTCACCAACACATGTTCTTTGCAGTGAGAGCAAGGTTTCCACTACCCTCAGCTCCACTCTCTTCAGCACACTTTGGCCAAACACCATCTTCTGGGCTCAGCGTAGAAGTAGCTGGGCAAAACCAGATGCTCAGGCCAATGTGAGAAGGCTGGGCAGCCAAAAAGGTCCAGGATTACTTGTGTTGCTCAGGTCTTGCTGGCAGGAAGTGGTCAGAGCAAAGGGCTTCTCTCAGCTCTCAAAGGTAAGAAAAATGGCAAGGAACAGAGGTTTGCTGTACCAGTTTTCCAGCCAATTTGAAAAAATTTGCAGCAACCTGTTCCTGCCCTGTCATGAGGCATGGTTAATATGGGAAAAGTGTCCAAATGGATATGGGAAAGGTGTCCAGTGGCCAAATGGCAGACACTTTCCGCATGGCACAGATTCTCTGGCTGTGGTTTTGGGCAGAGGAGCTTTCCAAGAGGGAGTTTGTTAAAGAAAGCTGGACTTAACCCTCTCTAGCTTTGTTATGTGGCCAGCTCCACGCCTCAGCCCTACTGCACATGTGCCAGGAGGTACAGGCACTTCCCCACTGCTCTGTGCCACAGCACTGCCCCTGGCAGGCCCCAGGCAAGCCCAAGAAGGCTCTGGCTCCAGGCCCAGGCTGACGCTGGCATGAGCCCTGCAGGATGCAGCCCTGTGCATAAGGACCTGCTGCACATGGACAGGAAGGAGAGCACAGTTATGCACAGCTCTGAAGGGACGGAGAAGAGGAATCTGGGCTGGGTAAGAACAGAAGGTATTTATCAATATAGAGAATTCTTTACATAATACTAGCTCTCACACACACCTACGCCTATACCAGGCAACCCAGCATCTTTCTCCAGGCACAGGAGGGCCATCAGTCCATAATACATCGGAGTGGCGTCCCAGTGAGTCTCAAACAGAGGTCAGCTTCAAGAGGAGTCCCAGCTGTTCCACTCACATCGTGCTGTGCCCTTGGGAAGGGGCAGGTCGAGCACCTGAGTCTCCTCACGAGCGCTGGGACTTCAGACGGCTCCTGCGGCCGGCCTTGGCCCCACGCTGGGCTCCTTTCATCAGGCCCTTGAACTGGCCCTGCATTTTCGCCCGCTTCCTGCAGGAAGCAAGGAGCAGGAGGCTGGGTTAGTGCAGGCACTGGGCACACCTAGTGCACAGGGATGCTGCTCCAGACTCCACAAGGAGTGGCACAGCAGATGACAGGGAGCTCCCAAACCCACCAAAAACCCCTAAAAAAAAGCAGGATCAAACTCGTTCCCACCCCTGTGCCCTTCCTGGTTAGCCTCACCTTCTGTTCAGTTTAGCTCTGTTCAGGGGGATGTAGGCATAGGGGTCGAGTTGGCCCTTCTTCTTCACGTCACCTTTACCTTTCTGTGGGAGAAAGTGACATGGGAGAAGATGCAGCACCAGGTAAGATGCATGCATCCCATTCTAGTGCAACCCCGCCACCCAGCTATCCCAAAGACTGTGTTGCAGTGGGGTGCCAGCTGAACATACTGCCCTGGGAGCTGATTTCCCACCCAGATGATGCCACAGACACCTGCTTTAAGCAGTGAGCAAGAACTGTCCACGGCAAGGGCAGGACAGGAACTTTGAAATGGGCTGGCAGTGTTCAGAGATACTGAGTGTTTGGCAGCTCCTCTTGGAGCAGAGATCCTCTCCAGCCTTGGTGCTACTGGACCCAACACAAATGGTGCTTCCTGCCCCAGCAAAGTCCCAAACCCTACCCAAACCCTGCAACACCGCCCTACCCAAACTCTGCAACCCCATGGGTCCTTCACCTTGGATCTGTATTCTGCACCAAAGGCTGGCTTTTTGTTCAGCGGCCGATGGATCCCAGAGCCTCCAGCTGGAAAAGAGAATGTATGTTTAAAGGGGGTCTTAGGGTTCCCCCTGCCCAGTTCTAGGCTGTGGAAGCTGCTCCTGTTTTTGCCTCCAACTCTTGGGTGTCAGGACAGCAAAGGGGTGGCCATTTCCCACAAGCAAAATCTCTGAAGAGGCGTGTAGAGAACTGTCTGAAATTAATGAAGGCAAATGCAGGGTCCTGCAGCTGGGGAGGAATAACCCCAGGCACCAGTTCAGACTAGGGGCCAACCTGCTGGAAATTAGCTCCGCGGAGAAGGACCTGGGGGTCCTGGTGGACAACAAGTAGTTAATGAGCCAACAGAGAGTCCTTGTGGCCAAGAAGGCCATGATGTCCTGGGGTGCCTTAGGAAGAGAAGTGCCAGCAGGTCAAGGGAAGGGATCCTGCCCCTTTAACTCAGCCCTAGTGAAGATGCACCTGGAATGTTGTGTCCTGTTCTGGGCTCCTCAGTACAAGAGAGACATGGAGCTCAGGGAGCTGGTCCAGTGAATGCTTAAGGCACTGGAGCATCTCTCTTATGAGGAAAGGCTGGGAGAGCTGGGCCTGTTCAGCCTGGAAAAGAGGCACCTAAAAGGGGACCTCATCAATGTCTGCAAGTATCTGAAGGGAGGGTGTCAAGAGGATAGAGCCAGGCTATGCTTGGTGCTGTTGGGCAACAGGACGAGAGGCAATGGCAGAAAACTGATGCATAGAAGTTCCACCTAAACGTGAGAACCTCTTTCCTGTGTGGGTGACAGTGCATTGGCACAGACTGCCTAGAGAGGCATTCTGGAGTCTCCCACAACAGAGATATTCAGGAACTATCTGCATGCAATCCGTGCCATGTGCTGTGGGATGGAACTGTTTGAGCAGGAAGGTTGGACCGGGTGACACACTATGATCCCTTCCAATCTTACCCAGTCTGTGATCCTATGATCTTTGCTCCAGCTGCCCTGAAGCAGCACAGCAAGATGTGTACAAGGTTCCACCCCTCTGGGGTGCCCCACACTGGGCACAGGCAGAGGACTTACCTTTGTACTGAGAATAGCTTCCAGCCTCAGCTTCCTCATCGTCTGGCTCCTCTCTGAACCGACGCTTCTGACTTTTCTTCTGCAGGAAAAAGCAGCAGGAACCCTGCAACTGGCTTGTCTTTACAGTTCTGCCCTCCCATCGACCCCCAACCTCTTGCTTCCTTCCATGGGCACCCAGAAACCTTCCAGACAGCACATCCCTATCCCAGACAACTTCCCACACCCCTCCAAGCAGCTGGCACTTGCCCAGTGTCCCTACTGGCCTCTTGGGCAGAGCTGCAGCTGCCATGGCACAGGCAGTGGTTTGGCAAGGATGAGTTCCCCCAGCATCTCTTCAGAACCACGAGACCCATACTCACACTGCGGAGACCCACTTCTTGCAGCACATCTGCCATCTCCTCGTCTGCTCCTATGGTACAGGACAAGGTGCATGATGAGGGCATGGGAGAGCCCTGGTATTGTGCTAGCCCCTGGAGGGGGCTGCAATAGCCCCCTGCTGAACCAGCACCCTCCTGATGATGTAGATGACTGCTTCCCCTAGGCAGAGGCCCGGAAGAGAGCCACTGGGTATGGCACAAGGCCATACCAATTCCTGCCACTTCCACCCACATCCCCCCAAGATTCCTGATGCAGGTGGCAGGATGGAAACCAGTCAGAGACCCAAAGCAAGTCCAGAGTGGCCCCTGTCACTCCAGGCAGTACCTTCGGCTTCATTGTCCACTTCCTCTTCCTCTTCATGGATGATCAGGCGCCCGTCCTCAGACATCTGGAAATCATGGCTCACTCCTCTGGACCGCTTGGGGCATGGCTTGGTGGCTGCTCACCAAGAGACATAGGTCAGGGCCTGGAGACGGATCCACTTCTGGGGGCAGCTGTACCCCCAGAGCCCCTGTGCAGCCCCTGCCCCATCTGTCCCACCCCAGCACCATCTGAAGCTCCACTCCTTACCCAGAACCCGCTGGGACACATTGGGGTCCAGGAAGTTGAGGGGCTCATCATCTTCCCCTTCCTTCAGCCATGCCTGGCCCTTCTGCCGTGCTTGCTTCCTCCACTCCTTGCTCCGTTGCCGTTCCTCCTCTTCCTCCTCCTCATCCTCTGAGTCAGCCAGAATCTCCTCCATACTGGTCAAAAGGTGGAAAGGATAATGGAAATGGAACAAGCCCGGGCTGCTGCCCCACAATGCACAGCAGCCCTGGAGATGTCTGCAGCATCTCTAGAGGCACCAGCTGAGCAGACCCCTGTGGGGGCTGCTCCTTCTTCACCCTGAGCCCCTCTTCACCTGTCTCCTCTGGGCTGTGGCGGTAGTGCCTCCTCTTCATCATTATCCGCAGCTGCCTGCTTCAGGGCACGCTGTTTGCGGCTCCGGGATTCCGCCTTGCGGATGTTCACCAGCACCTTATGGTACTCGGCTGGCAGCAGCCCCTTCACCAGCTCAAAGCTGAGGAAGCACACAGGGAGCAGTCAGCACCTACCTTCTCCCACACTACTTCCCAGGGAGCTCCCTCGCCTCCTCAGGAGACCCTGGCTTACCCAAACTTGCGGATGAACTTGATGAAGAGGTTCCGCAGCTTCATACGGAAGTGGCGTCTCATGTCATCTGAAAGGTTCCCCACGGCCTCCAGCTGTCAGGACAGAGACCCTCAAGACCAAAGCACCCCTGCCTTGGGGACCCAGCCTCCCAACCTTTATCTGCATGGCCACCTCATTCACCCTGCTGCCATCTCTCCATGCCTGCCTCATGCAGGGCCATGGGGAGGTCTCCCTGCTTGGCAGTGCTGGTTCATGGGGCTTTTCTGGCACATCTATGCCAGGATTCAGGGGAGGGCCTCCTTGCTGCCATCTCAGCCACTGAGATTGAGGTTGTTTCCTTGGCTCCCAGCAGAGTGCACCTGGAGATGCCCCTGGCTGCCCAAGGCAGCCACAGTTCTGTCCCACCACCCTCCTCGAGGCACCGTGTGCATGATCTCACCATCGTCTGGACATGCTTGGCCAGGAGCTTGGTGTCCACCAGCAGCAGTGTGACCTTCAGGAATCCCAGGGCTGCCTTGACCACATCTCGTGTGCGGGAGGCCAGCAACAGGCAGATGTTCTGCAGGAGCTGCTCCACCACACTGAACTCCAGGTGATCTGCAGCCACAGTGGGACTTAGCCACAGATGCCTTCCTCCCAGCACCCACCTTCACCACCATCCACAGCTCGTCCCCCCAGCCCTGCTGCTCCTGCTCACCTTTGAACTCAAAGAACAGTCGGGTCAGTGCCAGCACGGTGCAGCTGATCATGGTGACTGAGCCAGTGAGCCCCACGTAGATCAGGAGCAGGAACCGCTGCATGGCCTCTGCAAGAGGGAGATGACTCAGGCCCCAACTCTGTATCCAGCAGCATCCCTGGACCATTTCAGCAGGATGCTGGGCATGGGTCTGACCTCCCTGGGGCCAGACTGACTGTGGGGCTGAGCAAGTAGAACAGCTCACCTTCAGGAGTGGGTCCAAAGCGGATGAAGGCATGCCCCATCTCCACAAGCAGCATGAAGGCATTCTTGCGGGCCCCCACCGACACCTCCTTGGTGCATAGGATGACCTGGAGGAACACAGGCACGTCACCACTGCTGCCACCACCACAGCCAGAACCAGGCAGTTCCTCCCAGGGACCATGCTCACCTCTGGGACCAGGGCAGTGACAAACGGCTCGTGCTCTGCAGATAGCTGCTTCACAATGTGGAACAGGCATTTCAGCCGGGGCTGGAGAAAGAAACAGACCAATATTGATACACACAGGGACACACATCTGGTTACCCCTGCTGCCCACCCCATCCCCTCCCTCTCAGCAGTGGCTGATCACCACGACCACAGCCCTTGCTCTCACCCTCTTGGCTGGGGATGCTGCGCTCTTGAGTGAGTCCAGCAGTGCTGTCTGCAGGTCCTGGAGGTGGGAGCGGACGAAGGCCTGGCAGGGAGCATGGGGAGCAGCACACACCTCCTCCAGCACGCGATATGCCTTCTTCTGCATGCTGCGGTCTTTGCTCTGCAGGGACAGCCAATATATGCTCCCACTGTCAAGGCAGTCCCTCACGATGGTGTCTATAGGGACACCAGCACCCCACACCACCCAGCAGATGCCTATAGCAGCTGCTCAGTCCCCAGAATGTGGGTCCAAGCTGGCAGCAAGCAGAAGGTGCCCCACTGCAGCCCCTGCACCTGTCAGGGCTGGGACCAACTCACCTGGAGGGAAGGCTGGATGGTACGGTACAGGGAGTCCAGCGACTGCTCATCAGCATAGGGTGCCATTGCCACTACCAGGTCCAGGATGGAGAGCCTGCAGCAGAGAAGGACATGCAGCTGGTTAACTGTGGCATCACTACCAGGAGCACGCAAGGAATTTTACCCATTAGCGCCAGCCCCCAGGTGTTACCTGGCGAACTCGGAACTGTCAGGACTGGTCAGCTTTGCACTGGCTTTCTCCAGGAATCCGCACACCATCTGCAAGGCAGGCACAGACAGAAGGATGAGAACTGACTAAAGGGAGTGCTTTTATAAGAGTTTGGAATCTACCTGGCAAACAACTTGCCACAGGACTTTGTGGAGACTAGAAGCATCAGTGAGTCCAAAAAGACCTGGACAAACTCACAAAGGGTTCATGCGTGATTGGCCAGATGTGACTGCAAGATTGGGATTTCCCAGACTGTGGGCTGGAAAGGTCTCCTCGCCCATGATGGCAGGAAGGGCTGCTCTCTGGTTAGAGCCTTTCTTCTTGTCCTCTTCAATTAGGCATGCACCAAAGCCTCATCAGACTGAGTCTGGCTGGGAGATGCTGGCCCAGGCCAGGACAGCTTGCCCCAATGCCCCGTGGGCCCCTCACCTGAGGATCCGTGATGGTCAGATAAGCACGGACAGTGTCCAGCACGGAGCGGCGCTGAGCACTTGTGCCCCCATCCTCCTCAGGCTGGCTGTACACATTGAACAGGATGGGCAGGAAATTTTTGGCAAAACGACCCACTTCTGCCCGCTCCTCATCTAGGGAAAGGATGACAGGAGGCTACAGGTCAGCATTTCACCCCCCACAGGTGACAGGGACCCACCAAGAGGGTCTGTTTCCCCCCCAACCTGTCTCGCAGCCTTTGTGGATGAGGGTGCGCAAGGCCTGGCACACAGTGGGGCGGAGGTCTGGGCGCTCGCTGATGGCCATGCCCAGGGTGCGGGCCAGCCCCTTGAAGGCCCCCAGCACATCCGTGGGATGGGTGCAGAAGCCAGGCAGCAGAGTCCAGACCTGGAAGGCAAAGAAAAAGGTGGAAGGCCACAGTCTTTGCCCAAGTCACTGCTCCCTAGCTTGGTACCATGGGTACACCATGGCAGGGCTCCCAGGCACTGCTTGTTACCTGCCATTGCAGTGTGTCGTAGATCTTAGCCTCCACACTCTTCCCGGCCTGGGTAAACTCCAGGGCTGCAGAAGAGAAAGAGGAGATGAGTGGAGCAGCAGATGTTCCAAGGCCTGCTCCATCCCAGGGTAGAGAAGGGAGGTCCCACAGACTCCCAACACACTGCTGTCCTCACCTCTGTTTTTCAGGGCAGCCGCCAAAGGCAAGAAGTAACTGGTGAAGAAGCCAAGCCGTGCACCCTGCACGTTGTCCCGCAGCACTGGCAAGAGCCAGCTGCGGGGGAAATCCAGTGTCTCCCTGGGGAGGAAAGGCATGGGTCAGTAGGATGTGGGACATGGCCAGCATCAGCCCCTGGGCACAGGGCACTTTCACCCAGCCCCAAAGCTGGGCACAGGTAGGCCTTGCCATAACTGCAGCACTGCATGGGGACTGAACAGGAACATAATACCTGCAAAACTGCTACCCCATGAGTGTACTCACTCCTTGCCATCGATCTCCAGGGGGACAGCTTCCAGCAGCACTTCAGGACCCATGGTGCTCACAGCAGCCCCAACTGCCTGGTCCACTTCAGCAGTGTAGGGAAAGTGTGGGGAGAGACGCAGGTCACACAAGGACTGGAGACACTGCGGGGACAAGGCAGGACAGTCACAGAAGAGCCATGTGCACAGGTCTGGCATGTATCCCTCTGCCCACCCAGGGCTGCCAGCTGTCCTGCATGTTCCTGTGCCAAGTACCACAGCTGTGCATGCACTAGCCACACACAGACAACAGATCAGGTAAACGGCATGGTCCTACTCCACACCTGGAGGGAGCAACACAGCCCAGACAGCAGTGCAGCCACCCCACCTGCCTCTATGGATGAGTCTGTGCCCTCCCAGCCTGGCTCACCTTTCTCATGATGGGATGGCACTGCTTTCCACATGTCTCGAAGAAGACCTCCAGCACTCGCAGCACCTCATCCCATGCCGCATGGAAACGGTATGTCAGCCCTTCTTCCACTGATCTGGGGAGGAGAAAGGAGACAGTGACACCAGCAGTATTCAGGATGCCCATCAGGCCTGCCAGACCCCATTGAGGACTGGGCAGTCTGGTCAGAGCTCAGCCAGACCCATGGAGACAGCCCCTCACACATCACTGCTCCTCACCTGAACATCTTGCACAGGTAGGCAGCAGGGGCTGGGGCAGATGCAGAGACAGTGCCCATGTCCTCCATGTGGGGAGCAATGCATTCACTCAGGAGGGTCTGCAAGGACAAACAGGGAAAATGAGACAGCTCTTGGACCATGGAAGCCCCTGCCTCGCAGACATAGAGGGGCACACCACTCCCTGGAAAGCCCCAAGCCCCATGGCAGAGCTCCCCACAAGGCCCTGGGCATCCAAGTGGGAAGAGAGTACCTCCAGAGTCTGCGCCGCTGCTGACACCACCTGGGAGTGTGGGGAGAGGAAGCAGTTCATGGCAGCAGAGAAGAGCCGGGGCAGGTGAGCCCAGCACAGGTCCTTCTGCAGCCTGGAGAGGAGAGAAAGGCCAGGTGAGAGACCAAGCAGCTGCCTCTCCCCTTCCCCTGCCGTGGCCCCTGCCTGCACCTGCCCAGGTTGATGTGCGCCCGCTCCATGGTGGACAGCCAGGTCAGCAATGGCTGCAGGTCACTTGTACTGGGCACATAGTCGTAGAGAGCCTGCAGAAGCAGAAGGTGAGGTAGGTGAGTGGGTGCTGTGGTACTGCCAGCTCTGTCCCTCCCCATACTGGTACCCCGCACTCACAGTGATGATCTGGGCATTGAGCTCGGCTGGCAGGCAGGCCACGCTGGCCTGGGCGCTGAAGAGGCTGTGGAAGGCTTGCATGGCACATGCTGTCACCAGCTGCAAAGGACACAGCGTCAGGAGAGGGGATTCTGCTTTGAACCCACTGTCCCCATACCCCAAAGCTGGCTCTGTCCTGGAAAACCCAGCACTGCTACAATTGTGCCCCATCTGTACAGCCTCCCTCTTCCACAACAAGCTGTCCTGGGCTCTTCTCCATTTGCATCCTGCCTTTCCAGGCTCCCAGTTGGTAGCCAAGAGAATTTGATCCCTTCCTGAGTGTAGCGCAGGGGGAAAGGGTCTGCCCTTATCATCCCTGGAACGGGAACACTCACCACGTGGCTGAGGGTCATGACTCGAAGCAAGGTCTCACAGCAGGTCTTCACCACAGCTGCAGGGAAGCAGGGCAGCACATCCCGCAGCAGGGCAAGGACATGCAGGGTGGTGGTGGCCTCCTTGGCACCTATGGGAGCAGAGCAACCTCTGAGCCTGTGGCTCCCTGTGGCAAAGCCCTGCCCAAGGCAAAGCCTCCATGACAGTGGTGGGGCTGACCCACAGAACCAGGGTGAACACTCCTCTGACTTCTGGGAAGAGGAGAGCAACAGAATGGCTATGGAAGCTTCAAAATACCATAGATGCCCCAAGGATATCTCATAGTCTCCCCAGCAATTCAGCCTGCTGCAACCTCCCCTTTTTCCTCCAAGCCCTTATTCTCCCCCAGTGGCCGAATCCCCCACATTCAGCTACAGACCCCATGCTCCAGTGCCTCACACCTCCAGCTTTTTCAATCTCCTGCACACAGAACTTGGCGGTGGAGGGTGCTGCAGGGTGATGCTCAGGGGCTGTATCACCAAACATGAACTCACTGCCCCTCAGGACAGAGCACACGCCGTACTGCGCTGCTTTCCGCACCTGGGGGAAGAAGAACCCAGGTGAGTAGAAACTATGGACTCAGGGGGTACAGCTAGCCCCAGAAACAAACTCGAAAAGCAGAATCTCCTGCCAGAAGTACTGGGCTCTCACCTTGGGCTTAGTATGAACACAAAAGCTCAGCAAGCCATGATAGACCTGCAGGGTGATGGGGTAGCTCCAGGCTGACAAGTCTTGCTTCCGCAGCAGTGTGGCCAGGCAAGAGAGGACCTACAACAAGGGAGCAGCAGAGGCATTAGCATCACCCCATAGAGACATCTCCCTTTCACTGCAAGAGCCTCAGGATGAGCGCCCAGCATCACCCTACAGCATCAGCCTTGACCCCAGCATTCAGCAGACCCCAGGCAGAGCTGACATGGCTGGCTGCCTCTTGGCTACTCACCCATCGCAGGGCAGAGGTGGAGCTGCTGCAGGCCTGTGAGGATATGATATTCATAAAGGCTTTTGAGGCATCTGAGAACTTTTTAATAAGAACAGGACTTGGGACCCTGCCAGGAGAAAGGGATATGTCAGTGGGGTGAAAAGCAGAAAGCTGGTGGCAGTCACACCAGCTCACCCCAGCTGGATCCTTCCCCCAGCCTGGGGAGGGAGGACAGCACCCATCCCTTTTCCATGATGGGGTCTGGTAGCTCTCCCTACTCCTCTGCCAGCCACTCACCGCTTTAGGACAAGGTTAAGCAGATAGGCAACAGCAGACAGCGACTCAGGGGACTCCACTGCCTCCAGCGTGGTCATCTGGGAACAGCAGATGAGTAAGCAATGGGGAGCAGGGGCTCACACCAGGCCAGCCCTTCCCCAACCCTTGGGGAGAGGGAAAAGAAACCAAGAGCAGCCCAACAGCATCTCTGCTGAAGAAAGACACTCGGGGCCTTCCTTGGCTACAAGCACAGCTCCTGAGAGCCCACCAATGCTGCCAGCAGCAGCTCCTCTCGTGCCTCTTCTGTACAACTGCCACTCACCAGTGCAGCAAAGTACTCTGTCTCGCTCTCCTTGCCCCCCCGGGAGCGGATCACCTCTGTCACAGCTGCCAGCACGGCACAGATCTGTAAATAGCCAGAAAAGCAGGTCAGCACCTCTCAGCCTCACACCTGGAGGGCCATCCCCACCAGATATCCCCCTTCCCCAGCCCTGCTCCTATTCTTACCTCTTTGTGAGCAGCAGAGTTGGATTCCCAGAAGCGCTGCACCTTGCTGAAGGTGATGTTGGTGCAGTCACTCAGCCCGCTCAGGAAGGTGCCAGAAGACTTCTCTGTGGCAGCCTCTTCAGCACTGTCTTCCTCCATACGGAACTGAGCACTGTCACTTGCCCGTTCCAGACGTAGGGACCCCGACTGCAGCTCATTGTGCAGCTTCACTGCATCTACTGTCAAGTTACTTTTCTCTGTGGGGGCGAGAGATATATCAGGATTGGGAAATCACATTGCTCCACCATTAACCCTGAAATCCCCCATGCTCCCCTTCCCCCCAGACAGACTGGCTTGCCTGGAGCTCATCTCCAGCATGAGGGATACAAGTGCCCAATGGGAGAAAGCACATGAATAACTGTAAAGAGTTCCTCATTCCCCTGAAGAGAAACCAGGATGCAGTCCAGCCATCTCCTTTGACGGAAGAGAGCATCACATCGACACAAACGTGTCCCAGTGTGCCAAGACTTTAACACTGAGGTGCTTCTTGTACTGCGCCCTATTTATCTTCTTTCACCTGAAGCTCTGGCAACCAGACAGCCAGGACACATGCTGCATGTTCCTCTGAGCCCTGGACACCAGCATGCAGCCAACATCTGCAGGAGAAAAATCTCCTTGGCCAACAGCAGCCAGGGCTCTCGCAATGCCTCGCACACTTTGGTTTGCCTTTCCCCATCATGAGGCCGGATGAATGGGAGTATGTCACCTTCCTCATCGCACCAGACACCACACCAGCACTTACAAGTGTAGCCATGGGTTTTGGGAAGCCTTGGGAAGTAGGGCGACAGGCACTGCAGCATGCAGTGCCCCATTTAGTTTCTGAGGCCCGGTGTCACGATGAGGGTAACTCCTTACTCCGCGGCCTCGGTTGTCCTCCCTAGTTTGCTGCCTCCACCTCCCCCGGAACAGTCAGCGGCTCCGGTCTCGCTCCTGTCCCCGCCCCTACTCTCGGAGGACCCCAAGGTTCGTCCGCAGTCCCCCGTGCTCCTGCACCCCCCCGGGAAGAAGCAGGCACAGGTCCCACCCTGGCGCCCTACCGCCCCGCCGGCCCCTGCCCTCACCCGCGGGCCGGCTGCAGAAGCGACTCCGGGCAGCCAGGCGATGCTGGCGAGTCTCGGGGTTGGAGTCGCTGCTGTGGCCCTTCCGCCAGCGCTTCAGCTTGGCCGCGGCTCCCGACCGGAGCCTCCCGCTCCGCGCCATGCTGCACCCGGCGCCACGTGAGGCCGCGCCGGGCGCCCCATTTCCGCTTCCGGCGCCAGCCGCCATCTTGAGTGAGGGCAGCAGTCAGGGAAGGCCGCGTCCCGGCCGGGCGGGCAAGAAGCGGTGGCGAGGAAGTTCAGGGGGGTCGCGCCCAATCATGGCTGAGATGGGAGACACGAATGGCCCGGGGCAGGCGCCAGCAAGAGGCCACCAAACATCCCCGTGCTGAAGCCGCGGCCCTCTGGAACCATTCAAACCGAGCCCACAGCTACGGGCGAGGAGTTACGCGTTACGTATTAGTGCGCACATATGACGTCATTGTGACGTCACGCACTGAAGGTCGCACCGCCCTTCGCGGCCGCGCCATGTGCTACGTGCGCCTCCGCCTCGCTCCCGTTCAGCGCATGCGCCTCCCCCCCCACCGGCAGCGCGGGGCGGGGCGGGGCTGAGCGGGGGCGTTAGTCGCGCGGGGCAGCAGCGTGAGGAGCAGCGCGCGCCGGTCCCTCAGCCCGCCATGGCCGCTGCGTACCGACTCGTCCTCGTCCGCCACGGCGAGAGCGCCTGGAACCTCGAGAACCGCTTCAGCGGATGGTACGATGCCGACCTCAGCCCTGCCGGGCAGCAAGAGGCACGGCGCGGCGGCGAGGCCCTCCGAGGTATCAGTGAACGAGGGAGGGGATGTCGGCCAAGAAGGAGGTCGCGGGGGACGGGGGGGGAGGGGATGCGGCCTAGTGCGTCCACGACGAGCCTAATGGGTGCTGGTTTGGGGCTCTCTGATGATGGGGGAGGGCGTCCAGTGTCAGGTCCGGGGTTCAGTACTGCTCGGAGAGTCGTAGGTACCGCAGTATGTTGGTTCTCCGGTACCGGTCGCGTCCTGGCCGCCGCCAGTTTCCGTAAGGGCGAGGACGCGACCGGTACCAGTGCGGTGAGGTCGCCGCCCTTGCCCTTTCACCGGTTGCATAAGGCCCAGCGCTCACCTTCTTGGTCATCTCCCGCCTCCCCCTTTCCTCGTCTTTTCTAGATGCCGGCTATGAGTTCGATATCTGCTTCACTTCGGTACAAAAACGGGCCATCCGTACTCTCTGGACCGTCCTGGATGCCATTGATCAGATGTGGTTACCCGTTGTCCGGACCTGGCGCCTAAATGAGAGGCACTATGGGGCTCTCACGGGTTTGAACAAGGCTGAGACAGCAGCGAAACATGGTGAGGAACAGGTGAAGATTTGGAGGCGCTCCTTTGATGTCCCTCCACCTCCTATGCAGTCTGACCACCCCTTCTACGCCACTATTGCAAAGGTAAGACCCATTGCTCTTTGGCTGCCTTGCAGGGAGTCTCCTAAAAGTCACCTGCAGTGTGGCCTGGCTTGCTCTGTAAGGTCTCCTGTATCTCTGCTGCATTAGCTGGGGCTGTTGTGCATTGGTTTTGGGGCTGCGTTTGTTTTGCTCCCTTCCTGTGGAGTTGAACCCCTGGGCATTGCACAGAGAGATCCAAATCAGAAGGGACAATACCTCTGTTAATCATTAGAGCTGTGACCCATTCATTGATATTTTATCTGGTTCCTTTGCCCGAAGCGGGCAATGTATGACTTTTCCCAGGAGGGCTCACTGCCCTGACTGTGGCTCATTGCAGCTTCAAACCTCAAAAGTACTTCCTTGTTTCCAAGCCTGGCTTTGCTTACACGTAGTGGATCCTCAGGTTCCCAGTCCTTTCCACACTAGGTGGGGGGCACTGGGCTGCTGTGTGAGCATGGCCGTTCTCCCAGGACCGTCGCTATGCTGACCTGACAGAGGACCAGCTGCCGACGTGTGAGAGCTTGAAGGACACCATTGCCCGGGCTCTGCCTTTCTGGAATGAGGAAATCGTCCCACAGATCAAAGAGGGCAAACGAGTCCTTATTGCTGCCCACGGCAATAGCCTGCGTGGGATTGTCAAGCACCTGGAAGGTAGGTCACCCCTGCAGGGGCATCCCAGGGATCTCCCTGCTTTCCCGGCTGGCACTGTGGGAAGGTTCAGGAGTGACAGCACTGCTGTGTTCGCAGGCATGTCGGAAGCGGCCATCATGGAGCTGAACCTGCCCACCGGCATCCCCATTGTCTACGAGCTGGACAAGAACCTGAAACCTATCAAGCCCATGCAGTTCCTTGGGGATGAGGAGACTGTGCGCAAGGCCATGGAGGCCGTTGCTGCTCAGGGCAAGGTCAAGAAGTGAGGGCAGGCCAGCACATAGTAGAGCCCCCTGCCATCCCCCCTGCCTCTGTTCATACCCCCACAGTTGTAGGAACTTGGAGCTGTGGAGCTGGAGCCACTCCCCACGGTTAGGCCCATTCCCTCAGACTAGGCTCCCCTCTGCAGACAGCCTGGGGGCCCTGGGGCAAGGGCTGTGCATGGAGGTCTGGTGTGAAAGGGAGCCCTGGCTCTGCCAGGCAGCAACCACACACCTCTCCATGCCATGATCCCAACCCTCGGACCCCGTCTGCAGTGGTACACGCTGAGCAATCCCTTGCCATGCCAGGCTCTTCCTTTGCTTTGTGTCCCCAGCAGTTCTCATCACCCAGTTACTGTAGTTTTGTCACTTGGTTTAGTCCTCCTGGGAGCAGTGAGGCGAGTGCAGTGCAGGCAGCGACCAAGGTGGGTACCCCATCCCCTCGTGGGTGCATGGCACAGTGTCTGGGATGCCACTGGAAGGGTTGTTTTGGTGCATGTGATACAGCACCCCAGGGTGGTACTCACAACTCTGGGCCCAGCTCTGCCAGCCCCTGCTTTAACTATGCTGCCTTCAGACAAGGGTGAGGGAGGGAGCCTGTTGCCTGGAGGTCTGTCTGCCACATACTTCCCCCAGCTGATGTCCATCCTCATCCTGCTGGTGAAGCAGGTGTTGTTGTGTCCCATCCCTCACGTGTGTGTATGTGGCCTGTCACTGTGGCCTCCCTGCCTGCTGGCGTCGTGAGCCTGGGCTTGCACAGGGTCAGTGTAACTGTCCAACCATAGCAGCTGTCTTGTTCCAGTTCAATAAAGGAGTAATGCGCAATAAGAAGGTGTCCGTGTGTCTCCGGGCTGTGCAGGGCTCCTTGCTCATTTGCAATGCGGTAATTGCTGCTGGACACAGATAATGAGGTGCAGAAGCTGTGCCAGGTTCAAGGAGCAAAGCACAGCTCGGCAATCCCTGATTGCCCGACAGGGTGACACCCTGCTGTGCTGTGGTTTTCAGGCTCTGTATGTGCCACACCCTCATCCCTAGGGCAGGGCATGCACGTGTGACCCAAGGAGATGAGATGTGTCCTGAGGCTGTTCTAGCCACAGCCCACACTTGTTATTGGTGTGCTGAGACAGGCTGTGCTCCAGGCTTGACTCAAATGTGGGGAAACCAACCCATCGAGGTGAGTGCCTAGAGCAGCACAGCGCAGCTGCAGCCTGGGGCTCTGTGCCGTTGGCCTCACTGCAGCAAAGCCACTGCATCACTCTCCTTCCCCAGCAGTGAACACGTGCTTCCTCCTGGCCCTGGTGCTGGGGAAACTCTTCCCTCACCAGCTCTGCTGCAGGAGCCAGACCAGAATGCCACAGGCACCCCTGGCTCCCCCGTGGGCTGTAATGAACAAAGCATGGAGTTCTCAAAAAATATTTATTATCCACAAGCTGCAAACCTGTCCTGCCAGTAGGGGCCTAGTGGGACCTGTGGAGGAGGTGGGAGCCCAGGGCTGCTCTGGCTCCACAGGGCTCCGTCCTGCAGCTACCTGCTCCCATCAGCTGCTACGTCTGCAGGAACTGGGGCTGCACCCGGGCCACCTTACGGAACTCCTTGGTGTGTGTCCGTGGGCACTGCATCTCACACCAGCTGATGGGCACCATCTGCACCCCTGGGGACACAATATATCGGGGTGCCCCTTCCCAAAATTGTATTCCTCCATGTGAGGAGGGAAGCAGCTGCATCAGCTGCCCCTCAGGCAGGGATGAAGCAGAACTGTTTCAGCCTAAGCCCCCTCTCTGTCCTTACCTGCTTCACTTCGTGCCACAACCACACCCAGCTCGTTCTCTGCCGTGCTCAGCAGGTAGTTGGACTGCGCATCCCCCAGGGAGATCTGGGTGGACAGGAGTTAAGGGAAAGACTTCCATGAGGGTGCTTAAGCCAACCCACTGCCCCTGAGGGGGAAGGATACAACTTTGGCCAGGACGATGTCACTGGGGCGGAAGCTCTTGTACACTTCTACCTGCACAGGAAAGAGCAGGCGACGCCACACAGCACCAGGGTGCTGTTAGTGGGGGGGACAGGGCCCCCGCGAGCAGAAACCAGGGGTGATGGGTGTACAACAGTCACTGGCAGTGCCTCACTGACCTTATCCTTCTCCGTGGCTCGGATATCTTCTCTCCTGAAAAAGGAGATGGAGGGATCTAAGTGCCAATAGCAAAGGCGACTCAACAGCCTGTGGCACAAGCTGCCCCAGCCTTCCTGGGTGCTTGCCAGGACCTGCTGGACACCAGCCCAGTGCTCAGGGCAGAGCTCCAGCTCAGGGCAGCCAGCTGCACTGCCCACAACCACCTTCCTCCCCCCTGAGGGGTGGGGGATCCTAACCTTCTCCCTACCGAATGGTCCCTCGGAAGGTGGATTTCAGTGGCGTGGAGCCAACATACAGGATGTGCACCTTGGCAAAGCGAGAATTAATGCTGCAGACCTGCACGTAGGAAAAGGGGAATCAGTGCTCCAGGCAGGGAAAGGGGAGGGAGCAGGCAGGATAGGGCTGCATGGGGAGCTCAGGTCTCACTTGGCCTCCTCTTCCCTATGATCAAGCAGTGGTGGGACACCTGGCAGCAAGCCAGGGGAGGAAGATGATACTTGTGCAATTCGAGGCACTGGAATAAGGCTGAGACCTGCAGTGATCCCAGTCCCTCTCTCTCCACCAGGAATGTAAGGAAACTAATCCCTGGTCTGTGCCATCCTTTCTCCAAGCTGCCTGAGGCACTGACCTGCATGCTCCTTGTCTCAGAAAAGAGTTCTGGAAGGAGAGCAAAGAAAACCCCCCTCCTCAAGCCCATCTCAGTCTCAGGGCAGGTGTCCATCATGCCAATACACGCCTTCTTTGTGAGTGAGGGACCCAAGGGAGCCCCTGGGCTGCCCTCGCCCTGGTGGGAGTTAAACAGAGAGGACTAACAAGCCCAGGGACTCCTCAGCCCACCCTATCCGCGTGCAGGAACAAAGCTCAGCGTGACATAGAGTCAAGGGGCTGCAGTTTGTCAACGCAGCGCTCCGGCACCCCACCTTGCATGTCACCACGGCCCCCACGTTGGGCAGGAGCTGGGACTCGCTGTCTCTCACCACCGACACCACGGGCAGCTGCAGGGCAAGGCACGAGGGTCAGCACAGGGCACAGCTCGTGCACAGGATCACCAGCCGAACCCCGTAGGACTCCAGTTCCCGATCAGAGCCCAATCCCCAGGGAGGCTGTGCAGCCTGGGCGCACGGCAGTCAGTCCCGGGGAGCAGCAGCTGTGCTGCGGCCGCGCTCACCTCGCTGTCCTCATTCCTCCTCTCCAGACAACCGGCCAACGAGGAGAAGATGAAGCCATGACGGGTGTAGGTCCCGCTGCCAGCCGTGGCCTCCTCCGTGCTGCACAGCCGCTCACCTGCGACACAGAAGCTGAGGGGATCCCGCTCCGGGACCTGGGCCCCGCACCGCCCCGGGAACAGCGCTCGCTCCCAGCCGGCCCAGTGCGGGGCATCTCCGGGGTAAGCCCCTCTGCACTGTCTTGTCCCGTACTCCTCTCCCGAGGCACTGCGTCCCCTTCCCGGGCAGCAGCAGCCAGCCCCAGTCCCAGAAGCCCCGGATCGCACTCACCAGGGACGCAGTAGCGTGCGGGAGGCGCCATGTTCGCTGCCGGCAAGGCGTTTCCAGAAAGCCTTCATCCTATTGGTCCTCGACGGCAATGCCGCATATAAGCCGCGCAATTATTGGCTTTCTCATGCCTGGCTAGGGGCCTGGGCGCGCTGCCTGCTGGGGGTTGTAGTCCAGCGGCGGCAGATGGCGCTCCCGGCATGCTGTGCGCGGGCGCTGCCCGTGGGCCGGCGGGGCCCCGGCATGGAGGCGGCGGGCGGTGGGCCCAGGTCGGCGGCGCCGGGCCCAGGTCGGCAGCGCCGGGCGGGAATGTCAGGGCCCTGCGAGAGCCTGTGGGCTTCTAGGGGCTGTGGGTGCCTTGGGGCTGGGCGGGCTGGGCGGCGATACAGAGATGCTCTGGAGCGGGGAGCGCGGGGGCCGGGAGGCTATGGGGGATGCCTCGGGTGCTGTGGGGCAGGAGGTGCTTGTGCGGGCCCGGGAGGCAGTGGGGAGCTGTCGCCCTGGGGGTGCACTTGGGGTGGGGGGAATGCTGCTGGTCTGGAGG
The DNA here is from genome assembly GCA_036630365.1 of Acanthiza pusilla. Lineage (NCBI taxonomy): Eukaryota > Metazoa > Chordata > Aves > Passeriformes > Acanthizidae > Acanthiza > Acanthiza pusilla. Next base: position 13,990,953 of record JAXCHO010000234.1, read on the forward strand.
GGCCGCGGTGCTGCGAGGCAGGGGAGCCCGGGTGTTATGGAGCTGGATGTGGTGGAGCTGTTAGCCTTTGAGGATGGGGCTAAATACCGGAGAGTGTCTTGGCGCTGTGCAGCTGGGTGCTACTGAAGCGGCGAAGCCGGGCGCTGTGGAGCCACCGGAGGGTGCCACAGGGCTGCGCCTGGGTGCCTGGACCCGGCAGGGGAAGGGCTCCTCTGTGCCCGGGGTGGGGCCAAATCCAAGGTTCTCCACCCCTCGGCTGTGATGTTGCCAGTGGTCTTGTCTGTGCTGGTGGTTGCTGTCCCATTTCCATGGGCACAGTGCCCCGCTGGGATGTGGGGACGGCCATGGGCAAGGCGAGGACTGGATCTCGGTGCGCGGCTGGGCAAAGGAGAGTTGCGTGGCTCTGCTGGAGCTTCGTACCTGGGTTGTGCTGCTGTCTGCAGGCAGGTGTCTGGGGACAGAATGGGTCTTGCTCTGGAGCAGGCTGGCTGCCTCCCCTGTGGATTCCCTGCCCAACAGCCGCCTCTGTTGTAGGTGAGGAAGCTTATGCGGGGGGCAGAAAGGTGCTGTTTCTTTGGAGGGAAGGGCTGACCTCAACATCTGTTTCTGGCTGCAGTGTTTTGTCTTTTACCATACTGACAACACAGGGATGTGTGCTACCCAAAGGCTGCACGGCAAGAAGTTGCTGCTCCACTTTGCACGTGCTGGGTTTCAAGGAAAAGCTCTTGGCAAGCTAAAGGGGAAATGTGGAGAAGAGGGTGATGCAGGGGTTTGCATCTCCTGTACCAGGGTTCAGGAAGTCTGAGCAGGAGCCATGCCTGTGACCTGGAACGGGCTGTTAGGTCTGGGGTCCTCATATCCTGCAGATCCCAACCTCGGGGTCAGCCCACATTCCTCAGGCAGGGTGGAGGAGAGCCCTGGCTCCTTTGGGCAGCCCATCTACATGCTGCAGCTTCTGCGCTCACCCTCCCTGCTGCTCCCCAGGGGCTGTGCTGGTGGGCACAGCATGATAGAGAAAAGATCCCTGCTTGGGGGACTCTGAGCTCTGGCACCAGTTCCTGGCACTGCACCAAGGTGAGTGCTTGGCCCAGGCTTGGAACGTGCCTTGGCGGGACCCCGGGGCAGCTTCGCTGCTTAATATTGATGGGTACTGCCTGCACAGAGTCCTGGGGGCCCCAGCCCTGCAGATCGTTTTCCCATCTGCTGGGCCAGATCGAGTTCCTCGTCACTCCCAGCAAAGCTCTTGGGCAGGACAAGGGGCTCAGCAGGCAGGGGAGCGTCAGCCCAGGGCTTTCCCATGGCCACTTATTTGCTGGTGCATGGCGTTGTTCAGTGATCCAGGCGAGGAGAAGGAGAAAGTGTTGGGACTCCTCGAGTAAGGCTGTGAGGTTGGGAAGAACACTGGGTGGCCTCGTGGTCCAGAGGTTGAGGTGAAGGGAAGTAGCATCCTACTTTTTGGGGTTAAGGAGGGACTAGGGGAGGAGGGGTAATCCTGTACCAGCTCCTCCACATGTTTCTTGTGTGGATTCCCCTATTCTTGAATAGGGAAGGGAAGGGTTGGGTGTTGGGAAGGGTTGGGATCATCCCTGGAAATGGCCCAGCATCCTGGATGCTCATGCCTTCTCTGGTTTCCTCAGAGTCACGCTCTCTGTGTCACTCCCCCGGCCCCCTCCCCGCTGGGAAAGACGAGATGGGACCAGAGAGCACCTGAGCCCAGATGCTGAGGGGCCTGTGCCCCCTGCTCCATGCAAAGAGACATCCTGGTGACAGCAGCTCCGCAGCCTCCAGGAGTCTGGCCACTGCTCCTCCAGCTTGGCACCCCTGTCAGTTCAGGGGGCTGCACTACCGGCATCAGCATGTCAGGGAAGGGAAACCCTTCCCGAGGGACAGCCAGGCAGCAGGGTGGCCTGCCCACGCCGAGCTCCTGTCCCCCCAGGCGTGGTGTGGCAGGGATGATGAGCCGGCAGCGGATGTTTGCCGCGGTGATGCGCCTGCTCCTAAAGTGCCTGCGGCTGGGCCGGCGGCGGCGGTTCAAGCTGGTGCGGCAGGTGGAGCAGCTGTGGCACTACGGGCACCTCTGCCTCCGCTCCCTGCTCTACAACTCCTTTACCAACGGTGATGTGGTGCTTGACTCCCTCTTCGAGCCCGTCTACTGGCTGGTGGACCATGTCACCCGATGGTTTGGTGTGGTGAGTCCCCCTCACTGGGCAGGGTACACCTGGTTGTTGGGGCAAGAGTGCTACTGGGGCAACTGGGGCTCAGGGCTGCTTGTTCTCTGGGCAGGAAGTGAGCTGGGACCTCAGTGTATGGTTCAGATTGGTTTCCTGTGGCTTTGTGCTGCCCATGCCTCTCCCCAGGCAGCAAGGGGCAGGCGCTATCCATTCTAGTGACGCAGGCCCCTTTCCTGTAGGTGTTTGTGGCACTGGTGATTGGGCTGACGAGCTCCATTGTGGCCATCGTGTACATCTGCCTGCTGCCCCTCATCCTGCAGACCTACACACCTGCCTGGATATGCTGGCACCTCGCCTATGGACACTGGAACCTTATCATGATTGTCTTCCACTACTACATGGCCATCACCACCTCACCTGGGCACCCACCACAGGTGAGGCACCAAGTGGCAGCACAACCTCTCTCAGCTGGACACTGGGGACAGCCTGGTGATAATGTTGCAGGAAGCCTCTGGACTGGGGAAGCTAGGCTGGGCAGTGCAGAGTGGGGAGGCAGAGGGGGTCACAGGGCATGGCAGGAGTGTGAGGTTCAGGGTTTAAGGTGCACAAATCTCTTCTGACCTGTGCACAGGCCAAGAACGACCTCACTGGCGTCTCCATCTGCAGAAAATGCATTGCCCCCAAGCCAGCTCGCACCCACCACTGCAGCATCTGCAACAGGTAGGGCACCCTCCCTCTGCCTGAGTCAGCCTCTGGAACCCCTCTCCTGACACCCTGTGCCACTGTGAGACGGGTTCTCCTCTGCCCTGCCACCTCCTTGCCCTGTCACCTGCAGCCTGCAGGGCTGGGGATGCCTGTCCCCTCCCAAACAGACTGGCTCTGACACTGGCACTGCTCTCCTCTCCCGCAGGTGCGTGCTGAAGATGGACCACCACTGCCGTATCCTTCTGCAATACTAAACAGTGGCACATTCCTGGGGGAAGGCAGTCTTGCTTCCCCCTTCTCTCCCCGCCCCTCTTCTCGAGGCGACAGTCCACACAGGGATGGGTGATGGGAGCAGGGCCCAGAAGAACCGCCCCTCTCCCTGTGATGGGTTTGGACCCATGATCTGTCACAGTTATGTACCTTAAATCCCAGAGGCAGCCTGGCTAAACAACTGTGTGGGACACTACAACCACCGCTACTTCTTCTCCTTCTGCCTGTTCATGACCATGGGCTGCATCTACTGCAGCATCAGTGGCTGGGAAATGTTCCGGGATGCCTACGCAGCCATCGAGGTGAGCAGGCAGGCCCCCTGTCCTGCCATGCACCAAGACTGCCTGGCTTTCCCAGGCTGAGCTTGCAGAGCAAGGCTGGGCCAAGCCCGCCCATATAGTGACTTTGCTTCGCCTCTTCCTCCTCCTGTGAGGCTCCCGAGCTGCTCTGGTCCTGTGGGGGTGTGAGGGGAAGGGTCCCTGCCCCGCTCCTCTGAGACACGTAACTGGTGCCCTGTTTTCCGTCCCCCTAGAGAATGAAACTGCTTGAGAAGGAGAGACTGCAGGTGGCTGCCAACCAGGTGGGACATCCCTGCCCCCCAGCTGCTCCAGGCAGTGTGGAGCAGAGCTGCCCTGCAGGCTGGGTCCAGCTTGGGGCTCTGCTCTCAGGGAGCACCCCACATCAGAACCAGCCCTGATGTTCGTCTCATGTGTCAGAGAGCTGGGGCTGGCCAGGCAGCTCTGCTACGGATACTGCCTCCAGCAGCTTGGGGTCTGCCTCCCTGTGCACCCAGCTTCCAGGGGCTTGGGCTGGTGACAGCTTCTTGGCATGTGCTGCTCAGGCCCCGGTCTCCTGGTAAAGCTGCAGCACTGCATACACATCTCACCCTGACCATCAGCTGCAGTGTCCTGACCAGTCCCATGGCTGCTCCCTGCCCCCTTACCTCCAGCCCACTGCTCCTCACGCCTGTGCCAGCTCTGGGTGTCTGTCTGTCTGTCTCATAGCTGTCCCAGGCTGCCTCCCCCTCACCCTGGCTGTTGCATTAGTTCCAGCTGCAGTCCTTTTTTGCTGTCCAAGCTCTGCAGCAGTGAGGAGTGCAGCAATCCCTGTCTGGCTCCAAGCTGTAAAGCACTTTGGGTAATCCTCCCCATCTGGTCCTTTTTCAGACGTACTACCAGACCCCACCACCCACCTTCTCCTTCCGCCAGCGAGCTTTCCACAAGAGTGTGGTCTACCTGTGGGTCCTCTGCAGGTGAGGGGGCCCAGGGGCTGGGGAAAACAGTGATGCCTGTGACACTGCTCGCCCTCTACCTGCCTCTAGCTGGGTTTGCTCACTCTAGTGCAGACGCTGCTCTGCCAGCCTTTGGGCCACAGAGAAGGAGAGATTTTGTCTCTCTGTCACAGGAGATTAGACAAGCCGACCCACTTACGCAGCTATGGGTGCAGGGAGGCAGCTTCAGCCCCCGTCATGGCTGCAGCACCAGGGAGGGAAGGCCTGTGTTCCATCTCCTGTCCCTTGTCATACCTAGCTCGGTTGCACTAGCCCTGGGTGCCCTCACGCTGTGGCATGCTGCCCTCATCACCCGCGGGGAAACGAGCATTGAACGTCACATCAACAGAAAGGAGAGGCAGAGACTGCAGAAGAAAGGCAAGGTGAGCAGAGCCTGCAGCGTGGGGGCTGGCTGGGGCAGAGCTAGACGTGATGTGCCTCTCCCTGTCCTGCAGGTCTTCAGGAACCCCTACAGTTATGGCAGCTGGGATAACTGGAAGGTGTTCCTGGGTGTGGATGTGCCAAGGTAAAGTCCTGGGGAAGCCCCTGCCTGAGAAGGTGGTGGCTCAGCAGCTTATGGGGTTGTGGGGACAACAGGGGCTCTCCTTGGGCTGCTGGGGAGAGGATGACAGTGGGGGAGAGGATGACAGTGAGCATCCATCCCACACTCTGCACTGTAGTGGGCTTTGTAAGGCATGGAAGACTTGGGCATCATCAGCGTTGTGCCTTATGAGCCTTGTCTGGTGAAAAGGTGTGGCCTGCCCAGCACACCTTTGCCAGGAGAATCCCAGCTGAGGAGGCTCAGCTGTCATGGCAGCTCAGGACATGCTCACAGCCCTGGCTTGGCTCCTCAGAGCTGAGAAGCACCAAGACTTCACCTTTTGGCTGTGGCCTCGCTTTCCCCACAGGCACTGGCTCACCCGTGTCCTGCTACCCTCTCCTCACCTGCCCCATGGGACAGGCCTGAACTGGGACTTGCCTCCCTGCGTGACGGAGCAGCGCGCACCACTCCTGGCAATCTGAGGCCCTGCGCTCTGGACATCCCTCCCCACAGGCAGGGGAGTGCACGGGGGACCCGCTCCACCGCTGCAGCTCCCTTTGGCCAAAGTGCCTGGCGGAAAGCTGGTGCTGGCACACATCACTGACTGGAGACAGAGCCATGGGAAACTCTATGGACACTGTTGGTGCCTGGACACTGTTGGTGCCTGGACGCCTGCTCTCTTGGCTCTTGGTGGCTGCAGGCAGCCCAGGGGCAAGGTGGCAGAGCTGCTGCTCCTTGCTCCAGCTGAAGGTGCTGCTCTCATTAGCACAGGTATCGGGCCAGCATTGGCCCAGCTCAGCTCTCTGAAGGGCTGGGTGCAGAGGATGGCAGCCCCATGCCCCCCAAATGCTCCCTGGGGAGTCTTTTTAAGACCATCCACTAAATACTGTTTTTTTTTAAGGGAGTCTGTTTTTTTCATCTTGTGGGGGACATGGACTTCTGGGGATGGGAGGCGAGGGACCATAATGTGAAAGGAGGAGGAAGGGCCTATAACCAGCAGCATCTTAAGCTGCTCAACATACAGAAAAGCACTGAGGATCCACTGAGCTGCATGGAGACCCTCGGAGCATTATCAAAACAGATAGATTTATTCCTCTGGCACATGGGTTGTCACACACCACTCGTGTGCACAGACCTGTCCTCTCAACTCATGTGGTGGGTCTGTCCATCACTGTCCCCAGCTGCAGCAGAGGGTGGGCAAGCCACAAGCAGCACAGCTCCTTCCCTGCTGTGGGTGCTGGGAAGGGACTGCAGTGAGGGGTGCTGTCTGCTGGCCTGCACGCTCCAGCCCTGGTGCTCGGGGCAGTCCTGGGCTCCGAGAATCCGGAGGGTCCGTGGCATCGGTCAGATGACTTGGTGGGTTAGCGAGGCGCTGGTCAGACTGTTGGTCAGCACAGGGAGGGAACACAGGGCACTCACCTGCCTGGGCTCCCAAGCAAGAACCTGCAGGGACAGAGATGGGGCCATCAGCCATATCCCCTACACGCAGCTCAGCAGCCCCTCAGTGGCTACCTCCACACACTCACCATTCCCCACGTGCTGCCACTGCTTCCTTCCGCACCAGCCTCTTCTTGTCATCCAAAGGCTTGGCCAGTGCCCGGATAACTCGGCCCTTGTATGGGAGCAGCTGTAGGACAGAAGGGACTCTTTGTGAGAGAACTGGATGCTGGTTGCCCCCCAGGAGGTTTGGGACCCCCTTGCTCTCTACATGCAGGAGCAGGCAGCAGGGTGCTGCAGGAGGACTTACCACTGTTGTGGGCAGACTCGTGAGCGCATGGGCACAGCGCAGGGCGGCGATGCGGACAGCCTGGAACAGACAGGGATGAGGGCAGCACAAGGGGTGGGAGAGAGGAGCATAGCAGAAAGTAAGGAGGGCGTGCACGCACCATGGTGGGGCTGGAGGTGAGGTTGAGGAACTTGGTGACCAGTGTGTCGACATGCAGGCTCATGATCTGGGGAGCTTCGAGCAGCAGCGGGTGGAGGCAGCTCAGTGTGGAGAGCTGTACTACACGATCTGAGCAGGACAAGGCCTCAAGCAGGAGGGAAAGCAGCTGCAGAGAGAGGGAAAACACAGGAGTCATGATTAACCTCAAACCATGCATTCTGCAATGTTACAGCTCACCCTGCCTGCCGCCCAGGCTGGCTCTTACCGTGGGGAGCTCTGTCACCAGCACAGGTTTGGGGAGGTGGTTGAGCACATGGGACAGGCCCTTCAGGTAATTGGCCTTCACATCTGTGGAGAGCAGAGATGGTTACAAGCAGCCAGGGGAAGGAGCGGATGCCAGCTCGTAAGTCCCCTGGTTAAGGGGTCAGGAATGGTAAGGCTGGGCTGGGCTGGAGGCAGTCACTCACCGGGGCCAGCCCCATGGAAGCCTTGCACCAGCTTGGGGACATTGTCAGTGAAGAAGCGCTGGCGGAACATGATGCGCACGTCAGCATGGCAGCCCTTGTGCAGCACGTCCGGGGACTCGGCCATGAGCAGGGAGAAGCCATCGGCTGCAGCAGGGCCCAGCTCCGTGTCACCCAGCAGGCCCAGCAGCTGTGATGGAGAGAGCCCTGAGACAGACTGCCCTGTTGCTGGGGTCCCCAGCCAGCCAGGGGGGAGCAAGGCAGGTTTCTCAGACATCACCCAGCCCCACGACCACCTACCTTGTCTGTCAGGCAGGAGCTCAGGGGGTGGTAGCGCAGCACCAGCGCTTTGGTCACCTGTGTAGACAGAACAGTCAGTGCCAGGCTGGGTCCCCCGGTCCCCTGCCCCACTCATCCAGGGCAGACCTTACCCAGAGCAGCAAGGTGAGCGCCTGCATTCGGCGGGGCCCCTCCCCGAGGCCGGGCTCCATCCTGTTCACTGCAAGCTGCAGGATCTCATCCAGCTGCTGCCCTAGGGACGGAAGGGACAAGCTGAGCCATTCCCCCCGCCAGCAGTGGGCAGGGACCCCTGGCAGCTGCCCCAGCCCCGTTACCTGCTGGGTGCTTGTTCACCAGTCCTGCAAAGCATTTGGCAGCTGTGGTGGCCGTGAAGGGACAGTTGCAGGAACAGCTCAGTGCTAGCAGCTCCCGGAGCAACCATTCCTGCTGAGGAATTGCCACCTAGAAGAGACACAGAATGTGTTACAGCCCAGGGCTGCAGCTGCTCCCTCTGTCCATGGGGCTTGGCATGGACAGAGGCTGGTGGGGGCTTGGGCAGGGCTCCTCTCCACCCTGCTCCTCACCAACGTACATTGCGGGGCAAGGAGCAGACGAAGGCCATGAGGAGCGCAACCAGGCGTCTCTGTGCCTCCAAGCACTCCCCATCCTGTGAGGGAAGAACAGTGCCCATGTCATCACAGTCCTTGCTGCCAGCCTGTGCCAACATCCGCATTCCCTGCCCATTTTGATGCCCCAGCCCAAATCACCAAACATACCCCAAAAGGCTGGAAGGAGCAGGGAAAACTGTTTTGGGGTAGGAAGGAGACCTCTCCGTCCAGAAAGAGGGGCACCACATGAGACACACTCTGGGCAGCCAGCCTAGGAGAAAAGAGGTATTGTAATGTGCTGTTCTGGAAGGGTCACCAGAGACCTCCCAGGAGGCACAGGGTCACCCTGTGCAGATGGCAGCAGGGGGCATGCAGCCTGCTCCCTCCCCACAATGGAGCACCCAGCATCACTCACTCAGGGCTCAGATGAGTGGTGGCAGCGCTGATGACTGGGATCATGGCAGACAGCACCTCTTCCTCCAGCAGTGCCTTGCCCGGCAGTGTGTGGGTGCTCTCTGCAGGTAGCGGGAGGAACGGAACTGGATGGAGCCTGCTGTTCAGAGGGAGGAGGCAGGCACAGCCCCCTGAACCCACACCAGACTGGGCAGGGCTCAGGGACAGTGGCAGGGAGCAGCTGAGCCCACAGCGGGAGGGCCATGGGTGCCAGAAGGCATCAGCAGCAGCACTGACTGCAGGATCAGGGACCCCTGAGAGCCTGGGAGTTGCTTGCTCTCCCCTCTCCCCCTCCAGCCCTGCACTTACCTTGCATGGCTGCCTGCACAGCCATGGCCAACAGGCACGGCACCACTGTCTGATGGAAGTACCAGCAGCCCTCCACATCCTGTTGGCACTGCAGGGCCACACGGTGCAGGCTCTGGCACACAGAGACCATGTCTTGGGTGTTCCCGGCCTCAGTCCCTGCAGGGCACAGTCACCATCACATCAAACAGCCTCACCACCCAGCCCCTTCATCTACACGAGGATCCTTGGACAATGCAGCTCTTCTGACTCCCACTCCACCAGCGGGATTCACAGCCCAGGTGCGGGCTCCTTGCACCACTGCCATTCCAGCCATCACCAGTAACAGAAGCAGCTCCTGCCCAGACACGCTCTGTGGAGCTGCGCAGGCAGCTCCATTACCTTTCTGCACCTTCTGGAGATGCTGCAGCAGGACAGGGACAGTCTCCTTCACAATGCTGGTGTGGGTGGACACGGCTGCCAGGGCCTGCAGGCAGCGCTGCTGCAAGGTGCGGGGGTTGTGGTAGCTCTCCTCCCGCTCTAAAGAGGAAAACACACCTCAGAAGGGGACCTGGGGTCACCAGTCAGGGTCCAGACCCTGCCATGGTGGATGGGGTGAAGCAGCACAGCAGATGCAGCCAATGCCAGGCTCAAGGCACTCTGCCTGCTCTGCAGCTGGGCAGCTCCTTCCCACAAGGGTGATCCTGGCCACTCATGGGCTGGCTACCAGACCAGCCACAGCCCTGTGCCAGCACACAGTGCCTGCACTGGGAGTCCCCCAAGGACAGCCACTGACCTACACCAGGTGGCACAGCCCCACTGCCTGGCAGGAGCCCAACAGGGATGGGAAAGGCTCTACCCCAAAACCAGTCACCACTCCTTTCCCAGCCCTACCTGACTGCAGCTCCTCTTCAAGCCTGGGTACCATGCGTCCAGAGAAAACCTTTGGGTAGGTGGGGGCCAGGGACCCAGCTGCCTCCATCGCTGCTTCACTGCCGGGGGGAAGAGAGTGGAAAAGGTGATTCAAGGACTGTAAATCTAGGGCTGCTTGTACACCAGCTGCACAGACCTGCCAGAAGGTGTCTCCAGAACCCCATTTCTCAGCCAGATGCCTTTTTCACCCTTCAGGCAAGAAGAGCAGAGCCCCTGGCTTTGATAGGCTCAGACTTTCTCATTTCCAGCCCATGAATTTTCTGGTTTATCCCACAGTCTTCTAGTTCAGAGAGTTCCTGTGCCTTCTCTGAGACTACAGCCCCCCTCTGCAGCAAAGCCAGGCTTTGTTCCTCCTCCCAAACTACGGGTGACTGCAGTGATGCCAGCCCACCCCTCACCTGCTCTGGGAATCCTCCTCATGCAGAGCAAGACGGATGAGGTGATCCACAACCAGCTCCAGATCAGAGGAAGACAGGAAGCCTGGAACAAGAGCCATAGAGGAATCCTACCCTTGGTCAAAGGCAAAGATGCTGGTGTGGAGAGGGATCCTTCCCCCTCATCCAGGCCAGCAGCAATGCAGCAGCATACCAAATGCCAGAGATACAAGGTGCCCAGCACAAACAGCCAAGAGAAAACAAGTGTCCCTGGAGCACATGGCTTGGGAAGGAAATTCTGCCACTATTCCTGTGCACCTACAGGCAGCAGGCAATGATGTCCCAGCAGCTGTGTCTCTCAGAAGAGAGTGACACCTCCCTCTGTCTCCTGAAGGGAAACAAGGCACCAACCTTGCAGGGAGCCCAGGGCAGTCAGTGCCTTGATCCCAACCAGCTGCAGCTGCACACTGGGATCCGTCAGCGCCGAGAACACCACAGAGCAAACTGGGGCTTGGAGCGACAGCAGAGTGCTCTCATCTGGAGAGAGGAGCATAGAGTCACTGTCTGTGTCTGGCTGTCACCACATAGCCACCATCACAGCACTTGACAGACCCTTTCTGGTGTGCTACATTTGGCACCCAATCATGTAGGGTCCCTGGGATGTGGCAGGGGCTCGCACATGCAGCCACACTGGCCAGTGAGTTTTCCTTGTCTGTCAGCATACAGGAAAGTGAGGTCAGAGCCAGCAGCCCATGGGACACAGGTGCTGCCAGAGGGACCAGCTAGCCTCACCTTCTTCCACATGTCCCCACTTCTGCTGCAACTCCAGGAAGCCTAGCAGCATTTCCAGGATTGTCCTCCTCTGGCTGCTCTGCAGGGACACAAAGGTGGAACCCAGATCACCATCACTGCTGGGACAGAGCTGCACCTCAGCCCAGCGTTGCAAGACCACGCAGCGCCCATGGGGTCTCTACCCACAGCCAGGGAAGGCCATCCCCTTAGACATCCTGCTCCCCCCAGGTGCTGTGGGGCCAGCGGGTGCCCCTCACCTGTGTGTGCTTGGTGTACTGCTCCAGCAGCAGGGGCAGGACGCTGCGGGTGATGCGGTGGTAGGTGCGGAGGGAGGCACCCGCTGCTGCCTGCAAGAGTTTGGCACTGGGCCACACCAGCTTCATGTCGGGCTCGCACAGATGGTGCCTGCAATCTGAGATAGGCTGGGTGTCAGCTGCAGCAGCGCAGAGCTCCTCTGCCTCACATGCAGGGACACGGCTGATAGCTGAGCTGGGACGTGCTGCCAGGGCGCAGCTCTGAGCTGCAGCACAGCCTCCCCAACTGAGCAGCTTCCCACAGCTCTGAGCACAAAGAGAGCGCAGTTCCAGAAAAGAGGGAAGCAGCTCAATCGCCTTCTCCTCCCTTCCTGCAGCCAACTATCTTGGAGAAGCCAAAAGTGGCTGTGAGAACTAGCAAGAGAAGAGGCTTGAAAGAGAAGAGGAGGGCAGAGCTCTACCTAGGAGGATGCTTTCAGGCCTGGCTGCTTAGGGCAGGGTGTCTCTGTTAGCTACCTTGCAGGATGCTGCTGAGGAAGGAATCCAGCAGATCCTCAGAATCAGAGCTGAGCACGGAGCGGGAGAGGCAGGCAGAGAGAGCATGCAGTGCAGCCAGGCATTCCGTCTCAATCTTCTCGCTCGCTGTCTGGAACACCTGGAGGAAAGGCCATAGGATGAGCTGAACTCCATGCTAACAACAACCGCAGGCTTCAGGCTCCCAATGCAGGCTGAAGGGCTCAGGCTCCTGCCTCATTTCCCATGTGATCTGAACATGAAGCATGGCACATTCAAGCCACAGGGACATGCTGATAGGGCTGGCCTGTCCCCTCCACTTTTCATCTGGGGCTGTCCAAGGTCACAGGTGTGGGTTGCCGGGAGATACGGGGCCCACCTGGTCTGGTTGAGAACTCCTGCTCAGCAAAAGCCCAGCCATGGTTGAGCCCTGCAGTACTCACCTCTCTGCGCAGGGATGACCAGAGGCTGGGGAGGAATTCCTGCAGCTCCTTCTGCCCGTAGATGGCACAGCAGGCAGTCTGCAAGAGGGAGCCAGGAGAAAGCATCACAGAGAAGCCAGTCCCAGGACACAGTGTGGGGACAGTGCCCATCCTGGCAGGCTCATGTTGAGCTGCAGAAATCACTCAAGAAAGAGAAGAGTGATGCAGGCCAAACCAGGACTCTGGAAATGTTGGCTCTGCAAGGGAGGGTTCTCTGGCTGGCAAGGGAGAAGGGCTCAGAGGTGGCTGGCAGCTGCTACTGCCACACATCAGCTGTGGGCTAAAAGGAGTAGGGGATCCTTCCTTACCAGAGTTTGCAGGGAGTCAAGCTTAGCACTTTGCAGTTCTGAGTCCAACTTCTCAATAAGCAGAGGGAGAAGGAACTGCAGAGAGAACTTTAATTCAGCCCACCCTCTGCATCACCTTGTCCATGGCCCAGCAAGGCTGCAAGTCCAGCCTCTGCCACGAGAGCAGAGGTGAAGGGGTACCTGCAATAGGCAGCCCCCTCCCAGGGTGTCAGTCAGCACCCTCCCCGTGACCAGCCCCAGCAGGAGACAGGGCTGCCCTAGTGCAAGCTCCTGGTCCCAGCTGTTCCTGTCCCACAGTCACAGCAGGAGCTGCAGCACCATGAAAGGCAGCCTGTGCCCAGGGAACAGCAAGATGCTCAAGAATCCCCAAGCAGCTGTGTACCTCAGCAAACTGGGGTGTGGAGGCCAGTACAGCCCGGAGGCTCAGGATCAGGTCTTCCCTCTGGATGCCATGAGGATCATTGGGGGGCTGCAAAGGAAGCAGAGAGCAGGTCACTCATCAATCAGGAAACATCCCAATACAGTCATCAGCCAAGTCTGTACTGCCTCATCTCCAGCAAGGCAGCACCAGTGCCAGTCACTGCAGCCAGCTTGGCACCAGCCTGTCAGCCTGGGTACCACAGCTCACAGCTCAAGACTGACCAACCAAGACTCTTGCCCACACTCTCATCCCATTCCCTGGAGGAGACCAAACCCCCTAAGAAAACACCAGAAGGAATAGAATAGGCTGTGGCACAGGGCAGACTCACTCACTGGAGTAAAATCAACAGGGAAGTAGCAGGATGTAACTTCAAACAGCTCCTCCACAAAGGGACCTGCAGACAGAGGAGAGAGGGAGTGAGCAAAGATACTGGGCAAAAACGGCACAGCAGCTATGTTTAGCACCCATAACAGGCAGGCTCTACAGCTATTAAAATGTGCTAGGGACCACCCCAGGCCTGCTCAGACCCAAGAGCCATCCCTCCAGCCAGCTCAAAGAAAAGGGACATGTCTCCCAGTCAGCTCTGCATGGCATGTTTAGGCTCACCCAAGGCATAGTCCTTGGCAATGAGATCACGCACGATCTGGAAGGCCACCAGCAGATTGCGGGGATCCTTCTCCCCATCCATGACCTGGATGAAGCCGAAGGTGAAGTCAGCACCCAGGCCCTTCAGCTCTGCAGAAAGAAGGAGCATGAGCAGATGCAGAACATCAGACCTCACCAACATGGCACTAAATTAACTCAGTTTCCCCTGCCCCATAGCCCTGTTCCAGCTCTCCCAGGCAGAGCCACAGAGCCTTTGCAGAAGGCGAAAGTGAGTAATTTTCCCAGCCTCAACAATGCCAGAGTGGCTCTGGCATCTGCCCCCTCACCTTCCTCTCTGGTGTTCATGAAGTTGGTGATGATGCTGTAGACTGTGTGGCGATCCAGCTGCATCAAGGACTGAAGGGAGGAGCAGACCAATCAAAACCATCCTCTACACATGGCAGCAAAGCTAACCACTACCCCACAGGCAGCACATGCCCTTGAGAGAGAGCAGGACCCCAGCAGCTCAGCTGCTGCTTCCTGGCACAGAGTTCCCATTTATCACATGCAAAGTGTGCACATGCCTATGCAATGGTAACTGAACATGACTGTGTCCATCACTGCATGAATGCACCATCAGTCACAGCAGGGCCACGCATGCTGCCCAAGGCACTGACAGCATGAACAATCTTTAAGTGGAGAAGAATTGGACTGGGGGTACTTAAACACAGCCTGGAGAATGGAGCAAAAGGAAATAATTCCCCTAGGGCTGAGAAAAGAGAGAACAAAGACCAAACAGGATCCTCTGCTGCTGTCTGCCTCTTACAATCTCTCTTGCAGTGAGCCAAGCTGTCTCTAAGCTCTGCAGAAGCACTGCACTGTGCTGAATGTGGCCATTCCTCAGAGCAGGCAGGCCACCCTCAGACACACAGGGAGTGGGGATCAAGGACGGGAAGATAGGAAATCACATTGCTCACCTGCACATGTACCTCCTGAAAGATGGCTTTGAGCACAGACACTGCTAGCCCCGGGGACAGCACCTCACACATGCTCTGGGGACAAGAAGAGAAAAGCAAGAATAGAATACCATGACGACAGCCACATAGCAGAGCTCCTGCCTATGTACAGCAGATGCCTGCAGGATTCTCTCCCACACTAGGGAGAGCCCACCACCCCCTCCCCAGACAGAACGGGACAAGATGCCCATCATCTGTGCTGCTCCCCAGGGTGGCCAGGGAATCCTTGCCACAATACCATCACAGGGCAGGAAATCAAGGCAGTCTCCTCTCTGTGGCTCCTCTGCAAGGGACACAGCAGGAGAACAGAAGAGACAGGGCAATGCTGCCAGATGGGCTGACAGCCCAGCCAGGCCCTGCTCGACACACTATTCCAACGCGTGCCCAGGTGTTGCACCTTGCTGACACTGCTTTGGAGTGCATCCCAGCACTGCGGGCTGGGCATGTGAGCTCACCAGCGCTCGGAGTCCCTGGAGCACTGAGGGGATCACCAGGTGATGATCCTGCAGCCGGCTCTCATAGAACAGGACCAGATGCAGCACTGTCAGAAACAGACACCAACATGTGTTAGCCCCAGGAAATGCAGCTGCTGGGTGCTGGCCCCAGCTCAAGCACAAGCTGATGGATTAAGAGCAAGCACATCTTGCACTGCTGAATGGGATGAACTGCCACTGTTGGGTGCACCCACCTGGCTCAACACCTTTGTTCTCTCCTCATGAGGAGCCCATGCCTGACTGCAGCAGGGCAACAGCTACCTCTGGCCACTGCACGAGCACAGGAGCTACCTGAGAGGCATTTGCCCTGGCCTGTCCAGACATGCGGGTGCAGACACCAGCAGCAGATCGGCAGTCTGCTCAGCAGAGGCTGGAGGATGTCATGGGGTGGGGCACAGGGCTGGGGCAGGAGCTCCGGCTTCCTCGCACTTGGCTCCACAACACGTTCCTGGCCCCTGAGTCACGGCCACGGGCGCCTGCACACCCCAGCCCTGGGGAGTGGTAGCAGGAAGCAGACTGGAAGAGCCGGCTAGCAGCATCCTGTGCCCACAGCTGCTGCAGAAACTCAGCCCCCCAGGAGGCAGCCTGACGCAGCGCTTGAGAAATGAACTGCGTGAGCAGGGACACGAGGCTCTAACTCAGCTCACTCCCCTGAGTCTCCTTGCTCTGCCAAGCATCCCCACTTGTGGCTGCCCCTCCAGAGCAGCCCAGTCCCCATCTCATCACACCTGACTCCAGCTACTCCAGTACATAAGGCTCTATGCAGGGCTCTCAGCCCTGCCTGGCTCCAGTTAAAGGGAGCAAAATGCAAAGGATTAGGCATCCTTTACTTCCATCCTCCCCTTCTTCCACCTTACTTACTAGCTGGGCCCCCTGTCTAGTCAGCCTGCTGGCATAGGTTCAGCTTCCAATCTGCAAGGCCCCAGGCCCAAGCTAAAGTTTGTTAGCACTTACTGGCTTCCCCTGCTGCCAGACAGTTGCTATGGGGCATTTAACAGAGCCAGACCTTCTCCATGCCTCCATGAACAGGTCATCTTCCTCTCCCCACTCCAGTCCCCCACTCCATTCTCATCCCGACACTGATATCCCCTCCTCCCCAGGCCTTAGGATTCCTCCTGAGTTAACCTGGTCAGGCTGCAGTGTGACTTGATGTGTGAAGGACAGTCTTCCTGCACTGAATCATCACCCAAGGATTCTGACATACAGATGTGTCCCCAGCATGTCCCACGTGGTACTGAGTACACCTGGGCGTGCAACACCCACACACTGTCAGGGGCCTCGGTTGCAGCCCAGGGATTTGGTGTGTTCAGACAATGACCCGAATTGTGTGGTGAGGCTGGCAAAAAGGCTGCAGTGCAAAGCCTCATGCCCTCCTTGGACTTTGACTCTTAGAGACATGTACAAAGTCATCACAGTGTAAAATCAATCCCTTTGCCAATTGCAGGACAGACATTTTAATGGCACAGGCTTTGTCCCCAGCCAGCCACTCAAGGGCCAGAACAGTCCTTACCTTCCTTCTCCTGAAGCAGAGAGTAACACTGGAGCAGGACTTGTGACAACAGTTGGATGCCTCGCCCTCGCGTCCGAGGATCTGTGTTCTCCAGGGAAAACCTAGGCCAAGAGGGGAGAAAGCCCAAAAAGCCTGTTGTGAGCAGGGACACCCAAGCAGGAAGAATATTCTGAGCAGGCACATTACAAAAACAAAGACGTGCCGCTTTGTGTGCCCAGTCCCGCCTGACTTGCTGGCAGGGTGGGAACAGACTCCTCTCCCCCTGTCTGTACTGCATGTGTGCACTCAGCCCCAGAGCCATGCAGAAAGAAATCCAAGTTCTCAAGTCAGACCAAAGAAATTGCTCTTGCACCATGCTCCTAAGATCACAAGGGTCAAAAAGGGTAAAGCCTCTTACAGCGAGGCAAACCCAGCCCCCAGCTTGGGAGAAACGAGCTCAGGCCATGACAGTTTGGAGACAAGCAAAAGCTGAGTGCCAGCCAGCTTGTGACATGGTGTTGTGCAGCTGTGTGCTCAGGCAGTTCCTGCTGAGGACAGCCCCAGCTGAGAAGTGCCCTGCAGCCTGTGGCCTGCCACAACACCTCTCCTATGTCCTGGGAGAGCAAAGCACTGCTCAGGCCCCACACTGTGAGCAGATAACATCCTGCATGCTGCAGTGTGTCTATCGGCCCTGAAGCTCATCCTGGATGAGCACACTTTTCCTTCTAACTGTGCCTCCTTGTAGGAATGTCCCCTGCAA
This sequence comes from Acanthiza pusilla, assembly GCA_036630365.1. Lineage (NCBI taxonomy): Eukaryota > Metazoa > Chordata > Aves > Passeriformes > Acanthizidae > Acanthiza > Acanthiza pusilla. The sequence continues at coordinate 14,008,305 of JAXCHO010000234.1, forward strand.
AGCCATTACCTGATGTATAATATGCATAAGGCTTTTCTTACCCCAGGGCTTCCACAAGCTGCAGCACTGTCCACCTTCCGTCTTTCACCCCTGGAAAAAAGAGGTAAAGAGAGTGAACCAAAGAGATCATGCAGGCACAGTGCTGGAGATGGATGCTGGGCAGCATCCCAGCACCACAATGTGTAAGGCTGGTCAGTGCTGACTTCTCACTAGGCACCAAAGGAGCCATGTGCACTTAATTGGTGGAGCTGCCTCCAGCCCTGCCTGCAAACACCTCTGAGACTGAGAGCTGCCTCAACTGGCTCCGAGCTGAGAGCAGACAGCCAGGGGAGAACTTGCCTGCACTTTGCCTCACCCTCTCCATGCAGCCTGGCTGTATGCGCGGCTCCTTAGAGAAGCCTCACTGTGCTCCACTTCACTGCAATGCTAAAACCCCCTTCTCCAATGTGAGCATGCTGTGAGGAGACAGAGGGCAGCTCTCCAGGTGCTTCCTGACGGAGAACTGCCTGAACAAACAGCCCAGACACTAGTGATCACTCAGCTTCCCACCTTGGCTCCCTCACCTCCACGCTGTGCTGAGCAAGCCCTGCACAAACTTCCTCCAAGATGGAGGGCAGGGAGAAAGGCAGCTTTGTGGTCAGAGGAAGATAAAGTGCTGGGATTCCTGGAGTCTATTTCCAACTATGACTCAGACACCTTGCCAGGTTGTCTCATTCACCTCCTGCCTCCATATTCTTGCAATTCAACTGGGGGAAGAGTCACTCCTCAGGAGGCTTTGGCAAGGACCTTTTTGCTGCACCTTACAAGAACCTTGGCAGAAGGGCAGGTTCTCCATTCCTGCCACCCATTGCCAATGTGGCACCTTTCCAGAAGGAAAGCTCTGTGTATGCCCTCTGGTCAGACATGGGGTGGCAGGCAAGGGACTGCCTTACCTTCAGACCTATAACCTGCAGCTCAGGTATCAAGGGACATTGCTGGGAAACAAGCACAACCCCTCACTCTCTACCTGGACAAAACAGCATTCCTTCACAAAAAAAGCCCTATCACATTGCAGTCACTGAGACTCACTGTCTTTGCCGAGGAGCACTTCTGGGCACTCTGGAGGGCCCTGCTCACCTCTCTGCCCTGCTGAACCTACACAACTGACAGGGCACTCACCCTCTCAGAAGCCTAAACGTTTCATTTTGGGCTTTCCCAGACCTTGTTCCAGCTAGCGTCTCCTGCTGTTGCAAGCATTTACTGGCTCTTCCTAAGCAGTTAATTCCAGTATTAAGTCACACTGTTCATCACAGAGCTGTCTCTGGGGATGGGATGACAGTGTTTTCTGACAGTGTGTTCTGACAGCAGGCAGCCCCGACTCTAGAGATAGAGCTTTCAATCCTGCCTGGCGCAGCAGGGAGAGAGAGCCTGAACTGAGGGACAGAAGAGATAAGCGGAGCTGCGCGGAAGAAGAGCCCAGCAGGTCTCAGAATTGACAGGCACAGACTGAATGGGGGTGACCTCAGAGACAGCCATAATGTGCTGGCAAAATTTTCTGCAGAATAACAACAGTGAAACAGCAAGCAGACGCTGAGCACCCACCAAAGCAGAGTGGGCTGCAAGGAGAGCTTGGATGGCCCTTCCACATCCAGCATCCCAATATCTCACTCTGCAAGCTCATGAAGAGCCCTTGTGCCTCTGCACCATCATGGAAAAGGTCTGAGACAAATGCCGTCTCTGTGGCCAAGGGCTCTGCCTCTCTGTGTCTGCAGAGACCAAAAGCAGCTCTACACAAAGCTTCTGGTTCCCTACTCAACAGGAAAGAGCTGCAGTGTAATGGCCAAACCACAGCCAGGTATTGATGCTCCCTGTGGTCAGCAGCAGCAAGGTCAGCAGCTCCTTTGCTCAGCTCAGCAAGGCAGCTCCCTCTGTTCTCAGGGACCCAGATGTGACCAGCTTCACCTCACATGGTGTGGCCACCCCTCCCTGGCACAGCCTGTGAGCATGGTGTGCTCGAGGGCAGCGCTGCACAGGCCATGGCGTGAGCGCCAGCACAGCTAACAGGAGCTGCCTCATCAGCGTGGCAGGCACAGCGGTGAGCCCCTGAAACTGCTGCCTCCACATCTGGCAGCAGCACATACGCCCCAAGGTTAATTATGCACCTTGAATCCCTTTACCAGGAGGGGCTGCCTTTCTATTCTGCAATTCCTGTTGTTCACAAAGACTAAACAGAAGAAAGCCATTCACCCTGTGCTGCATTGCTACCCTGAACCAACCTGTTCCCTTTTCTGGCAGGTCTGCCCCCCTCTCACACAGTGTCCTTCTAGGTATTAGTCACTTCTGGAGGCCTTCCATTCTTGTCTCCCCCACACCCTCAAAATGTGAGCACAGCATTCACAGGGAATGTGTACTGGATTCTGTAACAGCAGTATCCTTCTCTCCCCATCTTTTAAGAAAGATGAATTCAACCTCCTCCTGCCACCCACTGACCCATGCAGCCCAAGCTGCCTGTGAAGCACCAAGGCCTTTCTGCCACTTCCCAAGTTACATTCATTTTAGTCCTCAGCAACACATGGGGGAAGCTCAGTGTGTTTCTTACAGCAATTGTACAATGGCCATGAGCTTAGAAAAAACCTCCCCTTTTGCTCAAGGATACATAATGCAATTTAATCCTTTCTGATGTGTGGTTCTGTATGAGGTCAGAGGGGTCCAGGTACACTTGCCAGCCCCCCTGTTTGTGAAGGTGGGTTTGTCACAAGAGCCACACAGCTGACAAGATATGCAGGGGGGAAAAAGGGAGGTAATTCCCTTTGTATCTCTTCCAAGAGACAAAGCTTCCTCCCGGCACTTTTGTGACATGACATCAGGCGACAACAGCAGTTTTAACATTATCCTTCCCCACGTCTATCCCAAAATGTCAGAGATTGTCCTACTCTTCTGCAACATCTTGAATGTCACATAGTTTAGTGAATTCCTCCAAATTTCCTTGGCATTTTCTTCACTCTGTGTTACATGAACCATTGGGTCACCTTCCTGTTTTGGCAGCTCATCTCATCACCAAGACACTACAGAGCAGGTCACAATCGATCAGGCCTTGGGAAAGGTCTATAAGCTACCCCTCTGTGTAATGTAACAAATATAGATAGCCCTTCTCTGCTCTCTCAGCTCTTTCCTGGAACATGCTGAAGACACCGCCTAGAAACACAAAAGTGCTGCCTTAACCTTAGAAAGCCACATTCCTGAAGCTGTAACGTCCCTAATGCCATAAAGTCTCCCAATTGCTGTTCCAAGCAGAAGGACAAATTATCCGAGGGAACCAAATGCCTCAAGCCCTGCTAGGAAAGGGGGAGTGAGGGCAGTCTGCACCAGGCACCTCCCACAGTACTCAGCAAGGCCATGAGCTCTCTTTCCCACTCTCGATTTCTCTGCCACCCACATCTGCTTCGCTCCTGGAGTCCCTCGCCCTCGCTGCTGTCCCACTCCTAGCGCACATCTCCTTGTCAGCTCCGAGCTGCAGGCCCTACCCTACCCATTCCCACGTGCCCTGCCCCGCACGGCAGCCTCGCAACCCACGGACACGCTCCGTCCCTCGCCTCCACGCCCTGCCCAGCCCAGCCCCGCATCCCCACGCTTCCTCCCAAACCCCTCCCCGCACCGCCACGACCCGCCCGCCGCACCCCGGCCGTGCCCACGCCCGCTCCAGGCCCAGCCAGGCCCAGCCGCGGTGCCCACGCCCGTTCCCGCCCCGCCCCGCCCCCACGCGCTACCTGCCGCCACCTCCGCGGCGCGGCCGTCCTGCTGCCCGGACACGAAGTCCCGGACGGAGGCGGCAAGCGCCTCCGCCCCGGCCGCCGCCATGACACCCGCGCGCAAGGCCGCGGCCCGGCCCCCGCCCCGCCGTGCGCCTGCGCGGGGGTGGTGCCGGCGGTCACGTGCGCCCGGGGGGGCGGTGCGGGGCGGCCCCGCGCGCACACCGGGCCCCGCGCGCACGGACGGGCGCAGCGCGGAGCCGGCGCGGCCCCGATGCCGAGCGCCGCCGGTCGGCCCCGCCATGGGCGGCTGCGTGGGGCGGCAGCGCCGGGAGCGGCCCGCCACCGGCGGCAACACCCGCAAGCGAGCAGGTGAGCGGGGGCCGTCCCGCCTGGGTAACCCCCAGGATCGCGGGCATCGGGGCGGGGGAGTCCCGTGTCCCCCTGGGGATGGCGGGCGCGGGAGAAACATAGGCACCGGAGGGGCGCAGCTCGCCACGGGACAGCTCCCCCCTCGCACAACCCCAGGAGTCGCTTTGTGCCCTCGGGGTTCCCCGACAGCGGGGGTCCCGGTTCGGTGCGCGGCCTCGGGAGCGGGCTGGCACCGCGGCTCCCGTCCCGGCGGCTTTGCGGGGTCAGGGCTGGGGTGCGCAGCTTGTCCAGCCGAGCCCTGCCAGTTCCCGGCTTCTCCCGGGAAGGTGGTGTCCTGGGGGGACGGTAGGGTGGCGGTTCCCCCCCGTCTGGGCTCGGCAGCGTCCCGCGGCACGGCGCGTCCTGCGAACGGCAGGGTCCTGCCTGCCTGGGGTCGGTGCTGCCCTATCCACCGGGCTGTTGCCGGCGGGCGAGACCCCGTCCCCGCTGCCCTGGGGCTTCGGGAGCTGCGGGGCGGGCAGGGAGCGGCTGCGCCGGTCCGGAGGACAGCGGGGGGCTGGTGCAGCCCCGCGGCCCCCCGGAGTTACCGGCAGCCGAATACCCGGGTGCCATGAGGCACTTCCCCGTGATGCCATCCCGGAGGGTCCCGGAGGCCGCGGGGATGGGCACGGTGGACTTTTGGCGGAGAAGCCGTGGGCTGGCAGGATGAATCACGCCTTTCCCTTGCCGCCTCCCCGGCCGGTGCCGTCGCAGCCGGTAATTACCGTGTTTATGGCAGAGCGGTAGTGGGCGGCGGGAGAGGAGGGGCAGGAAGCGTGTGCCCGGGACGGGACGCCCCGGCCCTCGCCCGCAGCTGGGATGAGGGAGGGAAGGGCGTTTTCTGTGGGACGGTGTCCACCACTCCGGCAGCATGTGCAGGGTGCCGTGGCTGCCGGGCCGAGCTGTGCCTGTGCCGTGGGCAGCCGCCCCCGCAGCACGGGGCTCCAGATGTGCCAGCCTGCCCCGGGGATGTCCTGCTGGTATGGATTGGGGTGATAGCCCCCCCACTCCGGCACACTTTACCCCTCCAGGGGTGCCTTCTTGCAGCTATCAGTGAGGCCTGGGGTCTCTAGCTGACTTCCCTCAGCTTGGCAGCTGTGGGGCCCATTGCCTTGTAGCTCAGGCTGCTGTGGCAGGGGGTGGGGTCAGATCCCAACATCTGGATCTGTGTGATCCCCTCCTGTGCCAGGCAACAGCTGGCTGCAGAGCCTGTGTCTCCATCCCCACTTGCACTCCTGGGATTGGTCCTGATCCCTTCCTGGTATGCTGCTGGCAGTTGCTGCTGCTGCTTTCTTGCAGTGTGTCCCTTGCTGGGAGAGCAGGGCTGTCGCTTGTGGCAGGTGCCCTTGCTGGCTCCTGCCTTTGCTTGCATGGTGCCACCAGCCTATGGGAGCTGCTCAGCAGGTGGTGGAGGGTGAAGCAAGGCTACAGCTGCCCTCAGCTGCAGTGTGGGGACACTGCCCTGGGCCAGCAGGTCCCACTACACAAGGGCCTGCTGTCAGCGGGGAGGGGGGCTCTGCCTGCCCACATCTGCTGCCACAAGGGCTCTGCTAAGTAACCTGTCTGCCTGGCCAGCTCCTGCCCTGGCTGGGGTTTGCTGTGACCTCCTGTGGAGGAGTCCTGCGAGGGCTCCCGGCAGCAAGTGACAGCATTGTCCCTGGGGTGGCCAGCTTCCCAAGCAGGAGCTGGGGATGCCCACGGCACACAGCATCTCAACCCTGCCTGGCTTGGGAGGGGACCAGGCAGCACTGCTGGAAGCGGTGTTGTGTGCCATCTGGCTGACATCTTCTCCAGGGCCTCCAGGACCTGTCAGCTGGAGCTGCCTGCAGCTGTTGCAGGCAGGGAGCAAGCTTCAGGGCAGAGAAGCCTTCAGGTCACATCCTCCTGCCTGGGGGTCCCTCACCAGGGCCCTGCGGGGGGCTGAGCCACAGGCAGGGTGCTGCAGGCACAGGGCAGGAGCAGGCAGGCTGCCAGCCAGATCCTGTTGGCTCGAGTCCGGGCACAGCGAGCGGATGGACCTGTCTGGTGGTGCTGCCGTGGAGAGTTGCACAAGGGGCCAGGAATAGAGCAGCAGGAGGTGATTAGAAGGTGCAGGCCCAGCTGGGCGGTAGCAATAAATAGACGAGGCTTAAGCCCCTGCCTACCTGGGCAAGGCTGCTGGGCATGCCTGTCCACACGAGGCAGCCACAGCCTGTCCCTACTCCCTGCCACAGCTGACCCCCACAGCTCCAATCCTGCTACCTCCCCTGGGCCAGCCTCTTCCCTTTGTTGCAAGCAGAGCTGGGGGAATGGTGCTGACTGGGAGCGCTGGCCAGGAATCCTGACTGTGAGGACATGTGCCCCAGTCTGGTGGGCACAGCAGTGTGGGGACATGATCCCAGACATGTCCTTCAGGCTGGCTGTGGACACTTCTCCACTGCCCTCCCAGGGCAGGTGTTGCCTTCGACCTTGCTCTGTCCTGTGGTGCTGCAAATCCCTGTGGCCCAGCACCGTGACTGCTGAATCGGCAGCACTGGCTGCAGCCGGCTGCCCTTGCTCCTCCAGGGATGCGGGCAGGATGCTGCCTGCCAGGGATGCTCAGCGCCCAGCCCTGGGGTAACCGAGCACCTGTGTCCCTTGGGGAACCCTGGGGTGGGTGCTTGCTGGGAAGCAGATGCTGTGCTGGCTCCAGTGGTCTTAGGTAGGGTGAGGCAGGGCTGGTACAACCAAAAAGGTCATCTAGTGCCTTGTGTCATCACACACTTGCTCAGGAACAGCTGCCTGCGGAACTTGGCTCAGCCCACAGCTGGCTGGGGTGTGTGGCATCACCTTGCCTGGCAGGTCACTGTGTGGGCACAGGCATCTTGCTGCCCGGCTGGAGCCTCACTTTCCCCTTGTCCTGTCCACACAGGAAGGGTGCCGGCTGGCCAGCCTAGGGACAGGGGTGACAGGAAGGAGCTGTTATCATTCATTGTCCCCAGCTCAGCTGGGAGTGACAACAACTCCTTCCTGCCTCACGTGTCTGGTCCGGCTGTGGGGCCAGTGGGACAGGGCTGTTCCCACAGGGCCGCAGGCTAGTGTAGTGAGGGCTTGGTGGTGTGGGACTGGCATGGGGGTGGCTCTGATCCCTGGGCAATGCTGGCTGCTGAACGTCTGTGGGGATGGCGTTGGGGGCTGTTTTGTGCAGAGCCAGCTCAGTTCAGCCCATTGCTGGGGCAGCTGCAGTCTGGCAGCGATGCCCTCTGTCCCCCTGATGCCCAGGACAGTGTGTGCCTGCTGTCTTGCCTGCAGCTGGTCCCTGTCATCCCGGGGTGGGCAGAGGGGATGGTGAAGTCCTGACCCCCCTTCGCTGCAGCTCAGCCTCTGTAATCCCCTTCTCGTTCCGACTCACCAGCTTATTTCCTGGCTAATTCCCCAAGCTATAAATACTGCTCTGCCTCAAAGGGCCCTGAGGCCCTGTGGCCACCCCACAGGGCAGTGACTGGTTCCCCTAACATGGAAGAAAGAGCCCTTGTCCCCTCTGAGGGCCAAGGATGTCACTTGGGGGAGCAACTGCTATGGGGCCAGTGGGGTCTTGGGCAGGGCTAGTTTTAGCCCAGTTCCCCTGGCTTCACTGGGCAGGGTGATCCCTTGGACCCTTGCCAGCAAGAACCTTTGGGTATGGGGAGGTGGGGGGCTCAGGGCCTGAGGGGAATCGCTGTTCTTTGGCTGAGTATCCCCCTCTCTGCAGGCCGTAATGAGCCCCTGAAGAAGGAGTGTCCCAAGTGGAAGAGCGACTACCCCATGACAGACGGGCAGCTGCGCAGCAAGCGGGACGAGTTTTGGGACACAGCACCCGCCTTTGAAGGCCGCAAGGAGATCTGGGATGCCCTGAAGGCAGCTGCCTATGCTGTAGAAGCCAATGACCACAGCCTGGCCCAGGCCATCCTCGATGGAGCCAGCATCACCCTGCCCCATGGTGAGGGTCAGCACTGGGGGTTTGGGTGAGGTGTGTGCTGAGTGCCCCATATCTGGGCACATGGGGTCCTAGGCTGGAGTGGAGAGGGTCTCCTACCGGCCATCCACAGCTCAGTACAGCCAAGGGGAGCAAGGCAGGCTGTGCCACACTTCTTGGGGTGACCTTGTCCCTATTTGGGTGGTCCATGGGAATGCCCACTCTTAGCATCTCATCCTGCTGTTCCCAGGGTCCCTGACAGAGTGCTACGATGAGCTAGGCAACAGGTACCAGCTGCCTGTCTACTGCCTTGCACCTCCTGTCAACCTGATCTTGGAGCGGAGCGAGGAGGAGGCGGTGGAACCGGCTGAGCCCCTGCCCAATGCCCGGCGGGAGTTTGCCCTCAAGGTGCGCCTCTCCACCGGCAAGGACCTGCGGCTCAGCGCCAGCATGAGTGACACCATTGGGCAGCTGAAGAAGCAGCTGCAGGCGCAGGAGGGCATTGACCTGGCCTGGCAGCGCTGGTTCTTCTCAGGAAAGCTGCTCACTGACCGCACACGACTGCAGGAGACCAAGATCCAGAAGGATTTTGTTGTGCAAGTGATTGTCAACCAGCCCCTTCCACCCAGGAACTGAGTCACCCCCTACTGGTTGAGGGGAGAGGGCAGGGGGCTGGGGACAGTGGCACCTCTGGGGATTCCCTGTGCTGTGTCCATCTGGAGGTGCTCCTGTTCCCCCCTGAGGCTACCTTCCACACGGGTGACCCCCCCAGGAAGGTCTGCATGGGGCTGTGCCACCATGGTGGCTCCTCTTGGCTGGGGACACGGGCAGGCGCCGTGTTTGCTGCAGGAGGTTTGAGACCAAATGTCTCTGGGGCTTGGGCTCCTCTGCCAGGCTGTGCCGGCGGGGAGAGGCTGTGACCCACTGGGCTCTGGCTTCCCCCTGGCCAGGAGACCCGTGGGGTGCTGGGCTGGGTGGAGATGTCTCCCCTCTGTATATAGTCTGTATTTATCAATAAAATCTTCATCCTTTCTCTGGCCTTGGGGACAGGCTGGAGAGGGCTGTAGCCCATAGCCATGGGAGGTCCTGATGCCTGCCCTGTATCTGCTCTCATGTCAGAATGGGCACAGGGTGGCCAAGGGTAGTCTGGACACCCCAGCTTGCTCCCTAGTGTCAATCTGACCCTTTCCTGCCAGCCCTGGCTCTTTGCCTGCCTGGACTCTTCCCCAGCATTGCCAGCATCCCATTTTTCTTCCAGCCACTTCTCAGTATGGGATCACCACCTCCCTTTCCTGATGCTTCCCCTCTGGAGGTTTTAGCCTGTGTCTGTCATTGAGCTAGGCAGGACAGTCCGTGGAGTGGAACAGTCCCAAGACTACCTTCATGGCCACCATGGCCTGCCCTGGTGAAATAGTGTCTTTCTGCAGCCAGAGGCTGTGGCAGCCGTGGGACAGGGCACCCAAGGATGGCCCAGGGGACTTCCCAGGAGGATAACAGTGACGTGTAGCTCTCTGTCCCTCCCCCAGGTCCTGTGCTGGTGGGCAGTGCCCAGCGCATTAACTGTCCTGACACCAAGGCAGTGTTGGCCTCATCTTACAAGGGGGGAGTTCTCCGGAGGGTTGAACAATGTTCCTGCTGCCGGGAATAGCTGCCGGCTCTGCCTGTTGGCCCCATGTGAGGCCAGTCCTGCTGCCAGGCTGCCATGTGCAGCGGGGGATGCCAGGCAGCCACGGGGACCCTGGCAGGGCTGCTCGGAACGTTCCACACCTGAGGTCATCCTCTAAAGCAGCACAGAGGGGCCATGACTCCTGGCATCCCATGCTGCCTGCTGCTGGCTGAGAGGCTTGAGAGGACCCATTGCCTCCCTTTGGGGTGGGCAGGCCCCCCCCAAACACCCCTCCATGTCCAAGGTGCCAGGGAGCCTCAGGCAGTATTGGTGGCTGCTGCAGCATCTGTTTGCACGGAGATGGGATGATGGCGGCCGTGGGAGCATCTTGCTTGCCCAGGGTAGGGAGCACAGGCATAGGTCCCATGCCTATGGGATGACCCCGGATCATGTCCCTGCTCAGCTGAGCCTCTCTTGACTGGCTGTCACAGGTTCTGCAGACCCCAGCTCCCCATAACAAGCACAGGTGTCGTGGTCAACCCCCGTAGGGGGGCAGTGGGTCTCTTTAAGAGGGTGTGGGGCTGGAGAGGTGAGTCAGGGCCACCAGAAAGCAGGAGCGTGAGCTCATGGCAAAGCTGCCCCAGTCATGTGGAGCAGGCACAGCTGTTTGTGCCCTTGGGCTGTGGGACAGAGGGGCCAGCGGCATAAAGCCCCACAGCCAGCGAAGCTGCCGGCAGCACCAGGAGCCAGGACTGGGCAGTCCCTGCCTGTGGTGGCAAGGAGAAGAGGACACATCCTGCACAGGACCGTTCACTGCGGGCAGACATGGAGCTGGATGTGGAACGGGCCAAGGAGCTCATCGAGCAGAAGCTGGCAGAGGAGGAGGAGGAGGAGGTGGGTCCATAGGGCAGGGGGACCTTCCTGGCCTGTAGCAGGAGCCCCCATTGCGCCGTGTCCATCCTTAGGGACTTGGATGTGAGGAGGTTGTCACCGACCTTGCCATCCTGGGGGATGTAGCAAGGTGGCCAAGGGCTCTCGGGGGATCAGGTTCCCCACCCGGCAGCTCGAGCCCATGGGGCAGAGCTGAGCAGCGGGCCGGTGCCCAGCTTACCAAGGAGGGTGGGTGGGCAAGCACAAGCCCCAGGGCTGCCAGGCACCCCGGAGACGTCAGCGGCGAGCTGGGAGCCACGCCCAGAGCCCCCTCCCCTGGCAGGCTGGGGATGGAGGCAGTGGAGCTGTTCTGTGCTCAGCCAAGACCATGCAGCCCCCGCTGTGCCTGTGCAGAAACTCAAAGGGGATGGTGCACGGGAGCCACCGGCCGTGGAGCGGATGAACACGCCTGATCTGGAGGAGGAGAAACGCTGTGGCCCCAGGAACTGGGGCCTTGAAGCCATCAAGGTGAGGGGGTTGGGGTGTGGGGTGGCCAGGGGTGGCTGGTCGCAGGGAAGTCAAACAGGGCACTGTGTGTGCTCACCAGGGCCAGGAGAGGGTGCGGAGGAGTTCAGTGGATCTGAGGCGGGAGATCATCGACGTGGGGAGCATCCAACGACTCATCGAGCTCCGCAAGCAGCGCCGGCAGCGCCGGGCAGAGCGGGCGGCCACCCCTGAGCCCACCCCGCCACCTGAGCCCCTGGAGGTTGTACATCGGGGGTCCCAAGATGCGGGAGGGGGGCTGCTGTGACAGGGGCTGGACCACCCACAGGCCAGCCCCCGGGTCACCCTGCCAGCCAGAAACCTCCCTGGGGAAGCAGGGCAGGGGCCCCCCATGTTGTCCCCTCTCCTGCACTCCTGTGATGCCCCAGCCCTGAGTCTGTCCCATTGCCAGGAGGGTCCTGTGGAGCCAGAGACCTTCCTGCGAGCTGCTGTCCAGGGCAAGATGCACATCATCGAGAAGTTTCTGGCAGACGGCGGCTCCCCCGACACGTGTGATGAGGTAGCATCTCTGACAGCCACTGGCTGCCCCCAGCCTGTGCCCTACCACCATGCCTGTGGGTGAGGGCTGGGACCCCCTGGAACAGGGCTGGAGGTACTACCAGACTGGGCTGGGGAGGATGCATCCGTCTGCCAATGTGCCACCTTCTCTCCCAGTTCCACCGCACAGCTCTGCACCGCTCCTCGCTGGAGGGACACATGGAAATCCTGCAGAAGCTGCTGGACAGTGGGGCAACTGTTGACTTCAGGGACCGGGTGAGGCTGGATCCTGCTTCCAGCTGCATGCTGGGCTGAGCATCTGGGTGTGGTGCAGCCAGAACTATAGCTGGATTGGGGACCCTGCTATGGGGCAGTGCTGTCTGTCCCCATCATGGAGGTGGCTGCAGACAGGGCTCTGCCAGTTCAGCTCGAGCAGGGGGACCTGCTGGGGCAGGGGACAGACACAGGGTAGGGGTGTCCCCCACCATGACACAGCACTGTGTGTCCAGCTGGACTGCACTGCTGTGCACTGGGCCTGTCGGGGTGGGCACCTGGATGCTGTCAAGCTGCTGCAGGACTGTGGGGCAGACCTCAATGTGAAGGACAAGGTGAGCAGCACAGAGCCTGGGGCTGTGCCAGGGGCAGGGCCATGCCCTGGAGTACCAGAGCTGGCCCTGTGTTGGGTTAGCAGGTGTGGGTGCTGATCCCCCCCTGATGTCCATCTCATCCCCCCTCAAGCTCCTCAGCACACCCCTTCACGTGGCCACCCGAACTGGACACCTTGACATTGTGGAGCATCTTATCCACTGCGGGGTGGATATCAATGCCCCAGACAGGGTGAGTGCTGCAGCCATGCAGGCATCACTGGGGGGCAACACTGATCCCCCTCCCTTTGTTGATCCCTCCAAGGGCTTCCAGCTCCCATAGTGGGGCACATCGGGACACACACATCCCTGCCCCAGGGTGGCTGCAGCCACCGCCAGGGCTGGGACAGGCACAGTCCCCCTTGTCCTCATGGGGAGGTGGGTGTGCTGGGAGCTGGGGAGCAGCACTGGGGACAAGTCCCTGTCCCTGGACTGTGGTCTCCAGTGAGGCTGTCTCTCGCAGGAGGGTGACACAGCACTGCATGATGCCACACGGCTCAGTCGCTACAAGATCATCAAAACACTGATCCTGCACGGGGCTGACATGATGGCCAAGAATGAGGTGAGCGTGGGGGGCCAACACTGAGGCCCTTTGCTGTCCCACCATGTCACACCACTCGGTCCCCAGCCTCTCTCTGTGCCCACTCTTGCAGGCTGGCAAGACCCCGACAGACCTGGTGCAGCAGTGGCAGGTGGACACACGCCAGGCACTGGAGACCAAGGAGCAGCCGCAGGGGGAGATGGAGGTCCCTGCATGATGGCACCAGGCAGGGACCAGGGCCTGGGCTCAGCTCCAAGGAGCAGGATCCAGACAAGGCTTGCCTGTGTCAATAAAAGTCAGCAAAGAGCAGCATTTGACTCCAGGTGGCTGTGAGGTTGGGCAGCCTGTGCTGGCATTGGTGGGCCTAGGGAAGCTGGGTTATCCTGGGAGCAGGGTTATCTGGCAGCATGACGAGCCCTGCCTTCTGTCACTGGGATGCAAGTAGTGGTGACACCAAGTGGTTCATGGCAGGACTCACTGCAGGACACACTGATTGCTCACAGTCCTTCAAAGTCCCACCTGGGCAAGCTCAGGGAGGAAAAATACATGGAGGGCAGCTCAGCCTGCGTCCATGTTGTGCTGGAGACTGGGGCTGTGCCAGAGAGCAGCAGCTGTACCCCTGCTGGACAGCCACTCTGTGGGGTTGGATGGTTCTTGTCCTCCAGCCTTTCCTGCTGAAGCCATCTCCAGGGGACATGTGGTCCCTGTGCAGGCTGGGACACATGCTGAGTGCAGTGCTCACTGCTCCCTACACAGAAATGCTCACACTCACCTGTTTACAGGACACTATACTGACAGCCGCATCAGGTGATTCCTCACCAAAGCCCTGGGACTGCCTCTAATGCCTGGTCCCTCCCTGGCCTCGCAGCTCGGCCCTGTAGGAGGCAGAGGGATGGCTGCCAGGTCTGGCAAGCAGAAGGGAAAGCACAGCTGGGGTGGCCAAAGCTTACCTCGGGGGGTGCTGAGCTCCTGCAGCCAGCTCCTGGGGAGGGGGGGGAGAACATCCTGAGCTCATCTGGTACCACCCCCCATGTCATCTGCTCAGCAGGCTTGCGGGTCCCTCACGTGCCCCGTCAAACATTAACAGCCCCTTAACGGGGCAGGCGGCACAGCCGGCGGCAGCACCCAGCCACCATGGCACTCAGCACTCACCTTGCCTCCTCCCTGCGGCGTGCCCTGGAAGCTCTGCACTGGGCAGCCCCCAGGCAGCGCCGGGGGCTCAGCACCCCTCAGGGATCAGAACCCTCACTCAATCTCAGGGGCATCTTCCCACCCCTCGCCACCCCCTTCTCACCCACACAGGAGGTGGACTATGCCCAGCTGGAGGGGAACCTGCGCCGCTATGCCAGCATCCCTTTCCGAGGTAAGTGCTGCCCACTGTCCCTCTCCATGCAGGCTCCTGTCAGATCTGCCTGCCACAGAGGCTGTGCAGCAGCATGCAGGCAGCCTGCCAGCTTCCCGAGGGTGCTCAGCCTCCAGCTGGACTTTGCTCCAGGGCTGGCTCACCCACCTGGGGCCCTTTGCATGGCACGTGCCCAGGCACACATGGGTGTCCTTGCACACCCCCACCACATGCCTGCATGTGCTTGCACACATGCTCCACACATGTGCAGGCTTGAACCTGTGCACTGCACTCCCATGCACACTCTCACACATTTGTGAGATATGTATCTGACTGTTGCCAAGGATGGATAGATAGATGATAGGAGAGGAGCTGCAGAAGAGGCTGCAGCCTCCCAGGGATGTTCCCCAGAGTGTTCTCTCTTCTGAGCAGGAGGCTGGGGCTGCAGGGACATAGGCAGGAGAGGGCATGCTGTGGGCTGCAGAGTTCTGCCTGGGGCCCAGCAGCAAAGAATGGAGTGAGAGTGATGGGCATACCTGACAGTCCTGGCACCCTTCTCCTGTGCCTGAGCCCTGCCCTCCCCACATTTGTGTTCCAGGACTGGTGGTCCTGGGCTCCAATGGAGAGTATCCATACCTGGCACCCCATGAGAAGGTGGAGGTGGTGAGCTGTGTGCGCCGGGCTCTGCCCAGGGACTGCTTGCTGCTGGCTGGCTCGGGTTGCGAATGTGAGTGCCTGTGTGGGCAGTGCTGGGAGCAGTGCAGGGGCAACGTGTCCCCTCTGGAGCACCCCTCACCCCTCTGCCTGCTCCCCAGCCACCCAGGCCACCATCAAGCTGACGGTCAGCATGGCAGAGGCAGGGGCTGATGTGGCACTTGTCGTGACACCCTGCTATTACCGGGGGGCCATGACCAGTGCTGCCCTGATCCATCACTACACAGAGGTGAGCCATGTCCACTGCCTGCCAGCAACCCCAGCTGGGGCAGCATGATAGAGGACACATCCAGCATGTGTCTAACCCGCCCCAGCTACTGAGCTCTGCCCGGCTGCCTGCAGGTTGGCGACGCATCCCCCATCCCTGTGGTGCTCTACAGTGTCCCTGCCAACACCGGCCTGGACCTGCCCATGGAGGCTATCACCACCTTGGCTCAGCACCCCAACATCATTGGGATCAAGGACAGCGGTGGAGATGTGAGTGGAGCAGGACTTTCCTGGGGCTGCTTACCACCAAACCTGAACCCAAGCTGTGAAATGGGAACTGGGACTTGCAGCAGTTCCCTGGACCCCAGGGCTGCCAGTAGGCACCCTGCGGCAAGGGGGACTGGGTGATGCCTGCCCCAGGGCATAGCATGTCTCTCCCCAGATCACCCGCATCGGGCTGATGGTCCACAAGACAAGGCAGGAGGATTTCCAGGTGCTGGCAGGATCGGCTGGCTTCCTGCTGGCGAGCTATGCTGTGGGTAGGTGCATCTGCCCATCCTTGGCACGGGGCACTGCATGGGGACACTGGCAGGGGAAAGCAAGTGAGGGATGAGGAGCTGCTGGCTATACACAGCATGCTGAACTGGCTGTCAATGTGTCCTGGTGTCTCTAGGTGCCTCTGGGGGGGTCTGTGCCCTCGCCAATGTTCTGGGTGACCGGTTGTGCCAGCTGGATCGTCTGTGCCGCGAGGGCCAGTGGCAGGAGGCCCGTGACCTGCAGCACCGCCTCATTGAGCCCAACACAGCGGTGAGCAGGCAGAGCCCCATGGATGCCGAGGGGAGGGGGTGCCAGGCCATGACAGAGCCACGGGGAGGCAAACGATGGAAGTCCCTGGGGTTGCAAGGGGTGGAGGGGTGGTTCAGGGGGACAGGACAGCACAGCACCTGGCCAGTGAGCTGAGATGGGCTGGAGGTGAGAGGGTGGGAAATGCCAGCCCTGCCATGTTAAAGAACAGCATGTCCACTGGCAGCGGGCACTGCCTGACCCTCCATGAGAGCCTTGCTGGCTATTTATAGGCAGCCGTGTGTGTGTGGGGGGAAGAGCTGCTCCTTTCTGGGCCCCTCATCCCACTGTGGAATGGCCTGTCCCTGCTGCAGACCCCACTGTGACACTGAGCTGCTGTGTATAGTCCTGTGTGGGTGTGCTCCTCACCCCTATCCCACGGTGGGCACTTCATGGGGTGCTGCAGCCACCTGACACCCTGCCCAGCCTTGCAGCCCTGCAAGGGGAGGACAGGAGTGATGGCGAGCAGAGGAGCAGAGGCTGCACAGCAGAGCCCACAGAGCATGCTGGGCCATGGCAGCTGGCAAGCCCCCATGCCCTCCCTCCCACAGGTCACCCGCCGGTTTGGGATCCCAGGGCTGAAGAAGGCCATGGAGTGGTTTGGCTACTACGGGGGTCCCTGCCGTGCACCCCTGGCCCCTCTGAGCCCTGCCCAGGTTGAAGAGCTGAGGAGCACATTCAGTGCCAATGGCTGGTTGTGAGGTGCCCTCCATCTGCTCCTTCCCACACAGGGAAGGTACAGGATTCAGGGACCCCAGGAACTGGGGGCATGCTGGGGACACTGGGAGGTGCCCAGGAGAAGGTCGCCCATGTTACTCTTTCCTGTTGGACAGGGGTACGCTGGGCAGAATGGATGGTGGGGGCAGCCCCAGGGAGGCCTGCATCCCTGCCAGCCCCCAGGGTCTTGGCGTCCTCACCTGGGAAGAGGCAGATCCTTGTGCCATGAATAAACCTGCCATGTCATCTCTGTGTCTGCAGTCCTGTCTGTGCAAGGCCCCTGCACCATCCCTGCTCCCAGCAAAAAAGACATGGCACAGGTGTTTGGCAACATGGTTTACTCAGCTGAGGCCCGTGCAGGCAGCAGCACAAGGCAGGGTCACGGCAAGGCACGGGACCCGGTGCAGGCAGAGACTGGCAGGGAGGGCACGGCCCCTGAGCCCTGCACTGGGTGGTGAGGGCTGCCAGGACCCCTGTGCCTCAGCCAGCCAGACTGCACCGGGGGTGAAGGTGAGCATGCAGCGGGGAGATGAAGAACGCATGTGGGGGGCAAGATGGGGAGCTGTGCGCCCCCTGTGTGCCCCTTCGCCACACCTCTATCCCCTCCCACCCTGCCCAGGCCCCCTGCTCCACCTCTGGCACCCCACGCAGCCCTGCTCATGTCCCTCATTCCAGGCCCCAGCTGACCCTTCCCCTTGCTCAACTTTCCTTCTGTCCTCCACCAGTGTGCAGCAGACATGCACCAGGTTGGGCATTCCCCAGTTCCCCTTGGTGGGGATGCTGCTGCTGATGTCCCCAAGGCAGTGGGTGGGTGGATTGGCACAGGGATGAGGGGAACACAGCTCATCGGCTGGCCCTGAGAGCGGGCTGGGTTCTTTGGGGACACAATGTCACCCTACCCTGGGCATGCAGGGGCATGGCCAGTCACCCAGAGCTGAGGGTGAAGGCCATAGGGTGCCTGGGGTGCCCACCGTGCCTCCAGACCAGGGCAGCAAAGTGATCCAGGAGCTGTCCCTCTGGGGGCACATGGTCCAGTCAGCAGCTTCCAGCCAAGGCACCCTGGCAGTGGGGTCAGGGACCAGCCTCTACCCCCTGCTCCATCCTCTGCAGCTGGCTAGCAGCCCTAGTGGTCCACAGTCTTCCTGGGGGGCAGAGGGGCCAAGCCCCTGTCACCCTGTCCTTCTGCTGCTCCAGCAGGTGCCAGGGCTACAGCCAGAAAGAGAAGGCACCATGGCTGCCCCAGGGCACTTGGGTGGAGAGCGGAGGGTCCCATCCCCTCCAGCGACAAGGTTTCGGCAGGAGGATGCTTGGAGGGGACGAAGGGCAGGGAGGCACCCAGCAGTGCCACATCCCTTCTCCAGGGCCAGCAGGGCCAGCCAGGCCAGCCAGTGCCCAAGTAGGGAAGTCCCTGCCCTGGTGGGAGGGGATGTGGGGCACCATCACGCTGTCAGGCTGTGGGCAGACTTGGAGGCACCCTGGGCCCTCTGGATGATGGCCGTGCACTTCTCCCGCCGCAACAGCTTGTTGTTCTCAAAGAAGCCCTCGTTGCGGGGCACGCCGTGGGAGCCATCGGGGAAGGTTAGGAGACCTGGGGAGGGGAGGCTGGAAGTGAAGAGGCAGGGAGCCGCACCCACCAGGGATGGGGCCAGGGAAGGAGGGACAAAGTGGGAGATGCTGGAAGGGGCTGTGCTGAGCAGATGCCTGCACCGTGTCGCCAGCACTCACCGAAGCCATACACGCGCCCGCCTTTGAACTCGCCCTCAAAGGTCATGTTGTCGCAGCGGGTGAAGACTCCAACACCATTGAACTTGCCCTGCACAAACTCCCCCTCGTACCTGTGTGGGAGGATCTCCTGAGGCAGCAGCTCCTCACGGCAAGTGGGAATGCCTGGTGAGGGGTACACAGGAGTGCTGTGCTCACCTGGAGCCGTCGGAGAAGGTGAGCACACCGCAGCCGTGGAAGAGCCCGTTCTCAAAGTGCCCCACATAAGCGGTGCCATCTGCAAATGTCAGCTGCCCGATGCCGTGCCTGCGACCTAGGTGAGAGCAGAAATGGGCAGCACTGGACAGAGGTGGGACCTGCCCCAGTGTGGAGCTGGGCAGGGATGTGGGGTTTGCATGTCCCCCAGCACAGGTGGCACGGTCCTCTCCTGCCACATCTCACCTTCTTTCCACTCGCCGCGGTACTCTTCCCCATTGGAGTAGGTGAAGGAGCCTTTGGTGAGGGTCATGGCAACAGCCTCCGGCACAGCAGGACAAGAGCTGGCAGGGAGAGGCACAGAGAGCTGCTGGGTGGGGAGAGCAGCCCGGCTTGCCCAGAGCCCTTGCATCCTCTCAGCTCACAGAGAGGCATCTGTCTGGCCTGGGGACAGCTCTGATGGGGCACAGCGCAGATGAGGAGGTGACCCCAGGGCACAGCTGCCCTGCCTGGGCTCTGAAACCCCAGCCGCTGGGTTCGGGTTGCTGCCCGCCCCACTTCAGGGTTCAGGGAGATCTGAGCCCATGGGGGGTCACAGCCCTGTGAAATGTGAGTGAGCAGCAGGAAGAGTGTGGCAGGGGCTGGCTGCCTCCGGCATGGCACTCCAGCAGAACCTCAGAGGTCCCGCTTGTGGGGTTTCCAGATCCAACCTCAAGAATAGGCAGATCTGGCTCACCCCCAGGGATGAGTGGCAACTCCTCCTAAGAGGGACAGGAGAGACAGGATCCTGCTGTTTCAGGGCTTTGCTCGGCTGCCCAGGGTTTGCAAACCTGCCTGCCAACAGCAAGCAGCCACCAAAGCCCTGCACACCTCACAGAGCCCTGCCACTGAGCACAGCTCTCCCCAGCATACAAGGAAGGCACCAGCATGGAGACAGCCCCGCAGGTGGGCTGGGCGCTGCCTCTCCAGCAGCTGCCGGCGCGGCTCAGGCAGTGCCAGTGACGGGAAGGGGCTCCCCGCATCCCAACGGGGTCCATCTGCTTACACCCGGCTGCGCATCACCCAAGAAGTGGGTGCTCAACACGCGAACCAGCTGGACACGGCACTCAGGAACACAACAGGAACTTGCCAGGGCTTTGTGTCCAGCGAAATGGCCCCAGACAAGGTGAACAGCGACTGAACAGTGCTCTCTGCTGATGGGAGGGACCGGGAGCGCATCGCCGGCTCGCAGCCTGCAGCCTGCCCAGCCATGCCAGGCGGAGAGCGGGGCTGCCGGGGGCTGTGCACTCGGCCGGGGGTGACAGCTCACCCGGAGGACAGCACCCCACGAGCACTCCAGCCTGCCCAGCAGCCGGATGCGCTCGCACTAGGCTACCCCCGCCCAGAGCCTGCACGCACTGTGCCCGCCCCAAGCAGGGGCAGCGCGCCCAGCACACCCAGATCGCACAGGGGCCGAGGCGTGCACGACCCCGTTAACCCACACACCGCCGGGAAAGGCACGGACACCCCGCCCGTGCCACGCAGCCACCGGGGATGCGCGCACACCCCACCTGGAGAGTGTGTCCGGGGGCGTGACCGCGCCCACGGGTGATGCACCCACACTCCGATGTACCAATAACCCGTCGTGTCCCTGTCCCCACGGGTGATGCATCACCGCTGTGTCCGTGCACCCACACCCCGCCGTGTCCGTGCACCCACGGCTGATGCACCCATACCCCGGTGTGTACATGCACCCGCGGCTGATACACGCACGCCCCACCACCGGGACATGCGTGGCGATGGTCGTGGATCCGGTGCGTGCCCAGGAGCGGTGCTGGCGGGCCGGGCGGCGCAGGGACCCGCGGCCCGCGCTCACCTGGCTCCGCGCTGTCCGCCTACACCGCTCCCCACCACGTCCCGCCGAGGGGCGGTGGCCGCCACCGCCCCTATCACCACCCCGCCCCGCCGGGCGGTGCCACTCCGCCAGCGTCCATCCCCGCTCGCCGTTGGCTGTCTCCACGGCAACCGCTAGCAACGCGGCTGCTCATTGGCCAGCTTCGCAGCACGCCCTCGCCGGCCGCCATTTTTGTGTGGGGCAAGGCCCTCGCCTTCGTGGGTGTGGCTGCAGAGGGGCAGCGTCCTCACGCTGCCGCCATCCTTGTGAAGGGCAGCCATGGGCACTGCCAGGCCACAGCGTCCATCTTTGTGTGGGGCACCGGCAACAGCCGCCACGGCGGGGGCGTGCGGCTGGCGAGACCCCCACGGCCTCCCCGAACGAGCGGTGCGAGGCGCGAGAGCCTCCGAACCCGCCCCACCGGTACAATGGCCGCAGCCGCCCCTGCGCTTCCCGCTGCAGCGTCCGGGCTGGGCGTGGGGCGACGGGGGGCGGAACAGCCACTGGGGCGTGGCGGGAGGCGCAGCAGTCCTTGGGACGCCGTGACGCGGACGGAAGCGGAAGCGGCAGCAGCGGCACGGCGGAGCCGGGCGGGCGGCGCGATGGACGAGACGAGCCCGCTGGTGTCGCCGGAGAGGGCGCAGGGCCCCGACTACGGGCTGCCGGGGGGTGCCGTGCGCGCCCTTCCGCCCGCCGCGCCGCCGCCGCCCTCCCCTCCTGGTTCCCCCGGTGGCCGAGACCGCGAGCGGCAGCCGCTGCTGGAGCGCGGGGCGCGGGGCCCGGCAGCGGCGCAGGCCCAGGCGCAGGCCCAGGCGGCGGCGCAGGCGGCGGCGGCGGCAGCGGCAGCGGCGCAGCGAGAGCGCAACGACTTCCCCGAGGATCCCGAGTTCGCCGAGGTGGTGCGGCGGGCAGAGCTGGCCAGTGAGCGCGGCATCTTCCCCGAGCGCATCTCGCAGGGCTCCAGCGGCAGCTACTTCGTGAAGGACCCGCAGGGGGTGAGCTGGGCCCGGCCCCGCGTGGCCGACCCAGGGATGGTGCCGTGTCCGTGGCTCCGGAGGCCTGTGGGCTGAGCGGCGCTGGCTGGGAGCGGGACGCTGGCGAGGGTGACGGGCCACGGAGGGCTGGTAGGCGCGGCCAGAGCAGCTCTGAGCCTCCCCGGGGAGGGAGAAGTACAGTGGGACCAGCAGCGAGAGTGCGGGGCAGCAGTGTCCAAGTGCTGATTTAACTTCTTCTGTGGCTTTGTGCCCAAAGAGGAAGGGTCACCCCCCTCCCCCAGGCTTGTGCATCAGCATCTGAACAGAATGACTTCAGCCCCAGGGCTGTGACTTTGGGCTGTGCTGGTTTTGGCTTGTTTTTTTGAAATGAGTGAGATGTCTTCTCTGTGGCTGTGTGGTTGGTATAGTGGAGACAAGTCCTTGGCATGGATCTGGTCCCCTATAGACCTGGTCAGCTGTGTGGCAGCCATCTCTGTGCCACTGACTGGATGTGTGTGCAGCACAGGCTGGCTTGTGACCTGCTGCTCCCAGCCCAATTACTTGAGCTGTTGCTGCTTGCTGTGACTCCCTCACCACGTGTGTGCTGGGATGCTTCCAGGGAAGCAGGACTGAGCTCTGTGGTCTCTGGTGTGTCCTAGTTTTCCCGCCCTGGGTGAAACCTGGCTCCTGGAAGCTGTGGCAGGCAGTTCCCAGCTGAGCTGATGGCATGTGGGGAAATACATGCTTCATGTGCCACAGCCCCGCTCTCTTCTGTTCCCTTCCTATTGCCTGAGATGAGATCTGGAACGGGCAGGCAGATGAGCTGCCTGGGGATTGCAAGGTGGAGGCTGCTTGGCTGTAGGAGACCTGAGCTCAAGGACGGCTGCTGGAGCAAGAGTGCAAGGAGCCAAAATCTATGTACTGCTGGCATTATCACCTGGCATGTCCCCCAGACTATTCTGCTATCAGCAAACCCAGTGTGTGACTGGTTTCTGTGGTTGCTGCCCAGGGTCACCAAAAATGTCCCACTGTTGGCATGGGAGATAGTGTGGCACATGGGTGTTGTGGGCAGTGGGGGGAAGATATTGGGGGGAAGAACTTTCCTCTTTGACTATTTCCCTTGGGGCTACTGGGGCCTGAGCTGTGTGAGCCCTAGCAGTTGTGATCACCCCACTGCCAGCTGCTCGTCTGTGCTGGCCAGGCTCCCTCTGCCTTGCTGCTGGCACCAGGCAGACCTGTTTTCCCTGTCAGTGCTGCTCCTGGCAGGAGTCTGTCTGGAAGGGGATGCCGTGCGGCCAGGCCTCTGGTCTCTGCTTCCACACTGTCTCTGCCTTGTTCTGTTGGACTGGTTCCATGGAGCACAGAGCTTGATGCTGCCAGAGCTCTTGACAGGCCTCTGTGGGTTTATATCCAAGCTGTGTCATGTCAGTCATGTGACATGACTTGACAGTCATGTGGCAGTTGTGTGGGGCTGGTGCGGGGGATTGCCTTCCTGCCCGCTTAGGGGAAGTGGATCCACCATGTGATCTGGGCAAGGCTCAAGTGATCCTGTTTTCACAAACCCTTCCTCTCTGTCTTCCTAGTGGACAAAACCTTGGTTCTGCTTGGGCAGGGTTCTGCCCTGGGCTAGCTTTTGGCCCCTGACAGACTGAGATTACATTGATGTTCCCTGCTGAGGTGCTGGGACTCATGTTCCACTTCCACATTCTGCCAAGAGCTCAGCTTGGGGAAGTGCCACCCACTCAGGCCAGGGCTGGCACTAGCCATGGGGAGGAGGGCTGGTTGCAAGTGCTGCTGAGTCACCCCAGAGCAGGGGCTGCCAGCCAGAGCTGCTGCACAGCTCCCCAGAGATGCCCCGTGGGGACAGGTGGCTTTGCTTCTGTCCCAGCCCTTCTCTCATCTGTTTGGTGTGGCAGCACTGGCTCACTGGTGGTGCAGTGCCCCACACAAGGCTTCTATGCACTCTGCTGCAGTGGGGCACTTGTGCTGCCGTCCCCAGTGTTGGGTTGGTGTTTGTGAGGCTGGATTGAGGGGCTGGTGCTGCTGCTGGTACCAGCTGGTGGCCAGTTTGGAGCTGCCTGTGCCCTTTCATCCACAGTGTACCCAGAGAGCCAGCCCTTTTGCTGGCCCCCCAGCATAGGGCCCTGGCTCCTCAGGGTCCTGCAGCTGCTTGGCTGCTATGGTCCTTTTCCTCTGGTCAGTTTGGGACCAGCTCTGTTCAATGGAGTTTTGAGCCAGGGCAGGGATTGCTATCCCTGTCCCTCTCCTGTGTGGATGTAATGACCAACGATGAGCAGTAGTTCTCCCCAGCGATCCAAAGGTCAGTGTAATGAGACTGATGTGTTTACCAGGAGACTGCATCATCACTGGTGTTTTTGGGGACATGTTGGGTATAAAGGTCTCTGGGCAGCACCCTGCTCTTGTGAGATGGAGTGCTGGCTAGAGATGTGTCCTTCCCAGCTCTGCCCACCTCGCTCCCAGGAGCTGGTTATTATCTTAATGAGGGGCAGTTCTGGACCTGTTCCTTAGTGTCCCCACTGTTGGCTGGCTCAGGGGCTGTGGGGGTGTCCCAGCTCTGCCAGCTGCCCAGACTCAGCCCTCTTCTCTCCCTCTCACAGAAAATCATTGGTGTCTTCAAGCCCAAGAATGAGGAGCCATATGGGCAGCTGAACCCCAAGTGGACCAAGTGGCTGCAGAAGCTGTGCTGCCCGTGCTGCTTTGGGAGAGACTGCCTTGTTCTGAACCAGGGCTACCTGTCAGAGGCAGGTGCCAGCCTGGTAGACCAGAAACTGGAACTCAACATTGTTCCCCGCACAAAGGTGAGGGGACAGCTGCTGGGGTCTTGTTCCAGGGAGGCTTTTGTGTGCTTCCACACAGCTCTGCTTGCACCTTGTCCTGTGGCATTGCTCACCTAGGAGACTGAGTGCTCTAGACCAGGACTGTTCCTGCTCAAACTGTGGGGATCCTTGTGCTAGGCAGAGCTGTGGGAAATGCTGTGTCTTGGTTTTACCAGGCAGTCCTGTGACTTGCCAGAGGCCCTTGCTGATGTCTGCGCTCATGTCCCTCCAGGTGGTGTATCTGGCCAGCGAGACCTTTAACTACAGTGCCATTGACAGGGTGAAGTCCCGAGGAAAGAGGCTGGCCCTGGAGAAGGTGCCGAAAGTCGGCCAGCGCTTCAACCGCATTGGTCTGCCACCCAAGGTAGGGCTACCAGCCTCCATGCCTGCCTGTTGGCACCTCCCCAGCCTCCATGGCCTTCTGTGATGCGGCCTGTCCTTGCTTCAGGTGGGCTCCTTCCAGCTCTTTGTGGAGGGCTACAAGGATGCAGACTACTGGCTGCGGCGCTTTGAAGCTGAGCCGCTCCCGGAGAACACTAATCGGCAGCTGCTGCTGCAGTTTGAGCGGCTGGTGGTGCTGGATTACATCATCAGGAACACAGGTAGGGGCAGCTGCCTGGCATTGGATGCTCCCTGCTCCTTCATGTCCTACCATGCTGGAGAAAGGACAGGGAGATAGGGTCTTGGTGGCTTTTCCCAGCACTTGAAACGCCTCTCCCCTCGGTTGCTGCCAGGTGACATCTGCCTCTGGGCAGAGTGCAGCTGCTGGGCTGCTCCCCACCTGATGCTCTGGCTGCTGGCCTGTGTTCTGGCAGATCTGGATCTACCACAGTGCTCAGGTGAAAGTTTGCCAGCTGTGAGGATCCAGGGACATCCAGAAATCCAGCACCCCACTGTGCCCCTATATCCCATCTCACATTGAGTTTTGGCCAGGCTGGAAGGGGTTGAGGTTGCACTCTGGGGCTTGCAGGTTGACCTTTGTCTCAGGAGCTGGCGATATGTGGACTTCTAGGCCTGGCTGTGAGGGGGTTGATGTGGCTTCCCATGTCTGCAGCAAGGTTAAGAGCTCTGGGGTAGAGTTTGGGCCTAAAATGTGTCTGTCTCACTTCTGGGTCAGAGGAGGAATAGTCTTCTGCCCAGTGAGGTGCAGGGAGGCCCTGGTGCTGACACAGCTGGATTTATCTTCCTGCAGATCGGGGCAATGACAACTGGCTCATCAAGTATGACTGTCCCCTGGACAGCGCGGGCGTGCGGGTGAGTGGCTGCAGCTGGGCAGGGGCTAAACAGAGACTCTGCTCCTGGAAGTTGCCTGCTTGGCAGGCGGGACAGGAATTTCCCATCTGGCTTGGGTTTCTAAGTGTGTGGAGGCCTGATCTTGTCTCCTGGGCCTTTTGTTACCCTTTGTGTTGGTGGTTTGTGGCCTAGTGGGACTTGATGAGGATGCAGCTGAACTCTCTGGGGGAAACTGGTGTTGCTGGACCTGTGCATCCTTGGAGTGAGGCCTGGGGAGGAAACATCTTTGTCCCCCTTCCTACCCAAAGCAGACACTGTTTCCCTGCAGTCAAAGGGCCATGCTACAGGCAAGCGGCTGCTGTGCCTCTGTGGTAGTCAGGGCAGAAATCCTGACAGTGGGGCTGCAGGGAGTAGGAGAGGGACTGTTCCTGTTGGGAGGACCTCCTTGTGACATGCTTTACTTCCTTTCAGGACAGCGACTGGGTGGTGGTGAAGGAGCCCATCATCAAGCTGGCTGCTATAGACAATGGTTTGGCCTTTCCCTTGAAACACCCGGACTCCTGGAGAGCATGTGAGTCCCTTGGGCTATGCCAAGGCACCATGGCAAGCCATACAACTCCATGCTTGGGCATCTTCCTCAAGGACTGTAGAGGAGGGAGCTAGGGCTGTGCCTCTGCAACTTCTGGGTTCACAGGCAGCTCCTCAGCAGAGACTGCAGAAGGCAGATGCTGGACCCTGTGTCCCAGATGCAGGGAATCTAACACCCGGGGGCATGTGGCACCATGCTTTGCTTTCCCCAGTTCTAATGTCTCCTGCTTCCTCCCACAGATCCATTCTACTGGGCATGGCTGCCCCAGGCCAAAATCCCCTTTTCACAGGAGATCAAAGACCTGATTCTTCCCAAGATCTCAGACCCCAACTTTGTCAAGGACCTGGAGGAAGATCTGTATGAGCTCTTCAAGGTGAGCTGGTGGAGTGGGTGAAGATGATGTAGGAGGAGGAAAAGAGGGAGTGGTGTTGGGGAGCTCCCTGTCAAGGCTGCAGGGACAGAAAGGTGGTCAAGCTCCTGACAGTGTTTCTGGGCTGAGGCACAGCAGGGTTATCCTTCTGTCAGGAGCTGAAGATTCAATGTGGGCAGAAGCAGGAAACCCATGGGACAGGACAGGAGGAGGGGCTTACTTGGGGAGTAGGCATCTTGTGCAGGGCATGGAGCATTTGGTGGATCCCACTGTGTTCTTTGCTCTCTCTCTTGCAGAAAGACCCTGGCTTTGACAGGGGACAGTTTCACAAGCAGATTGCTGTCATGAGAGGCCAGGTAAGCTGTGCACAGGGAAGACAGATGGGTGAGGTGTGAAGCCTCGTCCTGCCTGTGTGGCAGGAAGGGTGCTGGAGTGGATGCTCTCTGTTGCTCTGGAGGGGCAGCTCAGGAATTGCTCTGTTGTGCTATACAGATCCTGAACCTGACTCAGGCATTGAAAGATGGGAAGAGTCCACTGCACCTGGTTCAGATGCCACCTGTGATTGTGGAAACAGCGCGTTCCCACCAGCGCTCCGCCAGTGAGTCCTACACACAGAGCTTCCAGAGCCGGAAGCCTTTCTTCTCATGGTGGTAGCTGTGGGAGCCAAGGGCAGGGCTTGGCCACCTTGGACTAGCACTGCAAGAGGAGCTGGGCCACTGCTGGCTCCTGTGGCTGGGACTTGACCTTCAGGCTAGAGCGAGCAGGTGCGGCTGGAGGAACCTGCAGCTGAACTGGAGGAGCCAGGCAGATTGGGCATGTTCCCTCCCCAGCTCCATTGGAGTTTGGTGCCCTGCCTGGGGCAGAGGCCAGGGGAAGGTGTGGGAATCTGCCAGGAACTGTGGCATGGCTGGGACCCTGCCCCTGCCTCCCTTCCTTGGCCTGCATGCGGTTCTGAGCACCCCTGCTTGGGGCTGGGATGAACAGGCTGCCTGAGCCAGGATCCGTCCAGCCCTTTACACCAACCACTCGCCCTTTTTTTCCCCACCATGCCAGCTGCCGGGCTGGGAAGGCCTTTAGCAGGTGATAGCCCCTCCATTTCCCTGAGGGTGTGCTGTACTCCTCTACTGTCCCTCCCCTGCCCCAACCCCGTGCACGCTGCTTTCCTCAGGGGGAGTTCCTGCTGCCCACTGGCATAGCGGGGACCGCAATGAACGGCTGTTCTATGGCTAAAGGCTCGAGGAGGGGACATAAGAGGGACAACACATAGGACTGGCTTGGGTGCAGTTAGACACTAAGGGGAAGAAGGTGCTGGCTGGCTTGTCCCTGTGAAGAGCAGGCCGCTGTGCAGAGCTCTCCCGTGGGAGCTCTCTGCTTCTGCCCCAGTCCATTTCTTCTGCCAGGTCTCCACAGCTGCTCTTGCTTAACTTCTTCCTCTCTCCCAGCAAGCTCCCTGGCTGCTGTGCAGCCAGCATGATGCCAGCCTTGTCTGTGCCTAGGGACCCCCTTGAGGGGCAGGGGCTGCCAGGGAAGGGCCGGAGGGGCTCTTCTGCCACATGGGTGGGAGCACTGGAGGACTAGCATAGACTCCTGGCTGCCCTGGAGCTGACAATCTCAGAGGCCTGCTGTGGGTGGGGGAGGCAGGGAGCCCCTCTCTCACCAGCGGCTGCTGAGAAACAGTACCAGGGCTGCTGCCTGCACCCGCTTGCCTTGAGCTGTGGCTTCTCAGGCCTCTGGGGAAAGTCAGTGTTGGGCTTGCTGTCCTGTTAGCCCATCTTTGGGGAGCGAGGGGGATGAAGGCAGGCTGGGGCTCTGTTGCTTGAGCCTGGAAGGACAGAGCAGCTGCTTTGTCTCCTGCATAGGGGAGGGGGCTCAGCACTGGCTGTGTAGGCACAGAGAGGGTAACAGTGGAGATCCCAGCTCCCCGGCCAGGCCCAGCTGCATTTGACTGACCCAAAATGTATTGTTCTAATGCACTGTAGAAATGTATGTAATATATTTAAACCATGCAACCGTCTGAATAACAGAGCTGCCATTCAGCTGGCTACATCTGCGCCTCTCAGCACCCTAGAGCAGGTCAGGGCTCCTCGGCCCGTGGCCGGTATCTGTATGTACCTGCACAGGGAGGCATTGAGGGCAACCAGCCACCCAGGCTGTCCCTTAGCATCCTGGTCCTGCTCCAGCCTCTCCTGGGCCCAGTGGCTGTCGGAGAGGGAGTGCTGGAGGGTGGTGATGAGGCTGCCTAGCTGGTGCTTTTCCTTGAAGTGGCCACATTCAGACTGCAGGGCTGCTTCCTGCAGCTGCTTCTCCTCCTTCAGCCACAGGACCATGGCCTGGAGCTCTGCTCTTTTGGCAGCGAGGCACCTTCTGCTTCAGCTCCTCCAGCTTCAGAATATCCCCCACGACTTCTCCGTTCTCCTCCTGGGTGCTGCACTCCTCCGGCTTGGCCAGCTGGTCTTCCAGCAGAGAAATCTTTCCCTGGGGAAGCTCGATTTTCTCCTCCAAGCATTCCTTCTCCTGAAGAGGGCAGCATGTAGCTTGTTCTCCAGTTGTCCCTGTGACTGTGCCAGGGCAGTTACTGTGTGAGTGACTGCACTGGAACAGATTGCCCAGAGAGGCTGTGGACTCTCTCTCACAGGAGATATTCAAGGACTATCTGCATGCGATCCAGTATCATCTGCTCTAAGATGACCCTGCTTAAGCAGGGAGGTTGGACCAGATGACCCACCATGGTCTGTTCCAACCTGACCTGTGGTGTGGGGCTGTTCCCCTTGCACTGGCTGCTGTACCATGGTTCTGGACCATGGTTCTGCCCCTCTGGGAGAAGGCCAGGGATGGGCAGGACACAACCAGAGCCTCACCCAGCCACCACTGTCCACCATTTATTAACCATTCATTGCACTCTGCCCAGTACACTTAGTGTCCTTGGAGAGCTGCTCTCCACAGCCCAACTGCTCAGCGCTGCTACACGGACCCCGAGCCCGTCTCGGCCATTCCGTCACCCTCCAGCTCCTTCTCCGCGATCCTACGGGGAAGAGGTGTGTGTTAGCGGCGTGCCCGGCCGCGCTTCCCCCGGTTGCCCCGCCGCCCCGGGCCGCACCTACCGAAGGTGTTCGAAGCGCCGTAGCGCTGCCATCCCGCCGCCGGGCTGGGCTGTTCGCCGTCGCCGGAGCCGCCGCAGGGCCCTCGCCATGCGCCGCTGGCCTGCGTACCGCCAGACGAGGCGTGCGCGCTCCTCGGGCCGCTCGGCCCCGCCGCTTCGGAACAGGCTCCGCAGCTCTGGTAGCCCCACGCCCTGGAAGATGTTGGCCGAGGCCCGCTTACGGCCGCGGGCTGCGGGCGCCGCCCGTCCCGGAGAGTCGCTCACCACCGAGGCCGGTGTGCCCATGGCCCTGGCTGCTGCGGGCACCGAACAGTTGGCGTCAGGCTCCGGTCTCGCCGCCCGGTCTGGTCCGCCTCCCCCGGGATCCGGCGCGGATGTCCAGAGAGGAAGGGGGGGCGTCGGGGGAAGGGCGGTCCGGAACGCCGGGCAGGGGGCCAGCCGCGCGGGCGGGGCCGCCCGGGAACGCGGGAGACGCCCCGGCTCGGGCCGGCGCACGCAAGTCCGGTCCCGCCCTGCCCGGGGCGCTGGGCCCCGCCGTGACCCACTTTCGTTCCGACGTCGCCCCGCGCCCCCCGGCCCCTCGCACAGACCTGGCGGTGGCGGCTCCGCCGGGTGCCCGCTGCGTCCCCGCGCCCGCTTCGCGCCACCGCTCCGGGGTCCCGCCACAGCCGCGCGCCCCATTCATTCACTCGCTGCGCGCCGCCCCGCCCCGCGCCCCGTCGCCAATCCCCGCCCGCCTCCCGCTGCCAGGACCAATCGGCGCCGAGGGGCGCGGCTGCGCCGCTTGCCTGAGAGGCCACGTGGCGCAGGTGACGTCGACGGGTGGGGTGCTAGGTCCCGCCCCCGGGCGGGGCCACGGCGCGCATCACTCCGAGGGGAATCCCGGATGACGTAAGGGGAACCCCGCCGCGCGCCCCCGCTGGCCACCGCACGGGGTCCCGGTGCACTGTCCCTGGGCCCCGCCGCCGGTATCGGTCGACGCCTCCCACGTCCTCGCGCTCCGCGTTGTGGCCTCCCCCGGCGGCGGCAGGAGGGGCGCGGCGGTCCGTGCCCGACGGCGCATCCGCGGCGGCCCTCGGGTGTCCGATGGGCTGGCGGGAGGTGCGGCGGGGCGCGGAGGCGGGGCGGGGAGAAGAGGAGAGAGGCCCCGCGCGGGGTGGACCGCTAAGTGCCAGATGTTTGGCAACGGTCAGGGAGGAAGTCGCTGCCGGGGCCCTGAGTCCCGCCCGAGCCGCGCCGGAGCAGGCAGGGCCGCGCCATGGCCCGCACGGCTCCCCCGACAGTGCCGCCGCCTCCGGGGCCGCCGGCCCGCGGCTCCCTCAGCTTCCATCTCGTCTACCTGCGGAGCCCGCTGGGCCTGCTGCGCTTGGGGCAGCTGGCGCTGGGCGCTGCCTTCTGGGTGACGGTAGCGGCTAATAAGTACGAGGGGGCGGCCCACTTCGCTCTGTTTGCCGCTGTCCTGGTCTGGCTCCTCACCCTGGCCCTCTTCGGGCTGAGCCTGCTGGGGCGCTGGGAGCTGGTGCCCTGCCTGGGCTCCCGCTGGCTCCTCACCAACCTGGTGCACGACCTGGCACTGGGTGTGGGGCTCTACGTAGCTGCCACTGGCATCATGGGTCACAAGACCAAGCAGAGAAGCTTTTGCAACCTGCCGGGCTACAGCCAGCACTGCCTCTACCGTGCCTATCTGAGTGCCTCCATCTGCGGGGGCATCACTGCCTGCCTGTACCTCTTCTCTGGGCTCTACTGCCTGTCACGACGTTGCCAGGACCAGCGAGACATCATCTGAGATTCCGTGCCACTTGGCTCCCCTTCTCAGCCACAGAGAGAGCACAGTCCACCTTTGGGATGAAATGACCCTGCCACCCCATCCCCTCCTGGCTGACTGCACTGCAATTCCTCCAGAGACTCCTGCACAGACGGATGGATAGACAGAGGCCTTCGCCAAGCACGGCTTCCCCTGCAATGCACCGAGACAGCGTGGACAGCCAGCCATTGCACAGGCCCTTCTCCCACCCCTGGACAGACGTAGGCTACTGCAAATGGAAGGACCCAAATGGAGAGCTCCTGAGAGGGATACCAATCTTTGGGAGCCCCCCTAGGACTCCAGCCAAACTCCCCTGCCCCTGGTCTTGCAAATGCCGCATGCTCAGGTGGGTGCTGACCTGTCCCTGGGGTGGAGGGGGATCGGTGTGGGGGAGCTGAGCTGGGGGCACCAGTGCCTAGTGGATTTGGATGGGCATAAACCCCCCCTGACCTACTGGCAGCCCCTTTTGGCCATTCCAGCTGCATGGCAGCTCCACAATTCCCTAAAAGAGGCTCTGAACTTGTCTTCCCTAGCCTGGGCCCTTCCTTCTGTCTGGCCTGAAAACATCCTTCATCTTATTGGAGCTCAGACCCTCCCTGCCATTCACTCTGGGGGTGTGGAGACACCCAGGTACTGCACAGCCAGATCCAGCATCACCCCAGTCCAGTTTGGGGATTGAACAGGGCAGCAAGGCCTCCATTGCTGTGGAGCAAGGGGAAGGGCAAGGGGAGCTGTAACCTGGTCTGTGACCCTGGGCGGGGGGTAAATTTCTCCAGCCTTGGAGTTTGTACAGTCCTGGGATGGGGCCAGGTGCCCCTGGGGTTGAGGGGAGCCAGCCATGGGGTTGTTCTCTCCTCCTGCTCTTCTGCAGAGAGGTTTGTGGCTGCAAGCCACCCAGAGCCACTGAACAAGCCCTGGGGCCAGGCTACTACAAAAGGGACAGAAACAGCCTCACTGATGGTTTTGGAGACCAGCCTGCAGCCCTGCCTGTCTCTGCCGCACCTGGTTTATCATCCTGCAAAATTCTCATCTCTGGACTCTCTGGGACTGGGCAGTGCCTGCAGACTGTGATGAGGTGGAGAGGAAGGGTGAGCATTGCAGCATGGCAGTGCTAGGCTGTGCTGTTTCTCTGGCCATGGGGAAGCTGGGGCCAAGCACTGTGGGAGCACAGCCCATCTTGGAGAACAGAAGAGGACACTGGCACTGGAGCCAGCCCAGCCATGGATCAGCCTCCACAACCCACCAGGTGCCAAGCCCTGACGAGGCCATGTAGGGCTGACTAGAGTAATGGGCAGCCAGAGGCAGAATTTTTGGAGCAGCACCACACTAGGGTTGCCCTTCCACAAGTCTTCCTCACGCTGCCTGGAGGCAGGTCCTCTCTGTTGCTCCTGGTGCGAGGGAGGGTCTGCTCCAATCTCTGTGTGGACTCGAATCAGTGAGATGAGTGTCCCCAGCAGCTGGTCACAGGCTTTTGCTGTTGCCTGGGGTTCCCTGGAGCCTTTTTTGAGACGGAGAGCAGCAGCCATGATCCCCCTGGGGGATTGAGGGGGTCTGGGATTGGTACTGAGTCACCACTTCCATAATGAGGTGCTGTTCCAGCAGCATTGTGCACAGGGGCCCTGCCAACCTGCAGGACATGTACCCCTTCCCTGGGTGGGACATGCTGTCTTTGCCCTGTGTCAGGGCTGGTCCCTGACACTGCCTGCCTCTGTCCACTCTGGTGCAGCCCTTGGCCCAGGCTGTCCAAAACGCCCTCGGTGCTTCTGCCACAAGAGCCTTTCCCAGGCTTTCTGCAGCCCTGTCTGTCACACCAGCTCTATCCCTCTACAGCCTCCTTTCAGGTGCCAATGGATTCACCTTCCAAATAAAGCAATGTTGGCACTCACTGGGCGTCTGGGGCTTTGTGCTGGGGCTGGGGACCTGCTGGGTATGAGGTCTGAGCTGAGATCACACCCAGCTCTGTAGCCCTGCACCCTGGGTCCTCCCTGCTTGGTGATTCTGGCCATGGTCATGAAGTCCTGGGGTGCTCTGGGGTCACAGGCAGGCTGCCTGGTGATGAGCCACTGCTCCTGTTAGAGAGGCTTAAGCCTTTGGCCTTGGGCACAGGGGCCATCTCTGGCCCTGCTGCCTCTCCAGAGACAGGGCACAGCCTGATGCTCACATGGGGCTCCTGACAGACCAGAGAGAGGCCAAGTCCCCAGGGCTCTGTGACTGCAGGATGCACTGAGGACAGGATGTAGTTGCATTCCTAAGGGCTTCGTCACTCCAGGCTGAAAGGGCCCTCTGTCCCACAACCAGGGCACTGCTGGGCAGTCATGTACACACTGACTGGCCCTTGGTGGGTCAGGGCCAACGGAGGGCTGCCAACATCTCCCAGGAGTGGCTCCAGCTCTCAGATGCACTCTTGGGACAGGGTGGAGTCTTGGACCTGACCTGCAGTTGGAGTATCACTGGGTCCCCAGCCTTCTGCCCGTGGGACACATGTCCTGTTCATCAGAGGCTGCAGGCAGCCAGCAGCAGCATTGAGCCCTCATTGTTCTGGAGCCAGCATAGGGTTTTAACAAGGTTATAACTTTTGGTATCAGATGAAGCCCAGGATCCCCAGAGCATCCCTGGGAGCAAGCATCCCTGCTCTACTGCAAGCACGTACCAGAACAGCCCATGGTGCCCAGAGCGGTGGGAGCAGGGCTGCAGGCTGCTGGGCAGGGCAGTGCCAATGCACCCAGGGCTGCTTTGGGGGCATGGAGGGGCAGCGAATGAGTTGCTAGCCACGCTCACGGGCCTGTGGGAAACCTGCTGCTCCCTTCCAGGGACTCCGGGTGTGGGGCTGCTCTCTGGGCTCTCCTCGGGGAGGGGTGGCCCAGACACGGGCTCATGGGGACAAACTCACCGTGCCCGACACAGCTGGATGCTGGCATGGACTCACCATGCCAAGACACAGACTGGGACTGAGCCTTGAACCGGGATTAGACCCGGATCAGTGCCCAGCCCTGGACTGAGAGCGAAACCAGGCTGTGACTGAGCCCTACACCAGAGCAGACTCGAATCGGGACCGGGCCGGGACGGTGAGCAGCGCCGGGCCAGGGCCGAGGCACGTGTCTAGACCGGGCCCACCAGGACTCGGCCTGGAGCCGCACGCCCAGAGCGGCCGCAGGAGCCAGCACGGAGCGGCACGCACCGCGGGCACAGCCGTGCGGGCCCGCCAGCGCCGCGGCGGCGCCCAGAGCGGCCCGTTCCCCGCGGGGCGGGGCGGGGCGGGGCGGGGCGGGGCGGGGCGGGGCGGGGCGGGGCGGGGCGGGGCGGGGCGGGGCGGGGCGGCGCGGGGCGGCGCGGGGCGGCGCGGGGCGGCGCGGGGCGGGGCGGCGCGCCCGGCCCGGCGCTCCCATTGGCTGCGCGCGGGGCCCGCGGCGCGCCCGGCTGCGTCACGGGAGCGCGCGGCGGAGTCGGGCCGAGCGCGGCGGGGCCGCCCCGCTCCCGGTCCCGGTTTCGGTGCCGGTGCCGTCGCCGTCATCGTCATGCAGGCGGTGGAGCGGGACGGGGCGGCAGGCGGCCCCGAAGGGGCAGCGGGGGCTGGTGAGGCCCCGCCGGAGCCGTCGCCGCCCAAGGCCGCCGCTGCTTTCGATCTGCTGGAGCTGGTGCGGAGCTACCGGCGGCTGGAGCTCTACCTGGAGCCGCTGCGGGACGCCGCCGAGGGCGTCCGCTCCCTCCTCCGGTAGGTGCGGGCTGGGCCGGGATCGAAACTGAGACTGAGACCGTCCCCGGGGTCTCATGTCCTTTGCCTTCCCCCGTCTCGCAGGTGGCAGCGGCCTGTGTGCTCTCTCCTGGTCTGCCTCGGCCTCAACTTCCTACTGCTCACCCTCGGCCAAGGTGCGTGTCGGGGGTCAGGGCTGGTCCCCTCCCCGGGCCCTCTGGCTGACGCTGTCTCTCCTCTTCCAGCTGCCTGGTACTCGGTGCTCGCCCTGCTGGTCGCGGTGCCGGCCCTGCTGGGCTACCTGCAGGAGACGTGCCGGGCCCGGCTCTCGGAGCCGGAGCTGGTGCGCCGGCGGTACCACAGCATCCGCAGGGAGGATCTGCGCAAGGTGCAGCTCTCGCGGCAGGAGGCCATCGCCCAGGTCAAGAGCTTGTGAGTCCCTGGGGCCTCCCCAGCGGTGGGACTGTGGGGGCCTCTGCAGCCAGGAAGACTTCTCGGAGGCTGTGGGGGGCTCGTGCCAGTTTGGCTGCCATAACCCATGTGAATGTGGGGGAACGAGGGCGTGTGTTTGTGGGGCTTTTTTGTGACTGTCTCATTCGCAGCCTGATCCAGCTGGAGGGGTTTCTGAGCGGGATGTGCTGCAGCTGTGAGGCAGTGTACCGTGTGCTGTACTGGGAGAACCCCACTGTCTCTTCCCAGTGAGTAGTACGGGGTCAGGCACCCTGGGGTGGGCTTGGTGGGGAGAGGGGCTTAGCCAGGCCTGTGGCACTGTGTTTGATGTGTTTGATTTGTTTGGTACTTGGAGAGAACAGGTGGAACACCAGATGAAGGAAGGGGTTTTATGCTGTCATGTGTGTTGCTCTGAGTTGACCACAGTATCCTGCTGCTTTCCACAGGTTTTATGGGGCACTACTGGGCACTATCTGTGTCCTCTACCTGCTGCCTCTCTGCTGGGTCCTGGCCATCGTCAACAGCACCCTCTTCCTGGGCAACACTCAGTTCTACCAAGGTATGAGATCTCCCTGGAAGTGCCTTGTGTGGGATGGGTTGGGGGAAGGCCCTCTGAAGCCAGGAATCCTGCCCTGAGCCTCTTGCAGCACCCTCACATGAGTCCACTGTCCTGTGTCAGGCTCTCCATAGACCCTGAGCTCCGCTAAAGGCAATCATGTCCTAGGGGTGGTGTGGTGTGGTCCTGGGGCTCAGCTGTTGGAGGTGAGAGTCTCTCCTGATGTGTGTCTCAGCCCAGGTGCTGTTTCCTTCTCTTCTCTATGGTGTGGCAAACCATGGTCTGGCAGTGCAGGCTGTGTGTGAGCATTGTCACCCTTTTTGATCCCTGACCCTGCTCTTTGGGAGTTGAAACACATTCAGTGCCTGTGGTAATGTATGACACAGGCTTGAAATTGTGTCATTGGAAGGGAGTGGAGCTGGAGGCACTCCCTCTTCTGTGGCTCGTGCTGGAGAAGTGTTGGATATGTCTGAACTGTGACATTGGCCCCTGCCAATGTCAGTTCCCTATCCTGAGCTGGGGCAGGTGGTGGTGAGAGTTCTCTGCTGCCCTAACTTTGATGTGTGAGCAGAGGAGGGCTCAGGACATCTGATAGGTGAATGATGCATGCCAATGCCCCACCTTGAGCCCTGGAGATCAGGTCTTGCAGTTGGCTTTTGTGTGGTGTGTCTGGGAGAGGGGAAGTGCTACCCTACTCCAGCTGTGTTCCCCTCTTCACCAGTGATAATGGAGCTCAAGGCCTCCATGGAGCAGTGTGTGGGCACCAAACCCCTCGAGAGCACTCCAGAGCCTGCTGAACCCCTGCCACCAGCTGCTGCCCCAGATCGGACCCCCACCCCCACCAGTGCAGAGGTGAGATAGGGCAAGGGCTGGCAGTTGTGGGGTGGGAGCTGCTGTCAGCGCTTGGGTCTGACTGTGCCTGTGTCCCACTAGACACTTCTTCCAGCTGCCAGCTTTGCTGGAAACCTGTGAGCTGCTCCTGAGTTGCTGGGAGGCTGCTCTCTACCCTGGGGGCTTGGCACAGTCCTTTTTGCCACATATATGTGGATGCGGTGTGAGGGAGGCAGGGGCTCACCTCACCTTCTGACACTTGTGTCATCTGTGGGGCTGCCTGGGGCCAGGTCCATTGTCCTGGAACCTGCTCAGAAATGTGGGGCCCCCTTCGAAGAGAGGCAGATGAACAGCAGGACTAGCTTTGTGAATCTCTTGTAGGACCTTACTCCTGGCAGTGTGGAGGAAGCAGAGGAGGCAGAACCTGATGAAGAGTTCAAAGATGCTATTGAGGTTTGAGGCTGGTTGGGGTGGGCTGTGCCTGCGGGGCAGCTGAGGTGGGAAAGGGACAAATGCCTTTTGGGCAAACTGGATGCTCAGGGAGGGTGACTGGGGTTGGGTGCCTCTGACTCTGTACTCACTCCCCTCTCTGTCCCATGCTGCGGGAGAAGGAGAACCAGCTGCTGGTCATGGTGAGTACTGCTGTGCCAGGGTGTGGCATCTCCTCCCAGCTGGAGCTTTGCCTGGTTTGCCAGTGGCTTGTAGAAATGCCGGGTGGAGTACCCTGGATGTTGGGTGCCTGTCTCTGGTGTGGGCTGCCCTGCAGCCCTCAGTGTGCCCCCAGCCACCCCACTGTACTCAGCTGGCTCTGCTCTCTGCAGGAGGATGATGAGAGCTCTCAGTGCTCAGCAGATTTTGACCTCAGCCTCCCGGACAATGGTTTTATGAGCAAAAATGAGGTGATCCGCAGCAAGGTGTCACGCCTGACCGAGCGCCTGCGCAAGCGCTACCCCAGCAACAACTTTGGTGAGTTTGGGAGCAGGTGCTTCTTGGGGGAGCTCAGCAGCGTGGGGTCTGTGCGCTTCTAGTGGTGACCATAGGACTGGGAGTGGAGAGAGTGGTGTGGTACCTGCCAGGGCTGTGCTGACACCTCCAATGACCCTTTCCACTCCATGGGGAGAATGTTCCCAGCACTCCTAGGAAGGACAAGGATGGGAAGGTGCAGCAATGTCATCTCTGAGCTGAGCCTTTACAACAGCTATGGATGTTCCTGTGTCATGTGCAGCCCCAGGCAG
Organism: Acanthiza pusilla; assembly: GCA_036630365.1. Lineage (NCBI taxonomy): Eukaryota > Metazoa > Chordata > Aves > Passeriformes > Acanthizidae > Acanthiza > Acanthiza pusilla. The sequence goes on from JAXCHO010000234.1 coordinate 14,046,342, forward strand.
CTGAACCCTGCCTGACCTTGGTTCTCTTTTTTCCAGGGAACTGCACAGGCTGTGCCGCCACCTTCTCTGTGCTCAAGAAGAGGGTGAGTCTTCGGCTTCTTCCCGGGTTTGCTGCTTGCACCTGGGGCAGAGGTGTTGCTCGCGTCTGGCTTGCCCTGGCTTTCTCCAGCAGCTCAGGTGTCTGGCCTCGGTCATGGCCCAGATGACCTCAGCTAAATGCTGGGTGTTGTCACATGCCTAATGGTACCAGGGATCCCTTGTGTTGTGGAGCATTTGTCCATTTATTCCTTTGGAAGCTGCCTCAGGCCAAAGCTGCATGTGGTATTGTAGAAGGTACCTGCTCTGCACCCTGGTTTAGTCCATTTCCAGTGGCCTTAGAGCTTTCTGGTGAAGCAGAGCATGGGTCTGCTAGTGGGAATGACCTGTTGCCTTATCTGAGCCCTGAGTGTGATGCTTGGCGCACAGTCCGTGGGCAGTTCTCAGAAGGAGGTATCTCCTGTCCCCTCCAGGCTCACATTGCCGTCTTCCTGCTGCCTCCCCTTCTGTGGACTTTTGGTCCACTTCACTTACTCCTGGGTTAGTCTGATATACATCTGGGGCTCACCTCCATCTTTCTCCACAGCGGAGCTGCAGTAACTGTGGGAACAGCTTCTGCTCCAGGTGTTGTTCCTTCAAAGTCCCCAAGGCCGTGATGGGAGCCACAGGTGAGTTGAAAGGTGGAGGAGGGAAGAGCTCCTCCTTCCACCTGTTCTGTCTGCCTAAGCATTTGCCCCAGCCCTGGTGGGGAGGGTAGACAGGGCATGCCCAGCACAGCCTGGCTTGGGACAGAGCACTGACGAATTTGCAGCTCTCAAAGCAGCTTTGTGGCTGGGGTCCCTAGCCCTTGGTGGGAAAGGGGGAGTATCTCTGACATCTGGTTTCCTTTCCAGCCCCAGAGGCTCAGAAGGAGACAGTGTTCGTGTGTGCTCTCTGCAACCAGGTGCTCATCAAGTGATGAAACAGGACCAGCCAGCTCCTGTGCACTGCCTGACACCTGTGACAGCAGGCAGGCACCCTTGCCACTGGGAGCCTGGACTGTTTGGATCCCAGCATGGCATTGTCCTGCCAGAGGACGCTTGCAATTGTGCTCCTCCTGCCAGCGCCAGGCTGGATGGACCAGCCCTCCTTGCCATGCACCAGTTGGGTCCCTGTGATGGGCACTGCCCACGGCTGTGCCCTGTCCCTGCAGCTGCTCCAAGCCCTGGGTGCTCTCTGGCATTTCCTGTGCCCTGCCACGTGCTTGCCCAGGCCCTTTGGCCTGGCTCAGTGATGGAAGAGCCATCCTTCCTACTCGTGGTCCTGCCTTCACCTCCTGGGTGGGGCAGAACAACCTCAGGGCTCTATCCCTACCTTTCCCAGCACTGTGCTATAAGTGACTGTATTTTTGGGATCAAGTCAGAGCTCCTCCTTCATCCCTTAGGGTCTAGACTAGCTAGGTCTTTCATCCTGGCTCAGCTGAGGCTCTGCTAGTCACTCCTATGCTCCTCGGCCTCACTGCCTGCAGGTTTAGTCTTTTACCCCTGGATTTGGCTGTAGCCCGGAGGGGGAAAGAGGGTGAGTTTAGGTTGGGCTGCGTGGCTGGGTCTCCAGTGTGAGAAAAGGCAGGAGTTGGTGCTGCTCTGTGCACTTAGTGACTGCTGCTTTCTACTACAGATTAATATATAATTGCATATAGAGAATGACCAATAAATCTCTTGTCCTCAGCTGGCTGTTGTGTCATCCCAGTGAAAGCTGTCCCAGTCCCGGGTCACTCTGACACCTCTGTGGCCTTGGCCCTGCTGTCCTGCAGGTGCTCCTGGAGAAATGGTGTGTCTGTGCCACCAGCTCTCCACACTTTACTGGAATTTCCATCTTCTGTCCTGCTGTAGCCTTGTTTGCCCCCTGCTCTGAGTTGTGTGCAGCTGCCTGTCAGCTGTGCCAGGGCTGGATCCTGCTGGGCTGCAGCCAGGGAGCACCTCAGCTCTGACAGGAGCTACTGAGCTTCCTCTGCCTCCTGTGGCTGCTCCTTCCCCTGCCCTCCCTGGGCGGTGGTCCCACCAGCTGCCTGTGTGCACAAGGATGACCTTTCCTTGTGTGAACAACAAAGCTCCCAGCTATCCCAGGAATGTGACCCTGGCTGCTGCGCAGCTGGGAACAGCCATGGTCTGGGTGCCTGCCAGCCAGCTGCAGCTTCCCTCAAGCCAGGGAATCTGGGGGAGGCAGTGCTCTCGGGCTGGCATTGTCCAGTGCCCACCAAGCAGGCTCTGACACCCACCAGTCTGGGAAGTTGCTGGAGCTCAGACCTTGCTGCAGGCTCTACATCCCACCAGCATGGGAGCTCCTATGGGGCCGACAGCCTGAGCACTCATCCTGGCTGTGAGCTTATAAACGCCTTCACATGGCAATACGGGGAAAAGCTGGACTTGGCATTTGATGATGGGGGTGTCTGTGTCATGCTGGGTGTGCAGGGGACTGGTTTGCAGTGGGCTGACTTAGTGGGGGCAGTGGAGCTGCTGTAACATTGGGGCTGTGTAGCACCCCAAGAGCTGTGGATGTGTTTGTGGGGGTGTCTGCAATGGGATGATAACTGGGCTGGGAGGGGTGAGCTCAGTCAGACAGCCGACAGTGGGAGGCAGAGGAGCTACTTGTATTTCCAGAGAAAACACTTGGAGCAATGAGCACAATGGCCATGTATGTCTGAACCCTCTCTGGGAAGATGCTAATGACACAGAATACAGAAGGCTACAGATAAACTTAGGCTGTGGGAGATGGGGTTTTATTTACACTTTTTAAGTTTTGCAGTGAAATGTCATAATTGACAATGTTTATTCCTATGGCAGTGTGCTCAGCAGTCATACATACTGAGCATACCTTCTAATAGTATTTGATTTTTTTCCCCATTTTTTTTTTTCTCAGTAGCCAGGGAGGAAGATGGATATAGTAAGTGCCTGCCCCTGCTGTGGGGCAGAGGCTGGCTACCCCATGTTCCTGGCTAGCTGTGGGGCACCTCTCCCTGGCCTGAGTGGGAGATTTGGGGCTCTGGAGGCTGACAGTGGCCATGCCCAAGGAGGGCAGAGGGAGAAGAGGTCACCCTGGAGCAGGGCAGGTGCCCAGTGCTCTTGTCAGCCGCAAGGAGGGTGGGTGCAGACATCGTGCAGCCTCAATTTCCCTCTTGTCCCAGGAGGCTCCCTGAGGCCGGGCCAGCTCCGAAGTGTCAGCCAGCCAGACACTGGGTAAATATCCTGGCAGCCACCTTCAGGCCCCCCTCACTCTTTGGGACGGGTGGATACAAGTATGCAGTGGGTAAACAGGATTGGGGTGTTCAGGCTGGGACTGGGGGGCAGCTGGCAGAGTTGAGTTGAGCGAAGGCACAGCACCCTGCTGCCATCAGAAGGGCTGGGCTGAGGACTGCCCCAGTCCTTGTGTTCCTGGGGCGGTCCTGGCTAGTGCCGGTGGGTGGCCCTAGGAATCTTTTTGGAGGAGGCAGGATGTTGTGGCATGGGAGGTCTGGCAGCGGAGCAGGGCTGGCAGGGAGCTCCAGACAGGGCTTTCAGGTGATAGGGTGTGGGGAAGACAGGGTTGGAGGCTGCCTGGTCCAGTATCTGCCCCCTACGATGCTCAGTGCCAAGCTTCTCACAAGTGCTGTGAGCTCCCAGGCCATGGATTTATCCCCTGGGGTGATGATGGAAGAAACTTCCCTGGCAGACAGTCAGACCCAGCTGTGGGGCTCCAGCAGCAGTGATGGCTCTGTCCCCCCATCCTCCTCATCTCAATGCCCTCCCAGGCTCCACGGAGTGGCAGGGGTGCCTGAGTCTCCAGTGATACCTGTGACCACTAGGAGCCACATCTCTTGGCTTGGCTGGACTGCCCAACCTCAGGCTCTGGGCACAGCACCTGGTGTGGGGCTAGAGCCATAGCCTGGGGTGGCCTCGCTCCCTCAGGGTGCCTCACTCAGTGGGCAGGACTGGGATCCCCCTCCCATTTTTCTGGGTTCCCTGAGGGAGCCCCAAGGGGCCCTTACCCAAGAACTGCAGTGAGCTGCACACAGACTTCTCTGAGGTGGAATAATTTACTGGGGTGTGGATGGGCAAGGTGTGCCTGGGCTGGGTCACAGCAGGGGTGTGTGCAAGGGATGGAGCAGGGCTGGTCTGGGGGGCTTGGGGGTGGACTCCCCTCACACACTGAGCTATGTGTGGCTCAGTGGAACCATCTGGAATGGGGAGTGGGGGAGCCCAGGAAGGGGTTGTGCTGGTCGGGGCACTTGGCCTTGAGAGGGACAGTCTGTGGGGACAGTGGGGAAGGAGGGCCCTGAGCTGGGCCAGGTTTCTGAAGGTGAGATAATCCAGGGCTGGGTGTGAGCTCAAGCTGAGGGCATGGGACGTGTTGGTCTTCTGGAACAGGGACTGGGGGTGCTAAGAGTGGGGCAGGTCATGAGGGAGCTGGGCAAAGGACACGGGTGCAGGGTGGGGGTCCCAGGTGCAGCCAAGAGGGCCAAGCAGGGATCCTAAATGAAAGCAAGGGTCTCTGGACTTCTGGGCAGGAAACCTGGGAGTAGTCAAGGGTCTCCGGTGCAGACCAGGGCTTCTAAGCATGCAGAACAAGGGTCCTGGGTCCAGTCTAAGCTCCTGGCCATGGGCGGGATCCTGGGAGCAGAACAGGGGTCCCAGGGGTGCAGAGCTGGGCTCTTGAGGCAGGGGTCCTGGTTGTGGATCAAGGCTCCCACAAATGCAGCAGGGAACCCTGGGGGTGCAAAGCTGGGGTCTGGGGCACAACCAAGGGGCTGAGATGAGCAGAGCTGGGGTCCTGGGGTGCAGCCAGGGAGGCTGAGGGTGTGATGTTGGGCCAGCGCAGGAGTCCTGGGAAAGGGCAGGGTGGGCAAAGCCCTAGTGCTGCCCAGCCCCATAGAGCAGGGGGTGGTAGAGGGGGCAAGGATAGGAAAACATGAACTTGACTGCAAACTTCATCTCCTTGTTGTGCTTCTGCCAGGGGTAGATGGCCAGGAGGAGCAGGCGGCCGCCCACCTTGCGGCCCATGACCAGGAAGCTGCCACTGAGGCTGTCAAGCTGGGGGCAGGGGCAGGCGCCCGCGTTCCTCATGTGCAGCACCATCTTCTTGGTGTCCTTGCGCTTCAGCGGGCCCAATTTCAGCACCTTCTTCTTCTGGGCAGCCACCAGCCGCCGCTCCCCGTTCTCCTCTGTCATCTCCTTGATGCGCATCTTCACCACTGTGTGGGGCAGCCATGGGGCATGGTTGGGGGAGGGAAGCACTGCTGGGGTACTGGGGACAGGAGGGTCTGGGCCAGGTGCCTGTGCAGAACAGGGGGCAGCCCATCCCTGGGGTGGGTCTCTGGGGAAGTTACTGTGTGGAGAGGCGAAAGGGTTGTTGGGGGGGTCCAGCAGAGGCTCCCAGTGACCCTCCCAAATGTCTCATTCTGCTTATCCCCCCACCAATGCCTTTTCCTGTGGTGCACCCATCCCATGCACAAAGGGTCCAAGGGAATGGCTCGGGGGTCCCCCAGGGGCTGTCCCCATACAACCCCGCCCTCTGGCTAATGCCCGCCCCAGCTGTCAGACCTAGGGGAGGCAGACCCTTGTCCAGAGGGCCTGGGAAGAAGACCCCAGCACTCACCGAAGTCACTGGAGCACATCTGCTCCATCATGCCATCTGCCTTGTGCTCCATCTCACACTGGGTGCAGATTTTGGACACTGCAATGAGAGACCAGTCACTGTCACAGTTTTCTGCTGCTGATACTTGTCACCTGAGCCACCTTCTTGGGGACACACCTGGGAGAGACCCAGCATCTCCTCTGCTCCTTGAGTAGCTGTGCTGGGGTGATGTGGGGAGGCACAGAGCACCTCGCTGTCCACGGTCATCTCCCAGGAGAGGAGGAGATATGGGGACACCCTCCCATCAGATGCTGGCACTTTGAAGCACAGCAACAGTGGGGGTGGCCCCAGGCTAAAGGGTGTCATAGCCCTGATCCTGACCCTAGGCTGCCTGTGGGTGATGTCCCCTCTCCTGCCTGAGGGGACAGCCACCCTGCAAGCAGCAGCCTGGGGCTGAGACCCACAGGTGCAGCACAGTCTCTTCCACTGGCATGGGACCCAGTGGGAGGAGAGGGACACAGCACTGTGGTGGATCTGCCAGTGACTTCCACCTCATCCCATGTTCTCCCTTATCCCGGGGCAGCTCTATGCAGGCAGCTGGAAGTCCAGCATCTCTGGGCAATGAGTGCCCAGAAGCTGATACTGTGCCCACTCGTGCCCTGTTGCAGACTCAGAGTCCTTGGCCAACTCCAATATCCTGGGCTGAGCTTCGAGAGGTGAAGGGGTGGGTGTGCAGGGGCTCCACATGCATTCCCATCCCATCACAGTACCCTTTCCACTTACCTGGTGGCGGTGTGGCTTTGCTGTTTCCAAATTGGACGGCGATGCAGAGCTCGTGGTCAGAGGGGAACTTGCCACAGTGCAGCATCTCAGGCCAGGGGAAGCCGTAGGACTCCATGACAGGGGCACAGGAGTCACGTACCACCTCACAGAGGGAGCGGCAGGGGTAGACGGGCCTGTCGAGGCACACAGGGGCGAAGAGGGAGCAGAGGAAGAGCTGGGTGTCGGTGTGGCACTGCTTGGCGAGCAGGGGCACCCAGCTGCTAGCCTGCTGCTTGGCTTCGGCCATGGTCTCATGCTCCAGCAGGTTGGGCAGCCGCATGCGCTTGTAGCCCACGTCGCGGCAGAGCTGCATGTCGGGCGGGATGTCGAGGCACTGCGGCTCCCGCCCGTAGAAGCGCCCGTGGGGCAGGCTCTCGGGCTGCCACCCATAGTAGTCGTAGTGCTGCCCGCCGCCCAGGGACCCTGCCAGCGCCAGCGCCAGGGCCAGCAGCGCCGTGCCCCGGGAGCCCGGGGGGCTGCCCGCCTGCGGCATCGCCGCTGCCCGCCTGCCGCTGCGGCCGCGGCTACCGAGCGGGACGGGAGCGCGGCTCGGCACCCTGCCCGCTCCCTTAGCGCCTCCCACGCTCGGTGCCCTTTCTAAGGAGGTTGGAGACCTCGCCGTCAGCCAATCTGCTCTGTCTGCCGGGCCCCCCGGGGCTGGGCCCCGGCTCCCCCTAGTCTGCCCACACCGCGGCCACCTCCCTCTCTCCCTCCCTCCCCGGCGTATGGTGCTCCATGCCCCTCGCCCCGCAGGGAGCCCCCCTGCATGCACCTCCCAGCCCACCCTGGCTTTGTGTGCCCATGGGGAGATGCTTTCTAGAAGGGCTGGCTCGCCTGTCCCATGGGGGCTGTTATGGCCACAAGTTGCCCCCGTCATTCACGAGTCCCTCTGCACCCGGTCCCACCTGGCACCCCAGAGGCATGCTCTGTCATGGGGCAGGGGACCCTGGTTCCTACTCTGTGCCACCCCACTCCCCACTCTTTTCTCCCAAGAAAATATGTTTGGGGTGCTGGGGTTTAAGGAAGAGGACACCACAGAAGCTTCACACTGCAGCCCTGGGTGGGCTGGGGTATCCAGGTGCCAGGTGTGCCATCAGCGCCAAGGTGATGCCATGGGCATAGTGTCCTCATGGGCAGCTCTGCCAGAATGCACCTTGGGCAGTCCATGGGCTGCTGGCACAGGCGTAGACCTGTAGCTGGGATTACACCTCCCAGCAAAGGGCTTGCACCCAGGCTCTGCCAGTGCTCAGGTTGTGGGCAAAGTTGGAGCCCAAGTGGTGTGAGGGTCCTGCTGGGACCACATTCCCCCATTCCCCTGGAGATGGGGGTGCAAGGCTTAAGACCCCATTAGAAACCCATTTGTCTGCAGGGGTTATCTGGGGCACCCCCTCCCTTTCCCGTGATCGATGCCCCTGCCTGGCCAACGGGCTTTGGGTTGCCGCTGGCCCCTGCCCACCGGATAAGGCAGCTCTGTTAATGGGCAATAGAGCAAACAGTCCGGTGCAGGCAGCGATAGCAGCTGCTCTTTGCCCCGGGCTGGGGGCAGGGACCAGCCCCAGCCCTAGCGGTGTCCATCTGCTTCGGGGCAATGCTGGGAACCTCAGGTCCAAAACGTGCCCTTGCCTTCAGCCTGCCTGCCCTTCCCATGCCCTCTGTGCTGGGCTCAGCGCTCACCACTGCATCACCCAGTGATGCTTCCTGCCCGAGGGTGGGCTGGGTTCATCCCGCCCCAGCCAAGCCCCGGAGATGGCACCATTAATGTGTAACTGCCGGGGAGACCGATAAGATACAGCAGCCTTTTATCAGGGCTGCCTGGTAGCAGGAGGGAGGGTGATGGAGGCATCAGGCTGTCACGGCAGGAGTGAGATTGTCTGGAGATAAATGCTGATAGAAAATAGGTAATCCGTGATGGATGGGTTTGGGCAGGGTGTAATTGCCATGGGAGCTGGGCTGGGAAGGGGTTGGCGAGGCCTGGGAGCAGGAGTGGGGAGATGGAGGCAGAGGGAGGCCGGGTGTGATGGGTGAAGCTGCCAGTGTGTGGATGCTGAGCACAGTGTTCTGTGTCCCTGGGCTGTTCCCCTGGCACTGCCAGCACTGTCCTGCTCTTGACCGTGGACCTGCTCCTGGCTGTCAGCCTGTCCCATCCCACAGCCCAGTCTGGTGTGCACATCCCCAGCCCCTCCCAGGAAGGTGTTGGGGGTGCTGAGCACTCTGTGCCAGCTGGCACCGCACCAGATGAAGGTGAGGGGGCTGGCGAGGCTGGGGCTGAGCAAGGGTCTCCCTGCCAGCTGGCCCAGTCCCTTCGTCTGTCATGATGCCTTCATTAGAGCCCTGAGTCACCCCCTGGCCATGCTGCGGGGAGCGGGGCTGGCCCCAAAAGAGCGGTGTCTGTCCCCTGCTTTCCCCCTGCGGGGTGTCCTGGCAGCCTTGTCTCTAAGCTGAGACTGTGCCTCTGCTCTGGGGAGTCCCTACTGCACTCGCATTGCTTCCTTAACCCTTTCCCACCCAGGATGCCCCACGGAAGGTAGGTCTGGGCTGTACCACAGAGAAGGGGACGGACCCAAGACAGCTGGAGCTGGCACCCTTCCCTGCGTCCTTCTGCACAGGCTGCTCCAGTGCCCACATTCCCGTTCTGCACACATGCAACTGTCTGTGACACTAACACTTGCTCCTGTCACTCCAGGGAGCTGGCTGTGCCACCACTTGTGTCACTGCCTGTGCCACTTGTCACAGCAGTGAGACCGGAAGCGGGGCCATGGGGGCTGCCCCCTCTGCGGTGGGGACCTCGGGGACAGCCAGCCAGGGTGGCATGGTAAGAGGACATCCCCTGGGGGTGCCCCCTCGACACTCCGGACCGTCCCTGTGGAGGACCCGTATCTGGTTGTAGCACAGAGCAGATCCGAGCCAGGGCAGCGGAAGGCTCCCAGGAAATGAGCAGCTGAGCAGAGTCCTGGCCGCCTCTTTCCATCCTTTTGTCCCCACCCACTCTCCTGCCTCAGCTTTGGGTGCTACCGACCTTACTTCTGTCAGCAGAGATGCATCCCCTGGGCCTGGGTGGGTGGGCTGAGCGGGCTGGGTGGGCTCCCTCCCTTCTTTCTGTCCCCCCATCCTCTCGTCCTCCCTGTCCCAGCCCCGTACTGGTTCCTGGGCTGCCACAGTGCTGGGCATGGCCCCTGCATCCACTGTGGAGCAGGGGCCTTTAGGAGAGGATAGCGCCCTGGGGCTGGCCATGAAGAGAGGCTCAGGAGGGGACGGCACGCTGGGGCTGCCCGTGCAGGGCCCCGTGTCCCACGGCGTCCAGCAGCTCCCAGGACAGAGCACCCTGGCTGGGGGCAGCGCGGCTCCCTGGGGGTGGTCCTGCCTGGCAGTGGCCGCGGGAGGTTAGGGCATGACTGGGGACACCGCGGGGCCGAGGTTGCCCGGGGGCAATGTGGGACCATCGGGGTGGGCAGTGGGCAGGGTCAGCGATTGCCGTGCACTTGCCCTGCGCCCACACACACTGCCGCTGCCCGGCAGCCCCAGGAATGTGCTGGCAGCGCTCCCGGCCCAGCTGCGCAGCCGAGGCTGCCCTGGCGCCCTCCCAGCCCCCACCCAGCACCTCCTGGCCCTGCCCAGTTCCTGCCAGCTTGCACACAGACCCTCCCTGTTCACTGCCGGACACCCCGATCCTGGCCCCCGGCATCTGGTCCTGCTCAGCAGGGCAGGGAGGGGGCATGTCGCATGTGGGGACCCTCTGAGGAAGAGTCCCTTTCCCTCAAAGCATGGCACCATGCATGGGGACCCTCTCTGCAGTGCTGTTTGTCCCTCCCCACCCCACCACATCTGCTCCCACCACAGCCCCATCCGTGGTGCGGGAGCACTCCTTGCAACAGCCTCGGCTCCCAGCTGGTACCTCTGCTAATGCCAGACCTTGGCACCTGGCTCTGAAACCACATCCTCCTCTGCTTGCCTGTGTGCCGGAGGATGCTGTGTCCTCCAGCGCTTGTGGACTCCTGTGGGATGTGCTGGGGGCAGTCCCTACCCTCTGTGGGGCCTGCCAGTGCAATGGGATCCTAGAACCACCCCTTTGGACGGACACAGCTGGACATGGCAATGCTGCAGGTGCCTCTCAGAGGGGTGTCCAAACTCAGGGTGCACAGTATGTAGGGTCAGTGGCCCCAGTTTGGGGCACTCTCCATGTCTTGCGTGGAGGGGCAGGCTGGGGCATTTGGAGCTGTTTTCCAGAGGCTAACAGTGTGGTGGCCAAGTCCCCCTCCCTCTCCCCCCCCAGGTGCACACACCTGGGATCTCTCAGGAAAGGTTATCAGCTAATCACGCTGTGTTTGTGCCTCCCAAATGTCACCGTTGTCCTCACTGGGATGGTGAGCTCATGCTCCCCACTATTACTGAAAGCACTCCCAGAGCTGGGGGAAGCAGCTGCCAGGCCCTTTGAAGCAGAGCTGGAGCTGCTGACAAGTTCTGACAGGCTGGAGAGGGGTTCAGCAGGCAGTGGGTGCAGGATGGAGCCCCAGGGATTGGTCCCGGGCTGGTTGCAGGGCTCCAGCTGTCTTCCATGGCCCCCAGCCACCTTCTTGGACTGCAGGGAGGGTTGAGATGATGGGATAGGGTGCAGCGCCGTGCACCCAGAGACACATTAGGGACACCCCCTGGTCCTGGTCCAGGAGCCAAGTGCAGGGGTTGAAGCAGGGGCACTGCTGGGGCATGGCTGCTGTGCTGTGGTGGGCACAGGCACGTTATTGAGGGCTGACCATTGGGGTATCAAGTGTGCCCCATGCCTGTCCCATGGGGCCAGGAGAAGGCCTGTGGCAGGTTAGCCAGGGCTAGGGACAAGGAGCGTTGTCTACAAGACAGGTCAGAGCTGCCTCACTCCAGGTGCAAGGGAAGAGCCACGCAGGGGAGTAAAGGCAGCACTGGCATCAGCCATGCCTGCTCCTGCTGCTGAGCAGCCTGAAAAATAAGCCCTTTGGGCTGAGCAGATGGAGCAGAAGGGCCAGAGCCCTGCCAGTCCCCCTCACCGTGCAGGGGTCTGGGGAGGGCAGCAGGGCCATGCAACACTTTGAGGCTGCCCCGAGCCCCTGCTGTCCGTGCTCCTACTGCCTGGGATTCCATCGGCTAAGCCAGCCCCCCTCCACCTCTGACCTGCCCTGCTGGAAGCCAAGGCACAGCATGGCATAGCACCAGCCTGTTCCTTCTGCATGGGAACCAGCAGGATCTGTCCTTGCTCTGGCTAAAACTGGAAAGCCCATGACGTCACGTCCTGCACAGGGGAGCTGGCAGACCCCAGTGGGCTCTGGAGATGCCAGGCTCTGCGGGCACTACAGGCAGGGCCAGGATTTGTGTGGTGATGGGAAACACTTTGGGACAGGTCTGTGTCCTGCCTGCAACTGGGCAAGGCTTGGTCCTGGGCAGTATGGCTGGCAGAAGGCAGCTCCCTACAGCGGGGTGATGTTCTACCAAAGGATACTCCTTGGCACGTACCATGGTCCTGCAGGCAGCAGATCCGTAGCCTGTGAGGCAGATGGAGGCCAGAACTGAAGGTCCTTTGCTGGGCTGGCTTGGTGTAGCCAGAGGAGAGAGCCCTGGGGGAACACTACAGGATGCAGGATGATGGGCAGAGCCTGGGGTGGCAAGGAGAGCTGCTCCCCCCACCCCCAGCCGCTCTCAGCCCCTCTCTGCAGCACAGGAGAGCAAACTTCATCTCCTGGCAGGCACAGTATTGCCATGGCAACCGGCAGGACCTGCCAGGCGGGCAGGCGAGCACTGACGTGGCATGTGGCAGTGGCATGCAGCATGGGGAGGAGATGGGATGCAGGGTCTGGGTTTGGGGACATCTAGGGACAGGCTTAGGTTTGTGAGCACATTGCATGTGCACCTGGGCATGTGCCTGGGGTGCATGGGATGTGCAGGCAGATGTGGGCATCTGAGTGCATGCATGAGTGCCTGTGCCAGTGTGCATGCACGTGTTAGGGTGCATGAGAGACTTCACACACCACCCCTCAAGGGGGGTCCTTTTGTTCTGTGGCACTGTCAGGGCAGGGTGTACCTCACTCTTGTGGGATGTGGGCTGGCAGGGTTGCTCTGAATTATGGGAGCAGCAGGTTTCCTGCAAAAGCTATGGGATAGCTTTGCATCTGTGGGGGAGATGAGCCCTCCAACTGGGGTCCCTGATGGCACGTGTCCTTTGGTCCCTTGGTCACAAAACCTGCCATCATCCAGAGAAGAGGGGCTGCCTACCAACCACCCCAAGGCCCTGCCTCTATTCACTCTGCCCAAAGCCTGCGCTGGTGCTCAGGGCAGGGAGCAGGAGTCAGAGAGAGCTACCCCTCCGCTGCAGACAGCTGCCTGTGCTGTGTTTGCTGTGTTCACTGTGTTAGTTGTGCATGTTAGCTCTGTGTTAGCCGTGTTAGCTGTGTGTGTCAGCTGTGTTAGCTGCATGTCTCAGCTGTGTTTGTTAGCCATGTTAACTGTGTCAGCTGTGTTGGCTGTGTGTGTTAGCTGGGTGTTAACTGTGTTAGCTGTATGTGTCAGCTGTGTTAGCTGTGTGTGTTAGCTGTGTTAGCTGTGTGTGTTAGCTGTGTTAGCTGTATGTCTTAGCTGTGTGTATTAGCTGTGTTGTGTGTGTTACCTGTGTGTGTTAGCTGTGTGTGTGAGCTGTGTTAGCCGTGTTAGCTGTGTGTGTCAGCTGTGTTAGCTGTGTGTTAGCCGTGTTAGCTGTGTGTGTCAGCTGTGTTCGCTGTGTTAGCTGTGTGTGTTAGCTGTCTGTGTTAGCTGTGTTAGCTGTGTGTGTGAGCTGTGTTAGCTGTGTTATGTGTGTATTAGTTGTGTGTGAGCTGTGTTAGTTGTGTTGTGTGTGTTAGCTGTGTGTGTTAGCTGTGTGTGTCAGCTGTGTTAGCTATGTGTGTTAGCTGTGTGTATTAGCTGTGTTATCTGTGTGTATTAGGTGTGTGAGCTGTGTGAGCTGTGTTAGCTGTGTGTGTTAGCTGTGTGTGTTAGCTGTGTGTATTAGCTGTGTTATCTGTGTGTGTTAGCTGTGTGTGTGAGCTGTGTGAGCTGTGTTAGCTGTGTGTGTTAGCTGTATGTATTAGCTGTGTTATCTGTGTGTATTAGCTGTGTGTGTTAGCTGTGTGTATTAGCTGTGTGAGCTGTGTTAGCTGTGTGTGTGAGCTGTGTGAGCTGTGTTATCTGTGTGTATTAGCTCTGTGTGTTTGCTGTATGTATTAGCTGTGTGAGCTGTGTTAGCTGTGTGTGTTAGCTGTGTGTGTCAGCTGTGTTAGCTATGTGTGTTAGCTGTGTGTATTAGCTGTGTTATCTGTGTGTATTAGGTGTGTGAGCTGTGTGAGCTGTGTTAGCTGTGTGTATTAGCTGTGTTATCTGTGTGTGTTATCTGTGTGTGTTAGCTGTGTGTATTAGCTGTGTGAGCTGTGTTAGCTGTGTGTGTTAGCTGTGTGTGTTAGCTGTGTGTGTTAGCTGTGTGTGTGAGCTGTGTGTGTTAGCTGTGTGTGTTAGCTGTATGTATTAGCTGTGTTATCTGTGTGTGTTAGCTGTGTGTGTTAGCTGTGTGTGTTAGCTGTGTGTGTTAGCTGTGTGTGTTAGCTGTATGTATTAGCTGTGTTATCTGTGTGTGTTAGCTGTGTGTGTGTTAGCTGTGTGTGTTAGCTGTGTGTGTTAGCTGTGTGTGTTAGCTGTGTGTGTTAGCTGTATGTATTAGCTGTGTTATCTGTGTGTGTTAGCTGTGTGTGTTAGCTGTGTGTGTTAGCTGTGTGTGTTAGCTGTATGTATTAGCTGTGTTATCTGTGTGTGTTAGCTGTGTGTGTGTTAGCTGTGTGTGTTAGCTGTGTGTGTTAGCTGTGTGTGTTAGCTGTGTGTGTTAGCTGTATGTATTAGCTGTGTTATCTGTGTGTGTTAGCTGTGTGTGTTAGCTGTGTGAGCTGTGTTAGCTGTGTGTGTTAGCTGTGTGTGTTAGCTGTGTGAGCTGTGTTAGCTGTGTGTGTTAGCTGTGTGTGTTAGCTGTGTGTGTTAGCTGTGTGTGTTAGCTGTATGTATTAGCTGTGTTATCTGTGTGTATTAGCTGTGTGTGTGAGCTGTGTTAGCTGTGTTGGCTGCCAGAGCAGACGCGCTGGCAGGGCCCCGCGCTGCCTCCAGCATGGCCCAGGTGTTGAGAGAAGGGCTGGCTGCTCTCCTGCCTGCTGAGGGCCCTGTGCCCAGCTACTGCATCCCTCTCGCCCCACCACAGCCCCAGCTGGGAGCCCCCCCTTCTTCTCCTCTCGGGAGAGCCTCTGTTCCCCCCGTTTGGCATTTCTCCGGCTCTAATTGAGCTGTCAATGGGCAGAGATAACAGGGAATTCGTTAGCTGTACTCTTTGATGTCTGCCCGCGCTGTGATCGCAGCACCAGCTGCAACTCCTTCGCAAACAAACAGCTTCAGACGAGGGCCCTTGGCACGGCGGGCTGCCAGCCCCACGGTCGACTCCCCAAATCCCTGTCGGGACAACCTCACGGCCGCTCAGACCCTCTGTTACCTCCGGCACCACCCCCTCGGCTGCCAAGTTTCCCCCAGGGACCTACAGCCGCATCCCAAAGGCATCCGGGCTCCGGCACTCGCCGTGCCAGACCCCCGGGACGCACAGCAGCAGCCCTCCCTCGCAGCCCCCATAAGGGGCCAGCCCCGGGACAGCCGGCACCGCCGTCCTGAGCAACGGGGCCGCGTCCTCCGGGGGCTCCGTGTCGGAGGCGGCGGGTGCCCATCCCCGGTGCCTCGGGGCGGGCCGCGGCGGACCGGGCGGCTGCGCACACGGGGCGGCCGGGCCCGCCTCCGCCGCTCGGCTCGGCAGCACCGCGGACAGCGCCCGGCTCCGCGCGGCTCCGCACGGCCCCGGAGACGGCGCCGGTTCGGTCCGGTCCCCCCGGCGCGGCACAGCCCGGCCCGGCGCCCGCCGCGCCATGGCCACGGAGGTGGGTGCGCGGCGGCACGGCGGGGGCACCCCGGCGGCGGCACCCCCGGGCCGGGCTGCGGCGGAGCCCCTCCGCCCTGCGCTGCTCGCCGCCAGCCGCTGCCTGGGCGCGGCGGGGACAGGGCTCCGCGTGGGCTCCGCTGGTGCGGGGGGACAGCGTGGGGCTGGGGTCCGTGGGGAGGGGAGTGTGGGGCTGGGGGCTGCGAGGGCTTCGTGTGCACAGAAAGACCGGCGGGGTGCCTGAAGGGCTGTGGGGGTGCAGGGGGGCTGCAGGGTGCCCTTGGTGAAGGGAGCAGCGTCGGTCTGGGTCGTGCTGTGGGACTGGGGGTTCCTCTCCCAGATGCCGTGGGTCGGGCGCGGGACAGCGTCAGACGGTCTGTGGGGCACACTGCAGGGAGTAGCCCCATGTCACCCAGGGCAAGCACAGGGAGGGGCCTGATGCCCGCCCTTGGCACAACTTGGCCTCTGCATTCCCTTCTTCAGCCACCAAAGCTGCCTCACAACCCGGAGCTCGAGGGCTGGCACGGGCTCTCACACCCTGTGGGGAGCCAGGGCTTACCACCTGCTTCTGGGCCTGCCGGTCATTTTCATGCAGATGCCCCACTGCAGCCTGCCCACCTGCTGTGCCACTGCTGCAGCCCCACTGCCCAGTCCCTGCTCCTGCTCGGCTTGCTGCCAACCTCCCGCCTCAGAGCTTTTGGGTTGGCTATGTGCTGGGGCTCTGCTGGGGACAGGGGGCTGTCCCCTCCCCGGGCCGTGGCCCACTGGTAGTGCATGCTCCTGCATGCAGGAACCGCTGGTGGTGAGGCCAGACACTAGCCCGGGGCGGGGAGCACATGCACCCCCCTGACTCCGAGCAGGGGCCTGCCACAGCCTCCCCCCCTCACCATCATCCGCCCCTCGCCCCTGGCCTCGCACCTCCAGTGCAGAGCTGTGCTCATGGCATGACACAGCCTGGGCCAGGGGCTCCCTGCCCCGGGGTGTGTGAGCCTGCAGCCGCTGACAGTGGGGGAATGGCGCTGCTCCCCAGGCCCTCAGTTGTCCAGCAGGGATGCCCAGCACCCCTGGCTGTAGCCCCCCCGTCTCACCCTCTGCCCCCAGGTGCACAGCCTGCAGGAACTGCGGCGCAGCGCATCCCTGGCCACCAAGGTCTTCGTGCAGCGGGATTACAGCGACGGGACCACATGCCAGTTCCAGACAAAGTTCCCCCCTGAGCTGGAGAGCCGGGTAGGGAGCCTGACAGGTTGTCAGGGTGGGGGGGGGTGCCCTATGGCAGTGCCCTATGGGGGCTCAGAGGGGAGAGGGGTCTGAAGGTGTGGGAATTCATGGGGTGTTGTGTGGCCCTGCACCAGCCAGTGCTGCTGGATGCATGAAATCACAGCTATCTTGGCTGGTGTGCAAGGACTTTGGTGCTCCTGGGGACCGGGAGGCTCTGGTGAAGGCTGCAGGCTCAGCAGATCTTGGTATGCGTGGGAGGTGGGCAGGGGCCAGCAAGCTGGAGGCATCAGCTTGGCAGGGAGGAGAGGGTTAAGCGCTCTTCAAGGTCTCCAAGGAACGGGGACTAGGCAGTGCAGGGAGTCAGTCCCTGGCCAGACTCCTCTTCACCCTGGTGTTCTGTCCTAGATTGAGCGGCAACTTTTTGAGGAAACTGTGAAAACCCTAAACGGCTTCTACGCCGAGGCGGAGAAGATTGGGGGCAGCTCATACCTCGAGGGGTGCCTGGCCTGTGCCACTGCCTATTTCATCTTTCTCTGCATGGAGACACATTATGAGAAGGTGCTGAGGTGCAGGGGAGGGCTCAGGGATGGGTACAGTTGGCAGTGGGCACAGGGATGGCAGAGGGAGAATGGGGCTGGAGGTCAGAGCACACAGCAATGCTGGCAGGCCCTGAGTGTCCCTCCCTGTGCTGACAGGTCCTGAAGAAGATTTCCAAGTACATCCAGGACCAGAACGAGAAGATCTATGCGCCACGGGGGCTGCTGCTCACTGACCCCCTGGAACGTGGCATGAGAGTCATATCCTTTGGGCAGCAGGGTGCTTGGGGGATGGCAAAGGGTGAAGGGACACTGGGTGTGGGTGCGTGGGTGCTGGACAACTGGGCTGGCACATCTCACTGATGATCCTTAGCAGGGCCCAGATCGAGATCTCTATCTACGAGGACCGGTGCAGCAGTGGCAGCTCCAGCAGCGGCAGCTCCAGCAGCAGCAGCGGTGGCGGTGGGGCAGGGGGCCGGTGACTGGCAGGGAGTCCCTGCAGGGACTCTTTCTGCCGGGATAGTGGCCTGTCTGAGCTCCGCAGGCTGCACTACCAGAGCACCCGCTTCTGAGCCCAGGGAGAGCAGGAGGGGGAGGCCGGGGCTACCCAGTTGGGCTGCCCACCCCCGTCTGCTCTGTATCCCCTGCAGTGGGTCTGCCCCTGCTCGGACCCACTGTGTGCAGGGACTGGTGCTGGGGCATCCCAGATGCTTCCCACTGAGCCAAACTATTGTCAGGGGGCTCCTACAGCCCTCCATGTGCTTGGTGCTGCTGCCCCTGCCCCAGGCAAAAGGAGCTGGCCCTGCTATGGGCAGTCTCAGCTGGCAGTGTCCCTGTTGCCATGCGCTGGGGAGCAGTGGCACTGGCAAAGCCCCAGGCAGTGCTAAGCAGGGAATGCACGCTTAGCCCCATGCCCACAGACACTGACAGCTCTTGCTGCACCCCCTCCTTGGGGCACCCTGCTCTTGGTGCTGTGGTGTGGGCTTAGCTGCTGCTTGTCCACTGTTCAGGGGGCCTGGCAGAGCACTGGTGCCGCTTCTTCTGCATGATAGGCCATGCATTCACCCCAGCTCTGCCCCACACACTGCCCCATTGCTGATCCCTTGGACCCCTCCCCCATCTGGCACTGCATCCTCGCCAGCAGCATCCTGCAGCTCTGCCATGACACTGGGCACTTGCTTCTGCTCCCTGCATGACCTGCTGCCATCCCCTGCTGCACCCAGGAATCTCTCCAGCACAGTGTCCAGGGAAGGGAGGTGGAGTGCTGGGCATGATGCCACCCCCGTGCCATGTGCCCTGTGCCCATGGGCTCATTCATGGCCCAGCACAGCTGAGGCTGAGCTGTGGCATGGGTCAGACACGCTCCCTGCCCAGTCCTGGCTGAGCTTGCTTGTGCAGGGCTGCCAGCAGCCACCTGCCTGCTCTGCCCCATGACCTGCCCGAATGCAGGGAGGGTGCCCAGTGGAGCAGCTCCACAAGGACCCTTCCTCTCACACTGCTGAACCCTCCCCTGCCCACGTGTCCTGCATGCATCTGCCACTAGCGCCCCAATTCTCAGCCTGGCCTGTAAGAGGGGACCTCAAGGGGCACCTGGGCCTGGCTGCAAGGTGTTGAGGTTCACAGTCCAGGGTCAGATGGGGGAAGGAGGAGGGTCCCTGTGACATCCAGCACCCCGAGGAGAAGAATTCCTGTCTGGGTGCAGGGCTGAACCGAGCTGGCATTTCTTTCCTGGGGACCTGGAGGGAGGACTCTGCCCTGTGGGACTCCCTTTGGCTCGGTCATGACGTGTGTGTGGGGTGGCCCTGGCCTCAACGTTCCTGCTGGAGCCCCCCCCTGCATGGAGACCTTCCTCAATAAACCCCACGCTTCTTCCCCCACTGCCTGCCCTGCATCTTCTTGTGTTGGAGAGGTGAGTGGGATAACACTGGGGGCACAGAATCAGGCTGGGGATCCCTTTTCACACTGGGTTGCGCAGAGCCCCAGGAGGGTGAGCATGGAGGAAGGGAGGGGATGAGGTGGAAGGGGCAGTCTAGCGGGGTAAGGACAGACCTGTGTAGCAGTCATGTGGCCCTGGGACAGGGACACACAAGGAATACAGTGCAGGAAAGGATTTATTCAGTTGGCACCAGCAGGTGCAATCGGCACAAGGCTGAGGGGGAGCAGGGAACACCTGGCTGTGCCAGAGCAAGCTAGTTGTGCTGGCAGCGTCCACCAGCAGCCAGGGAGAAGCCGTGGTGACAGTGGCAGTGGAAGGAGCCATGGCTGTTGTGGCAGATATGGTCGCAGGGGCCAGGCTGTGCCTGGCATTCATCTATGTCTGGGAAAGAAGGGGAAAAGATCAGAGCTGTGCCAAGGGTACAGGGATCATCTGGCATGGGCAGAGCAAGGGATGGAGGGGGCATGAGGGGGGCAGCTCCAGGGCTGGGTGAACCTGGGACATGAAGGCAGGTGATGCTGCCACTGCTTGGTCCCAAGGCTGTTGGGTGACAGATGTCTCCTTACTCCACCAACTCCTACACAGCCACAGTCTGTCCATCCTAGCCCCCAGCCCTAGGGCTGTGAGCACAACTGGGCACCCCTGCACATCCCTGCTGACAGGGCAGCCTGGCAGCACCAGGCAGCGGCAGGTAGCTGGGCACTGCAGGTACTCACCCAGGCACCGGCTGGCAGCCGGATCAAGGGGACGGAAGCCTGGGTGGCAGCGGCAGGTGTGGGCCCCAGGGGTGTTGATGCAGAGCTGGCTGCAGTTGTGCAAGCCCTGAGCACACTCGTCGATGTCTGGTGGTGGGGAAGAGAGCAGCGTAGGGTTACAGCATACAAGGGGGAACAGCAGCACAGCCCTGTTGGGGTATGGGGCAGGGCTGCTTGCTGCACCCCAGCCCCTGAAGAGCTGCACATTTGGCTGTGGCCCCAGTGCAGAGCTGTCCAGGGCCACTGTCACCCTCCAGCCAGCTCCCGGCCCTGGGGTGGGAAGAGCTCAGGTATGCTGGGGGTGCTCCCCATCGTAGGCTCCCTCCCCGTGCAGCCCCAGGGCAGGGTGGGCAGAAGCACAAGCACAGCCCTGCTCCGCAGAGTGCAGCAGACCAGGTTAATAGATGGGATATAGTTTATTGGGGGTTCTCTGGGAGAGGGGCTGGAAGACTGTTGGGACTAAGCAGGGTCTGACTCCAAACAGTAGGGTCAATATGTTAAAAAACAGACTGGGAGGGTCCTGCCCCTGCAGGGCTGGAAAGACCCTCCTCTGCCAGGGCTGGGGAGGTGGTCCCCATCACCGAGGAGGGGGCAGGCAAAGCACACACGTCGCAGGCCAAACCAGCAGGCACATGGTACAGTATCGAGGCGACGGAGCAAGCGACCACCGGGGAGGTGCCAGCATGGCAGGAACAGCACTGGGGCAGTGGGGTGCTGGGGAAGGGGCGCTGCCGGGCTGCCCCAGGGCTGCTTTCCCAGAGATGGTGCACAGGACAGCCAGGTCTGTGCCCGTCCCACTGCAGGTCGCCCCGGCAGGTCCCAGCCGGCACTTCCAGGGTGGTTCGACATGGACAGAAAGAGAAAAAGAGAGACAAGGCAGAGGCCAGCCCATCCTTCCGCCAAGGCTGCTCTGGCATGTTACGGGCAGGGGTTAAAGTGCATAGAGGCAAAGGCAGAGTCCGAGGACTAGAGGGAGGAGGGCACTGTGGGGGAGCCCAGGCCAGTTCCCAGCAGAGGGATATCCCCCAAAAAAGGCCACTTGAGCTGCACAGAGAAGGAGCAAGAGAGAAAAAGAGAAAGAGAAGGACAGTCAGTTGCAGCTCAGTGGGAGGCACATGATAAATAGACACAGAACCAGGGTTGAGATAGCTGGGCTGCCACCTGACAGGTTGCAGGATGTGGCCTGGCCTTTATCGGGGGTGCTTTGGGGCTGATGCCAGCTAGCACGGGGTCAGGGTGTCCCAGCTTTCACTCACCCACACAAGCTGTGCCATCCTCATTTGGCTCAAAGCCCCGACTGCAGCGCTTGTTGCTGCGACAGCGGTACCCGCCATAGGTGTTGATGCAGACAGGCTTGTCCCGGGGACAGATGAAGGGGAACTCAGTGCACTCATTTGTGTCTGCAAGAGGGTCCTCAGTGTGAGACGGCTGGGCAGAGTGCTTGGGGCTGCCAGCCCCTCCAGGTCCCCCAGTACACACTAGATGGCCACCCCAGTGGTAGCCACGCATAAGCCATGCCTCTGCCCAGGAGGTTCACAGCATGGCCATAGCCACCCTGCTGCATCCCTGCTGCCCCTCCGTTGCTCATGGCTCCAGCACACTGCTTGCCACATGCCAGCCATGCCTCCTGCCCCAGCACAGCACTCTCACCGCTCCCTGTGACACCATGGTGTCCCTCTGGAGCTGTACTGTTGTTCCATTCCCAGGCCATGTGCCAGGGAGGCAGCTGTACCCGGCACTGAGCCATGTGGCAGGCAGCCACCTCCCAGTTTTAGAGTGTCCCCATGGGACAATGCTGCAGCACACCTGTGCCCCCAGCAGCCACTCACCTACACAGCGTCCATTCTCGTGCTGGGAGAATC
Source organism: Acanthiza pusilla (assembly GCA_036630365.1). Lineage (NCBI taxonomy): Eukaryota > Metazoa > Chordata > Aves > Passeriformes > Acanthizidae > Acanthiza > Acanthiza pusilla. The sequence goes on from JAXCHO010000234.1 coordinate 14,068,046, forward strand.
CCTGCCCGCACTGCATATGGGGAGAAGCAGAGACAGCTGGGATGGGGAGCAATCAGCCCTGGGTAGCCACTGAGCCAGCAGAGCCCAGCCCCTCGTTCCTGTCCCCAAAGTCTTGCACCCTACACCCACACCTGGCCCTCACCTCCAGCGGGGCAGGCATGAGTGGCTCCTCCACATCCAGAGGGTAGGGGATCTCCAGGACAGAATTGGTCTCACTGCTCGCCACAGCTCGTGACACCACGCGGCCATCCGGCCAAGTCACCTCCAGGCTGCTGGCTTCGTCATGCCCTGCAGGCGGGCAGCCCATCAAAGGGAGGGTCTCCGGGGTGGGCAGGGGCTGAAAGGAGGCCAGCGGGGTGGTAGGGATGGGAGGGGCAAAGCCTCCCCTTGTTCCCTGAGCCCAGGTGCTTCTGCTGACAGCCCATGCACATGGAGGTACTCTGAGGGGTGTACATGGGGACAGCGGGATGACCTGCCAGGGGGCAGGGACACCCCTGAGAGCTTGGCTGCTGGACATGCTGAGCCAGGAGAGGGTTAAAGGGTAGGGAAAGCCCTAGTGCCTGGGCAAAGCAGCAGGCAGGGGATGGGAAAAGGGGCCGCTGCCCCTTGCAGCAGAGCTGCAGTGGCTGGGTACCCTTCCCACAGCCTTGCACGGAGCCCACCATACCCAGGGTGACAGTCATGGATGACTACTGTGCTGCAGGACACCGGGGCAGCAGACACGGCCCCTGCCCAGGGGAGTGCCAGAGAAGGCTGGGGGCGGAGGCAGCCCCTTGACCCCCCGGCTCACCCAGTCCGAAGTGTGCCACAGGCTCCATCTCGCAGAGATAGCCAGAACCGCCGTCGATGATGCGCAGGTGGGCCCCGCTGCGCCGCGTGAACAGCACCACTTTGGCTCCCCGTGCAAAGGCCCCGAAGCGAGTACGGGGGATGACACGCAGCCAGTTATTGCTGGTGCCCTGCGGGGGAGGAGAGAGCAGAGAGACTGAGTTAGGAGGGACAGAAGGGATGGGTACAACACAAGGACTCCCTGCTTGACTCACCTGAGTGCCCTTGAAGATGGAGAGTGGCTGTGCCATGGACTCGCCATGGGATAGGATGAGGTCCAGCATCCCATCGCCATCAAAATCTGTCACTGCACCTCCTGCAAGGACAGGATCATGTTGTGCCTGGGGCCTGGCCCCATGTCTCCCAGCACTAGACCTTGCTGCTGCTGTGGCCTTCCACCACAACAGCAGCGCTCCCAGCCATGCAGGGACAAAAGGGAAGATAGGGTGACTCCAATGCAGGAGTAAGGGTCTCTGTGTGGTTGACATCCTGTAATCAGGTGTGTTGGCACCCTGGGCAGTGGGGGGGACAGGCAGTGCCTGGAGGGCTATGGGTCACAGGGAGCTGCCTGGCCTCCTCCCAAATGCAGAGATTGGCTTTGAACAGTGGGCACCCAGGAAGGGGCCCTCCAAGAGTGCATCCCTGGGGTACTGGAGATGGCATTGTTGGCTGGGTTTGGGTGGAGGGAGGAAGCATGGGCCTGCTCCTGAGTGATGGAAGCTGCAGGCTGCTGGTGGGGAGCAGGCAGATAACAGCCAGGCGTGTGGCATCCTCAGGCATAGAAGGTGCCAAAGAGTGCTGTGGCAGATGGACTTCCCCTGCCAGAGCAGGGTGGACGCACCTGTGCCCCGTCCCTCGGGCTCCAGTGCATCCCCTGGATTCAGCTCTTCCACGATGGGGTCTGAGTGCTCTCTGCGGATGAGCCTGCCGAGGACACACAGGGTATTAACGCCAGCTCCTGCAGTCCTCAGAACCTTCCTGGGCATGTCTGTCCCCTCCTGCAGAATCATGGTAGGGGGGACAGCCCTGGTGGCTATGGGGTGTGGATGGGGGATGTGACTGTCCTGTCCGTTGGCACATCTCCATTCCACGTAGGGGCAACAGGGGTTTCATGAGAGCTTCTGGGTCTGAACTGGTTGCAGAATAGCAACACCCTCTGTTGCATCCCTCTGCAACCTGGAGATGTCTCCAAGGGGCTCCTTGACACAACCTTGCCTCTACCCACCCACGGCTGCAAGCACAGGGTAGACAACCAGCTCTCACCACCCTGCACACCAGACAAGGAGGTGCTACACAGAAGTAATGAGGAATTGACCCCCACAATTAACAGGAGCCATGAACAAGCTTCCACACGGCTGCTAATCAGCGGTGCTGGGGACCCCAGGGGCAGCTGCAGGCACGATCACAGTGACTGGTAATGATGCCAAGAAGGGCTCAGTCACGATGCCTTTTATTAGCTGAGCCCGAGCCGTGGCACTGCTGGAGCAGAGCGCTGTGAGCCTGGCTGTGCTTGACTCCCAGAGCGGGGTGCAGGCTCTCCGGGTCCCCTGGGCTCCTACCGGAAGAGGCGGTTGGCGGAGGAGCCGCGGTAAGCGATGTTGTTGAAGAAAACCTCCAGCTCCTGGTCATTGTCGAAGTCAGCTGCGATGACGGTGCGGACGGGGGAAGGCATGGAGAACTTGGGGGTGGCGATGTCCTGCATGAGGGATGGGCATAGCCTGGCAATAGGCACAGGAAGCAGAACACCGGGTCCTGCTTTGCTGCCTCGGGTCCTTCCCACTGGGAAGTGGGGTCAAAGACAATTCAGAGTGAAGCCAGCCCCCCTGGCCGAGGTGGCTCAGTGGCAAAGCCATCAGTGCGGGGGGGTGCCAGCCCTCACCCGGAATCGGACGCGCCCAGGAGCTCCACTCTGCAGGTAGAGGCGGTGCGGCCCGTTCCAGTTGCCATAGACGATGTCCACTCGGCCGTCGCGGTTGAAGTCAGCCAGCGCCACACCGCGTCCGTGCTGGTAGGGGTCATCCAGCCCTGGGGAACCGCAGGGGGACAGGGGGAGACGGGAACCCCTCCCTGCCTCCTTGACCCCAGCACACTTCCTAGGATGTGCCCCATCGTCCCCAGACGGGTCCTCCACGCGCAGGGCTGCATCCCTGCGCTGATGGATGCCCCCATGCATCTCAGCCACTGCCCAGTGGGGCTCTGGGTCCCCAGGGCTGTCCCTCCACCCTGCACTCATCCAGCACAGGCAGGGACAGACAGAGCCAAGCCCTGCCCTGAGGTCCCCAACGTCTGGGTGCTCCCCCCAGCTTACTCTACTCACCCACAGCAGCCGCCACGTCCCTGTATGTCCCGTCCCCCCAGTTGTGGAAGAGGAAGTTGGGGCTGTTCTCATTACCGCAGAATATGTCAGAGGCACTGTCGCTCAGGATGGGGCCCACGGCCACCCCACGGCCCCCTGGGGACAGCAGCCCGGGGTGAGGGGACAGTTGCCCCGCGGGAGTTTTTGCTCCCCATGTTCCCTCAGTGTTGCCCAGCCGGTGCTCTCAAACACCATCCCCCCCATACCCCCAATTCCCACCTCCGGTGTCTCCTCCTTGCCCACCTCCAATCCCTCTCATCAGGAGCTAATTGGGCCTGGCAGCCGCTTGTGTCGCTCCCAACCCTAATCACTGCCATCGCCATGGTGACAACACTCTTAATTAGTGACAATATACCGCTGGGGCATGCAGCAGTCCCCGCAGCGGTGGGGCAGCATGGGGCGCAGGTGGGCTTGTCCCCCCCTATGCCTACGTTCCCAAACCCTGCTGCCTGCGCCGTGGATGCTGTGAGCTCTGTAGGGATCAGCCGCGGTGATGGTGAGCACAGGGGTCCTGCCAGGCGTGCATCCCATGGCCCTGGTTCCCTTCCGCGGGCCGTGGGGCTGCCACTAGATGGGGCAGTCAGGCAGCCCAACGCGCGGCACGGACCTCCGGCTACACTGCCCTGCCACAGCGGGGTCTCTCACCCTGCAGTGCCCCGTCCCCTCCTCAGGGTCACAGCAGACGGGTACCTGTGTACTTGCTGACGCCAGCCTGGGCGGCCACATCCACCAGCACCACGACACCACGGGCAGGGTCACTGGCAGCCACATCCATCTCAATCAGGGCATGGGGGCCCACGTTGCCGCTGGCATAGTTGGCTATGTAGATGGAGTACCTGCCGGAGCCCTGCAGCCGGCAGCACTGCCTCAGCACCCACTCACCCAAAACTCATCTCCACGGGGACCACAGGATGCCTGCCGTGAATGCTTTTATTGCTCCGTGGGAGCAGGCACTGCTGTTGTGTGCTGAGCAAGAGCTCTACAAAGCCCACGGCAAAAAGCATCCCAGGAGTAGGGATGTGCCCCATTGCCTCCAGGAGCTCTCTGGTCACAGTGCGGGCACGGAGCACATTACCCCCCCTGCCAGCATCCCCACTGTGCCAGGTCCTCCCAATCTCCACCGCCCCCTTTGTCCCGTGCAGCAGCTGCACCCTGATTTAGCGATAATCATTTGGAAACAAACCGCTGGAGGAGGAGGACGAAGAAAGAGCAGGTGACAGGAACATAAATCACCTCGACAGGCACGTTTATCAGCTGGTGGCAACCGTGTGGACAGGCATCCACAGTCTCTACAGCTGGGGGGATTGCCAGCCCTGACAGTCAATAGGCAGCTGGGGGGCACCCCTGGCCCAGGTAGGGGGTGGGAAGGGACTGGCAAAGGGAACAGTCCCCTAGGACTCCACTGGAGGGGCACTGGGGGTGGGAAGGGGGCAGAGATGCCCCTGTCCACAGAGCCCTGCCTGCTCACCGTCCGGTCCACGCAGGCAACGGAACGCCCGGCAAAGCGGCTGGCCACGTCTCGGTTCACCTCGTCACTAAGGATGTCCTCCCAGCGCCCATTGCGGAGCTTGAAGAGCTTGTCCGTGTAGGTGGCCATGCCTGGGGGAGGTGGCACAGGTCAGTGGGCTCCAGCACCCTGCCTCCTCCCAAGGAGGGTGCTTTGCAGCAAGGGAGGCTGTGGAAGAGGCACCCTTTTTCCAGAGCATCCCAAATATCTGCTGTCCCTACAGTGCCATAGGGCTGGGCGGCTGCAAGAGCCCTGTGACCCTTAAGGGCCACTGGGAGACACACAGAAGAATCAACTCATTAAGCTAAAATATGTCCCAATGGGGCAAAGCCCTGTAGATCATCCCCAGGAAGGTTAAAAAAAAAAAAAATATTATAAAAGAAATCGATTCAGTGGCAGGCACAGTCAGCGAGCTACACTGCTCGTGACAGCGCCAATAGCAGAGCCTGATTTAGGGACAGGTGTGCCAGCAGCCACCGCCAGCCTGGGTAATTAGGAGCATGGGGAAGACAGATCTGCCGCCTGGAGGTCAGGGACACAGGGCAGAGCTGGGCTGGAGCACCAAGCCAGGGAGCTCTGGGGATTCTGAGGGCCAGACTGGCGCACGTAAGCCCTGTTCCCACAACAGCCATGCCAGGAGCAGGGACAGCACCAGAGGGGCAGGATTAGACCTGACTTGGTCCAACAGGCACAGGAGAGCCAGGAGATGGAAGGGGAGGTGGAAGGGCACAACTGCTGCAGGGCACAGCTGGGATTTGCCATGCTGGGTCCCTGTGGCAGGACAGCGCTGGGGGCAGAAGGGAATCTTCTGTCCCACTTGGGGTGCCGTGAAAAGGGTGATGGGCAGCTGGAAGTGCTGACTCGGTGGCTGGCTGGGCTCAGTGTCCCACCCGTGCTGCCATCAATCAATGGAGCCACTCAACTGAGAAATTAACTCCAGCCCGCACACATCCCTCACACACCGAAGGTCGCGGGCGGCCATGCCAGGGGCTCCCCCCGTGCCTGGGGCTCAGCCGCCGGCAGGGCTCACCAGAGAAGGCGTTGTTGGTGTTGAGGAAGTAGATCTCCTCGCGGCCATCGCCGTCGATGTCACAGGCCGTCACACCGATGGCGTTGCCCTGCCGGTCCCGCAGTGCATAGTATGGGGAGCCTCGCTCATCCTCTGCCAAGTTCACCAGCCGCCCCTGTGCCTTGTCATACTTGAGCACCAGATTGGGGCCGTTGTACCTGTGAGGGTGAGCAGGGGTGATGGCTTCCCAAGGCCTGGGGACAGGATGAAAGCTCCTGTCTCATCCCTGGGGGGACACTGGGTGCGATACTGGATTTTCCCCATGACAGGCACTGCAGAGACCTGCACGGTCCATGGAGGCCAAGGACCCTGTCAGGCATCTCATGTCTGGCAGCACCAGGACAGCAGTGGGGGCCAGGCAGATTAGCAGTACAGGATGGGGTGCAGGTCCCTGCTTGCAGAGCTTTCCCAGGGCAAGGAAACCGGCACACAAGGCAAATTCTCTCAGCACGGTGTGTCCCACTGGCTCCTCGCCTGCTCCTGCCCAACGCACCAGTAAACAAGTTATACAACGGGCACCACGACTGCTTACAAAACCCCAGCTGGCTGCTTGACTCAGCACAGCTGGGAGTGGTGGCCCAGACCCCGCCAGGGCTCCCAGTGCTGCCCATGTTTTCCTGCCTAAGTTATGCTCAGAGCAGCAGCAGGGCCAGACTCTGCCTGCTTGCCACCGTAGTGCCTCTATCCAGCTGGATGGGATCTGTGAGGGTAGAGAACACTCTCCAGGTGGGCACACCTGTGTGTGCAAGCCTCCTTTGGGGGTGAGGATGGTGGTACGTACACAGACACCCAGCAGCAGCAGCTCTCAGCAGTGCCAGCACACACAGAGTCTGAACCATGGTCCCTGCTGTTCCTGACCAGGGTTGGGCCCACTGGCAGCAGCTGCTCCGTGTCCAGCACTGCTTGGGCACTGGCGGTGCAGCACACAGCTCCCTGCTTCCCCGGCTCCTGCCAGCCCTTCCCAGCCATCACTCCAATAAAGGACTATAAAAAACCTCCAGCCAATTAACTGAATCTCCGGAGAGCGCTGAGTCCTGTCAGCAGTACTGAGACGGCTTGGGGACACGCTGGCTGTGCACTGCAGGGTGGACTCTAGCTGCTGGGCAGCTGCCACCACCCCACAGAGAGGGGACCGATGGGGGCACTCATGCAGTCCCACACAGGCACTCAGCTGGCATCAACACCCTGCGTGGGTGGACACACACACACACTAACAGGTGCATGCAGACCCCCACCCACCCACCCACCCTTGTGCACAGTCCCCCACAAGACCACAGAGGAGGGAGAAATTCCTGTCCACAGCAGGGCTGTCACTGAGGCATTAGGTGCACCACTCACCCTGCTACCACAATCTCGAAGTCACCATCGGCATCCAGGTCGGTGACGGCCACACCATAGTTGAGCTGTGTGGGATTGCTGTCGTAGTCGGGCGGGAGAAAGCGGTGGGTGACGGCTGCGAACATGGGCTCGCTGCGCTGGGAGCCCTCGCTGAGCCAGGCCAGGGACAGCAGGCACAACACCAGCATCCTGGACACCTGGGAGAGACCTACAGCCCGTCAGCTCCAGGAGGAGACCCTGCTCCACCATGCCCAAGCAGCCCCACTGTCCTTGCATGGGAAACACTCTCTTTTCACCCCTTGCCACAACGCCCCAGCCTGCACTGCACTACCTGTCCCTCTGACCTTCGGCACTGTCACTCTGGCATCCCCTTGCAGGGACTGCCCTGGGTGCTGCTCATTCTTGGGATAAGATCCTGCTCCAGGAGGCTGAGCAGCAGCCCAACCTTGAGAGCCCATCCCATTAGAGGAACTGGGGAGGCAGCAGGAGGGCTGTGGGCTGCTGACAAATGCTCTGTCCTAAGGGGCCACTGGCATCCAAGGTCCTGGTAAGTCAAAATGTCCATCACTGCTTCCTCAGCAGGATCAGAGGAAGAAGGCATTCACTGGTCTGAGGAGCTTGTCTTCTGTCCCATTGGTCTTCCAGAGCTGGGGAAGTCCACAGGGAAAACATAGGGATACTTTACCAGGTTACTCCCATATGCCTCAGTTTCCCCACCCTGCTGGCACTGTTCCTCCCAAGATCTCTGCAGGGTGAGCTCCTTCCAGCCTGGCAGGGAAGGCTTCTGCACAGGGATGCAGCCACGAGAAGATGCTGGGAGGAACAGGAGACTGGGAGGAGAGGCTCATTTAACCTGGACTGCGGAGGACAGTGTCTGCCAGCACTGCTGGCAAGGCTGCAGAGATTTTGGAGCTGGCTCTGACCTGGCTGTAGCATAGGTGATGAACAAGATGACACTCAGGAGGGCTTCCCCTCATCCCAGGCCAGGCAGTCCCCTCCAGAGGGGAAGAGCCCAGAAATGGGCTGTGTGTCCCCAGGCTATGGGCATGAACCCACATGCCAGCGCTCCACCTGGGAGAAAAAACCAGCCTGGCCCATGCTTGCAAACTGGACAGCTGGTTGGGGCACCTGGCCACCAAGGGGGCAGTGCTTCATGTGACTGTGCCATCCCCCTGGACAAGACTGCCCTCCTCAATCAGGAACAGAGCCCCTGTACAGGAGTGAATGGCCCCCAGCTGATCCCCATGCTGTTGGGCTCTGACAGCAAGCCAAGGAGGCAACTGCATGGTGCTACATATGCCCAGCATGGAGAGGGGAAGGTGCCCAAGATTTACATCCTGGCAGACCCACTGGATTGTGGAGAACAGCCTGCTGCTGCCTCCCCTGGGGATGGGAATGGTCCCAAGGCTCTTTGGGGGGCCAGGATTCCCCTGCCACAACTAAATAGCTTCCAGGCCCACATGGCTGGGCAGGAAGGGGCTGTTCTCCAGCTGCAGATGAGATCTTAAACCCACTGCCCAGAACACCCAGAGCCCTGTATTCCATTGCACCAGTACTGCCCCCTTTTCCTCTCCAGCCCCATCTGTACCCCAGGCACAGCTGCAAGCACACATTCCCAGCTCTACCCTGACCTGCTCCTATTCTCTTCCTGTGCCCGTTACCATGCCATACTGTCTGGAGCAGTTCTTGAGGGCAGGAGCCTGGATCTTTCCCTGGCGCATGGGTCCCATTCAAGATACATGTGATGGGGACAGAGTTCACTGGGTTGTTGAGGGATGGGACAGTCCCTGGGTGTCAGTCTGCAGTGCCAGTGAAGGAGGAGAGCCTTTGCCACAGCCCCATTCCAGGCTTACCAAAGCAAGTATGGGGGAGAGCCACTGACATCGTGGACATATGGGTACAGGGCTGCCACATGAGCCCCTGGCCCTGCAGAGCAGTGCTGCCTCACTCCCAGCCACAGCCAGGCGATGGGTGGCCATCCCCAGGCCATTGGCAGGGCTCTCTGTCTTTCCCCACTTCAGCTCCCACTCCCCAGAGCTTGGACTGTTACCCGGGTGCTCCCCCTGCCTCATCCAGCTGCAGCTGAAATCCCTCCAAGTTGGATGGAGCTTTTCCAGGAGGAAACAATGTTCCTGATTGGAGACAAAAGACTTTTCCCAGTGGATCCGGTGTTTGGTGCCACGGGGAAGGGATGTCCAGCCCAGAGCCAGGCCATTTTGGGAAGGGGAAGGGAGGGAGACTTAGGCTCTGCATGTCAGATGCAGAAAGGCCTCATCATTCCCAGCATGCTGTTGATAGCACCACAGTCCCAGCATGAAGTTTCCCCTGAGGTTTGAGGCTGTGGGGCTCTGCTTGTATGCAGGGCAGACCTCAGTCTATCTTGTTCCAGCAGAGTCACATCCTGGCTTGTGTTGTGGCATCTGGTGGCAAGGTCACCCCAGGGTGCTTCCTCAGTATGGCTAAGCCAAGGTGACACGAAGCCAAGGCACCAAGCAGGGGTAGAAGCACCGGAAGGATGCCACAAGCACCCGTGCAGGGTACAGCCAGGCAGCACAGGGGCAGGGTGCTGGCCCCATGGCAGGGGTGCAGCACATAGGGTTCATCTGACCTCATGCATTGCCATCAGTGACAGTGCTCAGTGTGGAGGGTGGTATGGGACTGGAAAGGGAGCCATGGGGCGGGCAGGCAATTGTGCCCCAGACCCATCACCACAAGTGGGGAGATGCTGTCCCCAGAGCTCCTCATTGTACACACATGGACATCCCCAGCCCGTGGTCTACATCATGGGCAAGGTCCCACATGTCACCGTGACATTGCTGCCCTCCACACCACGCACCCCCGTGATGTCATGCGCCACCACTGCAGCAACATCCCATTCCGGGCCGCAGTCACCTCCAGCACCTTTACGACATTTCTTGACATCATGCAGCAGGGGCCTCACTGCACCCCAAATGCACCCCAAAGCAGCAACAACATGGTGACATCACAGCACCTCATGCCACCATGCTGCACGTGCCCCAGTAACATCACATTCTCATTCCTGCCATTCCCAGGCTGTCACAGCTATACCTGCCAGGGCAGAGGATGGACAGGAGATGTCTCATAGACCCAGCATATCCCTCTTCTGCAGCAGCTGGGCTGCCCAGAGTACCAGCAGTGCCCCCTCCACAGCACCCCAGTCCCAAGCAGCCCAGACCCTGCAGTGCCTCTGCTCCAGCCAAAGCCCATGAGCCTGGGTCCTGCTGCGACGTCTGCTCGCTGCTGCGAGCCTGTCCCTCCTATGCAGGACTCCTCAGTGCCGGACCTGGCAGGCTGGGGCTCAGCCAGCAGCAGCTAATGCAGTGTGGAGATGAGCAGTCACCTTAGCCTCTAAGCTCACCCCAAAGGGACATCAGGTCCTTGGGGGGCTCAGGCCCACCAGCACACAGCCAGCCCCTTCCCGCGCAGGCAGGTACACGGCTGGACCCCTCTGCCCACCGCCCCCCGCTCCTCCGCGGGCTCAGCCACGACCAAGCACAAGTGCCGCTACGAAGAGGGGCTGTCCCTCGCTGCTCACCGCCCTGCTGCCCGTGCCAGCGCTCCCCAGCCCCAGCACACACCCCCCGTCACTGTCCAGCCTCTTGAGCGCAATCCTCCCCAACCCAACACCCTTCCATCCCCATCCCATCCTTCTTCCCCCTCCCTCCCGCCTCACTGCCCCGCATCCCCTCCATGCCGCGGGGACAGGCTACGTGCCCGCGGTCCCGCTCCGCCCTCCACCAACTTCTCCCCGGGCCGGTGACCGTGCCGGAGTTGAGAGCCGCCCCTCCCCGCCCCGGAGTCCCCGGGAAACTTCACGGAGCAGCAAAACCACACCGCTACTCACGGGCCAGGGGGGCCGCCCGGCGCCCCCACGGCGGCGGGAGCGCATCCCGCACCGCCACCTCGCCGCCCGCCGCGCCTCCCGCCTCCGGCTGCGCCGCTCCCGGCTCCCGACGGGGCCGGTCCGGCCGCGCGGCGCCTTATGAACGGGCGGCGGCGGCGGCGGCGAGCGAGGCGGGGGGCGCCGCTGCCAATGGGGAGCGCGGGGTGGGGCCGCCCGTCGCCAGGTCCGGCCCCGCGGTGCTGCGGGGGGGCATCGGGGAGCATCGCCTCGGGCACCGGGCCCGCCAGCGGCGCGGGGCTCCGGGAGGAGTGGAACGGAGCGTCCCGGGACGCCGGAGCCGCGGCCGGGAGAGCTGCCGGGCCGCGATGGGGAGTGTGCCCCGGCTCGCTGCGGTCACTCCGGGGGTGCTGGTGGGAAGCAGTTCGGGCATGGCTGGGCACGGCTGCCCAAGTCCCGCAAAGGCAGCTGAGGTGATGGAGCGAGGAGAGCCAAGGACCTGACCCGGCCTGGGGGCGGCGGGGGTCGGACACAAGAGAAGGAAAGGGAATGGAGCTGGGCACCCCCTGGTGCAACACTATTTCCTTGGAAGAAAAAGGGAGAACAGTTTTAAACTAAAAGAGGGGAGATCTAGATTAGATGGTAGAAAGAAATTATTCACTGTGACAATGGTGAGACACAGAAACAGGCTGGTCAGAGAAGTTTTGGGTGCCCGATCCTTGGAAGTGCTCAAGGCCAGGCTGGATGGTAGGTAGCATCCCTGCCCATGGCAGGGCGATTGGACCTAGATGATCTTTAAGGTCCCTTCCAACCCAAACCGTTCTGTTGTTCTATTAATCTAACAGCCACACCCTGAGGGGTCAGCACCCTCCTGTGCCATCTCACCCTGCAGGTCACCACCTCTGTCTGCAAGGACCCCAGGAGCAGCTGTGCCCTGGCAGCCAGTCTGAACTGCAAGAAAGACCCCGTCTTAGGTTATGCAAGGCATTGGCTTGCCCAAAATCTTGTAGGCAGTGTATGCCCGAGGCAGGATCACATTTACACAAGCCTGCCTTCCCCAACATGTTCTTCTCCTGAGGGGCTGGGCACAGAGCTCTCTGCCTGTCTCTGGAAGCACCAAGTGGCTGTGGCAGGGACTGGGATAGCACTGACAGGGCACAAGGCTACCAGGTCACCCCAGTGTAGCACATGCCCCTGCACAGAGTCTGGGGCTGCAGCCACTGTGATAGACAGCAGGAGAGACATGCTGGAAGACAGCAGGAACTACAGAAATTTGTGCCATTCGGGCTGATTCAAGTGGCTAATCATCTCCTCTGCTAAAGCCCTTATTTCTCATTGAACATGTCTGGCTACAGCTTCTGCCTGTTGCTCCTGGTTTTTCTCTCCCTGCTGGATTTGAGAGCTCTCCAGTTACAGTGATTGTTTCCCACAAAGGTGCTTCCATACGGCCATCGAATATCCCTTTATTTAATTTCTGATGACTCCCTCTTGCAGGGTGGGCACCTGGCTTGCTGTGCTGCTGCCTGCTGCAGGCTCCTCACAGCCAGTGTGTTGGTGTCCAGGCACAGGGAACCTGTTATGGAGCATTGCCATGGGGCACGAACCATGTCTGCTCTCTGCATTTGCCATGGTGAGCCATGAGGCCAAGCAAACCCACCGGACTGGGATATCAGTGTGACTGTCACACAGGTGCAAGGCTGTGCTCGTGTGACCCCATGCACCCCAGAGCTGCAGGTGTGCTCTGCCTGCCAGTGCCTGGCTGCAACCTTGCACGAGTGCATGTGCGCTCAGGATGAGCACCCTTGCTGCTGAGTTGTTTGCTCATCCCAGGTTTGGTAACCACCCGGATAACTATTCTCACAAACTGCGAGCTGGCTCCCAATGCCCTCACTGCAACTGGCAGGTACAGAACACACACATGCTGGCAGGAAGCCAGCTCGAGCATGCCAAGACTGTGAATGGCACTGGGCACACCAGCTCCCCGGGGCTCTAAAGCAGCACAGCGGGGCTTGGCTCTGGCTGCGAGCACATGCACACACAGGCAGGACTGCCAGCGTGCCAGCACAGCTGCACGTGCACCCGTACAGCCGTGCGTGTGCATCGGTGTTTGCAAGATGGGCACAGCTGGGCACACAGCGCCGTGCGCGCACGCGCGGCTCCGCAGGTGCACACACCGTGTCCGCAGGGATGTGCTCACCCCATGGCACCCCGTGAGCACACGTGTGCTGTGTGCCAGCAGGACACACGTGCTGAGAGGGCCTTGCACATTGCAGCTCCCAATCACTGCCCCCAGGACCCACCGGGGTGATTTTCCACTCGTGGGACTGCAAGGTGTTCCCCAATATCTGCTGTCAGAGCTCCTCCGTGCCCTTCCCATGGGTGCTGCCACCTTGCTGGGCTAGGATATTTCTCTGGGGGAGAAGAGCAGCCAGCAGGCACCTTGGCACAACTACCATGGCTGTAAGACACAGCCTTGCATCAGCCCTTGGGCCCCATGCTGGCCCAGATGTCTCCATCCCACCCCTCTGGTCATATCCGTGTGGGGCACATAGCGGGACAAATACCTGGGGGTGGGACGCAGGTCTCTGCAAGGAGCTGCAGAGGGGAGCACGGAGCATCAGTGAAATGAGCTGGGATGCATGAGGACATTCGCAGGGACATTTGCAGAGCAGCGAGGTAGGGCGCAGGCGTTGGGGCACAGGGAGCCTGGCAGTGTGGTGCACGGCGGGGGGGTGCGATGTGCAGGGAATGGTGGCGCGGTGATGGGGACAATGCACAGGAAATTAGAGCGAGCGGCAGCCAGACACGCTGAGGGGGGAAGGGAGATGCTGCGCTCCACTGAGGGCTGCACGAAGGCAGGGGGAGGCTCTTCTGCTGAGCTGTGGCCAGCATCAGCACCAGCCACCTCTTTGCACATCTGGGACCTCCCTTTCCCGTCCCCAGGACTAAGATGTCCCAGTTTCCCCTGGTCCTTGCTCCTGGGGCCCCATCCATGCCAACCCAGCTCCCAGGGAATGGGGACCCTCCAAAAGCTAGCAGCCCTGGCACTCGGTAACCCTCTGCCTGGTGGCTCATCTGCCACCCCGGGCTCTCCCTGGGGAGAAGGCAGCAGGATGCTGGGGAGCACTCTGCCCGTTGTTTACATTGCGATGGGCAGAGGGGTGGCACAGGGCTGTTAACTGGTACTGCCAAGCAGAGTAAGCCTGTGTGGTGACAGTGCCAGATGATCCCCACGGCTCTTGCAGGGACAGTACTGATCTGGGAGCAGGACAGGAATCCACCCTGGATCAGCTGGATTCATAGAGCACCCATCCAGCAAATGTCGCCTCCAGCAAATTCCGGATGGTGCAACACAAACAGGGTGCAGATAAGCACGGGAGTGCTGACTCAAGGCACTAACCTCCAGGATACTTCACCAGAGCCATCATTCCTCTTTCTAGAGCATTATGAGGGCCAGACACCTGCACACAGCCTGGCAGGTGCACAGCACACGCACACACACTGCCATCACGCTCACATGCACCTACATGCACACACGCAACAGTCCGTGTGCATCTCACATCTGCTTGTGAGAGCACTCAGTGTGCCACCCAAATGTGCGTGCAGCCCATGCACACACACACCCCTGCACCCACACGTGCATGCAGTAGTGTTCATGCACCCCATCATGCGCTCTTGCTGCTTTTTTACACAAGGAGAGGGCACATGCTGTCACCACAACACGCTGCGGGATCCCTCAGCTGCCAAGCCGACCCTGGCTCTTGCCTGGCACTGCTGTTTTTCTCTGGAGGGGCTGTGCTGGGACATCCCTGCTCCGAGGGTCTAATTTCCATCGTAAATGTATTCATGGATAATTTATCCCCAGTTGTTCCTGTGCTAATGTTGTCTTTTAGCTGAAATAGCTCTCCTCCTCCCTGGCGTTCACCCTGCTGATGTATTTATAGTGAGCGCTCCGTTTCCCCACAGCCTATGCTGTGCTGGGCATGAGTCGCTGTCCTCTCTTCACGGGTCTCCTAGGCTCTGCCTCCCTTGGCAGCCCTGTGAAACCTCTGATCCTCTTCCAGGCTGATTCCAGCACAGGCAGGTTCCCTGGGGCCCGTGCAGGGATGAAAACAATTGCCCAGTCCTGCCAGAAATGCCTTCCTGGTTCTTCCTAGGATTGCTTTTGCCTCTCCCATGTCTGCGTGCCCATTGTGCAGTGGCTCACAGTGATGGACTCCCATACTCAGATGGCTGCTCGCTTGATCCCTCTACTCCCTGCTGTCCCCTCCCTGTCATTGACCTGCAGTGTCTAATCTCCTGTCTTGCCCACAGACCTCCTCTCTCTCTGGTCCTGCACCCCAGGCCATCACACTGCTCCCGTGTCCCTTGGACACCTCTCAGCCTGGGGGGCTCTATGTGCTGCGGCTGGCAATGACCTGGTGACTGTCACTCACCCCAGCGGCTCCCTGTGAGCTTTGCCTCCCAGCACCCTTCGCCAGTCCCCTCCTCCTGCCAGCAGGAGTCAGGAGTCCCTCTCAGGTGCTGGCTGGGCATGGGAAGCCCTGCGAAGGCATTGCCATCACAGAGGTCAGGTTAACCCCCAAGTTTGTTTAATCCAGCCTTGCAGTCCTCTTACCCACAGATTTCCTGCACCCTTGGCAGCAGCAGGGTGTGAATGCTGGACCCCGGACACTGCTCACCCAGGGGGCCCAGCTCCTGCCCTGGGACCCCCAACGCTGTAGCTCTCTCACAACCTAGCCCCTGTCTTTGCACACCCTGCCTGGACCCTGCACGGTCCCCAGCCTCTTCTGTCACCGTGCTCAGTGCCCCCGGGTCCTTGCTTGGACTCTTCCTGTCGCCGGGACATCATTAGAAATGTTAATTATTTATTATCACTAAAAGCCCTTTTTGCTGCATTGCTGTTCTCTGCCTATCTCTCTGCCCCGTGCTGCCTGTAACCGGATCCGCCTGTGCTTGCCTCCTGCCTCGCAGTCCCCGTCCCTGCTTCCCTCCTACCTGCTGGGACACAGGGTGGGGGAGTGAGAGCATTCCACCATCCCCCTGCAGGACGTGGCCCTATGGGATGAGCTGGACTTGGCCCCCTGATTCCCAGAGCCATGTATGGTATGGAGATGCACGAGTACCAGCGCCCAGCCCAAGGACTGCCCTGTCCCACGCCAGGAAAGGGGACAGGACAGAGGAAGGACCTGGCTGGTGCTGCGATGGAGCCAGGGACCATCAGCTCTTCTCTACCAAGGACAATGGTGTCCCTCTCCAGAAGCACTGGCATGGGGCTCCCTGGCCAAGGGGTCTCAGCAGGGTGCAGGCATCAGGCTGTGCTGTAGCCCTCCCAGGCAGCATCCCTGGCTGGGAAAGACTAGGCAGGCTGCACGGGAGCCTGGGGTGCTGCTGGCACCCAACTGGGGCTGGCAGGACACATGGGGCTGGCAGGACACACTTGGGGCAGCAGCTGCTTCAGAGAAGCCATGCAGCTGCAAGGAGGCAGGGGAATGCCCAGCCTGCCCAGCTCAGCCTCCTCTGCCAGGGCTCCTGAAAGATTTATCAGCTCCAAGTGGATTCCATTGATGAATCAATTAAAGTTTATCAAAAGCAGTGGAGTTCCTTCCCATGGGGTAGGGCTGGCACTGGATGCAGGAGCACTGCCACAGCCAGCCCTGGGTGAGACTGGGAGCTGCTTCAGGTTGCAACATTCTTGAACACTGTCCGCTGGGCAGAAATCACATCCTGGCAGCGTCTGTGCCTACTAGAGCCAGCCATGGCACCCTGGTGCCTTCTAGGGACTGTGGCAGAATGGGCCATGATGGAACAGGCTGTGACAGTGCTGATGGGAGCCGGCTCCGGTCGATATAAAACCTGGATCCCTCACAAGGGGTCTCTCCTTCATGCTCCCCCCATCTCCAAAAGGAGCCAGGCTCTCCAGGTTAGCAAGCTCCCCAACCCCGGCGCTGTCACCCCCTGCGGCTGCACAGTCCTGCCGAGAGTGCTGGAAAGCAAAGGAACAGCGGGAAGGAGACTACAGCGATAGCTCGGGGAGAGACGCTGGGGGATGGCTCCCACGGGAGTGCAGGGAGGAGCACCCAGGCCACTCCTGGAGCGGTATTGATTCCTGCAGCACAAGCGCTGCCTCTGTGCCTATTCATTGTCGATGTGCAGGAGAACAAGGAGCGAGAGAACCCGGCTCCCCCCTCCGCAGCCAGCCCACACTCCTCGGGGCCGCACCGCTTCCCTGCCCGCCAGCCGCCGGCAGCACCGGTGTCTGCCCGCACCACCGCCTGCTTCCCTGCATTATACAGCGCTGTCACGAGCCGCCGAGTCCCCAGGTGCTTGGTGCAATAATGCAAAGCAGATCTAATCCACCCCAGCCCCAAGCTCTCTGCAGCCCCCTCCCCACAGGCTGAACATGTTCCCAGGCCAGGCATGGGAGAGAGACCCAAGACTGCGGGTGCTCTGGATGCCCCTGGCACAATGGAGCTGACAGGCGATTCCCCTGCTGTTCCTGCACACCCCTGGCAGTTCCCCAGAGCTTTTCTCTGCCGAAAGCACTCTGTAAGCATTTGCTCCGCAGCAATAAATCATAGGGATGCTCACACAAGCATGGGCCGACCCTGTGCTCCCTGGGACCAGGGTGCAGCAAGGTGCTTAGGCAATGCTCAGCCCCAGAATGTGCTTAATTCATTTCCTGGCTGCCCACAACTTGGTGGGGTTCTCTAACTTCCTGGATTGTCTGGGGCCTTTAGGACCAGAGCAGAGCAACCAGGGACCCCTCTGCACCCGTGTGCGGTCCCAGAGGGTCCCAAGGACTGGCTAGGGTCTGACATGGGTGCAACAGCCTCGATTGTGGACAAGGTGGCTCTCTGCCCCTGGACCATGCCTGGCTGTCCATGTTCCCCCTGCTTAAACCCTGGCAAGGAGCTGGGGAGAGGCAGCCAAAACCCCTGTCCCCTCTGACACCCCCATATGCATGTTGAGCCAGCAAGTTCTCAGCTCCCTGAAAGCCCCAGGAGTCGCAGGGTTTGACAGGCTCTCTGGCAGCTGGGAAAAGGCTCCAGGGCTCACAGAGAAAAGGCTGGTCAGGGAGACCTGAGGTTGCCCCATGCTGCCCTTCCTTCCTATCCCAAGGGCCAGGGCTCAGGCCATAGCAGGATGTTGTGCAAGCAGGAGCTGGATGCACAGCTCACTTGAGATCAGACCCAGATCTAGGGCTGCCGACAGCTCCTTTCTCTCCCGCGCTGCTCCTTTCAGCCTGTGCCTCCCCATGGTCCCAGCTGATGCAGCTGCAGATGAACAGACAAGGAGAGCCAGGCAGCAAATCCCGGCTTGCTCTGCTGTCCCCTGGGAGGCACAGACTTGGCAGCTTTAGATCAAGACTCTTTAGAAGCAGGAACAACCCCAGCTATCAGCAGAGGCTGACTGGCTCCCAGAATTTGCTCCTGCTGGGTACATTCCATGGGCAGTGGGGTTTTGGACCGAGGTGCTGGGACCACTGATTCAGAGCCATGGGATACTGCAGCTCCTACCAGCACTGCACTGAGTGCCTGGGGCATGGCTGGGCTGGGGGCAGACCAGGCAGCAACAGTTGACCCCCTGTCCCAAAACCGGGAGCAGTGGGAGCCCAGCGTCACCCTGCTCTGTGCAGAACATCAGTCACCCCTTAGGGTGTGTGATCTCCACACCTGGGAAGACTCCCAGGACACCTCAGATCACTCTAGCCCAGGAGAAGCTGAGCCATGGTCAAGCCAAACCCCACAGCACCATTCTGGGGTAGCTGACCTCAGGGATTGGTTCAGGTGGGATTCCCTGACCCATCTGCCCTTTCCTTGGGATCATGGGTGTGTTAGTGGTGCAAGAGAACGCTGTCCCCATGGGTGGCAGTCTGGAGGGTACCACCGTGTCCTTTGAGGGAAGCAGGGAGCACAGACACAGTGCTGAGGTCGGAGAGGACATGAGATTATGTTTCTAGTGGACAAAAAGAAGGGGGTCCTTCTGCAGCCCACACCTTGCAGCACTTGGGCTGTGTTACTGCTGCCATGGAAACTGCTGTGGAGCATCATTCTGTTGCACTGGTCAGGGTGACCAGGCCATGGCAGTCCCCAGCCTTCTTCGGGCTCTGTCCACACACACCTGGATTGACAGAATGGGAGAAACTTGATGCTGTCTTCCAGTCACCATCCTTGGGTCACCCTGGGCCTGTGATAGGATAGGGGCAACCCTGGGTGGGGCACTCAGGGAAGAGAAGGGATGAAGAAACTGGGGAAATGCTGGCGGGGGATGTCTGGTGCCATTCCCAGACAAACCCAGCTCCCACGCGGCCAGGGGCTCCATGCTGCTTGGCCTCCCACAAACATAAATCATTTTCTAATTTATAACATGAATAATTGATTTTGCCTCCATAGCTGGCGATAAATCTCCTGTGCGCACATGCATAAGAAAATAATAATAATGAAAGCGATCAGGATCTGCTGCCATCGATTACCTGTGAGAGGGAACATGGTCCCCTGTGTGCCACGCGAGGCTGGGATAGGGGCCGCTCCCCAGGGGATGCCAGCCAGCCCTGCCTGGCGTGAGCTTTCCTTGTCCTGCACAGGGGCACCTGTCTGAGATGGGATGACTGCACCAATCCTAGTCTGAGCCCCTGGGGCCGTGCTGGGACCCACACTGGGCAGTCAGGAAGGTCCAAATACTTCAGGATATCCCAGACCTCAGGCATCAGCGGTGCCAGCTTTGTAACTGCACCTAAGGAGGGATAAGATGCTTGGCACAGCCCCATTCACAGATGTCCCATGCGATGCCTCAGTGGCACCTTGCCAGGATGGCCCGTGACCGGTCCCCTGTCCCTCGGCAGCTTCCCAGTCCCGGGAGAGCTGCAGAAGCCGCACTGGCTGCCGGCTGTCCCTGCACGGACAGGCAGCGGGCACGCCATGCGACATTCCTGTTCCCCGGGTCGCCTCTTCGCCGGTACCCACAGCATGAGGCTGGCTGGGAAACAGCTGGCTGGAAACTGCATCGGAGAGCTTCGGCTCACTGGGAAGCAGGTCCTGGGGCGGGAGTGGGCACAGACCCCCTGCCCACCAGCCAAACTAACCAGGGCTGCCGCACCAGCTTGCCCAAAGCCTTCGTAGCCCCGTGTCCCCACGCCTGCCCGCCCCGTCGCAGCGAGCTCCACGGCTCCCGCCCGGCGTGTGACATTAAACGGTAACGGGACACCCACGGCAGCCTCGCGCGGGATCCCCCGTGGGCGGGAGCGGGGGTCGCTCTCCCTCTGTCCACCACCGTGCCAGCCACGGAGCCCCTCGCTGCGGCTGCCGGGGAAGGACGGTGGCCGTGGCACCGGGGCCGCCCGCGGGGCCGCGCGAAGGGCGCTGCACGGTGGCGACAGCGGCGGCCGTGAGCCCAGGGCCCGGGGGAGGAGCGGGGCCGGGGCGCGGGGCGGGGCGGCTGCCGGGGCCGCACTACAGGTCCCGGCGCTCCCCACGGCGGGGCGGGCTCGGCGCGGCGGAAGCGGCGGCGCGGCGCGGAGCGACGGGGGACCGGCGCGGCCACTGGTAACGGCGGCGGCCTGGCGGGCGGCACGGCCCGGCACGGCCCGGCACGGCGGGGCGCTCGGTACCGGGGCACAGCACAGCACAGCAGCCCGGGGTGCGCGCCCTGCCCGGAGAGCGCACCCGCTCTCCCCCACCCTGGTGTCCCAGCCATGATCCTTGCCCTCTGTCCCAGCCCTGTCCCCCGTCTCTCTCACAGGCCTGCCTCCCACGCCCTGTCCCAGCCCCGATCCCCACCTGCAGTGCCACCCGGGCCCGCCGGCAGGCAGCCCCCGGGATTCCCGGGTAGCGTGGCACATTGCAGACCCCACAACTCTCCGCACTGTGCAGCGGCACGGGGCGATGTGTCAGCCCTGAGCGCAGGGGGTTGCACGGATCCCGGGGTGCTCGGCGCGCCCCTCTCCCATGCCTTATAAAACACGTGTCTGGTCGCACAGGTGCTGGACACTTTTTCATGGCTGCCTGCGGGCCCCTGGTGTCCCGTCTATCCTTCACACCACCTGCGAGGTTCTGTGTGCTGCCTGCTGTGGGGCTGTCACAGCCCTAGAGTGGCCCGTGGCGTAATGCTGGTCACCAGATTCTGCCTCTTGCACATTCTGGGATGGTCACCACAGTTACTTGCTTTCTGGTCTAAGTGCCCCGTGGGGCTCTGGGCCTTGCTTTTCAGGCTGCTCTGCCCCCTGAGCAGCTGCTTTAAGTTATTTTGCCTTCGTTTTCCCAGTTGGGTCTTGCTTTGTTTCCTGCTTACATTTCTTGGATCCTCTGAATGGTGTCTCTACTCTGGGTGATGTTTGTAACAGCTTACTGCTCCATATCATCTGCAAATTTAATGACAATTCACTATTCAAGTAAAAGTTTGAGAGATGGTATAAAATGGGACCCTGAAGTACAGCTAAGTTGGCCTTATCAAAAAGCTTTGCCCATCAATTCTTCTGAAATAACTCCTCTGGACAAGCCAGTGTCCATTATCCATTGTGTTGGGTGTGCAGGCCCCTTCAACCACCGGTTTTGTTCTGCACTAGGGATAGGAACAGGGTTTGTCCTGTTCCCAGCTCTGGTTTTGTTGTCCTTTCTTGCAGAGAAAGTCAGTGCCCTGTTTACTCTACCCATCACCAGGGCCCAGGTTTCTTCTCTGCACTGTGTGTTAGCAGGTTAATAGGTTCACCTCCGCACTGGCCAGGCCAGCCAGGTGACTGTGTTTGTGTGGAGATGCTGTTTTTGCTTTCCCTGCAGCTGTTTTTGCAAGGCCTCTGCCTCATTTGCATTTTTCTGTTTAAAAACAGTGATTTTTCCCTTTTGAGTCATCTTTATTTTTGAGCCATCATTAATTTTGTCTCTCTCCTTGTTTATTAATAGACCTTTTCAGTTTTGTGCTGATTCTGCCTGGGTATATTTGTAAAGTCCTTTGTATTCCCCTTAGTGTTCTGGCTGTTAACTCCTTTTGCTGGTTGGCTGTCCCTTTCCCCCCTACCCCCGCCCTGCAGCTGTGAGGGGACACTATTGACTTACAAATCATCTTTCTGTCTGGAATGTTCCCCTGCTCTTGTTCCAGGTATCTCCTAAGAGCATCTATTCCAGGTGTCTCCTAAGAGTATTGCAAGTGAAAGGCACGATTGAAATCTCTCTCAGTGCCTTTGACGCTTTTGCCACCTCCTCGCTTAGCCAGTGTTTGCTGTGGCTGCTGGAGAGTGTCTTTCTCCTGGCAACAGGGGACAGGGACGACTTAAAGCCCGTGGGGCTGCAGGCCGGACTTGGATGGGATGCAACTCTTTGCCCCTTAAATGCTTTGCTTTGCCTTGTACCAGTGGCTCTGCATTCTTGCCTTTGCTCTGTCTGTCTCCATCAGTATCCAGGTCCTTCCCTGGCCCTGCCACCTGCTGTTGAGCCAGGTGGCCTGGGCTGGAGCTGTGCTGAGAGCAGGAGAAGGGCAGGGTAGCCAAAACCTCTGATAATTCTTGCCTGGGCTGCCAGGGGCTGATGTTGTGCAGTTGGTAAGTGTGCCATGGCACGTGCCTGGCATGGGATGAGTCCTGCAAGTGGCAGGTTCCCCAGTGGAGCTGTTTAGAATCTCCTTGTACCTGCCTTTTTATTAATCTTGTTATTATAGTTATTTTTTTCCCCTTCAAAGAGCCCAATCTGCTGCAGGCTGTAAAGAGTGACATTGTGGTGTGCGAGCTGCATGCCAAGGCTGTGTGAGGTCCCCCAAGGCTCCTGGTCCCCCAGTATTGCCATCCCTGTTCACTGTCAAGGCTTTAAGGTTATCTACTCTATCGATGGGAATATGGATTGAGTGGAATTAGAAACCTCGAAGGCTAAAAATACAGCTCCCTGCCAGGAAATGCGGCAGCCTGCTGAGAGGGTGCTGCGTGGCACTGAGACTTCTCCAGGAACTGGCATGTTCCACGTGAGTACCACAGCCCAGCATCCGTGCCTGTTCCCAGGTTCCCTGAGCAGGACTGTGGCTGGCTTGCTCTGTTTGTGGGCTCCTTCCCTGGACAGGACAGGGAGAGAAATCAGGGAGAAAACGGTGCCCGTGTGTGCTGTGGATGTTTGCTAGAGGAGAAACACAGGCTGGCATATGACTGGGCAGCTCTCTGAGAGCTCACAAACACGTACCGTGAGCACAGGCTCCCCATGAGCAGCACGTTCCTGGGAACAGTGTGAGAGGAGCCTGTGCCTTCAGGGAGCTCTGGCTGCCTCCTGGCTGATGATCCGGCATCCTCCTGGCCATGCCAGCCTATGTTGTGCTGGTCTGGTGGGCTTTACATGCCAGACAGCTCAGCAGTGCTCCCGTCACCACTTTTACCATGGTACTGTGGCCTTTCCCTGCTTGGCACCACAGTGCTGCGTTGTTTTGCTAGGCAGCTCCATAAAACAGGACAGCATCTGGGGCAGCATAGGCCTTTTTGGGGATACACTGCCCATCGCTGCCTGACTTTGTGGGGCAAGTGTGGTCCCAGACTCTGGAAATGGCAGGGTTGCCCTGCCTAGCGTAGTGTGAATGAGACCCAAAGCCAGGGCCATTGCTCTGCCTCCTGGAGCATGAAATCACTCGGTGCCGACCCGTGGCTGTGGCATCGATGGAGTGTGTAATAGGCTGGGGGCAGGAGCTGTGCTGCCCTGTGGGGAAAAAACAAAGTGCTGCAGCATCCCTGCCAGCGTGGGTCATCTACCACCTTGCTGTGCTTCTTCCCAGGCTGCAGCAAGCAGCTCTTCCCCAACAGTGTGTGGCAAAGCTGTGCGGGGAGAGGATGCTCCCAGCACCAGCCGTCTGGCTAATGCTGCACCATCTGCTTTGGAGGGTGAGGCAAGGTGAATGGCAAGCTTTCGAGGAGCCCATAAATCCTGTGTGCAAAGGCTCTTGGAGGAGACATGGGATGTGCGTGGAGCAATGCTGCTCCTGGTTGCTCCCCGTGCTGGCAATTCTCAGGAAGCAGAGCCTGGGGAGATCACTGACCCCCACGAGATATTCAGTGATGAAACACAGGCTGAGACTCTGGGCTTGGCTAGGAAAAGTCCTTTAGCAGAACAAGCTTCAGCGAAGCTCTCTGTGGTTGGAAATGGTGGTGTCGGGGGGGCTTCCAGTGCCCCCTCCCCTATGGCACCCGAGCTGCCACTCGGTGAGAAAATGTATAATGCCTCAGTGTTGAAAAATGACTAATCCAGTCCTTGGAAGGTTTGTAGGATACATTCCTTCCTTGCGGTCGATAAAGATAAAGGGGATCGTTCTGCCAGCAAAATTAGTGTATCAAAGGGGGGAAAAAAATGACAAGAGCTGTGGAGACAGAAAAATGATTGGGGCAGCCCTGGGATGGTGCTCAGCATCACCACGCCGCCCATGCCTGCACCTCGTGTTCCTGCCCACCTTTGCAACAAGAGGTGCAGGCAGAGGCGCCGCGGTCATGCTGGGGGTACTGCCCTGCCGGGCTTTTCCAGTGGTTTCCAGAGAGCCATGAGAGACTCATCCATCATGCCAAGGCAACGGTCTGTCCATCCATCACAAAGAGGGGATGATGCCGCGTGGCACGGGCAGCCCCAGCCACTTTCCAGCCAGTGGTTGGCCGCCCCTCGCCTTCCCGGCACCGCTGCTGGCTGCTGGTGAGGGGCCACGGAGAGCGTTCGCGCCTCGGTCAGGGGCTGCGTGGAGGGGAGGCTAATGTACCGGAGGTGCCTCGGAAATGAGAGCCTTGGATGGGTTCCTGGCCCTATTGATCTGCCGGCAGTTTATGCATCCTGACATTCATAATCTCAGTCGGCGCTGATGGTCCAGATTAATGGGCCCAGGGGCTGTCCATCCGTCACTTCACATTAATTACTGAAGAGGTGTTTTTCCAGTGATTTACCTGACAGCGGCCTGTGATGAATCCCCCTAAACGGAGTGGGCAGTGATTAATCATGGGGCCCCAGCCCAGCCCCACTCTGCCTTCCCCTCAACCACAGTGCAGCCCCCTGCACCATCCGTCTCCATAAACCCTGTCTGATGCATATTTATAGGGGCAGGGGGGCCTGGCCGCTTGCGGTGTGCCTGCTTCTGCCAAAGATGATGAAAAATAAATCTCTGTTGGGACGGGGCAGCAGGTGAGCAGAGCTGCAGCATGCCATGGTCCCGCGCCAGGGTATCCCTGGGCTGGGGTTTGCTTCCTGTTGTTCTCTGGCTGCCTCAGGCTTCTCTGTGGTTTTTGATGCCTGAGTAGTGCATGGTCTCAGCATTGTGCTTCAGCTGCAGACACTGGTCCCATGGGCTGGAGGGTCCTAGGTAGCAGCTGCTGGAGCAGGGCAGGTCCCTAAGTGATGCTGGTAGGGTTTCCCTGCCTCCCCCAAGCCAGGTACACCCCACCAAAGGCTGTAGGGCTGTGGGGTGCTCCGTGCACCAAACCCTGTCTGC
The DNA here is from genome assembly GCA_036630365.1 of Acanthiza pusilla. Taxonomy (NCBI): domain Eukaryota; kingdom Metazoa; phylum Chordata; class Aves; order Passeriformes; family Acanthizidae; genus Acanthiza; species Acanthiza pusilla. The sequence goes on from JAXCHO010000234.1 coordinate 14,093,433, forward strand.
AGGGTATGGGGGCAGCATTGGGGCTCCACAATCCATCGCTGTGTGCCAGCTGCTGAGGGAGCAAGGGTGGGTGCTGGGACCCCAACTCGGTGCCCTGGGCAGGGGCTGCCTGCTGTGCACTCAGCTGCGGGGGTGTTGGGCTGTGGGCAGGACAGTGACGCTGTTCTCTCCGTGGCAGGCAGCGGTGGCACCATGCAGCAGGAGGCAGAGGGCAGCCGGACGCGCCGCAGGAAGCCTGACATGGCCCTCTACGTGCCCAAAGCGCGGCGGGAGAGAGAGGCACAAGCGGCAAGTGATGCACAGATCGGGCACCGCCGGGAGCCTGAGAACCACCGCCTGGTGCAGGACTCTGGCCGGGGCAATGGCGAGGGGCAGAGGCGAAGCCCCTGTGCCAGAGCACAGGCAGGCAGAGTGGCAAGGAAGGAGAGCAAGGTGGATGCTGGCCCAAAGGAGCTGCGGACAGCCTCTGCCAGGCACAGCCATAGGATGGGAGGCAGCTGCCCCATTGCACTGGAAAGCCTGGAGGCATCACCCAGCACGTGTGAACGAGATCCAGCTGTTGCTCAGCCCAGGGACAGGCAGGACAAAGCATCTCATGAAGGACTTGGAGAGCTCAGCCACAGCCATGCGATGATAAGGACTGAGCCTGACCCTCCATCCCCACCGAGTGCCCAGGCTGGGGCTGTGAAGGCTACCCCCGAGACTGGGGATGACCTTGCTAGCCGAACATCTGCTGGTAGCCCAACACTGGTTTGTCAGACAGGTCTGAGTAGCATGTTGGAGCACTTGGGGGACAGCACCCCCGATGCAGGTGGAGACCTATCCCGAAGCCTGGGAGAGGATGTCCTGCAGTCAGCAGGGGTAGGCAACCATGGCAGGGTGCCCCAGTTGGTGGGGGAGACAATGGATCCGAAAGCCTGGGAGGAGGAGAGAGAGGAGGAGAGGTCTCTCCTGGCAGAACAGAGTGAGGGTGGTGCCACTGGGGTACTGGGGGAAGAGGAGAGGTGGGGAGGCAGGACTGAGCTTCCTGGAGAGGGCACCTTGTGTGCACCAGGAGCCAGCTGTGAGCCTGTGTTCTTGAGTGGTAGCATGGGCGATGTGCCAGTACTCCCAGGGGGGAGCACTCCACAGCATGGCACAGGCAGTCCATCCCAGCTCCTGCCTGTGGAGGAGGGCACGGCTGGTGCCGGGGATCCCGGTGGGGAGGGGGACCTGGTGCCTGCCGTAGAGGAAGCGGGCAGCACTTCTGCCTGCACAGATAGCAGTGCTGTGGCTGAGAGTGGCTCCTGGGAAGGAGCAGCTTCGGAGAGCTGTGAGCCCCCGCCATCCCTAGAGCTGCTGTGCCGTGGCATGGAGGGGCTCTCACCTGCATCCTCGGCCAAGGAGCTGGCAAGGCCAGATGAGGATGTGGACTTGCTGCAGAAGCACCCATGTGGCCAGGAGGCTGAGAAGGAAGAGAGGAGTCTCCACAGTACCTCCCCAAAGGAAGGACAGACCAGTGCCAGTGCTGAAACCCTGAGCCAGGCCAGCCCAGGTGCCGAGGAGAGCTGGGATGTGCTGTTCAACGATGATGGGGACTGCTTGGACCCACGCCTGCTGGAGGAGGTACTTCCTGCAAGCCGGTGTTTGTGGGGATTTGCAGGGATGGTGACTGGTGCCTGCTGGGATGTGGGGGATGTCTGTTGCTGTGTTCTCTGGGGTGGGCGGGCTGCACCCAGGGCATGCGGTCAGCCTAGCTGGCTGTGCTGCCTGCTCTTAGAGCCAGCCTTCCCCTGTGATGCCAAAACACCTGGGATCTCCACCTTTCCCCCTCCTCTGTCCCAATCCCGTTCCATCCCATGTTGCTGATGAAGACTGGGGTGATCATCCCTCTATAGTACATAAAGTGCACACAGTAAAACCTGCTGAAGTGCTGTAAACTGCAACTGCACCCTCATGAAACCAGGGCAGGTGATAAAGAAATGGGCTGAGATGTATGGGCTCCCATTGAAACAGCAACGGGATGTTTCCTCGAAACTATGGCTTCTTAATCAGCTGTGGCTCATTGTCATTCCCTCCTGCACATATGCTGCTGAATTTACTACAGTTGGCTGCTTAGTGCCAGGACCCATACCGTTTTGCTGCCGTTCACAAGGAAAGCTCAGCTCCTGCAGCAAGGCTGGATATCCCCTATTGCATTTTAAATCAATAGCGCCAAACTGGTAATTTTCCAAATGACATTAATGTACCTGAAGTAACAAACAGTGTTAATGTTGTTACGTCCAGTGTCTGTCTACCCCCGCATGGAAGCAGAGTGTGAAGTGGCGGGTGGTGCCTTGATAACAGCGTCTGTGAAGGGATGAGATTAACTCAGGAGCACTCTTCCTGAGCGGCACAGATCCCACCTTGTCCACAAGGCCTTGCTTGGGCTGATGTGTCCTCTTGGAGCCTGGCATGCTGCCGAGACAGAGGGTGGGACACAGAGGGCTTGCAGCTGGGGGGGAAGTGGAAGGGCATTGGATGCCCCCATCCTTACCTGGCTGTGCTCTCTTCAGCCACAGTCCCCCACTGTCCAGACCGCAGTTTGTGGTGAGTGCTGGTGTGAGGAGGACAGCACTGCTGCTCTGATAGCAGCTGGTCCAGGTGACAGTGGCCTTCTGTGGGCTGATGCCATGGGCATGGCTTTGTCCTCGGGGGAGGAAGGTCAGGGAGGAACCGTGTTCTGGTGTAGCCGTAGAGTGCTTTGGGCAAGGATGTGCTGTGCAGTCCAGGTTCTCAGTCCAAGAAGTATCTGTATGAGCTCCCCCATGCACAAGCTCTGAGACAAGTTTGAGCTTTTCAGGAAGCTTCCCAAAATGGGTGAAAAAGAACCAGAAATAGGCATTTATCAATTAAAAGTTGCCATCTTTGTCCCCTGCAGATTCCCATGTGGAGCCTGGTGCTTCCTGAGCCCTCTGAGCTCTTGACAGGTGGATGTAGCTGCTTGGGGAGGGCGCAGGCTCTCGGGAAGATGGAGCTGTTGTTAATTAACAAAAAGACCAAGAAAATTAGTAACGTCTTCCTCGTAACTGAATCCTTATGCAATGCAGATAGCTGGCAGAGAGCAAGATTTATGACGTTCAGTGTGGAGGAGAGATTTCTGATAGCGGACGGCTCTTTAATCTAGCAGGAAAAAAACACCATAGTGAGCACCATTGGCTGGAAGCTGAAACCAGACAAATTCAGAGCAGAAATGAGTTTGAGCACAGAGTAATTAAGCACTGCGACCGTTTCCTTGCAGGCCCAGTGGACTCTCCATCAGGCGGTGCAGCATGGCAGGGACCGTGGTGCGTGCGTGCCCAGGACTGTGGTGTGAGCAAGCAGCCATGGACCCCTCTGACCTGCTCTGGCACGGGTGCATCCTTAGGGAGCAGCAAGATGTGATGGACAGGCTTCATTTTCCCTGTCATCTGTCTGTCCATCCATCAGCAAACGCTCCCTAGGATGCCTGCCAGGGCTGGGGACTGTACAATGCTCCCACTCCCTGCCCTGCCCCATGGCTGGAGAGCTGCTGGCATGGTGCGTGCCGGGGCTGGCAGTGCCAGGGACCTGTTGAGCTGTGCCTGCCGCCAGGCTGAGCCCTGCTGCCAGACGGCTCCTGTCCTTCCCGCCCCGCCACACTTGGTGATTTGTGAAGGTCAAGGACCGCTCCGGCACTCTGTGCTCCTGCTCTCTAATCATCTTCCCGGTGCCTGGCGCTACCTGAATGCTCTGCTCCCTCAAGCAGCACTGCAGGGCTTTATCCTGCCTGGGAATGTCTCCCTTGCGTCTCCCGAGCGGGCGCAGGGTGTCTGATGAGTGTGCTGCCCTGCACGGGGGGTGATGGCAGGGCAGGTGGCTCTGCTGGCAGTGCTGGCCTGTCCCGTGAGCTCTATAACTCAGCTCTACCCTCCACCGGCATCCAGCCGCCATGGCAGCACCCCCTCACCTGCTGTGAATCCATCTTCCCCATAAAATTGTCGGAATGAGCACTTTTTATCGACTGAGCTGGCTGGGATTTATGGTCTCTAACCTTGCAGCCGTGGTGTGCTCTGCTATGATCGCTTAGGGGATCGGAGTGGGAACCCACCTGAGTTATGTACCCATTTCCTGGCATCAGGCCAGCCCCACGCTCCAGGGGGAACGGGGAGCTGTCAGCGGCTTTGGGCCGCACCTGGCCTGGTGTCTCAGCTGGAGCAGGGCAGTGCATCCCCTTGGCCCCTGGCATGACGTGGTTTGGAAAGCAAGGGTTCAGCAAACAATGCAGGGTGGCCCACTGGGCAGAGGGTCGTGCAGGGTGACCAACTGGCACCAGTGCTGTGGGACAGAGGGAAATAGGGGCTGGCTGCACTCCCGTGTTGTGGCAGAGGAGGCTGCTGCCTGTGTTTTAAAATAAAGGTTGAAAAATGCAGAAGGTAGAAAAGCTCTACAGCCATCGTCTTTTAGGGCTGGAGAAAGTGCCCTGCTGTGAGGTACTAAAGGTGCACAACCCATTTTATCAAGAAGAAGACTGAGAAAGGACTTGATTAACATTAGTAAGTGCTGTCACAGGGAGGGGACCAGAGACCGAGGGTTCTTTAATCCAGCAGAGAGGCAGAACAAGAACTGCCGGCTGGGAGGTGAAGTCAGACAAATTCAAATGAGAAATAAACCATAAATTTTTAGGTGCATAGGTGATTAACCAGCAGAACTTGCTCCTCAGGGGAGCACTGTCTTTTTCATCTTTGCATCTGGGGTGCTGATGGGCTGCTCCGGTGCATGTGCTGCAGCCGGGGTGTGCTGAGCCTGGTGCATCCATGTGGCAGAGAGACATCAATCTTTCCTCCTGGCATTACTGTCCTGCTCCTTGCTCTTCCCCAAATGTATTTCGGGTCATCTCATCACTGTGGAAGGAGGGGTGTGCTTGGAGGTGCGTGTGCTGTTTCACCCCTGCCATTCCTACCATGTCCCTGACAGGGCCGCAGAGCGTGGCAAACGAAGGGATATTGGAAATGGGAATAGCAAGTGCATGGTGTGAGAATACTGGTTGATAACTCCTAATTCTCAACGCCATGAATCCATCTGCAGTGCTGGGGTGGGGTGCAGGGGCCTGGACCACTTTCTGGGGAGCACTAGCCATGGATTAGGAACTGCTGTGGGGCAGGTGGACATGGGTTGCTCAGTGCTGTGCCTCTCCTTCTGCTGCAGCTCTTAGGGGGTGAGAAGCACCAGGAGAGCCGGCAGTCCCCCCGCTTCAACTACTATGGGGCCGAACCTGCTGCGCCAGACATCAGCGATGATGAGCTGCCCCACGTCATCGAGATCTACGATTTCCCCTCAGATTTCCGCACCGAGGACCTGATGCGTGTCTTCTGCAGCTATCAGTGAGTCTGCCAGCACTCTGTCCCCGGTGCTGGGGTTCCCTGCCTGGGCTCTGCTCCACACGGCTGCCCAACAGTTGCCGATGCCTTGCTGAGCTTCCCTCTCTTTGGCAGGAAAAAAGGCTTTGATGTTAAGTGGGTGGATGATACGCACGCCCTAGGCATTTTCTCCAGCCCCATAACAGGTACTGCTCCTGGTTCAGCTGGGGATGGGCAGAGAGGAGGCAACCCTCTCCTGCAGCCAGATGCTGGGCATGGGGCTGACCCTGCACGTGGACATGCTGCTCTCTTCCTGCAGCACGTGATGCCCTCAGCACCAAGCACCTGATGGTGAAGACGCGCCCACTCTCCCAGGGCACCCGCGCCTCTAAAGCTAAAGCCAGGGCGTATGCCGGTGAGTGGTGCTGCCCTGTGCCAGCTTGTGCTATTGTGCTTGTGCTGCAACATCATCCTGATAATTGGGGAGGGATGGGGCAGCCAGCATGACTCCACAGCTGTGCCAGCTGCCCTGTCCCTCCCGGAATGCCCCACTAATGTCCCTATCTTCACAGAGTACCTGCAGCCGGCCAAGGAACGCCCTGAAACATCAGCTGTCCTAGCCAGGAGGCTGGTGATTGGTGCCCTGGGGGTACGGAGCAACCAGACACCAGCCCAGCGAGATGCCGAGCGGAGGAAGCTGCAAGAAGCTCAAGGTGAGTTTTGGGTGCCTGAAGGGGCTGCAGTATGGGGGGCCTTCCTCGTGCATGCTCCTTCTCACAGGGTGCTGGGTGGGAGGGAGCTGCACCAAGGTGAGCTCCAGCCACCTCCACAGGGACATGGGATGACGGGGATGTGGCATTGACACTCTTGTCTCTGCAGAGAGGAAGCGCCTGGAGAACAAGCAGCGGGAGGACGCCTGGGAGGGCCGGGACTGAGCCAGGAGGCTGCACTTTCAGCCCAAGTCCCTCTCTGCAGGCAGGCAGAGCACTCTGCATCTCAGAGCTGGGATGGATTCTGCACAGTGTCCAAAAGCACTGGGCTGCTTCACGGAAAGGGCTGAGCAGCGTGCGGGCTGGTTGGTACTGTGGGGATGCTGTTGCTGTCAGGCAGCACTGCCCATCCTACTGAGGGCAGAACCCCCAAAAGCTGCCAGCTGCAGCAGGAGCAACAGCAGGATGCAGGGAGCTCAGCAGAGAGCGCGGGGGGCTGTGTGGGGTGGCCCTGGCCACCTGGCAGGGCCGTTTGAGTGAGAGTTTCTGTCCTTTATTTTGCTAATAAATGCCATTTATTTTATTTGCTTGCCTGGGTGGTGGCTTCCCTTTCCCTTCATACCGGGAGAGGGTGTGCATGCCGGGGGCAGCTGCATGTGGTCCCCACCGCTGTAGGGATGTCCACCCCTCCCAGGTGCTGGGTGTCCCTGGCGGGTGTGGGGGATGTGCAGGCAGGAGGGATCGGGCAGGACGGCAGGCAGGAATGTGCTGGCAGGGACCCTGTTTACTTCCGCGGAGCAGCTGCAGCCCCGAACAGCGGGGCCCTTGTCAGAGCATGGGCAGGGCCACGTTCCTGGCCCCACATGGGGCTGTGATGTGGCCACGCTGCTGGCCGTGGCGGGCTGGGGGCTTCCTGCCCTGCCCCCGGGCGGAGGCTGGCGGCTGGGACCTGCCTTTGGCTCCTCTGCTTTGCATCATCTCTCAGCACCTGAAAAACGGCCCTGTGTGCCCCAGCACTCCCACCCTGTAGCTCTGCAGACTCTGAGGTTTTGGGGCCTTTCACAGGAGGTGAGGATGGGGATGATGCTTTTCTGCCACCGCTGCCAGCAGTTTGCATGTTTTGGTCATTGAAGAGCTCATGTGGCTGCCCCGTGTCCCCTGGCTGTCCCCCAGCTTGGCAGCAGTGAAGCTGGTCATGACCCTGTGGTGGTGGCTGCCTGCCCCTGCACCGTCCGGCAGCGCTGCCAGCTGGGAGCCATCTCGGCTGCCGTTCCCGGATGCTCGTGGCTTGGCCAGTGGAAATTTCAGGGCGCAAAGCTGCTCTCATGTGGAAAACATCTTCCCAGCCATCCGGCATCCCTCAAACCCCGACCCCGGCCGAGTGAGCCTCCACCAGCACGTGCCTTGCCACGGTCTCTGGCCTTGGGCCACTCCAGTGCATCAACACCATTCCCAGCAGCAACTCCACGTGCAGGGACCATCACGTGTGGGAGCAGCCTGACTTGTCCTGGGCCAGGGTGGGTGCCCACCCTGGATTGGTGCCTGCCAGTGAGGCAGGAATGCGCAGAGGTGTGCAAGGAGAGGGGTGGCATTGCCCTGTGGTTGATGGACAGGGGAACAGACAGTACAGAGTGCATTGGTGATATTCCCTTTTATTTCCTGTTGTAAGAAAAAAGATAGAAACCACGGGAGGTAAGAAACAGAGAGCAAGGGCATGATGTACCCTGTGTCCTCACCCTGTGCACAGGAGCAAGGGCTTTGAGGGACAGAGTGGCCCGACCACTGCTCCTGTCTGGGAAGCTGCCAGGACAGCCTGGGAAAGCCCAGCATGTCAGCTGCAGACACAGTGGCTGGTGGGCAGGCTGCCAGCCTGGGCTGCCACAGAGCTGGCTGGGTCCCTTTGCATGCACAGGGTTAGCCAGTTCAGGGCCAGGGTGCCCTGGCCTGTGAGGACCACTGATGGCAAGCCAGAACTGCTTGATGCTAGCCACATGCAGACAGCCAGGGAGCTGGTGTGGCACAGGTGGGTGTGGCACAGGGGGGACACTGCCTTGCTGGGGACACATTGCCTAGACCAAAGTTGTTCCTGGCTGGGAACTGGCTTCATGATCCTAATGGGAAAGAACGCAGGGTAAGGAGCAGGTGATGGTGGGATTGATAAGGAAGTACCCCCTCTCCCATGGCACAGTGCCCTGCTCCCGTCTCACAGAACCTTTATTGAAGACGGGACTGGTGCATGGGTGGCCGGGGACTGTCCTGAGTCTGCTGGAGCATGGGTGCTGGGCGGGCTGAGGTAGTTGTCCTGGGGGGCACTGGGGCTCTGGAGGTGAGGGCTGCTGCGGTACTTGGGCCACTCCTGCAAGTCCCGCTGGCAGCACGGCACTGGGCACCCCCAGACACTCCCCGCCAGCCCTGGCGCTCATCTCCATCCTCCGCAGCAGCATCAATAAATACAAAAGTCTGCAAGTCCCTGAGCTCACTCCAGTGCTGCCAGGACACAGGGCCTGGGGCGTGGGAGCCGGACTGTCCCGTGGCGCTGCTGGGACCGTGCCAATGCTGAGGGTTCACACGAGGTTGTTGGCCAGCCGCTCCCGTCTCTCCAGATCACTCACCACATCAGCACCATAGGCATCACCTGGGGAGAGTGATGTTGTGGGTGGGTGGGCGTACGGGGGGCACAAGAAATCTGTGGCACCCCCAGCCCCATCACTTGCCCCACTCTGCCTGCAATACCCCCTGTGCTCCTGTCCCTCCTTACTTGTGTGGCAGCCGTGCATCCAGACTCGCTGCCCATCATACTTGCACTGGCACCGCATCACATTGTTGGAGAAGTCTGACTCGGCCACCTCATGCTTGGGGTTCACGACCACCTGGGGAGGGCAAGGGGCAGGGCTGGGGGCACCTCTGCTATGACCTGGCCAGGCAGGGCTGTGGCACGCACAGTGGGGTGCAGAGGAGCACCCCGATGTGCAGGGTGAGGGATGCTGTGGTGCTTATGGAGGGCAGCCCCTAGCCCTGAGATCCAGTAGCGTAGATCCCCATCCCCCCATCCCCATACCTGGAAGGTATAGCTGCCTGGTGGCACATCGGTGATGTCAATCCACTGGCAGTCGATGTCATGGCGGTAAGTGTCCCAGCACCCCACACTCACCCCCTGCTCCCCAAAGTTGGCACAGGCGAAGCGTCGCTGCAGCCCTGCGGGAAGGAGCGGAGGCGGAGATCAGAGAGGCACAGGCAGGGCCCCCTTGAGGAGCAGAACGGGGGGCTGCTCTCAGCCCTGCAGCCTGCACCTACCTTCGGGGCAGTTGGTGTCTTCCAGGCAAAAGCTGGCCTTGTGCCCCTCAGCCACCTTGGAGCCATTGAGTGTCAGCAGATCATAGTGGGTAAAGACCTCGATGCTGTGGAAGTGCCTGTGGGGACAGGGGCTGAGCACAGGACTGCTGCCTGGCCCGGGAGCACGTGGCTGGCCCAGGCAGCCCCGGCAGGGGCTCCTGGCAGGGCAGCACCCAGGGACTCAGCAAATTACAACCCTGAAGCCAAATAAAGCCATAATGACAGTGCTGGCTCAGACGTTGTTAATTACCCCGGGTGGGACAGTCGCTTGGGGACGGGTGCCACCATGCCCTGCCTGGCCCAAGGAGAGGGCAGCTGCCTGCCAGCCCCTGCCTACGGGCCACTCACCGGTGGCACTGGTGCCACGTCCAGGCGTGTCGCCCCATCCTGGGTCGGAAATCGGCTCTTCCCAGGTTGTGAATCTGAGAGGAGAAGCGAAGGAGGCGGCGGTGGCCATAGGGCCACTGCATGCTGTCAGCAGAGCGGGAGAGGCAGCGCTCCTCATGAGCACAGTACAGCAGCCCCAGGGGCCGGTCCTCCAGATAGGCTGTTTCCTGCACCAGCTGGGCGTTCATCACCAGGTCTGGGGCATCTGCCATGGAGGGGTTCAGTAGGGATTGAGAAGATGATCCCCACCCTGCATAGCACCCTCTACTCTCCAGGAGAAGGGGTTCCTTGCTCCCAGCAGTACCCCATGGGCTCCTATTACTCACGGGCAGTGCAGGTGACCCCTGCTGAGAAGCGTCCCCCGCCGCTGGGGCAGTGGACAGGGCCATGGCGCTGGCACTGCTGGAGGGCCAGCTCGGTGCCGGCGCAGCGCACCCCGCTCATCACAACCCGGGTGGCATCGGGGCTGCCTGCCCAGTACCACGTTTCCTGAACAGAGGAGGAGCACAGTGCTTGGACCAGCCCCTGCCAGCACCCACCTGCCTCCCCTGCCTCCTCTCCTGCCCCAACACTGCCACCAGGATTTGTCCCCTCACTGTCCCATCCCAGAGACCCCGGCCACCCCATGCCCACGCTATCCATCCTGCAGGACCCCAGCAGTCCTGGCCCCGGGCTGGTACCCTGCTCACCTGGAGGGCATGGCTGGCAAAGCCCAGCCCCAGCTGTCTGCAGACCACCATGGCCTCGTTCAGGCCCCACTGTGCACCGCACACTGCACCCCACTGCAGCTGCCCCTGCACTGGCACCAGCACCTCCACCACACCTTCCTCGGGGTTGCGGCCCCCGGCCAGGCGCACCTGTTGGCAGAGAGGGGCTGAGCTGGAACGTGGAGCAGACCCCCAGCTCTCCCACCCAACGCTGCAATGGGACAGATGGCCCCACACATCCTGCTGAATACCTCCCTCACCTTCCCCTTCCTCCTTTCCTCCCTACAAGACCACTTTTGCCACTAGATCATCCTGCAGAACCCCATCAGGGTGCTGCTCTGTGTCCGCCCATCCCCTCGGTCACCCCAGGGCTGCTCTGAGCATCCACACTGGGCACAGAGCTTGGGGAGCAGGGACTGTGCAATGGGCCTGGGGTTCAACAGGCTCTGGGGAGGAGGCAGGGGCTCACCTGGCTCTTGAAGTCCATGTGGGGCATGTGGCAGCGGACGGCAGCATCAGCCTCGTGCCGACACCCGCTCTGCTCAGCATCCTGGAAGCGGCACTCACCCAGGGAGCGCTCATGGCCAGTGCACCGTACATTGCTCATATGGATGGGCCCCAGACCTAAGGCACAGGAAGGGTCAGTGCTTGCTGCTCCATGACCGTCCGAGGGTAGGACCTTCATCCCCTTTCCCTTGGTCTGGGCATTCTCTATGGGAATGGGGCTGACCATGGCAGGAGCAGACAGGAGAGCCTCATCCCAGGGCAGGCTGAAGCTGCCTGAGCATCTCAGGATTCTCCAGCAGGATACATTAAACCAGTTGCTTTCCTCATCATACCCCTCCAAGCCCAAAGGTTTCCCAAGTCCATGCTGTAACACCCGCCTCACCTTGTCCCATCCGGGCTCCCAACAGGGCTTGCTTCGCTGTCCCGTAGCCCAGCTGCCGGCACACCACGCTGGCTGCAGCCAGGTCCCACTGCTTGTCACACACGGTGCCCCACTGCCCGTGGCGTAGCACCTCCACCCGGCCCTCGCCAGGGTGGGTGCCTGCGCGCAGCCGTACTGGGAGCACCTGGGTATGGGGAGCAGCCAGTCAGCAACCCCAGGACACAGCCACCCCCGGGTGCAAGAGCTGATGGGGTGTCTGGGTGCTGCTCAGCTCTGGGACCCTCTGTCAGTGGGAGAGGGTGTGGGGCTCTGCAAGGGCTCACCTTTCCTGGGGCTGTCTTGTTCTTGCCCTTGCCCGTGCCTTTCTGGAAGGCAGGGCCAGGGACACAGCTGACAATGGCGTGCATGCCGTGGGGGCAGGCATGCTGGCGGGGGGTTGGTGGGGCCACCTGCACAGGGCAGCGGGCCAGGTGTGGCTCTGAGCCCTGACATCGCACCGTGTGTACCCAGAAGCTGTTCTTCTGGCTGAGGGTCTTCAGGCTGCCGAGGGAGAGGGGCAGGGCCAGGGTCAGCTCAGGTGCCAGAGGCTCTCCCCCACTCAACACTCATGCTGGGTGCCCACCCAAGGTGCCCTGCCCACCCTGACTGGGGCTGAGTCCTACCTGGAGTTGGGATCCTTCATCTTCCTGTTCCAGAGCTTTCTGTGGGTGCACAGAGCCGGGAAGTGAGGGAGCATCCTGACACTGCATGACTCTGAAGCCCCCGCCCATCATCTCTGCCCTCCCCAGCAGGAGCTGGAGACCCCATGGTGCGTCATGTTCTCTCCCCACTGGCAATTACCGTGCCAAGCCCGTCTGTACCATGTGTCCCAGCGGGACTGTGTGACTCCTGGCACCAGCAGGGGCTCATTATGGGCTGTATTTATAGTCCCAGGCCGAGACGGGGGTGGAGGGACCAAGGGACACTTGCCTTTCCTCTCCTTTCTCCCGCACTTTGTCAGCCATGACTGGTGACCATCCCCACAGACCTCTGGATGCTGCTGAGCCCAACTCTGATCCTTCTCAAAGGCCCAAGGAGAGGATCCAGGCATGGCCAGGCCATACCAACACCTCACACACCCACCCATGTGTGCAGTTCTTCCCTGACCACTCCTCCAGTCTCTTGTCCCCACAGTGTGTCCAGCCAGGCACCTGCCCCCCATGCCCAGGTGCAGTGCCTGTGTCTCGCACCCCTACCGGTAGAAGCTGGTGTTGATGTTCTTCTCCCGGGGGAAGCCCAGCATCCCGCAGACCACACGGCTGTTGTTCCTGGTCCAGTTGGCATCGCACACCTGCCTCCAGCGCCCATTGTGCTTCACCTCCACAGCACCCTCTGTCACTGGCATGCTCAGCTTGGCCCGTGCCAGGATGGGCTTGAGCCGCACCTCCTCCAGGGTCAGCCCCGACACCTGCCACAGCGGGCATGGGGTGAGCATGGGGCTCCAGCGTGGAGTGCAGGGTGTTCAGGAAAGGGGCCAGGGGAAGGGTTAGAGGGACCTGCTCTGGTCACTCTGGTATACCCTGCTGGGCACAGGGGAATGCCATGGGCCCCCCACTCACCTCTCCCAGGTGACTGGAGGTGGCAGCCTGGGGGGAGTTGCCAGGCAGGCGCTGTCCTGAGCACACCACACCAGCATCCTCGCCATGGTGGCAGTCACTGATGCCCCAGCCATTGTGGACACACTCTGCCAGGGAGCCTTCACTGCCCCCACACCGCACATTGTCCAGCCAGATGGGACCTGCGGACACAGCACCATGGCCCCATCCAGCGCGTCCCACAAGCTGTCTGCACCCACAGCCCCATAGGCAGGCTCCCACAGCCAGCGGGAAGCCCATTGCCCTCATTAGGACGCCCGCCCCCCATTTCCCACCTGCCCCCTACCTTCCCCTTGGCCGTAGGTGGCACTATGGGTCCAGGTGATGGCTGCGGTGTAACCAAGCTGTCGGCAGGCGACGGTGGCCGCATGGAAGTCGAAGCCGTCATCGCACACGGTGCCCCAACGCCCCTGGTAGAGCACCTCCAGCCGACCCTCTCCAGCCGGCCCCCGGGGCCCCCCCAGCCGCAGCTGCACTGGGGCCAGCTCCTGCCTGCTGAGGGCCACCCAGCACAGCAGCAACACCAGCAGGACGTGACTTGCACCAGTTGGCATCACCATCGTGGTTTTGTGGGTGGGATGCCTGGGGACAGCCCGACAATGAGTCCTTAGGGACCATGGCAGAGTGGGGGTGCAGCTGCAGCCCCCCTGTGCCCCAGGAGCTGGGCAATGCTGGAGGGTTATCATGCCCTCTTGCACGGTGGTGACATCCCCGTCCCCGTGCTGTGGGGGATGCATGGACTGGTCCCTCCCACACTCACGGTGTACCCCATCTCAGGGCTCAGCCGCAGCCCCGAGCCCATCACTGGGTCACCCAGCCCTGACACAGCCCTTCCAGGCACCGACAGCCATGGGCAGCCCCACGAACATTACTCTGTGCTCTTGTTGCGTCCTGTCTGCCCCACGCTTCGGGACATGGGTGGGGGCTCCACAGAGTCCCCTTTCATCCTCCACCTGGATTCTCTACCGAGCACCAGGGTTCCATCGCATCCTGCACACAGCCCGGTCCCCATCACCTCACCTCTTCCACCGTTCCTCACTCAGAGCACCGGTAGGATTCCTGACCCCCCTCCAGGTGCCCAGACCTCCCCTCCCGGGGCTACCCCCGGCACTCACCCTGGCAAGGGATGGCGGTGCGGGACCGGCAGCGGTGCGGGGCAGGCGGTGACGAGGGGACGCGGAGGTGGAGACGGGAGGCGGCTGTGGCGAGGGGACACGGCGGTGGCTCCCGCGGCGTGGCTCCCGCAGCTTCTGCCTCCCGCCGGGCACCGCCTGCAGGCGCTTTTATGGTGCGGCGGGGTGGGCCGATCCGGGGGGGCCCCCCGCCTCTCCGCCTCTGGTCTGGAGCCCAGCCCTGCTCCCTGCCCACCCCGGGCCCTACTCTGCCACACTGCACACTGGGGCAAACGTGTTCCTGCCCCAAACCCTGTCCTTCCCCCGACCGGGGGAATCTGAGCTACCCCGGATAGCCCCTTCCTGCCGTGAGGGGACCTCCTCGCAGTCCCAATGCCCTCGGTCACGGATGCTCCCCCCCACTGGGCTGTCCCCAAGTCTGGCAGAGCATGGACTTTCTGGAGATGACGAGCTGCTGCGCTAGGGACGCTCCTTGCACCTTCCCACTCACGCAGTGGTTCAAGTGGGCACACAGGCACAGGATGCCTGGAGATGCTGCAGCGGGGTCAGGACTCGGGGGGCACAGAAACTACGGCAGGCTGCGGGATGGTACCGTGAGCCCGGAGCACAGTTCCCCCAGGGCTTGTGGCATCACCTGTGCCATCCCTGAACCAGGCTGGCTGTGAGGGTCCTCAGGCATAGCCCCGCTCCGTGGGACATGGAGGCTGGGGATGCCCCCCCACCCCCGACTTGCCCTGGGAGCAACCTCCGGCTTGGGATGCCGCCAGTCCCCGGGGCACCCTGCTGCCCACACGCCCGCCGTGCCCCGCCGTGGGATGGGGATAAACAGGAAGCCCAGTGCCCTGGCCGTGCCCAGGGACCGGCCAGGAATGTGCCGGTGGCCACCGGGCTGTTTGTTTGGAGTCAAAGCAGCCGGATCCTGCCGGGAGGAGCCAGGATCAACACGGCCGGGAATAGCCCGTGAGCTCATCGCCACGTCTCGCAAGAGCCTCCAGCACCTCTGGGTGTGCAGGGATGCACAACTCTGGATCCTCTCTCAGGGAACCTTCATCCCAGCCCTCTGCCTTGGCCGGGATCAGGGCATGTGCTGAAGCCTCTGCTGGGATAGGGCTCCCTGGCCAGCCCCAGAATGGGAGCTGCGGAAAGCTCCGGGGAAGGGCAGGGTTGGGACCAGCAGTGGAGCTCGTGACTCATTCGTCTCGACGTTTTGGAGCTCAATTGCTTAAGTGTGAGGCCAGGAGCTTCCCCCGAACTCCTCCCCCCGCAGATGCTGGCAGGGGTGCAGGGCAGGCGGGTTCTCGGTCCCGCTCCCAGCTCTGCCTCTGCTCCTGGGGACAGCAAAAAGAGAGAAGTGAGGGGGCTGGTGGGCTCTCCCACATCTGGGAGCCGCCAGCCTCATCTGGCAGCAGTGCGGGCACTATGTCCTGCTGCTCATGTGACCGTGGCAGGCTGGAGGTGTCCCCTTTTGCCCTGAGGTGTCAGCCACTGAGCCCGTCATCTCCCTCGGGGCTCACTGGGTGCCAGCACCTGCAGCCCCGGGCAGCCAGCAATGGCAGCAGCTAAAAATACGTGGCCGGCAGCAGGGCAGCCCCGGGCGCGGGAAGCTGTGGGCGGCGGGCGGGCGTGCGGGGCTATTCTCAGAGGGCTGCGGGACTATTCCTGGCCGGTCAATATTGATTCAGCCAGCTCAGGTGCAGCAGCTCACCCTGTCAGCACCGAATTTAGGGCCCGGCAGGAGGCGAGGCGGGCGGCTGAATCGGGAGCATTGTCTGGGGGAGGAAGAGGGCAGGGAGAGGATGTGAGCTCTGTAATCTGCAGCCAGCGGCTCCCGGCAGCAGCCCGGGTGAGGGGCACACCCCGGGCCTGCTGTGGCTGAGGAGTGGCCAGCACGGAACATCTGCCCTGGGGATGGAGGGACGGGGCCAGAACACGTGCAGGCAGCTTCCGTCGGGAATAGGAGCATGTGTGCGGCACGAGGGGGCAGCCGCCAGTCCTGGCTCCTGTGGTTTCCGAGCCGCTGGGCACGTGTCTGCTGTACACACAGCCACCAAGAGCCGGGGGACTGAGGACAGCTGGGGACTCCAGGTACCAAAGCAGTTTCCAGGCAGCTCCCTGGCTCCCAGCTTGTTCTAAGCCCCTTGGGATGGTCCAGAGCTGTGCGGCTCCATACAGACAGCCCTGCATGCACCTGAGCCTGCAACAATGAGCAGAGGAGAGGATGAGGGGCTCTTTATCCCTGTTTACTGCTCTGAAATGTGTCTGTCTTCTCTGGCATCTCCCCCAAGGCTGCATCACCAGCAAGTGTGGATGGCACAGTGGGAACGGCATGAATTGCTCAAGAAACACAGTGAGAGTGCTCATGACAGAGCCCGGGCCAGGGTTTATTTCCACGGGCACAGGCAGGGGCTGAGTGAGGCTTGCCATGGTCATGCAGGGTCCAGGAGCCACTGGGGCGAGGCTAGGTTGTGGCAGGCTGGGAGCAGCCACCTGTTCAAGGTGACAGTAGCTGCTGGGAGCACAAGGGACGCTGCCAGTCTGCACCCAGCCCTCCAGAGATGCTGCGGCCCTGAGGTGCTAGGGAAGAAAGTTAGGGATGGGCAGGGCTCTGCATGGGATCAATAGGGCTTGCTGCTGTCACAACCCTGTGTTGCTGAAGTCAGTGTCACCAATCTCATCAGAGGTGCCTGAAGTCCTTGATAGCCACCTGGGCAGCATTGCGTCCTGCTGCTCCCATCACTCCTCCTCCTGCAAGAAAGCAGAAATGGGGAATGGTGGTGCACCTCTTCCACATACCCCTTTCTTCCTTCTGCAGATCCCCTGGGGGGTTCTGACTCCCAGCTCTGCTCACCAGGGTGGGCTCCACTTCCACACAGGTACAGGCCAGGAATTGGGGACCGGTAGCCAGAGTAGGATGGTGCTGGCCGGGCAAAGTACAGCTGGTCCAGAGACATTCCTCCATGGAAAATGTTCTGCCAACAGAGCTTTGTGTGAGCTGGCTGTGCCTGGCCCAGGCCTGTGTACCCACTAGCACTGGCACCAGAGCGATGCTCAGAGTTGACATGCATGGTACCCACTCCTCCAGGCAGCCCGAAGATCCTCTCCAGGTCTGGTGGCGTCAGGATGTCCCTGCCAATGACGGATGCCTTAAACCCTGGGGCATAGTCTTCGATGCAGTCAAACACTAGAAAAAGATGAAAGGACTAGTGGTGGGCAGCCTGGGGGGACATGGTAGCAGCTCCAGGGCAGCCCTGCCCATGGGTGTTACTGGGGTTTGTGTGTGCATTACATACCTGTGTCTGCATATGCATTTCTGGCCTGCTCATCCCAGGACCGACCACCTGCCAGCATGGATGGGGTGTACTGCGTGAAGAGGGACACGACGTGGCAGCCCTGCGGGGCCAGCCCTGGGTCCAGCGCTGAGGGAATGCAGAGCTCGATCATGGGCCTGGGGAGCAGTGCAGCAGCTGGGCAGGCAGAGGAGGACCCAGCCTCTCCACACCTCTTTCCGCAGCACCCGCTGCCATGACTGTCTTCCCCCTTCCCCAGGACACCAAGGTGTGCCAGTGCAGGCTCCTACCTGCTGGAGGGGTGCCCATGGGTGGCGTCAGTGAATGCCTGATGCAGGAGGTGGGTGCTCTCGCAGTTGAGATGTATGGAGCACTGGTGGTGGGGCAGGGGCTGCCCGTCGCGGGTATTGGGGGCGGCCAGGAAGCTGGGCAGCCGATCCACTGCCACTGGGCATGGGATAGGGAGATGGAGGAAGCAGGGTGCAGCCTCTTGCTGAGCCTGGCACCAGTGTTCCTCCAGCAGGGATGGCAGCAGAAATGTCCTTGCTGGTACCTACCGTTGATCTTGGTGACAGGGGAGCGCGTGTCAACCTGCCGGATCCGCTGGACAAAATCCTTTGGCAGCTGCTCCTGGGGTGGGATGTACCAGTGCAGACGATGGCTGTGAGGTGCACTGTGGATGGGGGGGATTCCAACATGCCAAGCCCCCCCCAGCCCCATGCACCCTGTACCTGAGGAGTGAGTTCCAGGAAGGTGATTTGGGGCGAGGCATTGGACAGCACCAGTTTGCTCCTCACCTCTGTCCCATCCTGCAGCGCGACACCCTGCGCCTGCCCGTCCCTGCCCAGCAGCACGTGGCACACTGCCTGGGCATGTGTAGGGAACAAGACTTCAGCAAGAGCATCCCTGCTGCCTACAGGGATGGCCAGGCAGCTCCCCTCTCCCAGACACCCCGTACCTTCTCAGCAAAGATGTGGGCTCCCCGGGCAGTTGCTGCATGGGCAATGGCTTGGGAGAGGGCTCCCATTCCACCTGCCACGTAGCCCCAGGCTCCCCGCCGTCCGTCCAGCTCACCCATGACATGGTGCAACAGCACGTACCTGCGGTAGCAGGACCCCGGGTCAGCTGCTGGCTGAGGGGATGGCTCTGTCCCCTGCATGGGCAGTGAGGATGGTACCACAGCCCCCACCGGTGGGACTATGCCAGCTCATAGGATGCCAACTCAGTTACAGGGAGCACACCAGCCAGGACTCAGCCTGACCCGAGGACAAAAGCATGCAAACAGCACAGTGATACGTGAGGGCCGCTTAGGAGAGCCATATGGCAGGAATGGGGGGCAGCCCCTTGCAGGGGGGCAGGGCACGGGGTACTGGGGTGCAGCAGAACCATGCACAAAGCACGGCATGGGGGGACAGTGCAGGCATGAGCCCCAGAGGGAAGGGACCCTCACCCGCTGCCGGGGGTGTGCGGGCTGGCCATGGCTCCTATCACCGCATCAGTAGCCAGAGTTGCCTTCAGGGGTTCTGACTCAAACCAGTGATCCAGGATCTGGCCCAGGAGAACGAGAGCATGCCAGGTGTGGGACGGGGAGCTGCCGCAGCACCCCGGCAGGCAGAAGGAGAGGCAGTGGGTGTTTCCACAGCGCCACTGCCAGCACGCACCTTGGAGATGGGGGCTGTGAGCACCTCGTAGTAGCGGGGCAGTTGCCGCCCCAGTGCCAGCCCTGGGGGTGGAGAGGTGGTGTGAGACCTGCAAGGCTGTGCCAGGGCTGACTGATGGTCAAACCCAGCTGGGTTTGGGGGTCAGCCAGCGGGACCAAGGTGAGCAAGCCTACCAGAGCCTGCCAGCCCAGCTGGGGCTCCTGAGGAGGCTCTGCATCACCCACCCCAGGTGCTGGCAAACAGCCCTTGCCATTGGGGTTCCCTGGCATCCTAGATGTACCTGCCTGCAGCAAGGGCTTCAGGGTTCGCAGGTTCCTGAGCTGCTGCAGTGGGGAACCCTTCCCCAGGACAGCTGTATCCACTGGAGGGGCATCCAGCAGTGGGTCAAGGGCTGATACCATGCGCCCCATGAACGCCTCATACTCAGGGTAAGCCTGGAACGGGACAGAGCGGGGACAACAAGGACTGTTGGGTGCAACAGATAACCCACCCAGGAGCATCCCTGCCAATCCAGGGGCAAGGCAGCCCCTTGTGGGTTTTGCTGTGCCATGTGCATGTTCCAGGTGGTACCTGGGCATCCTTCTGGGAGAACTGAGCAATCTGCTGCTGAGTCTGAGCCATGTCATGTCCTAGCAGGAGGGAGCGAGGAGGGCTCCTGTCCTCCAGCAGTGGGGTGAAGGAGTAGGGGTCCCGTGGGAGCACCCTCAGACCGTGCCGCTGCGAGACAGGGATGTCCCCACTGCAGGACCCACCCTGCAGGGACAGCCTGACAGCAGAGTCCCCCTGCTTGCATGCTGGGAGTTGCCAGCAGCCCAGCAAAAGGTGGGTGCCAGTACCTGCAGCTCCAGCTCAGCATAGATTTGTGGTCGCAGCAGGCTGAGCAGATATGACGCCCGGGAGAACTTGAACCCTGGAAGATGTGGGGTGCTGAGGGATGTCCACCACCAGGGCTGGCCAGGGCCAGGGGGACAAGGGGCATGCAGAGGTACCTGGCACGATCTCCTCTGTGACGGCCGCGCCGCCCAGCACGTGACGCTTCTCCAGCACAGCTGTGCGCAACCCTGCCTGCTGCAGGTAGGCAGCCTGTGGGGAGCACGGCACACGCTGCCCATCCCTCCAGCTGCGATGTCATTGTCAACCTGAGCACCCCCTTGCACACGGTGTGCCCCTCACCAGGGAGGGCCTGTGGGAGCCCCAGCCCCATGGACATGGCCACCAAAGCCCTCCCTTGCCCACAGTGCTGACCCTTCCCAGGCCCCTGCTGTCCCCTGTGGATGGAGGAGAGGCAGCACGCCACTCTTGGTACTCACTGCCACCAGCCCGTTGTGTCCTGCAAGAAGAAAGGGAGGTGAGCAGAGCCGGGTGTTGGTGATGGGCCAACAGCATAGGGCACCCTGCTATGCCTGGGGCATGGGCTGTCACAGTCACCCCAATAACAGGCTCTAGACACAGGGGTACAGGTGACAAGGAGCATCCCCCCCTGGTCCTATAGCCCTGACCCGAATAGTGCAGGGGAGGGGGACAGAAATGCTCAAGGGTGATGCTCCAACAGTGCTCTGCATGCTGGGGGGCTGCAATCTGTGCACACCCCCGTGTCCTCCCTAGTAAGAGGAGCAGTCTGGGTGTCCAGCACCGCTGCAGTCCCCACCAGGACACTCCTCTGACGCCTGCCCTGGGCGGAGGGCAGATGGGGGTCCCCACCGGCTCCCCGCAGCTCGACTCTTGCTCCCTTGCTCTGTTACCTGCCCCGATCACCACCGCGTCGTATTCCCGCTGCAGTCGTGGTGCAGCACCGGCATGGGCCAGACGCGCTCCTGATGGCCCCAAGGACAGATGCCAGCCCTGCAGCCAGCGGGAAGAGCAGACCAGACTCGGTCTTCCCCGGAGGCCGACTGCCATCCCCCCGCAGCGCCTGGCCATGGCTGCCCTGCGTTCGGCAGTCTGGACTTTGCTTTCACGGCGGAACTTTTCCCAGGGCTTCCGGGCACAGGGAGGGGACAGGGGGGCCAGGGCAGGGACCGCCTTGAGGAGGCGGGGAGGCTGGTCCGGCCAGGGGCACCCGCCCGCAGCTGGCCCGCTGGTGCTGTCCCCAGCGAGGCGCTGACCCTGGCACAGTGTTGCTGGGGGGTGGCAGCAGGGCTGGAGACAAGCCCCAGTGCTGAGAAGGTGACAGATCCTGCCTGGGGCTCAGCAGCGTGCCAGGAGCTCCCCAGCCTGGACTCCAGGAAGGTGCTGAGCAGGCAGGTGGGGGCCCGAGAGCCCCCCCCTCCCCAAGGTCTTGTTCTGCTTCAGGGATGATCCAGAAGCACATGGATGGTGTGATGGGCCAAGCACTGCAGGACAGTGGGAGTTTGGTCCCCCTTGAGCAGGCAAGCCCCAAGCACAGCCCTGAAAGCAAGCAGGAAAAGGGGTAGCTTGGGGATGAGCTTGGCTCCGAATCCAGCACTATTGCTCAGCAGGGCAAATTCTGGCTCAGCAGGATGGGGCAAAGGCCCTGTCATGGTCCAGTGCTCCCTGAATCGCCATCGCCAGCTCCAGCGAGTGGCATGGGAGTAACAAGGGGCAGTGACTGCCCAACTCCCTTGGAGCTGGCCCCATTCCCAGCTGTACTTGAGGTTTGGACGTGCACTGAGCCCAGACGTGCCTGGGAAACACATAAGCTGCCTAAGGATTTACTCGTTGTTCCCAGCTAAGCCCAGACCTGTGGTTAACTGGTGCCGGGAAGCCTGGGTGCGGGGAAGGGGGTGCAGGACAGGCTGCACCTCCTCAGAGCCTGCCAAACTTCTGAGGGCCCCGCACCCCACATTTGGAGGTGAGGGGGAAGGGGGATGCACCCTAGACCATTGCTCCACTCAGGTTTGGCTACACTATCTTGATCTCTGGCCAAAGCCTGGCAGCGATGCCAAGCTAACATTATAAATCCTGCTCTGGAAATGCGCTTTTCAGCAAGACAGTGATTTGCCAACAACCTCTCACCCCCACTCTGCCTGTTCCCAGAGGCTGCTGGGTGGCAGTGAAAACCATGGGGAGCAGGAAAGGGGACAGAACCAGCCCTGGCCAGGTTGGAGGTTGGCAATGTTGCCTGTCACTGCCTGCAGGCACAGTCCATGGAATGGCAAACACATTGAGAAAGCAACCTAGGCTTTGGGAACACCCACACACCCACTTTAATCCTGGCCCCAAGGTGGCTGGAGGCAGCTCAGAGCAGAGGGATGCGGGATGGCTCCCAGAGGCGCCGGGCCAAGTCGCAGGCCTGCTGGACCACGAGCTCAGAGGGGATGATGCCCAGGTGCACAGTCA
Organism: Acanthiza pusilla; assembly: GCA_036630365.1. NCBI lineage: Eukaryota > Metazoa > Chordata > Aves > Passeriformes > Acanthizidae > Acanthiza > Acanthiza pusilla. Next base: position 14,115,810 of record JAXCHO010000234.1, read on the forward strand.
GCAGCTCGTAGCACTTCACCACCTCTGCCTGGTGGTTCTTGCTGTAGTAACGCAGCAGCTTCCTGGGGAGGAGAAGACAGGGGCCTTGGCAGGTACAGTGCACACAGGAATCCCTTTTCTAACCAACTTCCCTCTATAAAGTACTTTGCAACAACACAGAAAACCATGGCACCAGGCTGGGGAGATGGGCTGGTGCAATGCCAGTGACACCACAACGCTGGTACTACCCTGCAGTGACATCCTGGCATCACTCTCAGGGACCCCTGTGCCTTTGAGCTCTGGTGCCAAACCACAGGGCTGATGACTGCTCACCTGTAGTAGTCCCCTGCCAGCATCCCAATGGGAGCAGAGTCATCAGACAGCACTGGTACCTCTATCACCTCCAGCTTGTAGCCCTGGGGAGAAGTGACAGCACAGGGCAGGAGCTGGGACAGGACCACTGAGGAGTCAGAGCTGGCTGCACCTACAGCCCTGCACTCTGCCCCAGGGAAAGAGGGGCTCACCCCTTCCTGGCCCCACATACCATCTCATTCTCAAACCAGAGGAAGTAGGAGCAGCAGTAGTCGCCATCCTGCAGCATCAGTGTCGTGTAGCCCTTCTGTAGGTATCGCCGGGCCAGTGTGATCAGCGACCAGACCTGGGGGGACAGGGGGCACCTGAAGCCTGAGCAGAAACCCCTCCAGTTTCCACCCTCTTCTGCAGTTCCCATCCCACACCTACCCCACGAGCAGTACCTTTCTCTTGATGAAGGCGGCCAGGGGACCCTTGCCCAGCTCTGAGCTGGACTTCTCTGTCACACTGAGCGATGGTGCCATCATTTGCCCAGCTGTGCGGTCCACATAGATGAAGTGCACCAGACCAGGAAAGTCCTCCAGGTACGTGGGATGTGTTAAGGGTGTCCAACAACTTTGGTGCCCTTCCAGGACAGCCCCTGAGCCTTGGGGAAACCACCTTTGCCCACTACATTCCTCCCCTTGATCCCGGTGCCAGGGGACAGGGCCCTACTCCCACATCTGCTACCCCCTTGGGGACACCCCCTTGCCAGGCTGGGTTCCCAGCTGCAGAGATGGGTATGACACCATGGTGATATTGCGCCTGCTCTTCACCAGCAGGAAGTCCCGCCAGTCCAGCAGCTTCTCCCTGCCAAGAAGAGGCACGGTGAGAGGCCACGACCCACAAGCCCCAGCACAACTGGGTGTGGAGCAGCCCCCTGTAGATGCTGACCATCCCCATGCACTCACCTCATCAGCTTCTGAGCACGGTCCCGCAGCCCTTGGGACAGGCTGTGGCCAGCAGAGGTCAGGAAGAGCTGGCGGTACACGGAGCAGAGCTGCCGCTTCACGTTAGCCACTGACTGCAGCAGCCTGAGTCAGGAGACACAGACAGTGCTGAGTTTGGACACTGGGTCCCCAGCAGTTCAGGGACTGCTGTGCTGGCCCCCAGGCTGGGAAAGGTCCCCGTCTGTCCCAGAGACATTCCCTGGCTAACCCCTACTCACTCCAGGGAGCTCCCAGGCTCAGTCCGTGAAAATATCTTGTTCTTGAAGTCCAACCAGGTGTTCTGTAACTAGAAAGACACAGGATTGTGTAAGGCTGTGGGGACAGCAGGAGAGGATTCTCATGTCCCCACTCCCACCTGGATGTCCTGTCCACTCAGCTTCTTCACAAATTTGTCCATGCGTTGCCGCAGCTCAGCCAGGAATGGGTAGGAGCGTGCGACTCCCACCTCTGGTCCCTCTTCCAGCTTCTTCTCCAGCACCAAGAAACCATCCAGCAGTTGGTACAAGGTGATGGCCACCTGGGTCATGGGCCCCTGCCAGGGAAGGGAGAGGTGGGTCAGGCAGGACTCAGTCCAGCATAGCTTCCCTCACCTCAGAGGCAGCTCACCTTGGTCAGTAGCACAAGGGAGATGCCTGGCCAGAGCGGGAGGCAGTGCATGGTGTGTGGCAGCAAAGGGCAGTAACCTTCCCGCAGGCTGGCATCCAGAAAGATCCTTCTGGGGTTTGAAGCTTCTGGGACCAGAGGCCCCAAGGTCTGGAGCAAGTCCTCTGCCATCTGGGAAGACAGGGGAGATGCTCAGTCCCCTGTGGGGATGAGGCAGCCTGCACCACGGATGCTCTGTAGGGATGCAGCGATGTAGCCCTGAAAGCTACAGCCAGGCACGACAGAACCAGAGGAGCTGGAGGGGCCATGTAGCAAAAGTTCAGCAGTGAGGAAAGTGCCCAAGGACCCCAAAGGAGCAGCAGAGAAACCTGTTGCAAAGACAAAGATTGCAAATGCCTTAAACCGAGGCCAGTGCTTGCTTTCAGTGTGTGAGGTGTTGCAGCATCCACCAGAGAAGCAGCCCAGAAAGCCCAACGGCAGCAGAGGGAGACACTGGACTGCTCTGAGGCAGCCCTGATCCCTCTCTGCTGACAGCTCATTGTAAGCAAAGCCTCAGAGAGGGAGATCAGAGCGGTCACATATATGCACAACATGGGGCATGCAGGGCACCCACAGCTGCAGCACAGCAAGAGATGAGTGACGAGGAACCGCAAAGAGCTCTGGGACAGGCTGGTGAGGTGTGGAGCTGGGAGGTGTGGCAGGACTCTGTGCTCACCTGGACGTCTGCAGCGTCCACCTCCCCGATGCTCAGCATCTCAGCACCCTCGGACCAGCTCTCACTGCCTGCAGAGAACACAGCAGGGCACCCTTTCAGCCCCCCTCACACCTCTGGTGTGGGCCATGGCTGCTGTCCAGCTGGGCACTCACCTGTGCTGTGCCTGCCTGGTGAGGGCTCAGGTGTGTAGTAGACCTCAGGCACAGAGAGATCATCTGTGTCCTGCCAGCAAAAACACACAGATCAGTGATGGCAGCAATGCGGGCAGCCCTTCCAGCATCCCACCCTGCAGCTCCTGATCTCAAGGACTCACTTGGTCATCCGAGTCCTTCTCTGCAGCTCCATGGGAGCCAGGGCCACTCACAGGGATGCTCTCGCTTCTCTTGGGTCCCTGAGGGAGAACATTCCCTGCTGTGGGCTTTCAAAAACAAGGAAGAAAAACTAAGTCCCAGCTGTCAAGGCATCACCCCATGGCAGCACTCTGATCTGCTGCACCCCCAATCCTGCTCTGAAGCACCTGTGAGCCAAGCTCCTCCTCGGCGCTCTGGCTGGGATACAGGTCCTGAACCAGGAGGATGAGGACAAGCAGGTCAGCCGGGCGGATGGAGCTGGCATTGCGGCTGCAGGCCAGAGAAGGAAAGGGTCAGCTGGGAGGACAAATGGCTGCCCTGGGGAGGGTGGTGGGGCTGGGCGCACCTGGAGTAGAAGGCCAGCAGCTTGGTGTGTACCAGGAGGAAGGCATGGCCAACTTCATCCCCGCCACGCTCGGGGCTGGCGTTGATGTACTGTACCACTTGTCGCTCCAGGAACTCGATGCACTGCTCACACAGCTGAGGATGGATCAGCCGCTCCACAGCCTGGGGTGCAGGAGAGGGGAAGGCTGCTGAGCTCCCTCAGACGCAGCCTTGCAGCCCTAGGAGCAGGTCTGAGCTTCCACTGCTCTGGGGAGCTGTCCCAAAGTCCCCAGTCCACTGCCTTTTCCACATCCTGAGACTCCATGCAGCCTCTCACCCCTGGCACACCCCAAAAGTGAGGGACACCCCAGAGCATTGGTACCTCCACTGCAAAGCTCTGGTCCTCCTCCCGCAGGTGGCTGTAGGTCTCCAGCAGGCCCCGCAGCAGGCTCCACACACGCTCACGCTGCTCTGAATCAGCTGGTCGCAACCTGCAGCAGTCACACAGCGTAAACTCACAGGTGGCTGTCACCTCCCTGTGTGGGACAGACACACCAAAACCCAGGTCCCCGAGTGGGATGGTCACACCAAAACCCAGCTCCCCGAGTGGGACAGACACACCAAAACCCAGCTGCAGCCCAGCAGGCAGGGGGTCCTGTGCAAAGCGGGGTCCCAGGTGGAGACACCCACTCCCATCCCCCGGTGCTGCATGAAGGCACTGCACAGCAGTCACCCCAGCACCCCGACATGCCAGCCTGTGCCGGTGGCCGTGCCCGCTCACTCCTTGCGGATGAGGTGCGAGTCGAGCGTAACGAGACCACAGTGAGCCTCCACCAAGCGCCGCAGCACGAAGAGCGTCCGGCGCAGGTCGTCCTCGCTCTGCGTCCCGTCGCCGTTCACCGCGATGTACAGGCAGTCCCCGAACTGCAACGGGCAGCGGGGTCAGGCGGGGACCGGCCAGGGGTCCCTGGTCCCCGGTGCCGGTCCTACCATGTGCAGGACGTGGAGGTGCCGCCCGCCCTCGGTGGCGAAGCAGGTGTAGGTGTCGGAGAGCTTCTCCAGCAGCGCGGCGCAGGAGATGATGAGGGGGGCGAAGAGGGTGTTGAGGCTGTCCTCCAGCGCCGGGCCCTGCGCCACACGGTCCGGGTCAGCGCCCGCGCACCCCATGCTCCCTTCCCTTCCCGCACCCGCGCCGCCCCGTCCCGCCCCACCTGCCCGGCGTGGGACGACCGCAGCCTGCGGAGGAAGGCGGCATCGGCCCAGTAGAAGAGCAGCTCGGCCGCGGTGCTGGCGATCAGGACGCAGCGCATGGCCCGCGGCGGCGACGACAGCGGGAGCGGGGACCCCGGGAGCGGGGACACCGGGAGCGGGGACCCCGGGAGCGGCGACACCGGGAGCGGCGACACCGGGACAGCGCGGCTCCGCCCGCCCCGCGCCGCTTCCTGCTCCGCCGCGCGTGACCGCCGCGCCCACGCGCGCAGCGCCCCCGGCGCCCCGGCGCGGCACTGCACCGTGTGACCGCGCCGTGTGACCGCCGCCCCGCATCGTGTGACAGCCGCCCCGCACCGTGTGACCACCGCCCCGCACCGTGTGACCACCGCCCCGCACCGTGTGACAGCGGCACCGCACCTTGCGACAGCGGCACCGCACCGTGTGACAGCCGCCCCGCAACCGTGTGACAGCTCCCGCCCCGCCCGCCCCGGTCCGGCGTGGCCCGCAGCGGACAGAAGACGCCGGCGCGGTTGAGAGCCCAATTTTATTACACCTCCGGTAGCGCCTGGGCGCGTCGCAGCTGCTCCTGCCCGCGACACCGCCACTCTCCCGGGCAGGACACGCTCCCAGCCCGCCGCTCCGCCCCTCTCCGCTCCGGCATGTATAATTTAATAATCAATATTTCCCGCCGCGGAGCCCGAGCCCGCCCGCCCGGGGCGGCCCCCGGCGCCCCCTCCCCTGCCCCGCCTCGCTCCGCCCCGCCCGGAGCACCCCGCGGCGGGCCGGGCCGCCTGGCGGCATCCCGGAGGCAGTACAGGGAGCTGCTTCCATGCGCTTGCTGCACCGGAGCACTGCCCGCCTTCGGGGAAAGGGTTCCGCTTGCTGGAGGGGTCATCCCGAGGGGACCAGGGGTCGGGGAGGGTGTCCGTCCCCGGGATATACCGGGGCTCAGCACCCCAACCTTCCCCGCAGCCAGTGGGCACCAGGACCCGGGTGCTTCTCGCAGCTCACGGGACGGATGGTGGCAGGCCCTGCAAATTGGCTGTCGCCCTGCTCTGGCGGGATGGTGGCCAGGGCATGTGGAGCTCTGCGGTCACAGGGCAGGAGTGGTGCCAAGGTGGAGGACATCCGGGGTGTGAGGATGAGGGCATGGCGTGGAGCTGCCCAACACGGCCCCACGGCGAGGCTGCGTGGGCTGCCAAGGAGGCAGCGTGACCTGGGCAGTGCACGGGGCAGGAGCGGGGCTGGCGAGTCCATTGTGGGCCGCGGGCTATCGGTACCGACAGGCCAGCGCATTCACATTCTTCACCACATAGAAGCTCATAGTCAGCGGGGGGATGACCAGGGTGCGGCCGGCCCGCAGCGGGCGAGGCTTCAGCTCAGGGAGAGTCCCGTCATCCACCATGGCCAGCGGCTGCCCGTTGAGCTGGACTGACCTGTGGGACCAGGAGAGAGTCAGGGCAGTGGCACTGAGGATGGGACAATGGTGGCAGTCCCAGCCATCAAACTTACTTGGAGTGGAGCCCATCCTTGCCGTAGGGCTGCAGCAGGTACTGGTGGACAATCTTATCCCGCAGCGTCCCTGCTAGCTTGATTTTCTTCCGGGAGCGATGCAGGTTGATAATGTAAAGGGTGATGGATCCCCGGACATAGTTGTGACTGCAAAGGGGAGAGTGGGACATGAGGGCTGCACTGCTGTGTGCCCAGGGAGCATCACCTCCCAGAAGGGGCTTGGGGGTCTCTGCAAGGACTGGTCTTGTGCAGACATCCAGGTGTCACCATCCTGCTGCCCCTTCACAGGGAGATGCCACCTTCCCGTCATGAAGCCTGGCTCTGTGATGACACCTTTCAACCTCCCCCATCAGCCAGCAGTGACTGGGCGCAAGAGGATGCTGCCACGGTGTCCAGAGTGGGGGTGGCCCAGGACAGAGTGTCAGGCCAAGGGCAGCCCTCCCCAGCGTTGCAAGGAGGAGGCTGAGAACGGAGGGGAGCTCTGTGCATGAGTGGCGTCTGCCCCCACCACCCAGGCACCTGACAGACAGGTCCAGACACTGATCCTCTGTGCCTGCCTAATCAGGCAGCCCCAAACAAAGGCTATAAAGCACTTTGCACCTGTCAGTTACTGGACAAGGTTTCCTACCGAGCTGGAGGCATGTTGAAAGCATCTGGACCGTGTAAAGAAACAGTCTCTCCTCCTCCACAATAGCAACTTGTGTCCGCGGAGGAGGTGGCCGCCCCCCCGGCTCGCCGAGGTGCTTTCAAATACCTTATCAGCGAAACAATAACCAGGCCAGGCTCCCCGGCAGCGCGGCCTGGCAGGTAACCCGACCGACCGGGGGCCCCTCGTGTGAAATCCACTCCCTTGATCTCTGCTGCCCAGGCTGCCCGGCGGCCACTGCACCGGTCCCAGCCGGCCCCGTTCCCAGGCGCGGGCTTGCCGCGACTTTCATCAGAGGCATCGCCATTCCTGCACTCTCCCTTCACTGTGACAGCGGCCAGAGCAGCACCCGAGTGAGTATCCTGGGAAGGCAACCTGCCCCAGCGTGTCCTTGTTGGTCCCCATCTCCTCAGGATACCATTGTCCCCACCGTGGAACCCTCAGCCTTCCTTGCTCCGCTTACTTGTGGTAGCTGGTGCAGTGCGCGTAAATCCGGAGCTTGTCGCGAATGACTCTGCCGGGCCGGGGTTTCCTCTGGAGACCTGCCACGTGGATCGCCAGCACCTTGGGACCAATGAGGCGCTTGTAGAGCAGGGACAGCCAGTAGTCCTGGGGGGCAGAGGGGACAGTCAGCAGCACAACGGTCCCCCTACTCACAGAGGGAGTGGGTAGGAAAGGCTGGCTTCCCTGTTTGCAGCCTAGCAAAATTTTGGCTGTGAAATTGGGTGAAAATGTTGTGTGCCAGATGTCTGCCTTGGGATGAGCTTTTTTTTGTGCAGCCCAAGCCACAACGGCATGGATGAATCTCCAGGAAAGAGATTAAGGCAGGAATACATTGACCACGCTGAGAGACATGGGTACCCTCTAAAGGAGCTCAGTTTTGGCTAGGTTACAGAGAACAGGGAACAGTGAGAGTACATTCGCACATTCCCATGGACCCACACACAGCCATGCTGTGGACCTGCACACCAGCTCCAGCTGATACACACTGGATGGTGATGTCTCTGGAGCAGGCTCTTCCCCCACTCTACACAGAGCTGGAGCACACCAGAGCTCTCCCCTGCTCTTTGTCTCTGTTCATAGCACTCTGGCTTTTGGGGCTGCCAAGGGTGCTTAGCTTCCCAGAGATATTTCTCCCATTTTAAGGCCTCCTGTGGAGCATGGGGAAGCCAAGCACTCAAGAAAGAGGAAATGCTCAGCCCTACACACATGCATAAATGATGCAGCCTTAATTACGTCACCACACGCTGCTTTTTCCCACAGGGCATGGCCTCGCTCGGCACACAGGATGGGCCCCAAGCCCTGGGGAGGGAGGTGAGGCTGTGTGGTGACGGAGGCTGCTGCCGGCAGGGCCCCCCACTCATCCGCTGCAGAAGCTGGGAGGTGTGTGGTAAATGAAGCAGGGTTGTGGGAAGGGAAAGGGCAGGCTCAGGCGCTCGCCTGCTGTTCTGCAGGATGGGGCTCTGGCCTCACTGCTGTTCCAGGCACACCAGGTGATGCTGTGGAGATGGAACCTCTTGCCCTGCTTCTCTGAGTGTTGTCCGTGGGTGCTAAGGCACCTTCACATACATGAGCACTCTGGATAAACCCCCTCTGAACTGCCCACACTGGATGTCCTAGAGGAGCCATGTGCTCCAGGGCAATTGGGATGATCCCCCCTCCCTGCTGGAAATGTCAAACATCCAGTAGTGATGGTCACACTAGCACCAGGGACTGCTCTGCTTGTCAGGTCTGACCACAGTGAGAAGGAAAGGAGTATTGAACAAGCAGCCTGTGCCTCTGCACCAGGCCTGGGAACAGCAAGGAAAGCCCTGCTTGGTCAGGATAGTGCCAGGAAAGGGTCTTCCATCCCAGAAGGGCATATGGTTGGGAATAGGGTCTCCAGGCCCCCAGGATGCAGGGTAGAATGGGCGGGTGGAAGTGCAGATCCCTCATACAGACTCAGTTATCCATCCTGTATGGGGAGCCACACAGCCCCTGATTAACATGCATTTTGGGTAAAGAGGTCAGCATATAACTGAGCAGTGGGGCACCAGTGACCAGCACAAGGTGAAAACCCACCAGCCAGATCAGAGTGCCAGCCCCCTGCTCTCTCCAGCTCAGCAGAAGCTGATCTGTTCCACCTTTGGCTTGGCAAAGGGAGTTCCTGACACACTTCCCACTTTCTGGGCAAGCTTTTGGCACAACGCTGGAGGAAAAGCCACCTTCTGTTCTCTTGCTACTCCCAGCCAAAACCATGGGGCTTTGTGCCACACCAGCCTGGTAATTGCTTCGTCTGCAAACTCTCGGCCCCAAAGGAGATGTGAGCGCGAAGGGAGAGACTCATGTGGCCTGGGAAGGCTCAGCCGCAAGGTTAAAGCTCCGAGGGAGGATATGTGTGCTGTCAACGAGGCAATGCCGCTGTCCCTGACCCTGCTGGCTGGTGCCACAGCCTGGGGATGTCCCTGCCTGCACCAAGCTTCTGTGGGAAGCACTGCCAGCCTGTGCTGCTCAGGCTCATGGCAGGCAGGAGAAGCAGTGCCCATCATACTGCTGTCTCTCTGGTGAGCCACCCTGATTAGCAGAGTCATTAGATGAGTAACTACTTTAGTTTGCAGTGAGGACAAAGGTGAGCTCAGGCTTCAGTGTTTAGCCCCATGGTCATGAGTTAAAACTAAGTTTGGTGTCCTGAGCTACCTGTCAGCTCAGGCTCTTTTAGGCCTTTCCTAGAAGCTCCCTTGGGGTTTCTCACTTCTTCTCCATATTTCCACTGATGAGATGCTGCTTTCACCCACAAGTTATGGGAGCAATATAGGCCAGACTCTCAGCGTCTGCCCTCAGAATTTCCATATGGATCTCAAGAGCTGTTCTGCAGGGACTCTCAATGGTCTTGTTGCCTTGGAGAGCTGGCACCAGCAGCTCCAGCCTCCAGCTGAGCACCCACCCCTCTGGGCTGGGCGGTCCCCAGGGATTTGCTGCTTTGACATCAGTGTCCCTCCACTCTCAAGGCTCAGCAGCGGTAAGGTTTGTAATGTGGGGGTGCCCAGCCCCATGACCTGCCCCAGCTGCTGCCAAATCTCACATCTCAGCACAAGGGTGCTCTGACAAACCCTGCAGAGTGGGGTGAGTTGAACCCCAGGCTCTTGCCATGGTGGCTCATGGGCAGAGCTGTGCCATTCAGCATTTCCCAAGCTGGGCACAAGGACAGATGTTTGTCTCTCTGGAAAATGTTGGGTATGTTTTGTGAGCTTCTGGCCCAGCTAAGGGTGCACAGCTTTTCTGAGAAAAACCATGCAGGTGCCATGAGATGGGTAAGGTAGTCAGCAGTGGTTTAGGGTGAGTTGTTCTGCAAAGTGTGATGTGATCATGGCTGAGTGTGCAGTATTTCAGCACAGGCAATGCCTCCAGGGCAATGTGGGGACCACCATGTGCCTCCAACATCTGCAGGAGGTGAGAGGAGAGCAGTGATTTTACCTTGCCTTGCTGGCAAAGCTAGCTCCAAAGTCTCAGTTTCAAGAAGGATGTGAAAATACCAAAGAGAGTTCAAAGGAGGGCCAGAAAAATGACCTGAGGCTGAAAAAGGAGTTTTCAGCACTGGCCTCAAGGCACTTGAGCTCTTCAGCTCACTGCAGGGAAGCACTGAAGACAGCTGCAGCTTTTTGCATCATCGCAAATCCACTTGTGTGAGGGGCCAAAATCGTGCTATTTGCAATAAATTTCCAGGACCTGGTGACACCAAGCACTTGGATGATGAATTACACACACACACCTAGCATGACTGAAGCAAACCTGCTGAGGACAGACGCTTCCCCCAGCTGGGCTGGTGCTCCAGGGCTGATCCTTCCACTGGCATGAGTGAACCCCAGTCAAAATCACACCAGGGCTGCTGGGCACCTGCAGCTACCAGCTCCTGTTCGAATCATGACCAGCTTGGGAAATAGGTGCTCTTGAAACGCAGCTTGGCTGCAACCAGGGTGGCTTTTCCACTGGTCGATGATCTCTTCCTGAGCCCCTGACACCATCTGGCACCCTCTCCCATGTGGCACACCCTGTGCAAGCAAGTTCCCCAGGCTACCTACCCTGTGCAAAGACAGGCAGTGTGGTGCTGGACATTCCATCGGGGGCAGCCCCAGCAATGGTTCAAGGAGATGGGTGGTTCCAACCAGTGCAACTGCAGAACAGATTTGTCTTTTGGAGTCACAGAGGGCTCCCGTTGTGAGGGCTGAGCCAGCAATACAGCTGTAGCAGTAGAGGGGGGATAGCAGAGAGGAATCTGGTTTGCTATTACTCCCAGGGGAATCGAGGGATCTTTCTTGCTTTAATTACTTTGCAGATCCATCAAGCAGTACTGCAGGTGAGGAGCACCTGAAGGCAGAGCCCTCCTGTGCCTCAGGAGGTCTCCTGTCTGGAACCCCTGATTTGTGGGCAAGGGGGGTGCTTGTGTTCAGTCAGCTGATGTGCAAAGCTCAGGGAGCCTCATCTTCTGAGCCCAATGTCAGTGAAGATATACAATGAGAGAGGGAAAGCCCAGAGGGTCCCACTTGATCTCTTTGCACAATTTACCTCATTGCAGGAGGTTTAGAGACTTCAGCTTTTGTAAACAAGGTTGATTAGGCAGACCCTGAGGCAGAACTATTAACCAGACCCTCTTGTCTGCAGAGCCATCAGGACGATGTTGTCTCCTAGAGGCAGCAAAGCAGCTCTGCTGCCCACCTGAGTTTGTTCAGCTCCACACTCTCCGTGAGTGAGAAGATGATTCCATCACAGGACAGAGAGCTTTGCTCTTTTATCTCTTGGTTGAGCCTGATGGCTTGTTTTTGGCAAAAGCATCTTACAGAAAAGTCGTAATTGTGGTTGTGATTGTGGTTGTGAAGACTTGGAGGGATGGAGAAGCTGCCACTTCCCGGGGAGACTGTTCCAGCAGTTACATATCGGCACTGTTAACAATCCCACTCCTTATTTTTGTCTTGACTGTCTGGCTTCAGCTTCCAGCCAGTGGTTCTTTTTCTTTCTTTTTCCACTAGATTAAAGAAATTCTCAGCATCCAAAGCTTTTTCCCTGTGGAGGTCCTTACATCCTGTTCAAGCTATAGCTGCTTGTTCCTTCATCAAGGCTGGATAATGCTGCTTTTAACATTATCCCTGAGTTTTACGTGCTTCTTAAGTGGGAGTTCAAGGTTTTCTCACCCAAACCCTGTGCAAGGTCCTGTGACAAGCAGAGCAGGGCAGAGCCTCATCCCAAAGGGAACAACATCTTCTGAAGTCAAAATCATCAGTTTTCATGAGCTCTGCCTTCATGAGCTCTCATGCCCCCATCCACAGGGACATGAACTGTTTGCTGTTTTGTGTGTGCCCCCTCCTTGTATGGAGGTTCTGGAGAACTGAGCAGCCTCCTACAACATTTGCTGCTGTACGGGGGGAATTTGTGAGGGAGCACCATGGAGGGCACTCCAGAGAGGGTCTATGAATGGGGAACAAGGCTCCTTCTAGCCCCAAACACAGGGGCTTCAGGTGGACTGGGCTGCCAGAGGCTGGTGGCACCAGCAGAGGAGGAGGAGGCAGCACACACAGATGCTGCAGCAAAGTGGTACCTTGCCTGTTCCCCCTGCTCTGCCCCTCCTGGGCAGGACACACCTTTGCTTTGATCCAGGCACCTCCACCTATGAAAGGAATGGCTGATGCTGACCAATTCTTTTTTTTGGCTGATGCTAACCAATTCTTTTTTTACTGAGGCCCACCACCAGTCCCCTGAAGCTGCTGATATCTCTGCCTAGGTATCTGTTGCTTTCATCATGCTGATCCTCTTCCTTCCTGCTCTAACGGCTGCAAACACTTCACCTCACACCACTCTTTCCTGTGTTGCCTTACGCCTTTACATCTTCCTGCAGCTTTCTCTTAAGACAAGTGCTCTACAACAAAATTACTTCTGTGGAAGCAGCCACCACAGGAATTTCTGCCAGGCATCAGTGGCACTGAGGGGACAGCCTGCCCAGGAAATGGGAAAGTGGCGAGTGGGACATGACCTACTGCCCTTCGTAGCGTGGCCCCAGCCACTGGCCTCCACCTTCTGGGGATCTGAGCAGATGGAGGAACAGCCAAACCTCTCGTTTGTCATCACCTCTCCCTAACAGGGTCCAGGCAATGGAGGCTACAAGAAGGGAGCAGAGCTGCCAGATCGGAGGGCTTGGAAACTAAAAGCACTTTTTCTGTTTCCTGTTCTTCCAGAACACCAATCCACTCTGGGAATGGTCTTTCTGTCCCACTTCATCCACAGCCCTGGGTTGGCTCTGTGGCCAAGGTGGGCAGGTTTAGCACTAGCATGGTGCCTCTGGGAGATGTGAGCAGTGGCTGTGTCCATCCTTCCAAGACTAAGCTGCTGCTCTTGCCCCAGATGGATTTTGTCTCTGCCCCAGCCTCCAGCGCAGGAGGAGCAGTCTGGCTCCAGCTCTTGCAGCTCCAGCGGGTGGGTGCCAGAGCTGCTAGCCACAGCATGGCTTTGATGCATTTGAGAGTCCATGGATATGCACTTTTTTTCTGGTGCACCAAGAGAGAAAGGCCCCTTAACCCACTCTGACAGCGAGCAGAGTTCAGGTGCTTTAAATCTGTCTACTTGTCCATAGATACAACGATCCTCAGAGCTAACCTGGAACTTCTGGAAAGAGAGAGGGTGTAGAAAGCAGACAATGCCTCAGTCCTTGAGGCATGATAGAAAGGACAAAGCAGTGGAGGAGATGCCCTGCTCAAGCCCTGCTCCAGGCAGTTGTTTCAAGGCTGCCTGGGAGACTTCTGCAGGGCACCATTTCCACTCTGCCCTTCGGCAGAACATGCTTCTGCTTGACATCTCATGGGAGAGCCTTTCCCCTGCACACACTTGAACTGCCTGGGATTTCATCCCTCCCTTCAGTGGCCAGAGCACACACCCTGTAACAACAGCTCCTGCCAGTCCTTGCCTCTCCCAGCCCTGCCCTGTCTGCAGGCATCACTCCCACCAGAGCCAGTGCTCCAGCGTGCAGGGCAGATGGGGGTGCCAGATGCCCACGCAGCAGATTTATAGTCATCAGGAACAGCTTCCATGTGTGTGCAAGCTCCATTGAACCTGCTCCCTCTCCCCAGCCTTTGTCACTCCCAGACTCGGGACCATGCCTCTGCCTGCATGGCGCATGGTACGCTGCAGTCCAACCTCACCACCCTCTCCTAGACTGTGGCCTGAAGCCGAGGGTCCCTGCAGGGGGAACAGCAGCCACAGTCTGACTCTGGCAGCTCGGCAGGCAGCGTGGTGCCTCAGCGCTGGATGTGCAGACGGGTGGGTGCAGCAGCAGGGCTGAATTCCCCGGTCCCCCAGGGTGGGGATGGGCACAGGTGGGCAAGAACCACACAGCCCTGGCCTGGGGAGGATCCCCTCGGGTGCAGTGCAGGGCTGGGAGAGGTTCTGAATGCGGAGATGGCTGGGACCTTCAGCTGCAATTAGCAGCGCCTCCTGCCAAGCAGCTCAGCTAATGAGCGCACCGGGGAGCGGGTATGTGCAGCAGGCGGGAGCATGGTCGGGGGACCTGCTCCTGCTCCTGGCACCTCACTGGAGGGCCCCTTGCCTCCTTGGACCTAGAAACTATGGGGGCCCAACCCATTCCCTAATGGAGACGTGCTCAGGACAGGTCAGGCAGAGCCCAGGGTCCTCCCTCCTCCAGGACAGACAGTAATATTCTTTCTCATTGAGTTCTCCTCAGTGCCTTTGGGCAAAGCCAAGGAGGTGAAAAATCACCCGCAGCATCCAAGCATCTGATCACAGCACCATTGGGCACAGACCTTCGCACTGCTGAGATGCTTTCTCAAGGACGCCATCAATTCACAGGCAATATCATATTGTCTTCTACCACCACAGATGAGCAGGCAGCCCCTGCTGTCGATTCACCCTTGATCCCTCCAGGACTTTCTCATCCTGCATATGAAACTTATATGCTGAAAAAAAACTTTTAGTGTCTACCAAACCTAGTATCTCACTGCTCATACTCTTTAAGGAAAGCTCCATGAGGAGCCACAGGAAATGGAAGTCTGGTTTTCGACTTTGACTTTTCCATGGGGTTTGTGTTCCTCAAGCTCTGCCTAGAAATATGCCAAAGTTTTTTCTCTGCATAGGTATAACCTTACAGCACTGTACATTAAAGGAGCAGAAATCAATACCAAGGATGGATAAAAAAGAGGTGAGTACCACGTGGAGAGCACTGAAAAAGGTCTTTAACATTCTGTAACAACCTGAAGAGAAATCTCTCGCCTGCCTGGGGTGAAATAAATGTATTGCTTCCCTCTGGACTGTTTCAGAGAGATATTAAGGAAAGAGAGATGGAGTATGTACGTTGCATGCCTGAAATGATCCTAGAGGTACTAAATGCCAGATCAGCATTTCAAAGGCACTGCCCTGTGAAGAGCGAATATTGGTGCTGCTGCTGCCCTCGTTCCCTCCACTCCTTACTCCCACACATGTACAGGTTTAAATGCAGCAGGCAGACTGATGTACCTGCAAAAGGCTTTTTTTGAAGGGCCTCTTTGGCTATTATACAGATGACTGCCCTAATCACTCAGGAAGAAAAAGCACTCCAGCCATACATGAAAATGTTATCTCAAAAATAACAAGGCAGTAAAACACTTGAGCTCAGGGGGAGAGTGGACAGGCAATTCTGGCAACCAGGATGGGCACTCAAACTGCCCTTCCATGAGTGAAGGACCTGGAGGGGCACACAATGACCATGTCCCTTGCAATATGTCCCAAAAGCCACAAGATACTGCTTAGCTCATGTGTGTGGGACGCCCAGCAGAGATGTAAGCATCTTCCTAATTTCACTGTGAAGCTTCGGTGCCCCTTGGCCATGCTGCTGCCACCTGAGACCAGCCTCTTATCGGACAAGCAGGCATCAGCAGTGGCAGGGGAGGAGAAGGAGGTGCAAAGACTGCTATGGGGAGCCCAGGCTTGGCTCCCAGCTCCCTGAGGAGCTGCCAGCTGGAGCTGTGATTGATGCTGCGGCAGTGTAGCCCTTCTCTCAGCAGGCAGCTGAGAGCTGCCTCACGCCCAACCAGCATGCGGAAACCTCTTTGTCATGGCAGCTAATGAGCAGATTGTATTTCACAGCGCCGCGGCCCCGCACAGGTACAGCCAGCGGCTTTCATCTTCCTGATAGCTCCCACGGGAAAAGAGCAGTGGTGATCCTGCAGAGCAGGTCACCGCCCGGTCTTGCTGGGTTTTGTGGCGTTTTCTGCTTTTAAACCCTGTGTCGGTTTGCACCTGCCCGTGGCTCTTTCAAAGCACAGGGGTAGAGGGAAAGGGGTTGTGGAAGCACCCGCCAGAGTTTGTGCAGGAACACAGTGCTGGGATGTGGGATCAGTGCTGAAGCACACGGGACAGTGGGGAAACAATCGTGATGGCAATTGGCATCCAACTTATTGGAAGACTTGTTTTTAAAACAACAGCAAAATCCAAGTTAAAGACTTCCATTGTGTTTAACAGCCTGAGGTTTATTCCTCTAACTCCTTCTCTGGCTGTAATCCCATTTTGAACTGCACTCCTTCTCCAGTCACTCTGGGGCCGCTGCCCGCTGTGCTGGGAGAACTGGCCGTAGGCCACCCTGTGACCTGCTGTGCTGGGAGAGCTGGCCATGGGCCACCCTGTGACCCGCTGTGCTGGGAGAGCTGGCCACAGCCACCTGGTACCCTCGTGTGCCCGGCAGGCAGGAGCTGGCCTGCACCTGTCCAGCCGGAAGCAACCCAGGGGGACCTTGAAGCCCTGGGGAAAGGGATGATGTGGCATGGCCAGGGAAATTGGCTCTTCAGAAGAAATCCATCAAGTGCTAGCCACAGGCTCAGGTTCATCTCAAGCAAAGCTCAAAGCCCCGCAGGCTCCCTCCTGGCAGCCCAGGCCCAGGGGCTGGCAGGTATCCTTTCTGGAAGGCTGCACGTGGGAGCAGACCAAGGTGCTCCAGGAGATACCCAGAGCAGCACAGGCAGTGGACCATGATCTCCTGCTCACTGGTTTGCTCTCTGAAACCATCCTGATGCTCAGGGGTGCTGTTTTCATTGGCTGAGTACATAGAACAGACTGAGGTGCAGCTCCCTCAGACTCTGCTCCCCTGCAGCCACCGCCGAGGTCCCAGCCCAGCATCAGGGGCAGGCTCACAGTGTCAGAGTTGTGCACGTCTCCAACAGGGATCCCCAGCCTGCTGGCAGTGTCTGCTGAGTCACGGACCAATAAATCCCTTCCAGGGGAGATGCAGAGCACCCAGCTGCTCTGCCAGGCTTGCTGCTTACAAGGCAGTGTATTTACTAGCCTCCAGAGGAAATGGAAACCTGCTACTTTTAACAGAGTTTTTTATATGGTTTCTTATCTGCACCATGTGTCCTGGGAGTTCCCCTCTGGGCAGGTGTTTCTGAAGAGCGAGGGGTGTTGTGGGGCACTGGCGAGGACCACCTCTAGAGATCTGAAATCAGGTGCCGAAGCTCCAGCCTGGCTTCCCCTGGGTGAGCTCAACACTAGCGATCCAGCTGCCTGCTCCATGCCATGCATGGTAATCCTGCCACATCCATCCCTCCAACTTGCCAGCCTGCCCTGGCACCTCTTGGTGGTACCAGCCTCCCTCCTGTGCTACTGACCCTGGGCATTAGATGAAATTTCAGCTACAGAGGTATCGCTCTCCCATCTGCCTCCAACATGTTGCACTTGACATGAACTATCATCTCCTATTAACACTGTAAGGAACAGACCTGGAAAATTCATTTTCTAGCAGAGTTCAGAAAGGCAACAAGGAGAGAATCCCCCCGAATGTGCAATGAGAAGCCAGTGCCATCACAACCTCCCTGGGCAGACCTACCGGCAAGGGGTTGAAGTTCTGGTCCACCAGGTGGTTGTGGCCGTGGTCGAGGAAGGAATGCCGCACCACCACATCGATGCCCTGGCTGGCCAGCAAGCCCAGCGTGTTCAGCCACCTGGAATAGAGGGAACAGAGCCAGGGCACCATGGTGGGGGGTACCATGGGGGGGACACCATGGGGGGACGGCCTGGCCCCAGTGGCACAGCTGCTCTCACACATCCGACCTCATCCCTGCTCCAGCACCAGAGCTGAAGTCTTCAGGTGATTTTGTGAGCTGGGCATTAACTGGGTCCCACTATCCCTGCCCCAGCTGTGCCCAGTTTGCATGTCCCAACCCCTTGCCTGAGCCTCTGCGTGCACCCCAATACCTCTAGGTGCTCCCCCAGCACTCTGCACCCTCTGTCTGAGCAGGGGGGACCAGACCTTTGCACTGGCCTGTCTTCTTGCACTCCCTGGGCAAGATCTTCAACCCTCACAGCCTGCCACAGCACTGATATGCGCAGGCACGCCCCTGTGCTTCCTTGCAAAGCTTAGAAAATCTTCCTCCATCTTCTGTGATTACAGCCAGCTCTGAAGATCTGAGCTGGGGCTTTGGAGCAGGATGTCCAGGCCACAGGGCTGTGCTAGTGGACAAGCCCCAGGAGCCAGGAATGGTTGTAGCTTCAAAGGAGAGAAAATGGATTTCAGGGGTGAGCCCTGACAAAATTCCCTGGGCAGGTGCTTTGGGAGTGAATGCATGCAAGGACCAGTGGCTGTAGCCCTAATCAAAAAGGCAGAGTGGGAGCTGGCCAAGGCAATCTTGAGCTGCTGAGTGAGGCAAGCTTTTTGGGATGCCAGCCCTGGGATCCCAGAGCTGGCATGCTTGGATCACACCTCCTGCCCATGCCCATGCCCTGCGGGTACACTGGGTACCAGCATCGGATCCTGTGTGGTTCCCTCCTTGCTCTGCTTCTCTGGGTGTGCCAGAGGCTGGGTCGCCAAAGGAAGGCAGAGCTGAGGAGGGGTAATAGGGATGCAATGGAGAAAATAACAATACTCAGGTTGCCAGAGAGTACCGAGGGTGTCTCTGGGCATGGAGTTTGCCCTCTCCCAGCTGCAGTGCCTTTGCAGCACCTCAGCCTGCAGAGCCCGTGGGGGTGGCAGTGCCCTGGTGCTGCAAGCCAGTGTCACTCACAGGAACCCAGCTGCGTATGAATCGGAGAGGTTGTTCATGCCTCCAGCTGAGGATGTGCCAACACCTTCCAGCCAGATCTTCTTCCCTGGTGTGTACGTGTTCACTACCTGCATGAGAGACAAAAGCAGCCAAAATTACCCTGGTGAACCTGTGTTTTAAAGCCAAGGCATACATCTCCTGTTCTATGCCCTGGGATGACTCGTGGAGACCTTTGGTGATGGTGCTGCTGGACAGTCAGTGCCTACCTGGCCATGCCGCTCTGTGTCTTTGCCTTGGCTGGGTGATGGGAGACTATTCCTCACTCTTTCATGCCACTGCCACATGTCCACTGCACATCTTCTGGAGTGGCTCCCAAGTGTGCTCTCACGTTCCCAGGCCCAGACCCTGCTCTTCCCCTGCAGTTTCCCCATGCACACTGTCCCACAGACTGTCCTCCCATGTCACCCTAGCTCTCCATGCCCCCTTTTCAAGGGGGCTGCCAGCCTTGGGGAGCCCCCGAGCCCCAATGGCTCTGCAATGTGGGAGCACTGGGTCACGCACTGGAGCCACATGGATTTAAGGTGGGCACCCAAGGAGAAAGCAGTGAGAAGCCTCCAGTCACAGTGAGTCCCATGGCTGAGCAGGGGCTGCTTTGCCACCTGAGGCATGGCACAGGTGGGACATGCAGGTCCAAGCATGTTGGCCCACGCCTCACAAACCTTCAGCTGGCAGTCCAGACACCTGTGAGATGCCAGATGGGACAGGAGGGCTCAGATGGCCAGAGCTGCCCTCTCCCAGCCTGAGCAACGTTCGGCACACACCCTGTCCTCTCTTCTGCAATCCCACTTCTCCAGTCTTGGTGACAAGCTCCCGCGACCAGATGTCTGCAAACCCAGCGGCCCCAGGAACACTCTGCGCAGCCTGATGGATCCTGCCCCATTAGTGAGGAGCACTGGAATGTGCTGGATGGACTGGGATCCCTCAAAGATGTTAAATACGCCAGCTCTGGGCTGCCTCCCACTCACAGCCTGTGAGAGTCGACAACCCTGACTGAAGCCCCAGAGGTGTTGGCATCCTGCCTGTAATTATCTAAGCCCGCCACCTTCCCCGGTCGGAGAGGAAGCAATAAAACAGGCAAGTGGACAAGTCCAGCTGCTCTAATCAGCCCCGGCAGGATGCACGGACTCAGAGCCAAGCTGGAGGCTATTAGCACCCAGTGCTGTGCTTTTGCTCAGCCACACTGGCATTCCCAGGAGAGCCTTCCCCAGCCCTGCCCTGGGAAGACCAAATTCTGCCCCATGGGTGTGAGGGTTCCCGCAAACTGCACCAAGGGCTGCTCCTTGCTGCTTCTAGTCTGGGGTTGGATGGAGTCCCACTCCGTTCCCCGCAGGTTCCGACTCGCAGCAGAGGTGGGACACGTGCCACCACTTTTGGCAGGGCATTACACTCCCAATGGGGGCAGGGTCAGTTGGTATCTCTTGCTTGCCCCACAGTGATCCCACTGGCCACTGTGCCATGCTTCCCCCACAACAGGAGTACCATCCACATACATGGATGACTCCCAGCTTGTGCCAGAGGGCTCAGCAAGCTGCTTCTCTCCTCCAGCTTTGCCGCACCAACCCTCTCATCCCCTTTCCCAGGGCCTCTTTGCGTTGTTTACTCATTCTTTGGTTTCTTCCCGCAGGAATTACGGAGTGAGACATTGTGGTGAATGGTAAGGTTTGAAAACCTAGACAAGACAGATGGATGGACATCTTCTCTAGTCCCTAAGGCCTTTCTCGCTCACTAGGTGTTCCTTATTTCTTCCAGGACTGAGAGCTGAGCATGTCAGTCACAGCCCTAGCCCCTGCATGAGCCAAAGCAAAGCCCCCATCATGTATCCCATTGTCAGAGATGTGAGCTGGGTCCCCTGGACCAGCGAGGAAAGGAGTGCTCGCTGGTCAGGCCGAGCTGTGGACTCAGACACCGCAGGGCAGCAGCAGCTGGGTTTTAATGACACAATCAAAACATGATCATCAGGGAAAAAGGACAGTTGTTCATAATGGTCACGATTCTCCACCAGTGAGAATCATTTGGGGAATGCAACTGTCACTACTTTGCAAGCCACATTTCCAAACACTGGGAGAAAGTGGGGCAAGATATGGCAAGATAAGTTTCAGAGAACACCTTCATTACATGCTGCTCCCTTCAGGAACAGACAGATGGGACACTTGAGCCAGTCAGCTACCTTAGCAGGGCTTTGCATGGTGTCCTGTGCATCCAGCCTGCATCCCGTGCTGTGCTGCAGCCTGTGGCCACTTCCCTCAAGACCCACCGCACACCCCACCCTGGGGCCAGGCTTTGTGCTGCCTGCTGTTCCCCCCCATCACCTGAATGAGGATTTTGGCTGGGAGCACAGGGCCCAGCAGCCACTCTCCCTCCCTCCCTACCCCACACCAGCTCCCCTGGGAGTGTGTCGATGCTGAGCCCTGGCCATACAGGCACGGTGCCCCCTTGCAGACCCTTTGCACTCACTCACCCACTCACTCCCTCACTCCCTCACTCCCTCACTCACTCACTCACTCACTCACTCACTCACTCACTCACTCACTCACTCATTCACTCTCACTCCTCACTCACCTTCTGGATTTTCCTGATCTGGTCTGAGAGTGTGTCTAGCAGGCGTGTTTTCAGGAAGTCTGTCACTTTGGCCACTCGACCATCGATGTAGTAACTGGAAGGAAGATAAGAAGACAAGGTCAGACAGTTGGGAGTATCTCTGCCCCCAAACCGTGTCGTCCTGTTCTGCTGTCCCATGCCAAGTAGCCTCCTTTGCTGTGGGGGACTCCCTGCCTGCACCCTGTGCTATCCTGGCCCTCCGGCCATGCCTGTCTGGCAGATGCTTCAGTCTCCAAAACAGGATATAAGGTGGACACACCCTGAACACTGAGCATCCTGCACTTCGGGAGCCATGGGAAGTTTTGCAATTTCTTAACTTTTGCTGGTGAAACTCTGGGGGCAGAATTCCAAAGGCTGGGAGCAAAATGTCATCTGCAAAGGCTTTGCAGCAGTCTTGCACCATCTGCACCTTCCTCACTTGCTCTTCCAGCAAAATCCGCAGCTGAATTCCCCCCTCCAAGAAATGTCGTGGCTGTTACCAGCAGAGGAATTCCTGCTCTCACAGAAACACCTTCTGGCCTGTGAATGCCAGGGAGAGTTTCCCATACAGGGGCTGATCCCTGCTCTCCATGTGCTTGGTTTTATAAAGTACAGCTTCAGTGGTGCACATCATGATGGGAATCATCTGTCTCTAAGTGTGAGAGGAAGGCTCTGGAATGCCTCTGTGCTGTTTCTCCTGGCTCCAGGACATAAGGTGAAGCATTCTGTCCTGGGCTGCACATACCCTGTTGTCTAGAGGTAATCCCAACCTATTCCTCCAGAGGAAGAGTCTTGGGCTGGCACCTCTGTTCCATGCAAGGCCTTGCACATCTCCCAGAGCCTCCTGCCAGCCTTGCAGGGACCAGGATGCCTCCTGCAGCATGCTCTGGCATACCCCTGGGCTGGCCCTTTTTCTGATATATAGGTTTTGCAATAGAAACTTTCTGAACCTTCTCATCCCAAATCTGCAGTGTGCATCAGCCACTCAACACAGCAAGCCCCAGAGGGTGTCAGAGCCATGTTGGTGGGTGAAGGTTCCCAGGAATTACAGCAGCTCTGGCTGGGGCTGCTGGGGCTCTGTCGTTGCCTCCCATCCCTCACCAGATCACATCCACTCGGATTTCACCAGAGTTACACAGACCTTTCTCCCTCTCTGCAGACCTCGGTGCAGCTGTGAGTGCTGGGATGCATAACGGGCTAAACACTCTGAAGAAAGGTGGATTCACCTTTCCAGGGCTGCTCTCTCCACAACATGCATCTCATGTGCACCAGTGAGCAGCTGTAGCAGTTGTGGCTGTTTCACTTGGGTGCTGGAATGTAGGAGCATCCCCAAAGGATGCTGTGGGCTAACTCAGCCTGAGCCAGAGCACCTGGCACATGTGTAACATGCACGAGTGCTTGGAGAGGATTTTTGTGTCTCGCTGCTCCAAGTCCCTAACTGTCCCAGAGCAGAGTTCTATTACAGGCTCAACTTGCAAATGCATTAAACGAGAAGAACCTCCTCTGTCAACCCTCCCCCAGGCGTGTGGTCCCAGCTGTGTCCCCAGCAAAGCACGGGGACATGCCAGGGACACCCTAACACTGTGTGACCTGGGTAAGGAGGCAAGAGGCATTTCTGTATATCCATGGCAACTGAAAGCTGCTAAGGGCAGAGATAACCTCCAGGGAGAATTTAGGAAGTGTTCAAAATCATTCCGATCCCTTACACACTATCGAACCACTGGCTGCTGGGAGGAGAGCAGATCTGTGAGCAGCAGGCAGTGGTGGGGTTTACACAGATTACTTTTTAAGACAAAATTACAAAGCAATGGACTCTGGGGATGGCAGATGTTTGGATTTTAGCACCACACTTAAAAACCGAACAGAAATTACTTTTTCAGACTGCTGTGGACTAAAAACCCCATCACCTGGGCCGAAAACTGGCTGAAAGGCCATAAAAAATGTTGCATTCGCAGGGAAAAGATGGAGTATGACCCAGTCTGTGTATGACCCCTCCAGTGCATCAGGCTTGCTGCAGGGTTTAGCTTGTTGGCACAAACCGATATGGTCCCAGAGCCCAGGATGAACCCCTCAGAGAGCAAAGACATCCTCATCACCTCATTCAAGCACAAGGTGTGCTCTGACATGCAGCTCCACTGGCAAGGGGAGAGGACCAGGAGCAGACACAGAGGAGGCTCTGCCCTCCCAGAGGTCGCATGGAGGCAGCCTGGGAAGGTGCTGCTGTGCTCAGCACAGCCCAGGCCCTACAGGGAAGAGAAATACCCTGGGATTTGTGCCATGGTCACATTTTTCTGACACCCTCATTAACTACGCAGAGAAACAGAGACTGGTAGAGGCATGAAGGGCAGAAATAAAGTGTCAGTATCCCTGCTTCAGTATCAAGAAATCTTGCTAGTGTATTTCCTGGGGGCCTGAAGAGGGGAGCACCTCAGCTTTGGGTGTGTAAGCAGAGCATGAAGACAACGACAAGCTTCAGTAAAATGGGCAAGGATCTCTTGCCAATCTGCCTGGGAACTCTCAGTTGCCAACTGGTACTTTCACCGTCTTCAGACAAGGAAAAAGGAAAATGGCACCAATTGTGCAAGGCTTTGAGGAAGAGAGGAACTGAGGTCTGCACTAATACCTGTCTACTCAGGAATGGGTTTCCAGCTGTAGGCTTCATCTCATTGAGATAAAGGCACTTCCTTTTGGAAACTTTAACTGTCAGTAAAGACAGTATAGAAATTCACAAAATGCAAACAACTGTCAGGCCTTTAAAGCAGAAGAACTCATTAGGCGTGGATTATTCCTTGGAGTAAAGGCTGCAGCTTTGCTGATATTTACAATGACTCAGTGCACTTGACTTTAACAAAAAAATAAAACAACCGAAAACAGTCACAACCCTTTAACCTCCAAGAAAGCCAGCAGCAGCTGCAGAGATCTCCAGCACTGACAAATACCTCCCCAGGCAGCCGACCTGAGCCAGCCCCAGGGTCCATGGAACTCACATCCTCTTCTCCTACTCCAGAAAGGAGAGGAATGGACAGACCCTCCCCAGCATGGGCAGGGGTCTCTGTCAGCCACGACTCTGCAGAGACAGAGGACATGTAGCTCTTGGACAAGCTATTTGTCCCCAGCACAGGCTGGCAGATCTGTCAGTGGGCTCTGGGTATGGTGCAGAAACAGAATTGGCCCCGAAGCCTAGGAGACGTTGGCGTGCCCACCATGAGCACTGACCATGCTGTTTCTCATCATTCAGGAGAGAATAGCTATGGGCAATTACATACAGAGCTGGGCCACTTTGTCCCCCAGACTGATGCCACTATCTCTATAGACAGACAGTCTGCAGGAATGTGAGAAGCACCAGCCAAGAAAAAGAGGGATCTAGCAACTAAATCCCAGATGAGACATCTTGAAGGAAAGGCCATATATATCTACTTTTGGGTGCTCTATTATACTTTAGACGCCTATTATACAAAGCTGAGAGGAATTCTTCCCCCTCTGCTTACATTACCCCATTTCTAAAAAAATAGTTTGATTATGCCATAGAAACCAGGATGGTATCAGTACACTTTACAAAGCGAAGTGTGACTGGACGGCTCCAGAGGTGGCCAAACAAGAGCACAGTGTGGGGGAAGGACTCAGCCAAGGGCTGGACAAGAATTTATGCCAGTGCTAGGAAATGTTCCACCCCAATTCCCAGCTGCCATCCTTGGATGGGACTGTAGCTTGGACAAAGATGAGCTGAGAACAGTACTGAAGCAGGGCTGAACACAGCTGCCAGTCAGAAATGCCCTTGTTCTTGAGCAGACTGCAAGGTCAGGCTGCACATAGCTCCCCAGTGCCTCCCAGGGAGGGACAGTGCCAGGCACCAGAGCACTTGGGCAATTCTGGGGCTGGCTACCTGTCCCTGTCCTCTCAACTCCAGGTCTTGTGTTGCATTTAAAATGGTTTTCTGGAAAGATCCATGACTTGCTGCATGGGACCATAAGCACTGTCCCGTGTTTAATGAAGGCAGTGCACTGACTCCTGGGCAGCTGGTTTCATTTACCTCTTCCTTCATTTTAAAGAGAAACCTTTGCCCCTATTATCTGACCTCCTCTTCTGTTGCAGTTAATTACATTAAAGCCCACTTCCCAAAGCTCAGGAATTTCCGGATCTACTTTGTTGCCTGCTGCTACAGGGAGAGTCTGCTTGGAATTAGGGCACCCGTCTGGCAGGGACCCTGAGCAGGGCAGAACCCCATGGTCAGCATGACACCCTGCTGCCACTGCAGCTGTGAAACTGAGACACCTCTGCTGACAGGTGGCTCTGATCCATGAGCATCTTCCTGAGGAGAGGGCATCTGCAGCACAGGACATGGGATAGCCCCTCTGCTTCTCATGGAGAGGAGAGGCAGGATGCGGCCTGCTCCCTCCAAAGACCTGCAGGCACAGATGAGAGGCCCTGCCCACCTCCAGTCAACTAATAAATGCATTGATGAAGAGTGCCTGGGGGCTGTTCTCTGGCCCCAAAGGCACAGCTCACACCCATGCCCTTCTCTGTCCCAAGACAAGATGTGTTTGCCCATTCCACCACCGGGAGCCATCTCTGGCCTGTGTCATCTCCCCAGCCTTGCCCTGGCATTGCCTGGGAATGTGGTGGTGGCCAGGGGCATGGCGCTGCCACAGATTGTTCCCTCCATCAGATAATGAAGGGGATTGCAAGCCAGTGGGCAAAGCTGTGCCGTGACCAGGTTTATTTACAGTTGCAGGTGGGCCAGGGATTCCATTGTGCAGCCTCTTCCTCCAGGCACAGCCTCTGAAGGCGCTGCACCCTGAGCACTCACACCAGGTACACACCCTCGGCACACACACTGCTGGGTGTGCGCATGTTGGGCAGCTCTCTCCTGGCACCTCTGGGAAATGTGCCTCTGCTACTGCTCATGAGCATCTCCCCCTGCACACTCAACGTGACTAGGCCAGAAGAGATGTCACCCAAACCAAGCCAGGCAAAAGCATTTTAAGCAACATCTCACACATGCCACAGGACAAGTGGCTTTCTATCTTTGGAGAAAAAGTGGAATTCTCCAAGAAGCCGCAGGGACAGATCTCCACTGGTTTTGAAGATGCAAACATTTACTTTCCCCATAAATAATAGGCATTTGTGTTTCAGAGGCAGCATTGCATAAGGATTTGTCCATTAAACATGACAAACTTGGAGTTCTGCGCAAGACTTTGAATGGAAAACCAGTTGTACAGATTGAGAGTACATTCCCAGGGATGGAACTGGGCACAGCCGCAGGTTTAAGTGGGCAATGAATCTTCACCATGTGTGAGGACACCAGCACAGAGCAAAGAGATGGCTGTGGGGAGGATTCTGAGCACTGGAAACCCACATCCAAAGGCTGACGGGGCCTGCGTCTACTCATAACCAAACATAACAATCTCATAACCAGGGAAATGCCAAAACTCTTGGAGCCACTGTCACACCCTCCTTTAGAGGAAATTCCCTGAGCACTTTGAAGACGTTCACACATCCCTCTCCAGCAACACTTTACTTCTGAAGAGAGAGGCACACATGCTGAGTTATGTTATGTACGTAAGTGAAACCATACTCAGTTGAGTGAGTGAGGCTCACTGGTGAGCTGCTTATTTCCACCCAGTGTCACTTTTCTATCAAATATATTTCAGATATATTCTGTTTTCACTCAGAGAATAGGGCTCCTTGCAGTATATTCCTGTCTCAATTCCCTTTCTGGATTGAGCACAGGCTTTTCAAAGGAATAACAGATTTGACAAATTTATAACCAATATCCCATGAGAATGTTAGGGTTTGGAACCAAAATATTCATACTTGAAATTAGACAGCAGTTTAGTTTCCTGCTAAAAATTTTCTTCTTGGATACAAAGGAACTTGTTTTGTTTTGTTTTGCTGTTTGGAGCAGAGGGATGAGACAGTGTTTTGACATTTATTCATAAACAGTACAGAAGCCCAGCTCGGAGCCATGGCCATTGCCAGTCCTCACAATCACATTCGGGTGCTATGTCCAGAGCTGCTAGCCCTGGCTGGGGGAGCAGCGGGAACCCTGCAGGGGAAATGGGTCAGCAGACAGCAGCTCAGCTCTGCTGACCCTCGTGGGGAGCTGCACCAGCCCCACAACCACAGGTTGCTGCTTCAGCACCAGAGCTGACAAGCACTTCACACTGATCCTATGAGAAAAGGTTTCAAAGCAGCCATGCAGGCAGATTCCCTGCACACCAGATGAAATTCCACATCTGAAGCCTGGAAGTTTGTTCCTTCAGCTCATCCAAGGGCTTGGCCCAGCGATCAAGCCCTGTTGCAGAAAGCAAATTCCTGGACTAAGTAAATGCGATCAGCACATCGTGTAATCATGAAAAGCAAATTCCCAGATGAGACATAGATCATCATTGCACAGCATGAGCCTGTAAGTAACACAAATCCTGCTCCAATTGCTCTGCTACCCCACTGTCCCCATTGCAGCAGGCTGCTGCTGCCTGGCAGGGAAACCCAAGGAGCTAAACACCCAAGCAAGCACACAGAGACAAGCTCCAAGAATGGGATTTACAGGTTGCTGGTCATGGCTGGGGCTCTGAACCACTGTGAGATGCCAACAGCTGCTTCTGCAGAAGCCTCCAGGATTAACACACTGATACAGAGACCATGGGTGCACTTCCAAGAAAACCTTGTGTGTTAAACCCTACGAGGCCCTACTTAAGAGCAGGTCTCCAAATGGCCTTTACAAGTGATGGGCTTTACAAGCCCCACTACTGCACTTCAGCAAAGCAGCCTGAGCACGCCATGAAGGGTCACTGAGAAGAATCAGCTTGGGAACAAGACCTGTGGGCAGCACACACAAGCAGACCCTGGACCTGAGACCTTGGCTCCCATGCTCAGGTCAGTGTCCTGCATGGGAAGTTTAACCCAGTATGACTCCAAATCCACTTTTTCTCAGAACAGGGTGGTCTCACCATAGTTTTTTCCTCCCATGAATGCTTGTCTCTGAAATGTGTCCTTTCTGTGGCAGGAGAGAGTCCTGCTTGCCCCACAAACCCTCTTGCTGTCAGTTTTGGTGGTCATCGCTGTGCTTGCACAGTGCCTCACCTTTGCACTGGCATTTGTACTCCCACTGCAGAGAGCCACAGCTGCTGGGGAGCCTAGCTCCGGCCACAGCATGCAAACTGGGGCGGGTGGAAATAAGAGGTGGAAAAACATGTTTATGGATTTTCCCTCGAATAAGAAAACCTCTCCCTCCACGTGATGCTTGTTACACCCAGTGCTACAGCTCAGAGCTTCCTTTGCTCTTCTGAAATGCAGCATTTGTAGGAAACAAGTGGAAAAACAGGTAACAGCATCTCTCTCAGCCTCAGCTGAGCCAGGATCTTGGATGTTCATTCCCCTTCAATTGATATCTGCTCCTGAGGCTCCACCTGCACGTGGGACACAGCAGTGTGCCTGTGGACACCCTCACAAAGCAGAGTGGGGGCTGGGGCATGGCGTGTTTACTGTTGGACTGAGCTGCCTCTCCCTTGTCTGGATGAACCAGTTTAGCTTCAGGCCACTGGGCATGAGGAACCAGTAGCTGGGGTGAAAGCAAAAGGGCTTTCAGATAGTCCCATACATCTGTCACACATGGCTTTTGCCTCCCTGTTGTCCCCACCCAGGCTGTCCCTGGAGCTGCCTGTCCTCCCTGCTGCCTCTGGAGACTCAGAAGTGCAGTGCAGGGCTCTGTTTGCAGCAATCTGGCAGGCCAGGCATTCAGGCAGTGGTGTTTTTATCCCATATTTTATATTGTATTTTATCCACGCTGCAGAGGTAAAGGCTGTTACATCCACTCCTGTAATCGTTTGAGAGGCTCGAGAAAGAAGGGCAGAGCCTCCTTCACCTGTTCGAATGCAGCAGGACAGAGGAGGTGGCTGTAGCACATCTGCCCCTTTGACACCCAGAGAGAGCATCAGCTCTGCTCCAGCGTCTGTGATCCCTGCACCGAGACGGGAAATAGAAGGAATGGTGAATACCTACTGTTGCCAGGTAACAGCATCCACCGTGCCGCCGGCCACTTTCATGAACCTACGGGAAACAGAGGAAGAAACCAGATAAGCCCAGTGTTGTCACAGGGGGAATCCTAAAATATCCAGTGCTCATCCTACATCATGGGATAACAAAGGTGGCCGCTGTACCCACAAGTACTTTCTAATGAAGGTTTTGTGTCCTTAAAGAAAAGGAATAAATTCTACTTAATCCAAATGCTTGTAGCAAGCGCAGCTGAGAACAATGAAGCAAAACCCGACCGGCAGCAGAGCTCTGGGCATCATTTTGGGGCAGGTAGGGAGAGCTTTTGGAGCACAACAGCATTTCAGGAACAAGATCTTGAGGTATGCACTGAGTTCTGTGACTTTAACGACTCTCAATAGCAATCAAAGAACATGTTTTAAATGTCCATCTTAAAAGGAGGTACTTCTTAGCCCCCAATGTGTATTTAATCTGATGAACTCTTTGCCTGGGTTCAAGTAAGGACTGGAAAATGGAAGAAAATGGAAATAAAACCCAGGAAAGCTATTAGATGCAAAAATGCCACCCGCTGTTCAGGAAGCTCCTGAACCTTGGAGGAAGGGAGAAAAAGCTGGACCAATACTGCTAAGTGCTTTGCTTTTTTCGAGTCTTTCTTTGGCATTGGCTATTAGCAAACTGATGGGATTTTGACCTGGGTGCACTTTAGGTTTGTTTATTCCATTCCTACGACTAACCACAGCACTTCCATGGACAAAGTTAAAGTCACTTATATATAGGTATTAGTCTCCTGATGGCTTCTGACCTAGAAAATACCTCTTCCAGACAGCTCCTGTTTGAGTCAGGCTTGAGGCTACACAGGTCTACCTGCTCACACTCCCAGTCCCAAAACCAAAGCAATTCCTAATCCTGGGGACTGTATGCATTCAGGTTTGAAACCACAGGAGGAGCTGGTAGCTGTAGGGGTCTCTCCCTGGCTCCCCAGCCCAGCAATCCAAACTGCACTTTGGTAAACTGCAGCTCCCGTGAGGAAGCCCAAGCAGTCCTTATATTCTGATGTTTAGGGGCACAGATATGGAAACACATGAAGGCACACTCCAACTGGACAGGCACGTTGTCTGTGCAGGAGCGCAACGTGCACTGTGTGGCTGATGAATTTTGGAAGTGATAGTGCACACACATGACAGGAGACATTTGCTTGAGCTCATGAATATGCTGAGAAAGGAAACGATGCTGTATTTTCTTGGGCTGCTTTTGATGCACAAGGATCCCGGGAGCACAGCAGCAATGTCACAGCTGTCCTGACTCCACACGGGGTGAGTGGTTCTGGGTCCAGCGACCCCAAGGAGAGCCCCATGACCGAGGGTAGGGAAGGGGAAGGTTTGTGAGGAGAGACCATCAGACTATTTGTCATGGCAGGGACGAGCAGCAGCTTTCCAGCACATGAGCCTCTAATCAGGTCTGAAACAAGAGCAGCAAGCTTCAGGCTAAATATAGCTCGGAAATGATCATTCTGACTTTAAATTAATGACGATGGTCAATTATAGACTGGGACAAAAGGGCAGCTGGACCCTGTGGAGCATAAGAGGATGCTGGCAGAGGCAGCAATAATAAATCCCTGCAGACAGAGAGGGAAGAGATACAATTAGAAATGGAAAAACAATAACACGCTGTAAACTCCTGTAGCACTGATGCATCCCTGATTCTGCTGCCCAGCAGCACTGTGAGCTTGGTTCCCAGGCTCTGTAAAAGATGTTTAAGCCTTTCTGAAATGCTTTTACACCTCTCTTGAGGGTCAGACCTGGAAGACCGGTGGCAGGGTGATGGTTTGGGGACCAGTTCCTCCCCAGCTGAGCAGAGGGAGGAGATCAACTGGGCCAGCCCTAATGCAGCCATAGGGAGAGGTGTGAGCTCCCCACAGCTCACACTGGTCACCTGGCAAAAAAGAGATTTTGTAAATATTGCTGAGGAGGGGCTGCTGTTGTATAAAACTAAGTGTGCAGAAATATGCCAAAAGAGTAAAAAAAAGCAACTCCCAGGTTTTAAATTCTCTGTACAGGAGCTGTTGCCTAAAATGTAATGCACAAAGTGTACAAGAGTGAACTAATGAACTCTAAACTGAAATTATGAACACAGTCTGTATTGGATTTGAAGATCGATATGTTGCAATTGGATTTGAAGATTAGCCCAACTTGTTTTCTAACCTCAAATGCTTTCCATTCTGGCTGAAAATAAACCATTCTAGACTTTATTAAATCACCTCTTCAGGCTCGTCTTGGCACTCTCCCCTCACAGACCAAAACCGTGTGCAGACCAAGCTTGGAGGAAGGAGCTCTCTGGTTTTCCTTGCCATTTCCATAGGGTCTATATCCCCAGTGCAGATACACCTTCTACTGTGGTCTTTAAGCAGGGGCTAAAAAGCAAAGCAAACCCTTGCTATAACCTCCTGGAGCAGCAGAAGCAGGACATCCGTATGTCCCATCTCCCATGTCTCTAGGAAGCTAACTGGCCTCTTGTTATGAAGTCCCTGAGAAAATGTTCTAGGGCACAGGCATCACTCAGGCAGCACAGTGCAGACCAAAAACAGGACAGAAAAGCCCTGGCTTGCTTAGTGTTCCTCTTCTGCCTCTATAACAGCAACAGAAATCAGTTAGTTCAGGTAATTTAAAATTTTTGTCATAAAACATGCATATCTAGCTCAAATTTTCTTTCCCATGTCTGTTTTTCTTCCTTTCTATTTCATTCATTTTTCCTTTAGTTGAGATTTTTGCAAGGTGAAGTTCCTGGTAATTCTTCAAGTCCTGCCTTTAGAGGTGGAGCTGTACCTGGAGCACCCCACATGTCTTAGGCAATGGTCTTGACTCTCCAGAGGGAACCTGGAGCAGCTCAGCAGCCGCCAAGTGGTACTGCAGGAACAAGAGATGAAAGCCTGGGGGAGGTGGAGATGCAGTAATGCACAGGTATCCAAATATCCTTGTTTTAGGAACAGGGATTTAACTAGTCCCTTTATTCCTATTGGACCTGTGCTGCTCCATCCACAGATTTTGAGGCCAGTGGAGATCCATGTGGTCAAAATGACCAGCAGTGACACATTTTCATCTGGGATTTCCTGGGCTGTGCAATTTCCATGTGTGCAGCACGGCACAGGCATGGTGAACCAGACACTTCCGGGAGAGCTCAGATCCCTGCACATGTGCTGCACAGATGGGCTGGGCTGGCACAGTAAATCTGCCATTTTCCTACACACCGGGGTCTCTCTGTGAGCACCAATTGACCCTGCAGCGCATATGCAGCAAATCCCTCCCAGGAGCAGTGGGACAAGCTCAGCCCATGCTGTGCAGGCAATAGGGACAAATGCTGGAGTATTACCCCAAAAGTCAGATGGGTGACAACCCCAAGGCCTTCCCATGTAGTACCCCTGGCTGGATTTCAGAATACATATCAGAAACTGGGCACATGTTAAAATCCTCAAGAAAAGTCCTCAAAACCTGGGACAGCAGCTCTAGGTGGGAAAACAAAACACACCAGAAACACGTGGAGGAAGAGTGACCTTGGGTAGGGAGTTTGTGATAGTGAGGATGAGACAAAAGTCACTGAGCTTGATAAGGACATCTAAGTGACAGAGGGTACATTTAGATTAGATATTACCAAGAAATTCTTCACTGTGGGGGTGATAAGGCACAGGAGTAGGATGACCAAAGAAGCTGTGGATGCCCCATCCCTGGAAGTGTTCAAGACCAGGCTGGATGGGGTCTACTGAAAGGTATCCCTGCCCATGGCAGGGAGGTTGGAACTGGATGATCTCTAAGTTCTCTTTCAATCCAACCCATCCCATTACTCTGTGATATGTCCATTTTCTTACCCTTGCAGCTGCCCCTGTGCCAGCATCCCATGCCACCATTGCTACCTGTGGGGCCCTGTGTTGAGCTAAAATTGAGAAAAAAAAATTCAGCCTTGCTCAGTAGCTTGAGCAGTTCACAGCTCTGTCCCAGAAATGGTAATAACAACACAAGGTGGGACTCACCTCATGAGTCATGAACGAGCTGTGGGAGCACAGAGCAGGAGGGCTGCAACACCTCGAGGTGGTACTGATACCCAAACTCTGTATTGTGACACCGTGGGTCAAATCTGACCTCTTCCAGAGCATCTCCCATAACCACATTTCCCAGGACCACAACTTTCACTTGAGTGTAGGCAGATCTCTGAAGTACATTTCCTGTCCTGATTCAATACTTGTCAGTCGTGGAGCACCTGCTGCAACCTTAAGTAAATTGTTCCCATGGTTAATTAGCCTCCAAGTATGTTATTTCTCATCGGAATGTGTCTGGATTCAGCTTCCAGCCACTGGAACTTCCTAGGCTTATTCCTGATTCATTAAAGAGACATCCACATTCGGATATCTCTTTCCGATGCAGGTAATTGCAGATTGTCATCCTTTAAATTAAAAGGGAAAAAAAAGGGAATAAAAGAGTCAATGCTGTAACAAAGAATGAAGCTGCACAAGGAGACAAGTTGTTTTTGCAGAGGCGCCCAGGTGGTTTAGCATCTGACTGACTCCTGAGTGCTGGACTTCACAAACATGGGTTATTTCATTTGTTACTCCCTGAAGGACTGCAGAGCAGACTCCCTACCCTGCACAAGCCCCAAACATAGGAACAAGACTGGCCTGCCTGTGGCTGTGGTGGTGCCTTTGTGGATCCCTAGAGCAGGGTGGCAGATCTCTGCCCTTTGAGCCAGCAGTGATGAGTAGGAACAACTTTGTCTTGTGTCTCAAATGGCAGCTGAGGGGCACTAAGGCATTGGCTTCACTTACTGATTTCTTCACGTTCCAGCAGCACAGCTGAGTACCTGCAGCAGCAGAAACAGGTACTAGACCCCACTCATGCCACGTGCTGAAAAGACTTTATCCTGAAGTGCCATATTTCAGACAGGAGTTTCATTCTGGGGAGCAGAGTCTGGTGTAAACTAGGTATAAATCTGCTGATATATTGTATTCTCCATCTGCTCAGCATGATCTTTCTTCAGCCAACCTGATCTGTGGTCGGGCTGCACAAGCCTTCCAGCAAAGAGGGCTTTATGTCCTTGGGGGAAGCTCAAGGAGTTAGGAGATAGGGACTCACCTCCCTCTAGCCTCCGCAGCACCTGTGACAATTACACAATGCATACCATGGGAATAACCTTCCTCCTTCTTTCCAAAGTTTCCTTCCAAACCACTTTCTGCACTGTGGACAAGCCACCCCATCCACAGGCTCTTGTGCCTGGGTAACATTCCCTCTGAGCTGTCTCTCTTCTGAGCTGAAGAGGCAGGGCCTGTTTAATTTCTCCTTATGTGAAGAAATCACACACTACGCACATCCCCGGCTCCTCTCCCTGTAGCTTCCTGGCTCTATTACATCTTTTCTGAGATGAAATTACTAAGATTGTAGATAGTAATCAGAATGAAGGTACAATGTGTACTTACACAGTGCCGTAATCTCATCTATGTCTTTTCTTACCCATTTTGTTCTTCCTATACAGGTGACGGTGATTCTAGCAATCCAGAAATCAAATTAAATTTCAGAAGCAACAACTATATTAACTCTTCTCTCCTACAAGGGCAGTGGCCAAATCTTTTGCTTATATCTTGGCTCCTTGACCCTTCTGTATAACCAACTGCAAAATGAGTCATCACATCCTTCACACCTCATTTCAACGTATTTGTGAATTGAGTCACTCATAAGTTCAATGCTACCAGAGCTTGAGTTCATGATGCAGTGACCTCCTCCTCCCTTTGTATTGTTAATTTAGAGTTCCTTGTCTTGTGGCTTGATTTTTTCACAAAATTCTTGCTCTGGATCTGTTGAGTGTCTTGGTACAGTCTGTGCCACCAGCCTTGTAGCTTGTGTAATACAATACAGCAAGGATATACTTTTTTCTAAGAAAGTCAAACAGCCAAAACAGCTTCTAAAAATGCAGTGTTTACAAGTCCCCTCTGTCAAATATGGCAGAAGTCCTTGTCAGCAAGAGGACAGGAAAAATGCCTACATTCATTCCTAAAATTCATCTAGAGCCTTTCCCTTTGCCAGATACCACCTACTCCAGTTACTTATTTCTCCTTCTAACTTGAATTTAAACAAACAAGCTCTGTCCATACACTGTGTTTGGCTGCTATTTGGATAAAAACCAATGCCTGAACTGACTGAGGCGTGCTGACCTGCACAGACAAACACAGCCCTCTTCATTCTCAAGATGGCAGAGACATAAGGCAAGGGCAGTTATCATCGAAACACTGCCAAAGTCTCCCATTTTTAGCACCTTGATTTTGCTTTGGTGGAGCCCCAATGTTCAACTTGTGCCATTTCATGAGCTGCAAGCTAACAACTCTCTTTACCAGATGAGTGTTAGAAGCCTTGGCTTGGATCTGATTTGTGGATGGAAGGAGCAGGGCTGAGGACTGAGTCAGGTATTGACCTGACCCATACTGACTGCAGATAATTAAGACATGCTCCCTCCCAGTCCTGGCATATCCACAGCTGATAGGGAGGAAGGGCTTCACCACCTTCGACAAAAGTGCTTTTTCAGCCTTATGAGCTCTTTTCAGATCACTGTGGAATGCCATCACCCAAAGGGCACACAGAGAACCAGACGGGTGGTTAATTCTCCACAGGGATTACAAACCAGGAGGCAGTAAAATCATGAAGGATGAGAAACTCTTGTGCCTTGCAAGGGGAAGACTGACAATGGAGCCTCCCCACCTACTTCTGCCACCTGGCTGGAGGTGCTGTGGCTCTGTGACCAGAGGGTGGATGCACAATGGTGACTGCAGTGGCAAAAAGGGGCCAAGGAGGGTGGAAAGAGGGCAGAGAAAAAGCCAAGGAGGCACAAGATGTGGTGACTTTGAGATCTGTGGGATGAAGAACAGGGAAAAAGTCTCGCTCCAGACAAGAAAGATTTTCACTTCTCTGGTGACTGAGCAGTCTCAGGACCTAGAGGGGCCACAGAGCATCAACAGCAGCCATCCTAGCATGGGCAAAAGTGCCTGCCAGCCCTTACCCTGCTGGCATTGCTGCAGCTCCTGCCGTGGTGGAAGCACCACACTGAAGCTTGTGAGTGTCCAGTGGCAAAAACTGGGCTACACCAGCAGAGGAACAATGGGTTGTTAGAGCACTGAGCCAAATCCACCCAGACATGCCAGCCTAAGTTTTGTACCACAGGTTCTGAGCTTTAACATGTGTTAGCATCTCTCCTTCCTGATAGTTTTCCGTCATGTTTCTTCTCTTTCAGCACCGAATGGGTTATCCAGCCGTGCATTAACCTTTGTGTCTGATTCCTGATCTGCTGTTAAAATCTATGTTAATTCCTTAGAATCCCATAATTTTTTCCCCGAGCAAATTCTGAGCAGTTCTGGGATTCCTGTACCCGCAAACGCAGTAGGTAGCTAACATGGTCTGCTCTGCAACAGCTCAGGCTGCATGAATGGTCTAATTAACACCTCATCAAACTCAACTGTTGGTTGTGTCTGGAGAAATTCCCTCTTGCACCTGTGCATCCACAAGACACCATTTCTAGCCTCCTGAACAGCAGACCCAGCCATCAGAGCAGTGCAAAGCCTGTCCTTACACCAGCAGTAGTGGTTCTGCTCCAGCCTCCAGGACCTGCCAGCCCACAGTGACACCGATGGCTGTGGCTGCTCTGAGCCACTGCTCCGTGCAGGAGGAGCTCAGGGGCAGTAACTCCGCCCTGAAGGGTGTGCAAAGCCTGAGCTTCTGTGCTTCAGGCTCTTGTCCCCTCACTATATCCCACCTCCACCGCTGGGAAGTGCACAGCTGTCACCCAGCACAGCTCAGTGTCACCTGCCTAAGGACAGCCTCTGCAGAGGACAGTGTGCACAGCCCCTCTATGTGCTGCAAACCTTTGGGTGCCCAAAATGCTCATTGTTGTAGCAGGTCCCAGAGAAAGGTGGCACCTCAGGATGGGTTTGGTCCCACCCTGTCCTGGAGGACAGGCATAAGGATTTAGTCAGAACAGCCCTGGAGGTGTCCATCTCCACTGCTGAGACAGACAGAACCTGGTGCTCAGCAGGTGCAAATGCCTGGCTCACATTGGCACTGCCATTATTTCAGGACAAAATTTAAAAACAAGTAAGTTTAGCTTGGTTGCTTGAGATAACAGCTAAAAATAGACTACAATGTTTGGAACACAGAGCATGGAACAGGAAAATGTAACTCTAGTTAATGCTTCACAGTGAGAGGTTTTTTCTGAGTGTTTTCTGACCTCAAGTATCTCCAGAGGCTTTCCCTGGAGAACATCTAATGCCAGCTTCTACTATTGGAGAGCACTCCCTGGGCTTCTCTGAGGTCTCCTCTCCCATTTCAGCTAATTTCCATTACTTCCCCTACCAAAACTCACTTCCTCACTTTGTGAACAGGACAGTTCTTGTTTGGCAGACTAATCTATCCATCCCACCTTCTCATCTGGGGTGTCATCTCACCCCTCCAGCCTTAGTTAACTCTCGATTCATACTCGTCCACTTGACATATCTCCTCCTACATGGTTGACTTCTGCTCTTCATCACATTTTTTTTTTTTAAAGAAGAGAATAACTGTAGATTTCACATCATCAGGACTACGAGCTGCACACAGTTCTCCCAGGAGCCTTCATCCTACTGTGACAACTACGTAGACCACTCATGGTTGTCTAGCAAGGCAGACAGCAATTTGTCTTTGACAGAATCTTCCTAAATTCCCTCTCCT
The DNA here is from genome assembly GCA_036630365.1 of Acanthiza pusilla. Taxonomy (NCBI): domain Eukaryota; kingdom Metazoa; phylum Chordata; class Aves; order Passeriformes; family Acanthizidae; genus Acanthiza; species Acanthiza pusilla. Next base: position 14,153,794 of record JAXCHO010000234.1, read on the forward strand.
CTCTCCTGCTTGCTGGCTGTGTGTGGCTCATTCAGGACCCTGAGAGGCATGTCCTGGCTGTGACAGCACCAGGCACACGCTGAGCCACATCCTGCTGACCAGTTCTGGATGCTGCTGCAGAAGACAGAGCTCTTGGTAGCACTAACCCACATACTGAAGAGACCTTGGGGAGCTACTGGGAATAAAGTTCACTCTCTCAAAGAGCTTAGGCACTGGGCTTTATTTGTTTATCCTTTTGCAACTCCATGTCCAAATACTGCAAATGAGCGTTTAGCCCTTTGTCTTTGTGTAATCAGACTTGTCCCTCCTCTTTACACCCTGCCTGGTAACAATGGGGTCTTTATGTGGAAAGACAAGCAGCTCTTTTCCCACAGGACCCTGTGGGCTGTAAGGCCATGCAGGCACATGCCGCTTGCCGTGAGCTGCAGACACCAGGATTTGGAGTGCAGGACACAAGGCTTCTCCATGGGAGAGAGAAAACACTTTGAGCACCCGTGGAACAGACCCACTGTGGAAGGCAGGGATGGCAGCAGAGAAAAGAATGTATACCTTGGAGAGCAGGCATGCTCATCACAGCCTTTCCACACCAGCTGGGGGCTTTATGGAGAGCCCCCACTATCCCATCACCAGGGCTGTAGCTCTTACATAGCCTCCCTTTCCTTTGAGATGGGGTGTCTGCCATTATCTCCACCAGACCGTACACTACAGCCTTGCTCCCAGGGTTGCCGTCAGTCAAACACAGCCCAGCAACATTTAGCTGCTGGACCACCCTGGCCGTGTGACTTGGCTCTTCCGACCCCTCTTCCCTGGGACCCGGCTGCGGTGCACGAAGGGCAAACACAGCAGTAGGACTTCCCTTTCTCTAATAGCTTCTTGGCTCTCATCCCCATTGTTTTCCTTACTCAGCCTGCTCCTCCCGGCGCTAATAGATTTCCTGCTGATCAAGGCTACTACAACATTTTGTAACTCCCCCTGCGCCGCTCTCGCGCGGTACCAAGCATGGGGCTCCGTCAGGCGATGCTCTCATGTGGCATTGGTGGCAGCCGTGCTGTGGGCGCAGGGGCTCTTCCCCCACTTTCGTCGGCAGGAGGGATGCTGGCGTCGCAGCTGGTTCCACCAGCTTTATGGCCTCTTTGTGCTGCTGCAGCAGAGCTGAGAATCTGGCCCTGGCTCCCTCCCCGCCTCGCTGGGGACTGCATCAGTGTGCTGTTTATTGTTTCTGCCAGATCATTCCTGCAGATGTTAATGAATGCTAGACCCAGCTTTGCTCCCAGCAGAGTCCCTTCCACACCTCCCCCTGCCCAGCCTTCTGCACTGGAGTTTCTGTTTACAGTCCTGCAGGGAATTTCCCTTCTGCTGCATGGTGTTGGAGCTGCACAGTCCCAACTCCTGCTGCCATCAGGCTCCCACACCTCCCTGATTCCTGTAGCTGTCCAATGTCACCTCCAGGTGTCTGTGTCCCTCTCTGTCACCATTCCTTCTCCACCTCTGGCCTTCCCAAGCTAGACACATGTCAATTCCCCTAGGAGGGAAGAAGAGAGCTTGGCCAGTGAAGAAAGTTTCTACAGGTTCTTCCTCTGCACATATGGAGAAAGCACAGGGAGAAGAAGCCTCCAAACTGGAAGAGCAAAGCAATTTGTCCATAAGGACCCAGAGATAATAATGTCCACACTGTAAGTGGTGCCAGGACCCACATCCTGACTGCAGCCCATGGGCATGCAGCAGCCTGCGTCCACACCACTGCATTGTCTTAACATCCCGACAGGGTGGATGCCTCAGCCTGCCTGTAATTGGGAATCTCTGGAAATGCTTGAGAGAGTGTTGATCAGTCCAGCCCAAAATCCCACTAGGGACCTCTGCAGAATTTTAACAGAACAGAGGACCATGTCCCAAAGCCTCTGGTACTGTGGTGGCTCAGCCACACAGAGCCTCACTATCCTGGAGGCTGTTGGACATTGGGAAGCCAAAGACTCAGGTCCTTCCTGCTGCAAAGGACATTGGCCTCAGGAGGGGTTTCTGAGCTCTTTTTCATCAAAGCAAAATCACTTACCCTTCCAGGAAAGCAATGACATTCTTCCTGGGCCTTCCAATGTTTGGCCCATAGAGGTGTGCTCTGGAATAAGTGCGGATCAGCTGCAGGAGGCTTCGCAGTTGAGTGTAGTCCTTTCCCAGCTGGCTGCCGTTCACTGAGCGGCCAATCAGTGTCCGATAGTTATTGGGCTCTGAGAAAATAAAAATAGACAAGCAAAGCTTGTCAGCTCTGCTTCCTCCTCTGCGCTTCCAGAGAGACACACAGCTCACCCTGTCACACAGCTTGAGCTCTGCAGAGGAGGCAGGCAGCTCTGCAGAGCCACAGAAGAAGCCTTAGAGCAGTGGATGACAGCCACTGCCTGCTCTCCTGTGCCCCTTTTGCTGTGTGCTGGGTGAAGGACCTTTACCCTGGTGTCATGGTCCTGTCCCTTTAGGGTTGCCCACTTCCCCTGGCTCTGTAGCCAGCACACAAGTCCCTACAGTAGCTGGCCTGGTCTCTCAGGACCAGCTGAGCCCAGCAGGCAGGGCAGAAACACTTCATGTGCTTAATACTAGCTGAGAGAAATGTCCAGCTAAGAGATTAACTCACACCAATTCTTAGAGGTGGTGCTGCTTTACAATAGGGGCCTTTAAATCCCTCTGAAAATACACTGGCAAAGCATCTTGGGAGCTACAAATATCCTCCTCCAAAACTGAGAATCTTTCTGCTATAGCAAGCTCCATTCCTGTGGCTCTCCTGTTCCCACACTCACCATTGCCCAGCTCCCAGGAGATGTTGTACTTCTTGCTGGCACTGTATTTCAGCAGGCTGAGGGCATTGGAGCTGTTCCAGGAGTTGTTGGGATTTCGGCGCAAAGCATTCAGTGCAAAGATCAGGTGAAGGCCAGAGCAGTCAGCAAAGTTATAGAGTTTGTCTAGAGACCTGGCTGGGAAGAAACAAAAAAAAGTTTGTAATTCAAAGGAAAGCTAGTTCCAGGGGGTTCAAATGATCCTGCTGTCCATCACACCTTGCCTTCTGTGTAGGACGAGCCAGGGTCAGATGCCATCCCCCCGACATCTGTAACCGCAGAAATGCACCTGACCTTTGAAACCTGGATAGGATTCCAGGTGTGGGTTCATCTCCTTCCAGCACGAAACTTGGATGCCCTCCACCTCTGTGTCAGAGCTGGGGCCATGTTACCAGAGACAAGCGACTATATAACATTGCTTTTCATCTGCTCTTGGCAAGGAAAGTTCATCCTTTCCTGTGCTTATTCCGCCTTGTGTCTCTTTCAGAGCACATCCCTGCAGTGCCTGGGGAGCAGACAAGGAAGTGACCACCCTAGAGCTGCCACCTCTCCTGCACCCCACAGGAGCCTGGTGTCTGCTCTGCAGCCCCAGAACAGTCACCCAGTCACAGCAATGACCAGGTAGAGCCTCCATGCACCGTGCACCCTGCTAACATCTGCCCTGCACACAAAGAATGGAGCTTTGTGTCACCCCCTGAGCCTGGGGAGGCAGGGCTCCCTGCTAAGTGACAGCCTGGCAGACCAAAGCCTGCTGCCAGGGTGGCCCTCCTGGGATGCTGGGGGCTTTGTGGGATCCATATCCTGTCTGCTGGCCCCAAAACTCCCTGGCTGACATCTCCCCATACTGTGGCCTCAATGAGCAGTGGCAGCACCAGCCAGCAACAAAAGGAGAGACCAAAGAAAGATCTGACCCATTACTTAGGGAGGTGTAACATTAGCACAGGGCAGAGAGACAGAACACTTCACGCCTTCTTTTTTTTTTTTTTTTTAACTTCCCTAAGAGCTCAGTAACAATCAAATTGCTGATGAAGCTAATGCCAGCGTTAGCAGGATGCAAACTCACGTGACAGCGAGAGGAGGTCTGGTTAGAGAGCAATTAGATAACTGTGGTGTTTTCAATCATCCCTGCCTGTTGAACTGCATCCCAGGACACTCAGCAAGCTTCCTGAAGCAGCCTTGGAGATGCAACCACTTAACCGTGAAGAGCCACCAGGGATAGGGAGGTTCCAGGGGGCCAGGGAGGGCAGACCGTAGGCTCCACTTTCAGAAGAGGGGAAGGAGGCGCTTGGGAATTACAGAGAAGGCAGACTGGCTTCAGGTCCCAGAAAAACACTTGGACAGATAACCAAGTTGCTTGTCAGCACTTACAAAATATAAGGAGATGATCAACAGCCACAGGGAAGCGCCAAGAACAAATCACACTGAAGCAATCTACTGACAGGAGAGCAGGGCTTGCGGGCAGCAAAGCAGCCATTTAGGTCTTGTACCTTGATGGGGTCTGAGGCTTTGTACACAAGAGATTGAGCACGATATTCTCTCCAGAAACTGAGGTAACCCTGATCTAGACTGAGCTGCAGTGAGAAATATGCACACCTAGGTCAGCTTGCAGTAATTTGTTGTTAGAGTGAAGGGTCTATTAACACATTTCCAAAAAAAAGTGGGGCATAAAGGAGCAGAGGATACATCAGTCTTGCCATGGCACATGGGCATAGCATGCACCATCATTGCCAAGGGACATGAAAGGGATGGAGAGAAGGCCACCGCACACTCAGGGAATTGCTCTAAGCCCAGGATTGATGCTCCAACATTTCCTGGAGCCACGCTGCCCACCTGAGGTGCAAGTGAAACGGTGACAAGTGGGAGCTGCTCACTCTGGGTGGGATAAGCTCTTCTCTGTAAGTCTGTGTTTATTCTGTTGCCTTTCCTGGTCACTGAAAGTCTCAGTGAATACAGAGCCAGCTCTGAGGTCTGAGAAAAATAAACTTATTTTGAAAGTAAAGATTTAAGGAGGGTCTGGGAAATTAGCTTACTGAATAGCTAGCATTCAATGCAACACAGCAAAGTTATGGAAAGAAGAAAGGAAAAATGTGGAAGAGAAATTCTTAATCCCTTTCACAACCTTTTTTGAGATGCTACTGGTTGGTTGAGGGAAAAGTAGCTGAATTAGATTAATCTAATATATTCATCCCACTGGTTCAGGCACATTAGCTGTTTTTCTGGATGTTTAGTGAATTAGAGACAGATACAGTTACTTAATACTCATTTACTTCAGACCCCCGGGCAAAAAGCTGCACTTGAAATGAGACTCCTATAAAGAGGATAAGATAGACACCCAAATGACAAATCAGGATAGCAAAAAAGGTGTTACCTGCAGTTCCCCTGCTAGAAATGAAACTTTTTCACTGGCACAAAACAGTTGTACTACAAAAGGGGATTTGTTTCATGTTTAGGAGCCACTGCTGAAGACTGGGAATTGATTTTCCATGCATCCATGAGAGGAAACAAGACGCCTGTTTATCCCAATGCAGGGCCTGCCACTGTGAAATTATATTTTCCCCATGACACTTATTTTGTTTCCATGCGCCTGGACGCAGAGATGCCACGTGTATTTCATGTTCTGCCACGACTTTTCAAGCTGGAAACCTCAGCAATCAGGGGAGGGAGCTAGGAGAAACACACAGATGTCTGAGGTTTGCTCCTGCACGTTTCCAGTGGTCTCCCAGGACAGACCGACCCACGCCTGCAGAGAAGCTACAAAGAGCAGAAAAGTACTAATAAACCTATCTCTGCATCAAAGCAGATTGTTAAAACAGCCACTCTTGATATCAAGAGTATCAGGTACCAAATCCACCTTCCTCCTTCATTCTTGGCAACTGTCTTGGGTTAGTGTGAACTCGGAAGCGCCAGCCCAGTGACCCTGGCAGAGCCTTGATGAGCAGTTTGCACAAGCTACCCAACCATTAGTGTTAAAGGGCATGTCTGACACCTCTGAGATAACCACCTCAAAAACTGGACATCTTCGTTGCAGACAGCTGCAGTTAGATGAGAAATGACAGCAGTGTGCTCAAGTGGCCAAGGAGGCCAATGGCATCATGGCTTGTATCAGCCACAGTGTGGCCAGCAGGACCAGGGCAGTGATCAGCCTCCTGTACTCAGCACTGCTGAGGCTGCATCTTGAGTGCTGTGCTCAGTTTTGAGCCCCACACCATAAGAAAGATGTTGAAGAGCTGGAACGTGTCCAGAGAGGGACAAAAAAAAAGGTGTTGAAGGGTCTGGAGCACCCTTGTGAAGAGGTGTGAGGAGCAGATGAAGGAGCTGGGGGTGCTCAGCCTGGAGAAAAGGAGGGTCAGGGGAGACCTTATCGCTCTCTACAACTGCCTGAGAGGAGGGTGTAGCAAGGTGGGGTTGGCTTCTTCTCCCAGGCAAGGGATAGGACAAGAGGAAAGAGCCTTAAGCTGCGCCAGGGGATGTTTAGATTGGATACAAGGAAAAACTTCTTCCCTGAAAGCACTATCAAGCATTGGAACAGGCTGTCCAGGGACGTGGTCGAGTCACTATCCCTGGAGATATTTAAAAGATGTGTAGGTATGGCACTTAGGGACATAGTTTAGTGATGGAGTTGGCAGTTTTAGGATAATGGTTGGACTGAATGATCTTAGAGGTCTTTTTCAACCTAAATTATTCTATGGATGGCTAAAGCACAAAAAGAAGCCTATTTAGAAGACTTTGAGTGATGTCCAGTCCTCCATATGTACAAATAAGGCCATAAGAAAATGCTATAAATATTTTACTGCCATGACTAGGGATGGCAACATTACTTTTGAGTAATGAGAACACAAAGAATTGCAGTATTATTAACAGCTGGCTAAAACTCACTTTGAATTCTGGATAATTGCACTGTTTTTTCTTCATCAAACAAAGAAAATCATACAGGAATTTAACCTTTCCCCAGCTAACAGATCATTAGGCAAGGCTTTCACAAAGCACTTCAATAGAAAAAGCCATTGTCGTACTAGAATGAATCTTAATAGAGCAGAACTAGATTTATAAGATGTTCTCCCTGCTCCTTCTCCCCCTCTGCCCAGTGCAGAGATGCACATGCTCAGCACTCATGTGCCACTTGAGCTCAGCAAGAAGGAATAACGGAAAAAAAAAAGAAAAAAAAGTGCAAGGATGCTGAGAGTCAGCTTCTTCCATTTGTAATGCTCGTGTAGTTGGAGTGAGGCTACCCACAGCAGCAAAGCCTGTGCTGGCAGGGGGGTCTCACTGGGGTGGGTGCCTTGGTGGGTTTGGGACAAACAGCAGCCGGTAGTCAGGGACAGAGGCCCTGTAGGCCTGGCACAAAAATTAAATCAGAGGATATTTGGGATTTCTCAGCCTTTTACATCCATGGTTTCAGAGTCTTGAACTCATCTAGGGAGTGAATAGAGCCCAACAATGCATGGCTGGGTGGCCACCAGTGAAGATCTGCTCCCAGTCTTGCTTTCAGCTGAAACTCTGCACAGAAATTAAAGATTTTAGCTGCTTGTATTGATCTCACACCCTGCACAGAGACAAACAATTCAAAATGCAGAAGGTGTCTGTGAAACCACAAATGATGGTGGGGTTCAAGGGACAAGCACATCCTTTGGGATTCTTTCCCATTATTCTTCTTTTTATACAAGGCTAAATTTTAATGTTCTCTGAAAGATGGATGGTACTTAACTCTGTGGCATGCCAACACAAAATCTGAGGCACATTAAAATATCTCTGGCAGTTTAAAATAATTGGAAAGACTTTCCAGTTGTAGTTACTGAATTAAACATTATACTGGAGACTTCATAAAGAGCACAGTATTGACCGCTGTTTGGTAAGAGGGACAATTCAAGAATGTCTGGGTTTGAAAGTCTTCCACATTTTTTATTCTGCTTCAGGAATTTTGCTTTGGCAGAGTTTAGCATGGGGAGTGGAAATTCCTGTGTACACTCTGGGATCAGTGAGAGGGTTGAGGGGTGGTGGGGCATGGCATGGTGTGCCAGGGCCCTTTGTAACTCTGGGAAGACAACCAGAAGGATGGGAAAGAAGAGCCTGTTCCCCCTCTGTCCCCACCATTCACCACATCCATCTCTTGCACGTACAGAGTGCGCAAGCACCAAGGAGGGCCAGATGAGAGCTGAGCGTGGGGTGGGCAGCACACAGCACAATTCCCAAATCCGCAGGTTAGCTGAGACACAAGTCCAGTTGAACAGCAAATGAGCTCTTCTGTGGATAAAACAAAGAAATGTAGCTCTAGAAAGAATGAGTTCAGCTAATCACAGATATTGCTCAACTCTGTGTTCTCCATAAATTCTGAGCAAGCCTGGAGCACCCCTGCAAACAGCTCCTGGTGCCAGCACTGGAGCCAGCAGCATCCCCTGCCCCTTGAGCACCCCAGAGGAGATAGCAGAGCAATAGGATTGGGAAAGACCTGGCAAAGACCAAAGAGAAGTCCAAAGAGAACTTTACAGGGAGGGGGCAGAAGGGGCAGTACAGGCTGTTCAGACCAAAGATGAGTAAGATGGCTAGTCAGAGCAATGAACGGAAAAAGAAAGATGTTCCCACTCACAGAAGAACAAGTGGGTACATGGAAAATTTATTTACAAACAAATTGCCACCACAGTCAGCCGAATCCCATTTGCTCTGGCTCTCTTGCATTGAAAATCCTCATAAAACCACTTGTGTGTGGCAAGGACTTGATGTTTTCTTAGCAAGTAAGTATGAATCAGAAGATATGCAACAGACAATTAGAGTAATTCCAGACCCATGGGACAGGTCTGCAACTCTGGCTTGAAATCTTCCAAAGGATTGCATCCCCAGTCACGATAGCATTTCAGACACAGCAACCAGAAACCCCAAAGCAATCTGCACAGTTAGAGCACCACAGGGTAGCCTTCACCATCACTGCAAGCCCAGAGGCAAAACAACATTCCACACTGCCCATATGCACTACAACACCCAGCTTGACCCACTGGATCAGGGGAAGATTTTCCTATTGTAGCTGCATGCTAAGCCATTCCTTCAAAGTTTCTGCTTAATGAGAATTTTAGAAATTTCAAGGCTACCAAGAAACCCACACGGTTGCTGGAAATTGCATTCTAATGACGACCATCCCAGCTGGGAAGCTGTTTGGTTTTAATTCGGTCTTCTGAAGCATTTTGCCATGCAGTAAAACCACACTGTATAAAGATGCTGAGGAATTCCTGGGCAAAATTTCTGGCTGGAGGGAAAAATTTGCTTGCCTCAGATACACATTTCACCTGAAATGATCTCTCTACCTGGTCAGGCTCCCAATGCCCTCCAAAGAGGATAGAGGTTTTCAGAACTGTCCCTTGCTCTGCTTTACCTGCCAGGCTCTCCTATTGCTCCAAGGCAAGGTGCAACTTTGGAGGTCTGTTCTGAGTGACAAGAAGTGTTTTGGCAGAGCCTAATGGTGCTATAGAAAAGGGATCTAGTTTAATCCCATCTGAAGAATACCTGAAAGTTGGAGAAACTAGTTTTAATACTGCCAGCCAGCAAAGAAATGCTGCGCACTGTGTATTAATGAGAACCTGGATTTTATATCCAGCTGGAGGACAGATGGGGGATCTGGGGCTATTCCCTTTGGAGTATCAAGGGGGCCTTTTTCCAAGGGAATTGTCATCATCCCTGGTCTTTAAGCAGCTGAACATCGACCCTCAATATTCATTCAAGTCTTTAACTAGATTTTTCATTTCACTGCCAGCGCAGAGGTGATTATGCTGACCACGTGAGCAAGGTTTAGTCCTTAACACCGCCGTACAGAAATAGCAGTCTGGGGGCTTGGTGTCAATCTCTCGCCAATAAGGAGCTTGGCTGGCAGCCATGGATTGTGGGCCGAGTTCCCAGCTGGCATATAACTTGGAAGACAACCACGAGGTCTGGGTTCAATATCCAATTGCTAAGGAGTCTGGCTGACAGCCTCATTTTGTGGAATGAATCCCAAATTAGTATAATTCTTTTGATACCAGACAAGGGGCATGGCCTGCTTCCAAATGCTCTAAGGGCTCAGATAAAAGCCATAGGCATTGGGCTCCGTGTGTAAATGGTATCGAGGTCGTATAACAGTCAGAATTGGGCTTAATCCTCAGATGGTGAGAAAAAGGAATGAGCCCTGAGCTCTGCCTTCATGCAAAAAAAAAAAAAGAGAGAGCTCAAATGAGCAGAATAGCTCTGTTTTCAATCCTCGCGTGGTAAAGAGCTCACAGGACAGTAATGGTTTCTAGGAACAAGTGTAAATTGACATGGAGCTTCAGAAGAGATGTGGGATCTGGGTTCAATCTCCAAGTGCTGTAAAGCTCAGATAATGGCCAGAGGGGCAATTTCCAAACCCTCTGTTCCAGTCTGGTGTCTGGGAAGAAACCAGGATCATATTACAGCTAAGAAAGCTGTTTTCTCCTGCTGCATAACTTAAGGTATTTTCCCTTTTGGATCGGGATGAATCCAGCATCTTCTAAAGTTTCAGAGGGAAATGGAGGTGAGCAGGGAGAGTGCTACATGTTTGAGCAGAGCAGAAGAACAGAGCAAGGGAAAATAAGACTGTGAGCTCCACCTGCTCTTCCGCATCTTCTTGGCCACCCCAGATCACTGGATTTGAGCCACGGAAATTGTTCCAGAGAAAACCTGGGTACAGCTCCTCAGCATCCTCACTGCTCAGCAGTGCCTGCACTTCTGGGTGTCCTTGGGGTGTCTGAGAGGCAGCTCGTCCCATCAAGAGGCAGTGACAGTCTGCGTGGCAATTCCATGTCACTGGCACCGCTTGCACAAGGGATTGGTGGGAAACAGCCTGTGCAGCAGTGAGTCAGGCCAGCAGCTTGCTTGAGTCATTCCATTTTGGATAAAGGAATGCAAATAAAATGAGCAGAAAATATTCAAATATGATTTTGTCTGGGCATTTAAAGCTGGTCTGTTACATAGGAAACCCTTCCTGCATGAGGTTTTGTCAAAAGCTATATATTGATCCTGTGAAAAGTTTCAGATTTGATAGCACTATTTTCCTGCTCTTGAGGAAATTTTTAAAATCTAATTCCAGTCTCTGTGACCCTCAGCTTTAGCTCCAAAGTTCAGATAGGATGGACCACAGCAGACAGGGCCTGATCTGTGAGTGCTGCTGTAACACGCTGTGGATTGTCAGCCTGACTTGCAGTTAGCCAGGCTCTTGAGCAGCAACAGCAGACTTGGGGTAAAACCCTCCAAAACCCCTCTCAGTGCAGGGTCTACTCATTCCTAATGAGCAGGGGTGCTGGAGACAAGCCCTGTCAGCACCATCCCCTGCACAGGTGGTGGGCACAGCGCAGTGCTCTGCTCTTTACCCTGTGAGAGCTCTGGCTCTGGGGACAGGTCACCCCACCAGCACAAAGCTGCCGTCCCCTGGGCTTTACCTATGCACGTGGAGGGAGCAAACCTGCCAGGCTTGGGAACACGGCTGCAGACATAACCCAGCTCCACTGCCAGACCGTTTGCTGACAGAATGACTGTTTTATATGGCTATAAGAACAGCTATAAGCGCAGCTGTCTGAAAAGCAACAAAATCTATGATGTGTGTTTCTAAATCCAGTGACAGCTGGCAGTGCTGCACTGCAGCCCATTCCTTCTTTTGAAGAGTTTAGTTAAAACACTTCTCTGCAATCACCCTGATTTATCAACAAACAGCAGTTTCTGGAACAATTTAAAAGCATTCCCAAATAGGTAAGAAGTGGTCAGCTCCTCAAGCACTCAGCAAGCTCCCAAATGCCAGGGAGCTAGAGATGGACAGGGGCGGCTGACAGGAAGACAAAACATCTGCATGGCTAAACTGGAATGAAAGATGCACAGGTGCAAAGCATGCTTTTAACACATTAATTTAATTTCAGTAAAATGTTTAGCACCAGGTGAGATGTGCATCTAGCTCACCAATTCCTTCAGCCCAGCCAGCAGCTCCCATACTGCATTTTTTGCTGCCTAAACTGCTGTCATGTGGCAGACACACGGCTTGATTCAGAAGAGCCTCACGAAGGGGATGCAAGCCAGATCCACCCCACAGCATCCCTGGAGCTGCAGAAGGAGCAGAGCCTTGTACCAGGCCCTCTGCCTCCTGCCCCCCCGGGGCTCTTGCTGCTCCAGAGCAGAGTGACATTGATCAGTCATGCGAGGAGGCTGAACTACCACATCGGGAACAAATTCAAACTGAGGACTTCAGTGTTGCCAAACCCCAACATTCAAAAATCATGAGTCAAACTCACAAAAATCATGGGACTGGCTCAAGAAACCTGGTTTTAACATAGTTTTCATTGCCTGCTGTTTTTCAAAAATTTGGGGTGCCTTTGTAAGATGTTTTTGAGCTCTTCTACTACCAGGGGAATTAAAATCTGGCTTCTTTTTATTTTTCCTTTCATGGCAGTTGATGTGCAGCAAAACAACTGGCTAATTTTATAAGTGTTTGCCTCCCTTCCCCATGGGTGGGGACTGCAGCTGGTGGCTAGGGATGGCAGGGGCATGCCTGGGGTCCCTCAGCGCTGAGTGCTGCAGCAGAAATTCTCTGCTTTTTAACAGGAATCTGGCCACCTCCTCTTACAATCCCTAGCTGTGGGGAAGCAAACCCAGAACCCACAAAAATCAGGTGCTTTATTTTGTGGGTCTGAGGCAATGTTTCCTATCGCGCGAGGAGCTGCGCTGCTCAAACCTCTTGTCCTGGTCCGGGCACATCCTCTCCTGCCTGCTGACCCCATTCTCTCCATCGGCCATCCCTGGCTGTTCCTACTCAGCCAGGGAGCAGCTGACTTCCCTGGGAGGAAGAGGGAGTGACTACGGCTCTTTGCACACTTTGTGAGCTGGGCATCTGGTATTTTTCAAAACTCTGAAACATTTTAACTGAAAACTGTCTTTGAAAAAAAAACAAAAAAAACCCCCGAACCCAAAACCCCAACCAAAAAACAACACATAAAACCGGAAATGTTTCAATCTGAAATCCTTAATTAAAACCACACTCTTTAGTACATAAAGAAGGAAGTTAAAACAGAAATGTACTTTTGCACATTACAGACAGCATTATAATAAACACAGAGCACTGCCAAGAAAGAGGCATTTTCAAGGCTAAAGTAGATGCTTCCAGCTGCACTCGGATAATGTCAGAGGGCTCGTCTGCAGTGCCGAGTGTGGCTGTGTTTGAACACCACAGCGGCCGACCAAGCTTGGCGGGTGAGGAGCATGGCAATTACTGGTGCAGACCGCGAGTGCTGCAGCAAGGACCACAACCCACTAGGGTGAGACCTCCGCTGACTTGCCACAGATCCCAGACCTGGGTCTTAATCTGTAAAATATTTGAAGGGACTGGGCCTGGCTCTCTCTGCTTCTCTGGGCTCACAGATACGGCTCAGCTGGAGGGACCCGGTTTGGCAGGAGCTCTCCCCGGCTAATCTTTGGGGGAATCTTGTACCAAAGCACACAGGGTGGAGTCTGAACCTGATTTTGGAGGCACAGATGAATGGCTGGAAAAGGCCAGCATCGTTTTCCTGATGTCCCACACCAGGCAGCCTGGGATGCACATGTGGAGTGCATGAGTCAAGCCCAGTCCCTCAGCAGGACAGATTAGATATTTTGTAAAGGTACCCACTGTCAGCTTAAAATCTGCTGCAAGCATGGAAATTGGCCTACTCCGGTGTGAAATTTTGCAGTTATTTAACATCCATGGTCAAAATAAGTACCTGGCTTCGAGCCTAAACTTAACTGTTTTGGCCTTCTAGTGATTGGATCTTCCTGTACCCCTGCCCTGCTAGGTTTTTGTTTCTTGTGGGTAGGTCAAGATTAAGGTCAAGCCTCCTCTAAACACTTCCATTAAGCAGCATTTGTTGCAGGTCTTCATCATCTTCACAGTAACGCAAGCTGTTCCAAGCTTCCAATCAATTCTTCAGCTCTTTGTCCTACAAGTCTTACCAAGCTCTGTCAGCAATGCTATGTGGGGCATTTAGGATCTCCTGAACCAATTGATTTGCTGTGAGAGGACAGGTCTGCTCAGACTCCTGCTCCTCTTCACCAGCTGCAGGGCCAAAGCAGCCTTGTCTGCATGTAAGTAAGGAGAACAACCAAGACACATTTAAAACCCTTACAAACAACTACAGCAATTAGCCTCATGCATATTTCATGGAAAGATATCATTGGAGGGGAATGCTGATATGAAATTGTGTCACCTGCTTAGGAAACAGAAGAAGGAAATAGAAGGGTTGATTGGGGTTTTTTTGCATGAAGAATACTTTGGGGTTCAAAAAGAGATGAGAAAGAGATTCTGTGCTTGTCTCCAGGGACCAAGAAAAAGAAGAACAGAAGATGTCCCACAAAACTTCATTAATAACAAATAGAAGATGGAGGACATCTTTTTGAGCGTTTGACTAAAGCAACTAAAATTACTGGAGTTGGTAGGAACTGGCAATTTTAATTACCCTGTAATCTGCTAAGGACTGAGCAGGGCAGGTCCCAGACACTCCAAGCTGCTGGAATGCGTGGGGAAAAGTTGCTTTGGAGAAGAGAAAGTAACAGGGGAGGGGATGTTTATTACTTGGATATTATTAATACAGAAAGTTGATTAGTAGTCCAAAAATGGAAGTAAATTTGAGTGCAAGTGGTTACAAAACCTTAAAGTTCAGCAATTTAAGGCAGTGAAGGAACAAGAAAAATGGATTAAAGATAATGTATTTCAAAAAAAGCAAATTTGAACAAATTCAGGGCACAGGTCAAGAGGATCTCTGGGGAAGGGAGTTTAAGACAGCATTTCCCAACCAGTGAGACATGGAGAGGCAACAGCTGTGCTGTGGGTCCAGGGGAGAGAGCAGCAGAAAGAACAGCAGGAAAATACCCTGCAAATACATACAAATAAGAGGACGAAAGAGGAAAATATCAATTGGTAACTCAGTGCAAAAGAGTAAGAAACATGTTGACATGGAAAAAACACTTTTCTTCAGTTTTCATCAAGACAATTAATTGTGACATGATTGTGGGTAACATTAATCTTAAGTGTGAAACAGCAGCAGACCTGAGGAGGGATGGAACAAGTGAAAGACCACTTAGGAAACCTAAACCACAGAAGTGCTCAATAATTGCTATGAAATCTGTGTCAAATTGTTTTGCCAAATACAGAAGATGAGTATGTGTTCAACAAATACCTTTTCTGCATTTTTCAAAAAATTTTGCCACTATCAGCATGCACTCTTACAGTAAATTCTGTGTTTTGCTGAAGCAGTTTTACTCCTAGTACACTGGAAATACACTCATTGCTTTGCTCTCCTGGGCACAGATGGATCCCCAATACTCTCAACTTCCCCTCAGCATTTGCCAGCATTTCAGGGGAAGGCATCTCTGCCAGCTTTAGTGCAATGGACATATCACCTGGGTGAGCAGGGAAGAACAGGCAGGGAAGAGCAGGCATGACTCCTTGTGATGTAAGCATCCAAAGTGCCTCAGGTGAATTCTATTGAAGCTCTATACTGCTTTATATTAATGGACAATAGCCCAAAGCCAGCCCAGCCCTCTGGGTCAACACTGCAGGTGTATGGACTCAGACGGGATGGATGTTAAATTTCACAGCAAGCGCTCTGCAGGCACTGCTGCCACACAACTCCTCCACTTTGGTTGGCACATCCTTGTCACTGTGGCAATGGAGAGGAGCACTCGCACAGCCTGCCAGGACTGAAGCTCCAAGTATCATCCATTAATGGTGCCATGCTTAGAGGTGGCTGTCAAAAACGGAGCCACGTGGGCAGAAGAGGCAGGGGAGAGCACAGCTCACTCGTGGTACGTGGGACTCAGCTAAACACACAGCAAAAGGCTGCACTGTGAGTTACTCCACTTGCTGAATGGATTTAGACATCAGACATCAGCTCTTTTCATGAGCAGATCCTCCGCATGGCTTTTAATACATGTGTGTACCCAACTGCAGAGTGACCTACAGCACTGCCCTCCCTCCTGCTCCTCTCTTACTACTGAAACACAAATCCTTCGACTGAAAATACATCAAACTCCGGAGCTAAAGAGTCATATTAAAATCGAGTATATGAGGTGCTGGATTAAGCTAATGGTGTCATTGGCTTGCCTTCTGGGAGAGGGATCTGAGGTTTTTGCAATATACTTGTCAGATTTTTCAATTTACTCAGCTAAGCAAATAACCACTGTTAAACCTCTGAAAGGGATTCTGCCCCCAGCCAGAGGAGACAGCCTTCTGAGACAATTCTTGGGGATAAAGGTTGATCTAAAAAAGCATAATTTCTCAGGGTTTAACTGAATATCTCACTGGTTAAGTAAATGGTTTTATTTCTGGATATGGCATAATCTCCGCCTGAAAAATAAATGCATGGAAAATATTAAAATCAACTTATTAAAATAAATTCCCCTCCAATCAGCTTGGCAGTCTCTAATTAAATAATTCTACCTGAAAATCCCATCGCCTCAGATTCCTTATGGGATACAGCCACTGGCTCCAACCTTTGGTAAATGGGAACCATGTGAGCAGTGTTAAGAGAAGGAAGTGCCAGAAAATGTGAGCCCGGTGAAAGGCAGATGGACACACCATGGCATGCTGGGGGAGATTAAAGGGAGACACAAAATGAGGGATGAAAGCTTCTAACAGTGGAGAACAGGAAATTTTCTGTGTCTGAGGAAGGTTATGGGCTTGCTCTGAGTGGGAAGGAAGGTGTTAGCAGCTGGAAGAAAAGACTAAGTCTTGTCCTGAGAGGAAATGCTTCAAAAGCATTTACTTTCCAGATTAGCAATGATCTTGCTCCATTTACTGCTGAGGCTGTGGATGTTGGAAGCCTCATCCTGCAAAATGTGGCTTGTTGTGCATTATTGTGCAGCTGACAAACGCTACACATTCTGAACTGAGAAATATGCTCACAGCACTCAGAAATGACTCAACAGATTCTCACCCAGATTTCAGGTCATCTCTTCAAACCCTCAGTCTGAAACTTTAGCATAAGGAATTCCCATTTAAAGAGAAGTGATAAAATACGATTATAAAAGCTCAAACCACGTTTGCAACCACAGACCAAGGGTTCCACATGATCTTGTGCTATGTCAGCACCAGGGGGACAAACAGGGCAAGCATCTGGACACCAGGAGGACGAGTCAGCCACTAGGATCACCTCCTGGAGAGAAAACAGAGAGACAGAGGGTGCCCAGGATGAAAGCAACAAGCTCGGGCAGCCTCAGTCTCTTCACTGACCAGACCCGGTGGAGATGTTTTGCTGTGCAACACAACAGCTTTGATCACAAAGACTGATGGCAATGAAGAAGCAGATATCTCTAGTGATTAAGGGAGGAATGTGAAATATTTTATGCACATGTGTGTAGAAACAGACTGTATCCTTCTAGAGCACTTCTGGCCATCCAGTCAAGAAAGTCACACATGCAGCATCTTGCTTTAGAAGAGGTGGCAGCAGTAGGCAGAAGTTTATCAAGCTGGTCCATCACGCCCTAGTTGATCATGATTTCTTTCTGATGAACTTTACTGGTACTCCATTGCTGACAAGTCCTGGGATGGCAAACACAACATAAGCCCACAACTATTAGAGGATCTGGAAAACTTCATTAGCTTTCTGGTGGCTCTTCACTCAAGTACAATCTAATCACCACAGAGACAGAGGAGAAGGGCACCCCAGCCTCCACACTCCCTGGAGGAGTTTTGGAAATGCTGCTGGTAACCATGCTACAGCAAGGCATTGGCTGGGACACTGCATGGGTTTAACCACTGGGTTTTAACCACTGTGTTTCCTGTGTATTCCAACTCTTGACACAAGAGGTGCTGCAAGTCCTATCAGTGATGATTTCCCACTTCTCAAAGGATGGAGATCTGCAAAGTTTCCTTAGCCTCTAATGGCTCCTTCCCAAGGACAGACTCACTAGGAGGTGCAAGCTATTGGCAGCTCAAGGGCCCAGAGGAGCTGTTGACCGTGTTTAGGCCGTGATCCAGAAGACTTGATTTCATCCAGCATAAGCGGAGCTGTTTTATTTATTCTAATGGTCTGATGGTGAGGGAGGAGTGCTCCCTGGCTGCCCACGCCAGCCCCATTCCAGGCAAGAGGGCCAACACACAGCTCTTCTACAGAAAACACTGCTCACAGGGACAAGGCACCCATGCTCACATGCCACCTGGAAGCAAAGTTTCAGAAGATTCATGCCAAGAGACATTTAATCTTCTCTTAGACCTGTTGTCTGTCACTCTATGTCCTCTCCAGACAGGTGAGCCCATGTGATTGCTCCACATCATGCTGAAGGACTGTTTGAGCTTCCCTTCTCCAGCAATGGCCAAGAGGAGATACCTGGAGGAGAGCACAGGAGGGACACCCACACATGGTTGGCCTCCAGGAGCTGGCGGCACAGGGCGGCAAGGACACAAGGCATCAGGAGTCTTACTTCCCAAATTAAAGGAATAGTAAAAGCCAGGGTACAATGATAGCCCTGGCACATCACATGCACCATGAGTGTGACGAAACTCAACTCAGAGTAACCTGCTGTGCCACCTAAAGGTCCAAAAGCAAGATGTCCTAGTTCACACAAAACAGTGAGAATCTGCTGAACCCTCAGAACAGACTCATGCCAAATTATGAATAAAGATCCAAGAAGACTTGACACAATACTGAGGCAATGACTAGCGAAATGACTTATGAAGTGCACAGCGAATGCCTGCAGGGCTGACCAAATGGATGAGAAGCTTTTAAGGGCTGCAGAGGCTTTCCAGGGGAACAGAATCTGAGGAGTGCCAATTTGTGTCAAAGATTTTCCATCTGCACGCAAATAAATAAATAAGAAAGATGGAAGCAGACAGGGAGAAATTTGTGTTGTCCATCACAGAGCCCTATGTGGGTGTAGCTCCTCCAGTGCAGTCTGCGCTGAGCTCCAGCGAGACTGAAGTGTTGCAGATGGCCGGCAGTAGTCATCTGTGTGGGGCTGAGTTATATTTTATAGGTTCAATTCTGCCTCTGAAATGAATACTGTGTCCTCTACACATGTGAGGTGCTCTCCAGACCTGCACACATTGATCTGCCAGAGAAGGAGCAGCAATGCCCCTCAGGCACAGCGTGGTCTGGGAGCTCAGTGAGAACAAAGGAGCAAGGAAGGGAGATGAGAGACAATAAGTAGAAGGGGAAAGGAAATAAATTTCCATGGCCAAGCCATGACATCCCAGCTCCCATAAAATCCCACTCCTGCTCTCCACAGCACCTCATAAGGACACCAGCCTTGCCACCCACCAACACATCCACAGAGGGAGCAGAGAGGGAGGCATGGCAGGCAAAGAGGGGACAAAGGCAAGCCAAAGAGTGCGGGAGGGAAAAAATATTTTGGGGTTTATTTTTCACACAGGATTCACAACATTCCTCAGAAAATTTAATTTTGCTGTCCTGTTCTTGTTTGCTAACCAGAACCAATTTAATTTTAAAACAACACGCAGAGCCAACGGGGGAAAAAACATTTTGCAATGGCTCTTCGCTCCCACTTGGAACGGCGAGCGCAGCTTAACTCGTTCGACTCTCACAGTTGCAGCACCAGCTTGTGGGGAGCTGATCCGAGAAGCCTCTGCCCGAGAGGAAGAGGGGACTCATTGGTGTCCATAAACAACAGAATACAAATGGGGATTTTTGAGCAACTTGACAGATCTCACTCCACGCATCTGTGGAGTCTGGAGGTGGTGGGAGCAGGGAGCAATTTATCGCATGGAGCATCTTCCTGTAGCCCTGTCTCTCCACTCGACAGCTCACTCCATGGTTTGTAGGAAAAAAATTACTTGTTGCTGCATTTAACAAAGAGCAGAAAGCTCCTATTCCTCTTCCACTACCATGAACATGCACATTTCTCATATCAGCGTGTGAGTCTTCTGTGGTTTTATGCCTTGTTGTGACAGTTTGGTAAACAAGTTGATAAAAATCAAGAGCTTTTCAAAAGCAAGGTTAACACACTCATGTGCGACCTGGCTTGTCAGAGAACACCAGAAACTCCAAACACGTTGCTTCTGCTTACCATCTGCATTAGCTTATTCAGACTAAAATAACAAAGTGTGTTTCCTGATCTCCATCAACGTAAATAGAGCTATTAAACTGCAAGGCTGTTTACATTCTGGGAAATAGTCATTGCATTCATCCTGATCGCTCCTCATCCTGCAGCCCCAGTGTCCTCACACTGTGCTAGGAGCAGCTCTGCTGCAGCCCAAAACCCCACTGACCACCAGCTAACATCAGGCACTGGGACCTGCCACGTCTGTGCCACAAAACCAGTGGAAACCCTTTTGCAAATATTGTACACTGTTGTCCAAATTTGGTTTTATAACTAGAAACAAGGACACAGTTGAAGGATCCAGCTCTCCCAGTTGTAATATCTGGCAGGCGTAGAAGTGGGAACATTCACATTTTATAAGAGGAGATCTTTTGGTAGGTAAAATCATAAATATTAGAACAGAAAAAAAAACCCTGGATCTTGCCAGTGATGTGCTTACAACAGCTCTGTCTTCTGCGTCACGCAAGGACCAACACTCCAACACGAGCACGCAGAGATGGCACAGCCTCCGTCCCAGAGGATTTATGTCCTGTAAGAGGAGGGGACGGTGCCATCTGTAAGCTGTTGCATCCCAGAACATCAGAGCCAAGCGCTGCGCTCTTTTGGCCAAGGCAGCCCATCTGCTCGCAGGGGAGGGCTGAGAGCAAGCCTTGCCCAGCCCTGGGGGACCGACCATGCCAATCAGCGCCTCTGCATCCCTGTGGGCACTGGGATCCTGGGCGCTGACGGGGACATTTGCACAACTGGGAACATTCTGGATGCTGGCCTGCACTGCTGGGCTCCTCACAGCCCTGATAGGTGTCCCCTGTAATTGTGGGAGACCGTTGTTTCTTGTTGGCCTAGCTTCACCTGCAGAATTGTCAGGAATGAGAATTCCACATTTGGAAATAATAACAAAAGGATAAAACTGGGCAAATAATGATGCAGGCCAGGTCACACATTCCCATTTTATTAGACTCAAACCCTCCTGAAAGAATTTCCTCGTATCTGCGTGTAATAGCTAAGTGCAAATATTTTGTAGAGGACATTCTGTTTCACAAAATGGAGGGGCTCTGTCTCTGTGCGGGTTACATCATAAATTATCCATTATGAGTGTGGCAGGTTTTGCCTTTATGCTCTCTAGCATAGCAGCTCCGGACCTGCCCTTGCGGCTCTGCTTGGCGAGCCAGCTCCGCAGCTCCACAGATCCATCACAAGCATTCCCCTCGGCAGGGCCAGAGAGCCGAATCTCTGCATCACCACTCTTCACAGCTCCTGTCCTTGTCTCAGTCCCAGCTGAAAACGTCCCTCTCTTCTATTACATGTGCCTCTTCCCTACCCTCTCTCTCTGCTAGCAATTAACTCACTGGAGCATTCGTGAACCAGAGCAAAAGACAACACGGAAGATAAAAGGTTAGTCCCGTTCCCCACTGTCCTGATGGGGACAAAGCCACTCTGCCCAGCCTTGTGCCGACTGGCAGCGTGCAGCAGGAAGCCCACAGAGGATGGGCAAGGCTAAGGAAGAAAGGAGTGCATTTGCTTTATCTGCTGATGTTCTGCCAATCCCATCATACATAACCACTTAAAGCAGGGCTCGTGAAACCCAGCACATCAGCATTTGCTTTTACCTTGACTTTCAAGGCATCTGTGCCATGCAGGCACTGTTTTTAAAAGAGTAAAGCTAATGTAGATTTGCATGTGAGCAACACTGAGGTGGGATACACTGCGGGAATGCCATTGCCCTTGGCAGAGCCAGTATGTCCAAGGGAACAATCCTGCCTTGGTTCAGAGCTGTTAATCACATTACAGGAACCATTGCAGGTTCTAGAGTTACACACCCACTGGGAGACAGGCTTTCATCACAGACCTGTAATTAAAGGGAGATGTTAATGTTGCATGTTAATAACTTGGAACAGCAGTTATCCTTGGAACATCAGTTATCCTGGGAGTTCAGCGAATTTAAAAATGTAAGTATTTTGATAAAGCTCATCAGTTAACATACTAACTTTAATTTAACTCCAAATAAATCAGGAAGGTTTGATGTTTTTATGCCAAGGTATTTCTGCAAAAATAGAAAGTACCTTGGTGTAAGCACAGCAAATCTCAGTCACGAAACAGGCAGGCACAGCATGCCAGCATGGAGCACCTTACATCGATCTCTCTGCACCCAAAACAGTTAACGAATTACTCAATACTTTGTACAATAAACTGTAAATATCATTACAACCCCTCAGGTTTGCTGCATGGGGAAGATTGAGTGAAAAAAAGATGCCTGTGGCTAGACACTGTGTTTTAATCATGTCCAGCCCTTTCCATTTGAGGTGTATGTATCAAGTATCTGTCCAAACAGGAAGGACGCACACACGGGATAGTCAGAACAGCTGAAACTCACGCACTCAAGGGGGAAAACATCTCCCAGTTGTGCGTGGGTTGGCTCTGAGGATCAGGAAATGCACAGAAGACAATGCCCAGGGACAGGGCGATCTTGGCCATGGGACGTGCTTGGGCAGGCTGCAGGGCTGTCACTGAGGAACAGTCCACTTCGGGTCAGGGATGGAGAGAACAGCATCCCCTGTGCAGGCTCAGACCTGCTCCGAAGACACCTAACCCAGATGGGAGAGGTGAGAGCAGCAGTCATGAGCTGTTCTCAAGTGTGTGGCAATGTTTCATTGTCAAAAAGGCTGCGCTGGCCAGAAATGTTACTACATTATTCAGCATTAAAAAACATTTTCCACTTAAGAACAGACACAAGCTTGAAGCCAGTGTAAAAGCACCCTCTCAATCAGTAGTAACAATGGCATCATTCAGCTCTGCTGATGCTTCAGGAGAGATCAGTACTTCTGCCTGTATGGTTTTAATCAAAGCAGCCAAATAATCCCAGGGATGGGCTCTCTAGAAAGCCCTGTGGAGGGTTTGTGCACTTGGAAAAGAAGCACAGGACTCATGGCAGTCGAGGTGGTACTTGTGCGAATGCAGCTGCCCTGGGATAAAGATGTTCCCAGCGCAAGCTGAAGCAGCACAGAGCTGTAGACAGACAAGCCCCTGGAGAGACAGAAGAGAATTATGGAGTGTTGAGCTAATTAAGTTCACAGCCTTAATTATTGGAGCACTACAGCTGATAATGCAAAACCAGCCTTGTAAACAGGCTGCTATTTTCAGCCACTCATGCCAACAACTTTCTTCTGAAATCATCTGCTGCACAACTCAGACTTGTCACATCCCAAGGGCACATTCTGGGGAGTGTAAAAAGGTGCTCGGAAGCCCTATAGGATCAGGTAATTAGAGCAAAAGAGATCTTGACAATTCCCATTTTGAAACAAATAATGAAAACATGATGTAACGTTTCAAATTCATATGTGGGCTGGAACATGCATGGCTTAAGTGCTGGCTGGAAAAAAAAAAATAACATGGGAATTCAGTTTTATAGATGGCTTGCAAACCTTCAGCTTCTCTTCAGAGCATCCTCCCAAGGATCAGAGCGACAAGAGGCAGGGTCACACACAGACCCTCTGCTAATCCCAGGAGAATATAGATGGAATCACAGCCTCACACCTCAACTGGCCCCATCCTTCTGCCCACACTAAAACTTTGTAGAGGCTCTAAAGGAGGAGGAACCATCAGATCTCCTTGTCTGACCTCCTATGCATCACACACTATAGTATTTCCCTCACTTATCCCTGTGCTGAGCCAAATAACTCAAATTTGGCTGAACCATAGTTTCTACAAAGGCAGCCAGACTGAATATAAAGCATTACAAGATGAAGAGAAACCACCTTTTTTTTTTCCTTAGGTAGTTTATGTAGCTGGCTAAATATTTGCGTCCCAGTTCTGATTGGAATTCTTCGGTTTTGGCTTCCAGACCCTGACTGTTGTTCTGCCTCTAGTCATTAGATCAAGAGACCTTGCAGTAGATTATGTGTTTTTTTGTGAGACCACACAAATCAAGCCACATTTTAGATGGTTTTTATTTTTTGATACACTGAACTGACCAAGTTTGTGAAGGCTCCTTCACAAAAAAGGAGCAAATATCTCTTGGTACCCCATGGAGTCCCCTCCACTTCACCACCTTCACTCATCCGGGTGAAACAGCAAATTGAATGTGTTCAGTATCAGTCTCAGCTAGTGCATGGAGAGCCCAGGGAAGAAGAAGCAAAGACAACTCTCAGCCACAAGGGAAAATCAGAGGGGCCTGGAAATCGCACCAAACCCTGTCCTGTACAGGGCCTGGACTTACAGTTCCAGCAACACCGAAAGAGCCATTCCTGTTCACACATGGGTCACACATCAGTGCACAAAAAACGACCTTTGTAAAAAAACCTCAGTCCATATAAAGCTCAGAAAAGGTCATCACATCATCGAGGCTGTTGTCCCACGCAGCCAAAGGCACCTCCCAGAGCCACCTTCACTGAACTCAGTAATTTGAATTTTACTCAATAGCAAAAAGGATGACATTTTAAATTTTTTTTCTTAAATGGAAAACAAATGCACCAGATCCACTTTTATATTGCAGCCCACTCAGTGAAGCATTAAATGTTTCCTGGGATGGGGTAAAAGCAATGATGTAAGGTTTTGGGAGCCTCAGACATGGGGCAGCTGGAATAATTGGACTATCACGAGCTGTCAACATGTGAACAAAGATATCAACTATGAGATGAGATTGTTGGGCATTAAAATACACAGTTCACAATTCCCAGAGCAGGCAGTGATTTATGACTCACCCAATTATCCCTGTCTCATGATGGTGTATAGCAGAAACATTAAGGAGGGAACCAGACCTAAGGGGAGACAAAAATGGACAGATGTCCACACGGACATGCATGACATTATATGACATTCATGATATTCCAGTGCCCACCCAGGAGAACCTGGGCTAGGTAAATGGGGGAAACAAGTTAGAAGAGGACCAGGTCACTTATTTCTGCTGTAAGTAGCAGTTTGAAGAACAGGAGAGGCCAAGGTGCTGCACTTCAGTCCTGGGAGAGTATCAGTGACTGACAAGCCAGGCTCAGATCCCCAAGATGCTGCAAACTTCAGGGCAGACCCAATCTTTAAATGATGCATTTTTTAATTTCATACCTTCACCCTACCACTGTAAACACGTAGGGTTAGGCAGGCTAATGAAATATCTTTCACTTAAGCCCTGCTTAGTGCTAAACCTGAGCTCAAGGCCCTTCACCACTAACGCCACCCACCCTAAATCCCAGAGAATCATGTGAGATGAGTTACAAGCCCACTGCTCTGTCCATCCTGCACTGAAACTGGGGGGGCTGTCCCTGCCAAGGCCACACCCCAGTGCTAACTGTGTCATTGTCATTTCTGCGCATCTTTTATTTGACAGCACTTTCCAATTTAACTCAGGCCAACCCCCCACTTAATTGCAAGGACTTAGTCATTAAGAAAGTAACGTGAATTGGCAGATTATGAGAAACATCTTTCCTGGAAAAGATTGGTCTGAGTTGCTTAATAAAGAGCACGATAGCAGAGACGGTGTTTAAGATTCAGGGTCACCAGGCACTCCTTACCAACACAAAAGCTTTGCAGGTTTCTCTTGGAGCCACTTAAGAAACAGGTATGAAATCAGTTAGTCACAAAGTAGCAGAGCTGTGTGCCCTCCTCATTTTAAAGCAGAGGGCAAGCACTATACCATAAAAAGAAATTCAGTGCTGGTTTTATGTGCATCTCTTACGCAGAGTGGATGTGAGGGCCATGGATGGAGCACACTGTGGGTCCCTGGCACAGTTCTTCCTCAGCAGCACAGGGAGACACCTGGGACACAAAGAAGTTATTCCAAAATCATCAGTGTCTGCAGGGACAGACCAGCAATCTTAATTTCTATTATGACTTTCAATTAAAGGAAGCACTAATGTTACAATGAGAACCTCATACAGCCAAAGCACAGAGTGTGTTTGCCTCCACACTGCTTGAACAGAAACTTCCTTCAGACACCAGGAGGCACCAGCATCCTGACAGGGATGAACTTCTTGTGGGTGATGCTTGCAGCGCACAAACCGATACCTAGGAGTTAGATTTCTGCAGCTGAGCAAGCACAGCTTTTCCCTAAGCATGAGGTTTCTATTTGCATGTAGCCTTCCATATCCCTTCATTTTCTCCCAGGCTTTCTGGTGTATGAATACCTCCACTAGCTGTCATCTTTTTGCCCTCTCTAATGCTGCCAAAGACTTGTACCTGTCTGTCACTCATTAAGTTACTTACAGTAAAACCTTGCTTTTTCTCCTCAGAATGTGATACCCACCCGCGTGTGGATCATATCCAGGGGAACTGGAGCAGCTCCCATGTGCCCAAGCAGCCCCGAGCCATTACTGCAACCACCAGCCCCAAGTCGCCTCTTCCTGTGATTATTATCCCAAATATCATCACACCTAAACTGCCCCTGGGAGGAACACTCTTGTGCATATGATGCCCAGCTTATTTCTGAGCATATAAAGTTTCATGTCTGTCTCTAGTTAGCTCCACTCTGAGACACTTGGATGCTGAGCAAAGCGAACCCTGCACATCTGCGGGGATGAGAGATGCACTGTGGCAGCTAAATCCCCAGGGCGCACACAGTCCATTTGTCTTTTCTTGCAGTGAGCTGAAGTGAGGACATGCCATAACACCCAGCGCTATTCTCCTCCTCATCTCTTCCACCACGCTGTTCATTCAGCGAGAGAAATCCCTCCCGAGGAGAGAACCCCATGGGATCTCAAGTCCAAGCCTAACACAGGCTGCGTTTAACTTTCTGTTCACAGATTCTGTCAGTGGGAGTGGGACTTCTTCAGTGGTGAGGAGGGGGCTACCAGAGACCTGTGCTCCCACCTCAAGAGTCAACGATCCAAACAGCACGAGACCAAACAGTACTGAAGCGGCTGGCGCTGAATTACGGTGTTGGAGGCTCTCTTCCCTCAGAAGGTACTTCAGGGAACATGGCCATGGAGGAGTCCCCATCCCCAGGCTCCTCAAGCTTCGCAGCCACTCAGATGGGCAGGAGGCAGTGCCAATGTCACCATGTGCCAAAGCACATGGCACTGCTCCAAGCCTATGAAAGCCACCAGCATGGATCTGCTCTCCAGGGTCTCAGTAAGCATTTCTGCAAAGCATAAACTCCTTAAACCTCATGTTTCTAGAGCTTAAATCTGCCATTTTAAAGCAGCTTAAATGTGATGCGAACACTAATAAAAAGACCATCCACCAGCTCTGGTGCTGCAAAACAGCTGGTTTGAAGCCAGCTAATTCACTTAGCAGGAGCTCAGCCTTGCAGTGCTCTTGAGCAAGGACAGAGGGACTGCAGGAGCATCACTGACAGCAAAACCTATCTAGGTTGTTCCTAAACACTGCTCAGGGCACTAACAAGTTCAACAAGGAGAAAAGCACATGTACTTTCCTGCTGCAAAGGCAACCCGAGCAGCCCAAATGCATGAGGTAACTCACACATGAGCTTTTTAAAGTAGTGGCTGTGACCATTTCTGGGGTTTGGGACATGATTGCCCCAAGGGAACACATGGCTGTGTGACACACAGCCCTTCTCTGGGATTCACACTCTCTAGAATTCACTGAAGCTAAAGCTTTCATTATATTTTCACTGTGTTTCAGGGCTGGGTAATTTTATGGACATTAATAACACGTAGAGTTAAGTAAGATACGCCTATGAAAAGGTAATCAAATGTCATGGATGAATAAAGAAACCACTCGTGGTTTGTTCAAAGAAGGCTGAGGAAATGGCAAAATAATTATCTTTGGAAGGCAAGAGGAGATGCACTTAAGTATTAGCAGCTAGCAATATGTACTTACATATCAAGGAACTTTACATCAGTAAATTAAACAGGGGCTGGTGCTTGGGGTGACGGGCACAGCTAGCTCAGGGGTGAGCTTCTGCAAGGGCTAAAATGCCCTGTGTCCAGATTACAGGCTAGAAATGCAAGAGGGGATGGATATGACCTAAATTAGGCATCTCCACCACAGTGATGGAGGCATTCCTGTGCTGATAGAGCAGAGAATTAAATTCTGCAGCTACACAGTTCTGGTCTGAGAAGAGAAAATCACAGCAAGGAGGAGACTGGAGGCCAGGAGTGGGAAGGAGACACAGCTGATACTGCTGAAGGCAAGGAGATCCTGCCAATCTCCTGTCACAGCCACCCTGTAGCAGTGAAGGACGCGGGTGGTAAGAGCAGCACCGCTTGCTCTCAGCCAGGAGCCTGTCCACCCCTGCCCCTCAGTGGGGTCAGCAGGGTGCTGGGGGACAAGGCATCTGCAGACACAGCCACCAAACACCTTCTGGCTGCATGGGATGGGTGTACACAGTGCCCATCACATGGCTTTCACTGAAGAGTTTCCTGAAAGGTTAGGAAGCCTCCAGCACCATCAGAGCAACGCAGATCCTCTCAACAGAAATTGTCCAGCTCAACAGAAATGATGACTGAGGGTTTGCTTGTGGAGTGACCTCCACGTCCTGGTGCTGCACTAAATCACCCTCCTGGTCCATGCTCAGTGTGGAGAAAGCAGGCTGAGGGTGTGGCTGTGGCAGGGTGTGGATGCATTTCTGCACCCCATGTGGTGACACTGGGGGCTTTTCGTAATTGCACATTTTCCTGCACTGCACTGGCCCCTTAGGATCCTGGGCTGGGGGCGGAAAGGAAAGAGATGCTGCAGCACTTGTCATAAAAGTTTTCTGGATACAGACTTTGATCACGGGGAAGGAAGGGCAGGTTGGGACATTTATGGAGGAAGAAAATTCTCAAGAAGCTCCGTATTGCAGCATAAGGAGCAGCCTTTCTTTCCTCTGAGCTCCACACAGATTGCCAGGGAAAAAGACCCAAAAAATAACTCCCAGAAAAAGCATAAACTCTGGCAAATTAAATGTAAGAGCATAATAAAGCAAATAAAAAAGATTTTAAGAAACAACTTACTAAAGCCTTTAAAACTAATAAAAGCTTTTTTCAAACACATCAAAAGGAGGAAGGCTGCCAGAGAGCCTGTAGAGCCAGAAGATGGCTGAGGCAAAAAAGATAAGACTACAGCAGAAAAGTTAAATTAATTCTTGGCATGTGTATGAAACAGCTTAAGAAGGTTCCCACAGCAGAGCCTTGCTTTATGTGGGATGAGCCAGAGGAATGTCTCCAGCCTCAGCACCAGCCACAGAGGTGCAGAGACAGGGTCTGGTGGAGCTGAGTAGCACAGGGGAGCTTTGGTCACTTGTCCTCGCTGCAAAGGGAACACCAGTGCCCAGAAATCACAAGGTGGAAGATCAACTCACTCAGCCAGAGCTGCTTCCCTACCAGCACATGTAACGAGGCAGAGGAGCTCATTACCAGGAGGGCTCTGAGGGTGGTACAAGGCTGGATGGATTCCCTGGACTCTGAGATGAGTGAGTAGGAAGAAATGCACCATCAGCTTTAGGTGATGCGCTGGCAATTCCACAGCTCTGCTGCCTGGACTCTCCGTTAAAGGCAAGAGATGCAGGAGATCCCTCTGAGGGAGAGAGAAACAGTCCCTAGAAGGAGGGAAGGCTGAAGGTGAACACCCAAATTATTGCTGTAAGCCATCACCCTCACTGCTGCTTTAACCCTGTTCTCTGGGAAAATGCCCCAGTAATTAGAACTTACAGTGCAACTTATAATTAAAGGATGACAGCAGAGAGAGAGTGAGAGAGTGGTGCTGCAAAATAGGTGAGTCTTTTGGGGGTTCAGAAAAATTTTGTTTGTGGGTGCTACAGAGGTCAAGGTCTGTGCCTATAACCACAATGGAAATGTTTTGTCATAATCCAGCCTGAACCACCACTAGCTGGACAAAGCATAGGTCCAAATTCCTGGCTGCTTCCAGCACAGATTTCATGTGATTTGGTACCAAGCATACTCTGTCATCATCACTCACATGGCTGTGAAGACAAATCACAGTACCCCAGATGAGGAAATTAGGACCAGGGTGCTTATTGTGAGCAACACTTTCTTGGCCTCACAGGGTGCCTCCCAGGAGAGTCTGCTGCAATGCTGTGTTATTGAGGCTAATATTGTTTTTATGGAGGAAAAAGGAATGCAAATACAGGAGTGGTAGGAAAACAGGGGGTTGCAGGTGGAAATGTGTAATTTTATAATTTGATTTTTCTTTTCTTAAATCTAGACTGCTGTGAGTGCTGCACAAGCCCCTTCCTCTCAACACCTTCTTGCCCCTCTGCATTTTCCAGCCTCAGTTTTTCACCACAGAACCTTCCCGATGGATCAGGCTGCTAATCAGAGGCAAGTCCCAATCCATTTCTCAAACTGACAAAAATGGATTTAGCCTACCAGGGCACGTTTTGCCTCATGGATGAGAGGGCTCTGCACAGCCACCATGGTCCCCTGACACCTGCAAGACACCTGAGGCGGCTCTGTAGACAAAAGCCCAGGAAGCCCAGCACCCGGAGGTTGATATTTTCTATGTTTGAGCCTAATTGCCACATGCAACACACTGGAAAATTTTGAAATTCCACCAAAATAAAGAGCCTACAGATTTTATGTTCACATATTTAGTTTGAAAAAAAAAAAAGTCTCACTTTCTTATTCATTTTGATTTTCTTGGGACAGGAAATGCGGGCTTTCAATCTGGCTGTAGCAAGGGGAAATTTGCAGATGAATAGAAGATGGCTTTGCTCCTAGAAATGCTGGCATAATGACTCTGCAGCAAGATACCAAAGAACTTCAAGCTATTCAATTTATTCTAGTGACAGATAGCATGCCAATCAACTCTTAAGCACCGGAATACGTTAGAGAGATTTTTTTTTTTAATTATACATTGCATTTTAATTTATCAAAGCCAGGGCAGTTTTTAGAGACAGAATGAAGCAAGACAAATGTATGCACTAGAAATAAGCCTCCTTTTTATACATACATATAGTGAAGGCAGTTAATCATTGGAACAATTTATCTGCATTGTGGATGATTCTCCATCACATGTTATCTTTTTAAGGCAAGAATAGAAAATTTTATTAAAATCTGCTCTGGTTCAACCAGAAGCTGTGAGTTTTAAGCAGAAATTTCTAAATAAGATTTTTTTGTTCAATGTTATTATGCAAAACAGACAAGATTATTACTGCATTAGTGCCTACTGACCTTAACAGTCAAGATTGATTGTAATGAGAGAGGTTTCCTATTAAAAGAGATGATATTAAGGGCATTAAATTGTATTTCTTTGAACTACTCTGAAAATTTTTACTTTGATATAGATATTCTTATTCAGTCAGTGTTTATTTAGATATTAAAAGGTACTAAAACTAATCATGGGACTTTTCGTTAACATCCATTTAATATAGCACAATAGAATTACTGAAGCACGAAAAATATCTGAAGTATATTAGAAGTTCAAAACCTTGTAAAACTATGGATTACTAAGCCAGTGCTATGAATGCATTTGGGGATTTGATGGGATGTTGCAGGATATTAATTTCCACCCCCTCTCTGTCACAGCAGCAGGGTGAAGGGAAAGCTCCTCCAGTCAGAGACAACATATTAGAGCCCAGTAATGAATTTCTGCTGGACTTGCTGAGCTCTGGATGTATGAAGGTCCTTCTCCTCTGGTTCACACATGTCTTCCACTAATACAAACAACCGCTGACGAGAACGAACACTGAACTTTGAGTCAGAACTAAAATAGGTAGAATAGTCAAGTATTAAATTAAACAGAGCTCTGGATCAAACTTTTCCACATTAGATTGTGCTCCAGCCCGTGCACACCACTCAACCTCTTTTAGACAACACAGACACAATCAGATCTGATTCATATTCCAGCTAAGGATCAGCCCTTAATTCCCTTAAACGAAATCCAGACGCAAGGTGCCACATGTTCCTAGGCCTTGTGGATTCTTAAATATTTTCCTTCTTCATGTACACGCTCGGGACACCCGAGTGTGCACCACCCCAGCGCAGGCAGATACACAAAGGTGGCTTTTGGCCAGGCGTGCTCCTCTGCAGAGAGACATAGCACGACTCTGCCTAGTTCTTGCTCAGCTAAGAGTTACTGCTATTTGAACTGGCCATGAAGAGCCCAAAATGACAATGAAAAATCAGGCATTGCCCACAGAAGATAAACTTGTAGTGGACCCTGGTGCTCCCAGGTGTGGTTCTGCTCCAGCCGTGTTGTAACACCTCACAGCGATGCACAGCCACTGCGTTGGTGACACAGAACTGCCCAGCACCCAAGGAAAATACATATTTTTTTCAACCAATCAATCTACAGCTAGATTTTCCAGTGCTTCAGTCCAGCTGTATCATATTCAAAGCTTTTATACTATCTGTAAAGCAATAGAGCTGGCTGATGAAGAGCTCTCCATTTACGCTGTTTTCTTAATTTCCAAGCCCCTTAAGTAGTTTATATCTGTGCTGGATAAGGAGGAGTTAAACCTGGGCTAGTCCAGATCAGTAACTTCAGCATTTCACATCACCCTCACCCTAATGGTGGGGAGGGCTGCACACCCTCTGATCTCCCTTCTTCTCAGCTGTCTTCATTAACAAGCACTTATGTACCACAGGGAATCAACAATGGATATGTGCTTGTTTGAAACCCCTCTAAATTAAATCAGAATGGAAGGAATGAAATAAGTCCATGAAACTATTGAACAGTGCTGGACTTGGCCCTTAAGGCTTTCTGCATGATTTCTCTTCCCAGTTTGACAGAGAACTAGCTGTAGTTATTTCTTTGAATATAATTTTTTCACCTGTTTTGTAATTATTTCATCCAAACCAAGTGTCCTTGGTTTGCTTTAGAGACAAGTGCTACCTCACAGTCAAAACACATCAGAGCTACTATTACCTTCCCAGATCAATGGCTGTCAAAAAGAAAAACAAATTTGTTCTTGATTGGCCTAGGTTAAACCAATGTTTCTTGTCATCTTATCATCCTGGAAGTGTTTTTAAATTGGTTCATAATTTGTTCTAGTATCTTCCTCATTATCAAAGTGAAAATGACTGGTTTATAGTTACCCTTGTCTCCCATCTCTGAGAAGAAAGATTACTCTTGTTGTGCTCCTTTTACCAGGGCACAACCTTTCCTCTGTGGACTGCTAAAGGTGGTTTAATTATCTGCATACTCTTCAAAACTGACCCTTTGATATCAAGGGCACAGGAGACCCGTGGAAGCAGTTACTATATAAGCAATTTCTCTGTCACCATTGGGTGCCACCATGAGCAGAGCCAGCTCAGTGCCAGCAAGGACAGCATGGCTTTGAGCTAAGGGTTTGCAAGTGTGGGCTCACCAGCAGCTGTTTACATGTGTTTGTCTGAAGTTAGGGGGAAAAAATACAAAGAAGGAAAAAGGAAAGAACAAGAGAAAATGAGCATTTTAATTTCCCAATAAAATCTATGCCACAGTATGAGTCATTGTTTGCTTTTTTACACTAGTTGGGAAAGTCCTTCTGGTTTTAATAACTAATACTGCTGAGTTCAATAAAAAGCGCCTAATTTAATTTAATCCAAATCCTGATTAATGCCAGCTTCCCCTGGAATTTTATCTTTGTTTTAATTTGAGTCACTATGTTAAGGGGGAAAAAAGACAGAAGGGGTAGAAGTCAATTAGTTCCTGTGCCTGTTTCTGGGCAAAACACTGGAAAATGGAAGATTGACAGGTATGGTCTGAAAGTCTATTTTTCTCCATTTCTTGGGCTGATTTTTCCCTAAGAATGTAATGTTTGCTTAGTCTTAAAAAAGGAAGCTTAACGGCTCACAGCTCAGTTTGGAAAATAAAATATTCCAGGGCCAATTAGGATCAGATTTCTTTGCTGGAAGTATATTGCTTTTAATGTGTTAATATTCAAGAGATATGCTACTGTTTAATTGGACACAGAGAGCCCTTAAAGCTTGAGAGCTCTAACATGAAAACAGCCAGCCTCAGTCATGGGCTCTGGAGTGGCTACAGAAGGAAATAATCTGGGATAAAACCTCTGATAAGAGGTTTTCATCCTTTCCCTACAATTGTCTGCACGTATGTTTGTTCAGATTCATATCTTATACAAATAACCAGTGCTAACAGATTTTTTTAGGCTGGAAAGTTGAACATTTAAAAATCTAGAGTAGACGAGCTGCTGATACTGGAGTTCAACACCCTCTGTGGCTGCGGGGGGATTGGCTCTGCCCAGCATCACACAGGAATCCTGTGACAGCGCCAGGGTTAGGATCCAGTTCTCCCACATCCCTCACCAGTGCCTTAACTACAAGTAAACATTCCCTCTCTTTTGCAGCCCTCTATCTTATTCAGTGCAAGGAGTAAGCCAAGGTCCTGCCAAGCCAATAGTTTTTAATTACATGATCGCATACTCTTGCAATGCATATGTGCAAGGGAACTGAATTAAGGGTGCACGGGCCTGGGTATTTTCTAACTTTTGTATGACTGATTTCTGCAGCTTTGCAGGGAAGTTTTTGGATATGTTGTCTATGATTACCTTTCATTACAGTAACAAGAAAAATAGAAATGAAATCATGCAAACATACGGGACTACTCGCAAAAGTCTGCAGCAAAACCTTAATTCAGAATCTTAAAGGAGCAACATCAACCTCCATCTCTCCAGCAAACAGCAACTGCTGGGAGCAGACAGCTGGAGCAGTAATTACATAACAGGCGCTTCACTACATATGGGCTTTAGGTGTTTTTTTCCCTTCTAAGTAGCCAGGGATGCTGGAAATTAGCAAGTCTGAGCTCTTTGTTGTGCTGGAAGCATTAAGCAGCACTCTGGCACAGGCAGGCGCTGCATGCTCATTCTCATAGGCTGCTTGAACAAGAACCAATTTTTTCTGTGTGTTAGAGACCTGCAAAAGGACGAACAAATGTTGCAGAGAGAGAGAGGGGGAAACACTTTTCTGGATTTGCTTGCTCTCACCTCATCCCATCTTCCCGAGTCACTGAAACAAAGGAAGGGGCACAGACATCATTCCCTTTTTCCTTTGGATCCCCGGTTCCAGTCCTCAACCTCTCCTGGCTAACGTGAACACAAAGACAAGACCAGAAAAGATACACCACCAAAGAAAAGGGTCAACAAAAATGGATGAAGGATTTAAAATTTCAATAACTATAATTTCAAGAAAAAAGATCTGCAAAGGAAAAATGAAAACCATGTCAGGAGAGAAGTATATACAGAAGTATATACTTTGAGCCCTCTGTTGGGCACAGATTAGTTAACCAAGCTCATTACTCAGAGGGGGACTCATGGAATGGGGGCTACCACCACCTTTAGCCTGGGTACACAAACCCCAGAGTGAGCCCTCTTCACCCTGCAGAGCCCTAGAGTGACTCGGACTTTCCTGCTCCCACCAGCAATAATGGGAGAGGGATCCCAGGCACTGCCCCTGTACCTTCTAGGAAATCCATTCCCGTGGTTGTTGGGTAACTCTTCTCTAATAAAAATTAAACAAACAAATGCAATAAAGAGTTTTATTCAGAATAGAGGCCAATTTACCAGTAATGGCAGCATTAAGGTCCTAAAAGGGTATTGAATTACAGAGCAGTAAAGCCACAGAAAACGGCCTCTAGTTCTAAAATAACTACAGGTGCCAAAATTAAGGAGGACCCAATTACCAGCCTGTTTCCAGTGTTGGCCTGCAAATTCTCAACACAACATGAAAAATGAAAAGCACATGATTGGCTTTATATTAAGAAAAATTTGTTTGAATATATTAAACATGTTTCATTGTGCAATTTCTATATTTCCTCTGTTCCCGAAACCAGAATTATTCTCCTAATGGATAGATTAATGAGATGACACTAAGCAGAGGGAGAAGGTCGTGTATAATCAGAGCACTTGCAGACAGTGTTTATAAAAGCTATTTAACCACACCAAGGATGAGTACACTGCACTTACAGCTAAATGCTTCTAGGAGGGGCTGAACACCTGCACCGCTCAGCATGCACAAGGGCTTTAAACCAAACCAAATCTGCTTTCGTGTGAAGGATGGCAATTCTGGATGACAGAGAACGAGATTTCCTGTCAACTGACCTCCCACCTCCCAGGCGGAGGGAAGACGAGCCAGCCATTGGTAGCATCACCGTTCAATTTGAAAGAGCACATGTTCCCTGCCTGAAAATGTAAAATTTGGATTCAACGTGCTAGCTGCCTGTGCAGCCATGTGAGGCAGTATAATGGCACATGAAAGAAAAGGTCAAATTTACTAAGTGTTGAAGAGGTGTCATCAAGAGTCCCATATTACTTCAAGATGTGTTTTCAGCAGCAGAGCCTGCACGAGCCCCTCTCACACAGAAATCTCTCCTACCCACTGGGAGTTGGAGAATTCCTCCCAGCTTGGGTGGAAGTTGCTGATCTGCACAGGCTTGCGGAAGATCCGTCTCTTTTTCCTGCTCCATCCTCTCCCATAGTGCCGCAAAAGGCAACCAAACTGATGGGAACAAGCCTCTGGCAAACCCCTGCGCTTCTTTCTTTCCTGTTTGCAGAACTCCGCACGTTACTTACAGCAATTAAGCTTTTGCAGAGCAGTGATTGTATCCCACATCATCTGAGGAGCTGCTTTCACCTCCCTCAGCTTTCATTTTCTTCAGCTTGACCTATCAGTTTCCTCTCACCGGTGGTAGCAGCCAGGGATGGGGGAGGCAGATTTTTACCTCTCTCCAGCCCCTGCAGAAATGCTCCAAACATTTCCAACCTGTTTGGTTCCTGACCCATTGACACACTTCCCTGTCTCTGCATTTTCCATTGAGGAGCAGAGTGCTGGTGGGAATTGCCTGCCCAGGCTCAGGAAGCCCAGCTGGCAGCACTGGCTCCACACAGCATGACACCTCTTCCTCAGTCTTCCTCACTGCCATCCCCCACTTCTTTCCAGAGAAAACCCCCACGAGCACAAATATCAGCAGCAAGAACAATGTGCAAAGGCAAGCACCGAGGCAAGCAGAGAAGCCATCAGGTTCTCTGCAGAGTAAACATGAGCTGAAATCCAGAGTCACATAAATCACGTGGATACATGCAGCTCTGAGGGGAGAGGAGGAAAAGGAGGGACTCATTTTTCTTGCACCAGTCCTGGAGGCCCTTTCCTGAGATCAGAGCAACTCATCCCGAGGCACCTGTGATGCGCTGCCTGGTTTGGTGCCTGACGCACTCCTCCAAGGGCAAGGAGCTGGTTAGGAAGATGACCCTGGCATGTTTGTACAGATATTTGTACCTGGGCTCCTTCAGGACAGCTTTCAGCCTCGTAACCTGTTAACACCACTCTTCTGCAGAGGGAGAGCTGCAGCCAAAATGCAAAGCCCCTCTGCTTGATCCACCTCTTACAGAAGGTGGCTTTTGCTTCTCACTCAGACTGTACATCACAGGCCACTCCTCAGGGCAGATCTGCAGCCTCAGACTACAGCGCTGAGAGTCAGGAGAGACGAGGGCTTGACCTGAAGAGGTCTGGTTGACTCTTCACGGGACATGAACCCCCTAAGGATTTCATGGCAGTTTTATTTCATGGCATAGTTGCAACTAGATGATCTTTAAGGTCCCTTCCAACACAAACCACTCTATGATTCTATTATATACGGGCTAAATGTCCCAACATATAAAGTAACTTTATATGGTAGCAGCTCTTGTCATAAATTGCAGGACGTGGAACGAGGAGATGGACATGGAAACAGGAGATAGACACAGGATAGCACATCAGTACAGTTGTGACAATGGCGCAGGGCCAACTTGTGGGAGTCCCCACATGAGCATGGCACAGGATGTGAAAAACTTGGGGTAAAGTATTAGTACCAAGATTTAAAAGAGCAAGCGTTTACATGCATTGAAGTGAAGCCAGCATTTTCAGAAAACTAAATTCATTAGTCATATTAGATGAAGCATCCAACTCAGAATATTCTGTGATTCTGTGAAATGTTCACTGAGAGCAGTGGAAACTGGGGTTGGCTGGGCATATCGAAGAACAACTCCTGTGCCCAAGTTTCCAGTAAGTTAATGTGCTTTGCATTATGTATTCTCAAGTTCAGCTTGAGAATTTTGCATTATTTGGGTGTTGAAGGAACTTTGAGCTTTGTACAAACAGTAACACAGATATTTCAGTATTAAACTCACTTTCAATTTTCTGATGATCTCTGCCTGGCAAAAAATAGCAGACAAACTAAAAATATGATTGCAGCAAGATGCTGAAACAGTGAATAGCAGTTATTTCTTAATTCAGTAGCCTCACATTTTATGTGCATATCTGAACTTAACATCAGTGAGTATGGTGTGTTAGTTTAACCTATTTTTCTCAGGAGAAAAGATTAATTTAGCTGTCCTACAAGTCTCTCCAGTGGTTGAATATGCTTTGCTTCAACAAAGACATAGCAGGTAATCCAGGAAATTGCAAGAAAAAAAGACATTAAGGCAGTGCCATATGTGATGTTTCTGATACCTACAGAGATAAGATGACTTACAGACTTTCCCATCATGAAGCAGATATGGAAAGCAGGGTCTTTTTTTGTTATGTAGGAAGAAAACAACTGAAAGTAGTGTTCCTAAATGTGCTGAAACAGTAAAGGTGAAATATTTATTTTAAATTAGCAATTTACTTGCACTTACTGTTTTTATCTCTTCATTTACATTGTTAGTACAAGCCAGAGAAGCTTTGAAAATCTTCTTAAATAGCAGTTGAGAGTGGTTTTGTTCAAACCCAGTAATGTATTTTAATCCCAATATAAAAATCTGTGTTACCTCCCTGCAAGGACTTTTTGGATCACCAGTCAAACCAGCCCTGGTACTCATGCATCTGAGCTGTGCTGAAGGTATAGAACATTTACTTTGAGAGACTTTCCAGAGCTCTTCTGCCCCTTCTGGGTTTTCCTACCTCTACCTGTAAGCTCAGAAAATTATTTTCTTTTCCTCTATTTGTTTGAAACTAAAGCATGCCCATTTGCACTTTGCTCGGACAATGCGCAAGAGGAAATGCCACCCATCTCGTTTCAGGCACCTGGGACTTAAGGAATGGCTTGTCCAGATGTCTGATGACAGAACCACAAGGCTCCCAGTCCAGCCTCCCCCTGCTTCTCCCCTCTGTGCCCTCCTCAGCCTGCACGAGGGCAACAACACAGCTGCTGGTGGCAAGTGCTGAAGGAACAAGTCACGAGGCTGGGAATGCTGAGGTATCCAGCACACTTTGAGATGTACTATTTGTACACACAGGATGGCATAAATCCCCAAAACTGCTCCAGATATGTGAGCAGGTGTACAAGGAGCTGTAGTCATCATCCTACATAGCCAGACACATTGAAAAGGGAGTATCCCACATCCCTGATTTCTTCCCAAGAAGTCAAGACACTCTAAATTAGAGGACAGGGATAGAAGATGCTCAAAGTGCGTATAGATAGCACAATTTGAACAATTTGGTGCTGGTACATAATATAACCTGATTTTTCCCTTGTTTTATGTAGATGCGCATTGATAGAGTAGGCAACCTTCAAATCCCCCTTCTAGGGACAGCCACATCCCAGGGGATAACTCCAGAGACTTTACAAGGGCAAAGCCTGGAGGGCTGCTGTGCCAGCTGCTGTATCATGCCTGGAAAAATGATACAACAGAACAGCTCTTGGCAAAGACATGAAAAGCGCTCTAGGCTACCCAGCAAACACACTGATAAATGTTTCTCGGAGACACCACTGGATACCTGAGCATTGGACATCACACAGAGTAACAACCAGTTCTTCAGCCTTGGAGTCCTCACAATGAGTCCTGGCACAGCTCATCCTTCTGTGCCACATCCCTGCTGCTCACATTGAGGGACCTGGGAAGCCTTGCCACGGAGGCAAAGAAGGGAAGGTGTTTCCCAAACGTTATTTTATGTAAATATAAGTTTCCCCAGAGAGTACAGGAGGGGTAGAAAGCAGCTCATTGCACACACAATACATTGATGCTGCAAACATACAGCAACTCTGAGGCACCAGATGTGCTCTGTGCACATCCAGATGTGCTCCTGTTTGAAGTCTCCAGTATTCCCCAGCTGCACTTGTGACTCATGAGCACACATACCAGAGTAGCTCCCAAGCCATGAGATCTCCATGGCACACTAGGGTGACACATGCTGGGGATTTCTCAGGCACCTATGCAGTGATTCTATCCTCTCAGGAAGCAGAGCACCCTTCCAGCAGCTGCACAAAGGCGCCACATTTCTCATGAGACAGCATTTAAGGGCAAGAGTAGTCCTGCTTTATCCTATCAAGGTCAAAACCAAAAGGAGCATATTACAATATGGAGAGTTATATAGAAGTAGCAGAACGGATGCACAGTTAATGACTGCCTGAAACGGAGATCCACAATTTGCTGTTAGCTGATTTCTTCCCCATGGTATCACCCAGTCATTCAGGTTGAGAATGGGTTGTAGCCAAAAATCCTCTGCCAGAACATGCTCTGTAGAAATAACCTCAGTTTGGAATACAGCCTGTGAATATCTGCTCACTCAGTCCCAGCAAAACACTGAAGGGAAGCGAATCTTCAAATAACTTCTGCTCTCTCCCACTCGTTTTCCGGTTGCTCAGTTTGGAGATGGTAACATACGAATTCCACTATTTCTCTCCTCTTCCGTCATCTGCTCAGGAGCCTACTCTCTGCTCACTCTCAGTAACACTGATGTTCACACCTCTGTTCAGAACACCTGGTGTTCACATCTCCGTGTGGAAGAGGAAGGATTGCTTGTTCCAGCCCAAAATTTTTTGCTGTGTGTTTCTGCTTTTCCTGATTTACCTTTCCAGCTCAGACAACACCAATGCATTAAGCTTCCCATCAATTTCCATAGGATTCAAGAAACAGTTACCCTCTAGCAACCAATACATCTTCAGCTGTGTGCTGAGGTCAGACACCGGGCTGGCAGAATCAGCACTTGCATTAGGGAGGTGGAGCTGAACCTTGTCCACATCCAGCAGGTACCCCAGCAGGGTTTTGGGATGGGTTTTGGGCTTCCATCCCATGGTTGGGCCAGCCGTGGAAGGTCAGCTGGGAGGTGATGCCCCGCAACAAGCCAGAGAGTGAAGAGCAAAAGTCAGGTGCCCACTGCCTTGCAGCAAGCTGGGTTACATGAGGCACCTATGCCTCTTATCCATGATGCCAGTACTCAGCTCCTGGCAGGAGCTTGGGGGGATTTCACCATTTGGCCAAGCACAAAGCCAGAAGCACAAGGGTAAGCAGGAGGATGCGTGAGTGAGCAGCATCAGGGTCTGCAGTGAGCCATCAGTCATGATTTGCACCAGATTTCCTAGTGACAATTCTGCTGCTGAAATGCTCCTGACTCTGGAAGCCTTAGCACAAGTCTCACAGTACATTAATCCCACCACAGAGATTTGAGTAGCATATAAACACCATCATCTTCACCACCACTTGGCACATCATAAATAGAACCGCTCAAAGCTGGCTGTTGGACACTCGTGCAAGCAATGGCGCTGTAAATTCAGAGGGCAGGAGAGTCTGCAAAGGAACAGCCCAGGAGAGAGCAGGAGACAGCTGTTTCATTTCTACTTCTTACAGGAAAATATTTCCATGAAGTGTAATGTTTGGAAAATGTCTAACAACCCAGTTCATGCTTTCTACAGATTATGTGGACTTAGCATTTCTGTTGTCTATAGTAGGATAGATGAATAGAGAGATAAAAGGAGGCATGAAAATATAAGACAGTTGGAATGCAGGAGAATCTACAGAATGTGCGAAAAATGTAGGAAAAACTAAATAAAAGAGGAAAAGACAAATGAGATATTGTCAAGGCAGCCAGTGAAGCAGCAGGGTCCAGGTTCAGAGGTGGAATCATTAAACGACAAGTGAGGCAGCTCTTACGAAAAGCCTACATGATTTTTTAACCCTGGAATTCACTAGGGGGAGTGTGTGGTCAAGGGTGAATGCCAGAATAAATCTGTTTTCCAGAAGAAAAAGGGAACATATTAGGAATTCAGTCACCCCAGAACAGGGGCTCAGGGAATGAGGTGGCTTCTGCACTGGCCACACCCAGGACATGTCACCCAAGGCTGGAAAGGGAAGGTGGGAGGCATCCACTCCGCATCACACCCGGCAGTGGCTCTGGGAGAGCAGGTTCACTCACTTCCAGAGCCAGGACCAAATACTATGGCCCTGTAAATGGGAAGGAAAAAAATGCCACCAAGAAAAATCTGGTGCATTTGCTTGTGTTTTACCTGAGGAAAACTTTCAGATCTTCCTCCTTTTCCTTCTCCCGCTTGTCACAAAAATCTAGGATACTCATCTGGAAAAGCCACAGTGCCTACACAGCAGTTACAGTCCTTCCATGTCCCAAGTGCACATGAGCAGCAGGTCAGATTTGCATTAGACTAACTCTGTGCCACCCTCTGCTCCTCCCAGCTGCAAAGGGGAATGGGAAGGTACAGATCCCCGTGGAGACCTGTGCGGAAAGAGGGCCCAGCAAGGAACCACAAAATCAGGCAGAAAAAGGAATTGCCTCAAAGCAAGGCCACAACACAAAGGGCCTTCCTACTGATGCTGATGGAAAATAGGAAGAGAATGTAAAG
The DNA here is from genome assembly GCA_036630365.1 of Acanthiza pusilla. Taxonomy (NCBI): domain Eukaryota; kingdom Metazoa; phylum Chordata; class Aves; order Passeriformes; family Acanthizidae; genus Acanthiza; species Acanthiza pusilla. The sequence goes on from JAXCHO010000234.1 coordinate 14,196,078, forward strand.
GACTGGGACAGTCTGAGAGGGATTTCCAAAGTATGCTGCACAGAGCAGCCTGTGCATGTGCTAACCTAATCCTAAACCTCTGAGGATATCCCAAGACACACACACCAACTCTTCCCTGAGATCCTGCATTTCATTCAAGTGCACTAAAAGCAATTGCATCACACACGTACAGTTGCCCATCCGAAACTCCCTGAGTGCCCAATCCCTTGCTCATAAAAGTATCAGTGATTTCCAGGCAAGGAACAACTCAAGGTTCCTATGCATGGGGGCATATCCCACATTTCCAGACATTTGGCAGCCCCTCAGGATTCCTGCATCTGTGGACACATCTGGGCTTCCCAGAGACAGGGCAGTGGAGAGTTTCTGTGCACGCACAGCAGCGTGCAAGGCCAGGAGACACATGAATCCCCCCAGTCTGGCTAGACAGTGACAGACAAGAGAACACATCTGGGGAAACCTGGACAGCTGCTCATATGAAGAGCAGACCATTCCAGGAGGTGCAGCCGCCAGAGGAAGCTGGTGGCATCAGAGGTGAAAGGCACAGCGACTTTGGTCCTTTTGCTCACGCCTTCCTGAGGACAAACTGGTGCTTGCATCTCTTGGGGACAGGAATGCAAAACTTGTGCTGCTTCTGGACTGTCCTGTCCTCAGAAAGAGAAACACGAGGCATGGAGCTACTCCCAGTCCCCGTGGGGCTGCCAGAAATAACACAAACCTAACGTCTCACACCAGCTGGCGAAGAGGACTAATCTGGCTTCAGGGACTGCTTGAAAGAGAGCCAAGCCTCCCATCCAGTTCTCATGGCCCCCTCCACCTCCCTCCAGACCCAGTTCCTTTTCTGGCATGATGGTATCCTCAGTGCTCAGCTGACAGCAAGCTGCTCCTCGCTAGCCGCTCTGCCGACCCACCCTGACACGTATTCCTTGGTGGGACTCCTCCGTGCTTTTTCCATCCTGGACACGGAACAGCAGGCCCTGGCTCTGTGGTGGCCAGACCAGAGGGTGGTGGGGTAGTGGACATGGCAGGAAACCTCATCTGTCCCTCCACCCTGGTCCCTGTCATTGCTGCTGAACCTCTTCCCTTGAATTAGACATCTCAAGAGATTCCCTGCCCATGAACCTGCATTTCTCTCCCTTCTATCAACAGCCTGCACCTCTTTTAAACATCCAGCTCCAAGGTCTGCACTCCTGTGTAGAAGAGGAGCTTGGTCATAAATAAAATTAACAAAAAATTATTTTAGAATAAATTTATACAAATTAAAAATAAAAATTATTTTAAAATAATTTTTAAAAACATGATACTTTTAAAAATGCACTCTAATGACCAGAGCAGATACATCAGCAGCATAATAACTAGATCTGTCTGCATTTACAACGAGGGTGCTGAGACAAGGGCACAGTTTGCCCAGAGGAGTTGTGGATGCCCCATCCCTGAAAGTGTTAAGGGCCAGGTTGGATGGGCCTCCGAGAAGCCTGATTTAGTGGAAGGTGTCCCTGCCCATGACAGGTGGATTGGACAAGATGACCTTTAAAAGGTCCCTTCCAACATAAACAACTCCATGATTCTATGATTCTTGATTCATTTCCACCAACAGCTTGCAAGATAATGGAAAAGAGTGATTTTGACAGTCACATAATTAAATTGCAATTAATCCAACCTTTTTTCAGTGATACTGCATAGCCCAAACCAACAGCTGTGAAGCACAGTTTAAATTAGATGCTGTGGAAAGGGTTTATTTGCACGACTGCCATCACATCCACCTTGACTCAGTTCCTGCCACCTCATCCTTCCCTGTAGCACTGCCTCACTGTGGTTTCTGCATTAGAAAAGCTGGGTTAAAAATACGTAAGAAAGCATTTTTTTCCTTAACTCAGTGCAAAAGAAGGAGGCTGACGCACTCAGGAGGCTGCGTGTAAATGAGTCCAAAGGCTGTGTGTTTCAGAAAGACAAGTCCAAAAATTAATTTTAGAAGGGCGAGACCCTGATGGAAAGATACCCTGCGTTACAAGTGGACAGAGCTGGGCAGAGCTAAACTCAAAACATTCCAAGCCTGATTTGGTCTGCAAGGTTCCTATCTCCTTCTGTCACACATTATTAAACATAGATCAGAAACAGGGTCTGGGATTACAGAACACACTGAACTCGGGACATCAGAAGACACCTGCCCTATAAATAGGAATCATTTACCAATTCAGAGCAACACACACATGTTTTGGCAACCTCTCAGCTAATAAAAGCAGAAGCCACAATTTCAGAATTATCCAAGTGCTATTATTTTAAATGTGAAACAATGGTTTACATCATCATGACTTAACTCCTCATTTCCCAAATTCTCATCATGCATGTCTGCGCTGAATCACACCAAAAGTTAACGCTTCCCAAAATTAGTCTATTACCAATTTGGAAAATTGCCTCTTTTCTTTTTGGATGAATAGAGCAGAAATAACAACAAAAATCAGAACTTTAGGTTTGGAGCTGTTGATTCAGTGCTTTTGATTTCTCCAGTAGATTTTTCCTGTATCCCACCACCCCAGGATTTCAACTTCAAAACTTCAAAGTCGATTCAGTCCCTTAGATCACAGACTTTGCATGGCAAAATGCTCAGAAAAAACAGTTTGGGATTTTGAACAGAGTTGCAATGCTGGTCTCCAATTTGTTGACACTTGAGTTTCTAGGAAAAATTAACAGGAACACGTGCAAGGGTCTGTATAAGGGAACAATGTGAAGTGCCGCTTCCAAACAGGTGCAGCCGATTATCTGAGGCAACTCTGTGCAGGAAAAGAAACACTGTTTTCTTCGCAAATTTTAAGAGCACTAAAAACTTCCAGATAATGGGAAGTCCCTGAAGCCTTTAGAAAGTGTTTTCTCATACTCCATACCTGGTATGACAGCTGCTTCTTTGCAGCTATGGGGAGTTGTGGTTTTCCATTTGTGAAAATTCAAGTGAAATCTATCATTTTTTGGAAAGAGACTAAGTCCTGGTGTTCTCAAATATCTTTACAGGTTGAATATTTGGAAAGGATCCAAGACTCCAATCAGAGCCTGAATATGTGGAAATATTTAACTCTCTAAGAAACAGTATATAAAATAAGCTGTTTCTCTGCTTGATGACTATTTCAGGATTGACTAATTACTTGTCATGATGCCAAACACCACAGAGATGGCTCAAGAGGATGATTTCTGAAACTTGAATTTGTAACATTCTATCAAAGGAAGATGATTTCTGTGTCAAAACCCTATATCTGGAAATTTATATACAGCAAGATCATAAATGAACTTTTGGACACCCAAGCTCAGAAGTCAAGTTATTCAATGAAATATCTGCTAAATCTTTTTTTTTGGGGGGAGGTGAAATGAATAAGTTTTAAAACAAAGCAGGAAAATAAAGACTACTGTATCAAACACAGGCTCCTCTTGGGAAAGCACTCACATTTCAGACTCTTGGTTTCTGGATCTTGTTTCAGGGAAGGATTTGGTGGCAGGGAGCAAAGACTCCCTGCTGTCCTGGTCAGCACATCAGTTCCTCCCTAGGGGTGGTTATGGCAAGGAGATGTAGCTGAGGTTTCCGAAATTCAGTCACCACTGTCCAAAAATCCTGACCTAAACTCGATCTTTCCTCTCACACCAGTGCTCATCACATAAAGGCCAGGCAGGTTCTGGCATAGGCAGGGGCTAAATTCACCTCCTCTTATAACAAGAAGAGAACCACAGCCCATAGTCCAAGCTCAGCTTTGCTTCCAGCTGAGTGAAAGGTTCCTTTGGCCAAGTTACCAGCAAAGGCTAACAAATTCAGTTTGGTTTCAGGAGCATTTAATTCCTGCCATCACCTACTCTCTAGGAGGCACAACACTCACGTTACACATTTGTACAGGTTATAAGGATAGAAAGGACCATTCTCAGCACTATAAATCTGCACATTATTACTCCAAGGTTGTCCTGCATTAGGCTCTAAATCATAGCTTCCTTTTTTTACCTTTCTTCTCTAATATTTCAAGGTATTTCCCCTGAACTTTCTCTTCCCCTCATTCCTACTTGCACGTTATGATTAAGGTACTTTTTATTCTTGTTAAGTAGATGAATCTTACTGAAATCTTATCTATACCGCCCTATTTCCAGGATTTGGTCACATTTACTGCTCTTTTCTGAATCTTTCCCAACCATGTAGCATTTTGGCTAAAATGGGCATGAGAATCAGACATGGTGCCTAACACTGCTTCCCAATACCACTTCCAAAGTGAGAGCATCGCACTACCCTTAGAGGGCTCTGGGTGCACGTGTCCTCCCATCTGCTGCTGGTCTGATTAGCACCATGGGAGGGAGAATGAGAAGGATTTTGGAAGAGGAAAAGCTGCAAGAGCCAAGCAGAAGGGCACAAGGCTGTGATGAGGGCAGATAACCATCAGAACAGGCTGTGCTCCAGCATGGCGGTGTGTGGGAGAGGGAGGGAAGGAGCAGCATGAGCACTTACGAGGCTGCAGGGAAGACACAGCTGTCAACCACAGCCCTGCAGAAAGGCATGAGAGGGATCAGCAGGGGAGACACACACGGAGTTTGGTTTTGGCCAGCCTGGGAAGAGCAGGCAGCCATCCACCATGGAGCTTATGTGGGATGTGCAAGGCTGGCTGGCAGAGGGAGGAAAGAACTCCTCTGTGGCATTCCCCACCTCAGATGGGTGAGCCGGCTCCAGACCAATACTGTAACTGTAATCCTGAGGAAAGGAGAATGGAGAGCACAGTCTCACATTTACACAGCAAAGGAGTAGGCTGAAGGCACCGCATCCAGCCAGGAAAGAAGGAGACCTTTGTGACAGGGGTTTGAGTAACCAGTTCTAGTGGAAGATGTTCCTGCCCATGGCAAGGGAGTTGGAATTAGGTGGTCTTCAAGGCCCTTTCCAACCCAAACCATCCTATGATTGTATGTGGAACACCATCAACCATTAGCAGCTCTAGAACTTCATTCCCATATGCCAGTCTTGCAAGGCACAGAAAACAGCTGTGGCAAATCCTGCCACCACCTGCGAAGTCTCTTCTTCCTTCTTCCACATTCACGTGCTGAGGGGCTCACAGGCTGGCAGTGTGTCTGCCTGGCAGGCAAGGCACACAGCACTGCAGACAGCCTTCTGCAGGTGCAACCTCGCTGCCCACCCAGCTCACCCCAAGCAGCATTCCCCCTTGTGTGCTCCAAATTGCCTTCCTTGCAGACTTGCTCCTTGCCACCTCAGCATAGCTGGCAGAGCATCTCACTCCACAGTTTGCCCCAGCAGCATGAACAAAGCATCCCAAGCCTGCCTGGCTGCTTGGGACAGCCTTTCCACACCAGTCTGAGGCCCCATATCCACCCAAACTCTCGTGTCACACCCCACAGCAGGCACCATGGAGCCCCAGCATCCTGCTCTTGCACCCCTGTCACCTTGGGGTGACAAAGCCAGTTCTCCCCCCACTCACAAAGAGCAATGCCCTTGTCCAGCAAGGAGACAGAGACATAGGTCAAGTGCATATGTGTGAGGAAAAGCGGAGAGCTCTGCAAGGCACTAGAGCTGAGCAGGTTGGAAGAGATGCTGTTTGTGCCAGTAGAATCAGACAGCAAGCCCTGATGACATAACCACCCAGATTAGGTGCACAAATTTAGGGGCATAGACACCTAAATTTAAAGCCTCCACAGCTACACAGTTTATCTGCTCTGTGTGTACACCCCTGTGGTTACAGTCTACTGCTGATCCAAGCACCATCACTGTTCCCAGGTTTCTATTCCACGTAGCAGGTAATACATAATGGTTTAGACTCACAGTTTTGCTGTGCACATAAGTGTCGGGAAGCACCTAGAAACTGATGTTATACAACATCAAAATATTTCCAGGACCTTCTGCAGTTGGTATGACTGCTACTTTGTCAGACATCTAAGCAATTTCTTGGCCTGTGCCCCACCACCTCTCCAAAAAACCTCCAAACAAATCCCAGAGCTGAATCAGTTTCCTCCATTTAGAGGCTCCACTAAGTTTTTTCCTAGGATTCCCATTTTCTCTCCTTCTTTTTCTTTACAAATATATAAATAGTCACATCGTCATATGAGACAAGTAGAGACTGACTCTTATGGGTAAAAAACAGATGTTTCCCAATCTTCCCTAACAAAGTAATATTTTATATATGGCTCTTCAATGGATTTATAGCCAATGAAGGGATGTTACTACATTAGCTCATGGAGGGGGTGGGTGATAAAAACTGGAGAGGAAGAGCCAGACAAGGAAAAAAGAAGCTATCCAGAGCGCTGCAATTGGAGAAGCATGACAAATGGGCAGCACAGTTTTAGAGGGCTTCGACAGCAAGGCAGATTGCCTGGCTGGGAGTGATTGTCCACAGCTGGAGCATCGCAGAGACCATCTGGTATTTCTTAAACATGCTTTCCCCAGGTGATCCAATTCTTGGAGTGCCCCAGCAAAGAGAAGAAAAAAAGGCCTGTGAGTCTCAGTCCCATTTCCAGAGTTCCCCTAATTAGTTAATAGAATTATATTTGAACTGGTTTCAGTTTCTCCCACAAAACCTTTGCTTTTGCCACCTTTTCATCAGAGGGGAAAAAAAAGAAAATCTAAACTCATGGAGGTTTTGTTTTCTTTAAGAAAGTCAGTGATTGTGTCTCTTGGCACAGCAATCCAATATAAAACTTAATGAAGTAAAGAGAGATCCAAAATTTCTTTTGAACACCTTGTAACCTCACTTTTCCCCCACCACTTTTAGCTGCACAAAGCATGCATATCCAGAGGTTCTCACATTACTCTCCCACCCCCGTGTATCCATCCCCAGTACGAGCCTCTGAAAAAGCAGAGCATGGACTGCATGGGGGACTCCAGGACTCAAGGGACTCCTATTTACAGGATTTTGACACTTTTCTTAACTTCGAAAAAGTGTTAAAGGGTTTAATTAACTGTGCGTGCCACACAGTCCCGTCCCCACAACACGGAGGGCTGGCAGAGGAGCAGTACAACAACATTTGCTGCTGTCCTTGTGTTCCCCATAAGACAGCCCCTTCCAGAGCCAGGAGCACTGGGGACCAGCTAATGAAGAAAAGAGCAAGAGAAAGCGGTAAATAATAAATGAACGGACAGATGGAAAAAGGGTTAGAGCGAGCAACTGGAGAAGAAGCCTTGGGAACCAAAGCGCGTTCCCACCAGCAGGCAGTGCCCCCACCGAGCAGCGTGGGGCAGGAGCCAGGGTCCAGCCACAGGGATTATCCACTCCCCGCCAAGCCAGGCTCGCCATCCGCGCCTTTCCCCTCTCCTCCCTCTTTTCTCCAGGAGTTAGCCCAGCCGCAAAGCTTGGGTCTGTCAGATCAGGAGTTAGCCCAGCCGCAAAGCTTGGGTCTGTCAGATCAGGAGTTAGCCCAGCCGCAAAGCTTGGGTCTGTCAGATCAGGAGTTAGCCCAGCCGCAAAGCTTGGGTCTGTCGGATCAGGAGTTAACCCAGCCGCAAAGCTTGGGTCTGTCAGATGTCCCCTGCACGCCACAGTCACACATCCCCGATGCCCTGGCTGCCAGCTCCTCAGCAGCGTGCAAATACCACTCCGGGTATTTTTCACAGGGAGAAAGCACATAGGGATGGTGGCTGGAGGGCTGAAACTGGCAGTACTCCTCCAACTGCAGCAGCATTTGCTGCTGTGTCACAATTTGTTAGAAAAGTTTTTTAAAATGCTGAGAACTCAGCAGGCACAGATTTTCTTGCTCTGTCCACGTAGGCATCTACCTTCTCCAAGTCTATATTTGGGAAGAGATAGTGGGACCATAATCTCAGTCAAAAATACATACACAAGGTGCTTCAGCATCTCCAGGCTGAAAAAGAAATCTAATTACATTATTGGGAAGAAAATACTGGACAAGAGAAACCAAAGGGATATTTAAAGGGGATTTGGTTGGGGTTTTTTTTTCGTTTTGTTTTTAGATGGTTTAGATGGCTAAAATCAGCATATTTCTCTGCCATGTTGGAAGGGGATTTTGGCAGGAAACCCATCATTATGAAGTGATATAGATAGCAATAATAGAAGATAATATAACCCATGATTGTAAAGCTAAAGAAATAACAACCAACCACAAATTACGAAGTATAGAAAATTAATACAGTATTTAAAAAGCATGATGGAAAAATTCATGCCCTACTGAGTTATGAGTGAGTAGGAATTTAAATATAGAGGAAAGAAGGCAAATGAAAAGAGATAGTTGTGTTATTTTGTGCTCATGGTAAAATAACATAGCTACAAAAATATAAATATAGGGACTCTGTATTTCTGAAAAAAGAAATACGGTGATGAACTCATCATAAAATGATTATATACATCACCATCTACTAATGACCAAGACATGTATTAGATAACATCTGCTTTAGATAAACACTGTTAAATCATCCACCCTGGATAATCTGCACCTCCAAGTGTGCTAAGGAGATCTCTGACCTGTTCATGCTAATTTTTAATAAATCTTGGAATGCCAAGTAACTCTAGAAGGGGAGGTGAGCCCTAACCCCATGCTGGCACTTCAGCAGGACTTGCTGACCTAGGGACCAACAGCCAGTCAGGCTGACAGCAGAACTTGACAGAGTAATTAAAAGACAATATGAGAATCTACCAATAATTCATTATATTCATGTCTCAGCTAATTACCAGGCAGCATATGTTGCACAGAATCAAGTCCCGTCTAACTGATGTTACAGCTTGATTTAAGAACGTGCATTAATAGAAGTAATTCGGCATAAGTAGATGGACAGAAGTGGCTAGTGAGACAAAAACCTATCCACTGCTTGTTTCCCATCCCACAGGATGCAGTGTTTTTACCAATCATTCAGATAAATACAAGATCCTTAGAGGCAGCTGGCAGATAGCACAAACAAAGGTTAGTAAATAACGAACAAAACAGCCTTCATTTATCCTGTGATCCAATTTGTATGGCTAAATGGCCACCATCCAACCAAGCGTGCTTTAATTCAGCCAAGCACAAGATAATACACGTACGGCAAAACAATATAGGGCTTGTATCTCCAGGATGGAAAAGTCTGTCCTGTGTGGCCACAGGACGAAGGAGGAGGTATGACAGGACTTTGGCAAAGTGAAGCCTGAGGAGCCAAATCTGTTCAGCTTTTGAAAGAGAAAAATCCACAAGATTTGACTGCTGCACGTAGGCATTACATTAGTGTGGGAGGAGAGGGGTTTCTAACCTAGTGGCGAGAGGCAAAGCAAACTCCAGGGGCTGAAAGTCAAGAGTTAAGCATGGTGCTGACAAAGACGAAAAGTAACGACAGCAGAGATGAGGATGAGAAACATCACACAAGAAGCTCTGGATGATCTTGGGGCCCAGCATAAAAGCAGGGGGTGAAACTCAGTAGTAGGAAAGGCAGGTATAAAAACCTCTGTGTAACGTAAGACTGGAAGGAGCCCAGACACTGGCATGCTGGGGGTCTGCTTTAGGCTACAAAATCAGGGAGATCGGAAGCACAGGCTTATTGGGAGCATCTGAAACGCAGAACCTGCTGGTAATTAGGGACCTTTAACTGCCCACACATCTGCTGGGAAAGGAAGACATCAGACACAGCCTTGCATCAAATTCCTGGAATGTACCCACAAAAAAAAAATTGAAAAAGAAGGGACAGGAGCAAAGCTAGGAAGGAATCTCCTTGAGGTTTGATTCTCATCAACAGAGAAAGATTGGGAAAAACCACAAAGGTGGAAAGCACCGCAGGCGGGAAAGGCCAAAAGGAGTGCTTGTCCTTGTTTGAAAAAAAGGGGAAATAGAGGCAGAATAAAAACAGTGTTTTGTAAGGACAGCGGCTTCAATAATCTGAGAGGGTTGGCAAGTGAGGTTTTGCTCCAAATGAAAAGGGAGTTTGGGAAAGACAGTGTTTTGTAAACACACAGCAAGATAAGGGAACAGATGTAAATTATCTTAGCGCAGGGGTACAATTAGGGTAATTCACAGACTCTTCCATGGCTCGCAGCATGCAAAGGAGAAATGGCAACTCCATCAGGCTGATGTGGATGAGCACAAAGGAACAGCACCAGGAGAGAGGGACAGAGCGAAAGAGCCGAGTGCTCCACAGAAACTGCTCGCAGCAGTGATCGCCAGCAGTAACCAGGAGACATTTGATAACTCCATCGGTGGGAAGAGACAGACCAAAGAGTTCAGCACCTCCTGAGGAGGGAGAAAAGGTTAATAGATTGGTTTATGACACTGAACATGCCACAAGCCCTTCCAAAGCTGTTAGTGCGTGTCAGCCCTCCCCCTCTTCCACCAAAATCTGTTTTCTGTTAGGTTTATGTGTTTTCTTTATTCTCTACACAGCACCCAGAACTGGCTGGTTCTGGTAATGACATTACGTATTATAATGTATGTATAACTGTTAATTTTAAGATTCACAATTTATAAAATATCTTCTCTTGTGAGGCTAGTTAAATTGGACAGAAAATTGAATTTAATAAATATTGAACAAATCGCAAGAAGTCACATTTCCCACAGTTACAAAAACAATAACCAAATCAGATAATGAGAAAGCCAAAGTGTGGCTTAACAGACTAGAGGGTGTCACCTGAAAAAGAGATTCACCTTCATGACCTCTCTCACACACACACATGCTGTCAGCACAAAACGAGTTGTAAAACTACTAATTAGGGCAAGAGAAGGCAGGGGATCCCAGGGGTTTGGCTCACAGCTGTCTCAGGAAACAAAGAGGTATAAATTAGGACAGAATTTCACAATAGTCAACAACTCACAGAGTTAAAGCAGGAATGTTTAATGCTTTTGTAGGTTCAGACTTCATGAAAAAAAGGATAACATTAGGACCACAAAGATAATGCAATTAAAAGAATCAGAGTAGAAGGGTAATGCATAGTAGCACCTTAGCAGAATGAAAACTACGGAAGTCTGACATTTTAAAATAGGTGGAGGTCCGTCAGCAACTATCTGTAGGAATTTCAGGAAGACAAATGAGGTTTCAAAAGACCAGAAAAGGGCAAATATAGTGGCTGCGTTCAACAGGTTGAAAAATCGAGGAAATTGCAGGCCAGCCAACATAACTTCAATTCCTGGAAAAATTTTGAAAGAAATCATCAAACAATCCATCTGCAAGGAAGGGCTGGAAGCAATAGCCCTGCCATGTGAAGGCAACCTGACTTCTCTTTGGTAGAGCAGCAAGGTCTCATATGTGAGATAGATGCAACAGATGTTCTGTACCTTTACTTTCTCAAGGCTTTACCTCCAGTTTTGTGTAACGTTTTAATTAGAAAATTACGAAAATAGAGTCTAGAAGAAATTCCTTGTGGGAAATGCACAGCTGGTTGGGAAACAGTACACAAAATTGCAGGCACGAACAAGCAATATTGTAGCAAAAATTCCATAATTATACAGACAGGAGTGTCACAAACCAGGTACACGAAATAACCCTGCTGCTTTTCTCAGTCAAGAAAGGCCTCTTAGAGCTACAATACTGGTCTCATTTCGAGGCAATGCACTTAAAAAACATCCCAGACCCAGTGGAAGAGAGCCCAAGGGATCCCAAAAAAGCACAGAGCCACAAAAAATTGTAGAGGGCTGAAAGGGACCTCAAGAGGCAGAATCAACTACACATGTGTCATTCAACTTGAAAATAAAATGGACATGAGAAAAGAGCAAATGAAAGGCAGTTGTTCAGTGCAGAGAACAAAAGTCTTCAGGGAAACATGATAACAAGCCTCAAATATGTAAAGGATTTCTGCAAAGAGAAAAGGAGTGCTGTAAGCTGTTCTCGGTGCCCACGGGGAGAGGACATGGTGTCATGGGCTTAAACTGAAGTGAGAGATTTTAAAAAGACCAATAATTATATAGCTTATTACGCCCTGGAGCCGACTGCTGAGGGAGGGTACATCACTGCCATCACAGAAGGGTTTAAAGCAAGGATAAAGCCACATTATTTGAATCAGTCAACAGTGATGTTCCCACAACCTGGACAAAGCTTGTGCCTGGCTGCCGAGCCCCAACAGCCTTCAGGCTTTACATGGACATGCCCAGGAACAAAATACATTCAGCTACAGCAAACACCCTCAGAAGGCTCTGTAGCAAAAACAAACAGCCACTTGGTTTCAGAATGAGCTCATATAAACAACTGATAATGGCACAAAAACACTCACTTACCAGAGATTGTTTTCCAAGATTTATTCTTCCCAGCACTATTCCATTAGTTCTGATCCCAGGATCTCAGAAGGCACCTGCAAACTATCCTCAGAAGGTTGGCACCTCTGCTGGTCATTAGCTATGGGCTCAGTACAGATACTGTTTTAATGACATTACAGTTTTCCTGGTCCCTTCCTCCCAGGAAAGCCTGCAGTGCTTCACAGAAGTTCTCTCCCCCCTTTCCCACAGGAGCTGATGATGTTATTATGTTCCCTTTGCTGACAGGACTTCTCCACCAGTACCCCACTTGTGCTAAACAAGGAGACAAATTCTGGGAAACTATTTTCACTGTGGTTTTAGCTTTGAATGCTATTTTTTCTTCTTCAAAGGGTTTAAGTCCCCCAGAGTTTGACTGATTTTCCAAGTGTACCAGCTGGCCACAAAAAAGATTTTGCCCCTCCTCATACACCTTTCCCCAAGCAGAGATCAGGTACAGATTTGCCATGGAAAAGGATAGAAGATGCCCTCTTGAGGTCCTTTTCAGATCTATTTTGTACAATGTTGTGAGTAATGTGTACAACGTAAGGGTCTGTGATGGACACGAGGGCAGAGAGCTTGATCCAAAAGACACTCCCAGGCTGCTACATAGCCCCAGGGAGCATTCTCCTTGAAGGAAGGCTGGAAGGCCAGTGCAGTGCAGCCCACCCCTGTGCAGCACCCAATAAAACAGCTATGGCACATATCCCTGCTCTACAGACCACAGGATGTTTAGGTTGCTGATCCCAAACAAGACTCCAAACAGGGAAGGAAGCTGTACTCAACATTTGCAACAACCCTGGCAAGTTCCATCTCACAAGGTGGCTCGCCCTCCAGTCCCATGGAGCTAGGTGTAGCTGGGGATTAAACTCGTCTGAGGAAAATTCCAGCAAAAATAACCAGAGTAGCCTTACTGCCTGGCAGCACAGGCACCAAAAGCACACCCAGCCCCAAGCCCTGCTTCCTATGCACACCCTCCTGCGAGGGCAGCCTCTGAGCCACGGTTCTCTCCAGACCCAGCACTCCATGGAATGAGCCTCAGGCCCTGCAAACACCTCCTGCTCAAGGACCACTGTCTCCCAGAGCCACAGCATTTGCAGGAATCACCAAACCACCAGGGGAGGTTCACAAGTGCAGGGAACACACATGTCACAGGTGCTCGACCTGAGCCGTGTGATACCCTGCCAAAGAGCAAGTACAACTGGGGTTCTCGCTGCCTTTGAGGAGAAGCAAAAAATGTATTTCTGTGGGACAATATCTCACCTGCACGCTCTTCATGCAGACACACTGCCCTCATCGCTGCTCTGTGCCTCCCACACATTAGTGTTCTGCAGTAGCCACACAAATGCTCTGCTCCTCTACACCGCTTTGTTCCACTCATCCCACATTACACATGCCGCTCGAGAAAAGTGGTGTGCACTCTGTCACCACCACCTCATACCCCCAAAACACTTGCCTTGGACAAAGAGGGTCTCTGCATGGCTGCTAACGTCTCCAAAAGTAATCCCTTTTTCAAGGAAAAATCTCACTGAGATCTCACAGCTCTCGATTTAAGCTGTCTAATCACATTAATGCAGTAGTAGGATGCCAGTGTAAAATACCTCATTGCAATGTTGGACATAGACAGTGAAATGCATTCTTCAGCAGCTCCCAGCTCTGTTCCTAGCATTCCACCTGAATTTAATCCCCCGAAGCCTCACCCAGTGCAGTGGGGAGAGACACTCTGCTAACACCCTCAGCAGGGTGGAACCACAGGAGGTCAACTGAGATCACTGTGTGCCCTGTGAGGAGGGTCTGCCCCCTTAATCTCTGCTTTTAGAGGCCGTGTTGCAGGATATTAAAGTATGGAGGGCTCCCACCACACATGTTGCAGTCTCCTCACTGGCTTTTCAGTGCAGACATGGCATGGCAGGACAGGCTGGAGAGCCCTCATCATTAGCCTCTTGATGCGGTGAAGGAATCTGTGTTGCAGTTTCAGGCAGCAGGAAGAGCAGAAAGAAGTTTCTCCATAATTCAAAATTAATTCAAATGTTTTCTCTGGATGGGAAATCCTAGAGGGAATTTTACAGTGCGCACTTGTTTCTTGGGAAGCTCAGTTACACTTCACACTTCACAGGAATACAGGAGGGGACAGTTTTCTCACATTGACCTGAACAATTCCCTGTTCCCAGGCTTAGCAGGCTTTACTGAAGAGCAGTGCAGAAACCTGTGGAAGTATAAATGCAGTGCACTACCCCAGCCCAAGCTGGCACCACAGGTGGAGGAATTTGGATTAGTCTATTGAAGCTCTGCCTGCTGCTGCCCCACTCCCCACAAGCTCATTCCCTAAAATCTGCCTGCACACTGTGTCTCTGCTGCCCCAGGCAGTTCCTCACACCTCACCTGCTGCCAGCCCAAGGTTGTGCATTCCGGCCCTCCCCCCCAACCTCTGCCCGGTTCCAGGACTCCAAAATGACCTTCCTGTCACCTGAACTTTTCTCCTGAGGGCTGCAAAGGAGGGGAGCCTGCTGCGACGATGGCAACTTCCACTCCAGCTGATATAAAATATAAAAAGAATCACTGCTTGCTCTGTGAGCTGTGAAGGAGCAAAGTGTTTCTAGGGAGAGATTCCTTCTCCTCCCCTATCCCACAGCGGGCTGAGCTCACAGAGTTGGTTCCCAGAGGAGAGCAGGCAGTGCTGTGGACTCTCCCCCTGCTCCACCACGGACTGACCCAGGAGCACCAGAGATGCTGATCTGTGAAACGAGATACCCATCTCTGAGCACCGCGGGGGAAACGGCGGAGATTAATAAACCTCAAAATATTTTACAGCATTTAAATAGCACTGTCACAGATCAAAGGCAATTGCTCGTGTCAGTGAGGCAGGCTCAGGAAGCATAGAAAGATCACATACAGAAAGCAGAGGCAAGATGCAAGAGAAAGACTGCAGACAGGAGCCGAGGAGGGCTCTTACTCGATGAGAGAAACTGAAGTGGTCTAAGCCAGAGTCTCACATGTGTTCCTGGAGGAATGAGAGCCAGAAAGACTGCCTGGTTTCACTCAGTCTCAGTTGTGTCTTAGCACAAAAAAACACATTTCATTTTAAGACACCCTCTCACCTTGGAGGTACCTGCTGCTGTGAGCAGCTTAAATCCCACTACAACACAGCCCTGCCTGATGCCTGAAACAAGGAACACACTGGGGATTATGTGCAAGTGGTGAATAGATTTGAAAAAGCCCCCAACTTACATTGATGCCACAGGGACTGCAGAATCACACGCCCTGCACTCTAAGAGCTTTCATTCCTAAGCCCATGAGGATACTGCATGCAAGTTTGTTGGCAGAATCCCTTGCCCACACTTGCAGGCAGAGTGGGAGGCCTGATCTACAGCCTTTCAAATTGTTCATATAACTATATTATCTATGAGGAGGAGGGGGAGGAAGGGAATGGAACTTTTTATCCAGATCACTACAGTGGTAGTGGTAGTGGCAGTAATATGGGAATAAAAATGCCACACAGTTGTATTTCTACTCTCAAGCTCTCCTAGAGTATCTATCCCATCATAAAGCACCTCTGTTCTCATATGACTTTGGGCAAGATACTCCATTTAGATTTTTTGGGTTCAATTAAAGAAGTAGCAGTAGGAGGAGCCCTCTCACAATGGGTTCAATATTCCTCCAGTGTGGGCTGGACACTGAAGGACATCCACAGTACATGCACTGCATGAGGCCAAGTGACTCCTAAATGCAGACCACCAGGAGGAATCCCTGTTGTCAGGGCTCTCATGGATACTCCATCCCTGCAAACTCAGCCCTTCACTGAGGACTCCCTAAATCACTTCTGCATTCTTGCTCCTGCACCTTGCCTCATGACGTGGGGACTCCCCGCAGCGCTGTACAAACCCACTGTGCAGAACAAAAAGAAGTCCTCAAGCAAACTCCGTCTGATTGAATTTTGAAGGTCAGAAATGCCCTTCTGCAACAGATGTACAACCCCCTCTACCCACCCCAAACACCAGATCCATCACAGAGAAGGGAAATATTTACACAAGTTAGTAGAGTTCCAGTTAAATATTATGCTTAGCTGTCTAGAGTCCATGTTCTCAGACTATGTCTATGAAATAAAAGATTAAACTTCATAACAATTATGAAGTTGCTCTGCTCACATTCAAAGGGAGTTAAAGAACATTAAAATAGTTCTTTGGGTAATATTCTGGTGAAATTGCTCTCTCCACCTTGGAGAGTCAGAGCTAAAACCTTCTGAACTATCCTGTAAACACACTTGGAAAGGCTAAGAGCTAAGCTGATAACCAGGTAGCACCTCTGCTCTGCAGGTTCTGTAAAAAATGTGAGCAATGCCAGAGAGCTTTTGAAGCAGCAAGGGAAGGAGGATAGGGGAGAGCAGCTTCACTTCTCGAGGGAAGTTTGTTTAGTGGAAAGTAAGCAAGTTGTCAGGGGAAAAGCTGACAATGTTGATTCCAGCAGTTGTACTGGGAATAAACAGCCAAGTGGATTACGTTACAGAGAATGAGAAACGGCTCTGAGGATCCCATCTAAATGCTGGGCCTTCAGGAATGATGCGATTCAGCCACACTCATGGCCCCAGTGTCCAGTGACCCCTGGGCTGAGCCCTTTGGCAGTGCTGGCGTCACCATCCCACCTCTGTGGGGTCCGCTAGAGCTCCAGCACAGGTGATGTCCCCAGGAGAGCCAGAGCTCACTGGTGAGGATGCAGACCTGTGTTGGCTTCAAGGCAGGGGCTGGGCACTGAATTAGGGGTGGCAGCAGAGAGGGGGAGGTTGTGCAGGACCCGTTTGTCTCTCCCTGCCCAGCAGAAGGGAAGGGCCACCATGGGGTTAGCCATCTCCTCCCCAGATGGAGCACAGGGCCCTCCCTCTTATAAAAATAAGATGCCTGCCTGCCTTTCACAGGAAAGGGACCTGTCAAGAGAAGGGGGTCTTGTTTGATTTATTAGTCTGTTCCTCCTTCCCATCGTCTGTGGCTCATCCAGCTGTAGTGATAAGGAGAAGAGATATGAAAGGACCCTGCTGGCTGCTGGGATCACATCCTTCTGCCCACTCACTGCCTGAAGACATCAGTCCTTTACAAGCACCATTAAATGTGTATCCAAAATGTGGCAGTCTCCTCCATCGAGATTCTGTTCCCTGGATAATACAAACAGTTGCCAGAAAAAGAGTATCCTCTCATCTCTGTCTAGGCCATTATCCCTTTATATTTGCTCTTTAATATTTACTGGGTTCACACAAAGTGCATGCTCTGGAAAGAAAAAAAATCAGCTGCAGCTTAAAGGACTCCAAATTTAGTAATTGCTGCAGCCCCATCGACGTGAACAGTTAGCAAGGAGATTTCTCCAGCACTTCACATGCCGTGGTATTCTGCTTAGGTCAGACTGTAGAAAATGTTCTGTTCAGGGGCACCAAATCTGGAGTGTTTGCATAGGTGCCAGCCACAGAGGCCTTATGAGTCCACCTCCAGTTCCTGCTGGTCCTTTCCCTCCCAATACCCAGGAAACTTGGTAGGAAACAGAGGCAGCCAGAGAGATGCTGATTCATACAGAGGCAAAGGTTTTAACACACCTGTGCGTTAGCAAGAGCTAGGCCCAGCTCCTGGCTCCAGAGCTGGTCTTGCAGCCTTACCTGTTAGTGTGAGGTTGCTGTATGTGTTTGAAAACTGCTCCTTTAACAAAACCAAGTGCATCTGAGCTGCCTTTTCCCTCTGTAGCTCCAACATTATGTCAGGATGCTGGGCGATCTTACAGCCTTTCTGCTTATCCAGGGCAATGTCACTGCGCACAATGTCTACAGCAAAAGGGAAAGAAAAGAGGGAAATGGCCAAACCTCAGCTTTCATTTTCGCCAGATGCTTGGATCAGCACCAGCCAATATGACAGTCACACAATCATCACTCAGCAAGAGCAACCCCAAAAAAGGGTCCAATCCCCTTGAATCCACCTATCAAATGACCCTCCCCCGCCCAAGTTTCTTTTTCTCCCACACCAGGCTCAACTTGTATGTTCACGGAACCTACTGGCCCTTCCATCCTTTACCTGCCTAGCTGTTGCTCTCTTACAATGCAGACTGCTCCCTTGTAGGAAAGTGCAAAAGTCTCCCAACATTTATATTACAGCCCTGTTACATGTGTGTTTAATATTAAATAATGAGAAAAGACTAAATCCCATTCCAGTAATCCCTGGCTTCCATTTAACCTCGCCTGTCAAAGAGGTGATGAAGAAGGCTTGTTCTCACCTTGTCTATCCTCACTGCAGCTATCACAGGTCAGCATGGCTCATGACTCTATGAACAAGTGTCTGTACCCTTCTAACACCTGATGTCCAGGAGGCAGAAGGATTATTTAATGATTGTTTTCTCTTCATATGAGCATTCCCTAAGTCATATTGTGAGATAAGAATAGGATATTCCCTGTCCTAGAACTACTCACCTGCTGGGGAAAGGGAATGATGGAGTAGCAAGGCAGAACAAGAATTGAGTAAGATCTGTCAGTCTAAGCAGGAGGGGAGTGGTGCAAACTAGTCCTTGCAAGGTCCATTATGAGTTTAATAAACTCTGTAACATGTTCAGATCCACAGGCACCAGATGCTGTGTGGAATTCTTACAAAACCTCAGGCAGCCAACTTTGATAATCAAGGATGGAAGCTGGAGTTCTTCCACCACATTGCATAAGGACACTTTGCCTCATGAGGCTGATCTTTGGTTCAATTCCCATCTAGCTAGAAGCTGCTGAAGGAGCTTGTTGTCAGACAAGCCTGCTCCACACACTCTCCAGCTCCATAATTATTACTCACATCAAGAAACACCAAACTTGCTTCCAAAAGTCATGCTCCTGTCTTTCGAAGTGCCTGATCTGAGGTTCAGCAAACTTAGGCTCAGAGCTCTGCTATGCCTTGGGCTGGCAGGGAGCTGCCTCCAAACATGTGGTGGAGGACTAGAAGCCACGTTATCTTCCTGTCTCTGAGCCTTATCCTAGAGTCACCACACTTGCTTGCCCAGGCTGTGTTCTATCTCTTTTCTGTGTAGTTTGGAAATTGTACAGCTTCTCTAATGCCTGTCTAAAGCAGACTGCTCAGGACAGCAATGTCATTAAAGTCCCCGTGGTCTGTAGTTAGGCACATGAGTTCCCTCCTCCACCAACAGATAGCATACTCAGGAGTGGATACCGAGCAGCATCCAGCTACCATGAAAATACAGTTCAATATTTCTACACCCAGCAGTGGGGGGGAATCAGTGAGACGGAGCAAGAGGAAGGGCTAATGTTCCTCTACAGCTAATGAGCACACACCCCTCAACCATGTGCTTTAGTGCACAATCTCTTAGGTAGGCACTGGGTGAGACTTGGGCCTACCCAACCTTTGCCCTACTAGTGAATGATAAAATCCTGAACCCTTGTTGTGTGAAATATTTGGAGAACAGACGACTGAGAAACACAACCTTACCTCTCCCACACCTGAGAGGCTACTGCTCCCATGGGCTACTGGAGTCACCTGGAGCCCATGAACAGCCATTCACCTTCCTGGGTGATGGATTTCCCTTCCTACAGAACTGAAGGCAAGAGCTGTATACCCC
Organism: Acanthiza pusilla; assembly: GCA_036630365.1. Taxonomy (NCBI): domain Eukaryota; kingdom Metazoa; phylum Chordata; class Aves; order Passeriformes; family Acanthizidae; genus Acanthiza; species Acanthiza pusilla. The sequence goes on from JAXCHO010000234.1 coordinate 14,215,809, forward strand.
CCACCCCCAAGGCAAAATGAAGCCAAACACATCAAAGAGGCCTTGAAGGAGGAAAAAACTGAAGGAAAGAGAGATTTGAATGTACATGGTCAATATGCTGTCTGCAACTCTCTTCAAATTGCTGTAAAAGAGTCCAGGCTGGGTCAAAACAAGTTTGTTTCCTAAAAGGAATGGGTGACTTCTAAAACCCAGACCAGGGCCAATGAGGACCCATGTGGAAGAACCACTGGCCCAGGACCAGGGTCAGGGGCTAGCACCTTGGAGGGTGCAGGGGACCACAGCAGTGTGGCATCCATCCTTGGGGACCACAGGGATGCCTCTGCATGCACTGTCAGCAGGGCCTGGGGACAAAGGCCAAGCCCGGGAATGAAGAGCAGGAGCAGTGTTGTGATTAAGCTGCTGTGACAGGGATTACCACAAGGATGCCAAGTTACATTCAGGCAAATCCCTGGGAGATTGTGGGGGAAGGCATGCAGGGCACAGGAGCCGGAGCACTCTCTGACAGCTCTCTTCATGGGGTTCTCTGGGAGCTGCCACTGCACACATTCATGAAGCAGAGGCAAGACATGCCTGTCTTCTCAGATTGGTGAAGAACCCAAGAAACTTGCACAAGAGCTAAAGATGGAGGTGGATCCCACAGTCATTATAGCTTCAGCTTAATCTGTGGGCCGATGTTTGGGATATGGACCTCACCAAGGAACTCAGTGCCTGGTCCTTCATACCCCACCAGGATGTACTCAGTGCAGGGAAGGAGGCAAAGGCACCTCTGGACCACTCTGCTGAACCAGCAGCACTGGGGGAAGAGGGGTGGCAGATCACAGCTCCTGAAGGCCCAGGGGAAATCTCAGCAAGAGCACCCCGAGGGACACAGACAGCTAAGAGCTCTCAAATCTTAAAAGAAAGACACAGAAAAAAAAAAAATAGGTGCAAGGACGCCAAGAAGGCGGAGGGTACCCCAGAGGTTCTGGGCAGGGCAGCCTCGAGTGGGCAGGAGAAGGGCACTCACTGCCTTCTTGAGCCTCGATGGGAAAAAAAAAAGGCAATAAACTGCCCAGGAGAGCACGGAACCGAGCAGCTCCTGGCAGGAGTGCGATAGAAGAACTCCAGATGTGGGAGCCCCAGAGGATGCCAAATGTTTTGCAAGGCCGGCGGGCCGGCAGCCGTGCCCCCGGCGGGCCGGGTCAGTACCCTGGCCAGCTCAGGCTCCGCACGGCCGGACCCCGGCGGGCGCGGCGCTCCGGGGCGGCGGGCGCGGGTCCCGCGGCGGCGGCAGCGCGGGGCCGGGCCCGGAGCGCCGAGCGGAATGGCGGGAGCACACCCGTGTGGCGGCCAGGTGAGCGGCAGGCACCGCCGCACCGAGCGGCGATGCCGGCGGCGGGAGCGCCCGCCCGGGACAGCCTCGGGCCCCGCGCCGGGCCCGCCCCGCCGGGAGCGGCTGAGAGCCGCGGTCCCGCAGGATCTCCCCTCCCGGGCTGCGGAGCCGGGCGGAGCACGCTGCTTTGCCCAGGCTGGTCTGTCTCCCAGTGCCCGCAGCCATCTCTGTCCCGCCTCGGGATATCTCCTGCGATTCCGCGCTCGCCGCCCGTGGAAGTCACCAAATCGACCAAGGAAATGTTGAAGAACAAGCTGGAAAATGTCCTTCGGGAGTGGCACAAGCGCGGAGATGCTCTTTCCCGGGCATCCCAGCACTGACTAGCTGAGCTTTACCAGTCCCTTTCTGGGAGTCACTGGCACCGAGGGGTTTCGGTAACCATTTCCCACAGGATAGACAGGTTCCAAACTCTGAGACCTCGAGGATGGTGCACAGCACACAGACAGCTCCCAGCCAGGGTGGGGGCGAGGGTTCCCTGGCACAGAAAGAGCTTCTCTAGCTGAGAATTTACACAATGTCTGTGTGGCCTGTGCGCAAGTGACCATCCCATGACTCATGCCACCATATGCCCACAGGCAATTCCATTCCATGAGTCGCTGGAGTCATGGAGCAGGCACAGACTATTGCAGCTGATCACCTGGAAGATGGCAGGAGGAAGGCACAGTCCAGGTTTATGTGGACAGGGCGGATGGATGGTTATGGTCAGAGGAATGTTTGGATGGAAGGGTAAAGAGAAGTAACTAATCTTTCTGTGTCTGTGTGTGTGAAAACGAGCACAGCCCACAGCGATCACCACTCCAGCAAAACCAAGATTCACCACTGCCATGGCACCAGAACAAGCTGAGTTTTCCCATCCTCCCAAAGGGACTGTTTGTTTCAGGTTTCCAGTCCTGAAAAGTGAATTCCAAAGGGGGAGGGGGAGGAAATATCGAATTTATGCAAACGAAACCTGAATACTTTTTCTAAAAAATGGAATATTAGGAAATTATGTTAGTACCAAAGTTAAACAGATGTTTAATGAGGGCAAAAGTCTTATGATTTGCACATTGCCAAACTTGGAAAATATCTACTTTTTAAATCAACACATTTTAAAACTATTTAAAAACCAGGTTTGTCAACTGGAATTATTATAAAATGCCCAGTGACTGCTAAATTGGGAACACAACTTTTATTTAGAAAGACAGAAGACTTCTTAAGACACAAACTGCATCCTGATTATGTCTGTCTTTAATGGGCAAATTTTTGACACATTAGTATCATTCCTTTATTTTAGCTGGGAAAAATTCCCTGGCAATGAGTTCCACCAGTTATTTCCCACCATATAAAAAAAAGTCATATTTGTTCGTTTTATGTGTAATAATTCTACTGGATGCTCCCTATTTCTTGTGTCATGAAAACAAGGAAATAATCATTCCCAAATTGTCTTCTCTGTGTGACACCGAGCTCACAGCATTTGTCATAATCTCTGTCATTTTTTCCAAGATGAAAAATGTCTGTGACTGAAAGCGATGACTTTGATCACTTCCATCATCCTACTCCTCACATATATATTCTTTACACTGATTAGTATGTCAGCACCTAGTTTACTTATAGCATAAGAATGTTCTCGGTGAGTTTTTCCAATTATTTTCTAATATTCCTAACATTAGATTCACTTTTTACTAACCTAAATGTATTCAGAGACCAATCCATAATAAACCCAGAACATTTCCCCTGAATGCCAGCTGCTAATTTAGAATGGATAGTTGTGTACAAAAATTCATATGTCTTTGTGCATATAACTTTGCATGAATTGCTTTGAATTCATATAAAATAGATGTAGCATAGAAAGTAGCACGAAACTAACAAAAATATGTAATTTTTTTGAGAATTTGGGATACTTATTATAAACAGTTAAATATATATCCACGGAATTTTTTTATCTCACCAATACACAAACAAGTAGCTAACAAATCAGGAGTTAATTGTTTGATTGCAACATTTCCTGCAGTTATTAAAGCACTTTTAATGCATGATTCTAGCAGAACAGTTTTTAAATCAAAAAGAAAAAGTGGAGATAAACAGCAATCTTTGGAACTATCTCCTGCGCAGGCAGTACCTCCCTTATCTTGTGTAACATGATTTCTGCAATCCTTTTATTTTAATTTTTTTTAAATTTCTGAGGAAACAGCTATGCCCTGGGACTCCTTATACAGGCAGAGCAGGTTGCAGCTCCTTCCCTGCAGTCGTGGTCCCTGGGATCTAGGGAGCAGGAAGCTGCCTCAGAGCTCATGCTGAGGCACAGAGCAGCCCCAGGTCTGGCAAATCCCAGAAGTCCAAAGCACATCAGAGGATCTAGCCATCTTGGGGATTGAGCTCTTGCTATGCCTGAAATGTGACAGCCCTCCCTAAGGGGCTGCGTTTGAAACACTCGGAGGGTGAAAAAAACAACTGTTTCCTCTTTAAGCTCTGAAAGGACAGATGTCTAAACTGTCGGGGGACACAAAGCAGACAGAAAAGGGGCCCTGGGTGACCAGAAACAGAAGATGATTCTTTGAATAAAGGAAAACTCGTTTGTTCATTTTTACCAGGACAACAGGATGGTTCTCCATTCAGAAACATCTGCTGCAGTTTTATGAGCTGGCAGAGCAGAAGGGACACTCCCAGACATGACAACAACCCTGCCTTTCTCTGGCTCAGGTAGCCTCATACCCCATGATGATCTTCATGATTCTCTTCACTAAATTCACAGTAAAACTGTTGCTTTTTCTTTTTTTTTTACTTGAATTAATTTTTTTCAGGCTTAGCAGAGGATCAGAAATGTGCCAGAGCCAACACAAGGGAAGAAGCAGAACTCTGCACACAGAGCATAAAGAAAGCACAGGGACCAACCCTTCTGATGGCAGAGAGCCAACAGGTGAGATCTCCCACCTTCAGCACACACATTTGAAGGATTTAATCTGACCAAAACTGAGACTGCTGCAGTCCCATCTGCCATCAATGCAGACTTTCCTTCCCCAGCACTGTCCTCGACACCTCTGCATGGTCGCGCAGCATTAATCAGTTTGGCAGCTGAACAAGATGAAGTGCAATCACCTCTCCACCATCAAGTTTTGGTCAGCTGAGCTCCCTGAACTGACTAACCATGCAAACTCAGGCTCCAGGCACAGAAGAGGGCAGGAACGTGCCAGAAGGGGCAGAAGAGTGGGAACAGCAGCCCTAGCGGAGGTCAGATCCAGTCCCTGTGTAACCACACACACACATTAAGGAATCATCAGGTCATTTAACAGTTTATTATATTCCTTTCCACTCAATACCCTGGCACATGTTCTAGCAGCATGGCATCCTAGAAGACACCTGTGCAGTATGGACTGAGCAACGCTGAAAAGATGTTCGTACTGCCACATAGATTTTGAGGTTTAGGTAAAATAGAAGGAAGCAATTTACCACCAATTAAAAAAGTATTTTTGAAATGTGGTGTCCATACACACTTCAACTCAGAAACTTCTTTGATGCACTATGTACAGCATGCAAACCTACAGCTTGCACTATCTACGCCATGCATCCCCTTCCGCTTCCATGGCCCACACAGAGCCACACAAAGTGTCCTTTGGTCTCTTCTCAGCCAAATAATCCCAATAGGCTACAAAAGCCTGAGGGACAGGTGTGAGAAGCTACGCACTTGGGCCAATGCATCTTTAAGAACTCCAGTTACGAGTAGCTTCTCTTTTTCCCCTGGAGTTTTCCTTCACAGCACATTTGCACAGGGGAAGCTATAAGCAATGTTTGTGCCGCCACAGGTTGTCCAAAGCTGGTCTGTGTGGCTTTGAGGTGAGAGGCAGTTGAGGACCACCCTGCAGATGAAGAGGCTCCACATTAGCCCGCCAAACTCATACTGGAGCACCAGCAAGGAGCTTCCAAAATGGGCTTTAGATTCAGGCACTGAGACAGCACCTGCAGCATCTCTTGCTGAAAAAAGATGAGGACTCCACACCACACATAGCATTTCAACACCAAGCTCCAGCACAGCATGCAAGTCAGGTTTTAACAAACTCAGCATCAGAAGAGGTTTTGTACCAGCAACTACCTGTGCCTTTGCTCCAAAGAGGAGCTGTTCAAGCCTGCTTTCCTGGAGAGCAGTGTTTCTTGTTGTCCCTTTCCTCAGACCCAACTGGTCCTTGGCACATGTGAGGCAGTTGAAAGGACAGGCTGAACAGATTGCTTGTTAGGCAACCCAACAGCAAAAGGAGAAGCAGGTCTATGACACAGAACTAGCATGAAACCTTACATTGTGGTACCTGTCCTGGAATCAGACACGTGCCTACAGCAGCAGAGAAATGCATCTCCAGATAACAAAGCACAACACTGAGCACAGCTGGGGAAGAAAAACTAACTCAGCAGGGAGCATACAGAGAAACACCATTTAAGGGAGGGAAAAGTCTCTCAGGCTAAAAATGTTACACCTCTTGATCATAAAACGTCAAAAAGTCTCTGGCACAGCCCCACCTCCTGGTACCACAGAGCTTGACATGCACTAAACTGGATTTCTGTTTCCAGCAAACCTCAGGCTGGCCAATGCCTATTCCAAATAGGGTGGACTCCAGGACTGACCATCCAAAGTAGGGGCTGCATGGGATCGAAGCCACCTGGTGTACAAGGTAAAGGGGGTGTTAATATAACACGTTAGATGACCTAAAGTGTAGCAAAGTCCAGGAGGTACCTATAACCATGCTACCATCACCAGGGACTGCACACCCTAGACTCACTCAGACTGTCTATCACAGGCATTCACCCTGCAAGTCGCTGTCAGGTACTGACAAATCTGCCAGCAGGAATTGCTGTGCCAGTTTTATATGCAGTGCTGAAACAAATTGCCACATGCACCGTCTTCATGGGCATCACAGGCAGTGACCACAGAGCACTCACCACTTTGTTACCTTTGCTGCCTAAATATGACTAGTCGAGACTAGAGTTAGGCTGTTCAGGCTTACAAAGCAAAGATGTCACACACGCCTGGTAATACACAATACTTCCAGGTCTGTGTTTCCAGGAATTATCTGAACAAGAAAAGAGTTACCCTGAAACCTAAAGGAGACGCCTTATTTCAGGAAAACGAAGTACATTTTAAATACAAATCAAAAGCGACTACTACTACCCTCAGAGCGTACCAACAACGTCTGTGGAAGAGAGAAGTGGGAAAGGATGGGTTGATGAACCCAAAGGCAGGCCTATGTAAAAGCAATTTTCAGAAGGTGGAGGTGAGCATAGTTGGGACAATTTGAAAGGGAATCAAATACAATTTTAAGTGGAGGGGAAAGAGTAAGGTGAATCTGTGAGGGGGTGTGATAGGAAGGCAGAGCACCAGAGAGACAGAAAAGACCATCAAAGGCAGCAGCGAGGAATACCTGCTCTGAAGAGCAGCAGGGTACCAGAGGGGGATTTACAGGATGAATATCTCTGCACGGAGATTCTTTCCCACTCTAGCATGCATGGTCACAGGATCTATGAAGGACGATGCAAAGCAGTCCTGTTGCTGTTGCTGCCTCCCATCTGAATGCCTGAGAGAGCCACATCAGCGTGGCCTGTGAGCATGCAGTGGGGTGCAGCTGCCTGGGATGTGAACACCACTCACAGTCACTCACTTGTAACTGCAGTTCTCTGAGCAGTCTAGCACATGTGCCCTTCACCTCCCAGTCCTGCACTCTGTGAGTTGCTGCAGCTTAGAGGAACATAAGATGTGCCCTTCCCTCTCCCCCTGTGCGTGAGCCACCTGGGAACACCAGGCACGGGAACACCCATGGGGGCTGCAAAGAGAGCCCCGACTCTGGGGGCATAGGCCTGGAGTCTGTGTGCACCCACGGGCAGAGGAGGCAAAAAGACAAACACTCAAAGCAGAAAACAACCAAACAATCACTTGTCACGTCACTGAAAATTACTAGGAGGATGCTTAAAACTTAAAAACTCACTGATTTATCTTATAAATATTTTCTGACTTCTTTAACTAATCAAGACTCGCAACACCTTCCCCTCTCCCATGCCATTATAAGAAATTCCAGAAAATAGGTATTGGACATAAAAAAGTCCATGGACATGGAAAACAACCCCAATCAACCCAGACAGCTTGGGGAGAAGGAAGTGTACCTAGCAGGATGCTTGTTGGCTTCCCCCATGCTCAGATGCTGATTGCACTCAGTTTTTTGTGCTGTCTGCTGAGGCTGTAAGGTCTCAGCAGCAAGAGCAAAGTGCACACCCTGATCCCAAGCAGGTCCTGGGTGAGCCACAGATGAGGAAACAAAATTGGGACCAGCACTCCAAATGGAGAAGATGGCTGCTCATACGCAGTACAGCAGGGCAAAGAGCTGTGGTGGCATCAGGATTTTATTTTGGAGAACTGGATCCCTCTAGTGAAGCACTTAGTGCAGCCTCAGCACAAAAGGATGTGAGCTACTAGCAACTCTTGCCCTGGAGTTTGCACACAGATCTTAAGAACAAATACGAAAACTTTGCTTCCAGGCAGGAAATCCCTTTTAGCACACCTTTCTGATTTACACCAATGCTTGATACACACCACATGTGTCCTCTCCTTCCTTCACCTACATTCACAATGGTCCTGTTCCACATTTAAGTGATGAAAAGTTAAGACCTGTGGTTACAACTTCTATGAAAAGCTTCATTTTGAAGGCTGCTACATTTCAATTTTATTGCCATGAGGAAAACTGAAAAAAAAACCCCAAAATATTTCAGTGCTTCCTTAACATGAAAGCTGTTGTGAAGACATTTAATAAGTAAGTGTAAGTTTTCTCCTGCAAGCTGCTGAAATATTGAAAGGGGGAAAATTTATTCTTACAAATGTTTTGTATGAGTCCCATTCAGAATTTTAAGCAGGACACTTAATTTCTACTGTACAAGGTGTCCGTGGCAAGTCTGGTCAGCATATTTTCCTGAAGTGCATCTCAGCAGGAAGAGCTTACAACAACCCCCTTCGACTAAGATTTGTTACAAGAAGAAAAACAAGGAATAACATCCGGATTGCCCCAGCTAAGAGACCAAGTGAAAGATGGAGCACAAAAACTTACCCACCTGCCTGCGTGTGGGAATAGAGGGACATTCATCTCACAGAGATCAGATGTTATGTGGGGAAACAGCGGGAGCGAGAGCCATCAGAAAACTGGCAAATGCATCTGCTTTTTCCATTCAGGACTCTGTTGCTGACTAGATCTCTGCAAAATTTCCTCTGTTCCACAGACCTACCCAGTGGGATCTGTCTGGCATTAATTGGCCTTCAAAATTACTTATGGAAAAATCTTAAGCTAATTTTTGTAACTCGTTGAGTAAGAAAAAAACCCTTGTTTCTTAAAAAAAAAAAAAAAAAAAAAAAGAAAAAAGAAAAAAGAAAAAAAGTAAGCAGGAGAAAAAAGATCAATAAATTCTTGCATGTGGACATGATATTCTGCTTCTTAAAAGAAATGCCTTAGGATGGAGATGTGGCCCTAACTTTTCTACGCAGTTTCTTTGTGTGAATTATGGGCCGCGAAAGGTGAAAGCCCTTTGTGTACTGAGGTCCGATGGGGAGAAGGGCAGACGGCGAAGAAGAAGGGAGCAGAGGAGAGGCAGGGGCCAGGCGGTGACTTTGGAAAGAGCTCGGATGGCCGAGCGGTTCGGAGGGGGAGCAGCCCCGGCCGCGCACCAGCACGCGGGGACCGACAGCCAGCAAGCCCGGAGGGGCAGCGGGGAGCCCAAGGGGCTGCGGCGGGCACAGAAACGCGCACAACGGCGAGGTCCGAGGGGAAGGGCAGGGCTCCCGAGAGGCCCGGGAGAAGAGCGGGACAGGGTGGGCACAGGCATCCCGGGGCTCCGATGTCCGGCCCCCGCCGAGAGCGGCGGCAAAGTCTCCTCTGCGGCCAGCGCTGCCCGCTCGGGGCGCGGGGGCACGGGGAGACGAAGGACGCAGCGGGGCGGGGGATATGAAAAGTCCCGCTCCCCAGAGCTGGTCTTTTGTTCCCGGGGGCCGACACCCGCCGAATCCACCGGCAATGGTGGTGGGGGGGGGGGGGCTCCGCTGAGCTGCTCGGCTCCCCTTTCTCGGGAAAGAAAGGGTACGGGAATTCTCCCCTGCCCGGTGCCGGCGGCAGCGTGCCCGGGCGCGACACGGCCCCGCCGGGCTCGGGGAGAGCGGGGCAGGCGGAGCGGGACCGCTCGGCTCCCGCAGCCCCCCGCTGCAGCGCCCGCCCCCCGCCCCGGCCCCGGGGCTCACCGTCCTCGTAGTTCTTGAGGTAGTAGTCGGGGCCGGGCCCGCCGCGGCTCTTGGCCGGGTTCTTCACGTTGTGGAACTGCAGAAAGTCCGTCCTCTTGCCCGCGAAGCGCAGGAAGGCGGGGGCCAGGCCCCGCGCCAGGGTCACCAGCCGCCGGGAACTGGGGAGAGGAGAGAGAGAGGGCTGAGGAAAGCCGCGGGCCGGCCCTCGCTTCCCCAGTACCCCCAACAACCGGGGACCACGGGGCTCGGGGACGCGCCGTTGCCCTGGCGGGCCCCGTTGCCCCGCCCGGGGCGGTGCGACGCGGTACCACCGGCTGCGGGCTCTGCGCCGGCCGAGCAGCGCGGCCCCGGAGAGGGGAGCCGCCCCGCCCGCCGGTAGTGGCCCGGAGGCCGGCGGGCCCGGCTCCCCTCCGTCCCGCCGGCGCCCCCGGACAAGTGCAGCGGCGTCCAGGAGGCAGAGGCACTCAGCGCCATGCGGGACCGTGCCGCGGGCCGAGCCGCCGGGGAGGGGAGAGCAGCGGGGAGGGGAGAAAAGCGGGAGCCGTCCCGGCTCCACTTCGTTCGCGCCTTCCCGCATCCTCGCCCTGCTCCTTCCTCGGCTGCCGAAAGGACTCTCGGAGCGGGCGTGCGGAGGAGACCCGCTCTCCCTCCCCGACTTACCCAGCAGGGAGAAGGCTTTCTGGCCGTCCCAGCGCCTCCAGGCCGCGGCCGCTCCGCACCGCCGGTGGAGCCCAGCGCAGCTGCAGCCCGGCTCTGCCCCCCGCGCAGGGCTGGAAGTCCGGGGAGCGGAGGGCTCAGAAGACCTGGCCGACACCCGCTCTCTGCCCGTCGGGACCCGGGGAAGGCTCGGCTCGGCTCGGCAGGCGGCCCCGTTCCTGCTGTTGGTTTTTGTTTGATTTTGATATTTTTTTTCCCCTGTTCTGCCTCGGCCCCGTGTTGTGCTTTTTGCAGAGGAGCGGTTGCTGGAGCGAGGGGAGCACGACATTTTTGCAGTCATAACTGATAACTCTCCGAAATGCTTTCTCCATTGCAAACATGTGCATCTTAATGGAAACCATGGCCTCGCTCCCTCCGTCACAACAAGCGCCGCCAGCAGCGCGGAGCCCGGCAGGGCTGGGCGGCGGGGCCGCCGGGGCACCCCGCGGGCGGCGTGGGGAGGGCGCCGGGGGACTCCTGCCTTACCTTAAGAAATCGAGCCAGCCATCATGAATGATGGAGGGGTCCAGCTGCAGGGAGAGGAAATTCTCACTGATTATCCTGACAGGGCTCTTGGTGTTGACATCAAGGAGAATGAGAGTTCTTCCCTTCACACCTGGATGTTTCTCCACCGGCAGTGCTCTCCTGTCCCCAGCCTGGGAGGGCAGCGAGAAGGTGGCCATGAGGGCCAGCCCAGGTGCCATCAGGGCTAAGAGCCCTGGGGGGCAGGAGCTGGGACAGGGCATGCCGGAGAGCAGGAAACCCCTAATTAACTCGCTGTCTGCAGGGGCTCGCTGGTGGCTAATTGTCCTTATCTAAAGTGTGGGGCGCTCTGCCTTTTTTTGCAATGTTTTGGTGTTGGTGGAGGGGAACTCACGCCCCTGACCAGCCTTTCTCGCAGCCGGTGCCAAGACTCCTTGCAGCCAGCACCGCCCCTTTAAGAGATGCAGGCTCCAGACATTTTTAACTTTTTGAAGGTAAGGGGAGGCTCCTGGTTTAACCCCCTCGGCTCGGGGCCCGTCGCAGCCCCGCCAACACCGAGCTTTCGCTTTGCGCCGGCTCCGGCGGACGTTTTCGGCGGCGGGAGCTCCCGCACCACGCGAAAGCGGGACGGAGTCGGGACACCGAGACACCGGGGAGCTCGGGACGGGGGCCGGAGCACGGGGGCCGGCCAGCACGGGCGAGATGGTCGCCGGCTGCAGGAACAACAGAGACGGTAAGGCAGCGAGGACGGCCCTGGCTGGGGAAAGGGGGGTGGGGTGTAATCACCCCGAAAAAAACCCCAAACACTACCTGCAGTAAGAGTTAGTTCCAAATCGCGCCGGGACCCGCGGTGCCGGGTGAGGCCCTCGGGGCTGAGCGCTGGAGGCTCCGCGGGACCCGACGGGCGCAGCGGGGCTGGGGGCCGCCAGCGCCCCGGAGCTCGGGCGCGACACTCTCGCTGGGCACTGCCCGAAGCTGAGGCTCAGCCGGTCCTCGCACGAAGGCCATCGGGCACTGCGGGGAACCGGAGCACGGGAAATCGAGCCGCTGGTCGCTCTTTCCCGCCTGCCTCCGGCCCCATCGGTGTTCGACCAGCGGCCGGGAAAGGAGAAGGGCGGCAGCAGCGGCGCCTGGTGTGGAAACGTCCGAATCGGGGATGCAAAGGACAACACAGTTTGATGGCACCGACGACGACCCCGTGCCGGGGCCAGCCCGAGGTCGCTGACTCCAGGACGGACCGTGGCAGGACGGACAGGGCTCGGCGCACCGCAGAAGGGCAGGTGGCTGCGGTTGTCAGCGCTGGGCGCAAGGTCGTGGCACCAGGCCAGGGATCGGTGGCGGCTGCGGACAATCCCGGGAACTTTAGGGAATATCCACCCGAATCGGACATTCTTTCCGCCAGCAGCCGCTTTCCGGGCAAGCCCCCGAACTCCCGCAAGCAGTTTGCGACCTCCGGGACACGTAACGCGCCCTTACCTGGGCCCTCCGCCGCCGTGGCCTGCCCCGGTTCCCGCGTCGCCCAGGCCCTGCGGTGCCGCTGCCCGGCGCGGCGACGGAGGGCTGAGGGCGGGAGGAGCGCTGAGCCGGGCCAGGTGCGGTCCGTCGGGGCCCCGCAGCCCCGGGGATGGGGCGCCCGCAGCACCATCTGCTGGTGAGGGGCCCGGCGCGGCGGGGGAGCCCGCACCCACCTGCGGACACCCCCGCGCCGCGGTCGGGCGGTACCGGGGCTGCGGGCGGGAGCACGGCATCGGCAGCGAGGCGCAAATCTCGCCGCAAGAGTGGGCCGAGCGCCGGGCACCCGCCAGCCGCGCCCGGGGGATCCGGGGGGTCGGGTATGAGAGGCCCGGGCAGCCGGATCAGGGGCGCTCCGAGCGCTGTCCCGGCAGAGCTCCCCCGGGAGAAGCCTCTCCAGCTTCTCCCGGTGTCCGTGCGGAGCTACTTGCGCGCCCCGATCGCCTCAGCCAGGGCCCGAGAGGCGGCGGGAGCGGACACGGTGACCCGGCGGCGAGTCCCGGAGCTCGGTGCCCTCGGCGGGTCCCGCACAAACGAGAGGCACTCGGGCCTGGGCCCCGGGGAAGTCCGCGGGCAGCGCTATCTCCCGTGGAAATCTCCACTCCCCTTGTCTCTCTGCCCCACGAAACGCTTCAAGACAAGAGGGGCAGCCATCCCTGCCAGCCCCGGGTCACTCAGGCAGGCGCTGCGGCCGTACGGAGCCGCCCTGGTAACGCGTGGGGGAGGATGAAACATACCTCTGGCACTGCTAGGGGTGAGCAGGGAATACACAAACTAGGATTTGTCGTGAAACCATCCCGCCAAGGCAGAGATGGCAGCAGGGCTCCAGCGCGCCTGGGAAGAGGCTGCCGAGGGCAGCTCAGGCTCACCCAGAGCAGCAAAAGGGTGCCCGGGGCAGCGGGCTCTGAGCGCCGGAATAAGTAAGGGGATCCGGGGAAAAGAGCTGTGCAATTTCAGCTGTGCAAAGCCCTGGCATCCCGGGACAGGAAGAAGGCAATTTAAGCTTGGAAATTTGTGTTCGGCTGCAAACACTTCTGCCGCGGTTTGCAATAGCACTTAAAACTGACCCAGTACCTAAAGCTTCAGAAGCTGTGCAGTTTTTTGAGTCATCTCCAAATGAGGAACAGGAGTTTTTAAATTATCTCGTTGTTTTTAATTTTTTTTCTATGTTATCAGAAGATGTGAGCAAGGCTTCAGGGGTATTTTTTGTGGCTGCAGGCCGAAATTTTGTATCATGCCTCCCACCAAGGATGGCTCTATTTTCAAACAAAACTCCAGTGCGTTCTGTAGTAAAAGACAGGGGGAAAAAACAAACAAAAACGAAACAAATTTTCCAGTTTAACCTCTTCTATATATACTTTTTCCTTACAAACACACCACTTCGGAAGAGAAATGTGTTTATTCTGAAACGTTCCCCACAATTAGTCTCTGCTTTGAATGCAAACTCCGGATGCAGTGAAGCCACTTATCTGCGGAGATATCACCAACAACATTAAACAGCAGGGAAAGAGGCAAAAAACCTCCCAGATGCCGGAGTCAAGTTCCAGATTCTGGGAATACGACGTTAAAGGGAATATTCACTTACCTGTCTGAGCTTTCCAAACCAACACCGGGAGCCTGCCCAAATCCTGTACCCTCGGAAATACAATTACACCCCACTTTACATCTGACTCCAGCAGCGGCAAGTTCATTCTAAAAATAAAGCGGTTTGGGCTTTTTGTTTGTTGGCCTGTTATTCAATAAATTGTACGCTTGCTACAGAAACCCTTTAAACGCTAAAAAAAATCCTTGGTTATCGGCGAGCGCTGGGGCAGCAGCGGAGGCGCGGGGAGTCCCGAGCTGCGAGGCCCGGGAGCTGCCGCTGCCGCCCGGCGCAGCTCGGGGATGGCCCGGGAACCGCAAAGGGGGGCCACGGCCACCTCCGCCCCAGCCACGCACACCAGATCGGAGGTATCTCAATTTACACCAGCTGCGACCCTGGCTCGCCGTCCGCAGGGGCGGTGAAGCGATGGTCCTTTCTTGTATTACGATAATTACTTTAGAAAGCCTGACTCACATAAAAAGTATCTATAAAGATTTACTCGCGGTTTTGTCAATTTCGAAATAGGTTTCGCCGTTTTCCATCTACTCTAAACTTGCTGGTTTTAATCTCCAAAACAGTCATTGGAAAAGAAAACCGGGGGAGGAGAAGCATTTCTATAAAGAGCTTAACCAAAGCACATTAAATATTTTCCCAACATCACCAAATAAACAACAATCCTCCAGCTCCCTATAAACTATTTAAAGCATGTCATATCATCTCTTCTGCTCTTGCCAATGTACTTTCCTTTCAATTTATAAGCTGATTAGAGCAGGGGCCTGTCTTTTTGTATATATTTGCAAAATGTTTGGCACCCTTTCAGTCAGTTGCAGTTCACAAACACTTAAAACTGCATTTAACTTCATTATTATAGGTAGTCACTTTGATTTTTCCTCCTTTTTGTAGAGCTACTGCCTGTGAAAGTGTTTCTTGTAAATGGTCTGAGCAGTTCTTGAAGGTTTTCAACAGAGGAAACCTCTTCAGATGGAAAAAAAGAGAGAGAGAGAGAGAATAAAAACACAACGGAAATCTAAACTCAGATCTCAGGCTGTACAAATTGGCCAAAAAGAAAATGAGGGAAATCTCCTTAGGAGGAACATTTTTAGTTCACTAAAAGATAAACTTTACTCATAAATGATGAAAGTTATTATCATCAGAGGATGTCCTGTACCAAACAAACCTCCATTAGGCTGGGAAGGATAAAACAGGCTAGACAGCCCTTTTTTAAAAAAAAATCATCATGTCTTTGATTCCCAAGATATCAACCATGTCTGTTTCTGTAGTGCTGTCAAGTAAATCTGAGTTATGGATGCTCTAAAAGAAGCCAGCAAGGAGAAAATTCAGCAAGTGAAAATTAAGAGTGTTATCCATACTTCACAAAAATACACTTTCTTTTCAGGCACTTAAGCTCCTGCCCTGTACCATGGCACGACAATTTCTTAGAAGAGCAAGACCAGTGAATGTGGTAAAGCTGTGATCATCAGAACATGCAATTGCATGACAGATTCTTTTTACTGAGCTTTTTACTCTTTCTGCAGTGCAGTGTCCATCATTTTCACCACAAGAGCCTTAATGTCTGGAATGCAACCTCCTAAAACTGCCAGTGCCTCAAGGTGGGTGTCGCACAGTCTGAACTCCACTGCTGAAACCATTTTCTAGTGTGTTTATGTATCATGTCTAACCTGATCAAACAGACAGAGGACAGTTGCTTGATTTAATACAGTATCCACATATTGCTCTTTAATGTAGGTGACCTGGGAAGTTCTGTAAAAAGCAAATACCTCTGTCTGAGCTAGAAGGACTGGCTGGCTAGGGAGCTCAGCCACAGCAGGAGGAAAGAAAGCCTACTGAGAGAGCTTCCTCCCTCCATACGTGCAAAAGGCAAGGCATCGATCAAAACCAACTGCCTGGTCAGGAAAAACACAGTTGGCAATGTTGTCTTTGCATTTTTGCCAGCGTGAACGGAACACAAACTGGTATTTCCAAATCTAGCCATAGGAAAATAGAGCATGTTTCTCCTGGAGTCAATCTCTACTCACTAGCTGCATAACGAAGAAACTGTAAAAAAAAAAAAAGAAAAAAAAAAAAAGGCACGGGGGACAGGGACAAAAAAGAAAGCACTGGTGCCATAAAGCTTGTGAGTGTGGGCTCTCCCTGGGTGCACACCACAAAATGAAACTGGGAGGATGAAATGGAATTTTAGGCAGCTACTGTTCAATGATTTTTTTTTAAATTTTTTTTTTTTTTACTTTTTGTAACATGATTTCCATTTCTGTGAGAAGTTAGATACCATGTACTCTGCTGGAATAAACAGCATTTATTGTTTTCCTTAGTCTGCCTCATTGTTTTTCTTTATCTGACTAATTTGATGCATGGTCTCAAAAATATTCTGACAAGTCCAAGGTCAGAATGGTCCTGCATATTTATCCATGGAGAGAACTTGTGAAATCCCAAAGGGTTCAACTCCCAACAGGATTTTTGAGCTCCCTGAAAGACTGAGATGCATGATTTCCACAAAGCTGTAGGGACTGGTCTGGGGGTTCAAACCAGGTGCCATCTCAGCAGACAGAAATCCCCTTTGCCCAGTGCCTCTTCAGCAAGCAGGAAAAAATCCACACAATGACTGAGAACATTTCAGTGTACAACAACGCCCTTGGACAGAGAATGGTCTTTGGCTCCATTAACTTCTCTGTACTCATCAATGGCCAGGTCTGATTTCACTTTTGTCTTTCATATCTTGAGAAGCAGCAAATGTGGCAGCAATTTGTCACAGTCAAAGAGATCCAGAGCAAAAACTCAACAGTGAGACTGGAGCTCTGCAGTGTTCTGAAGACCACTATAGCCTTGGAAACCTTTTCTTTAAACTGAGCCCAGCCCTGAGGAGCAGAGAAATGTGTAGAATTATCCCGGTTTCACATCATCACGTGAAAAAGAAAGAGAAGTGAATATGCCAATTTTACAAGCCTGAGAATGAATGCAAGAGAGTATTTGTCCCACCATCTGGGGGAGATGATAGAGGTGAAGGAAGAGGGAATATGAGGGGGATGGTAAAATTTGACTGAGACCTTCTATTTTTCTGGAGGGATGCTTCACATTCCAGCAGCAGAAATGGAGGAAGCGGACATGAGAATTAGATCAGAGAGGGGAAGTAGGAAGATGGATGAAGTGCAAGACTGGAGGAGCAAACGAGTCAATTACGAAAAAGAGGAAGGAACTGTGTGCAGAAATCAACGAGGAGATGGAGCTCAGGGGAAGAAACAGCAGCCAAAATGCTCTCAAATCAGAGATGCTGCTGGGGTGAGAGAGACAGAAAAGAATTGGAATATTTCAGGTAATGATAAAATTGTAAACCCCTGTCCTCTGTATTTTTTTGCACATGGCATCTCTGTCACCAGCTCTACCCAGAAAACTGAGCATGGCCCTGCTACAGACAAAGACAGAAGAAATCAGCTATGTCAAAGCTGCAAACTGTTGGTGTGCATTAGAGAAATCAGAAGCAATGCATGAAACTCATGGTTAGAGAGCAAGAGGAGAAAACTATGGGTCATGCCTGAAAATCAGACAAGTAGCTGAAGTAGAAATACAGTAAAATGCCCAGAAGGAAAAAGCAGATTAGGAGGCTCAGAAGAGAGCACCACTGAATGAGGAGAAAAGGCCAGAGGTACATCAGTGACCTGTACTCATAGAGGAGGAGGAGACTGGCTGATGCCAGATAGACTTTAAACCAAATACTCTGCTTTCATTGCCCAGAAAACCTCTCAAATAAATCTAGAAAAAGCAATGTTCTTTCAGCACGAATTCCAGAGCCCTTGCAGCAAGTCATCCTCATCTCAGCATCTCAGCATTGCTTAAGGGCTGGCATATCTGCAGAAGTGAGGGGCGAGGTGCAGAATCCCTAACATGGGCACAGAAGTTTATTGCCCAGGAAAAAAAATGCAGGGAACGTGCATATATTCACAGCACAGACATCTTTGTCCTTTCTACCATGGGCAACTAGGTGTTGCTTTGTATCTTCTCCCTTCACAGCTTTCCTTCTGTTAGTCCTTTAGTAACAGCAACAATGGGGAAAGCTAAAAATAAAGCTATATAAGCAATGTAATAGGCATGCAATTGCATGTCTATTTTCCTTGAAAAAATGATGCTTTATTTCCTGTTCAATGGAAAATACAGTTTGATGTTACAACTATTAGGTTTTGACTGAATGCAGAAATTTGACTGAAACAATGACATTTCCCCCTGTATTTACTATTACCATATGTCACTGATTATATATTTAAGTTGCAAAAATGAATTAAATTTCATGGCTTCCTCAAGCTAGATTCTCTTGGAATGGACTGTCTTTTGTTATTAACCAAAATGCTTGGAAAACAGTTTAAATCAAAACAGCAGACTTTTGGTATCATTTCAGGAGAAAAAAAATGGTTATCACAAACCAAGTGCTTAACACATCATCATCCAGAAGGCTGGGTAAAGCCTTGCAAAGCTGCAGCAACCATGGCCAGGATAGAGAAAGGGGGTTAATTAACACCACAGACTTACAGACTTAGAGATGGAAAACAGGAGAAAGGAAAAAAAAGACACTGTTTGAAGCTCTCTTGCCCGGGGTCTTATTCCTTCTGCTTCTGAAGTTATCATGTATCCCACAGCACAGTGCTTATTTCAGTTACTTAGGAAAAGTATCTTCTCTAAACTGGCTACAGAGCATTAGTGACAATCGATTCCACAAGAAGCCAGCCTTGTCCTTGCTAGATTTCCTCCTGCTTTCTGGGGAGAGAAAAAAAAAGGGTATTTTTTACTCCTTCTGTTTCCCATCATGATTTGGATTGCTAACATTTCTATCCCCACTAGGAGTCCCTGGTGGCTCCTGGCCTTTTTCTAGAGGACCAGCAGAGAACAGAGCCCCTGGGCTCCCATCAACCAGGAAGGAAGTGAATTGCAACCTGCAGCCGCCTGCACTCTGATTTCAGACCTTAAAGTCAAGGTCATGTAAAGAGATTTTAGGAAACTCCCCATGTGCATGCTTCCCGCGTGCTCTACGTCCTGTCTAGACCTGGACAGATAGAGCTGGAAGAGGACAGTGGTGACTAGAGAAGTCACCACTGGCAGGTTTGTGGATATTGCAGGCTGTGACACAAGCTGCAGAGAGATCTCAGTGGTGGCAGATATTGTGTAAAGCAGGACCTGAGCAGCACTGGCAGTGGAAATCAAGTTGTCATTCCTAACTGAAGAGTTAGGGAAGAACAGGTAAAAGAAATAGGGTTCAGCATAAAATATGCTGTGCTTGCTGAAAGATTCACCAGGCAGGATACAGCCAGGACAGGCCTCAGTGAGAACATTGCAAATTCATATCATACTTTGCCAAAGACTCAATCAATTGAGCATGTGCTAAAGCTTAGTTTGTTTTGTCTTATTTGGAGCTTTGGAAGATATTTCCTATCTTGACTCATTGAACACACTCCAACCACACACCTGCAACTTCTGGAGTGCATCCTCTCAGCAAGAGGCTGGCTAGCACGTCGTCACTTATGCAGGGCAAATCCTACTGAAAGCACATCAGACCACAGCTTTCACTCCAGTTTACTTTTACATGTAGCACATGTAAGCTAACATCTGGCAAGAACACAACTATGTCCTGATCGAGATGGAGCTCATAGTAACAGATGGTGTTTGATACTGCAGGACCAGAGAGGATCTACCTTAAACTGAGCATTATTCCTCTTCTGAGTGTTTACGCCCTCTGGCCACATCTTTTTCTGAGTGGAGCCACTGTCACTATGGCTTTGCAGTCCCCTCAAGACCAAATACACTCTCAACCTGCATGTCACTGCCTAGTCCTAACTTCCAGGTGATTTTGCTCCCACTGAGGCATGTCAGCACATGAAGCAGGGTGCTGATGCAATCATTACATTGTACATCAGTATGACATGAGGTTAGCAACACCCTGAACCAGACAGTGCCTCCAGTGAAACTTTCTCTCTGGGCTCACAGTAGCTCTACCTGCAGGCACGCAAGCAGCACGGGTAGTTACCAATCTAACAAGCAACATCTGCCGCCTATCTGGGGGCAAAGCACCGAAAAGCCAGCAAAGAGCAGCTTACAGTGCCAGCTCCTCAACACTGAGATTTTCATTCTAAAGGGAAAAGCGTTCAGAAGAGAAAATCCAGCACCAATTCGAACGTTGCTGTGACTCTGGAAGATACAAGGTGCGACCAACTGACTCTGCAGCTTTACACTGTTACTGGCCGCTATTTTTTTTGCCAGAGCTTTATTTTGCCAGTAAAATTGCGGAGAGAGATTGCCACCTTGTGGTTCCTCCTCCTGCAGTGCCATATTTTTTTCACACTTTTTCTAAGCTAGACCAGTGGTTTCCAAACCGCTGTCCAAGGATTTCTAGTGACAAGGGTACTATGGACAAGAATACTTTCCAAATACTTGATTAACTAATAAAGCATGCCTGTAATTCACAGTCTCCAGTTTCTATATTGAGAAACTGATCACTAGAAAACCTTCCAGGACCCTAACTTGCAAGTTGATAAATATGAGTAACTACTGGCATGGGTACACAGCTCCCAAACAGCAATACAAAATGCTATGGCAGTGATACACAAAACCAGACCATCCTTACAATATTCTCAGCACCAAGAAATCCACGAGACATTCAGGGCTGATGACAGCCCGCCATTTCTAAAATAGGGGGTGATCTCAGACAGTACGTCCCACAAGGTCCTAATAAGGAAGGAGCAGCCATGTGCTCATCCCCAGCACCTTGCAGATAGGAAGGCAGGAGCACGCTCTGCTGGTCCCTAGTCACGCTGGGTACCGCTTAGGGCAGCTTGTGAGATCTGTCCCGCAGGTACTATAACTTGGGGCAAGGTCTGCACAGGTAGGTTACCCATTGGCTCTTCCATCAATCATGCCTGGGTAGAGCACCAGGCAATATTTCCCCAGTGGTACTAAGGGGGAGTTAGAAAGTGGAAGATCAGCAACAGTTTGTGAAGGAGCACACAGCCCCCTGTGAACACCCAGTGAATTCATCACATTTGGAAAAAAATTAGCTGGCTCTCCCAGAGAGAGAAGAGTCTCTCCTAACACAGAAAGGAGCACAGATCCCCCGGTAGCTTTTCATGCCTGTATGCCTGCTGACATACTGACACAGAAAGTGACCTATTTTCATGGGAGCAATAATGAGTGAATAATCAGAATTTTTCGGGCACTTCCTTCGCCTCCATGACATTTTCTAGCTTCCTGCTTAGCCACTACTGAGCTTGTTGCACTTGTAAGCAACTTTTTTCTAGTTCCTCAGCCTCGTTTCAAGGCTGTCATGAATGTTGGTCCAGAGAAGACACAAAAGTTTCAACAGTCTCTAAGTGCATTCTTGAGCACATACTTCTGAAGCCGATAAACCCCAGCAACATTCCCCCTCAGGTCTAGACATGAGAATAAATGTAGTTACTGTGTGGTACATTTGTTTCCTAGAAAGACTGCGAATCTACCGACTATCCACCCCCCATGAAAAAAAAAAAGCCCAACCAACCAACCAAAAAAGTCAAACCACTCCCACGGGAAGAAGGGAAATTAATTTGAACTGAAAAGGTGAAGAGTAAGGCCTCGGCAGATAGCAGAGGGAGGCTGACTGCAAATTCCAGCTCCAGAGACTGCTGGCAGAAGCCCTTCAGGAAACGCCGACCGCACAGGGCAGGGGAGGCGCAGCCCCCGCACCGCAAGCCACAGGCAGGGTACCCGGGATGACACCGGGAGGCAGAGCGGCCGCGGATGGCTGGGGCAGAGCTGGCTGCTCGGGTCCGCAGCCCACTCGGGCTGCCAGGGGTGGGAGCTGCCCCGTATCACCGGGAATGGGCTCCGGGGTAGATCCGCCAGCGTCTCACCAGATGCGGAGAGTGCCGTCCGCCGCGGGGATGCTCCCGCACGGGCCGTGCGGGGCGGGCGGGCCAAACCCTCGGTCCCCCGCGTAACGTCCCGGTTGGCGGCCCCGCTCCGCCGGCCCCTCCCGCCGGGGCGCCGCAGGCCGGCTCCCGGTCGCACGTGGCGCGGCGGCCGCCCGCCCCCCGGCCCACGTGTGCCGCCGCGCCGCGCCGTGCAGTGCCGTGCCGTGCCGTGCCGGCTCCCCGCTGCAGTCCCGGGGCGGCGGGCGGGCGCTGCGGTGCCGACACAGCGGCATGGCGGCGGCAGCGGGCCCGGGGCGCGGCGGCAGCGGCGGCGGCTGGGGCCGGAGCCGGGGCGCCGTGCTGCTGCTCTTCTTCTCTCTGTCGCCGCGGCCGCCGGCCGGGGCCGCCTGGCTGCTGGGGCTGCGGCCCGAGGACACGACGCCGGGCCGGGTGTCTCTGGAGGGCGGCGCGGTGCAGGCGGCGGAGGGTAGCCGCTTCCTCCTGCGCCTCTACTTCCAGCCGCCGCCCGAGGGGAACGGCAGCCGCGGGCCGGCGGGGGAGCGGGAGCCGCGGCTGGTCTTCATCGAGGAGGCGGCGGCGGGGAGCACGGCGACGCGGGGCCCGGCGGAGCGGTGCCGGGAGCGCAGCGCCTGGGCCTCGGACGTGGAGGTGGTGGGGCCGCTGCGCTCGGGCGGTGCGGCGGGCTCGGCGCTGGCCGAGGTGCGGGTGCGGGAGCCGCGCAAGGGCGAGGCGGCGGCGGCGCCGGGCGGGCGGCTCTTCTCGCTGTGCGCCTGGGACGGGCGGGCCTGGGCGCACCACGGTGCGGCGGGCGGCTTCTTGCTGCGGGTGCAGCCGGCCACCCCGCCGCTCGGCACTTGGCTGCTGCCGCTGCCCGAGGCGGGCTGGCTGCGGGCGCTGGGCGCCCTGCTGCTGCTGGGGCTGTCGGCGCTGTTCAGCGGGCTGCGCCTCTCGCTGCTCTCGCTGGACCCGCTGGAGCTCCGCGTCCTGCGGAACAGCGGCTCGGCCGCCGAGCGGGAGCAGGCGCGGCGGGTGCAGGCGGTGCGCGGCGGCGGCGGCACCTACCTGCTGTGCACGCTGCTGCTGGGGCAGGCGGGGGCGAACGCGGCGCTGGCCGGCTGGCTCTGCGCCTCGCTGCCCGGCGGCGGGCCGGCGGCGGTGGCCGGCGGGCCGCGGGGAGCGCCCTGGCTGCCGGTGCTGCTGTGCACCGCCGCCGTCTTCCTGGGCGGCGAGGTGCTGCCCTACTCGGTGTGCTCGCGGCACGGGCTGGCCATCGCCTCCCGCACACTCTGCCTCACCCGGATGCTGATGCTGGCCGCCTTCCCCCTCTGCTACCCGCTCAGCCGGTTGCTGGACTGGGCGCTGCGGCAGGAGCTCAGCGTCTTCTCTACTCGGGAGCGGCTGCTGGAGACGCTGCGCGCCGCTGGCCCCCACGGCGACCTGGTGCGAGAGGAGTTGGCCATGGTGCAGGGCGCCCTGGAGCTGCGCACCAAGGTGGTGGAGGATGTGCTGACACCGCTGGCCGACTGCTTCATGCTCCGGGCCGATGCCGTGCTGGACTTCGCTACCGTCTCCGAGATCCTGCGGTCTGGCTACACCCGCATCCCAGTCTATGAGGGTGACCGGCGCGACAACATTGTCGACCTGCTCTTTGTCAAAGACCTGGCCTTTGTCGACCCTGATGACTGCACTCCGCTGCAGACTGTCACCCGCTTCTACCGCCGCCCGCTCCACTGCGTCTTCAACGACACGCGCCTCGACACTCTGCTTGAGGAGTTCAAGAAGGGTGAGGCCACCGGGCCGCTCCCCCACGGGCTTCCCCTGCACCCCTCTGCACCCCCAATGATTTCCAGGTCAGCAGCTCCCACGGGCAGCCCTGCATGGCCTCCTGGCAGGAAGTGGCAGGTACCAGGGATGCTGGGGGGAATTGGTCCCTGCATGTGCTGGTGTGGCAATGACCCTGGTGTCAGCTGGTGGAACATCCTCGGGTGGATTGAGGGCCAGCAGTGCCCTTGATGTACCTGTGATGTTATGAAGACCCTAAGAGCCTTTGGCCTCACAGGTTGCTTGCTCTACAGGTGAGCCTGTCCCCCAGGGCTGATGTGTCTGCAGTGGCCTGGCAGCATGGGCATGGTACCTGCCTTGCATCGTTGCCCAGACAGCATTTGCTGTTCTGTTCTGTGTGAAGGAGTTTATGACAGGAAATTGCATCTCATTACTTAGCTTTCACATTTTCAGCTTAGCAGTGAGAAGGAGGTCTTTAAAGTGTTTCTGTGCAAGTGGTTAAAAGGAAGAAGAAAAGATTACGCCCTTAGAAAGCGCTGTACTTCTTTTGCAGCTGTGACAGCATTCATAATGCAGCAGCTGCCAGCAGCCCTAGAGATGCTGAGAGCTGTATTTCATTAACCATACCTTGAGAATACGCACAGCATGTGTTTTTGCCTCCCACTGGGAATTGTGTTTTGCCGCGTGTTACTCACTACGTCATACTGTGGTGAGTGAGTCTTTAAGAAATGGCTGCAGCAGTGACATTCTGCATTATGTAATGCGGGAGGGCAGCGCTTGGCTCCTGGGCTGCCTGGCGCCGCTCTGCCGCAGGCAGAGCTGGTCATGTGAGAAAGGCCAACCTGGTCCACTCCAGATACAGAGAAAGCCTCTCTGAGTCATCTCCGTGCTCGTTTTTAGAGCTGGGAGGAGGAGAGGATAGGACATTTCTCAGTGTGCCAGGAATGTGATCATCAGATACATGCAGGTCAGCATCTTCTCCAGAGATGCTCAGCTGTGTCCCTACTACCTCTCAGGATCACAGGCAGAGGAGTTCTGTGTGGCACCACTTGCCCTCTCTGCCCCTCAGCAGGACTGGAGACTCCCAGTGGTGAAATTCAGAAAATTCCTGGGTTTTATACAAGACTGTTGGCAAAAGCATTGAGATTGTTCTCTGGGTTCAACCTTGGTGAGCTGCAGTAGTCCATGCCTGCCCCCTTCCCCCATGCTGTTTGTCTTTTGTCTTCCTAATTCCTTATGTGCTTCACAGTTCCTTCTTAACTGTGTTTTCCTGCTGTTTTTGCAACAGCACTGAAGTTCACCTGAGGTCTCTTCTACCTTCCTCTTGTCTAGAGATGTCAGATGACTTTGGCACCTTCTCCCTTGGTCAGACTCCCCTGCAATTTGTCTGATTTACTTTGATATACTTCCTCCTCCAAATTTGTTCTACAGCCTGGTACCCTATGGATCAATAGACCTTTAAAAATGGACTTGTGGTTGCTTAGTTTCCTGCTCTTTGCTTGCTGTCCTCTCTGCCCTCCTTAAACAGAGCTGTTTTGTGTGTGCTGCCCCCTGAGCTCACAGGTGTGGTAACAAGCCTTGCTACCTGCCTTGCACTTTCATATGCTGGTCTTCATCTCAGATGAAGATTATCCATCCTCCTTTAACTTTGCTTGATTAAACTCTTGTCATATCACTTCAGGTACTTCCTCCTTTACGTCTGTCTGCCACTGTGGCCTTCTGGGGTGTTTTGCTACAGCCCCTATTTAGAGCTCTCCCTAAACCCTTTTTCTGTTCCCACCCCACTTCTCCATGTCTTTTCTAGACTACATGGCTGGAAAACCTTGCTTTTGGTCCTAATATCTAATTCAGCATGGTCTGTAGCAATTCCAGCTCTTCCCCCAAATGTTCTTCTTCCCAAGTGTTGATGTTTCCTTGCGATTCATCTTTCCCTTATTTGTAGGCCTTTGGTCATCCCCAGCACACTGAGTTTGGAGCCCCCCATCCCAGCCCTGAACCCTCCTAAACTCTCTTTTCCCACTTCCAAATGCAGGTTCTCATGCTGGCTCCCACACTGCGACAGATGTTAGCTCCCAGCTGCCTTCATCCCCATCCACTGCTGCGTCAGCCCTGTTCACTTGACTATTTAATTTCTAAAATAAAGATTTCCCGTTTGTAATTAAGAATCTTCATCACTGTCTCCTTCTCTGTGTCCGTTTGAATTATGGTGAAGTATCTTTTTTGATCCAATCAAGGTTGCTTTCCACGGCCAGGTCTTCTGAGACACCTCCACTAATTAGAAAGTAGGCTGATTGCTTGTTGGCTCAGCGAGTGCTTAATGAAGGCATTCATCACTTCACACATCCAAGGAGCCTGCAGGACAGCAAATGCTCCCGCTGATAAGGCCCAGCCTCTTTCTAGGAAATTAAAGTCTCTGGTAAGGATGGGCAGCCATAACCACCTCCAGGTCCTTATGTCCCTGACAAGCCTTTAGAAAACCAGTTTTTCTTTCCTTTTCTCATGACTGACTCAAACAGTTTTTGATACTCAAACAGTATCCTTGTCGTGGTTTGAGGCTGGCCAAACGCCAGGCACCCACAACAGCCGCTGACTCGCTCCCCCCTGCCACAGCTGGGCAGAGGAGAGGAAAAAAATTAAATGAAGGGGTCATGAGTCAAGATAAGTACTGGGAGGAAATATTCCAAGGGCAAAACAGGCTCAGCTTAGAGTTATAAAATGATTTTATTGCCAGCAGAGTCAGAGGAGGATAATGAGAAGTAAAATAAGCCCTTAAGACACTGTTCTTCCCCCCAACCCCTCCCCTCCTTCCCACCAACAGCACAGGGAGCAGGGCATGGGGGGGTTTTGGTCAGTTCATCACTGAGATCTTCTGCTGCTGCTCAGGGAGAGGAGTCCTTCCCCTGTTGTGTCGAGGAGTCCATCCCACAGGAGACAATTCTCTGTGGCCTTCTCCAATGTGGTCCAATCTCATAAGCAGCAGTCCTCCCAAAACTGCTGCAGCGTGGGTCACTCATCCATGGGGTGCAGTCCTCCAAGGCCAGGCTGCTCCAGCCTGGAAGCAGAGCCTCCTCTCCCCACTGGGCCACAGCCTCCTCCAGGCATCCACCTGCTCCGGCATGGGCACCTCCCCATGGGCTGGGGGTGGATCTCTGCACCCCCGTGGACCCCCATGGGCTGCAGGGGGACAACCTGCTCCACCATGGTCCTCACCACAGCCTGCAGGGGAATCTCAGCTCTGGCGCCAGGACCACCTCCCCTCCCTTCTTCTCCACTGACCTTGATGTCTCCATGTTGTTTGCCTCACATGTTTTCACCTCCTCCTCTTCTCCGGCTAGCAAAAACTGTGTGTGTCTTTGTTTTGATTTTCTTCTTAAATATGTTATCACAGAGGTGTTACCCCCACTCTCTATTTGGCCCAGACTTGGCCTGCGGCATGTCCATCTTCAGAGCCATCAGAGATTGGCTCTGCTGGGCATGGTGGAAGCTTCTAGCAGCTTCTCACAGAAGCCATCTTTGTGGCCCCCTGTCCACAGTAAAACCAGTCCAAGTAAAACCAGCACAATCCTTTACTTCTTTTTGTTATTATAATGTTTATACAAAATACCTATAACATTTTAGATCTTTCTTTCCTGGATAGCAATGTGTACTTCTGATCTGTTTCACTAATGATTGATGTTCTGCTACATCCAATATACCCGTAATGTAAATTTTTTTGCATAATGTATAAGTAACGCAATTTCACTGCCAGAGTTCCTTGCCACAGTACACAAACATTTGTTCTTTCTTACTGAAAATGTCAAGGCATTATTAAATACAGCACTTTGGGACTCTTGCTCACACCTCCAACAACACTTTCATTTTCTGTCTCCTCCTACTCACCGATATCACACTATTATCCTTGTTTACCTGAGACATTTGTTTTCTCTCGCTGTTCTGTCCCAGCTATGAAGATAATCAACGTTTTTCCTCTCCAGTCTTTAATAGCAGAGTTTGAGGGGAAGCTTTCCTTCATTTGTTTCTAGGTATGCTCACACTAACCTCGTTTGAGTGCAGTTCCGTTAAGATACATTGGTGTTCACCTTGATTTTAATCCACAGATGTGTCATAAACTGCCTCTTCCCCAGGAAGGATTACCTTTCACAGATCTGTAGCATGAGCCTTCCATTTAATTTAACATTTTAATTGTATTAAATAGTAGCATATACTGAGTAGCACCAAGAGAGCTCCTGGCCCAGTGTGGTTATGGTGCTCAAGAACAGCTGTGAGCTCCTGGCTAACAAAACCTGGCCCCTGCTCCTTCACAGCAGAACTGATCAAACTCTTCATATCTGCCTTGTCACAACCCTGCTGTTGTGGCCATTGTTTGATTTCTCTTTCAGCACTAATTCCTTGCAGAGAGGTGGTTAAGTCGGGGGTCCCGATGGGAACTATGAAAAACCCAGAGAGGACTCCAAACAGCAGCAGAGGGGCAGTCTAGCCTGCAAGAGAATAGTTTGGATTTCAACCCACAACCCCAATGAGGAGGGCAGCTGTAAAAATCTGTAGAAAAACAATATTATAGCAGCGTGAGACAGGCTCAGCTGAAGGAAGGAAATACTTGTGCTACAATATGGTTTTGACTTAATCTTCTTAGCAAAACTCAGCAAAAAAACCTCAGAAATTATGGGGGTTGGACACCCAATTTGCCAGCTTTTCAGGGAAACCAGACAGGGTGTTTTACAGAAGGCCTACATTGTTGTGTAGCATTTACTGAGAAGTGCTAAGTGGAGGCACTTGTCCCTCTTCGCTAGAAATAAGAAAACACATATCGGTACAGTAATTTTGCTACCTGCAGCCTGGTGAAAGAAGATGAAAATGCTGAAGGAGTAAAAAAGTTGGGAGAATTTCTTGGCAATTTGTATTGGTACACCTTGGAGTACCTGGCTTTATCCTGGGCTCCCAGGAGAAAATACCTAATACACCAAAAAAATAACTGCACCATATTTAGCAAGCTAAAGCAGTGCAGGGAGGCAGATGAGCTTCCTGTAGGACAAACTTTACCTAGGGAATGTGGAGCTAGGAGGAAAGGTTTATGCATTTATTCAGTGTGAAATGTTGTGGGTGATACAATCTGTTTCTCCTCCTTTCCCAAAGATAACCAAGCAATGTGTGTTGCGGCTCCAGTCCGGTGATGTAACTCCTCATGGGAGCCTCTTCTGTGAGGTCCACCTCCTTGTTTTGTAGTGCCCCTGAGAAGTCACAGTCTTGTCCCTTCCTCAATCTGTTTATTGGTTTTGTTGACTGATTTCCTGGAGGAGTCTATATACAGCAGTGGCACCTTTCAGCAAGTAGCTTTCGTCTGTCAGAGGTGCAGTGGAAATTTGCTCTTCTGTTCACTTTCCTCCAGCAGGGCAGAGGCTGAGCTGCAACTCAAATTAGCTTTCTGTGGCTTGGCATCTTTTAAGAGTTACTAAAATTAAATTCTCCAAACCCCAAACTTTCAGGCTTAGCAGGGAAAACAGCCTGTCCTGCAGAGGACAGCTCTGCCCTAGGGTCTGTCTTTACATTTCAAAATGCTCCATGGCCTCTATTAGACTTCTGCAAATTGAATGTAGCTGGAGAAGATGCTTACACTTGCCAGGAATTGGGGTCAATACCATTTCAGATGCTTTTTGTACCATCTTTCTGAGCCTGCAGGCACTGCAAGCACACAGTGTGGCTTCAAATTTAACTCAGCCTTCAAGAGATTTCTGCAAGTATTGTAGTTACTCTCGTGGGCATCTTGATGAAGCTGATGCAATGACCTCCCTAGGCAGCTGTGTGGGTAAAGGAGCCGGTTTTAGCCAGGAACTATCAACTACATATCCCCTAGAATGTGACTGCCAGGCTGAGAGCAAGTGAGTTGCTGATAGACAAAAAATGGTTTCAGTGTCTCATGCTGCAGCTCTGCCTGAAACATTTACTGGGCTTTTCCCCCCAGACTGTGCTGAATCTTACTGTGTAAATCCTGGACTGCTGTACACAACCCAAACAATCCCAGGATCAGGCCTGCTCTGGAGAGGCATTCAGCAAAGGAAGACAGGAGCCAAGTCCCTGGGGAAGAGGGCATCCTGCCACCCATTTCCCTCTGTAGCTGTCACATACTGAGCTGTGGGGTACCCAGGAGGTCAGAACCCTGTTGCACAACAGATGGAATATGAGGTTCTGTGTCCCCTCTAATCTCCCCCTTACCCTCCTGATCTGCTTTGTCAATGGTAATAGGTCAGCTACTCCAAATATTCCATCTTGTTCACAGTTTTTCTTAGAACTAGGAAAAGCACAAAAGGAGAACATGAGAAAGGCTACAGAGAGATGTAAGCAGGTGAAGTTTTTGTCTCCCAGAACTGTCTGGGTTAGGTTAGGATTTAAATATTTTCCTTCACAAGCTCTGATTCCTTTAGAGCTTGATGCCCCTGCAGCCCTCTTGGTTTTCTCACCCCTGCTTAGTTGTAGATGTGCATCTCCTCTAGATACAATGTGTGGTTTCACCCTCGGTGCAGAGTCATGGAAACACAAGAGCACACTCACATTTCCAGTTCAAGTTGTTCAAATCAGAGTCCCCACTTTCTTCAGATGCAGGTCGGCAAGAGGGCACAGAGAAGCTGACAGTCCCTGTGAAGAGCTCTGAAGAAAAGCACACAAAATAGATTTCAGTTATATCATGGTTGTTTCACAAATCAACCTTATTTTAAAATTACTCTTTTTTTTTTTTTTTTTGCCTTCCATTTTGTAGCTGTAAATGGTTCATGGCTTGTGCCTGTACCTTTGATCTCCTCATAACAGCTTCAGATCTTACTGCAAAATTTATGAAAATTAATTTCATGCTCAGGATGTTCATCCTGTGGAACAAGAGAGAAGGCTAAAGCATCTTTAACATTCCTCTGGCAGGGTACCTACATAAAAAAATGATAAAGAAGTATTTTGGGTGCTATTTGAACCCAACAGCACTTTCTTTCCCAGAAGTCAAGACATTTCCATGTGTTCAGACCCTGTTCTCTCATTGGGGAAGATGTTTCGAGGTGGATCTATGAGCCCAAGGTCACTTAGGTGCCTATGAAAAACAAAGCTCCTAAAAATGGGCATAAAATCTTTGGATATCTGTTCCGATGCTTGCTCCATCTGGAAGCTCTCAGCTGTTTATATTAGCTCTGTAATTTAGCATTTTGAGGCATTAACTTTCCACTGAAGCTGTTGTTTGAAAAGAGCAGATTTCATGTAGCTCATAAAGAATTTAGTGCAGTTGTATCCCATGCTGAGCAGACACTTAATCACCTATAGACTTCCTGTGCGAGAGCAGTCCTGCGGAGGCCAGCGGAGCTGCTCGCACGAGGAAAGTTAATTGCCCATTTGTTCTAGCATTTGCCAAAGCAAGGCTTTGATTCTCGAGTGTTTCACTGTGCTTTTCTGCATCAGCGATAGTCCTGTAAAGTTCACATGTGACAGCTTGCTGGGGGGAAGCAGCTCACCCTTGTAATTCATCTCGTTTGAGCTATCAAGCAGTGGTTACAATAGCACGGTTTTTGGAATCAGTTTTACAGATCTTAAAGTTGTTTTAGATCAAGATTGGGGGTTTGTTTAGATGATTTATCTCCCTCTGTTGTGCTCCCACTGAGGCTGACCTGCTGGATAATGGTTGCAGAGGACAATGTGGCCCCTCTGGTGTCCTCAGGTCTGTCCCTATGCCACCCTCCGTTAGACGTTGCTTCCATCTCGTAAAACTGCTCAGATTCTGCCCTTGTACATGCTCTAAAGGCCACTGCTTTTCCTCCTGTGCAAGTGTAGCAGCTCCCAGGGCTGGGCAGAGTGATATAGCTGAGCTTGGCCGCATTGCCAAGGAGGGAGCAAGCCATGACCATACAGCCAGGGCACCTGTAATCCCTCCACCAAAATTTATGGGGTCTGTTAGAAAGCTGATGGGAGGAGATACAGGACCCAGTCAGGTCAGGGGGGTGGGGCACAACTTTGCAAATGATCTCATGTGCCTCAGGTGGGAAATGAGAGCATGTCAGCGCTCTCCCAGAAGGGACCAGCTGAGAGCAGTATTCACTTGAAAGGACTGGGCTGGCTGGCATTCAGTGCTTTTTGTGACATGGATAGCAGCTGGCCAGGCATGGGCTGGGATCAGCTCCCTCGGTATGGGCAGGAGCAACCACATTGAACTGCAAAAATTTTCCATTGTTGGGTACCTGCTCCACTTCTAACGTGGGTGTTAGCCTGGAAATGTAAACCTGGGGGTTTAAAGTGTGAATACAAGTGTTTATTTTCTGTGAAAATAAAGAGCTCTTGAGTGCTCTAACAGCCCCACTGGCTCTGCCCCCAGCACGGTGGAACTGTGGGTTCTCTTCCAGGCTAACCATGCTGGGTTATTTCTAAATAATCTCATTTGCAGCTATGTGAACATGGAGCTGGAATCACATTTCTAGTGTGAATTGCAGTGTCAGTGTAGGTGTTTGGCCAAAAAAAGAATTGCCTCCATCACTCTCTGACTGCCTTTAAGTAGCACCTAAGCTTTTCGTAAGGGCTTGGTGGTTTTGAGTTGCATGTAAATGTCATTAACAACAAGCTCTCAGCCAAAAGAAATAACTTCTCGCTCACACAAGGGCTTGTAGGAGACCAGATGGCCCCAGTGTTTGGGA
Organism: Acanthiza pusilla; assembly: GCA_036630365.1. NCBI lineage: Eukaryota > Metazoa > Chordata > Aves > Passeriformes > Acanthizidae > Acanthiza > Acanthiza pusilla. The sequence continues at coordinate 14,248,027 of JAXCHO010000234.1, forward strand.
GCAGAGTTTGGCAAAGGAGACATTTTCAAAAGCTGGACTTTGCTAAGATGAAACATAGCTGTTGCTGCTGTCTTGCAGCCAACTCCTCTGCTTCTTTCTTTTTAAGTGCGGTGTTGCTTTATTACCCACTGAACAGACACGATGCACAAACCTATCTATGAAAGGAGTGAAATAGCCCAGTCCAAAGAACACACTGAATTTTCAGTGCCCCAAGGCTATTGATCTGGTTTTTTAAAGTGCATCTAACATTGCTACTTGCTGCAATGTTATGTTCTCATTTCTAAATCTGTAGGCGTGGGAGGCAGGGAGCTGCTCTCTGAAATCTTGCAATAAAAGCTTGGTATGAGGAGGAGGGAATTTATACTGTGGAAAATGCCCAAGATTTTCTGTGAGAAATGTATAGCGCTGATCTTCAGCTGAGAAATGTCGTCTGCTCGTCTCAGATCCAGGGCAGGGTTATTTGAAGGTCACATGGTCCCAGGCAAGATGTGTTTGTGGCACTGCCAGGCTGCTCTGGGTGTGCTTGTCCCTGCCCTCTGCGGGGACAAGCCAGGAGGCACCACGGGTAAGGAAGGAGATGCACACCAGGCAGGAGCCCACCCTATCGCATCTTTATGTACAAATACTGTTCACATCCCTTGCTGGGAGCAGCAGGAGAGCTTGTTGGGATGGGTTTATGGGAGAAGCAGCTGCACAGCTGAAGGGACCTGCTGCTGACCATTGCTGCTCAAGGAGGTCAGCTCTGAGCCCACGGGCAAAATAAGGTGTTTGCAGCTTTCCCTGCAGTACTTTTGGGTTTGTGCACTCATTGCAACAGGAGACTCCTGTGAAGCAGAGCAGAGGGAGGAGAAGTTTTTGGTTGTACACCAGTGAGGATGCTTTTAAGTAAAACTGGAGGTTCAGAATCTGCGTGCACTGCTGAGCTCTGTAGGAGCCACATGGGCAGTAAGAAAACCAGTGCTGTTCATTGGCAGGTCCAAGAATACATTGGAGCTAGAAACCTGGAAGTTGTTTGTGGTTTGGAAGTTGGGTTCTGGTCAAGATGCTGAGCAGGAGCATAAATCAGAGCAGTCAGTAAAGGAAGGGAGACGTTGAAAAAGTCAAAAGAGCTTACAGAGAGCTGGACATGAAAAAACAAATAGAAATGTTTCAAGTGTGCCAAACCCAAGAAACTTGAGAACATGTCAGCAGAGCTGCCAGCTTACAAGGGACAAGTGAGGAAGCTGAAACTGTGATCCAGGAACACTGGAACTTCCAAGCAGGAGTCACCATTTTTGCAGTGAAGATCCTGGTCCCACTCTGCTTGTTTAAGGTAACAAAAAGGAGATGCTGTCAAGGGCAGGGCTTGGAGAAGAATTTCAGGTGCAAGCTGATGGCTTGAAAAGTGTTCAGTGGCTGCATCCAGATGGTTCACCCAAGAGTTCTGCAGGAGCTGGGCTGAAAGCTGCACACAAACATACATGTTTCTGCATAAAAACCAGCTGCTGTTTCAAGGAGATGGAGGCTCTGCCCGTATTTTAAGAAAAATCTTAGGATTGGTCTAGACAGTGATGGATAGAAAGATGAGGGGGAGCTGTTCCTGGCAATTTAATAGGAAAGATAATTAGTAGCAGAATGAGAAAACACCAGGAGGATAAGGGAAATCAGTAGTGCCAAGGACACATTCACATTTCTGTGTTGGAGAACATTGTCTCATTACTCTGTTAAGAGTTGTCTCATGCCAGTGAAGCTGAGGGTAAGGAGGAGCTGGTAAAATGTACACTTCATTCCTGCACAGGAGGCTGTCAAAGAGCTGAACAGAGTGACTCACAGCCTGGGTAAATAAAGAAGGTGGCCCCAAAAAAGAGCCTACATCTACTAATCAGTCTGGGCAGCAGCTGCCCTGTTAGGTTGGGCTGTGTCCTACCCTTCTCCTTGGGTAAGCACATTTGGGGTGGGTTTGGGTGATAGTGACTGCTGTGGTCTGTGCCTCCCACCAAACCCTGCCCACCTGCCTGCCCACCGTGCTGGGGACTGCTCTCAGGATCACCGGGGTGGGTGTCTCACTGCCACTCTGCTCTTCCCCTGCAGGAAAGTCCCACCTGGCCATCGTGCAGCGGGTGAACAATGAAGGGGAAGGAGACCCGTTCTACGAGGTGATGGGCATTGTCACCCTGGAAGATGTCATTGAAGAGATCATCAAGTCCGAGATCCTGGATGAGACGGATCTGTACAGTTAGTGTCCCAGAGCAGCTACTGCGGTTGCAGGAGCCAGGGTGGGAGCCTGCACAGAACAGACAGGCATGTGGGTAGGAAACGGGCTAGAGCAAATTGTGGTCCTTCCCCAGAGTAATTCACTGTCATGATGGGAAAGACAAGAATGATGGAGAGATGTTGGTCAGGTGTCAGTCTTGATTGCTCAAGGTAGAGAAGTACCAGCATCAGCAGCTGGTGGCTGTGCAGGGCCTGACCTAGGAACATCTATTTTTGGCATTAAATGCCTATGGGTGATTCCCAAGCTCATTTCCAACTCTGGGTGATGTATCCAGCCAGGACAACCCATGAGTTGTTCCTGAGAAATGAGTGTGTTTCACAATCCCGCTCCCTGCCCGGGGAGCTGCTCGCAAGGCTGGATGCACAGCATGTTTTATGTGCCCCACGGCTCCATCTGCTGCTCCACAGCAGCCCTGCCAGAGGGAGCAGCAGGACACGCCTGTCCATACGTGTGCATGTGAGATGGGGCCCTGCAGCTGCAGCAGCTTTGTGACCGCTCTGCTCTGCCTGCAGCTGACAATCGGAAGAAGGAGCGGGTTCCCCACCGGGGACGCAAGCCCCAGGATTTCTCCATCTTCAGGCTCTCAGAGAGTGAGATGAAGGTGAAGATCTCCCCACAGCTCCTTCTGGCTACCCATCGGTTCATGGCAACAGGTACACTTGCGCTTGTGCAAGCCCTGCAGCAGCACCAGCCCTGCAGGGCACCCTTAAGCCATTCCTGAGTCGGGGTCCCCCCCACTGAGCAGTTTCTACCTGCCTGGGCCTACAGCCTGGACATCCCACTGCCCCACCAGTGTGGGTCTGCGTTTGGCTCCCCTCTGGGCAGTGGTGCTTAGGCTGCAGGAGTGGAACCATGCAGCTGAGAGAATGAGGGGTTCCCGGCAGTCCTGGACCTGCTGAGCATGGCATGTGTGTGTTGCCTTCCCTCTAGAAGTGGAGCCTTTCAAGTCCCCCTACCTCTCTGAGAAGATCCTGCTGCGGCTCTTGAAACACCCCAATGTCATCCAGGAGCTCAAGTATGACCGAAAGAACAAGAAGGCGGCAGAGCATTACCTCTACCAGCGCAACCGCCCTGTTGATTACTTTGTCCTCATCCTGCAGGTGCTTGGGGCAGCAGCAAGCAGAGGGTTGCAGGGGATGGCCCTGTTTTCTCCTTGCCACCTTGTTCTGGGCTAATTCTGCCAGCAGAGATGCCCATGCTCTTGTATGGTCCCTGCAGCCCTGGGAGGGTCAGTGGCTGGGAGCACGGGGTGCCTGTCTGAGAGGGTTTTCCTCCTCCTTCCAGGGGAAAGTGGAGGTGGAGGTCGGCAAGGAAGGACTGCGGTTTGAGAATGGGGCATTCACCTACTATGGTGTCCCTGCCATCATGGCTGTTGTCTCCTCAGGTGAGGCCTCTGTGAGCTCCCTCTGGCCCTGCCTTTGGTTCAGCAGCATCCATGGAGGCTAAGCCAGCTGGTGCCAAGAGAAAGGGCTGGCCATGGGGTGGGGTGGCCCTGCTTTGGGGTATGGGCCAAGCAGGAACCTTTCCTCTGCTATTCCCACACCTCCAACTGTTGTTTCAGATAATGATGTGCGAAGAATGGGAAGCCTGGCAGGATCCTCCTTCCTACGTAAGTATTTTGGGACAGGCTGAGGCCCTAAGACCTCTCTGCAGCACTGGCTGGCTGGAGGAGCAATGGCTTTTCTCCATCCAGCAAAGCAGCTCAGACTCTGTGCGGAGGTCACTCCTTAAAGAGCTTGACAGAGAAGAAACATACTGAGGGGCTGATGCAGCAAAGTCTCCAGAGAGTGACTTGATGGTCCCCTTGAGGTCCCTTTGGTGTCCTTTTGAAGTTCCCGCCATGTGCTGTGTGTCTGCCGATGGGTGGCACTGCAAGGGGCAGTGCCCACAGGTGGGAGTTACGCTCCTTCTAGCTCTCAGCATAACATCTCTAGACACATTTGGCTTCCCGAGGCTAAGAGCACAACGTGAACATGGGCTCTGCACTGGGCTGCTTGGGAATTGCAGGGATGGGTTGATTTACCTGTGAGTTATTTGCACATAATAGTGGGAAATTGGCCAAGTAGATGCCCCAGTGCCAATAAATTCCTTGCCTGCAGAGCTGAGGGGTTGAGAAGCAGATTCCCTGCTTGCAGGAGTTAGGAGGGAGCTCTGAATATGGGAGACTGTGAGGTACCCTGTTCTTTGCCACAATCCCTGCGAAGGTTCATTCCCTGGTGGCTCAGGAGCAGTTCAAGGTGCTGCCCAATTCCGTTCCGTCACATCCCTCATCCAAAGCCCAGATGCTGGTCAGATCGGCAGTGCCGATGGTAAGCCAAGATGCTCTAGGTGCTTAATCAAAACAGGAACCTACTAAATCCAGTCTTTAAGGACATGTAAAGGGGAATGTCATCAAGAGAACAGGGGGAGTCTCTTGGGGCAGGTGACTCGCTCTGGTGTGTCCAAGTCGTTCTGCAGCTCTAGGGTTCACCTATTTCCTGCTGCTTGCTCTGCCTCCATGCAAAAGGATGTATTAACCCTTCAGTGCGCATTCCTGCTCCGCCCTGTGTCCACAGTGCACTCGGTTTGGACAGAGGAAATCAGTGAAGTGGCCATTTTCTGCTGGGGTGTTGCTGGACGGCCCAATGTCCCCATGTCCTAGGTGACAGTCCTCAGGGCCCTGCTGTGGCTCAGGCAGTCAGTGCTGCCCACGGGCCATGGGCCAGGCAGGGCAGACACCACAGTGGGAGCTGTGTCAGAACAGCCATGCATGTCTGCAGTGCCGCCTGCCGGGACACTGCTCCGCAGGGCTCCTTCGCTCCCACCGCTCACGTCATGAGGTGTTTTCTGCCGTGCAGCCACTCCTGACTGCAATGGGACATGTGCGGTGTCACACCCCTGGCCAGCAAGGAAGCAGGCTCGGAGGCAGAGGTGACAGGGCGTTTCCCTTGTCAGGCTGGCATTCTCTTCCTTCTTGAAGGAAAGCCCAGAAGAAATGAATGTGAGTAGTGTATCACAGCTGAGAATTCAGACATTAGCCTAGAGCATTTAACAGTTTGTTATTAATTAACTGTTATGCAACTGTTTTATCGCCAGCTGATCTTTGGCATTGGTGCCATGTGGTGACAAATGCTGTGGGAGGGTCAGGCAGTGGGAGCAGGGAGTCACTGCTAGTGGTTATCAACTCGTCCTTTGCTCCCTTCTGGACAAGGTCATTCTGGGCAGTGCTTCATGCTGGTGTCTTTTTTATTTGCAGAAGGTTTTGATTCAGGGGAGGACATGGAACAGGAATTCCTGGAGGAGCAACAGGGAGATTAGAAAAGGGGACTAGAGGGCAAGTTTCCTGGGGGTTTTACTTTTGAAGCGATTTTAAAACATTAGTCACATAGGCAGCAGATAGTTCCTAGAGTATGGCAGCTGTGCTGCAGGCACAGGGGCTGGAGGTAGGGCAGCACACCTCGGGCAGGAGGGCTGGCAGCTGGGGAATCATGGCAATGGCTGGAGGAGGGGGCTGGTAGCCAGCAGGCTCACATCTCCCACTGCTTTCAAGGTGGGCAATGCCAGTGGTGAAAGCAAAGACTGGGAAGTGTTAAGGAGTGCATCACTCACCCTGTGCCTTGGTCTCTCCGTGGGATGGGCTCCCCCATCCCCTGTGGTGTGGCCCAGGAATGCTGCAGAGGGCAGCAATCACCGGGAGGGGGAATGGCCTGCCCTAGAAAATGTTGCTGCTGCTGTAACCCATGGCAATAAAACATGGAAAGTGAGTGTCTATGATTTACCTTCTCTGTGGCAATGGGTCAGGCAGCCCCGGGTGCAGGCTCCTGGCTTCTTGCAGTTCCTGCAAGGCTCAGCCCCAGTGGATAGCTCTTCTCAGTGTCACCCTAAGGCTATTGAGACCCAGGACCTTGCAAGGAGCTGCAGGCAGCCTGACATGAATCCCTTTGCTTTGCATCACCCTGCAGAGATTCTGCCGGCCCCTGCCTGCAGCTGTGGGGCTGGGGCAGGGGCTTTTGCAGAGCACGTTCCTTCTCTACCACGTGCCTGCACACACAGAACATCCTAGGCACAGTGATTTAGCTTCCACCCGTTTCCCAGGTGGCGTAAGCTGACCACGAAGTCCCCTATCCTGGCAGTGGCTGGTAAGGGCAAGAGTCGAGTGCCAGCACTTAGCCCATGGGAGAAAGATGCTTTCTACCCATGCCAGGGCTCTACGAAGTTGTGTGGCTCTGCAGACAGGCCTGGCAGGAGCAGTTCCCCCTGCCAGCCTCTCCTCCCTTTCCCTCACCACAGAGTAACTTGTTGATTTACAGCTTTCAAGTGAATGTCCCTGCCAGTGCCCCTGCCCCAGGACTGGTGAGCACCTTCCCAGAGCAGAAGCAGGAGGGTGTAAAAGGGGTGGGAAGGGATGCTGGAGACAGCAATGGGAGATCAGCCCGGGACTGCTGGCACGTGATTCTTTTTCTCTTTCTCCCTTTTGGTCTGTATCCCACCCTCACTTCCATCCCTTACCTTTCCCCCGGGTCCCCTCCTTCCTTCTCCCTCCTCTCTCTGCAGTGCCTGTCTCAGTGTCCCGTACTTTCGCCTTCAGCAGAGGGGACTCCCTGGCTGGCTCTCCAGGTAACAGGGCATGGCTTTGTCCAGGGACCTCTGCATGTGGCAGGCTCTTTCCAGCACCCTGTCCACAGTGCCCCAAGCCCCCTCCCCCTGCATGCTGGGCAGTACCCATGGCACCCCTGGCAGCCCCTCGCTGGTTGGAGCATTGGTGGCAGATTGGGGACAGCAGTCCTGCCACAGCCTCCCCAGTATGATGCAAATCCCAGGAAGAATGAGATGGGGGGAGCCATGGACAGCTTGGGCCTTCTTTGGTGTGCATTTGCTGTAATTTCCTGCACTTAACACTTGGGGTTTTGACTTGCTGCTTTTGGTGACAGTGACCTGCAGCCCTGCATGCCTGCTGCTCTGCTTCCCTTGCTTTCTGGTGATCAGGGTAATAAAAGGGCATTTTAGCAGCAGAGCAAAGTCAGCACGACGTCACCCGTGCAGGGAACAAGCTGCCTTTGTTCCCTAACAAATCACTGACTAGACAAAATCCATCACGCTATGTGTCAGAGGCCACACTGTGTGTCAGAGGCCATCAGTCAATGTGAGTGACAGGCCAGCTTGCCATGGCAGCCTCTGCTCCTGATCTGCCACAGTCAGGGTGAACAGGAGCGTGCCCTTGAGGCAGGTTAAGCAAACACTCACAGGCTGCCGGCTGCAGCCAGAAGTTGTGCACAACAGAAAGCCAGCATGAACAGGAGAGCTGTCAGTGACAGGCAGGCAGCAGCCCTAACCCCTGCTGCTGGCGCCAGGTTGGAGTCCTGCCTGCTCCCTTTGGTTTGTGTGGGGCTGGCATGGCACTGTCTCCACACCAGCGTGCACTGAGGAGGACTGGCCACAGGTCCCCCTCAGGGCTCCTGCCAGCCTCATGTCCTGGGGAATAGCTGCTGGAGATGACTGGTCCACGTTGGCCCGATGCTGGCGCTGGGAACCCAAGCAACAGCACGAGTGAGAGTGAGTGTTTGCCTCTCTGCTGTCCCCTCCTGCAGTGAACAGGTCACCGTCGCGCTGCAGTGGCCTCAACCGCTCCGAGTCCCCCAACCGGGAGGACTATGGAGGCAGCAGCACGCAGCTCCACAGCAGCAGCAACAACATCTACACGCCCGACTACTCGGTGCACATCCTCTGCGACGTGCAGTTTGTCAAGGTATGGGCAGGGCTGGCAGGGACTGTCCCACCCTGGCCACCCCTGTCCAGGTGCCCTCTCGCGCCACTGTGCCCCAGGAGCCTGGTGGGTGCCCAGAGGGTGCTGGACAGTCCTGCACTTGCTCCTGCTGTCTGGAGGTTTGGAGCCACCAAGTCTCCGGGAGGTCCTGGCGGGGCTTGGTGCCCACTGAGCTGGGTGCACATGTCTGTGTGCCCAGGTGACCCGGCAGCAGTACCACAACGCTCTGGTGGCCAGCCGCATGGACAGCTCACCCCAGTCCCCTGACATGGAGGCCTTCGACAGGGATTCAACCAAGGCCTCGACTGCGCGGGGAACCCCACAGACACCCAAGGAGGACCCTGCCATCCTCCTGAATGACAGGAACAGCGTCACGTGTGAGTCACCCAGCAGCATTCCTTCCCTGCCACAGGCCAATTCTGCATGTCCCCTGGGGGGTCTGTGCTGGGACCCTCTGGCATGATGCCCGCAGCACCTCTCGGATGCAGTGGCACATGGAGTGGGGCACATGGGCATTTGCATGTGCACACAGCTGCCAGCACAGCGTGCAGGCTTGTAATTCCTCCTTGCCATGCACTCGTGTCCCCCGGGGTCCCTGGCAGTGGGGCCTGCTGCCATGGCTGGTATCCTACCACGTCCCGCCCCAGGGCACAGCACCTCGCTGCCCTGCTGTCACGCCTGCCCTGTGTCCCTGCAGGCAGCCGCTCCGAGGGGCTGCGCAGTCCCAGCGAGTCAGTGTTCCTGCGCATGGAGGGCATCCCCTTCATCCAGGAGGAGCTGGCTGACAACGAGGAGAACAGCAAGCGGCAGAGTGAGTCTGGCTGGGGGGCACACACACCTGACCCCGGGGGTGGCGAGGCCACGGTGCCCTGAGGCGCTGCAGCCATGCTGGGCTTTTGCAGACAGTGAGTGCTGCGGGACCGTCCTGGAAGCAGAGTCCCCAGGTAGAGAAGCTGGGACCAGCTCATCGCAGAGCAGCTCTGAGGAGGCGCTGGGCAGGAGGCTGCTGAGATCCCTCAGTGAGTGACTGACCCGGGAAGGGCACACCCAGGGGAGAGCTCTGCCTCGGCACCCCGCTGCCTGTGCCAGCTGCTCCCCAGCCCTGGCCTGGGGACACCCTGTATGGGGCTGGTGTGGAGCAGGGGACAACCTAGTTCCCTGCCAGTACTGCAGCAGCAGGCAAAACTGCACCTAGGGCTAGCTCAGGCAGAGCCAGCCATTGGGTCATAGCCCAGCCCTATGCACCCCTGTCTTGAGCACCCTTGGCTCCCAGCACCCAGCCCTAAGTACCCTTGCTGCTGCAGGCGGGCGCAAGCGGCGGACGTTGTCGGAAGGTGAGAAGTCGCCAGAGGAAAGCTCCAATCTCGCCCCATTAATCACCTGAGCAGCAGTGTGGCCAGAGCACAGTGCTGGAGGCCCATGCAGACTGGAGGTAGGAGCCTGCCTCTTGGTGCACCATTCCTGCCCCATCAAGTGGGAGGTCACTCATTTTAAACAGCGTAAAATCAAGTTTCAGGCAGCAGAGCCAAGTGCTGTGGTTTGGAGCCCATGCAGGCATGTGTATTGCTGGGGGCGGGAGCAGGGTCAAGGGATATAACAGCAGAGGGGATGTCAGAGACTTCGGCTCATGTTTTCCTTAGAAACCTGTGTCTGCACCAGTACACCCCTGAGCCTGGCTAGGAAAGGTGCCTCAGGCTTGCGCAGCAGCAGGTCAGGGAAGACAAGCTCTGGCCACATGCACCAGGCTGTGCTTGTGTCTTCCAGGTCTGCAGCATGGGGGTCTCCTGCCGTGAGGCTCATGTCCAACAGCAGGAGGTCTGCACTCGTTCGCTGCCTGCCCGCCCGCTCGTGCCGCCCCTCCCTGCAGGACTTGTGCAGAGCCCCATCCCCAGGCGAGAAAGGATGTGCCCCTGGCAGGGCTGAACCACCCAGGCAGCCTGGACCAGCTAGCTGGAGTCCGAGGGCCCTTGCCCAGCTGCTCCCTGGTAGCATCTGGTCTCAAGGAAGAGGTGGAAAAAGGAAAGGAGAAAAAGTGTCTGTCACAGCATCCCTGCAGGCAGTGCAGGGAGGGGCAGCCCAACCCAGAACTGCCCTTTAACATCATTTACCATCCCCATCCCAGCGAGGCCCGGAGCCCCTCGGTGCTGGTGCTGCATAGATGTGGTCTCCACCATGAGGAGAATGTGCTATTTGGGGGGTGCCACATGCATCTCAGGGCCCCAGCACACGTTCGTGCCGTGCCTGGTGACACGGCCGCTTGCAGCGCCTCGCTCACGCTGACCATCAACACATCCCAGCACCCCCAAAGCCCTGCTAGGCACAGGGCGAGGAGCCCTGCTCACCCCCGAGTGCAGCCCCCTCCCTGGGGAGGGGCCTCTCCATGCTGCATTGGACCATCCTCCTCTCCACACACGCTGGCTGGTGTGAGGGAGGCTCACACCAAGACTTCGGGGTGGTACAGACCAGTCAGTAGTTTTTGTAGAGGCTCAGTGCAACAGGGATATCAACATTAAAAGTGATTTTTCCCTGAGCGATGCCCTCTCTGTGTCCATGGGTGTAGGGAAAGATGAAAGATGCTAATCCCTCCCAGCAGGCCAGGCTGCCCTCATACCCAGGGCCAGAGGTGGCTGGAGTAACAGGACAGCCTCACTGAAGGGAGCAAGAGAACAGGTCAGCAAGTGCTGCCCAATTTCTCACCACGAAGCTGGGCTCTCTGTCACTCTTGCTGCCAGGAGAGCACTTGGCAAGCAGAGACATAAGCCACAGCAGCACAGAAAAGGACTGGGGAAAAACAGGAGTTAATATCAGGCCATTGCAAACACAATAGTGGGATACACGTGCTGGAGTACGGCCTGACAGATAACGACAGAAATCTCATAGTCCACCCATGCTGATAAAACCTCAGCTGGAATAACTGCAGCCCTGTCTGGGCACTGCCCTTCTAAGGAAACACACAGCAATTGAAAAGTGGACAGAGGAAAGCAGGGGCTGGAAAACAACCTACCCAAAAGGCTGAAGGAAATAGTGTCACTTAATCTTAACTGTTGAAGGATGTGAAGGGGAGAAAGGAAGTTTTCAAATATATAAAAAACTGTTGTACAGAGGAAAGGAATAATCTGTTCTCTGTTGCCATGGTAAATGGGATAATTTGTAATGAGCTTACACCACAGAAAAGGAGAAATTTAGGTCACTTGCTTGGAAAAACAAGGTTGGTAAGACTAGCAAAGCACTGATACAGATCACATGGGGTGGGCCAGGCTTTACACCAGGAGGTCTGTAAGGGCAGAAGTGTAAGCAAATATCATAAATAACAAAAGCAGAGTTGGTTCCTTAACTTCTCCTGAGATCATCCCTAGAAGTCACCTTTTAACCACTTTCCCATCATCCCTGTTGTGAATGGACACAAGAGGAGAAAAAGCTCCCCACCTGCAGAGAGGAAAGGCTGTCTCTGGCTCACTCTCTCATGTGACATGAACACTAACTGAAAAGGGACAGACAAGAGACCCTGTGCACTCCGTGCAAACATAGCAAGGGAATAAAGCACCATTTTTGCCTTTTCTAAGCTGCAGCACAAGCAAACCCATCAGGGTAACAGTGACTACTGCTACCTGACCCAAGGAAAGGAGCTGTTCCCCTTTCTTCCCAACATCCTGTCAGGAGGCTGCTCTGTCAGCTCACAAATAGATCTGCAGTGACTGCAGAGAGCAGAAACAGATGGTCTCAGCTCTTTTTCAGTGCCAGAAACACAGTCTGTTGCTGGCAGGCCTTGCTGAAGCCAGTGGGAGTAGCTGGTGGTTCACCAGGGGCCTTCTGAAAAGGATTGAACAGGAGATCTGCTTCTTGACACCCATGGGGCAGTCCAGGAGCTCTGGGCCAGGGGGGACAGCCAAATAGCTGGGAAACACTTGACCATTGAGAAAGCAAGCACATACAGACAGACAGGATGAGCTGGGCAGCACAGGGCAGCGAGGGCAGAAAGAACATGAGATGGTCATGGCAGGAACTGGTTGGCTTCCTGTGGAGCCACAGGGAGCTCTCAACAGCACTCTCCCAGTAAGACTCCCCCTCTTCAGTAGCAGCTGCGATCATCAGAGATGCAACACACTCTGAAAGAGAAAGGGACAGCCTTGAAACAAATTGAGCAAGTAGACAAACCAGGATGCTGAGCCTTTAACCTCAGCCTGGGAAGAGGTTCATACAGTCTGAAGACATGACATCACACAAGCCAGGGGTAGCGTTCAGAGATGAAAGTTTAATTTCATGTCAGCAACACAAAGAAGCAATTACCACAATTACAAACATTTGCTCGTATAAGGCTCATAAATTGGGACGGGGTGGGACGGGTAGAGAGAGGAAGCTAAAAACAGCTTTACCCCTCCCCAAAATACTACTGAGTGACATTAGTTCACAAGCTATGTGAGATCTCAACCCCTGGGCTGTTATCCCACAGTGCATTGCACTGGCACCAGACTTTGCCATGATCAAACTGATCAGTTACATGGAGCTGATTTGGACGTGCTAAAGATGCAGCTCTAAGTGCCTGAAGACCAGGCTGATGTTGTGAGACAAGAGCAGAGGTGGTTCATGCTGCCCCCACCTCCTGGGGGCACTGGCTTACCATATTGCAAGGGCCACTTAAAAAATGACAGATTATTATCCCTGATTGAGCTACAGCTCCCATCTTTATTAAACCCCAAGAGGTGTGGGACAAGGCAAGCCATGAGCAGAGAAAGACATGGACTACACACTATAGCTTTGGTGACTTCATGTAAGTTTGGTTGTTCATGTGCTTCATTGGATTTTTGTGACGGCTTCATGGATGGACTTGGCCACATAGTCCAGGTTCTTGGTAGTTAGGCCACACATGTTGATGCGCCCACTGGCCATCAGGTAGATGTGTTTTTCCTTCACCATATACTCCACCTGCTTAGCTGCAGAAACAATTGGACATCAGGTCAGAGCAGTGACCCACAGCTCAGAAAAACCCAAAGAACCAGTCAGGGATGCTTGAATCTTTCACAACAAGCAGAAGACTTCATGAACTGGCCACTAAAATACTATCTGATGCTTCATCCCTCCCCAGCCACAGATGCCGTGGTGCCAGAACTCCAGTGAGGCTGAGAGATTCCTGCCTGGAGTGTTTCAGCCCAGTTCACCCACAGCAAAACTGCCCTCATCCAATCCTCCCTTCACCAGGCCACTTGATACTTACGATTCAACCCTGTGAAGCTGAACATGCCAATCTGCTCTGTGATGTGGTTCCAGGTGCCCGGGGTCCCAAGGGCCTCCAGTCGAGACCGGAGCTCTGACCGCATCAGCAGAACACGATCTGCCATTGTCTTCACATTGCCCTTCCTGCAGCAGGCAGGAAGCAGAGCATGAGGATAGGCACCCATTTGGTTTGAAACCGTTTGGCCAAGCGTGGCACTCAGGGAGACAGCTTCCCTCCCTTCCCCTCTCCCACCGGCCCTGGTAACACGTACCACTCATCAAAGAGCTGTGGGGAAGAAAGTGTAGTTGCCACAATGCGCGCTCCCTGGGAGGGAGGGTTGGACCAAGTGGTGCGTACAATCTTCTCCATCTGGGATAGCACACGCTGCACATTGTCTGCATCCTTCCCCACCACTGTCAGGTTCCCCACCCGTTCATCTGTGGAAAAGCAAAGAGATGTGACCCACTGGTTCCACACATCATGGCAAAGCAGAGCATTCCCCACCCCTCAGCATGCCAGCCCCATCTGTCTGGGTATGATGCTACTGGGCCAGCTTACTGCCAGACACTCACTGTAGAGCCCAAAGTTCTTGGAAAACGACTGTGCACAGAAGAGCTCAAAGCCCTCGGAGACAAAGTATCGCACAGCCCAGGCATCCTTGTCCAGGCTGCCAGAGGCAAACCCTTGGTACGCAGAGTCGAAGAATGGAAACAGGCTCCGGCGCTGCAAGGAGGAACAGTGTTAGAGGGACACCCCCTCCCCACAACCTCTGCTTCACCCCCCACAGTACCCGTAGGAGGGGAAAATGACCATTGAGTTTCTGTGTGAATGCAAAGGAAATGTGGTCCAGCAACACCAGACTGAAATACTTTCTACTGGGGTAAAAGAATAGAAAGACTAAAGTGGTCAATAAAAGTCAATGCAGGAGAACACTGCATTTGAGGACACAAGAAGTGCACCACTTTATATGCCACTATCCAGCACCTGCCACTGGATAATCTTTCCAGCAGGAGAAATCTCACTACAGCCCATTCCACAGAGTTTGAAAACAATAACTTGGAGGCACAACAAGAACTGCACTGCATCTATCCTCTGAGCACAGACAACCAGCATTCTGTTATCATCCTCTCCCTTCAACACTTGCCTTGTGGGACTCTTTCAGCTTCTGCCACCTCTCATGCCATTCCCCAAAGCCCATTTAGGATGCAAACGCTCTGGATGACTCCAGAGCTATTAGTCCCCTCAGCACTGCCTTAACCCCAGCAGCAGCTCATACCTTCATAACAGAGGCAATCTGCTTCCACTGCTCGGGAGTAGGGTCTGTGCCTGTTGGGTTGTGTGCGCAGGCATGGAGGATGAAAATGGAGCACTCTGGGGCTTGCTGAGGAGAGAACATGTCTTGGTCACACACACACATGGATGAGACTGGGCACCCGTAGCTCAGGGAGAGGCCTGGAGCTGCTCTGGGCACCAACAGTCTCTTTTGCAGTGATCCACTTCCCAGCACAGCACACAAGATTCCAGCCAGCTGCAGATACTGAGAGCACAGCACCAAGCTCAGACTATCCCATGCCAGTTTTACTCACCTCCATGTCATTCAGCAGCCCCTGGAGATCCAGACCCCTCTTGGCAGCATCCCAGTAGTGGTAGGTTCTAATATCTTTGAAGCCAGCATCCATAAACACAGAATTGTGGTTCTCTGAGGAAAGAAATAACTTTTTAGAAAAGCAGGCCTTATCTCCAGCAAGCTGCCTTCTTCAGCCCCAGCATCTCCCTTTACATACATGGGAAGGCCCCTCTCTCACTGCCCAAGCCCCTTCAAGGAGCAGAGCTGTGCCTCCCTCACTCGCTGACCCACAGGGCTCCCTGAGAGCGGCACTCACCCCAGGATGGAGCGGAGACGTAGACTGGGGTGGCTGTGTTGTTGTTTCCATTGTACCAGCGCCTCAGAAACTCTGCACCGATCCGCAGAGCGCCCGTCCCGCCCAGGGACTGAACACTTCCAACCTGCAACAGAGACAGTTGCCAGCTTTGTCCACCCAGGTCAACACTGCTACCAGTACACAGAAAGCAGAGGTGCTCCCAAGAGTGAGACAGGATCTCAGACGCACTCCCTGGGGTCATCCCAGTCAGAATGCCACCCCTTCCAGTGGTCTTCAACCTCCTTCAGTGCTCAGACCCATCCTGACAACTTCTACTGTTATAAATAGACTCCTTCCATTCCTGTTACATTCTGGCACAGAACAGATTCTCAGTAGTTTATTTCAGGAAAGGTGGTATTATTATCTGACTTGGGTTTCCTGTGGGGAAACTATTAAAAGATGAAGGAAAACACAGATTCCAATCACAGCCCACGTTCGGTTTTCCCCAAAACCACAGCTACTTGCACAAACAGTTTCAAGCACATGAGTTCATCAAGTAAGCTACAACCAGGAAAGACCATGTCTGAGAAACCCCCAAATCCTGCCAAAATGCAGGACCTCTATACATTTGTGTTCTTCTACTCAGTCTGCTGTAAGACACCCCAGGGACCCCAATGCTCCCCATCCACCACATACCCGGTTCTCCTTGATGGCAGGGCTGTCATCACCCAGGGCGATCCGGGAGGCGTTGGCTCGGAACTCGGGCAAGCCCAGGATGGGCAGGTACTCGTGGTTCAGGCTGTTGTCGTTGGCGATCATCTGTTCCACCTTCTTCACCACCGGCAGGACCCATGGCTGCCCCTCGTCCGTGCGGTAGGCTGCGGGTAAGGGAGAGCCGTCCTTACTGCACCGGGGGGACGCCGCGCCGTCCGGCTCCCCGAGGGACCTGCCCGGGACACCGGGGATGGCGGCCCGGCCGGCGCCGGGCTGCCCCACGACCTTGACGCCCGCTGGACCTCGCTGACCGCCCACCCCCCCGCGCCCGGCCGGGCGCTCGCCGCGGCCCGGTGACCTTTGGGGCTCGGGGCCCGCCGCTGCCGCCCGGCCGCTGCAGCAGGTGCGGAAGCCGCCGCAAGGGCACCGGCCGGGCCGCCCCGCGGGGATCGGCCCCGCCGAGCAGGGCGAAGCCACGGACTCACCGCCAACGCCGAGGTTGACCTTCCGCGAGTCCCCATCCTCCCGGAAATCCGCCGTGAGCTTGAAGACGGCGACAGGCGGGGCGCGAGGGACGGCGGCGAAGATGGAGGCGGCCATGGCGGCACAGCCACTGCGGTCCGGTCCGCTCCGGTTCCGCACGGGCGGCGCACGGCGCCTGGAGGAGACGCTCACCTTCACCGGAGGGGCAGGGCCGTCTCTCACACTGACCAATCGGCGTGCCGGATTCGGCCCCGCCCTCGACGCCAGCCAATGGCAGCCCCGCCTTGTCCCGGGAGCTGCGCGGGCGGCCAATCGCGGCGGGGAGCGCACGCGGTGACGCGGGGCGCGAGGACGCAGGCACCGCCCATGGCCGGCCGTGCCCCCAGGCCCCGGCTGTGCTCTGCGCGGGGCCGGGCCGGGCCCGGGGGTGCAGCGCCCGGTGCTGGGGGGACTCCCGCAGCCACAGCCCGGGGTGCAATACCCTGTGCCATACGGGGTGCTGCGGGCAATGCCATGCCCGAGGCAGCGCTACTCTGCGGCAGTGCTCGGGGGTGCAGTGCTCGGGGGTGCAGTGCTCGGGGTCACGGCACAGTCCCCGTTAGGCACCCGGGACTGCAGATGAGCCCTGGAGCGCAAAGCCGAGGTGAACGGCAGCCCCGGGGTGCTGTGCCCCGGGTGCAGGATGGTGCCGCCGAGCAAGGCTCGGGGGCGCGGGAAGGTGCCGGGAGGCCGTGCCCAGGTGTGACGGGTCCGGGCGCAGTGCCCGGGGGTCGGGGGGGATCCCAGGGGCGCGGGTGCGGGACAGGGACCGCTCTGAGGACGGTGGGTGTTTCCACCTCAGGACAGGTCAGGGGGGCCCCCCTGTGCGTCTGCCCCGAGTTTTTAAGGCACTTCCCCGATTCACAGCCACCTGCAGGTCAGAGCTGTGGGCTGACCCCCTGAGAACCTCCCAGCCGCGGGGAAACCCCAGGGTCACCTGTGAGGGTCTCTCCTACCACTGGTTAGCTCGGGACACGGCACTGATCCGTGGGGTCTTCCTCGCAGCGCGTCGCTGCCAAACTCCGCGCCCTTCGCGCAGGCACAGCGCTTCCCACGATGCCCCCGGCCCTCTGTGGCTCTTGCGGGTCGCCGTCCAGCCGCGGGGGACCCCAGGGGCGGCCGCCGTCGGGGGTGCGGCGGCGCCGGGCGGTGCCGGCAGGGGGCAGAGCCGGCCCGCGCATCCCGCGGCCCATCCCGCCGCCGGTCCCGGCGGGGAGCGGCACGGCGGCTCCGGCCCGGCGGGGCAGGCGGCCTGGGCTGCTCGAGCGTCGCACCCGCGGCTGGCCCCACGCCTTCCCGGGGAGAGGGTCGGTGCTGCCCGGTGCGTGGCCCGCTCCGTTAGGATCCCGCCACTTGCCTCGAGCGGCTTTTGAAGTTGGTGAGAATCCGCCCGCAGCCCGGCTACATCTGGGAAAGGCTTTGAGGGAAACGGGAAGGACGTCGCGAGCAACAGCCCCGGCAGCGTGACACACATCACACACACCTCACTTCGTGACATAAAACACGGGGGTACAGGATGGGTAAGACCATGCTGTCCCCAAACGCTTTTGCAGACAGCCCGTGTTATACGCTTCCTTTGTTAACCCAGCCAAGATCCGTCTGAAAACCCGTTTGGCTCCTTGCCCCCCTCCCGTGCCCAAGGTGGCTGCTCAGCCCGGCTACCCGGGAGGCAGCCCAGGGGCACAGCTCTCACCTCCCCCGGCTCCGGGCAGCACCTGGAAGAACTGCCCAGTGCACTTTCTGCTTAGCATGAGAGCGGGGAAGAGGCAGAGCTGTCTGTCGGCACAGTAGTGTGCCAGCACTTCTGCCTTCAGAGAAAACAGTGTAATGGGAAAGGCAGAGGAGCAAGACAGAAGTGCTAGACCAAAGCCTTGGCCCTGGTGGGGTTTTTAGTCCAACTTGGATAAAATTTTATTCATGTCTTGAGAAAAAGCTGCATGGAAACCCAAAAAGAGCTTCAGGTCTGCTCCATGCAATAGCTGTGAACCTTGCAAACACCTGACCTTGCCAAGCTGCTGTCAGGACATCCAAACCTTAACCCTACCCCTGCCCTTAAATCTAGCCCTATCCTTAACTCTAACCCTAATCTCAACTCTTGAAGAGCTCTTGGGTTTCTTAGGGTCAGTGGAGTCTGCTAAATGAGAGATAGTGTAGCGCTGGGCAGTGGAGCATCTGCTGAGAACAAGGGCATCAGAGGGATCTGGGGGTAGCCCACTGCAGGGTGAGTCATGTTTTCTGCTCACAAAGAGTAAAGCACTGCACGAGTGGAATGCTGCAATGGGAAAAACAGACAGAGGCTGCTTAGAGCATCCTATTTCTGGAGCAGACAGAAGTGCTAGGGAGTCCCCAGACTATCAGGCTCTCACTGCACTTACTGGTTTCTAATCCTACCACTTTCCAAAGAGCACAGGGATACTTGGGGACATGGCCAAGTGCTTTCCCAGTGCAGAACAGGGAAGTCACAAAGGCACAGAGGTGCTGCCTGCCAAGCTGGCTGCACCAAGCTGCTGCCTGGGACTGCCAGAGCAGGCTGAACAGTGCTCGTTGCAGGAAAGAATGCAGTTTCCCCCAGTTGGCACCATCTTGCACCCCTTCCTCAGGAGCTCCTGGGCAGTGTGAGCTCAGTGCTGCCAGTCTGGTGGAAAATGTCTATGCTGCTGCCCCTGCCTACGAGGCTGGGGTCACTGACCCAGCAGGAGTTACCTGCCGGTGCGCTTGGTGCCTCCGGCTCAGCCGGTGTCCCGTGTCCTTGACAGCAGGGAGTGGGACTCCGCTGGGAAGAGATGCAAGAATGAGACAATAAGAGACAAAGCAGCAGGCCGTCGGGCCCCCGAGCTGGGTGGCTTTGCGTTAGCAAGATCCCTCTGGCCCTGAGCTTTCATCTCCTCAGCCTACACAAAGGGTGCCACCAACATGTATGTAAAAGCAGGAGGAACATGGGAGCCAGCCCTGAGGCATCCCTCCCTTCATCTCCTGCCTTGGACTGACAGCCAGCAATGACCTGCCACTCAGTGGGAAAGCTTGCACACCTTACCCAGAGCGAAGGAGCCCCCGGGCACGCACGGCCGTGCCGCACGCAGACAGGGCCCCCCACACTCTGCTCATCCCAGGAGCCAGAGGCAGGGGGGCTCAGCAGCCAGCCAGGCTCCTGCAGAGCTCAGGGTGCTGCAGGGATACAGGGACTGCTGGGTACCAGGTGATGGCCTCTCCACACCATCAAGCCTCACGTGGTCTTGGAAAAAAAGCCCTTTTTATGAGCTCCACTGAGCCCATCCCCTTCACCCCCCCCTGCAAGATCCACCCTTGCACTCCTCTCGCCTCTGTCTCATCCTCTTCCTCTCCCAAGTGCCCTGCCCAGTACTGGGATGCTGTTGATCCAGGCATCACAGTGAGGGTTTAGCAGCCTGCCCACGTTGGTCTGAGGCTGGGTGCAAGCAGTGTGTGGCACGGAGCAGAGCTGTGGCTGTTCCCAGCGGGTGCCGTGCGGGGGCTGCTTTCCCAGCATCCTCCAAATACAGATGTTTTCTCAGTGCAGGATCCAGACAGAGGAGGGTAAAATGTTTTCATTCCAAGCTCCGGAGGTCAGGTCATGGTTTGTCTAAATGGCTTTTGTTGCTGTAATTATCAGATTAGCTGATCTCTGGCGGTGCATTTAGGGGCAGCTACATTAACTGTGGATCCTGACCCCTCCACTGCCACCCTGCCCAGCTGGGGCAGTGGGTTTGCAATGGAGCAGTGGGGATTGGGGATGTCAAGAGAGCCAAGCGAAATGCCTGTTTTGAGCTGGTACCCAACTGGACCCTGGCTCAGGGGCAGGCAGTACATTTGAGGAAGACAGCAGCTAGGCTCCTTGACCTCAGAGAATGCAATGATACTGATCTGGGCCTCATCCTTCCCTCCCACTCCAACCTGCAATGCACAGCAGCCACAGAGCCGTGTCCCAGGCACCTGCCTGCTGCTGTGGCTGATGCTCAGCATGCAGACATGGGATGGGGGCATCTGCAGTGCCTTCTCTCGCTCAGAGCTGGTGCCCCTTGCAGGAACTGAGCCCAGCAGGTCCCGGGGGAGGGTAGTCCAGAACCTCCCCCTGTGGCTGGGATGGAGTAGTCTGGGGTCTGTGCCTGGCTGCAGGGTGCTGTGAGGCTGGGCAGCCCCCAGCAGCCAGCAAGGCACAGGAACAGGAGCGTGAGATACCAGGCAAGACACAGAGCATGACAGGGAGATGAGAGAGCAGGCTGAGGCGCAGATAAAAAGGGATCAGGAGTTTCCGGCCCCCGCCAGCCCCTTGCCGGGTCCATGGGTCCATCTGTCAGCGCCTGAGAGTGCTGATGGCATCGGGCCCTGGTGGCAGCCGGGGCTGCAGGTCCTGCCGAGGGGCACTGTCAGGGGTTGGGATGGGGCCCCTGCCACTCCCTTCCTGCTGCACCGGGGCACAGACAGCAGCTCAGACCCCAGCATAGCCCGGGACGAGCCTACACACAGCCCTGCAGGTGCCCCCTGAGTCTGAGCTCCCGACCATGCTACCCTGCAGCATCTGCCTCCTGCCTTCCTGCCCTGCCAGCCCCACTGCACACACAGACAGGGAGTGCCAAGGCTTTCACCCACTGGCACAAAAAAAATCGGTTCCCATTCTGCTGAGCTGCAGATTAACCTCTGGATGCTCAGAGGTCATTTGCTCAGGTACCATGCCCTGTCATCCCACCTCCTCTCACCTGCTGTAGGTGGGAGAAACAGGAGATTCCCTTGAGGAAAGCAGAAGCTCTACAATGGAATAAATCAAAATCAGAGAAGACTTCTTTGTTTCTCCATAAAACAATGGAGAAATTTATTTAAAATGTGGCTTCACTGCATTTCAGTTTCTGAAGTTTTATAATGCCAGAGCATAACGCCCCACTGAATGAATGCTTCTGGAACAGAGTATCTGCATCTTCTCTTTCAAAGAATGTTTCAATCTCTTTAAATGCTTCAGAAAATTTCAACAACAAAATTTTTGCTTTAAACACCCTGTTCCAACAGGAAGTTTTGGCTTCAGCAAAACATACATAATTTTTTTTTTAAATTAGTGAAAGCTGTGTTCCTGGTATTTTGCCTAATTACCACCATGACAGAACTTGGTTAGCTCCAAATCCATCTTTGTCTCCAGCTCAAAGCCGGAGAGCAATCCAGGGCAGCGAGGACAAAGTCTGTGCACTCCAGGAAGAAGCATATCCACCTGCCTAATTGGGCTCAAACCTCTCCTGCCGTCGCAGCTTCTTGGGCACAGCCAGAGGTTTGCTATTTCTCTAAAACCTTTTTGCACATTAGTCCTGGGGTCCCTGGCGTCCTAGCTTGGCTTATGGACCACTCACGGCCATGCTTGCCTATTCTATGTCTGCTTGTTCCCACAGGCATCCAGGAGTTTCCCCTCATATTTCCTTTTGCATCAGCACCTGCTGGCAGATGTCAGAATGACCCACGGACTGTGACCTGCTCAGGTACCCTGGTGCACTGAAAGTGATTTCCTAAGGGTGTGGAGGACCAGTGGGGAGAAGGACAGGCACTGCTGGGTCAAGGCATGGACTCCTGCACAGCCAAGGAAATGGGTCTGGGGACATCTGACGTGAGGGGATAGCTGCCATTCCCAGAGGCAGCAAACCTCCTGGCCAAGCCTCTGCCCTCTCACCAGTGAGCCTGGCTCAAGCATTGGGACAGAGACACTGGACATGTTGCAGGGAGCTGCTGTGCCATGGTGTCCCCAGGCTGCCGGGCAGCTGCGGGAGAGCTGTGCCCACAGGGCTGAGGCAACTGCAGCACAGCTGGTCCCAGCTGGACCCCTCTGGACAGGGCGTGTCCCCCAGTACAGCCAGGACAAGGCCAGGAAAAGGGAGTCCAGCTCGCTTGCAGGGAGCCCAGTGCTGTGGGTAGCTTCTGGACCTTGGTGTAGGAGCAGATTTACTGAAAACAATTTATTTAATATCAAAAATAATTTCTTTCAGCGTTTCAGCTGGCGTCAGCCAAGTGCTTACTCACCCGGGAATTCAAACAAAGGCAGGGCTGGCTCCCAGCCAGGGGGTCGGGCGCTGGGTGGTCGTGTCCATCCCGGCCTTGGACCCGCCTCTGGGTCACTTGCGGGCTTGTGGCATGATGTCTCCATTTATTTATTGGAAATGTTTGAACAGGAAATGTTAATGGTTTGGGTTTGTGGAGACAGCTGGAGGGGTCCGGACAGAGCTGCTGAGAAGGGGAGGGTGCACCGGGACAGGGCAGCCCAGCAGAGCCGGGGGAATCAGTGCTGCCACTGGGGATTTGTCCCCTGTGTTTGTGGTGAGGGGCCCGGTGGGAGGTGAGACCAGGGAGGGCCCTGCGAGCCCTGCGGCCTCCTCCTTCACTGCTGCCTGCATCCCACACTGCAGCGGTGCACAGAATGGCACTGACAAAGTGGTGAAGGAGCAACAGCAACCACAGGGCATGGCACACCTCATCCCATCGCCGGCCTGCTGGGTGCCCATTAGCGTGGGAGAGATGTGAGAGTGCTGCCTCCCCCTGCAAGGGGGTCGAGAGGTTCCTATGCAGCCTGGCTCTGGACCGGGCTGTTCCTGCATTTGCAGATAACAGCGGGGGTAAAGCCTGACCCAGGAAAGCAGGCAAGATCCGCAGAGATAAACTCCCTGCAGCAAGACAAAGGCACTGACCTCCTCACTGCACGAGCTGCCGCATTCCCACAAGCACAGCAACAATTGCCCAGGAGCAGCCTTGAGACCTGCACCCAACCCCACTGGCCAGCCACTGGGAAAGGCTCCCGCGGCAGTCAGGAACACCTCTTGCCAGATCACTGCACAGAAACCACAGCTCGGGGTTTTTAACCAAATCTGCTGTCCACACCAATTGTCTGGGCAGTGAGAGCAAAGAGCTTGCTGTCCTGTGAAAGACACGGCCCTGCCTGCCTTGCACAGCCAGAGGGATGCTGCACAAGCACCCATTGTATTTCCTACCTCACACTTTCATCTGCACACTTGCGGTGCAAATAGGCTTTAAGTTTCATCCCCAAACACAGCTGAGGGTCTTATGCACTCACTGATGCAGTTCAGGTGTGAGTGCCTGGAGCCCTGCACACACTCAGGGTACTGAACGGCAGGCACGGGCTCAGCTCTGTCTCTCCCTGCCCTGCTCGTGTCCCACTCATGGACTGGGAGGCTGGAGCCTGCATGGCATTTCTGTGGGTCCCTGTGTCAGCTTGGCCCCGAGCAAGCACCAGCTGAAAAAGGCAGAGGCACTTAATGGGATTTGCAGAAACACAGCTCAGTAACACACCATACGCCTGTTGTCTCAGGCATGTTTTTAAAATCTTTATCTCTGCATCATTAAACACTGATCTACATTTGAAAAGAATCCCTTCGGTTCCCTACCTCTGAAATGAGGATAACTATCCTTCACCTCATAGCAGGGTTATGAGGATAAACAGATTAAAGGCTGTGATATTGTTGCAAAGAAGGTTAAACAAGCCCCTGTGACAGACAGCCCAGGGGCAGGGACCAGCATCAGAGCCATGCACAGCATAAGCCGCCGACCCACGTCTGCACCATGCTAATGACCCCAAAATCCCAGCGACAGGTTTGCCACTGTCTGCCTTCCCAGGATGCAGTCCCCAGCCAGCAGAAAGCCTGCAGAGGGGATAGTGCTCCAGCCAGAGATGTGCACCTGTGCCCTGAGCCTGGGAAAGGGGAGTGCAGGGGGAAGAGGGGCTGGGAGGTGCTCATTAGCAGCTCAAAGCTTCAAGAGGACATCAGAGATCCAGGTGCAGCAGCAAGGGCCTGTGGGCACTGGGGTGCAGCAGGGCAGCTCCCTCTGCACATCCCTCCCTGCATCCTCAGAACAGGGCAAGCCTCTTCTACTGCCCACAGCCCTGCCCATGCCTGACCCTCTGGGTGCCCTGGGCTGGCAGGGAGAGTGGGGAGATGTGCACTTCTGCAGAAAGAGGTGGTGGGGGAGAGGATGAGCCAGACAATTACTGTCTGGAAAGTCTCACCCGGATCCCTTGTAAAATAATGGCACAAATATTAAGAAAAGGAGCTCTGTAAACATCTAGAGGATAATGAAACCATGAGCTATAAGCAGGATGGGATTTGTAAATAAAGGACTGTGCCAAAAACAACAAGCCCTCCATAATTGTTTTGGATAGAAGGACAAGATTAGTGCGGGAAGGGGACTCGGCGGATGTCATGAGAGGAGACCTGGAAGCACTGTGTCTGTCCTCCTGCCTGGCCATTAGAGTCTCTGGCATGTTTGGGCAGGTTTAAGGGGGCTGACCTGCACAAAAGGTGCTCCTGATGGCACCTGGGGACATACCTGACCTCTGCAGCAGGACACCTGCACTCCCCTAGTCTGTCACTTGTCACATCAGCACTGTGGCAGTTGCTCACACTTTGGCCACCTCTGAGCTGCCAGCAGAGAGCAAGGCTAAACCTGAACTCCCATCCCAAATGAGGCACATCTCCCTACTACATCTCACAGGGCTGGGACCCATGCAGTGCAGGAACAAGCCAGCTGGATGGTCATGGAGTGGCAGAATGAGAAATAAAACCTAGCAAATCCAGGAACAGGAAAATAATGGTGGCACCTTCCATGACATTCCCCAGGTTTGGACAAAACTCTGTCTTTTATGAACATCAAAATGGCACGTTCTGCGGGCCTGTAGGGTTCCCCGGTGCTCTCAAGTATCGCCTTTTTGGCCAGACATACAGGAAATGTGCATGCACCTCCTCGCAACCAGCCCTTTGAAATGCTACACTATAAAAGCACACGTAAGCACCAGCAGTCATCTGCACTGCACAGGCCAAACTCGTCCAGTGTAGACATTGCACGGAAGGAAAAGCAGAAGCCTGGCCAAAATGGACCTGATTTTGTACTCGAGCCATGGGTCTCTGCAGCACCCAGCGGTGCCGGGCTGGATAAGGCGCTTGCAGGGCAACGCACGCTCGCAAACCAAACATGAAATGCACCATATATGGTGAAGATATTATTAGTCTGTAGCTCCTTCCTAGGATCTTCTGAGGAAATCCTGCTTGAAAATGGGGAACGAAGAGGTTTGACTGTGTCTCAAGCAGGGACTCGAACTGCCCACAGGACCAAAAGCAATGGCTTCAGAGAAACAGGGAGCAGTGAGGTGTCAGACCCTTGGGTATCTCTGAG
Organism: Acanthiza pusilla; assembly: GCA_036630365.1. NCBI lineage: Eukaryota > Metazoa > Chordata > Aves > Passeriformes > Acanthizidae > Acanthiza > Acanthiza pusilla. The sequence goes on from JAXCHO010000234.1 coordinate 14,273,502, forward strand.
GTGCTTAACAATACTCTGGTTAAGTATCTGTCTTAATAAATACTGATTGCCCACCCATTACCTACACCCTGACTGGTCTCCAGAAGTTGTTCTCAACAGGGAGAGGATGCAATGGTGTCAGCACTGATCTCCAGGTACCAAGTGCAGGCACAGGCGAGCTCAGAGTTGGCACCAGTTCGCTGCTGCCGACCTTGGTTGTAGCCCTACAAGTCATGGTTGTGGTTTTTGACCAAGCTGAATGCCAAGCTGGATGTGCTGGCAAAGAAAGTGGGCTATCCCTCTGGGTGGCAGGGGCTAACACAAGGCTCTGGCTCTGATTAGGGTTTGTCTGGGGTCCTGGGGATGAGCAGCTGGATCTGAGCTCAGTGCTGGGACCACATGGTGAACGCAGTCCTGGGCATCAGAGCTGGAAGTGCAGCAAATGGGAGTTGTGAGGCAGTGCTCTGCAGCACAGGATGGGATGCCAACCCTGAGATACTGTGACTAACCTAAAGTGGTGCCCCACTTTAACAAGATCCAGATGAAGAGAGAGATGTAAATGTAATTCCCACCCCCCCATATTTCCCACAGCATGCTTGCAGACAGAGTGGGGAGGTATGGGCTGGAAAGGGGAAGACACAAGGTGGCTTGAAAACGGAATGAAGTGGTAGAATCTGTGTCTTCAGACATTTCCAAAATTCAATGGATTGAGGCCCAACCAGCGGGCTGTACCGCCAGTGCTCCTGAGGCCAAAATTATTCTGTGAAATGAGAGAGAGTGCAGAAAACAGGCACAGAAAAGACACAATTGCAGGAGAACGCACCCCACAGTGACAGAATCAAGCTCAACCTGTTTTCTTCTTAAAAAAGCTCAAGAAATTTGACTGCTATGCACAAGTACTCTCGTAGTAAGAAAATACCATGTGCTAACATCTTTTTATTCCAGCCAAAAATGGCAGAACAAGAATCAATGGCTGGAAATTAAAAACCAGACAACCCTGCATAAGAAATACGACATACATTTACTGAGCAATGCTGATTAGCCAGTGGATTAACCATCAGTGATTAAACAAGACCAAACCATGAACTCCCTCGCACCTCCCGACCAGATGCTTTTGTGCATTAGTGAAACCCCAGTTTATTTAGATCCAGAAAGAGTAACAAGACAAGGCAATCAGAGAGATCAGCATAGGTGATCTAGTGACTAATTCTGATCTTAAACATCATGAGTAAAAATACATCGTATTACTAATACACATAGAAAAATTCCCATTGCACAAACTCCGTGTAAACACTGGAGGGTTGACATCTGCAAACCCACAGATGGAGGGGAACGACAGTTGTTTCTCCTGTTTTAGAAACAGGAAAACACCCAGCCCACGGACAACCCACAGGGACCTTGAGATGGGACTGAAACCAGGAGTGAGGCACGAGTTTGGAGCACCAGGAGTCAAGAAATGCTGACAGGAGTCTGTCAGCAGGCAAAGTCATGAGTGAGATGGGGTCTGCCCCAGGATGCTTCTGGATGCTGTGTACAGACATATGGCACATTGAGTGGGGAAGAAATGGTCTCTCTGTACAGGGCTTGGGTGGGCCACAGAAGCCATATTTCAATTCCAGGAAAAGTAGGATCAGCGTGATGTACAGAAACAGGTGAAAATTTGGATAGGGAAAAAGACGGTTAGGAGTAAATAATAATAATAATTAAAAAAAAAAAAAAAAAAAAAAAAAAGCTAATGGAAACATTCACAACTGAAGCAAAACACACCTGGCAAGGACCAGTCCTGAATAGACTGGCCACAGGCAAAATTATCTTCCCTCTTTTTAGTATCTGTATTCACAAAATTATAAAAAATAAGCCTGGAAGGCCCTTGAAAGGTCACCTAGCCTGTCTGCCTGCCCCCAAACAAATCAAACCCTTCCTGGTGAAGCTTTTGTCTAAACTCTTCCTAAAAGAAGCCTCTAGTGGTGACGACGGCTCCCAGGAAAAACAAGTTTTAATCTCTTTTACCACAATCATTGCAGGGTGAGTCTATGGCTTCTTCTACCCACCTGAAAACAAGGAATAGCCCATTATCTCGCACTTTGTAGCAGGGCTTTATGCATGAAAGACTTTTATCTTGTTTCCCCGTAGTCTTTGTGTTGTGATACTAAGCTACCCTTCAGCCTTCTCCAGTATGTCATGTTTTCTGAATTTCTGATCTTGTTCTTCCCTGGGCTTTCTCCAAGAACAGCAACTTGAAATGCTGAGCCCCGAGTGGGATTCAGTGCTGAGTCTGACACTCTTTAAATGCAGCAGGATCACATCAGGTGTCTTACAAACACCTTGTTTATATGTCCTGGTCTGATTCTGCTCTTCTCACTTGGGCTGCTGCTGTCTCACACTCCCTGCGGGACCCACTGTCACCTCCAGCTACTTTCCCACAGAGCAACCTTGCTCATTCCCCAGCCAGTGTTTGCAAAGTTGATTTTTCCCAACTCATAGAAGAGCCTTAGATTTGTCCTTATCAACAGGTTTATTTCAGGTTTCTTCACTTTCTCAAGAAAATCACTCTTGCAGACTGGGGCTGCAGGTGAAACTCACTGATGAAAGCAGTGACTATCCCTAAACCAAGACCAGGCCCTGTCTGAGGACTGAGCATGGGAAACTGCCCTTTCAATACCTTTTCCCAGCCAGCTGTGCTCTCATGTAGTCACACACTCACAGAGACCACATTTCTCCATACTCACAAGAATTCAAGAATTTTACGTGGAAATGGGGATAAACTCCTGTGAAAGTCAAGATTTAATACATCTTATCTTTCCTATGACAACCAGCACAGAAATCCTCAGGTAGGAAATTTGGTTGATTCAGCTCTTAGCTGATGGCCAAAGCTGTCACTTACTGGTTCATTATCTCTACTCTTGTGCTGTGTCACTTAATGATGTATTTGCCTGTCTTCAGTCTGTTTATGATCTGTGTATGCCAAAGGTCCCCTTTTCCTTTAGTTCTGCACCCCTGGTCTTGAGTAAAGCTCAGGAACTTGGAAAGCCACAAAGATTCATTTGGGACAAAAAAAATGGGAGGGAAAAGAAATGCTCAACAACAACTACATCCTCAGAACTCACATGTTTATCCAAATTCATCTGAACCTTCTGGGGACAGTGACTTTTTAGGGTAAAATGAAAACAAGTTCAAGTGAGTTTTCCATCCCTGCAACAGTACAGTAATTCCAGCCAATCTGAAACAATTTTCCAAGAAGATTTCCTGCAACCTCACAGTGATTAAAGGAAATAACATTGTGAATAAAGGGACATTCTTCAAAGTCAACGAAGGAGCCACAAACGGTACATTCTCACAGAGGGCCGGAAAGCGCCGGCGCGAGGTGGATTTTGTGGTGTATGGCCCCCCAGAAGGAAGAGGGTGGGCTGCCGGCTCCATCCCTCTTCCCCAGTCAGGGGTTGTGACCGGGCTTCTCCCGGAGCAGGCAGTGAGGGAAGAGGGTCCCCAGGCTCTCCATGCTTGAGGGCAAAAGGCTTGGCCCCACAAGCTCTGACTCCCCACCTCCAGGTGAGAACTGGACATGTTTGGGGTCAGGGCACAAGGGGCAGGAGCCCCCTGACCCTCCCAAAACCCGGGATGACTACGCAAAGAGCAGCATCCCACCCTGGCTGTGTCATGCCACAACCTTCTTCCTAGGAACCTCCCCATGCTTCACTTTGCCTGAATCGAATCCTCAGTGCCTTTGCCTGGCCAGGCTCTGAGGTGGAAATGTGAACGGCCCAAAAAGCCGCTTGGGCAGAGGTGAGAATGCTGTGCTGCAAGGCTGAGCAAGTGGGGTGCTGCCCGCGGCCACCCCATCACTGTGGGCACCCCGAGATGGCACCAGCCGGGGAGGCAGGAGCATGCACTCCAAAGGGTTGGCAAGGGGACCTTTAAAAGCCCACCTTCCTGGCTAAAACAAAGAGAAGGGGGTAGTGAGGAAGGGAGAAGAGCTGGGGAGGAAGGTGAGAGGGGCTCCCCGGCAGCCTAAACACAAACGCTTCAGTTGATGCTGCGTAATAAGGGAATTAGCTAATGAGCTTACTGCGGCACATGGACAAGTCCTTTAGAAATATCATGGCCACCTGGGGAGGCTCGCAGAGGAGCCAGGCGGCCTTAATCTGCAGTGCTGGAAAGACAAGCCCCCCTGCCCCTCCCCAGCCCTGCTTACTCTCTGGACAGCACGTGTCCCGGGGTGCCACACGGGGCTGACACAAATCCAACAAGAACTGGGCATGCAAACAGTAATAAAGAGTGGGTTTTTTAAAAAAAAAACAACCCATGTTCACGGCTGATCTTAGACATCCGTGCAGTGGGGATGGGGCTGCTCGGGGACCAGCATGGACCAATTGCCCCTGGACAGACAGTGCTGCCCCAGGCTGCCAGCACAAGAGCCTCCAGATTTATAGATTGCCTTTCCCTGCACTGGCAGCTGTGAGGGAAATGCCGGACAAAACCAAAGAACTCCAAAATATGGATTGCGGTTTTTTTGCAAGTCGTTCAAATACAGCTTTATAAAATCTGATGCAAGCGCAAATTTATATATAAGTGCCTGTGAATGTGCTAATTTGAAGGGGAAGTGGGTGAGAGAATCTGATGTTGAAAGTCACTTAGAACAATGCAAACATTAAATATACAAATACTCATCAAATACTTACTTAGAAAGTGGATTTAGACAGTGAACAGGCTGGGTTGAAAAAGAATTATTTGCTAATAAATATTGAACTCATTGAGGAATTTGGGCATGTGGCAGTATTTGCATGAATCAGAGCAGAGGAAGTATGAAAACACCGAAAACAGAACACTCATCCAGTGGAAAAAGGGACAAGCAAAAACCTCAGTCAAAAAGTAGGCTACATTTAAAAATTACTCCACACTAGTGATGACATGACCAAACCCGTGTATTTGCCGGAAAAATGTAAATTGATTAATTTTATTATTATATTGAGGTAGCATTATTATTAATGATGTGGAAAATTACAAAACTTGCACTTATTCTGTAAAAAAGTCGTTTATAATTTTCTTGCTCAAAAAGAATTAGATTGAAAACTGTTCTATGGAAACCAATTTCATTTAACTTTTCAATGGGATATTTTGAAACTTTTTTTTTCCTTTCAGTTTTCTAAAGCAGAAAGCTGTTTGAAATTTGAAAGCATTGTGTTTCCATGTTTTCCTTGTCTTCTTTTTCTCCCCTGCCCTGAAGCTGCCTGATGACTGCCTGACATTCATGCTGGATTTCCTCTTCTTTTCTCATCCTTTATTCCCTATGCTCATGCTTTACAAAATTTTAGCACCCTTGTAGAAGAAAAAAAGAAAAAGCCTAAATGCAGTATCGCTTCCTCAGCTATTGAAGAGTTGTAAGAATAAAAGCAACAAAAGGAAAAAAATTCAACATTTAAATAATTTTTCAGCCGTAGTAGAAGCAATTATGCCTACTCAGAAAATGGTGGGACCTACAGAAAACTGGGTTTTTTAAAATTTTTTTTGTTAAGATTTTTTCTGAAATACTTTAGTTGGATTTTTTTGTTTGTTTGTTTTTTTTAATTGGGGTTTGTTTGGGGTGTTTTTTTGGTGGTAAGGAAAAATCTGGGTCTATTTTCTGGGGTGCTGCTTTCTGATTAGCCATGATGATTCAGGCACTGGAGTCCCAACCCCAGTGCCTGGGGGATTCAGCTGGGGGATTCAGCTCCTGCTCTGCTGGCTGGGGAGTGAAAACCCTTGTCTGCAGCACCAGGAGCGGCAGCTTCTCCTGCAGCCAGACCCTCCAGCAGAAGGGGTGACATTAGGGGTGCAGAGCTCAGAGGTGACGTGAGCCGTGGGGATGACCGCACTGCTGTGGAAGCAGCGGGTGTGTGGGGCTGCACAGCCCCTGGCTCCACCCTGGGGCAGATGCCAGTGCTGGGCACAAGAGCCTCACACACCTGCAGTGTGGCTAAAGGGAGGAACACTGCCACAGCTGGCATTTGGGAAGGAGGGTGGGATATTTCCTTGCCTTTCTGACTAGTCACCACTGCTCCAGCTCTGAGTCCTGCACAATGAGTGATGCCCCAGGTGCCCGCCCCATGCAGGGACCATGGCTACAAGAATCACCACTTCTCAGGCATTGTGAGGTGGGGACAGATGGTGGGGACAGCGAACGAAGCCCCTCTCTCTCTCAGCATCAGGGTCCTTCCACAGCTTCCCACTCCTCCGAGTGTCCGCCGTGGGATAGGGCACAGCCCCATCCCGAGGGTGGGGGACTGTCACTCCACGGCAACGAAACAATAGTCAGTGTCGATTATTTATTTTCCAAATAAATCAGCAGGTCCTGCAGGAGAAGGGCTGGAAATCGGCGAGTTTAGATTAGACCCTCCCCAAACCCCGGCTGGGCCTTGAGCCGCTGTCAGGGCTGCAGAGAAACAGCAGCGAACTCTCACGCAAATGGCCTATAAAAAAGGCCCCTGTCAAAGGCACCTTGACCTGGAGGCTCGCTGTGGTGCTGAGCTCCCCGTGGCCCTCCCCTCCCCGGGCCGCGCTCCCCTCGCATGATGTATTTCCCCTGCCTTTTTTAGAGCTGCATTATGTTAGCTCCAGGAAACAGCCTCTTCCTTCTTATAAACACAGCCCTGGGTTACTGACCAGTGGCCCTGCCACTCCACAGCCACTCTCTGTCCATCCATCACACCTCGCTGTCACCCTGGCAACATATCTCTTGGACCGGTCCGGCTCCAGAGATGGGAGAGGCAGGAGGGGGGGATAAGGAGGGGGGGTCACATACACAGAGCACAATTCCAGCCTGCTGACTAATTCCCTGGAAACCGTGGGGCTGCACAATGAGAAAGCCTTTCCGAGGGTTTCTCGAGCGTTACTGGAAGGTCAGACGAAGGTCAGCACAAGGACATGGCTCCTACTTTCCCCACCGTCAGCAAGGGCGGGTGCGCGGGGCGGACATGGCTGAGTGGCGGGGGTACCACGGGTGCACGGCGGGAGGGATGTTTGGAGAAGGGAGCCTGGGCCTGGCCAGCCCTGGGATGCGGCACAGAGCCCACTCGCCGCTGCTGGGTGCAGGGAACGTGCCTGGGACGGGGCTGGCGGGGTGTCCTGGCAGCCAGACAGGCGTCAGTGCTTCCAGTGGGACAGGGCATGGCCGGCGGCGTGGCCTTTTGCCACCCCGGCAAAGGGAGGGATGAGGAAAGGAAGGACTGCTGTGGCCCCATGCGAACTCCCCACCACCTTTGCTATGGCCCCAGTGCCCGCAGACTGCTGGCCTGACACAGCATTGCTGCACGGGTCACTCACAGTGCAGGATGGATCCTGCAGGAGACCATGGGATGGGGCCTGGGGAGAGCATCCTAGACATGCTTGGGTGCCTAGGGTCTCCAGTGTCCTGGGACATCACCAGCAGCTGTATGAAGAGATCCAGGTTGGCCTGTCAGTGCTGGCACAGGGACGCATTTTGGCTGAGCCTTTGAGCCACCCAGCCTCTTGTATGCATGGCTGAAGCACAGCAACCACAGCGGGAGGGATCCAGCCATGTCCTGCTCCCAAAACACCCCCCTTGTGCATCCCCACCTGCTTGTCCTTCACCTTAAGCCATTGTCTCCAAGAGGAAATGCCATTTAAAGGCAGGTATTTCAAAAGAAACGGGAGATCTCTACTCTCTGAGCAGCACAGCACTTCACTTCTGCCCATTCCCTACGTAAAGCTGGGAGTCGGGTTTACATGGGGATAAAACAAAAAAGGCAATGCTTTTAAGGACAGATCTTCACAAACCCAAACCAAAGCCCCATGAGGGCAAATCCTTTCTAATCCATGCTCTTCCTCAGAGGTGTAAGTAGAGTGGAAGGGTGGAGGGGGGGATTTAAATCTGGAAAACTGAGTTCCCCGTCCCTTTGGTCTGGCAGAGGGCCCACTGATAGACTAAAAACAAGTTTGCAGAGAAGCCTGTGTGGGATAATCCAGCTCTGGCCCCTGAGGGGATGAGAACAATTAGGAGTCCTCTCTCAAGTCTCCACTCCAAGATAGAAAAACAGTTTATAGTTTGGTCCAGAGTTGTTGTTAGAAAGTTCTGAATCATCAGGATATACTAACAATTTCTGCACAGTAATTGCCAGGATAATTCATTAGGTGGACTAAGAGATAAACTATTAACAGAAGCTTTCAAATCTCCCACCGGCCTTGCCGTGTGCAGGATGCAGGGGCTGCCCTATTTATACAGTGGCTGTTGTGAGGATCTGGGCTCAGGAGGGAACCACATGAGTAGCCATGGCTAAATACGAAAAGTATTTCAAAGGAAAACAAAAGAACAAGTATTTATTAGACGTGTGCAGGCCAAGCACATGCTCCACCATTAACCTTTCCAGGCATGGTAATCAGCCAGGGAGCTGTTTGCCTTCACTGCTCCTGAACATGCCACAGTTCCCACCCACAGCAACCATTCCACTTCCAGAGAAAAACCCATCATGGCATTGGAAGATGGCCTGCTCTGGCTTCTGGAAGCATCACGCAAAATGTCTTTGGGCAGAGCCCCTGACAGGCTTTTGACTCATATTTAGCCAGAAGAGACAGAAATGGTGAGCTTCCCCAGCCCCATCTTCCTTTCCGAGCCCCCAGCCGCAGGTTGTTGCATGGCAAGGCATATTTGTGTCCAAGCCTCCTGAGCTGGTCAGCAGTGAGTTACAGCTGAGAAGATGGAACAATGCAACAGCCACTGGCTGTGGGTGCCCCTAAGAACAAATGTCAGCCCCTACAGACAAATGCCAGCAGAGCTGAGAAACGCCACTGCAGAGAGGCCTGTGCACTGCCCAGTGTATGCACTCAGCCAAGGCTGCAGCATAATTTCTGCCAAAGCTGGTTTCTGCATCCTTTCTCAGCCCAATTACCCTGAAACCACCCTGGCAAACCCACAGCTGTGTGCCATTTCTTGCACAGATTTGCCAGCTCCAGGGATAGCCATGGCCAGGATGGCTTCATCTGCATGGGAACAGCCGGAGGAATCTTGATTAAATGGGGAGAGAAGCGGGGACTGGCTGCCAGGCAGATGCCCTAAACAACAGTAACTTATCAGCTCTGTTTCCAAGATGAGACATCTGTCACCACCTTGCACAGAGCCAGCCCGGCCACTTGCTCCTCACCAGCATGCCTGTACAGAAGCACGAGGGCTTCCCTCTCCCTGAAGGAAGCCATAGAAATAACCACCATTTAATTTGCAAAATTCCTTCTAGAAAAGGCTTTGCTGGGGCTAAGAAAAGCATTGCACCCAGAATGCTTCGGGGGACAGTGCTGGACAGGAGCAGGAGCCAGCACGCTCCCAGCTGCATTCCCAGCCCCGTGTGCTTGCCAGCGAGCCGGCCCCAGCGGCAGCACAGGGAGGTCCCCAGCCCGGAGGAACACCAAGTGCTGTGGACAGCGAGGAACCACTCTGCCAGCACACATGCAGCAAAGCCCGACACGGTTAATCCCTCCAGTTTATTATGTAATAAAACGCTTTCCAGACCTGTTAAAATTTAATTGGTTTAATCTTAATTGTTCCATTTTCTATGGCACATGCAAACACAGAGCCTGACCCTGCCACTCTCGTGTGAACTGTCCCGCGGGCTGTGGTGGGAGCAGGATGAAACCCGCTGACCTCAGCGGGATTATGTGCATGAATCAGAGCAGCAGGCCTGGGCTTGGAGCTGAAATCCAGCACTGGGCAGGTCGCCAGCACAAGGCCCAGGGTCCACTTAGGCTCCACTTAAGCCCTATGGGATGCAAGTGGTACGCAGGCCTGTGGATTCAAGCGGTGAGCAAGCCTCGTGCTGGGCCTCCGCTGAAGGATGAATTTCAGCCCAGCTTCTTATCCTCATGGATGCAAACATACAGCAATGGCTTCTTAGACACAGAGCAAAGGTGCTCCCAGAAAGGTTGTGGGGTGTGCTCTACCAACGGGGTGGTGTACGTGTGTCTGCAGCAGTGTCCTTCTTCTGCTGGACAGGGGACAGTCTCATTGCACGGTCAGTAACTGTGATTTATGACAGCTTCTACTGCAGAGGAAGAGGTGTTTTGCTACCCTCTGCACGTCCACAGTCATGGGGCTGTGTTGTGCAGCAGGGTAGCTTTGTGAAACCTGGATATCCTTTGTGCACAAGAGATGCCAAATAAAAGCAGGCAGGAGGGGGTCCTTGGCACTGGCACTTCCTATCCTGCATTGTCTTAGATGAGGGATGACCTTTACCTGCTCCTGTGAGTTGGCTCTCACCAAGCTCAACATGTCAGCCTCACTTTCAGAGGCCCATCAGGCACTGAAATCAAGGGCAACCTTCCCTTTGGTGTCCAAGCCTACTGAGTTCCCTTTGCTGCAATGGGCAACACCCTTGCATTTGCTGCTCCTCTCCCCCAAAGTGCTGAACTCTGAATGTTGCACACAGCTACCGGTATCTCTCAAACCAACCTCCCACCTTGAAAAAGTATGTGTAGGATGCTAGAGTCTGTTTCTGATCCTTAGAAAACACATTTATTTTTCATTGAGACTTTGTTTCGGGTTGTATTTCCAAGGCAGGCATCCCTGCAAGAGCTGTGAAGAGAAAATAAATCAGCCAATGACAATGGAGAAAAAAAATACTGAAGAAAAGCAGGTATTTGCAGTGATGTCTATCTCAAGAAAATGGGCATTAGTTGGGTGGTTCTTGGCCAAACCAAGCCAGCCGGTGCTGAGGATTTGGAGAGGTGCAGGCAGGTATCAAGTGCCAGACCCGAGTGAACTGGATGGTCTAGGCACTGCCCGGGCACAGCAGTGGGAGACGGAGACAGCCTTTTGCTGGGTGAGCATCCCTTGCCTCGACCTGCCTCCGCTGCCTGTAGAAGCCCTCTGCTCTCCTGAGGAACACAGATAACGTTTCTTTTCAGAGCTGTGAAAAAGAGCAATTCCTGTGCAAGCTACAGGACACGGATAAACGCCACATTTTCCCCAGGAGCCGGGAGCAGGCGGGTGCACTCAGGGAGTGGGTCCAGGCTGGGAGCTGCCGTCCGGGCCACTCCGTGTCCTCTCCCCGCGGAACCCCTCCGGGCGCGCCCGCTGTGCACGGTGAGGAGAGCCGAGGCTGCGAGCGAAGAGAGCCGGACCCGGGAGAAGGCGGAGCGCCGTGCCGGGCCGGACCCGGGGGTCAGCTGCCGGCAGGTGACCGAGGCGTGCGGAGCCGGTGCGGGCTGGACGGGGCGCGGCCCCACCGGCGGCACCGGCGGCGGGTCGCTGCCCCGGGACCCGCCGCCTCTCCGCGTCGCGTCGCCAGCCCCGCCGTGCGGGGGCGTCCCCGGCGCGCTGCGGTTCTCACATAAATCAGAACCGAGCTCCTGGGAAAGGGCCATCCTTCACCGGGCGCTGCTGACAGAGAACGAGAACCAGACGGGCCCTGAGATAAACCACGGCGCGCAGCGTTTACACAAGGGCAGGCTCTGTGTAAATAGAGCCGGGCGCGGGGGGCAGCTCCCGGCGGCGCGGGTCCGCTCCGGCTACGGCCCCAGCCCGCGGGCCGCCGGGCTCCTGGGGCGGCGGGCAGGTGGGTGCCGCCCGCCCAGCGCCTCTCGCCGTCGTGCCCCGTTGGCTCCCCGAGCACGGAGGCTGGAGACAGGGCCGGATTAGCGTGTTTGTTTGTTTACGGCCATTAGCGCGGGGCCGGCTCCAGCACTCCGCACCCGCGAGACTAATGGAGCAATTAGCAGCCCTGGGGCTGATAGCATCGCCCCGAGCGAGGCCCCCGGCCGCTGCTACCGGGCTGCCTGCGGCCGGGGCCCTCGGGCGGGAGCGGGCTGCTCGCTCGCTGCCCCGCCGCGGCGTGCGCGGCCGCAGCAGGGCTGCTGCTCGCTCCCCGGGCCTGGGGGGGCTCTTGGCTCTCTTGGCTCCGCTGCAGCATCCGCACGGCGAGCTCCATCCATTACAATAATCCCCTGTCTAAACAGAGCGCAGGAGCGGCCGGGACAACAAGGCCTTGCTGTAAACAGAGCTCAGGGGACGCCGCTAATGATATAAATAAAATAACCATTAATAGCCCGATGACCCCAGCCCAGCCGGCTTGGGAAAGCCCTGCAGCCGCATCCCGGGGCTGACACCCACCGCTAAGTACCAGGGCTGTTCCGCTCCTTCCTTCCCCTGGCTTCTGTACCTCCCCACCACTCGCCCCGACCCGGCCGTGCTCCTCGGCGCCAGCTGCCTCGGTACGGGCACGGTCGAGCCCGACTATCTCCCCGCTCCCTCGGCTCTCCCAGCCGGGAGCTCACCGCCGATCCGCCTCCACCAAAGAGGGGATGCTGGCATGGGGGGAAAGCGCCGGCTCAGTTACCGCACGGAGAGCCCGGCGGAGGATGAGGCGGCCCAGAAAAGGCCGGGTCGCGGCTTGCTCCCTCCATCGGGCGTGGGTTCCCCGAGCAGTCTGTGTGGCCGGCAGCAGCACAAATGAGTGGGTCCCAGAGAGAGAACCACTCGCACCGCCGGGGAGACGCCCGGAAGGGTCGTTTATGACCGATCCGGGCTCCCAGAGCCCGCAGGCCGCGCCTGGCGATCGGCCCGTCCGGGATCCCTCTGCGGGCGGGAGCGCGATGGCGCCAAGCGAGCCAGACCCTGCCGAGGCCGGGCCCTGGCCGTCGGCACGGTGGTTGCTGCTCCCGCAGACGGACGGGCAGGCAGACATCGGCTGTGTCCCGGCAATTCTTACGGCCGCCACCACCGAGGGCAGCGGCTTCTCCCCGCCGCGCAGCTCGGCCGCAATGGGGCTCCCGGAGAACGCGGCGCTGTGCAGAGCCAGGCGCTCGCCGCGCTGCCGCCGGGCCCCGCGCCTGCACCTCCCCGGGACCGGGGCCCCGAGGCGGGCGGGAGCGGCCCGGGACGGTGGCGGATGTGTAACACCGATAAGGAGCTAATTGTTACTAATACTTTTCGGGGTCTCGGCAGCGAGGCAGCGCCGGGCTTCTCTGCGCACCGGCAGCACGGGGCAGAGTCGGGCCTCGGTCAGGCCTGGTTTACTGCGGGCGCCTTTCCCCGTCCACCGTCCGGACCGCAGGAAAGCGTCTCGCACGGGGAGCGGGCAGGGAGCAGCCCGAAGAGACCGAATCGTCGAATTTATATGGCGAGAGGTTTGAAGATGCGCGGTGGCAGCGGTCCGGTGCGCCGGGGGAACAGGAGCCGGCCCCGCCGCGGGACCGGTATCACATGAGCTGCGGCGAAGTGCGCGGGGCTCGGGGTCCTGTCCCGGGCTTTTACTCCTCTGGGGAGTGCGGAAAGAGGAAGAAACGAAGACACCGACAGAGCCGCTAAACGGAGGAGCCGCCGGACGTTAACAACACGAGAGAAGCTCCCGGGAAGGCCCCGCGAAGCCCCGGCGCCGGGACACTCACCTGCCCGGCGTACGCGCCCGGCTCCGGTGGCCTCCCCTCGTCGCCGATCCAAGCCCTGCGGGGCAGCAGGATTTTAATCACAACGAAAAATGGCACCAAATACCTCCTGCCCCTCCCTCGGTGTGCCCGCTTCCCGCGCCGCGGCAGCCCGGAGTGCCTGCAAGAATCCGGGGGCCGCGGGAGCGCCGAGGGGCCGCGGCACCCCTCGCATTACCGGGGAGCTCCGCCGGTGCCCGGCGAAGCCCTGTGGCCGGGGGACCTGCAGCGCGGAAGAGCTCGGCAGGCTCATTCGGTGCGTCACCCGCCGGCACGGCGGCGAGGTGGCTCCGCGGAGCCGCTGGCTGCCCTTTACCGGCGGGAGAAACGAAAGAAAACGAAACGAAACGAAAGAAAACGAAAAATAACGAAAGGAAACACCGACGATCGCGGTATCGCGCTCCCCAGTCAGCGCCGCGTAACCGCGGTCCCAGGATGCCCGCCCGGCCCGGCACGGTCCGCCCCGACTGGGCCTGGCGGTCGCGGGCTGCGGGGCCCGATCCGGCGGCGGCGGCGAAGCGCGCTTTCCCCTGCGCGGACCCGTGTCGCACCGGCTGCGACGAGCTGGGCCGGCCTGCAGATTGGCCGGTCGCGGGAGTACTTGCAGGGACACCGACGGGGAGACCGGGGGTGCAGGGGGATGCGGAGTGGGGCGGCTACGTGTACGTCGCATGGCTACGGTCCATCCAGGACGGCGGGGTCGCCGTCGGCTCCGGGAGGGGTGCGGGGTGGCGGAGGTGAACCTCCCCTCCGCTACGCATCCTGGGCGGCGGGAAGCACTTGCGGGGCCGTGCTGGTGGGGCGGGGAGGCCGGGCCGGCGGGGCCGCACATGTCGGCCCTTGCCGGGGCCGGACCGAGCCGTGTGCGGACAGGGGCCAGCGGGGCGCTCCCGGGCGGGGGTCCCTACCTACCTACACGTGCTTAGCACTGAGGGGCGCGGCGGCGGCGGCCGCGGCTGTCTGCGGGGTCCCCGACCCCGGCGCACCGTCCCCGCGCCCGCCGGGCGGGTGCCGGGCCGGCGGGGCGCTCTGCGGGAAAGCGGCCTCCCCGAGTGCAGCCTTAATACATTGCTATTTCTGGCCGGGCGGCCGGAGCCGGGCAGGGGGCCGGCTCTGCCTCCCCCTCCCTCCAATGGCGAGGCCGCCCCCGGCCCCTCCTTGCCGTGACGTGCCGGCCCGGGGCAGAGGAGGCTCCCGAGCCTTTGGCTGTCCCTGCAGAAGCTGTAACAAAACGCAGACCCCCAGCGCCGAGCTAATGGAGGCAACTTAGACAGAAGCAGGCGCGGCCCCTCGTCTCTCGGCGCTGCCTGCTCCCCCCGCACCGGGCGCGGCGCTCCCCGCCGAGCAGCCGCCCGAGCGCCGCCGGGCCCGCGGGACTGCCTGGCCGCTTGCGCTGCCCCGATGATGTTACCGAGCCCCGTCACCTCCACACCCTTCTCTGTCAAAGACATCCTCAACCTGGAGCAGCAGCAGGACCCGCACTATGGGGCCCAGCTCCCGCACCACCTGGAGCACCACTTCCACCCCGCTGCCTGCCTGCTGGCGGCCGCCGACGGCGCCCGCTTCTCCGACGGCGAGGAGGAAGAGGAGGAGGAAAAGCTCTCCTACCTGAGCCCCATGGCAGCGCCCGGCAGCCAGGCAGACGCGCGGATCTCCGCCGACAACTACGTTCACGCCGTGCTGCGTGGCTCCTGCGAGGCCCCGGGCCCGGGAGAAGAGCTGGACCCCGCGGTCCGCGACCCGAGTGAGTATCGGCTCCGCCGCGCTCCCCTGCACTGCACTGCCCTGCCGGGACGGGCCCGCGCTGGCTTCCCGCAGTGCGTTCCCAGCCCTCGGGCATCGCTCGGCGAAGCCCAGGTCCTGGCGCTGCAGCCCGCTCCACGTCCCTTGGCCATGTCGAGCCGGGACGGGCACGTCGCGGGGCTGCCACCGCCCTCCTCCGCGCCCCGCTCGCCTCCTCCCTGGGGAGTGCCTCTGCCTGGCCCCAACCCGGAGGTACCGGATCAGGCCCACGCTCCGCAATTTCGGTAGCGGAGAGGGAGGAACGGGTCGGGTGAGGCCCAATCTGCACCCTCTGCGGCGGGGCCCGGCGGCGAAGCAGGTGCCCGGCGCTGTGCGCGACGCGGCCCGAAGCTCGCCTCGCGGTGCCGCAGCGGTAATGCCGCAGCCGGCCCGGAGGTGCGGGGACGTGCCCGGCCCCGCCGCCCGAACCGGGCCCTCGCAAGCACAGGCGGTGACGGAGACGGCTGGTCCCAGCGCTGTCTCCCCGCCCGCACCGCGATGCCCCGACGGGCACGTAGCTGCGCGGGGTTGGCCGGGGCGCGGCGAGGAGCTCTCGTCCGCCGGTGGGGCCCGTCGGGAGCCGCGAGCGCCCGGCGTCGGCGAGGCGCAGCCGTGACCTCTGCTCTCCCGTACAGAGAGCTGCGTTCTGAAGAAGCCCCTGGACGCGGCGGAGAAGGCGGAGGAGACGGAGAGGCCGAAACAGCGGAGCCGGAGGAAGCCGCGCGTACTCTTCTCCCAGGCGCAAGTCTTCGAGCTGGAGCGTCGGTTCAAGCAGCAGCGTTACCTGTCGGCGCCCGAGCGGGAGCACCTGGCCAGCAGCCTCAAGCTCACCTCCACGCAGGTGAAGATCTGGTTCCAAAACCGGCGTTACAAGTGCAAGCGGCAGCGGCAGGACAAGTCGCTGGAGCTGGGCGGCCCCGCGGCCCCGCCGCCGCCGCGCAGGGTGGCCGTGCCCGTGCTGGTCCGTGACGGCAAGCCGTGCCTCGGCGGGTCGCAGGGCTACAGCTCGGCGTACAACGGGCCCTACTCCTACAATGGCTTCCCCGCCTACGGCTACGGCAACGCTGCCTCCTACAACCCCGGCTACGGCTGCACCTACCCGGCGGGCACCGGCGGCGCGTCCATGCAAGCTGCCTGCAGCCCGGCGGCGGCCGCCAGCCCCTTCGTGAACGTGGGCGGCCTGGGGGGCTTCAGCGGTGGCGGCCAGCCGCTGCACCAGGCGGCGGCGGGGCCTTCCTGCGGCCAGGGCGCACTGCAGGGCATCCGGGCCTGGTAGCCCGCACGCACTGAGGGTCGGGAGCGGACCGACAGGACGGCCCGGCAGCTCCGCGGCCCCGTTATCACCCGCACCGCAGCCCGGCTGCGCGCCACGCGCCCTGGACCGGAGGCGGCGGCGGCGGGACGGCGCGGCGGGACCCCGGCGCTCCCGCGAGCATCGGTGCGGGGCCGGCGACGGACGGAGCGGAGCGGCGCGGCAGGACGGGGCCACCCGAACCCGCAGCGAAGCGCCGCCGCCCCGCGGAGCCGCCGTGACGGCCGGGCGGGCCGGGCGGGCCGGAGCCGATCGCGCCGCGCCAGCGGAGCAGCTTTGCTTGTAAAAAGCCGACGGCGGGGCCCGCTAGTGCCGCGGCCCCTCTATCTACTCTGTATCGGTCACTGCCAGCGCCAGCTCGCCCAGTCAGTCAATAAACCAGGTGCAATATTCGCCGCCCGATCCTCCTTCGTCCACCGGCCGGTGCCCGGCGAAGGGGTCAGGGCCCGTGCCCGGCGGCGGGGCGGTCGCCGCGTCGTGCCCGCGGGGCAGGGCGGCCCGGCCGGCTTGTGAGCGTGCCAAGGGCGCTGAATGGGGCCGCGTAGCTCAGAGCCGGGCCCATTGTGGCCGCCGGGCCGGCGCTGAAAGGAGCCGCCGAGGAAGGTAGCGGGAATAGGCGCTTATTGGATTCGGGAACAAAAGGTGTGGCAGGGAGGCGAGGGACAAAGGGGCCCCGGCGCCGAGATTGACGGGCCGCTTTGCCCCCCACTGAGGCCCAGGCCCGGCGCTTTATGCACGGGGGCTGCAGAAACGTGCTGGGTTTTGTTCCCCATTCTGGGAGCGCAGGGGAAGAGGAGGGGGGTCCGCGGGCCGCTGATTAGGGCCGGCCGGGCCGGGCAGCCTGAATGCCAGGGCATTATTGCTACATGTTCAGCCATTTCGCTCGATTGCAGGGGGAGGGGGCGGCCGAGGCCCCCGAGCCCCACGGGACCGGCCGCGGGGTCGCCTGCCGCCCGCCCCGTCCCGGGCCGCCCCGTCCCACTGTCGCCGCCGCGGCGCTCTCGGGGCGGTGGCGGCCCCGTTGCCGCTGCCGCGCCTCTGCCGGTCGGGTTCCGCCGAGCCCCGCCGCCGGGGCCGGAGCCGCGCCGGGGAGGGCCGGGCCGGACACCCGCGGAGCCCCGGCTGGGGCACCCCGGGTGGCAGCGGGGACCAGAGGCGCTGGGAGTCTCCCGTGCCGCCCGCACATCTGCTCGGCCGCGACGCTGGAGCTCCGGAGATACTTCCAGCCGAGTCTTCTTGGAACCGGTGTGACGGATGCGGACCAGGGGCTCGGTATGCCACCCCCCGACCCAGCGCTGCCCACCGTGTCCTCCCCTGACTTCCTCAGGTGTGTTGTGTGACAGTCCCTCTGTCCTGAGCAGAGGACCAGGCTCTGCCCTCGCAGAAGCAGCAGGTAACGAGAATTGACGCTACTAAACCGGGGTTTTACGCTGCACATTCCCACCATTCCAGCTGAACGTGCACCTTTGGGGTTTGCTGTTCGAAGGGAAATTGAGAAATTCTTTCCACTGCAGGGATAGAGCGGGCAGCCCGCAGGCCCCGGATCCCAGCCTGGCTAGGCACGGCACCCCACTGTCCCGCGAGCCACTCCGAGGCCGGCAGGCTTCACGGGGCCGGCGCTGGGAGAGGATGCGGCACGCCCAGCTGATTGTTTGCTGGATGGCAGTAAGGTGTCGCAGGAGAGGAAGCCCAGGCCCTGCTCTTGGCTTTCGGAGATGAGTAGTTAAGGCCCTGCGGTCTCGTGGGTAGAAACAGGATAGCCAAGAACAAAGGTAATGCGTTCTCTTCACAGCAGCAGTCAGGCTGGGGAGATTTGTCTCTGCCATAGGAAAGAGTTGCATTTTCCTCCATGTTCTGCCAGACTGTTGTCTTCAAAAACAGGAGACTCGTGTGAGTTCATGGTTTGGTGTTCAAGCCAGAGGAACTGTAACCACAATAGAAGCTCCTCCAAAATCAGGGTGTGTGAGAGGAGTTCCCAGCTTAACACATCCCCTCAAAGTACATGGCAGTTGATTAGAAATCCACTGCATCTCAGCAGCACCCAGAGCCTGTGGATGAGACCAGAGCCCCCGGCATGGGACATGCTGCCTGGGGCTATAGCCACAGTCTCTAGAGCATGGACAGTTCCGTAAAGCGAAAGGACACACAGGGACCCCTCCACCCACATTGCAAGAAGCGATGCCGGGCAGTACCAGCATGATCCAGCACCATAGTTGACGTCAGTATTGAGCTCTCCCCACTTGTGGCAGCCCTGACCCCTCTCTCCCTGCATGGAGCTGGATCAGCGCCCAGCTGGGGGATTCCAAGAGGCCTGGCTGCAGGCTGATGTCTCATGGCGCTGGAAGTTTCTAGATGTCCACCACAGCGAGCCCCGTTCCAGGGACAGATCCCAGCTGTCCCACCAGCTCAGATTGGAGGAAGGGCAAGGGGTTAGTGGGAGGGACCCCTCTGCAGAGCCTCGCCCAAAGCCCCTGAGCTGATGGGGAGGACAAAACAGCACAAAGAGCCGGCGGTACTGGAGGGCCCGGAGAAGGGTGGCGGAAGTGGAGCGCTCCAAAGAGGAGGAACAGCCAGTGGAGGCCAGTGGGAGGGAGATGGTGGAAGATTGCAGATTGGACCAGCTGCCCAGGGCGGGGAGACACAATGGAGGGAAGTTGCTGCGTGGCTGTGCTGGAGGCAGCACCCACCCATGATGCACCCTGTCCCCCTCTCCCCAGGTTGAAGTGGGATGCCTCCAGCGGGGTGAGAGGAAAGGGAAATCTCTGGCAGAAATTCCTTTGGCATGGTCCCACTGTGGTGGTGGCATAGCCGGAGGGACATCAGGGAGGGAGGGATGGGGATGGCCATGGGCAAGCGACAAGAGGGTGTGTGTTTCTTCCTGGTTGATTGGGGGTCTTACTGCTGTTTGACCCCCAGCTGGGAAGGTGCTGATTGATTTCAAACAGGGATGACATTCTCCAAGTGCATGGATTTAAAGGAAAGGAGAGACTTTTGGGGCAGCTAGGCTTTTACTCCTAGGCCTCAGACCCTCTCTGTGTGCAGGCTGCAGTTGTGTTTTTTATTCAAGTTTCCTGGACAAGGAGGAGCCCATGAGCAGAACTTGTCTCCAGTGGCTCATAGGGAGGTCCCATCCAAAGCCCAGTTCTCGCTGGTTTTCTGTGGTCTTTACATCATGCTCAGGATCACACAGAAGCGGTGCTGTTCCTTCTGCAGCACCACAGACTTGCTCTGGTTTCCTCTCCTTCCTGATGTTTTTTTCCCTTCCTCCCTCTCTCCCTACTGCTGAGGTCATCCCTCCCCCTCTTATCCTTCATCCTTCTGTCTCCACCACCCACTTGTTGCTGTCAGCAAGGAGCTCACCTTGGTGCAGAGTTTGCTCCCAGTGAGGCTGGTCAGGCTGCCATCACTGGATCTGGGCAGACATCACTGAGTTGTGGTCCCATCTACTTCAGCCTGGTCATAGCCGTCTCCTGCTGCCTGGGTTGGGAGCCTGGGCACCCAGCTGTTTGCTGGGGTGGTGTCCAGCTCTTGCTCCTCTATTTGGAGTGGCAGCTCCTGCTCTGCAGAGCTTTCTGCTGCAGCAACCCCATCCCTTGAGCTGGAAACTGCTGGGGCTGCTTGGCCACTGGGGCTCTGGCCACTGGCCACTTGGCCACTGGAGCCATCAGGTCGTAGAGATGCTGGAAGCTCCTCCTGGTAATAGCAATATGAGGCTGTCACGCAAGAACTCTCCAGTGCCAAGAAAGCTGCAGCCAGCCATGGATCAGGTAATTAAAACATTGGTACTTGTGCTATGGAGCCTCCAGCGAGGCTTTCTCCCATTACCTGCCTGCCAGCACAAGGGGCAGGAACCTGCCTCCCTTCCTGGGGTGAGTCACTGCATCACAAGATCACTACACCTGACCGAGCAGGGTGACGGGACTTGCATGGTTTAGTTGTTGCTTCTTCCTGCAGTGGTGGGATCAGGCATGGTGCTGCCACTAGGGATCCAGGTGACCCACGAGGGACCCACTCTGATTCAACCGAGGATCCACAGAGGGGGTCCGAATCTTCGTCCCCTCCAGAGCAGAGCGCTGCTGAAGGTCAAAGCTGCCCCTATGTGCCTCAGAGCCTTTCCCGGCTGCGTCACACCACCATCTCCCCCCTAAGCAATAAAACCCACAGACACTTCCCCGGGGACGACCCTTCTCCGCGCCCGGGGCTGCTGCAGGCGGGCGGTGCCGGGGGCAGCGGGGTCCCGGGGTGCTGCCTGGGATCCTCAGGTCCCCTGGGCTGCCAGCAGGGACAGGGACACTTGCTCCCGGGACCTGTCCCCAAGCGAGATACGCCACCGCCATCTATCGGCCAGCGCCCGGGGACAGGGAGCGACAGACACCCTGCTGTCCCCGCCATCCTGCTCCGCGGGGCTTCTGGAGCTGATGCTGGCTCGGTTTGGGGGTGCCCTAGTCCCCCTACAAGACCTGGAGGGCTGCGGAGCATCGGGGCAGGGTGTCGTGTCCCCGCTGGGAAGGGCAGAGGGACAGACTGGTCGCGGGGAAGGCTGGACTGGTGGTGTGGGCTCTGGGCAGGCTGGTGTCACCCCACGGCAGAGCCCTGAGGGAGCTGGGGGACTCCCGACCCACGCGGGACTTGTGCACGCAGCAAAGGCACGCACCCACCCGTGTCCCTTTGCGAGGGGAGAGCTGGGGACAAGGCCAGTGTCCCTTCCCAGCCTCTAGCCACCGTGCAGGTCCCTTGCTAGCGAGCAATGCTTTGCTGTGTTCTTTTAGCTGAGCATGAGCACCCAGCAAATCTCTGTGAGAGACCCAGCAGATTTCCAGCTCTGATTATCTTTTCTGTCCCCAAATGATGCAATTCACCTAATTCCGGAGCACCCCTAAAACTCCTGATGCCCTGGCACTGCCTGCAGTTCCCAGCTAATGTGTTCCCTCCCTGCATGTTGCCCAAGGACAGAGGATGGCTGCTGGTGTCCAGCACCTGGAGTCTGTCACAGCTGCATCCTCACCAGAGGGAGCTGTGTCCCACACGGAGGCACAGCCCAGTTTTGGCCCAATTCCCTACATTTTTTATAGCCCTTGGCAGTGCTCCAGGTGACGTACTGCTCAGGTCTAGCGGGCTTACAAAGGTGCTTGGATTTACATTTCTCCTGGCACCCACCTAGCTGTGCCAGGCATGGTCTGTGCCTGCCAGGAGTCTCTTACGTCAGTCCCACAGCATATTGCCCTGGGGACATTGCAGGCTTTCTTTGGGGCTGACAATGGCTGGCCAGGGAGATTAGGGCTGAAGTCCCCACCAATCTCGTGGCACAGCCATTGCTTCAGCTGCTTTTGAGGATGATCCCAGACCAAGCCCTCGTATTACAGCATGCCTGAGCTGTCCTCGCTGTCCTTACCCATGTGAGGACACTTGCAAGAGTGACCCCTGCTGCCACCCCTGTGACACCCCCATCCAGCCCAGGAGCAGCTCCTTTCCCACCTCTGTCACCTCCCCAGAACAACAGGCCATCTGCCCACAGCCCAGCTCCAGCCAGGATGACACTTTGCAGTCCCTTTTGGGGGACTTTGACACATAACCCTGCACTAAATATGGGTATTACCAGTATCTGCCCATCAAAGCAGACATGCCAAGAGCTGTGCCAGCCCAGCCCAGGGGATTGCTTCTTCTAGTGGTTCTCTGTAGACAAGAAGGCAGGTTTTCAGCCTCAGCTTTACCTTTCAGGATGTATTCCCTGCACTGCCATGCTTGGACAGAGCCAGGCAGGCTGGGACCAGCCCGGCCTGGAGTTGTCTCTTGCAGTTTAACCCAGGCAGTACCATGGACCAGAAGGGGCTTTCCCAGGCCCACCAGAGGCAATGTCTGCTCTGTGTCCAGGCAGCCCCGGTGCTTGCATTTAGCACTGCTGTAGGGCCGGGAGGTCATGAGAACTTGTACAACTTTATTGGGCTCTGACAGAGCGCTGAGGAATCCCAGAGACTAGCCAGGGTAGGTTGGGGCTGGAGGGAGACTGGGAGCCCACCTCTCTGCTCCCCATGGGCTCCAGCCACCTCCTCCCACCGAGCAGGACTGTCAGGCACCCACTGCAGAGGGGCTGTGGGACAGGAAACCTCAGGGCAGCCCAGGACGCTGGCAGAGACAGCACAGGGATGCAGTTTCCAGGGCAGTGCCCTTGCCCCCCCCACACCTGCCCCCGAGTTGGGCTGGCAAAAGCCTCTGAGTGCCCTGTGTGGGGTCATGAAGGCAGGAGCAGCTCAGGAGCCCATTGGCCCCTGCTGAAGATACGGGACAGACACTGGAGAGATCTCCCCTTCTTTCTCTGAGTAAGATGAATCCTCAGCCCCCAGCTTCCCTCACCCCAGCTCTGCCCTTAACCTGCAGGAGTGCAGTCGTCTCCAGTTACCCAGGAAGGCAGCTGGGGGCTCCTGAGCTGCTCCTGGCACTGCAGCCTCAGGCTGCCTGAAATAGTTTGGGCCTGTGCCATAGCACAGCTGCGGCAGCCCCGGATCTATCGCCCGCAGCGGGGCCAGGCCAGTGGTGCTTCCCAGCTCTGCCTGCCCAGGGGCTGCGGGGCTCACCCAGCCTGGAACACACCAGCACCAGTGGCAGGACAGGGCTTGAGGGGCAGTTGGACATAGGAAGGCAAGACAGCAAATCTCTGCCCATGCTGGATGGGCTGGGGATCCTGCAGGGAAGTGAAAGGAAAAGGGATTGCCTCCAAAACGCTGCCGGGCTGAGCATAGCTTCCTTGCTGGAAAGCCAAAAATAGTCTCTTTACTCAGAAGAGGCTGTAGGAGGAGAGATCTCACTCGAAGCACAGCCAAATACCTAGGAGGCCACAGGACAGACCCAGAGCACCGAGAAGCGTTATCAGACCTTGGAAAGGCAAGGGCCATAGCTGAACCAGCCAATAACTCCATCGCCTCTGGGCATCTCATCATGCCAAAAGTACCAGAGGAACCAGTCTGTCTGGCAGGGGAACACCCCCACCCTGGCAGAGCTGGGGAGCAGCAGCACGCTGCCACAGCCAGCCCTTAGTTTGTGACAGGCGGTCAGATTGGAGGATGGACATGGCAGCAGGATGACATTTTTCCTGTCTGTTGTGGCCTGGCCCAAGCGATGTCTGGGAATCCCCATGGCAGCTCTACTGTCCCTGCAGTGCCAAACCCATCACAGGCAGTGCCCTTCCCTGCAGGGCTGCTGCTGCCTGCACTGGGCAACACCCAGCTGCTGCTGGGTAAGCTGGCAAAGGGCCGGGAGACCAGAAAGGCTGTGCCCTTACCAGGGGAATGCTTTAGGCCAATTGCTCACATAGCAAAATTTCTGGGTTGTGCTGACTTATCATCTCCTTGTTCCTGGGGGTTTCACTCCCTCCCCCACCACTTCTGTGGGTAGTTATTCCTGGAAACATCCTGGAGACACTTTCAATCCTGCCTTCACCCGCTGACATTTATAGAGCTTCTTCCAGCAGCTGATGGATTTAACAGTGTGAATCTTCCCCCAATCCATTTATGCCTTTCCCTCCATGGGGTTTGTCATTGCCCCAGCACATGGTGAGGGCTAAAGGCAAAGCTGCAGCTCTGCTGCCAACAGCTTTCAGCTTCTGGGCAGAGAGATCCATCCTGGCAGGGCCCAGTTGCACCCATCTTCTGCAAACTCCTGTCTAATACCCTGCCCTCCAACCCAATCCTGCCCTGGTCTCTCCCAGCCATCTCTGCTTCTCCCTCTTGGGTGGAGGAGCTGCACGGCTGCCAAATCTTGCAATACTCAGACTATTTCTTAAAGCCCCAGCTCCTAAAATAGTGGGAAAACTTCCAGTTCCTGACCTCCTGTGGCTTTTGTGTCTTTAAGGAGGTTCTCATCCTTCTGCTTGTGCAGAAAAAGCAGGGAGCAGGGGCCTGCAGCCCATGCCAGGGAGCAGAGGATGGGCACAGCACACAACCCAAGTGGACACAGGCTGCAGAGCAGTGGCTGTGGCCGCTCTGTGTCAGGGACATCTAGACCTGCCAGGCAGCCATCAAAAATCCCACAGGCGGTCACTCAGCTTCCCTGACCACCTTCAGGAACCAGGGCAAGAGAGATGCAAAGGTGGGTGCAGGGCTGGGCTGGGGCTTGGGCAGGGTGTCGAGATCCCAGCCCTGCAGTGCAGGGTCCCTGCCCTCCAGCTGTGCTGGAGCCCAAAGCCACTGAGGGCAGCACATCCCCCCTGCTCTCCCAGCAGCTTTTCCAGCTGCAGGAAAACCCCTTTGTCCTCACCACAGCCCACTTCAGCAGTCCTCTGAGCAGGCCAGGCCAGCAGATCCTCTGGAGCAGGCCCGATCCGACACACATACCCACCAGCAGCACATACCACAGCTGTGAATGCATTTCCTCCAGGGAATTATTTTGGGCATGGCTCTGTGGGACACATGCCACACCTGAATGCACTGGGAGAGTCAGGCATCACCCACGAGCACCTTGTTCAAGAAACTTAGAGATCTGCTCTGAGCAGGACAGCACAATGGGGCAATACTTTAGTGCTCAGCTCACAGCTCCGTAGTTGGGTGGGACCCTAAAATAAACTGGTATCAAGACCACTAACAAACATGTTAAAAAAGTTATTCTAGTAATTACCATTAGACTGGAAAAGATATTAGCACTTTGAGCAATTTTAAGATACTCATCCAACCATCAAACTACTCTAACTACCCAAAATGGTAGGGCAAAAGCTCTGTCAAGCCCCAAATCTCCCACATGAGGTGCACAAAGCCTTCCAGCCTCACTCAGCACCAAATTCCCGAGCTTTCCTAACACACAACAACCCCTCCTGCCAACATGTCCATTCAGAACAGTTTGGAAGCATCCTGAGGACCCCTGGTCAGATTGAGGATGTGGGACTACCTGTCCAAGGAGCATAAACCTCAGCTTCTCCTGTGGGATCACAACCCACACCAGCAGCAGGTGATGGACCACGAGCCAAAGGGAATGGGGAGCACCCTCATCCCTGCGTGCTGTGAGGATGACTAGGCCAGACAGGCCCCCTTCTCCCACCACCACCCCCACACCGCTCTTCCCTCCCTGCTCTGGCATCCATCCAAAGAGCTCAGCACCAGGCTGAGTCAGAACAGCACAGTGCTGGGAGCTGGGCCATGCCGGAGTAAGAATGGGACATGAGGATAGAGCAGAACTGTTTTTATTGGAGGTGTCAAGAGCAGGAACAAGAACAAACCTACAGGCTCCCTCCTCAAGTGCCATCCTCCCCTCGCCCACCACCACCACCACCACCACCGGGGCAGTCAGCATCACGTGTGCGTGCTACAAGACAACGGCCAAGGCTTACACTTTGCTTCAGCCAAAAGCCAGACAAAGCCCCCAGCATCCCGCTGTCACCCCCTCCTTGGCGACTGCGAGCTCAGCTTGGCCCTGCCAGGGGCACGGCAGGACATTCACCTTGCCCTCTGAGGAGGGGTGAGCTTTGCGTGAGATGTGGTTAAGGGAAGGATGGGAGCACAGCTCCACCAAAGTGCCAGGGGATGTGACCTGGGCTGCAGCTCCCAGCGGGACATCTCGGAGGATCCCGGGAGAGAGCAAGCTGTGCAGCCTGAGCAGAGCTGCAACAGCCACAGGCAAAAAATGGCATTGCTAAACCCCAAAGGGCTTCGCTGCCCCCTCTCTTCAACACAAACCAAACCAAAAGGGAGAGGGGTCAGGAGACAAACCAGGAGGGGATGTGAGGCAGGTCTGGAATGGCGTTTGGCTCTGGCTCACTTCCCAGCCCGACGCTCCTCCTGGCGCTTGGTAAGGATGTATTTGAAGAATTCGTACACGGACCAGGCGATCGCCGTCGAAGGCATCTGAAAAATGACTCTCGCCTGGACTCCTCTGAAGTAGGCGGTCACACCGCCCACCTGGTACACCGTCCTGAAGGCATTAGCCATGCCTGTGATGTGTCCGCTGATGTTGGAGCTCAAGGCCAGGGACTCCTGGGTGTTGAGCAGCGTTTTGCAAACGTCCAAAGGCGTAGTGGCAGCAGCAGCAACAGCCCCCGCGCAGGCTCCGGAGACCACGTGGGAGCCTGGGTTGTACTGTCTGTGGGGGTTAAGCTGCTCTTGCAAGAACTCATAGGTCATGAAGTGAATGGCTTGGAAGGGGATGTTCATGGTGAGCTGGGTGGTGTAGCTGCGGTAGAAAGCTCCGGCCCCTTCGTTGCGCCACACAGCCCGTACACAGTCCATCACACGCTGGTAAGGCGAGTTGTACATCTGCATCCTCTGCTTGACCACTTGGGACAGGCGGTGGCAGCAGCAGCAGCAGCCAGGACCCAGGCACAGAGCGGGAGAGGAGAAAGAAGGGTAAACATGAAGCCAGGCTTCCTCCAAATGCTTGGGAGTTTGGTCACACTGGCCTAAGAGCTGAAGACAGGTAACTCAAACTGCCAGTGCCCCTGTGTCTCCAGACAGAACACCAGCCATTTAAATCTGCTGAGGCATCACTGTCACACAGACATCACCACTATGAAGCCACTCACATGCCACAGCCCTAGGGAACATCATGATATCCCACTGCTTACACTCCAGATACACCCTAGCTCCCAAGCAAATGATAGTTTCCCCATCCACTGCTGCAGAGCTATCACTCAGAAGAACCCCCCCTGCATCCAGTCTCTTATTTCCCAGACAGCTCTTGATCTGGGTAAGACTGTCCCTCCCCCACCACCCCCACCGCAGCCCAGAATAATTACAGCTCAGTGCAGAGCTTGCCAGCCAGGAACTGTTAGCAGCCACTGCCGAAATGCAGCCGCTCCGGGGCAAGATTCAGATGCCAAACCCTCCTAACACATCCAAGGGTGCCCAGAGCACAGCCTGCCCCACTGTTCTATCCCCCCCAATCTCAATGTGACCATAAGGAGCTAAAAATGATGTGATGCTAACTACAACAGTCATGGCAAGAGAAGCTCCAGAGAAGGAACGACAATGGTCTGGCAGCTGCCTGCTCCTCGGGGTCGCAGCCATGCAGTGGGGAGGCAGGAGCCGTGCTGGGCCCAGATCAGCTGGGGCCTGCGCTGTCACAAGCCTTCCAGGTTTAAGAGTGAAAAATACCTTCACGATTGGCCTTTCCTCACTGCTTCTCCTTCTCCCACCACATTCATAGACTTAACTTACAAACTCTCTATGCCCTTTTCATATACACCAGGCTCATAAAAATCAGCATCTTCCAGACATTTCACAAGATCTCCCTTCCCCCAACTTCTCTAGCATGTTTTTGTACCCCACTCTTTTAATTTTCCTTCTGAACACAGGCCCACAACTGCACTGCATCTTCCCGCGACCTCACCACAGCAAGGCCCAGCTTAGAATGACTTCACCAGCACCAATCACATTTCTCTTGCCTTCTCTCCTGCTCCAGGTAACAGTCCCCAGCCAAACTCCTGGGTGAAAGGCCCACACCCTCCCAGCTCCTCCTAAGTTGTGGTTTGCTGTGCTCTTGAGTTAATCTCTCCTACCCACCCTGTCCACAACAGGCAGCCACCAGGGTCCCTAACCGGAGCCACAAAAGAATCAATGCAGTCAGGCAAGTAACAAGAGCACCCTTTGTGCTACAGAGGGGACCCAAGAGGCTTGGGCAGACCCTGATTCTCCCCTCCCCAGCAGGCCAGGACCATCATTACCTTCAGCAGGGTTCATGGCTGCATCGTGGAGCAACGTTGCTACACACCCGGCTGCACCTGCAAAACAAGAACTGCCACATGTGAGGGGGGGAAAGGTGAGGGACCCTGGGGCTCCACCACAGCCCCAAGTCCCCGGCCAAGGCACAGAAGGAGGCCCCTGGAAAAAGGCTGAGATCTGAAGGTGGCCTCTATCTCCCCTCCAAAAGGCAGGCTGGTACCTCAGGGGCTCCCACCCAGAGTGAGATCAAGAAAGAGAAGATTGTGACAGGCCATCAAGTTCCTTGGGGTGACTGGGACTCATTTGTGCCCACTCCCTGGGGGACAGGCCAATGTCACCAGCTGGCAGGGGGGCCTTAGTACGGTGAGTGTCCCCATGTCCTGTGGAGAAGCCCACTGGAACTCTGCTGTATGTCTGCCAAGGGCAAAACATGCCCTGCTCTCCCCTCAGCCCCATGCTCTCCCTACTGTGGCGGGTCCTTGAGACGAGTAACGGGCACCATGGCGAGACGGGCTCCGAAACCACGTGGCACTCCTGGGGCGAGCTCTGGCACTGCCAACCCACGGGGCCACGGCCAGTCCCAGCTTGTCTGCAGGCAGCTCCTGTCCACCAGCATCCTTCCGAGCCAGGGCCACTAACCTGCTTCACGCCAGATACCTGGCAGCAGCTCTGGCAGGCGCGGAGCGGTGCTTCCCCGTGCCCGGCACCGTGCGGCTGGCTCATGGCTGGAGAGAGCACACGGCTTTAGGACATCCATGGCACCCCGACCCCGCGGCGGGACCGGGCCTCCCTACCGCCAAACCTGCCGCTCCCACCCCGCTCCCACCCCGGCGTGGCGGGGCCGGTACCGTTGGCCACATGGCTATTGCCCCCCGCGTGGATAACGTCGCTCAGCGTCTTTTTTAACTTTTCGTAGCAGGCGAAGTAGAGCGCGTGCGCCGGCCCGGCGCCGGTGGCGGTGATGTTCAGGCCCCGCATGGGCCGCCAGACGCCCTCGGTGCGGGCGATGCGCCACAGGGCCTCCAGCACGTTCCGGTAGCGAGCGGCGGGCTCCGGCTGAAGGCTCTGCATCCGCGTCTGCAAAACAGGGCGGGCCCGGCCGGGCGGCTCGTCAGACCCGGCCCGGGGCTCCCGGTGTGCCGCCCCGTCCCTCCCTCCCCGCGCCCGCCGCGCCGCCGGCACCTTGACGCAGTCGATGGGGTACATCACGCAGTGCTCCATGACGCCCGCCACGGCGCCCGCCAGCATGTGCGTGGACACGGCGGCGCCCTGGGGCAGCGCCTCGTAGTCGGGGGCGGGCGGGGAGCGCGGCTCGGGGCCCCCCGGGCCGGCACCGGGACCGGGACCCGGCGCCACCTCCGTCTCCGCGCCGCCCCGCCGCGCCCGGCCCGCGCCGCCGCCGCCCATCAGCAGCAGCAGGACGCGGCCCGACTCCGCGCCGCCCCGCGCGCCGGGGCCCGCGCCCGCCCCCGCTCCCGCCCCCAGCTCCATCGCGCCGCCGTCGCCGCCGCCGCCGCCCCGGCCCGCGCCCGCCGCGCCCCGCGCCGCCCCGCCCCTGCACGGCGCCCATTGGCCGCCGCAGCCCGGCGCCCGCCCTCGCGGCGGTCCCATTGGCTCGGCAAGCCGCACACCGCCCACGCACGCCGCGCTCATTGGCCGTCGGCGCCGCCGCTCGGGCGCCGCCACTGGCCTGCCGCTCCCTCCGGCGCGTTCGGGCGCGCTGCCCATTGGCCGCCGGGACTGCCCGCCCTGCCGGCTCTCACAGCTCATTGGGTGTCTAAACTTCGCGCCCCGCCCCGCCCCGCAGCCCATTGGCCAGCGAACTCGCGACCTTTGGCCCGCTCGGCCCACCTCCCCGCGGGGCCGAGGAGCCGCCATTGGCCGGCGAGTCCGCCACTCCGGACGTCGGCGCGTGCTGTGTATTTGGGCGCCTGGGATTGGCTGGGAGCCGCCGCGTGACACCGCCCGGCGAAGGTCGTACGCGGGAGCAAGGGCGAAGCCGGGCCCCGCCCCCTCCCGCCCGAGGGGGGCGTGTCCCTCCCCAGTGCGATTGGTCGTGGGGCGGCATGGGCGCGGCCCCGGCAGGGCCGGCGGAGCCGATTGGCTGCCGTGCCGCGGGGGGCGGGGCTCCGCCCGGCGGGGCGCGGCGGCGGCGGCCGGTGACGTGTCCGCCGGTGCCGGCGGCGGTGCCGGCAGCGGCGATGCGAGGGCGGGCGGCGGGCGCACATGGCCAGGTGAGCGGGGTCGGGCCGCGCCAGGGGTTCGGGGCCGGCGCGGTGCCGGTGCTGAACAGTGGCCTCTGTTCTCAGGATCGGCGTTTCCTGCCTGTCGTGGCGCTCGGTGGGACCGTGCCTGGGGCCGCGGCAGCGCCCGGCGGCGCTGGGGCTCGCCCTCCTCTTGGGGCTGCTGCTGCTGCTGGTGGCCGCCGTGCCCCGCCGCTGGGCCGCGCCGCCCCGCGCCTCCCGGCGGGACGAGAGGTGAGCGGGGACTGGGCTGCCGGGGAAACGGGGTCACCGCCGGCCGCCGGTGCTGAGCCGCCGTGCTGCCGTGCCCTAGGTACCTGGCGCGGGCGGAGGAGCTGACGGCCACCGACACCGAGGACTCGTCCCTTAATTATGGAGTGGTGGTGGACTGCGGGAGCAGCGGGTCCCGGGTGTTCGTCTACTTCTGGCCCCCGCACAACGGGAACCCTCACGACCTGCTGGACATCAAGCAGATGAGGGACCGGAGCAGCCGCCCCGTCGTCAAGAAAATTAAACCCGGTGCGTGCTGCCCCTCTCCTGCCCCAGCCCCGAACGAACGGGACGGGCTGGCTCACGGGCGCCTATCCCGCCAGGCATCTCCGTGACCGCGGCAGCCCCCGAGCAGGCGACCCCCTACCTGCGGCCCCTGCTGCGGTTCGCGGCAGCGCACGTCCCGGCGCGGAAGCACAAGGAAACGCCGCTGTACATCCTGTGCACGGCGGGGATGCGGCTGCTGCCCGAGCGGTGAGTTCGCCGCCCTTGTCAGGCGAGCCAGAGATGCGCTGAGCCCCGAGGAAGGGCAAGACAGCTGCCCGCTTGTGAACCTAGGGGGAGAACTGGGAACCCTGGTGGGGGGAATCGAGAAAGGAAAGGGCGAGTTGTTGGGGCGAGTGGTGAGGGATGCAGAAGGAGGGTTTGAGCATGCAGGGAGGGAGCTGAGAGAAGATGCTTTTGACTGAGGATCTCAAACAAATTGATCTGTTTTTAGTCTCCACAACATGCTGGCTGCAGCAGCAGAACTTGTGGTGTTGAACGGGGGGTTGTTGTGCAGTGTGATTCCTGGTCTCTTCACTAGTGTCTCTTGGTGAAGGTCCCCCAGCATCTCTCCCTCTCCTGCACCCTTGCAGGCAGCAAGCTGCAATCCTGGAGGACTTGGTGAGAAATGTGCCCCTGGAGTTTGATTTCCTCTTCTCCAAATCTCACGCAGAAGTGATCTCAGGGAAACAAGAAGGTAGGAGCTGCCACAAAGCACTACTTGTTCCTCTCTAGTATGTTGTCTTAATGACCTTTTCTGTCTTGTACAGGTGTCTATGCATGGATTGGCATTAACTTTGTCCTGGGACGGTTTGATCACGAGGATGGTGAGTCTGGCTGCTTGCAGAACAGCTGAGACAGTCTAAGTAGAGCCATGCTGAACCTTGTACCAGTGCTGTAGCTAAGATCAACCTCTGGAGTAGGCAGCAATGCCTGCCCCCTCTCCTATGTGTGAAACTCTGCCAGACCTGGGAGGTGGTCCTTGCAGGTGGTCCTCACGGTCTGCCTGCAGGGGTGGAGGAACCCCATGAGGGTGGGGGTGATGGTGAAAGGGAGAAGATGCTGCCTCTGACCCTGCCTCTTGCTGACGTGCTGCTGTGGTTGCAGAGGAGGATGCAGTGGTCACCGTAGCGCTGGGCGACCAGGGGAAGTCCCTGGTTCGGAAACGAACAGTTGGGATCCTAGACATGGGAGGCGCCTCCCTGCAGATTGCCTACGAAGTGCCCGACTCCGGAGCCATCTCCTCCCCGCAGCAGGTGCGTGTCTGGCTGGTCCCCCAGAGCAGCTCCTGCCTCCCCTGGATTGCTGCTGATCATGGACCCTATCTGTGTCATCAGGAGGAGGCTGCTAAGAGCTTGCTGGCAGAATTCAACCTGGGCTGTGACGTGCAGCACACTGGCCACTTGTACCGTGTCTACGTCAACACTTTCCTGGGCTTCGGGGGCAATTTTGCCCGGCAGCGCTATGAGGAACATGTGCTGAACCAAACCTATGTGCACAACCGGTATTGCTGCCTCACCTAGTGGTGCCCCCACTAGAGCACTGTGAAACGGGGTGCTGGTTCCTTCGTGCTGCCCTGTCCCCTTTGGATTTGCCTCAAGAGCTGCCTGTGGTGATAACAGCTCCCACAGCCACGCTGGCAGCAGCTCTGTGGCAGCAGCAGGTGCCTGGGCTGGCACAGAGTGCTTGGCTGCTGCCCTTTTCCAAGCCTGGCAAGCATTATCAGTGCCACAGCTCCCTGCCTTCCTCCTTCTCTCCTCGTGACAGTCTATGGGGAGGCCCTTCTAGTGGCTTTTGCCTTTTCCTGCTCTGCCTTTCCCTCCTCCAGCACCGACTCACTCAGCACGTCTTTCCTTTGCATCCCCACCTCGAGCTCTCCTGTCTCCTGTCTCTCCTTTTCTTCCAAGAGCACTACATGAAGCTGTCACCAGAGGTGGAGAGGCTTGGTGCCCAGGTACTCCTGTGACAGGAGCTGTGCAGTGGCACAGATCCCCATGAGTTGGGTGGGATGGGCTGTGCCTTGCTGTACCCTGCAGGTGCTCAGAGTATGTAGCTGCAGGCCAGCTGCAGCATGGCAGATCTGGCGAGTTCAGCCTTAGCAAGAGGTGGCAGGGCAGGCACCAGCACTGCAGGGTACAAGGGGACATAGCCTCGTCTGGTGCAGAGGGAATCTGGATGTGGGGCAGGGCTAGATTAGGCTTTTGGGAGTTGGTATAGGACCCCCTGTATCACTGCCATTTCTTCCTGGACTGTTTTCCAGCCTGCACAGCCAGCAGACAGGGCTGAGCCCCCAGATGCCCTTCTTGGACCCCTGCCTGCCTGTGGGGCTGGAGGACACAGTGGTGAGGGGCAGCCAAACCCTGTACATTCGGGGCCGAGGGGACTGGCAGGCCTGTGCAAAGCTGCTGCAGCCCCTCCTAGCAGGGTCCAATGGCAGCCATGCCTCGCTGGTGGGGACCTACAAAGCACCCATCGACTTCAGCAACAGCGAGTTTTACGGCTTCTCTGAGTTTTTCTACTGCACCGAGGACGTGCTGCGCCTGGGGGGTCAATATAATGCCCCCACCTTCACCTCTGCCGCCCAGGTGGGTGCTGCCCCAGCCCAGTGGCTGGGGAGCTGCTGTTCCTAGGGCTAGGAGTGAGGGCTGTTTCTCTGCCCTGAACCCCAACTTCTCCTTCCCCTAGGAGTACTGCAGCCAGCGGTGGGAGGTGCTGATGCAGCGTTTCCATGGCGGCCTCTACTCAGCACACGCTGACCAGCACCGGCTGAAGTAAATGCTGGGGGGTGCCGTGGCTGCACCTTCTGGAGGGCTTTTGCTGGGGTAAGGGACTGGTGTAGTTGTTAGTGTCTGGCTGATGCTCCTGTGTGCTGTGTCTGCAGGTATCAGTGCTTCAAATCAGCCTGGATGTACCAAGTCCTCCATGAGGGCTTCCAGTTCCCACTGGACTACCCCAGCCTGCGCACGGCCCAGCTGGTGTACGACCGTGAGGTGCAGTGGACACTGGGAGCCATCCTCTATAAGACAAGATTTCTGCCACTCAGGTACCATCGGCTCACTGATGCCATCACGCATGGCAGGGTGGCTGGGGAGGAGCAGGAGTAACTGCACTGGGTGAGGGCTCTGCATGGACCACAGCAGGACCCTGGCAGTACCCCACAGCATCTCATGGCCAGTCCTGACATTCCTTTCTGTAGGGATCTCCGTCAGGAGAGCATCCGGCAAGCACACGCCTCCTGGCTGCGCCTCTCTTTCGTCTACAACCACTATCTCTTCTTCGCCTGCATCCTGGTCGTGGTGCTGGCCATCGTCCTCTACCTCCTGCGGCTGCGCCGCATCCACCGCCGGCAGCTGTGCTCGGCCCAGCACACCCTGCTCTGGCTGGACAAGGTGGTGGTGCCGCTGGGCCAGGGAAGCGTGCCATGACACCAGGGGTACCGACCATCCAGTTGCACCAGCACTACTAGGACTGGCTGACAGCCTGGGCTCCGAGGACTTGGACTCTTTCTTAAAGACAATCTCAAACTCTGCACTCCATCATCTCTGCATCGGAACCAGAGTCTGTGGGCTGAGGTAGCTATGGACACAAGAGCTTTCCTCTCCACCTTGCCCCAGTCCTAATCTTTGCATTCCTTGGCCTCCAGCCTTTGCCTCACTACGTGGTGTAGAGCAAAGTCCTCTGCTGCCAGCGGGCTCAAGGCTGCAGCCCTGGCAGAT
The DNA here is from genome assembly GCA_036630365.1 of Acanthiza pusilla. NCBI lineage: Eukaryota > Metazoa > Chordata > Aves > Passeriformes > Acanthizidae > Acanthiza > Acanthiza pusilla. The sequence continues at coordinate 14,308,111 of JAXCHO010000234.1, forward strand.
CCCTCAGATAACAGGACACTATCACTGAGGCAGCCAACCCCGGACTGTGGCCTGAAGCGCTGAGCCACCCCATGACTCAGCCATCAGTTTGCAGAGCAGCCTGGTGAGGTGCTGTGGTTCATCACCTGGGGTGGCCTTTCTGGAGGCCCTGACAAGCCCCAGGCTGGGGAACAGCACCAGCTAAGGTACTGCAGGAACAAGGTAAACCACCAGTTCCACCAGGCTGCTCTGCCCAGCCTGGCCCCTCTTGGAGCATTCGTAAAGAGGTGGTGTACTCTGCCATGTCTTCCCTCCAAGGACAATCCTACAGTTCTACCCAACATCCCAAACTGAGCCCTGAGGGCTCACTGATTGGTTCTTGAGGTACCACCAAAGTGGACTGTCTTTCACACATTCCCTCCTGGGCACACCTGCCCTGAGGTGTCCCACACCTTGACCAGGCACTAGTGTCAGGACCTGTGGTTCTTCCTTTCATGAGTGCAGGCTGGGCCTGCCCCTGGGAGAGCCACCTCAGACCAGCCCAGCTCACAGCCCCACGACAGGTCGGGACTGTAGCTGTGCACACAGGTACAAACCTTCCCTGGGGCTGGAGCCCCACTGATGGTCCAATGAAGTTTGTCACTTTTTATTGAACTCAGCTGTTCCCATTCCTGTAGCAATAAACAAACCCCTTGAGCCATCCTGCACTGGTCTCATTTCCTAGCGAGCAGCTCCCAGCAGCAATGGCTCCTGGCTGGTGGTGTGGTTGGGGGGCTGCATGTCTGCACAGCACTGCTACTGCTTTGTGTTGCCAGTGGGACAACAGAGCTCCTTTCCTGCCAGTATTGTTTTCTGATTCCAGCAGAAAGGCAGCTGAGCTTAACTGAGCTGGTAGCAGCAAGGGGGAGCTCTGATCTGAATCAAACTGTTGGGATCCTTGGAAACAGCATCCTTTGCTGCCCTCTTCCTAGGAGGAAAAGCCTGCCCACTTGGAGCCCCTGAAAGATGTTGACCCTGCTTTTTACCTTACTACGCACTGAGAATTAGAGAACTGCTTGGCAAAGAGGCCACTGAGCTGCTCCAGCTGCTGCACAGCCATGGAAATGGCCCCAGCACAGCTGCAAGAAGCTGGGCAGGTACCCAATTCTCTCTCTAGCACATGTAGTTCCTCACCTGTGACCCTCGTCCCACAGCATAGTGCACAGGTGGCATCAAGGATACAACTTTCCATGCACCAGTGTTCTGCCAACCTCCTGCTCAACAGCTGAGGATCCCAGCCTTGTTCTCAGGGTGCAAAAAGTGTTGGAGGAAGGAAAGATAACTGAATAAGGCCAAGAATGTTCCTTAGCCTCAAAGCAAGTGTCTCAGCCTCCAGCATGACTTACTAGAAAAAGGATTTATTTCCACAACACAAGTTAAACACAGACAAATAAATAAATAAATACAGATAAATTATCTGATAAATAAGGGGAAACCTGAAACACAATGCCCTACTTTCTTCTTGGAACCTGGACCCATGTTGCTGTGGTGGAGATACCTAAACACTACTACAGCTGCCTCACTGCCAAGGTGGGAGACGTGGCCCTCTTTCATCCCCTCCAACAGACCCCACCACCTCCCTTATCACACCCAGGGGGTTCTGCATGCTCCTCCACGGTCAGCCCTCCCTTCTCCCACACACAGCCAGAATCTGCCTTAGCAGGGACCACCCCCACCACACGGGACTGACAGAGGATGCAATGACTCCTGCCTTCTCATGCAGAGAGGCAGCCAGTGGATGTAATGACCAGGGATAGGGCAACTAACTGGGCAGCTTGGGCTACAAGCAAGGGGTTCTCCTGGGGGCTAGGGCTGAACACCCCAAGGGGGCAGAGGAAGCACTGCTGGGACAGGATCCACTGGCACGACACACAGATCCCTCACAGGATGGTGCTCAGTCACTGCAGCACTGGGCCTGCTGAAGGGATCTCTCCCTTGTAGTGTGGCTACTCCTAGTGCTGGATCAATAGGCCCTCGTGCAGGGGTGCTGCCTGCCATGCTCGGGGGCCCAGGCATCCATTGGTCCAGGCTGCAGTGCTCCAGGTGTGCTTGGGCAGCGGGTCCAGCCTCTGTCCCAGCACCTCTGGGGGCTGTCTGGTACAGGAGGGTAGAGGCTGGAACAGCTACAAGAGCTGGGGGAGGGAAAAAGGAAGAGAAGTTAGCACCCAACTGCATTAATGAGGGAGCTCCCACAAGTTTGAGAACTACAGTGCTCGATTTGCTCAGGCCCATGTAGAACCACCAGCCCCACACTGGGACCAGCTCAGCACAGCCACAACACACAGAAGCCAAAGCACTTCCCCCAGTCCAGCAACGGCTGAGCTGCAGCTCCCTCCCCAGCCAGACAGAGACACACAAGCAATCAGGGACATCTCTGCCACCGCAGCTCTCTGCTCACTCACGGTGATGGATTTGACGGGGGTCTCTGTGGAGGTGCCAGCTCCCAAGGACTGCTCACTCCCAGAGGAAGCGCACATACCAGATGGTCTCATTCTTCAGCTGCGGCCCGAACAGGGGGTTGGCCTGGGCCAAAATAGCGATGAGCCAGCTGCAAAGGGAGACAACCTGCCATCAGTCCCCCTGGCAGGACCAGAGCACCGGGAGCGGCTGCTGCCCTAGGGGGCGATGGGCCCGGGAGGATGGCGGGGGCCCCGGGGCGGTCCTGTCCATCCACGCAGGAGGCTGGGCAGCAGCCACCGTTCCCGGCGAAGCCAGGGTAGGTGTGGGGAAGGGTACCGGGCCCGGCCCGCGGTACTCACAAGAGGTAACAACATACGGCGGTGGTGACCAGCATCGTGATGATCACCCTGAGGAGACACCGCCGTTAGCACGGGAAGGCCCAGCCCCAGAACCCCCGGCCGCGGTACCACCCGAGCCCCCACTCACCCGCGGTTCGGCCCCTTGGGCACGAACCAGGGGGCAGCGATGCCCACGAGCCCCCAGAAGGCGGAAAAGAGGACGAGCGGCAGCGCGAAGCTGTGCGCCGTCATGGCTGCTCCGCTCCGCACCAGGCCCCGCCCCGCCCACTGCCGCGCCGCGCCGCCAATCCGCGGCCGGAGCGCACCGCGCTGACGACACCGCCGCCTCCCATTGGCGGAGACGTTCGGCTCGGCTCGGCTCGGCTCGGCCCCCGCATCCCTCCGCACCTCGCTCCGCAGAGGAGCACCGAGCCACACACAGCTGCTTCACAAAACTCCTTTATGTTACAAAGGTCGCACTCACACCCGCCGCCGCCTCCCGCGCCAGCCCGGCTGGGTGCACATCCCCCTGCGCACCCGGGTGAGGGCTCTCGGCCGCCATCGACCTCGGCCGGGTCCGGCGGCGCGGCTCCCCGAGAGGGCTCTGCCGCCGGTGCGTTACTTGGGGACTCTCCGGAGCTCGCTCATGAGCCACAGTGCCATGCTGAGCAGGGCCAGGGAGCCCGACTGGTGTGTAGCAGCCAGAGGCGTAGGGACATAAAGCAGCAGGGTGCTGATGCCCAGGCCCACCTGCCAAGAAGAGAGAAAAGAGCAGCTGTGGATGCACCACTGATACTATTCCCAGCACAAAGTGCAGCGTAGAAAGGCTCATGGTCACACCAGGATTTGCCACCCCCAAATTCAGAGTGTGCATGGAGTATGGTGAGGTGTGGGAACCAGGCAACTCCACCTCTGACCTCCAGGCTCTTGGAGCCAACACAGGTTCAAGTGGGGTCAGCTCTGCCTTGTGAACTGCTACAAAGTAGGAAAAAAAAAAAAAAAGGCAGTACCTGCATGCAAGCCACAGCCAATAAGGAAGTCACAGCCATCCTGGTCCTCCGAGGTAGTGGGATCTTCCTTGAGAAGAGGTACAGTGCTGTGACAGCTGTGACGGAGGCAATTCCCTACACAAGGGAAGGGAAACAACTACCTTTCAATGAAAGTTCAAGGCAAATGGGTGCACTGGCCTTTGGCTGTGCCTTCCATGCAGTATAAGAAATTCTGTGAGCAATATTTAATGAAAGAAACACATTAATGGCCATGACCAAATCCTAGAGCTCCCACGCCATCAGGTTAACAACCCAAAAATTTAAATGAAGTTACAGAGTTTTATTTTTACTTCAAATTAATACTTTACTTTCCAACAGCTTTTCTTAATTTATTCAAATCATTAGAGATTATGTCTGCCCTCTCCCCAACTGCCACCTTGACAACTGAAGGCAGTCATCTGGAAAACTGATCTCATTTCCACCACTATAGTTCACCAGCATAATCTTGCTGTGCAGGTCACCCCAGATGATCCAGCCTAATCTTTCTTTCTTTAGTCTTAGCCATGGCTTAGTTCACAGCAGTGCTGCCAGTGGTATTTAATATCCGGATTGCTCTAACTAGCTGAGATATTTTCAGAGGGTACTACTGTGCAAAACAAATTCAGAAACGCTGGAGGAAGCATTCAATATCAGGATTTCCAAGTTTTATTCAACACAGCTTTCCCAGACATTTCAATAGCAAGGGCTACCCCACACTGTAGCTCACGTTATGGAAAAAAAGGCTCAGAGAAACAAAGTCTGTTACTTGCGCAGGAGGAAGACCTCCTTAAGGAAGAAGGCCACACTGAAAATAAATAAGAATGCTAAACTTCCTCTTCCTGCAGAAGCAAACTGGTAAGATGCTCTCAGGCCCTCTGGACGCCCTAGAAATCACTCAAGCTGACAGAACCACAGCCCAAAGAAGACAGCTTGGCTGCAGGAGGCAACCAAGAAGCAGCCCAGACATATCAGGAAGACAGCACTTACCAAGATCCTGTGATCAAACTGTACAGTTGTAGGATTCTCAAAGATATTTCTCAGCACAGGGGAGAAGGCAAGGAGATCATCTGGGATCCAGCGCTCCCCCATTTTGGGGAAGGAATTGTACACAAGGCCAGCATCCAGCCCTGCCACAAAGGCACCTGCAATTCCAGAGCAGAAAATGAGACTACCACAGTAGGCAAACGTGTCATCCAGGCTGCACAGCTCTGATTCAAGAGCTCAGCTTGATCCTCAATTTCTTTTAGAAACATATACAGAAATCACACAGAACAGGCAGGCTGGAAGGTGCATCTCCACCTGCCCAGGAAAGCCCAGTGAGGAGGTTCTTGACTGTAAACTCCCTGACAGCAGCAGTTTTCTCAGAGAATGGATGGGGCTGCTCACAGTCCCCACCAGATCAGAAGAAAAAGACCAAACTAGCAGAGAGGAATGAGTCACAAATTGGCCAGCAGAAAAAAAGAGCTTTACCTGAAAGGGCAGTAAGAAAAATGAGAGCTGTAGTGCCATGAGCATATTGTCTCAAGCGAAGGAGCTGATGGGTTTCTGGCAACTGTAAAATAAAAAAAGAAATAATCAAAGCATTTCCAGGGCTGTTGGCAGCAGCTAAGAAAAGCCTTCACTACATACATAGGCCAAAGGGTTAGCCTGTATTTTACAGGAGGCATCTACAGGCCCCCACACAGCAGTCGCACTTCAGTGGTCCCTCAAAATCACAGCTAATGAAGTCCAACTCTGTGCAGAAACTGAAGTGGCTCCTGGACAGTTCCTGGCACAAATTGTTTAGCCCAGCCAGGCACACCCCTCCCTGAACTTCCACAGATTCTGAGACTAATCACATTTGACCCAAACAAGCACGAGCCAAAGCAAGTGTCCCATACCCAAGAAGTTTATAGAATGAGTATTTTGTAACACTGACAGTATTCTGTAAGGATTAGATCAGAGTCAGGAACAGAAACTACAAGAGAAACACCATCAGCCTTCACATCCTTTCCTTACCCTCAACATCATACCCCAATGCTCTGAATTGACACGAGCCCAGGCTTTTGACTCCTGACACACCACTCCATACCTTGTGTCGTGGAAGCAGCAAAGACAGCCCTGTCCACAGGCTGGCGGAGTACAGAACCAGCGCAGAGCCCAGGTGTGCTGCGAGACGGTACTGACTGACCCGAGGGATGTCGTAGGAGTCTGGCTTCTCTTCCAGCCCACTCTTCACCATGTACCATCCCAGCAACCCCTAACAAAACAGGAGAAGGCTTAGAGCCAGACCGGGCAGCAGCAACTACTAAAATGAGAGAAAAAGTAAAAGCAAAGCAACTTGTTCCCTCTACCTTCAACTAGCTACCAGCACTGGCACGCTGTCAGGTGTCACTGTCACCAAGCTATCATGAACCTGTCTCAGCTATGCTCAATCGGAAGATGTCAAACTGACAGAGGGTAGGTTTAGATTAAACACTGGGAAAAAGCTCTTTACTGTGAGAGTGATGGGCACTGGAACAGGCTGCCCAGAGAAGTTGTGGATGCCCCACCCCTGGTCAGTTTGGATGGAGCTCTGAGCAAACTGGTCTAGTGAAAGTATCCCTGGTAGAGGGGTTAAAACTAGATGATCTTTAAAGTCATTCTGTGACATTCAGACATTGCCATTAATCCCTGCGGCTGCAGAGCTCTCACCTGGAAGCAGACCAGCCCACAGAGTGCGAGGACACAGCCCTTGAGGGGCCGGCTGAGCCAGCCCTGGCGCCAGAAGTAGGCAGCAGGCAGGATATAGGCTAAGCCCACCACGCGGCCCCACATGCGGTGCGAGTACTCCATGTACCAAATGAACTTGAACTCTGCCAGCGTCATATCATGGTTCAGGCTGTTAAAGGACAATAAAGCAATTGTTTCACAGCCCCGCGCTGAACTTTGCACAACATGGGATCACCTTCCTGAGATAAAGGAAGGGATCAAAGGAGCCACCACCAGGCAGGCTTTATGTGCCTTCCCAGTGACATCAGAAAACATTTTCCTTCTTACAAGAGTTTTCTGAGTGGCTCAGTTGCAGGAGGGATGTTCTCAGCCCACCCTCCTTCCAATTTTGTACACTCACATTTTAAACTCTGGGAACTGCTGGTACTTCTGGAACTCAGCTTCCCACTCCTGCTGCGTTTGGGGTGGTTTCATCTCTTTCACCAGGTGCCAGTCGACCATAGAAAGGCCTGATTCTGTCAGCCTGGGTGCAGAGACACAAACAGGCACAACTCACTCGCTTAGAGTAGGCAAATCTACTGAACTGAAGTGAGAGCTGTTGCCTGCACAGCAGCCCAGGAATTGGGATTTCGATGGTCCTTGTGGGTCCCTTCCAAGTCAGGATATTCAGTGGTTCTATGATAACTCTTAAAACCCTTGCTCAGTCAATCCTTAAGCTCACAGTTAGAAACAGGATGGAGATGAGAGTCTGCGAGTGATCAGACCTAAAATTACGATAAATGTGTGAGAGTTACCACCCAGTGACATCAACAAACTGTGCAATGTCTCTCCGGTACTCCCAGCCCTATCCCACAGTGTCCCCTTGCAGCCAGGACGAGAAGACACGAGAGGAGCTCTCCCAGGCACTCTCGGGGTGGGTCTCGGTGTGGGGACAGCCGCAGAGGGTCACCGGGGCGCGGACCAAGGGTGACAGGGACGGCTGCCTCCAGGGGCCCCCTCTGCGCCCCTCCCGGCGGGGCTGGGGGTGCCGCGCTCACCTGGTGACGCCTCCCAGCACCACGGCACCGGCCACGGCGCCGCTGCACACAAGGAGCCATCGCCCCACGGCGGGAGGCGGCGCGGCAGGCGGCGGCGCCTGTCGCAGCAGGCGGCGCTGAAGGCAGAGCCGCGGGGGGAGGCCGCCGTATGTCGGCGGTGCCGGTGCCGGTGCCGGTGCGGGCCGCCCCAGCCCCGCGTCCCGCAGCAGCCGCCGGGCCCCGCCGCGCGCCGCCAGCAGCATCCCGAGCCGCGCCGGAAGTGTCGCCGCCGGAAGCGCGGAACGAGCACTTCCGGACACGCCCGGGCGTCGCCATGACGATCGCGCGGCGCGTGACCGGCAGCGCAGAGCAGCGACCCCCGCGCGCCGCCAGCGCAGGTGGTGAGGGCGCGTGCGGGACGGGGGCGGGGCCCGCGCGGCGGCGGGGGCGGGGCCGAGGGGCCCGAGGGGCGGGGCTTGCGCGCGCTGCGCGCCGGCGTGGGCGCGCCCGGCTCGCGTCCCGCGCCTCCGCCCGCCCGCGCGCCCGCCCTCGCGCCAACGGGCGGCGCGGGCCCGGGCCGCGAGGGGGCGGGCCCGGAAGCGCGGTCGGGGGGCGGGGCCTGAAGCGGAAGCGGGGCGGGCCCGCGGCGGGGCCGGTGCAGCCCGGGCGAGCGCCATGGGGCGGAACGGTCTGACTGCACCGCTCCCGTCCCACAGGCATGGACGATGGGTTCCTCATGGAGGTGTGCGTGGACTCGGTGGAGTCCGCCGTCAACGCGGAGCGCGGAGGTAAGGCCCGGGGACCTCGCAGGAGGGGGCGGCAGCGCGGCGGCGCCGGTTCTGACGCGCCTCTCCGCAGGTGCTGGGCGGATCGAGCTCTGCGCGGGCCTCGTGGAAGGAGGGACCACCCCGAGCATGGGTGAGCTGCGCCCGCCCCTGAGCTGCCTTGCCTGTCGGTGTCCCTTCGCGCCCCTCGTCCCGCTCGGTTCCTCCCCGCGCCCGCTCCGCAGCTGCCGCGGGTGGTGCTGAGCCGCCCCTGTCCCGCCGCAGGGCTGCTGCAGGTGGTGAAGCAGTGCGTGCGGGTCCCGGTGTTCGTCATGATCCGGCCCCGCGGCGGGGATTTCCTCTACTCGGACCGGGAGGTGGAGGTGATGAAAGCCGACATCCGCCTGGCCAAGCTGCACGGGGCTGACGGGCTGGTGTTCGGGGCCCTCACCGAGGACGGGCGCATCGACACGGAGCTCTGCACGGCGCTGCTGGGTGAGGATGTCTCCAGCCACACCTCTGTGCTGGGGCAGCCTTGTGGTGCTGCTCCGGCTGATGCCATAGAACTGTACCGGGGACTTTAGTCTGCACATCCTGTCTGGGGTCTTGCCATCTCTTTCCACCTTCTCCTTTCATTTGCTGCCATACCTGGGAGACATTATGTAGTTAAGCAACTTTGCAGACCAAAGCCCCCAAGCCATTCACACAGAGTTTGAGGCCACCTGAGACATAATAGCAAAGTGTAAGAAGGCTTAGATGAGTTGCTTTGGGGGCATTTAACTGTTGGATTTTCTCCCTTCCTCGTTTTCTTTGCCCTTTGTTCTTTTCCTTATGTCCTTGCTACAGGTGTCTAGAATATATATTTCCTGGACTTTAGCCTTGTGTATAGCTGGCAATTTATTGTTTTTTTCTCTTAATACACACAAGGAGAAAAGGTAATGAGAGAGAGACGTGAGTGAATATATAAAAAGCTACTGAAGCTGCAGTGGGAAATTGTTAGTCCAGACCACAAATATGGGGAAGCAAATTCTCTTTCTTTCTGCATCTTTTTTGGGAGCTACAGCCAAAGCTAAGGAGGGCTGAGCTTTTCCTTGGTGCTGTGGTGCTGAGATTCTCACATGAACGTGAATGTGCTGTAAGGAGTGCAGCAAAAGAAAGGGTCTTGCCAGGACTTAGCCCCACTAGGCCAGCATGTGCTCTGTTGTTTCCAGGGCAGGAAGCAGGTGCATATATTTTTGTAGAAATAAATAAGCTTTTCACAGTAAATAGAGCACCGCTGATGAAGTTTGCTGTGGTCCGAGAGCAGAAATTGTAGGTAGTGAAAGAAATCACAAAAATCAGCTCTCCTGCTTTCAAAGAGCAGTGATCCTGTCCTTTCCCCCGGTAGACAGTACAACTTCTCTGCTTCCTTCCTGCAGAGAAAGACACCTGTGGTGGAAATAAGGGTTCTGCATGTTCCAGATGAGATGGGGGATTTTGGTGTTACCCATAAAAACAAAGGTTTGTTGCTTTCTCAGAAGCAGAAGAACTCTTCCCCTATAAAAGAGCCTAGATAAACAGTAGCCTCTGCATTGTTACCAGCAAGAAGGGCGACTCTTCTGAGCTCCCCAGGAAGGGCTTGAGAAGCCTTTGCCCTCTTCCATGTCATCTACATTTCTGGTTCTAGCACAAGGGACTCTGTACAAGTCCTGACTGACCATACGTCTTCTTTTGCAGCCGTGTGCCGTCCCCTGCCAGTGACATTTCACCGCGGTGAGTTGCCAGGGACAGTGGCCCTGGGCAGGGACCAGTCTGTGCCTCACTGCTGGGGGAAGGTGGCGCTGGGAGGGAGCTGAGCTTAATGTCCTTTGGCTGTTCTTTGGAGGGGGAAAGCTCTGCAGGCTGTGCTATTCCCCTGTGAGGGAAAGGGTCCAGTGGTTCAGGTCTGGGGGCTGTCTCATTGCCCTGTGAGAGAGAAGGGGTGTGAGGAGCTGAGTATGGTGGCCCTGCCACTGCTGCAAGGGGAGTGTTACAGTCAGAAGCTGTGAATCCAGTGGGGGTGGTCAGCTGTGAGCAGGACCCTTCCTGTCCTTGCCTTTGGGCTCCTTGGGCTCCTGAGCTGGCTGAGGAACGGGGCTTGAGCAAAATGAACCGAGTGATTTCTGAGCTGTTTTTCTGGTCCCTCAGCCTTTGACATGGTACACGACCCTCTGGTGGCACTGGAGACCCTGATTTCCCTGGGGTTTGAGCGGGTGTTGACGAGTGGCTGTGACAGCTCAGCACTGGAAGGATTGTCCTTGATTAAGAGGCTTGCAGAACAGGTGAGTGTTTGCTGTGCTCCTCTGGGTTACTGTGGCTGCTCCCTGGGCATTGCCTGCAGGCAGCTGCTTTAGGGTATCCCTCATTTCTGGAAGGGGGCTTCGGTTAAGGAGCACTTGCCTTACCTCTCTAGCTTGGCTTTAGTCTGTTTTCCTAACTCTATGTGGGCTGCTCCCCAAAGTCTCCCACAGCAAAGACTGGTTGGGTTGTTCTTGATTGCAGACTGAGGGAGGGTGGTGGGAGTTGGTTTCAACAGCTGGTGTGATGAGCCCACAAAAACAGCTGAGGGAGGTCCCTCCTGGGTGTCTCACCATTCCTGTTAGGAAAATGCAGCAGGTGTACCTGAGAGGTAGCCAGGTGGGACGGAGAGGCAGGAGGGAATGGTGACAGGTTGTCTTAGCTGTAGCTGCAAGTTCTTTTCCACTTTTCCTTGTAAAACATGGATAGTGCAAAAAAAAATGGGTGAGAGCAGACAAATTGTAGACCATAGTGACATCCATGAGCTTATTGAAAGTGGTGCATGTGAGGTTTCTTTGCTGTCTCACAAATGCATGCGTGGATGTAGTGCTCAATAATATCATTAACATGTTGTTCTTCTTTCAGGCGAAGGGCAGAATTGTGGTGGTGCCAGGTAATGGGTTTTTGTCATCTGTACCAGGTCCTGCAATCCCTAGCCCTTCCTTCCTAGCCTCTTGCCCTGGGGTCCACTCTCTGATCTGGCTTTCTGAGCCAGCTGCCCAGGAGGAGCAGCTCCTGTCCTGGTGTGAGTAAAGGCCACTCTTGGGGAGGGCAGAGCCCTGCAGCTGCTGCTCCCTGCAGGATCTGGAGACAGCTCTAGATCTGTGGGAGAGCACGAGCCAAAGCTTCTCCCATCTCTTTCCATGTGCTTGGGTCTCTGTTGCCCGGAGGGCTGTTTTTCCCCTTCAGTGTATATGGCACCTGTGCCTTAGTGGTGAGGTCCCAGGGTGATGTCAGGTCTGGGATGGTGTCATCTGCTGGGTGTGTGACATTGGGCTTGTTCCCACCAGGAGGTGGCATCACGGAGCGCAACCTGCAGAGGATTCTGGAAGGCTCCACTGCGTCTGAGTTTCACTGCTCTGCTCGCTCAGCTCGGGACTCAGGGATGAAGTTCAGGTAACTAATTATTTATGTTTATTTTTTAGCAGAACTCTACAAGAGAAAGGCTACATGAATGAGTTTGTAGAACTGGCACAAATTTCAAACAGCTTCCTGAGTGCTAGTTGGGCTCTTGTGGTTGGAATCATGGTGCCTGACACTGTATTCTGCAGTGTATGAATCCAGCAGTGCTCTTCGCATGGACATGAGTTCCATGCAGAACCAGATCCTTGGGGCATTTCACTTGCTACCGCTGCCCTAGGAGTTGTGAGAGCACTTGGGAAGGCAGGTTGTGGTGTAGTTACCTTAGACTTTTAACATAAGCATGTAGGATTTGGGAAGCCAGGGGGATGTGCTTCTGAGGAATGAGCAAGGAATGGGTTAATCTTGTCCATAGGTCTGCACTCCTTTGGATCATTGTTCTTTCTATTACTGTCCCATCTTCAGTTTGGGTGGCCCCATCTTTGGCCAATGCTGAGACTAGGGGAAATATGGGTGTGTTTTTCTTGGTGGATCTTACTCATCTGTCTCACCAGCGGATCATGCTAATCACTGGTTTTCCTGACAGAAATCCGAACGTTGCCATGGGAGCGTCCTTCTCTGCCCCTGAGTACTCCATAAAGGTGGCGGATGTGGCCAAAGTGAGGACCCTGAACGCGATTGCCAAGAACATTCTGTAGTGGACGGCACCGTGCAGGGATGAGAACGCTGAGACTCCAGGGTCTGCCCTGGCACACGGACAGATGGGTACTGCTTCCATCCTCAGGCTGCAGAGGATGTGCACTAGGTGATGAAGCCTGACACCTCTTCCCTTGGCTTCCCCCGAAGTCCCTGGCCTGGAAACTTATGTTGGCCATTTTAAATAAAAGGACTCATTCCCGGATGTTGCAGCAACAGCTGTTCAGCAGCATTTGGGAGGAAGGGAGGTGAGCAAGTAGGGGGACTGAATTGTGTAGCACTGCATGTGATTGTCAAATAAACACTGCAGCTGCCCCCCTCTTGCTGTGCTTTTCTAAAGTTTATTTATATTTGCAAGTAAGACCATGACCTGTGTTGCATAGCCTGAATTAATCAGGTCCCTCCTGTGCCAGAGAATACGATCACATCCAGAATGCCAGGGAGGGAAACATCATAGCCACAGCTGGGAAGCAAGGCTTGCTGTGGTCAGCCAGTAGGATAGGTGGGGATTAACAATGCAGCAGCTCTAAGTAGAGAGAAGCACCTGACTGAGTAGGTGAGGAAGCTGTGAGACATCCTGGGCTGTGGGCCCACAGTGCTCAAGGTGGGGTTGGTGTATGATGAGATTTCTTGGGAGGACAAGGTGCTTTTCCTAAGGGGGTTTTCAGGTCCTTTTCCCAACATGAAACACAAACTACTTCTTCTCCAGACAGTGCTTGGGGAATGGGCCTGTTGGGTCATTGCTGCCTAGTCAGGATTGAAGCCTCAGACTCATTTCAGTTACTCTGTAAAATACCCAATGAAAGATTTGAATGGCATCAGAGTGGTCTATTAGAAGAGTAGAGACCCACAGGTAAAGCACCTTTATCCTTGCTGCCTGCTCTTCTGTAAAAGGTCACACAGCTGAAGAGAATCCCTCTAACAAGCAGAGACAGTGGATCTTAGGAAGTAAAAGCAGGGTACAAGATTTCCCATTTTGGCAATAACTTACAGCTTGGGAGGATGTATGGAAAGAATGTGATATTGACAAGGTGGCAGCACGTTTGTCACCTTAAATAGAATCACATTACTGAAAACCTACCATTGAGACCATGTATTTTCAGCTTAAAGGGTACGTCCACCTTTTCATGTGGATCCGTCAGAAGTATTGGTGTCTCCCAAAACTCCTTGGGAACTTAAGTTCTTAATGGAGGAGCTGGGAAGGGAATGACTGCATAGTGCTGGTGTCAGAGCCTGCTTCAGCACTGTCAGATATATGAGCAGTAGGAAGGATCCAGACTTGGAAAGAGTAATCAAATTTGTGGCTGTAGTCAATATAGTTTGGAATATCTGATTTAAGAGTTCATGGCTTATGTTGTGAGATTTCATGAGTCATGGTTATGATTACGATACTGGTAGCTCAGTTAAGATGCATATTCTGCTGACCCAGCTCCCTCAGGTTTTTGACCTCACATGGGGTTACAGCATGACAAGGCACAGAAACAAGCCCTTCAGAGAACAGATGAGCAGTGAGGGCTGGAGGAATTTGTAGCTTGCCTGGCAGAGGCCTCTGGATCAGACCCTGTGTGAGACAGGCATGAATCAATGCCTAGTTTTGAAAAGTTGGAACATGCTGGATAACAGATGGCTAAAGAGAGGGGAGCACAGGGAAACTGTGATATTGTTGGCCAAAGAGGTGCTACTGCTTTGGTTATCTTGGTCCCAGTGAAGTTTTTGTGGGTATTTTAGTGGAGGAAGGTTTATGGAAGGAGCTGAAGGACAGTAAGGTGGCTTTGTGGGTTTTTAGGAGGAGCATGTCTCAGCTGTGAGAGTAGAGAAAGTGGGGGTGTGCTTGCTTTGATCATTAAAGGGAGCTGGAATCCTATGCTGAGGACAGCTCTTCAACTCTGAGAGACCAAAGACAAGGTGAGGATGAGCTGTGACCTGTACTGAGAACTGAGACAAGCAATGGCACGGGGAAGGTGTCATAAGCAAGTGCCCCCCTTGGCAGCAGTGCTCCAAGTGGTTTTGAGCAAGGCCAGAGGACACCTGTGCCAGTGACAGAAAGAAGAATCACATCAGCAGTCCAGTTGGAGAAGGGCTGAGTAAGTGACTGCTCCATCCACTCACTTCTTACTCTGCATCAGTTTGCAGCTCTCATGGGCAGTGTATTGGTTCTGGCCTGGAGGACCTAGCACTAGGAGTAGCTTTATTTGCAAAAACACGTGGGTTTAATCAGACAAACCACTAATAATTAACCACTGAGTTGGACATTGAGCCTTTCTCTGTTATTGATGGTTCCTGAGCAATTACTCATTGTGTCACCCTTGACTTCTGAGTTATCTACTAACTTGATGTACAATGATACACCATAATCATTGCAGTCACCCTACTGTCTCCTTTTATCTACTGTTCCTCAAGAGCACACATGATAAAGCAAATTCCGTTCCAGCCTTAGAGTAGCACCATGCCCATGTGTCCCTGTCACACCTCAACCTTTCTAAGCAAAAGGGTGATGATTCAGTGGCAATCACTTTCCTCAGTGTTATAGGTTAGATCAGGAATGGTCCTCTTTGTGTCTCAGATGTTGGGGGTTACCTTAGAATGAAGATTAATAGTCTCTTTGGGGTTTTGTGGCCAGCCAACTGCCATAACACACAGACAACATGGCAATGTGGGAAGAAAGAAGCAATAGTTTGGAAAATCTTCAGGCTCTGCAGGCTGGAAACTGGTAAAAGGAATCCCAGGGACTCAGAAAGACCAGTGCAGCATGTGGTCAGCTCAGCTGCCAGACACTGCAAATTCCCAGGCCTGGGCCGCTGCTGGTGTCATGGGCCCCTTGCCAGGTGGCACATGAGGGAAAGGGTACTGTGTGCTTTGGCTTCTGTGGGGGCAGCCATTGCTGGACTTTTTGTTGTTACTCCGCGGGCTTATTCTCACAGGACAGGTCTGTTGCACCTAAGCAGTGTCTTTAGCGGGTCCAGATGAATGTGTGTCTGTTGGTGTGCACTGATTGAGGCTGTGTTTTCTAAACAACGGCTGTGGCATCCTGTGGTGACCCTGTGACTTTCCTGTTACTTCCCCTTTGATCTCTTTCTTGGGTCTTCCTCTCCACCCTTTTCCTGAGCCTGTGCGGCTTCCCAAGCTGTTTTGGTCACTGCTTTGGTTTGTGATGTTGTGTAAGAGCACTGAGTTAATAAATAACTGCGTGTCATCAGGGATTTTATCCCAAGAGTGCTTGAGGGTGTGGGAGGACTTTTATCCCAAGCATCAAGCCAGGACTCAGCTGGGCAGAGCGAGGGGAAGGAGCTGCCGCTTCTTCTCCGCTGAGCTATGTCAGCAGCCTTGGAGAAGTTCTGCGGCTCTGTCTTCTGGGTGAGTGCCTGTGTCGTCCCCATTGCTTGTTCTCGGGGTAGGACACTCGGTGGAGGGGGAGAGCAGTGGATTCCATGGCTGACAGCTTGTCCTGTGAGTGGGGCTCCACAGCCAGTGGTCAGCAGAGGTTCTGGTGTTTATCCAGGAGTGCCGTGGCACTGAGCACTGTGCACTGCCTGCACGGTGTTCACCAGATAATGAGGCAATGACACCTTCCTGCATGAGCTCTGTCCTATTTTAGCCCAGCTGGGAACACCCTGCATGGACTGCCTGGGGAATGATTTGGGTTCAGCTGCCTCTGCTGGCTTGGTTCCAGCAAGGGATGGTTGTGGGGGACGCCATCCCACCTTCAGGCAGAGATGGGGAGACGGATATTACTCGAATCTTGGCTGAGTGCTGAAATGCTCAGCCAGGAGGGTGGGTGTTGAAGGGGGGGGTGTGATGGGGTAGAGCAGGGTGGGCAGGACCTGTAGGAGTATTGGCTCTTGTCCTGTGTGCCAGGTGAGAGTCAAGCCATCACAAGTGACTTGGTGTTCTGTCCTTGCTGCCCCCAGAATGATTCCTACCTTGCTCGTCCGGATGCCGACCTGCCTGTGTGCTTCCAGCAGACTGTGCTGGTCTGGGTCCCCCTTGGCGTCTTCTGGCTTTTGGCACCATGGCAGCTCCTGCCCATGTGCAAATCCAGAGCCAAGAAATCCTCTGTGACCATGCTCTACATCATCAAACAGGTAGAGTGGAGCTGAGGCTGCACAGATGACGAGCTGGAGCAGCCTGAGGTGTAGGTGGTGTGAGTGGAAAGACTGCACTACAGTCAGGTGTGGCATGGAGAGATGAGAAATGTAGGAGGGAAGGAGCAATGGGATAGGGGATGATCTGGGACAGAAATGTAAAGGGAAGTCCAGCACGAGGCATATCTGGGACAGAGGACATAACAGGGCGGGCACACACTGGGAGGGAGGGCAGAGTGTGTACTGGGGCCTCTCATCTTGCGGACTGTTACTTTCCAAACTTAAAATGATGGCAGTGCTCCTGGGGAACTGTTGCAGCTTCACAGGATTGAAAGCTCTCCCAGGCCAAGTCTGGGCTGCAAAGGCTGTAAGGGTGTATTTTATGCTGAACTCTGTTGTCTCCCAGTGGTTCCCTGCAATGGGCTGGCCCCCTCTCCCCACAGGTGCTGACTATTATGCTGATCCTGACGGCAGTGGCGGAGTTGGCCCTGACATTTGTAGACGATGCTGAGGAGGAGGCCGTGCCAGCTGTCCAGTACACAAACCCCAGCCTGTACATCGCCACGTGGGTAAGGGCTCAGTCGGTGAATGTCACCAGCTGTGTGTCACCAGGGACAGGGTGAGACTGCAGCGCCCTGCAGCACCAGATTCCCCTAGCGGAGAGATCAGTGGGAAGCTGTGTCCATGAGGGAAGGGTAGCCTGGAAGTTGGGTAGGACTAGCCCTGAACATGTGTGGGTGGTGCAGGAGTGCGACACGTTGAGGGCAGGTGCTTGTTTGTACAGTGCTCCATGCTTTTATCCTTAAAACTGGGATGGTTCTATGCCTGTGAGTGTAGCTGAGCTCTCTGACAGAAGCTTTACGAGGAGCAGTATGGGTTTCACAGGACTGGTTTTGCAGTGTGAACATCAGACCATGGCTTGCTGCTCTGATGTCTCACAGCTTCCCATACATTGCTGCTCAGTTTTGTGCAGAGAGCCAGGAAGTACCATGGGATGCTCAGGCAGAGGAGAAGGCTGAGGACCTGGGGGCTCTTAGCTTGATGGAATATGAGCTTTTCACACAAGATACCTTGTGTGAGACATGGAATATTCTAACAGTCTTAACAAATGCTCAGGGGCTACACTTAAAAGCAAAAGTAACACTCTCATTGGCTATCCTTCTTATTTTGTCATGTCATTTAGTTTCACATGCAGAGTCCATGTGAGATGATAAGGCAAAGGGACTGCTCCGAGAGGCTGCACTGCTGGAACGTGATCAGTTCCAGGTCTGGAGGCAATGTTCAGGAGACAGGGTGTGACCCCTCATGGCTGGGCATGTCTGAGAATCTGGAGTGAGAACAGCTAAAAGGAGAAATAGTGCCATGCTGTAATGTCAGGGTACATTCAAACTTGATCTTACATCTTCCTGAAATAAACCTTTGCCCTATGCAATTTATTCTGAAGCTTATGAAGGATTGGTGGTGTGTTCAGGCACTCAGGATGTTTAAGGCAGTGAATCCCAGCAGATCATGTGTGCTGGCATTCCAGGACATGTTCTCCAAAGGCACTTTCAGATCCAGACCTAGTCCTGCAGCTCTACCTGAACCCCTGACTGATTTTCTTTCCCCCAGATCATGGTCCTGCTGATCCATGAGGCACGACGCTTCTGCTTGAGCAGAGATTCGGGGGTGCTTTTCTTCTTGTGGACGCTGTCCCTTCTCTGTGGGATACTGCCATTCCAGTCACTCGTCCGGAAAGCCCTGCAGGTTGGATTTGGCAGGGAGCTCTGTGCTTCCCCATGGCCTTGCGCTGCTTCCAAAAAAAGTTTCTTCATACTCTTCTCTTGACAAGCTCTCTGTGTAACTCTGAGGTACCAGCTGCCCTGGGGGCCTTGGGGAACCAGAAAAGACCTGAGAAGAAATTCCTGTTTGAATTAATCCTGTCTCTTTGGGGAAGTATAAGCTCTCCAGGACTAATTTCTCCCCTTAAAGACTTATGGGAGGAGGTCAGGGAGAAGCAGGGAGACGTGGCAAAGGGAAGCTGATCCAGGACTCAGAATGAGTTTTGCACTGCTCTGTTGGGCTCAGCTGGGGGATGGATCTTGTCTCTGAGTACCAGATGGCCTTGAGACAATCCTCAGCAATAACCCTGGGCTTTCCATTCCTGCAGGAACCAATCTCTGACCTGCCACGGTTTATCCTTTTCTTCATCTCCTACGGGCTCCAGCTGCTGCTCTTCTTTGTCTCAGGATTCTCAGATATTGCCCCAGAAACAAAGGAAATCGGGAAGAAGGTGTGAGGACTGTGTGCGAGTGGGTTTGGGGCTTGGGGTACCACATCATGAGCATTGTGTGGGGCAGGGCAGGCTCCGTGCAGGCTCCAGGCTCCTTGGGAAGACCTGAGGGCTTCAGCACAGGGCCCAGCAAGAGCTGGAGCCTGCAGCCTGGGACATCTGCATGTGTGTCCGAGGGGGGCTGCTGCTGGCTGTGGGACGAGGCTCCTGGGCCTGGAGCTGGCACACTTTGAAACCTCTGGGGCTCCTTAATGGCTGGGGGTGCTAAATCAGCTTTTGTCAGCACCATCTGCCAGCATCAACAATCTCTCAGTACCCCCTTTGCTTTGTACCATAGAACCCAGAGGTGACAGCCTCCTTCCTGAGCTCCATCACCTTTGAATGGTACAGCAGGTGAGCAGGGAGAGGAGAGGGAGGCTGGGCTGGCAAAATGCAGGGGTGCCTCAGGGGAGCCTGCAGCACAGGCTGCTTGGAGTTAGCTGGGAGAGGCACCCCACTGGGTGCAGCCTGTGCAGCCTGAGCTTGGGGCCAGGCTGGGTGTGAAGGCTCTGCATCTGCAGCAAGGAGTCTCCAACAAGTGTCACGTGGGAACCTTGCTGAGAGATTTCTCTGGCCCACAGCATGGTTTTCAAGGGCTATCGCAGGCCTTTGGAGATAGATGATGTCTGGGAACTGCAAGATAAAGACAAGACAAAGGCCCTTTACACTGCTTTTGAGAAGAACATGAAGACTGAGATGCGGAAGGCCCAAGCAGAACTGGAGAAACGCAAACGCAAGAAGAGACGCCGGGAAGGTGACCCAGACCTTGGGAGCATGAGCAAGGCCCAGAGCCAAGACATCCTGGTGCTGGTAAATCCATTCCTACTCTTGGTCTTTTAGAGGTTCACCCTCAGGGAGTAGGGTCACCTCACCTCCCTGCAGCCCTCTTTCCTGGGTTTTCCCTTCTTTGATCCTGCAGGACCATGGGCAAAGATAGGGGAACCCATGACAGGGTCTTTCTATCATGTCCTTGGCAGATCCCCATGTTTTGAGAGACCAAGAAAGTCCCCATCCTTCTGCCTTATATAAAGAGAGGAACCACCCTCAAGTCTGCATTACAAGCAGTTCCCTTATGTCTGTCTTCCCCTACCTCAGATACCTCCCAGCAATGAGGTCAGAGTGAGCATCATTCCCTGATCATTCCTGGCCTCAGATTCTTCCCAATTTTTGCCTGATTTTTGGCCTTAGAGGTTCAGGCTGGTTTGGGTTTTAACAATTGTCTTTGGTACAAAACAGAAGGTGTTAGTCCTGGGTGTGTCTGACATAAGCAGAGATCAGTGAAAGAGAATGTGACAGGAATTAAAGCTAAGGATTCATTCAGGATACCTGATCTGGGGTCTGTGTCAGTGGTGCTGCTCTGGAAGCATCCTCCCAGATGCAGGAAGCCTGCACAATCGGCCCCCTCACTTCTGTGTGGGCTTCCCTCTAGGAGGAGAAGCAGCCGAAGAAGAAGAAGAAGAAGGGAGACAACAAGGACTCTGGCCCTCCCAAGGATTACCCCAAGGGTTGGTTGACAAAAACCCTGGCCAAGACTTTCCGGCAGAATCTCCTGCTAGCGGCATCATTCAAGGTGGTGCACGATGCACTAGTGTTTGTCAGCCCCCAGCTGCTGAGGTGAGTTCTTTCTCTCTGTCCCTGTCCTGCACCCAGCCCCACCACCTCCCAGTATGCACTGTATCCAGCCCCCCATCTCCATAGGTGTGCCTCTCCCAGCCACAGACCCTGGGGACATTTTGTGCATTCACCCAAAGTGGGAGAATGTGTTGGGATGCAGTTTAATGAAGAACTGATCTGAGCTGGCTGACAGCTCTTACGTGTAATATCTTGCTCCCTGCATCCTCTGTTATGCAGTCCTGCTCCTTCCCTGCAGACAGCCCTGCCTCTTCTTTGGAGCCCTCCATGGGCCAGTCCAGCTCAGCCCAGCAGGGCCTCCCTGGTTTGTTTTGCAGAAGGACACAGTCTCTGTGGATGATCTGACATTAGTGACCCACTGCTGTGTCTGGCAGAACAGTGTTCCCAGCTTGCTGAGCATTGAGCCAGCTCTCTGGGGCAGGGTTTTGGTCACCACTCTTGTGAGGATGCTCTCCCTGCACTCATTTGGAGCATCCTGCTTGGGTCTGTCTCAGTAGGGTGTGTGTCTCATGAGCTTCTTTCCCTTCCAGGCTGCTGATTGCCTTTGTGTCGGATGAGGATTCCTTTGCCTGGCAAGGCTATTTTTATACCATCCTACTCTTCCTGACGGCACTGGTCCAGTCCCTCTGCCTGCAGCAGTACTTCACCTTGTGCTTCCAGCTTGGCATAAACGTGCGTGCCAGTCTCATCGCTGCCATCTACAAGAAGGTCTGTATGGTCCTCTCATCACCCCTGCTGGCTTCCTCCAAGCTGGGCTGTGGATAAAATCAGCTGTTGCCTGCCCCATCAACCTGGGGTGATGGGGGTGTGGGCACTTTATTCCTCAGAAGGCCCAGGGAGAGCTTGAGGGACACCCATCTGACACTGGGGACACAGTGGGCCCTAGTTCTGCTTGGGACCTGGGTGCTGCAGCCATGTGTCGGACAGCTCCCAGGGGCTGAGGGAGGTTTCTCTTCAGAGCAGAGCAGCACCTGGGGCAGGTGCCACTAGGATTCCTGCCCAGGGATGTGTTTCTTTGCACCCAGCATCCAGTGGCTCCAGCTGTGCAGGCAGTGAGGAGAGCACCTGTGGCCAGTACAGAGGCACCAGGAGCAAACCCAGAAGTGGTTTCAGCCTGGCCTGCTAATCCCCTGCTCTGTGCAATTCTGCTGGCAGCAGGGCTGCTCCCAGACTGGCTTGTGGTGACTATGCTTTCTCTTTCCAGTCACTCACCATGTCTGGAGCCACCCGCAAGGAGTCCACGGTGGGGGAGACTGTGAATCTGATGTCAGCTGATGCCCAGAGGTTCATGGACATGGCCAACTTTGTTCACCAGCTGTGGTCATCTCCCCTGCAAATTACCCTGTCTATTGTGTTCCTCTGGGCACAGCTGGGCCCCTCTGTCTTGGCTGGCATTGCAGTCATGGTGCTGCTCATCCCCGTGAATGCATTCCTGGTTGCCAAGGCCAAAACCATTCAGGTCAGTGGTGGGTGCAATATCCTCTGTGGTTTCCCACATCCTGAGGCCCACTGTTGCACCCCTCCCTCATTTTCCACACTCCCTTCCCTTCGCTGATAGACTGTAGATCTTTCCCAGCCTAGGAAGTTGATCTCACTTGGGCTGAACCAGAGGTGATCAGCTGCCATGAGCAGGAGACAGGTGAGATCTGTTCTACCATCACAGCTGAACTTGAACCAGACTGGGCACAGCCTTCAGGACTAAAAATGAGATATTGCCCACTGTAAGATAAAGCTTTATCTTCTACCTGACAGCAGGGTTCTGTTTTCCCCCAGCTTGTCCAGAGCCACAGGGAGCCAAGGTTTGACTTTGTGAAATGGCTTCTCTGGGCTGTGGAGCCCATCCTCCCCTTCCCTGTGGCAGCCCAGATGTATCTTCAAGGGTGAGCTGCTGCCTGGTTTAGGTGATGTCTGACTCTTCTCTTTGTAGGAGAGGAACATGAAGAACAAGGATGAACGCATGAAAGTAATGACTGAAATCCTCAATGGAATCAAGGTGAGCAGTGGAGTGGAGACTCTCTGGGCAGCTGCTGCACCCCTCCTCTTCATGCACTGTGCCTGTAGGCAGCACACCTGTATAACCCTGCAGCACCAGTGTTAGTCTAGCTTGGGGGCCCTGTGTCTGCATCTCAGCCATTCCCTTGGCTTCCTCATCTTTCGAATATTAGGTGGGGGTGGAGCTCTGGATACCTGGACCAAGATTGGGAGCCAAGAGAGGGTTTTCTGAGTGTTTCCTGGATGGTGTTGGTAGTGGAATGGTGGCAGAGGGGCTGCCAGTGACTGTAAGCTGAACTGAGGGAGTGGGAGTGCAGTGGGGAAATGCTGTAAGCTGTGGGCTGGACAGGAAAGGGGAGATGCAGTGGCCAAACAGGCTTCTGAGCACGCCAGGAGCTGGTGATGGAAGTGCTGGCCACCAGTGAGCTGAGTGTGGAGGTGGGCGTTCCTGTGAGGCCAGCATCTGCTCACCCTGCTCATCCTGCAGATCCTGAAGCTTTTCGCCTGGGAGCCCTCATTTGAGAAGCGAATTAATGAGATCCGGGCACGTGAGCTCAAGGACTTGGTGAAATTCAGTTCCTTGCAGGCAATCTCTATGTTTGTGTTCACATGTGCCCCCATCATGGTGAGTGAAAACAGCCCTGGGGAGGGGGGAGCACCTTCCTCTGGGCTGGGGCTGGGCTGTATTCAAGGTGGGGGAAAATATTTGGAACCTCATCTGGAGTGTTCCTGCAATGAGGAAGGGGCCGGCTGGTGGATGCCTGCAATGCAGATAATGGTTCTGGCTGCTGGCAGGAGAGCTGTGGTGGAAAGGTGTCCCATCGGGGTGGTGAAATGCGGCCCAGGGGAGAAGGGAGGCAGGAGGGGAACAGGTCCCCAGAAGGAAGGCACTGCTGATGCCTCAGGGCAGTGTGAGGGTCTGGGCTGCACACAACCACTCTGATGGTGGCTTTCCCTGCTATCTGTCCTAGGTCTCCTTGGCAACCTTTGCCGTCTATGTGCTTGTGGACGAGAACAACATCTTGGATGCAGAGAAGGCCTTTACTGCCATCTCCCTTTTCAATGTGCTGCGCTTCCCCATGGCCATGCTGCCCATGGTCCTCTCTTCCCTGGTGCAGGTCAGGCCTCATATAGGGCAGGGGATGTAAGGGGATCCTAAGATGCCTCTGTCCAAACCAGCACATGGGGCTCAGGTGTGTGATGGACCCCCCAGGTCTCAGTGCACAGGACTCTGCTGGCTGTGGGGTGGGACAGGACTTGCATGTGTGACACAGGTTTGGGGCTCAGAGGCTGGATGGGGACTCAGAGGTGTGGTGCTCTGCCTATGGGGCTCCTGCCAGCCCCCAAGCTGGGCTCCATGCCCATGTGCCATCCTCATCCTCTTTCTAACGTGGCAGACGAAAGTGTCGACTGTAAGGCTGGAGCGCTACCTGAGTGGAGAAGACCTGGACACCTCAGCTATCCACCACAACCCCATTCCAGGCAGGTGAACCTCCAGATTGCTCCCTGTGGGTCTCAGGCTGGCCCAGCCCTCGGCTTGCCCATCTCTGAGGGACATCTCTCTCTGACAGGCAGTGCTGTGCGTTTCTCGGAGGCCACCTTTGCCTGGGAGCAGGATGGCAACGCTGCCATAAGAGAGTGAGTGCTCTGTGCCCCATCAGAGGTAGAGGACTGGGATGGGGAGGCTTTCTGTGTTACTGGTCGGGGAGGGCAAACTCCTCTCGCAGTGCTGCTAGACATGAGTGTCCCAGAGGCACTGCCCTGTGCTGGTCCCACGCAGGAGCTGACAGGCAACCTGGCAGTGCAGCTTCCTCAGCCCTCATGTCTTTGCAGTGTCACTCTGGACATCAAACCTGGGAGCCTGGTGGCCGTGGTCGGGGCTGTTGGCTCAGGCAAATCTTCGTTGGTGTCAGCCATGCTCGGGGAGATGGAGAATATCAAGGGACACATCAACATCCAGGTGAGAGGAACCAGCCAGTGCAGGGGGCTTTGGGGCTGCCTGGGAGCTTAGCAGGGAAGTGGAGCAGGACTGTCCCAGAGTGGTGGCTCAGGGCAAGGACAGGCTGCAGGAGGTGTCAGTGCTCCGGCTGATCTCTGACAGGTAGCTGTTCTTGTGTCTCTCCTTCCAGGGCTCCCTGGCCTATGTCCCCCAGCAGGCCTGGATCCAGAATGCCACACTGAAAGACAACATCATTTTTGGGTCAGAACTGGATGAAGCCAGGTATCAGCAGGTCATCAAGGCCTGTGCCCTCCTTCCAGACCTGGAATTGCTGCCTGCAGGTGACCAGACAGAGATTGGAGAGAAGGTATCAGCCCTGGGCACTATGGGTTTGTGACAGCACCCACAGCAGAGGTCAGAGCTGCTGCCCTGTGCCAGCCCTGTGCCCAGGGAGGTCCTTCCCTTCTAGGGAATCAACCTGAGTGGGGGCCAGAAGCAGAGGGTCAGCCTGGCCCGGGCGGTGTACAACGACGCAGACATCTACGTCCTGGATGATCCGCTGTCTGCTGTGGATGCCCACGTGGGCAAGTACCTCTTCGAGCATGTGCTGGGGCCAAAAGGGCTGCTGCAAAAGAAGGTGAGCACCCACACCCTCCAGCCCACCACACAGCACCCAGCAGTGGCACTGGTGTGGTGTTAATGATCCAAGGAAGTCTGAGGTTGCTTGCTTGGGATATAGAGGAATCTTGTGACTTTCACATGGGGCTGCAGCAGGCCAGAAGAGGCCTTGTGAGTCCCCAAAGGGGTACCCTGTGTCCTCATAGCCAGGCATGGATAAGCAGAGAGGCCCCCAAGTAGGAGATGGAGAGCCTGCAGACCCACAGCTGGGGATGAGAGGTGCTCTGATTGATCACTACCCTACAACCCCTTTGTTGCAGACACGGATCTTGGTGACGCACAGTATCAGCTTCCTGCCCCAGGTCGATAACATCGTGGTGCTGACAGCAGGAGCAGTGTCTGAGCATGGCTCCTACAGCACCCTGCTTGCAAACAAGGGGGCCTTTGCCCAGTTCCTGAGCTTGTACGGCAACCAGGAGGAGGATGATTCAGAGAAAAATACTGCAGGTACTGGGAACACAGTGGGACTGTGGCAGTTTGAGGGGCTGTGCACCTATCTTGGGGATGTGAAGATCTGATCTGTCAGCCTGACCTGGCCCTATCCAGCCCAGGCACCAGTGGTGGCTGCTGTGAATCCTTCTCAGTTTGTGGCAATCAGCAGCACAAGGACTTCCTGAGAGGCATTATGCTGAACGTCCAGCATGGGACCTGTTTAAATTTTTTACTCCCTTTTTAGTTCATTAATTATGGGCCCCAAAATCTTATGTGGCAACGGGCTCCATCCTTTTGTGATGCTGGTGTCAGAAAGATCCTTTGGCTTGTTCTAAACATCCTGCTGGATAGCATTTCATCTTTGTCATGTCCCCCAGTGCTATGAGGAGGAGTGGTGTCAGGTCAGGTGGATGCTCACCCTGTCAGGCTCACCCCAGTTGTGCAGCTGCAGCCTGGCTATTCCCAGTATGCCTTCACAGGGCCCATCTCCACCTGGCCAAGGAGATGCTTCTGAGCTGGAGTGGTATGACCTACCAGATCTTGCACCTACTAAACTAGTACAAATCTTTTCTTGAAGTCTTGCCAGTGGTACTAGAATAAGTTGTCAGCAGGGATTGCCTCCATGCAGGCCTCTAGCCCTATGTCCCCTGTCAGTTCTCCCTCCAGCACAGTGGATTTCTTCCTCCTCCTGCTGTGCTGGGCTTGCAGCAGGGTTGGAGAAGGTGTGATATGTGGTGGTAGGACACAGCCTGGGCCTAGGGGTGTGGGGTGGAGCTGAGTGCTGCAGAGGTGTGGTGTGTGGGATCTGCTCTTTCCTCAGTGCCTGACCTTACCTTCCCTCATCCCTGTGCTTGTAGCAGTTGCTTTAGCTGGGGATGAAGAGGAGACTGATGAAGATGTTGATCCTTGCCTGGAGGAGAGCTCTGAGGATGCAGTGACTATGACCCTGAAGCGAGAGGCCAGCATCCAGCGGAGAAAATTGAGTCGCAGGTGGGACATGACCTGAGCTCTCAGCTTTCCCCTGCCATATGCACTACTCCCTCAGAGACAGGGATCTGGGAGCTTCATGGAGAGTTCCTGCTGGGAGCCTCCCTGTCTGCTCCTACCACAAGCTGCTCTGAGTCAGGACCATTTGATTTTGCCTGTACTCACATTAGTGTGTCACAGCCTTACTCTATGATCTTACCTGAAACTCATGCTGCTGGGAATGAGTTCTGCTTCTGGGAATGAGGCTATAATTTCATGGCTGTAAATGTGTAGTGCTTCCACAAGGCTCATTCAAAGTTGCCCCAGTTAGGACATTATTTTCTGGAGAACTCCACCACTGGAGACCCAATACAGCACAGGGATGGATCCCCAGATTAGGACCAATCCGACACCCTGTGACTAATGGTACTCATCACCTCCCTGCAGCCTTAGTAAAAGGAGCACCAGTTCCTGGAAGAAGGCCCAGGAGGAGCCCCCCAAGAAGCTGAAGGGACAGAAACTGATCGAAAAAGAAGCTGTGGAGACTGGCAGGGTGAGGAGGATGGAGGGATGGAGCATTGTTGTGCCCTGGCTCAGTGCTGCCAGACCCTGATTGTGGCTCAGAGATGCTGGTTTGGGCTGGCTGTGGCCCCACCGCAGCAAAGAGACATGAAGGAGTCAGAGCTGCCTGGGACTGGTGGGCAGGGTGGTGGAATCCCAAGGCTGTGCTAGGTGTCATTGCCCGGGGTCTGATGGGCTCCATTGGTCCACAGGTGAAGTTCTCCATGTACCTGGGGTACCTGCGCGCTGTTGGCTGGTGCTTTTCATTCTGGATTGTCATGGGCTACGTGGGACAATATGTGGCCTACGTGGGGACCAACCTGTGGCTCAGCGCCTGGACTGACGATGCAAAGCATTACCAGAACGAGACCTACCCCACATCCCAGCGGGACCTGCGCATCGGTGTCTTTGGGGCGCTGGGGATGTCACAAGGTGAGCATGGGAGGACAGGAGTGCCCACTCACCTCATCTGTGTGGTCCAGGACGGATATGACTTGCAAGGGTGGCCGGGGCCAGTGTCACCCATGAGCTGGTGACAGCCCTGTGCTCTTCTTGCAGCTCTCTTCCTGCTCTTCGCAATCATGCTGTCTGCCCAGGGTGCCGTGCGAGCCTCCCGCATCATGCACCAGCAGCTGCTCAGCAACATCCTGCGCGTGCCCATGAGCTTCTTCGACACCACCCCGACCGGCCGCATCGTCAACAGGTTTGCCAAGGTGAGAGAACATCCCCAACGCGGAGAAGGTGTTTGTTCCAGCACGTCTGGAGAGCGTTGGGTAGTGGCATAACCCTGCTCCTGTTGAGCACTGCACTTCTGAGCCAAGGTAAGGGCCAGGAAGAGAGCAGGAGGACCTGGCGGAGGCAAGGCTGGCCGTGAGGCAAACCACATCCTGGGTTTTACTAGAAAGACGGTGTGACAAATCACAGGAAGTTGTTACTTCCTCTGCTCAGTGCTAAGGAGGTCACACCTGGGTACTGTGTCCTGGTTTGGGGTCACCTGGGCAAGAAGGATGGGGAGAAACAAAAGAGAGTCCATAGTAGATTCCTAAGAGAGGTAAGAGCCTAGAGCTCATGTCCCACGACAAGAAGCCCTTCTGGTTATAGTCTTTTAAATATACAGTCTTTTCTAAGTGAAGGTCATAAAGAGAAAATGAGAAAGGATGGAAAATACAGACAGGTAATTTCAGGTGTGCTGCTACACCACCTCTTCCTTTGGTACAATCTCTTACTATTTTGGGAATAAAAATTTATCTTGAGATTAGGCCTATGGGCCTGCTGGATTTACTCTGAGTTGAGGGAGTATGTGGTACCCAGCTAGGAGATGGATGAGGACCAGCTGGAGACCTGGGTGCACCTGCATGGACCTGGAGTTTGCCTTGTCCCTTTTTCTGCTTCAATTACTGTTCCTGAATCATAGGTCCTGATGAAGATGCAGTTCTTAAAGCTGGTCTGTGTAGCAGGGGAATATTATAGGAAGTTTCTCTGATAACTCAGCTGTTTGCAAGCTAAGAATTGTGGCCATAAATGAGGTTGTGACCATAACACCATTTCAGGGTCATCCAATATTTTTACAAGTGTCTGACACTGTGCTGTCATATGAATGTGTAGGAACCCTGTATGTATGGGGCCTTTGGGCTTCTCCATGTCTCTGGGGTCACTGACTGGTTCTCTGTACTCTTTTATATGCTCCAGGACATCTTCACGGTAGATGAGACCATTCCCATGTCCTTCCGCACCTGGCTCAACTGTTTCTTCGGCATCATTAGCACCCTGATCATAATCTGCCTGGCCACTCCATTCTTTGCTCTCGTTATCATTCCCTTGAGCGTCTTCTACTATTTTGTGCTGGTGAGTAACTGAACCTTGAGTGAAGCTTCTGCCCTGCTGAGAACAGTACCTTTCTGGCTGCTGGGCTTTGTGTTGGTAATCAAGCTGTGTCCATTGTTTCAGCGCTTCTATGTCTCCACGTCACGCCAGCTAAGGCGTCTGGACTCAGTCACCAGGTCTCCCATCTACTCCCACTTTGGTGAGACAGTGTCAGGCCTTTCCGTGATCCGGGCCTATGGACACCAAGAACGGTTCCTGAAGCAAAATGAGACCACCATGGACATAAATCAGAAAAGTGTTTATTCCTGGATAATCTCAAATAGGTGAGTTTTACCCCTTATGCTCAGCACAGCCTGCAGCACCTCTGCCCAGGGATTTCTGGATCCTGAGGGAGGTACCTGAGGTGCTGCAGTCCTCCCTCTTGATCTCAGCATTGAGGGTCCGTGTAGGTTCTGGGGGAGTTTAGGATAGGGGCACAATCTGTGGCAATGAGACATTTTAGGGTGATTTTGAAAGCCAGAGTATGCCCCCCTACAAAGTGTCCAGAGCCTGGGCAGGGTGAGCTGTGTAGTCAAGGTGTGAGATGCTCTTGGTGAGCTCTGGAAGGAGGGTGACGCTCCGGGCCTGGTAGGACTGTGATGTGGGCACTCTCTGGTTTTGAATCTTACTGGTAAATGATTTGGGTGTGTGAGGGTTGTATGGTTGGGGCTCTTCTGATACATGGCGTTACCAGCAGAGGAGGTTATGTGTGAGACATGGACTGACATAAATGAGCCTGCTGGCAGAACCCTGCTGGCAGAACTGGCCACAAATGCCCTGCTGTGTACATGTACCAATGTGTGCTGTGTGTACAGCTCTGGGCTCAGGGCTGGCTGTGAGGGATGCTGGTGTGGTGCTGCTGTTACTGGTGGGCTCTGTGTTGGGCACAGGCAGATGCCTCCCTGCCTCTCTCACTGCCCTTCAGCTGTCCTCTCCTGGTGCAGGTGGCTGGCCATCCGTCTGGAGTTTGTCGGGAGCCTGGTGGTCTTCTTCGCTGCACTTCTGGCAGTGATTGCAAAGGGCACTCTGGAGGCCGGCATCGTGGGTCTTTCTGTCTCCTCTGCTCTCAGTGTGAGTCAATTAAAGCATTTTCTCATTCCAGGACAGGGCTGTCTCTGGGAGCTCTGGGCTGGCTGCAGGATGCTACCCTGCCACTGGCTCTGATCCATGGAAAAGGGTTTATCTGGGGTGTCCCATCACCTGGGGAGTGGCTATAGAGCCAGGGAAGCACATATTCATTCCAGTGTGGGTGGGATACTTGCTGCCATGGGGAGGAATACGGTCCTGCTGTGGATCAGAGATGTTTCAGAAAAGTTTTTGAAGGGCTGGAGGGAGGTGGGGTGTGTCTCAGCAGTGGAGCATTAGCGGTGAGGCCAGGGATACTTGCTCCCAGGATGTGTCCCTGGGCTGAGGTGGGAGGTGGCTGTTCCTGGGTGCCACTGAGCTCTGCATCCTCTGATTCTGCCATGCAGGTGACCCAGACACTCAACTGGCTGGTGCGGACATCTTCAGAGTTGGAGACCAACATTGTGGCTGTGGAGAGGGTCCATGAGTACACGAAGGTGAAGAATGAGGTGAGGAAACCAGGGTCCAGGAAAACACCTGCTGCACAGCTTGGTGCTAGTCAGCATCACAGAGTGAACCCCCCTAATGCTCCTGTGCCCTCCCCCAGGCTCCGTGGGTGACAAAAAAGCGTCCACCGCGTGGCTGGCCCAGCAAAGGCGAGATCCAGTTCGTTGACTACAAAGTTCGTTACCGACCTGAACTGGACCTGGTTCTTCACGGGATCACCTGCAATATTGGCAGCACTGAGAAGGTGCCTCACTACACTCTTTACAGAGAGTCTGTTCAAGTTATTTCTTCTTCCTGGCTTCAGTCTGTGCACGGGGTTGGGATGGTGATGGGACCTGATTCCTGGCGATTCGAGATGCACGAAAGGGACCAAAGCAGACAGTCTGGGTGATGGTCAGGGCGGGAAGACCCACTAGACCAAGATGGAGAGCATCTGCCCTGTTTTCTTCAGCCCTGTCAGCTCATCTAAAAAGCTACTTCCACAGGTTGGAGTTGTGGGCCGCACTGGGGCCGGAAAATCCTCCCTCACCAACTGCCTGTTCCGGGTGCTGGAGGCGGCTGGAGGGAAGATCATCATCGATGATGTGGATATAGCAACGATTGGACTCCACGACCTGCGCAAGAGCCTCACCATCATCCCCCAGGTGAGCTGATCCCACTGCTGCACGGCCCCTGCAGGCAGTGCATGGCCTCAGTGTCTCCCTGGGTGCTGTGGTCACGCCAAAGTCCTGTGAGCAGGCTGTCACCACCTCCCCTGCCAGCTGCAGGCAGTGGTGGGGGCAGGATGTGGCCGCTCTTGGAGACCTGGAGCCACTGCCCCTGCCCCACAGCACAGCCGGCTGTGGTGCGGCTGAACACGGCACTGTCCCTGGCAGGACCCTGTGCTGTTTACTGGAACCTTGCGGATGAACCTGGACCCCTTTGACCAGTACTCGGATGAAGAGATCTGGAAGGCCCTGGAGCTGGCTCACCTGAAGACATATGTGCAAGGCCTTCCTGAGGGGCTGCTGCATGTCGTGAGCGAGGGAGGGGAGAACCTGAGGTGAGCAGAGGAGCAGATGCAGGCCCAGCTCCCCTCCTTTCTCTTGGTCCCAGGGACCAGCCTGGAACAGCAGCCTCCAGCAAAGTGGTTGTCGAGGGGTGAAGGCACAGAAGCTTCTGGGAAGTGAAGATGGGAGAAAATTGCCAAGGAGTCAGGGCTCTTAGGGAGCTAGTGTGAGCCTACCCACCTATGGTGGCCTAGAGATCAAGATGCTGGGACATGGTGCTCAGGGTGGCAGATGGTCAGTGGGGAAAGGCCAGGGACAGTGTTGGGGTCAGAGCAGCAAGAGGCAGGAGGTGTGCAGATGCTCTGCTAGTGTCTGTCTAGTAACTTACGCTCTTCATCTCACGCCAGTGTTGGGCAGAGGCAGCTGGTGTGCCTGGCCCGGGCCCTTCTCCGCAAAGCCAAGATCCTCATCTTGGATGAAGCAACAGCAGCTGTAGATCTGGAAACTGATCATTTAATCCAGACAACAATCCGCAGCGAGTTTGCTGACTGCACTGTCCTTACTATTGCCCACCGCCTCCACACCATCATGGACAGCAACAGGTACCATGGGACAGTACTGGGGCAAAGGGAATGGGGATCTGGACTCCTAGGATGGGGTGAGAGGTGGACAGCAGCAGAAGAAAATGCAGCCAAAGGGGCAGGGATGGATGCAGTGCCTGGGGCAGTAAAATACAGTGGTGAAGAGAACAGAGGGATAGGAAGGATGCCCATGCAGTAGTTATGCCTTTGTGGGAGAAACATTTTTTGGGATCCTTGTTTACAGCAACAGACCATAGACGCACCTTATGTGTGTCACCTTGCCAGCACAGGGAGGAGGGCTGTGCCCTCACCACTGCTGAGAGAGGTGAACCACACAGAATGGCTTAGGAGGAGTGAAGGTTGGTGGGCCTGCAGTGCTGGCACCAGCAGCACTATCCACTCCGATCCTGGGAGTTCAGGCCTTCTTGTTCCCTTCTGCCAGGGTGATGGTGCTGCAGGCTGGGCAGATTGTGGAATTCGACAGCCCTGAGGAGCTGCTGATGAAGCAGGGCATCTTCTCCTCGATGGCGAAGGACGCCGGCATCGCCATTACAGAAACCACTGCCCTGTAGGCAGAGCGCTGCAGGGGCTGGGGGTGTGAGGCAGCTCCCTCCTGCTGCCACTCACCAGCGGGGGCTGGTGTCTCCCGCAGCCCAGCTGCCCAGGCATTTGCCTCTCTGCAGCTGGGAAGCAGAGAGGGTGGCTTCTCTGGCTGTACAGAGACAGGGGATCTGGACTCAAGTGAGCTGTTAACCTCGCTACCACATCCTGCCTGCTGGGGACACAAGGGTCTGGAGCTGCGTAATTTATTCCAGTACAGAGGGAAAAGCTATCTGCCAGGCAGGGAGATCATGACCTCCATTGGGGGTGGTCTTAGTTTTTGTACTTCACCATGCCAGGTGAACCTACCTTAGAGATGCTTTAGCACTGTGGAATGGAATTTACAATTTAATCTAAAAATAAATGTTATAATTTATTTACTCTTTGTAACTTCGTAATCTTCCAACTAAAAGGCTGATGTCAAGGCATGCGAAGTAAGCCTCAGTTTAGCTTTACACCTGGCTAGTGCTTGGGTGGGGAAAGCCGCCAACAGAGGTTACACAGAGCTGGGCAGTCCAAATTGAGTGGCACAGCTCTACTCAGGCAAGAACACTGCTCTGTAGCACAACCAGGGCTGCCTGCCTGCTTTCCCTGTGGCTATTGCTCCTTTTGAGGGTAGTGCAAATAAATGAGCCCCTCCCTGAGACTATCATAACTACTTGTGGGGCAGGATGAAGAAGGTTCCTTGTGCCTGAGCTGCAGCTGGCACAAACACCAAGGCAGTAGAATGCTGGACCTCAGCGAAAGGGCAGTGTTTTCCCTGGCCTGGCAGGGTCTGCATGAAATCTGTGGTCTTTGCCCCCAGCCCAGCACTGGCCAGACCCTCCTCCCAGCTCTCCCAATACTTGCAAAGGCACCTTCTCTACACAAGGGCAAATCTTTATTTACAGAGCAGCAGTACTGGGGATACAAACATTGCCTCATGAAGGGAACTTCTTCCCTTCATCCCATGGCAGCAGCAGTATCACACACCAAACGAGCAGAAGGCACCACACCCCTCCCAGGGTTGGTCCTGCCGTTCCAGAATGTCAGCACCCTCTCCAGTGCTGTGCAGGAAAGCATGGGTGAGGCAATTCTGGTCAGAGTCCCCAAAAAAACAGGCTCAAGGACAGCTTGTGCTTTGCCTTCTGCCCTGCCCCAGCCCAGAGCAGCCAGGTGGGCATGTCAGTGCAAAGATGGGGCTTGGGCACAGCCAATACTGCGCTGACAAGGGTTTGGTGTTCCGGGCTTCTGGCTCACCTGAAAGATGAGAACCTGATGGCTGCTGGCAGCAGCAGAGCTTGGAGAGGCCAAGCCCCTGGGAGACCAAGCACAGGGAGAAGGCACCTGCTGGGGGCTGTGTTGTGAGGGTTTCAGAGGCCACATGCAGCCCAGGCCTGGAGCTCAACTACTCCCAGCAAACCTCAGCACTGCTTCCCCAGGCAGTGTGTGAATGTTCCACCCTGGGTCCTGCACACAAGTGAGACCAGGCTCCTGCTGCACAGGGAGCACATTCACAAGGTCTGGGCTGCTTTTGATGCTACTTGACTACAGACAATCTCCAGAAACTTGGCACTAGCCTTCCACAATTTAAATCCACAGCAGCTGTTCAGCCTTACTCAAGCCTTACCCTCCTGGGCAGGCCACAGCCCCAAGCTTTGATCCCCTGCTCCTGGCTGGACACAGGAGGCTCAAACAGCACAGGTGAACTCACCCCTGCCCTCACGACACAAACTGCCTGCTCCTGCCTACCTGGCCAGCCCATCCTTCCTCCCCTGAATGGGCGAGGACAGCCAGTGTCTTGGGGCCCAGGAGCACCGCACAGCTGTGAGAGGCACAGCCTCAGGGCAAGCAGTGGGGGCTGCAGGGCTGGCCAGCGTCCCCCAGACCTCTAGCAGTCCCAGCATGAACAAGGCATGAGGTGCCTCACGTGTACTCTGTCTTCCGGATGTAACTTGAGGGCACATAGCCCTGCTTGCCATGGGCCTCGGCCAGCCACCACTCCTGATTGCCTGTGATGTCCTCAAACTGCAGGATCCTGAGTCTCTGGTTAGCTGACACACTCAGCTCATTGGTGTTTCGGCCTTTGAAGGTGTAGAGAGCATAGTAGACCTGCCAGATAGGGGGAGGGCATCAGTTGTATAGTCACACCACACAGCCTTGCTGTCACACTGCATAGGATATGTGGGCTTTTGTCCTCCCCAAACAGTGAACGTCCCAGCCCCATCCTGGCCTCTTCCCACCCCATTTGCAGCCTGTCTCTGCAGCCCTGTTGCTGGAATAAAAGGTCTCATGCTCCACCGACCACATCGTCCTGGTCACTGCCAGGGAGGAGGATGATTCAGTCCCCACTCAAGCAAAGGGGTCAGCCCTTGGCATCCCCAGCCCCACAGTGGCGGCTGAGGACTCACCTGGTTGCCCTCTGACTCGCTGTTCTCCAGCCCAGAGTCTCGGTCCTCCACTGAGGGCGTGGGCCTGAGCTGTGCTTTGGTGGGTTGCCCGTTGCGAGAGCTGGGGCTGCAGCCCAGCTCGGGCCGGCTGTAGCGGCGCTGAGATGTCACTGTACCAGCCAGTGGCACTGTCCTGTCACCAGAGCCAAGCTGAGGCAGAGACGAGGAATCCACCTCCAGTAGGGGCTGTGGGGACTGGTACACATCTGCTGGGGAGGCAGAGTCCTGCAGGGGTTTCTGAGTGAAGGTGACGGCTGGCCCGCTGGGGCTGAAGGTCAGTGTGGCATTGCTTTGGGGAGAGGAGCTGCTGTGCTCCGACTCGTTGGAAGAGTGGCTGCCCACGGAGACGTCTGACTGGCTGCGGCGGGGGTTGTAGGGCTTCAGAAAGGAGCTGTACACAAAGCCTTTTGTCACTGCAGAGGAGAGGAAGGGAGCTCAGACTGGGGCACAGGGACACCAGACAAGAGGACTCACAGCAGGCACCAAGGGCAAGGAACAGCCACCTACCCCCATTGTCTATGAGCCAGCGATTCTGGCTGCCCATGGGGTCCTTCTTCTTGATGACACCCACAATGTCGCCTTCCAGCAGGGAGACATCCAGGTCTTGGGCAGCATTGAAATTGCGTTCTGCCTGGAAGAGACTCTCTGGAGGATAGCGCGCCAGGAGGGCGGCTCGGATGTCATCCGACTGCAGGAGGTAGGTTGGCTGCAGAGGAACAAGGCAGGTGTGAGTGGCTGTCCTGGGCTCTGCAAGCCCTGACATGGGGCAGAGGGAACTCACCAAGCCAACAAGGGGCTGCCGCCGGGCAGACTGCCGTTCCATGCTCTTCCTTTCAAAAGTCTTCTTGGGAGCCGCCTGGGACTCTGGGAAGAAGGTAAAGGCCTGGAGCTGCTGGAGGACTCGACTGTGCTCATCCTGGAAGATGGCAATGAGGTTCCCCTCCCTGCCAGACACCTTCAGCGACTGAAATCAGAGCAGAGTTGGGGATCCTGGTTAGGTGGCAGCTGCTGGGAGAAGCGGCCAAGAGCTACAGCAGAGACCACGGCAGGGGTCTGAGTCCTGCCTGTGACTTCCATCACACTCAGGTTTGCAGTCCTGTCTGGCCTGAGCTCTAAGTGGTCCTCAAACTTGTGACCTGAGATTCTCTCAGGCAAATTCCCTCTTGCCACTGCTCCAGCAGCAGCCAGAGCCTTCACCATATCTACACACAATTGCATCATAACCCTGCAATCCCTGCACTGACAGCATCCCACAGGAGCCCTTCCACAGATCACTTGTGGCCTGAAACCGCAGTGGCAGTTTCCCCCATGATGTGACAGCTCCCAATGTGGCTCAGAGACAAACCCTGCACAGATTAGTGCTGCACTGAGCCCAGGGTGCTGCCCGTACTGCAGGAACTCACCGACAGCAGGGGTCTGAGCTCCTCCAGGGCCAGGCGCACGAAGTCGCAGTGTGCCTCGGCATAGCCGCGCACGCAGCTGGCAAACAGCTCCTTGGCGAAGCGCAGGAACTTGGGCAGCTCATCCAGCAGCTGGGCATTGAGGGCCTCGTAGTTGTTGCGGGCTGACTGCAGCTCCTCCAGCGTTCGCTTGTCCTTCAGCTTCTCCGCTCGCTCGGTGCAGTTGTGGAAGTCGAGGAGTTTGTCGAAGCGTTTCTGCACCAGCTTGTGGGGCCCCGCAAACATGCTGAGCAGCTGGCTCAGGGGTGAGCTCACCAGCCGCTCCGTCCGCTCTTTCTGGTGGGCAGAGGTGCAGTGAGAAGGTGAGACAAGGTACTCCCACTGTGAACGCCAGCAGCTCAGTCCTCAGCACGCAACCTCCCCAGGACAGTATAGTGACTGTGTCCTGATGGCACTGACCAGTGCTGCAGAGGTTCCTTCCAACAGCAATGATTCTATAATCTTAAATAACTGTGCCAGCATGGGTAACACTATGGGAAGTACCTGAACCACTCACACAAAGAGCTGTAGCATTTCAGGTAGGGCCGAAAAAAATGTGTATCTAACAGGCACATTCATAAACTCCCAGGCATCAAAGCTCTCATGAGGGCAGAGTAAGCAGGAATGCTCACACCTCTCCTGGGTTACCCTCCCTGCAGCCTCCCAGGGCCTGCCCATCTGCAGCAGACCCCCAGGGTGGGCCCCAAAGGGGCACCCCCAGCACATGAGAGCAGAGCCTCACTCACAAAGCTGGAGAAGAGCTGGTCGCTGATGAGACGATTCACTTTCTGGAACTGGTCCAAGTCCCCACTTCCCTTCTCTGTGCACAGGTCCCACATGCTCCCTGCTGCCAGTGCCTTCATACAAGCCGACTCCTGCACCAGACAGACACAGTCAGCTAAACCATGCTTGCTGCCCTGAAGAGGCTCCCAGGACAGCCCAGACTGCCTGACCCCAGCAGGGCTGAGGCAGGATCAGTGGCCAGAGGCACTGCAGGGACACACCATGCAGATAGGAGGGGCATGCATGGTGAGCCCCATGGGCTTGGCATCACACCCAGCCTGACTCACCCGGACATGCTGCAGGTAGAGGGAAAGGTCCCGGATGAAGGACTTGATCAGACGCTCCTGCATCCGGAAGTTTTTCTCTGTCTCTTCAAAGGCTTCATCCTTTAGCTGTGAGAGAAAGTGTTTCAAGAGAGGTGATGCAGGACTCAGCACCTCCCAGAGTGCAATATGTGGGGCCCTCCTGCCCACAAGCTGGGCAACAGAGATGGGCGGTTCAGACCCTAAGCTCACTCTGCCTCGCTGGCCTGGCTCAGAGCTGCACAGCGGGAAGGGGTGTGGAGGGACAGCAGATACCTCTGGAGAAGCACTGCACGGTGTAAGTGCACCTGATGCACAGTACCTGGGGTGCAAAGCCTGTGAGATGCTTGAGGTGGCTGCTCACACGGTTGGATTTCTTGATGATAGAGTGGAAGTTGAGCTTGGAGATCTTCTCCATAAGGCTATCCTCATCCCCTTTCCTGTACTTTAGCACTAAAGAGATTGATACAGAAATCAAAACCCTTGTAAGCACAAACACCTATGTCTTATATTGACTCATCAACAATCATCTTGTTAGCTTTCTTCTTCCCTAAGGCTCTGTAGTTCTAAGAACCCCACACATCATTACCTAAAGTTACCTAAAAATCATCTAGGTTATAACCCCCCCTGCCATGTGCAAGGACATCTACCAGACCAAGTTGCTCAAAGCCCTGTCCAACCTCATTTTGAACACTTTCAGCAGTGGGGCATCCACAACTTCTGCAGGGAGCCTGATCCAGTGCCTCACCACCCTCATGGTAAAGAGTTTTTCCTTATATCTAATCTAAATCTACTTTCTCTTAAAGCATTATTCAGTCCTATCACTACATGCCCTTGTAAAATATTGTATCATAACCTCCCATCCCATCCAGCACTGTGCCACCTATTTGGTTCTTGAGATGCCCTACAGCTTGTACATTCAAGCTCTTCCACAGGATTATGCATAGTGCCAGCATCAGATGACATAGGAGATGGTGTCCAGTAATCACTGGACATACAGAAGGTGTTTATATCGCTGCTTTAGCAAATACAAGCAATCATTACAGGTAGCCTGTGTCACCTCAGCTTCAGTGGGACTATACAGAAATAATAAAGTGTAAGATTTGCATGAACCAGGGGCTTCCAAGGGAAAACAGAGAGGGTGGCCAACAGGTATCAAAGGGAGTAATTTTCTGCCTCTGTTCAGTCCCAGGGAGGCTACACTTGGGTATTGTGCCTAGTTTTGCTGCCTGAAGGCCATGAGAGATGTGGGAGAACCGCAGCTCCTGATCCACTAGGAGAGCTAGGGGAGCCAGGCAGGCTGGACAGGAGGAGGCAGAGGGGATATGCTCACAACTAGCAGCTACTTCAAGGGCATCTACAAAGGTGATGGGGCCAAACTCCTCTCTGAGCAGTGAGATTTCCTCCATGATCGTGGTTGCCTGCTAAGGCTCAGTGGCCAGCAGATGCCAACCTCAGCACACCCACTCCTGTCTCTCTCTGCCCAGCATTGCCCAGCTCCTCACCCAGGTCCTTCCGGCGCTTGTACTCGTTGATGTTGACATTGATCTCTTTGACTGCGAGGACAGCAGCTGTGAGTGGTGCCTTATCAGGGTGAGCCTCGGGGGTGGCACTCAGCAGCTCCATCAGCAGCAGTGGGTACCGCATCACCCTCTGCACCGGCTTGATGAGGAAGGAGCCCAGGTTAATGTAGTTTGTGCAACCCCTGCAAAGTCAGGACAAAGGAGGTGTATCAGGTGTCACTCCAGCTCTGCCACACAAATTCAGCTCCCTCAAACCAATGGCAACCAGACCCAGAACGCCAATGCCTCTAAATCCACAGTACTCCCTACATCATGCCACCCTTATGTCCAAACTCATTGCACTCCTGAACTCCTGGTGTTCTCAGATCAACCCCAGTTTTCTGGTACTCACTCACACCAGGTGATCCTTCCCAGTCAGGATCCCCTCCATTACCAGACCCACCACAAAATCCTACATATGCACAGACACACATTTGCCAGAGAGCCACTTGTTTCAGATGCTGTTCCAGCACCCAACTGCCTAGATCTGTCCCCCAGTGCAGGACAAATTGACTGCAGGACTGCAGTCACTGCAGGGCTCTCCTGGCTCCTTGGAGCTAAGGGTTCCCAAATCC
Source organism: Acanthiza pusilla (assembly GCA_036630365.1). Taxonomy (NCBI): domain Eukaryota; kingdom Metazoa; phylum Chordata; class Aves; order Passeriformes; family Acanthizidae; genus Acanthiza; species Acanthiza pusilla. The sequence goes on from JAXCHO010000234.1 coordinate 14,347,746, forward strand.
TGTTTTCTGCCCAAGACCTCCCCTCACCTCATCACTTGTGCTGCCTGTCTGTGCAGCCCACCCACTGTCACTGCTGCAGTCATGCCACAGACACACCTCTCCTCCCAGTCCTGCCTCCACAGGGCACTGTTAGGGCCCCCCAGCATGCACCCAGCCTGTGACAGGAGGTTAGTTACAAGGGAATGCCAGACCAACACAGACAGACAAGCAGGGTCTAAGAAGAAGGATGCACTTACCACTCACTGTACAGGCTCCTGCCGGCCCACAGAGTGCCAAAAAGCAAAGAAAAGCAAGGGTTAATGGGGCAGCAGGTGTGCAATCCCACAGCCAGTGCCTGTGCCCTGCCAGTGAAGCTGCCAGGGTAGTGGGCAGCCCTGTCCTCCCAGAGCAGCCATTGGCACTGTCGGCTCCCAGGGCATTTACCTCCACAAGTTGGAGCTCTGCCACTCGATGAGCCACACAAAGTGGCTCCTTCCCCACCAGCCATGGTGGGTCAGGGTCTGGGGAACAGGAGCCCTCAGTCCAGGACATGCCACCTTCTCTGTACCTTGGTGGCTTCTATGCAGATTTTATGGAGGTCTACAGGTTTCCCAGCACTCGTGCATTGGGGCAAGGGGCCATTTGAACCCAGAGCCTGGTCAGCTATGCAGTGCCACCATCAGAGCCTCTCCAGTCACCACCTGAACTGTCCAAACACCACTGACAGAGGGGCAGGGATGCTGGAAAATGATCCCCCACCCCAGCCTGGTGGCTGCCACAGCCAGAGGTTTAAACCTGAGACTATCCAGCAGGTCCAGAAGTAGTTTTTGCATCTTCTCATCCTTCTCATAGGTTTCCAGCAGTGCGATGGCCTCATCATGGTTCTGGCAATACACCCTGTAGACACTCTCCAGCTCTGCACGCTGTGTCAGGAACACTGGGCCTGCGGACAGCAGCAAAGCAGGACTTCAATGTCTCTTGGTCCCCAGCTGCCTCCAAAAACACTGGTGTGCCTCATGGTGAGACATCCAGTTCTGCTCCACACAAACAGGTCAAAAGGCAGTGCTACTACAGCATGTAGGACCCCTCCTCATCACCCACCAGCACAGAGAGCTCAATCAATCCAGGTCTCCTGGGGGTGAATAGTGGAGATACTGGTCACTGGAGCCACAGCCCAAGGCCTTAATGGCACAAGCTGGCAGCGCTCTGGGGCAAGGGGCCACAGAGGGCTACAGTCACTGATTCTCAGCATAGTGAGCCCTGGGGCAACACAGATCTCCTTCACTCCACTGTTGGACTGATGAGTGGCAACAGGGACCAGCAGGGAGAAAGCCCAGTCCCAGTGATTCTCTCCCACCATTAAAACTGTTATGCCCTGCCACTAGCAACGCCCATCCCAGCCATCTGAGAAAAGGTAACAGCAGAATTCATACCAATGGCATCTGAAGCCTCCAAGGTGGACAGCAGCTGCTTGGAGAAGTTAATTACCATGTGGATATTTCCAAAAAGGCCCTCAAAGTCTATGTTCTGCATCTAGTGAATAGAAAAAGAGATATCCTGGATGGAGAATATGTCCCAGTCAGACCAAACAGCCCCCCCATTGCCCTCCTGCAGCCCATCAGTCCTCAGCTACACAGCAGGCACCTGGTGTGACCTCCTCTCATTAGAGTGACTCCTGTACACACTCCCTTGTCCTCCAGTGCACTGAAACTCTCACTCCTTATGTGTCCTACCACAGTGTCCTCTTCTTTCCCAGCAATTTCCATCCCTGCCTCTGCTCACCCGTTTCTCTCTTCCTCCTCCCACTAAATCTGTCCCCATGCCAAGACACCATATTTTATTTCCTGTCAATGAATTTAACCTATAAACCAAATGAAGAGAAACTTTTCCTGCCCCAGGAAATCAATCTGTGATACTTCCTGCCAGGTCTCTTGCTACCAGCAAGGATGAGAGCACAGAAGGATCTCAAAGCAGATGGGCTACTGCAACAAGTGCAAGGAGCTGTGGAAACCACTCTCCTCCCATCGGAATAGCTTGAATTTCCTCTGTGGTTTCCCATGCTGCTTGGTCGCCTCTGAGAACTAAATGGACTTAATATCATTACCCCAATCCACCAGTGCTGCACCACAGCTTCCCCTCCTTGCCCAGCTCCTACCTGTGCCTGCTGCAGGGGTACCATGATCCTCTCCACACACATCTCCAGGTCTCTGATATAGTCCCGCTCTGTCTGGAGCAGTTCCTCAATAACCTTGGCCCTCTTCTCCAGCATCCTTTGCTCTGCACTCTCAGTGGCAGCCGAGGATGGCTCCAGGGATGGTGTCTGGGAGGACAGAAGAGTCATCTCTGCAAAACAGATAAGCGAGATCAGCATGCTCCAGCAAGGATGCAAGGGCAGGAGACAAACAGACCTAAACAGCGACACACGCAAGCTGTGAGACTGAGAAACAGCACCACTGAGAGACCAAGACTGTCCAAGGGCCCTTCCAGAGGGACTGTCCCCAGGGCAGCAGGGAGACCCGGCGGCTCCCACAGCCCACCCTCGCAGCCCCAGCAACGCCGCAAGCCCCGGCACGGGCGCGGCGGCACCAAACCTGCTCCGCACGGAGCCCTGATGCCGGCCGGGGGCTGGCTGCTCTCCCACCCCGCGGCTCCGGGAAGCTGCCGACACGGAGGGAAGCCCCGCTGCCCCGCCGGGGAATGGCGGCCGCCCCTCCCTCAGGCTGGGAACAGGGTCCCCATTCTCCAGCCCCGGGGCATTTCCATCTCAATGGCCGCGAGGGCCCCGGCACCGCACCGCTGCTGCCGCCGGCAAAGCCTGGAGCTGGACTATTCCCAGCGGGGCCGGGCAGGGCCGCCCCGCCCGCAGGGCCCGGGGCCGCGGGCCGCCCTCCTCGGCCCCGTCCATCCTCCCCCAGCCGCCTCTCCTCCTGGTTTTCTGTCCCACCTGCGGCCCCGGGCCGGCCCAGCCCCCTCCCGCTCCCATTGAGACATTTTATCCCCCGCAGATTCCTGGGCCCCGCCGCTCTCTGCCCCACCTGCCTGCGATTACAGGCTGTGCCCTCTGACCGAAACCACCGCCACGGTGGTCCTCCCCGGCCCGGGAGGGTCCCTCTCCGACCCCTCCCTGGTCACCTCTCTGAGGCCAGGAGCGCTCGGGTTTCCCCCATTTCAGGGCGGCACGGAGCCCTTGCAGCGCCCAGCCTGTCTCGGGTACCCCATTTCTTGTCAATGTCTGATTCCACAAATGCGCCGCCTGCCCCGGAGCCCCAGCTGCCCTCTCTCAAAGGAATTTATTTTAGAGCTGCAGACATGCCCCAGCTCAGACATTTCTAGGAATGTCTTTGCAGGACAGGCACTTCCAGATCTCCACCTCCCTGACCTCTCCAGCGACAGGCAACAGGCCCTGCCTAATCCCAGGGCCACCCAGCGGGGCTTGGGACCTATCCTGCTGGCATAGCTCCTACTGTGCACAGCCCCAAGAGACCCCCATGCTCCCAGCCGCTTGTGCCCAGGCGCTGGGCAGGCTGCAGGCTGCCCCCAGCCGTGCCCTGCGGGGTGATGGCAGTACCCAGCATGGCAGCATGAAACACGGGGTGGGAAAATTGCTGCCTTGGCCAAAGCATCCTGCCCACTGCTCTCCCATGCCAGGGTCTTCACTCTGAAAAAACCTGAGAAAGACACCTAAGCTCAGATGAGACACTTGACTCAGCCAATGATTATTTGAAACCATGCCAGGCCTTTCAGCCCTTCCCATTGCAGAGCAGCAGCGACAGAAACCAGAAGAATGAGCACCAAACAACAACCTCATACAGCTACCTGGGCTGAGGATGAACCACTGTGCCTCTCTGCAGAAAGAACAATTTCAAAATCATTCCCACTGCTAGCCTGGCAAATGGGAAACCCAGCTGAAACTCTCAGATGCCCTTGATATGGGAGGGAAGATACCCATCTCTCTAAGCTGGCATCTCTGCTGCCCTGCCTTGAAATCTAGCCTGGGGAGAGGCAAAACAATCAGCTCCACAGAGGAGGATTCAGTGACACAACCAGCACTACACTCAGCAAGCAATCATTGGGAAGAGAAGGCCTCATTGATTCCTACTGGCAACTATCCTTAAGACTAACCCCATCAGAGCCTGGCTTGGCTTTCCACCAGACCCTGATGATGAACTTTATCAACTCAAACACAGCGGGAATCCACAAGGAGGATCTGGAAGCAGATGCTGGGTTTAACTGGTTTTGTTCTTTGCATTTCCACAGCATCTGCAAAGTCTCAGCAGCAGACTGGGCCCTGCTGTGCAAGGTTCTCCAGAATCACCCACAGGGACATCCCTAGACACAGCACTTGGAGCCTGAACAGGATAAAAGCATAAAAATGTACAGGAGGGACAACTAAACACCAAAAGAATAGAGTCAGCAGGTCTTTGCGGCTCAGAGAGTTAATGAAGTAACAACAAATGAGTTATTTTGAAGAAGGCATGGCATTTGTTTTGCAGGAGAGCAGGCTCAAGTGGGAAGACAACCTGGAATAAACAGGAAGGTGTTCACTTGCCATGCAAACAGGTGTGTAAAACCCAGAGGGGGTGGGCAGGTGAGATGATACTGCTGCAGGGGTGGGCTGGGAAGAATCTTGAAAATGAAGACAAGCCAAAATCACAGCCAGAAATGACCAATGCAGCAGCATTTGGGAAGACACATGGAAAAGATTACATTTGCTTTTGTCAAAGAATAGGATTTTGTATTTAGCCCCAGGCAAAATGTCACCACTTTAAATTTTGAACAGGACACCTCAGGAGTTTACTGCACCACCAAACAACCATGCTGTGCTCCCAGCCTTAGCCATAGCTAAATTGCAGTCACACCATGTGTTTGGCTCCAGCTCACCAAAACAGAGCTGGGGATGCCCAGCGCTGCTGGCAAACACAGCAGCTCCCCACGCTCCACCAAGCAAACCCCAGGCAAGTAAATCTAGGTCAGGCCCTTACAGAAAGTGCCCTGTGGTGAGGATTCAACCCACACTTGCGAGATTGCCAGCTCCATGACACCCTTCTTCGGCAAGTCTCAAGTCCATGTCTATGGAAGGGAAATTAAAACCTTCCCTGCACAGATTTTAAGCCCACAGTAGTCATCAGATCAGCTTGGTTGACCTGGCACAATGCTGGGCACCAGTTCTATCCACTTACACTGTATCAGTATTTGCATTTTTTTGAAAATTCAAACAAATTAATTCTCCTTTGGCCTTCTTACTTTCTGAAAATTTCAAGATTCATTCAAAAAGAAGGCTACACTGCAGTCAAATTTGTTAGGACTCTTGTTATCACTAGTCCAGCATCCTTCTTCAGCAATGAACTCAAAAGTCATCCTGCTTCTTTCCAAATACTTGCAGCTCAAAAATAATTCAAATACAGAATTTATTTTTAATATTTGGCTCTTATATCTGACCAATATGTATAATACTTAGTATTTTTTTCTGATGCATTTAAAAACTCTCATTTTTTGTACTTTATAATATCTCCGTTAATTGTCACTGATTTATTTTTTCCTGTTTGTCACACATTCTTGTATGTCTAATAGCAGCTTTCCCTAAATAAGGCTTATTAAGCAGTTAACTAAACCCACCAATTTCACAGCTGTGACTTTTGGTCATCTAGTAAGTATTTTTTAAACAGATCTCCATTTTACTTCACAGATTTTCTATTTAAATGTTACCTTTCAATTTGATTCATCATGCCCATCAACTTTGAAGGCACTAAGACATACACCACAGCTAGAATGGGCTCTGTTGGCCTGCAGGAATACAACTGGTGTTTCTAATGAAGCCACCAAATTCCAATCCAGTGACAAATTCATGTTTACCCATGACACAGTTGCCAAACAGGCATTCAGAAATACAGTTTCAAAAACAATATTCTCAGTCACAATTTTCAGAGACTCAGATTTTGTTCTCCTGTTTCTCCTCAGTTTGATGGTCTGAGACATCCCATCACAGGATGCACCTGCTTTTGAGCTTTGCTAGTACCCCTGAGCCATGAGAGATCCAACACCAGCTTGTAACCCAGCCCTGGCAATGAGGTGTGAAGATGGAGCACACTCCCACCTCTGCCCTTCCCAGGGAGGCTGTGATTTGCTATTGCAAATCACACAGCTCATTCTGCTTGTCTGAGAAATGCCGCTGTCATCAACTTTCTTCCAATTAATGAAAACTTTATGTGAATTGTTATTACCCAGCCTCTTAGTGGGAGCACACATGCAATTAGAGGTTTTCCCTGCCCTGCTCTGGGAGCAGAGTTGACTCACAGAGACCAGATCCAATGGCATGCACATCCACCGCGCTGCAGGGCTCACCCAAAGGTCTGCATGGCCCCCCAGCTACTCCTCAGGGCTCACCTGGCAGCATCCTGCTAGCTTGGAGGTTGTGCCACCCATCAGCACCGAGGACAACCCCAGAATCTCCGGTGGAGCTGCACCCAGCCGCGAGGCAAGCCCGGCCCCAGGCCCACAGCTCAGCACAGTCAAGCAATGACTCAGGACAAAACAAACCAGCTGCAAATATTTGAAGTATGTGGAGGCCAGGAGGGGAGGAGCCACTGCCGACCATGAGAGGGGAGGCGATGAAACTAGGGCAGGGAATAATTAATCTGAGCAAAAGGCCAAACTCGCTGCCAGGAGCAAGATCTGGCTGGGGTGAAAACTCTTATTCCAGACACTTGTAATACACCAGTGAGCTGAACAGGAACAGACTGGGGATCCTTCTCCAGAGCCACTGGAGTGGTTTGGTGTTTCAGACATGCCTAATGCAGAGCCTGCTTGGTGGGGATGTCTCTATGCCAGATAAGACCACAACCATCGCCCCTAACAGCCTGTGGTTGCCCAGACAGCCCCATGGCATCCAGCGTGAGCAGAGGATGATCCCAATCCTTGGCACACAGAAAGAAAGTGAAGTAATGTGATGGTTTAAAAAAGCTAAGCTCCTAAAGCTGAAGCAGGGCATCAACGAAAGTGTGAGCAAAAATACTGATGGAAAAAAGAATGAAAGCTGAAAGTTCTTTAAAAAGATGTTTTAAATAGATAATCCAAAAAACATGAAGAGAACAGTATTAATGAAAAATCTGTCCTGCGTCTGTGCTTCAATAAAGACAGCAAATATAACTGAACATAGAAAACCATATAATAGATAATCGACACACCAGGAACTCTGAAGCACAGAAAAATGAGAAAAGAAAGACGTCAAGAAAAATCTATGGATGGTAGAATTAAGCATTCAGTCCATACTTTAAATGAGGAAATAAAATGCTACTTTATAATAGACCTTTATTTCCATCCAGGACAAAAGAAACCCTACAATGACACAATCCCACAAGCAGGCAGAGAGAGTATGATTCTTGGCAAACCTGGCAAAAAGGTAGAATTTTACAATTAATTTTCTGCTTATTTCTTTCTAAAAAGCAAAAAGAAGACCTTGCTAACTGGTACCTTGAAGACCTACTGCTACTGGAGACTATCCAGAAAAGAGGGCATTTCTAAACAGGCTCTCCAAAGACTGTATTTAGTTAATTCCACATAATAAAGTAAATGTAAAATCACTGCTGTCATGTAGAGAACTGAAGATCAATTCAACGGGATCACAAATAAAGATGAGGCATATGAGTCACTCAGTGACCCAAGGTATCCTAAATAAGATGGAATTATTCAAACCAAGCAGGTTTAATGCAGAAAAATGCATTAATGTATTAATGGGAATAAGAAATGCAGCCACATGCAGGATTGTATTCTGGGGAGCAATTCTTTTGCTTGATCAGTCAAAATTCAATAGGAGTTCCCTGAGTTGCAGAGGCTAATTGGGGTTTTGGACAAGGGCACAGGAGCACAGCAAGGTAAACTAGTGCTGACACCCACCCGGAATGCCTCATCCAGATCCGAAGTCCAGTGTTTTAAAAGAGTCTGAACTGAAAAATGAGTGAGCATCAGGAAGAAAAAACACTTAAAGGTCTTCCTGTGAGTCTTTGACATGGGTATTTTAAGACTCTATTCACTACAAAGAACTGAAGACTGAAAAATTACTTAATTACAGTACCTGCCTGAGAAGAATATCCATCAACTAAAAAGCTCTAATTTAGGAGAAAAAGGTTGAGGTTCAGAGCTGAAATGCAACCCATTAGCATGCAAAACCTTTGAGAGTGATGGTGACTAAGCAGCAAAACTATGACAGGTGGGTTCTCCTGATGATGTGTCAGGCAGTCTCATCTGAGTCTCATGCCAGCAGAGGTGCTCCAACCAAATAGCTGTCACTTGGTTACACTGTAGAGAAATCTGAAAGTGTGATAACATTGCTTACAGAAGAGATCCCTGGAAGTGTTCAAGGCCAGGCTGGATGGGGACTTGGGCAAACCTGATCTAGTGTGTGGCATTCCTGCCCATGGCAGGGGCATTGCAACTAGATGATCTGAAAGGTCTCTTCCAACCCAAACCATTCTGTGATTCTACGATCTCTGCTGGGGCTTTCAAGTCCTGAATTCTGTTACTCAGTGGATAGAGGAGGAACCTGTGAGAGAGGCAGACAGCATTAGAAAGGTGCCTGGAGCACACACTGAGGGAGAATCAGAGCTGACTTTTTCTTGCCAGCATTTCATGCCAAGGAGGGCTGTTGTGGATCCAGCACTGTGCCCCAGCAGGGCAGGAGGAGGAAAGTAACAGACAATTGCAGCCAGAAACAGGCCACAGGATGGACAAAGTTTGAAATACCTGGAGATTTCATCCCTCCTTTCCTGCTGTGGGACACTGGTGCTGCTGATGAGGGCATCCTGCCCTACACCTCTCACAGCTACTCCCATGTCCCTGAGCCTGCCACAGTGGGGAAAAATCCTACAACCTTGAAGAGCAAAGGCTTTCACTTGGTATTGCAGTCTGTCCCTTCAATTCTTGCAAAAGTTGGACAAGCCAGCATTGCTCCAGCCTCCTAAGGCTTTGTGGACCATTTCCTATCCCACTCTGTCCCTGGCCTCCTCCTGTCTCCCCTGCTGCCCTTTGGACGTCTTGGCACTGTAAAGCCTCTCCCTTTCCTCACCCTGGGGACACAGCTGAGCAAAGTCCCACCCTAACAGGGTGGCCTCAGAGTGCAGAAATGCAGCCATCAGAGCCTGCTTAATGAAATATCTCCAGAGGACAGATTTCATGCTAAGGCAAAGGTAGTCACTGCCTCCAGCTTTGCCATCGCTTTGGCTGTTGCACTGTTTTCCTCTGCATTTCAGTATCACTTCACAGAAAATCCACACACACAGCTACATGAGACAGATGCTGGCAGAAAGGGCACAGGAAGAAACAGGTTTTCAGACACATGGAGCCTGTCCATCAAGAAGGGCTCCTTCTGTCCCTCTGCCCAGACCCCAGCACCTTGCTGCCACTTCCCCTCCCCACACTAATGTTCTTGCAACAAGAAGCCAAGCTGCACAAGTCTGTCTGCAGCTGACTCTGACACAGCCACAGCATCAATGGAATGATTTCACCCATGGCAAGACAGCTTAAGCCTTCCACTTCGGTATCTCTCCAGCTTCAGGGTGCTATTTGATGGGACTGGAGATCTGGGGATGGCTTGGGGACCCAGGACAGATGGCATGCAACTGTTGTAGCACAGGCGAGGGACCACTGCAGTACTGAGGGGTGGTGATGCAAGAGATTCCCACCTGTAACAGCCCCCAACACGCAGGTGCCTCACTGTCCTGCCCAGGAGAATTATTCAACTCTGAGTACTTGCTCTCTGCGTATGTCTGAGTGCTACAAAGCTTCCTCTATTTCCTGCTTTGTGCTGACTGTGAACAGCTGCCATACTCATGCTCTGGGTCAGGAATTCGTTCCTACACATAAAATCTATTCAAGATGGGTTATAAAAGTAAAATAGGCAGCAGGAATAAGTCCAGCATCTCACCCTTTCCCTCATGAGGAACCTCCTCAGTGCCCTGAGAGATCAGACAAACCAGGACCACAAGTTTTAGGGTGTACCTGAAACACTCAGGAGCAACAGAAAGGACAGCATTGAGTCTGTGCCACCTGTGCTTCCCTCCCACCTGGGCCTCTGCAAAATGATGCTCATTCCTGCAAGTCCTGGGGAGGAGCCTTCCTGTGAGAGCCCGTCTGTGCTGGCCACCCACGTGTGTCAGCGTCCCCGTGCTGCCCTGGTGCCAGGGCAGGGTGAAGGCACACCCAAGGGAATTGCCCACCATTTCCCTGCGTACCTTGCTTTTTCTTCCTGGTCTGCACAAACTCTGAGTGCCGCAGGGCACTGGGAGCAGTCCGTCTGTAGAAGCTGTTTCGCTGCAGCACAGAGCCCACCCTGTTTGCTTCCTCAGCCTCCTGCTCCCAGAGCTGGCTCCAGTCGGGCCGGCCTGTGCGTACCCTCGAGCATTCTACTCCACTGCTGCTCTTGTCTGGCATCCCAGGCCCTGGGGCTTCTCCTTCCAGCTCCCCACAGCCGTCGTAGTCAACAACGCATGTCTTGAACTGTGTGTAGCAGGCACCTGACCCCAGATTCATGCCACCATCTCCTGAGGACCTGACTGCAAATGCAGGAACTTCACCACCTCTGTCTGGACTGCTGTGGTCCCTGACATGGCCTTTGGGTTGCCTGTGCCGTTCAATGTCTTCTTGGTCTGCTTGGTCCCTTATACCTACACACAGCCTTTCCTGCTCTCTATATGCCCTAGGGCCTCCATCGTCTCTGTACCGCTTTTCCCCTTCCCTATATACTTGATTGCCTCCATCCTCTCTATACTGCCTTCTCCTCTCCCTATATTCCCCAGAGTCCCTCTCTTGCCTGTGCCACATTTCCTTTTTCCTGTGATGTCTTTCATCCTCACTGTAGTCCCTAGGATCTTTGTAGTCCTGGTACCGCCTTCCCCCCTCCCTACATTCTCCAAGGCCTCTGTCCTGTCCATACTGCCTTCCCCTCTCCCTATACTGCCCAGGTACTCTGTCCTCTCTGTTCCGCCCTTCTCTTATCTCAGATCTGCAGTTTCTGTATTGAACACCCTCCCTCTCATACACCCTGTAGTGTCTGCCCTCTATATCCTGTCTTTTGCCTTCCCAAGCACCGTCTGCTTTCCTACAGTCCATGTACTGCATCTCTCCCTTCCAAAAACCACCACAGTTGCTATTCCTGCTCTGTTGGTCCACAGAAATGCCCTCTTGTCTCCTGGAACTGTCCCAGCCGCTGTCTGCTCCTCGGCTGCCCGGGTACTGCCTCCTTGTCGCCCTGGGTCTGTCATTGCAGCCAGCCACGTCCTCTCTCCGTACGGCACAACAGTCCTCATATTCCCAGCTGAGGAGCCGTGGTTCTCGTCTTGGATCCTCCATACAGCGTTTCGTCTAAGGATAGGTGCACATAGCCCTGTGGGGTGTGGCGCAGGGGCCAACTCCCCTCACTCTCTGCTCCCTGAGCCCAGCCCCGGGCTGACGCCGTTCCTCCACTGCTCCAGCACTCCCGTCCCAAGTGAAACGCAGGTGCTGCTTCCTGAAACCAGTCAGCAAAGGCACGGGCCCAATCGCTGCCAGCGCTGGCCTCCTCCACCTGCTGCCCAAAGTAATCAGTAACCAGCCCCGAGCGAGGAGGGGAGCCAGGCTGGGCAGGCTCTCACCGCCCAAACCGGCTCCACGGCTTTGCCAAAGCCTCTCCGCAGGCAGCTCTGAGGCAGGGAAGAGGAGGGCACTGGAGCATGCAGAGGCCCTGCCCCAAGACCAATGTCCTCAGGGAAGGGAAACAGACAGTGTGTGAGACCGCAGGAAGCCACAAACCAGAGGTGGGATGCCAGATCTTCTTCCGCTGCCTTCCCACCCCTGATGGCATGGAGGCAACAACATGGTCTGGAAGAGGCTGGGCTCTGCTCCTCACCTCGCTGGGGCAAACTGAGCCCTTCAGGCTGCTCCTGGCTCAACCCTGATGGTGAGCCCATCCTCTTCCCAGCCCTCACCCACAATCACGGGAAGATCAGGAGAGGAGCTGCTCCCTGCAAGAGCGGTGCCTACACAGTGCCATGCAGACACAGCTGCCTGGTTCCCTGCTCCAGGGGAACAGCTGGTCCACGTGCTGACAGGAACAAGCTTGAAGGATTACCTGGATTTTCGAGTCTGGTGCCAACACACAAAGTAAGTTTCTAGAAGGCTACAGAAACACTACAGAAGCACTCCAGTAACGCCTCTCACTGCAGGGCACAAAATATTTCCAATTTTCCATGCCAAACACAGAGCTCCTGTAAGAAACCAAGAGATGACCACAACATGCCCTTGACAGAGAGTGTGAGAGTCTGTGGGTGTCATCCATGTCTCAGGTTCTTGCAACACTTGTTAGGAATGCACAGCCCATGCTCTCAGCTGGTAGAAGACAAAAATAAAACCAATGGACTCTCCTACTCCAACTGCAGGAGGGCAAGCACTAATCCTCCCCCAGTCTGATGATCAGTGAAACCCCAGTGTGCTCACAAGACACATCAAAAAAAGCAACCTGATGATTTTCAACATTTACTATAGAAAACCATGTATTTTCTACTCTTCCTTTAGCTCCCCAAAAGACAGACTGAGGGGCTGGATTCCCCCAAGGCTGTGCCAGCTCTGCTTTGGTTGCTGGTCAAAGCTTAGTGAGAGCTTTTCTGCCTCCAGTGTGTCTCCATGTTCCCCTAACAGTGCAAGGCAGAGGTCACGCCTCAGACATGGCATAAACACATTTTGCTGAGCTGATGCAACACCACATTACTGTCCTGGCCTGCTGCACTAGAGCTGGGCTAGCAAGACATGCTCTCTGACCACACTCAAGATGTGTCAGGAAGGACATGACAGAGCTTGGGTAGGACATATCTTTATCACAGGACTAGAGAGAAAAATGCCCTAGGACCACTGAAGGGATACTAACTTGAGGATGCCTCAGGATAGTGCATTAGTTCCTGCCTAAAACTTCCAGGAGCCAACAGGCCACAGGTTCCACAGGATCAGTCCTCTGCCAGGAAGCACTGGGACAGTAGGAGATATTTCCCAGCAAGATCCATCCCATCAGAAAATTTCCCTTGAGAGGCAGCCTAGATCTTCCTCTTCCTACCTTCACGTTATTTCATCTAGCTTCAAATCCTCTAGGCCTCCTTCCATGCATCCTTACACCACTGACGTGGAGGCTGTTTGCCACCCTATTTTCCTGGTGCACCCATACCAGCCTTCATTCCCATGTGCTCTGTATCAGACATGATCGTGCAGCAAAGTGCCTGGGCTCCCCAGCGCTGATTAAGCAGTGGGAGGATGGAGGCAATGAAGTCAGAGTGAGTAATTCCCAGGCAGGAGTTGGCATTTCACTCCACCTCCTTCATTCAGTGCCCACATTTCCTGCACATCGTGGGTTTCGGTAACAGAACTGCAGTGTCAGAGCTCCTGGGAGAAGCCTGGCAAGAGTCTGTGGGAGAAGGTGTATGTAGTTCCATCTTTCCATTTGTCTACTGTAATATCAAGTGTAATATGATTAACAGCACTGATCTTTACATGGCATCTTCAGGTTTCATAGACCAAATGTGCTGATATAATTGTGGGAAATTCCTCTTTCCTGAGTTATTTTTTTCTGGGGTGCAAGTACAAAAGTCACATTTTCAGCTACATATATGCCACAATCGAGAGCTCTTTGTTGCTGTTAACCAACAGCACAATGTTATTTTCTCATCTTGGACTCTACAGAAGGCAGGAGCACAGGGGCAGGCTTTACTTTTTGTCCACTAATCCATCCCACTCCCAGGCCAGGTTCAGTCCCCTTCTGTGCACTGCTTCTCATCTGAGTGACAAACTCCCACAGGTCTGTATCACCACCAGAGCGAAACCACAGGAAATCCAGTGCCCTGACAAGGTTGAGAGCAGTCACACCATAGATGTTTACTCAAATCTCAACTGCAGGACCACCAGCAAAGCCACTCTGAAGCTGCTGCTCTCTCCCCTACAAATAAGTGGGTATGAGGCAGGCAGGTTGGAACTGGAGCAGCTGTGGTTTTGCTTTCCATCATGGGCATCCTGGGAGTGGATGAGATGAAGGCGCTGGATATACAGTGGGGCTGGAAGAGGAGATGGGAGAGTTGGAAGGAAAAGGGGGTGGGGAAGACCAAGGCAAAAGGATATCCAGAGAAAGACACCATAATTCTCCAAGGCAAAATCATGATGATTTGTACTGCAACACTGCTTACAAAATGACCAAAATCAGGAATTAAAGAAAGGTATAAAAGACTGCCTTCAGCAGTGTCTGTAAAACAGGAAAGGCACCTGTGCTCCTGAAGCATCCCCCATCCCATGCTGCTGTAGACTCACCTCTCAACTCCTGTAGCTCCACGCTGAGGCTCTCAATGTTGGAGTCACAGAAATCAAGGTTTTCCATGGTCTCTGCTCTCACCAGCTCATCCTGCTGCTCCTCCAGCATCAGGCTTAGCTCGGCACGGGTCTTGCTGTACGCCTCCAGATCTCGCTCCACCTCTCCAATTCTAGTCAGCAGGATGGAGCTGGGGGAGGCTGATCCTGCCTGTGTCAAGTCCTCACGTCCCTCCTCCACCCGCTGCTCTGGGGTGCTGGGCTGAAGCTGTGCAGGGGCCACATTTTTCCGCTGGTTGCTGGATGGAGGCCGGGGTGCAGGCCGGGAGGGTTTGACTGAGAAGGACAGAGACCTGCCTTTGGGCACTTGGCCACCCTGCATGTGCAGAGGAGTTGTCACAAGGCTGCTGGGCCGAGGAGGGGGTGGCCTCAGGGCTCTCCTCCTCTCTGTCTGCCTGGAGTGGGACACAGACTCAGGAGACCCACGGACAATGTCCTTCTCAGAGCTGTAGTCCAAGATGGAGAAGTGACGGGAGACCTTGTCCTGCTCTGCACCAGTACTTGACAGACTCTTCTCAAACTGGGCCAGCTGCTCTGTCAGTTTGGAGTCGAGGTCCATGCAGCCGTCCCCCTGCACTGCAAGTGGGCAGCGCTCCCCCCAGCTCCCAGCCCGTGTGTCCAGGCCCACCTGGGCAGCTCCTAAGCTGGAGGAACAGGGCTTGGACTTCTCCACTTTACTGTCCATCCAATTGTCTAGGTCCAGGGTGCTGCTCTGGCTCTCCTGGGGCTGGGATGCTGCCCAGCTGTTAGGAGATGAAATCGCCTGGCTCTTGCAAGGATCTTGGGGGAAGTCAGAATCCTGCAAGGGCACAGTGGGGCTGTCTCTATCATGCTTAGGGATGGGGTGAGTTTCTGAGTTTCCTGGGGAGGCTGAAATGGTCCCCCCAGGCTCCAGCTCACCTGCTTGGCCAGACCTGTTGCCCTGTGGGGGAGGCAGCTGAGCAGAGGGGAGAATGCCATTGATTGTCTTTGTGTGGTTAGAGGGGACCGAGCCCACTGTGTCTTTGGGATGTGTCTCTTGGTGTCCTGTGCTGGGAAAGGCCTGGTGCTGTCTCAAGTCAGTGCCAAGAGGACCCTCTGACCTCGCTGCCTTGTGAGATGAAGTGGCAGCAGGCTCAGGGTATGCAGCCAATCCATTCTCCTTCTCCCTGCTGTCTTTCCCTGGCAAAGGAGGAACTTCAGAGCAAGTGCTTTCTGGATCTTGATGGATGGTCAATCCACAACTGCCTCCACCTTGCAGATCCGCAGCACCCACCTTTTCCCTGCAAGCCTCAGAGGCTTCCAGCCTCACAAATCTGTGTGGAAAGATGCCATGTTTTCCTCTCAGCTCCCCCTCCAGCCAGCCATCCTCCAGAATGCCTATAATCCGAATCCTGTCACCCACATCAAAATCCAGTTCCTTGGACTCTAGGGCTTGGAACTGATAGAGGGCAACACCATAAGTACTGCCTGGCTCCTTGTCATCTTTGGGGAGCATCTCCACTGTCCCATTGGTGTCACAAGTCCCTGTGGGCTCTGGATCCATTGAGGTTCCCGGTGCACGCAGAGGAGTAAGCAGTTCCACAAAACCCTCTGGGAAGATGCCCCTGCAACCTCTGAGCTCACCCTCAAACCAGCCAGGCTCTGGGACACCAACAATGTTGATCACATCCCCTTCCCTGAAGTCCAGTTCCTCCTCCAGCTGAGCAGACAGGTCCATCAGGGCCCGGGCTTGGCCCAGTGAGTAGGCAGGCATCTCCAGAAGAATGCTCTGGGACAGCTGACGTCTCCGAACTGAAAGGCACAGCTCCCTCACACATGATGAGGGGAAAAAGCCCTTGGAACCCCAACTGCTTCGGCCCTGGAGCCAGCTGGAGGCCAGGGACCCCCCCAGGATCACCAAGTCTCCTGCAGAGAATGAGACACACCAGTTCAAAACTGCTCTCATTATTGCTTCCCACCTCTTATTCCTGCCTCCCCGTGTTCCCTCCTGGCTGTGGGTGAGGTCTGACACTCTGTCAGAGCACAGTGCATGCTGGGGATGCACACAAGCACAGGATGGGGTTAAGGCATGAAGTATCAGCAGCCTCTTGTCTATCTAAGATACATGGTTTGGCTGCTAAGCTGTGAAGGTACATCAAAGCTTTCATTCTCCCCCAAATGCAAGTCTAAGATTTGGGGATTGGGGGTCAGTTAAAAGGAAGTTATAAATTTACTATGATCAGGTGATGCCAATTTTTGGAGTTTCATGAGTAATGACAGATCATGAGAAACTGGTATCAAAGTGGCAGAAGCCCAGAGGACCATGGTGGATTTGACATGACCAATGTCATGAGCTATTAGGAAATTCACCTCTTTCTTCTAGGTTCATCCATCGGGAAGGACAGGTGAGGCTTTTAAGGTGCAAAGCAAAGGAAGGGAATGGAGATTACCTCTCTGCAATGACAAGCTCCCTGGCTCTTGAGATGTGAAGTCACTGGTACAAACAAACAGTTTTTCTCCCTGCTTCAAAGGGGGAATATCCACAGGTTCAACAAAGCTGCTAGGGAACTGCCCTAAAAGGAGAACGAATTGTCAAGCCATGAGCCTTTCCTGTGACCCATCACCATGTCCACCCTCCTTCCAGATTTTGGGATCTATTCCTCTCTTGCTAAAGGAAATTACCCTGGGTGCCTCAATAGCCTGGTGGAAGGAGTTTGGGAGTCAGGAATTCCTGGGGTTTTAAGTGGTTTAGAGCTAACAGAGAACAAAAAGCTGAGAGCCCTCGGCTCACTCCAGGCAACCACAGGCTGTGTGCATTACTGGGACCGTGCCATCAGCATGGAGTTTCCAGGAACAGACATACTAGGTTTTCTCTGCCCTTACCTCTCCCCTCCCAACCCAGACCCATGGTGAGGACTAAGAGATCCAGTAGTGCTGGATCATGAGACCAGTGTCTTCTGACTGGGCATATCCACCTGGTGCATGTTTCACCACAGTACACTTGCTGGCCACCACACGATACCAGTCAGATACTAATTTCAGTCCTGGGAGCACAGGACTTGGCAGAGCCCACCGCAAAGGCCACTAAAAATGTCTTTCCTATATAATTTCAGGCAAGCGAATATGATGAAGCATGGGTTACTACCACATCCCACATTGCCTCTGGATGACCCAACATTTTCTAATAAAACCTGGAAACACCATATTCTAGACACCCAGAGCTTTGCACTGTGTTTAGGCAGTTTGGCATTTGCTATACTCTGTTGCTTCCTCCAGTTTTAACTCTCTTTTTCCTTATCTTAGTTTCCTGCTCTGTACATGGAAACAACATAATACTTTAAGAAAGGAATTACTGCACATGGAATTACAGTAACTATTCCACAGAGTAATGAGTATTAGGCTGCAACACCTCCACAGCTTCTATTCCAAAGTGCTTTCTCAATCCCTACAACTTCAACTTAGAAAGCTGGGCAGAAAACTACAACAGCTGTTACAAGGGAAAGAAGAATGCAACTGGGTTTTGAGTTAGTCATTAAAAAACATTTGGTTTGACTTCAGCATGTTTCTTTATCTTTGAGCTACAGCATACATCTGTTTGTTATTCCTTAATAACTCTGCCTTTAGAACAACCTCACCAGTTATGCTAGGAGACAAAACTCTCTTGAAAACTGCACCCATGATTTTTGCCCAGTGACTTCAGCAGCAGCGACAGGATCAGGCACATGCTCATTCAATGCCACTTATCAGCTACACGGAGCACAGGAGGGAAGTGCTCCTGTCCACCTTTGTTTTAGATAGCAGACTATTTAGATTGTGGCTGTTAGGGGAGAACAGACTGCTGCTACAATAGCAGCCCCATCACTACAGCCCGGGATCAAACCAGTCCCACCCTCATGCTGAAGACAGAGGCAGGCTTATGCTTTGAAGTGGCCTGGTTTTCATCTCTCCAAGAGCTCACACATCTTCTTAACATCAGGATTAAGATGAGAAAGAGCTGCCTAAACAGAGACTGTGAGACTCTTAGTGTTTCACTAAGAGCATTCTGCTGCTTCAGAAGTTTCTCACACCCCCCTAAAAGTTTAAGAGATTTGCACACCACTTCAGGCACCTAGATATTGATGGAAGTTTGTGCAGGAAAATGCTTTGAAGCAGAAAGGAAGAAGTGGGGCTTATTCAGAGGGTTTGGGGGGACACATGGTCACTGTTGCTCTGTCTCTCACTGACAAGGTCACTTGGACTGGTTTCCAGAGTGGATTCATTTCCACTCTCAGTGCATCTGTTTCCTCTCTCCCCTTCCACCGCCACAGCAGGTCAGCACATAAACTAGCCAGGAAATGGGCAGTCTCTCCACAGAGAATGGAACAACCAGTGTTGTGAAGCTCCCATCTCCTTGAGAACTGACCCTCCACTAATCTCTCTCAAAAAACAACACAAAAGCTGTCTGAATAGTTGACACAAAGCTGGCAGGAGACCAGCTGCAATCTGCACTCTCAGTTCCAATCAAAGTCCCATGAAAGATTTAGTAAATCAAATCAAGTCCTTCCCCACCAAGGGAAGATGTGTTCATGGAGTGGACATCTAGCTGGCACTTCTATGGACCCAGGTGGAGGCATTTCCAGCTCTTACCTGTGACACCTTCTTTCTTGCCGAGGAGCCAGAACTCATCCACCACAGCCAACACCTCGATGACATCTCCCACAAAGAGGGGCAGCTCTTCAGAGACACTGGGACAGAAATCAAAGACTGCCCGTACCACGGAGCCAGCCTCCATTGTGCAGGATCTGAAGGAGGATCAGTGCCTAAGGCTGAGACAGTGAGAAATTTGTCAGCAGCCAAAACATCTGAAATTATCACACATAGGCTCAGGAAGTGAAACTGTTCCTGAGCACAGAGGCAGGAACAGCGTGGGGAGGTCCTGTCCTGAGCTCCCTGCCACCCCTCACCACATTGCACAGGAGCCAAGGGTCTGCAGCAGTGCAGCCCCCATGGTCTGGCCTGCCTTGTCTGGCCCCTCTGGCTCTCTCTGTAGGGACATGTGTTTGTGCTGCAAGGTGGGGAGAAGCAGCAAGAAATTTGGTAGTGAATTCCCGTCAGGAAGGAAGCAAAAGGAGGGGAGGAAGCTCAGCATTTCCCTGACAGACAGAACAGGGCTCAGCCTGCCAGAGCTGGGTGGGCAGCCAGCACCACCCACTTGCATGTCCCACCACACGTTCTCTGGCAGGATGGGGACAGGCATCCCCCTCCCCATGCCACCACTCAGGGCCACAGGAACTGCATGCTGAACCAGCATCACAGTTCTGGCCCAGCAAGAGAAGAGGCACAAAGTCCACTCAGGCAAGCTCATGCCACCATCCTCTTCCCCACCAGTAAATTCTTACTATCCCCAGCATGGGCATCCTTGGACCTGACTGGAAATATCCTTTCTGCCTTTTAGGTACCTGGCTCAGTCATCCCCCGGGAGGCCTCACCGTGGCTCTTGGCAGAACCATTTCAGGCTGAGATGAGGGTACAGACCCTTTCCAAGGCTCTGGGAGCCAAGGCTGAAATTCCTCCTGGCAGGAGACTTGAAGGCAGGCAAAGACCTCCTCGTCAAGGGCTGTGTCCTGGATTCCCCCTTCCTATGGAAGTGGCTGCTGAGGACACTCTTCTGTATCATTTCTGCTTTTCAGCCTCACCATCAAGGAAATACTTTGCACCAAGGCAGCAGCAGTCCTGCAGCTTAAGCTGCTCCTTTGCCTCCTCCCAGATTCCTTGGGATGCGAACAGAAAGGTTCCCCCACACAAAGCAACCAGAAACTTTCAGATTATTCCTCACCTGCACCTCAGACCAGTGAGTGTTTGCTTTCACTTCCTGTCCCACTGCAATTACAGGCACAGGACCACACTGCCAACACCTCTCCGTGGTGATTTCAGAGCCCTGCTCTCTGCAACGCTGGGACATCAGTGTAGTCCCCACCAGCCCCCTTGGCACAGGCTGCTTTCTTCCCACATCACAAGAAGAGTCCCTGCTCCGTCCATTTGGACCCAGCTTCCCTGCTATGGGATCCAGTCTCCTCCCTTCCCAAAGTGGCTCTGGGCGCACAGCGAGTGGTCCTGCTCCAAGCACCGCCCAGCTGGTGACACCGTCCCATCTCAGCACGGTGTGTCAAACCCCCTGCCCAGCTAAGGGCACAAAGAGCACAGTGACAACACAACAAAACACAAGCACACTCCAAGGGCACCCTTTCTCCATACAGACACACACAGCCCACCTGAGCCCGGGAGAGTCAGGCACAGGGGAAGCTAACACAGGGAGGAGAAGTCTGTCCCTGCTAACGAGGTGCAGCCAACTTCCAGTGAGAGTGCCAGTGGGGGATCCAGCCAGGGAAAGGCTTTCTGCTGACAGGACCACTCTGTTTATCCAGTCCGACTCACCTCCTGGGAACAAAGCGGGTTTGTACTCAGCAGGAAAAGCTTCCTCATCACGTCTCTCCCCGCCCCCAGCCATTCCCCTGCTGCAGCCAGCACGCTGTGCCCCTGGCCACCCTCACCTCTGCCATCCTGTCTGTCTGTCGCTCCTATTGCTCTCCGCTGCCTTCCCCATAGCACGTGGGTTCCTTGGGACACAGGCTGTCCCTTTGTCACCAGCTTTGTGCTGGCTGTACAAACAAAGAGCCCAATATCCAGCAGCAGACAGCACTCTGCCACCAAAAAGAGATGAATGGACTGGAGTGAATCAGGAGCACAAAGAGCTGCAGTTCAGGGTAGCAGAAACCTACTGAGGCAGAAGGAGTAACAGTATTAAAAACATGACCATGTGGAGCAGGGAAAAAGATGGAAGAGCCATCAATTAGCTTGAAAATACTAAAGACAAGTAGGGATCCTTGCGCTGTCTGAGGTGGGGTGGCTGGGCCACGCTGCCGCATGTTCTCACGGGAACAGGAGCAGCGGCAGCAGGCGCAGCAGCAGCAGCAGCCCCTTGCAGGCACCCGGGCTGCCCTCCACCCCCCCAGACAGGCTGCCAGCTGAGCTCAGGCTCCTAGGAATCCCTGCCATACTCTGAATATTCGAACTTCACAGCAGCACTAGACAAAGAGGGGAAAACATACTGCAGTCATAATTGCTGCCTGGGGGTAGTTTCTCCAGGAGCACATGGTGGTACAGTGAGATTTCTTGTATTTCTTCTGTCAAAGGTGTCATGTAAGAATGAGCTGAGGTATGCAGGGATTACAGTATTGTGCTGCAGACCCAAATCCTGGCTTTGCTGCAGTAACTGGGGCTGAGGATACGGCCCTCCCACGGATCCTGCCCCTGAGAACAGGAGTGTCGCTTCCTTTAACACACCTGCAGCTCTGGGGACTCATCATTAAAATGTGCAAGATTTTCCAATGAGACAGAAGATCGAGAGGGACAGGCAGGACTGCAATAGTTCCAGCATGCAAATATTAATTACAGTTATAATAAACCACTAACCTATTCATGTCCAAAGCATTCCCTGAGAGGCAGCTCATAAGAAAGCATGAAGTAACTTCTGAAACTGCCAAAAAAAGAATCCCAGCAGGCTCATGTTCCCTCAGCAGTACCAAGAAGAGCAAGAAGAGCAGGATCACTCCCTGACTCCATCTGAGTCTAGACAGCATGCCTCTGTATTTGCAAGCAGTGGATCAGTCTTGTGGAGTTTGCTTGCTCCATGGCATGAATTGAACACAAAATATTATGTTTTCCAGGACCTTGGCCTTGTCTTACTCCATGCAGTGCTGCTTGCCAACATTTTCTACAAACCCCCACCTAGAGAAGGAAGCCTCCCAGCATATTCCAGACTGGAAACTTACTGAGTCCAACTCTTCAGGCTTAATAGTGGACCCGAGCTTCTCCCAGATCCACCCTAGATCTGGTGAAAACAAACATTCAGCAACAGCTCACGCAGAGGCTCCAGAAGGAAAAGCAGATTGCAGGGAGAGCAGGGCTCTGCCTGTCATCCCCTGTGATTCACGGCTCCTGGCAGCTGGCCAAGAACCATCCCCTCTCACCTCAAGGATGGGTGATCCCTGCCTGCCCGAGGGAAGGAGGGAGAGCTCTGCCACAAGTGAGCAAACGCTGGGATTTGAGGCTGGCGGAGGTCAGGACTGCAGATCGCAGGACTCCTGCCCCCGCCCAGCAGCAGACCCGCATCCAAAGAGAGCCTCACTGTGCAAGTATGAAGCTGTGGCGCAGCAGCGAACTCGCCCTGCTGAGAACACACAGGCTCTGTCTCCCTGCCTGATCCTGCACAAACCAGGTAACGTGTTCCTGGCGCCCGACCACAGCCTGCCCGGTGCCAGGCTCTGGGCCTGACACAACAGCATTGTGCAGCAAGGCAGAGAGTGGATTCCCAGGGCATTAATCACTCCCCCCAGCCTGCCTGCCTGCATGCTCAGCACACACTAACATTACCTTCATGGAAGACTGCTTATCCCATTTTGCTGTTAGCTCTGGAGTGTGTCTGGTCCAGCGTGGGCTGATGAAAGGAGGGGTCAGAATGAAATGATGGCTATTAACTCTGTTACAATATTGTTCCGAGATCTTCAGCACAGACTGGGTCAAGTCACAGCAGCCAACAAAAGGCATTTACACACAGACTGACAATTTCTTGTATCTCTCCTCTTTTTGCAGCTGAAATTATGCAGGGTTAGAAATCTCAAACAAATCTCAAATAATGGACGCATCAGCATCAAATGTAATTGTCAGGCACTTGCTTAAAGTACCATCACTTAGATAGAAGGAGGACTACTAAAGATGCTGAAGCAAGGATTTTAAGCACTTAAGAGATAACGTGGCAATGTGAAGAGACCATTTAGGCTGATTACAAAAAGTATTAACAGCCCCAGTAAAAAGAGAGACCCAAAGGGTTTGAGGACAGCTAATTCACTCCTATTCCCAAAGCACTGCTCAGACCATGAGATAAAAAACAGTAACGGATGGATGCCACAAATTATGCAGCAAGGAAACCAAACTTAACAGGTGCTCTTGCCACTTGTTTCTCCATTAAATAATACATTCCAGCTTCTCACTCAAGAAGCAACACTGTTAGAACTGACTATGGACAGTATGACAGCACTGTAACTGAAAAACTAACATTTCACCAAACAGACCAAAACATGCCATGTGGGCTTCCACAGGCACACACACAGAAGGACAAGTGGATTCTTGTGCAGCGAATGTCTCAATCTCTATAAAAACCTTAGGACCTGCATGAGCAGTAGGCCAGGAATGGTCATACTCCCAGAAATGTACAAAAGCCAAGCTTGTCACAAAATGATTAGAGAAATTAATACTAAAAATACTAAACAAATACTGTCAGTGATCTTTTTGAAAATTGAAAAACACCTTGCATTTCACCTAGGTCTTTTCACATCTCCTTCCACTCACTATAGTTCAATGTCTTTTCGCTGAAAACACAATCTGCCCCCAGTGACAGAGATACCCCTCGGTTCAGTGCATCCTCCAGCTGCTGGGACTGGCTTTGACAAGAGATCTGCTGCAGCTCTAGGCTGCAGGATCAGTACCCAGCACACAGTGGGAGGAAACCAGGAGTTACGCTTGGCTTCTCAAACCATTGTGTCAAGAACAGACACTTACTAACTCTACATGCTGAAACATTTCTACCTTTTTCTTCTGTCCCTCCCCATGTTCTCCAAATCTGGACAGTCCTCCTTCCCTCCTCCATACCCCAATGCATCTGCACAGCCTGCACAGTCCTCATTCACACTTCTAGGGTTGGACATTGTCCGCACACCAGCATGCCCTGACTGCTCTCACCAGCCTTCAAAGCTGTGGCCACCCGCACTCACTCTCCCTGCTCAGAGCAGAATATGTTGCTCTGTAAAGCTCCCGAGGTCCCTGCTCGCCTGCACATTCCTGGGTGGAATAAACAATACCCCGTTGAGCCAGGCAGCCTGGGCCCCAGCTGGAGATGGTGCCAATGCAGGGACTGCGGCTCCAGCAAATGCAGAGCTGATCCTATGAATCCCAACAGAATGGACAACACAGCAAGCAGGGCAAAACCCCATCTAATGGTGCTGAGGAGAGGAGCCTTCTCCCACCAGGGAAATGCTGATGGCTGCAGCTTCTTGTTAGGACATGCTGCTTGTCTCAGCAGATCCCAAAGAGTCCCCCTGCTGAGCTTCACACAGTGGGAAACATGAGAGCTCTTCTGCACTTCACCTCCTAATGCCACATGGCTCCCAGGAGGAAGAGGAATCTTCTCACTTTAAAGAGAAATAACTTCTTTTGCTTTGTCCATGACCCAATATATCAAAAATCACTGAAATAAATACATTTGGATCACCAACCCCTCAAGAATCAGGACTATAAAGTTAAAGGGCTGCTTCAGCAAGCTCCAGTCTCCTGCGTGGTGCAGGAGCTCTGCCATGTACCAAACAAGTCATTCAAGGCACTACTTCACTCCAGTGGGGCTCTGGCTGTCAGTGTTCTCACCTGCTCTGCTGTGGGATGTGGCTGAGGGCAGGCTGCTGGTGTTTGTGAGGGTTAAGAGTGGCGTGGGAAGGAAGCAAGAGGAGCTCATGCTGAGCCAGACGGCAAACAAACGAAAGTCATCTGGAAACTAGAGCACAGCATCAATTTTTAATGCAAAGCAGAACACCTTGCCACAACATGTGAGCAAGATGACTGTGATGGATATTTAATCTCTGGCACTAGGGACCCAAGCATGCAAAGGCCAGAACACTAGCTTAGGAGACAAGTTTCCCAAATTCTGTGTGCTGTGGCAGCACACACCTTACAAACCCTGTTACTAAGCCCTGTCTTTTCCCAACCCTGTTACTAAGTCCTGTCTTCTCCTACCCCAAGGTGCATGGTTGTGTCTCTTGCCATTTTTGCAGAAAAGCCAAAACAATGCAACTTAGAATAAGGAACAGACAAAACCCCAAGAGCAGAACCACCACTGCTGTGCAGTACCTGTGGCTGGGCTACTGGTGGTAAGTAGCATACAATTACAAAATTAGTCATTACACCTTGAGTACATATCCAAAACAAGTTGAACTGGGGCTACAAGGACATTCCTCAACACTGTAGCATTTGACTTTCTACCCTGAACAATATTCTTCAAGATAACTTTTGGACAGAAGCCCATTATGATGCTTTGGTTGCTGGGTGGGGAGTCCAGAAATCTGGAAATTACTTGAGTTTGACTTGGAAACTCTGTTCTTTGCTCACCACCATTCCTGTTCTGTCCTATTATCTCCAAGGAACCTCAGTCCCCAGCAGGGACTCTGCTGCTACCTGGACCTCTTCCTTTCAGAGTCCCTAGGTGCTCCTTAAGAAGGAAGCAACAGATTTTATTTCCTAATAGAAAGGTTCTAAAAATAAGACAAAGTAAAAGCTGCATCACTCAGAAGTGGGGTTGAGTGATGAGATTAGAAATATACTTTCACTGGAGGATGAGGGGAAATTATCAGTTAAGGCAGTGAAGTGCTAACGTAAGCAGAGCTCAGGCTGTCCCACCCAAGCTCACATCACCACTGTCACAAAGTCCAGGTGAAGTCACCCACTGCAGAGACACCTCAACTGCACTCAGAACCCTGAGAGGTCAGTCACACAGCTGTGGTTCCCATGACAGCTGGCAGAGGTGGTGCTCTGTAAAGCTCTGAGAATCACTCCTTCCCTCTGCTCCTACTGCTCAGTTCCTCCCATCCCATTATCAACAGTTCTTTAAAACTGTTCATACCAGTTTTTAATGTCACTGCTAATTCTAAGCAGAACAGCTGGAGAGAGAACTGAAACCTTTGGCCCTGGCAGAGCAGACGACCTCACGAACAGAACAGTGGAGGCCAGCTCAGAGACGTGGGCACTCTCGGCGCTGTGGAGGCCTCACACACAAGCAGGACGCATTTAGACACTGCCCAGCACGACTCACAGCCAGAGTGAGTCAAGATGAGGGGGATGATGGTGACGTCTTGTAGCACGGTACAGAGGCTGCATTTGGCAAAGCATCTGCAAAACTGCAAATTGTGTATCTATGAAGTCTTTCAGATGAAGAGATAAAATCTCAATGGAAGCAAAGGAGAGAATGGCAAAGGCAAGCAGGAAAGAGAGCCTTTTCAGAGGAAACTGGAAGTTATAGAATCATGACAGACCTCAAAGCAGATGTTAATGCTTATGACACAACTAGAGGCTTCCTAGGTACTATGGCAAGGAAAATGAGATAGGAAAGGCCAGAAGTGGGGGGAGAATTTGAAAGACCAGGAACAGCAGCAGAGATGTTTGAATCCAAAGGCCAAATCCAGTCAGGGGCAGGATCAGCTGAGGTACCACTTAGGGTCAGCAAAAGGGACAGCAGACAAGCAGCAGCTGCCTCTCAGAGTGTGCTGAGGGTGACCCAAGCCTTCATCCCCTGGCAGGGCCACTGGAGGAGACACGTCCAGTTCATCTCTCCTAAAGCACAAGACAAGGGTGCCAGGCTGCCAGTGTTGCAAGAGGGATTTGCCTTTGCTGGCATGAAAACAAACAGGGAATTCTTGTAAGTTTCTTTTCTCAGGCTGCCTTGAACAGAGTGAATGCCCTTGGAGTAGCACCCGGGAAAGGCACAGCGCTGCAGTCTGGAGCTTCTGCTATCTGTGTACAGCCACTTGTGCCACCCTCACCGGTGCAACAACTCCAGACTCCCGGTGCCAAACCACTGTGGGACGCCCACATTGTCTCTAAATGGCCAAGTGCTCCCCTGCAACAAGTTGTCCAGGCAAAGCCAGCTACCATCAGTTGCCTGCCTGGTGGTGACCACCCGGCTGACCACTGCCTGCACAAACGCGGCTTAAGAGACCACAATCCCCATGTGCAATGTGGGAGCAGACGGGCGGCTCCCGCAGTGCCGCACAGCTGCTCCACGCTGCCCAGGTGCCCGCAGTGCTCCCAGGGCAGCGTGGGCGCTGTGGGATGGCACACAGCGAGCACGCAGCGGGGCACGCAGGGCGGGAGTGCCACACGCTGCCCTGGCCCGGCTGGCACCCGAGCTCGCAGCACCCCCGGGCCGGCAGCACCCCAGCGTGGGGCACCCGCCGCCGGCCAGCGCGGCCCAGGGCAGCCCCCGGCACACGGCAGCCCCCGGCACACGGCAGCCCCGCGCCCGCGCCGAGCGGGGGCCGCTGCGGAGCGCGGGCGGCGCCGGCGGGACAGGGGCCGGGGGCCGGGCCGCGCTGGGGCCCGGCGGAGGCGCAGGCCGGGGCGGCCGCGGCGCGGGGGCAGCCGGGCGGGGGGAGGCCGGCGGGGCAGCGGCCGGGCCGGGCGGCGGAGGGCAGGGAGCGCCCGGCTCCCCCCGACCGCTCCGGCGGGTCCCTACCTTCTCCCGGCCCGCTCCGGGCGCCGCGGCCGCTCCGGCCCTGGGGGTCCCGCTCCCGCCTCCGCCCGCCCGCGGCCGCCCAGCCCCGCCCGGGCCCCGGCCGGCCCGGCCCCCAGCGCCCGCCCCGCCGCCCGGCTGCCTCCGCCCGGCCCGGCCCGGCGTGGTGCCGCTGGGAAGGCGGAGCCGCTCCGCGGGGCTGGCCCGCAGGCTGGGGAGCCCGGGGCCCCCGGGTGACGTGGGGACATCGCCCTGTTCAGCCCCGCTCGGCCTCAGCTGCCCGGCATTTCCCCCCGCCGGCCCACGGGGACACGGGGACACCCCGCCGCGGGACACAGTGCCCAGCCGGGTGCCCGCGCGGGGACAGGCGTGCCACCACTCCCGGAGCCTCCAGGCTGGACACGGCACCCGTGCGCCATGGCCCGGGCCGGGCTGCTGGCAGCGCACCGGGAGCCCGGCGCGGAGCACGGCAGGCAGCTGCCTGTGCGAACCCTCTTCGGCTTCCCCACGGAGCGCTGCCGCCTCGCAGGCGCTGCCGGGGCTCCCCTTCCCCGCCGCTGCCTTATGGGAATCTCGCTGCCTTGTCGGCTTCAGCTTTGGCAGCAGCTGACGAGTGGGTCTACACTGTCCATCTGGTGCGGTCTCAGCTTTGCCGCTAGCAGCCTTCTTGGCTGCTTAGATACATTGTAAGATCATGCCAGAGCATCAAGATGGAGAAAAATAAATAGCTCCTCAGCAGAAATTCATGACAGAGAGGGCCAGTTTGTGCATCACAGAGGATCTGGCATACCAAGCACAGTAGGTGCCGCACTGGATTTCCTGGCAGGCTAAAAAAAGCCTCCGTGCCCCAAGGGATACCATCCCTCGGCAACACGTTGTTAAAGCCCGGAGTCTCTAAGTCCCCCCGAGCAGTTACCACTGTTTGGCACTTGTTTGTGCATTTAGCTACACTTCTCCATAGCAACCACACAGATCTCAGCTTGACTTGCCACCGTGCAGGAGCGGGTGCGCGGAACGCGTCGCACGCAGGCTCTCCGAGTCGTGTTGGTACGTGCACGGGCTGGGTGCTGATCCCGTCTGTTCTCCCGAGGGGACCCACACCCTGCCGTGGCACGATGCCGTGGGCAGGGACCTGGAGCTGCGGAGGGAAGTAGGTGCTCTGTTCCCTGCAGGTATGGATGCTAGTTTACTGGTGCTGAAGGATGGACACCGGACACTGCCACAGGGCTCTAGATGTTCTCTGACCCAAAATTTCTGTTTTTCTTGCCTGCCAAAGAAGGTTTTGAGTGCTTTCCATCATCATAATCCCTTCTGCAGCTTTTCGGGTCACTGCTGACCAGCTCTCTGCTGAATCCCCATCGGAGCTGCCTCACTCTTCTTTGAGTTTACTTGTTTGTGTTTTCCGTTTTCTGTCTCCTACATTCCAAATACAGAAAGCAGAAGGCATTGCATGCAGAATTCTATTCACCCTCCTGGTTCTCCCAAGATCCTCACAGTTTTGCTTATAAGAATTTTGGTTCATTTTACTGGGCCTGGCTTCACTTTGTTTAAATGTTTCTCCAGTGTCTGCACACAGTTTTGGTCCTCTCATCTCAGAAAGGGTAATAGAGAATGGAAGAAGGTTTGGAGGCAGGTGGTAAGGATGCTCAGAGATATGGGAACAGACTGTACAGTGAAAAACTGAAGGCTGGGACTCTTCAGCTTGGAAGAAGGAGAAACAGTGGGGAAGAGGTCTACAAAATCATGAGTGGCCCAGAGAAGATGGGGAGGATTGACTGTTTGCTGTGTCTTCTGACACAAACCTGTCAACTATTTTTGCCTTGACTGAAACCTCAAAAGCATAAGAAATCCCTGTGCTGCAGATGTTACACCCAAGGGTTGTGCCCTTTTTAGCCCACGCTTCTTGCAACACTGGGGGCGAAGTTCATGGCAAGCCTTTGAGGGGCGTGCTTAAAAGTCCTGCCTCAGAAACATTTTGTAACGATGTTTTCACGTGGAGAGCTCAGCCACGGCCAAGTGGAGCAGTACCAAATTTTTCAACACAAAAATATTCAGAACTGGGAGGAGAATCAGCTGGACAAATCCCAGTGCAGAGAGAGAGACCTTCAGAGGGTTCTATCTTGCAGGAACCCTCTTGTAGGGGAAAACGCTTGCAATTGAGGCTCTAATTTTTCTCCTGCACTGCCAACCCCACAGCAGCCTGTGAGGGTGAGTGATGTGGCCTCCTGGGCCGGTTGTTATGTTCTACGGACGGAATCTCCCTCCTCTGACTCTGCCCTGGAAAATAAGTGGAATTGAGACGGTCCCACGTTTTCTAGGACCACAAGAGGGCAACATGAGAGCACCCTGCAGCCAGCAGGCTCAGCAGGACGACCTGTGACACTGCTGGGATGCAGGTGGTACAGGCAGCTCTGTGCTGCCTCAGCATCACCGTGCCCCGGGACCACCCAGCCGAATTAGCCAGCAGGAGCTCTTTTCTTGCTCTCAGCTTCATACACATCCTCAGAGGTCAGCGGTCAGCTCAGCCAGCAGAGTGCAGTAGTTGGGTGCAGCAGCATCTTCCTGCACATGACAGCAGACCCTTCTAAGTGCTGCACGGGGCCAGGCCGTGGGATGCAGAGTGCACTCCCTTGTCCTGCCTGCTTGTCCACCACGAAATCTCTTGGATGAATGTGCATTGACACATGGTTTCAAACAGGAGGGTCCAGCATCTGTGCTGGGCTTGGCCAGTGTAAGAGGTGTTAAACCACATGGAATTTTGAGCATCTCAGCCTCGCCACCCTTTTTCATTTCCTTCTGCCACAGGGAAAAAAAAAAAAAAAAAAAAAAAAGGAAAAAAATAATTTGGATTCGGCTTGGCTGTGACTGCTGAACTGGCCACTGTCTCCAGCCCACACTGGCCTCTGCAGTCCAAAATCACTCACAGCCATGGTTAAGTGCATTACCATATTACCATTCTGGGCACTTTTTTGCAACAGCCTGTATAATTAACCTGCAAGGGACAGCTTCCTCTGCTTTTACAAGAAAAGGCATGACAGAGAAAGAGCTTCTGTTAGCAGGCACAGCTACAAGAGTGTGTGTGTGCTGCTAATGCTGAAAATGCCGCCAGCATCTTGTAGCAGAGGCAGAGGAGGTGACAGTGAGGGGTGAAGCACACAAGATTGCTTCTGCAGTAGGGTGATACAGGTTGCTCACAAGAAATGATGTTTGTGAAAGAGAAGGAGCAAAGGAATGTTTGAGGGACACTTTTTGGACAGGATTGAGTCAGGGAGAGAAAAAATGTAACCCAAGATGGTGGAGATTGGGATAACCAGCCAAGGAAAAAAGAAATTGCTGGGGCACATAGGTGGTACTGTTTACCCCTCTGGAGTTAATTTATTTTCAATGAAGAATG
The DNA here is from genome assembly GCA_036630365.1 of Acanthiza pusilla. Lineage (NCBI taxonomy): Eukaryota > Metazoa > Chordata > Aves > Passeriformes > Acanthizidae > Acanthiza > Acanthiza pusilla. The sequence continues at coordinate 14,378,759 of JAXCHO010000234.1, forward strand.
CAAGAAAGGTTTTGCCCGCTTAAGATATTTTTACCATGGAAATAACCAGCTTTGTTTCTACTCTTGCTTCCAATCCACACCTGCCCACACAGCCTAAGCAGCATTTTAAGCCTCAGCCTGTAGTTCCCCACCTCACTGAACTATTGATCCTGTCTCTCCTAACCTAATTACAACTCGCGTGGCTGATGCTGTACCTGCATGGCACACTGCTGATATCAAGCATCCACAGCTCCCTATTGCATGTTGATGGGACCAAGGTTCAGGGTATTTGTCTCAAAAGAACATCAAATAACCTGGCTTGGACTTCTACTCATCACCAGCTGCCAGACCTCACCTGGTTGCTTCTGTGCTCAGAATAATAGTTTGGGTTGGATAGAGCAGACCCCTCAGCAAACCATCTGCTTTGGATCTGAGGACATAAGGAGACAGGATAATCCTTGGCTTTTGCCAGCATGTGTAATTTCAGCCTGTCTGATTACAAATAATCCAAACCAGTTACTAGAAAGTCCCACCTGCACATCCAGATCAGGAGATGACCTTGAACCATCACCTCCTAGTGTTGCCAACCAGCAATAGCTGTGCTGCATGTGGTTCAAACTGCTCACATCACTGCCTGCTTCAAAAATGACCTTCCCCTAACTTTGGGGTCTGCAGGCAGCAAATGTCCTTACCTGAGTGAGAAGCATGGCACTTGCACCCAGAGGACAAATGTTCCTGTGCCCAGTTTGTGAGTGCAGCACACACCAAGGCTTGGATTCATTACCCCTGGTATGCACTAGTGGCATCTCACATGGGCTGTAGCAACAGTCCAGGAGAAAAGGGAGCAGAGCTCTCTGAGATGGAGCGAGGGCACCAGAAGAACTCAGCACACACAAACACACTGCCCAGGGAACTGTAGCCCAGGCACATACTGTTGTGAATGACTTCACAATTTGCTCAGGGATTAAATACTTCCTTGTTTAATAACCTAATAATTTGGGCTAGTTTCATGCTGGACTGTTGGAAAGTTCACTGGCCGGAGTCATCAGCCAGGCCTCATGTAAACGGCTTCCCCAGCCCTCAGCCAAGTGAGCTGTCCTCATCTTTGGGTCCCCCGGCGGGTGGCTCTTGGCACAACCTTCTTCTGAAGGGCTTTGTTGTTCACTCGTGTGCCTGAGGCTTTACGCTCCGCAGGCTTCCTCACCACTTCTTGTTTGAGCTGGAAATGCACCTGGAGAAAGAACAAAGATAACTGCATGTAACACCGTGTCTGTGCTCTGCCTGCTCAGGGGTCTGCAGGCCCTGCCTCTGCTGCTTGCCTGAGAAGCTGACTCTGGGGCCAAGTCAAACAATAACAGGTCTCAGCCATTGTTAAGGGAACACAATTCTTAAAGCAACTGTAAACTTTTTTGCTCCTGTGGAAAACGTGCTAACAATGAATTGTATTTAAGCAGAGAGTTGCTCCTTTGGGATATCCTAGGATGGTTTGGAAGAGGACCTGTGAAAGGCAAGGGACTGAGCTATGTCCTTTCTTCTTTTCTCACCAGAGAACAGAGATATAGTCTTGTTTTGCATCTCTGTGACTATTTAACACACAGGATGGTTTAAGACAGACAGTTCTTGTTCAATTGCATCTTGTTAGCTGAATCCTGCTTAATCAGTCCTTCAGAAACCCATGCTTCTAGTCGATCCAGGCAAAAAAATTCCAGGAAAGAAACCTCCATCCACTACATCCACTACTAGCCATGCAAGCAGGTACAAGAGGGAGAAGGGGACAGAGAGCATGCAAAACACAGCATCAGGTAAATGAGGAATGGGGAAGCCATAGAGAAAGGTGAAACCGCAATGGGGCTGTCTGGGCTTCTTCGGGGAGGGATGGGATGAACTCTGGGTATGGGAGGTGCTGCAAAAATGGGAACAGGAGGGTTGTGTGAGAGGAGATATGCAAAAATCAGACCATCAGGGAGCAAATCAGTCTTCTACAGTAACACAGTAAAAAGAAAATCTGTTTTAAAAAGGAAACCCAAAGAGCTGGGTGCTTAACGTAGCAAAACAAAGGACTGGGCTTGACAGCTCCCTATAAATACACCAGGGAATAAATACCAGGGAAGAAGAGGAGCTATTTAAAGCACAACATTGGCATAAGAACAAATAGGAATAAACTGACCGTAAATAAATTTAGTACGAAAATTAGAAGGTTTCTAATCCTGAGAAGAGGGCAGCTCTGGAAAAACTTCAGAGGCTGGGCAGAGTGGGATGAAGCTATGGAGGGTGGGAAAACAACCACAGTGTATTTACAGCAGAGCCTGACCAGTGCACATACAGTGACACAAATGATGTGCCAGGATGCTGCAGATGGGGGGGTCCTGCTGGTCCTTAGAGGAGTCTGCATCTGTGGTTCCACCATGTTCACAAGGCAACAGCAGGGCCAGGGATCACCACCCACTGTTTTTACAACCAACTTCTAGCTGTCCAGCCAGCCCTCAGAAAGACACCGTAAGGGACACACCAGTGTCAAGAACACTCTGTTTCCCGAAGGTGCTTGGCTGTTCTTTGCTGGTGCCCAATTCCCATCTGTCTCTGGTGCTCTCAGCAAAAAGAAAGGCAGACTTCAGCCTCTTGCTGTGCGTTTGATAACATGTTTGGTCCCAGGCAGAATGCAGATGATAGCAGAGTGCTGAAACCCACAAAGCTGGGGGGTAACTGAACCTCAGGGAACAGATGCTGTCTCCACATTATCTCATCCTGGAGAATGAAGAGGATGGAGGGAGAGATAAAGAGCAGCAGTCCCAGCCAGCCAGGAGCTCTCCCCATGGCCAAGAGGCAGAAGGACACAGGAACAGGCATGGCAGCCCAGTGCAGCTGTAAGGCCTCAGTAAGGAACTGAAAGGCACATGGCATTGTCTTCACTCTGTTCCCTGCTGTGAGCTATGTGGAGCCTTGTCTGCCAAAACAGATAACCTACAGCCACTGGCAATGCTCTACATCCCATCTCCTTTCTCTACTGCTCACTTGACATCCCCCACTGCATTTCTTTCTCCCTGGGGTGAAGATATTTTGAGAAACCCTTGTGACTATGCAGCCTGACTCACCAATGAAGGTGCAGCTGGGCCCACTGTTGTTGTCACTGTCAGAGGCTGGTACCCCTCTGCAGAGGCTGTGACAGTGTAAGTGCCAGGCAGCAGCAGCCGGAAATAATCCCCCGTATCACCTGGAACACAAGGTAGGAAGAGAAAGCACTTAGGATGCTCAGGGAGCAAAGCAAAAGACATTCCAGTAGTTCTTGCTGAGTTACTTCCCTCTAGGATGTGTAGCTTTGAAAACCTAGAATATTTTTTTCCCAAATCTGCTGGCTACCGTAAGGCTGGATTCACACTGGCACACTGCAAGTGATGCCTCATTAGTGCCATAGAGGAGAGGTCGGTCTGCAAGTAAAAGCCAAATGAAAGGGATCTGTACAAAAGCACTGGCTATGCCTGTGTAGGGAGGCTGCAAAGCTGAACACTCACCAGCCAGGTGACAGCAGACCCAAGGACAATCACTGCTCCAGTCTGACTCCTTATGCATAACACAATCTAATTCCTGCCATACACAATTTTGCCACATGTGGGTTAGCAGGGTTTTAGCTGCTCATTAGCTCAGCTGCTCCCTAATTCTCTGCATAAGAAAGATCCAGGAGCACTTTACAGGCCATGCACCGGTGTGCTTAGGGACAGGAGATGGCCAACAGTGAGGCAAGCACCACATTATGGATCACTTTGGAAATCTGAGTATAATCCCATCTATGGAACTCGATGGGTATTGCAAATTGCTTCAAGGTGGATCTGGGAGTGCAGCTTCACCATGAAGGTGGTAGAGCCCTGGCACAGGACAGCAGTTAGGCTGTGAAATATCCATCCTTAGGGTCAGTGAGAATTGGCTGGAGGGAGCAGTGGCTGATCAGAGCCAATGCTGGGGACAATCTTGCTTCAAGCAGGAGGCTGAACAGGACACTCCAGAGGGCCATTGGCACCCAGCTCTTCTGCAATTCTGTGATTTTTCCCACAGTCCCCTTTATGCAGGTTGGCATAATAAGCACCAAATATTAGTGTTACTGAGTCACAGACCTAAAGCCAGGAGGAGCTTTGATAATTTCACAGTCTGACCTCTGAAGAGCTGTAATATCAGCTATTTTCTGCAGGCAGCTGGAATGTTCTGTCTGCATGGAGGAGGGTGTTCATGAAAAGGAGGTCAAAATTGGCTAGTGAAGGAGAAAAAACCACAACTTGGATAAACTAAAGTGGCACTTCTCAGTCTAAAGTTGTCTGTCTTGAACTTTCAGTCTTTCGTCTTATTCTTTGTTTTTTCATCTTGTTCTTTGCTATCTTTTTTTCAGCTCTTTGTAGACACTTACATGCTTGGGTAGATTATCCCCTCAATTGTCTCTCTCAGATAAAACAGGAACTGAGTTTCTGAAGTCCTTTACAATATGGTTTGCATTCCAGTCCTCACCTCTGTCTTTCCTAGGCTTTCCTAAGCCCTCCCTGGTCAAGGATAAGAATAAGGCCTATTTCTCCCAGCTAATGTCTTTGGGAGGCAAACCATGCTGGCCTTGCATATTATAGCCTCGCCTGCTAATCTCCACCCACATATCCAGACATGCAAGCGGATTGACAGCCCACCAGAGGTGATGTCATGGCTGATTCCCTGGACAGAAATCACTGCTCCTGCAATGCCGTTGTTGTTCTCATCTGACACCATCCCTTTGATGCCCTGGTGAACCTGCAGGGAGGGAAACAGACTGATGGGTCAAGGCCCCTCCTTTGCTCAAGAGGGTATTGCCGAGAAGGGCAGAGCTTTGGGGACAGCCCCACCTTTCCCTGTATCCTTGGTGACCCTGGTTATCCCCAGCAGAGCCAGTCTAGGACAGAACAGCTTCCCCAAAGGCCACCAACAAGAGCACCCCATGAGCTCCATAACCAACTCCCTTCCACCCCTAGTGCCTACTCATCCTCTACCACCAGGGCCCATGGGGACCTGCTCGAGGAGGTGTAGGTCACAGGACTGCCCCTTTACCTCTTCAATGAAAGCAACAAGGGCCTCCCGGTTGGCCATCCACTGCCGCTCCAGGTCCTCCTCGGGGGGAAACTTATTGCAGCTCAGCTCCAGGGTGATTTCAAAGCAGTTGGTGTAGAGGTAATTGAAGTCCTGCATGCCTGGAAGAGAAGAATAGCCTATGGCCAGGGCATGGCTTCCTTCCTATTCCCATGTTCCACTTATCCCGGCCCATCTTTCTTTGACTAGAACCATCTCACTCTCCTTGTCTGCACAGCAGGTGCAGCTTCTTCCCTCCATGACAGTGCAACTAGAGCCTTCTCCATCCATGCAGCCCTCCCCTTGTGTGGCTGCCCAACTCTCTCTTTCAGCTGGATCATTCACCAACCTGCCTTCAGAAGCGCAGGGAGGCTGGGTACCCCAGGGGCCTATATATCTCTTTCCAGCTCCTCTTTGATCTTTTTTCTAGTCTTATAATGTTGATTTTTCAGTTTCCTCATTGTGCCTTTTTAAAATCAAATTTTTCAGAAACCAGCAGCTGCCTTCCCTTTGGTCACAGTCTTGGCTTTTGATGGAATTACACTGCAGCATTTTCAAATACACTAACAGATTAATGCTTCCTTCCTCCAGCAGCACACAGCAGGTCTCTGCAGACTGTGGCTATTTCTGTGGCTCTTTCCCAAGCCACTTCAAGTGCTTCCAAGCCATTTCCTGGTCTGAGATACAAACACCAGAATGGTGTCTAGTAATGGGCACAGTCCTATTGCCACAGTCCTTCCCCAGCCCGCCCTGTCCCAAGGTTTCTTGTCTGTCCCCTCACCTCTCTTTGCCGTGGGTGGTGCTCACCTGCCCAGCCCTTACCTTTGCTGAGCGAGTACCAGGATGCGCCATTGGTGATGCCATCAGCAAAGTAGTCCCCGCAGTTCCAGCCCCGGTGCATCCAGCTGTGGGCGTACGAGTAGGTCTTGGCCAGCTAGAGGGAAAGCAGCCAGAGGTCACTGCTGCAGCCCTGCCTGGCTCTGGACAAAACATGCTCCCTCCTTTGCTGAGGAGCAGGGGAGGGAAGTCAGACAGGAGACAGTTCCTGCATCTTACTGCCACAAAATACAACACAAGGGGTTCAGGACCTCTAAAAGGTGGAGGAGGAAGAGCAGTAATCTGGCAAGATGGAAGCTTGCTGATGGCACAGGTGGCTTCTGCCCTGCTCCTGCTTAGGATAGGGGGAGCAGAGGGCACTAGAGTGTCCCCATACAGGGATACTTGGCCCCATACAGCAAATGACACTAACAGGGGAAAAGATATGGGAAGAAAACTAGCCAGTATCAGTCCTGATGCAAATACTATATATATCAGGGGAATTTGCATTGGGAAAGGGTTTGGGCAACTTCTGGTTCTAGCAACCACTTGTTTGTTGCCCTTATTAAGATTACTGTTTATTTTTAGACATGAAGACAGGGCTAAAACTGGGCTGCTGCATCCAAAGCCAGTCCTTTGCGTAAGACACTGTTTAAGAGAGACAGGCATTTGCATTTTCTAATGCAAACTATACCCTTGTATTATGGTTCAGATTCCAGAGTAATCTCATTCTGTCAGCAGGAAAACAGTTACTCCTCTACGTTTCTGAGTCCTGAGGCCATGTGGGTATCATTAGCCTACGCCCCAGACTGCAGTCTCTTTACATCTGGGTCTGAGCACAGCCGTGATCCCAGGAGATCCTCACAAAAATAATTCGGCATCACAAGCCCCTGCAGATTCTGCTTCCAGAGAAGGCTGAACTCCAGCTCAGACTTATTTTTCTCATTAACTGTTCTGATGCAGACATAGTTTTTCCTTGTGCTGGATATTTCCTAATGGGAGCAGTGACTGAAGGCATTGTTTTCTGGGATAGTAAAGAAAAACCACAAGCTTCAGCTAGCACTGACAGGATTGAAAGCACAGACTGATGCATTCCCTGATGTCTGCTTGTGCTCCTGGAGCTCTTGCTGTTTGTTGTAGTTCTTGTTCTTCACCATCTACAAGCCTCTGCTGGGCACCCACCTCCCTTATCCTGGTCTCAACACCTGTCTAGGAAAAAAACCCTATGCAGGTAAGATGGTGTGGGCAAAGCTGGGGGCAACTTCCAGCTTTGGAAGAGCAGGTTGTTATTGAAGATATCAGTGGTATCTGGTTTAAGGGGAATCCAAGCACAGAATGGACAAGGAGGGGGCTCCTGAGGGTTAAGACTGTGTTGGGACAATCCTCGTGGTGGGACTGGCTCACAGGGTGGGACTGGCCTGACCTGGCTCCTGAGCCAGCAGCTGGCAGAAATGCTGTAGTCTGCTAATGGTTATTTCCAACACGTTTCTTGGCTCAGCTCCTGCATGATGCAGTGACCAGACTCCCGTCCAGCTCTCACTCTGCAGCCTGCCAGGGAATGTCCTCACCCAACATGACCGTGCTCACCTTCTGAAACAACTTATCATCAGGGGTAGGTGTGTTGACTGTGCGCCGGTGGCTCCTGAACCGCTGATCCTGAGACTTGTCAAAGGGGTAATTTGCCACCACTGCTCCACCATGCAGATTGGCTGAGAGCACAAAGTTGTAGCTGCTGATCCACTGGATCACAGCCAATGTCTCTGGCTCTACCTGTGAGGAAAAGAGAGAAGGAGACAGGGAGAAGAGCTCAGGCACCTCTGTGCCAGCTGCTGCTCCATGCCAGCCTGTGCTGTGATCGGTCATGTCAGACCCTGTCCTGCAATGTGTCCGCTGCAGCTCTTGCAGCTTCCTTTGTCCTCCAGCCCCTGCCCTGATACACAAAGCAGGCTCCCCCTGTGCGTGTCCCGCCACAGCTCCCCCAGAACAGCCCCAAAACCTGTGGCACAGGTGTTAGCCAGTATGGCCACCTCCTCTGCCCTGTGCATTGCAGCTTCCTCCCCAAGCTGGCTGTGCTGCCAGCCTCTCCTGACAGAGGTGTGAGCTGTGATATGGGACCATGCTTGCATCATTTCCCTGCATGCAGAAGGCTCAGAGAAAGAGACAAGCACTGTGTAAGCCCAAGGACAGTGTATTTGCTTGCAGGCTGAGACAGTCTAAGAGGATGTGTGGCCCTCATGGCATCCTGGACCGGTACCTGGCTTTTCCAGTTGTCAGGCAGTGGGATGTGGTGATTTGGCCCGCTGATCTCCCTGCTGTAGTACATGAGCGTGTTGAGGTCAGGGAAGTTGCGGTTCAAGTCCACTCCGTTGGCATTGTTCCTCCCTGTCAAGTATCCGTTGCTGTCTGGGCCCTGCAGGGCAAAGGTGCAACACTGGGTGAGTACAGGGTGGGTGCAGTCAGGTTGGGTGTCAGAGAGGCAGAGATTGGCCACTGTAACAGCACTTCAGTGCCTTTGAGTCACAACATGTGTTATTGCTGGCAGGACAATAAAGAGGATTGGTGCTGACAGGGAAAATCAATAACAATATCTTCATTTTCCTGGGTGACAGATTCAGCCACAAGACAAATAAACAATTTGTGTTAGCTGAAAGAGCCACAAATATCTCCCTGAAGTCTAGCAGCACAAAGAAACGGGTGATTTCTTTTTGGGGGAAGGCTACGGGGCTTATTTTCTCCCCCCATCTCTCACGTCCCTGCCTACTTATGACAGTGGCATTCAATTGCCACTTTCCCAGTCTAGGGCAAGGGATTTGCAGTGACTCTCCTGTGACAAATAACTTCTAAGGAGTGTAAGGCAGGGATAGGAAGTCTCTTCCATCAGCTGCCACCTGTGGCAGGACACACAGCATGAGCCCTCGGCAGGGAGGTGAGAAGCAGCGACACCAGCTGAGGGGGACATATTTGACAGGGCATGAAGAGAAAGGATTCCCCCTCCTCCCAGCTGCGGTGAAGAGGATCCCAAAGGGATTTGAAGGGCTTTCTGCCCCTACCCGTCTGGAGGAGGCGATCACTGCCTGGTACCTGCTTGGCAGCCACTTCGTACCCGTCGGGGTTCATGGAGGGCATGATGTGGATGCGTGTGTCGTGGATGAGGCGTGTGATCCGCTCGTTGCCCCGGCGGTACTCCTCGCACAGGAACTCCGAGAGCTGCAGCAGCAGCTCACGGCCCAGCACCTCGTTCCCATGCATGTTCCCAACATACTTGAACTCCGGCTCCACTGGAGAGAGCAAGAGAGTGACACCATCAGCCAGGGCTGAGACAGGGGGGAAGAGCAAATTCCTACACGGGGAAGCCCAAAGGACACCCAATGAATGGTATAAAATGACCCTTTCCCTGGGAAAATGCAAACCTCAGCGAGGGATCACGACGCCTCTGATATGGGCTCCCTTCCATTTTGCCGCAGCACCCCGGGAGCAGCTCAGACTCTCCGCCAGGTTGCTTTGGGCCCTTGGAGCACACAGGAGGAGTGTTTGCAGGTGGTTTGCAGGTGGTTTGGTCTTGGGTTGGTGAAAGGCAGCACAAAAGGACCAGGGAACACTGGCAGGATTGCCCCGGGCTGCCAGGGCCACACAGCTCTGTGGCGGGTGGCAGTGGAAGGCACAGACCATTTCTCCCACCTCTGCTCTTCCATGTTTGCTCTTGGTGCCTCTCACCAGCATGGCACATTCCTGGCTCTGCATCTCTCCTTCCCCTTTGCCTCCAAGGTCAAGGTTAAGGCTCTCCTCACCCTCTAGGGACAAGAGCCTGGAGAAACCCTCAGGAGATGAGCTGAATATGGATCAAACTGTCCCTCAGGCAGCTCCAGCATGACCAAAAATGTCTCTTGCCAGCAACTTTTCTAAAATAAGGTCTGAAAATACAGACTTAGAGACCACAGGCAGACAGTGCCTGGAACAGGACTTGCTGCTTTGCTAAAGGAGAGGCAGGACATGTGAGGGACAGGTTGCGCTTTCCCAGAGGGCCTTTTAAAGCAGTTACTTGTGGGAAAATAAAATGTCACATTGCAGGCTGGAGCCAGCATTGCTAGAACAAAGGACAACAGGGGAATTCAGTTAAATAGGGAGCCTGACTGTCACATGAAAGAGTCAGGAAAAAAAGGGTGCTGTTACAAATGTTGGCTTGCCAGATCTTGAGACCCCCATTGCACCGCGAGCTTTTTGGCCACCAGCAGAGATCAGACTCGCAGTGGCAGCATCCAGCCCTGCTGCCAGGCATGATGTCCATCACAATCCCTGGGGTAAAAGGCATCACATCCCCAGATTGTGAGCTGCTGCTGGCAAAAGCCCTGTGTCTTTGCTGCATTAAAAAAGAAAAATCTAATTTTAGCTAAAGATTTTGCTTTTCCGTGTCTTTTGACTGCTGTGTCTCAGTGCAAGACACCAGAGGTGAGCAACATATTTTGATCTCGTTAGATTTCAGGGACATAAGAACTGATTTAGTTAGATAATTCAGTTATTAAAAATACAGAAAAATCCTGGGCATATGTGCAGCCTTTAAAGGTTACAGCAGGGATTCTCTGCTTTGTCTGAATCTACAGCAGGATTTGTCAGCCTTTTTCAGTATGCAAACCTCTAAACCCTATGTTCATGGACACACGAGCTCTAATTACTGCATGTAAGCCCATTTACTCTGAGTTTGCCTTTCAGAGTTACTTTCCATGTCCTACAAGGAAACCCACAGTTTCCCAAATTCCTTGTGCTACAAGCTGAAACTGCCAGCCTGAAAGAGGCCCATGCTACAAGCAGGGCCACAGATCCACGCTGCCTGCCTGGGGCAGGGGGGATCTGAGTCATCTCCTCCAGCCTTCCCAGCTGCTTTCATGTGGTTCTGCAAGGCTAAAAGCCAGTGGTGCACTGTCAGTGCCCTTTGCTCGCTCCTTGCTTTGAATCAGCCCTTCATGCACGGTGGAGATGCCCCAGATGCCCTCAGTGCCATGCAAGTTTCCCTGTGCTGAACAAGGCTGTCGCAGGGGTAGTCAGGGTGGGAAGCTTCCCAATTCCACCTCCTGGCATCCCTGAAAATGATACTCTGGGACACAGGAGTGGAGCAGTACGGTCCCAGTGCAGTGCTGCCAGGCATGGGGTGCTGTTCCACTGAGGGGGCACAGGCACAGGTTCTGCTCACCCCTGCAGCCCTGCCGGCAGTTTTCTACATCTCTAGGCTGCCTGCACTTGTCAACCCCTGCATTTAACCACATCAGCCAGGACTTGAAAAGGCAAAGGATCCTATCGAAAGTAGGGAGAGCTCTGTCCTTGTCCGCAGCTCAGGGACACAAGGCAGGGATGCGAGGGAGCCCTGTGTGCAGCCCCCCAGCCTGGAGAGCCAGCTGTTCTCCTCAGCCCCCTGGGGCACCTGGCTGCCAGCAAGCTCTGGCTCGGCAGCATCTCCAGGCTGCACAGGCAGCAGCTCAAGGGGCCACTGCTGCCAAAGTTCCACAGGGCCACGTGGCAGCAGGTGGAGATCCCTGAGACCAGCCTGTCACTGGGGCTGCACAGCTCACGGGGCTGGGAGGGCTCGGGGAGCCCAGCGCCCTCTCTGCCGGGATCCCTGCGCTTGCTCTCCCCCTGGCTTTGCCGTCTGGAGGAGGCAAGACCGAACCTTTTCCCGCCTGCCACTACCCAGCAGCCCAGGGCAGAGGGTGGGTGCTGCCTCCGCTTGCCTGAACAACAGTTTTGGAAAGGAGGGAGTGGCAGCGCAGGTGGGGCGCTGGGATGGACTCGCCTGGGTTCTCACAGTAGCTTGAGCTGAAAACTCAGAGCTCCGTCCAAAGTACGCACCTGGGCCACGCTGCAGCTCACGCAAGCACGGTGCATGGCACGGGGCACGGCACGGTGCATGGCACGGTGCATGAGTGCGGGCCGGGCGTGCGCGTCCCTGGGCTGGCTGCGGGGTCCCTGCCGGACACCGCGCTGCCTGGCACCTGGGCATCGCCAGGAGTCCTGCCTGGAAAAGGAGATAACCCCACCCAGTGCCCCAACAGTGCCGCGTAGCAGGGAGGGCGGCAAGGAATGTCGTCCTGTCCGAGCCGCTGTCCCCATCCCCCGTACTCACGGGGCTCGTGGATGCCCGGGTAGTCGCTGAACTCCAGCACGTAGAGGTGCCGGCCCTCGACGCTGCGGCCGATGCTGTAGATGCGGGTGACGTAGGGGCACTGGCTCTGCACGCGGAACAGGGCCTGCACCAGCTCCTCGTAGCGATGGTGGAGGAAGCTGAGGGCGGCCGCCCCCTCGAGCAGGAGCAGGGCTCCCACGAGGGGCCGCAGCCACCGCGCCATCCTCCCGCGGCGCTGGGCGCCCGGACCAGCTCGCAGCCCCGGCTCCCTCCCAGCCGGGAGCTTAAAGTGCAAACTCCAACCAGCTCTTTCCAGCTGCCGAGTGCCAGCCCCCTGCACCTGCGGGCGGGGGGCGGCGGGGGGCGGCGGGAGCGGGGCGCGCCGGGGCCCCGCGGCGCAGGAATGCTCCCCCCGCCCGCCCGCCCGCCGGCGAGCCCGCTCTCCGCCGGCGGAGAAGTTTCCCCCCGCTCCAGCTCACTTATTAACCGGACAGCAAACAGGCCCCCGCAGCCACTGGCTGTCACCGCAGAAGAAGCGCAGGGCTGGAAAACTGGCTGCGGAGGGCGTCGGGGCTGCCAAGCGCACGGGGAGCGGCGGGCGGGGAGACGAGAGGGGCCCGGCGGGCGGGGGATGCCCGTCACCGAGCGCTCTGGTGGGGCAACAGCCCGGGGGGACGGGGATAGCGCCGGGGCGGCCTCGCTGCCCGCACGGCTCCCGCAGCCCTGCCCGGCCCCTGCCAGCCCGGCGCGGGCAGCTGCCACCGCTCCTCCCCGGCGCCCGGTCCCGGCTCCGCGCCGCGCCTCGCCTCCTCGCCTGCCACATCTCCTGGGGAAGCAGAGCAGACACCGCCGCGGGCTCCGCGGGTCAGTCGGCCCCTCTGCCCGGCCCTGCTCACCCGGCGGTCTCGTTGCTCCCGGGATAAACAGGCAGGGACCGCAACGCCCTCCCCGCAGCCCCCTGACCAACCTGCTGAGCTGGGACGGTGCAGGGGGAGGACAGAGCAACGCGGGATGTGATGTGGGAGTTGTGTGCTGAGCATGTGCTATCACGGAAAGCTCCGCTCGGAAGCGTGGCATCACCCTGCCCTGCCCTGGGAGCGGGCATGAGAAAGAGCTCCAACAGGCACTGGGCAGCAAGAGGTTGCTTAACTGTGTAAAGACAAATGAAAATGTCTGCTAACAGAGGGTTGCAAACTGTTTCTGCATATAGGGGAAGCTGGTTCTTCTCCACCCCTCTGCCACCCTTATCCCAGTGGGCAGCAGACGCCTCAGGGTCCCTGCACTCTGCCTGCAGATGGCACATCTGCTGGAGGCAGCCTTGCTTTGCAGACTTGCCTCATGAAGCTAAAACTCCAGCAGCCTAGTGGCTCTGACAGCGGTATTTGGGCCCTGACACAGAGCCCAAACATGAGCCCAAACAGCTGAAAAATTTACCATCATGGCTGGACAGACCAAGAGAAAGGCTCCCTTTGGTAACATAAGCATGCTATTCCGCTCTGCCCAGACCATGCTGGAAAGGAGCTCCTCTGGCCATCAGTAATGGGCTGCCCAGGATACTCAGTGCCATGCCAAACTATTTTTTTCCCCTTCAACCTTGAGGTGAATCTGTTCAGCATTGCTCCAATTTCTGTGTCAAGGGTTGCTTTGTCCAGCAAAGCATTCTCTATTAGTGCTGCCCAGCACCAGTGCTTTCCCATGTGTTCTCCACATCTGCTTATGCTGCTGACTGTCTTTCTACCTCAGCTTTCCAGGAAGAGCAGTGGTAAAACCAGGGAGTCCCTGTTTATAGCCTCTAGATACTGTTTATAGCCTCTGATGCAAACAGTACAGGCTAGTGGGCAAGGCACGTGGTTTGCCTGCTCATGGCTTGGCTTGCTCAGACTTTCCCATAGCCAAATTTCTTCTGCCCCAGCCCCACCATAGTGGTCCTTTCCCTCCTTGTCCCTTGGCCTTCTTGGTCTTCTGCCCCATCTGCACAGTTCCCTCTTCCCCCTGTTTTTGAAAAAAATATCCTTTTGAAAACACGACCAGAAAAAGAAAAATATTCTACAAATATAAAGATAGCAATAACCATATTAATACCTTCTAGTTAAGCTTCATCCCATCACATCTGTGTTTGTCAGTCAGTCTGAAAGCAACTTGTGCTCAGGAGCAGGAATGGCACTGCACCCAGGTAACAAGAATCAGTGCTGGAGGTGATAACTTCTCCCAGCACATGCAACAAACCAAGACAAAGTAGCTGAAGCTGTGTCATGGTGAGCATGGGGATGATAGGACAGCTCTTGTCTCTACAGCAAGACATATCTGGTGGTATTTCACAAAGCTGGCAGCCCACACAGTAGTGGGAAATGCCTTCACCTCCTTCACATCTCTGCTCCCAGGGCTGCTGGGTTCCCGTGGAGCTGCTCTCCCCCCAGCCCTCAGCAATGAAGGCCATGTGAAAGAGTCGTGGGCAGGTTTCCAGCACTACCCAGTGTTACTTGGCAGCCAGAGAGTGCTAGGCAGGGCTATAGTAAAATAGCACAAGCCCCGTGTTTGGCCAGTTCCCCCCTCCCCTTTCCCTTCCTGGGCTGCTGTCAGTAGCCTGGGACAGCAGTGGCAGAGTTGGAACTGCAGTGCCAAGGGACACATGAGGAAAGCTCTCCTATGGAGACAAGCAACACTGATGTGAAAAACAACAGCAAAAAAAGAAATGCCAGACTGTTAGAACCTAAAAAGGAGCCACGGGCAAAATCTAGTGTGGGTGGAGAACACATCTCACACACTACTAGGTCTGGAGAATTAGTCAGCCTTATCCATAGCACAGGGATGGAGGCAGCCTGTTATCAGGCAGTGAATTAAAGCATACAAAAGGAAATAGTTTTGCACAAAAGACACAATGAAATTATCTCACCAAAGCTGAAAGTTAAATGCGTGCAAAAGTGGATAAGATGAATTTGTAGAGAACAGGGGCACACACAGCTATCAGCTCTTGAAGCAATCATTTGATCACAAATTTCCTGAGCCCTTTTTCTGGATGGAAGAGAAGGATTATGCCGTTTCCTAACTATCCCTCTAAGTCCTCTCCCACCACACAGCTGGAGATGACTGCCAATGTCCTGCCGGTTTGATCTGACCTAGCATGGCCTTTACACATTCTAGGAAAATGACAACGTAATGAATCTTTACTCCAATAAATTTGGACATGTTTGAAAACACTGATGAAAGCAGAAAAAAACAATATAAAATGTTAGAACTTAGAAACAGTGCAGGAAGTAAATAAAGACTTAATTTGGAAAATACGGCTAATACATCTGGGATGGATCATACACTCCCCACCCCCCACCCAGATGTTGGAGAGAGACCTTGAGGCATTGGGAAAAAGAGAGGGATCAGGAATGCTCTGTGCCACTGTGGTGAGAGTGAGAGGAATGCGAATGTGAGCCCTGTCTCCCCATTGCTGCATTGCTGACGGTCACAGCCAGCAAGGAGCTGATCCCGCTGGAGCTGGCCATGGAAAGACTCCATCTGATGGGTTCATTTTAGCTCTGGCCATATTGTTAACAGAGGAAGATTGGAAAATTTGAGGAAAGTTCAAGCTAAGAGCCATAAGAATGAGCAAACTCTGGAGAGTGCATGCTGAAAGAAAAATAAGAACCATGACAGGCATATTTGCCTTGGCAGAGCTACGGCTGTGGCTGCACTCTCACACAGCCCTGTGAACAGGGGGCACAGGCCCACTGCCCTTCACCTATTTGGGGGGCTGGGAAGGTGGGCTGCAGTGCCAGCATGATGCCAGTGGGGCTGCCTGGGCCAGGGAGAGGGAAAATGGGAACAGAGGGATGCCTCTGTCCAGTTCACAACAAGGGAGAACAAACAGCTTAGGGGAGGTCAGGACGAAGCTAAGGCAAGGAAAGGTGTGGTTTGGGCGCTAGCAGCCTTCTTGGGAGTGAGGCAACCTGTGTGAGGTGCCCAGAGCCTGGGAAGGACCACAGTGCCTTTCTCTGCCAGGAGGGGATGCTACCCATCCACCAGGAACTTCAGAGCTGACCCAGGAGAACATCAAGGAACTGGCAAGAGAGGAAATCACATCTCAGGACTTTTCCATATTTAGTGCCAGAAGCTCCATTCCACTACTGGCAAACTCCCATCTTCTGGAAAACAGCATGAAAACTTTTCTGGCATCAGTTCACAAGTCTTTATTATGATAAGCATACAAAGACTTGTATGTGCATCAAAACAAAGATCCATTTCTTCAGGGCTGGGCCATGGAAAGAAAACACATGGCCTGGGTGGCAGGGACAGTTGTCTTCAGCGTGTCCTCCCCAGTCCCTCCTGAACAGGCTGTTGAGCCTGTGACAAAGCTGGCAGCCCTGCAGAGCCTGCACATCCTGCCTGGCACAGAGCATGGGAAGAATTGGGGTGGAGAAGGAAGGGGCACACATCCGGCCTGGAACTGCTCTTGGAGAAATGGGAAAGCCCTGGCCGGGGCCAACACTTCAAATCAGGCTCCCACTGCAGAGGTGATGGCCCCACTTCTGAGAGCTTTCTTCCAAGTGGAGGCCCCACTGCACTCTGCTGTAGGGCTGGAAAAATCAGCTGTAGCCTGTGCACAGAGGAGAGGCAGCTTTATCACGGAGGAGAGTGAAAGGTACTCAGCCTGTGGTGGGGAAGTTTTCCTGCAAGTGGTGAGGGTGCTGCAGGTAGCCAGGCTCTCTCTTCTGACAAGTTCTGATAGCTCTGCCCCACACTTGACATTTGTCTGAGTATGGGAGAGCTCACAGAGGTCATCAGTTCCAGCGAGACCAGGCTGCTCTTGCACTCTGCACAGCTATCAAATCCCTCTGCAAGGAGCCTCCCCAAAATGGACCGGTCAACATTTGAACCCAAACTGGAGACACTCATCCCACCTCGCTGCAGCACAGCTCAGAGCTTCCTAGGAGCCCAGAAGAGTTCTCTCTTCTAGGAGAGACCATGGTCTGAGTCTGGGCAGTGCAGCAGAGCTGAATAGTGAATAAATATTTGCTAGACAAGAACACGTGGTGTTAAAAGATGCTTTACCCAGGAAAAGCAAAATGGTACAAGAGGCAATGCCTAGAAATTAAAGCCAGAAGCTGTCAAGTTAGAAATAAGGCACAGATCATTATCAGTGAGGCAGATCAACTGTATTAAGAAGAGAAATGATACATTATTACTGGCATATTTGGAAACTCCCTCCACTATCATTAATGGTCTTCATGTACACAGGTGGCTCTGGAACAGACATTTGAGTTGAATACAGCTGGATCAGATGCAACACAGAAGCAAAGAAATGAATGTTCGTAAGCTTGAACTCTTTGACCAAGGACTTTGAGTAGCCTCCAAGAATAAAGCCCTGCAATAACAGGAGAAATGGGGAGAAAAAAATTATAGGCCATTCTGTGAATGTTCACATAGAGGCAGTGACATGCAATGGTCTCATCCCGACAGGATACCTCCAGTCAACCAATTCCTGGAGCCTCAGCCTGCTCAAGTGGCATGTCTGTTGTCACCTTAGAAGTTCTGATCCTGGATTGATTGATTTATGATTGGGGTCCAAAAGTCATAAGGTTTAAAAATATTGTAATGTATTTTGTATTTATCTTAGTTTGGGGCCTTTAGGCTGTGCTCAAGTTACATTTAAACTTTAAAAAAAACCCCAAAAGTGAGATAATTAAGACAGGACAAGCAAGTGAAGATGCCAGCTGCTCACCTGGCTCCAGAATCAGGAGCTAACAATATTAATACTATGGGACTTGCAATGAAGACACAAAACATTGTAAAAGTTCTTCTCTCAGGTATTTGACATTTCCCTTTGACATAAATCCTTAGCAAGGACCAGAGGAACAGGCTGGCACAAGCTTTCTTTCCACACCAGCTTCCACATGGAGTTCTTGCATCAATTTCTGACACATCCTAATGGATCTGCCAGTTCTCAACATGGACACAACTAAGCAACTGCCGGATCCCCAAGGAGGTCTCAGCAGAGGAATTGCTGTTCTGCAGGTTTCCATGCTGTTCATGGGAAGGATGGATGCAGCAGCTCACCTGGAGAGCTTCTCCAGGGCATCTGCTCTGCTATAAAGACGCTGTGTGCAGGGGAAGTGGCACAAGGTGGGTGGGTGTGTAAATGAGGCTGTCTGGGCAGCAGAAGCAGCTCTGGCCACATTTCTTCTGCATGCCTTCCAGCCATGACCAAAACTACTGTTCATCTCTCATCCACCTGTCTTTGCCGCAAACAACAGAAGGAAGACTGCGTCCCTTGCTGAATTCTGACATTGCAGTGTATTTGCAGATAAAACAGGAACTCGGCAATGGACTCACAGCTGGTGGAGTGTCATTTGCTGGTTGAACTGGATAACCTGCTTGGGGGAATATTCTTTGAACAGCACATGTTTCAGTGGAGCCACAGGGAAGGCAAAATGGCTCATATTGAGAGACTGTGATGTATGATGTGAGACAGAGGCTGTTCTGAAATGCAATGACTGGGAAAAAAGTAATTTTTTGTTGCAATAGTCCAGCTGGACTCAACAGCCTAAAAAGGTTCTGTTGAGTGAGCAGATCTGGACCAGAGATTTATGAATGGGGAACACAGAATATAGATCAAAACCAGATATATACACTATTAGTGACTCTACTACCACTCACTGCTGAAAACTTTGGTGTCCAAGTTTCAGAAAGATGTAAAACTTTTAAAATAAGTGGAGTCGAGAGCTACAAGTGAGGTCAGCACAGAGCACTTTACAGATTGAAAACCAATCTATTTAGTATGATATAATGACAACTTGCAAGCACCAAAAAGGAAAAAGGGATTTTAATAGCAGAGTTACTCAGTCTTTTGGAAATGGGCAGAACATGATCCAACAGAAGCTGAAGCCAGCTAATTCAGAGCAAAGATAAGACACAGATTTTTGGAAGAACAATGATCTGCCCAAAGATCTTAACACAGGACAGGGTAGATTTTTCCCTTACCTTTAGGTCCTTCAATATATTAGGGCTTCTACTTCCAGGCATGAAGTAGAAATAACTGGGTGACATTTTCCAGCCTGGACTGTGCAGACGGACAGGCTGGGAGAGCTCTGTGTCTGTGCTTGCCTAAAGGAGAAGGCATTATTGGGGTTGCACCTCCTGACCCCCTCCACACTGCCTGCACCTTTGCTTGGGGAAACAGGCAAAGGTCTGTGTTTGCTATGCCTTTCTCTCTACAATATCTGCTTTCTTTTGGCCTCCACACTTACAGGTCATTAGGAGAAGAGATTTCTGAGATTTTGTGGGAGGTAGACAGGCACCAGTGGTTTCTGAATGTCTTTACAAAAATGGATTTCTGACTTACCTCTCTTTTTTTTTTTTTTTTTTGGACCAAGAAATGGAAAAATGGAAGAAAGTCATTCATAAACTCAGTCAGTGGCATTGTCCTAGTTGTCTGCTAGAGGATGGGCTGCAGTATGTGCACTCACAAGCCCTGGGTCTTATGGCCATAGGATAAGCCTATGCCATGAGGGAAGGAAAGGCAAATCTTCACTAATTTTGTTGGTGGGAGGAGTGGTTCAATCTGTGCACACTCCTGCTGGTTAACTGCTGCCAGCTGCCTATAGGAACAGTACCTAAGGAACATTTTCCCTAGATCGGAGCTGCTGTGATATCAGTGCCCCTGCATTGCTTTAGTGGCTCTACCTGAGGGCACACTGATCACACCGGAGTCCCTGCAGGCATAAACCATCACTACTGGCCAAGGAGCCTGGGCCAGTACAAGCTGTTCCTACAAAACCCAGCAATGCCTGGCTGGGAACTTGTGGCTTGATGTGCCTTAGGGATGTGGGAATAGCTCAGTGCAACAGTGAGCCAGCTTTGGTCCAGCAACAACGTCAGGAAGATGTGGGAAAAAGGCCTTTTGCCACCTGCAAAAGGAGCTGGCAGCCAGCAGAGCCCAGCTAAGGGCTGATAACCACCAGCACGCTCAGTTTCTTCATCCTCATCCCTTCTTTTCCCAGAGTGGCATTTGGGAGCCCGACCCACCTTCAGGGGCCAGCCAGGTGCAAGTGCAGTACCCAGCTGTAGGGCTGTGGGAGCTCAGGGCGCAGGGAGGCGAGCAGAGGTGTGCTGGTGCAGAAAGGGCTCTTGGGAACAGCTTCAGCAGAGAAGGAGCAGGATCACCCTGTATGGGATAGCTCCCAAGAGCTCATGGGGTGTGTGACCCTGAGATTACCCTTGCAGGAGCACTGGCTCCCAAAGATTGCTGCCACTTTTCTCTTTGTAATGCTGTGCACAAGGCAGAAACCAACAAGCAGCTAAGTTTCATTGAATGAAAGTATGACCCATTCAGGGAGGGGACACCAGCTTGTCTGTCCTTGGCAGAGAAAGGTGGCGAGCCTGATGTCCCAACATCTGTCAGTGCAAGTGTGATTCAGAAGAAATAAATGCCCTTGTTGTAGAGTCAGTAGCTTCAGTGAGAGGGACTCTGCAGTACAGACTGCTCTGCTGAGGTCTCCTAGCCCTGAGCAGCCAGGATGACATGGCTCCTCTCCCCTCCAGGTTCTTCCTAAACAATCCCCTTCTGCAGGCACTTGGGCTTGTGGAGGAGAAGCCAGGCGAACAGGAGCACAGCTGCCAGCACAAGGGAGCACAGCACCATCAGCCCCACGTAGCTGCCATGCGAGAGAGGGGGCCCGGCTGGCTCCTCGGCAGGGATCATGTTGGTCAGGTTCAGCATGTAGCCCAGGGTCCATCCTGCATCACTGCTGCCGATCTGGAACAGGAGAAGAGTAGGGTCAGTGCTGCAGGGAGCTGCAGGGGCTGCCCGTGGCATTGCTGGGGCAGTGGCACCCCGGGGGTGGAAGGGCCAGGCTGTGCAGCAGAGGCTGCAGAGAACTGCTGGGGTAAAGCCCTCCCCACCGTCAAACACACCTTTCCAAGGAAGTGGATCATTTGCCAATTGTTTTCAGTGAACTCGTAGCCATTTTCCAGGAGAGAGAGGATGTAGGCTCCGGAGAAGCAATATTCACTCAGGTACTTTTCTTTGACGTCGTGATAGTCTGTCTTCACCTAGGGAAGGAGGCAGTCACCAGACTGTTAAAAACACCTTCCCACTGCTCCAGCTCGTGCCTGAGCATCCACTGCAGGTGCTGGGGGGATCTTCCCCATCTTTCTTGCTTTGGAAATCAACCCCAGCCATTTATCCTACAGAATGGTATCAGCAGCCCCAGTCTACTGCAACAAACAGTGCTCACCTCTTGCCAAGGCCGGGCGCAGAAGCTCTCAATGGTGCTCGTCACTGTGCTCAGGGCAGGGGGGGTTCGTTCACTGGTCAGGTTCAAAAAGTTCATCACAAAATAGAAAGCAGAAAAAGCCTGAGGGAGAAATATTCTTTTAATCTGACTGGACCTCAGCATGGGCAGAACAGCACAAATCCCACAGAAGAAAATGAATTTATTTATAGAAAGAAAAATACAGGAAGTAACATCACACACACAGAAGAGCAGGAATATTTTCAAGAGTGATATCATTTTGAGGCACACCCCTCAGAGCTGCTGAGAGATGGAGGTAGGAATTATGGCATCCTGAAGAACTTCTGTGAGCTCTCTCCTTTAGGTGTGCCAGTGGCACACAGTGAACGCTGACTGCCATCACAACCATGATCCCATTTTGGCAACTCAGTGAGATGAGTGCAACCAATATCACCACAAAGAGTAGAGGTGATGGTCTGAAAGGACTGTACAGAGCCCCATCATACAATCCAGCATCCAGAAAAACCATCTCTGACCATGGCCAGGGGCAGGAGGCAGCTTATGAACAGGGCAAGGGTGTATTCCCTGGAAAGCCTCACAATCACTGAGCTCTTGCAGCTCTAGGACTGATGGTCAGCGTGGTGTCACATATAACATATTCAGAGCGTGCACTGTCTCCTCATCGTGTCTGGGGAGCAGACAGGTGAGCTGCCTGGTTTCAGCAGCACTCACACACTCCTGGGGGAATTTCAGCTCTGGTGCCACCACTGACCTCAGGAGACAAGGTCTGCAGGAGCAGTGTTCCTGCCTGCAGCGGGCTCTCCTGTGCTGGACATCAGGAAGGACAGCTTAAAAACTGAGTAAGTAGAGCACCCCAAGGAGATGGGTTAGAATGGGAGCAGTGCAGTACTGGTAGGCCAGTATTTACTGGGGTAGCTCTTAACATGCCTGTCCTCACAGCAAGGGCAGCACTGCTTTTGTAGTTACATGTCCACAGAGCCATCTTGTAAATGGTTTCATGCCTCAGTCATGAAGAATGCACTCTAGCATTATTCTGAACTTCTGCTCTTCTGACATTCTGGATTATAAAGAGTTGAAGAATGTGAAGACTCACCCCAAAGTCCCCTTGTAATGGAGGTAGGTATATCCCATTGAAGGAGCAACTGGAGTAAGGACAGCTGGTTTTGTCGAAGAGTTTCTGGATGTTTTCTCGGCACTTTTGATAGTCCCCCTCTCCCTCTATGTACAGCTGGTTGAAAGGTAATTGCTTTTTCTTGTCTGATGTGCAAGGGTTTTTGAAGAAGTCACTTATATTTATAGTCCTCTGATAACCCTGGTGAAAGCATGGGTCGAGGAGACTGCTGCTCTCCATGGTCTGAAATGAAAAACCAATCCAAACTGTTACATTTTGCTCTAGAGTAACACCCTGGGAAAGAGCCACAAGGAGGGTGGCATTTGTCACAGTACATCACATCCACATGCACACGGAAGGTCACAGGGGTGAGGATGGCATAAGGCACTGCTGTGCAGGGGAAAATGGGGGTACTGCCACAGCCCCCCTGTAGGACCCCAGGCAAATTACTTGAAGTCACAGTTTGTGAAGCTGCTGTTGATTTGGGTTTCTCAGGGATGGTAAAATGTCACCTCCCCTGAGTACTTCAGTTAAGTGTAGTTCTCTTGCTATCTGTCCTGGGGTGGTATAATGATATCTTGTATTCCCTGTCGTTTCTATGTTTGACCAGAATATGGTCTTGTAGCTTTAACTATGTCCTGCAGCTGGGAGAAGCTCTGCCAGCGCGGGATGTTTTGAAAACTCTTTCCCCGGACTGTTCTGCGGGGGAGTGAGAAGGAAGGGACACTGGGGTTGTTTTTTTTTTTTTCTCCCCAGTCAGCTGCTGCTGCTGCTGGTTGCTGGTGCTACTGGTGGGGCTGCTGCTTGGGTTTTCTTTTTGTTTTGTTTTTTTTTCCCTGTGATTGTTTTTTTCATCGTTTTGGACCCTTTTCCTCGACTTGCTTTCTCATCCGAGAACCTGAGGAGCCCCGGAGGACAGCAGACAAGAGCTGTCTAGGGAGCCACCGGAGGAACTCCACCCGGCCCCTCTGGGGACCCCCGAAAGGGGAAGCTATGCCTGAGGAAAAGGACACTAAAGTTCATCAGCTGTTTACTCAGGTTTACTGACCCCTTTTCCCCTTTCCCCTTCCACTGTGTGGTCAGTTAATTAAACAGCTCTTTCCCATTTTCAGCAAAGATATTCTGTTGTTGTTGGGGGGGAAGGGGTGCTAGAAACCGTTGCTGTGGGGGAGGCACTTGTTCACAGTGCTTTCCACCTAGGAAATTTGTCTCTAATCCGAGACACTATCCCATGACCAAGAACAAAGGCATCCCAAATTGGTAGCACTTTTGAAAGTACTGTCACCTCTTTGGGCACTTCATACCCAGTCTGTATGGATGGCAATGACATTTCCCTAATGCAGACTAAGAGATGAGCTGGGACACAGCAACTTTTACAGCACCAGCATCCCAAAGCAGGTGTAGAGGTACTTGCCTGTAGGTCCCTGGCCAGTTTCTGTTGCAGAGCCTGGTCCTTCCCATAGCAGAGAAAGCTGTGTGTGTACACTTGGTAATCCTTGCCATAGAGACGGAAGTAGAGCTGGTTCTCTGGGGACTCAGAAGAGAGGTCCTTTGATACAAAGGTAATCTGTGTTGAGGCTCCTCCAAGGTCTAGTGCTCCTGATGTCTCACTTAAGGATTTCAGGGAGTGTAGAAGCTTTTTCCAGCCAGACTTGAGGGGGAAAAAAATTCAAAGTAAACTAGATATATCAGGCATGAAGAAAATTTATTTTGGAGAAATGAAAAAGAGAAAGAGCTATGAGGAGAGAAGCAGAAGTACAGAACAGAAAACACGGGAAGTCCTGGAGGGGGCATGAGATGAGAGCTGGAACAAGACACAAGAAAGATGCAAGCTGGTAAACACAGAAGATGGATCATGTCCAAGTGTTTGCATAAGGACAAAGAACAAGAAATCCAATGCCATTGTTATGAGAAAAAACAATCCATTTACTGTTTCAGGTCTCAGAAGATTTATAAGCTCAATAGGAAAGAATCATAGTCAAACTTTTCAGAAACAGATATTTTAGATCATAAAGTGTTAGGAGGATGCTGTACCCAAGCAAAATTATTGAAGATGCTGGTGTTAGTGGTGCATCCTGATACTGCTAAGTATCAGGATGTACTCACAGCAGCTGCTGAGGCAAGATGTGCAGCTTCCTGATCCCTGGTGAACGGCTTAGAAGGGAACATAGTGCCTGTGACACCTCCTTGTAAGGCATGACTTACAACGTGCTGCAAGCCCACGATTCAAATGTACTTGCTATTGATACATTACCTGCTTGAAATTGCCCAGAAGGTAGTTAATGGTGATCCATCCATAGGCTCCTTCTTCCTGACCAGTGATGATTCTGGCACCCTGGAAGTTGAAGGGAGCTAAGCGTAGTGTCTTTTCTACTGAGGACAAGACTTTGTCAGCTGCACTTTCATTCTGCAACCTGGATGGATGGAAGAAAGGCTGGAGTGACTCTGGCTGACAGCTCTCAGTAGTCTACAGGCTTTATTCTGAGTAGGCAGGCTGCAGCTCCCCACCAAGTGGTCATTATAAGAGAACGGTCATTCATATGGGTCATCCAGCTCTGGCCATGCCCCTCTGTCACACATTGACAGCACAGCTGGCACCAGCTCTGACACTTACAGACCCTGCAGCTGACAGTGGTAGGTACTTGGAGCAGACACCAGAACTCTTGTTCTGTAGCATATATCCTGATAGGAATTGCTCCGTGGAGACTCTGCTCACTCTTTACCGTCACCATTAGAGAAGAAATCCAGAAGGTATCCCCAGGAAGATTTCCCAGGCAATATACACCTAAGATCAGATCCATGTACTAGCCAGGCAAGAGGTCTGGGGTACGCTCATGAAAATCACAAATTGTAATTAAAGGAGGAAGCAATTATAAAGTTACCTAGGCCTCTGATGGACCTCTGTGGGGAGCTGCAATGTGGTTGGGCTCAAAATTCCTGGACTAGGCCTAATACCACCCTGTGGGGATGTTTGAGCATCCCTTTGCTGTGGGGGGTGTCCAGGCATCAGCTCGGGCACTGCTGATCCTGGTGTCTCTGTGCTGCAGGCGGATGCGGAAGATGATGGAGGGCCAGAGTGGGGGGCGAGCAAGGGGAAAGCCCAGGGGTCTCAGGGCTCAGAGAGGTCAGCAGCAGTGGAGGGGCTCTGGGCACAGAGTGAGCTGTGTATGTCCAAGGACTTTTCCCGAGAGGCTCCCACTGCCCACCCATGGCTGTCCCAGGTGCAGAGCTGCAGGAGAAGGGACGAGCCCTGCAGTACCTGAGAAGCCTCATGCCAGCAGTTGCTCCGAGGTAGACGGGTGTCTCTTTGTGCTGTGCTGAGGGAATCACCTCTTTTGCTCGTTGTAGGCACTTTGCCAGAGAGGGACCTGCCTCCTCTGTGGCATGGGAGTAACCTGAGATCCCAGGGCCTGCAAGAAGTAAAGACACTTGGTCGTTCAGACTCCAAGCATCACCCCAGAAAGCAGGCAGCAGTGTCAGACTCAACCGCCCCATTCCTGAGGAGCTTTGGAAATCCTACAGCACCAACTGAGCCCAGTGTGTGGGGTGGGAAGTCACAGTGCCCCGTGTCTGCCACCCTTTCACAGCCAAGCAGGCTATGAACTAGCAATAAGGGCTGAGACAAACCATTTCTTTAGCATGCCCTGAACATCTGCAGTCTCTTCTCTGAGTCTGCCTGGGTGTACCCTGGATCTATGCCTGAAAATCCCTGACCCTTCTGTGCTGGCTCCTCCGGGGGCAGATGCTGTCATTTGTTTGTGTATTTTAAACTCACTCTGCAGCACTGGGTGTTGTGCAGCTATTGCCTCTTATGCTAACCCAAGGAAAAAAAATCACTGTCCCTCTCTGCCATGTGTCAGTGCCACTGGCCTGCCCCAGGACCAGCGCCTGCATGGCAGCAGTGGAGCCCCACTCGCTCCAGATTGCTGTGTGCTCAGCGTGCTGCTCGTGCCATGGGATGTTGCAGAGCTGAGCAGCTCTCCCAGCAGCTTGATAATAGGAAGGCTCTCCCCTGCACTGCAGAGGTCTGAAAAGACCCCAGGCAGGTCTGACAACACCTCTGGTCCCCTCAGAATGCAGCAATCCACAATAGTCTGTGCTGTTCTTTGTTGTGTGCATCCCTGGGCTTCATTTATGCCTTCCTAAACCATACACTATCTACACAGCAATTAAATAGAATAAAAAAATAAACCATGACGTGTGTAAGTTGAGCAACCTTGAGCCACAAGCCCAGTGCATAGCTTGCACAGAAGCCTTGAAAAAGAGCAAACCGTGCTCTCCCCTCTCACTGCCTTCATCAGCACTTGAGCAAGAGTGCATGCAGACATTTTATTTATTTAAGTACATTCTTTGGTGTAGTTCTTTCCAGAAAGCAATTACTTCCAAGCATCCTAAAAACAAAGGAAAAAGTGGATCTATTTTTCTCCTCTGGAAGGTCAGGGACATACAGCTTCCCATAGGAAGCAGTGGGATATACATTAAATCACAGATGTAACACCATTCCTACAATAAACCTCTTCCTCTAGGTTTCTCCTCCCCCACCCTTTTATTACATTATTTCTTCTTCATCCCATGCCCCTTCCACAGCTCCTCTTTCTCCTCTTACCTTCAACTTTACACACCTCCACCTGCTTCACCACCCCAGTGTCATTCTCCTTCTCTGCTGGCCACTCGTACACGTAGAGGTTGGTGTGGGATGATCCCGCATCCAGCACGATCCCATACTGTGGGCAGAACAGAGCCCTGTCACACCTGGGGCCCTGAACCAGCCCCGGTGTGTGCTGCCCTCCACACACAGGGCACCAGACACACACAGCCCCTCTGTCTGGCAGCTGTGGGAATGTGTGCCATTGCTTTTCTCCGTAGAGCTCCAGTGCAAAACTTCTGTCAAAGGATACGGGAGCAGAGAAGCTGCAAAGCTGGGACAGGTTACTAAAGAGAAGATTCCCTGCGAAGCCATCACTGGTATGACCACAAAGATGTAAAACAAGATGTTGAGGTGCATGGAGCCAGAAAAAGAGGTTAGCCAGACCCAGCAAGGGCAGCAATGTGTCCTTAAGCACTGTGAACCCCTAACCACCCAGCTTGTTTTCCTTAGGGGAACCAGCTTGTAATACCTTAATATTCTTCGGAAGTGGCTGGTTTTGGGTCACTGCTACAGCAATTAAAGCAATTACAGCCAGAGTAGAGAGGAATCCCAGGATGAGTAGAATCGTTCTTGTCGAGGACATCTTTGGTTTGGTACCTGTGACTAGAGCAGAAAAAGTATCCCATTAGCGCATCTTACTGCACATCCCAAAGGCATTCTTTTGGCATGTTCCTCCAGTCCCTTTCCACTATGAAGCATCTGCCTTTGCCCATCAGGCTGTGAATGGCCTGTGTTTGCCCAATTGGCACAATACGGTTATAAATCACACACTGTGCAGAACTTGTACCACTCTAATTCCTTAAATGTTACAGGCATATTTGGGATAACCTATCTAACAAATTAAGATTTTTGTGGCTTAATATACAGAATTCTGTAAAATAGGCCACTTATGGCTGATGAAAGTAATTCATAACCAAGATGCCATTTGAGCTTTCAGAACCAATATACATATACCTGCACCTGTTAGTGGCTAGCATGATGCTGTCTTTCACATTTTCCTGCTTTGGATAATCCTTCACATATCCCATGGTCAAAACCTCATTTCACAACCTAGACACAGCCAGTTTTGCAACCATTTAATGAAATACCATCTGTGACTAAACCTGCTCTGCATCTGCATGCCAGAACTTGGGTTCCAGAGGTCTCCAGACCTCCACATCCCGATCAATGCTCCAAATTCATCCTGGCACTTCATGTCATGCGTGTAAATACGAAAAGCCTTCAAGTTCTGTTCAGGGTCAGCTTCTAACTGCTCTGGTTATATGTGAGAGGTGGTCCCAGGTTCCATAACTATATAGTGTTACCTGACCTTAGAAATGACCCCAAATCCTCAAGTTATTTTCCGCAGTTAGCCCGAGTGAGAAGAAGCAATGCACCTCTGGAAATCTCTAGCTATAGAAAAATAACACCTTCTTAGAGAAAATGGAACCTCAAAGTGCCAGAGGAGCTTGCTTTGAAGATGCCGCAGACAGGCCCATTGGGAATGTGACACTGACCTGGAGCTCTGCGCTCCCTCTCACGTGTAAATCTGCCGAGGGTAACTGTGAAATTTGGAAGCTTGTAACTCTCGCATTTCGTGAGTGCCTGTCAGAGGCTCAGCGTGCTTGCCAATATCTCCAAGAATGCAGCTTAAAAAAACAGTCTAGTGCACATACCAGACAGTAGGAAGTAGGAATGTATTTCATCCAACTTTACTCAAAAACACCCAAGAACTCAGGGCTTGAAATGATTAGAAACAGCAGAGCACGACAGCTGGGAGACCTTTCTTCTTATTGGAGAGAGTAGTTGGCTCAGGTTATGATAGCACTGAGCATGTGTATGGAACAAAAATTCTTTTAACCCCAGAAAAATGAATAAAAAAAGATGCTATAATGTAAAATTAGCTGCACAGTTTAGATATGAAATTAGTGTGCTTGAAAACTGAAACTGCTGCTGACAGTTGCCCAGCACATGCATGAAATTATTGCCACCCTTACTCTGAGATCTTGCCTAGAGGCAGCCATGAATGGATTTATTAGTGCTTGCTGTCATAGGAATGATGTGTGACTTTGCTCAAGTTCTAAGATTTTCACATCTCCTGTTGTGATGGGTATTGTCAGCCTGCTGTATCTTTTCAGCTGCCACACTCTGAAAGTATCAGCATTGGTAGCAAAGCAGGAACATTTTTCTCAGTGTAATGACCATCCCAATTATCAGCTAGAAATCCCTTGCCTGTAGGCAGAGGCATAATGATAATTTTCTGCATCCCACCTGTAGCCTTAAATTAGTATTTTTTTTGGCCAAGACACATTATATTCTTAACCCTGAATGTGAGTTTTGCCTGAATTTCAGCTCAGTATCATGAACACTTTTCAGGACTCTGGGGTTTGTAGGTAGGTGACTTCATCCCATACCAGACCATCCATCTATGTGAACTCTAATGCTACCAAGGAGCATTTTATTGAAATGTTTCATACGAGAAAAGGTACAAGTTGATAAGCATAATCCAGAGGGTAGAGTAACAAAGTCATAACCTTCCAAAGAGCACTCAGAGTGTAGAGACTTGAATACTTGACAGACTTGTTTTAAAAAAAACAGGCTTACTTTAAAAAATTCAAACAAAAGCCAAACCAAAAAACAACACTGCAAATCCATCTAAAGAATTCAATGTAGTTAATATTCACTTGCCATTTGTTCAGAAAGGTGAGGTATTTCAGTAAGTTCCCTTTTCTGTGCACTTGGTTACCTCCATCAGCTCTAGGTGTAATTGCAGGTTCTGAGGGGCTAAACAATTAACTTATTCCAGCTTCCTCCAGCTCCTTTGAATTTCACATTCACACTGCTCAATGCCATGCAAACACTCCTCAGTGTCCACCAAGTGGAGCAGTACTTGACTGATTGCCAGGCTCCAGGATTTTCCTTCCACTAGCAGTTTTCCCCAGCTAAAGATAAAACAGACATGATCTTCTGTCTCTGTGCCCAGTCAGAATCCAAATAGAGACAGATCTCTACTCTCTCTCTCACACTGCCCACTGTGTGCGGTGACAAAAACATCCCGTAGGGCCATAAGCAGGCATAGAAATGATGCTGCTTTTCTTCTCTCAGAGCTCAGAGCCGCTTGGTGCTGGAGCCCTGCCCGGCTGCACGGGCATTGAGCACTCTCCAGATGTTGGAGCACAGCCCAGCTGCTCAGGCATCTCTGTCTGTTTCCAATTTTGGTCTCTTTGCTTTTTTGTAGGGGCTACCACTGTGATGGCCCCAAAACAAACAGATCTAACATCCTTTCTGTCCCCAAGACAGAGGACGGGGGAGGATGTTGTCAGTCCCTCCAGGTAGCAGCAATCGCTCTGCGGAAACCCTGGTGCTCGTTGTGAATAACCAGGAAGGACCACACCAGCGTGGGAGGCAGCTCTGTGTGAAGGCAAGGAAGCAGATTTGACTCTTGTGTCTTCCAGAGCTCAAAACAAAGAGGAAATGTCCCCTCCAGCCAACACTGCACTGAGTCACTGGCACCTCTGCGTGCCAGGAGATGTCACTCATGGCCAAGGCTGCCCACCCTCAACTCTCTTCTCACCAAACAAGACTTAGTAACAAAAGTTAAAAGGAATCAGGCAATCAGCTGCTTTTAGACACGCCATAAGGAGAGATTAACCTCGTCTAAGGATTGACATTAGGAATGTCAAACAGAAAAGATGCTGTGCATAGACCAAACTCCCAAACTCATACTTGGTTCAGACAATCTCATTGTGACCCATCATCTCTAATAAATACAAATATTTTTGTAAGCTCTGACCTAGCGTAACAGATAAAGCTGATGTTTGATCTTTCCTTTGGATCTTCATACTCAATCTGTCACAGAAAGGATCACAAGAGGCCATCCCTCTTCCATGGCACAAGTGCCACACTGACACAGACAGTTCCCACCACCACCTTTATCCTCTCAGCACTCTTCTGTATGGTCAGAAATGTTCCTGTTTTCAACCTTAATTTATTTACTCCCAGTCTATTCCCTCTGCCTGTCTTCCACTTCTATCTGACAACTTCTGCAATGCTCAATCCTGCAGGAATTTATTCTCTTAGTCAGTTTGTAAGAAATGATCCTTCCAGGATTTTTGTCTTTTCCTGCCTTTTCTGCCCACCTGAAGAGTCCAGCATCACTTCTCTGCTTACAGAATTACTTGCTTATACTTTTCTTGAGCATTCAGACCAGAGCTGCAAGGAGACTGATCTTGCACGATAACGAGCCCATTGCACAGGAGATGATACAGTCCCAGCCTAAATGAAGTGAGGTGGTGACCTGCACTGCCTCAGAAATGTGATCATCTGCCTCCACAGGCAGTGCTAAGCCAACCCAGTGCCTCTCATGCAATCCCAGCAAACCCACACAGGAGAGAGGGGCTCTGGCAATGCAGTCTGTGCACATTTTCTGACTGCAGGAGCTCGTGTCTGTGGAGTTCTACTGGCAGAGCTGGCAGGGAAAGGGCATGGGAGCAGTCAGTGCTGCTGTTCAACACAGAGAAGGGACACACACATCATCCCCCAGTGAGTGAAAACGAGATTTCAGCACTCATGAAGTTTTGCAGGCTGAATTCCCTGAAAAACTCACTGATTACTCTGTGAAGTTGATGAGCTTGCATCAGGATTTGATGCACATTACCCAAATGGCACTCCTGTCTTCAGGCTCACCACAGCCAAACATCTGAGTGCATAAACACTCAGAAGATCCACACTTCTTCATTTATCAACCCTTTTATGGCATTTTCCCTGTCCCCAACTGACTTCTTAGTCATTCTTCATCTGCCTTTTTCATTATAACATGCTTGTATCCAAGTTACCTAGGAAGACTTTGCTGCAAAGTAATATAAACCACCTGTTTCAGGCCAGCATGTTTGAAAAGTCTTTTCTTAGGCTGTCAAGAAGCTCAGGGTTATCTTAGAATTTATACACAAGCACATATACAGTAAGTCAATGGCTTTGTTTAAGGGGGTTTATTTCAAAATATCAGGACAAGACACTCATCATGTTGAAATTAGAATTCAAGCTCCAGGTCAGGATTTTATATCACTTTTTACAACTGTTACATGGAAGAGTGTGGGAGACTCTGCTCCAAGTTTAATTATTCATACAGCAAAGATAGTGGCCTAAATATTAGTGTGTTCTCTGCTCCTCCCTGTAGTGCTGTGTAGAATAATAAATACACATTTACTGGGTTATATTTTTCCAGATTAAACACTTGTAAGCACTGAAGTACAAACACTGAAGTGTCAGTGAAACTGATAATCCAAATACTGTAATGGGTTTTTTGGATGCTGCCTTTCAGAGACATTTGATACTGAAATCAGGCAGCCCCACATGTCTCAAAACCCACAGATTCCTCTGAACTTATGTCCTGCAGCTTGGCAACTTGAACTGTCCCATGTGCACACACACCTGTGCATTAATGAGCTGGAAGATTAGGGCTGTGCCTGTATCTGAGATAACAGCAAGCTGGGAGCAAAGCACACTGACACATTGGGCTGGAATTGAAAATAAATTTGACAAATAGGGACAGCCTGGTGGAAACATCTAACTCACTTAAGGGCGAGAGCAAATACAGCAGTTAGATTAGAGCCATCACCCAAAGACAGTGTGGTGAGCAATCTGCTGAGTAGCTCTTCCAGAGAAAACATTATTGCAGTTCCAGGAGTTTATATTAATCTTTCCCTCCGTCTAAAGATGGTAAACCTCCTGTGAGGTTGTATGACCAATTTTGGACACTGCCTTTCAGGAAAGATGTGGACCGCTTGGAGAAACTCCAGCAGAGAACAAGAAAGATCACAAGCCTAAAAGCTTGACCTATGAGGAAAGATTGAAGGAATTGGGTTTTTCAAAGAAGAGCAAGGGAGACTCGTTAGCTGGCTTCAGACAAAGGACATTTCTATCTGCCAGTGCTGATCCCACCTCAGGATGAGGGTGGCTCCTGGACTTTCTCCCAGTTCTGTTTCCTTGGTTCAGAAGGCAGGGAGTCAGCAAAAAGAGGGGAATTCACTCATAATCTATGCCGTCAGCACAGGCCAGTGCAGTGCACATGCTCTCCTGTGGGATACAGATGGAGCTGCATAAATGTGCCCTCTCGTTTGCCCCACAAAGCTCCAGGTTTCGTTCAGACATAATTCAGCGATGGCAACCACCCTGCTGTGTGCTATCCATGTGTACAGCACTGCTC
Organism: Acanthiza pusilla; assembly: GCA_036630365.1. Lineage (NCBI taxonomy): Eukaryota > Metazoa > Chordata > Aves > Passeriformes > Acanthizidae > Acanthiza > Acanthiza pusilla. The sequence goes on from JAXCHO010000234.1 coordinate 14,411,924, forward strand.
GGTGTGGGAGTGCCTCATCCTTTTGCTGCTTTTACTGTTGTGGCTGGGAAGCTGCTCTGGGAAATTGCACAAGACACGTTGAATAACCCTTGTTTTCCTGGAAAAAAGAAAAGCACATGGAAATCCTGGAGAGCTGGTGGGTGGTAGAGGCAGCAAAATCTGAGCAATGGCAGCAAGAGATGGATACAAAGGAATGGGCAGCACACAGGCCCTTCTCTCCCTTCCACAGCTGCCCACAGCACAGAGGGCTTTCTGCTGGGGCAGGCCCATGGCCCTGCAGCACAGATTTACTGCTGGAGAGGTGATACCCAGAGGTTTTGGGCATGAGCCTCAGCACCCCAGACTGCCATACCAACAAGTGCCCCATTCATGCTGCGCCCAGAGCAGGTTCCCCTGTAAGGGACCTTCCCACGGGGCAGTGCTGGGGACAGTGCTCAGCCCCCCTGGCTCTCTGCAAGGCACTCACATCCCCTGGCACCTTGGCCTCACCGCCCATCTCCCTGGTGTTGTACCCCAGCCCCACCAAGTTTTCCCCAGGCCTGCTCATTAGTCTCTCTGCAGGAAGATGTTTTTCTGGCTTACATCGCAGCAGTCAGACCCAGATACTCAATATTCTTAAATACAACCAGCAAGTGGCAGGATGCTGCTGACACAATGACCTTTAGACAGTTATTTTTCACATTTATATGGTGTTTATTGGACTCCTAAGCCTGTATCCTACTTGTACTCATACTAGTTTCTTTAGGATTCTCACATCAAAGAGGTTTTACAAATCAGAAGAGAAAACTGTTATCAGTTACATCAGTTTCCTGTCAGGAAACCTCTGGTATTAATTTGCTACCAGCCATCAAAGGTATATTTTAATGGGAGAAGATTTATTGCCCTTACCCACAAAGCTTGAAGTTTCATCAGAAAATATCTAGTGAGCTTAAGGGGGCTTCCCCTCTTCCTTGGTTTCCCAGCTAAATTATTGCTTGAGTATACTTGACCATCACACGTTGTGAAGGCATTTGTTTGCGTTTCTGAGGGGGAAAAAAATACATCAAGCGTCTGCTTTTCAGCTTGGTCATTATTGATAGTTTAATACAGTGACTTGCAAAGGCTCAGCGTTGCTGCCAGGCTTCCTCTTGTGCTCAAGAGTCTTACATTTCTTCTTTGCTCTTCTTAATCCTCTGGCCATGATATTTTTCCTTTTGCTTTTTCTGAGCATCTTTTATACTTTCCAACTTTAAGTTTGCACTAATTTTATCTTTTTTTTTCTTTTCTTTTTCTTTTTTTTCCTCTGAACATCCATCTTTAAAAGATTTTATTATTTTTCAAATTAACATAACTTTCAACAGTTGGATTATGGCTTTTGTGGAATAAAATGAGAAGTGAATGGGCTGCTTCTTATTAGTATTCCTATTTCCACATTTTAAATGCTGATAAAGCTCAACTATTTTTTATTTTGTGATGTCACTTCTTTTAAGGGCTACTACACATTGTTGACACAGAATAAGTATGGATTACTTTTATAATAATACAAAACTCTCAAAACTGTTTTTCTTTTGAGACTGGGGCCAATATACATTTCTCTTGAGCTGGAAGTAACGCATTGCAAATTGCGAGATGCTTACCCTCAGCTTTGAGAAATTTCCTTGTGTGTCACTAAAATCCACCATCATATCAGTTTTTCTCATCCCTATACAGCCATGCCTTTCTCTGTCTGCAGCAATCTGGCTGATGATGGACACTAACCTTCACCTGCTTTGGTCCCTTGCTCCCAGTTCAGCCCCAGGCAGCTATTGTGTACAACTATTTAATTATTGTTGCTGCTAAAGACAGCAGGACCCCTGCTGATATTGGAGGATGGGTGAAGTGTGAGTCACATCACCCTTGCTGTGTCCCACCAACCGCCCACACAGTTTATCATGAAGAAAAGAGAGGAAACAGCCTCCACAACAACCACTCCCCTCCTCTAACACCCACGGTGGGCCAGCAAGTTCAGAAACTTCCTGGAGAACAAAAAGTCCTGAGCTTTGTAAAAGCTGCTACGCCCCATAGGAGGGTCTGACAGGGAATGACCGCAGAGAAAACAGATCCCCACAACACACTCTGCACCCAGCGTGCTTTGACACCCAGTGTTGTCAAAACACAGCCCCAGCAGCCACCAGTTTTCCTGGATGCCCTCTCCACTGACAACCTTTCCTGCCCTCAAGGGGCTGCCAAACCTCTCACCACACTTCAAGGATGTTTTTCTCTGAACTGTAGATTCCTGGGATCACCTTGTGTGTTGAGCAACATTAGTGCTTTCAGGGGCTCACTTCCCTGCTTTCCAAAATAAACAGCACAGCTGCCCAAAGCGCTGCATGTCAGCAAGCAGAGCCTGTGCTGCCCGAGGATTTCTGCACAGCAAAGCAACCAGCTTTTCTCCTGAAGTTTCACTTCCCATTCTGGACCAAAAACCATTGGAGACCGATCTCAGACACACAAACACTGTTCCAAGCTGGTGCAGCACCAGCAGAGCTGCTGGCAAGGCCCCTGGGGGATGATGCCCATTCCACAGCAGTCCCACATGTGAGTGTATAACTTAATTGTGCTTGGATTTTGCCTATACCCAGGTTGTGCCAGCCCTCAACAGTGTGATTTCCAGCACAGGCATTCGATCTCTTAGAGGAGCATATCTCAGTCCTAGAAGGTGCCCAGTGAGTTTTTCCTCCCTTAACATGCACAGCACCGATTTGCAGCAGAGAACACTTTAGGCATCTTCCCTTTGCAACTAATCCTACCAGAGGAAGCAAAGGCCCCTTGCTATTCAGGCAGGACAGCAGCCCTGCTGCCTCCTTTCAGCAAGCCAGGGTCAGGGCTGCATGCAAAAAAAAAAGATAAAACTCTGCTTAAACACTTCCCAACTCACCCGTTTACCTCCAGCTGTCAGCACTGCCATTCCTCATTGCAGAGCACGGGACAAGGAACAGCTGGAATAGTTCCCTTCGCTTGCTGAGGAGCACATCCACTGTCTAGGCCTTGTGGAAAAATATACTGATTTCTCAGAGGTCAGCTTTAATAACTAGGATTCCCACAAACCATGAGGAGAATTCAGCTCATGATATTTGGCATGAATATAATTCTCTGTTCCTCATGCTGCTACAATTTCCATTTCAAATAGCAGGAAACAAATCACCCTGTGGTATTTTTAGTGACAACCAATGGGAAGGAACATGGGATCAAAGGCTATTGCGGGGCACAGTCCTTGGCAAAGTTCCTGAGCGTAAGAGAAGAAATACTTCTTGGAAGTTGCAAAGGTAATAAGGTAAATATGAATCTAAATTTTCATGGTCAGAAGAACACTTTGAAAAGGCTGCAGCCTCATACCAATGTGTAACAAAACAGCAGAGGAGTTTTGCTGGTTGAATGGGCTGGCACAGGATGCTATAAATCTCTAAAGTTCAGAACACTTATTACTGGGATGTGCAGTGAATCCTGAGAGGAGATTTAGGCTCAGGAAAAGAAACCCATTTATAATCAAGCCACAGTTTGGCCTTCAATTTTTATGTTCCATTAATCTTCTCTCCCCCTCCCCCTACTATTTGTGCCTCAAATATTTCAACACACAAACATGAACTATTTTGGCCAAGGCAGCATGGGTACAGGGGACAGCCACAGCAGCCCACCCTGTCTGGGTGTGCTGTGTGCACGGGGCTGCTATGGGAGCATGGAGTCACCATCCCCTTGGGGGCTGAACAGTCCCCAGGCACCTGTGGAGACTGCACCCGGGACTGGGCCTGGCAAATCACATCCCAGCGCTGACTTCTTCCCGCATCACCCCCGAACAGGCGGAGCGCCAGCTGCTCTCCATTCCCAGCAAGGAGATACAAGCTGGGAAGTCCCATGTCCCTCTGTAGTGCTCCCTCCGTGCTCTGGGAGTCCAAAGATGCTTAGTGGGACACAGAAATCAACATTCCCCCCTGTCAAAAGCCAACAGAACAGAGGTCACTTCTGCTGATGAAGCAACAACCTTGTGACATGGCCGCCACAGCAAAGGGGACAAACCTATAGCATGGAAAAGAGGCCTCAGCTGGCGCTGGTGAGATGAGCACAGCCCCCGAGCAGCAGGACTGCCCAAAAACCCTGGGTTTGTGCAAAAAGGAGCTACAGGTCTGCTGCTTCCCCAAGGCCACTGTGCTTCCCAGCCTCTTTCAGCACCATTCTCCCTCTGACTCGGGATGGGAGGTCCCAAGCTCAAGTCAGAGTCCACCTTCCAGCCACAGGATCTCCAGCCCAGCTGCAGAGCTTGCAGCAAGTTCACACGAGCACACATTTCCCTCGTATCTACTGCAGGAGCAGGGACATTGAAAAGGTTATTTATTAACAGCTCTGGGACAAATGAGCAAGAAAGAAAACAAATCCATTTATAAATCAGCTAAAGAGAAAACTTGTGACTCTAATGGTCTCCTTTGTAATTCCTTAAGTGTGGCCTGGAGCTGCCCTGGCATCACTTCTTGTGATGCTGAATCAGCAGAACAGCCCCACTTGTGCATTGAGTAGCCTGATAAGGGCAGAATAGACCCAAGAAAGCACTAACTTACACCACGTCCAGATTTTTCTTTGTTTCTGTTAGGATTTGGGGGGACTGATAGTGCTCACATTTCTCTCCACTAAATACCAAGCAGTGACTCGCATTAGCATCTCCCTCAGCAATCCAGGACGTGTGCTTTCCTCCGGGACAAGGTGGAGACAGGATAAGGAGAGAAAACTCACGCTAGAGCTGTCTGAAAGAACAACGTCATTGCTATCTGAGCACTCATTTAGGAGCATACCAACCCTGAATACTTTGCCAGACTTTTTCCTTTGATAACATTTCTCAAGGCGGAGGGGGGAGGGGGGGAGGAGAACAAAAATAACAAAACGCTGTTCTGTTTAACAGTTACCCATAGCAGAGAAAAGCTGAGCTAAAGTTTCCAACAATTATCAGTACAAAATCCTAAAACAGACACGCAATGCACCATTTTTGAATTTAAAACTGGCTGGACAGGAGTTCTGCCATGTGGACTGAAAGCTGTGTAAAGAGAACAAGGCAACTTATCAAGATGACATGCTAGAATAACAGTGTTAAAATGCTCAGTATAGCAGTGATATGGATGAAGGAACCAAGGCCTCAAGCAGAAGTGGCAAATTGCTCTGTAATTCATTGGGAAGAGCTGTATGTCCAGGAAGGAGAGATAAATAGTGTCCAAGGTATCTATGGAAACCACCGTGTTACACAGGAAACAATGAAACTCAGAAAAAGACAAACAAGAGAAAAATAACTCAAACTTCAGATGCTCAAAAGGGCAACAACATTAATTAAAAATAGGATTTGCTCCCAAAGACATGGGGTCCACTTAAAGAGATGTGAAATATGGAAATGAAGGTTACCAGCTGAAGGAGAAATGAGAGCTGTACAGTAACTCTTTGGGGCTGTCTGCTTGGAGAAGATGTGGGAACCCTAGCCTTAAAATCCATTTATAAACTGGCCGGGCTCCCACAGCAATCTTGTTCAGATGACTCTCAGCAGTAGATCTCCTCCTGGGCCATGACCTGCTCATCCTTTACGCAGGCATGTGGGAAGTCAACTTTGGGTGGGAACGGTGAAGTCAAAGTGCTTGTGAGTAGTTTCAGTTTTGCGCTTTACATCACTGAAAGCATCTGAGACCTTTCCTTGTCCTCCTGTTTTGTCTGATATTTTTATCCAGTATTTTCCAGTCCTTAGAACCTCTTGCAGATCAGTTTGGACTTGATTATATTTTTGCACCATTGATCACACCAAAACAAAAGCCTCTTAAACTCTGATGGGCTTACCAGTTATAAATGAAAAAAGATGTGAAAGCCTTGTTTAAGAATGGAGAAGTTTTTAATGTAGCTATGATACAGCAAATTAATACAGCAACAGCGCATGACCTTATGAAACAGGAAGATGATGTTCGTTTTGAAAAATGATTTTGGTCCCATTTTCTCACCCATGCTCACTCCCCCCATACTCACAGGCACCAAGCTCGCCCGGTGCTCCTGCAGGATCCTGTGTGAGATGAGACCAAGGGTGCCAGATGCCAAATCCTCACTGCACCTCTTGGGTTCCTCCTCAGTGACAAGCCACAAATTCTTGAGCAGGTCTTTTGCCGTCTTCAGGAGTTAATGGCTACCACAGTGTGATCCTTTTCCCTGGAAATCCCTTTTATCTAGGACAGGGGGCTGCTCAGTGCCTTTTTTCCCCCCTCATTTTGGTACCTGAGCTCCCACTGACTGTCTTCTTGCTGGGAGAGCAGGAGGATAATGTGCACAGGGGATGTGCTGTGAGTTTACTGTGTCCCGTCTGTAATTCGAGCAGTTTTGTTCCCCAAGGACACGTCTGCCCAGTGGCTTTATCAGCGCCCAGGCCTTTTCCTGCCAAGCCATCCATGTGAGGCTTATCAGGGCGCAGGCAGCCAGACTTGGCGCAAACACGTTTTTCAGCACTTACCCAGTTTTAATACAGTCAGTTACGTCCTTGGTTATCAACACAGACCATTCTTTTACCTCTTGATCTGTTGCATCTTCTATTCCTCTCTCACACACACTTCCATTCCCATTCCCTCCAGGCCAGCTGTAGTATTTCTGCTCCTCCAGCTGCACACCTACCTTATGCACAGTGTGCTGGGAGCTTCTTTTCACAGGCCATCCTTGGGAAAAGGTGTCCTTGGTTTGGTTGGGTTATGATAACAGCAGAAGAAATCGGATTTAGGGCTGCTAAAGCTAAGCAGCTCTGCTGCTCAGATGTAGCCAGGTCTCCTGCTCAGATCCTGTGGCACAGCACACACAGGCACAGCAGCAATGGCAGGCTTTGGGAAGTTAGAGGATGCTGAAATCCTGGAGAGAACAATGAAGCCTGTCCCTGGGTGTCAGTGCCAGAGGACTCAAAATAGTTTACAACCAAGATCTCGCCAACACTGTTAGAGCTGGAGCTGTTTCCAGCCTGTCACATGCCAAGCAGCTCCCTGTGACGGTACAGGGTGAGGCCATTGTCACCAGCGTAGCAGGGACCTGGTACCGTTCCTACATCCAGGCTTGCAGGGCAAGGCTGGCATGAACCTCACTTTCTCCCAGAAAGCTCCTGTGAGACAGGACAGCTGCAGTTATCCCACAGCAGAACCACAGCTCCCACAAGGAGGCTTTTGTGCACACACATTTTCTCATGTCACAGTCTTATGAGTGCAGCCTTCTCCCAGCACACAGGCACCAAGCAAGGCCAGGACTCTCTCACTACTTTCTGAATATTTCCCCTTATATTTCCCCATATTTCCAAGGCTCCCCTTGACTCTGTGACTTTCACAGCTGACTCCAGCTCTCAGCAGTGCTGTCTGCCCACATCATATAGGAAGCTAATACAAAACAGGTAATGCTTGGCCCCCCATCATACTTTTGGCAGCTTTTTGCTAATAACAAATCATAACACTTGAATTTGACACAGTGCTTTTCACCCATACATTGCTGAGGAGTTTACAGAGGTCAGCACCATTAGCCTTATTTCCCCAGGTGATGAAAAAGCGTAAGAGAGCAGCGGACATCCCAGAGCCCTATCCTGTGGATCACCTCATCCACTTGTCTGGGTAGCTCTCAAGGACCAGGGAATGCAGCACAGTCCATCCTGCAGAGAGGCAGAATTCCCAAGGTCTGGGGAAAGACCAACACACTTTGGCTACAACTACTCTCAAATTCATCTTCCATAATTTTGATATATTCTCTGATGTTCTGCCAGACTAACAACAATTTGGAGATTAGTGGTCTAGTAAAGTACACACATGACTCATGCCACAATTTCTATGCTGTTCTGCTACAACTTTAAAAACAGGGGGTAAAAATTGAAAATGCCATGCAGGTTAGAAGAAACATGCTGGAAAAGAGAAACACAGGTATCAAAGTCCCAGGGAGGAATAAACGCATTCCCAGTGCCCCCTTCCTGCAGATTAACTTCAGGGACGGAGGGAGAAGAAACCAGCAGAGTTAAAAAAATCATTACTACATTATAAAGGTGCCAATAAACTAAAGACTAAGTGCTACACCACACCAAAAGTTCCAGAGATGTGTAAATTTATGGTTACAGTCTCCTGAGAAATAAAGGGGCAGCAGAAGTTATCCAAATCCCTATTTACAGAAGGACGTCTATTCCCAGCAAGGCCTATGGTATTAAGTTAACATTCTTAGGTGCCAAGTGGCCACAGCACTGAAGATTCTTAAATTGGTAGAGAAATTACTAGTCTCTGTAGCTGAGACATGCTTTGTAACCTAAAAAGCAACTGTGAAATTACTGTCTTTAGCAAGGAGTTCATAGCATGGGGCCAGGTTCTATTGTAAACCACTATTTTTAAGGTAAAGTGCAGAGGTTTAGTTTCACAGTTTGCTTAACTGCTCTGTTTGCTCTGCCACAAAAAGGGACTATTCTACCTCTGTCTTATTCCATAGTTCCACCTTTCAAAAGTAGCCCTAATTCTCTTTAGTCAATGACAGAATAAATTCTAAAGACCATTGCTGGAACATTCTTTTCTTCTTTTCTGTATGGCTTTCATGCTTTTGGCCACAGCAGTATTTCTAAGTATTGTAAACAAGAGCCTGACCACTGGCTTTACCAGAATAAAGTTCTTTTTGGCTTCCGCTGTTTTCATGTTTACTGCAGTCTCAAACAAAGCTGACAAACAGTAAGCTTCCTATATTATTTCAGTGAAGTGAGGCTAAATATATAGAAGCTTTAGATCAACTTATTTGGCACATTAAATTCAAGACAAAATTGCAGATTTCCGGTGCATTTCCCAAAAGAAGCTGGAGCCAGCAGCTAGGGGCTGATTGTGGCGAAGAGCAGATGTTCTCCCTGGCAAGAGCTGCCCACTCGCATTCTGGCAAAGAGCAGGTAACAGGGAGGGGCAGTTTTCAGCAGAGGAACAAATCCCACTCAGCTACCTGTCCCCACCACCAAACCCACCCTTTACACAGGAGCTCCACCTTTCCTCCCATTGCATTCCTGCTCCCTGGGCTCTGCCACACGCTCTGGATATTTCCATCCCATTAGCTATACCGAGGGGACTCCAAATTCCCTCTTGTTGTCAATTTGGAGGAGCCCACTCCTTCTTGCTAAGCCCAGGGAGGAAGGTGGAGATGCTGCCGTGTCCCCCGCCTGCAGCTGCAGTGTCACTTCTGGTGAACGTTGGAAACCACAGCAGTTTACCCAGCCTCTCTTGCCTCTCCTCTGTCTCAGGAGCCTTACGAGCAGATTGTGGCAGTGCTGAGAACCAACTGAGTGGTTGAAGTGGTTTCTCAGTCCTGAGCTGCTGACTCACCTTTTCCAGTCAGCACACAGAGCTCAAAGGCCAGGGATGGTTTGAGCTTTGGCTGAAAGATTGCAGACTGTTAATGAAAAAACAAACTAAATCTCATTCCTTTGTAAAAATAGGTCCATTTTCTTTGCATCCTCTCCGTCAAGAACAATCTGGCATTCACTGTGATTTGAGATCAAGGCCAAGATTCTCAGGAGGATCAGAAACAAAGGGGAGAATACAAAGCAAACTAAGAGCCTTTAACTTCTACTTAAGAAAAATAAAAGTTTTGCTCAAAGGTGCAACTTCCAGCCTGTAAATCATTCAGCCACCCTGTAAGGGTAACTTTTTGGTCTGAAGAGATGTAGCATTCAGCTGGATGAAGGTCACAAGGGAGCATGGCTGATGGATGCTTGTCTCCTCATACTTAAACCCTGTGTTGGCATCACAAAGGAGATTTAAAAGGCAGTGTGAAGGAAGACAGTGAAGTGTCTCTGCAGATCCTCCCTGAAAGCTCTTCCCAAGCTGGAATGGACAAACATGGGCCCCAAAGGGTTCAGAGAGAGCCATACCAGGCAGAGTTGTGGCATTGCTGGTGGCGTCTAAGCACCAACAGAGCAGTGACAGCAGTGACACTGCCTGCATCACCCTTGAGTGTGAACAGCCAGTGCAGCACTAGGGACAGAGGGACAAGGAGCCCAAAGAGCAGGCTGGGAAACAGATCTTTCCAGCATTTTCCACATTTGGGGGGAGCAAATGCATGAGATGATGTGAGCAGATGAATTTGTTCAGTGTGCACTTAGCCGACTCTGTTCTCTTCCATCTGGTCTCTCACACTTTTTCCCTTAACTCATTTCTTAATTTGTACTGCTAATGCAGCAGTGTTTCAGAGCACAGGGCTGGTTTTGTGTCTCTCCTTGTGTTGCAGTGAAGATTTTTCCCCTGCACCCCCCCATAACTTTAATCAAAGTGACTTTTACCCTCACCCTCCTTCTGTTCTCTCGCTTGGACTGGTGCTGACTTTCAAGTTAGGCAAGCTGGAAGTTATCGCAGAATAAAAAGAACAAGGCTAGAGACAAGGACAAGAGCCTTTTCTCTTTCAGCAGCAAGATTTATGTCAAATGACACCAGCTGTAGAAGTGCACCCTTAGGTTCTGCTGTTCTCTTGTAAGCATACTGGCAACAGCTCTGTGACTAAAACACACTGATGGAAACGCCTGCCACAAACCTTCAGCTCTGCTCGGGGAAGGGAGGTTTCCACGGAATTGAAATATAAAGCCAGTTCTCACATCTAGATGACAAAACAATAAGAAAATTGAATTTTATACTCAGCTTTCAGAAAACCAACAGGGGTGCTTCTCTTGTGAACATGATCTAAAATTTTACAATTTAAGTTTGATCAGTCTCAAGTAATAATAATCCCTTATAAGGTGGCTCCCCAAAGTCAGTTCACTATCACCTACTTAATCCCAAAGTTCAGCCTAAACCCTACTGTCTTTAACCACATCTGAACCACCTTGAACAGATAATTTCTCAGCTGGGAACTCAGCTCCTATCTCAACATACTTCCAACCAGATCCAGCTCTGTGGAGCACTGTTATTGGGCATTGGGCAAGTAAGAAGGCATAAAATAACTACCCAGAGGGTATTAACCCAAAAGTTTAATCTCCTAGCTGCTCTCAAACCCACAGGTGCAAAGATGTCTCAGGAAAAGAAGGAATGTGACTAAGCATAACACTTTTGCACCACACTAAGTGAGTTATGCAACTTAGGTAAAACCAAAAAGATTATAAATTATTTTAGCTTCTGTAACCCTTTGCTTTTCAGGTGTCCAGCCTCCTAAATTTGTTCTTTCTCCTCTAGAAGTTCCTCAAGGGTTTTCTGGTAATTACACATCAAAGGGCAAACAGATTGCAGTGGTCACAATAAGGTTGACTAGAGGACAACCTTCTCCCTCCATCGTAATGAAGAAACCAAAACCTCTGATTTATGGCTGTCCCAGACATACATATATTTATAGACATACGCATACATGCACACACCTCTACTTATTTTTTTCTGAGCAACAATGTCTGGAAATCTTTCTAGTCTATTCAGTATTTGAATGTCCAATTTTCCTCCCAAAGTCAAATTAGCTGTGCTTTGACAAGCTTGGCTTGAAGCCTTTTATTTGCTCTTTACGTTTCCAACCACTCTTGGCTTCTTTACACTTTTTCCTCTGACTTAATTGGTATTTGTACTGGTCCTCCCAGCATTGACAAACTCCATCTGCAAATCAGCAATGATTTTATGCTTTTTAGATCATTATTGGAAATGTCTAATGCCATCAGGCCGCTTGCAGAATACCTCTGAAAACACAGCTGTTTCGTGATTATTTCCTTTGATAACTATTTTTGAGGTCTATTGTTATCCAGGTCTTAATCCATTAGTTCATTCTTTGCTTGAGAGTCATAGGGAGACTTTTGCAATCAGGAAAACATCAGAAGTGCAGCTATTGTGAAGAAGTTTAAACATGGAAGGTATTAATATTTACTCTTTTCAACCCCATTTTTGTCTCTGGAAAATAAAACAAGTGCAAATAATTAGTTGGAAAATAAAGGACCAACGCCTTCCCAGTCCTGCACTTACAATCCAGACCATGGCTGTCAAATACCAGCCAGGGAAATTAGTTCTTCCAGTTCCCCTTTTGTGTAGTAGTTCTTAACTATCAATAGAGTCAGGCTTTAGAAGTCCCTTAACTTACAGACCAGATTTATTCAACAGCCACTCAGCTTTTAAGAATACTTATTTTTTTCCTAAAACTTTGACGAGTGATAACATGCATAAGCCAAAATGCAGCCTGTTTTTTTTCCGAATGGGAATCACACCAGGCTTGTGTGACATCTATTTTTTTAAGTCAGCTGACTTACTGTGTAAACAAAAGGGCCTTCAAGTAAGCAAAGACAACTTAAAAGATCTACCAGCACTTAAAATACTTCCCACCACTCCTTCTTGTAAGTGCATTCTCTAGCCAAGTTCCAGACTCAAAAGAAACATATTCCTTGAAGTTCTTCCTGCAGACTCTTGTAAGTGGGACTATTTCCATTCTAGGATGCAGACCAATATGCTCACTTGACAGGGCCACATGAACTCATAGGTTTGCTTCCGTCTGGGATGAGTAATTTCCTTTTCAATGCATTCATTCAGTTATCCATTTTGACGATGTTACCCATTTCTACAATATTATTCTGAAAGACTTTGATCAGTTTTGCCGTCTACAAAGCCAGAAGAATACAATCAAACTAGCTATTTAAACTTGGTTACTGAGCAGATCTATCCAGTAATTTATATGAAATTGATGTCAAACTATATTGGCAATAGCTCTCCAGGATACCCACGATCATACTGCTGGTATACTGGGTGAATAATAGTATTCTTTCCATTGCCTGGGATATCCATATTGTTTCAGTTTGCTAAAAATGAACATCATTGCACATAGATCTTCTCGGTGCACATCTTTGGCACATTTCATTTCAAATTGTTGTAAAACTTTATTGCCCCCCAAAACATTAATCTACAAAACAAGCCACTTCCATGAACATCCGTGAAATATTCCTTCATCTCAGAAGTCATTTCCTCCCCTCCCCCCCCCAAACTCAGAAAGGTATTTAATCAAAACTTATCTGGCTTTTTCCTGCACCACCATTAAAATCTTACCCTGTCCACCTCCATAATGATCATGCAATTGATTGATATACATGATTTTGTTCCTAAGGCACACTGAATGTCTCCTTAGAATTGTGCCTGGTCCTGATAAATTTAGATTCTCCCCTGACATCTTTACTTTCTCTAAATAATCTTCCCCAATTCAGAGTCTGTGTTTTCCATCAGATGTTCTCCATTTCCTCTTTCTCCACTTCCTTTCCATTTACTTGTTTTAACTTCTACTTGCTGCCTTCACTGCCTGAATGAACAAATCAAAGTTATCTTCATTCTTGGTTTTGATGTGCTGCTCAATATGTCTTCTTTAAATTTGCGGTTTTCCATTCACATTCCTTCACTTTTTTTTCCCCCATCAGATTTTGCTTTATTACTGTTCCATGCTGGAACAATCCATAGAGAGCAGTCATCTGACAGCAATTGATTAATATCTATGTATATGGAGACCTCCAAATCAGAATTACTCCATGAGTACCTTTTATGTTAAAATAGATACATTTTAGGAGGTTTTTTGATTTTCACTGCTGTCTACATGAGATCAGTGTAATGCTCTTCCCAGACTGAAGCACACCCATGTATCATCCAGTCAGATGTGTTTTTTAGGCTGTCATGCTTTCTGCCCAAGAAATCTCTAATATCTAAATGCTGATCTCTAGTAAAACCTGTTGCTCTGCAGCATCCCAAACACAAGTTCTTTCTTGGCCATATTAGCACATGGATCCAAATTTCAAAGCAGAGCTGACAGTATCAGTATTTAAAAACAGGCTTCCTAAAACTGAAGAGTAGTGTTTTAAAGCCATTTGTTACAGTCCCTGTGGACAAGGCTCACAGGAAACAGGTCTCTTACTGAAATGCTTCCTATTAATTCCTTTCTGATGAAAGGATATGCCCTTGGTGTGCATTTATGCCTCCTTTCAAGGTGAAACTTTCTGATAGATACTGCCTGTCCCAGACTGCCCCATGTTGAGCCCATTGACTGCTGCCTCTGGAAGAGATATTGTGAGAGGCATTCTCAGAAACACTGCGTGGTGTTTTCTTTTCCCACACACGTGAAATGCAATTTCTGGCTACTTATTGCACTAATTTTCTTTAGGCTCTTGCAAGACTTGCATGCTGTGCAGGTCAGCCCCTTATGGCACCATCATTGCCTCATCTGCAATTGGCTTGAGCACTGTCAGTTTCCTTTAGTTTCCTTCTGTCTCTTTAAAATTCTGCTTTCTAAAAAAAGGCTTACTTTGTTGTCTTTCCTAAATCAGTTCTCATTATCCAAGTTTCTTCCTGGTGATTCCTCACTCACTAGAAAAGACATCTCCCTTCAAGCATTATATTTCATTTTTGGAATGAAACTTTTAAAAGACTGGTTTCAAATCTATTCTTATCTCCCTCCTCAACAGAGGCAAATTATCTCCAAATATTTCCAGCTTCACTCATGACTGCATAAACTAATGAGCTAACCTTCTCCTTCTGCCAGTCTTAGCTTTAAATTGTGATGTACGTCAGACTGAGAAAATGCTTCTTCCCCCCAAATGCCATTTATTACATTCTATGAAGATAAAACATTGGAAAGGACTAGTTTACCAGTTTGTTTATTCTAGGGGGAAAAAAGAAATCACATTTTGTTTCCCCGTTGTCATAACAATGATAAATGAGAGACTTCCACCTGGTACTCAACAAGAAACTATCTGCCCAAATATTTCCCCTGTTTACTGCCTCTTGCGTATTTGTCCGAGTTCCTGCTTTGTGTTTGAAAGCCCCGCACGGAGCGCAGGGCTGTCAGCAGCACGGAAAGACGGACCGCGTTGCAGAAGGCGCTGTAAACAGAGGGCAAGGCACCCAGATAGAAAAAAAGCTGATACTAAACTAGGAAATGTTTCTGCCAAACGTTGTGACTAGTGCTGCTACGTGCACCGTGTCAGCTGATTGTAAAGGGCAAAGCCAAGTACAAGGCAAGGATCTTGTAGAAAAATCACGGTGCAATAAGCATCTGCAGCTATTGCCGGGTCCCTGCCCCGATCCGCAGCTAAGGCCAGAGGGCTGCCAGGCTGCCGAGTGGGGAATCCTCCTCTCCGGAGCCTGTGCACCCAGAGCCGCTCGCACCCAGCACCGCACTGCTTCCAGCCTCGGAGCTATTGTTTCCCACCGAGGTCTAACAGCCAACACTTCCACCGAGTTTTCGCTCTTCCCTCCCCGCCCCCTTCGCCCTTGGAGCGCGGCGCCGGCCCCGGGGACAGCGCGGGCGGCAGCCGGGACTCGCCGCCGGCTCTCGCCCGCCGCGGGGAGGGAATCCCTCGCACTGACGCGGACAAACTTCTGGCAGCCGCCGGCGCGGAGCCCCCGCTGCCGCCCGCCCCGCCGCACCGCCCGGGCACCGCCAGCCCGCGGTCGCCGCCGGCTCCCCCCGAGCAGCCGCGGCCCCCCGCCCGGGCTCCCCAGTCACAACTCGGCATTGTCCCTTCAGGAGCCACCGGGAGTCCAAGGGCTGGAAGATGATGTCAGCCGGGGGCGGACTGCGGCAAGGCTGCGCCCACCGCCGGCGAGCCCCTGCCGCGGAGCCCTCGCCCACCGCCGGCAGCGCTCCGCGGGCGCGGAGGGAGGGACGCGCCGCCCGGGGATGCCGCAGCCGCAGCTCCCGCCTGACTGGCACATCCCGAAGGAGCTCCTCATGAATATGCACAGCCTCCCCCGAGCTCCGGCCGCGGGATGCCGCCAGCCCGGGGGCTCCCCGCCGAGCCCCGCGCCCCTCGCCGGGGATGAGGGCTGCCTTCGGAGAGCAGCGCTTCGCTTCTGTCCTTACCCTTTGGCTCGTCCATCAGTGCCGGTGCTCGCTCCCTCCTCCCGCGCTCCCCCCTCCTTCCTCTCTCAGCCTCTGCCGGCTCCGAGCTGCCTTAGTGAGAGGTGCTCATGAAAATGGGCGCTTTAGTGGTCCATGGCTGTGGGAGGGGTTAGTTTAACTCTACATGACTCAATCCATGTAACTTGCAGGCTGACCTCCTGTTTTTCTCAGAACACGGATTGCCTCAGAGCTGCTGCTTTAGCAGCGCCTCGGACTTCTCCCCGGGGCCGGAGGGTCCCGCACGGCCGGGGGCAGCGGTGCGTGCCCGGGGCTACTCGGGGGAACCTGTGCCCTGGAGCAGGACTGCATCCCTGGCTCGGGGGGCGGAGGGCATTGTGGCTACAGAGACAGGGGTGTTTTTTTGTGGGTTTTTTTTGTTTTTTCCTAAGTTGCACGAGACTGAGCAGATACCCTCCACACCACCGAGGTACACGAAAGGAAGTGTTTGGAGAAGAGATGACCTTCCTTGTTTCTAGATCTAAGATCCAGCCCGCAGGAAAAACAGCCCCAACCAAATCATGAAAGGAGACAAAGTTCCAGTAACTGATGAAAAGTCATTTCCTTCACCTACCTGTCCCATACAATGAACTCACATCACTAGCTGCAGCTCCTGAGGAGCTTCAGGAAAGAGCCAATTTTAAACTAATTGCTTGGAAGGCCTGAAGGGATCCCACCCTCCACCACTTTTTATTCCTGATTGACTCACCACAAATAAGAAATACAGGGTAGTGCTGGATGAGTCTCAGCAACTTTTCTCCATAGCTCATGACATCCAGTCCCATTCCAGGAACCACAAGTGCTTCCACACTACTGCCTGCAGAGCTGTCAGCTTTCCACTGCAAAGGAAATTGTGAACCACCCTGGCTCTTTCACTTCCTTCTCAGAGCAGTGGACACCAGCTTCTCAGCAGCTTCCGTGCTGGTCACCCAGAGGGAGAAGTCACAGGAGCACAGGCCACCAGCACCTGCAGCCAGCTGCTCTGCCCTGCCTGTGCCAGACCCTGCTCCCCTCTCAGCGCTGCCACTTTTACTTTCTCCCTACAGCTGGACACCATCCAGCTCTGTGCCTGCCACCAGCTTCCAGAGCCCTTGCCCCAAGGAGAGACAGGAAAAGCAGGATCCTGGTGCTAGGACCTGGAGAACCACATCTGGGCATGGGGTTTCGAATTCCTTCCGTTAGTGCAGCCCATCACAAACAATGAGCAGTTCTTTCTCCAGAAACAAACATTGACCTGGCCTGTATTACTCCAGCTGGTAAGACAACACTCCCATTTATAATCTTCCTGGGAACAGGAAAATAGGGATCAGCAAAATGAAACAATATGCATAATTTAGATTTTAGTGATTAGATTCTTTGTGAATTTGTGTCAGTTTTGGTTCGAAAGGTCAAGGAGGAGTGTTTCAGGAGATGAAGATGAAGGTACATTTTGAGTGTTTGTCATCTTAATGAGAAAAATTGGCCTGGGGAGTCCAAGAGAGAACTGATCTTAATTCCAGTGATAAGACAGCAACATTTTTAGATGGTTTAGCATGGCAGAAGTAATTTTGTTGGTCATCTTGAACATCAGTTTTTAAGAAAAATAAGTGTAGTTGATACAATGCTTACAATGTAGTTGATACAGCCCTAAATGCAACTTTTAAAAGATTCACTGTAATAAATATCAGCTGCACAGATATATCAGTAAGAAGTGTTTTTTTGTTTTTCTTTCTTTTTTTTTTTCTTTTAAATAAAACCTACTAGAATTACGAGTGCTTATGTACCAGCTCACACACTGACTTCCCCAAAGAATACTTGCTGGTAGAGTATCACCACAGGAAACAAACCAAGTATATATATAAAATGCCACACATTAACCAAACTGAACAGTAATTTTTAAAAACAGTTGGAATTTAGGACTGATTTTTCAAATGCTGTGCTTAGACTCACTGTCTCTACAGGTAGAAATTCAATAAACTCAGTCAGCTGTGCTCACCGTTTGGCTGAGGAGTCCAAATTTAACAAGTGGAAGATATCTACAAGGTCCCCTCAGAGAAAGAAAGACATGACTTCACACCATGTTGAACACCTCTTAGGATGCCCAGACCGGTGTATTTCAAGTCCTTTAAAATTGTGTATTTACCTGACAAATCACAGTAAGTGGTTTTTAATGCCAGTCTGCCAGTGATAGGTTTTGTGTTTGTTTTTGGCTTTTTTTTCTTTTTCTGTTTTTCTGAGGAAAGTTCAGTTTCAAACTGAGACAGATGAAACTTTAATGGGGAAGGATGATACATTATTAGTCAGTGACCATGAAACACACAGCAGTGTTTTCACACAAGAGGAAGTTGCTACCTGGAACATAAAGGCCCCATGGGGAAGGACTGCTGTGAACAGTGATGGTCTACTACACCTAAAATATCCAGGTCATTAACAGAGACACAGGGAACAGATTTCTGGGATGAAGATGATCTACTTTATGTGATGGCCTGATACACCTGTGAGTAGTATTCCACAGCTCCAAGATCAGGGAAGGGTGGTATTATGCATTATTCTGCAGCCATTCAGTTTAGGTGTACGAGACAGTGACGAAACACTTTCCCCATCCTCTGTCACAGCCTAAAGGGAAGAGTGGACTCTACCTTCATGTGACATGAGCTACAGGGTTCCCCTTCCACAGAGGGTCAGATCCACATTTGCTAAAGCAGTTTGGTTCTGTCTTCTGATCCTCCTGCAATGCACAAACCAGCAGAAGGCAACAGCAGATTCTGTGTCACAGTCATTTCCATAAGAAAACAAAATGAGGAAAAAAGAGAGTGGCCCCGGGGGCAGGCATTTGTGCTCAGATAAGGCTCCAGACAGCTGAGGAGGAAGCATGAAGCACAAATAAAAAGAGGAAACCAGAGAACTCAGGATGTAGTTTCCACATATCTTGAGCAGGGGGTAAGAATAGCAAAGAACCCGGAGTGCCAGTCTTCTACTCCCAGGACAAAACTGAGCATCCTGAGCAAATTTGGAGGAACAAAATACATCTTAAATATCCATCTTCTCCCTAGCCATAGTAAGAACTTATTTACAGTCATTTTTCTCAAAGTTTAGACAAGTTGCATGTGTGTTGGCTTGTGGCTAAAATTATGAAACTTCCTAGATATCTAGAATTTGCTGTTTTGCAGATGAGGTAAGCATCAGATGATGCTGACTTTGGGACTCAGGAAAGGACCAAGAGGGAGTGAGCACTGGGACATGTTAGCTTCATTTCCAGAAAACAGGAGATGGGATTGAGATGATAGCACTGGAATCCAGGGCCAGAACCTCTCATCTTTGGGATGGGGAAAAGAAGCCACCATAGGAAAAGACTCAGTGAGCCTGGGAACGAACCTATAGGCATTGGAACCACAAGTAGCTTGTTTCCACAGAAAGGACTGGTATGAAAAATCTGAAGTATTTTAAATGGAAACAGGCCATCACTAAGCTCAACAATATTGAAGTCTGTGTTTGCTTAGGGGCCTGAAGGTATTTGTTTAGATTACAACATATCACTCTGTCTGTTTAAGCAACAAACGGGAGTGGCAGCTTCAAGAAACTCGTGTAAACATTGAGTGAGGGATAGGCTGAGCAGTCCTTGGGCTTTCCCAGGCATTTAGTCCCAGTGCTGGCTCGTGTCACCACTGAGCAGCCGTCAGCCCTGGGAAAAGGGACAGCAGAGCTACATAGGCCTCCATCCCCAGCAGCTCTGAAATAGGACAAATGATGAAGGTCTCCAGAAAAACAGGGAACATGTTAAATTGCTGGGACCAGAGGGAGCAGAATGCTCTGCAAAGGGACATTAATCCGAGAGATTAGGACAACTTCATTCCTGAAAGAGAGGCAGAGAAGAGGGGCCAGGCATTAAAAAAAGACAAATAACCAAAACCGTTCATGGTGCCAGAATTTTTCTTTTTTTTTTTTTTTTTTTTTTTTACAGCTTTCAGCTCCTTGGCCCACTCATCCCATACTGCAATCACCTCAGACTTGACAGTTTTCACAACACAGTAGGCCAAGTCCTCCCCACATCTCCAGGTTCCTCTGAATAGCTGAAGTTCAAATGCTTAATTTAGATTCCCCAAACACTTCCTTTGTGTAGAGCAAACCTCTTGGATGACTCCTGAGGGAACAGACAAACAAGCAATGAGCTATACAGGATTTGTCTGAGTGCACTGAGCATTATCTTTAAAGAATGCAATTCTTGGAAAAAGAAAAATAAACTGCTTTTGGTATTTAGGTAAAAACCTGAGATGACCTTCAGCTTAATTGTGCTGCAAACAAGTCTTGCTCTTTAGCCTTAAACTTAGGAAATGCATTATCTATTAAAATGATTTAAGTTCCTTTCCATCATGTTACATCCTTGTCTTGGTTTGAATATTTGTAATTGTCCTTTCAGAGAAGGGCAGTATGCTGTCTTTATATCAGTATTCACAGGCATTGTCAGCCAAAACCTGTGTATCACCTTTAACACCTTGAGATTAGCTCAGCTGGTTAGAGCATGGTACTAAAAACAGTAAGCTTGTGGGTTTGATCCCTGCATGGAGATTTGCCTGTCTCTGTTTATTATTTTTGTGATATAGGAATAATAATGCTCAGATGACATCTGAGCAGGGGAACTGTTAATTACTTATTTACTGTGTTTGTATGATCCCTACAAAACAATAACATAGAAGTAATGATGCTCATTGAAACTGGCAAAAAAGTTCTCATGTATTTGTAGAGGTAAATCAATTTTCTAGATATTCTGCTAGGTTTGTTTTTCTATACAGTCTCAACTATTGAAGAAAAATTGTGTTTTTACACAATAAAGGAAATGACACCCTCATTGTTAAAAATTCACAAAACTTTGTCAAAACATGCAGACAAGTTCCTATGCTCAGAATGAATGATGGGTGTGTGATTTGAAAGGAGCAGTACCAAAGACCCATTCTCTAACACCTTAAACTGCCTACCTAATTTGCATATTAATTAGCAAATTATCTATTAATGTGCTTGCAGTGCCTTAGGTTCAACATATTTCCAATATGAGTGTCTCATAATATCATTAGAGATTATATTACTAACTTTATTTAACCTTACAAAGACACATTAACATACTAAAAGTAAAAACAATTAGTCTTTATATGCTCTACAACTTAGTGTAAAAAAAAAGTATGTCCTTAAAATGAACATGCCATTGCTCATTAACTGGTTAACAAAACACCAGTTGCTCTTTCTGCTCAGGTTATTTCATGCACTGGGTACTTTACCCCTGTGGGCTGTAAATGTGATAAGGCAAATTATACAGAGTCTTCAGTTTGCTTGGTAATTTTAACCAAACCATCACAGTCCCAATCATAAGCAACACCCTGCCCTAAAAATCTGCTTCTCAGCTCGTTAGTCATCGTATTTATCCAGCACATCGGTGCTCCCCTGCTGGCAACAAAGCTCTTGTTTTTCCTTCCAAGCAACTGCAAACAGAGCTAGGCATAGCTATTATTATTGGTATTTAGCAAATACACAAATGCTAATGGTATTTTCAAGTCTTTGGATCTTTTATTATAATGGTTTGAATCTTTTAGTATCTTCCTATAGTTTTATCTGGCAGGAACAGCAGACAGTCCCTAACAATGGCTCACTAAAGCAAAAACTTCCAAGTTTCCAGTCTTCCCAGAGTAGGAAGCCCTAGGGAGAAATGAATAACCTTAACATCTTTAGTCTCACATTTAATATTATGGGGCCACCCATATCTAGAAGAGAAAGGAGCCCTATAAAAGGAAATAGGAGAGGTTTGTGGGAAGGTACTCCAGTAGAAGAAAGAAAAAGTGAAGACAGAAAAAATATCCTCAAAGCTCTAAGAGGAAATAACAAGAAAAAGAAAGTACCAGAACAGTAAGTGATAACAATATAATGAATGAATAAGGAAAGATAGTGAGTGCCAGTTGCCCTAACACCCAGAATACCTCCCAAAATGTAGTAAATTGTAGAAAAAAAAAAAGAAAAAGTGAATTAGCAGCATGCACATAGGCCTTGAATAATTGCTACCTTAAGACTGAAGAAAGGAGACCATTTTATTACCAACTCATCTCTATGTTTTTATGACCAAAGTTGATTTTTGTTTTGTTAAATCTGAGTTTATCATGCAGAACCTTGGTAGCTAAGACAAAAATAAATATACAAACCACCTCAAAGCAGATATTTCCAAAAAAAAGGAACTGTACATATTTAGACCAGATTGTCACTCAATCTTAGTATTTCTTCAGAAGAATAGAAGTCGACATAATGTGGAAAACATATGTAAAATGAAAAAGAATAAGTTTAAAATAAATGTTTTTTAGATGTCTGGATTCAGCCTGACTACCCACTCACCCTCTGTTAAGTGATTTGTTCTTTATTAAGTGAGCATCCACAGAGGGAAACCAGTAGCAGCATGTTGAGGCATTGTCCATCAGATGTCACTCAGTCAATAGCAGAAGAGAATTTGACTGTGTCCATCCAGAGGGACTATCTGAAGACAGTGGCAAAAATGGAGAAATCTTAAAACCCCCAATCATCTCTAATTTGCATATGTTTGTTAACCACAGCCATAAATAAACCCATGATAAATCACCCACCTGCTTTCCTGTGTTCCAGAAGCATAAAATGTTCTCCCTTCTAAGAAAGCCTCAAATGTACGTTTTGCTTTGGAAAATAATTAAATTGATTATTTACTACCCTTTATCAAAATCTTCCCAACTGTAAAAGCCTTCTGCCCTCTTTCCATCCCACCTCACTTCCCCCTGTGCCTGTGCCGAGCTTATGCACGTCCATGAGTGCCATGGAGAACTATCTATAGAGATGCGAGCTCTTGGATATTTTCACACTTGCTTTTGGATTCTCACCACCAGATTTTCCTCCCTGTGGGTTTATGCATGCTTTACATGACTTCAGTTACGTGCATTTCAGTGTGGTCATCTTTATTTAGTCTCTGAGAGGTTTCCTGCTCTTTAATTTCGCAGTTTTCACAGTCTTGCAGAGACTGAGAAAGGAGACTTCAAAGACATCCCAAATTTTAGGAAATAATATATCTCAAGTTTACTGGTGATTGGTATTTATTATTTCCACAGGTTCTAAGACTTTTGCTTCGTATAAAGTCTTCTTCATCCCATTTCAATTCTCTTTGAATTAGCTGAAAAAATAAGTTACTCCATGTTTAAAGCAAGCAATTATTTATTTTTCAGTCTTTGCATTGATTTATAAATTTTGGGAAAAATGTTAAGATTGATCAGGTCCAGTTGTGTCAAGCTTATGCTCAATTCTAAATTGAGAGGCTTACTTTATGAAATAGAGTGTTTGTGCATATATTTATAAAGTAGGATTTGTTCAAGATCCATAAATTCATATATATTGACTACATGATATAAATGGCTGTCCAATCCTTCTATTTCCCTTAGTGGTTTTCCCTTTTTCCACCACTGACTACAAGTTATTAACTACAACACTGTGTCGTACTCACAGATCTGCCTCCTTACTAAATATACATCGATCATTTCAAAGCACATTTTCTCCTTGAGCTGTTCTGTGCACCAAAATGTGTGCTTTAATCATTCAGCATGCAGGAAGCATCCTTCATCCACTTTTCCCATGAACACATCTCCAACTTGGCATCCAATTTAAACTGTCATTTGTATTGTCAGTATTTTCCCCATATAAACTCAGCAGTGTCTTCACCTACTTAAATGTGTAAGTATATTCTTGTCCAACAGTCTTGGTTCTAGAAATAGCCTTTCTACATCTCTCAGCATCATCAGATGGCTGAGCCTTTTCAAGTTGGAAACATTTTTCTGAAGTTAAATATCCCTGTTTCTCTCATTCCGTCATTAAATCGTTAACTCTTCAGTCGTCCGACCTGACAGCGCCAACAAAATAAATTCTACTAACTTAATTCTCTGTTTAGTAAGCTATTTCCTACAACAGTTATTTCAATATTTTTCAGCATTATTTTAGTATGTGTGAAAGAGTTATGCCAGTATTTCTCCCAAACATCCTTTGGAAAAAAAGAGGGTGACAAAGGGGACCAAATAATGTGAATAGGTATGCAGAAGGAAAGATTTAGTTTTGAAAAATATTCCCAACTAGAAAGATTCATGAAGGACTAGACAAATATGCTTGACTGTCTTTTTCAGGAATTCCTGCACAGTAGTTTCTTTTCCAAGGAAACTGTCACATTTCCAAAGATTTTGCACAACGCACTTTCTGGCACAGTGTTGGGGTTTTTTTTTTTTTTTTGCATCACAATGAGATACCTTAACTATCTCAGTTACAAATTAGCAGGCTCTGAAATCAGTTCTCATTTGCAGACAAAACCCTATTGTTTGTAAGGTGCTACCCTTTCCCCGGTGTGCTCGCCACACTTGGAATAAGGATTTATCCACCCACTGATATTCTGCTGGTGGTATTTCCAGCAGAGATTTCATTCTGCAGTAGCAATTGCATTAATGAAGCAAAAAGTTGCATACAGCGTTGGGTGGCACTCAGGTGGGGAGGGATGGTGGAACTGGAGCAGGACCAGACTGGCTTGGGAAAGGGTTCTGTGCCAGAGCTCCCCAGCTCAGCCCTTGCAGCTCCAGCCCTGCTGTGCCCAGCAAGGCTCTGTGAGGAATGGAGAGCTATCCACGGCCAAAGGCAGACATTTGTGGGCAGATATTCATCTAAATACTCTGCAGGATGGCTGCCAGACTTTTAGGGGAGTGGCTCTGTTGTGTGGATCACAGGCTTTCAGCAGGTGTTCATGTTAGCAATCCCTTAGCTACTTAGACATTAAAAAACAGCATAAAAAAAAAGAGAGAAGAAGAAGAAAAGTTTTTTTAGCCCTCTGAAATTATCTGAACTAACAGGCACATCTGTTCAATTCACTTTTTTCATTTTCAGTCTACTTCTTAAATGACACTGGAGTAAGAAAATAGTACAAAAAAGTGAACACAGTGAATAGTTTTAGTTTCAAACCCATTAGAACATGTTGTATTTCAAACATCTTAATATAGATTTCAAATTTCTTCAGGGTTTATGTGGAGTTTCTTTCTCTAAATTGGTTGCTGGTCTTTAAAGACCTGTGAGTCATTAAGCAAGATTTTTGCACCCATGCAAAAGGCACAGAAAGAACAACTGCTTGTAGAAACTACTGATTTCACTTCTGTTCTCTCTCCCATGGAGCAGACTTCCTCTAACTCAGCTGTGTCTACTAGAACATCACATCACAGAAAATCTAACAGGCTAAAAATATATTTTGTAGGTTTAATCGTAATTATGCTGAGGTTAAAAAGATTTAGTAACCTTGGAGATAGAAAACAGTGTTAGAAATGATTATTTTTAGCATCAAGGAACTTCTCCAAGCAACAATACCACACAGTATAAAAATATACCAGGTCAGTACACTTCGGAGATTTCAGATGTTTTATCCTCTTATGGTCTAAGCTACAATATATTTAAACTATATTACTCTGGAACAATTTCCTTCCCACGAATTTTTACTCCATATGACCAAAGAAATGACACAGACATGTGAAGATGTACAGGAACTTTAAGCACACGATCCTTAAAAACTGAGCTTGGCTCAACAAAAACAGAATTTTCATTTGCTTTCAAGACAATGTTCATTGCTTTAAATAATTTTCAATACTGAGAGCAGAAGTTCCAAGTGGTGACCTAAACCCGAAGACAGTTGAAGTAATTTCTCTGGGTGCTGTGGGGTTTTTTTATGCTCCTCACAATTTAAAGTCCTCAGGCTGTAGCCACAAGCAGAAGTGCTACACAACAGTGCTGTGGCAAAAAACAATTGCATTATTTGGACCTGTTAAAAATATGTTTGTGTGGTGAGAGTCCCCCCATGCTCCTCTCTTCATTTCTTCTCTTAAGAACATGCCAAACTGCAGGAGCAAACACAGTAGCATGCCAATCCTCTCCATCTCCTCACTGCGTAACGAGTGTGAGTGAATGTGACTGTAGGAGGAAATAATTGAGAGTACTGTGTGAGTAACTATCTGTTAATAACAGCTTGCTTATATTAATAGCATCCTCATTTCTGCTAAATAAAGGAGAAATTCTTCTAATATTGAAAGAGAGTCGCTCCCTGACTTGACACACTACCAGGGAAATGCACTGCATAGTGATATTTGCCTGACTTTTGTTAGCTATGTGAAGAATGCACACGAAAATGTCCTAGCTCAGAACAAACGAAAATTTGAGTTTCAACACAGTGACTAAGCCTATATGAAAGCATATATGCTGAAGGGTCATTAATAAGATTTACCAGAAGGACATATGTGGGTATCAGTCATTATACCCAACATTTCC
Source organism: Acanthiza pusilla (assembly GCA_036630365.1). Lineage (NCBI taxonomy): Eukaryota > Metazoa > Chordata > Aves > Passeriformes > Acanthizidae > Acanthiza > Acanthiza pusilla. Next base: position 14,438,066 of record JAXCHO010000234.1, read on the forward strand.
CAAAGTGCTCAGATTTCTCATAGGCTTCTTTCCCTCATGCAGCACCAACTCTTACATGCTGAACAGGTGGTGAGATTCCCCAGCCATAAAGGGCACCAAAAATCAGTATAAGCGGGCTGAGGAAAACTGAACAGCCCTGGAAATTACAGAGGTCGGCTCCTCCCTGGAGGCACTGACCACTGCTGCACTAACTGGTACATGCTTTCCCATTGTAAGCAAACAGATTTTAAGGCAGCTTGGTTTAAATGCAGGCAAAATTAAATACTTAACATGGGAACAATAGGGTTCTTTGTGGTAGGGAAAAATGTTTTTTCCTCTGAGAGTTGGCAGATTAGCCCCGGTCTATTCTGCTTCTCTTTTGCTCGGAGTGCTTTTCATTATTACTATTTTTTTAATATGCTGTTTCAAAGAACAGTCTGGAATTCAGGGAAAAGCATTACCTACCGCTGTGACACAGGCCTGCCTAGCAGTATGAAATAGGAAAATGCATTTTCCCAGAGTAACCTCTCACTAAAAATTCCAGCTCCTAGGATTTCGGGAGGGGGTGGGGCCTGGGTGGGCTACATGAGCATGTACAAACACAAACACTGCCAGCCTCAAGCTTTTAGTGTTTTTTTGCATAGTTCCCATTCCCATCTTTCAGCTCCTGCCTCAGCAAGATTTTTTTCTTTCATTTTTTAATGTTTCGCTTTCCTTCGCACCCTTCCCCCATACATTGGTTACTCTCTCTTAAGTTCTCTCTTCTGTTATTTCCTAGTAGTCCTTTTCTCCTAAAAAAAGATTTTTTCCTTTCACATTTTTACATCAGACTTTTTCACTGGTGGTTTTTATCTGTTGCTTGTCTCTGGACAGGATTTTGGCATCTTACATTCCTTACCATTGTTGTGCTTTTATGCCTAAGAAATTCTGAAGTTTAAAGTTTAGAGCATGAAGACTTGTTTTACGTTAAAAAAACAGTAAGAACATTCCTTTTAATTGTTTCCAGATGTAGTCTGTAAGACTAAATTTGACAGCATATATTGTGCACCAGCATTGCATAATTTATGTAGTAGTCTGTCATCACTGCTCTGAATGACTGCCAATAACAGAGACCTAGCAAACATCCTGCAGATATTTAATATACGGTTTTTTGGGAACAAAATAATGGTGACAGCAATGGACAGCTATGACAAGCTGAAGATCTACTGCATAATGCACTCATTTATGAAAGTGTTGTTTGCCTGCATTTCTCATATAGCAAGATTTATAATGAAAAATAATAGCTACGTTGTCACTTGGAGAAAGATGACATTGAAGTCTTAAGTTTTAGAGTATTTGGGAGCATCCCAATAACTGCACTCATTTAAGCTACAGAGTATTGTTCATATCCTCACTAGTAATTAATTCTTTATTTGAAGGAGACAAATGCAGCTGTTGATCCCCCCCCAATTTATTTTTCTCATCCTTTTTTTCCACCCTGAGGTATGAATCCAAAAGTTCCAGAGGTTGATTCTATATCCAGCTTTCTCTCTGGGGTACAGGAATAGCAAAATGCAGGAATGAAGTACTTGGATTAAATTTTTTTTATTTAAACCTACATCTGTACAAGTCTCCCAATAAATGATAACTCCACCAGGATTTTTCCAGGTAGTTTTCATCTTTCTGGTGGAAGTTTGATATTCATGGTCCATTCCTTAAGTTTGATTTAATAAAGGCAGCCTAACCTTAACATTAATTTATAGGGGGGGAAGGACAAGAGCCCTCACCAGTAATTAGTGTCACTTCTCCGGACTCACATAGTTCTGCTCACTGTTCCTTTGCCTTCTTGATCTCATTTCATTACCCCTTTCCAGGTAGTCTTCTGTACCTTCAGCATCCTCATGCATCCATCAGCCCAAGCTACTCTTGAATAAACCATCTTCCTTGAGTCCTTCCCTCAATTACCCTTTTAATAAGGAAATCTATAAGCCTACATTACACTCTTAGAAACTGTTACATGACTACAAAAAAAAAAAAAAAAAAAGAAAGAAAAAAGAAAAAAGAAAAAGAAAAAAAAAAAGGCAAGGGTAAGGTAAGGAACAAAAATCCTGCAACACCAAATCCTGATGCCAACCAGACAAAGCCATCCCTCAGATCCCTCAGGCACTTCTCCCTGAGTCCTGATCTTAATGCCCTCAACTGCAGTTCAAAAAAACTGAGTTCAATAGCAATTTAGGACTTCAGCCAAAATTCAGCACAAGAGTAAAATAATACTAGTCATTCAGGCTGGAGCTGGAAACCCAAAACAAATGGCAACCCAGCCACCTCTGTGAGTGCCACCACATTAAGACACTGACTGCATCAACTGTGCTGCTACTTGGCCACTGGGGACTAGGCAGCTGTGCCTGGATTACTGCTGAAACAAGCATTTAGAAGCTGTGAGATTCATTAAGAGATTGTTTGTGTAAAATAAAAAAGAAAAACAAAATGAAAAACCCCTCCTGTAATATTCAAGATTCTTAGCTGTAGCAAAGAACAAACCAGGATTAGGCTGGTTTTTTTTTGATTGCCTCTTTCTTTAGTCCCCTAATTCAGGGTGTCTATAGGTCTATTTAATTTTCTCTGCAGAAAAGATAAAGAAATACAAGAGAAGGCCTTGCTCAAACGCACAAATGGTGCAGTGGAATTCTGTGATATATGAGTAACATTTTTGCAGTTATTTGGAAAGAAACAAGTGTCCCATTAGAATTTAAAAATCACTTATGGGAGAAACTGAGCACCTGGGCCTTGAAGGGGCTGAGCGAGTCCATCTGAAGAGCTGCAGCTCTGCAGTGCCCTGATCTGAGCTGTGCTGGCACAGACTGAGGGGACAGTGAGGGCTGAGTGCCTCCTGTCCCTCACTAATGATGGCCACAGTCAGGCCTCATCCTCACTCAGGGGGATCTGGGGGTTTACAGACCATGCCACTTCACTGTTTCACACAGTGTGGGTGTAGTTGCAGACTTGGCAGAGCTTTTTGCCCTGTCCTTGGGCATCTCCAAGCTATAAAACCCTCCTGGGCTCAGGGCGGCCCTGCAGGCCGCACACCGCAGGCCGAGCAGGCAGCGGCCCAACAAACTGCAAATGGTCAGAAACGCATGGACAGATCTATCCAGACAATGCCTGCCTTAGTTTGTGCCATTGCCTGCTTCCAAAGCAGCTGTCCCGTGTGAGTATTCCCTGGGTGTTTTGATGTGTAAACGCTATCTGATGAGTTCTTGCTGTAAATCCCATGGCAAAGCAGCCGAGTTTCCTCCATGCTGGTCACCACAGCAGCGTCAGGGAGGACATGACACTCTTGCCCCTGAATACGTATTTTCTGAGTTAAAGCTGGTTCTGTGGGAGCTCTGGAAATGCTCTGGGTCTGCTGCGGCTTCAGTCTAGTTCACTCCAATAGCCTGCACTGAAGTATGTCACTTGATGTAGGTTAAAACTGGCCAGCCAGAGATGTGATATTTGTCTCGAAAGATTATTTCACCAGTACATTAGTTTAAACAATGTGAGGTTTTATCAAAACACTTGCTCTAGCAAGTAATTTTATAACCATTTTCCTGATGTGCTGGAACCCTCCCACTTCCAGCAGGCTCTCCCAGTATAGCAGCACTGGGCACAACTCTGCCAGTACCATGACAGACAGGCTTTGAGATCTTCAGTCCCTTAACCACATGTAATATATTAATAATTCCAACATTTAAACGCAGCCTGGTCAGCATAAACAGCATTGTCACTTGCAGCATTTTACTTACGTAGTGCACAAATGTAGAAGTATTACTAAAGACTTGGTTTAAGGCTAACATTATAAACAAATATTAATTACATGCAAATATTTTTTAACGTTAATTTTTTTATTCCCAGTCTGTTTCCTTTGGCTTGTGAAGGTATTTACTACACAACTTGCAGGGCTTTCTTTTTTAGTGCCAGTGTGCCATGCCTACCCTGACCTATAACAGCAAAGGACTGCTGTTAGGTTTGAATTCAATTAATATTTTGTGGGTTTTTAAAAAAAACACAATTACAAATCTATACCAGTTTGGCAAAAGCCTTGAACAATGTATACAACACAAAGTAAGTGTCTGTTTAAGATTTAACAGTAGTTGTTTAGAATTCAATTAATGTTTAATTGGCAGTATTTGAACAAATAAACAGCTCCCATGGCTTTCATGAGTAAGTTTCTTTGCAGGGGTTAAAGTTCTTGGTGTATTTCCAGGCTGCAGTTCTGGTACTTTGAATTTTCTTACATTAAATCACTGAAGACTGAATACCCACTCTGTGGTATTTTCCCTACTCATGTTAATGACATAATTTCCCGGTTTCCAATATTAATAATTATCTCAAATTCTTTTCAAAATAAAGCAGTAGAAATGCACTATTTAATTCCACATGAACTCTCACAAATATCTATTAGAAAAGAACTCAGTTTTATTACATCACAGAGGTGTTATCATGGAAATAACTTACTCTCAAATACAGCTACTTTTGTGGTGGGGTTTCTACAATTAGTAGTTTCATTTCACTACACTAAAATCTAAATGACAGAATTAGTTTTCCTCATAGCTTAGGCAATCTTTCCATTATTGCAGGCAGAAAGGTTAATTTTAATTTTTTTAAATTCCAAGTTAAAGTTTTAGCAACATGTTAACTGCTTGTACAGCATAACTAAGCCAGAGTTTCCTATAGTGTTTACAAAGATAGAAATCCCATGCTGAACTACCTGAACACTCACCAACATTCAAACAAGCAAGGTTATTTATGCAACACAGAGATCTGATTAGATAAGAGATATGTAAAGACAAGGAAATACTTGTAGTTACATAAAGCTGCTGCCTGAAACAATCCATTTCACCTGTAACACTGTAATGTCAGCACTGAATACTGTGGGGAAAGATGCAAGTTTTACATTGCTTTGCATATTTTCAACATCAGCCCATAGTTACTAAACAACTTGGCTTCAGTAATTTGTCACCTGTCCCGCTCCTGCAGGTGAATCAACCATTTTAAGCCAAGGTGTGGTGGTTGGTACGAGCTGTGCACATCACCTGGGCAGGTTACCTGTGCCAGCACGCTGACCTCCAGCTGCTCAGGCTACAGTCAGCACAACCCTTCTGTGCCCCAGCTCCACAGGAAAGGCATTTCCTTTAAAAACTAACACAGCTAATCTTTTTCTGCGATTGGGACGACCATCCCTGGTAATAATAATGCCCACACAACCTGCCTTGGCCAACCTTTCATGAAAAACTCTTTTTTAATGGTGATTTGCAGATACAGCTGTACGCACCTCACCTGAATCAGACCTTCTTCCATCGGTGTGTGCAGAGAGAGCCCCGGGCCGGGGCTGGGACAGCGCAGGACGATGCTCGTTTGCCCTCCAAAGTCAGGAGGCTGCTGCAGCAGCAGAAGCGATCCCGGAGTTTGAGGATGGTACGGCACTGCCACCCTCTGCAGGAACAAAGAACCGTCCTCAACACAAACCTCCTTCCAAAGGAGAAGGATCAGATGAAATTGAATTTGCTTTCAGTGAGTAATAACCCCATCTCCCATCCCCTATGAGTGCCACTGCCATGGACAGGATTTTTCTTAGGAAGTGAAAACGTGAGGTACTTGCACCAGGGAAGTTTGCCATGCTCTCCTCGGGCTCCTCCCGAATGTGGGAAGACAAATAGGTACGGCGGAACTGATGAGCAGCTACAGCAGTAAGGAGTCTGAACTACTAACAAACAGCTTTGATATGCCTTATTCATAGATACACAGTGATTGAAAATAAGTCAAAACTGATCGATTCTTCTTTTCCGACTTTCTAAACATATGGAAACACATACATCCAACAAAACCAATTTTGGTTAGTATATATTTGATATTAGAATATTGCACTAAATGTTCTGACAAAATAGACACTCCAGGAGTCCTTATCATCTATGCTTTAAGTATTACAGATAATCTTACTTTTCAGATAACACTCAAACATGTTATAATTATTCATCTTGGAATCAACTGTTGTTTCACATTCACTTAAGTATGTGCCAACATCTGTAAAGATCAAACCCTGCAATTTCAGAAGTGTTAAGTAATATCTTCCGCTCATTTCAAGCCCAGAGCCTTTTTTCTCCCCTGCAGTTCTATTTCTCTAATCAATTATTATATTTCAGGACACAAAACAGTGTCTGTACAGACTTGGTTTTCTGTGCCCACTTATGCCTGCTTTGCTCTGTAATTAACATTAGAGACTCTTCAGTCAGACATTGACACTGCTACATATCTGCCTAAGAGGTGCAATCTATGAATAAGTGTGTGTGATATCCACTTTTTTTGGTGTGAACTCACATTTTTCTTTTCAGATTTCTGTCTTACAAGTTTTTCAGAAAAATAATAGCCAGGAAGAAAATGGGCAGAACAGAGTAAACTAGAGTTGCACCTTGGGCTAACCCCCCTTAATTTCATGCTGGTGTTATACTCTAAACCTAAAATATATTAATATGCTGTAAGTGGTTTTCTTCTTACAGCTTGCTATTTTATGTGATGGCAGTGGGTGAACTAATTTAAATAATTTTTATTTACAGAAAGCAGACAGTATTCCATATTCACCTCCTCAAAATTTCAATTTTCTAGGCTCACAGCTACCCAATTTTTTTAGTTGATACCTATTTTAATAACTAAGCCATAGACGAACATCTTTTGCAGAACTGTTTTACTAAAATTCAAAAAGTTACCCTTCTCTTAAATTCTAGCTGTACAAAAGTGTGATGGCTTTCTCTTTGTTTGCATTTTTAATAAAATTCCTGAAAACTTCTTTTACTTCAGAGATAAACCTAATGCACTTTTGCTATTAAAGTTATCACACTTAATTCTAGACATTGTGCACACATACTGCTGCCATTACAGAGCTGACAAAACCTTAACTCTTATTTCACTGCTGAAATTTAATATTTCTGCAGCTTTGAATTTGTTTTCAATCTACGTGCTTAAGGAAATAAAGTTATCTATTTGCCGATATCTCTTAGCTCCCACCTAATTTTCTTGAGGCACTGGTGAATTCATTAATTTGCCTCAAATATATTGAATTAGCCAAATTTTCATGCAAAGAAACATAGAAAGAGAGCATATGTTTTAGTGTAGATCAGATGAACTACATTTGCCCCAAAGGCAGAATCCTGAATCTTCTCTGGCTCTTAAATAGTTGATAGCTGATGATATTTCAGTCACAGGAAAAAGCATCAGCCCAGATATCCTTTTCAATAGCAGAGATTATAGTCATGGGCCAATATAGGAACTATGTTCTCACAATCCTGTTCCTCATAAGCTAAATATTAGAGGCAATTCTTATTTTCCATCCCAGAGCCAAGGGCAGAACGTTTTGCCAACTACATTGGATTTCCAGGCTTCTTCTTCAATGCAGGGCCGTAGAATTCTTCTGGCCTGATAATTAAATTGAAAAATTACTATATACAGCTTTATTACTCTGCTTGATCATAAAGTGACACAAATCAGACCAAGAGATTAATAATTGCATAACTTCAAGTATTAAAGTATGGTTTCTAATCTAAATATCAAGACTTCAGTATAAAGAACAGGAGAGAAGAATGTAGGGCAGTATCAGTGCTATAAGAACAAGAAAATCAAAATAAGGAAAATTAGCATTTGGAATACTCTAAACATTTGCACACACTTTAGAAAACCAATAGGTTTATGAGGCTCTCAGCCTCAGAATGTCACATCCCAAGGACCATTTGAACAAAATTCTTTGTTGAGTTCATTAAAAGAGACATTGAAGATAATTCATTCCCATTTCATCCATTACTGTGTGATTTTGAATCAATGTGGCATTTAAGACCACTGTAGATGTTGACTTGCATTAACTTTTACTAGGAGATTTTCATGTCATGTATATCTATAACTTCTTGAACTGCCTTTGGCATTCTCTGTTCTCAGATTTATTTTTTCTTCTAGTTTAAATAGATCAGAAAGATTATATTATATCTTTTGAATTAAAACAACTCCCCATGCCCTCCTGAGGAAAATTAGAAATGATTTGAGCATTACCGCACACTTCTCACATGGTCTTTTTGCAATTTAAAACTTTTTAGCCCCCAGAATAATGTAGATAACAGGTTTTCTGTAAAATAAGGTCTGGTCTTGCACAGATTAGAATTTTACTTCTGACTTCAATAGGATCATGAGAAAATCTTTTTCATGACCCACACTGGAGATAGGTTAAGGTATGATAGCTTTCTCTCAGCCTCTTGTGTAATTTCTAGAACATGGATATTTAGGCTTGAGTCTGGAAACCTAGTTCAATATTCTGTATTTATTTCATTCTCCTGCCAGTTAGCTCTGTAATCTGCTATTCCAAAGTCAAAATCACAGGCATTGAGACACACGACCTCCACCCATTACACAAGAGTGAGCCTGAGGAGGGCCAGAATATCATGATACCGATTTCTTTATAGGGATCTGAGATTTTTGCCATTTTGCCACTGTGTTTCTCTAGCCCTGCCTGGACTATATCCTGCTGCTTACTGCCAAGTACAGGAGGCCTTTAATGCTGAGTAGATTGCTTGTGTCCTCCAAAGGACTGCTGAGGCAGCCACCAGAAAATACACATAATTAACTTCACCCAGATACTTCCAATTTCCCCCTTGTAATACTCCCAGAAAAGACCATTTAGCTTATATTGAGTGTGTAGTTACTCAGAGTAAAAATTATTTATTTTTCTGTAAATCTTTGCTCCAAATATGACAGCCTTACAAAGAGGTATTTCCCATCAAAAATTAATGTTTTCATCACGTAGTTAGAATAAGCTTGTAGAAAGTTTAACTTTATCAGCTTATGGTGTAAATACTTATGGGTTAATATTTCTACATAATGAGGTTTATGCACAGTATATTCATAAAACAGACAGAAGTGGATATTACATTTTAATTGGATAAATTTAAGACATCTTAATTTAAGTGGCATGTAAGACTTATCCCTTGCTATTATTTTCCTTGCATAATTTTACAGTAAGTGAAAGCCTGAAAAATGCCTGTTAGAAATACTTTCTCCATGCTTGCACCTAAATTTAAAAGAAATATTGGCAAATTTTAGGGGTTTTTTCAGTTTATAAGTAGCTGGTAAGCTTTAACAAATAGCACTACTACTACTACTGAAGCCCACGTTTAGAACAAGTAGGAGTTGGATTGTGGGGTAGTGCACAGCCAATTACAGAAACAGATTTTGTCTTGATTTCTTCAGTCAGCTTTGAAAACTGTTAAGAGTACATTAATTGCAGAAACTCTTTTGCATAGAAAATGTAGTGTTTAAAATAAAAGGAAGAAGCAAAATAAACTATTTCCTTTTACAAACAAAATAGATTTGTTTGTTTTATAACATCTCTCTAAGCTTTGGCTCTCCAATGTCATGTCATATACTGTTAGAGAAAAAAACAGAACAAACCAAACCATAAACAGATATAGCCATGTGGTACACATTCGTAGTACAACACAATTCCATTTGGGCTGGAAAAATCATCTTTTCTATCAAAGCAGAGTTTTAGTATTATGTCAAAAATTATTTTAGTCTTGCTCAGATCACATGGCAGGTAGGGCTTAAGAAAGAAAACTGCATTACAGTGCAGCTGTAAGAATTAATATAGCACAGAGCTGATGATGAAAAGATGATCATTACATTCATGAGCACTGGTGGCATCTTCAGGCAAACTCAACATGGACAGGAGAAAGAGGCACTTTTCCAAGACCCACTTCTTTCCTGAGGAAATGTGGGAAAGGTCCAGTTGCCATGCCAGCTTCTCTTTGAGGAAAACAAGTCAAGCTTCTCCCAGCATTTCAGGTTTCTCTAGGACTACACGACAGCACTCAAATTTGTTTGGCTGGACAGTTAGAGGGACCTCAGTGCCTCACAGCTTTTCCTGGTCCTGCTTAGAGCTGGGGCTTGCTAACTATACCCATTGTATTTTTCTTACCCCATGTAATACCCACATGTGATACTCTCTCAACACAGTGCTGATGTGGCTATGGGCATTGTCCAAACTGCTTCTTGGTGTCTCAGTAGCTCACTTGTTGAAGGTTTTTTTATTGATAGCTGAACGTGGTGAAAAGTAAGCATTTAGGTCAGTAAAAAAACCAAACCCAAATCCTATCAAACCATGTTTTCTTAAACAGCGGGAGACATCCTAGCCATAGGCTTACACATTTTCACTGTTGTACTGAAAATAAACTGGAAAACTGTATATGGTGCAGGACTAGCACAAGCCTGCCTGTTCTTGACAGACTCAGTTAATCCACCTGGCCTTTCAGACATTGACAGCACCATGCAAAGAAAATCAATTACCCGAGATAATCAAATCCACCGTCTTCATCTCTCATTCATTTAATCTAATTCTTGAGTATTGACATTATTCTGGGCATAATGGGAACAAAAGTGCTTCATTAAAGGCAGCACCTGGGCATATTCAATAGTGTAGCAAGAGCTAACAAAGCTCTGACAAGTGCAACCATGCTGTTATGAATCAACTGACAAGTGATACAGCCAAAAATATGTGTTTCTCAAAACAACCTCTAAAGAAACAGTGGTTTGGGATGAAGGTGCCTTCATCCTGAATGAAGTGCTTTGTCGCCACAGGGGAAGACAAAGGTTAGCAGTGCCTTGAGCACAGTCTCAGCTGAAGGTGTTCAGGTAAAAGGTGCAGCCTGGCTGCTCTAACAGAGATTCTTGAGATAACAGAGCCAGAGTGCTCAGATTGAGGTAGGGTAGGAGGCCCCAATTTCGACAAGAGTATGACTTGATTTTGGCATGAATAAACCTACAAGGTGTCAGATGAACGTTAAAATAATTCATTAAGTTTCAGTTACTTCAGTGGAAAGAGCAGCAAGTAGTGAAATAAAAAAGGAAGTTCACTTGGCAAGTAAAGGCTTATGAAGAGGTGAAAAAAATTTCGATCCAAGATGGGTCTAAAACAAAATAAAAACATCAAATACTTGATACAAAATGATTATGTTTTATGTGTGACTTGCTACAGGTAATATGCAAAGAGTTTGCCATGTGACTGGGCAACAAGATGCAACAAGGAAAGGCATGAACCTTAACTTTGAGCCATTTTATATGCTCATTATTTTCCACTCAAATAATCTGTAAGAGCTGCAGAGTATGTAGCCCCCAGGTCACTGAGTATTATTATAATAATTTAAAATGCAACTATTCATTCCATACAAGAATGTAGACTTCCATGGACAAACACTTCTATTAGAAAGTAGACCTTGTATTAGGATGCTAATTGATTCATCCTCTCCTTTACCCATAATTTATAGTAATCAGAAAACTTTATTTCCTAAAGAATTCTAAAGGTGGAACACATTTTATGGTGTTATTTTAATTCTTTCCATTACACCCACTGGACCACAGAATAATGAAACAGAATTGTTATAGTAATTTTAAACCAATACTCTACTATTGGTGGATTTTGACAGTCCTAAACATTAGTATTACCTGTTACCTCATTAAAATGGCAAAATATAAATCAATACTATAGATCACTGGGTATTTTCTCACTCTGCCTTTTGCTTAGAAACAAATTGTATTATTTGGCCTAATTTTCAGGTCCTTGATCAATACTGCATTTATTCAGTACTCATTTGGTCAGTATTCCAAGCATTTTCTATTACTTTAATATATCCAAAATAATATCCAGTAAGTGTCAATGTAATCAAGTTAAAAATGCGGACATTTTGATTTATGATGCACCCCATTCTGTGTGTCAGTACTTATGTGGTAATGCTAATGTTGGCTTATTTATATGGGTTATGAGTTATTGGACATGCAATTCAAACATTAAAAAAAAAAAATCTCACAGCCAGACTGCTGATCGGAATTTAAGGTACCTCAAGGAATCCCTGGAATACCAAAAGCTCAATGTGTTTTTATTATTCTTGGCATTACAGCTATGGAAAGCCATTAGAGATTACAATGTTGTTTAATCAGTGCTGCGAATGTTACAGCCACCCTCTGAGGTTGCAAACTGTAAGGAAAATCTAAAAAACCCAACTTACCCAACATGGGCTCCAATACAGATGCAGAGGACTGAGCGCACAGAGGAGTTAAATGATTTCTTACTGTGGGCATCTAGATTTTTGTGTCCAAGGATTCTTTTCTGCAAGCTGTTCTCTAAAACAATTTCATTACTCTTTACCAGCCCAAGGATGGAGTCAGCTGATTTTCCCAGTTGATGAATGGCTCTATTCAAAGACTTAAGCTTTGGGTTAATAACTGAGCCGTCCCTTTGGGGAGTAGCTTGAGGGCAGGAGGGTGGGTTTGGTGCCTCAGAGGTCCCACTGCTACAGGGAGCACGAAGGGGACAACGGCTTCCAGGAGCTGACAGGGCAGGTTTGTGCATGGGGACAGACTCACGTCAGCTGATACTAAACTAGAACACTTCTTGCTGAGGCTGCAACAGCCCCAGCAGAAAATTAATCAACAGAGAACCAGAAGCACTCTGAAGGACTGGTATAAGATTTACAATAAACCAGCATAAGTTTTAGTTTTATATTAATAGGTTTTGCTGACAGCCTTACTGTTACAGGCCACAGCCACTGATTTTAGTGTTGCCATTTACTTGCTTGTCTCCAGCAGTCACAACCCAGGTGTTGCTTCAGGGGATCTGGACTCCCAGTGACCACTGCTGCTCAGGGCTCTGGTGTGAAGAGAATGTGCCCAGCCCCAGGCTTTCAAATGCATCACAGTTGCCTTAGAGCCTTGAAATGCAGACAGGTGCTGAAAACTAATATTTTAAAGTGAGAATTTAGTGTTCTCCAGTTGGGCACTGTGAACTGAAACAGTCAACAGTACATTGATGCTTTGAGTTTTCAAACAGAGTATTTTCATTCTGTTTAAATTATGACTTGCAATTAGTGAGGACTTAAAATAGGTTTTTAAGAAGGAGGTAGAAAGAGATCCATAGAAATCTGAGGATTTCTGATCCTGTGCATTAGACATAACCTGTGCTTGGTGCTCTACTGGGAATAACAATCAGCATTGTTTCTATGCCAGCTGCTTACAGAATCGTCTTTCAAGCTGTTTTCTCAGTTCTAATGCTACGAAAGGCCTCATGAGACCAAACTTGCTGATTCTCCCACTTACAGCTGTTCTGCAACAGAAACAGGCAGGGATTTTTTTTCCACTGGGTTTCAAGCTTCTTTCTGCTTGACCGATGAATGAAAGATAAACACTACATACTTCATGCAGTTAGACAGACTGTTCAAATGAGATGTGGGGGAACTATCCCAGAGCAGGAACACTCAGCACATGTTCTTGACTTACAATTGGATCAACATTCAACATGTGCAGGAAAGAATGGTTTTTACATTAATTTCTCCCGCCTACAGATGCAGTAACAAATAAGAGCTTTAGCAATGACAACAGAAAGGCAAACAACAGTAGACAAATCAGCTCAATTTTTTGCCATGTAGAGATGTGTTTTTCCTCTCCTAGTCTGGGCCTTAGATCTTCCCATGTTCTGTAACCTGGGGGAGCTTCCAGTGTAGTCACAGCACGTACATGATATTGAAATAGCCTCTTAGGACAACATGTCAGTAACTAGCTTTAAGAGAAAGTTAAGAAAAAGGACAAGGTTTTAAACGAAAAGGAGGTAGATTCAGACTAGATAAAGAAGATATTTTTATGGCAGTGGTGAACCACTGGCACAGGTTTGCCCAGAGAGGTGGTGGATAGCCTGTCCTGGGAAGTGTTCAAGGCTGGGCTGGATGAGGCTCTGAGCCATCTGATATAGAAGATGATGTCCCTGTCCAGGGCAGGGGGGTTGGACTTGATGACCTTTAAAGGTGCCTTCCAACCAAAACAGTTCTATAATTCTGTGAAAAAGCAAACAATGTATACTTACTTCTGACATGAACTGAGACAAGCATGTTCTAGGAAGCAAAATCTGAGGGTTTTTACTGATAGAAGACACAGGATTGAAACCTCTCAGCCTTTGCCTTCCTCAACAGTTATCAAGTCTTAAATCCCAAAAAACAGCACCAGGAATTGAAACTGAAATAGTCAAAATCATCTTCTTTCCCTTCCTTCACACCTTGGACCAGTAATACCACATTTTACTACTGATGACAGCATCAGGGAGGGTTTGGTGTGTTTCTGTGTGTCCCCCCCCCAATCCACAATATTCTAGCTACAGGAAATTATTTCTGACAGCAGATCTTAAATTCTGTCAGAAGTTGTTTTTCCTAACGCAGTATTGTTGGTAATCACATTGCCTAAGTGGTTTCCTTTGTCTTAAATTTTGTGGCATGGTGTTTCCCCAGAGAAAGTGGTACTTTCTGAAATCTGCCAACAGCTCCTGAAGTGCGAGGTCAGACAGGAAAGCAACATCTGCAAAACGAACACTTTTCACTTCTGGAAAGGCTCGAACAATGTTACCTAAAGGCACCCAGAACATTTCCACATCAAACAGAGAGAAAGGGTGGAAGTTTCTACCCTTGGCAGCTGAGATCTGACAACTTCAAGAAGGAAAACCGAGGCAATCAGCAGGAAGTTTCATGCAAGCTCTGTTATGGAGGCATGGCAGAAAAGAAGCCACGGGAAGTGCTGCCCTGACTTTCGTCTGCCAGGGATCCCAGGCCACTTCTGTGTCGAGCATCCTTTCCCCCGATCGCACTAGAAACTGAAAAGGGGTGTACGCGAGCTCAGGCAAAGGAGGAGTGGCAACTCCTGGAAAGGGCAACGCTTGGAGGCTCCTGCGGGGGCTTGAGCGAGCAACAACAGGGGGGACATGTCTCTCTCTCTCCCTGTGCCGCCCACGCCCGGCCGGGGGCGGGCTCGAACCCGCGGCGCGGCGGGCGCAGAGCTCGGCTGGCTGCCAGGCTGCTCGGAGCCTCCTCCGCCCGCCCGCGGCTCCAGGTAAGGCGCGCCCGCCCGGCAACGCGGCTCCCTCCGCCGGAGCGGGCCCTGCCCGCGCCCCCCTCCCTTCCCAGCCCTCCTGCTCCGCTCTGCTCTCTCTTTAAAATTTTTAAAAATATTAGTGTTTCCTCCCTGAGGTATCCTTATTCTGCTGGATTAAAATAGGGCAAATTTCAATTACTAAGCCAAATCGAAGATGTGAGTATCCCTCCTGCAAAAGGCTGCAGAGCCTTGCTTTTAAAAGCAGTGAGTGGCACATGGAGAAACTTCTCCAAGAAGGAGAATGTAAGAGCCAGCTCCCATTTCCACACCCTCCCTCCCCAATTCCCTATCAAATGTGCATCTCACCTCAAGTGATTACATAGATGACAATGTGCTAGTACTTAAAAAGGTGTACAAAATTTAAGGTAGGTCACGTTGATTAAACCTGTTGTTGAGCACTGAGTAATGAAGAAAGGAAATATTTGACTTTAATGAAAGCATTTTATTTCCCTAGGAGGCTTTTTTCTAATTATTAAAAAAAAAATCTAATTCCTCTATACACAATTTCAATGTCCGTTCAAACTTTATACACAGTGTTCTTAAAGGCTGCTCTCCATCATGAACCACTCCAGGAAATTCTAATGACGTATCATAGAATAAAGCTAAAGCATTTTGTGCTTAAGGAAAGAGAAGAGCCTGCAACAGACACACACTTACAGAGTTCACTGATCTTCCCATGTGGTAACAGTGGGAAAAATCTGAAAAACATATTTTATTGGAAAAATGCCTCTTGCTTTCAAAGCTCCTCTTGATTTCCTCTTAGACCAAATTGCTGATGACTTTGAGCTCAGCACCACATCTCAGTTGGAATAACTCCTCTGACTTCAGCCTCAGTGGGTACAAAAGCTTACAGCTGAGCCCAGGACACTCAGCTTGGACAACATTCACACTTTCATATGGTTGTACAATTAAAAGCATTTTTTCCTGTGATTGTAATTTGCTATAATATGTAATTCTACCGAGTAATTTTAATTATATTGATTTGTACCAGATAATTTCAAATACAAAAGCTTCCTAGATTTAAAAAAAACTTGAACTGCTTTGGAAACCGATTTTCTCCTTCCCAGTGTTTCATCCTGTTGCACTGCTCAGAATGGTTAGTCTGTAAATCTCCTGGTTACAGGACACTTAACCAATTCACCAGGAAATTTGAGTCTATGACCTTGGACTCAAACTGAGAAGTAGATATCTGGTGACTAAGAAAAATAAGATTTTCCCTGGAAGGTTTCAGACATGCATAACAATAGTCAAACCCAGAAAAGTCTGTGGTTCAAATTTATATCTTGGATGGGAAAAAAGGGCATCTCTGGGGTATTCCCTCCCTTTTTCCCCTTTGTCCCCAAACTAACAAGAATTTACAGATGGAAACAAAATTAATTGTAGACCAAGGGGCTCTTTCTCTGTCATAGATCTCAAAGGCACATTGCAAAATATCCAATGAAGAGAGAAGATGAGTATGACTGACCCTGATCTGCTACTGCAGGTCTCTTGTTTTCCCCTCAGAGCCTCAAATGTGTGTTCAGTGACAGAGTGAGATGAGCCTCATTCTACAAGGCCAGAGGCTGCATGGAGGGAAGCTGCAGGAGCATTAGTTGGGTCCTGGATGGTTTCTAAAATGTGAGAATGCTTGTCCAAAGCTCACAGTCATCAGGGTTTATGTGGGGAGACTCTCCTCCAGGTTAAGGGCTAGAAGATTCTAGATCTGCTAACTTTCATAAGGATCAGTAATTTAAACTGGCACAAGAAAAGCATGATTTCATTTGTCTTTTCAAATCAAGTTGTTATTTTCTTAATCAAAACCAGCATATACTGTCCAATTTTCTGGATTCTCAGCTATTTATATTAATCATATCTAGTGTGATAGTGCCTAAACAAAATCATATCTAGTGTGATAGTGTCCAACTTTCTGGATTCTCAGTTATTTATATTAATCATATCTAGTGTTATTGTGCCCAAACAAAACTGTCTCCATTTTGCTATGGGCCATAAGCCCACATTATCCTGGTGTGTGTAAGTAGTGAAGGTATCAATGCTGCAGTAGCACCAGATCTGCCTTCAGCCCACACTTGTGGGTGTCCTACAGAAACCTGGTGCCCTGCAGTGCTCACCCAGGCAGCTGTCAGGGCTCAGAGGGTCCATGGGAGCCACCCAAGCCACCAGTGTTTGCCACATTTCAGCTGTTTGCCCCTTCCGCAGTCAAAACCTTAGCAGAGGTGCCTTGGAGGTTCCATTCATCATTTGCAGCCTCTGAGGGTTACCTCCCTCTAACCCAACTCAAACACATTAATTCATTAAATTGCATGGAAACTGAGCCCTCTCTGCCCTGTTGAAGCCACATGGGTGGGCTGTGAATTGTGACTGCAAAACTGGTGTGGCAGTGGGCAATCCCTGGTTGTCTGTGGGACTGGGTGTGGGGAGGACCTTGAAGTGTTGACAAACACCTTAAGAAGACAGTAAAGGTCTCAGCTTTGAGAGATCTGCAATTTTGGTACAAGGGGCTTCAAACATTTGCAGATTTATGTAGAGATGCAGGTGCCCAGTAAGAGCTGTGATGCACGGAGCAAAAGATTTGGAAAAGGCTATATGCACATAAAAACAACCATTATTAACCCTACAAACTTCTGATTTGTTTGGATAATTCCAAATGGCAGCAATCGTCAACATTGAATCACACATCACTAATATGCTAAACTTTCGGGTGTCAGCTATCTAAAATAATATTTAGGAACAAGGTGGGGACAATTTAATACTCTGCCTTTTTAAACTAGAAAATATCCTGTAGGACACATTTTCTGTAGATTTCTCAATAGATACAAGCAGAGCTTGTAATGAGCACTGCATTTAAGCAGTCACTTGAACATATTAATTTCTTAAAACCTATTCTGCGAATGCTTATTACTATATCCATTTCTGCACATGGTAGAAACCTTTCAGTTCAGTGTTATGCTGGTTGGAAGCAGGACATCTGACACTTGCTCCATGAAGGTAACTCCTAGAATTGTACTGGCATCTTAAGCACCCAGTTGTTATAAATCTGAAATTAATTTTCCAGGAAGACTGTATAATCCCAACAGCACGTTTGCCCAGTTATTTCCCAGCTAATCCACAATATGTACTGTATTTAAAATGCACTGAGTGAAAACAACAACAGATAAACATATAAAGTAATCCTATCATAGGTTATATAACTTACTCTAAGGCTTTGATGTTCATGAAATTTATAATACAGGGAACTTGGTGAGAAAGAAAGACCTCAATCCAGGGCACCAAATGTCTCTCATATACTTAATTATGTAAGTATTAGCAGCACACTGCTAATCCTTACTCCTTTTGTGGTTAAAAGTGCTGATACTAAAAAAAAATTTGAAAGGCTGCAACAATAGATTTGACTTCGATTCTGACCTTTCAGCCTATTTTGAGGACAGTGATTTTACATGTTAACTTGCACATTATTTGGGACATAGAAGTAAATCTCTGAGTTGTTGCTGAGACATCCTGAAATCATGCTATGTTCTTTTTTTGAAAAATAAATATGTTTGTCATACTGATTTGTGTGGGATAATTTTAAAGACTCTCATGTAATGCCTATACCTATATAAACAATTTCTAATTATGAAGTTTCAATTACAGCTCATTTTGCTATGCCAGAGTAGCAGTTTTCATTTCTGGTGTATCTTAAATTAATTCTACTTTTATAACAGTATGACCTTGTGCTCTTGAACAGTCTCTTTGAAAAAAACCAAACCAAAAACACTTCAGAACACAGAACTTGAGAAGATGCTTTCAGATTGGAGCAACTTCCCAAGTTTTTCATTGAGAAAATGCCACTTTTATTACCTGGCACGCGTGTATTGATCAGAAGATCAGAGGATAACTGGAATCCAGGGTGTCAATTTGAACTATTACCAGATACAGCAGCAGCAGCAGAGACCTAAGACCCTTCAATTGCTGACATAACCCTGTCATAACAGATGGCCCCTGCACTGCCTGTCTGCAGAGAAAACATGACAAGACAGCTCCTTTCTATGGACCAAGTAAATCTAACTTTGATTACTTGCCCAGGGAGACTTGCATGGTTTATGCTAGGCAAGATCAGATGTGCCTAGGGTTTAGAAACAAGCTGGCTGGTGTGCCAAAAGCCAGTTTGTCAGCCAAATAAGAGGGTGCCCATTATAATAGGATGCAGACACATACATTTGTCCACTTTCATCAGTCAATTCCCCAGCTGGACCTGGAGTTTTGCTGCCACTGGGCTTTATTCCTTCTTTTTAATTTGCCCCATTACAAAAAGCCCTCTTGATACTTTCCACTCAAGCTGCACTCTCTGCAGTATTAATCTTCACATGAAAAAATGTTTGAATGCATGAAAACTTTGCATTTCTTTCTTTTTTATGACCTCTACATTTCAGAAAGTCTTAGGAAATACCACAAAACTGCATCTATTATAGACAGGCATTGAGATTAACCCAAAGAGAGAGATCATTATTCCACAAAGTACTTTCTGTCAGTGACTACTGTCAGTCTGTTGAATGCAGCTGACTTTTCCAAGCTGTGGTGGTTTTGGCTGAAGTAGCGTAAATTTTCTTCACAGTGGCTACTATGGAGAAGTGTTTTGGATTTGTGCTGCAAACACAAGTGTTGATATTTCAGGGATGGTTTAGTTATTGCTGAGCAGGGCTTGCAGAGAGCCCAGGCCTTTTGTGCTTCTTGTACCACACCAGCAGTGGGGAGGCTGGGGGTGCAAAAGGAACTGGGAGGGGACACAGCTGGGACAGCTGACCCCAACTGCCCCGAGGGGTAAATCCCCTCTGCTTCCAAATCTTGCAACTGCCTTCCATGTACCCACGCCCTCTCTTCCCCAGAGTCCTTAGTATTTCCAGCTTTCCACCGTTTCCCTCCAATTGGTTAATTTTGATCTAACAAAGAGAGGATGAATTAAAGAAGAGATAAGCTCACTGGTTAATTTGCAGTTGGAGTGGACAACGCAAGCAGAGAACCCAGAGCAGGGGAGGCAGCTGTACTTCTCTGGCACTCTGAGTGAATCCCTCCTGAGTTTCCAGCTGCCTTTCAGTCAAGCACTTAAAGGCACTGTCATTCAACAGTTTGGATGTGGAAGTAAAATGCAACTGTAATGCTAATTCAGTTTATATTCTAAAACCCGCCATCTGTTTTTTATTTTAAGACAATTCTACACAGTTTTAGATGCCTGCAGTAGCAGCCATGGGAATTCAGGCATATGGCCACTACCATATGACAAAGTGTATTATCTAATAATTTTTAGTCTTTCCCATGCATCCACTTGTGCATAAGGTACTTCAACAAAATAGGCATCTCATCCTTTGATTCATTCACACGAAATTCACTTCCAGTGAAATCTTTGGATATTGCTACTGCCTCTGCCAGCTGTCTGCCTCACCCCATTTCAGCCTCAAAGGTTTGTGAAATTTGCATAATTCACTTTTCCTGTCATGCTGAAGATAATAAATAATTGAATTCCCGTGAGAAATGCCAAAATATTGGACAGCATTTTACTATCTTAATCTGATGCGAATGAAAGTGTTGTTGCCTCATCATATGAGAAACTGGGGCAGATTTGTTACCTTTGCCTCAATTAAATGTTTAGAACAAGTTGTGTCAATAAATGCACAATAATCTGGACAGCACCTACTCTTTCTAGTTAAACCAAATGGCTCAGAATGTTATGCAGAAAACAGGTTATGTGTATTTTTCTAGGGTGAGAGGAAAATATTATGGGTTCTGCTGAACTAGTTTTAAATACCAGTAGTTCCGTAGGTAGACACACTCAGGAAGTAATCCTGCTGCGAGTGTGTAGTATTTGATAAAGAAATGCGTGACAGGAAAGGTCCAGATGTGCAAACATGCCAAGAGGGAGGCTTTTCAGCAGAACAAACCAGCTCAGTAAGCCCCATAAAAAAGGGGCAGCAGAGAAAACGTGTGCGTGCATGCAAGCATGTCCACGCATGCAGCAGAGATTTATATATCCAGCTTAAGTATTATCTGTGGAACCGCTTAAGACTCCGGTAGTTACCCAGTTCTATTCCTTGGCTGGCATGCAGGGTCTCTTTGCAGCAATGGCAAGCTTGGCATGGCAATTAGATCTCTTGATCAGTATTTCTTATGCAGAAATGACAGATTCTCTCCTCTGTGTTACTTCCATACTGTTCCTGAGCATACAAAAGTAATCCATGTACCACAGCATAGACTTGACCTTTCATGTGTTAGAGACCAAAATTCTCCATCCCAGCCTCCCATAAAATTGCTGCCTTGGATGTTGGTTAAGAACTGAAGGTAAACCAGTTGCTTTAGAAAGAAATCAGTAATAAGCCCACTCCTTTTCATCTTCAGTACTGTAAAAACTAAACCCAGACAAGTACAGAAATATCCATAGGTTTCCTTAATCTGTTTATAAAGGATCTTCAGACATATTAGGAGCTCATAGTAGCAATTCAAAAGCTAAATATAAAAGCAGCTTTATGAAGTACTTATAAAGTCAGTAAGAGGCTTTTTATTTTTAGCATATTTTCCTGTGAGATAAAGATAATGAATGTAGAAAGCATCCAACCCCAAAATGAGATACGCAAAAGAGATCCCACGATCTGCACCAGGAGTGTTACAGAATCAGCATGTAGAGAGCAATGTTCTGACAACACCATCTGCTCATTTGTGCTGTTTTTTCCTATTACCAGCTCTCTTAATGCCTCATGCATGATTTTCTGTGGAAGTCAGGAGGAGTGTATGATTTATTTTGACATTAATATTTACCAGGCTGGTGTATGCTTGAAGTAGCCAAGATGCTGAGAATGTTTACTCATTTAAAAAGCCATTGAAATGGCTTTCCTTTTACTTTGGATACATTAGCAACTTATTTTGTCACCTCACTGTTACGTAAAAGTCATATACCATTCACATGGCATTAATTTAGGTTAATACCACTAGTTTTGCTCTTACTAGAACTGTAGACTGAAAGAAAAATTACTGGTTTTTAAAAAGTTTACTGGAATTTTGCATTGGTTACTAAAGAATGGTGAAACAAAGTTTCAGGTTGTGAAACTTCAAATTCTTTACCATTAGCTATTTAGTGGGAAATTAAAATGCAAGATACTCCTGCAAAACTCATTCTGGACACTGAAAATATGTTCGATTGCCCCTTTCTGAAACCTAAAAGAGATATTTCATTTGCATTTATTAACATTTAACAATGCTCTTGTAGATTCTGGGTGGGGAGCATTCCTGTCACATAGGGGAATTTTAGGGTTTTGAAGCAAGTCTTCCAAATAAGATTTCTGTACTCTGATGAAATACAGCAAAAGTGTGCACAGCCTGTGCATTTCAGATCTGTTGCATGACTGCATTAAACTATGGATTGATACCCTTTTAATCCAGAAATGATTACAGAGCTGACAGATTTCTTAAAATAACCATTATGAATGTGAATCATACTGACAAAAGCAAAGAAATCCCATTCAGAAAAGACATCTTGCCTCAGCCAAACATTTCCATGAATGTGGGTGGTTATATACGATTTAGATACAAAGGATTTTTTTTAATAGCTAGAGGTAGAATCCTATAGTTTCATTCTTTCCTCATTAACAAAAAGATTTCCGAAGTTACATATCAGAGGTATTGATACTACCCATATAGCAGAGAGGTTGCTCTTAAATAGCTCTGTGTTCTAAGATGGGGTCATGTGTTGTCCCTTAAGAAGGGACGCTGATATGCCAGAGATGCACTCACTCACAAGCATCAATAGCAGAGGCAAAACTCAGTGTTTGCAATTCTCCTGGACAGGATTACATTATTTTTCACAGCAATACTTTTCCTAGTATTTAAAGAAGAGAGACAAAAATGAAAGAGCTGTAGTATACTGGAATGCAGCTTCTATTGGTAAGTTTGTTCTGATGCCATCTCCTTTTTTGAGATTTTTTAATTGATATAGGTATTTGCTAATACATTTATAGTAGAAGCTATTCAACATATAATATCTTTAGTGTTTGAAACCTTTGGAAATGAATGTATTTGAAATGAAAATGTGTTGTAAAACGTTACCTCTGCACCTTTTGTTTTAGGAGCTGCAAGAACTTCTGAAACAACTTGTGACAATGTACAGTCTTAAATGCTGCACTCTCAGAGCCCTTTTTCTATTGCTGCTCTATAGGTAAGAGGTATTTGCTAAAAATATTATTTCTTCAACATATAATAATGTCAGTTGGTTTATAATAAACTTACTATAATTAGAAAGGTGTCATATCATGCAACAAAATAAAATCTGCTTGACATTTGAGTCTTGCCTCTTACAAAAATTAAAGAACCTGGGTGTTAATAACAGAAATAAAGGACCGAGCTTCATGAATCTCAGCTTCCTTGATTAAGAGGTTTTTTAATTGGAAAGATTGATTGGGGAGAAAAAGAATGGAATTTAGCTTAAGCATATGAACCCTCAAATGAAGGTTTACTGGGTACAGAATGAGTATTGTATCAGATGCTTAAATTTAGACAGGCACACAGTCCTTGCCTGGGGCACAGTGCCTTGCCCGAGGACAAATGCACACATCCACCTAGATTTACTACAAGCTTGAGATAGTAAAATCACCATTGTGCACTAAAAGGAGAGTATGTTAAAAAGAATTACCTATTTAAATTTTTGTTTTCTTATTTTTGTTATGAAATTGTGAAATCTTTATGAAATCTGAGTTGCGTTACGCTGGAAAGTGAAAATTATTCCCTCTGGCTACAAGTAACCCTTCTAATAGTGTAGCTGCCATGACAAAAATATATAGAAATAGAGAACTTAAAATATGTTCCTTTTAGAAAAATGGGCCAAAATATTATTTAAATAATTCTAATAAGAAAATGTAAGCAGGGACAGCTTAAACATTGTCACCACCACCTTCAACTGAAGTGTTTAAAAGTCTGTGATCCAATTCTCTATCTAGAATTGCCTAACCTGCTGCATCACACAGTAAATTCCTCAAGACTCTGTCTGAGCTTTAACTTGAGTGGGTGTGCAAACACACATTTAGATAAAGCCTTCTCTTGGTAGTGGGGACAGGTGGAACAGTCCCCTGAAAGTGAGTTTGAAGCATCCACCTCCCCACCTTCTCCAGTGCCATAAAGATCTTTGTCCAGAGCACACATTGCTCTAATTCTACCTTCCTTCCTCATCAGCTGTGACTTGTCACACTGTAATAAGTGGATGACTCATGGCTTAGCAATAATAAAAGACTGCTAAGAGACCAACAAAATTTCAGAAGCATCTAAGTAACAAGGAGGCAAAATTCCCCTAGGAGCTCAGCTTGCGGCACAGAGTTCATTATTGTCAGACTGTGAATCCTCTTACAGCTTCATCTGTGTGACTGTCCAGCAGTACAGGCAGCTCATTCCTGTGCAGCATCCATGGGAGTTGTCTGCACACACAGCACCTTCAAAGTGCACAGCATTGAGTTGATATGGTCCTGTTGTACCCAAATCCACACACAGAAGCAGCAGCTCTGGCCCCGGTATCTCACAGACAAGATGATGCTTGGGTACACAAATGCATTTTTCCAGTGCATAAATCAGGAGGGGTTTGTGAAAGTGCTGTTTAAAACAAAAGCTCTCCTGCTTGGCACTGAAACAGAGAAATATTTCTAAGCAAAACTCAAGGGCTGGGGTGAACCCAAAACAAGGGCCATGATTTCTTGCCAAGTGGTCCCTTAGATATTCCATTTGGATAAACTCTGCTTAACATGGGAAGAGAGTTTCTTTTACTCAATACTTTATAATCAATAAAGGTGCAGGGCTCTTTTTTTGCTTTATATCTCCCCTTGCCTGAATGACACTTTGTCAATTCACTTAGCATTAAATTACATTACAATCACATCAAGAACCGATTTTTAGTATTAAAATCTATATCTGGGGAGTTGCCTGGATGACTGCTTTCCCAGAAGTTTTTTTGGTGTTTTTCTTTGGTTTTAATTTTTATTTTTTAAGTAGTAATAAAAAAACTGATGCAAATGTATCATTATCAGGAATCAGCTTAAGTAAATGTGTGCTTTTTGGTCCAAAGAAGGGTTTCCATTTGTTTCCAATAGGGTGCTTTTAACATAAAGAATGCTAGCCTGTGTTTATGGAGTCAGAGACAGAAAATTCTGTGGAATGTTTATTTATTTTTTTTTTGGCTGAGCTTAAGAGCACTTACAGTACTTCAGTGTTTGTTCTTGTATCTGGTAACATAATGCTACAGTTTCAACCTCACCATTTAACAAAAAAATGGTGACAGTACTGTCTGTTTCAAAGCTGAGAATTAACCAGTGATGGAGTAGATTTTGCTAGAGTTTATCTGCAAAGACCATATAAAACCCTGTATCATTGAGCACAAGTATGAAACCAGAAATAACACCTTTATTTGCATCTGTAAGCCCTTCGCCTGTCAGTGAATTGCCTAAAAAAAGGCTTTTTTTATTCTTGTTTTCCTGAGGGTGTGTTTCAAAAGCTTGTTCAGACTGTATTTGGCATTTTGTTTATCTTCTCGCAGTTCTAAGGTGTTATTGTCTCTTTCATGAAACATAACTTCTGACAAAAAATAGCCAGAAAAAATATTCTCATACATGTGTCTAGACTGTACTTTTGCTTAAATCAGTGATATATACTACTGTTTAGGGCAAATGTTCCTTTTTTCCCCTCCAGTTACCCCATTCTGTTATGACACTAACTTGAAAGTATCTTAAATAACAAGCAGTTGTTGTATCTTTCAAGTTTAGCCAAGCCCATAAAAATTCTCAGGTTTTGAGCCGTAACTTAGGAAAATGAATAATTATAATTCACCTTTTATAAAAGCAACCAGAGGGCATTGAACCTGGTGACTTAAAGCATTTATTATACATTGGCAGCCCAGAAAAGACAGATAATCTCAACTGAACAATAATTATATACTCAGTTTTGTTCTGTAAAAGCCTATTCACTCCTCAGTTGCTGGAACACCTGTTGCAAGGCAATTCCATACTTAGATGCATATTTCACATACGTTAAGGAAATAGAGGACGTTTAACATACAGCTTCCCTTAACTATAAAATATTGATTAGAGAAGCTCAGATGCATTGATGAGAGGATGCAGACACACAGGTGGGATGAGTCTCAACTTTTGCTTTATCCTTTGTGAATGTGTGCAGCTGTGAACGGAGCACGTGAACCAAAGAGCACTTTAAAGGAAACAGGACATCATCCCTTAAAACATAAAAGCCCCACACCACTTAAGGCACAGAATCTCTGGGGGTTCCTTGTCTTTCAACACTGACAATCTGCTTCTGAGTGTCCCCAAAGTTAGCAGGATGGTAACACCACACACACTTAGGAGGTCTCAGGTTCCTTTCACCTATGGCTTGCTGTGATAGGACTTCTGTAAGGTTTTGTGGCCAAATGGCTCACAGGGGACTGTGCCTCGTTAATTCACAGCCTCAGTTACTGCACAACAGCTTTCCCAGACTTACTAAACCATAAAACTCAAAAGATCAGTGATATGAGGCTACACATCATGTACTAATGAGGAAAATTATGAATTACCAGAGGTCATTTAAGGGAAGGACTTCCATAAACATTTTAAAGATAAATTTTAGTAAATAGGAGTTAATGAAAATGAACCAGACCACTCTGCAATTGCATACTGATCAGCAGAACAGTGTTGCACCCCTGCAGTGAAAAAGAAAGTAGTTTTCCTTTAACATTTTACAACGTGTAAAACTTATTCAAGAACAATCCAGTAAAGCTGTGAAATTAAACTCATGCAGCTCACTGAACACTTAGCTAAAATTTATGTGTAAATTACAGAAGGAGAGATACCTATTCCAAGTAGAGTATTTAAGAAATTAATTACATTCAAATGCATTTCCAATTTTAACACTTTTATGCAACATAAAACTGGCCTTCTTATTTCTGTTCACATCTCCACTCAACATGACTGTATTTGTTTCTTAAGGAAAAAAACTTACAGGAGAAACTTTCCTTATTCCAATACTGGCATTACTCAAGGGTATACTTAAGTAACAACATAATTCTCTGGCAATATAGAAGTAAAAGAACAGGGAAAAAAATAAAAGAAAAAAACAAGATCATTCAAATAGCTAAGATATTTGTGTTACAAGGCAGCTAATGAAAAACAGCTTCTTCTATGGCAATAAGGCCTGGTGAATAAAAACTTATACAGCAAAAGTAGCTTTTCAAGCCAGTGAACACTGCATCTAAAACCACAGTGTGATTTGGCCACGTGCATTCAGTGAGATCATTTTAGCATTTAAGCTTTGCCAGTTTAAGGTAATGGATTATTCCTAGTGGATGAAAGCCTCAGTGTCCTAGCAAAACAACTCAAGCTTTCTCAGAAACAGAGCAAAGTTAACATCAAAATATCAAGCGTTGGAAAGTTACAGGGGACTCAGAAATATCATGCAGAGGAGCATGCAGACTTTTCAGAGCAGCTCTAGAAAAAACTAAGAGTAAGAAATTTAGTGAGGATTTAGCACCATAAGAAAAGACCCCAAAACACTGGGACAATGCCTCTGCCTGCAGCCAGCTGGGCTTCATTGAGTCACTCAGTTATCTGCTTCTCACCTTCATTATTCATACCCCACCTTTCTCAAACCATTGGGATCAAGTAGTTGGTACCATCTGTGCTTAAATTTCTGAAGAGCACACCCTGGTTGTGGTATTGGGGTGCTCACCTTCACAGTTAGTCAGAAAGGGTTTGTAATTATTTGTATATGGCTGCTATGGATTGTGTTTGTAGCTGTTTCTGAACAAAGGAGGTATTTGAATTCTCATTACGCTTCACTGATTTTGCCCAACAGGATTATTTCTGTAACCTGTTTAAAAATTGTGTTGTGAAAGAAGGATTTTGAGAGTGTTTTATGCACTAGTCTCTGAGGTTGGTTTCTGTCTCTGAGAACTAAATATAATGTATTTCATTATGTAAAAAGGAGCTTAATTTTAAATGCTGAAATAAACAATCAGCATCCCTTCCACATTCCTAGATTATAACCATAATGCCCTGTTTACAGATAAAGTATTAAAGAAGATTGTTTCTTAGATGGAGTGTTAAGAAATAATAGACTTCAAAGAAATTATAGACTTTAAGGTATAAAATGGATTTTTTTTCCAATAAGAGACTAATACAGATTATGAAATCTGATATTTTATGGAATTTTTTTTTATTATGTCCTTTTACAACATCCTCATTTTAATTCCTTTTAGGTCAATGCAAATTCCTGAAGCTGAAGGAAAAAGTGAAATTCTACCTCCAACTATACAAAAAATAATAAAAGGATACAACAAGTATCTACGTCCATTTTTTGATAGTAAGTAGAAAAGCTCTTTCAATAAGACTGAGACATAAGATAATGTGGTGTCTAAAATTCAGCAATGAGAGCAAATGTTTTCCTTTCTGTACTTTTTTTCCTCTGATGTCTGCCAGCAACCAATCTGATTATATGTGTTCTGGATATAATAAGGTATATTTTAATAGCTTTTGTGGCCCAAGGTGAAACTTCTATATTCCAGGTATTTGCAAGCTAAACTTCCAGACTCCGATAGAAAACTTGAGTATCATTGTACCTGTGTCTTCATGAAATAAGCTATAACATCTTACCTATTTAAAAGCATAATTTCCTCTAATTTCCTAAATAATAACTATAAAAAGCTTTGATGAAAGATTTGAAAGCTTTATATATCAAGCTGTTCTTAACAGCACAGGCAAATCTTGTTACTATGCAAAGTATTATGTGCATCAACGATAAGATTGCAAGAGAATTATTTAATAAATTATTTTTGCCTCAGGTCTTAAAGGCCACTGAACAGATTTACTGCAAAATTATGGGGGCAAAATGAATTGAAAAGAGAAAATGAATCGAAAATGTCAGTTTCCTGCATCAGAAGGCAATGGTCACCAGATTGGAAGACCCACATAATCTACTGCATCAAGGCTGATTTTACTGCCCTGCAGTGCAGTCAGGCACCTGAAATCTCAGTGAAAAACATCTTCCTTGTTTGAGTCAGGCTATTGCATGTATCAGAAATACAGAGAAATACGAGATGGCATGAGGATCTCTTCCTAGAGAAACTGCAGAATCCTGAAGAAGAAAATATTCTGAATGTCAAAAAGATGCTCAGTACCATGTGTCTGTCAGAAAATAAACTTGCAGAGTGAATGTTAAGCAATAGTTCTTAAAGTAAGTATTCAGAAATGTTGGAGATGTCAAATAAAAATTTTGATATTTCCTTATATCCAGATTAAAAAATGATTGAGTAATGGTTTCTAAGAGCATACTGTTACCTCTTGCCATCCAAATACTGGTTCAACACAGATACTCCACATCATGTGCCATTTCCGAATCCATTTATAAAAATTTTGAGATATACCTGGATTTTAGGTTGAAGAGAAAGGAGAAAACTATTTCACCTGTTTTTATTGTAGTTATCTTAGCTGATGATACAATTGCTATGAAATATTTAATGCTCAAAGGAGATTTGCAGCGAAATAAAAGTAACTTCAATAAATAAACTAACTCTTTCTCATTGGAGATAATGCATAATGTAAAATTACTGTGTTCAGTGGCCATTAATATATTTTATTCATTACCTCATGTTTGCACTAGAGATATGTTGGCACTGCCATCATGAATGTGCTTTGTAATTTCAAAATCCTAGGATAGCAATTAAGACCTAGAATAAAGCACATTTGAGTTACAAATCTCCCTTTTCTCCATCTTTTTTCCTCAGCTGCTGTATCTCAGCAAGGCCATAGCTCTTTTTTTGCCTGGGTGTTTTGTTCAGAGGGATGCTGGGGCCTCTCTGTGCCTGGAAATCCCAGCGGAGCTCAGGCACAGA
Source organism: Acanthiza pusilla (assembly GCA_036630365.1). Classification (NCBI taxonomy): domain Eukaryota; kingdom Metazoa; phylum Chordata; class Aves; order Passeriformes; family Acanthizidae; genus Acanthiza; species Acanthiza pusilla. The sequence continues at coordinate 14,467,872 of JAXCHO010000234.1, forward strand.
TCGTGTCTGTGTCACACTCAAAGCAGTCTCGCACCTCCAGACAGAGCTGCATATGCTCACTGCAGCTCAGGCGTGCAAACTCTGCCTAGAAATCTTTGATGGTCTTTATTAGCCCCTGTGCTGATGGAGTGAGATGGCACTCTGAAAAAAATTACATTTTTTCGGTGCCACTTCCCAATGCAGGGTTGGTGGTTTTGTGAGATGTTACTTCATTTGTAGGAATAATTTGGGTTAGGATAACTCAGACAATGTTTCTCCTGATTTCTGAACCTGTAGATTTTTGTGAGGTCATTTGGGATCACTTTCTCTGTTACAGAGGAATGTGTGCTTGGGTTGGGGGTGGTATCAGCCCAGTCCTGACTTCTTTCTGTTGCTGGCAGGGTGGCCTACACTTTCCATGAGCTTCAGGCCCAGGAGAAGCTATTGCTCCTCTCAGAAGCAGAGCTATCAAACCACCTAAATCCTCAGTTCAACAAACCTGTGATTATATTTATCTGTGTGACCACAGCTATGCTAGCTTTGTTCCATGTAATATTTTCCTGATCTTTATGGTTGTTTTTTGCCTGCAGCTGGTGTGCGTTGTGTCTGTTCTTGGTTAGAAAGATTTTGATATAACTGTATTTACTCAAAATTACTTCGATGGCTGCAGGACAGCTGTCAAAGGGCTGATGAAGCTAGAGTAGCAATTTAGTCATTGATACTTCTTCTGTGACTTCCCTCTGGCCGGTTCCCCCCAAATCCTGAGTTTCTTTGGGATGATATTTGCATGTTAATAGTGAGAGACGGAGCAGTTAGAGATGGATCATAAGGTCAAACTGCTGATTAGACTTGAATAGGCTAATGCACAAATGCACATTAAAAACATAAGCTGGGGTGTTCTGGCAGAGATCATGGGCTGCTGTAAAAGCCTGCACAGTTCTGATTGTGCAACCTGTCAGTGCTGATATACTCTGAGAAGGAAGCTTGTATTTCTACAAATATGAACAGAAAAGGATGAATATTTGTATTAACCTGAAGATCCGTGTTTGCTGTCTTGAATGAAAGGATTCGTATAAATGGAAACCTAGTATGTGTATATTGATATGCAGAAATATAAAAAATATAAAATATAAAAAATATGCTAAAGCCGGCCTGTTTAAGACACTTGGTTTCCTTTTCTTTAGTTTTGGCCAAGATTCCTTTGCTTTCAAAAATATGTGTATTTCTGATTATTTGTGCAGTTAGATACACACTCATAAATATACATGAAGAAATTTGTGATAAAACTAGATGGTATTATTTGTTGGTATCAACAGTGCTTTAAGCGTAACATTAGTGAATCATAATGGAACTCTGAAATGTGATTTTTATCAAGTGTGAGAGGGCCAGAGGTGAGCTTAAATTTTAGAATAACCTCATTTAAAGTAATTTCAAAGTTACTTTTCCTTGAAAATTTTCTTCAGGCAGGAAATGGGGAGTTTTGAAGTGATGATTGCTGCCAAGATCATACTCTTGCAAAATCAGTGACACTGAACTCCTTAATATTTTGCAAAATGGGGTTTTAGTCCTGAAAAGAAAGCATTAGGTCTAAACAAACGTTCATAAAATGACAGTTCCTGTCTCCTAAAGCCAGAAAAAACAGAAATATTTACTACTCAAGGAAAATTTATCGCAGCTCATAAATTTTTAGTTCAACAAGCCCTCCATTTGCCTATTAATTTATGTTTGGGACTGGCAGATGAGTGGAAACGTCCCAACCACATACCCCAGCTCGGGCAGTGCCATTAACCAGAGGCTATGAGGATCTTTTTCGTTTGAGTCCAGTGACTGCAAAACAACATAAAACTGTCTTTTCCTCTCCTCGCATGGATTGAAACCACTGCTTTTCAGATTTTAATTCTGGAATTTTAATTTCTCTTACCCTGCTGTAGTCGTCTCCTCATGCACAGGTCCCCCCTGCAGACCCTGGCTGTGCAAACACTGCCATTAATGTGTGCCACAGGCTGTCATTGCCATCTCTCAGCGCCTCAGTCGGGTGCCCAAAGCTGGCTTAGCTGAAGCCAATTTCGGTGTGTCAGAGGTTTGCAGACAGGTAAAACTGGCTGAGTGTTTTATGTTTGTCCATGGTGGGTGGCACACACCAGTTGCCAAATCGTGAGGGTGCTTTGCACACAGTTTAGTGCAGAGGAAGCTCAGCTGGGTTGGTTATTTAGCTCTGCCCTCATCTGAATGTTGCTGTTAAGAATGTTCTCTCTCTTTATCTATAGCACTTTAATGTCCCTCTTTGAGCTGGTTCATCAAGCAGGTCTTCATAAACTGAACAGATAGTTGCTATAAAGCATTATAATAAAAACCCCTAATCTAGAATGATTTTAGCAATTCTTTGGACTGGAATATTAAATACTCCTGTACTAATGTTAGTAGATATTGCTCCTCAATGTACTAATATCTACCCTACCCTTACAGATATATATGAAATACTTCTATAGAAAAACTGGCATAAGGGATTTAAAAATCAACAGTTATTTCCCCTAAATGTGTTATATAACCCTGATACTTTATCTCAGCAATTTGATTTCCACCTCAGGTTTTCTGCTGGAACCATGTAGATCAATTTTATAGTTTTAGGTGCTGTGCCAAACTCTCTGAATTAATGAGCAATTCCTGCAGACTTCAGTGAGCCTTGGATCAGGTTTACAGAGTTGATAAAGGATGCATAAAATCTTGTAAATAATTTTATACAAATAGATTTTGTTCTGTGATTGAATGTGATAATTTAAGTGTTCTAATTAAAAAGAGAGAGACTAGGAAAAGGTCACAGCTAAGTGTATTTGAATATGGAAGCTGCTTTCAAGTGGTACAGAGAAGTGTCATGCTTAAATCAGTTATTCTAAATCACATTAAAAAGATTATTTTCCTTAGCTTCATAATGAGTAATACATTTCATAGTTTTAAGTTTTAAATTAAAGCAAATCAGATTTTGAGTCCAACCTTCTGTCTAAGACCAGTCATCATGGTTTTTTTTCCCTCAAACATTGTTTATAATAAGTTCTATAAATTTAATTAGACGAGGGCGTTTTAATCTTCAGAAGTGTACAAAACAGAGAAGGAGATATCAGAATGTTAGCTGTGTCTAACACCCTTTGATTTAGTGAGGCAAACTCAAAGGGTACATGAGGAAGAAATTCCAAATAACCATAATCTAAACCCTATTTTATATCCCAACTAGGCAATATCTAATCTTTTACAGAAGAGCAAAAAGCACAGAATAGGTAAACTTCAGCACGCAGGTGGTAATGTAGGTTTTCCTTCCTTTCCCAGGGAACTAAGAGACAATATCAGAATCTGACTGCCACCAAACCCAGCTTTGGCATGCAGCACAGTTTAGGTTTTGGTTTGGGGTTCTCCCCTGCCTCTCCTAGCTCTCCAAAGGCTTAGCTGCAGAGACTCTAAGTTATGAACTGTGATTATGTTCTGATAGTAAAATGATGTGTTTATTTGAAGTTTCATGTTGTCTGCAGCCTCCATAAACTGGGATCTTGCTTTGCTTTGCCAAACAGTGTGCGCAACTAACTACTAGATGCGTTTTCTGACATTGGACAAGTCACCTCTCTGACTTCTCTTTGAGGATCTGAGTAAACAATGTTCCTTGATTTTTATGTTACAAGACTTGATATTAAGCTTCCAGACTTTTTTGTCTTTTGGAATATTTTTCTCTCTCTCAACCAAACTGTCTGCTGTTTGCACTTTTTTTTTTTTTTAATGTGGAAAACAAATCTTGTCACAGTCATAACAGTCTTGCCAATAGAGTATAGATTGCAAGATAACTTAATTCTGTACATTACTCCCTATTGCAATAGCGTTCCTGCAAAGCATAAGATGGAAAGAGCATGCTGAAATGATTATCTGTGACAGCCTCTAAATCCTTCTCGAAGGCACAGCTTGCCAAGATAGTTCCCTAGCCTGTATATGCTGCCTGTGTTATTTGTCCCTACATTAATTGCTTCATTTGGTTGTATTGAAATATGGGGGTTTTGACAAATGATTTAACAAGCTGTTATTAGTATGGTCCCCTCCAATTTTTGTCTTGCTCACAAACTGTACCAGCAAAGCAACATCACTGTCTAAAGATTATTGATGTGAACAGATAGGATTGAAACTGATTTGTGCTAGAAATGGGTCTGTCTTCTGATGCCTTCAAATCAAGAATCACAGCTGAGATCTGTCAGAAGGCCTTTCTTAACCTGTCCACTTTCTTCATGTAACTATTTGTCAAGAAAGATGTCTTGTGGTGGGAAGTTAAATGCACTGAGAAACTCTAAGCATAATATATCTCTTTATGCAAGAGTTCTGTAATACGCCAAAGCAAGCTGGCAATCAGAGAGACAAAATGAGGTTTTTAGGAACCTATAATGAATTTTTCAAGTGATAATTTTCCTTCTAATTCTCTGTTTAGTTGCAATATTTTATCCAGTATTGCTGAAAAGATGAAACGTTCTTTCAAAATGCTGTTCCTTTTGAGGCATTTCTGAGTGTCAGAATTGTTTTGAGTTTTCTTAAACAAAATGAAAAAGGGCTCATGCTAACAGCTCAGCACTGGGAGTTATTGGTAGTGCTCATCCATTGCAGTAGGAGGTACACACGTGGCACAGTGGTGGTTTATTTTGCTGCTGCAGACTGGGATCATTGCAGTGATCCAAACTTAATTTTTAGGCATGCTATCTGCCACTCTTCTGGCTGCTTTCCCATTTGGATCACTATGAATATCTATAAAGGGCATAGAGGAACAGTCTGTACATAAATTTCAGTGAAATTAAAATGTGTGTTGCTGAGGCTGCACAGCCACTGCTGTAACAAGGCACTCCCTTTGGCGATCCTCGGCCATGCTTTGAAGATTCCCTTCGCTAATGCAGGACAGACTGACTTCAGTTCTCTTCTGAAGATCGGTAGATTTCTTCTGAAGTTGTCATTATGTGTACAACTTCTGCCAGACATATGGAAATGTAGGAACTGACTGCCTCATCTGGTTTGCTGCCCAGTTTTTGACACTGTCAACAGGAGACCTTCCAGAGGAAGTTCAGAGGAAGCCCTGGTGAATAATTATGAGCAGAATCATTCCGTTATTAATACTTTACAACTTGTGGTGCCTTACTAAATAAACATTTATCCTCACACGCAAAAAAGAAATCAACATTTAACTATTAATGTTGCTCTGATTTAATTAACTATCAGAGCAAAGCTGTTCTCGGCATCTTGTATTTTGTTAGTAAAGATCCTTTCCATTGCTGTTGTTTATTCTTGGAATATCAAAACATGAAAAGAATGGAAAGAAACAGAAGAACAACCTGTCAATGATCTGAGAGCTTTTCAGTCAATTTTGTTCTGGAAAAAACCTCCAAAGTCTTCTTTCAATATATGAACAATTTTTTCTAAACCCAATGTATAATTTAATAGTATATAATAAACACGCATATTACCACCAGGGCATGCTACAAACCTACAGTCCTGCTTTAAGCTGGAGCTTTGTATTTAGACTTTTACCTGAGTCTAGAACAAAGGACTCACAGACTTTTTCAGGAGTGACAGATATTTAATGACTTTAACACATGCTTTAGAAATAGAAAATATTTTGGGAAAAATAAAAATACTAATAAACTTATACATCTTAGAATGACACATTTTTTTTTAGTGTTACTCACAGGGTAGAGTTTGACTCCATGTTCCTCTGGATGCCATTTGGGGCCATATAGATTTGTACAAAATTTATGGCAAGAAGCGAAGAAGAGCTTTCAGCAGGGTGCCTGTGAGATAGGGGCACTATCAGCTACAGAGGTCTTAGCTAAAATATTTCTGCATTTCTCAGTACTGTGTTCTCTTCTCAATTACTTGGAAAGATGCACTGATTTAATATTAATTTCCTTGTACAAGCACGCTGTTAATTATTCTGCACATATTCAACCAGGAATAATGTCATGTTTCCATCAAAACTGTGCACAAATTCTCCATTTTGAAATGCACAGCTGGTGATCTTCCTTCCAACAGTGTGAAATGCACATTCACAAGGAAATGGGAACCTGAGACTACTGACATTGCAATAACAACTGCTTGGTAAGGTGTTCAACCACACTGAATAAGCCTTCATCATATGACAAGTTTTTCTTTATAAATGCAAGTATTTAAATCACAAGTTTCCTGCTAGTGGTGAAAAGCAAGATATTAAATTGCAGTGGTACAATATATACCATAAATAAACCAAAATGCATAGTACATAAAGTCATTCAGCTACGCCATCTGGGTATTAACCATGTGACATTGCCAGGTAAAACTTCTTACTTCACCAACATCTGATGGACCAGATGTTGCAACTGGAAGAATTCTTTCCACTGCTCTGCACCTCAGAGCGGAAGAGTGTGATGTACCATGGGGACTGTGTCTGCCACACCTTATTGTGCAACATTTTCCCCAGCGCTTCTTTTCTGGGGGGAAAAAATCATATAAACCAGAAGGCATTTAAGAAATAAAGCTTGTTTTTTGAAACGAAAATAGTTTTAGATGAGAAATACGACATTTTTGTTAAGAAAGTTAAAATTCTTGCATAGTCTGTGTTTGCGGAATATTTAAGTAGCTTCTAAACATTTAGAAAAAAAAGAGATATTGTAGCCAGTTCTCCTGAACACTGAATATTAAAGAATTATGATCTACATTCTGACTTTCTCTCTCTCTTTTTTTTTTTTTTAGATGGTCCTGTGTCAGTTGGAATGAGTATGGATATTGCAAGTATTGATACAATATCAGAAATAAATATGGTATTGTACTTTTTGCAGTCTTTTTTTTATCCTGCTTGTTGATGAAGTGATGTCTTGTGCTTACAGCTGCTGGCAATGTGACTTTGGGTTGTGAAGTCAATATGTGTTAGGAGATGCAATTTTGTTTTTCACCACAGATAGTGTTTATAACACTATAGTAAGCATAGAAATGCAGCTGCGAATCCCACCTCTCAGAGATACAAACTGAAATTTGCTACTGAGTATTAATCTGAATGAGGAGCATGTGGGTCAGTATTTATTGTCCAGCTGAAATGTCCAAATCCTTTTGCATTTCAGAAAAATAAAGATATATTAATGTGCCTTTGAAGCCACTCTCTTTCCCTATGATTAGACACAGCTGAACTCAGACTGTTTTTCTCTTCTATTGTTGCTGTCACACATGAATTTATTCCAGCTGTGTTTCATTTGATTTGTATAATTTGTTTATGAGCAAACTATGAAATGGAATGCACTTTTCTACTTAAAGATCCTCCATTGGTACATAGAAATAAGAAGAAAAATCATTAATCAGATAATAAATATGAGTGTATTAGTAATTAGTAATTATTAGTTGCAATTTAGAAAGAGGAAATAAGGTCAGAACTTCAGATGAATTTATAATATTGATAAAAACACGCCACAAAATCAAAAGTTGTTTTTAAAGTCTTAAGAAATAGTGTGATCTTAATGTAAGAGTGCAAGGCATATCTAAATTGAAGGGGAATTGGACTGAGTGCTATGTTCAAGGTCTTGATAAACTTGGTACCATGTTTTCCTTTGTGAGGCTAAAAGGAGAAATTGTGCTAAAACATTCCATTCCTGTTTCACTAACTTTTGTCTATCTGAATTTGTTCAACTTTTTCCAATGTGTTCTTAAAAGAAGTCATTATTTATTAGTTTATGTGGACAAAGTGATGTTTGGAATCACTTACATAAATCATTCTAAAACTTAAAGGTTTACAGAGCCAGATTATCTGCTTACAAAGCTCCAATGACTTCAGCTGATTTATAGCCCCAGACTTAGGCCATCATCTTTTACTGTAAATGACCATAAGAACAAAATCTAGCAACCTCACATCGAGTGCTAGAAAATTTGGCAGTACAAGACTCAGTACAGCTGCTCTTGGAGTGCCAGGGACATGGAGAATCACAGTTTGTGCCCAGCAGCTGTTTCCATGTACTTCTGTAAAAGAGAATACAGCACAGGCTCTCTGTGTATGATAACCTCGTTTTTTTCTCTTTCAGGACTACACAGCTACCATATTTCTAAGGCAGCGATGGACCGATGAGAGACTTTGTTTTGATGGCAATAAGAGTTTGAGCTTAGATGGTCGGCTTGTGGAAATGCTTTGGGTGCCAGATACCTTCATAGTTGATTCAAAAAGGTCTTTTCTTCATGATGTCACTGTTGAGAACCGTCTGATAAGGATATATCCTAATGGAACAGTCTTGTATGCTATAAGGTATGTAAATACCACCTCTCTGCATTTATGATTGCATCTGCTTATGTTTTAAACTTTCCAGATTACTGTAGTTCTGCTTAAGAAAATGGTTCTATTCATAAAAGTAGAATATGCATGGTCTTGTAGTTTTATGAATATGTGATATTATTGACCAATGTGAATAAATTCTTGAATTTAATAATAGATCTTCTTCCCTAAATAAACCCTTTTGCTTTTATGTAGACCAAACACTGGAATGCATGCTGCCATTCCAGTTTGCAATGAAGCCATTGCAGGGGAAAGCAAGCTATGATGACTGACTTGCATTATTTATTGTGGATTACGCTTTGTGAAAGGTTTTGATAAACATAACAAAATCTTAAAATATATTGCAAATAACAAAGGAAAACATGCAGTGTAAGTGAGAAGGGAGCAAAGGGTGGCCTTTTTAGACTGTCACTAGACTCAGCTATTCTGGAGTGGTTTATTTAGGATGCTATTACTCTTGCATGATAGATACCAGTAAATAATGGAATTTTTTCCCCCCCTCACAATAGATATTAGGCTGAAAATATTATTTCAAGAAGGATACGTGGCATTTTTTTATTTTTACTGATGAACAATTTTGTCCCATTAATAATTAGCAAACTGGTTTTTTTTTTTCCCAAGGATTACCACAACTGTTTCATGCAGCATGGATCTGACCAAATATCCAATGGATAAGCAGACATGTACTTTGCAACTGGAAAGCTGTAAGACACTTAATCTTTATTATTTTTATACAGTTAGAAAAATATCTGTGATCTTTTTCTGCTAGATATTACCAGAGTGGCTGGAATTTTCATAGAAAGCAAGGGACGCTATGTGACCAGACCCTGTTGAATCACAGTAGAATCTGTGTGCAAAGATATGTGCACATATGTGCACATGACATCACTGAAAACAGCATGGCAGTACTGAAATACTGCAGTGATTAAATGCTCTAAATGATTAAGCAAAATCCCAGGAGATTCTCACAGGCTTGGCTTTGCAGTGCATCCTGCAGTTACTCTGTTGGTCTTCAGAGGGAGTTCTGAGAGCAGGCATTCTCTAGCACAGATGAGATTTTTTTTTTTCCTCTCTCAGAGAGTATGTAGTTTTTTCCCCGTGAGATACAATTCCTTTAGGAAAGAAAGAAATTATAATGCTTATTTTTAAGGTATATAGTTAATATCTAATAATTTACTGTTTTCATACTGAAAAAAATTAATTGCATGGACAGTTCTGAGATGGATAGTAACAGATCTCACTCTGAGTTATTTAATTGTGTCTGCGTCAGTGCTCTGGGGAAAAATGCCATCAATTGATGGATAAGCGAAAATATACTTTTTCCTTTTATCAGTCAATATTCTCATATTTTCTTTGAAATATGCTCTCTAATACTTTGTAGATGTGGTTACTTTGCAAACACCCAAACACACATTTTTATAGTTAAATGTTCACTATTATTCATATGACAAGACTCAAGAGAATAATTTTTGCATGGGATAACATAGAAGAATAACTGGTTCTGTAAGATGAAAAGATCTATTTAAAATGTGTCAATATATGATAAAAATCTTTTGGAAGGCTTTTTGGTACTTATCAAGTTTTATTCTGTATCTTTTCAGAAGTGTGTGTGTTCTTCATCTCTTGTTGGTAATGACAATTAGATTGCCACAAAGTTTCATTTTAGACAGAAATGCAAAGGAAATTAACCCAAAACCTTCTTCACTCAGGCATCCCCCTAGAATAAGCAGTTTTATGAGATCTGTTTAACAAACAGTGATTTGAATTGGAATTGGGATTTATCTTTATTTTCCTTTGGAAGAGCATATTGGTAAATCAATGTATATGGATTTAAATCAACAGCACTGACTAATGAGTCTTTTAGTATTTTCTCTAGTTCCAGAATGAAATATATATCCCACAGGAATTTACAATTTACTTGACAGGATTAAAAAAATAAAGAGGAGAATTCCCCATATAATTAAAACCAAGCATTTTTCAGATTGATTCCATCTGCTTTTTCAACAGCACACAAGTGTCTCCTGTCCAAGGGGAAAACACAGCCGTGCCACAACAAATGCTCCCATTATTGCTGTTTAGTTTTGAGGAAAAGAGCTAGAAGCATCAAATACAAAAAGGAAAGAGTGTGCCTTGGGCTTTGGCCCTTTCTCTTTAGTGCACTGCAATCTTTTCTGTTGGGTAGGCTGGAAATGGGGTTTGTTTCCCCACGGGATAAGCCATGTTAATTTAGAGATGAATAATGTCATCCTAGAATACTGCTTGCCAGAGCCGTTACCTGGGTTTAAGGATTGTGAATGCAGACATTTGTGCACTTCTGCACAAATATTGATGTTTATAAATAAAATGTAAAATCTATAGCAAATATTTGAGCTGAAACAACATGTTAGGCTTTTATTAAGAGATTATTAATATAAAGACAAATGTGTCATGGTAATTGAAGTCATATCTTTACATAGTAAAGCATCCCCAGTGACCTTTACAACCTAATATTCTGCTATTACTAGTTAGTAACTTTAATTGACTTACACTTTCTACAGAGCAAAACACATTTTGTCCAACAAGCCTATTGGCTTTTCCCGTTTTTACAGCACTTTAGAAGTTGATTCTGGCATGTATTAGGAAATAGAGAGTTGCCACTCTGAGTCGCTGTTGATGTGGGTGCTGTGACATTTGGGAAACTGGAGGGTTCCTGTCCTGATTGGTGCTGCCATGGGTGGGGTTTTCCTGCTCTCTGCCATGTGGAAGGGAGTGCCACCATTCCTCCTTGCTGGGCTGAAGGGTTTGTCCTCACATTTCCCCCACACAGACCTCCAGTCCAAATACATATTCATATCTTGGGCCCATCTCTGGAATTTTATTTCCTTTTTGAAACTTGTCCTTTACCATTTATTCAGTGAAGAGCCATGTGAAAGCACTTAACTTGTGCTTGACAATCAGCGAAAATTAAAATTAGCAACAGAAAGGTAAAGAAACTAATTTGTATTAGGCATTATGAATGTCTAATCCCAAATTTACTATTCCTGGAGTTAACCCTGTTGACATTAGCAGCTCATACTGTATCAACAATGTACAGGAATGAGACATTCTGGGCTTGAGGAATTAGTTAGGATAAAAACTCAGTGTCACATAAGGAGAATAGAGATTACTTGTAAAAGCCAAATAACATGGGCTTAAGGATTTTGTCTCTATAAACTTTTGAAACATTTTATAATTAGTAAAATATTAATCCCCTGAATAAAGAACAACTTTGCACAGAGGGAGCACTGTGCTGTTTAACTTTACTGACTATTGGGAAGGCTCTCTCAATAAAAATTCTTCTTAAGAGTTTTGGAATTATTATTCTCAAAGAGTTTTCATAGGAAGTATCACCAAAACCTACTAATTGTTCAGCTAATGAGAATATTTTGGAACAAAAGCAAAATAACCTCTGTTTCAAGATATGCTTGTTATCAGCCATGTGGGCACCAAGAATTTCTCCCATTTCACATAACTTGGAAGACTGAATATCTTAGAGAAACAAAAAGGAATTGACTGTGGTACTCTCTGGTTCTTTGGACTTTATTTAAATGTCTGCAGTTCATTTACACTGAAAGGAAGTAAAATGAATCCATGGCTGGAGTTGAACATAAAAACTGGTTCTGTGAGCCTTCTTGTTTTGACTAAGGACAATGCAATCATTTTTTTATAGAAAATGCTACTTTTATTTTACATCTCCCAAATCTGGGAAATTTCCCAGCATTTCGCTTTAGGGAATTGAAAACTTAGCTTGGATGCATATGCTTTTGGCTTAGTCTTTTGACACAGCAGTGTTTTGGCTTTAATTGCTATAAATGTGATAATGTGAGCAGAGATTCCAGGCCATGATACCTTTTTGTAAAACTGCCAGTAATAGTGAAAACAAAATTTACATTTAAAGAATGAACAGAGAAAGAATTTTCAGCTGAAATTGTTATTTTAATAGGTAAGCGTTCCAGTGTTTCCTTACAATATGAAATCCTGTTTTTCCTACATGAGATGGCTGGAGAAATCAGTTCTGTTTTGTCATTGAAAGAAAAAATCCCAATAACTTAAAAATATTAAAAGGCACTCTTTTTTTTTGTTTTTATTTTAATACATCTCTTTTTTTCCCCTGTGATTCTAGAGCTTTGTTCTTTTTGCAGCATATACCCTTGTGCAATGCGTTGCATTATTGTCTCACTGTAGTTTACTTACAGTCGACTGAAGTCTAAAAATAATCATCTGCTCATGTTTCTGTTCCCAAAGCTTAGCTATTAACTTGCACAATATAAATCTGTCAAACACAAGAATGATTGATCTAAGTAAGCTAAAGAAAAAAGATGTTCAAATGCTCCCTGTTAACATGTAAATTACATTAACATAATCTTGAATTAATCATATACACCAGTCTGTAAAGTGGCTGCCTTTTATATAATGGGGAAAAGCTACAGAGGTATTTTAGCTGTGATTGTGCTGCACATTGACAAGTGTGTGCAAAACACAGGTACCTTCTGATAGATGATTCATGCAGCTCCTAATTACTACTTGAAGGTTAAGAGGAAGCCTCCTGGGGCCCCTGAAGCATGCCACGCTGTTGGGCCTGCAGGAACATCAGCTCCTAAGCTGGTGTCCTTGGCAAGCATCCGAGCTCTTCAGCCAAAACTTTGTCCCAGGTGGCAATTCAAGCTTAGGTCGGAGCACAGCAGCAGTGAGCAGCAGCTCTGCTGCTCTCCTCATCCCTTCATCTCTGTGGGAATGAGGGCCAAAGCACTGCACTGAGAAACAGCATCTTGGGATGCAACACACAGCACTTTTCATGAGCAGTCAAAATGCTGGCAAGTGCTGTATTTCGTAAAAGCTCTGTTTTCTTAGAGCTTAATGGCTTTTGCCTTCAGAACAGCAGGTGGTACTAATCTGTTTTATTAGTTTGTCATCTATACTGAAGCAGAAGATATAAAAAGACCACCTCCAAAAACATCAGCTTTTAACTTACAAGACTTTGCATTTTTTTGGGGATTTTGCTGTGAACAAGCATTACTTTCTGCCAAAACCTATCATTGTTTATGTCTAATTGTACTTTCAGGCAGAGAAATAAGAAACAGCTGAACCATAAGTATGCTCAACACAAATTACTTATTGTGTAAAATAAACACTATGGTTGGCTTGTGTATCACTACAGGGGGTTATAACATCAATGATGTCATATTTTACTGGACCAGAGGAAATGATTCAGTTCGAGGTTTGGACACACTCCAGCTGGCACAGTACACAGTAGAAGACCACTTTACCTCTGTATCCGAAGCTGTGTATGAGACAGGTAAAAACACCCCTTTAACACTTTCTAGGTGCAGTTTGAGCTATGGCTTTGGAAACAGAGCAGCAATAATGAACTGAGAACACTGCTTTCTCTTTGGATGACAATTTTCATGTTCTAATAATTACATTCTTGAAGCCATAAATACCTTTCCAGATGTTACAAAGAGAGACCCAGCTAATGTAAAGTCTGAGCATTTTCTTGGAGGCTATGCATTATCTAAAGAATTATTAGCTAGAATCTACTGCTCCTTCCATATAATGTCAGGGAGAGCTGTTGTGAAGGAAGAGGAGCACGTAATTGGGCATTTAAACTGGAGGCAGACACGGGACCTTGGGGTACCCAGCTCAGGTCAGCCCTTCTGGCCTTGTAAGGTGAATCAAAAGACTCTGTTAATCTGTGGAAATTCCAAGAATATGCTGGATGCTTGAACAGCTGCAGGAAGCTGACCTTTGTGGCTACTGCTTGTAGGAGTTGCTCTGTTTCTGTGGCAGCCTCTGCCCAGCCTGGTGGGCAGCAGGGAGCAGATTGCCTGACCTGAGGTTCCTCTGCCCAGGGAAGGGTCGGGAGTGTTCCACAGACCTGCTCGTCCACCAAGCTTCGGAAACTGCTGTGGAAAGTTTCCTCTAACTGCAGGACTTAACCTCGGGGAACAGCGTGCTCCTGTTTATTTTCCAGAGATTTTGAAAGGGATTTCAGAGAGTTCAGGACCTGCCAAACCTTTATGCTCTTTGAGCTGCTCTCAGGTCCTTGATTGCTACTCTTCACTGGGTGCAAGGTTTCTCTTCTGCTCAACTCAGCACACCCACCCAAGGGGTGATCTTGAAATCAAGACACACACCTCCTTCAAAACTGCATTTTCACCAGAGGATGTGTTTCTAATTCTGAATCACAGAAATACAGTTTCTCTATTCCATTATTGTGTCTTTCTGCTTTAATAACACAACACAGAGAAACTTGTGATCTCATTTCAGGTATTAATTCAGGCTAAAATATCGAAGTTCTCTAAACAGATGTATAACTAGAAATTAAATACATACCAGCAGGCTCTAGGATCACAGAGTTTCTTGCTACTTATGTAAGTGACATCTGCTTGCCTTCCTCCTCTTCACAGCTTCTGGGTAAACAGCATCAGGTTCAATCAAAGAGGACTAATCCTTTGCTGCTGTTCTGCCCAGAAGGTTATTAGGACCTGTTCACCATACAGAAAAGTGGAAGAGGAAACCTGCCTAATTCCTATCACATTCTATCACAGAAACAGGACTTTAAAGACAAAAAAAAAAGTTTGGTAGTATTGTTTGGTTTTTTTGGTTGGTTGGCTTTTGGGTTTGTTTGTTTTATCTAAATTGACTAAAACCAATTTCCAATTAGAGTTGAAGTGGCATGATCAGATGAATTGTACTCTATTTCCAGTAAACGATGCTGTCTTTCTCCCTTTCTGTTGGCAGGAATCATACGTATGAAGTCAAAAGCCACTTTTTATTTTAATTATACATTTTAACACATGCAACTTCTGTGATTAAAATTTCTCACACCTGCTTGTTTCAGTTCTCCTGTTCAAGAAAGCCCTGTTACCAAGTGCTATGCACTACTTTTAAAACTAAATCTCCTCATCATCTTAATTTTCTATCGAGTCATTCTCAACTAGGTGCTTTTTTCTACAGATTTTTTTGGAAAGCAGTGCCTACTGTAGGCCATATTAAAAGAAAAAAGCAACCAGATTATGGAGCTGTGTAATCAATTATGAAATGAAAAATGATGCTTTGCATTTCTTCAGTACCATTAATAGATATAAGAGTATTTTATAAATAACAATTACATTATAAATAACAGCTATTTATAACCACCACAATTCAAAGGGCTAAAGCTAAAGTTATGAGGGAAAAGCTGTGTGTAGTATTTCCTAACACAGCAAAAAAAGCAATCAGGGTCTGATACTCCGTGAACTTGAACAGGCAGTGCAGCTGCTGTGCAAGTGAAATATTGTACAGCAGTGCAAAACCCAAGTTCACGTACAGCCACTGACAGAGCCAAATTTAAAATGCAGTCAGCAAAATTCCTGCATAAGTAACTTCAGTAAATTTAAGAAAAGGACGCTGTGGATTAATCTTGTTTGTAGAACAGCATGTATCACATAATAGTAATCACATTATTGTAATCACATAATAGTAAGTCACTTTGAATAATGTTAGCAAGATTGCTGGCTAGGGTTTGGTGTTGATCTTGTCTTGGTACAGAACAATTTCATTTTGGACATGGGTAATTTAATTGTTAGAACCATTTTCTACATGTCTTTAACTATTGTCCTCATTCTTCATACACTCCCAAACCATGTTATCTGCATCAGTGGGTGCAGGGTGTTTATTTTAGCTGTCCAGCCAACAGCACCTGCATTCTCAGAGTAAAAAATACTGATACAAAAAGCTTGCTTTTCTTACTGGAAAAACATAAAAGCAATGAAGGACTGTTACAGTGTAGCTTTTTGTAAAAATAATCATAGAAATAAGGCTGGAATACACTTTAAAAAATAATTTAATCTATTTTCATGTCACAAGGCAAGGTCATCTATATCTGCAGCCTATTTCCTGACAGATGTTTCTAGGAGTAAGTCAGACAAACCTCCAAAGCGTCTGCTTCACAGTCTCCCTAGATGATTTTTTTTTCCTGGTGTTTATTACACGCATATTTTCCTCATGTCTAATCTTGATCTCCCTTGCTGCATTTCAAACCCATTATGTGGATATTGAAGACAAATGTCCTGCTATTTTTCAGCAGTCTTTTCACTGTTTCAGGACTGATATATCTTTTCTCAGACCAACAATTTTCATCTTTTTTAATTCATATAACCAATTTTCTAGATATACTGTCTTTGTTATTGTTCTCCCGTTGAATTCTCATCTCTTTGCTGATATGCAGCCCCAAAAATGGGTACCCTGTTCCCATTAGATATCCTCTGAGGATGGAAGGGTTTACTTAATGTGTTCCATGAAATCTCTCCCTCTTTATCCATTCTAGGTTGATGTTTGCTTTTTTTGCAGAAAATCATCATGCATTTTTGACCTTGCTCTGCTTGTGATTCCTTCTAGTTCTCTGACTCTTTTACTGCCCTGTAACCACATATTCCCTGAGCTCTGGGAGCTGGTGATTCCCATCTGAGTGCAGGACTTCGTACTTGTTGAATTCCATTGTTTTACTTGGTTTGTGATAGTTGGTAAGGTATTTTTGAGCTTTACTCCTGTTTTCCAACGTGCTGACATAACTCCACTCTTAATGACCTCTTGGTACACCGTCATGTTTGTTAGGGAACAGTTGTGGGTACAGGACAGACCCCATGTGCTCCCACTTGATAAATGCTTCTACTTTCACAGCAAGCAATAGCTAATTAATCTCAATTTCCATTTTTAGTTGGAGAAAGATGCAAAAACATACTAATCTAAAACTTCATGCTAATTGCCTGTTCATAGCTTTTTTGCCAGCATTTTTCCTTAAGCCTTGCTCTCACTACGCAGCCCTCCCGTCAGGTCCTCGGCAGCAGCAGAACAAAGAGGCTCAGCTTGGTCAGGTCTGGTCTAATGCTGAGTGCTCTGCTCAGAAAGCAGCGAGGGACGTGGCAGGCAGGGCTCTTGGTGCATGTCCCCACTTTGAAAATGTCAACTCAATAAATTGGCATATTCAAATGCTATTGTTTTGGCAGGACAGAAGGAAAGAAGAGAGAGAAGCAGAAATTAAGTGTCTGCTCCTTGATGCGCAAAGACAAGATATTTGCTCTGTTAAAAACACTGCAAAGGGATCTGGCTGCTGTTCTTGTCTGCAGTTTCTGCCAGGGTTTTGATGTCTCTCTCAAATCCTGCTTCAGCCTCCCTGGGCCAGAGGCCCATCAGCCCTTGTCTGGCTCTGCAGGGCTGGAGCTCTGTGGTCCCCTGGCCACTGCATGTCATCAGCTGCTCAGGGGGACGTCACAACTAAGCCACTGAGGAGCTGCTCTCATTTATAATTAGTCATCTGAAATCAAAATGTATACAAACTATATAGAGGCTATATAAAGTTTGTGTAAGAGTGTATGTTCATCAGTCACCATCCCTTTCTAAATAGAAGCACTGCCTTGCTTTGTCCTACAGGCTCATCTTCAATTTCCCAAGATTCAGGAGATTATTTAGTTAATAATCAAGTTTTTCTAGGTTTTTCAGTATTTTTTCCTGTGAGGTATGGTGCACTGAATAACTTCCCTGTTCCCTTTATCAGCTCTTTTATAGACTGTAATTGCTCTCCAATTGTTATTTCTGAGAACATATTCTTTGGCAAGCAGGGCTCACAAAGAATCCCAGACCTGAATCCAGTGATAATCTTACCTGGTGAGTCTTCAGTCAGCCTCACCTAAGATTCAAACAATTACCTGTGCATATCTGTCTGTTACCATGTTATGTTCAATTTACCTCTCTGAGCTCATAGCATCCTTCTTTGTAATAAAAGTTTTCCACTTGAGTTGATGTTGAAAAGTTTTCCATCGTGAGTTGTTTCTGAGATACTTGTGCAATGTAGAACAGTTAAGAAAGACAACATCTTTGGAAATTGCTTTGAAAAGGTTGTAGTAACATAAACCTGTATGGAAATGCAATGAATGGGAAGAATATCAAGGATATTCGGAGGCATTCTTCATTAAATCCTCTGAATTTCTTTATAGTAGACATTAATACACTTGGAAAACTTCCTTAGGTATAAATTTTTTCTGGTTTTTTTTACAGGTAAGCTAAATGGATAAATATATGTGCACACATGCGCTACATGAAAGGGTTTGTTTCATTCTTAGGAAATCTGAATTTCAAACTTTTTTGTTAATAATTTTCATGAAGATGAAACACATGTTGAGAAGCCTGGCATGAACTTTCATTTCCTTTGGTTCACCTCTGAAAAGCAAGTAAAAACAGAGGTATTTTATAAGATCTCAACTATGAAGGACAGAATGATTTTTCTCTGAGGGAGGGGCAAAGGAGCTGTAATAACATATTAGCAATATATATTTGCACCCTTAGCATCCTGCAGCAGTCAGAGAATTGCATTTCAGTTGCACAACTTATTTGTTGTGTAAAAGCAGGGACATACTGATTGTAACAAGCAGTAACAAAACTGCATACTGAAAACTACATTTTCAGTGTACAGTTAGAGCAATAAAATCTATTTTAAGCTCTCCTGTCCTCTGCTCTTAAAAGACGCAAGATGAGAAGAAAATGATGCATTGGTAGAATGACACTGACGTGCTTGTCTGAGTTGTACATCACACATTTTAGCAGACACCCAAGGGGTTAGCATAAATAATTCATGAGAGAGAAAAGGATGCTCTTTGTGCCTGGCTGCACACCCCTGTGCAGGACACCAAAGTGCTTCTTACATAAAGAGTGATGTGGAGCAGTCTTTTACTGGAGTAGAGTTCAGCAGAAAGTCCACAGGAAGTGGTCGTGGGGAAGATGTTCCCATCCCAAAACACTTAGAGTGGAAATTAGGAGCTGCTGACAGCGTTTACAGAGAATCAGTCCTTCCTTAGGTGCCTCTGCTGGGACCATGCACTGGACAGAGATGCTGCAGAAAAGAGCAGAGATGCAGCATTCTGCCATCAGCTGGGAGCAGATGCCATAGAAAAATGGGATAATCAGGAAATGAATGACCTAGGGTGAAAAGGAAGCTTGTTTAGGTTTATATACATTTCTCAAGCAGTGCAGCAGTAGTCATTATTGATAGAATCATCAGTGGCAAGCCTATACAAAGTGTTTGATGGTGTTTATAACAAAGTTATAAAACAATATAAACTACTTTTTATTGCCTTTGGAAAGCTCTGTCTCAGACCTGGACCTAGACCCGCTCAGCTACTGAGAAAGAGCCTATGCTGGCATAATTTTTATGACACTGCAGCAAAAGTGGTCAGATGGACCTTCTTCTACTTTTTAGGGCTCTTAGTAGAGAGAGTTGGAGTAGGGATGGAGACCATTATCTGCTGTCTAGGTTTGTTCTTCATTTACAAGGTAGAGATACTGTCTAGTTCTGTAGATACTGTCTAGTTCTGTACTTCTGCCCTCTGATAGATTCTCTGTTGCCAAAATAACTCAGCTTAATGTTCTTTTGCAGTGGGGTCACTTAAGTAGAATACCTCACCTTCTGGTGTGTTTAGAATGTGTATATTTACAGTCACTTAAGTTCAGATTAATCTGAGAAACTGTTAAACAGAGTAATTCAATACTTTGGTACGTGCTAATGTTATGCCTTTGCTGCAGTTAGCTATCTGCACAGAAATTATTTCCATCATGTTAACAAATTTAAATCAGGAGTCTCACACTGAAGTGACACTCATCATGGGCCAGAAACTTGAATGAAAAAACATATTTTCATTTTAATGCCAGTATTTTGTTGTCAAGCAAGTGGCAAGCTTGACAGTTCTGAGGAATTAATTTGGGCTGTATTTGAGTTAACTGTAGTAAAGTCAGGACTAGGACTACAAGAACCTGTTTCAGTTTTGATCTGGCTGATGGCACCGTAGTCTCGGACATGCCAGTCAAAGGCAATGAGATACAGCATTACTCTCTCATATGCAGCTCACACAACAGGAGCAGCAAATCTGTTCTTTTTAAAGATGATAACTTTTGGTACATGTGTGGTGTAGATGAAAAAGGGACTGCAATATTTCCCTATCTTCATTTTATCCCATTGCTCATTTCTTTAGCATGATAAGTAGGCACTGAATACTTCTCAACTACTGCTTCCTTCAGTTTATTACAGGAGGAGCTCTGATGAAGTCTATATATAGGTTGCTTCAAAATTTCCATTATAAAAGCTCTTCTGAACTCTTTAGAGAAATGCTGACACTATTATTATCGTGTCCATGATGTGTTTTTGGATTCTGGCAAGCAGAAAGCCTTAAGGTTAGAGAAATGCCTCTTTTTTGTTCCCCAAAAAGCCACTCAGCTATCAGCTGTTACATCTCTCTTTCTCTTTGTTCACATTACTTCAGAAATTTCTGGCATCAGAAAACATAATAACACCAGAATATCCAAAGGTCTTGTCTACGCTTGGAAATTGCAGCAAAGTGGCAAACTGTGGCTTTTAAATTTGATATTTTGAGCTAACTTCCCATGTGCACACTTGACTTTTACACTGAGGTAAATAGAGATACAATTGTAGGGCATTAACAAGGAGAGGCTGTTACTGTGTGGCTGTGTTGGCTGTTTCAGAGTTTTCCTTCTTAACAATGAGTTCTTCTAAGGCCGAACCACAGGAAATCCCAGGTACTCTGCAGGGAGGATGCTCTGGTCTCTTCAGTCCCCTTTGCTGGGCACGTGGCACTACATCCTTCCCTATGGTCAGCACAGATGCTTTTGTGGAGTATCCAGCTCTCTTTCCCTAAATACGCTTTGTGCTATAGCCTTTGTTGTGCAGGCTCAGTGCTTTTCCACGGCACTGTGCTCATTTCAGAGCACGGGTGAGTGCAGGCAGAGGCAGTAAGGCTGCACAGTCATCCGTAAGTTTTTCACTCCCAAACTTTTGAGTGCTTAGTTTTGGTCTGCATACACTTAAAATCAGTTTTGGTGAGAAAAATGACATTTATTGAAACAATTGTATTGTAAAAATCACAGCCTTGGTAGAGGTACACTGGTGTCATGTCCCTCTTTTCACATAAAAACGATGATGATGGTGTAAAACATCTTTTTACCTCTTGCCTTATGGAAATAGTTCAGGTGTAATGTGTGTCTTTGTACCCTTTCTTTCAGTCAGACACTTGAGGATCTCAACATACTGAACTTACAAAGAGGAACCCTAAACACACTGTATTTTTACCTTTGGAAGGAGGAAGAACTGAGTACCAGAGGACTGTTTAGTTCAGTAGTAAAGGGATGGTCAACGTGGCAGAAAACTGAAATCAAGTTAATGTTAGAAATTAGGCATTCTTAGCAAACAGAATTATTTACTGAGAGAAATGGTGAATGCTCTGTGTCTAGATATCCTCAGACTAAGTTTTCGTGCCTGTGTGAAAGGTGGGCTCCATTCCAACTAAAACGATTGAGTTCAAAGCAAGGAATAATTAAGGAACTTTAGTGGCTTATGATTAGGGTCAGACTACATAAGCTTGCAATTCTTTCTGGTTTTACAAATCCTGTTATTGTTCTCTTGATGCAAGATATACAATGCTTTTAAAAATGTAAATTTAGCCATCCATTTTCTAGTCTGGGAGGAATAAGACATTTCTTGGCATCCACTGCTTGCACTTCAGGCTTTTAAAAGTGCTCTTCTTTGTGTGCCACAGCACACCTGAGGGATGCACAAATAGCCTGTCTGTGCCTATATTGCTGTTGCTAAAGTGAATTCACTGTTCTGTAGTTCTATCCTGACTCGCAGCATTGGAAGCAAACATTGGTGCCAGAGAATAGGTTTTGTATTAAAATAGATGGAGCTAAAGCTGTCTGACTACAGAGCATTACTCTCTCACTTACAATTCACTGACATGCAAATGTTGTTAAAATAATTTTGTAAAAACATAATAACACTTAATTTGGATCTTGGAACTTCAGAACAAGAAGTCTTTCTGCGCATTTAAAAAGCAAGGCTTTGCTTTCCCATAATCCATTGAACCAGTAACAATTTCAGACCCTGTGCTTCAACACAGCCAAATTTTGCTCAGTTATCGAGCTGAAAACTAAATTCAGGCTTTGCTTGGGAGTGTGCTGTCCCCTCATGAAACACAGTTCTCTATTTGACTCTGTGATCCCGAAAGTTCATCTTCTGGACATCACTCACTTAGAAGCAAATCATTTGTGCCACAACAGTGACACTGCTCAGAGCAACACAAACTTTGTAATGCACTAATATAAATTAAAAATAGACAGTGAGGATGCAAAGATATTGCTTGGTTTTAAGCGGAATGTAAAAGGTAGGTCAGCAGTATCAGAGCAGGTGCACTCAATCCACATCTTGAGCAATAGTATATGAAAAGAAAAGCAAAATAAACTGGATATGTGAGATAGTTAAAAATAAGAACCCATGCCAACTTCATGAAATGACAATCCTTACTATGCTAGTTCATACAGTAGCTCATTCATTGTTATCAATAGCGACAGCTAAATCCATATGAGACTTCAAATTTCCTTGCCTTGTGTTATATAATGAAACATCCTCTTGATGCATTGGTGGATTTATTTTTTCCTTCACTGATCCTCATTTAATTTCCAATTCAAAGTGTCTTTAATAAAACTCTGGATATGGTCTCTGAGTGTTACATATTTGATTGTTTCCTTCAGTTCAGAATCTTCTCTCTGAATTTTTCAGCACCATGTTTAATTTTTACAAGCTTGTTTGTTAAGCGTTTACTGCATTGCAGTGCACCAAAGTAATACACGTTGTTATTTCAATGATCTTTTCATGAATTGCACCTTCACGATGTTTTTTTTCCCTGCTCCTTCCACAGGACATTACCCAAAACTAGTGTTTCACTTTGAACTCAAGAGAAACATCTTGTATTTCATACTAGAGACATATGTACCATCAATCCTACTGGTTGTGCTCTCCTGGGTATCATTTTGGATAAGCCAGTCATCAGTTCCAGCCAGAATCTGCATAGGTGAGAAGCTGAGAAACCAACCCAAACCGTGGCTTGGGTCATTAAGATGCCTCCTTTATTGCACGTGCTTGGCACCATTTCCTGAATTTGCAGCGCTTCTGAGTGTTATGGAATTACTTTTTGGGTTTGCCATACTCAGTACATCATGTGGATTCCCCTTAAAGCCTTGCTGTTCTTTAAATAAGAAAAATGCCTTTGGCAGCTACAGGAAGAAGACTTATAGGCAAGGGAGGATGCTGAAAGCAAAGGAAAAAACTGTCATTTTGGAAATAATTTAAACATATTCAAATACATGGCATGCACAGACAGAATTGTGAGGCTTTTGTGAGGTCTAATGATACATACTAATTAACACATGAATAATGAGAGAATTATAAGAGATTAAATATAATTAATTTCAAATAAAGGATATTCTGAAAGGGAAAGAATGCAAATCAGATTTGATCAGTCTGCAGGTGGGATGTAAAAAACACTCCTACAGAATAGGGAATAAAGAAGGATTTCACATTGAATGAGGCCAGTGGGCAACTGCGCTGAGCCAAATAATATCTGAATATTTTAAAGGGAGCTTTTGCATAGATTTGCAATAATAATGTTAATCATAAATATACATTCCATGACACCAAAATCTCTCTCATTATAATTTCTAGTCTTCTCAGCTTTGCTAACATTTTTCATTAGTGTTTTTAAGCATTTAACTTCAGAATCACAAGTTGATTTGAAAGTCTTCCTTCTAAAACATGACCCATTAAATGCTGTGGCATCCTAGGAGTTTCAGAGCCAGGGGAAACTCTCCTGCAGTAGGGCCCTTGCAGAAGAGGCCCTCATTTCTATCTGTGTTATATCAGAACATATAATTTTTGAATTCCACAGGTGTCACCACAGTCCTTACGATGACAACACTGATGATGGGAGCCAGGACTTCACTCCCAAACGCTAATTGCTTTATTAAGGCAATTGATGTGTACCTTGGTATCTGCTTCAGCTTCATCTTTGGAGCTCTGTTAGAGTATGCTGTGACTCATTTCTGCACTCTGCATCAACTCAGCTCAAAGGAACTTCCAAAGGTATTTTAATTATTTGGTTGTTGTCCTACAAATTGGATTTAAATTATGCCTGCTAAAAAGAATGAATTCTCTTAGCACTAATGGTAAATGTATTTAAGGAAGTTTCTGCTTTAGAATTAGGACAGGGAAACATAATAATCTTGAGAAAAAGAAAAAAATATTTGTATACCTGGAGCTTATGTTGAAAAGGTCAAACAAACTGAGGCACCCTTCCTTCTCTCTTTTGACATGGACTTTAGGGCCATTTATCAATGTGATGGATGTATCACAAAAATCACAGGCATTTCTTGTCTCCCAGGCCTTGGCATAAACTCACTCACAGTTCAAAAATTAGGCTGAGCTTGGTGACTTGATCCTATTCAATGTGGAAAAAAATGAAAAGAGTTTATCATATTCCATTTATGAAACCTCCACGTGCATGACCAGTGTCAGTCTCCTGACAGACAGATTCATGTGCTGGGTGTGTCAGGTCCCCAAAGCCTTCTGCTCACACCTTCTCTTTCAACAGCTGCACCTGGAGGCAGACTGGGATCCATTTTCTCTTCTGCATCATCATTACATCAGCACTTTTTGTGGCTTCAATGAGTTTCTCACAACTCTGAAATACTGCAAAGTATACTTAAAAATGGGTGAAATCAGAATAGGTATTTTTGAGTCTGGTAGTTGCTGAAATAATCAGGATAGGCTCATGAAGGAATTTTGTCACATCTTCCATCTCCAGTGTACAGCAGTGCTTTCATAAGCAAGGAAAAAGAAATCAGAAGAAAGCTGGAGGTGATTGTCTTGCAACTTTTAATTATGGAGCTGAGTCTTATATGCATAATAGAAAAGAAAATTTTAAGCAGCTTATGAAATTTCTGGATTAACAGAAAAAGTAAAACATGGAAAGTGAAAATAACAGGAAGGAAAAGGCAGAAAGAAGTTTGGTTGAGTGCTGTAGGGATAAACGTCCAGAAGAAGAAAGATTGTTAACTGTTTAAGCCAAATTAGAACAGAGCATCACAAATGCCTAAGCAAAGCTCCTGAATAGATTCAAGAAACAGGGTATTGAGCTCAAGTGGAGGAGCTTCACAACCTTTTGAAGATCAAGCAATATGTGGGGTGGCTTTTATGTCTAAATAGTTCATCAATTAATATGAGATTCTGGCTGTTTGGATGAGACATAGGTCCTATAAATGCACAGGAATATGTTAAAAGCTGTTGTTGGGTCTAGGTGTGTGGAGAAAGACTGCAAAATGGACACAAAGCTGAGCCCCCCAGTGGGTTTTATGATATAACATCTATCAGGGGATTGTCTGCAAATGGGCAAACACTCATTTCAGATGAGGCTTTGAGTGGAAAGCCTGAAAGTAATTTTTGTTGGCAAGGTAACATCAGTGACAATTCCCTGTGAGCATATCCATCTTGTGAAGTAAGTGGTTGTCATTTTGCTCATAGAGTAGGGAAAAAAAAAGCTGCTTGGAGGGTTGGGTAAGAAAGTAAAGTGTTTCAGTGCTTGGATGATTAAGCATCTTTGGATCTGTGAAGGGCACTTGCACTGCCCTTGCCTTCACCTGCCTGTGTCAGATTTCCTTTCATCGGAGCATGTGCTACTGTGTGCAGATGGGGTGGACATGGGAACTTGTAGACTTCAAAAATGTGCATGGAAGTGAGGTACAGCCCTAAAATGGGAAAGGAAAGTTTTGTGATGAACTGAATGACCAAAAGGAATAGTCTTTCACTTCAGGCATGTTTCCTGCCTTCTGCTGGGCATCAGGAGTGAGCAAGCAAGCCAAACTCACTTCTTGCCCACACAAAGATAGGGATATAAGACAAGGAACAGTTGTTTTGTCCTAGATCAGCTTAAGACTGTAGAATAAGGAAAGTGCCTGTCATGTCCTTTTCCTACAGTAGCCAAGGGCAAGCACCGCTTACTGAGCAGGGTGTCATGGAGAGCACACCTGACTTGTATTACTCATTTCTCATTTTAAAAACAAAAACATCACAAGGACAAAAGTACCAGCTAAAATCTCATGTCACTGTCTAGCAGGTACTTAGCAATTTATGTGTGAGTATCGTCACTGTAAATGTGTTGTCCTCATTATCGTATTCTCTTGTGGACACAGGTTAATTGGAAATCTCACTTCCCAGTTTGTTATTCCCATATGCGAGCTGATAGAAAATTAGCACTCAGAATTATGTAAATAAATGTAGGAGGTGAAACGGAAATGTCACCCTCTCTCTTGTATAGGAATTAGTTGTACTCACTTGCTTTCTGCTGTGCACTTTAAAGAAGTTGGGCACCAGCACATCAAACCCTTCTGAAGCTCCCAAGATCTCCAGTTTAGAAGATAAACTGGTGAAAGAGCTCATCATATTCATGCTCTTGCAATGTCTCACATCATGTGAACCAGGACCCACAGGGACAGCTTCAAAGCTGATGGCAAAAGCAGAGGAACCACCTACTGCAGGGCAGGTCAGCATGTGCCATTCACATTAGCTCTGTAACAAGAGGCTGCTTAAATGGAGAGGGAGCCTCTCCTGAGTTTCTTCTCTTTTGTACAAAGGCATTAATTGTGCCCTCTTGTAAAGCAGAGAACGCTCCTTGGTCTTCCTCTGTCTTTTACCTAAACCTCCGCCTTTAAGGCAGGATGGAGAACAGTTTGAAAATTGAAAATAGTTTTGCAAGCATGGTGTTCAGAGTCTGGTATTTCTGTGCAAGCATCGTGCAGTCTTTATGAGTACCACATAAGCTCCAGGTGTGCAACACTCTAGGTTGAAATATTTTTAGAATTGAGCAGCTTTACTATCGAGAGAAAGTGACAACTTTCCTCAATTCTGTTGGCTCTTGGATGTCACTTAGTGTACACAGCAGCCACAGTAGCAGGTGCCATGTACAGTGCTTTTGGGTGATGTACAGCACCTTTCCTGGATGGTACCAATTGGGTATCCAAACAGAGCCCTTCTTAGTGCCAGCTGCCGTTTCCTCATTGACAGCTGGCATCCAGGAAAAGCCTAGTATGACATTTAAAATTGGAGCCACAGCTGAACACTCACAACACAATTTCTTTTTTGGTATAATGTAAACCAGCTTAGTCTTTCATCATGCTCAGTTCTTCATAACAATCCAGAAAAGTCCTTTGATATACCAACTTTATATGACTGCAGGTTTTTTTATAAATTAGCAGGTATGGTTCTCTTCTGGACCAGCTCTCTCCTTTTCAAGCAATGTGATACAGCACTTTTGCTGCGAACTCCCCCCTGTTTTGCAAGAGCCCTGCCTTGTTGCACTGCAAATAGAATCCTGTACATATGCACTGCTTACGGTATTTTCTGCTTAAGTAAGAACTGCCCCTTGGGGAGTTGAAAGGAGTCAAGAACAGCCTAATAACACATCAGCCTCCTGGGAATTGCTCACATGCAGTTGTGTGAAAGGAAAAATGGCACGTACACAATGTCCTTTCACGCTCTGAAATAAAGCTAATTCTGAACAACTTGTAGCCAGCCCGACCTGAGAAAAAAATAGAATCTTATACTGAGAAATGGCCCAAATGCAGACAGTTTTGAAGTACAGATGTTGTTTTGCTTTTTTCCCCCATTTCTGGAAAATGAAAGCAGGGAGAAAAAAGTCAGGACTCTTCTGTCAGGGTCCTTTATTTTATTAACTTTTGAAGTGTGGAGTGCATTCATTAGGCTGTGCTCCGGTGCCTCATTTCAAGTGCCAGGCACTGCTGACAAAGGCTCCTCTGCCATCCCCAGCACTCCCCTCAGCTGCCTGAACTTTTTGAAGCAGATAGATATTTATAACAGAGTCAGACCCCAAGTAAAAACTCGAGGTTTGAATTTTAGTACTACCCTGGGGATTATTTAAGCTTCAGACTGCAGTTTTATGGATTGATCCTCTTAATGTTTTATAGGCAGATTTTTATCCCAGCCTTTCACACAGAGATGTGGGAGGCCAGGTGGAGGATGACCAAGGTTTTTTGGTCAGTGCATTTTTAGGATGATATGTTGTGTTGAGCTACGTTTTTCTCTCTCAAATGAAATATCCCAGATTTTCTTTTAACTGAAAGTGGAAACCTGTAATAATCCCTTTTCCAGCTCCATTTGTTCTGCTTCACTGATTCGCAGTAGTTTGAGGACAATGTCCAGACTCCACTTTAATTTTCAAGGGTGTCACTAATTTTAGATGAAGAAAGACTCAAGGCTCGTGCCGTACACAAGTACCCTGGGCAGAAGAGCAATTCTGTACTGGCATGGAGACCACTTAGGTGGCTTAATGAGCTTTCTTTAAGAGCTGGGATATTGCTAAATGAGCTTTTTGTCTGGCTGCACACAGGGATGTGCATCTTAACCTTTCTAAAATTTGTCCTTGTGTAAAGTGTTTCTTCTAATGGTGTGAATGGAAAACAGCAAATTGGCCAGAAGAAAGAGATTCTGCATTCTGCATTTCACAAATAATTTTTTTAGACTTGTCTTGCATTTATACCACCTACTGATTTGGGAGGTAATAAAATTAACAGGAGAAAATTAAAATTATATATATGCCTACCTGAATTGAAATGACCCCTCCTCCAAGTATACATAATAAGGTTTAGTTTAGATACAAAATTGGAGCCAATCCTTGTAGCTTGAATCTGCTGGTGTCTCTGCAATATCCTAAACCAAACTAAAAACCCCAAGACTTCCAAGGAAGTTTTAGAGCTGAAGCTGCAGCTGATGTCTAATCCTGTGTCCTCTGAGCCAGGAACAGAAAACCCGCTGACTTCAAAGGGTGAAGATTTCATACATGAACTTTATGGCTCTGAGCCATTTCTAATCAAAGAAACAAAACCCACCAGAAGGCTTATACAACATTCTCCAAAGACCTGTCTTGACGCAGTGAAACACATAAAAATATTCTTAACCCTAGCATAACTTTGAACTTAAAGCATGGGTTTCAGGACTTGACAGAAAGTATCACAGGCTGTTTAGTGTTAAATCAGCTGTGGGGCTTGTCCCTCTTTATTTTTATTGTAACTTCATTTTTATCACAAAGCACCAGAGTGAAGTAGCCAACTGCACACAAAGGGAGTGTCTTGTATCCTGGGGAGTTTGATATGGCGTGCAAGCAGCACAGCTGGCTGGTCTGAAGATCTGAAGATCCCCCACCTTCTCCATCTCCACATTGGGTCTTTGCTTCCACACTTTCTGGGCACTAACCTTTGCCAGTTAGTGGGAATACTTGCCAGTATTTGCCCTGAGCAGAAGACAGCTTACTGTTGTGCATTTCAGGGATTTGCTGCTATCTTAAATAAAGTTCCTTGTCCATATCTGAACAAATCAGGATTTGCTTGATGGTCCTTCAAAAGTTTTTGGTGTACTGTGTTGCTTAAGTCAATGTTTTCCCCATAAATGGAGCTTTGAAAGCTGAGAGGAGCTGTCTGGTGCCTGCAAGTGCTTGTCCTTGAAGTGGAGGAGGGAGATTGAGGAGGAGTCATAAGAAAAATCCCATTTACAGCAGCTCTAAAGGAAATAGGTGATGAAACAGGCACTTAAGTACCTGCTGCTTTGTTCCCTATCAGATTGATGATGATGATGATGAAGAGGAGAAGAATGGAGTCCTGGCAGCAGTGACAAACAGTTGCAGTGCCCCTGACAATACGAACAAGACCGATTCAAACAAAAGCAAACAAACCAGCACTGACAGAAAAAGGGAGA
This sequence comes from Acanthiza pusilla, assembly GCA_036630365.1. NCBI lineage: Eukaryota > Metazoa > Chordata > Aves > Passeriformes > Acanthizidae > Acanthiza > Acanthiza pusilla. The sequence goes on from JAXCHO010000234.1 coordinate 14,497,802, forward strand.
GAAGTCAACACAGTGTGTGTAGTTCAGCAATGTCGGTAATGAAAAGACTTTTCTGTATCTTTGATTGCTTCCATGTTAAAAATCCTTACCACATAGACAACTACGCCAGATTCTCTTTCCCATTATCATTCATCATAATTAATGTACTTTATTGGGTGTACTATTTGTATTTCTAAATATTTTATTTTGTAAAATTAGTTTAAAGTTTAGGAAGTGGACATGGGAGGGGAAGTTGCAGAAAAATGGCGAAGCTACGTTTGGATAAAGGAATATGAAAGGACATGCCATCTCTTCAAGTGTGTCTAAAAATTTTGCTAATTCACTTTTCTGCTTTTAAATGTCTGTCATCCAAAACTGACTTCCTATTAGCATGCATGTCTCATATGAAGCTACTTATGAAAGGCCAGTAAGTCCTTTTTTTAATATTTCATGGTCAACTTTGTAAGATAAGAGATATATTATACTTGTTTCTGAACTGCATTGAATAAACATAAATAAAATGAAGTGTTGTTTTCCTTTTCTGCTTTCTGTACTCCATTCTAGTTTTGTCAATAATGCATAAATTTTCCAGATTATATAGGAAAATGTTTATTGCAGATCAAAGTGGTTTTGCTATGTAGCAAGAAATAGTTTTGGAGACATGAGCTACCAACACAAGCCAAACAATTTCTTCATCTTTGTAAGGTCACAAATCTGTGTTAAGATCCCTTTACATCTTTAGACAGAACTCCCACAGACACCAATGGCTTTTCTCGGAAAGTGCAGGGCAGACTACAGAAATGGTCTGGAGCCAAAAGGTTTACATCCAGAGAGATATATTTCCCTGAGTGAGGACTTAGGTGTTCATCAGTCCTTAATGGAATATGGCAATTTATCCTGATGTTTGTACTCTGCTCAGGCACAACTGCCTGGGTAACTACAATGCAGTGGAAGAATTTGATATCATTAATTTTCAGCTTAGCAAATTCCTCTTGAGCCACATGCTGTTAAAAAAAATTCCCATAAAGGTGAAAAACTTCTTGAATAGAAAAGAAAACCCTGGATGTGCAATAGCTCTTGATGAAAGAGGAGAAGCTTTACACAGACAAAATGATGACCCACACAAGAGAATGGTTACAGGTGATGAAAAACCATAACAGTCTTTCCAAGTGGTTACTTCACTGACAGAGATTACAAGCCTGTCTCCTATACTGCAGCATGGAAGTTTAAATTTTTATACCTTTTTCCTGACCATAATATAAATCTGTTGCATATATATGTATAAATATGTCTGGGACACACCTTTCTCCCAGGGTGCTGCCTGTGAGGAACACCTTTACCTAAGAAGGAAGTGTGAAATACCAGTGTGAGACAGATTTGCCCTTGCTCACATCTAAATCCATAAAAATCATTGCACACTGGTAGACAATTATTAGGCCACTAAAATCCCCTCAGTATTTTTATTTTCTAAAGGTTGACTATTGAAAATTGGTTTCTCTGCCATTATTAGAAATGCCTTTTGCAAGGCTTATTGAGGCAATGCAGCTTCGAGAACAGTCTGGTACCTCTTGGTACCTTGTGGCTATTCTCACTTTCATATGAAAGTAAATACATTCAAGAAATCAAACCAAGACTGCCTGTGTTAATGAGCAGCCAAAAACAAACAAACAAACAAGCAAACAAACAAATCTATTTTTTAATTTAACATTCTGCTATTGAATATTTAATCTTACACCCTTTTCTCAGGAACAGGTTGTATGATATTTTTTCTTGGAGGTGTGAAACTGGACTCTCAGATCTCTTTCCAATTCTTACTCCCATAAAACTTGCAGAAGACAAATATTATATCTCTGCATTTGGTTTCTTAAATTTGAAGTTTATATTGTTCCTGAATCTTTTCAAATAGTTAGCTGTCGTGTTAACACTAAACTTGGGATTTACATTTACTGCAAGCATAAAATAAACATTTAGAGTTTTGTAGCTTCCAATTAATTTGGAGACAATTCACCTTAAATATTATTTTTAAAAGCTATTGAAGGTCTGAGTAACTTTATTTACAGTGCATTAGCTGAAAACAAGGTCTGTTTTCCCATTGATGTGCTAATATAAACAGCGTTAGACGCTGAAGTCCTCCATGTTTTCATGAACGAATTGAATGCACAGCCAGATTATTTATTATTCTGCTTTGCATAATTCTGCATTAATTGCTCATTTAAAAGATAAAACTTGGTTCGACATGAATTTATTGTAAAAGATGTTCCCAACAGATCTCCAGTGTGGTGTATGAAGAGTGAAGAACAGCATTTGAATTATCCTGTTCAAACATAGTTTCTGTCCCTAGAAATAACCAAATCCCTTGGAGTTAGCCAGAAAGGCTCCCCTGAGTAAGGAGCATTCATGAACAATTCACTGAATGCTGCAGCTCAGAGGAAAATTAGAGAGGGAGAAGTGTCTTTTGGTGCTAAGAGCAGGGGCCAAAGTTGAGGCTGAGGGAATGAGAATGGCTTTCGTTTCATATCTGATGAAAAAGAAGAAAGACCTTGAACTTTTGGCCTTGTTTATTAGGAGTGCAGCAGTAACTTAAATAAACTTTCCTACTCTGTAAGCCTCTTCAGGTTTTTTTTGCTAATTATTCTAAGAGAACTGTTACACCTTTTCGCACAGGAAAACATATTAAGAAAAGGTAAAAAAAGACGCCCCACATTGTCACCCTGCAATTCAAAATGAAATTACCTAAAAGATTATAGATTAAAGAAAACCCACGTGACGGCAAAGCTGATGACAGAAGAAGAGAACAAGAAACAGAAAGAGGTGAATGTTGTGCAGAGAGCCCTCCCAGTGGAGCAGCAGAGTGCCTGGAGCCTGTCCCAGCGCAGGCTGAGGAGGGACTGGGGCACTGGAGCTGCTGGTACAGTTCAGCAGCAGCAGATGGAGCTCAGGAACTGCTCTTCATCACTGAGTGAGTGACTGTAAATGGCAAATGCAAGTTAAGGAGCACTCTGGGGAAAAGCTATTACAAGCTGACATTTGTAGTGTGGTAACTAGGTCATGTTTGTAGTGACAGATTAATTAAAATCAGACAGGACAGCATTGTCAGGTGGACTATTTTTCCTGCTGAAGTTCAGGCTTCTCAAACCCTGGCTGTTGTTTCCACCATTTTAGCCACTGAAATCGAACATATTCTGCCAGTCCACTAAGTAACTCCATGACTGCAATATGTTGTGTTTTAAGCATGAATTTTTCTATCCTAATGTCAAGGTTTTCTCCTGCAGGTTACAATGATTCAAATCGAAGTGTTACAGCACCTCAGTATTTCCAGGTGGGCAGAATAGTGGCTGTACCAACAGTTTCCCTATAAATATTTATGAATCCTAAATAAATGTTCCTAGGTAATTCACCAGCATACCGCGAAGAGTTGTCACAAAGATGAAGATAATTTTAAAGGCCGGTTTCAATCTTTTGGAAAATTTCCCTTGAAAAAGGGCTGGTTGAAAAGGTGGGGAGCTGAGCTGTGAGTCTTCTGGGCTGGTCACTACAACAGCAAGTGATCTCAGAGTGAAAAGTGAAAACTGGAGTAAATTCTTATTGTAGAGTAGTGGGTGCTTGGCAGTGCTTAAAGCAGATAAGCTGGACATAATTTCAAACTCTGGAATGGCTTTGCCATCACTCCTTCTATAACTTTATAATTAAAACCAGGGGTCCACTTTAATATAATTGCCAAATCCAGCTTTTCATCAGTTTCCATCTGGAGAGGTCTTTCTTCCCCAGTCCCATCTGACTGTCAAACTTTCCATCCTCAGAAAGAGAAGGATAAGGGGATATTTGGGGGCATTTCAGCCTCATGATGTGAGTTTACTCATATAATTTGGGTTCTGGGTTTCTTTCCAAATTGGAATGGACCCTATTTTCCTATTCCAGATCAAAGACAGACAAAACTTCAGAAGAGAAGAAACCCCAGAAGGTTTTAGCACCATCACATGTGCACACAAACCATGACCCTGACTAATTTTGAAATTCTGCTCTGAATTTAAGTTTAATGCAGATTTAGCCACTGGATAACTTCATCTGTAAAGAACACACAAACATCACCACCACTGCTGCTTTCCTTGCTGTAGCAGGTAACTTTGGAAGCTAGACAGTGAAAAGGTTTGATGCCAGGTTTATTTTATTTCTCCTAAAGGCAAGGAATTAAATCTTTCTGCTTTAAAGTCAGATCAGGAATGGATTCAGAATAGCACTCTGGTTCCAGTTGGGGCTTGGCCAGTTTGGAAGCAGAACAAGCTGACAAAATTAGAAAAAAATCAATATGAGAGTATAAAATGGAGTTCAAGCCTGAATCACATCTCGACATGCTCAGCTTGTCAGTGCCCCTGGTCCTCAATTTAAAGTTAATGGTGCTGCATCTCAGAAACAGTAACAAGCCTGTGAGATTGGTCACCATGGGCAAAGCTGGCACTGTGTGCACTCACATATCCTTGGAAGAGGGAGAAGAAGGGTTTGTCTCCTCCTTTTCCATGTCCCAGTTTTGTTAGAAGCCAGCTCATTTTAGTCCACTTCCAGTCCTGGTTTATGGAGCACCTGCTTTGAAAGAGTGCCAGCACAAGGTGACCAAAACCACTGCATTTGTCTGTTCTGCAGGAGCCATCTGTTCAATTCTGTGCATTTGAACGCTGGTCCATTAGACTCATGTGCTGAACTACCTTGTGCATGTTGCTGAGTCAGTCCTAATCAAAATGCTTTCCATTCAAAGCACTGTATTTTAGGTGATATCTAATGAATACAGCTGTCATTTTTGTGGGGTTATTTTGGTGGTATTTTCCATGCTTGTGAAGAAAAGATCCATAGGAAAAGGATCTACCCTGTGCTCAGCATATGAATTGGCTGCAGGGATCCAATCCAATCCAATCCAATCCTTGCTTGCCTTGATAACCCTTTAGTGCATTTCGGAGAAGAACTGACAGTGTTGACCTCAAAATAATAATATAGCAAATTAAGTCTGAAGAAATTTTTTATCTAGGTAAATATAAATCAAACCTTGCTCTCCACTTCTTTACCAGAAAGATAAGAGATTGAGCATCATTTTATCCTTCCGCTTTATGCTTTATCATCTTCGCATAAGTATTGTGCTCAAGTATCATTATTTTTGAGGTTCTTTCATTATGAAAGATTCTGAGAGCCTTGTATTTTTTTCATTAAAAGAAAAAAACTAAAGTATGATGTGCAAATAACTAGAAACTTTGAAGTCTGAGGCTTCCTATGCCCCAGGATAATTTTAATTCTACTGAACAACCTTTTCATGTAGTGCTGGTCCACATTTTGTGAAGCTTGATAATAAGAACTGATAACTGTGGAGATCTCCATAATTTTTGTAGAGGATCCCTTAGGGATGCCAACTGCATGGCCAACCCTGCACCATTTCAAACCCCCATATGCTCACATATGCTTATTTCAGATGGCCAGAATAAAAAATGCAAATTCCTCTTTGCCCTTTCCTTGCCTTTTTCCCTTTTCAGCACATTCTGCTGCGTAATGGTAAAGATTTTCTGTGGTTGATCATTCCTACTATACAGCTCCAGCTGAATATTCCGTCATTTTTAGGGCCTCCTTCCTAGAAGCTGTTCTGTGATTCTCTGATTCTGTAAACACCCTAAAGGGAGAAGAGCCAATTCCTTTATTTCTAATCTAATAACCTAAAAACCCAATTTCTAATTTACCAGTTCTGGGCCAATAACTCTAAGTTGCATTTGCCTTGGGTTGCTACATGTTACCTTTTAAGGAGACTTGGACAGTGCCTGACCCTTTATTTCCACAGCCCAGCTGCAGGTTGCTGTTCCTGCAAGCACACGATGGAGCTGGATTTCATTCCTGTCAGACACCTTGAATTACAGCACAGCTCTTTTCCAGCAGGATCAAAAGCTGTTCCTGGATGTTCTGCATCTCTGCATATGCCTGTCTTCCAGCTCCAGCATTTCCTTTCCCACAAGGCTCTACATTGTTCTGTGATAATGTCAGGTCTCCAAATGCACTGCCATGCTGTACTAAGGATGACAGACGAACAAGCCAAAATCATCAATTTTAATGATATTCCAGCATCATCCCGGTCCTGTGTCATTCCTGTGTATACTTCAGCCATCAATCTATGTTTGTCTAAAATGGCTCATGCCAGAACCTTACATGTAGAGAAAGCTGAAGATGCTAATTTATTGTATTTTGACAAGGACAAGCCTCATCTGGCAATCCAGTGTGGCTGAGTGCATCTGGTGAATAGTGCATCCACTCTCTCAGATCCAAATTGCTCCGTTAGTTTTCATGACCCTCTTATCTCTGTGCTGTCTCTATCCACCCTGGTTTCCTTATCACATAATAGGATTGTGCCTGCATCTTCCAATTTCATTTCTATTGGTTTCCAATCTCTGTGATGCTGGGAGTGCGTGCCGGAGCCTCAGCCTCTCCTGCTGAGAGATGGGATCGCTCAGCCCGAAATGCCTCATCTGCACTGCGGGAGACTCTCGGCCATGGCTGATCACTCGCTCTGCCTCCTTGGGCTTCACTTCTGATTTGAATCGCTCCCCACACCAAGGGGAACTGCTCCCCACACCTCTATCAAGGCTTCTCTAGGGAAAATCTTCAGACTTAATTAAAATTAGGTGTTTCAATATATATCTGCCCACTAGTCCGTGCTGTCTAGTTTTTTGAACCCATTGTTGTATTTTTATGAAATATGAGAAAGGAACAGAAATCTCAGTCAGGATGTTCCTACAAGATTTATGTAAATAGATGTCCAGGTCAGAGAGACATCTGAGAGGTACCCACTGAGAAAAAGACCACAGCATGAGCTGGTGTCTTTTTAAATCCAAGAGAATACACACTGAAGAGGGCACATCGAAGTGCCTCAAATACAGAACAACTTCAGTCACAATTTATATCTCCCAGAACTCAGAGTCAATCAACACTGAACCAAAAATCTAGAGAAAATCAAGCTTCATTAGCTCTAATATTCATGAGTTACTTCTCCAGTTGTCAGAGACTGGAAGTGAGGTACAAAGTCAGAGGCACTGCTCTTTTTCCTTTTTTTTCCTCTGAATTACAGTGGGAGTTAAAATTTATGTCTTCAGCTTGGTCTCTGCAAGAATACTGTAAAAACGATGCTGCTCTAGCTATAGAAAAATATTTATGTTCCTAATATTCCTCTTGTACTTATTCTCTCCCTATCCTCTGCTCCTTCTTTCATCTTTGTAAATACACACTTTTAGTGTCAGATTGGCTTTTTTTTTTTTTTTTAACCTGAATTTAAATCTCTCTCAGTGACACAAACTAAATAAGAAATCAGCTTGTCCCCTGCACTTCTCGCCCTGGGTGGCCTTATGGAAAACACAATGGAACATACAAGGGAGAAAAGTTACTGAAGAAGAGGCTTCATGTTTGCACAAAAAAAGAAAAAAAAAGAAAAAGAAGAGAATAACTGAAGTAAAGATATTAGTTTGCAGCTGAAACAAATTTATTGTATTCATCTCCAAAACAGATTTTGTATTTGTGATTCTGTTGAAGAGCAGGTCACTGGAATTTTACAACATATGCAGAAGATATTTTATCTAGAACCTGAAGAACAAAATAATGATCAGAAGAGGGTGCTCTCAGCTCATGTTCTTTTGGTTTTGTTTTGAACATTTTGGTGGAATTCTGCAGAATTTTCTTCTCTCTTTGTAGAGATTAATAAAAGGTCCTTTTGTAAAATATTGTCTGGGATTTTTCACTGAATAGATTGCTCTTCTTACTGCACCATGTGTAAAATACAGGCTCAAGTTTTTGATTCTAGTTCTTTCTATATGCTTTAGAAAGCTTTCTGTAATATTAGCAGAGGTCATTTCACAATGAACTTCATGTCTGGGGTCCCACTATTTTATATGGTGTGTTTATGTTCTCATCCAGTCATACTCTGTTGAAATCAGTATTTACAGGAACTAATTTCCTAGCACCCATGACTGAGTGGTGTGGAAAACTTCAAAAATTGCAAGAGCAGCAATTCATTCCAATACCAGTTGCATTTTTAACCAGGCATGAAAAAGAAACAGTATTATATCACTTCAGTGATCAATTTACAACTATTGAAATATCCCGCATACCTAAATACTCACAAAAAAATTTGATTAGTTGATCTTTAGAGGAGAATTTAATAAAAGCTTAGTGCTGCCAATGAGATTTTTAGCAAAGCATTTGATCACAGAGTTCACTTCAGGGAGCATGATTTATCAGAAAATACCTGACATTCGTTAAGTTTTATTAAAGCAGTGCTGATGTCGTGGATAAAAACAAGCCTTTTAAAAGTTAGTTGATATACGTGTGCAGTTTTTCCATTTTTTGGATGACCAGTCTTTTAAGGTGATGAAATTGTGCCGTGCACACAGCACTGGAACCCAGGAATAAGTGATGGCTATAATCGTAGATGTTTGCAGACTCTCCTTGTCTGAAGTGGTGAAGCAGAGGGTAAATTCAGGCAGAAGGAAGGCGCTCTCTTTTAGTTGGTGCAATGCAGCATTTAGCTCTGGTCCAGCCTGCTCATGGCAGAAATCTCTCTGATTCCCCACTATTTCACTTTTCCAAGCAATACTTGCACTTAAATAAAGTACTGTGCAGCTGTCTTTTATAGGCACATACAAAAACTGCCTGGAGGGGGAGAGTCGTGCTTCTTGTATTGAACAGCAGTGATTGGAATGGATTGTAAAAGGATTCTCACACCTTGTGCCTGTGTATATATATCTGTATCTGTCTATAGATCTGTACAAATGTGTCTCGAGAAGGCACAATTTTATCAATGGGTTCTTTCTGCACTTTAGACACTGCTTTTCAATTATGTGCATCAATGGCCAGTCCAAAAATCAAACCAAGCAATAAACAGGTCTCCAGCAGCTCCATGTCAGAGAGGGGCTGCTCATCTGAGTGGCCTTTTGGAAAAGAGTTAAGAAAGTGAACAGAGGAAAAAACAGCATCCCTGCCTCACCATGGCTGTTTACATTCGGGGATAAATGGCTGATGTTTGCCATGAAGACTCTCTAATCAAGGGTCTTCCACTATTTTAGACACAGGTTTACACTTTCATTTTTATACAGAAGAAAGGCAAGAAATGAAAGAAAAAACATGAAAAAGATCAGTTATCTTACGTAAAGTTTATATGAAAGCACCATATTACAAGGAGGTAACCTGTTACAGCTACTCTAATGACTTCCATCCAGGTTCCTACTGTCCCTGCACTCCTCAACATGACACATAAAAAGGGAAGGAACCCTGTAGCTGGGCAGCACTGTCCCAGCTGTCAGGAGAGAAGCTCATTTCTGGCCTCATGGTTTAGTCATAAAGTGGGAACTGAAGGCATATCAGAGAATAAAATATGAATTATTTGATACCCACAACATACTGGAGAAGTGAAGTCAGAGACCACAGGTCACCCTGGTAGCCACTTAGGCTGGGAGAGTGTCTGTAGGGTCAGCAAAGAGTGTGCATTAAGGAGGCACAGGAAAAAGCAGGAACAGAGCCATCAGGGCAGCAACAAGCCAGCGGAGATACAAGGGCCATACACACCCTCTAATCACAGTGATTGTGAAAGAGACGCTAAAATGTGGAAAGAAATTGCAGAGCGATGTTCACAAAATCACAGCTGACCTCTCTGAGACTTGGACAGGGAGCACAGATATAAATGATCTGCACTGCAGCTAAAACACTGCATTGCAGACAAGAGAAGGGAGTTTTGCCCTTAAGATCTAGCAAGTATTACAAGTACAAATGTGTGTATAGCATGACCTGAGAGCTGGTAGCATGCTGCTTCCTTTGCTGCCTGGCAAATTCACTCAGATTTGGCTGAGGGAAAAAATGATGTTAGCAACAATCGCTCAGTTTCTAAATGCCTGGGAGAAAACTGGCAGAAGTGTAATAAGAGCCCCATAAAATGACACTTTAAAAAGTACCAATCTATTTCACCTGTTTCCAAGAGAACTTTCTACCTGAAATGGGGCTACTGTTGTAAGGAAGGGGATAGGCATTCCCATCCCAGAACACCACAATTTCCTTGTCTGATTGCCTTTGCATTTGTTGAGGTGCAGGCTGAACAAAAGAGGAGTCTGATGGTTTGATTTTCAATAGATTTTACTTCCCACTGACAAACCAGCATAAGGAGAACTGTAGTGTCACAGAGCCCTGGCTTGAGATTTTCTGAGACTTTAGTGATAGTCCCAGCCCTGCTGGTGTCCTTTACAGATGGAAACTGCCCTCTAAATAACATTTCACATAGAAGTCCTCTGTCTAAGAAACCGAACTATTATCAGCTCTTGTAAGTTACTCTTAAATTAAGAGATCAGATTTTTGAGTAGGACTTTGGGCATCCTACTCTTCTGGACTGCGGAAAAGGGAGGAGCACTGGATTTTGGGGTATCTTTTAGGCCTCATTTCTTTGTCTCTATGATGACCTTTATTGTTGGGGCAAGTGCAGGCAGAAGACATGTGAAAAGTCATATGGTGAAGATAACTGTTTGGATTTGAGATATTTCTTAATAAAAAACAGTGTTGATCAAAAACAGACTCAGTTTTTCCTTATGAGCTCTGAATCACTGTTCTTTGGATGTGTAAGGCCAAAAAGCATGAGCATATACTATGTAAAACATTTATCTGCAATCTATTTTGCAATAAAAAAGTACCTTGTTTTTAAGTCAAATTTAAATATAATGTTCCAAATAACTCTAGTTTTTCTACTTCAGTGGAAAGAGATGATTGCTTTTCACAGGAAGGCGTCTTAGCATTTTCTGTGTTTGATGCCTCAGCCTACAAAGAGTGATCTGAATTATTCCACTACTGAAAATATCAAAGAGCAATGGGTTGTTTTTTATAGGTCACAACAAAGAATTTATATTCAATATTTCTGCCTTGGTTTGTCTTTAACTTCACCAGCACATTCAGAGGTAGCAAATGAACTGTGAATAGTTGCTCCTCCAGCTCCACTATCTGAGAGAGCAACATGCTGTAAATTGCTGTGGCTGTGCATATTCTTGAATATCCTCTTTTTTTTTGGCTTGTGTTCTTATTTTGGCTGTCCCTGAAAACCTGACCTGATTACAGGTACAAGCGCAGATCTTTATTTTCTGGCAATTGCTATTCAGCTAATGATTTAACCTCATGTAATTTTTCTCTAGCTTTTGTTGTTTACTGCTAAATACTTTCACCATTCACAATGACCCAGGCTCTGAAAGCTGTTGCTAAGCCAACATACTTACACATTAAAAAAATGATTTTACATTAAAAAATGACCACTAGTGTATTTATTTCCTGGATTCTACTTTCCAATCAATTCTTAATCACCTACTTCTGAGTGACCACTTCATTGCAGGTGCGGTATCAACACAACAGCTAGAACACGTCCTGCTACTTTGAATAGCCAACATGAGGGCTTACCAGGGGAATTTTGGAGCTCTGAGGAAAATATAAGGAAGAAAAATATAGAAATCCTTGAACAGACTTCACAATATCACATATGTTTTAAAAAAGTCAGAATGGACTTCTGCAATAAAACTAAAGCAAAGGACATATGACTGATTATGTGCCTTTTACCACTGGTTGGTAAAGTCTGTGGGGATCCATCTCACATTTTTTTAATTGGAGAAAATGAAACTTTAAAAACAGCAGCAGTTGGGTTTTGATTTAAAGCAGGCATTTGTAATAGTAGATTTTCTTTTCCCCAATGACAACAAAAAATACAATGAATGTTTCATAGTTAAAGTTCATTTATGTATAAAGAACCACAAAGTTATTTCCTCATTGCAATGACTGTAATCGTATTGCTTCAGATAACCCACAGACATTTCTATAGGACAGAGAACTATTCAGTACCATGCGAATTCAATCCTTTTCAGAATTATCACAGCTGGTGGATAGGGGATAAATGACTGAATGAAGGTTTGCAAAATCCTGCCCTCCACTGACACAGAGAATTCAGCTCCTCATGGGATTGTTTTGGGGATCTCTTCATCAGTAAGGTATTTTGTCTGTAAAAACTTTCCAGCAGTCCTGTATTTAATAATACATATGTCCTTCTTTTTTCACATTTGAGATCTGTCTAAGGGCTATGTCTTTAACACTGACTTTCCAAAGACTTAAAAACTTCAATGTGATGTACTTTGGGGAATTTTGTCGAAGTGAAGGATTGAAGGTTGATTCCTGTGCTTAGACACTTTGTTCGAAGATGAACGGTAATGTGAGTTTAAAATGTACCTCCTGCCCACATGCAAATATTTCTTCCGAAAACCTGCCAGTGAGAGAACTGAGCCTGAGTCTATTGCCAGGTGAAAGAAGTGTTTCCTTGCTGGTTTAGTTTACCAGTAAAACCAGTATCTAATACTGATACTGCCTTGAGAAGTACAAAGTTAAAATTCAAAGAGTTTGAAAAGAAGTCATTCAGCTGTTATCACTGTTCAAGACACTACAAAATTAAGATTATTGAGCTATACTCAATCTTTGCACAAATGGCAAAAAGGTTTCTCCTTACATTGTGTATTGGTTACTGATCTGCATTTCCTTCCTCTCCCTTTCTTCCACGCTGATATACAAGTTGCATGTGAATTGGATGCTTTGGAAAATGAACCATTAGAATAAAGAATGATGCTTTTTGCAATTTTATTTTCATCAAGGGAAATAATTTCTGTAATCAGGTGTGAAGCAGGACCTGAAACATTCTCGCTAACATCTGAGAAAAGTCTTATGGAGGATATTGAAGGGATACCTGTGATCTGTGACTGAATTGCACACTCCCTTTCTTTCCTTGAAGCTTTGCCTAGCTGGATAAAGCAAAGAAGCAGGGGGATAACACAAAATGAAGAGATTAACAAATCTTGAGCTTAGAAAAATATATATATACACACATGCATATATATGTGTGTGTGTGTACATATGAACAGTACTTAATTGACCAGAAAAACATATCTGAACTTCTGGATGGAATAACTGCATTTTATTTATTTGTGTTGAAGCATTTTATGTTACTTCTCTGGCAGACATCTCACAACTCTAAGTATTGGGGAAATACTGACAGAAAGATGATGCTGTGGGGATTTCAGTCTTACTGATTTATAATTTTGGTTATGCTCCTTGGTTAGTGGATCATGTGTTATTTTTTCCAAGGGACAAGCTGCAGAAGCAGGTGATATTTTTCTCTGAATTTCAGTATTGACCTGGCATGCATGACGGTTTCATATTTTTTGTTGTTATTGATTTAATTGACAATATTAAAATGTAAATAAAACCCTACCAACAACAAACAGCTATGGATTGCATGCAGTTGTACCCCATTTAGTAGGTTCCAGTTTGGAGATGGAGGCATGCTGCATGCAGGTAACTAATTGTTCAGGAAAAGGGTTGCAGTAGACAACCAGCCCAGCCATCCAGGACAGATGTTTCCCAAGAATGCCACCTTTGGCTCTCTCTGTGCTGGTGTCCAGCCTGCAAACAGCTCTGACAGGGACAAGCAGTGGTATATTGTTAGTTGTGCAGAGGATTTCTTAAACTGCCAAGCATAAATTAAATTTTCCTCTTCTCAGGAAAGAAAGTAGTGTTGTTTTGCATTACACTCATGAACTACTTTATCTGCTTTTCCTGGGTGTTTCTTGTTTCTGAAGATGGCATTATAGGCTCAGTTGTCCCTTGAATCTGAGCTCAGGCTGGCACTGCAGAGTGGGTAAGGATTGTTTGGGCTGGCACGGCTGTTTGGTGTCCTTCTGCCAGTGAAGGACCTGTGGAGCAGAGATTTGTTGTAGTAAACCTCAGATATCCATTCCTCTTCCCTCCAGCCCTCCTGGCACAGGACGTGGCTCCCCCAACCCTTCGTGAATGAAGTTTCCAAATACTAACGATCTATTAAGCATTAGGATTTAATTATTTTTGCTGTGTTACTGGGCACAGGAATTGTCTGGTTTTTTTGGGTGGGGGGAAATGGTAAAGTGCCTGGCAGGTTACACAAGGAGGAGAAAGGGTCGATTTTCAGCAATGTCTATTTAAGGAAGGGTTTGGATCACTGATCTATGTCACTGTTCTTATTTGCTTGTGTGTGTGTATTTGGAATGTACTGAGACAGCCTCTTAAATCTTTGCAACCCATTTTGGTGTTAATAGGACCCTTTCAATCTGGTGTTCACTGCATTCTACTTAAATAACCTCCTAATGTTTGTGACTCAGTGTATTTACTGAGCTAGTATAGATCATACTCTTAATTGAAAACCACTGAGCTCGATAACATTCCAGAAAAATGTCAATAGTCTGGCTTATTATATCACAACCTTTTCAAATATTTTCTCATACAAGTAATTTAAAAGTTAGTCACAGGACATGGTAAATAGCAATTTGAAGAAAAATATGACTGATTATGTGTAGATCCATGTTATTTGCAGACCACGTACCTGATTAATTTTCCAGTGGAGGTAATGAAAAATTTTTGTTTGACTTCTATTGAAGTTTTGTCAGACTCTCAAGCCTCCAGGCAAATTAACCAATGTTGAAGGAGTGTGTTAATGTAAATGAGCAAACTCTTGCTTAAACTTCTTAAGATCTGAAACTTGTCTGCAACAAACAGGTGTTACTAAATATGTCTGATAGACTGATCAGAATTTACTCATTTTCCATATGGACAATAGTGATTTGAGAAGATAAATTTTAATTTCAGTATAAAGGGAGATATTTTTTCCACTACTTGTGATCTGCTTATTGACTAACAAATGATAGCAATCAGGAGTGCGAGTAGCAAAACATTTTCCTAAATTAAAACATATTTTCATAGTTACTAGGTTTGTAAAATGAGACTAGGCACGTGAGGATTACTTACTGATTGAATCTAAAAGCAACTGAGGAAGATGGGCTGAGCACCCTTTTTGCCCAAGTGCAGAGACTGACATGAGGACAGCCATACTGTAAAGCACTCTGCATGCCCTGAAGACTTCCATGCATGGCTTGCTCTGAATTTATTCCCCAAATGCTCCACTGAATATGAAATGTTCTCAACAGAAAGCTTCATAGGCCTTGGTTTATCACTTTTTAATTATGGCACACAATTCTGTTGACACTGAGAGTGAGTGCTACACATCCCACTGCTTCTGAAACTCTTCTCTGGTCTGTCTTTTACCCAATTTTATTAGTAGGGGTTGATATACTACTTACCATTCTTACATTCTCAAGTTCTCTGTCCTTCTTTGCCTCTGTGCCCAAAGAAATAGCTGCTTTTTGTCCCAATACTATGTTCCACTGTTAAATCTCTGTGTTAGTCTCCAGATGCTACTTAACTCACTAGTGAACTCACTGAGGAAATCAAACTTGTGAGGCATTTTTTCAGTTTTGATAGACACTGAGAATTTGGGCAACTCTTCATGTATAACTGAATATAAGGCAAAAGCTTTATAACTGAGTATCTAGAGGAGATGTGTATTCCTGCCTGCTTCAGCTTGAAACTTATGAAATCCTTCCATTTCTTGGATCTGCTCAGGTTAGCAGAAATCTCATTAAGGCAGCATTTCACATTAATTCCTTGGATTTAGCCTTTGGAACTTCCAAAGGATAAGCAATAATGCAGTGACATTTGCTGATGGGTTGGAAAATCCAGGTAGGAGAAGGGATATGAGTGAAGCCACTCGTCCCAGAGTCTGCACATCCATAGGTTTAACACATTTTCCCTTCTGCAATTAGGCATGACTATCTAATTATAGCATGTTTCATAGATACATTAGCCTCATAAAATAATTAATTCAGAGACTCAAAATTTTTATTTTAGTATCTTGCCGTAATCAGAAATAAGAAGTTGGAAGTTCAGCAGAATTTACTAACTTCTCATTTTCCTAAATGATCAGTGTCTTGATGGCTTTAGGTGGTGTGGGTATTAATTGTGTTTGTGAGGTCATTTAATTTAATGGCACAGTACCCCATTTGTCCATGGGTTTTCACATGGCATCACTGTTCAACTGCCTTCCCCTTTAGCTGGACTATTTCAGAAGGAAACAGTAGGTGCAGACCCAAAATACTATTTGCAATGTGCTTAAGCAGCAGTTTGCAGGGCAAGTGTGGTGTTTAAGAGCAAATAGAATTGGTTCACACTGAAAAGTGAGATTTTTAGCTTATAATGCTCATGATGAATTCATTACAGAATAATTGCAGACATCTTCTTTTATTTTTGCATTATTGAATCCCTAGTATGTTTGGTCAGAAACTTTATTTAGAAGACACCAGAATCTTCTATAGGTTTTCCCTTTTTCAAGAAAGGTTATGATAGCACATCATAGGATGTTCTTGGGCCTCAGTGTAAATTCAGAATCCCTAAAATGATTACTTTTATCTCTGCTTTAAAGGGCAGAATAAAAATAGCTATGAAATCTCTCTTCTGTTTACATAAACAACAGATTATTGTGCATAGGAGTACTCATACCAGCACAGCCTAATGAATTTACAGAACCACTTTGATTTTAAGTGTACCGCTGATAAACTTGAAAGATAAGGTTAATTTGAAGGACTTGTATAAATTTGTTTTAATGCTGAGACATGACTTTAAATCCATAAAACTGGAACAAATTTACCCAGCACTTGGCAACTATAATTTTACACGAATTAGCTTACACAGGAGCACAGTTAATGTGGGTGGAAAGAAGACCTCTCAGAGCTTCTCCCCTTAAAAGGTTTCCCACCATCTCAAATAACCTTGTATTTGTTACTGCACAAGGATACACCTGGGCAGCCACACCAGAGCTGCTGAAGTTTATCTGTGCCCTGAGGCCCACAGAAAATGCATGATAAAATAAGAATAACCCAAAATTCCTTTGTGTTCTATCCTCCTGTGTTGTTTTCCTTCCTCAACTCCATTCCCCTTACAAAAAAGACAAAGTAGTATATATGATAAGTCTGTCAAAAGTCACTGCCCAACTCTGAGACAACCGACAAACCACCCACACCCTCTGCACTGTCTGTCAATGCTGTTTGAGGACTGGTTCTCCATATTCCTGAAGTTCAAGCTGTAGATGCACAGTTCAATTCCTGTAGAAAACACAGCAAATTTTTTACACAGTGAGCTTCTGGTACAGCATTAGAGTTCCATGCTATTTTTATTTGGCAGGATTCTGTGGAGCTGTTTTTTCCTTGGTATTGGTCTTGTTAACTATTCAGATAGCCACCTGTTTTATTGCACTATCCCTCTATCAAATATAAAATAAAAATCATCTTACATTATTTTTTTTTGTTTTTTTAAAACTTTATCTTCGATATAAATTTCACAGTCAATATTAATACAACTGCACATACATCAGAAGCACATGTAATTCTGATACAGCAACAATTCTCTTAATTTCAAGGAAAATATTAATTTTATTTGTATTTAATTACAACAGCCATATTTACAGGAATTGTGCATAAAACATAAGTGGCATAAATATTTTTTCTTGCAATAAATATTTATGTATATTTATTTTGTTACTTGTTAAATATATAAATATCTATCTTGTTACTTGATACCATTAGTTATTTTGGAACAGGTATGCTTTTCAGAGGTAGCAAATGCATTCAGCTGCATTCCTGCCCCAAAATCTTGCAGACCAAAGGCAGAGCTCCTGAACCTTCCATGGCTCAGGGCTGTCTGACACAGCCTGGTGTGACCTGTCTGCTCCCTTCCCTCTCCCTGCTGGCTGTGCTGTGAGCAGCCAGAGCTACTTCCTCTGCTTTTTATTCTATTTTCATTGAGTTTAGAAGCTGAAAACAAAAAATCCAACTCCAGGTGGCTGAAGTATTTTCATGAACCTCCAGGAAGGAGTTCTTGTGCCCCTGGTGATTCAGAGCCGCAGCTGAGAATGCCTAATGAAGGGCACCCATCAGTCATTGTTCTTCTTCCTTGGTTTGCGTTGCCTGACGGTGGTGTCACTTGTCTTGTTATTTTTTAAACTCATATTTAGTAAAGATTTGTCTTGCAACAGTTCTGAGCACAGGTATTTGCAATGAGATTTCTTGGCCTGAGCATCCCCACGCTCAGTGCACATCACAGAGTCCCTGCTGAGAAATGGCTCATGTTATTTAGCTCAGCCTCAGCAGACTTTATTATGGTTTTACTTGCCTTGCTCAGATACAAGTAGTTCTCCCCTCTGAATTACTATTACTATCTCCACACTTTTATAGGCCGAGTGCAGGCTAGATACCTTGTGCTACAGGTTGAGGGGCAAGTAGTAAAATCCCATAGCATAAAACTGTCCTTATAGTCAATGCAACTAGGATTTCCTCACAAATTCCTATCCCCAAAGAACATACAGACTAATTCTGGTCAGAGTGCAGCAACATGGGAAGTTAATGCAGACCAAAACTTAAACAGATCAGAGTAGTCTAATTAAGATATTTATTGTTCATGTGCTGATGTCAGTTAAGGGAAATCTTGCAAAACAGATCTGTAACAAATCTGTTTTGTGAATTAAGCTGATAAGGAATGAGGCCATGAGGGATGGGAGGAAAAGGGTATGTGCTTCATAGATGGAAGGATAGAAAGAAAATAAAAAGTCCCTTGCTGGATTATGTTTCCAATGTCTAACATTTTTATATCCGGAGCCAGATTATCAAGTGAGATCTCAGTCCTGGGAGAGTTTCTGCCCACAAAGCCCACCCACTCACATGAAATACTCAATATGTGAAAGTCAGCTGAAGTCTCTGACTCTTGCTGGTACACAGAGCAACCTGTGGGTCTTCCTGTCATCTGCGATTTTAATCTGCAACATAATATTAACCATCCAGCTAAACTGAGCTCTCAGAATATTGCTCTGCCTGACACTGCTGTGTTAGAGCATGGACAGGAATTGAACGAGCCTACAGGTTATGTCATTACTTTCTCTGTCTAGAAATAACAGAGCAATATTTTGTTTTAAGTACAGAAACAGTACCCTGGACTTCGTATTTACAATAAAATCAGAAATACTTTTCTGGAAAGAGCTTGAAAAGAGTTTAACTTAAGAGATGATAGGACAGCTCTGTTCTTCTTCAAAAGAAGACAGAATAATAAACAGACATAACTCCTCTTTCACAAACACACTCACTATAATTTCTAAGCTCTGTTGCTGGAACAATTCCTATTCTATTTCCAGCATCCCAAAGAGCAATGACACACAGCACTCACTACAATGCTCCTTACATCAGAAATAAAAGGAACAAGAGCAAAGTAAAAGTGAACATGGACAGACTTTCCATTACTCCCATTTTCTAAAGTAAATCATTTTTCTCTCTTATGATCTGCCTCTGCACATAGCTGGTGGATGAATGCTTCCCCTTGCTTTAGATGAACCATCTGTGTCAGTAAGGCTTGCAAGAGAGAGCTCTATTCAGCAACTAAGAACTACTGCTGGCTGAAAAATAGAAGTAGCTTTCACAAACTATTTTAAAAAAAATTCTTTATTTTCATTGTATTTTGGAGCCTTACACATTTTACTCCCTACATTGTAAAAATTATTTTCACTCTTGTCAGCTCTAAGAATTATTAAAGGTGAATTGTCAAACATCTCACTTTGAACAAGGTGCCAGTTTCAACATTTTTGAATTTCCTGTGCTCTGCAGGGCTTCTGGAAGAATTAGAAATTTTATGTTAAAGGTCTAAATATTCTGTTTTGGCCTAGCCATCACTGTTTTACACTACATGATTTCACTGTGTCCCGATCATTTGCTATATTTTACTGTGCATTGTTTTTTTCCAAAAGAATTTAAGACTCAAGCAGTAAACTGATAATTAGATTTTTCCTTTTAGTGCACTAAACACATCTTCATCTGGAGTGCTTTACACTCAGTCCACTATGCATGATATTGTCTCAGTACAAGACTCGCCCTGTCTTGTCTTCCTGATTAATTAGAAACAGATTGTAGCCAGAGCTTTGACTGGTGGAAAGTGATTGTTACACAGCCAGGGACAAATTATTTTCCCACAGAGCCACTCCAGTACTCCAAAGCCAAGTTTAAAAATATCACAACGTTTTAATATTTACATTCATCGTTCAAAAAATAATGAACACATGGAAGAATCTGTAAGATACAGTATTACAACAGTCATTGTTCATTTTATGGCACAGTACAGAAGTTGAACTACTTCTTCAGTTGTTACAGCTGGCAATAAAACTGGTTTTGGGGCCAAATTCTTGCAGCATCTGTGTATAACCATGCAGTACAAAATTGGCAATGCTATGCAGTTGTACAGGCAGGAAACTGTTTATCCTCTGTTATTTTCTGTATGGTTTCCTATATCATGCCTGGGATCATAACTTAAGAAGATCCTTTCTGAGCCACAATGAGGGGGGTGTGAAAAATCCAGCATGCCCACTTCTGTCTTATGTTGTTTGTACACTCAGTGCCTCCCCAGGGGAAGAAAAGTTTCTAAGAGTTTTTCATTTTGGTTTTACTTCCTCTTCTTGTTATTTTTTCTGTTTATGTTTATTTGTACTACAGAAGCAGACGCAAAAGAAATGTTCCAACCTGTCTCTGCTCTGTTCTTCCTTCCTGGGAGCAATTATCCTGCAGCCCAGAGTAGCTCCTTTTCTGGCTTTTCTTCCTTGGAGAAGACTAAAACCTGAGCTTCAATGTACTGAGCTGCACGAAGACAGAGGAGCGAAGCTTTATCTTAAATCTTTCTTCCTAGATAATATTTAGATATTTCCTTCTAGTAACTAAAGGAGGTTTATAAGAAAGATGGGAACAGCATTTTCAGTAAGGCCTGATGAAACAGGGCAAAGGATAATGGTTTTAAAGTAAAAGAGGGTAGATTCAGACTAGATATAAGGAAGAAATTTCCTTCCTTGCCTGTGCAGGGAAAGCAGGGCATGCAGAGCAAAGCTCACAGGGGAGCATCATAGCACTAAAGCAGGAGACAAAGCAACATCCAGAGGAAGAAAGTACCCTGGGATCATACAGGTTACACACACCTGTAGAGGTCCTTGTTTATTTTCCCTTCACAAGAAAAAAGATAGACAAGTTTCCCATCATCTTCCTCAAGCTGAACTCAAATAGATGTCCTGGCTCCTGGGCACTAATGGGAATGGGCCTACAGGATACATGTTCAGGGAGAATTTCTCCTTGTTTGCTTAGACCACATCTTCTATAGCTCAAGCTAGATCTCTTAATTGCTAAGGTACATTTTATTTAAAATTTAGTTTATATGTCTATTGTGAAAAAAATTCAGAATGTAAATCATCTGAGAATCAGCACCAGTTTTTACTGCAGCTTCTTACACTGAAGTTTTTTTTGAGCATCACTTCAGTTGCTGCCTGTCACCAGCATTATACATTTTATAACAAAGGATGGAACGCTTCAGAGTCCTACAAAGAGAGAATTTATTAAATGAATCTATTGTTGTTTCCTTTTCTAACCCATTGAGTAACCTCAATTTAGCAGAAAGTTGATGTGACTTTTTGAAGATTGCTAAAGGTGCAGACACTTTCTCATTCTGTTGTTCAGTAGCACCTAATGCCTGACATCCCTGGATATTGGTGCCTCTGAGAACTGAGTGTGGTTGTATCTTCTGTGGATCAGTCACATACCAGGGAGCACAACACGAACTGAGCAGTAATATTTTGTACCTCATAACGTGAAATCTGGAATTTTCTTACACATGTCTAAAATATCAAGTGAAGTATTTCTGGGGCAGCACTGTTGGGGGTTTTTTGGTGTTTATTTAAAGTAACATTTTCCAGTGCAACGGAGAAATTTCTTCCTACATATAAAAATAATTCAAAATGTGTGTACGGGGCACTTAACAGAGGTGTGTTTTGTTCTCTGTGTGTTTTAAAACTGCTTTGTTTAAATATGTTACAGTGGTCTGGAGTGGGTTCTTGTCAGCTAAATTAAAGTCATTTTGTAGCTGGCACTTGTGTGCTGCAGACAAGCAGCTACAAAGAATATTATGTTTGCACAGCAATTGCTTAAAGTATTTGGGAAAGACTGTACCTTTCTCCATCAGGTAACAGAAATGTCAAGTGACTTAGGAAAAAGAAAGTAATGAAAGAAAGCTTATAAGGATATATTTCTATGGCTAACACTTTCATCAGGTTTTGGACCAAGTCCCTCAGCTGCACTCCTGGTGCAAAATTGCATCCTGTTATGTGATTTTCAGATCTCCAGTGCAGATGTGCCATTCCTTAGAAACATCACAAGTTATTTGCTCAAAGAGAGAATCAAATCTGTGTGAATTCATTAAGTCAAACACAGAACTGTAAGTATGTATGATGAACCATATGTTTGCTCAAAGAAGTTCTGAATCAAATGAATGAATGTTTACACAAATACATAGATGTATACACAAGTGACATATCAGATATCATTAAGAGACATTACACATCCCTTCTTGAATCCAATCCTTGTCTTTACCCATAAGCTGGGGACCTAACTTAATTAAACTGTAATATTAAAATAAAAATAAATTAAAATTATAAATAAATAATTTTCCTCTGTGAAAATTATTTTTGAATTCTTACTTCTAGCTACAGCCACAGGTTTCCACAAAATGAGCACTGAACTGTCACATAACCTTTTGGTTAGGAAAAGTAAATACACATACACACTGAAGCTAAAACAGACTTAGGTTTTTATAAGCTTTTATAGTCTCATGTGAAATACAGAAGCAACAGCTGGGATTTTTAACATACATCCCACTCACAGCACAAGACTTCCACCCATCTGTAGAACAGCTATAATCATGTTCATTAGCTTTTGTGAGATTAAATTTATATTTATGTAACTCTTTGATATCCCCACTTATAAATTTAGAGTAAGGTAACAGGTTTGAATTGCTTCATCCTCTCTCGTGGGTATCTTTCCATCTTATTAAGATATTCTCCCTCTATTCTGATGAGGATTTGGAATAAAAAAGATTATGAGATCCAGCACCTGCTCGTCAGATACACTCTCGATTTTCAGCTGATACTACAAATCTATCACAAATCTATCTTTCAGCTCCTTAGGTGAAAAAAATGTCCAGTCTTAGTTTAAAAGACCAGATGTTTAAGACTTGGGACTTTCCAAGCCCCATCTGGCATTAGCCCAACAGTAAATTCTTTTTCTACAACTGTGAAAGCATCATGTTCCTGGAAGAAGTTAGGGGACAATGGAAGTCTGTGGAAGTAAACCTGGAATGGAAAGATGCAAAAATCTGTACGTAAATAATATATATTTGCAGACTCAAAGTGACTATAACCCCCACTGAGAACCTCACAAAAACACACGTAAGATTATACCTGCTGGTGGGGTTTGCAGTCATATTTTATACAACTGCGTGAGTTTTAGAAACTGATTTGCCTTATTTTCAGGTTGTCACCGAACACATGAACAGGAGAGCAGTCGCATTAGGTCAGGTCAAAGTTCCATAGCTGTCTCACACTGCCCAGTGAAAGCAGATGTCCAGAAAACAATGCCAGACAAGGCAAGCAAACAGGATATTTCCCTCTAAGAGCCTCTAGCTGCAATTCAGGGCCTTTCTGAAGCAGACATTGTGTCTATCTGTTTAGTAATCCTCGATGGAATTAACAGTTCTTTCCCCCTGTTTTCCCTCTCATTAACTTATGTAGTCCTTTTCAACCAATATAAAATATTTCCTTCTACATCAGAGGCTGCAAAAAGCAAACTGCTGTCCCACGCTACCAAGTGGAACCCTGTATTACTCTGGTAGTAGAGAGAAGCTTTAAATTACTCTAAGAAAGCAATTATGTCTGTTTCTATATCAAAGACCATAAAATAATTACTTCTTTGCATAATTTACTGATGTTAACAGGAAATGTGCAAATAGATTTACAGAGGGTTTTCATCCTTAGAATAGATATGTTATTTTGATTAGTTAGGGCTCTGTCATCTGTGTGATGTACTGTGTGCGTGGAAGTATTACCATTAGAGCAATGGATCATGTCAGTGATGTGTACATATCACATGAAGTAACGAAAGTGGCATGTCTTTAAACTTTGTCCATCAGTTATGCGCCATCCCTGTGGACTGAAATTCCATACCAATGTACAAAAAGTATAATAGCTGTACTATATGACCCAGCTGGGAATGGTGACAAGGCAGCACATCTGCTGGAGATGGGGGAAGGATGGCAAGGATTAATGAATGCAGGCATCTCATGTGGACAGAAAATAAATAAGTAGGAGAGCAAAAGAGCTAAATTAATCTTTTTGCATTGGTGCTTATAAAAAAAAGGAGCTTGAGGAAGTTCTGGATACAGGAATATTATGTGTGAGGAGCTCACAGATTGCAGTGTCCATAGGACTGCTTTGAGAACAAAATGACAAGAGGAGTAGTAATAAATCCTGACCTTCAGGGAGGCCGATAAAATTGTCTGGCAGAAGACTCAAAATGGACAAAAGGGACTCTGTTTCTCATAACATGTAATTTAACTTTGGAACCCATCGTCACGGCACTTAGGAAATGCAAAAATTTTAATGAGTTTGTAAGGTAATTAATGCAGTGATGAAAGAAAACTCACCAAAGCTATTAAACAGAATTATAGTGATGCAACCTCAGACTCAGGAAGTCTCTCAACCATAGATACATGAAAGCTGGGAGTATGTACTGCAAGAATAATCACTTTAAAGCAGCACCATTTCCAAAGTATCTGTAGTGATCACGACTAAAGGCAGGACTGAGTACTAGGTGGCTCTTCTTAAGTGGTTTGACCCACCTTGAGCTGCTCTTGTGTTCCAGGTATTCCAGTTACTGGAAGATATGCCCAGATTTGCAAAAATGGTGGTACCAAGTACTTCGTTATAAAGCAAGAAAAGCTTTCTATACTTTTAAGTGCAAGAAAAACCATTGCAAGTAAGAATCTTCAAGTAATTAATAATAGAAGATGTACATTTTCACTCTGGTTTCAGTGTCATCACCTCTTTTAAGAATAAAGAATGTACTGTATGTATAGAAAGAAAAAAGACAATTAAGAGGGAGGTTATTTCTCTTTGTACAGTAGTTAAAAATTGCTGTACAAATATTATTTGTGATCTTCACTCATACTGTGCCAGGAAGATACAGCTGTTTCAACAAAGCAGATAAGTCTGTAGTGAAATAGAAAACAGACTTTCTTGGGAAAAAGGTAAAAATATATAGTATGTAAACTGTATGCTCTGAGTAGACAAACTTCTTTCTTCATTCTGCGCTATGTTTCACTCAATGCCTTTTCTCAGTATTTGCAGACAAAATATGACTGTTTTGTGTCATTAGTATGTGCTCCAGTATGCAAGATGCACAAATATTTGTATATGAACATAAGAGACGTGAATTCATTCTGTATTAATGTGCAGAATATTGAAATATTTCTACTGAGACTTCGAAGGCAGAATTCAATTGGTGACAGGGTTTTTTCACTTGTAGTCTATGAAAGAAAACACTGATTTAATTTTAACTCCTAAGAAGCAAAGATAGCTTGATTACATTTTAAATTGACTTTTTGCTCAGCAGCAATGAACAAGTAGAGGACAGCAAACCTGTAGTTTCCTGAATTCCCCTCCTTGCCCTTCTTGAAGGTGAGTGACATCTTCATTTATCCCATCACCAGGGATCTCCCTGACTGCCACAGGCTGCCAAAATGACAGAAAGTCCCTCTGTGATGATGGCAACGATCTCCCTCAGCACCTTGGATGTGCCCTCCCAGCCTCACAGAATTGTGTTCTGTTCAGTTGGCTAAAGGGATCTACAGCTCAAGGTTTATTTTCTGTAGGGACTCTGCTCCAAGCAATTGGGGCTGGAACGTCCAAGAGAAAACCTTGGCAGTGAACACTGAGACACAGAAGGTGCTGAGCAGTTCAGGTGTTCCTGGATCCTTTGCCACAAGGACAAAGCAGCCTCATTTCCCAAAGCCTTCCTCTTGCTCCTGTGACTCTGTAGGAGTCTTCCTTGCACGTTCCTCACCAGTTTTGACCCCAGTGGATGTTTGGCATCTGCATGCCCAGGATATTTTTCTGTGCTTCTTCTGGTAGCCTGTCCCCCTGTTTGCTCCCTGAATGTCCCTGCTGTGCTGGAGCACCCTCAGGAGCTCCTCATCTCCCTTCCTGCCTGTCAGGAAACTCTGCTCTGCTTTAAAGAGCTTGTCCTTAGAGATCAATCAGATCTCCTGAGCCCTTTGCCCTTCAGGGTACCCTCCTGAGAGATCTTGCCTGCCAGTTCCCTGACTGAATCCTAATCTAACCTGGCTTCAGGTTTTGGATATGAGGCCTGTGTCTTTCCATCATAGCACCATATCCCTCTGCTTCCAGAAATGCTGAGCTGTGAGGCCATACAGAGATTTCTAACTCCTGTTTATTTCCCACACTGTGGGCATCTGTGTACTGGCATTTGAAAAGAAAATCAAACCCTAAAGTTCAAAGCCCTGCTCATTAGGTTAGTAATCCTATTATAAAAAATGGACCTGCCTCACTTTTCCAGATGGGTCCCAAATATTATATTTTCTAGTTTCAAGGTCAATACGTAAAAGAAGAAAAATCACTTTTCTTGCTCCTCTAATCTTTACCTTTAGTTTCTCCATTTCAACCTCAACCTGTCCATTTTATTCTTGATCCTTGCATCTAGGCTCTATATGAAAAAAAACCCTGTGTGTTTGTTCTCTCTTTTTCAGCAGCTCTGCAGTATATTGGTCAAACAGCCAGCAGTACATATTTGTTTTTTATTTCCTCATCTTGCAATGTAATCTACACTTTCCATAGCCTGTCTCAACCTGTTTAATTCTTCCCTCATCCTTTTTCCTTTTCAAACACAACATAGATCCAAATCAATGGTTATTTCATCTTAAATGTTATATTTCACTGTTCAAAATGTATCTCACTGTCAAAGATGGTCTTTTCATTTTCTGCTGGAGGGAAATATATTTATATAGTATTAATACCATACTAGTGCAGTGCTTTTTATTTAAGAATTACTTTCCTGTTGTTTCTGATGTAGTTTATTTTCATGATAGGTGGCATATTTAAATATGGGTGAGGAAAAAGTTCGCTTTCAAAATAACCATAACATTTTTGTTTATTGTCAGAATCTGCCATTTACCATGAGGTTATCACTTTTTCCATCCTCCTGGGCATACATCATGGCACAAGTAAATTGCTGCAGCACATTGATTCTAAATTGCTGAATTACTGGTGTCTATCACAGTATTGAAACGGGTTTGAAGAAAAACATCTTTCCCATTGCTGAGCGCTCTAAAGTAAAAGCAGATTAATAATTTATGTTCCAAACTTGCTTCCAGCGTAGTCAGCGGCAAAGCCCTCATTGCTTACAGACAGCAGTGTCCTGCTTCCTACACAGACTTTGGGGAGACTCTGGTGTGGACACAGCTGAATGAATTAAAAGTTCCCATCAATATAACAATCCATGTGTGACAGCATTGTGAAGAAAGCCCCTTTTATTCGCTGGGTGACAGTAACCAGACTTGTTCAGTTGAGAACATTTAACAAGAATGCAATTGGACAGATCTTCCGTCATTCTGACCAAGGCTAAATTTAAGCAGAAGCACCAGAAAATATAGGTCACTGATTAATTCACTGAGATTCTGCATTCTTGCTCTGCAATAATCACTTAATGACAAGTTACAGCAAATACTTCAATGTGATAATTAATTCTGCTTACACATTATTAAGGTCAGAGGAGCTAACAGATTCACTAATGATTTCTATTTTAGAACATGGGACATTTCAATCAAGCATATATAAAATAGTAAATGTAAGGGAATTTAACAGTATTTACTGGCTTAGTACATGATTAAACATTGACTACTGCTCAGCATGTAGAGGCATTAAATGCTGCCATTCTATCGGAGGGGAGACCCAATACTTTTGCTGAAATAAGCACTTTCAAAACTTTTATCATATTTAGTTATAACTGAACAAAAAATCCTGAACATAGTTAACATAGTGACCGACAGAAAAACAAAATTGGTCTCTCCTACATGGGAATAATCTACTCACGGAGAGAGAAAAAAGTCTTTTATCTCTAAACATGAGAAACAAAGCAGGGATACATGAAAGTTCCCGATCCACTCCCTTAGAAGAGCTCTCTTTTAACTCCTCACACCCTCCCTGTTTGGCATCAGGGTGGATGGGACTACATTGCTAAGGTTACCAGAGGTACCTACCACACAGGGAGGCTCCCGAAAAACCTTTATTCAGAGATCCAAACCACTGGGGAACTAACAGGTCTTTATACATTATTAAACATCTTTTTTCCTCCCCAGGATATACAGCAAACCTATCTGCTTCTTTCTGGCTCTTCCTCTTCAAAATATGCATATATCACAGAGAAGGATTTTCACTGATTCAGGAGAAACAAGAACATACTTGATTTCTTGAGTATCCCTTTCCTGCAGATATAGACCCACAGTGAGTAGGAGAAGGCAAACCTGCATCTTCATACTTTTTTCAGTTCTTCCTTTACACTGTTACTGAAGTTATTGGCAGTTTTTCTGAGCCAAAAGCCTAAGCAACAACCCTGAAAAACAACCATTTATTACGAATGTATTAGCACTACTACACCAATTGGTTGTCTACCTAATTAATCATAACATAGAGTGAAAACTAGCATTAGTCCCATCTACATCTGTCATACTTAACTCTAAATGAAAATATGAAATGTTTATTGGTCTCATTGAACTGCTTATCCATCTCACTGACAACACTTTCAAACCATGTATGCTTATTTATCACCCCACTGCCAATGAGCTGAGCTCTCTTTATTTCAAGATATTCGTGGGTGGTGAAAAAACTCCTACCTTACCATTCCCACTCTCCTTCATGTCCAGAATGAATTTATGAGCTTTATTCACTAGTGGTGGATGGAACAATGAGTTTGCAAAGAATAGCCCTGGTTTTCATCACCTGCAACTCCTCCCAGCATGGCTATTACAGGGAGGAGGAATCAAAATCTAGATATCCTTTCTTTTTTTTTTTAATTTTGTTTCTAGATGGAATGATACCTTCTGTATTCCTCCTGTATGTTTTTCTAAACAACTTTGCAATGTGTTGTCTGATTTCAAACAAGTTTAAGGTAAGAAGAAAATCTTCAGTCGTAAAAAGTTTCTGTGAGTTTTGTGAAAACTGGATAGTCCCTGCATTAGAAGCACACTTGGGTTAGTACCTCCACATTGGAAAAGCATGTAGTGCAAGGCTCAGCACTATTCTGTTCTTTCTGGCACACAGCAGTGAGGCAAAAATCTGTCTGATGGCTCAGAAACAGCTGCAGCATAAATTGTGTCTTGAGGAGATCAGAGTCAAGAAGGTGCTGGGACCTGGCGTACTCCCAGAGAGGTGGTGGATATTGGAGAGGGGGATGCAGAAGCAGAAATAAGAAGGCAGAATAGAAGTATTGGAAAGGTCAGAAAGTGTAAGACTAAAGGGCAGAAAGTTCTACAGAAGATAGGCTGCACTAGGCCTAGTGCTTACCCAAAATCCTGGTAAAATCAAGATACTTGTGTGAATACACATGCTCTTTAATCTCATCCTTGCTCATTGTCTGAACTTCTGGGCTGCATTCTGGTATTTGCAAGTTAGAGAGACTAAACACCTTAGTCCTACTGGCTGAGATCCAGAAGTGCTCAAATTATTTAGGCAGTGCAATTCAGATAACTAAGGGTAGTTTAGACAGTTCAATTTACAGGGCATTAAAAACAAGCAAACATTTTCTGTTACTGGCTGGCAGTAACAAAAATTTATTTTGTTACTGGCAGAAAAAGTTTATTAAAATTCTGTATGCCTAAAGTTTGGCTTTCAAAATTTTATAGTAGCCAGAAGTTTTTGAATCCTATAGTCTTACCCTCTTCTCCATGTGCAGTCTGGATGGGTTTGTATTATTAATAAGTTAAAGACATTGCCTGGGGTATAGTCTGCTCTGATGCTTAATCAGAAGGTAAGCTCAGACTCATATGCCACCAATCAACTTTAAAAGGCAACAGAGAGAAATACCACTTAAGGAGCTGTTTTGGAAGTTTCAGACTTTGCAGGTATTTTGGAAATATCTGTCTTTATTGCTGAATCCCACATAAACCTCGTGTTTTGCCACCTTCCTCCCCTCCAACATCTGGTAACAAGATTTCATATACAATGACTTACGCATGACCTGTTTTTAACACTCACAGAAGATGTTAATGTGACCCCTTTTTTGTGGCCCATTTTTGAAGGCGTTGGATCTGCTACAGAATCTTACATATTACTTTGCATGCAAATATCTACTTTTTGCTTCTGTAGCAGTTTCACCATTCACCTTTCCCTCTTTGCCGTTGTTCTGATTTAACTTACCCATCTGGCTTACTCACAGAGATGGCGTTTACTCAGTTATCATAAGAGGAGAATTAAATAATTGCCTTGGACTCCAAAATAACTAAAACCAAGCAGGACATGCAGCAGATCCTCAATGGGAAATGATACACATAGATATCAGGTTTTTTTGTTGTTTTGATTTTAGTTCATGGATAATGTTAAAAATAATTTGTTGTATTATTAAAAATTGTCTTGTTATATAGACGTATAAATGCTACTGCAATTTTGACTCTTTGACTTTTGAAGGTTTCTATTTGTAACTTCATATAAAAGGTATGGTCCTGTATCCTTTAAAGGATGTTTTTTAAATAGATCTGACCACAGCATTTTAATTATATTGATTGCATCCAAAATGTGAGTTTTTCTCCTCAGCAGGAATGGTTAACATAAATAATAAAGACCATTTCCAAGCGGGTATTTAGAAACCTGCTGGGGAAACTCAGGTATAGTATTCTTTGAAAGGCGTTCTGTGGTCCTAATTTACAATGACCATTCAAATGAACATTTAGAAAGGAAATGTTCATGCAATAAGCCTTAATAGTGCCTTCAAGAGTGCCTGGAATAGCTGTAGGAGGATGAAAGCTTTTCTCCTCAGCTCTGCTCTGACGCTGCAGATGACTGTGGATGTGAAACAAAGCCATGACTTTGACTTTGTCCAGTCCCTCTTACATCCACCGACACCTCTCATGCGCTTGTGCTAAAGGATTATTTATCTCCATGCATGCACTCAGGCAGGACACATGGGCTGAGGCTGGGCTGCTGTCTCTGCTTGCAAGACATGGACAGAAGGCTATTGGAATTCTTTTTCCTTTGGTTTGTTGCCTCTCACCATAGTCGTAAATATTTACTATCAGAGGCAATTGCTGTCTCAGTTAATAAACCTCAATCTCTGCCATTCTCTTTCAATGATTCATAAAATACTGTAATTTCCTATAGGTGCATTATGCTACCTTTTGCTGCTAAAAAATTAATTTCAAAAGAAAAAGAACTGAGAAAAGGAGATGTCAGCTGAAGTCTCATTAGGGAAATGAAGGCATCCTGGACATCCAGGCAGAAAGCTGCATTTGTGTCCTAACAACCAAATGAGCCTTGTACCTTATTGTGAAGTGAAAAAAGGAACTGCAAAGTTCCCCAGTGAAGGATAAGTGCTTGAGACAGCACCTTACCTGAAAATTTATTTTTTTCAGTTCTTTTTTTCTCTGAGGAAGAGGCATTTTTGCACTACTACAGCTGTGCCATAGTTCCCATAAAAATAAAAAGGTGGATGTTTAAAATATAGAAGCAAGTTTCCTATATTACCATGCAAGATCTCCAGAACATACAGAGTAGTTATGTGCTGAGATTTATTACATTTTATCTCAGTAAGAGAAATCGAATCTGTGTTGATTAGGGGGAAAAATATGTTTTATTTAGTTTTTCAACAGTATTGAAGACTGTAATAGGCAAAAGACCATTTCTTACTCAGTATCAGTTATTATGTTCTTGATTCACTCCATCTTTTAAGTCCTAGAGTAATCAGAACTAATCAAACTCATGATTATGAGTCAATATGAAAATAATAAATGTAGTCTAAGATTATGATACTTTCACATGTATTTCACTATTTGATTTTCTGACCCCAGTACCTAACTCAGTCTTATCCCAGCACTGTCAGAGTTCACAATTTCAAACATCACTGTTCAGATCAGGACCAGGCACGGTCTGAGCAGAGTCTCTCATCTATTCGCACCAGAGACCAAGCTCTCAAACAAAATTTCATACAATGACACAACAGTGAACCCAAAACTTGAGACTCTTGCAATAACATCTTTTGCTGTATGGCTCTTTTGGTATTCTCCTATATGAGATCCAGTCTTTAGACTTATTTTCATACACAGAAGGGCATCCACAGTCTCTCCCATTTGGAAGTATTTCCTCAGTAAATGCAAAGTGGCTTTTGCGCTTTGTGATGCAAAGCCTTTTATGATAGCATTTTATTTGGGATTGTAAGAGCCTTGCTATTTTGCAAATCAGTCATGATTTAAATTCATTAGAAGGAATTTTACCCCTTGCTGTAGCTAATTGCTTTGTTGATTTATGGAGATTGGTTTTTCTCTTAAAAAGTGTCAGTTTCCAAGCATAAAGGGTATCCAGGACCTGTGTATATAGGGAAAGCCTGGCTGTATCTAATGGGATCCTGCAGGTCCCAGGGCTGAGCTGTGCTCAAGGCAAGCATTTCTTTCATGCTCTGACAACAAGTAACACCTAAGTTCATTTCCCAGCTGTCACTTCCCTGGTAGCATGAAAAGGATTGTGGATAAATTATAAGACTCATCAGTAAATTCTTTACTCTGTCAAGCGCTTTTGCTATTTATTTCTTAAGAACCCTTTGGTGCTAGTGCTCAAAATTCCTTATCCCTGTGGTTACATTTCACGTGGACATTCCTGCAAACACCGCTGGAAAAGGCTCCTGGAGATGGTTGTAGGTTATTTTTTCAGCAATCAAGAGAGACAAGTTAGCCCCTGCAACCTCTCACTTGCTAAAGATGAGAATCTTAACAGAAGTTTCTCACTGAGTTAAAAAAAAAAAAAAAAAAAAAAAGTCAGCAAAGCATTAAACTAATAAACTGTATATGTCAGAGAGGGGTAAAAAACCCCACTACCTGGACATTAAGACACCATTTCCTTGAGAATATTGTGTAACTCCAAATCTTTCAAGAATGTTTATTAATATATTATTTAGCTCCTATTTTTTTCTTTTATTTCTTTCTCTGCATTACATTCAACTATGTTTAATAGCATTACAAGCAGCTGGAGAGCTGGTACAGAGATCTCTCTCTGATCTGGAATTACAATAGATGTCACAGACACATCAGTCAAGTAATAGGTTTTGGACAAAGAGATATATAATACAAGTACAGAAAAAAAGTTGGCATTCTCTAGAAAAACACTGAAGTAATGAAAACTTAAAAACCAAGTTTTGGGTTTTTAAAAATTTTTTGAGCCACTGCACTAGGTCAATAATTCCATCAATCATATGCTGTGCCTTATAAATCCAAAACTCAGAGGGAAGAAGCATCCATTTTATGTTCTGTTTATTACTCAGGCTTGCCATGCTCTCAAAATTCCTCTTCTGAATTTCAATCTGAAAAGTAAACATCCAAATGAAAAAGTGGCAAACAATCTACACAGAAACAAAACATCTCTGTTAACAGAGGGTACCCTCAGAGGAGGTTCCCTAAGACATACTATTTGATGTTTAATTTAAGGGTCATCTTCTGAACTTAATGAATTATCTTGGTCATAATCTATAACAGAATTATGCCAAAATATGCCAAAAATATCTAATAAGCAGAGGTTATAAAAGGGAAAATAGTATTAAACTAAAAATTCTAATATTTTTCTGCACATCCCAGAGACCAAAATCACTTTTCTTTAGAAGTTTGAATCAGTCAGGTAGAGAAACACATGGATAAATTTCAGACATGAATCAAAAGTAAAATAAGGAAGAATTAGCAATCATAAAAGACAGTTTATTTTATCAACTCAAAAATCCACTCATGGAGGCCTTGTAACACACGGGACAGGGGATGAGCTGTCAGCGCTGCTGCCATTTGGGTCTTTGTCATTATGTGGAGTTGAGAGTTCAGCATCAAAACATGCCTTTGGAATGCCACACTGTCATAAATGTCAAACTAATGAAACCATTTAAGTCAGTGGGTGATGCAGGGAGCCAACCTCCACTGCAGAAATGAACATTAACCAGTAAACACTATCAAGGAATCATCTGGTGCTTTCTTCAAAATACCTCCTTCCACTCCATGTGTTCTTTTTTTATTAGGGGTTTTTTCTCTTTAGCCACTTCCTGTTTCTCCTACACCGGTAAGAAAAACTCCTAATTGCTGTAGCACAAATGAGCCAGGGTTCTTGGTAAGTGAATCATCCAGTGCAAGAAATTTACTTCTCTATCTGAACATGAATAGATCAGAGACTCCAACCAAAACCAAAGAACAAAATAAAACCACCTCCTGAACACAACTAATTAATTTTGATTTGACTAATCTCTTATATCGAATAAATTATAGTAGTTTTTTTATCTCAGTCATTCATGTTCTGATGGAATAATCATGAAAACCTTATTTAAAGTGATTAAAAGGGACAGGATTACTGCTGGAAACATGAAGAAATATTTACTTTATTGTTGTCTGCAGCTTTGTTTATTAGATACCTAGTGTTATTCATAAAATGAGAAGAAAAAAAACTTAGGTTACAAAATTTTTTAATTCATGTTTTTTTAGAATTTGTTTAAAATAAAATTTTCATGGTAAAGGTATGCAGTGTTATTGCTGAAATGCCATTCCATATAGGCTCTTAAAAAGTTAGAAGAAAGTGTAAAAGCTGAGGTATAAAAATTACACAACAGAGAAAATACAGTAACAAATGGGCTAAATGATGAACTTTCCTACTTGGAGGGCAAGAGTAAATATTTGTTCTTAAATTATTAAGCCATTATATCAAACTGAATATTTATCCCTTATGACTTCATAAACCTATTAGCAGCAATGAAGCACAAGTTAAGTGATTGATTTTGTCAACCACTGGGAATGTTCCAGACCTTGTGTTATGTAACATGGATTGTGGGTCATCTGTAAGCTTCATTAATCATATATAACCCATTCATTCACGAGGAAAAATGATGAATTACTGTCTGTGGAAGCCTAGCACTGGCCTCACTAATTCCATGGAAATGCAGGATATATTGTAAGCTTTTTTCCCCCCCCCATAAACATGTTGGAGACTGTAATCTGTAATCCTGAATGACACTTTAATCCATGTAAGCAGATATTTACTTCCCATGGAGCCACACTGATTTTAGTGGCTGATGCTTGCTTGTGTCTAATTACAATATAGTTTTCCTACTGTTCCTAGGATGATAAAATTCTCTATACATAAGAAAAAGAGATTAGGGACTTCATTTCACCCAACCTTGGCCAACTAAAATTGGACCAATAAACAAACCACAAACAGTGAAGGGAAGGTACTTTGGATTATTATATATATGCATCTAAACTGCTATAGAAGTCATGTTATATAAAATGGATTGAATGCAGTCTTAAAAAGAATTAGTTCAGGCTGCAACTAAACTTCTTTTGGGAAGCTCTTCCAGAATTTTTCTTCACTCATGGCTAGAGACTGCACATCAATGCTGCAACTATTTATTTCTACATCAGCAGTGTCTAGTATTGTAAAACTCTCCCCTCTCTTCTAGCATTTACCCACGATGTATTTATAACAGCAGTTATAACCTCCCACATTTTATTAGGTAAAACAAACAAAAATCTAAATCTTTTAATCTGTTCTCATGAAATGGGATCTTTTTCCCTTGATTGTCCTCAGGATAATCTTAAACATTGGTGACAAGAAACTTTTGCAAGTTCCAGAGGAGTTTCACAAGAGGCAAATGCATCTCCATTTGTTCCATAAAGTACTGTAGGTAACAAGTAATTTCCTGCTTGTCTCTTGTCTTAAAAAAAATAGGTACTTGAAAATAATTATGCTGGTGGTGTCCTGAAACAAACACCTTGTGGTGCTGAGTTGTCTTTTCATCCTTGTACTTTATGTCCTTCTGCTTCACTGCCTTTAAATTTTTTCTTGTTGCTTTTTTTCCTACTTGAGATTGCTGCGCTTTTGTTAAAGATTTTTGTGTGTGTTTTGTACAATGACTAGCACAAAATGGTTATGCCTACTCTGCCCTAGAGTGATCGTTATGGTAATAATAATGACACTCAGAACATATGTATATTCATTCTCTCAAGATATGCCAGAACAGTATCAACTTTTTTTTTTCTTCATCTAATGGCACTGTGGAGTTATCACCAGCAATAGCTGTGAGTCATTACAATTACATGCTCTCTGTGGTACTTAATACACACTTTAAAGGACATTTCATTTTCCATAGTCCCCCTAGATAACTAATCTACTCCAGTCTATGTTCGCAGAAATATCTGCACTCTGAAAGACAAGTACTTCCTTTTTTACTGAATTAAAAATAAACGTGATTTCACCGCCATGTGCTGTAGGGTCATTTCTTAATGCGAAAAAACCCCTCCCCACTGCAAGGACTGGAAAAGAGATTTCTCTTTGCTTTCACTGAAATATACACACGGGCTGAGACCATTTGTTTCCCCATGTAAATAAAAGGCAGCCTGTATCCAGACCTACACGTGTAAGCATTAGCTTTATCTTATCACCACAACCATTTTTAGATTGATGGTGAAAGGCATTGCCTCCAGTGATAGCTCATGCAGTAGAATGCACACCGTATTGCCAACTGACATTTAACAGCACCTAATATGCATTCAGCCACTACTGGAAAAATTTTATATAACACTTTCTAGATTTTGCTTTAATGTACAGATTGCAGAAGAGATATGCAGTGCTCTCAGCAGCAATCTCCACAGCAGTTACATTCACTTTGGAGAGAAAATGCTTGCATTTTTTGAGCAGAAGAAATGATCACAGCTAACAGCTGAACCTACAATGCTGTGAGCGTGTGCGAGTGTGTAAGAGTGTGTTCGAGTGTGTGTGAGAGTATAACTGTGTGTAAGTGTGAGTATGTGTGTAAAAGAATACCTGGCTGTCCACCACTTATTTTTCTGAACATGAGGTTCTATAAACAAAAATAGTCTTGCACACTGCAACTGCCTGAGTGCACATCAGCTGCTCCTCAGTTTAGTCTTGTTTTCAATACTAAATCTGATTTCCTTCCTCTCCCCCACCCACCCATTCACATTCCTTTCTACTTCAGTTCTGGAATGTGTGGTCTGTGGCCAGCTGACAAGTCTTTTTTTTAAATAAATTAGAGGATATTTAAACAAGACATTTTAAAGATCCGTGGGGTCATGAGCAGGGAGAGCTGATGGAATGAGCAGAAAGTAGCTTGAATGTTTGAATGATTTCTCTTTCCCACCCTGCATTTCCCACCTGTGTCTTTGTTATGAAACTGTTACTGACATTTCCAAGGACTTTCACAACTTCTGTAGTGCCACCAATGAATGCCAGGAGACACCTGCACATCCTAGGAGTCACACAGCTCCCAAAATTTAATTCTAGTCTATATTAATTTTTCAGATATTTTACATCTGCATCTTCCATTTTTGTTCTGCTCCTGCTTAACCAAAGCAAAACCATACTAATTTATAAGTAGGCTTTATTTCTTGAAAAGTTGTGATTTTTGTCACTGAGAAACAGGACAGACCAACTGCACTATACCAAAGAAGGAAAGTGGTGGCTCCAGGCAGACACTGTCAATAAGGGAGTTAGGATTTTCATTGGACTATTTTACGAACGCCGGATCAAAATTAAGTAATGTATTGCCATTTTTGCAGTATAGGACAAGTTGTAGTTTGTGCAACAAGTCTTGCAAGCAATGACTAAAGTATTATCGCCTGCTTCTGAAATGACTTGATACACTTTAGAAGAAGTTTGGGCCAGCTGGCAGACAACATAAAATAGTCATTTTCAGAATGCTAAAGGAGAATAGGTTAAGTAGTTGCTCTCCCTACAGGTGGTTGACACTGCATTGGTAGAAGTTGAGCTCTGTGAATCTTCTACAGCAAGAGAGAAATGTGTTTAAAAAGAAAACAAACCACCAAACCAAATAAACCCAGCCCCTGCTCCATCCATTAGGCTCAATCTTACAACTCTTGTAGAAAGACCCATTGACAAATATCCACCTGGAGTACTCCAACTCTTCTGGAAACTTTTTTACCAGGGTGTCAGAAAAAATCCTTAGCTTTCCAAAAATGTTACCAGGAGCCTTGATCCTGCTTCTGCTGAGATCAATGAGAACTTTCTTTGCAAACTGAAAGAAGGATTAGCATTAAAATAATGAAGTATGTAAGAGAATTAACTATTTTATATATTTTTCCTTTAGATTGCAAAGTGCTTAGTAGGAACATGATCTCTAAGAGAACTGAGTCATAGATACAGAAGGCTCCATGGCAAGGTTTCCTAGTTAACTAGGGATGGATTGCAGCTCTTTCAAATCCTGTTGAGGTGCTTTAATACATTTATCTGTAAAACATCTGAATGTGTATCCCCCAAAGTAATTTCTGCGAAGAATTAACAAAGCAAAGCAATTTTATTTTTCATCCTTCATTTATTTAACAACTCCCTTAACCTATTTTGAGAAGGGTTTAGTGTAGAAGTTGACATATCTAAATTGACCATTTGTTTCTTTGTGAAGTATTTTCGTCATAATAACCTAAATATATAGATACTATCAATAATATAATATATAATAACGATGTAATATTACCTCTCTGAAGCTAGTGAATTTACAGAGTGTTATAATTCCTGGGTTTATGATGTTTTATGTTTTAGTGATAATAGTCTGGCCTGGAAAATGGACAGAGGTGTGATACAATTGCATATACATCCTCCAAGTGATACGGAAAGTAAGGGGACAAGTTGGAGAAGACAGCTTAGTCTGATCATTTTGGATTTCCCAGGGATTCTGCAACTGCATGAACTCCAGTCCGAAATTTCTTTTGGAATGGAATTTATTTTCTTACACTAACAGTTGACTACTTTCAGCTGGTACCACAAAGCTTTCTCTTTTTATAACCTGCGCAAATTCAAGGAAGCCTACTCCTAGTAGATACAATAGTGAAGGGTAATGTGAACTGAAATTGCAATGGCTGGTTTGGAACTTGCTGGTTTTCGAATCTTGATTTGAGTTTCTTTAAAAGGTTACTCTATTAAAAGAAAGAAAAAAGGCAGAAAATTGGATCGTCCAAAATAACTCTTTTTAATGTAATCTAATCTGAAATCACTAGCTCTGTGTAGCTAGTGGGCTTGTGAAGCTACTTACCAGTAGAGTAAAACAAGGGCAAGTTGTCTAATGTTGTTTGCATTAGTAAATAATTGGGTTGGGGACAGCAGGAATGTGTCTTATCCTACCTGTCACAGGACTGATGAAGTCTCTGGGTATTAGTATGGGAGACCATGTGTGTCACAGTTACAGTGCATCTGTGATTTATATGTTTAAATATTCACTAATCCGATCTCATTATAAACACCCCATGTATTATAAATATTTTCTTTCTTCAGGCCCATTTGGCTATTCAGAAATCATTCATTTTGGTGAGAAGGAGCAAATAAGTAAAAAGATAGGTAAAGGACAAGCTTTTCTCGCTGATTTACTTCCAGACTTTAAGTCCTTGTTGTAAGTGGAATGACAAGGAGCATTTATTTTAATTCCCATTGAGAGCCCTGTGAGCACTAACTTCCATTTGCTTCCCTTGCTTTCACAGTGTAGATTTTTTTTCTTCCCCTCTCTAAAAGAAATTTCTGGTAACCAGCAGAACACCAGGCTGCCTTGGGACATTACACAGATAGGAACTTCACAAAGTTGCTGCCTGAATCTTAAATGTGCTAGGGCTGTTTGGGCCTCTCTGAGCTGTTCCTGTGTAATCCTGTGAAGGACTTCTTATGAACAGGAGCATCAGATATCTCCAACTTGCATAACCAGCCTGCACAATTTTGACACTTAGCAGCAAAGCCTCCACTCTACAGATGACTGTTGCATGTATGTGTTTGGTATTCACATGTTGTACACAGGGCCACTATTTTAAAATAAAACCAAATTTTATTAAAATCATGTGAGTTAAGGTAAAACCTGATTGTTCATGTTATGTAGATTAAAGGGGAAAAGGTTTTCTTTTTCTGTGGACCCCGTCTTTCAATTGATCACAGAAAACATAAAAGGGAGAAGAAATGCCTAATCACTACTCTCGATGGCTTTAGTCTTGCTTTTGTAACTACTTCAGGAACATTGAGGAAAAACATGCAGGTTTTAAAACTTATTCCATTTTATTTCACTTACTTTTAAATTGAGTGCTGAACTAATTTTAAATTTTACTTTTTAATCCATTCTTAAGTGGTGTGGGAAAATACACCTACGACCTGCAGAAGTGTATTAAATTCTGAAAGTCTCTTGGTAGACTTAAATAAAATTCTTAGATATGCTGGATGTTTTCATGTTAGGAAATAGGCTGAAACAACCCAGGAGGACAACCTGGTGTTGTTTTATGCTCTGCATTTCAGTGCAACTCTGCTGAAGCACAGGGTGCCCAACACAGACCTTTGCCAGCACAGCCTCTGCCTTTCAACCTCACAGTCTTTGAAGACCTTTTTCAGGTTGTTGGTGTGTATCAGCAAAATCACCACTGTCTTGATTTTCAGTACTTCAGTAAGAATGTGCATTATACAAGAGGAGAATAATACATTGAAGTTGTTGCCTTTAAAAGTGGTAGTTTTGGGGGTTCTTTTAGTATGAAAATAAACCAAAGAAAATTGGCTTTGAAACACATTCCTAATGCTTGAACCATTCTCTGAATTATACAAGTACTTAGGCTGAGGGGGAAATGGACATTAGATGAAGAGATTATTAAAAAATGTATGACTATTTAAGGTCAACTGCTATTGTAGCACAACTTAGCCACACAACCAACTAAAAGTTTTATCAGCTATGACAATATTTGAACTTATTCATGATCAGTATTCACAGCCAACCATTAGTTTACTTAGGTGCCCAATAATTATAAATGTCAAACAAAACTGTTTTCTATCTAGCATGGCCTGATAAGGAAGTACTGTTTACTTTCTCCATTCAAAGGAGTTTGGATCACTTGACTTCTTTTAGATCAAACTTTACTGCACCAGACTGAAAGCCTGGACAGGAGAATCAGCCCTTTGGGCGAAATTTGCTCCCAATAATGATGGCAGTAACTTGTCTTTGAGGACCTGCTTGAAATGTGAAAGGTTAGACCTTCACAGAGAACAAACTGAAGGATGCAGAA
Organism: Acanthiza pusilla; assembly: GCA_036630365.1. Taxonomy (NCBI): domain Eukaryota; kingdom Metazoa; phylum Chordata; class Aves; order Passeriformes; family Acanthizidae; genus Acanthiza; species Acanthiza pusilla. The sequence goes on from JAXCHO010000234.1 coordinate 14,538,914, forward strand.
AAGCAGTAACACTGTGACTCAATCTCAGCCCAGCACTTGGAATTGAGATGAGCTTATCTGATCCCCTTGCAGAGGCAATGTACTCGTCTCTGAAATTGAGGCTTCAAGAAATCTGCTCTCCTGACTGACATGTTCCTGTATAATGACTTTTTCAAACGTTCTATGAAGCGTCCAGATCAGGCCTCAGTTAAGCAACATTTTCTTTATTTATTTTTTGCTGGCACCTGGCTTCCTGCAAATGATAATACAGATTTCTTTTGTGGGGGTGAGGTGGAATTCTTTCATTGTTTGTGTTGTGTTATTTTGTGGGGAGGGTTCGTTTGCGGTTTGTTGTGGTTTTTGTGTGTTAGAGTTGTGTTTATTTATTTGTTTGTTTTGCATAAGAATACTGCATGTTTACACAACTCATCGTAAGACTTTTCTTTCCGTGTGTATGGATGGAGTTCACCTACAACCCTGGGCATTTACACTGTGATTCCCTTTGGAACGACACAATGAAATGGTTTCTGAAAACCATCTGATACCATGTGCATGGCCTATGCTGAAAAAATAGGCAAATGGGTGACTCTCCTAATGAGCCTTAATATAGCTGTGCATCTTCAGAAAAAGACAGCTAGGAGGTTTTTTCCTGTAGCAGAACAAAACATTGAATACTACTATTTTGTTTTACTTAAAGTGGAGTGAAGGATTAGATCAATTTGGCAGCCATGCTGAGGATTTCTGTGTGTTGTGGTAACAACTTAAAAAATTCAGGCTGTAAAATATCATTAAAATTGGGATTAATCAGGATTAACACACATTGGGGGGTGGGGAATGCATTATTAAGTCTCCTTGTCACCGTCACAGATTTCAGGGCTTTGTTTCATATGAAAATAAATACCTCATGGATTTGTGTAAGTTTCAATAAATACATTATTATTGATCCAATATAGACATCCTTTTTACAAAAACAACATTGAAAATAAGTTTATATTTACCAAAGCAGTACATCCTTGGGTTATTTTGGGTTTGTTTTTAATTTGCTTGTCCCCTGACCCTCTTGCTTATTTCCTCTGGCAATAGCTATTCCTAGCCTATAAATGTGCTCTGAACACAGAGGAATTCTGCTGTTAACTATGATTTCAGAAGTGTAAATCTATGATAATAAATAGCCTAAAGTCAAGAAAGACTAGATGTTAAGCTTTTTTTCTCATGGCCAGTAGTAATAGCAGTTTGATATAATATATACAAACTAGAGGAATATTTTTTCGGTGAATATTCTTTTTTGCTTTTCCTGTTTCCTAGTGACACAGTTGGAAGCAGGAAACTCTTTCTGAGTTTTGAGCTGCAGTAGTCCAAAGGATATCCTTGTCTCTCTCCACCTCTATAAATAAAGTGGGAGAACTTTTACCCTGTCTCTAAAAATCAGTACATGTAGCTTATTTAGGTTGTTTACAAGGAGAGTCAGAGCTGTTCATAACTAATTGATTTATTTGCAGCTAATGAGAATTGAAGTGTTAAACATCCAGTGTTATTTTCTGAGGCTTCTGACAAATATTGGGTCCCTCCCCAAAACCAGAATCTGGGCATCTAATTATTTACTTCAGTTATATAATTCTAATTGCAATGGAAGTATCACAAGAATACCAGACTTTGGTTTAAAAGAGAAATCTTATTTTACAATTCAACAATTTTGAGTGTCTTTCTTTCCTCTTCCACTTGGTAAATTTTCCAGAATATATAATATTTAATGCAACTCAATATTTGTTTTGATAGGATGAACTGAAATAGCATTTGCCTACCTTGTTCAGTAAAGCACAATGAAGTACCTTTACAATAGTCTAATTTTGGTTTAAGCCTTCAGGGATTTTTTTGATGTGGGCTTTTTTTCTTTTTTTTTTTTTTTTCCCCCAAAGTTTACTTCTGGAACATCTGCTTAATCTCTCAACCCAGTTTGCTACAAGCTTGCACCAAAGTTACTGGAAATATATGGTTTCAAGGTGGAGCAGTATCAGCTTGTGTGTAGCTGCTTGAATATCAGATTCCTGATTCATACAGGAAAATATTGGAATGGTCAGAACAGGAATCATAAGAATGAGAAGAGGATGTAAAACTTACTGCAAAACTGCAAGAAGTTCAATTCATTTACTTTATCATCTTTAGGCTAAAGATTTTTTTTTTCAATTGATAACAAATATGTCTGCAGTTACAAGCTAAGCAAATTCTCATAGAGACAAGAAGCAGATTACATAGAAATGGCAGTAATTAACCTTTAAGCTGATTTTAGTAAAGACTGCAGTAGATTTCCATTACCAAAAATCCATAGCAAATTTGGATATCTATTTTTCTGAATGGCTACCTATATTTTGCTTCTATTTTGGACACAATTCAGGAAACTCTTAGAGTTTCTCCTATGCAGAAGACCAGGCTCTCAGGACATCAGTGAAGTCCCTGATTACTAAGTGGTTACTTATTATGGCTGACTATTAATTTTGGCAAGATTTAGTGGGTGAAAGCCTGGCTATGCGGGTTCAGTGGAAATACTGTCACTAATTTAAATTATACCATAACTTAGAAATATTTTATTTGCCTGGGTGATTTAAATACTCAGTAGTAATTCTGGGTTATGAATTGGGATTGTAAATTATGACGGTGTAGTCTGGAGATGAAAGCAGAGCTTTACTCATCTGCAAACAGGGAATCAGGAGGCTGCACTGGGCCTTGCTGGTTTACCAGCTGTACATGATCCAGAACATCCGTTCAGTGCATTTGAGACAGGAAGTGTGAACAGCAGCATCAGCAGACGAAGGTGACTGATTTCTGCAGTGTCTCTGGAAATTGAAAGCTTTTCTGTTACTTTGGCATAGCAGCAGTTCCCAGGCACAATGGAACTGAGGTTACCACAGGCTGGAAATTCCTGCAGTCAAATTTCCCATCACTTTTCCTGTTGAGGTGTGATTGTAACTTCTCAGTGCCAGGGACAGGTCTCTGTGTCCATCGGCACAGTGCCCCTGGAGAGAATGAGGCTCACGCTGGGAATTTGGCCCTACAGCAGGAGGAACAATGGCACCTGTTGGGATGGGATAGAGGAACACACCTCTGAATCACAGACCTCTCATTCAGGCCATGGACTTTGAGTTTCCTACCTGTAGGGAAGGTTGATTTCACTTTTCTCATCAAGATCCAGCTGAAGACAGAGGAGAGATCAGAAATTCCATTTGCAGCCTGTTTATGAAGGAATCTAACACAGAGAGCAGAAAAGGAACAAGGAAATAAAATAATATATGCACAAGGAATTTGTGTTCGCAGACCAGTAATCATCCAAACCAAACAAAAACTGGGCAAAGAAAGAACATGCAATCACTCTGTTTTAAACTGTTCCCTCCCTGTTTCCTACCTGCTTTCCAGACACGTCAGGAACAATGCAAAAACCTCCATTCACTACTTCTTTGGACACCACCACTGCCCCAGGCAGACACAAACACTCCTAAACCATTATCTTTTACTAAGGGCTGAGTATGTCCTCGTTGTCTGGGAAGAATGAGAGTAATCTTTACAGAGAAGATGCATTTTAGTAGCCCCTTTTTATCAGGACTGTATTGCTTCACCATCTGACAGGCTGTCCCTAAATATCCTAGTTGGATGTCTGTTTTTCCTTTACCTGGTACTTTTCACCACAGAGATATTTTACCTCACCATGACAATGAAAGGCAGGAGAAGAAAGAGCTGGGAACTCTCACAGGAATGAAGGATGAGGGTTACCTACATCATTTGTCCTTTTCACAATTTTTTCCTTTCCCCCAAAGAGGAGAGAGTTCTTTGGTGTCCTTTGTTTTTAGCTTCTGAGCAATTCATGTTTTGTGATGCTGCTTCTGTCCTGTTTGGCAAAAACTGCACCCAACTCTGCTTGAGGTCTCTTGTGCCAGGCAGGCCTACTGAGAATGGCTTTGCCTAAGGAGATTTAATTTCAAAGGCAAATGGAGTGAAGGAAAACTGTGACACATAGTATGAATTATCCCTTTTCAAGCTAGGAAACTCCTTCAGCCGAATCAGTTCTTGAATCAGCTTCTCTCAAACACTGGTCATTGCTATTGACTGAGAAAGTAGAAGAGCAGTGCAGAAAAGGAAGGATATCAGGTATCAAAAAAAGAACTTTCTGCTTCTGGTGTGTACACCCAGAATTATAGATAATATTGCAGGAGGGCTAGAAACACCTTTAATTAGTGTGTTTCTATCCTTTTCCACAGCATACTGCCTAAGAGATTTAGGCTCTGCAATGCTGTTAAAGTGAAGGACTTCATGCAGTGAAATCCGTGGTGCCAAGAAGGTGTCCCAGCTCCCTGAACATGGCTTGGTACCCCAAAACCAGAAAAGACTGATCTGTATAATGGAACACAAAAGCCAGCTGATCAGAAAGACTGGGAAAAGTTGTGGTTTAACCTTTCTCTGGTATTTTCTACCCCTTTGCACTAGGTCTCCTTAAACATGTGCAAGAAAACCCCAAACCGAAACAAACAAAAAGACAAATGGCAAAAAGCCAAGAAACCAAAAAACCTTAAAGTTGTTAGGGCAAATAATTTTCGATGCAGAAGGCTTTTAATATGCCTGTGGAAACAAAAATCCACCTTTCACTGAACAGTCCGGCTATTTGTTTACACAGAAAATGAAGATGGCCTCTCGCATTGAGGCTGTGCTGCTGGGAAGAAAGAGCTAAGTTTGGCTGAGCTAGAGGCAGAAGAGCAATTCAGTCCTCATTGCTGCACCCTGAGCCGAAGGCAGAGCCTGGGAATGGGGAGATTTATCTTAAAGAGGACTGGGAGATCGCATTTGCTTTGTTTCCAGACTGTTGGATATAAAACTATTCTGATAATATGTATACAACTTCCTTCTAGTCCTCTTTCTTGTTGCAGCAGAAGCAGCTATATCTCAAGCAAAAACAATGTTTCATCCTGTCAGACTTGGGTGGAAAGGGGAGGGGAGGATAAAACATGAAAACAATTAAAATGTTTATTTTTAATAGTGTCTGGCAGTAGTCAGAGGTTTTTAAACTATAAATAAACAAAGGTCATCGTTAAGGATGAGAAACATATGCCATACACATGTTTTTGAAAATGTAGATAAAGAAAATAGATAATGAATAGTATTATGTAGATGGCTCTTCACCACAGTTTCATCAAAACTGCCACTGCAACACAGAATCAGAAGAACATAAAACTGAGGTGTCTGTGCCCTGTTCGTTGAGTTATCTCTGTTCTGAAGGATTTCATGTCATCTTCCTCCTTTTTTTGATTTGGGGACAGGACTTGCTGCGCCTGGAGAAGATGTGGTGGGGCCAGGTCTGTGCATCAACATGGAGCTGCTTTTGTAACAAGTGCAGGATCTCAAAATCCACTTCTGTGTGGAAAATGGGAAACTACATTCAGTGACTAACAAATGCTCAATCTCTGGCAAAGAGGACAGCCCTAAAGTTTTTCATTTTTTGGTAGATGAGGGCAGCTTGAGTACCAGCCCAGCCCAGGTGGCTAATCCAGCCATGGTGTGTGGTCAGCAGCCCTGCTCTGTTGCAGGAACGAGTGCAGGAATACGGCTCCAATTATCAGAGCTATTTATGTGCACTTGCTTTTGGCAGTCCTGCTTTGGAATGCTGCTTGTAAAAGGTTTCATACTTTTCTATTAAGCTTCTTAAAGGGCCATTATGCATTCACAAAAATCCATATCCATCTGGTAAGGAATGTCTCCCAACTCAATTAACACTGCATACACACCAATTGCTGCCATACTGGAGTGTGATTCAGTATTCCAATTGTGCTTCCATATTAAGAGAGGAGGTTAGGAAACAGAGTGGGAGTACATATTATAAGAAAAGCATAAAGAGTAATAGTTTTAAAAGGATTTTTTAAAAATTGTTTTCACAATAGACTTTTTGGACATTGGCATTCCTGAGTTTTAAGGCAGCAGCAACATTCCCTACTTTTAGGCCTGATACCATAAGATTCAGAAGTAGGTGGGGCCCTTTAAAAGCACTAATATTTTCTTGAATAATTTCTTCTGTGCTTAACAGCAATTAAGATTTGCAAATACCTATGCTTTTTATTTTGCACTCCTGTAATTCTACTTCTTTCAAATGTTTTCTTTATTGACATTTGCTGCTGTTGCTGTACAAGGTACTGTAGTTACATAGCACTTCAATTTAACACTGAAGGTTTTTCCAGCCAAAAGTACCAGGATGGATGACATAAATGGGCATAATGTCTTAAAAATCATGATGGCCACTAAGAATGCATAGAAAGTATAAAAGCAAACTCCAGAATTCCTGGTAAATCTAAAGACATTAGAAACAGAGGGAAGAAAGTATCTACCTGACAGAAGAGAAAGTCAGTTTCTAAAACGTTTAAGTTAGAGGAAGATATGAGCTCTCCAAAGGAATTTTAAGGAAACAATACATAATAGTGAATGACACAATTTCAAGTGGTTTGAAGTGGGAAATGAAATTAAAATGGGAAAATGGAGACAGAAAATAATAGATGAGACTTTCTGCTTGTAAAGGCAACAGGGACAGGAATTTGTTTTTTACAGAAGGAATTTCAGAAAAAGATGGAAGTCTGTTAGAATTTAGCTGAGCTGCAGGATTACTGATATTAGCAGAATGTTGCACAGATGTTAGTGATAATTGGATTTGTTGGCTCTTCATGTTAGTAATGCTACCAATGGACTTTCTATCTTGGCCACAAAATATGACTTCACTTAAATCCTTTACAAAATTAGTTCAAGCCACAGTATAGTTTCTTTTTAAAATCTCTGTTCATGTATGAATGAAAGTTCTCATTTAGTATTTGTAATTTTTTCCCTCTCTTTTCAATTGGCCATTTAAATACAAGTTAGTAAGTAATTAGGATTATTAGCTATTTGTGGAATCTTCTCTATCAGGCTACTGTAGCATTCCATTTGGATTCCACCTGAGTGAGTGATAGAAATGAAATGTAGCAGGCAGTGCAACATTTGTCTATCTTAATTACCTATTGTATAATGAGGTTCTTAGTTTGATCATTGTCTTTCAGATTATAAATCGTTATTTTCCTTTTTTTGCTACAAGGGAATAAACTCGCAAGCAATGAAATACGGGTTAGGCTAATATGTCCTTTTAATTCACCGCATGAATGATAGCACATAACCCATCAGCTTGCTGGAAATCCTTGCCATTAGGTTGATTAATAAAGGAAATAACAAAGTAATAACTACTTTTATTTTGCACCATTCATATATTGTCACAAGATGGTAGAGTCATGCAGAAAAATACATTGATAAACTGGTTTTACCTTGTTGGAGCATCACAAAAATTGCTGGGGGGCTGGAGCACCTGACATGTAAAGGAGAGAGCAGGGTTTGCTCTGCCTGGAGAAGAGGAGGCAGAGGGAGAACCTTAATGTTGTCTTCAATTATCTCATGGGTAGCTGAGGAGCAGATGGGAAAGATAAACTTTTTTTTCAGAGGTACGCAGCAAAAGAAGAAGAGGGAATAGATACAATCTGCAGCAAGGGAAATTATTCCAAGAGCAAAGGAAAAAACAGTCCTTTGCAGCAAGGATGACCAAACTGAAGGGAAATCCTCTTCAGTGCAGTCATTCAAAATAGACTGGACAAGCCCTGAGCAATGAAATGTACTTTTGAAGCTATTTTAATTCAAGACTTGGACCAGGTGATGTCCAGAGCTTCCGTCAGCAGAAATCATCCTGGCATTGTCTGACCATGTTACAACCCCAAACTCCTTTAATGACTACCAGAAAGTGCATTTAAAGTCCATTAATGAAGTTACAGAGTCACCCAATCATAGAATGGTTAGGGTTGGAAGGGACCATAAAGATAAGATGTGCTTCTGTCCTGGGCACAAATATGTGTTGCTTTTGCTGTTTATATCTGACCCTTGCCATCCTCTGACTTTAGGATATCCACTTGCCATTTTGTCTCATCTGCAGTGAAGAGAGGGACTAATCTGCCACCTCTAGAAGCACAAAGGAGGGTATGAGAGATCTTCATAATTCAGGAATGTGTGGAAAAGACTCATTTGACTTTCTTAATGCAGGGAGATGACAGAGAGAAAAAATAATTTTCTGCGGTAGGAAAACAAAACTTGAAATATCTTTCTACCTGGAAAATAGTCCATTTTCAGGGTGCTATGTTTTTCTTTTTCTCTCCCTTTTTTCTCTGATACAAGGCATGCTGGTAAATCAGTCAAAATTCTCATGAGTCTCAGGAATGAAAAACACTGAGAAGCACTGGCATGTGTACATCAACATCCAAAAATATGCCCTCCCAGTGTATCTTGGAACCACGTGTGTGAGAAAGGGTGGCTCTCCTGAAAGCCCTGCATTCCTGCAGGAATAGATGCCGGGGTCTCTGGGACAGAAGGCAGCTGCCATCCCCTCTGCACTTTCCTCTCTGACTTCTGCGGGACAGCGTTTCAATTCTCAGCGCAGTTTGCACTCTGAACCTTGCCCCTTGTGAGACCTCAGTCGGTACAAAGTTAAAACTAAAAAAAAAAAAAAAAAAAAAGCTGCTTCTCCTTTGGCTGACCATGCAAAAGTGTTGTTTTTCTGCTACTGTGCAAGTAAATAAAACAGCATGAAGAGATGAAGGCTAGAACATTAAAATATATGTGGCATCAACAGTATTCCTGAGCAATTTCAATGTGTTCTCTGAAGCAGCTGAGGGACTTGGCAATGGCTGGAGTTGTATTTGGTGGTCATCAGAAATTTACACTGACATATACTCCCTTGTAGATATGATTTTTCTGGGGGAAGGGGACTTTGTATTATTTGGCAATAACTCTGAAGTATTCATTGGAGGAAAACTTGGCTCAGTGTTGAGAAATATCGAACACTTTAGTTTTTTCCCTTCAAATATAATTTATTTCCCTATTGATAGTTTCGTTACAATTATTCTACTCCCCACTGATAGCTTATTATTATTTGTTCATGATTTCAGAGCAATATTCTCAGTTTTGAGCTGAATTTTGCATTGGTCTCTGCTACAGAGTAAATAAAGCCATATTTTTTTATAAAAGGGCTAACTTCAAGGATCTCCTTATTTCAATGAATAGTTCAATGCAACTTTTGGAAACCTGTTGCCCTGTGAGGTCTGAAGTGTTCGAGCCCATTTTGATTTCAGATACTATATATAAACATGAGTGTGCTGAAGAAATATATGCAGAAGAGAAGCAATGCAATTATATTTGAAGGTTTCTTACATTATAATTTCTTAACATTAAACCAATACAGAGGTGTTTCTGATAGTGCTGATGCAGAATAGCAGAAATGGAAATCCTGTTTTGTCAGTTCTTTCTAACACAGCATTGTTCCCCCAGTTTATGATTCCCTGCTCTAATTACTCCAGTCCTGAAGGACTCAGTTTCCACATTTCCTTAAAAGATTACTCAGTCTGTTAAATAACTTCAGGATGGTTTTGCTGAGAGTCTATTTCTGCACTCAGTTTTATGCAATTATCCTAATGATTGGTAACAAATCTGAACAATTTTGCTTTTGTTGTTTTATTCTCTGCATTTTGGTATCAGCAGTTTTACATGAGCCCATTTATGGACCAGGATTGTCCCACCCCTAATGCTGATGTATTATTAGTTTATTATGTGTGAAGGTAAAAATTCTTGGGTTCTTTCTACATGAATGTTGTACTGCATATTTTTATCCATTCTGCTTTCTTTTTCTATCACCTTTCAAATAATATCTTTTTATAGGATTCCAAATGCCCCAGTGGAAACCTGCTCTGGATTGTTTTTCTCCCAGTTACTTTACCTATCTTTTTTCTAGAGCAAATAATTTCTAGGCTTGTTTTTTTTAATCATTGTATTGCAAAGGCTTACAGACATTTGTGCCATGTTGATGTGATGAGTAGCATTAGATACAGACATGATGGAATAAAAGTGCTGGGATACTGAGGTGATGGAGAAAATTGAGTAAATGATGCATTGTTTTACTACGACCAAAAAAGAGTCAATGTTCAAGGAATTAGAGGGCTGATAGGATGCCAACTTCTGGATAAGAAATGAAACAAAAGCCATGTCCAAAACCTGTTTGTGGTTATTATAGTTTCCATGGCTCTGTTCCAATACTAACATGCAATTTTGAAATCCTGACAAAATTCAAATTCACTTATTTACATTCTGCCTCCCCATATTTCCTATTATTGTTTAACACATTCTTCTTACTTAATTGCTATGTAATGTCCTGTGATGCTAAGCAGGTGCTGCTGCTGTTTTGTGCTTGGGAACATGATCTAAATGAAATGTAACCTGTAGCTCAATGAGTCACCTGCATCTCTAACCTTTGATTCCTTTTTCTGTTGTTCATATTCATTCAGGCTATATCATTTTAGGGTTACATTCCTAAATTAATTTGCATTCCTTTTCAACACTTACACATTTAGCCACAGGATAAAATCTGTCTCAAGCACAGTTGTAAGGTCATGGTGTGTGGATACATGGACAGACCTACTAAAAAGCTTCAAGACTTTTGATACTTGGAAATAGGAATATAAAGAAAATAGGCACATCTAGTAATTTTTTCCTCCCTTGATCTAAGAAAATTTATCCCTCAGTTCTATAATTTAATCAGATAACTAAAGCATGAATTTAACCATAAATAGGTATTAAAATTAGAAAATTTTTCATGTTTCAAGTGAATCTCTTGTTTCTGTCAGCCAGGAACTTCATCTAATCAGAACTTGGCATTTTAGGACTCCTCAAGTGTTCCTTAAGATCTCGTGTTTGGCTTTGTGCGAAAAAGTAGACCAGCACACATCATGTTCTAATTTCTGACCAAACCAAAAGAGAAAACTTTAAGGAGAGATATCCTAAAGTGTGTCCTTTCAATACACATGTGCAATTACTTTGGGCTAGATTTAGGAAGATTTAAAAGAAATCGAAGGGTCTAAGTTCAATTATGAATTAGAAAAACTTCTCTCAGTTGTATTTAACAGCACAGACACCTAAATTCTCCATGTGTCTTTGACTTCACAATAAAGTTGTAATTCTCTCTTTGCACACACCGACCCCCAGCTAAGTAGCTCATGACCTATCCCATGCCATCTCTTGTGTAAGTGTCCAAAGGTACCCGAGCTGTGTGCACACTTTGTCTAAAACCAGCATTTGGAACCCAAAGACAGTGCAATGTAGGCTGCTTTTCAAATCAAAGTGCCACAACTTTTTTCCTTCCCATCTTACAAGGGAGTCTGGGATTGTAAAGCCCTCCCAAGACATGGGAAATTTAGTTGTTTGTATATCATGAGTGGGTTGGAGTTCTGTCTTTCAAAATCTGGGAAAATGACCAGCTACTGCCAGCACGAAATGTTCTGCTGTGCTGGCTTGTGACAACTGAAGCAGCACGGAGTGCTGTAGGTGCTCAGGTCCTTTTCCCAATTGTCCAGGCAATTCTTTTGACTGTGAGATCTCAGGGCAGGAACCATGATCTGTGCTTTTAAATAATCATAAAATTTTGACTTTGTTGATATTTGTAGATGTCAGTGAGGAAAAGGGAAGTTGGCTGAACTTTTTGTCTTTATTTGTAATAAGGCAAGAAAAAAAGATACGTTAGAAAGTCTCAGCTTATTTTTTGTCTCTAATGTTTTGAATAATTCCTTTTTTACCTTTACTCTAGAATTTGATAGATGGCTTCAATGTGACTGTAAACCTCCTTATTCCCTAGTGAAACAGTATTTAAAAAAAAACCTTTCAGCATCAGTGAGATAGGAAAAATGTTAAAATTCTGCTCGCATATGTTTAAGGGCTGAGTTTGACTGAAAAATTCCATTTCTTCTCAGCAAGGTTAACACTGAACAAAATCTATGCTACATCTCAATAAATGCATATCCTTCACTTGCACTTTCAAAAACAGTGCGGATGAGACAGAATTTTTCAAAGCTGAAAGAGCATTTTCAAAATTAAATACATTGGGTTTCTTTATGATAAATAACATCATGCAACCGTAGCAATGTTGAGTGGTCTCATGAAATACAGTCCATTTTGCTGCCTGCCAGTAAGCCTTACACAACTTTGCTTTTAAAAATAAAAGAGCAGAGGTTGTAATATTTATGATTCTTTAAATCAACAACTGTGCAGAAAAAAGGTTGTTCCTGAAAAAGTTCCTATTAGCCTTGAATTTCACAAGGGCACTACCCCTCTATCACTTATTAATACCATAGTGCCTAAAGGCTCCAATTGGGTATTAGAACATAGTGATAACAGGCATTGTAAATGTGCAAGACAAATCTTCCCTAAGGGGCTATAATACAATATTATTTTATAAAACCTAAGTAATTTCTTAAAATAGCTTTATAGCTATGGCAGACTATTACTAACTTTGGCCTAGATCCCGCAATGAAAATGTGCGTTGTGAGTCTCCATCGAGTAAGCGAAGGCAAGGAACCTCCTCTTTTAGTAAAGGGCCATTAAAAATGGAAGTTGCTGTTACAATGTGGAATTTTTCTGTTCACTTCCAGCAAAAGAACCCCAACAAGGTAGCTTGCTGAATGTCTATGGTAGAAGTTACTAGTTAGATCACAAAATACTACTGAGAGTGCTCCGAAGCCACAGAGTGGCATAAATGACAGAGAAATACCAATAGAAAATGTGCTCGTTGACCTGGATGATGGAGTCAGTCTTTGACTACTGATCAAGCCTTTGATTCAGGTCATGTCCACAGCATTACCTGAGGTGTCCAAAGCCAGCAAACTGCACGGACCCTGCCCGGTGGCAGTGGCTGGACTGTCCTGTCCCTTGCTCTACACTGACCTTTGCCCGTGTCCTGAAGCTCCTTTCCCACGGCCCTAGGTGCAAACAGCCCCTAACACACAGCTTTCTCAAGAGCGGTAGCAAAGGTGGCTATTTCCAAAACCAGATTCCCAACTCATACAATTCTCCCAGCTCCCGATTTTCTGCCCCGTGCCCGTGCTGGTCGCGCCCCTTCGTTCTGCGGCGCGTCCTTGGCGCATCTGTCCGGCGCGGCCGCGAAGCCCCGCAGGGCACGGGGCGCAGGTAGCGGCGCTCCGCGGCCGCGGCTGCCGGACCGGGGGGCGCGCCTGCTGAGCGGCGGGAGGGGGGGCCCGCTGAGCGCCGCGGGGTCCGCCCAGCGCCGCGGCGGCACGGGCTGCGGCAGGAAAGGAGCGGCGGCTCCTCGGAGAAAGGAGGAGGAGGAAGGGGGGGTCCCTCGGAGCGGAGCCGGCCGCAGCAGAGAGGCGGGGCGGGGTGGGCGCAGGAGGCGTGGAGGGCCCCGCGGAGCGGCGCGGACGGGCGCGTGCCATGCGCGGCGCGGCAGCCGGCGGCTCCCGCTCGCTGGCTCAGCATGCGCGGGCCGTGCCCCCGCCTCTGCCTGCTGCTGGCCGCCGCGCTGGGGCTGTGCGGGGGCAGCAGGAACTGCCCCGACCTCATCGTGGACCGCTGCCTGTGCGCCGCCGAGCGCGCCAAGGGGCCCGGCCGCCCGGCCCTCCGCATCAAAGTGGTCTGCACCGGCGGAGACTTGGTGGAAACTTTGCAGCCCGCCGTGCTGCCCAACCGCACCGTGTCCCTGTGAGTACGGCCCGCGGGCAGCGCGCACCTGGCGCGGGCAGGGGCTGCCCCGGGGGAGAGGGGCGCGGGGGACGCGGGGCTCCGGGGGACCGGGCGCTGCGGAGCCGGCAGAGCCGCTCCGTGCATGTTGCAGTCCTGACCCTGCTTTTTAAAACTCTGTGAGACTTTGGGGTTGTTGTTGTCTATTTCTTTCGTGCACAGTTGGGAAACTCCTGCTGGCGTTCGGGTGGGAGTGGGGGAGCTGGGCTTTCCCGGGTGTAGATCGCACGCTGCTGCGGGCGGCGTTTGGGAAATGTCAGTGGCAGCAGAACTGATGGAGCTCCCTGGTGTACCTTTCCGCCAGGAACGGGACGGGCTCACGCTGTCCGGGCAATAAATGAATGGCATCGGTAATGCTGAACTGCCTTCTGGAGTGCTGTGTCATTAATTGGTTTTGCCTTTCTCGTCTCCTCCAAACAAAGTTTGGAATTTGATGTCTCTTTTTGCACAACCGTATGAAACTGCCGAATCTCCAATATCGTTCAGAATTGTCTGGTACTTTAAAATGAGTCAGGGCATGGGGTTGGGTGTTTGATTAGGTTTTTTCTTTAATTAGGTATTAGGTTTTGATATTTTTTGCCTGTTGCACACAGCTGAACTTGACTAAATACTCTGTTGGAAGTAAGGTAGTAGAACTTTCTGTGACTGTATCATCAAGTACAGCTGAAAGTAATGTCCCTGTAATGCACCCAAGCAGTAATAGCTCTGTGACATTTACCCTTTAGATCATACACATATCAACAGATCTTTTACTGTTGAATTTAGTTCTGTTGACAATTCCTGCTGTGAACATCTCCACTGTTCACTGCATTTTCTTTAAGTCAACACTTTCAGGAGGCAACTGGTAAAGATAGTAATTTATAACATCTGGGGAGCTTGTGCTTGCAAATGTACAGATGTGCTGTGCATGCTCCAGTTCAGTTTTAGCTATAACTGTTGAGTGGCTTGATGCTGATTATTTATTTGAGGAACTTTTGCTTCTATAGAAGATACAATAATTGCACTTCCTGCTCTATTTTAATAAGGTGGTTTAAAGTATGACAATACTTATCTGTACTGTAATACATAAGTTTTAACTTAGGTGATAAATTCACTGCTACTTCTATAGTCTGTGTATCTGGCTATGTAGTTACAGCTGGTACTCACCAGAATTATAAAATGTTGACATCTTGGGCAGGCAGGAACTATTTTTTCCTATTGGTTAAAGATCTGTAGAAATTCTCCCACTCAGCATGTCTGCAAAGGTTTTTCCTCTTAAACATTGATTCACAGGGCCTTATTTAGGATTTTAAGAAACTTTTGCTGAGGTAAGTACCAGTCGATGCATCCAGTCGACCATGAGATCAACAGAAGTATGTATTCACTGTAGTGAAAAGAAATCGAATTGGAAACAGAAGTGAGAAAAGATGAACAGGGGAGGTGGTGTGTTTGAAGTGGTAGGTGGGAGGATTTGCTCACTTATGATTTAAGGCGCCTGTGGCGAACTTGATCCTATCACCCTAAACACATTTATTTCAGGTAACACTTGCTCAAAAGTCATTAGAAAGGTACTGCATTAATATTTTAAAACTTAATTGCAAATAGCTGTTGACCTGAGAGCTGATTAATTTGCCTTAGCTGATATAAAAGACACAGTTTTGGAGTTTTTTTTGTATTTCACATGGACAGTTATAGTACCATGTATCACCTAAACTTGTCCCTTTCCTCTTACAGTCTCTCTTCTCAGTTTGTGGGGTTCTTTTTGGTTTTTTGTTCTTTCCAAGAAGTAAATTAAAGGCTAAATATTGAAGGTAAAAAGGAAAAAAAATTAAAATCTGTCTCAGTAGTTTTCAGTAGTTGGACCACACAGGTGACAATTTGATTGAATATGTCAAAGATTTTCCAGGAGAAACTGGTTTTTATGAATTAAGTTACACTTGTGGGATTTGGCCAGCCATAGAAAATAATGATGATATGCTCAAGTATTAGCGCTCTTACAGTTGTTTTTGTAGCTCCATGGGAGATGCAGGCAAAATAGAATAATCTGGTAGATGCTTCCTTGCTTCCATTCAGTTTTATGGGCCCACAGAGAGAAAGAGGGCTTTAACATATGGAACATAACCTTTTGGATTGCTTTAACAATTAAGAAATATGGAGGTGAATAAAAGAATACGTGTTCAGATGCAGTAACACCGTAATGAAACAATGTAATAAACATTTTGGGGGGTTTGGGGCAGATTATTCATTTTATAGGGATGCTGGTTCCGTAGTGCGATGTTCTTTTGGAAGGCAAGATTGAAGCCAAAGTCAGGTAACTGCTCTGCAGAGATGAAAGTGGAATTACCTCTGCTCTATCTCTTAAGCCATTAAGAGATGAAGCTGTAGATGTGTAAGATTTCATTTACATGCTCAGTAATGTTACTTATCAGCAAATTTAGAAGTTATGATTTGGTAGCTTAATGTTCTTTCATCTTAGTGACTATAGACCTAGTCTGAGTTTGAATAAATTTAGGCTATTTATGGTATTTTTGTACTGAACTATTGCTACTAGAAATACTTTTAACACAATCACACACAGTGACTATGAACTAGTGTGAAGTCACTGAAGAAATGCTTATTCCTGACAGGTTTGGACCAATTTTTTCCAGCTTATGAGGTGGGGAAGTCTGCAGAGGTTCTTTGAAATCATATGAACACTAGAGCTATTCAGTACTGTCTGAATGCTCCCAATGATAAACAATCACACTAGAAATAAAATCAAAATATAAGCTGATAAAGCAACTATTCTCTCCTCTTTATTTTATATTAAAACCCAAAACAAACAAAAAACTCCTTGTTCTGGACTCTGTTTCACTCTCTTTATTTAGTATTTTACTGCTTTGGGAACAGGATTTATATGCTTGATGTGGATCAAAAGAAGAAACTTAGCTGTAGCTTCACAAAGTATTTGCATGTATCTTGTTAAAAGGGATTCTAGTCCTTATGGATTTGCAACTTGTGTCTCTGTGCTTTGTATTTTGGGACAGGGGTGAATTACTTTTTTTTTCATGAAGAATACAGCTGTTGAATCACTAATTTATGGGATCTGCTCTCACCATTTCACTCTCAGAAGGCATGGAAGTGTAGACCAAACAGGCAGGGGTCCTATCACTTCAGGATAATGTAGTTTCTCATTTTAGGCTCTAAGACGGAATACTCAGTATTCTTGTATTGAACCAGTATTTTGCCTTTTTTTTTCCGAGTGTGATTGGGTTGTAAAGTGTAACTAGGGAATAAGATTATTTGCAATCTTCTTTCTCTTCTATGTTGATGGAAATTTTAGTTGTTAAACTTTTGACTGGGTTGCTGAAATTTAGGCTATGTAGAGAAATTGTGTTGCTGCTTTTTCCAGTTTGAAATTTCAGGAATTAGCAGATCAGATTCTCTACTGGAGAGTATATTGGTAGGTTACTTACATACTTTTCTCTTTCCTGTCAAGTGGTGTTAAAAACTTTATCCTTTTAATCTTGAAAGATCTCAGCTCAATATGTGTCTTGGTATCACTGGGCAGAATATACTTTGAAGTTATAAATGCCATCAGTTTCTGATAGTAGCATTGGTTTTTTTCCCCCTCCTTCAATTCAAAAGAAAGTCCAGCATGTACACTGAAGGTTGATATTTTTAGAAATTTTACCTGCATGTGCACCTATGGAAATTTTCTATTTTAATTGCCATAATAGAAACGAAGAAAATTTATGGTAGTGTACCACTTATAGCAATTCTTTATATAGGATTCTTAATACTTTTTACGTCTGTGCCTCTCTTCTGACTTTGAATTGGAGGTTGTCTCAAATTTCTCAGATTCTCAATTTCAGAGTAAGGCTACATGACTCCAGTGGTAATCCATAGCCATAATACTTAGGAAGGGGTGTTCATCTTCAAAGCACTTCACAAACATTAAATAGTCTTCCGAAAGCAGCATTGCCCCACTTTTCCCTGTCCCAAAATTACTTTTATGTCACATTCATTTATATCATGTCTACTGGAATTTCTTCAGAGTTATTATATTACTGTATTTTTTTTCATGTCTAGTCTGGTCTTTTACACTCCTATATTCAGTTTAGGGTATATCGACATGGTTTATTTGATATAAGCATCTTGTTTTAAAAATAGATCACAAGAATGTTCTTTATGTCCTAAAGAGTTCAGCGTTCAAGCTAGCCAAAGCAAACAAAGAGTTGAAGAAAGACTGAACAAAAAATATTATTCAGTAGTTTTATTTCCACATCTT
This sequence comes from Acanthiza pusilla, assembly GCA_036630365.1. Classification (NCBI taxonomy): domain Eukaryota; kingdom Metazoa; phylum Chordata; class Aves; order Passeriformes; family Acanthizidae; genus Acanthiza; species Acanthiza pusilla. The sequence continues at coordinate 14,556,753 of JAXCHO010000234.1, forward strand.
AAAACTCACATATTATTCTTTATTGATTTGAGACAGAACATAGCATTGCTAATTTGTAAATAAAAGTTTTATTAAAGAAGGTAGGTTGATTCTTGTTATAAAGGTTTTTGCAAACCTTTTCACCTTGGTTAGCTTACTGTGTTCACTCAAAGTGGCAGGAAAAAAAGAATAAGAAACAGGTTTCCTGCTCCATTATTTATGTGTATATACATATTTATACATGCTTTCTCTGAAACTCTTAAATAAAGAAAAAACAGTTTGTGAAAGAAACTCTTAATAGGGAAGCCTACATAAAATACACCAAAGACTTGGAAGGTCTGGGGCAGATGGTTGGGGAGAGCAAAGTATAGAGAAGAGAAAGGTTCTGGAGATGAAAAATCTTCAAATATTAGTCTAATCTTTCTTGATACTACATGTTATATATTCATGTGGAGTGGCTATAACATTTTTTTTTGTTTTTTTCTGACCAGGAAATAAAACACCTGAATTCTTTTCTTTGCTTGTGAATAGCAGAAAGTACTAGTGGTATGACCACTTTCAAATGATGACTTTTTTGGATGAGACCGATGCATAGCATCATTGGAAATCATAACCCAAGAGGAGCATGAAAAGAAATCTGTTAATGAAAACAGGACAATCATAGAAAATAATGTCCAAAATACAATAAATGCTACTTTAATAGTTACCATATACCATAACTTTTTAAAGTTACACGAGTCATCCTGAAGTTTGTTTCTCTGTTATTGTTAAACTGTAAATGTCATGAGTTAAAACAGTGCCATATATCCTCCTGGTGCCTTTACGTCGTCAGTGTAGCTTTTTTTGAGGAAAGCAGTTTGTGTAAGAGAATGGGATAAGAATATCTGGAAACAGAAAATTATTTCACAGTATTGAACGGTTCCATAATTTGGTAATTTAATGTAGAAATCAAGTCCCATTTTTGTAACTTCTAGGAAATTTGCAGTATTGTGATCTTACACTTAGTTTCATTCCAGAGGTAAAAATAAACTGGTGAGGATAGCCAGGGGAGAGTAAGGCATGTGGGAAGAGTAATGCATGTGAGAAGGGAGTTTTATCATGTAAGTCTTTATAATCTGATACCTACTGAGAAGTCCTAAATGAAGCTGGGGTTTTAGGACACATTTGTTGGTTTTCTGGCTACTGACCTTGTTTGCCTTAATCAGGAAGAGATTTAGTATATCTTGTTGACTCTCTTATTTATTTAATTTTTTTTTGGGACACGTTGGCCTAATATTCATAAAATCCATTTAATTTTATCTATTTAAATATATGTGCAGCAGAAATTAGTTCCTGAAGTGTATATATTCTCATCTCTTGCAGGGAGTTGGTGCCAGGGAAAAGGTGATTTATGTAGATGGAATCTGCCTTTATATGAAGCTGCATGAGTTGATATCCCTTGGGACCAAAGTACTGTCATCCTTTTAAAGGGATTGTGCTTTTGTTGTTATGATTTTTTTTTGTTTTTCAGGCACTCTGGAACATTTCTCAAAGTATATTTTTCTTTCATTGTCCCTTTCTAAATGTCCTGAGGTGTGGTGAAGAGTAGGGAGTGGTGGAGTGGTTAGGAGAGAGGTGAAAGGGAAGGTCCGGGAAGAAGGGGTCTGAACAATGTTATTAAAATGAAGCTCCAAAGGTTTGAAATCTCATATACATAGTATTTTTTCTGCATCTTCAGGGGTTTAAAATCACAAATATTATTTAAGTGTTAGATGCCTTGCTACAACAGAATCATTAACTCCTGTGACTCTAGAAGCCCATTTATTACTTCACTGTTAACATAGACCCAGAAACTTTCTGGGCAGAAATAGCCAAAGTAAAACTACGTTTTTGTGCAAAGTTTCTCCCTATTTGAGACCCTCTGTCATCCCAAATTTTGCAGCTGTTGGATTCAAACATGTTCCAGATTATCCATCCGTATTTTCCTCACTGATGTCTTTTGCCTTGGCTTTATAATAGAGAACTGGCATAAATCTGAAAGTTAAAGGGCAGAGTACCTTTACCAAGGGAGAACTTTTGCTCTAGCAGGCAACAGGAAACATATATTTGTATACCTGCACCTTACACCCTTTGCTCATGCACATCTGAGAGCCAGAGCTTTTGCCACCTTGGTTTTCAATGCTCCATAATATTGATCCATGTTTTCAAGGATTGTTATTTATGTAATTTGACATAGATTTTTGAGGAAAAATAGCTTATTGGTTCTAAACTTTCTCGCTTTCTGTGTTTCTAATGGAACCTCCAAACCCTCACAGCAATAAAAGCATACAAACCATGAAAAGGTTGGGTATGTGCTTCTCCAGTCAACTGTGATTATTTTCCATCAGTCACAAGTTTGCTGTCTAGTTCCAGACTTCTCAAATATAATTTGGCTAAAACCTCTGTATTAGCTATAATATGAACATTTTTTTTCATCTATTTTAGCAATTATGTAATACGGGGAGCACAGTTTAGGCTTTGTTCGTATTCTTGTGGCAACATGCCATTCTTCACCCTTCTCTTAAAATCAGTTCCAACTGTGTTTTCATGCCTGGGACTGATTTGAGAGTATTCTGAAGGTATGGTTAGTCATGAAAGCTCTGCATTTGGAATTTCTGTTACAGTCTTGCAGAGTTGTTGACAGTTTCTGTTCTGTACTTAGTTGGATGTCGTCTTATCTGAACAGTGGTTTGTCAAATGCATAAACAGTTCTGCCAATAACACGAGCACACAGTGGTTTATGGGTGTTACCTGTAAGTCTTTGGAAAACCTGAGATTTATTGCTAGATAGCATGGAATCTGGATTTTCAGATAGCTGTGCATAAGTAAGCAAATTCTTTTAAACTTGTGTTTTAAGCTTTCCTTTGCTGAGTGGCTACTCCTCAAAACTCATGAAGACAAAGTCTTCATGGCCTGTGAACATGGCCTGGCCTGTGTTTTCAGCATTTGTCCTGTAGGCTTCATACAACACATAGAGCTTTAATGGATTTTCTATGTTATTAAGGTATCATTATGGCTTTCAAGTAACCTGGTAAGTCAAGGTCTCTAAATTATTATCATTTATGATTCTCCTTGTTTATTGAAGATTTAATAGCAATCAAGATGATGTCTCTTCATAAAACCTTTCTCTTTATGTTATGAGATTGCCTGTCCCCGAGAACTCATGTTTTATAAACAAAAGTATTAATTGGGAAGGTAAAGTTTTTATGTGTACTGTGACTTGAGAAAAGAACAAACTGCATCACAGAATGGAAAACAAGGTTAAAACTAGTAGTAACTAAATCAAGCCTGGAAAATTTGAAGAAAAACATAATGGAAGAATTGAACATTACATTATTGTATATTAGTAGTTCCCTGGCAACATTTATTTTGATATGATAGATCTTATAATTTATTTTGATATGATAGATCATAATCTGTTTGTGAGCCGCTTTATTACCAGATTAGGTTTTACAGAATTTTCAGAGGAAGTATACTGAAATGTTAGGAAAAGTTTCTCTAATGGAATGTGCTGGCACTACAGGAAACCTACAAGCATTTAAGAGAGAGAGAGAATAAAAACAAAAGCTATTACCAATTTTGAGGAATAAAATTTCCCAGCACTCCTAACTCCCGTGAACTCCGAACTCATGAATTTTTATACGTTAACGTGTCCTATCTGGGGAACTTTGCACTGCTAAGAAAAAAGCTTAGTTCCTTGTCTTCCATGGACCATCCTCTTTACTTTGTCCCATTGGTCCCATTCCCAGAATCTTTCAATTCTACACTTTCCTTTTTTTTCCCCCTATTACTATTGGTACTTCTGCCTGTTTTTATTTCTCACCTGCACTCTTGTTTTTGTTCACTAATTGTATGAATTGCAGGCTGCCAGTACATTTCTAAAGAAGTAAACAACCTGTCTTCCTCCTCATCAGCTCTGCTCTGGTCCTCTGGTGTGCTCCAGTTCTGTGCCAGCCTCTGCGTTTTCCCTGCCCTGTGCTGTAGCCTCTGCTTTCAGCTCACGGACTCCACCACTTCTTTAGTCTTGCATGACTTCCCAGTTTCTTCTGCTTTTCTAAAACCCTCTATTACATCTTCCTTCATCACCTTTGATCCTTGACTCATTTTATCCTTCTCTTCTGAACTCGCTGAGTGGAACTGAAATAAGCGAGGACATGGGTCCTTAGAGAGATCTGAATTAAGTCCTGGAGTTCAGCCGTGCCTGGAATTGGGGCCAGGCAGACGGAGTTGATCCTATTACACAACTCAGAAACGGGAAAAATCTTGTGAATCTCTAGCTCTTCCTCCTTAGAGCTTATCATTGCAACTGCCGCTAGTGGAGTAGAGAGGTCTGAATGTGGTTGTGTCGAGCAGTGATTTTATATTGACCCACCAGACGTGCCACTGATGATCAGAGGGAACAGTGACAACGATCAGAGCTGTTTTCCATCCCCAGCATTGTGCCTTCTTTAGAAAGGGAGAGGAAAATTTTAATTTCCAGTTTTCTCTGCACCTTTGTGGCAACATTCAAACAGTGTTGCAGCTCTCCTCAAAAAACTGTGAAATGTGTGTGATGCAAATAATTATAGTGATAAAGATGAAATCTTAATGTGTGCTGTTATTCTCCATGCAGTTCTTGAGCCATAAAACTAAAGTTCACATAAGCAAATCTAAGCTTAAGGGACTGTATCCATTTCTTCTGTGACACAGCTAGTATTATTCACATAATTATCATAAATCTTTATCTTAAATTAGATCAGGTTAATGAACTGTTCTCGGCCGTGGCTGAGAAATATGGCTATTTGTCAACTGAGGTAACAGTTGACAAATCTGTGCTAATTTTGTAAAAGACACAATTTTCTATCCATACCACACATGGGATGCAGGAAAGGAAACACACTGAAAATGCATAAATGGAAACCTGCTTTCCATTGGAAGACAACAATGTGTTTTCTCAGTAATGAATGTCATCAGTATAAGGCACTGGAAGGCATTAGTTAATTCTATTGTACCAACATTTTCATCGTTAGAGTTTTGTTTCACTGGAGTCCCTGATGGAGTCACACAGCACCTCACCTGCAGCAGGGTAATAGAGGAAGAATAGCAAAATTTGGTCACGTTATGCTTCAAGTAACTCTTCAAAGCACAATATTACAACTTTCGAAGGAATTTGGATTACATGGTGCTTAGAAAAGAGAGTCAAGCTGTGGGAGTTACGACACCAGATATTCAGGTAGCTATTTCTGGTGCATGGGAGAATAATATCTGTAGTTTGTTTATTTTCCCCCCAAGTTTAGTAAAAAATAGGTTCTTGGAAAGTTAATCTGCTATTTGCCTGGCTTATATCATGTAAGGGTCTCGTGGAGGGAAGTTCAATACTTTTTTCCTTTAATGTTGGGAGACTGGTAAGAATATTAAGCCTGTCCAGTGGGAGCAGTAAGACACTAGTTGTAGTTTTATGGGTCCTTTTTCTGTGAATCATGCTTTCCTTTGCTTTCCTTTCTTTAGCACCAGTGCTGGCAGGGTCACAGCTTTTAGAGGTTTTACAGTTTGAGGAGCTGTTTTTTGTGGATGCCAAGTATACCTGAGGAAGAGCAGAAGAGGACGACGTTTGAGATATGAACATCAGAAAGTGACTTGATGTCAATCAAAGATGTTTGGTATTTATTTTTTATGACTTAATGGGTACAAAATGAATGCCAACTGTTGTTCTTGTTAAATTAAGAGTTATTTATATATTTATATACTTTCTAGTCCTTATGGAGCTCTAGCAGATATTCTAGTTCTGATGTCTTTGTTTCTTTTTCTGTTTAAACTAATGAGATTTGCAGGAAAAGAGAAAGTACATTTTCTAACATTTTTCTTTGTCTTTCTTTTCTATAATAAAAGGATGAATAAGGAAATTCCTAAGACTTAAAATGTGGGGGGAAAACCATATTAACGGCCATTTATTGTTGTACTATTCATAATTCTCTCCCCTTTCTACACAAGTAAAAGTTATAAATAACAATATAAAGAGTCAGCAATATAGATTGATGAAGCAAAAAATAACCCTGAGCTAAATAAATATAATAAATTATAATCTTCTGCATTTAGAGTAAATGAAGTTACTGCTGTAAAGTACTTCATGATTATTGATTATCATTATAAATTTGTCTCTAATAAACTATTATTTTTAAAAGGATTCTAATTAATTCATTTGTGCCCATATTTAAAAACAAGTCCATTAGTGAATTGGTCTATGAAATGACCTTCATAACAATTTTACACAGTTGAACAGTAACTTGCTGACTAGGACAACAACTCTTTTTTAAATAAGTAATACAGCAGTATTGCTAATTGGACAAAATTACTTCAGATGAAAACTCCCTCCATATATTTTCATGTATTTTTAATAAGAGTAGGGGAGTTCATTGCCTGACTCTCTGTGTTATTAAATGCTATTTGAGTTTTTGTTTTCTATAGTTACCTTTGAAAAACTCAGGTCAACTATTTGGTGGTGTTATTGTGACTACTTTACAAATGGAACACTTGGTTACTATGCTATTTGGTAATGAAGAGGGATTAGATGCCAAGCCTCAGTTTGGAAAAGATTAGAGCAAATAATTTTTTAATGCTAGCTTTCCAAAGTACTTCTTTAGCTGAAGCAGAGTGATTGTTTTAAACAAATGAAATCCCTCAAGTAATCATTTATTAAATAGCACTTAAGTCAAGTTGGTTTAGTTTTTTTTCTCTGAAAATTTCTGTCAAAATGGTGGTACTGAATTACATGTTGAGCCAGTCATCCAGTATGATTATTTAGTCTATTAGCCTTTTCGGTTGGCTGGTGGTTGTTTTTTGAAATGGGAATAGGTAATAAGGCTTTGGAAGAAGCTTTAGTCTGAAGAGCTGTGGCCGCTGGCTTTCCTGGCAGTTTTTACTTGCTGCTTTGCTGTTTTGTGAGAATTGTCAGGTAATAATACTGTTCTGGAATAAGTAAAGGTATGATAAATGGACTTTAAAAATGTTTATGGTTCCACAGCTTTTAATTTTCTGCAGTCTGGGCCATAATAAAAATACCTGTGGCTGTTCTGGACCAGGCCGAAGAGCCATGGAGTATCCCAGTATCATCTCTCCAGATTAAAAGCTTCTAAAGCAGGTGCCTATGGTAGAGTTACACTGTGATGTTTCCCACAGGGATCTTTTGGTCTCCATCACAGCTCAGAGTCATAGTTCTGTGCATTTAATTTCCCAAAATGGATTGGTTTTCCACAGCCTGATCCAGATCCCACGCCAGTTCCCTGCATTTGGAGCATCTCATGGTAAGAAGTACCACATCTCAGCTGCCTGCTGACAAAGAACCATCCCACTTTTGTTTATTTCTGAGATCCAGTTTGTTTCAGTCAGAGCTGATGTGGTTCTCAGACTTGGGAGAATGGACCAGATTTGGTCTTCAATAGGGGAGTCTGTCTTTCTGCTTTTCTCTTATTATCTGTTGCTCACTGTCAGTAAGCTGAAAGGTAAGGGGGTGATGAAATGTCAAGAATTAAAATTAATTTATTCTGCTAATAGTGTTTTTCTCTTTTCAGCACTGTGAGAACAGTGATAAAACATTTTTTTAGAATAAAATTAATTATATTTAACTCAACCCATGGAAGAACACTTTGGTCTTCTAGGAAAAATCAAAGAAGCTCAATTCCTGCTTTTAACATTTTGGATTAATGAAAAATGAATAAAAGTTCAAAGTCAGCTTTCTCATTGGTTGGCCTAGTTTTCTTGTGTCAGATTGATAGATTTTCCTGTTTCCCTCTGTATTCCTGAACAATAAGAGCATCTTCAATTTTCCTTGTGTGTTGAGGCCAGTATTTTGTGCTTTGTTTAGTTGTTGGCAGTGCAGAAAGCAGAGAGGGAGATGGTCTGGCCAAGAAAAAAAACCTGTTAAATTGCAATAACAGCATGCCAGTGAAAAATGGTTTTGGAGGAGGTAGATGGCTTCAGAAGGTATAGAGTGCTGGTCAGTGGTCCTTTTTAATTTCTTTTTTCAGCCGTTAAAAATAATTTTAGTGGTTATTGAGGCTGGCAGTGTATTTGTTGAGAAAGACTGCTGCATGATACACTGAAACATTGATAACACTTTGCTTGAGTTACACTTCACTTTTGTCTTTCAGTCTATTGTATAGTTATAATATGCTGAAAGAAGTTGAGTAGATTTTGTTACTTACTGGATATGGGTCACCACACTATTAATCTAAGACTGGAAGGAAAGGAGTAAAAGAAGCCAGAAGTGAAAAAATTCTGATTTTGAGCCTGAATTGTTTGACTGGGGGAAGACAAAGGTAAAAACATTGACAATGTTACTTTGTACAGGGTTGTACTTTTTAGCCAGTCTAGAAGCCTCTCTGTAATGCTCCTTCCTTGGTGTAGTCTCTCCCCAGTATTTCTGTGGGACATGCAAGAGACTGATCCTCTCTGAACATCTGGCCACAAAACCTGTGATTCATCCCTGTCTCTGCGTTTAGGACAGGTTGCTGGGCTTTCACCTTTTATTTTTCACTTTTGTTCTGCACCAGTTTCCTGATTTTGTGTCATACTGCTGTTTCTTTCTAGTGTGCTTCTTTTGCAGGGAGGGTGTCTTGGTTTTGTTTTCTTAACTTGTAAATGATGGGAGCCACCTTCCAGTAACTGAGGAGTAGGAGAGTCCTCTCCTTGAGCCTTCAGCAGGAAAACCTTTCCCAGTTTTGACCGTTCACGGTGCCTGCTGTCTGCCAGATTAACCCTGAAGGAGGAGATGTTTGGAGACAGATTTACCACATGCTTACACCCCATCAACTGCATTGGTGCTTTTTACAGCAGGGCAAAATGCTTAAAATTTAGATAATTTCCTCCCTGTGTCAGTCTGTGTGCATGGTTTGAGTATTTACAGACTGCACAGAGGACATCCTGCCCAATCATCAGGGACAGATCTCTTCTGCCAAGGTCTTCCTACAGCTCTGGAGAAATGTGCCTGTTGCTGATAGAGTTGAAGGCTGTGCTGCAGCAGGGGAGGATTCCCCAGCCCTGAGTGAGGATGTGGTTATAGGGGAATGTGTGCTCACTTTGAGCTTGCACGTGTTGTATTACAATAGTATTTTTTGGTTGGTTTTTGTGTTGTATTTAATAGTAGTTACTCTGCAGAAAAAGACATAGAGGTCACTGAACAAGTAATATTTTATTAAGGTTAGTTTGCCAGTGTTTAAAAAACAGGGATGAGAATATTAGTTGTTATCTTGAGCTTATGAATATTCCATTAGCTGTCCACATCTTCTCCTCCTCTTCTGTGATTTTCTTTAAGTTTAGGTGATCAGGAATAAAATTCCTATAAAATCCAGGTGAAATTCAGCATTGAAAAATGCTGAGTGAAAAAGGGTGTGTGGAACATTTTAACTTTGCTTACACACTAATTGACGGCGAGTGAGGCACTTGTTATCTGCAGGAGTGATGCTCTGGGGGCAGGATGCACCCTGTGGAAAGGAAAATCAGCAGCAGTCAACATGCATGACAGAATGAAACATCTCGTTCCCACTGTGTAAGCCCACAGTGCATCTCAGACACCGATTCCAACGCAGCTCTGATTCTTCCATGTCAAAAAGGGCATAACAGGACAAGGAAAGATACAGAAATACACAGCGTGGTGGGAAAGCTTGTGTGTGAGGAATGATGAATAGCTGAGGGGCTTTTATCCTGAAAACCTCTAAGGTGTGTTAAAAGTAAATAGGCAGCATCATTCACTGTTTTCCATACTGCAGGACTGAGGAAGCAACAAATTATTGGACTTTCATAAGAAATAAAAAGTATGTTAGCTGCAGAGCTTCTTACTGTGGTTTTTGTGTTTATGTATCTTTTCCTGACCGCTCTCTGTCAAAGACAGGACAAAAAAAAGGATTCCTGTCAGACCTGCTCCTGATGACTTGTTGCTGTTCAGTGTATTTATGCACGATCCTCATGGAACACATGAAGTTCTCAGAAGACAGAGTCAGGTGAAATGATTACAGCCTGGGGCAGCTCTGTAGAGTAACACAGATCACTTGGCGAGCTGGACTCAATAGATCAGCATTCATTTTAACATGGCCAAGAATGTTGTCATATATCCAGAATAAAGAAAATAGTTTGCACTTGCGTGTTCCAGAAAGCAGTTCCAAAATTGCGTCACTGAAAAGCAGTTAATTATAATGGTGCATAATCAGTTAAACATCTGTTCCTGGTGTGATATTACTAAAAGTGCAGTGATAATATCATCTTGGATCCAAAAGATAGGAATAAAATGCAGAATTAAGGAGTGTTGCTTTTGATTGCTACTACTGAGAAAAACATGACCAGAAAAAGGTGTTATATTTTACAGTTTGAAGCATGATTTAAAAACTACAAAATCTGTGCTGTATCCTTGAATGTGTTCTCAAATCAGTTTTACTTGTTTGAGGTTAGGAGGTTATTTGATCATGTCCCAGAAAAAAAAGATGTCTGATGTCAAAGATATTTTAATATGGGAAATAATGAGATACAGTCACTGAGAACTCAAAACAAATGCATTTAGAACAAGAATGCCAGTGAAAATCTAAGTGAGTAATTAACCTTTGGAAGACATAGGAACTGTAATGGAAACTGCTTACCTTCTTAAATTAAGACTGAATATTGTAAAACTTCAACAAGTTAGCAGCTTGACACGTTCATTACTGGGAGGGGTTCTTAGCTTTATGATCGCATTGGTCTCTTCTGGGTATTAAAATAAATGAACTGGTGAAAATCTACTTCTGGTATGTATTCCCATGTATTTATATGAATCCTGTCAAACCCATGATTTCAGTGGTTTTGGGTATGGATGTAGAAATATCAAGACAATCCATGCAATGTTTCTTTCTGTATGGGAGAAGCTGCCCGTCTAGTCTAGTACTTGTAAACATGTGACTCATTGTTTTTAATACAGAAGTAGAATCCTGCTAGTATCAAAATAGTGTTGTTGACTGTACAGTAGTACACTGTGTATTTGGAAGTACTCAACGCTGGATGGTTTCCAAGTGTCTTTTGGCTTGACACTGGCAAACGTGTTCACCAGGTGTACTTCATCTGTGAATAGTTCTCTTTTGAATTCTGCCAAATTCTCTGGCTCTAATTTAACTCTTGAGATGTCAAACCGAATGGTTTCAGTGGTGTTTGTTTATTGTTTGATGGCGTGCAACTAATTCAGTTTCTCCATCAAATTTAATCCTTGCCACTTTACCTAAAAAATACTGACAACAAAAAAGATGCTAGCATAAGAAGTTACAGTTTAGAAGTAATCACCGTGTCTACATTCTTCTGTACTGAACTGTATTTCTGCTTTCCCTGTCTGTTGCTGCCAGTAGTTTTTTTTATTGGGTGGTGGGTGTTGGTGAAGGGATGCTACTAAGCCCCTCTATAGCTCTAAGTCAGTGTATAGCAGCTTTATTGCAGAGATGAAAGTCATGAAGAGCTTTGTGATTTGAATGTTACCATCCTTTGATCTTTAAGTTACTCATTAAGTTTAATGTTTCAGTAGCTACTGTTTTGAAGGTCTTCTTCTGTAGCTTGTATTTTAAATTGAAAAAAAAAAAAAGTTATTTCTGTAATTTGGCACTGTTTCTTTCCTGTATTAGGAAATGTGACCTTTTAGCCGTATTAAAAAGATTTCCTCTTAGACTTTCTTAGTACTTTTAAAAATAATTTATGCAACAAGGAAAGTAGTATGTTATAATTTATAAACACAGGCTGAACAGAAGTTAGATGTCTTTTTTTTCATATGACTTTCAGTCAAGCTTACAGCTACATCTTGTGTGTGCAGAATTAGGGAGTTTTACTTATTAAAATGACAACTGCTTGAAAGAACTATAAATCACTCTGAGGATTCACTGGTAAATTCTTATGTAATCTAGGATTTTTTGTTTTATTGATGGATGATCTCTTGTGTAACAGGTATGAGTATATACATTATATTATACCAAAATTCTAATGCCACAGGAGTAATCCAGGGTATTAGAGGAAAGGAGAAATGCTTTCTAGACAATTAAATTACTGTTGCTTCAATTTGTAAAGTAAAAATACAGGGAGGGGGTTTCCCAATGCAGCTAGATTTCAGCTTTCTGCTGCGTAAAACAGCCACTAAAAATTTGGAATTAAATTGAGATATGATGCATATGCTGGGGGAAAGGTTATGTTTAAAAATTAAAAAATAAAACCCCCACAAAACACTTAAAACACTTGAAGCCAGCAAGCTTTTTCTCCTCTGTAACTTAACACTGGCTTTCCAAGACAATGTGCAAACCATTATAAAAGTATTCAAGAGCAAAGTCCTTTGCCAGAATTCGGTAGCAGGATCTTGAAATGTTTTTATGGCATCCATGCTGCAGGCATTAAGGGAAGCTGCTGTTCCCTTCCACTGTTCAGAGCTCTTCACTTCATGTGTAGTCTCTCCAGATGCTATCCTGATGCTCTGGTGTTGGTAAAAATTATTGCTGCCACCCATTTCTGCAAAGAGGTACCATTTTCACAGGGAAAACTTTTTAAAGTCACATCAGTTTAATGGCACCATTAATGAGGTTTGTATGGGAAGGGCGTACGGTACAGCATGTATGATCAAAGATTGCAAGACTTACTTAATACAGTATGTATTTATACAGTATTTTGATGGAGTGTGTGCCCAAACGTTATTGTCAATAAATCTTGACGATAGCCAAGCTGAGAAAATACAAACTGACAATAGGAGCTGGCACATGAGTAGCAAAAGTTACACTCTGGGGATTTACAATAAAATAAAAGCATATTGAATGACTTAAAACAAGTTTTTTCTGAATTTAATTCTTCCCAGGACACATCAATTGTATATTTAAGCACTTACATTATGAGCTTGGTGAGAGTGACAGTTGCACTTTTTGGGACTTTGGTCAAGAACAGAGAGTGCGGAACATGTTCTGTGTTCTTTCAAGGTGACTAAGATCTTATTTTACTTTAATGAATATAGAATGGGGAAACTTGCTTATATCAGTCTGACAGAAATACATCAATAGGTCCTTTTGTGTAAGATGATAGCATGCTACTTGATTCATTTTAATCATGTTTGTGAGAAAGAAAAATGCCCATTTTCTATAGTGAGAAATCAGCTCTATGTAATTGGTCCAGCATTCAAAGTCAAGATCCATTTTATAAAAGAATGTTCATTACTTTGCTATTTTTAAAGATAATCAAAACACAATTTTTAGGTTAGTCATAAGAAATGTGTAGTCTGTGACAGAAATGCAATATTACAGTATTTGCTTTCTGGTTTGAGTACCTTAGACAATGTGCACGATGACTTAATTTTAGCATTTACCAAAATTTGTGGTCTTGTCTAAAACTAAATTTATACTTTCATCTGAAATAATTTGTTGTGCAGAGAGTGTGGTTTAAAGCAAGTGTAGTTTAAAGCAAGCAAACAAAATTTTGTTTTATTTATGATACAAATGATTTGTGGAATCAAAGTTCGTGTTGTCCTTTGATAGCTGTCATTTTTGGTTCTGGTATGACACATGTTGAGGGTGTTCATAAATGAAATTCAATATTTAGGAATAGTTAAAAATCCTCACAAAACTAAGCACCTTAGGGAGTGAGACTGTTGGTCCTCTAGACAAATATGTCTCTGAATTCTGACATTTGAAAAGTATGAATTCAGGTTGCAGGACTATTATTTTTGAGGTAATAGGATGAAAGAAAACTTAGAGGGAGCAGTGGTGATGCATGGCTTGTAGGAAAGCAGTCATCTGCTAAAAATCGTACAGGTTCAGATAACCATTGTCAATACAGTGGAATGCCATCCTTCAGGTGAATACTGGATACTTCTTTAGTTGTCACAGGTAGGGCTGAACGATTCTTCTGTATTTCCTTTTGTCTTCATTTTCACGTCTACTTAGGATGTCATTGCCATTTTCTCCCATTGCAGTAATACAAAGAAGAATGATTGTGTTGGATTTCTTGGACATGCTGTAAAGGAAATGACCAAGGAATTTATCCTTTTTATGCCTAACAGGTCACAGATAATGTGATAAAATGACAATAGCTCCTGGTGATAAACAAAAGCATCCCTGCATTGCTTTTCCAGGGCTGACTGAATGACAGACCTGTGGGGCTTGTGGCAGAGGTGTGAGAGGAGGGCTTTGGGGGAGGTCACTTGTCATGGGCTTTCGGTGTTTCCAAGACATTGCAGCCAAGCATGGGAGCTCAGTAATCTGTAAGTAAATTGATTGAGCATCTCCTGTGCTTATTGCCTGTATTTTCACCTGACATTCCCTGAGGTGGGGATGATGGTGATCAGAAGGAAGTATTTCCTTTTCCTCATCATGACATAAAATACAGAAGCTGCTGTGATGACGCTTGAGGGCGAGAGGGTACAGTGCCTTAATCTGCCTGGAAATTTTGTCTTGGGTAAAGCTGGCTCTTCACCTGGGATTTCCAGCAGGAGGGCAGAGGGTGAGCAGGTGCCTGGCTGACCAGGGCATTAGTGCAGGGCTCCAACACAGCCAGCACTGGGGATCTGTAGGGCGAAGGAGCTCATGATGAGGACGGAGTGTCCATCCTAGAGAGGTTTCTGGAATACTAAATGCTGCTGTAGAGCTCCTTTTTCCATTCTTTGGGGATGAGGGGCAATGTGTGTTTGTGTTTAATTTCAGACTAGTTCTAGTCTGCTCTTGCAGACTGAATGCTCTTGTCTTTCTGAAAGGCATTAGATGCATTCCTGGAGCAGAGCTTGAACTCGATTTCACCCACAAATCCCATCAGCATGCTTGGAGGCAGCGTTGTGCCACAAACCAAAGCACAGCAGTGGGAATGAGCAGGATTCCGTTCAAAGCACGCTCGTGTCCTGAACGCAGCAAGACACCAGCATGGGGATACCGTGGTGGTTGCCAGAAGGCCAGAAGTGGTGGTGGAGATTTTGATACAAATCTATTTTCAACTTGCTTTACTTTGCATCTTGCAATATTATTATTTCCTATTACTTCAGCTGATGACTAGGACATAAATTAAAAAGCTGTGTCGGTAAAAAGGAACAGCTAAACAAGAAACAGCTTCATCACAGCCGTTATTTAAGACCTTTGAAAACTTCTGACTTTGATTCTTAGGGCAGATTCATTCACATTAGCTTGATTTACTACAGTGATTTTTAAAATCATGTTATGTCAGATACGAGATACATGGAGCATTTGAACTGACAAATACAGGTTAAAAATCCTATTGAAAAAAAAAAGATTGTAAGTGGCATTATGTCATCAGATAATTCAAGTCTTGTACTGCTCCAGGTCAGAATTCAGGAGATGAGGTTTGTCCTTGTTTGCTTAAGCCATGGGGACATGGGTCTCAGACTTGAGTTTCAAAAGTGAACTTTTGCCTTTCAGCCAGCCCTGTGGGGCCCCTGTGAAGCCAGCCCTTTACCTTTAGGTTTAAAGATTCTGAATGGATAACCTTTAAATAAATATGTTAATTTTTACATTGTCGAAGCAGCATTCCTTGCAAAGCTTCCTCAGCTTGGAAGAAGAGCTGATGTACCAGTTTCTAGAAGAATTATATTTCATAGAAGATGGTAGGAAAGGAATTTTTTTCCATGTTTTTTGCTTTTCTGTTGGAGTGGTTTTAGTTGTAACCTACCTAACACTTCTGGATGGATTTCTAGCTGTAGCTGGCACCTGCCTCAGTAAGTCTGGTCTGCTGCCTACAGCAAGGGGAGCCTAAAAGTAAAGCAGGCAGCCACAGGAGCGCTTAGGAATTGTACATCAGAATATGTGTAACATGCCTAAGAAAAATAGGTGTGCCCTGCTCTGCTTTTGTGAAGTTCTTACCCAGTTCATGTGCTTGCTGGCTACTCATTCTCATCTTCTGTAGAATCTGGGATCCCATCCCATTTTAGTGAGGTTTCGAGACCTTCTTGGTCAGCTTTGATGTCCATTCCTGCCTGTCTGAATCCAAACTGGAAAAAGTAGCTTCCCTCTCTGCATGGAAGTGTTGAGACGGAGGTTCTGATGAGGAAAATAAGCATGAGGGGAGTGACAGTGATGTCTTCAGATGGTGAGTTATGAATTAAAAATAACAGGTGCAGTCCTCAGTGTCAGTTAAGGATAAGAATGTGATGGATGTGAACAAATATCCTCTGGTGATTCAACTGTTTCTGCATGAAAAGTTGTCATTATTGTTTATTTATAAAGTACCATGAAGATGTGCTGGGTTTCGTAAATAATCTGAGGAGTAGATGGGGCGGCCAAAGATGCTAAAATTATCAAGGATTTTTAAGTACTGCTTCAGTTCTGCGGTTCTTACAGAAGAATTAAGATCATAACTTTTTAAGGTGGATTTACATGTGATAGCTGCTGGATTGCTCTGTTGGATCAACATGGTTCTGAGTTTGCCTCTGTCATTTTATGTCATGAGTAAGTTGATTGGTACAAGGTATTCAGTAGACTTTGAAAGCAGTGCAGTAATATCAAGTCTTCAAACACATGTTAATTACAGTAATAATATTTTGAAAGTCTGGAGACCAGAAAAAATGATTCCCTGAAGGAAACCAATGGTTCCAATGAATTAACCTTCAAAGAAAGATTCCAAGTATAAAGAAATAGGAAACCTCTTCAATGCTGATATATCAAAATTATCTTGAATTTTATTTTTATGTAGTTGTAAGAACATGAATTTTTACTGTGTATGTTAGGAGAGAAGAGAATTAAATGAAGAACATATTTTAAAATAGTTTAGTGGCAGGGTGGTTTTTTTACATACAAGTCATTATCACAAATCATTATTTTTGATACTTTTATTGGATACTTATGCATTGAACCCAGAAAAAGTAAAATTTTTATTTTATTTCTCAGGAGCCAAGAGGTAGGGCCAAATGTTTTCCTTGGCAGGCATAAAAATTGTCAGGATTTAATCCACACTTGGTATTTTCAAGCTCTTTGCATTTTGCTCCCACATCTACTGAGTGCTGATGAAAAATCACTATTTGCCTATTGGGCACTTCTGAGTTAAACCCCGCAATTTTTAATTTCTTTTAATGCATGCATTTTGTAATATAACCATGTTTCTCTTTTTAAAAAACAACATCACCATTTAAATACTGTTACTAAATCAGTTAATTAGGAAAGACCAAGCTTCTGTTTTTCCTTTTCTGTGCTGCAGCAATATTTTTGAGTTTGAACAAAAAAACCTAATCTGGTAATTTCTTACACTTGGACTGTATAATGACTACTTATTGCCCTTCATACCTTTATTTGACACAAATGAACCTGGAAAAACTCGATACTCTGAACTTTGGTGACTGAATACAGACATAGTCCCCAGTAAGCAAAGAGGGAATAACACGGATGCATAAACATAAAAACAAACAAATGCATTGACAGGATGTAATGAGCAGTTAACTTAAGAGGGAGCTTTTAGTGAAATTGGAAAGGAGTTGAAGGAAGTGGAATTTAAGTATGGCATTTGTATAACATATGAAAAATACTATTTTCAAAAATGTTTACCACTGCGGTATAATAAATAAAACCAAGTTAAATATGCTGAGAAAAAGTTTTTTGATTGAAATAGAAATACCTAGACAAAGCAGTAAGTTTAGTTAATATGAAAGACAAATTGGTATACTTGTATAAACTATATCTGAATGCAGGGAGCAACACTGTCAGAGCAGATAATATAATGCTTTAAAAGGAAATCTGGAAAAAGAAATGCACAATGAAAAAATATGTTTACACTGGAGTCGATTAAAAGGGCTGCAGATACATTAATTGATGCTTTGGAGTAATAAGCTTAGTGAGGACAGGCTTTAAGCAATGTGCAGCTTTTTTAATGGCTTTAAAGTCTGCAGTTCTTCACATGGTAGAAACAGATTTGTCAATGTATGATATTATCATTAAGATAATTCCTGTATTTGTGTATTGTTTACTAGCAAAAGCAATCAGAAATTCATTTGAAATGTAAGGAAAAGAGAAGAGAACCCTCATGAATGCTGACAGAAGCAGTTAGTTTATGCTGCTGTTTTTGTTTGGGTAATTTGCTAAGTGTAAACATATTAAACAAAGTTCATACCCTTTTTACTTATTGGTGCATTCCAGCTGCTGTTTATAATGTAACATGTGCTCAAGACAATATATGCAGGCTAATATTTATTTTGATTTTTTTGGCAGGCTCAGGTCAGCTGCACATTTTGTTATTTTACTTTTTCCTTCCCTCCACTTCCCTTAAGTCAGGAACCATAGCTTCCTGTAATGTGGCTTTCAGATATTCTCTAAGGAAATTGAATTTCTGGATTCAAAAGCTGCCCATCTCAAGAGTTCAAGAGCTCTTCTTTCTTCATGGAAACATATTTGTGAAACCATATAGCTTAGGAAAATTTTAATCAGCCTTATGAAAGTTCTTTCTCTTTAAACATAGTAGGAAAGCTGAAGGAATTTAGAGATAAAGGCACATTGTTGAAGTTTAGCAAACTGTCTTGAAGGTTCATAATAACACTGTAGGATTTAGGAATTTAAATTCCTTTTATTATAGAATCAAAACCACCTGTAAGTATATAAAATACTTTGCCTAGTTTACAGACTTAACATTCCAAAGCAGTATGGCCAAGAGCTCCACCTTTATTTTGAGCTTACAGAACTCTTAGGAGCTTCTTAGCCTTCTCTGGGAACAGAGTGAATATTGAAAAGAACTGAGTCCACTTGGAATGCAAGCTTAGTGGGGTGTTTTGTTGGATTTTTTTAAAGTTATGTTGTGTGTTAGAAAGTAAGATACTGGAATTTTCACTTCTTTAAGTGATAATTCATTTGGGAATGCATGAGGCTAGTGGTGGTTTGTAGTTATTTTTGCTACTCATTCTTTCTGAAATATGCAGCTGCAAAACGATGGAATATAAACTGTGGCTAGAAATTTTACTTGTCTTATGAATGTTACATGCCTTGGGCTAATACAGCTCATAAAATCTGGTGGCAAGCTGAAAAAAATATAAATAAACTAGTATCACATGTACTGTATAAGCTTGTTGATACAGACAATGTCATTTAAATTATATTCAAGCTAAATAAGAAACCTGTTAATCTTATTCTTGCATGCCTCTTAAAGCCCACAATGATTTTGTATATATGTTTTTTAAAAAATTATATAATAAATTGCTACCTAAAGCATGTAACTGCTGACTAGTCAGTGGTTAGCTGATGATTTACAGATGGGAGTGAGATGATCCAGACTGCAGGCCAAGGCACTTTTTATAGTTCTGGTGTATCATTTGGATAAAATTGCAACCATGGATGCCTTAGAAGAAGGGTGATCAAGTAGTTAAAGTGAGGTACCTCTTGTTAGGTTACTGAATCTGTTCTTTATTTGACTGTGGTGAGGATGGTGAAGCTTGCTGGGGCATTCATTAAAATATCTGTCTCTTGGGCATCTCTGCAGAGAATATTAAAATACAAAAGTGTGAGAAAGTGATAAAAAGTGAATTCACTTTTATAATTCCAGTCAAATCCTGTTATTTGCCTCAGTGCCTCTGTCCTGGATCTTCTTCCCTTGCCCTCTTCTGGCTGTTGCCTGTAATCCAGGATCTCACTTCTGTATTTTACTGTAGATGGTGAGAGACTTTCCTCAGGTGCTGAGTTGAGCTTATCCTGGTGATGGTTACCAAAGTTTATTCACAGATATTCTGCTCTGGTAAAACAGGTACTCTCTCAGAATATTTTAGCTCTGAGCAAAGAGTTTATTGTGGTGAGCAATTGTGTAGAAATGTGTAAAGAGATTTCTAAACTGATCTAGATTTCAGGGAGACTCAAGTATTAAATCAATATAATTTAAAATGATTGAAAGTGTTAGGCTCAGGTATGAAGACATTCTTGTTACAGTTTTTAAACTTCTTTTAAAAATACCCTTTTCAGTCCCTAAATGTGCAAAAGCATAAATAATACTTAAGATAAGAGGTGTGTTAAACAAAAAAGCAAAATACAATGTACAGAGCTGCCCTATGATTGTTACTCTATACTCACATGCAAGAGAATGTTGTGACTTGCTTTAATAATGTCACAAGCTTTATAAACCTGTAAAATAAACTGAAGAAAAAAGAAGTCCGATTTTGGCATTCTGAAAAGCACTAATTTGTTATAGACAGAATCGGTGTTTGTGGTGAAAGCTATAAAATGTTGAAGATACTTGTGTTGCTGGGTCAGGTGGTGTCAACTGCATCCTCAATGGCTTTTATATTCCATTGACATTCTCCAAATGAGGTTGGCAGTTGACTCTTACGCAGTTCAGCTCCAAGGTACTTTAGGAAGTTGTTACGCATTAACTTTGCTATTTTATTAATATTATTTTCCTCCTCCCCTCTTTCAGTATAGTTGAACTTGAACAGATGCTATAGCTGTGCAAGTATCTTCTATCAGGCTCCAGGGCTAGCAGTAGGTCCTTAAAATCAGCTCTAGAAATAGCCTTTAAAAGGTTTACAAGTGTAACCATCTTATTTTGTAGTACAAGCCATAACTGCAAATGTGATTTCATCTACTTGAAGATAAATTTGCAGTCACACAAACTGTAGTAACAGTGATTTATCACAGCTGTAAAAGATTGGTGCAAGCTCAGAAACTTACCCAACAATGAATGTTTTCATGAGACTTATTGCCAAGGCAGGTATAGGGGAGGTTTTGTTTTTAATATCTCAGATGATTTAGTTGATCAGAGTGAGAGCAGAGTGGCAATTTATAATTGACAGACTAAGTTAAGTCTGTCAGGCAGCCTTAGGTGTGGAGGAAAGGTCAATGAATGCCACCACAGTTTTTCATTGCTCTTGGTAGCCAGGTATCTACATAAAAGTCAATGCCAGAATTCCACCAAGTGACAACTGATTTAACCCTTCCTTCACCAGTTTCAAATGCAGCCACTGCTGTGACCTGTTACACTTGTTAAATGGAATGGCTGGGTTCAGTTGTCATTTTAATCAACAAGAATGGCTGTAAGTTTTCAAAACTCATGCCCTTCAAATATGTATGGAGATTATATGTAAAGAAATTTTGACAGTCAAAATCTTTCTTTCAAAGCCAGGTACTTACAGCACTCCGTAAAGGTGCCAAGGAGTTCAGCAATCTTTTTGATTTATTCTGTACACTGTAGAGGGAGCTGAGAATACAGCAGGCATCTGACATCTTGATGGAGTTCTGGAGATGTGTTCTGAGGCAAGAGTTGTTTGCTGATGCCTTTAACTTTATGGTGAACTCTGTGGATCAGCAGCCAGACTTTCTTGTACTGGATTTTAAGTCTTGGTACACTGCATCTGCTAAGTGGATGTGATTTCAGGCTTTACGGCTTGACTTTGCAAAGTCAATACTCTGTGTGCCATATTCTCATTCTTTTAATCTTGCCTGATCAAATTGTGCCATGTTATCCCTGAATTTCTATCAAATCATACCAGTTCCAGTTAGGAATGCGCCTTAAAGGCTTAATTGAATATTCCTTAGGATTTGGCAACACAAAGAAGATACTGATTTTCCAAAGAGACCTGCAAAACCCTTGTTCTCTGGCATTGACAGAGTTGTTCTCTGAGGTGTATCCCCTGAGAAAACTCCTGAGTGTATCTCTTACAAAGATGGGTCGTTATTTTTCATGTTCACTGGTAGCATGCAGTGAAAATGAGCTCAGACTTTGCCTGGAGGTTTTCAGTCTCTGCTCAGAAGATCTCTTTCCTGTCCACCCTGGGGACGCTGGGTGTCCCTGAGAGGAACCACTGCTTGCCCTGCCCTCCTGCTCGGGTGGGCTCATAGCTGAGCTGAAGGCTTCACCTCTTTAACGTTATCAGGAAAAGCACCAAGAGAGCTTTCCCAGAGAAGTGCAGTAGTTGTGCTTTGCTAAAACACAACTGATAATGGAATCTCTAAACTAAATCTATGTTTGTGTGCTGGTTTTAATACCTTGTGGTTTAATAACAAGCTCAGTCTTAGGGTTGAAATTAGCTTTGGCTGGACAATGCAGCTCGAGTTGTCTGAAGCTGTCTGAAGTTGACTCATGTATCTCAGCTAATTCTTGCTCACAGTTTTTGTTCTGGTATTTCTCAGCAATGCAATTCTTATTCATCCCAGTGCTCAGGTTGAAATCAGGGAAGTGGGAGGGAGAGTTGCTTGCTCAGAGTTGCAGCCTGAAAAGCCGGAAATTTGATTTTGTTGCCAACTCACCCAGAAGTCCAAAGCCACATGAATAATTCTCTTTCTGGTACTTCAATTCACTTTCTGTGGAATAATAATACTTAGAAAAATGGGTGTAATTTTAAGGGTAGAGAATACTCAGATGTGCTTTATAAAACAAAGACTATTAGAGCTTCCAGTGGTAGGGACCTAATGAAGTTCCTCTCATTTTCTGCTTCTGTTAGATCACTGTGGATTTTGTCTTTGATCATAAAGTCTTTGTGAAAGTTTAAGTATTTTTGTTTTCATTATTCCTTTGTTTCTGATGTAACCATTCTCGATACCTATTTTATTTTGCACTGGAAGCAAAGGGAGCTTGAAATTCTGTGTTTATTCATGTCCTCTGCTATTACTGAGAAAGATTATTGCAAAATAAATACAGTCTTAGGTCTGTTCTGCTGCAACCAGTGAGAGAAGGCTTTGCAATGAAATATAACAGTTGAAACTTAGCATAATTCATAAAACAGTTTGCCATTTCAAATATCTGAAAATCCTGTCCCCTTAAAAAAGGTTAAGAAAGTTCTGTTGGCCAAGGAAAATACCTTTCAGAGTAAGAAACAAGATACTTATATATCCTCTAGTATGCATATAGGAGTAATAAAAAAGGACACAGAAGATAGTGCCTTTTGCTTTTCTGCAGTTCCTTTTTGGTTTTGGCTATATGAAACTGATTTACTGTAGTACTTTAACATTTCAAAAAAATTTTTCCATACACACAGTGTGATAATGATCTTCAGGTGCACATGTATCACAATAGATAGCTGTTGTGTCATTCATTACTGTAGATGTAAGAAACATCAAAAGCAATTTAAAATTCCACTTATCTCAGCTCTGCTGAGTCCTAAGATAATGTCTGAGGATCTACACAGTAGTGTCTGAAAGGTAACACATCCCCTCTCTAGGAGTGGTTAGTCTGATGAACGAAATGTCTGAGTGGTGCATCTCCAGCATCTGTAACTCTGAAATGAAGTAAATTTACAAATAGAGTACATCTTTTTTTTGATAGAAATGTGAAAAGAACACCTAGAAAACTGATTTTCCTGTTTATTTAATATAGGAATCTTAAGGCATGCTTGAACTGAGTATCAGATTGTTCAGCAGCAATTTTATAGCTTTTAGTTAAGGAGGGCTTCAGGGCTGACAGATCTGAATATCTTGCTGTGAAAAGAGCCCTCAGGGAGACATGGACACTCAAAATGAAGCTGCTTGGTGAGATTCCCAAATTCTTACTCTCCTGATTTACTGCTACCTGGGGCAAGCTCTGGGTGAGGTTGAATGTCCTGTGCCTGTGGGCTCAGCCATCAGCAGCCTTTTCCCAATTCCATACGCACGGGCGCTGTGCTGAGTCCTGCTGTCCTGCCCCAGGATTTCTTGGGGAGCCCTGACTTCTTTCCCTTTCCCAAACAGATGGCAACCCCGAAGGTTTGCTGTGGGCTCCAGAGGAAGCAAATGGAGTGTCCTGCAGGGAGGGGAAAGTGCTGTGCCCTCCCATGGCAGAGGAGTGTGTGGCTCCCTGCTCTGCCAGGCAGATCACCGAATTTTGGGACTCCAGGGTCTGTCACATCAGACTTTGAAGGGTAGGGAGGAAGCATTGCAGAAGTCATGACTCAGGGTTGGGGTTTTTTGGGGGAAAAACCTGATTTTTTAAGGATACCTCTTGTGTGCCCAGATGGTACACTTGGGTGAGGGTTTTCATTCATTGGTTGTTGTTCTTTTTGTGTCCACAGTACCTGGAAACTTCTCATTATAAAGAAAGTTGACAACCAGACTTCTCAGAGATGGAGATTTTTAAAAGTGCCGAATCCCTCAGAAGCTAATTTCAGAGTTGTCATCTTGTAATAAGATGAATTTTGTAGGTATAGAAACATCTTTTAGATGAATGGGAAAGCAAATCAGAGCATGACACATTAGATAATATTGCTGTAGGTAGACAACTGATGTGGATGTGTTAAGCTTGGCTTCAGGTATATTGTTCTTATGGGAGTGTGTGCTTATCTTGCCATGAAATGCTTTAAGGTAATCTATTATTCTACATAAATATTCAAATTGGTTGGACCAGAATCATACATAATTAAGACATTGAGCCATCCTTATTAATCTTTTCCCTAGCCTGTGCTGAATATAATTGATTTTGCTCAGGAGCAATCAGTTCAGATTGCTTGGAAAATGTGAAGGACTTGGAATGAAAATGTTTCTGTTTAGTCTAAAACTGCCTAATACAAAGACTATAATGAAGAGATATATTTAAAGTATGTGTTGGGGATTGTGTTACGACCTTGAAATAGTTTGTTTTTGGAAATAAAAATCCTGCTTTTACCTAATCTTTAATACACAAAGCATTCAGAAATCTTGGTAAAGGAGGACTTCTGATGTCTTCTAATTGTCTGTGGCATTTACTGGGGCTCATTTGTGGCATCAGTTTCTATATGTCTGTAAGTGGCTTTCTGATATTCTGTAAGAATTTGGAGTCTGGTGGAAGGTAAGTAAACAAATTTTAGAGAAAGTGGCCTAACAAGCAAGGAATACCAAAATTAGCTTAATTCGATACAAGAAACAGAGCAGAAATAGATATTTAAATGAAGATTGGAGGAAAATTGTATTTACTCTTTCTTTAATCTTTGTAACAGCGTAGTTTGAGGGGGAAACTGATCGAAACAGCATTGAAATATTCAGATTTAATGTCATAAATTTTATTTGATAATCCAGAGAGTGTATGTTACAGTATATTTTTTTCTAATATGGATTAAATTTTTTTTATCATGTGGCTGGCACTTGGCAGCCTTTAAGATCTGTTACATGGTTTCAGTGAAAATTCAGTAATGGTGCCAAATATTTGTACTAGCAGCTTGCTGCCTTAAATTCTATACATCAGCCATCTCCTGTGCCAAGACGGTGAGCACAAAGTGAGCAGCAGAGAAATAAC
This sequence comes from Acanthiza pusilla, assembly GCA_036630365.1. Taxonomy (NCBI): domain Eukaryota; kingdom Metazoa; phylum Chordata; class Aves; order Passeriformes; family Acanthizidae; genus Acanthiza; species Acanthiza pusilla. The sequence goes on from JAXCHO010000234.1 coordinate 14,581,839, forward strand.
AACTATGTGCATTGCATGTAGTGCAGTAATAAATGAGAAAATGGCATTTCAGTGGAAAAGAGACAGAGGGGTGCCCATGCTGACTTGGGCTGTTGCTAGAACTGTCTGTTGTGCCCTGTACTTCCTGCTGGTTTCTTGTCTTTGCTGGATGATGCATCTGCCACATTGGTACACCCAACTGCCCATTACTCTAACAGGGGCTTGCCCAAAGAATGAGTGTCTAAGGTATTTATCTTAGGAATTATTTAAGGACAGAATCCTTTTTCATCATTCTTCAAGCAGATTGTGCTGATTGGCTAAAGAACAAAAGTTGTGTATCACTTGCAGACCAGTTTAGTTAATAGTTCATTAATTATATGTGTACCAGAAAAGACAGTCTTTATCTTACTTTCCTTTAGTTGTTTTTCTTCATTAGTACTCACAGTTATACTCATTTCCCTGACCTTGCTTTTATTTCTTTTGTGCCCTTTTATTTCTTCAGTTCTTTCTGAAGACAGTCTCTGTTTTTAAAAAATAAATAAGTGCAACTGGTCTTACTTATCCTTTCATGTCATTTCAGGCATTCCTGAAAGGTGCTATCACTCTCATTATTTATTCAAGGATCTGAACACACTTCTGAAAAAAGAATAAATTATTCTGTCATCATTAGTTTAGGAAAACTTTTAAAACCACTGAAAGAAATGAATTGGGAAACCATTAGGAATAAGCAAGCTTCATTTAACATAGCTGTGATCATTTCAGGACAGGATTCCCCACAAAGGCTTTGGAATTCCTTGTGGATATTGCTGCCAGGGTTTATTATTTTAAAAGCAATGCATTCAGCTACAGTTATTGTACAACTAAATGTTTTAGGAGCCATTTGGCAGAAATGCACACCATGAGGTAAAGCTGAATATTCGCAATCGAGTATCAAACAAAAGGTGGCTGAGTGAGCTGAGCACTGACTGATGTGAGAGAAACAGATACAAAGCAAGGTAGGAAAACGTTAGTTGTGTAATGGAAGTTGAATCAAATGGGAGGTGTCTTTGTATTATTTATAAGTGTTGTGAACAGTTGTGCTGAAAGCTTTATTTCAGAGATTGTGGGTATAGCTAAAATGGAAAGAACATCAAATATTGAACAACATAGCCTTAGGAAGATAATTTTAAGTACCTGAGCTGATAGATATAGCATTTGAGACTGAGATTAAAAAAAGACAAATCACAACTGAGACTGTCATTGACCACTTTAGCTTGGAAGCTGGGAAGAAGATGGACTTGGAGATAATTGCTGTGTTGCATTCATTATATGAGGTGAAAACTGCCTTTCCAAATGTCCCAGGAGATTTCTCTTAAAGCCCATTTTCTTAAGGTAACCACGTTTCCCTTCACCAGTGCAAAATCTCTGAGAGATAAGACACGAGGATGTTGCTTAAGCTTAAAATTAGTACTTTTAACCAAGTAAATGGAGTCTTCCACTTAAAATAATTAATTATTAATTCTGTGTACTGATTTGGCACACCTTAATATATTTTGAAATTGGAAATAAAAAGCTGACTGAAAGTTTAATTACTTCTAGAAGAAATCATTAAATGTTTATTTTTTTCTGTATATGTATTCAGTAAAACTGTATTAACGTAGGAAATTTTTAAAGTAAACAGTAATATTAGTGCTGGAAACAATTGATATTCTATACAGATGATTTGCAATAAACGTTACATTCCAATAGTTTTCCAGTTTGATTTAGTTGGGCAATATAGGTTGGGATTTGATATGACAGAGGTTGCTTTTGTAGTCTCACTTTTGACATGTGGGTCCTGAAAGAAATTATTTTAAAGGAAGGTGTTGTGGCATATGTCAAACACATTGAACCTGTAGGCTCCAATTGGTGATTTTGATGTACAACCCCCAATAATCTTGGTCTAGTTAGGGACCCATGTTGGGTAAAGCAGAATGAGATTCTGGAAAAACTCAAGGTCTGCATCCTCATGTTTGGGGTTCCTCAGCCTGACACTTTCTGTGACAATTCTCTTGCATAAATGTCTGGTCTCTGCAGTAAGTTTAGAGCAGATTGCCTCTGTGCTGTCTGAATTTCAAATTTTTAGGGATTTTTCAGTCTACTATAGTCCATTTTATAAATAGTGCTCAGGGCCAAAATAATCCTCAATAGCTTATCTCTCAATTACAAAAAAGTGTCACCATTGCACCACTTTGAGCAGTGCTCTGATCTACCTGGGTCTGCTTTAGGCAGGAGGTAGAGGTCCCTTCCAATCTCGATGATTGGGAAAATCAAATTATCTGTCATCCTGCTTTTTTCCCCTCAAATGGACACTAACCCAAATCTGTTTTTTAAACCATTTTGCAGACTTGAAGCACCTCCAAAAAAACCTATAAACTTGTATGATGGGCACTATGAATTGTGTAGGGTTTGCTTGCCCTCTGAATTAAATACGAATAATTAGTAATTATTTAAAACTTTGGGCTGTTACTCTGCTAGAGTGTGTATCAATAGCTGTCTGAATTGTTTTAGAAAAACTTCTCTGACACTCCTTATTAGCAGCCAAAACTCTTGCTCTCAGTCTTTGACACCAAATGGAAGGCTAAGGAGCATTCTGACATTCAGTCTTACGGGTTGAGGAAAAACAGAACAAACAATTTATATTTCCTAACCTAGGCCTTTAAATATATCCTTATGAGAAAAGATTTTCTTTTCAAATTCAGCTAGGAATTATTTAATGATGCCAGACCAGGTTTTTTCCAGGCTTTCAGTTTTCAGATATATTACCCAAAGGATCCACAAAGAGTTCTGTATTTCATTGAATTATCAGAAGGTATACATTGTCATTAAAAAAAAAAAAAAATTCTGCAGGAAGCTGTTTCACAGAACACAATTACAGTCCCAGCCGAACTTGTAAGTTAAGCTATAAACATCATAAAAACAACAAACCAATTTGTGGGAAAATCAAAATAAATTACTACAATGAAAACCTTTCAGTATTTTTCTGGATTGATAGTCAGCAATTGTTTCTGCTTAACTGTTTTAGTAACTGAGAGAAATGAGCATTTTGAAGATAATTCTGAGCCTAATTTTCAGAAATAATATGGAAACTTTATAATGCTCTTCTAGAAATATATAAAAGATTAGCAAAACTGGGGAAAGCAAAATGAGTGTTTCACGGTTTAAAAGAAGAGCAGTGGGCTGAAGAAGAGAAGTGTTGAAAAGATCTTACAAAGGAAATAAAATGTAATATAGGAAGTGTAATAAACAAGGAATTGTGACTCAAGAAATTTTATTATTTTTCCAAAGTGACTCAGAAGTAAGTTATAGTAAAATCTGAGTTAGGAAAGGTGAATTCCTTCTTATAATTTTTTTTATTAAATGTTAATAATTTATTTGGTAGTCTTGTCCAAATTCTTGAACTTAAAAATTCAAAATTTATTTGTAGAATATGGCCTCCTGACTGTATTGTATGTAGTGTGAAAAATCTGGCCCACCTGAGGAGCTGCAAGGCAGTTTGGGGTGCTGGTGATTATTTGGCTGAGCAGTGGAGTGTAAGGCCAGGACAGAGGAATGGTTATGCTGACCCTGCTGTGAATCACCATGGTAAATCACTTGCAGTAACTATTTTGAAGTGGGGAATCTAAATGAATTTCTTATTCCCACTGAAATGAGTGTAAAAATTCATGTCCTATAGGATAAATATGTTTCTCAGCTCTTGTCTGTCTCATTGGTGCTGAGCATGGTGAAATGCTAAAATCTGTGCATTGTTCTCTCAGCTGCTCTGCAACTCCTGGTGGTGTTTGCACCATTGCTGTTGGTGAATTGTATAAAAGTGTGAATGAGGAGCAAACATAAGAATGTAATCTCCCCACAAAGTCAACTGAGTTGAAAGAAAAGCATGTCAAAAGCTCATTCTCCTGTAAACAGTCGCTTCATTAAAGCCATTTCCATATTGCACAGGCTTACTCAGTGGAGAACTTTTAATTTTTTAAATATTTTGTGTGTCTCATTTTTCCCACTATAAATGGATTTTAAATATATATTCATTGAAGGATGTGAGTCAAAGGCAGAACCAAGAACACCAGGGCATGCAGACCCATGCTGTCACCAGTTGGCTACATATGCTTTTGGAAATAATGTTTTATTGCAAGTTCAGATGTAAGGATTTCCTTTTCATTGTAGAGAGAGCTTTGAACAGTCCCTCTCTTTCTCCAAAGAAAATGTTGACAGAATAGATAGAATAGAATCTTTGATCTTCAACAACTAATGCACATGACAAATTTAATTCATGTAAATAATTCTGCTAGACTCAGTGAGACTCATCACAGGAAGTTAAACACACATAACTGTCTCTCAAGTAAAGACCATGCACGTGCTAGGTATAGTGATATAGTCCAAAAGTGCACTTAAATAAAATTCTCTCTTCAAAAGATGTAATGGAAATGCTGTCTTATCAAAAGATCATATGTTGTTTTTTTTTTTACTAACATTTGAAAAAAATTACATGCACTCAAGTGCAAAACTTGTAAAAGCAAGATTTATCTAGACAGCTGAATGGTGTTATAAATACATGTCCATGCTGTAGTAAAATAGTAATGATTCATCACATTTTTATATCCTCATATTCTATGTTCAGTTCAATATTATGTGATTTTAGGAAGTATCACTGCATAATTCCAGTTTATTATTCCAGTGCTATATATACTGTCAAACCTTTTTCTACAGTCCTGCACTCATGACATTAAGTTTTCCAGGTGTTGACTTTCTTGAATACAATTGATTAAATTTTGAGCAAGAATCAAGAATCCTGTATGACACTTCAGGTGTTCTGATCTTTAGAAATAACCTTTAGACCTGAAGTTCTTGTGAGGAAAAAAAAAAGTTTTACTTAATAGGATCATCTAGTTCAGAAATTTTCTAGTGCTTAACAAAAGTCATAAAATAGACAAGAACATTTCTTTTCTGAAGTACTTACAGTCCTATTAGTAATGCTTTGATTCCTACTGCTTCTTGTCCTGTTCAGTTAATTAATATCATCCTGTAGTGAAGTGGGCTTGTTCAAAAACTGAAAACTCTTTAACTCCCCCACTGTTAGGAAATCACATTAAAGTTTCTATTTGTGAATGACCTTGCTGCTTCTTTTTGTTAATACATTAATACCACTAAACCAGTGTTAGGGAGAGAATTATTTGTGTGTCCTGCTAGTGATGATAGTATTTTGTTTTACTGTTCGAATTGTGATAGGTGGTGTTAAAAAGGCTCTTGAATATGATTTTACCTAATTAAATCTGTTGATGTGATAATTAAGACAAGAACTCTCTGGCTTTGGTATTTTGAATGTGACCTAGCAGTCCCTTATATCACCCAAGAGGACTATTGATGGAAAGCCACTAGTATGAGCACTGAAGGCTAAAAAATAAGAGTTTTGCCTTATACTTCGAATTACTGAAAGTGGGGCTATTGAACACTGATTTTCCACAACAGCAGTATTGTGTTTCCATAATACAGTTTCTCATACACTTCATTAAATGTATGACAGACTATTAGTGTTTCTTTGCACTTTCAGAAGGACTTTCATTTAAATAACTAATTACCTAAGAGGAAATTTCTTGGTGCTTATGCTTTCTTTTACTATCTTCAAACAGTGTCAAGATCTGGAAACTGCTGTTCTGCTGGTACTGTACAAATTAGAATGATAATTAGCACACTGTTATTGCCTCTTTGGCTATAGCTGTTTGGGAGGTGTTTCTGCCACATGAACGTGCTATGTACAACGGAAGGCAATTTTTGAGTATTTTTCTGTTTCCACTAGTGCTTGGTATTGCTGCAAGTGAGTGGGTTCAATGAAAGCTGATGTACATTAAAGATAATGATGGTAAAACCAGCTGAAATTAGAAGCACCGAGAGGCTAAGTTTTATTACTTTCTGCAGGGTTTTTGTATGATTCCTTTTAAGAATGCTGACCACATGCTTTATTTAGTTTAAAACGACAATACAACAGGCCATAATCCCCTTGAAGAAGAGAGGTGTCACTTTAGGCCATTATATGCATCTTTACTCTTCTGATAATTTATCTTTATGCTCTTTCAAGTTTTGATGTTCTCAAAGTCAGACAGACAAGCAGGCACTAGGAATTTCTGTACACAGATACTGATATATAATAAATTAATAAATGCTCCCCGTATCTTTACAAATTTTCCTCCCTTGTGTTTGGATATCAAACTATGCAGGTGTCCACCACAGCCCATTCATCTCGTGAACTGTCAGTAGTGTTTTCAGTCCTTTTTCTCTTTTCACTTGTTCAATCAGTTTTGTTATTGTTCTGTGACTTCCCTCTCAGCCTATCTGTATAGTTCTAGTATCTGTTGAAGTCCTAGGTAGTAGCTCAGCCATGGTTTTCAGTTCGGAGAGGGGAAAAAAAAGTGCTGTTAGTACCTGTATTTCATGGTAGCTCCATATACCTCTCCTTGTGTGGCACAAAAAGCAGGTATCCTTTTTAAAATTTATTTTCCTATTTCTGCCATGTTTGTGGTGTAAATTCCTTCTTAATTTGTTTCTGTGGTGCAGCTCTCAATGAATTATTGATGTTGTGGGAATAAACAATATCCTGGTTTACCAAGAAGGATTTTAAAACCTTAGAAAAAGTTTAGAAAAACTTAGCTTTACATTTCGCATGGTAGGATTTGAATATAAATTATTCTAGTCTTATTCAGATACCATAAAGAAATTAAATACATTTTTCCCTACCAGTGTGTCCAAGGATTTCACAGGATGTCTGCTCACACTCCTTTTATATCTAACCAAATACTACATGTAAAGAGAGCAAATGTCTTAAACTGCAATAGGTCAGCTGTTACCAGACTTCCATGAAAAATGATCAACTACTAATCATACTTAAATTGTTATTTTGAAATAAAAGACACTTCAAGTTTCTTTACATTTAGTTAGTTTGTAAGATAAATTGCAGAACTTGAAACACAATTTCTGAACAGAACCCTGACACAGTCATCCCAGATGTACAATCGTAGTGGCCCAGGATTTCTGTCTTTTCTCAAGTAATGGATGTCTGCCTAACACGCCTTCCTACCTGAGAAGTGGAAGACTGAATAGGGATTAAGAGGAAGTGCACAACAGGGGCAGCTGTGGTTGTGGGTCTGGTTGGTGTTTCCTGCAGCACTTCAGTGTCCCTTCAGCAGGGCTCAGTGACTGGAGCTTAAAGGAAGGATTCTGGAGATTTTAGTTTTCTAGACATGGTCTATCAGCTAGACACAGGACTGGCTCAAGTCCGATCTGTACCAGTTCTTGAGCTGCTCAGTGGAAAAATCAGGTGAAAGTTGACATTTTACTGATTTTTCATGAAGTTTGGGTGGGAGTTTTTTGCTTGTGGTTTTGGTGTATTTTCCCCTGTGAGTATTATCAGAGGAAATACATATTTTCATTAATTGGTCACACTTCCTTTTATGTTCACTACGCATTTGGGAATAGCAGTCTTCATCTAAATGCCTTGTCTTCCTCGGATTTGGTTATCTGAGCTGTGCTTCCTCTGTGGATGCTGTGTGAGCTCGCAGGCTTCAGGCTTTCCTGGGTGGGATGCAGCCCCATCCCACTGGAGAAGGCTCAGCTGTGGCATTTGTTTACTCTGTAATGTCGAGTGAACCCAAGTCCATTGACTTTGGAGGCTTGGTAAAAAATATTCCTTCTCTCTGAGGGGTTATAGGAAGTTGAAGTTTGTTTGCATTATGATTGAGGGCTCTTTATTTGATACTTTTTAAATTCTCTTATGCAGTAAATTCTCTTAGGCTGGGCATGTTTTTATACTTGAATGAGACTTTGTTGTACAGGGTCACACCATCCTGTACTTCCAATGGTTTCACAAAACCAAAAATCACAGCATCATTTAAAGCAAACTATGATTTGTGGCTTGTTTAATTCAAATGGAAGAATTGGAAAGAAAATCAGAGAGATTACTTTTATCCGTTAGAGCAATTTTTTTTAGGTATGTCTGCTCTGTAAAGAAAGGGAGTCCAGGAGGGAGTGGAAGCACTGACTGTCCATGCTTCTCCACTGTTCTCTCCTTGGCATGGTTTTGGTCCTGGTGTGCAAGTGAGGTTGTTGGGTTTGTTTCCAGTGCAGGGTGAATGAAATCATGCTCGGCCTGTGTTGCAGCATGCCAGGGAAGCACATTTGTGCCGTGGAACTGTGTGTGTGGATTAAATGCTTTAGGATGTTTGAATGATGTCCCTCCAGAGTGTGCAGGGATAGCACTGGAGGGCTCCACAGGGCCAGGAAGGACAAACCTGGTGTGGAGTTAATATCTTCTGCACAGCCTCCCTGGGGTGAACTGTCCCCCAGTGTCTTGAGAGCAGGTTCAGCAGAGACATCAGATTTTAAAGGGTCAACTGCAGTAACCAAATGGTTCATCAAGTGTCTGATCAGCAGAGTGGCACTGACAAGCAAACTGCTCTATTTTAGCACTATTTCGGTGCTCCTGTGAGAGCTGGGACCTAAAGTACCTTCATTTGAATTTTCAGTTACTTGGGCTCGAATCATCCATATATTGTACAAAGGCAATTTGCAAACTGAACTTTGAAATAAATACTTATTAAAAGGCTTCTCTGGGAAACTTCTTCCTTAACAAAACCAAAAAAACAAACAAACAAAGAAAAAAAACCACTGCCACCAACAAAAAAAACAAACCAACAAAAAAACCAAACCCCAAAGCAACCAATCAACCAACCAAAACAATCCCCAAAACCCAAACCAAAACAAAAAAACTACTTTAAGTGGATTTTGGTTTTGGAAAATACCTTCATTGAAATAAAGTGTGCTTATTTTCAAAGTGTTTCTTTTGCTGGAATAAAATATTTCAAATGTGAGATTCTTAGCACATGGCTAGAAACTGATAATTATATAATCCAGCTGCCTAGTTGCAGTGTATAGTGAAAATCATCACTGTGATTCACTAACACATCAGAAAAAAAAAACTCTGAAAAGCAATCAAGTGAAAATTCTGTGGATAGATAAAATGCGAGAAGTACTTTTCCATAGTGGGTGAATGGTGGTGGTTTATTTTTAAAAAATCCAACCTCTATTTGAAGTTTGATTAAAATAAGTGAGTCTGTTTCTGTTAGATCTGACGGTTATAATTTTGTTATAAGCTTTCCAAGATAAAATACATTAATAATACTTTTTTCCCCATGTATTTATCCACCAAACCATTGCAATTGCATTGTACAAAAAAAAAAGGATGCTTATCACTGCAAAATTTCTGCAGGTCTTTAATTAGAAACATTTTCCTGTAAGCAGGTGACTGTAGTCAAGGGAAAGAGAAACCTACCTATTTGGATATTCTTCATGCATTTCATGTCCATTCTGTTACTTGTCTAAAGAAAAAATGTGCAAAAATTATTCAGTGTAATTTCAGCATCAAAAGTAAGAGCCACAATTTTCCTGGCATTGATTATTTGAAAAGGTTTTTCATTGTTAAGCCTCATTTCTATGTTAGGTTGTTGAACATTGTAACCAAAACTTTCCCCCCTTTCATCCTCATTCCTGCAGCAAATATCCTCAGAAGGGAACAATGCTAGGAGTTGCATGAAGAGTTTAGTAAGTGATTCATTACTGTATGAAAAATAATGTGATTTATGTTTGCCAGTGATGTTGTTCATTGTACTCACAGAACTGATCTTTTGTGCAAACCAAATCCTTCTTGATAACAGCCTGTTGCAAGTTCTTGCACATCACTGAAACTAATTAAAAACAGGTGGATTCTTCCCATGTGGCAGTACCAACCAGCTGAAAGATACGTAGATAACTTGTATTAATTGTTAGAGAGGATGGTTTTTTTCCTTCCTGGAATGTTAGGATTCTCTAAAGCCACATTTCTGAACAGACAAAGATTCATATTTTAACTATGATACCCGTATTACTTTGTTTATAAAACCTGAATTTAAGTTGGCACTGTAGAGAAGAGGAAACCCTGAAGGAAACTTGATTTTTGAAACCTGATCTCTGTGTGAAAGTCTCTGTGAAACTCTGGTATAAGGATTTGAAACCTTTCATGTAGAAACTCAAATCTACATAGCTAAGTTTTGGTTTGGTTTGTTTTAAATTTTGTGGTGTCACATTTTTCAAGACTCAGTTTATCTTTCACAAAAATAAATGAGATAAGTATTGAAGAATCATCTGTTTAGTGAGTTTTCCATTTATGAACTAAATGGTCTGCTTAATCTTGTGATTTATTACTAGTTTGATAGTTCTCTAATTAATAGGAGTTTGTTTTATGTGGGTCAGTGATGCTGGTTTCTATCTGCGCATGTAGGGCTGTTCAGAGGGAGACATGGAGGTAGAGTTGGAGACCATCTGACTTGTGCTGCATTTTCATGGAGGTGCCAGCAAAGTTCAGACTGCCCTCTTTTTCTGGGCAGAATGAATAGAAGGCTGGGAAAAAAAATTGGCACAATGAAAATTTTTCAAAGACAGAATTACTTGTATCTAAGCCAGCTGAGAGTTTTGAAGTGCATGTATCTTTGCAAATCAGACTCTGCAGAGTGGTCCAAATATAATATTTGTATCCAATGTCATTCTAACAGAGCTCAAATATGGTCTCTCAGTAACGCAACATATTAAAAAAAAGACCCAATATGAAGTGGAATTTGTGATGTTAATCTTTCCAAGTCCAGCCAATTTTAATTTTGGGTCTTCATTTTTTCTTGACTCACACAAGTTCTGTGCAGCTGCAGAAGACAAGGTGAATAAAGGAATAAAGTAACATTGATAATAACAGAGCATTTAATGTATTTACATTTTCTAGTTTAGATACTTTGAATTTTAAACCAGTCTTTCATCATGTCACTGCTGAAATGTATTCCTAAAATGGTAAAGAAGAGTTGGTAGATTAGATAAATATTTATTGTCATACATATGATCTTTAATCTGAGAAGGAGGAACTTGTGATATGTGGAGTGCCTTAATTGCTGGAAATAGACTGTGGTTATTTGGAGCATATTTAATTTTTGTTGCAAATGTAGTACTTTCAGATGCATGGGTGTGTGGATCATGATTGATCTCAAATTGCCTCTTGTGGGTGGCACTGTGTGGTTCTGGCTAAGGAGTAATGTTGCTGCTGGAGTGCATTGACAATCAACAGAGTGTCATAAAGGATTGCTCAGGTCCGAGCACCTCTGTTCTCCATGTCGATGGCCCACAGTGGCCATCAGCCCGCATCAAAATGCACATTTATATATGAATTCTAGAAATAATTTGCAGTAATCTCCAGATCCTACTAACATTGTGGTACTTTAAGTTGGCTCCATCAGTAATTATTTTCTGTTTTCCTGTGGGTTGGTGTTACATTTGCACCTAGACTTGAGATTCTACGTGGTTGGTGTGCGCTGGGGCAAAGCCCTTACTGTTCATATGCAATGGGAAATGCTAAGAGCAAGACAAGTTAAGATAGTCTTGTGTAATGGATTGTTTAAAAACTTTACAAAAATAAAAAATTGGTCAAAAAAGTCTCAAGTTTGATAATTAAGAGCATAAAGTTTCTTTTAAAAATTTTTTTTGGTCTACTTTCTATCTTATTGCAAGCTGCATGTCTTATTTTGAAATGTACCTTTGTGCACTAGAAAAGTATAATTTATCGTAAATGCTCCATTAAAAGACTCATTTCTCAGGCAGTTGGAATTAGATTCTTTCAGAGACAAATGTTTCTTATGCACATTGCATAATCATTAGATTAAAAAGCCAATTTCTCAAGCTTCTAAAACAAACTGCATTCCTTTTGCATATTGAAAGGTTTTTAAGGGGTAACATCTTCAGAACAAGTGCATGTTCATATTGCGCTGCTTCTGAAATAGCTGGGAGCATATAGTGATGGAAAATCACTACAGTAGAAATAACCTCTTGTGAAATGAACATAAAGAGGAAGAATAAACAACTTTCTCAATGGCCTATGTGCTGGGCCAGTTTGCAAGTGTATGTGATGGTGGTGGTGCTTGATGGGTCAGGCATAGCTTAATTACTGAATTTCTGCTATGCAGAGGTTGCAGCAAGAAAACAGTTTTGGACTTGTCTCTTTTTGTTTGTCTCTCCTATAGAAAATTAAATGCTTTGTATATGTGAGCTATCCATGGTATGATTGCTTGTACCTCTCTGCTTCAGCAGCCACTGCAAAGTGATTTTATTGCCCTCTAATCTACTGGAACAGTTTTTAACATGTCTTTTGCTTTACCAGCCTATTTGTTGGGAAGCCCAACAAGTGCCTTTGTCGTAATTTAGAATCTACTACTGAAGTGTGAGCATTTAGCAGTGTTAGAATTTCCAAGCTGGAGTCAAAATACATTTCTTGACACATTTCTTGACTGTGCTTTTATTTAATAAAGAAGAAACTATGCACTTTGGGAAATGGTAATCTTTATTTACTGCTGTGATGGGAAAATGCAAATGAAGCAGTGAATTTTGTGATTAGTGTTTTACAGAGCAGTCACTTACTATAATTATATGTTTTAGATCAGTGGAATTATCATCTTCTATTAACCAGATTATTTCCTGACTTCTTGTAGGATTCTGAGTAACAACAAGATCTTGTGGTTGAAGAATGGCTCTTTCTTCGGGCTGAGATCCCTGGAGAGACTGTGAGTAACTGATCAGCCTTGGTCCACCTTCAATTAGAAAGCCTTTGTACTTTAAATATAGAAACAAACATCAGATAATGAAGTTGAGATGTTCTGAACTGGCATTGCACAGTAGAGTTTCTAGGCAGTCATCAGGCTAAGAAACAGCATGAAAATGAGTGCATGGGGATGGACGTGGAAAATACAGGAAAGCACTGCCATCAATTTGGAACTAAAATAAACATCGAGTCAAAGGCTTGTGCTGCACTATGTGCACTATCACGGTGAAGGGTGGGATGTGTAATGGTAACACTAAAATACCTGACATGGAGTTTGGGTTATTTAACTCCTTGGTCTCCTATACTTCCATTTTTGTTCTGTAATAATTTTAGTTTTTTCTATATTTTAATTGTAATACCAACAAATTGGAAGCGTTTATCACTGGCGGAAACAATGACACTGATAAAGCTCTATGGCCATGTATTTGTAGCCAATATTTGGAGGGGAGAAGAGAAGCTCAGGAGCAGCAAATGAGTTAGGAAGAAAACATTTGGAAACTTCAATGAAAATGAATAAGCAGTACCAATTGTAGTATAATAACACTATTTTCTGTATATAGTCAGTCATTTGAGAATAATTGTGAACAAGCCTAAAAGGCTATTTTTTATGTCTGTGGTGACTTATGGTGCCAGTACACCTGAAATGAGTAATTATGTCATGCCCGTCTTACAATGTCTCCTGCAGCTTAAGCTAAATTACTTTTACACTGCTTTGTAAGAATATCTTTGTTATGTAGAACTGTTGATATAAAATTGTTGCTGCATTGATGAATGCATGGATGTATTCTGTGTGGTGTGAATATTTCCATATGCAAAGAAATTACGTATTAAAGTCAACCTTAGCTAATAGTTTTACTGTAGATGTGTGTGATATGCATGTTGTTTATGGTTGTGGAATAAAGTGGGTAAGTGTACCATACTGAGATGTTTGAATATCCTAAATGTGGTTTAAAAATAAACAACTTATTTCAAGGTCTCCAGCAATCCCTTAAGCAACTTGAAGGGTTTGGATAAAGTGACTGGCAGAACATTTATGCTAAGTAATATTACATTTTCTCTTCATGTAGTTATATCAAAACTTTCTTTAATGTTAAATGCTAATATATTAAATGATATGGAATATTAAATAGTATGGAACGGAGAGTGGTGTATTATTTACTAACTGGTTTAATATTAGGTTTAACAATGATATGAGGTTTGTAAAGAAGTCTACAAATATTTTGGGCAAAACTATTTTGAACACAGGATAGGATTACAAATTTACTGCAAGAAGGCAAATTAGTAAATTAAATTCTCGTGTAATGTAAGTAAATGTAAGTCATGTAGTGTTTAGAACTAAAGGAAAACATTTCCTGTGAGGTTTTTTTTAAGGTTTAATTTACATTGGGGAATTAGACTGAGCATGTACTTTTAAGAATTTTATTAGTTAACTAGCGAGAGAAATACTTCAACCTGAAAAGGCATTATAAACAAAACTAAGAACAGTGAGAAAACAGAAAAAATGCTTTAGGTGTGTAGCCTCAAGTACCACCACAATATAAACCTTTTTCATTTTCTTGTACCAATTTTTCACAACAGTACAGATAAAATGAGTATCATCCCCTCTGTTTATAATTCTGTTTGGCTATGGAATTAGTATGAAATCCGTGAGTGGTCCATGAATCGAAGACTGGAATTCAAGTGATGACATTCTCATGATTCAGCTGCTTTGTTTCTGTTTCATTTGGGGCCACTCTGGCCCCATGTGCTTCTTATCAATATCTGTGAAGTCCCAGTTTCAGCTGGAGGGGTGAGAACAGCTGGAATAGTCTACTAGGAGGTGAGTGTGAATGAATTACAGCTGGATGAGAGCTCCTAGCCCTTGGACAAAGGTTTCCCCAGCTTTGCCTTTTGCACAGAATCTAGTTTGGAGCAGTACTTCAGGTGCTCAGAATGGAGAACTGCAGCAGCAACTGCTGTCGATATTCATGGCTTATCAAAATGGACCAAGAACTTTCATTCTTTGCCTGAAAGGAACTACTGTAGCAGGAAAGTCCAGCTTCCTTTAAAATAATGTTAAGTTTACAAGATTAGGTGCTTAGGAACACGGGTGTGCTGGAGTTAAGCATTACTCATTTAATTTGGCTTTGCACTCCTTGTGGTCCTGTTCAGAACAAAAAATAATCTGAATGCCATAGAGGAAAGACTCTTGTAAGTCAGTCACTTTTTTCTTACCGTTACCATGGGATCATGAGCTAGAAACGTGGTAGCTTACACGGAAAATGAAATAATTTAATGTCAAACTGGAAAACTTTAGAGAAGTAAAATTTCAGGTGGAACTGAATGACTTGTATATTATGGCTCTTCCTTATTCTGGAGTGCTTAAACCATCTTTTTGAGTAAAGAATGGTTTGAAGCCCTACTCCATAAGTGAGTGACAACTTTCCCCCTATTATTTTGTTTTTCAATGCATGTCACAACAGGAATTGGGTTACAGAAGTGTCAGCCTTGTCAGGTTCTGGCGATTTCTCAAGCGCATGTTACACAAGTGAGGTACCTTACTGAACAGCTGTCTCAAAGTGGGACTCTCATTTTATCAAGCAAATCAAGGAAGAAAAGTTATTTCCCCCTTAACTGTCTATTCTAAGAGTAAGACAAAATTGATTTCTCTAAAACTAAGACTATTGTAGAATTCTAATATTATACATGAAGTTATTTTCTTTTTTCAAAATGCTTTTCAGAAAATTTCAGTTTTTCTTCAGCCATAATATAAGAATAACAAGATTACTGTTTCATATTTTCTCCCTCTGTATTGCTGCTGTGGGAAACCTGATATTAGATTTTCAGGGGATACAACCAACAAACTGGGAAAAATATGTTTGGGTTATTTCCTGTTTAATAATGGAAAGATAAGACTTTATTTAATATGAATCCATTAATATTAAAAATAAAATGTAATAATGTCTAGTAAAACCTATATAATAGTGATCAAAATACGTGTATGAAATACTAATATTTTTAGTGTGCATTTTTAAAAAATATTTTGAAAAACACTGTCTCACAAAAGGTGCACTTTCTGTTTGATGTATGAACAGTGACTCATGAGTGATCTGTAGAGCAGTACCTCTCCACAGTTACAGTTTTCTGAAATTAAGAATTGCTGCCATGTGCTGGTTTAGAAGGGTTGGCTCACAAATGTGGCATGGCATGTGGATCACGATGTGCCTCTGTGCCACTGAGCTTCTGCTGTAGTACTAACTAGAGGCATTAAGAAGTAAAGATCATAACTTAAATACCATGAGAGAATAAAAACTTTCTGTAAACTTAGATATTATGTTGTGTCCAGTTATATAGTCCTTGAGTTGGAATAAAATCAGAAGTGTAGGTAAGAATATAAATAAGCTTTTCTGAAGCAAGTGTGGTAAAGGAACTGTTTGTTAAAATATGAAGAGCTCTGTGGAATTTAACCAGAAGAGATCTACAGGCCATAAATTATATAAATGAGAATGCACACCTTGAACCCATTTCTGTGATACACCCTGTGGAGATGGCTGGCTTCACCTTCAGGAGGCTGAGAATTCAGTTTGGATCTGAAGCTCAGGGCAGAGACTTGACAGCTTGTAATGATTTCTGTTCCAGTGCCTTCCCTGTCTGCAGTCAGCATCCTGTCTTCCCAGGAGATGCATTGATCTGAGCAGAACAGCATCAGTTACCACAGACATTTAAATAAGTTTTTCCTGTGCTCTGGGTACTATAAAAGAAAGGCAAGTTGGGCTTTCAAAGCCATGAAAGAGTGAGCTAGCCCTTTCAAGTAAGTCTTAGCAATCTTGAAGCTCTCATTTAGTTAAAATATTTGGAGGGATCTGAACAACTGAATTGCCTACGTAATTCGATGGTGTAGTTATTCCATAGATTAGAACAATATATTAGAATAAAAAAATCTGTGACAGTTTGCTTCTTTAAGAATTAGCTTTACTTACTTATTTTTGTCTCCTGGGCAGGGGGGGTTAAGCATGCAATTACCCCAAAAATCACAGGCTAGTGCAGGTTACCAAGTTCCTTGCAGGTGCCTTATCGTGGCAGTATGTGGTGTGGATGCTGCTCCGACCACATCACCATCTCCCAACAGTGTGCAGCAAAGTTAGAGCATTAGTAACAGCTGTGGAAGGTCCTTCTATGCCTGAGAACATTTGGCCAGCCATGGTCCATGGGATGCTTCTGGGGACAGAGACTGAGGTGGTTGGGCCAGGTGCTCCAGCTGTGCTGGACCTAACGCCAAGATCCACACTAGGGAAATAAATCTTTTGCCCTCATCCTGGTGCCAGCTGGCACAAAACAATATGTACTTCAGCTATTATCCACTCTGCTACTTTTCTTTCTGGACAGCCCTGAGCTGCCTCCCCACGTTACCTCTCACTGAGGCAGCCTCTCGTGGCTTCTCTGCTGTGGGCTCCTGGTGCTGTGGCATTCATTGTGTGCTTGGCTTTTTCAGAAGTGGGTGTATGAAGTTGCTCTCTCTCTGTTTCATTACCAAATGCACTTTTTCATTAGGTTTATAGGAGCGTTATACCTCTGAGGCTTTTGCTCCTTTGTCCCAGTGACTGAAACTCTAACGGGTTCAGAAGCTATTGGGAGGGAACCAGCAAATAAAAATAAAGAAACATACACAAACAGGCCATGGTTGCATAAGCAGTTTCCTTGGGAAATCAGGATGAAAGATCACTAAGCAAGATTACACATATTTTTCACAGTTGAGCCAGAAGAAAAGCATGCCAGGCACTAATAATGCAGCAGTGACTGTTTCACAGAAACTTTCTTTGTTACATTTTCTACACAAAGAAAAATAATACTGAAGAATCTGTAAGAATTTAGCCTTGAATTTATTTTTTGTTTTAATTTAATTTTTTTAGCGCTATGGTCTTACTCAACCAGGTCTCTTTTAGACTGTGTTTCCTTTTATTAAGAGCTGCTGTAGTGTAAAGCTCCAATCGTGTCAGTGCTGCACAGCCACAGGTTGGCCTCAGTTATTACCAGACAAGACTGACTAAAAGCTACTTCCAATAGATTTCCCTGGGACGTTCTGAGCGATATGTTGTGGTGTGCAATTGAAGTAATAACACATGAACTTGAGGGATGAAAAGGGCTAGAAAGACAAGCATAACAAATCAGACCATAGAAAAAGCATGTTGTTATGCAGTTGTTACAAAAATATGATATTTAGAAGTTCTTTAGCAAAATTCAAGTGATGGAAGCATAAAATACAAAGTTTTGACATTTTTAAACATGCAATTTACATTTTCTAAATTACTGTCCTGTCCTCTTCATTTTTTCCCTGCTTGTACATTGGAAATGTGCATGTGCACATACACACAGAGAAAGAAACAGAAGTTCTTTGTAAATACTGTGAAGGATTGGAAATATACTCAAAGAAATTGTTAAACAATTTTACTTTCAACACATTGCGTATGACATCTTTAAAGTTAGAAAATTCATAGATTAAATTTAGAAAGATGTGTTCTTTTTTGAATTGTTGTAAAAATAGAAAAATACTCGTTATTATGAACTAATAATATTTCAGACTGACAGCCAGGATCCAGCTGTGCAACGTTTTTAGCTTTTTGTTTTTCCTTGAATATCTTGCAGCTGAGGGCTGTGCCCCCAACTTTGTGCAAACACTTTAAACAGAAAATAAATTAATAATCTTGGAGACCTCAAATGCCACTGAGCTGTGTGTTTAGAGAAATGCTGTGATGGTACTCAAGGAAAGGGCAATTTAAAAATCTGTTTCTTAGGGCTGTTTGTTGTGTAAATAGTCATACTGTGAATAAAACCATTCTGTTTTATCTAGTTTTCGTATTTGGAGAAATACGGAGACAGAAAACTCTATGCAAACTCCTTTCAAGCATCTGAAGTTTTCTTGCCACTTTTTCTTGCATTTCAAATCCTGCATGGATTTAGTAAACTCTCTAGGGTCTAGTTGATAATGACAGCAAACAAGTTATTTCTTTATTCTCAAAGAACAAAAGTACAGGTCCTGCAACCATTATTTTTTCTTGTTTATTCCTATGTCTCAGACACCTGAGGAAATCTAAACAGATTTCCATGTAAAATTTCTTACTCTGTTGGCCTGTAATTGTTTACAAAAGCTCATTGTGCTGCATTACTGTTTGAAGTGATTGATCATATCCTGGTTGATGCAGAAGGAAGGGAATAGTAATGGGGAAGGATTTTTCTCCGGGAGCAAGACTGTGCTTTGTGCCCATACTCTAAACTTGACTGAAGACAATTCATGTTCCTCTTGGCAGTCATTGAACTTTTGGTTTCAGTGTCAGATGAAGAGACTATCTTTTTAATTATGATAATGCCAGTGTTTGCATGAGGCAGGAGAGTTCCCTTTGTGAGTCCTAAATGCAGCTAATGTAGCTGGCAGGTTGATATTAATTGATAGATTAATTGATAGGTGTGTTTGCCTGCAATATCGTGTGTACAAAGGCAGTTGTAAACACTGAGCTTAAAAATCAAAGTTCTGAAAATTCATTAATTACTGAAGTTAAGGCACCTGTTCATTCAGAAACACATCTATTGCAGATAATTGCTTTGGAGGGTTGGAGATACTCAGGAGATAAAGAGCTTTACAAATACTGGCAAGGGAAACAAACACAGTGAATACAGGCAGTGGACAGATCAGAAAGAGGAAAGAAAATAGTTATGTCTATAATAATAATTTATCACCTAAAATTAGAATAGCTTTTTGTGAAATGAATGGTTTTTAAAGCTCATTCGGGAGCATGGAGAGAAGTAATTTCTACCAAGGAAATGAGTGTTAAGCTAGCAAATTGGACTGTGTTCTTCAGTGCTTAATGCACACAGCTCCTTAGCTATCTCCTTTTTTCATTGGTAGTAGATGCCACAGTCAGCTGCTCCAAGATTTTTTGGGGGGCTTTAATCATATCCCTGGGTAAGAACTAGATTCCTTACCCATCCTGGGGCTCCTTCTGCATCTCCTGAGGCCAGTCTTTCTTTGTGGTGGCTGCAGCTCGGGGGTTTTGCCTCTTTTTGGTGCTTGGTTCTCTGCCATTGTGATAATTTTGGTCATCTTACTCAATAATGCCAATGCCATGGATATTCTGGTACAGACAGAAGATGGAGATGTTCACTTAAATAAATGTGCTCTTTAAATATCTAACTTCATCTACCTGTCAATGAAGTTTGTAACATAGAATTGAATTATTGAAAAATAATTAAATGCATGTCAAAAAAAGAGTATTTTTTTCCATAAAATCAATTTAGTTCTATAAAATACAATTTCTATAAAATCATTTTAATATTTTAAAATTTTAAGGGCATGGATTAGTGAGATTGGTATGAGCCTGATAGGAGACTGAAAGAAGATATGAAAATGATCCTTGTAGCACCAGAATACCTTCAATTCCTCACTGCTGAGGGTTTTTTTTTAACATCCAATAAGAGTTACCTCATTAACATTTACAGTATTTGAATTATGTCTTGTTAATCATGTAAACCCACAAATTTAGTTATTGCAAATAACATTTAATGTTACAATGAGAAACTTCCCCTATCACTTAATTAACCAGAACTATCTTAATATTTCTACCTGACAGTTTAAGTTGAACAAAGTTTTTATTTGACCGTGTTTATTTATTGACAGATTTCTTTTGTCAGTATTTGATTCTGGAAGGTCTTATGTTTTAGGCATTACATTCAATTAAAAATACAGCTTTTTAGCTTCTACATCTTTTACTTGAAAACAATCCTTAATCATAAAGGACTTTGTATAAATAATTTTATGCATGCTGTAGAAAATGTGTAACGGTTAGGTAATACAATATTTATATATTGATATTAAACAAGAGTCTTTTAAAAGAAAAAAATCTGTGAAAGAAGAGGCTTTTATTTGAGAGAAATGATTGAAAATCAGGGACTGTCTTATTTAAAAGTGTTTTTAAATTTTCATTCAATTTTTATCTTGTAACTTGATCTCTCCCTACCTCTCCATGTTTTTTATCTGTATTGTTTATTTAGTATCACTGGTAATACTGGGAGATCTCAGCTTATCAGGAGAGAGAAGACGAGAAAAAAAATGTTTGTGTAATGCCAGTTATTCTACATTTCTGTGTTGTGTGGAGTCATTTCTATGCATTTCTGCCCTGACTGGAAGAAGCCTGAATGGGCACAAGTACCCAAGTGCTGAGAGAGGATACTGATGGTTTTTGAAAATACCTGCCTCGTTATGTAAGTAGCAAGAAGCAACAGCAGACCTAAGAACCTTGGAAAATGTCATGGATCTGGACTTGGAGAAGCCACTGTTGTCCCTCACTGTTGGTAAAGCAGTAGAGGGCGAATTGCATTTCAAAGTAAATATCATTTTGCTGCAGGCAGTGTTTTAATGAATTGCACAGAAGGAGGGTAGCCAATTTGCTATCCTTGCATAGAAATTTTGAGAAACCAGAGAAGGAGGAACAGGGGCAGGATCAATGCCACAAGTCAGACTGGGCAAACTTAATTAAAAATTGCCTTTTCATTTTAGTGCTGTGGTCCTTTATGGATCTCTTTATTCAATCCTATGACTAACAATAGGTTGCTCATTTAGTAGCACAAAAGCTGAGTATGTCCATTTTTTGAAACTGCCCTCCCTAAAAGCAAGTAAAAAAAAACCCACCAACCAAAAAAAACAACCTCCCCAAAACTCTCTAAATGCCAGAACCCATTATGTTCTAGTGTGCAGTATCAGAGATCTAGCATTCTATCAGGAATTGTAAAACTTTTGCTATTCTTAATATGACTGTCAGAAATAGAGGAGTTAGAAATTAAAATTACATTACCCTCTTTCTAATAGGCTGTACATTCTGTAAGCCTTACAACCATGAAGTATCTATCAAGGCACTTGTAATGCAGCGTGACAGACAGCTAATGCATTTTTTTCCTCTATTCATTTGTTATTTACCAGTGCAAAGTCACAATACAGACTATTAGACATCACATACATTATATTTCAGAGGATGAGACAACAGGAAAATACCCTGTATGTCTATTGCTGTAGAGCTGCTATGCTGTAATGTGAAAAAAAGGCAGTAATTCTAAAAAGAAAAGATGTTTCCTTTGGGATATTACAGTGCTGTTTAAAACTAGCAGTAATTAATGCTGAAAAATAGGTTAGTAAATCAGTCCCATTGTTCTAGTGGAAGGGTCCAGAACCAAGTGTGTTTCCCATCTTTTCTTCATACCTTAAGCCCGGTTTTTTTGTTAGCATGGCAAAATAAAAATGTTCAGTGCAGGACCGTCTTTGTCATAGATATCAGTATTTCATTTCAACTGCTTTATAGTCACAAAATACAGAATCTTTTTTGATTGATAAAGCTGAACTATACCACTTAGGACTGATGCAAGCAGTGTTTCTATAAAGAATGGCAGACTGGTTGAAAAAGTATGAAGAGTAGGAATGTAGTTTAAGGGCAGTTTGTATGAAGTCAGAGAGAAGCATGCTGGGAAGCTAAGCTGATAAAAATTAGTGTTAGTTCATCAGTGATTGAGCTAATCCAGTGAAGGGAACTGTGACGTAAATTGGTAATTGAATCCTTTTATTCATTATGTGGTTTTGATTCCTCTGCTGTAGGCTTTTGGTGGAATAACCTTCTCAGACTCCAGAAAATACTGTATATTAGTTGTATTCAGATGCAGCATGGTCTTTAACATGTTTACTGTCAAGAAGACCAAAACGTTCCCTCACCCGGTAGTATCCATACATAAAATAAAATGTGAGACACCTCAAGTTCTGGCTACGAACATCTCAACCTCATGGTCATGTTGGGTAAAAGCATCCAAAGAGAAGCTCCAAACTCCATCCTTCCCTCCCAGAGATTTTTCTGGGCTTTACTGAAAACTTTTCTTTTTATGTCTCTGACTCGATATCAATTGATGGACATTTCTCATTTGCTGACTTAAAAGGACAACTCCCCCCATGTATATAGGTTATTGTCTGCCAAAAGTGCATGTCTGTGGTGTAGCCCGTGAGGGCTCGGATGAAAACCTCCTATTACTCATTCATATCATGCTAGTCTGTAAATGCTCCAAGAGTACCAATGACCCCGGGAGCTTGCTGCCCTCAAAACTTCTGGGGGTGCCTGCAGAAAGCACGGCTTGTTCTCTGACGCTTGTGCTTCGCCAATAATCTCTGAGAAGGCAAAATGTTAAAAAAAAAAAAACAAAAACCAGAATAGAATTGAAAAGAAATAGAAAGAAGGGCTATGTTTTATGCCAGTTGAGTTTAAAGAAAAAAAAATCCCCAAAATGAGTTGTCTGAAGTAGTTAGGAAAGCTGATGTAATATAACAGCTGTGGGCAGTTTTTCTCCCCACTTCTTAATATAGACAGAATTGATTAGTTGGGTGTAGTATAGTGTTGCGTGTGTCAAGTAGGTACAAAATGGTTGTTCTCACGAGAAAATTGCATGCAGACTTAGCACATGATAAGCTGTCTTGTGTTAACACAAATTGCCTCGTTCTTGAAATGGAAAGTGACTGGGAGAGCTATAGAGGATGTTTGTATAGTCTGAGCTATGCACATATTCTGTGAAAAAAAAAAAGAATTACAAAATTCCACTATGTGCTGCTTTAGAAAGTGTTTTGCTGAGGAGAATACAGAGAGAAAGATTGTGCTGGAATAAAATGCGTATTTTTATTTGCTTGAGAACCCGAAAGAATGAAATAAAATCGGTATATGCAATGGCAGTGAGATACATCTGATAAAAATAAGCAGTGTAAGTTAAAAATAAGACACTTGAGCTAGCATAATGCAAGAAACTTGTTGAAGCATAAGTAAAATGTTTTTATCATGCCTTTATAACTAAGAAAACTGCTAAAGGGGCAGCTTGAATCTCTTAAAGTGAATTAATCTCTGTCTATAAAAAAATGTGAAAGATGCTAAATCAGGAAAAAATATTTTAGCTGTAGGTGCCTGTAAAAGCCAAATTTATTAAAAAGCATGCCCTCTCAGCCATAACTGTAACACTTCTGCTATGATGCTATAATTAATGGCCAATGAAAAGAAGTTTTACAACTAATGTATGTACTCAGACACATGGTACATTTATTACTTTCACTGTGTTTTACCTTTTTTTTTACAGTCAATATTCCCACGTGTTTGTTCATGCAAAGTAAGTTAATACTTTTTTAAAGACCTTAAAGACATGCTTTTCAGCTGAAAGGGCAGTTTAAAGTATATTGTGTTCAGAACAAAACCGTGTTTTATGTACTATGTCAGCAGCTAAATTGAGAATTTGATGCTTTTTTCCCCTTTGTACCATTAATTGCTTTTAGGTATTTCTGAGAAGCGCAAGTGCCTCACAAGGGACAATTCTCCCATTTGAGTGAAGTTTAAATACTGTATTAAGCTTTCCTACTGTACAGAGTTATGTGAACTTAGAAAAATATTTAGGAATGTAAGACCAGAATGGGTTGCAGCCAGGCTGAATTTGAGGGATAAAAAGAAAATTTGTTCAGCTTTCCCTCTCATCATATACACCATGAATGAGCCACTCCATTAACAGCTTTCCAGCACTCCATTAAGAACACTGAAACTTCAGTTCAATATAATGGCTCTAAACGTTATAATGTGTCACAGGAGAAGCAATTGTAATGTCCCACAGGTTTGTTTTTTAAAATTCTTCTTTTTACGTGTTTTTGCCACCATTACCAATAAATCCTTATCAACCAACCTGACTGTGCCATGACTCTTTAGCCGTGACTGTGCCAAAAAGGTACCCCAACACAGGCACTGATTTTTCAGTACTGGACTAGGGCAGGTTACCAATGTAAACTATCCAGTACTCCCTCTCTTAGCCTTTTTTAGCAGAAAGGGAAGAGCAGGGGAAGCTCCTGGAGCCACGTTCTGTATCAAACTATAAATAAATAAATAAATATTGCTGGTCCTTGAAAATGCCTGGGGAGGATTCAGCTCCGGATATGCAAAAATTTGTGCCACAAGCTGCAATTTGTAACTCTAGGAAGCCCTCTCCATGCATAAACAGTATGAAACTGAACAAATAATTTGAAGGCTGCTCCAAATCTTTATTTCTACTTTTTCTTATCTATGATCTAAATGTACTCATAGCCTATTTTTATCCATATGATTTTATAGTACTGTTACCCTTTAACTTAAACTAATCCTTTTCTCTTTGCAGGGTTCACAATTTATAAACAGTGATGTAATACTCACTTTCCCTGTCTAAGCAAGCCAAAAATATGATAATCTCTTAGTGACATCATGAAAATAACCATGAAATGTACATATCCTTAAAAAAAAATTATAGGCACAAAGCCTGAAGTGTATCTAAAAGTAAGATTATTATCTGCAAAGATTTATTTTATACATAATGGTAATGTACTCTCTTTATAGTCTCAAAAATGAATTTTAATCCAGTTAATTGAATACTCAGACAAGTACAATTTCAGCTTAGTTTAACATTCAGAAGTGATGTTCATGTTGTAAAACTGATACAGTTGAATACAGAAAAGACCCCTCTGGACCATCTCCATGCAGTAAATAAATATCCTTGGGAAATTCACTGTGACTTTAGGGCTTAGGAAGTCTGTACAAAGCTGCTTTCTCTGGTCTTGTGTAACAAACCAGTGCTGACCAAATGGTTACTTAAAGAAGCCTAGTGAAAATTTAAAACTTCCTGCTGAGGGCATTGAATCGATTCCTCCTTTCCATCCTATTTTTATTTTTGTTGTCCCTATTTTCAGGTTGAGTGCTGACATTGCTGGATGAGTGGGGATGTTCCTTTTCTTTTTGCCTTTTTGAGAACTGAGAATTCAGTAAATTGAACATTTTTTTTTCTTTATTTTAAAGCTCAGTCACCTGCACAGAGGGTAAAATACAGGCCTTTTGTTACAAGTCTTCTCTCCTGATTTCTTTGCATTCAGGTGTTTGAGTAGCGGTCTGTGATGATTACTTTGTAGTTTATTTGTGTAAGTCAAATTAAATGTTTTTCACTCAGAACAGAAGTGAGACATTCCACTTATTTTTTCCTATTGAGTATGTTATTGCACAGCAGCTGCTCCCTGGTTTCATAGAGCTATCTACTCATGTATTCAGATTCTGTATTACTATAAGATGAGAAAATTCATCTTAGCTAATTGCTCTGACATAACTTCTCCTTCATTCATTAATTTCCTTCTTTTCTACTTGCCTTGTTCAAGTCTATGATAAGCAGTGACAATGAAAGGAAAAACATTGAACAAAAATAGGAAAATGATATTATAAAATAGTAAGTATTACCACAGAGGTGGAGCACCAAGTGTTTGTAAGAGGTCATTGGTAGCACATGTTGGATGGAAATGGTCCTTATGCAGAACTTCTTCTGCTGTTCATCTTTACATAAGGAAATTTCTGGCCTTCCCACCTCTGTGTTGAGTTGCTGCAGGGCTAGTGGGTGCATATCTTAAAGTCTTGTTTTCTCATTTTAGATCCCTCCCTTTTGAAAAGTCCCAAAAGTTATCCATTTTTTTCATGAAATGCATCATAAATGAATATATTTCTGCCCTTTGTCATTGTATGTGTGTTCTTACATCATTCTGTCAGCTTATTCTTACTGTGTTGAAATACCATACCACGACACAGGTACTTTGTTAGATGTCTAGTATTCTGTACATGTATAATTATTTAACCAGTTCCATAAGTGTACATGGAGCCCTATATTGTTACTTACTTTTGGCCCGTTTCCCCCACAAATCTGTAAAAACCTTTTCATGTGACAATTCCTCAATGAAAGAATCAGGGTTTAATGCTCACAGAGGTGAGCTAAACCAAGTTTCGTTTCTTCAGCCCACCTAATGCCTCTCAGTAGCACTTGTGGCTTTTCCATGTCTCCACGTTACAGAGGTGCTGTTCCCCAATGCTCAGCTCTTTTCCACAGGAACAGCCGATGTTTCCTGAGAAAACACAGCATGCCACTGAGCAGCTATTTCATTAGCAGGCATTTTGGGAAAGGAAACTCTGCCTGATACCTACAAAGAATGTAGAGCCGTAATTTATGAAGGCTGTGTGCAGGACACATGGAGCTGAGCATGTGCCAGCAGCAAGTGTGAGCTCTTTGGGGCTCTGGGCTCACGCCAACTTACACAAAAGCTGGTAAAGGTACGTCATTGTGGCTGCTGTTGCTTCAACTTGTGTAACTCGGGGTGTGCCAGGCTTTTTTTTGCTAAATGAACCTGGGGAATTAATTTCTTTAAAGACTTGATGTGTCATAGTGAGGTTGAGGTTCCATGAGTAAAACTCTAGTGTTTTTAATGAACTGTAGAGCATTAGCTGTGTGGTTTCTATTTATTTATTTAAATGCTTGCATGTTTTAGAGTTTTTGCATATGTTGCTGTAGTGTGCTGTTTAAGTCACTGGTGGTATGCTATGAAGTCCCATTGATTGCCCCATTTTCTTGGTATGTTAGTTGCATCTAAAAGCAGATGTGGACAATACTTTCATTAACTGGGTTTAAGGAAAACTTACTATTTACAAAATTGCTGGGAAGAGTAAACTGCATTTACACTATTTTGTGATCCTCAGTCAGATTTCCATGAAATTAACATTTTCTGAAACCAAAGCTTTTCCAATGACCTATTAGGTCATTGTGTAGTTCAACATTTAAAAGATGATATATGAGAAACAAACCCTAATGAAGTGTGGTGAGCCAGCAAAAAACAGACGGGATCAGGCACGGTATTACTGGTCTTGCAGAATGACTGAAAGAAACTTTTATACTAGTTACAGATTTTACTGTCAAACTTCAGTAATGGGCTAATGTTAAAAAAGTAAACTGTGAGAGCAGCTGCTGCTGACTTTCCTACTTCAGTCAGGCTGAAGTAAAACTAGAAATGGTACTTCTCTTGTTTCAGTATTGAGATAGATGTGGATTTCTAACTTAGAGCTATGTGAGTGCACTGTTTATATCAGTTGCTAGGATAAATTCAAATAAGGTAAGTAAGTACTGATAGATCAGAACAATACTGGCAGTTTGGGTATTTGTTCTAGGTTGCAATTACCTTTCATTTCCCATTGAATTTTCGAGCTCCTGTGTGAGACAGAAAGAGTATGGGTTCAAAGAAATTAAAAAAGAAAACGCTTGTGCATGTATGTATAATATCAGTGCCAAAATGCCAGCAGTGAGCCTGAAGGAAGGCAGCCTCCCTGCTCCACCACTCACCCAGAAAGTTAGCAGAACAGTCAATCAGCCAATTACCCAGAAAGCTATTTGCATCCCCAGTGCTAAAAGGCAAAGCAATTTGGTTTTGTTCTTTACTGACATTTCTCTTTTGCATGTCAGCTATTTTGTGCATTTTTTGTATGTTAAATTTGGGATTGCATAAGCTTTATTTTCTGGCTTATTTGCTTGTGTTTTCCTGATCATATATTTATTTCATTCTATTATATTGCAGAAAACAAAGGATTTCTAACTGTTATTACTATTATACTTAAGTGTACCCATTTAGTTTTATCCTACCTAACTTTATAGAAGATTTTTATGCAATTAAATTGCATGTGACTGCCTTGCTTCTTATTTTTTTCATCCTAACCACATCACAAAAGAGACTTCAGGGAATAATGTAAGAAAGGACTGATAGAAATAGAATATGAGGCACTGCTGCAGTCCTTATCCTCTGTCCCTTCTTTGCCCTCTTCTCTCAAAGACAGAGGCAGTGGAGGTGATTAGAGCTTTCCATGCCTTGCACAGCAAGGTTACAGTTCCAATAAGGAAAATATCGCTATACATAGCTACACCACCCCTTGATGATTTGGGCTGCCTGTTTCCAGATTCCTTTGTCTGTTATTCAAAGGTAACTTTTCTCAGAATATTTTTTTGAAAGCTAGTTAGTGATTGTCATAATAAAATTGATTAACTATGTCCAGTGCCAAAGAAGTATCATTTATTTTAACCTAAGGAAACGTCTCTGGAGTCCAGTCAATTCTTGATATAACACGACTTGCATCAGCAACAAGTACATCAGGAATCATTTGATCTGCATGAGTTATGCTTGGAATAATGCTCAGCAGTTCAGTTTCTACACATCTCCCATACTTTTAGAGGTTTTTTGTTTGTTTGCTTTATTTTTGTTTTTTGTTTGTTTGTTTGTTTGGTTAGTTTGTTTTGGGGGTATTTTTGTTTTGGTTTTTTAAAGGTAATTTGAACCATTATAAATTTGAGTACCCATTCTTGATTTGCTTGATTTAAAGATGAGTATAGGTGGTAAATCCCTTTTTTGAGAAAAAAATACCTAATTTACTGCCCCATAGAACTCTTTCCAAATATGTTTTATGCCCTATTTGTATGGCAGTTTGATAGAATTGTATATTGTATTTTCCTAGAATGGAGTAAATACCGTCATTAAAATAGTGTTTCTATCTTTCAGGCAAATGTAGCATTATATAGATTATTTGTACAAGATATTTCTTTAACACCTTCTAAAATGTGGGCTTACTTCTCCAGTGAAACACTTACAAGGTTAAAAGTTTAATTTTAAGATCTTTTTTCTCTTTCCATAAGCAGAAGTCTCTTCTTAAAGCTTAGTACAGATTTGTTCTAATTCTGTGTTTTTAATCTCCGGTGTGAATAATTTCATCAGAGCTTTTGGTTGTTTGGTTCATTTTAGGTTAAGCCAGGGGTTAACTTCTTACAGAGATTCGTTAAAATGCAGATGGGTTCTTTCTGAGGACAAATGTACTTTGGCCAAGATTTAAAGAAATCATGCAAAATTGGGATTTGTATCCATTCCCCTCTCCTCCCTCAACACTTGTGTTAAGATTTGAAATATTCAGACTTGAAATCTGGCAGGAATTTGTCCCTGTGTTTCAGATGGGGTCTAGCACAGTTCAGTCTGTTTCCATTTGGCTGAGGTGCAAGATTTTAAACAATATACATCACATTTGTGCAAAGGTTATATTAAACAGTGTGGTCAGTGATCTAACAAAGTGCACTTGGTACATTATTTGTGTGTGTATCATATAGAAACTGAAAATTCCCAGTAAAAGTCTTTATTGCAGTATTTTTCTGGATTTGTGTGCATAAAGAAAGTAAGAGAAAGAATTTCAAAGATATGTACAGGGCTCAGGACTGTGATTAACATAGTCCAAGTGAAGGTAATAATGGATGGAAGAATTTTAACTGCAGTAATTGGGGAATGAGTATGAGAATTCTGATTACCAGGTCTGTGTACATGATGATGGAGTTACAATATCAGTGTCTTAGTATGCCTAAAAGTGAATACCTAAAAGTTGTACAATGAACTAAATATAAAGCAATAAAAAAAGTTTCACCTGAAATTCTAAAATCATAGTGTCACTTAAAGGAAAATTTTGCAAAAGTAGAAAAATTTTAAATGTAACCCATCAGACCAAAAATAATTATTTTAAAAATTTATAAAAATGATGGAAAAAAGAAAAATAAAATAATGTTTAATGTGTAATTTTGGTCTTGTGGAATGACAAAAGTTTCTGTTTCAGTCCTGAATGACCTATTAGAGCTTAGCAATACAAGCATTAATTGCTAAAATAATTATTTTACTACAAGTAAGTCAGATTAGATGATCTTAGCAGAATGAATTAAAAAATACTAAACATAAGATGATGGAACAAAATTAATAATTGGACTGTAGAATTATCTGTCTTTTCATGTATATTTTACTTGTTAATAGACTCTTAAGAAATAATGTTTTAAGGGTTACCATGGCTGTAGGCTATAGAATGCCACCAGTAGGAGTCCAGACATTTTCCTTATGGTGATGTATCAAATACCTGATACTGACAAATATCAAATATCCTCCCTTCTTTTTCTCAGAAATCCAGATGTCATTATGGGAATTGCTCTTACTGTTTCCAGTATGCTTCAGTATAGTGTCAACTTGGTTGTCTTTTCCCATGTTAGATGTGGGCATGAGCATGTGAATAAATTTTGTATAATCCTTTGGAAAACTTAATAATAGAATAGAATTTGAAGCAAAGCAAGCTTGTACTGAGTCAGAGTTTGAGGTGTATTATTAAACAAACTTAAACTGGTCCAATTTGCACTTTGTCTGTCTTCCCTTTTGCTGCTATGTTGCCTGATTTTGAGAGTGATATTTATTGTGTATGGTCTAATCTGTCAATCTCAATGTAGCTGTAAGATACTGTGAGCATGAAAATTTGTAGGCAGATTAATAGTACCCATTTTTAATTTCTAACTGAGCCTGACATGGCACAGATGTGGTCATTTGCTAAAAAAATATTCGGTCTTCCTGAGGTCTGTAGTGAGATAATTACCTTAGGATATAGAGAACTTTCTTGCCAAATAATTCTGAGGAATGAAAGTCAAACAGAGAACACTAAATATTTTACTAATAAAGGGACACTATGGATTTATGATAATAAGACTGGCTATTTTATCTGGGTTTGCAGAGCAATACCTTTTAAGCTGCTCAGCCTCACTGAAGTGTCACAGCACTGAGCCAAGCAGACATTAACCAATATGAGGGAACTGTGCGTGTTCAGCCAGGCTGGAGATGAAGGTGATCTTTGTACTTGGTAATATTAACACTTACAGCACTCTGCTAAGGTCCCTGCTTTTTAAAAGATTAATGGAAATGGTTAAAAAGAAGGTAAATATAGGAGAAGGAGAAATGGAGTCCAGATGGAGGAAGAGCGAGGTCGGAAAATTTACATTGGTACCGCAGTGGATATGACTTGGGAAGATGCAAATACAGGATACCTGTGACCAAGGGCTGGGTTGGTGACAGTCACACAGGGAAAGTGGAGAGTACCAAAGAGGTGCTGAAATAGGAGGAAAATTCGTTGTTCTGAACCTGCTCAAACCACCAGGCATGTGGTGCTCCTTGAACAGGGCTGGCTGGGCCTGGCTGAGGACACTGGTGGAGTCCTGTGTTCAGGTGCAGGTTTTGTATTCCTTATCCCTGGAATGGCTGCAGATACTGCAGAGGGAGTCACAGTGAGAGGGAAGAAGGAGTAATGCACATTGCTTAAAAATAACATGTTTCAGGTAAGCATTGCAGGGTGCTGTAGAGGTATCTGGCAATGAGTGAATGGTCTGTGTTGTATTGGAAAAATTATTCAGGAGTGTCTTGGGGGCAAAAAATCAAGCTAAAAACTGTAACTCCTCTGCAGGACAATCCTTACACAATTTGCTGCTTCATTGCAAAACATTTATTTTGCACAACTGTGCCAGAGGTCTAATCCATGTAACTCATCCTCCCTCAGTCTGATGCAGACTTGGGTACTCTGCTGAGGGTTTGCTGATGGCTGCCTCTCTTCTGTCTAAAGTCTGTGATTTTTTCCAGGTAAAGGGAAAAATATAGGAATGCCTGGAAAGTCAAATGGGTCTTTTTGACCACAGAAGAAAAGGAAAAGAGCAGCAAAAAGGCCTTCACCTTTCCAGTGGAAATAAAGAAATAGAGTGGGAGATGCCAACATTACCCAGCTTCTGAGACATCCCCATTATGCCTGCTCTTAAAGAGATGTCTCCACCTTTGAAATACAAGGGCCTGTAGCAGATCTGGAGTATAACCTGCACCAGAAAAACTGATCACAAACGAAAAAATCAATGCATTCTTAAACAGTGAGTAGATCCTGCTTAAGTTGTGAGATCCTGGGCTGACCTACAGAAGTCCAAAGCTGAGTGTTCCAGGTTCAAGCCTTCAACTTAATACAGAGAGGACTCTCTTTCCCTTCCCTAATCCTTTTCTCAGATTTTTGCCTTATTATCCTTTGTAGCTAAGGGGCCATTCAAGGTGTGCCTCACCAGCAGCTTTGTGACTAGGGGACATGATTTCATCCTTTCTTGGGGTAAGAAAATGCAGAAATTCAGAAGTAGGAAAAGGGCAGTGGTTGTGAATATGAATTACAACAGAAATATTGATTTGGTTTTCATTTGTTCAGACCTTTCTTTGGATGGCAGGCTTTTGCAGCGACTATGCTTTAAAAAAGCATGTTTAAAAAAGGAGGGTTCTATCTCCTTTGAAAAGAAAGTCAGTGGGGAAAAAAAGAAGTTAAAGTATCTTCTTTCCTTTTTTTTTTTTTTTTTTGTTTGGTTTGGTTTGGGATTTTTGGTTGTGGTTTTTTCTTGTTTCCTTTTTAGGAGTTCTGGCTATTGAACTGTAACACCGGCCACATGTGCATTAAAACTATAAAGTTCTTATGAATCTTTAATGAGGAAATGTTCATGTGCGTACAAAGTAGATGGTTTTAACAGAGGCACCTCAGTCACTTTTAATTTTGCTCCCTCACCATCCCCCAAATACCTCAAGGGCTCTGTTCTGCATTCCTTACACATTTGCTTGCTCCGGAAAGACTCACATTCACATTAATTGAAAGACCATCACCCCCTTCCTCCCCCCCAACCCACATAACAAAACCAAAACTCCATTGCAAACTCATTTTAATCTCAGCAAAGCATGTAAGGATGATTTTTTTCTTCCTTGATTATTTTCAGAGGTTTTTACTATGGGCTGGGGAACAGAATTATTATAGCTGCAAGGAGGGAAACCTTTGGGAAGTGCTCAGGTGTTGTGTGGTGGTGGAGCTGCTCAGTGATCTTATAATGTTCCATTAGAGTTTCTGCTGTAATTAGGGCAGGGGAGGATCCTCCCTGGTGACTCCATGTGGGACCCCATGGAGCAGCCACCTCCTTTTGATGCAGGACTGAAAACAATAAAGGTCAATGGCATTAAAAAGGGTGTATGAGTAAAAATGCTTATCTTGCAGGAGAATCTCAAAACCCACTGAGCATGGCTTAGTTGTGAGTTTAGTATGATATTTATGAAGGGCTTATCCTTGTTTTCTGCGGTGTGTGGTGACTGCGGTCAACAGCCAAAGGACTGTGAAACAAAAAACATGTTTTAGTTTGTGGGGGTTTTTTTGTCCTAAATAAGGCTTCTTCACAGTAATGAACTTGGTAGTGTTTGTGAAGATGGATATAGAATACAATGGAATACAAAAAAAGCCACTTTCTTTTAACACCAGAGAGGACAAGAAATGGTTGTTTCACAAGTAAGTTGTTTATCAAAGTACCACTGTGAATTATTCCCAGTGTCTCAGAATGAGCCTTGACAATGGAATTGCTCCTCTATCACTGTTCTTAAAATCAGATTCTGAAATTTGACGCCAGCTGTGTACAGTTTCAAACTTTGTGTTTTAGAACGAAATGCAATACCAGGAGCAGTAGAGCTCATGAACACGCTGGGTTTACAGGTGTGTAACATTCGTGGTACAGGAGATCCCTGTTAGATGATGATGGGGGGAAGCAGGGCAGGCTTATTACTGTGCCTGTGGAATGAGGAGCTCTGCAGCCTGACCTGTCTGCAGGGACCCTCCTCAGCAGTCAGAGCACCTCAGGTGGGCTCCTTGTGCCCCTGGGCAGAGAGCTGAGCACCTTGGCTTTAAAAGGGTGGGCATTGGCAAAGTAACAACCTTTGTCACTTTATGCATGCTTCTGATGAAATTACATCCTTTTTGGTGTCCTGCAAATGCATCATTGAATAACACTTGAAATCCAGGACACAGGGAGGTTGGATGTGGGACAGGATTTTACATTTTTGTGCAATTACGATTAGGTGGCACCCAGAAATTGCTCTCAGGAGGCTACCCTGAGTTTCTACTGATCTTCCAAGGACTATTTTGGTTCTTGCTGCAGTCTGAAAGCCAGGAAATGTAAAGACATGAAACATCATTTTCCCCCAAGGTGCCATTTACCTGCATCTTTGGACCGTCTTTTTCCCAGGTCTTGTCATGTGCAGTACCACAGTGTGGAGAGATGAGAGAGTTTAATTTGCTTATAAGTTTATTTTGATGAAATTTATGTAAAACTAGAATTGATAAGGCCTGGATTGACTATGACTTAAAGAAATCAGTACTTTGCACGAAGTTCCAGGATTTAAAAGAGGATAAACATGGAGCTCAGCATGTCAGAACACTGGCCATGGATAAACAGCATGACACCACAAAGTAATGTATCGTGCCAGCTGGAAGTGCTGGCAGATAACTTAATTCAGTCATCAAATTGTAACTGAGGCTAATCGTGGCAAAACCACCAGGCCATGCAGCTGCTGCTGTCTGTGGATATTTGTCATATGTCAGTAGGTTGCCTTTTAACTATTTTGAAATGCCAGAGTTTGGCATGTCTCAAACCCTCTCAGCTGTGTGGTGTTCCAGTTTGTATGCAGTGTTTTACAAAATATCGAAATATAACTCAGAATTCAGGAATGACTTAGTATTCCACATAGTCCAACACAAAGGTCTGAAAAAGTTTCTTTTTTTACAAAACTTCTTCATTTTCTTTTGCTTAATGCATACTTGGCCACCCAGATGATATAGTCCATACTGCGTAAGTAATAAAAGTAGCTTCACTTACAGTTTTAAGGGGTTTTGAGGGAAATATTTATTTTTGTTGCTATGCTGGACAGAAGGTTTTTGCTCAGACAGTGTCCTGTTTTTCTCACATCGTCAAATGTTTAATGTATGAGCTGTCTGCAATAAGAATATAAAGCTTGTGAAATCCTTCATTATAGCGTGCTAAGGTTGTAATTCTAAATATTTTCAGCTTAGTGGGTGGTTTTACGTCCCACTTGGGTTTTTGTTACTTACGAGCCACACAGTTGTGTTGGTATTAACTGGCATGATCCTGAACACTTTTGCATTGCCTTTGCAAAATGGCATTTGAACAGTTAACAGACCAAGATAGTTTCTCATCTCTATATATGCTCTATTACAACACATTTTTAGAAGGTGAAAATTTAAAAAAAGACCCTGTCTTTAAAAACTAATTAGCTTTGGATTTTTTTTTTCTTTTTAAGTGTGGTGGTGGTGCTCTGAATTCAAGGCAACAAAATCAGGAATTTGTGAACCACTGTAACAGGAAGTTACATCTTTTCCCATTTGAGCAGCTGTTTAACTGTTCAAAACATTGCAATCAAATACATCTTTAAAAGTTAATTGTACAAGTTTTGATTATATGAGCACTAAGGACGCCTGGCTACAGCTTTCAGGTACATATCTAGTAAAGTAATAAAATATTGTTAATAGAATGCTTTATATAATGATAGATAATGTGATATATAAAATGCAGTATGTTAATGTTGTCTTAGAATGTCTGTAAATACCTATGAGGCTATGGTTTTATAGATAAAATACACCAGCCCACAATTTCCCTTTCGCCTACCATTTCCCTTTCCCTGGTTTCCTGATAGAGGCAAGATTTCCATTGACAACGACTGCTGTTCATTATTAAACTTGCGAGTACAATTCCCAGAAATACATATGCTCAAAATGTTATTATTGTTGGGCTAATTTTTCTTTTTTTTTTTTTTTTTTTTTTCTGTTGAGCATTTTCTCACAAGGAAATTCACCAATCATGATGCAATAAAACTCCCTTTATTTGCACTCATAGGTTCATTTATAGCAGACATTAGGAGAGATGTTCACTTATAAGCAAAACCAACCTCCTGCAAAATATTCTGAATGATGGAAGCAGCTGTGCACCACTCAGGCAAGAATGCATTGTTCGAGTAAGGAATTTTAAATTAGTCCTAGCCAGCTATATGTACAGACCCACAAAAGAATGTGGTTGGAGAAGCATATGGGAATTGAGGGTGTGGAGACGTGTGTACCACCTTTGTGCTCCCTCTTTTATCCCTCACTGCACTCACCTTCTAATTGAAGTCTCAGGGGAAAAACAGTCAAAGGTTTTGCAGTTTGAAAATGAGGAAAATCTGCTGGTATGGCTTCACGTAATAGTGAAATCACCACTTTGGATAGATCTTGCACTGCACAATCTTTTGCCCAGTGTTATGTTGTTTTACTGGTCAAATTTTATTTGGAAGTAATGGAAAAGAATCTGTCCTAAATTAGGAAAGGGAAAGAAGGGAAAGTCTCTAGGCAGAACCTTGGACCTGAACAAGTGTGTGCCTGTTTTCCTATAATTGTCAATGGGGTGATGACTGTAATGCAAATTCAGTTTTAGTTAAAGTTGCTGAAAGATTCTTCCATTCCAGCTGTACTTAAACCACAGAAAAGCATTGTTTACTGAAGCAATGTATATCATCTGTTCTTTTGCTGGTTGTGTTTTGTTGTAGCCAGCTTTCCTAGCATTATGTATTCAAAATCAGATGTATGGTTGCCATGTTAACAATTAAAATGTTGTCCTTTACTTTTCTTCTGCTATATCTTTAAAGAAAGCTGAACTTCTGGCATTAATAAGGGCTGCTGTAATGCCAGCTTTATTCTAACTATTTTATTTTGCATTGCTACTATATATAGGTATTCGTTATTAATTCCCTTGGGGAATGTTCCCCTGTTGATGCGCTAAAGAACATTGTGGCATTCACATTAATTTTCTTTGGTATTAATGATGTCAATCTCAAAGAATACTTCCCACATATAATTGGAAAGTTTATTGAGATAGTCTTGGTTATGTAAGTTAATATATCATTAATAGTATTCTATATGGGAAAACAGATTGAATTTTATGCTCATTTCCTCAATTTATGAAATCTGTCATGTTACCTTGCAACTGGAGGGGGAACCTCCCACCTCCTATTCCCTAAAGAAATAACTCTTCTCTGTCAGTTACTTCCATCCCTTGAGAAAGTTGCATCTTAGAAAAACAAAGTCATTTTAGGGAAAAGGATTAGTGTTTTTCAAAAGCCTACGTAGAAAACAAAAGGCACCAATATTGCTTTGAGGTAGGTTCCCCACTTCTGTAAGGAAACAGTGTAAAAATCACTCTGTTCACTGGACTGGTGTCTTATCTATAATGGAAATTCTTGCTTTTAGCATAAAAGATATATTCTGCTTCCTGGATTTCCAGAAAATACTACTTCAAATGCATACTCTGAATGTTTAAGTAAATGAGAAAATAGTTGTTCCTGTCTTTCAGCCTTTCCTGTTTTAAATATTTTCATGAGGCTTTTGTCAGTTGAATTCCTTTTTCTTTCTTTGGGACTCCTGTAGAGTTTGTTGATCCCTGAAAATGTTCCTCCCTTTACATATGGACTGCTTTTGTTTATCTGTGAGTGGATAATCTGAGTTGTAGATTCTTTCTGGAATATGCAGCCGTTTGATCAGAGCAGTGCACATAGGTATGGCTTTGACTGCAGTGATTTCAGAAGCAGCGTCAGTTTTGTGTGGCACAGAACTGGAGTTTAAAACGTGCTGGACCTGTGCTTGAGCTGGGAGTGCTCAGAAATGTGAGATAATAAATTTTCAGGTGAGTGACAACAAAGTAAATGCACACAGGGATGAGTACAGTACCTCACATAGGCCTCTCTGAAAACCACAGTCCTGGGAAGGATGTTACAAGGACAATCCAATCCAACTTGATGGAATTGGATTTCTTTATATGAACTATGCATTATCTCACTTATTAACCAAAATTTCCTATCACGTAGGCTCTGCTGTCCCCTTTGCCCTGGATTAGAGACT
This sequence comes from Acanthiza pusilla, assembly GCA_036630365.1. Lineage (NCBI taxonomy): Eukaryota > Metazoa > Chordata > Aves > Passeriformes > Acanthizidae > Acanthiza > Acanthiza pusilla. The sequence continues at coordinate 14,619,942 of JAXCHO010000234.1, forward strand.
GCACTGGATTTGATGAGCCATGGAGGTCAGATGGATATTTACAGGAAAGGGGATGGGATGTGTGAGCCTATTCAAGCTCATCCTTTCTTAGAGATGATTTTGCTTGATTGCAAGTCTTTCTGTTCTAGTGAATGTTTGCCCAAGAAATCTTCCAGTGATACCAAGCTTAAATTTGCTTTTAAAATAGTTCACATATTCTGTTTTTCCTTTGGAATGGAATTTCTGGTGTTTTCCAAAAATTTTGCATATTTTACAGCCCATGGGCTGATACACAGTTTAGGATTTTAAGTATAAAAATGCATGAGTATCCTGTATTTCTTTAAGTATTCCAGCTGGTGAAGATAAGGTCATAGTTAGTCTTGAACACTCATGATGGCTTCACTGTATTTTTTTCTTCCTCAGTTGACCCAAATAGGAGAAAAGCAAGTAGGTTACTAGTTAAGGTACAGGGTTGTTTTCTCTGTGGTGTGCATGCACAGTAGTAAAGCAGCGGAGATGCATATTTAAGTACTCCCTTAAAAAGCTTGTGTTGAAACATGCTCTTGAGAACAGTTAACAAGATTGCTTAAAAAAAAGTAGTTGCATTCACATAAAATTAGTCTTTTAAAACTCTAAAAGTAGGGGAAGACAATGCAATGGTCAGATTATATGGTCTGTTTTATGGTCATTGTTGCTTTTACAAGTTTAAAAATAATCAACATAAAAAATAAAGATGTGATTTGTGGTTCTTCCCCCCCAATATGTAAAATTCAGCTAGTATTTTGTTTCATGCAAGTTGATATGCAGTATAGTTGTACTGTATTTAGTGTAGCTTTATCCATGTTTATGTCAAATACCAGAGATGCCGTGACTGGGGGGGTGGGTGTGGGAAACTTCAGAAGTGACCAAAGCCTCAGTGAGCACTTTGGGAAAGATGTGCTACCAGGGCAACATTGCAGGGCTCTGTAATTTTTTTCTGGTAAGCAAAAATATGGATCCATGGAATAGATGGCCCTCTGTTTTGGTTTTGGTCTGTGTCTGTGCAGTGGATCCAACGGGACAGGTTTCCAGACACGACTGACCTCTGTGCCAGCCAAGCTGGGTTCAGGGTGTCCCCACAGTGTCAGCTCCGTTCGGGGCACTCACATGGAAAATTTGGGACAAATTCATATTCTGAACAATGACATGGTCAGGCTAAAATAATTGGTGTGCTTTGTCTCTGCCTTCTGTTTTTGTCTTCTCTCATCTTGGTGAAATTTTTAACAACTATTTGTATTCCCTAAATAGCCAGGAAGAAAAAGATTTTATAGAAGTAGACCTAAAATACAGTACTCAGTGTGGCAATGCACCTTGTCTATGTGCGTTGAGGGCAGCAATGACTGAGCCTAAAACAGTTATAAATTTATTCTGGAGCTAAACTGTAAGAGATTGAAGCATTTTATTTTTTTGCCATTCACTAGCACTGCTCTTACTGAGGTGTTGTAGATGCCAGGTTTTCCATTGTGTCAGGAAATTGTGTATACATGGGTTGTTAAAGAAGAAAAACTGCATGGGAAATAATTCTTGATAGTATGTAATATGGAAAGTATTACAAAAGTGCTATTCAACTGATTTGTGCTTCCTGACCTTTATACAACTTTGTATCCCATTTCCTGGTAGTGACAGATATGAATTCATTATGCTCTATGGCAATATAGAATATTTCAGGCTTTTGATTTTTCATCTTTTGCCTGTGGTTCAGACTTACTGCATTTTACTGATTTAACTAATTTAAAGTTGACCCTTATGCTAGCTGGGTAATGCTCATTTGCCTTCTGCTCTTAAACCATTTCCTACTTCGAAAATTCTCTTCACTTCCAGTCCACTCCTCCTTTGGGAAGTTCAGATCAAACTTTCACTTTAGATAATCATTTTATGCCTGCACATTTTCAGACAAACTGAAGGGCAGCTGCTAGTTTCCCTGTATGGATGCAGCCTTCCAAATGATATTGTTATGTTTTCTGTATCTTGACTTTAATAACCTTTAGCACATTGGTTTTCAGATAATATGAGAACTACACAGTCCAGCGGTTTATGCAACACACTTTGTGTTTCTTCCTTTTTAAAAACTTGACTAAATAGTAATTTTCCTACCACCGTGATTTTCACCTGTACTATGTATTTTAGACTTACGATTCAAAATTTGCCTTTGGTTTTTCTAAGCTAAAAAATTAATTATATTTGAAATTTGTTCCTCCTGTAAATACAGCAGAGATATAAAAGGTCAAGGTGAAGGACAGCGTTGCATTTTGCTCTGAATGCCACAGGTGTCTTGGCTTTGTCTAAGACATGTTCAGCCACATCTGAATGGGAGTTAATGGAAAAACCTTAACCAGTGCAGTATTTTGATTAATAGTTATAGTACAGTCCTGAGTCCTCACTTCACGCTGTGCATGAGGGCTGTTAAGAAGGCCAATGAAATACTAACTTTCTACTACCTAAAATGACAGTGCGTTTACAATGAGAAAATGGCACACAAAAATCATTCTACTATGTAAATATACACTAATATAGAAAATTCTTAAGTCCACAAACAAGCTGAGAAACACCAGGGAGTTAGGAAATAGCAGTAACATCTGTAAATATCTGTGAATAAGGTGATAGATCTGTGTCCCACTATCTGTGACAAAAGTAGACATTGCATTAGATGTGCCACTCTATTGCCTATTAAGGTTTGGCATTTAACTTTGTACTGATTTAAATGTATTTATAAAAATTATTTGGCATAAGTGCTTTATATATTATTAATTATTATTTATGAATTCTATTAATAAACTAATATTTTGATATATGTGATTGGATCATGTTGAAAAAGAAAGAAAGAGAAGCCAAACAAACTGTGTTGCCTGTGACTAAAAGTAATGCCTAAAGGTAGCAATTAATTTGGAACCCAGCTAATGTGATTAAGGCATGAAAATACTTTCTCTCAAATTATCTTTTCTGCTAAGTAATAGGCATGGCCTGATTAAATAGAAAGCAGTAAGAACATCTGTAAAAATTTCAGAGGTCTGCGGGGTGTAACCCTCTCTATTATGTGAGCCTACAAAAATGCCTGGAACCACAATACTTCGAATACTTTTGGTACTTTTTAGTAGCTTTACTGTGAAAACACCCTCTAACTATTCAATCGATGTATGTCAAGCTTACTATGTAAATTTTCAGTTTTCCATTGTAGAATAGCCTGGTTGGCTCTTTCAAATTAAGTAAAACTGAGAAGATGTGCATAATGTGCTGATCTATTTGACTTTTGTTTTAGACAGTTGGTTCTTGAAAATGATGTGCAGCACTTAGGTGTACTGCAGTGTTGTGTAGCATTTTAGAAAAGAAGTCCCAGCCTTAAATTGTGCCTCCCTAGGCAGAGCCACTACAGGGACGAGCTGTGTAAATCACTTTCAGGTGTTGATATGGTTCCCACCTGCAGCTTGCTAAGGTTTTGGACACAGCAGAATTACTGTTTATAGGTGCATGACTTCAGATTGCTTAGCTCATAGAGATGAGGTGTTGTCAATGAAAACGTTTCAATTTAATAGTTTCTTGTCAGTTAGTATTTAACCTTTAGTCTCTCCTAACCAGCCTAAATTCTGAATCTGTTTTGATGTTGCTGGTATGTTTGACAAGAACAACTCTACTGCTTTCATTATTTTCACAAATCTCAGAGGTGTGGAAGTGTATATCTGCTTCATGCTCGTGGTGGTGAGGTCCGAGTGGATGGGGCACAGAAAGGGCAATCACACAGCTGTGTGTGATAAAACCAAAATGCTGACTTTCTTTTGGTTCAGTAAAGCTGTGCCACGGCTCTTCAGAGGCAGCATTGGTGAGGAGCACAGAGAATGCCATCTGAAGAGATTAGTGATTAAAGTAGAAATAGGTTGAGCCCCTTTTCCCTTTCTCTCACGGCTGGCTGGAAAGAAACAACGAAAGTTGCCTTTTGTGCTGGTAGGTTTATTTTAATGGGATCAATTTTATCAATGTGAAATTGACTTCAGTTAATGATGACAGTCTCTTACTCTCAGCTGAAAGCCCATAAACAGCTTTGAAAGACAGCAATATAAAATATACGTAATTTCTAATGCTCTTCTATTATGATGAAGTATGTAAAATTGATCATATTTTCTATATATTTGTATATAAATAGCTTCTTATTCAGTCTTTTGAAAAACAATTATAAATACTTGGAAAATAAAAGGTCGTGTTGTCCCTTCATAGCTGTTTAATTAGTTGGCCTCTAGCAGTTTATTCCCTAGACAGTGCTGCTGCATGACTGAGGCACAGAAACCTACTCCTTCCAATAAAACATTTGAATTAAACAAAGTTCATTTGCTGCTCTTCAATTACTGTAAAGAACCTATTTACTTCTTTTTCTACGTCATGGTGATAATTGTTACACGGCTGGTGTGTAAATACTTCACATTAAAGATTTTTAAAATAGATGTACAAATCTCAGTACAAAAATAATGAGCAGTGGTTTTAGGAACAAAGAGAAAAATGCTGTTCAAGGGAAATCATGAAGGCAGAGTTGCTGTGCTGGGGTCTCTGGTTGCTTTTGTTTTGTTGTATTAGGTAAGGATTAAGTTTTCCCAAACCATGTCCAAGTTTGATATGTACAAGCATCAACACCAAGATGTTAATTCAAAGAATTTCCTATCCTACGGATGTGTCTGTCTGTTACAAGTGAGATATGAACACTTTCTGATTTTGTGAGACTTGTTTGAACAGATTAATTTAAAGAGGTTCTTGGGGGAGGAAGAAAATAGAGAAATTGAAACCCTTGATATACATCATGTATTTATATAGCTCCCATGTCTAAAAACTTGTCTTTTCACCTATGATTTATGCAACTTGGCTGAGGAGAGTATCCAATAAATGTTTGCAATGGTGTCTTAACTGGTGGGTTACACAAATTACCTCCTTGCTGAGTTAGGCTTGTTAGCTGTTTCTCATCTTAAAGAAGTATTTGCAAGTCTAAACAATTTCAATTTATTTGCCATTTTTATAATTACAGTTGGATTCAATAGCCGCTCCAGTTATTATGTATATACTGGTGGCGCTTCCTTATTTGTGTTGGATATAGTCTAGCAACTTTTTGCTTATATTTTCAATTTTGTACTAACCAGCAAAGTAGAGCTAGTTTTAATGCTAGTTTCAACTTTCTGCAATGAAATGTTTTCAGCTTACCAAAAAAGAAAAAATTACAAATTAAAAATTCTAATAACTTCCTTTGAAGACTTAAAATGAAAGCCTGGAAAAGAGAATGCTCTGGAGAGTTCTTCGAGCATCTTCCAGTACCTAAAGGGGCCTGCAAGAAAGCTGGAGAGGGACTTTTTACAAGGGCATGTAGTAATAGGACGTGGGGGAATTACTTTAAACTGAAAGAGGGTAGGTTATATAAGAGGAGGAAATTCTTCATTACGTGGGTGGTGAGGCACTGGCACAGGTTGCCCAGAGAAGTTGTGGATGCCCCATCCCTGAAAGCATTCAAGGCCAGGTTGGGTGAGGCTTTGAGCAACCTGGTTCAGTGATGGATGTCTCTGCTCATGTCAGGGTGGTTGGAATGAGATTATCTTTAGGGTCCCTTCCAACCCAAACCGTTCTATGATCCTATGATTCTATGAAATATGGATTTATATTAATGAAATACAGAGCTGTTCAGCCAGTTGGTGGAGAATCTGCTAAAAGGTAAATGTGCTTGTCATGTACTTTGCAAAATAAAAAGGCGGTTAAATATTAACATTATTTCTGAGCTTTTTTTCTGGTTTTAGAGATACTCTTGCACAATAGAGGCGATTTATAACCTTAAGACTTCAGTTTGTGCAAGTCAGGAATGGCTGTTCAATACATCTCAAATATAGGTGTGACTAATTTATTTTTTAATTTGATGAAGAGTTGCTTAATTCTGGAGTGGATAACTTCAATGTCAGGGATTAAGGAAGGCCATAAGGAGGATAAGAAATATCTGGCTGAGGAGGATATTTGGAAAGTTGATGGCAATTGAGATCTTCCATATCGGAAATAGGTGTTGGTTTCCTAAATGAGAATGAGAGTGCATCACTGTCTCTGTCTTTCCTTTGGAAAAAACTGTGCATTACAGGCCACAAACGGAGGAAGTACCTTTCCTCTATGAAGGGAGATTGTCATAATAATAAATGGCATTATTTTGAAATAATCAAAGCAAATCTGTGCAAGCAGACTTTTGAGGAATCTTGCACATATTGTGGATACCAAGCAATTTGAGTGTTTCCTCACTTTCCACTATGATTGAAATCCGGAAGCGATTGTCAACCAAATACGTCAGCACAACACCTGGTGTTCGATTTGCTAGTGTCGAACTATTGGGGTAAATTTAGGTCACTGTTTTTGGTAGCCTGTGCCAGTAGGTTGCAAAAAAATGCCTTCGTCAAACCTGATCCAGCCTCTCCTACCTGTGACCCTGGTACCTGAGAGCTGGAGAAGCTCCTTTGGCAGCTTCATGCTTGTGGGAGGTCTGGAATGCTGATGACCATTTCGGTGGGGCAGTGTAGCTTCTACCTCTTTGGGTGACCTCCCAGGAAGCCTGACAGAAGTCCCAGCAAGCCCACATTGCCTCAGCCTCCTCTGTTCCATTGTGTCAGCATTCTGTCTGTGTCAGGCCACGCTGCTGTCTCCTCCCAGGCGCTGTGTGATGATGAAATACGTGTGGCATGTCCAAGTCGTGGGGGAGAACGTGAGGGAGGTGTCACTCTGTTCCTCATAAGCATTTATTAGGAGTTTCCACTGCTGGCCACAGTTGGATCCAGGACTCTTGGCTGGATGGGTTTTTAGTCTGGTGTGGTGGTTCTTGTGCTTCGAATGTGCAGGAAGCCAAAGAGCTCACTCGAGACTCTGCTGCAGCCAGGCATTTACAGCCTCAGCATTTGCCTTCGTAGATCAAACCCACAAAGTCCTGAAAAAGCACCAGGACGCTTGCTGGCTAATCTAATAATATCTTTCAGAAAACTGTGTCCAACATGCCAAATGCTATAAATATGCTGTAAATACGAGGTTCCATCTCCTCTGTCCTTTTCTTTTGGTTTTTCAAATGTCACTGTTGCTCATGAAGAGAATGAAAATGAATGAAAACACAGTGAAACAGATTGCAGTTCTAGGGGAACACATTCATCTGGGACCAGCGGGCTTGAATTTTCAAAATAGAAATACAGACAAATGATCTCTAATGAAAACTTATGTAAAAATAATACCATCACTTTAGAATTTTCTGTTTTCTGTGAGGGGTTGGTTTTTTTTTTTTAATTTTTTTTTAATGTTGAAATGCCCAATTCTCAGGTTTGGTTCAGTGTTTTAAATACAGTTGACAGTTTATGCCTGGCCCACTTCATAGAAAATTCATGCATCAATAATGTGGGATTTTCATGCACTTGGAAGAATGCATTCTGTGCGCTTCCAACAGAAAGCAGCCTCTTTAGTATGTACAATATGTTCATTAAATACCTTTCCCTGTTTATACAAGTGCTCATGTCTCCATTATTCATTGAAGCAGAAACTAATACAAAATGTGGTACATCTGCTGTAGCACGTAAAAGTAACTAAAGAAAAGAAAAAGACTTTTACTTAGGAGGAGGTAATTCTGCTCACTTAAGAGGGATTCTGCTGTGTGTTTTTTTTCCATAGTTGGAATGTCATCTAATTTCTGATGGATATCAGGTGACATTAGAGTCCTACATTTGTTTTAAAAACAGGGGGAGGGGTATTTTCTCTAATTCAAAGCTGCAGATTTTTGTGTTAATGCATTGGTGATGCTTTCAGTGGGAGGGATGGCTGGAACTGCGGGGGCTCATTGGGGCTCAGTGCTGTACCCTTAGTGAGGCACTTGGCAATGTTTCCTGTAGAACCAGTCCAATGCAGATAGTGTTTATTTTATACTTGTGAAAAAGAACAGTTTTGAGAATTAAAACTGACCAAGGCATTTGCCTAGATTCAAATGTTTGCTCCATATTGTGCAACGATGGCCGTTCCTGTCACAAGACATCTGCTTGCTGGGCTCTCAGCTGCTCTCCATCTCTCCTGTTTCCTTCAAAACCACTAAGAAACTGATTTCTTTTATTAGTGTTGAATGAAAAAATAATACCAAACCTCCAGTTTTCATGAAATTGAAATGTTTTCTGGCCCTTCCTGTTATTACAATATTGGTAATCACTACTGAGAAAACTTTCCCTAATTCAGTGTCCACCCAGATATGCTTTTTATTAGAGTAGTGACAGCTGGTTTCGTACTCTCTGAAACACTGGAATATAATTTTGCAGATACTCTTTACAGGTTTGCGAATGAGGACTTTGATCTTTCTGCACAGTTAGAAAGACGGCTGCATTTTAGAGGAATACTTTTCCATCCTGGTTTTACGAGGTAACATCTTGGTCTCTGTGTGCTGGAAAGACCTGAGAAGATCTGAGTGATTTGGAAATCGCTGCTGACTCCTTGGTGCTGGGGAAAGTGTTGCAGTTCCTGGGGGGTTCATTTGTGAGGGCACTGGATACCGAAGGATGCAGGGATCGTGTACTCAGCTAGGTGTGTGTCCAACCTCTCACCCAAGGAGCCCTGTGCTTGATAAAGATTATTTCCTGCAGGTATAGGGCAGTGCAAGAGCCCTCTTGCTCGAGCAGACAGTTTTTTGCGTTAACCCATGCTGCAGCAATTGCTGTAGGCATTTAGATAAACCCGTAAAGCCTTGCAGTATTTTTGAGCTGTGATTCATTCTTTTCTTTTTGGGGAATATAATTAGGTAAATTGAGAAACTCGTTGTGTAAATGCAGCTTTAAAATAACACTCTGCTTTGCCATTCCATTATGTATATCTGCTGTCAACAGTTTATTTTTTTTTAATGGGAGTTTCTGAAAAGTTTGGAAGTTTTCTAAATCCTGATACTTTAATGGAGACTGTAGATGAAATATGATCCTCATCTATTCATAACCAGTCAAAAATAAACAATTTTTTCAAGCCATTAGAGCATACAGAGGAAAAGTTCGTGAACCAATCATTTGGGGCTTTTGGCAGACCATACGGAACTTTTCTAACAGCTATTTATAAGGTCCTAATGTGTTTATTTTCACAATAAATCTGACTTATTGCTGAATGTGTTGGTTTCATAGTAAAATAAACACTGAAGATTACAAACATATCCTTTCGTGAAGTCTTCTGAAAGTCAAAGGCTTAATTTAATAAATGTGATATTTTCTATGTTGGCTGGGAAATGAGTGCTGACTCTGAGAAAAAAAAAGGAGGGAAAAAAAGAACAGCCCAAACCCTTGCTTTAAATTACAAAATCAATTGTCATCAAGTTTACATTATAGCTGAGCCATTTGACATGTAAAAAGTATTAATAATTGATAGGTTGATAGATATAAGAAAAAAGAAGGGATGAAAGAGGGAAGAGTTGTGCCACGGTGCTGTTATTGAAGGGCTATATGGAAAAATGCTGTCTATTTCTAAATACACAAACCTAATTTGTGTATTTAGATTGTTTACATTTGCTTAACCTAACTCTGTAAATTAGTAACAAAGTTACATGTAGTTAGGCTCCTTTATAGTGCTCTGAAAGTATTTGCGTTGTGGCTTTTACTGGTTTAATTAGAAGAATTTAAGTCATTGTTTAAAATCAAAGTATTTGTGCAATTTCTCCAATATTTTGCCCCTTGCCAGTGCCCAAGGTGAGCATCCTGCTCTACTAAAGTTGGTGGCTCTGTTACCCGTGTTGTGGAGTCATATTTCAGCTCACATATACAGTAAAATTATAAAATCTTCAGAAAAGAATAATCAGTCATAAAAGAAACTTTCTTCTTTCGTAATGTGTCTTCAGAAACCCTGCTGATGTGTATGTGAATGTCCTCATTAGGCATGTAATTCCTAATTCTTTTAGTGAATCGTACTAAACTCTTGACCTCAGTGATATATTCCAGTAATGAGACTGTAGGTTAATTGCATATTGTGTTAGAGTACTTCCTTCTGTCAGCTTTAAATGTATTGCTTTTGTACTTCGTTAGATATTCCCATGTTCTTGTAAGATTAAAATGTATCACTACCAAATGATCAAGTAGACTTTCGTGTTGGTTTCGTGATTTGTTTGTTGCTAAATTAACTTTATCTTTTCTTCCTCGTGGTAAAGTCCCTTAGGACTTCAACCAAATGCTTTAGGTTCCACATAATGCAAAGCTGCTTTATGTAAGTTTTATTGTGCTCCTCGTATGTCCAGTTGGAAGGGTGGGAACTGAACTTGGCTCTGATTTGGTGAAATGCTGAGCATCCAGTGTCAGACCGCCTTATATAACATAGCATTGTTTCAATATATCATTTATTTTCAAAAGGGCTTGAATCGTGGCCATAGAGTGTGCTTTATGTGCAGGCTTTGTTCTCAGATAGAAGCCTGCAGGATCTCAAACAATTAAAAAGAAGTTGTCATTCCAGTTGCTGAAACGCTAGTGCTTTGGGGATAGTTTGGGAACAGCTCCAAGGGACATGCCTGGGAGGGTGGACCTGGATAGCAGATTGTTTTTAAGAAAACATCCTTCTTCTGAGTGATTTTATGTAAAAGAAGAAAGAGACCATTGAAATCCATTAAAAATGCTGTGTATTTTTTGAAATGTTTTTTAAAGCTTAGAAAAAAATGGACCAGCTGGACTAAGGATTTTAATACACTGTACAGTAGTTATCTGTTTTCTGGGTGACACTGCGGACATTTATAAATGCCGGAAATGTTGGCCCATGCCAGGTTTTGGGTTGTTGAGTTTTTGTTTTGGTGGGGTTTTTTCAGCAATGGGACAGCCTTTTTTTACTGCTTCGAAAGCTGCAGATTTCTGATATTTTCATCAGTAATTACGGTCTTGTAGAGAGCTTTTATGAATATTTTGTCTTCCTAAAGAATTATTTAAGCTGCGTTTGATTAGTTCAAAAGAAAAAAAAGGTTATAACAATAAACATGGTCATCACATTCCCCATTTCTCTGAGAGTAATGAAGACTTTACTGGCAAGAGTTCACACTGTGGTAGCTTATAAATCTTGTGCAGATCCTTAACACCAGTATCACATATACATTAGTTAAGCCAGAATGAAAAGATTAGTTGGGAAGGAGGTTTTTGGTATAATCAGTATCATAAAGAGTCTGCACCCAGAGAAATGCTCCCAGTTTATAGAATTAGCTTAAAATAAACTCCAGAACAATCTGGGACACTTTCAATTATGTAAATAATGTTTTATTGAACTTTTTTTTCAACTTCTACGTTGTATTTCTTTTGTGTTTGAAATAGTTGTTAGACAAGAATTTCTTTTGCTTCATTCTGCACTCTCAGAGGTCAGTGACAAAACTTGGATGAATTTTATTCTGATCTCTTTAAGGGCAGGGAACATAACATCTGTGGCTGATCCTGCAAATGATTGTATATGGGTGAGCTTATGACCTGTCATTCTATATATATATCCAGAATAGGAAAAAATGTGTTTGCACAGCACAAAAGAGCTCCAGCCTTGACTGGGACCTTCTGGAGTTTTCTGTAAGATAAATATAAAATATTTTGTTTTGTTGTTGTTGTTCCTGGAAACAGTCATTCAGCCAAAAATATACAAAAGTACCAGTTCCAGTTCAAATCTTATTGATGCAACTCTGCATATCAGCTTCTGTATTTTGTTTAACACATAAATGGTCAGATTTATCAGCTTAGTGGAATGTAGCAGTACTTGGTCATGGCTGGTGGTTATAGAGCCCTGTGGATCTAGAGAATTAACACATGCAAGACTGTACTACGCCAGGCTGTTAGTGAATCAAAAATAACGACTCCAAATGTCGACCAAATTTCTAGATGTATTGTAGTGTTATAACTTCTGAAAAACTCCCAATATTGAAGATAAAATCAAATGACAAAAGTGGTAAATTAATCACAGATAGAAATGTTTAAAGTCTAATATCTTGCCATGAAACAGTTCAAATCCTCTACTGAAATGTGTGGACAATTCAGTACACAGTCTCTCATAATCTACCGGTATATGAAAATGGCTTTTTTGAATTACCTGATTCTTTTCTGTTCTCTGTACTTGTGGGTACTGTGTCAGGAAATAATTCTAATTTATGCCACCTCTATAATGTGGCTTTGGATCAGTCACCCATGCATATAGTCAAAGTTAGAGTGACTATATTTAGCTCAACTCTACATGAGAGGAGCCTTCATTCAAAACAAAACGAAGAAACCCTACCTGTCAACTGTCAACATTTCCAGCAATCGCATTTTTTAATGGCAGCATTCACTTAAAAGCAATAAAATCTAGCAGCATTCACAAAAAAGCAACACTTAAAAGCGATAAAATTAATAATTAAATACACAATAAATTTTCTGTTTCATACATAAAAAACAAGTGTGTTGTCATCATCAGTTATGGAGAAATATATACATGATTGCAACTAAAGCTGCTAAATTTGTCTTATGATGATGGGGTTTGCTGGACTTCTAACTTGTAGATGTTGACTTTATCTGCAAAATATTTTGAAACCTACATAAAGAAATTCCATTATCACTTTCATTGTTGACTATTCATGTTTTGATAATTTATATTTCAATTTCTTGAAAACCATATAGTATATTGTAACTTATCAGGAGACTCTCATTATAATGTTAGAATATGGAGTTTGTATTGAGGCTATTGTTATTAACACACATTTATAAATATACTTTTTTAATTTTCAGAATATGTGGGGAATGGGTTTTTTGAGTCTTCCAGTTAGGGAAGGAGATAAGCTTCTCATTTTGTGGTCCTGTTTGTGCAATAATAGATGTCTGCATGTGCTTTTTTTTGAGCTGAAAATCTTCAAAGTAAGCGAAAGAGTCTTAACTGCTCTCTGCTCTTTTGGTTATTGTATGAGTTTAATTTCTCTTGAGTTTAGGATGATTGAAATAATGTGTAATGTTTATCTTATTTCATACACTATTTGGCAGGAATGTGTTGGTGTAGTTACTTTCACAAAGTCAAAATGAGCCTCTTACCTTCTCTCCCTCATGCTCGAACGTGCTCAAAACAGGGACAAATGAGTGACGAAATCCAGGCCTATGTGACTGCCTTAATATAAATCTATCTTAATCAAAAGACTGCTGAAAAAAATTCACAGCAACATTGTTTTCTTTCTAGGACAGTTGTCTTGTTAATGAGTCTATGTCCAAACAACAGCAACATTTCTTTTCTTTATGTTTTTAATTACGTTGCTTAGGTAAGAGCATAATTACTTCAGCATTGTATTTGATTTTCATGCAATTCTTTGTAACTGACATTTTAAAAAGAAATTCTCTTTATTTCCTTGATGGGAAAAATACTATATATTGATGGATGAGCATGTAATCTGTGTGAAAAATGTTTTGTTAAATCATTAACACTAGGTTGTTTGTCTGTTGAATCAACGACCTTTTGATGGCAACAGAGATTTCACTGTAATAGTTTTTAATATTCTTCTTTTCCCATTAGGACAAGGAGCACCAGTTTTAAAGCAGCCTCTCTTTCACTTTGATATGAATAGATAAATTGTCAAAGCTGCCAACAAGAATGCTTCCTACTACAGGGTATGTTGTAAGCAACACTGCATACAGTGTTCTTGCTGGTAAACACAAACTGTGCACAGTTAGTGGTGCAGCTTCATTCTCATCCTTCAGTCGAATTTAATGAGCTGAACACTGATGAGATTTTTGAGAATTGGGTTAGTGTGTGCTGAGTGGGAGACAGATAGGGGATGACATTTTTTCTGAGTTGCCCTTTCCCACCACTTATCAGCAGAGGGGAAGGGATAAGAGTGGAATATGTGCACAGTGTATATTGTTCCAGAGGAAAATGTGGTTCTTCAGAATTAACTCTTTAAAAAATGCTCTAAATGGGAAAGGAAATGTGAAATCATATTTAGCCTCATGTTCCATGTCTTTTTGAAATTATAAAGAACGATTGGTTTTCAAAGTATTGCCTGCAGTGTTTCTTACGGGTATTGCACTGTGCCATTACTTAGAATTGGAGTTGCAATCCCAAGCATGTACCTTAGCTCTGCGTTGGAAGTGAGCAAGTGTCACATTAATTATGCTCTCTGCTCTGCTTTCCCACTACTGTCTTGTTTGGGTTTTGCTTGCTGGATTGAAGAGAAAGTTGATTCTTGTCTTGGCCTATTTCAAAGTCATCTGAAAACAGCTAAAAACAAACTAAACCCCAGCCAAATGGGTAGTAAATAATACATACAGCCCTTAAAGAGAAAATTTAGCAGCTTGCTAGCTGAGGAAGTTGCTAAGGCTCCCATCAGCAACCAGATAGAGTAGACTTAGCGCTTCTCAGCACTGTCATGTGTAGAACAGATACTTAGCTTTCAAAATGTAATTCTCAGCTATTCTTTGGAGGCCTAAGCTCTTTATACAGCGAACAGGGCGAATTAGGTCTGTAAGAAGTGAATCCAAACCAGCCATCATGGCTGAGGGACTGAGCAGGCATTGAGCCTTTCAGAAGTGCTGAAGCCTCAAACATTTTTTTCCTATGACTGGGATTTGCAACCTAATACTTCTACTGAAGCCATTCCTCTTTATAGGCATAACTGAGTCCATATTTTATTTGAAACATGGCCATAAAAAGAAAGTAATTGTGCTTTCTGTACCAGCCTGCCAGCTGGAGTATTTGCTTCGGAAGAGGACTCAGGTCCAGCCTCTTCAGCCTGAGCACATCACACATTCACTGCCTCTGTGGGAAAGGCCTTAACCAGGATGTAGATCTTGTTGAAGTGGAGCTGTGCCAATATGTATTCAAGTGTTCAAGATTTATGGGGCCAGAAAGAAAAAAACAGAAGCTGCCTAGTGCCAAGGGTATTTCCTCAACAAGGGCAAAATGGGTTTTGCTATGAACAATAATTTGATAAAATACAAAAATACTGTTTTAGGGAGCAGAGACCCCTGCTAGTTTCTTTCACCCCTGTGTATTTCCACTGTAGTTATCCATCCCTTCTGGGTGAGGATGGTACCAAAACAGTGTCCTTCATTTCCCCAGCTCTAATCGGTTCCTGTAGGAATGATGGATGGCAATATTTTGCTGTTCTCTTGGATGCTGGGCTGTGCTTTGCTTTCGTGGCTTTGCTGATGGCCCCCTTAGCCTGCCTGGCCCCGCAGAGAGCCATGGTGTCAGCAGGTCTTGCCTGCGAATCCCAAAAGGGCCTTGGTGTGTCACCAAGCTTTGAGGTGTTGGGCGTGCCCAGCGCCCTTTCTGCAATTTGGGAAATGGAAAAGTGAAGGCCAAAGTGGTACAGCCACTGGGACTCATGGGAGGTGAAGTGGGGGCTGGGAACTGCACTCTGGAACTTAGTACCAATGCTCCACTTAAGTTTTACTTTAGTTGGGCTAAGTGCTTTTTTGGAGCCAGGCCAGCACTTTTCCTGCCGTGCTCAGGGTGACCAGTGTATATTGGTGTGCCCTGCTAGGCATTAAGTTGTTTCTGAGTTTGATATGCTGTGAGTACTTGAAAGTGTTGAAAATGATTTCTGCCATTCAGGTTGATTGATTTGAAGAAGAGATTATCCAGTCCTGCTTTTTGTTTCAGAAACGTTTGTGTGCCAGCTTGTGAATGCTTTACATGATTTGACTAGCTGTGCCCCAGCATTCTTTACTGATACTGCTTGTATAAATATGACAAGTATTTGATGTCTGAATATTGACTAAATGAAAATAACCTAGAAAAGGAAGAATCTCCAAATAACATGTGCTTTATTTATGGAACTCTATGCCAACTATTGCTGATCTGTTGAGGTGAGTTATTGTAACAGTTCTCAGGAAAAGCATGATTTCAAAATTTCAAAATAGAAATTAAATTCAAAATAGAAAAGTCAGAGTGGCCTGCTCCTCAGCAAGCCAGTTTCACATCAGTCTATCTGTTAGGGAGATTTGCAGTCATCTTTTATTAAAAAGGTTGGATTCTGATAGTGTACAAATAGTTATAGGGAGCTTTGTTTCACAATTACCTAGAATTGAAATCAGCATCATAGAGTTGTTGTTCAGCTGAGAAGGTTTGAGATCGCTTGAAAGAAATGACAACTTAGAAAGGAAATGTCACTTTGAAACAGCATTGTTTCCCCATTAATAAATGTCTCCTAAAGGGAGAAATATTGTAGTGGTTTAGAATAAGAAGGAGACATGGCAGGGTCCAGGGTCAGGTTTAATTTTCTTGACAAGCGAAATAGCCATGAGGAGAGATGCTTTTGCAGGAGAGCAGTTCAGAGGCGTACACACCACAACACACACTGCATACTGAGTGGTAAATATTGTTTCAAGTAGAAGAACATAGTTTTGTAATTAAATCAGCAGAGGGTAATAAAAGCTACAGTGCTTTCTGATTTTTCTGTTGATGGATGTTGTTCTGTTGGCCATCCCGTCTGAGACTCTGAAAGAATAACAAAAGTGTAGCCCTACTGAAATTCAGTATTATAAAGCTTAGTTTTTAAAGGACTAGTGAAACCTCATCTGCGCAAGTTTCTTTCATGAAGAGATGCAGGAAACATTTGGAATACAAGATTTAATTTGACTTTATCAGTACTTACTGTTTTCATATTATTCATTATTATTATATCAAATTACTAAAATTGTGTGTAGTATGTAATTTAAATACGTGGAAGAGTTCTCTATGTCATTGCATTTTGCAATGGTCATTATCTTTGTGCTCCTTATGTCTCATGTAATCAAGATATTTTTGCCTTTATATACATGATTTAATATATTATTAATTTAATAATTATATTAATTTTTATAGCACATTAATTATCTTAGTGTCTAAAAATTTCATAAGAAGAGCTATACGAAAATTAAGATATTACATTTTCAGTAAGAATGAAGTTTGCAAGTTATGGTGATAAATCATAATTCAATAATTCATTTTACAAAAATATTAAGTGGTTTTTATTTTTGTCTAAAAACATTTAGATCACAGTCTAGTGCTGTGATGTGTTTTATGAGTAGGTACTGGATCCATCACCATTTAAAAGGGTAAAACATTGTGTGTTTCTTTTCAGGTGTGAAAGATTAAAATGTTTCAAAGACGGAGGAACGAATATAAGACATGTATTTTTGTTAAATATAATTCCAGGGAAATTGTTTAGTGGAAATACATCTTCAAAATTATTGCAGTTGTTGGATGAACAGAAAACAGTCAGAACATGACAAAAGCCAGGAATTTCTCCTTGAAATTGAGAGGATAGGAATGTAAGCAAAGGGAATGAAATGCAGGGACGATGAGTAGTGGTTAAACATGAGAGAACTGATTAGAAACAGAGTGAAAGAAAGTTGAGTTAGACAACTGCAGGCTGGAATGAAGGGTTGTAATTTGCAGATCACTTTTGTTGTCAATTTAGAATTAAAAGCATCTTTCCTGTTGTTAGTGCAAAGCACTTGTACAATTAAATAAAATACCAATTCCACAGGGTCAGCTATAGCTGCTTTCCTGACCCAGAGCAGTCTAACAGTCTGCTGGTTTCGATACATTTATTTGATGTAACAGTTGTTATTCCAAGGGGTTATTTTTATATACCTCTTAAAATACAGGTGTGTAAGAACACTTCTTAGGAGTTTTGCTTGAATTCTTGTTGTTAAGTCATGGTTTCCCTGCAGTATAAATTTTTACTTTACAGAACAGATGATTAGACACCAAAATTGTTCTTCCCTTAGCACAATCATTAGGAGTTTTATCAGGGCATTGTATATTAGGAAAAATATAAATTATGCTCTATATAAAAAGTAAATATTAATAGTTGTAAATGATAGGAATATAAATAAACTCTCTTGTAAAGTTATAGAGCTGTTTAAATAATTAATTTTTTTTTCTGGTTTTTTTTTTTTTTGTGAATTTATGTAACATAGTTTAGCTGTATTTCAGGACATCACTTAATTGAATTTATTAATATCTAGGCTTCTTTTTCCCATTAGGACCACAAATAGTTCTCTTAGTCTGACGTGCAGTCAGCCAAGGTCAGCCCACCACAATGATATATTCATCTGATGTTTTATATAGTGATGTCATTAGGATAACACATGATTTGTGTCAGATGCTGTCATCCTTTAAGAAGATGTAGCAAGCGCAGATTTATAAATACACGTGTTAAATCAGCCACCACGAAGTCCCTTTGCTGCCACCAGATTCTTCCTCAATAACGCAGCTCTTCCAGAGCTCCAGCAGCACTGGGAGGTGTTAGCAGGACAGCTTTTCTGTGCCCTGCATGCCTGAAGGAGGGCTTGATGAGCAACCTGAATTATTTGTGGGAGAGAATAGCTGGATCCCAGGCCGGACCTGGGAAAACTGTGGAAACAAAGCACTGTTTCTGAGGGCCTGGGGGAGAGGCAGTGTGCTGAAAGTAGAAGAGACGCCATGGAATAAAGTATGAGTAAATAAGCTGGGAAAAGAAGTTCTATTACTCCATGTGGTGAGAAGGATTGATAAGGAAGGGGTGCCTAACTGAACAAAACACATTAACAGTTTTCAGCAATAATGGTCTCCAACAATAACATACTCCTTCTTTCCCTGCATCCTTTTTTTGTGTTTTCTTTCCTGTTTCCTCCATTTTTTGGTATTCTTTCAGGGTGTGAAGACCTGTGGGTGTTCCTGCAGCCCCAGCTACTATTGTGTTATTATGTATGTATTGATTTTTGTTAGCTTTTTCCATAATCTTTGCATGTCCTAAGGCTGAATAACTGTCACTTTTATAAAAGCAAAAGAAAATTTATTTTAAAAAGCTATAATTTTGCCTGAAACACTAGTGATGAAACGAGGCCTGAAAATCATTGAACAATAACATTTCAAGTGGGACCAACAGAGACAGGTAGTCAAGTATGTGCCAGCTTCTTATTATTTATAATAGAACATATTTTGGCTTCAAATTAATATTGGCAGTTCTGAGATAGAAGAAAGAAGGTTTTTTTAGTTTCTTACAAATAATTTTTACTTTAAAATCTCAGCATACACATTGTATAGAATATAAAGTATATGGCAATGAGTTGAAATTATGGGTAGATAATTGAATGGGTAGAAATTATATATTCACATAGAACCTCTGGTCTTACTTTTCAGCCTTGTAGTTTGCTTTATCACTCATCTGTATTTTGCATGAAATTTTAGAAAAAAGTATTTTAAAATTTATGACATTTACCTGCAGGAAAGTGCAAATGTATAAACTGTGCACTGAAAATACTCAAGGAAGCTCTGCAGAGGTGCTGAAGAGGGCTCACAATTAACCCTCATTTCTGCAGAAGACAATTCTGCATTGCATCTCATTAGCACACGTTTGTTTTTTGGAACACTAAAATTTGTCTAAGTTATTTCCAAAGACCCAGTTTATATAAAACAGGGCCTTCTGGAGAAGGATTTTCAGACCAGTCTTCCGGCAAGATTTAATTCCTCTGAGCTAAACTGCTTATAGGCAATTCTTCCCTGTTATCCTTAAACTACTTACTGGCAGTTTAAGTTGACAGGATTTCTATGCAATTAATGTTGCCTCTAACACTGGCTGAATTAAACATCCAAAGGTCTCTATTTTTATATTTGTTTCCACCCTCCTTTTCTGGAAAGGGTTTCCTGCTCTGTAGGAGGCTGGAAGTTATCTGGGCATTGCCATATTCCCAGATAAATAGGAAGAACAGTTTTGAGTATGATCGTTCCTGGAGATGGGTGAAGATCATTGCAGTGTTGCCTTGTCTATCTCTCATCATGAGCCGAATAATTATTTCAGGTCCCTGGATTCAGTATAATAATCGGTGACTATGTTCTTTGTGATATTGTTAATTAAGATTCTTACTCTTTTAATGAAACTCTGCAGAAATAGTAAGCAGGAAGAAAGATGGAGTTGCTCCTTGACATTTTTTGATTGGTTCACCTTGGGTTTAAAAGTGTTCTACTTCTCTATTATGAAAACAGAACAATGAAATAAAAGTTGTAGGAAAGATGATTCATATTTTCTTGATCTACACTGAGTAATAAACTATCTTAGTTTTGGTTCAAGCGTACTCTTAGATTAATCTGTGTGCCATCTGCAGGTACTTATGTTTCCTTTACACCTCAGGGTAGAATTCTTTCCTCTTTTCTTTTGGCAATTTAAGTCATAAAAGCACAAAATTAAATTCAATAAAGAATCACTTGTGGTTTTCCAAATCAATCTTGATACAGTAACAGAAAAAGAATCAAATATTTCCTTTAAAAAAACCCCACCCAAAACTCCATGATACAATGGATGTATATTTTAAGGTTCTCATATCACATAACACATTTTCATTATGCTGATACCTCTGATAATTTGGTATAAAAATGCATATCTCCATATTTTATTACAAACAATTCAGGTGTGCTTTTGAAAATCCTGGTTAAATTTCTAACATTTCATGTTGTTGTACTATGATTCCAGAGTTTGAAATTTGACCCAGGATGTTGAATACACATTGCTGGAAGCCTGTAACAGGCAAGTCAGCACAGTCTTAGAAGGTGGAATAACAACTCTTACAACTGGAGTTTAAACTTTTCTCTGTAGAAAGTATGTTTTACCCACTTTCTAAGTGTCCGTTTTGTGTTTTATGTGGTCTGTGTGTTTTATTTAAAAAATTTTTTTTTAAAA
This sequence comes from Acanthiza pusilla, assembly GCA_036630365.1. NCBI lineage: Eukaryota > Metazoa > Chordata > Aves > Passeriformes > Acanthizidae > Acanthiza > Acanthiza pusilla. Next base: position 14,640,562 of record JAXCHO010000234.1, read on the forward strand.
AAAGTTGAGGATACTTTTCCCTCTACTTTTTCACTTTTTTTACAGTTTTCTCACAGGCTGGCATTAAGCTCTGAACTGATTTTTTTTCTCCTTTTTTTTTTTTTTTTCTTCGCTCAATGATTAGTCTTTTTTCGAGAGGAGTGGAGCCCATGTCAGGAAACCTAACCCAATGCGAACTGCCTTCTAGGCATGAATACAGGGAGAAGTCCCAGTAGGTGTAGAACTTAAGCAAGCCTCTGGCTCTTTGCAGCTACCAAAGGTTTCTGTGTTCCTCATGTCTCTCCACAGTTACGGACCGACACAAGCTCTGCCATTGTAATCAGCATAATGCCAGACCTGCCACTGCACACTGAGGCATTTTCTGCTGGCCCTGCAGAGCTGTGGGCACTGAAACCCACTTTATCTGCTCCCAGCATTTATTTCTTCTGACCTTTCAGTCTTGTTTTAGCCCCATGCAGCTGATCCAAGGGACCCCTCGGTGGGCTCTGTCTTGAGTCCCAGGTCACAAGTGCCTAGCATTGCCTTTGTGCCTGCATAGGCAGGACCTGATGCGATAACATGAGCTTACCGTATGTGTCTGGGTTTGTGGCATGGAAAAGAAAAAGCCATACAGGAGCAGATGCATGTGCTTGGAATGCTGAATTTTTATTTCTTAAAAACATGCTAAAGTGGAAGAACCTGGAAAGCATAGATGATTTTTCTTTATTTGAAAATGCGTTTAATTTTGAGCTATCAATAACAAAATGCTGAAGTTGAGGCAAGTACCAAATATCTTTGCACTTATATTCTGACTGATCAATGCTATATTTAGACTGAAACTGCATAAGTTAATCTTTTAAAATGTTATTTTCTATCATATACGTGTATAAAAATGTATTCAAGAAATTTGTACTGCAAGTCTATCCTGTTTTACCAAGCTTTTTACTCACTTTTTCTTACTTGGCATTCTGCTGCTTTAGTTCAAATACCCTGTGCCTTACATTCTTGCTCCATGACTATTACCATGAAAATGAAATAACTTACAACATTCTGTGGGATTCTTTGAGCAAGCAAACTACCATAAAGCCTGTCTCTGTTTTGTTTCAGCTGCCATTATTGGTACTTTGTTTTACCCTTTTAGGCATGTTCCTAAATAAAGAATAACTGCCAAATTATGATGGCACATTTGATGTGAATGAGTCATCAGCCTTAAATTACAAACCAAAAATGTGATGACCTTTCTGTTGGTCTGCATGTCATTGTTGCCATCAAGTGATGAGTCTGAAAGTTCCGATCATTCATTAGCACCTAGAACGGACAGCAGTTATTTTTTCGTCTGGTCCTGAGGGCCTATTGTTTTAGGGAAGCCAGCCAGTAATGGCATGGATTGAAGAAGGGAAATTAAAGGAAAATGCATCATCAACATGTTAAGCAAACAAAAGATGTATAGCCTCTGTGTCTGGAAAGGCAGACCATTATTGGACAATTATTGTCCATGTTTGTGTTTATTATCTGATGTTTCTAACTGAAAAGAGTTTTGTCTTTATCTCTTGAAGCTTAACTGAGATGTAACCACAACTTTTGTGATTCTGGAAAGTAGGTTAAATATCCACTCTCATCATTAAAAAATAAATAAAGAGAACAAATGAGCTCTGGAGTTCCGTGGGAGAACCTTAGTTAATTTAATTACTGATGATGGTATCAGGTAATCATTGTTAGCTAACCTGCGTGTTTCATGATCTGTGTTTGATCCACAATGCATTTACCAATAATGGAGATGAAAATAAATTTTGATAATATCCATGCCACCAAATTACAGCAAGTTACTGCCTCCTGTACAGATGGGTACATTTGAAATATCTTCAAAACACATTTTGCCAATATCGACTTAATTGTTGTTTCTTGTATCCAGGAGTGCCCACCCTGACAGTCACTGTCATGATGGCAGAATAGGTGCTCACTGTTATCTTTCATCATTGGCTATACCTCTTTCCTACTGCAGTGACCGTAATCTTTCTTTCAACGATCTGGAGTCTTCATTCATTTCTTGGGCAAAGGTGACATTTAGTTCAGCTGTAATATTTCACATGAGAAAGAAGGGGAAGATGTGACCTTATTTTTTTTTTTTTTTGGCTGTTGTTGTTTCATAGTAGTATGCAAAATGTGGAAAGTCAGTCATATTTCATTGGTATTTGGCATCTGTTCAACAACTGATTGCTCTTCTCAGAGCTTTTTTGGAAAGTTTGCAGCACCATAATGACAGCTTTCTAAACACAGATGTCCTCTTGGTGCAACCTATAATTTTTTATGAAAGATGTATCGATGTCAGGAATCCGAACAAAGTACTGGAATTAGTTGAATATTCTTGTTATGAATATGTGTTCAAAATACTTACAGTACATATATTCTAAGTTGGAGGAAGAATATGCAATGTCTGAAGGCAAAGATTTGGTACAAAATGTCAGAATATACTTTAAGATAAATTGATTCTTTTGTTAATGTATTGTCTGTATTTTAATGATCTTTTCCCCACTATGTTCTGTACTGTGTAAGTGCATGCTGTGAGCTTGAAGCATCGAGAATCTCAAGAATACATTTAGATAATTGGGGATTTGGGCATGGAAGATGTCTAATAGCTGAGACCTGGAGTAATTGTTAAATGCTCTTGTGAAGTTCCATTAGTACCCTGTTCCTCTTGTTTCATTTACTTCTCGGCTAAGCCATCAGGAAGTGAATTCTTCAAACACAGATTTCTCCTCCTCAAGTCAGCTATTTTTCTTAAGGTTTCTCTTAAGTGTTTTTAGTAAGTAAAAGTCAGTTGAAAGCTTAAGGTGTAAGATGATAAACTTCCAGCAGCTTGTGGTGCTTAGTAAAGGAATCCTTGATTGTTTTAACCTGTGGGTCTGTTATTTGCAAATACCTACAAATAAGAAGACAGTGCTTAATGGTTATTGTATGGAATTTGTGTAAGTTCACACTTGCAGGTGAAAAGGAAAGTTGCCTCTATAACAATTTGAGACTGTTTTTTAATGATAACACAGTCCATTCTACCTGTTTAGGTTCTTCTACCTATTTAGGTCGAGTTAATATCAGAGTACCACGCAGCAAGTTTATCTATCAACTCTAATGAAATTAGGGGAAATATATTTCAATAAATAATGTCCCATTTTGTTTTTGTGCAGCTCTGCAGCCTGGTGCATTTTTTATGACTATAGCTGACTTCATGTGGCTTCCATCTATCTGTACTTGTACATGGCACTTGGTTTTGATTTATTTTCAGGTCACGCCATGAGATCTATACTCCCACACCACTAATGACACGTCATTCAGATTCAGAATAGATACTTTAAAGCTAGAATGCTGCATCAGAAATGATGGAAAACCATAACTGTTAGTTAGAAAATGCTTTCTTTTTGGACTTCAACTGGGTCACGCTGTGGTCATTCAATATTATGATACTGGGGTTCTTTCCCTTCTCTCTTACTCCTGGTTGATGATAAAATCACTTGTCTGATACATGTGCATGTGTGTGGCCCAGCCTGGGCTGCTGCTTGGCTTGTCTTGGATCATGACCTTTTGCCAAACCTCAGCAGTAGCTCTTGGGGAAAAAATGTAAACATAGAACCAAATTTACTCTGGTTTCTTTATTTAGCTCAGTGAAAGTTAATTCTAATTGCTATAAGGGTTCAAGAAGACAAACTTCTTCCTAGACTGGAAAATGGGAGAAGCTAATTTAATATTTTAATTATAGTAATTTAGTAAGAAATACAAGTGGGATGGAAGAAAATGGGTTCTCCTAATGTAGAAGTAAGAATTTTAAGCGTTTAACAATCGTGATAATTTTATTTATTAATTTTATTCACATTAAAAGATGTGTTCAAGGATGATAAGGAAGAAAACACCAATTTTGTTAGGCCAGAATTATATGCAAACATTATGGAATAATGCTAATTACTAAGAAAGTGCCAGAATTGTGGGTAGTGTAATCATCTACAATTTTCTGAGAATATCCTTACTAAAATGACCTACCTAATTTAAGTGTAATTTCCAAAATAAGGAGACCAGATGTCTTGTTTGTGACAGTGTAAGTGATGGACAGTTTTTCTTGTAATGGTCTACCTTCTACTAACATTAAACTGACCTTTTTCTTCCTGTAGATGATAGTTTAGGATTATGCTGGTTTTTCCTATGTGGTTACAAGTTATGGGGAAACAGGGCAGAGTTTCCATAAACTAGAACATAGAAGATTTCAGTAAATGGAAGGCCTTTTGTCTACTTGGTTATTTTGACTGGCATTAAAACTCACCTGCCAACAGTTTGCCACTCACCCTGACTATTTGATATTTGTTCTGGGCTGTGACCCCTGTTGGCTACAGGAGCTCACTTTGCCTGATTGCAACTTGCAGAACATTTAGATGAGTTGTCAGTTAACACAGAATATGTGTAATTGATATAAAGATTAATTATTAAAACTGTCGGTCTTCCCTGCCTAAAATGTGGATATTTGCATATGAACTATGCCTCTTAAGTTGTTTACGAATGTGTCCCAGTGTAAAGCTTTAGACAGATCAGCATAGATTCAAAGGATGTATAATATTAGGTTGGGGTTTTTGCTTTGTTTGTTTGTCTTACAAGTTTTAAGAATACATCTGCTCCCAGGATGAAAACAGTATCCTTCTAGTATTTTTCATGCGGACTCACTTCTCCAAGTTAAAGAACTTCCTTCAGCCTGAGTAGTTACATATTTAACATACTGTACAAGCGAAAGGAGTAGACACGAATGTTTTCTACTGAATGTTTAAAAAAAAATGAGGCTTTTACTCACCCACAGAGCCAAAACCCTAAATCATCAAAGGAATAAACACTCATGTAGATTAACTTTTGCCAAACAAAAGACTTGTCCTTGCAAGTTGGCTCTGGAGAAGAGGGTGCAGAAGTTTTGTTTAAACAGTTTTATTCATGATAAGGTGTGGAAAATTCACAGTTAAAGAAATGGTCACAGCTTCCTGAGCAAATGAAGACAGAAGAAGGATAAATCTAGTAGCTGCTGCTGCTACCAGGGAATGAAGACAAAAATGTCTGGCCACAAATTTTAAAAAACCCTAAAGCTTCTTCCATTTCTTAGAGACTTCTTAGAGACTTCTAGTGTTTCATGTTGCAAGCTGAAAGCTAAACTTGACTGTTAAAGAGTTCAACTCAGATCTTAGTTAGGGACAAATCACTCATTGACGTCGTCACTATGATGAAATGGTTGTGGGACACAAGTTTCTGGAACTGAATTCAAGAGATCTGCAACAATGACTGGAAAAGTACAGAAATATTTATTTATGCTTTTGACTTTGAAAATAAAATATATCCTACGGTGAAATAAACATTTGGGCTGAAATCTTGCCCTATTCAGGGCAATCACAGGTAGTGGGCCCAAGCTTTCAGCTAGAGTGCATTTTATCTGCAGTAAAATAAAAAATGAAAAATCATAAATAAGATTATTCCTGTGGCTGTTGATCCATCCATGCTTTGGCAGCGTTGAGCCAAAGTGAACCAGAGTGTATGTGCTGTAATTCCTGAAAGTGGCCAGCCTGAGAAACAGCACCGAAATTAGTGAGCACCAGTTACTTCCTATGAATTGCAAATTGTCAGAAGATGAACACTGACTGCAAGAATTTACAGCATTTTTCTCCTAGGCCTGCTTATCTAATTGCACTGAAGGCACTTCCTTAGGGTTCCCATCACAAAAGTCTTTGAGACAGTTCAGCAGTAAATCTCTGTGGGGACTGAGCTGAGAGCAATGTCAGTGCCCCAAGCACTGTGTCAAAAGCAGACGAGATTACTAATGCCAGTGAAATATTCTTTATCTGTGAAACAGCCAAGCCTCTGGATTGTCAGCAAGTGCAAAATGAAGCGCCTACCTGCCAAATATGAGAAACTGCCTGTATTTCAGAGCAGAAACCTGACCTGTCTGCCTCATGTGCCAACTGCTTTGCCTACATTAGGTGGAAATGAGAAATTTATTAAGTGTAAAGTGCACAGCACAATGAATAAGCAAACTGAAAGGTTCTTGCTTTGCTGACTAATTATTTCATTCACTCCCTGTTGATTGAAACATTTTTCCTGGGGCAAGAATGGCTGGTAAGCTTGTTTTGAGAAGTATAAATAGGATAAGAACTAAAACAGATTTTTAAAAAACATCTAATCTTAACCATCTTACTTGGAAAAATATGTTTTTATAAACTGCAGATGATATACTGTTTTTGATGCTACTATCTAAAAGAAATTCTTAGTTTTAGCTAAGACAGATAATGCTAGAATTGCATTGCATTTCACAGTCCTCATGTATAACAGTGGTAAAGTAGGTAAAATGATAATTAACTGCTCCTCCTATTATGTTTCCCTAGAGATCTGAAGAATAATTTGATCAGCACAATTGAGCCAGGGGCCTTCTATGGACTTTCAGAACTGAAGCGCCTGTAAGTATTAATTCCATTTGAATTATTCTGAAAATTGTGTTTGTATCGACATTTCTATCCTTGGGCAACTCAAATATGCCACCAAGCAATAATCAAATAAGGGCACTGGCTGTAAAATAGAAAATCACACACTCTGCTTTTTACATTTACCATGCCTTTTTCTTCTTCTTTCCCTTCTTTCTTCCATTTCCTTTTCTTTTTTACCTTTTCCAATTTAAAGTCATCATTTTGCTCTCCATTAAGTTTCCTAACAAGTATACCTACAAAGGTAAAAAAAAGCCTAATTAATGACTGAGCAGATGATATATCACTACAGACATTAATCAGAAATAACACTAAACAGTTTAGATATGTATGAACAATGATTTATGCTATACTAATTTTTTTTTTGTTATGTAAGGTCTACTTTACTTTTATCATAGATCAGATCTATGAAATATGTTATTAGAAAGGAAACATTGTGTACTGCAGAATTTGTCTACCATTTTCCATACCATCCATCTTGAATCTGCTTGATATTTTTTATTTTCATCCTGGTTTTCTAAGGAAACAAGAACCTACACAGTATATTCCCTGTCCATCATTCTTTCATCCTGTCTTGGAAAATGTTCTCATAGTACTTTTGGAAGCACTGGCTTATTTTAGAGGATAAAAATGTCTAAGTTACTAAGATTTTACAGTTGGCGTTTTTCCTTTTCATTAACAAGGACTGCCGACCCTCCCTAGTTGTACTCAGCCTAAGGAAAAGTGAGATGAACCCTTTTTTAATTATAATTTTCCAAGTGACAGGTTCCAAACGTCCATACACTGGCTAACTGGGCCATCAGCACATGCCAGGCATTTTCCTAGCCATCGTGTGTGCTTTCTTATGCTTGATGAGAAAACCTGTGAGAAAACAGGGAATTATTTCAGTGGGATGGGAAGATTTAGATGAGAAGGAGAAGGAATGCAAATCCACAGGAAAAGAAATTTAGAAATCCTCTGCTTGTTTGCTCTTTGGCTGAATTCCTGAAGCACTGTGTGCTGGGAGCACAGCACAGTGTCCTATCTCTGATCACGCCTTTAGCTGTGTTTTTTTCACACCAGCCTCTCGGTTTTAGTGGGCTTGGATAGAAAGCCAGTCGCATGATAATGATGAAGCCACAGTTGCACGTTCGTTTTTAACACAAATGAAAGCATTGGGGTTGAAGCTTTCTTGCGGGCGCTGTGTGCAGGGGTAACAGTAGAATAGAAGGATAAAAATGAGCGCTAATTGTTGCTTTGGCCGCGCACTCTAATAACACAACCCTGACCTCTTGTGGGAAAACCAGGAAACCTGTGCAAGTCGTGGGCTGCTCATCCACACACTGCACAGGTGGAGCCTCTCGGTCAGCCAGGAGAGACAAGTCAAGGGACAGGAACTCATCAGGCGTTGGAAAACAGGGAAGAAAAGACTCTTCAACACAGCAGAACTGGCAACGTTGAGTTTTGTCGTGCTAAATCTCAAAAAAACTCTGTTGCTGATAAGAACAAGTAACACTGGGAGCAATCCAGAGATAGAGAATCTAATTGCTTGTGCCATGCTTGGTACAAATCTGTGTAGTTTTGTGTTAAACAAGAAAATACCTTCCCTCTTTCAGTGAGCAACTGTTGGGAAGGAGACAGTAGAGCAAAAGGAGTAAATAGTGTAAACTCCTGTTGAATACTGAATACAATAAGTACTTTAAGACTATACATTCGCATCTTTTTGTTTTCTGTGTAAAATATAAATGATGCTGAGAAAAGCAGAAGCTGATGTAACATGGGCAACTGCAAGAGAAATGGCTGTGGCAAGTCTGACAGACGAGCCACAGGCTGCCAAAATGTTTTCTGGGAATGATTTGGAGAACTGTTGTAATTTGTATTTGAATGACAAAGTGCATTTTTTCAAGGGTTTACTCGAAAAGGTATACACAAAATCAATGGAAATTGAAAAATTACGAAGCACTGAAATTATGGAATTTGGTTATTCAACACAGGAGAGTTCTTTTCTGTAACATCAACTTTACAAGTCAGCATTAGTAAGTTAGATGTCTTTCGCCTGAAAAGGAGCACCAGTGTTATACATTACAAACTGAATTATGTTTGATGTAACATGTATTAGTCTGGAGGAAAGTGTAGCAAGTTATCTTTTCTTTTTGCTAATGTTTTATTTAGAAAACATGATTTACAGTGCAGAGATTTCAGCCACTGCTATATGTCTTCTTATGAAAATAACACTTATTGAAGTAAATTTTGAGAAAATGGTGTTTATTCTTTCACTTTGGTAAAAATAAGATTTTAGTGTGTGCCACACTTAGAGAAATATGCACTTTAGTAGAAAATCTACTTTTTCTACCCAAATTATGCCCCAGCCTGTGATGCAATTCTTCCATACATGTTCAGACTTTGCCTAGGCCAAAGTAAAGCATTACCCAGCCAAGAATTCTGGGTAGGTTCTTTTTTACATCTTCTAACAGAAAGATACATGGATGTATGTGTGTATGTATATATATATATATATATATATTTGTCTTAAATTTGAATTTTTAGATTTCCTAAGTAGCTTTTATTAAAAGAACATAAAGAATAATGCTAATGTGAATTGCTGCACTATATTTTATCCTGACTATTATCTCAGCTGTTCCCTACTTAATATCCTTGACAAGCATTTAAGAAATATTTTCATTCTGATGTGATATTTCGTCATATACTTGCACAACAATATATTCTTTGTCTGATAGAAGACAACTTCTATTGAACTCTAAAAAGATTGCCTTCACATTCCAGTTAATTGGATGTGTTTCCATGAAAGCAGTAACTGGATTTTTCAAACTGCAACCTTTAGTCTTCCATTTGATTACTTTAGTGTTCTCATATATCAACAGAAAAATATGGAACCTGCATAATGTAGTACAGGAATCAGAAAAACTACCTCTAATTCTAAACCAAAAAAATATATTCAAATCAATTTTAACTTCTTTATTGTCTGTGTGATCACCTGAAAACCTTACATAATTGCAATTATTTTAGAAAAGTGTACTTGGTAAGGAGGAAAAGTTGGATCAAGGTTGAAACCAAATGCATAAAAATAAAGCTCTAATTCAGAATCTACCAAAGGACATTATTCATATTGCTACAACAATATAATTGTTTATACCTGTCTTTGTCTCCTTCCTGAGAGCATCTTGTACACTGTGTTGCATGTATGGCTTATACAGAAAACATTCCTTCACTTTCTGCAGGCAAAAGTAATGAAATGTAATGCCTTTTAGAGCCTGCCAAGTGCTTATCAAAACTGACCTCAGTAGCTCAAAAATTAATTGCCTTCTGGTTTCTGTGATTTCAGCAAGAAAGGATGCTGTTAATGAGATCAAACATTAGTAAACAGTAAAAATATGTCAATTTTGGCTGAATATTGCATACAACAAAATGCAGAGTATTCTTCCTAAGTAAAAAACCCCAGGTACTAATAACTTAGATCAAGACAATTCTGTGTATTTGCAAAATTTTTTTTGTTTTTATTTTCTACGTATATATAAAATCCCATTTAAATGCAGTTAGAAGTTGCAGTATGATTTGTGGAATATTGCTCAATAATGTTAATATAAAAGTTATTAAATCTATTTAATTCACTTATATTACATTATAGGAAAAGGTTTTATTTCTCATTTTTCTCTAACTCTGTAAGTATTAAAAGTAAAGATGGTGTGTGTGATTATGTAGGTGTGTATATGAATAAGACAGACTTAATGTTTCTTGGACTTTTTTGTTTTTTTCAGGGATCTTTCAAATAACAGAATTGGTTGCCTAACGCCAGAAATGTTTGCTGGACTTAACAGCCTTCACAAGCTGTGAGTACGACTCCAGTTTTGTTTTAAACAGAAGAAATCTAAACTGTCACATGACTGATCTGAGTACAGTTGGCAAGAAAATTACATTATAAGAAAGTTGCAGGTTTTGTACTAAAAAGTCCCTCTCCTTAGCCTTTGATTGTGATGAATTGATATTTTAAATATGTTTTCTCTATTTCAGTTGTAAAATCTATCAGAACTGCAAAGAATTAAATTTTATTTTCACATTCAAAAGAGGCCAAACATGACATTTCTGCTTGAATGCTTTTCTGTTTGCATATCTAAGAAACAATTAAAGTAAGTTGTATGCAAATTTCCTGGCTGGGAAAGAGACGATTCATAGGAAGGATCTTGGTTTAAATGGACATTTGGCCATGTCCAGGAGGGTTCTGTATCTTCGTTCAGATTGGTCTTCATTCCTGAATGAGAAATAAATGCCTATACTGCATCACAGTGTCTGACAAATCTCCTACTTTATATTTCTCTCCAGCCAGTTACAGCATTTCCTTGGACAAACAGGGAAATCTTTCTAGAAAGATGTGCCATGGGGTCAAGATGACACCAGGTAAAAGGCTGAAATCTGGCACAGTTACTGATCACGTTAATGAGGGTAACTATGCCAAGTCTCCTCTGGTGAAAACAAATGAGAACAGATGATGGGAAGAGCCTTGATAGCATGTGATGAACAGGTGCAAACTGCCCCTCTTTTTACTCATCTTAGATGATGTGCCAAATCAGGCAAGCCCAACTCACTTATTGGGGGTTTCTGTGTCTGTTTTTGTTGTGCACAGTAAACATGACTGTGACTATAAAGCCAGACTACTTTGGAAGGTGAGTTTAATTCAAAATGGTGAAGTCACGTTATTAAATGGAAGGTGTTTCTAGATGCTAGGAACAGGCTCAATAGGAGCTGTTCAAATCCGTGTTCTCTGAGAAGGGTCTGAAAGTTCCGTTCGCAAATCTTTAAGACTCCATTTTAAAAGTGAATTAGAAGTTCAGTGCAGAACATAAGTCATTTGGTGGCAAAGAACAGAAATTCATTCCCAGCGAGTGCACAGCAGTTGGTCTGTGACAGTGTTTGGCTGTACTATACCTTTCCTCTGCAGCCCAGGAAAGAAGGTGGCAGTGACCTCCCCATCCTTCATCAATGCCAGAGATGTTGGGAAAAGGCACAATGTGCAGGCTGACTGCCCATAGTTACTGGGCTGAGCAAACCACATCGTTACAGTTTCTCTTTGTACAGATTTGCCATATCCCTACTATTTCTGGTAGCCCGAGTACCTACCCCAGCACTGGAAAATTTTTTCTGAGCTGTAAGGATCAGAAAAAGAGTAATCAGTTCCCTCTACACAGTCATTAACACTGTATTTTCTTGCATCCAGTATTGTTGTGGGTCTAACTTTCATTTTGAAATGGGTGTAGATCCAGAGCTTCCTGTATTCTTTTCCTTCTGAGGGACCCAGTTTATAGCAGAAATTTGAATTGGCATTTAAGTGTAGCTCCCAAGTGACAGTCTAGTAACATTGTTCACTTTGAATAATGTTATTTATTGAAATTACTAGTCCTTTCATCTTTAAGAAGGTTCATCTCTTGTTCTCCTAACACTGACCAAACCTTGGTTTTGTTACCACCAGATTTCGTGTTCACATTCTCTTAATTCTGTGAGGCAGAGTCACTGTTGTAAGCTCTAAATGCAGTCACTCAGAAGACCCTTTCTGCAGAGCATCAGTAATGTCTTACTCCCCTCCCTTCCATCTTGTCCATTATCTTACCGTGTTTTACAGTAAATGCACTTAACACCAGGTTCTTCACGCTTTTGTGGATATGATGTCCATGCATCAGGGAAAAAATAATACGATTCTGGTAACTGGAGACCTCTTAGTCTGGCCTCTTTGTATTTTATAAGCAAGTTTTGAAAAAAAAGTAAAATGGAAAACAAAAAGTTGGCGAATCAGAAATTGGTAAAAATATGTGACTCTAGATGGTGTAATGTAATCATATAAAGAGATCAGTTATTTTTCCAGACAATATAAATTATTTCTTGGTTTTTGTGTACATCTAGCATGATGATACATAAACAGGAGAAGATCATTAAAATTTATATTGTCGTTTTCATGTGAGTGAAATTAACCTTTAGGCCCCTAGTTGCTGGGATATTCTTTCCATTTGAACTAGTTCTGCAGATCAGTAATCATACTGTAGGTGGTCTTGGGAAATATGTTTTCCAGAATTTAGTGTATGCTTCTCCTATAAATACATATAATTCAAATGACCAACCTGACTGAACAGAAGAGACAGTCATAGTAATGTGATATGTTTAGGCTGTATATAATACCTACTCTTCATTAGTATCTTAGTTGCAATAGAGTAGTATTGTTGAAGTGTCTCTTGCACCATTTCATAGCATCCTTTCCAAATTTTATCTTAAAATTTTCCTGTCATTTTGCTAATTTTTTTCTTTTATCATCTCTCTAGTTCTTTGATCTTTTGAAAATTTGACTTTCTTTTTTCAAGATTTAAGATTTGTTTGTTAATCCATTTGATCTTCCATTTTTCTTATTTGGGTTTTAAATTGCCTTTCTACCACTGACCTAATAAATGGGGCCATCCTGCCTTTCAGTCTGTGTGGCCTAATGCTGTATTAATTACTTTGTTTTATTATTATTACTATTTCAAAGGTCTGTCCTTTGGAAATTAGGGCCTTACTAATAGTTCAGTCTCCATCATCCTTTTATCTGAAGTGAATCCGTTCATGGTTGTTATGTCAAAAGCTACAGCTGCCTTGCAGGGATTGTCCTCCTCACCAAGTCAAAAAGTCAGGAGTACCAGTGCTTCTGTAGGGTCAGTGATTATTTTGTGAAGAAATACAGCCACAATCCCAATCAAGAGTAACTGTCTACTGCCATTCGCAGTATCATGTTTCTTGATCTCAGAAATCTCGTATAATGTCATTATGCTGATAGTTATTGTTTGAACTGGGATCTCAATTTTCCTCTGGTGCAAGAACTGGTCATGATTTGGACTGCAAGCTGATGCTGCCTGGTACTTTTCTAACACTCTGTAGCTTTGTTACCCTTGGAAGTTCTTGAAGAATCATACTTTTTAAACACTGTTAAAAGACAATAGGTCACCTTTGTGTTGCTACTGATACCTCTGAATTGTGTTTGCTTGCCATTTGAGGGGTATGAGAAAGCTGTTCTCTGGAAAGGTTATGGAGAAGCATTTACTTAGTGCAAGATCAGTGTTTGTAACAAGAAAAGATGATGAGTTCTTACACATGGAACTGGTTTCACAGCCATTTACTGAAAGAACAATATAAAGATATGTACATATGTGTTGATTTACTTAGCTGCTGATTTGGTAATTAGAGCTCTCCCGTGTTACGTTAGCAGAGATGAAGTACAGAAACATCTTTGCAGGCTGTTATCAAAACCAGTAGGGAGAGCCGTGAGTCCACTGGAAGGAGCAAAGGACATAAATCTTCTTATGTGCCTTCTGTGAAGTACAAATATGGGATTTTCTTGTACTGTTTACAAGCACAAATGCCAGGTGTAGCAAAATAACACAGTGTGTTTCACTCAGTCTTGTAAATCTAATTCAATTTGGAAAAAAAAAAATGGAGTTAGAGCTGAAAAATCAGCTCTAGGCCCAAACTGACTCAGTGTGGTTTAGCCCAATGATGTGATGCATAAATCTAAACTGAGGAGGGTAAAGGTATGTTCAAATACTGCACTAAAAGGATGAGGAGCACCTGGGCTCTCAGGGATAATGCAGGCCCTCTTCAGAGAGCTTGATGGGTTTCTGCAGTCTATTTTGGAATAGGAAAACCTACAGAATTCTTGAATTAAGAAAAAATGAATTAGTATTATCATCTACTGTTGTTTTTTTAAACATGCAGACACACAGAAACTGCAAAAAATTGTAAGTCTCTTGACAATGTAGAGAAGACTTTTACTCCATTGTAGTCAGGATGTGTATGTCAGGGAACAGAAATTGAATTCAAAGTTGCTAATGAAACCTAAAATTTCATACAGCCCCTGAAATTACTTCAACCAGTGACTTGTGATTATGTTCCTTGAGATTGATCTAAGTTTTACACCTTCTTGGATTTGACGATTTTTACTCTGTAAAATTATTTTAAAATGCTTTCATGTCATATGACAGATGCAGCTGGCAGTGCCTCAGTATGAGAGTAGATTTATTAGAGCTTGTAAGATACTAGTTCAACTTTTTTGGCTTGTGGCTGTGTTTATACTGTAATGAGGTGCATGTAGTCTAACTAGGAGTGACATAATTGAATGCAACAAATCTTCCAAATCTCCTTTGGACCCAATGTTTCAGTGCTTTGTTCCAGAATTATGTATGCAAATATATTTCTGCTAGGTAATAGAGCTGCTATCTACATTAATTCTGTTTATATTTAATCTAAATATTAAGAGCTGTGGGATACTGGGACAATGCCACTGTGCTGATATACCAGACTTAGTTTATTTAGTTCCTTATAATTTAGCTTTTCAGGTTTCAAAATGTTGCAGCCTGAAATCTGTTTCAACAAGTAGCTACTGCTAGATCTTCCCTTTGGAGGTTTGAACCTGAATTTTATAATTTCTTCCAATTGTTTGATTAAACTATATCTGATTTACTCTTTGTCCTGCCTCTGAATCAGCAGCAGCAGTTAGCTTTGTGATAATATTATACCGCAAATCCTTGTGTGACTTTCTTGATGTCATTGCAGGAACGAATCACTTTGTATGGTGCCAGAAATTAAGTAAAAAACCACTAACACAGTTAATCAGACCAATGTCAGCAAATAAGAAAACATGCAATGTAACCTGCCCTCTCTGTATTTCTGCAGTCATTTTTACACCTCCTGTCCAAGTTTTGTGTTTTCTTTTTTTTTTGCACAGACCAATCTTCACCCTTGCATTCAACTTTTGCTTTTTAATGCTGCTCTTAAGAGGGAAGCATTCTTCATATTCATATATACTCCTGGTTCTGCCTCAAATGGTGCTTTGACACACTTAACTTTTTGACTGTTTTGTGGCATTTGTCATTTATATTAAAACTCCTGGCAAAAGTGCTTTATTAATTTCTATAAAAGCACAAGTATTTGGTATATGAAAAAAAAAAGAAGTGTAGAACATTATAAGACTGAAATGTTTTAGCTCTGATAAAACTGAAAGCACATCTTTCTGTTGATGGAGTGAATTAATGGCATAGTAAGTGCTATCAGCTTTGGAGTGCATTAATTTGCAGTTTGAAATGTTTGCAAACTAGGTGTTACAGATGTTTTTAGAACAAATGTCCTTTTAAATCGAGCTAGAGTGGGGGTTTAGGATATCTGAAATGGAGGAATTTCACAACGCTATACATTTGACAATATTTTAATATATAACGTAAATTATGTGCTCTAAAGAGCCAGGTATTTATAGAGTGCCGCATCAGCTCGGAAATGCATGAGTTACTTGGGTGATTTGAGAAAATTTCTGAAATTCTTGTTAAAGAACAATCTATTTCCACTGTTGGATATCCAAATATTGTGATTATGTTTCTTGGGCATAGAAATGTATTGCTTTATGACTTACCCCTGTGAACATGACCTTAGTCTGCTGATTATTAGCAGTTAATATGGGAACTTCAAACAAGGTCATCTCCAAAAAAATACAAAAAGTTGAATAGCTGGCTTTCTGCTGATTTCACTGTCAGGAACTCAATTATTCCAGTACTTGGCAAAAAGGAATTCTATAGGAATGCTACAGTCTTCTGTAAGTGGAACAAAAGTCAGGAATTTTAGCGCAGTATAGGTCAGGTCTGGCTAGATATCCTGGTGAATTTGGTAGGACCTAAAAGCTTGTGGGCTCACTACACACCTCTGGCAGGTGCTTAGGTACATCTGCTGAGCCCTGCTATGTACATTGTGCAAGGCTTACAGTTTCCCCATGTCCTAAAATACTGACCAGACATAAATCCTTCCCTCGGTCCCAGTGATATTACCAAACCTCAGTCTTGGTGCTCTGTTTGTTTTGCGGTATGAAGCCTGGCAAGCTGTTTAAGGGAGAGGCTGGAGTTTGTATCAGATTGGAAATTGTTCTGTACGGCAGCAGGGCAAGGCAAAGGACAAGACTGGGCAGATTGCTTTCCCCTTCCTTCAGTTCTGGGCTTTCTGACTGCCCTCTGCCAGTAAGTTTATATTGCTGTAAGTGTTTTCATGTTAGTGGAACTTCTTCTGACTTACTTCAGTGTAAACATTCATTTCCGCCTTTAGACATATCCACACTTGAAGAGGCACTTGAAAGTTCTTCCAAGAGCTTTGCACCACAACTGTATAAAGGTGCAGTGTTAAATAAAATCTTTAAAATTGGTTCAGTATATCAACACATCTCATCATCACTCAATAATTTCATTTTATGTTGCTGAGCCAGTTTATTTTCATGTTCTATTACCACAATTTTGCTTTAAACCACTAAGAAATCTTGAAGTATTCAGTTGTATACAAAAATGAGATTAGTTATTACTTCAAGAGTACCTTAAACTAATTTATAAATTAGCAACATTTACTCCTCTTTCTTGAAGTCATTGATCCATATGTTTCTGGACAGGTTTCTTTAGAAAGCAGGGTTCTTGAATTTCGGTGTTCCTTACTTAGGTTCCTTACCTTGGTCAGATCCTTTGCAGCTTGATAGATTTCTCACTGCTAGTACATTACTCCTGATATGAATGTGTTTAGCATACATTATTTACTTTGTAGACAAAAGAGAAGTAAAATCAATAATTATAATAACATCCTTTTTAATGAAGAAGTAATAAAACCATTTTCTTTGCCAGTCTATTTTCTTTCCTATATCTACAACATATCTTTAGTGAAGAGTTCTGAAATTTCGCTGCTGAATGAATTTTTGTGACCAACCTTGAATTCAAACATGTACTGTTCAGGCACTGGACAGAAAGGGGCATATATTGGTATTTCAAAAGTAGGTAATTCATATGCTCTGAAATGTTAATCTTGGATATGCACTAATTTTTAAGTTTATGGGTATAGAAAAAGACATCATTACTTGACAATTAAGCATTTAATTTTTGTACTACTAAGGCACTGGCAATACTGTTAAACTATATAAAAGTGAATTGCATCTGTTTGCAAGTATTCAGCCTGAGCCATTCAGCCATCAAGACAAGAAATAGTAGAGCAGTAATTAAAATGGAAATGTCCTTAATTTAAGGATGGGAAAAATCGGTGTGTTTAAAGTCCTTTGTAATAAAACTGTTTGTGTAGTCGCTTTGAAAACTCATTAGTGTTTTAAGGAATTGATTGAATTCTTTGGAACTTTTCTAAAGTAAGACACTGTTTTCATTTCTTGAACTAGAAGTTTATGTATACAATAAAAATATGATATAGGTCTCACTGACTAATTATTTTATTCATATTTTCACTTAAATTCTAGAACATTCTCCCCTCAAATTCTGTTATTTTAAATGTGTAGAAGTGTTCCTATTTACGAGACCGAGTGAACTATATGTATATCTGCTGGGAAAATAAAACAAGTAAGAGTGTGTGATTTGATTTAAATATTGCTGTCACTTACCAAAACCAAAAAGCAATGTACCAAATTTAAATATGTTTTTGCTGTTGTCAAGAGAGCAAAACTTCTTAATTAGCATTGGGAAAATTATACTCTATAACAATTTTCTTTTCTTCCTGTATTTGTTATAATCAACAGTAAATTGCTTTTTTTTTCCCTAGGAATTTGTCAGGGAATATTTTTTCAAGTCTCATGAATGGACTTTTTTCTGAGCTGCTAGCTCTGAAAGCCCTGTGAGTATTATTCCTTTTGTTTGTAAATCTGAAATACTTCAGAAAGACATTAGAATAAACATAGCAGAGTTGAATATGAATTCAAACTGGATTGTTTCTAGAGATGCATTCCAAAAATAGAATCTGCATTATTTTGTTACCTGTCTGCCTCGCTATTGATGAGCTGCCTTCTTTACCTGTTGCAGGGAAATGTGTAGCACTGACAGCTCAACCCCACTCCTGACTAGCCCAGTCTAACCCTTCTGACTAGCATCCCATTTTTTTTGTACACCTTATTGTCTTACAACTTTGTATGGTTTCCTGCATTACATCGTGCTGTGCCTCTAATTGCACAAAACCAGTAATGTTGAATATTTTTCCTGGAATTACAATAACAATTCCCAGTTATTGATATTAGTTGTACCTGCCTGAGATTTAAAAGTGTATACTGAATTTTTCTACTTAGGGGGATTTTTGGTAATTGAAGGTATGTTATAGTATGATTTTCTTCAATAACTGAGAGTCAAAATTATTTCAGTAGTCAGTGATGTTGTTCTGTAACCAAACCCAGAATTTTTGCATAATGTTATGGAAGTAATTAACAGTGGGACATTGTTTGTCTCAGAATGTCTATCTGTTAATACATCCATAGTTATGCATCTATCTAGAATTTTCTTTAGAACTGGATCATTTGAATCTAGCAGAAGAAAGTATGTACACGAAAACTGCATGTGTACCAATTGTGGTCATTCTTTGCCTTTGTAGCCATTTCAACACGGATTCACTCATCTGTGACTGTAACCTAAGATGGGTCTTGCAATGGGCCAGAAATGCTTCAGTCCGAATAGCGGAGGAAACAGTTTGTGCATACCCCAGTGCTTTACATGGACTGTCACTTTATAACCTGAAGGAAAACCAGCTGATATGTGGTGAGTTGTACTCTCATTTAGCGCTACAGACTGAAGTGGAATCCAGAGAAAAATACTAACAAACTAGACATGATTTTAAAAAAAATAATAAATCTGACTTGCTCATAGGCACAAGAAATTCAGATATATGACACAGAAGATAGACCTAAGAATGAAAGAGAATGGAAAGAAATCCCAAATTTCTATTTCCTATCTCAAGAACAATACTGTCCTGCAATGTATTCAGTAATATGCAGTTATGACTTAAAGCACTTAACTGTGGTGCTAGTTCTATATTGTGTGCCTCATGAAACTGAGGATTCCTACAGGAATTTATAGAGTGTTTCTTTCAAGTTATATATCAGACAATGTGACATGAATGTCAAGTTTCATTCTTGTATTTTTCTTTTTTATTGACCTGTAACTATATGTTTTAGCACCACATCCTGGAGATAAATAGAATTTTTGCAGTGAGCTTCAGTTAGGTGGATTCTGTGTTTGAAGGTCTGGAAGTTAAATGTTTTTGGGAGATTTTCCACCATAACAACATGACGGATAGGGTATGAGGGAGAAAGTAAAAAAATATGAATGAGTGAAAAAACCCCATATCCCACTGGGCACTGTCTAGCAATGAGGAGACTAAGTCAGATATTTTTAAAAGTATCACACACTGTGGAGAATAGATGGTTGCCTGAGATGATGCCGGTGGGTTCCAGAATCAAAAGTCTAATTTCACACACAGTTGATTAATTGCAGATTCTTTGAATCTTTGATATTCTTGAATGACAGAAAATTGCTGAGACTGTGACTTTGCTAATGTCTTTTGCAAGCAAAAGGAGAGTCACAGGTTTCTCCTAATAACCACAAGAAGAATGACACGTTGCTAACAGACCGATTCATAACTGAAGGGAGATCAGAAGTTGATTGGAATGATATATAGAGAATTTGTTTTACCACAAATACAGATGTTTACAAGCTGGGAGAGATGTGAAAGGATGTGAATGTTACCTACAGGTGTTCCATCAGGTGAATTATTAAGGAAACTCAGATTGGTGTCCGGAGGAAAATATGGAATGAGCTCTTGTGAGTGAAAGGCAGAGATGTTTCCAGTAGCCTGTATTGCCAAACATTTGAAATTCTGCAATACTCTTCAAATATCAAGCTCCCGGTTTATAGAGAGCCAGCATGGGCATCTTCATAGAGAATCCATTTCCCAGCAGGAAAAGTACTTCTGAAAGTGCTGGAATGATCAGAAGGGTGATTAAGGACTGCTAATTGGTATTTCCAGGTAACAAGTGAATATAAATCTCTGAATTTTACAGAGGAAATGAAAGCGATTTCTCAGAATTTCATAATTTAATTCCTAATGGGACTCCCTAGCAGACCTTTGGTGCAGAATTCATAATGCCCATCTAGTTCTCACTGCTATTTACAATGCCCACAGAACGCTTGACAAGGGCTGTGATGAGTGCCAGTAGCTTGACACTGCTTCCAATATCCACAGAGAGTTTTACAGTGGCTGTAATTGCTGAGCCTTCCCCCAGCTCTGTAATGTCTGCCAGGTACTTCATGGTGTATCAGAGTATCTGCTGGGTGGCTGACAGTGCCCAGAACATTTAGCAATTTCATTTTCAGTAATTTAATTTGAGCTTAGGCGTAATAGAAGGCTGTCTGGCACCAAAATAATAATAGCCATTGAGAATGCTTTATAAATAATACGTGTTGAAATGTGCACAGAGTTGATCAAATTAAACATATCCTAAAGAAAATATTGAGTGACTTAAAAATTAAAAACTCCTTCATGTGAACATCTTCCATGCTGTCAGGCATTTTTATTTATAGTCACTGATCTTCCTTCTGCGTGCTAGAAGATGTCATGAGGTGTTGCAGTCACAAGTTGAGCAAAAAAAAGAAGAATGAAAGGGAAAAATAAAAATAGGAGAGAAATTGGAAAATATTTTTGCAGGAGAGTTAGGGAATGAACCTAAAAGTCAAAGTATGTGCATTCTGAATAGCCACAGGGAACAGTTTGCAATCAGCTTTTAAGATTTATTTTATATTTTGAGATAAGAAAAAAGTAATCTTTTGAGTTTCTTCCTGGCAAGTCTTCCTCATGCATCTGTTAACTCACAATAGCCAAAGTAGTGAGCTGCATGTTGGAAACAGTTAAAAACCTGTTTCAGGGATTTTTGTGAGCTAAGTAACTGCACTATTTTAGAATTCCCAGGGTTCTGCTTGCATATTTCACTAACAGCTTTTAAGAGCTACTTAAAGCTGTTTTAACAAAATTCTCCAACTGTCAGAAACATTTGGTTATAAAATAATTCTTCACAATGTTGGAAATAAGGCCAAAAAATTATTTTGATGACAAAGGATAGTTTTGCCTTTGTCTTCTGCCTTAATGATGAGGGACTGTGATGAATTCATAATGGCAGGAACAGAGTATCTTTCTGAAAAATGGTTGTGAAATTGGCTTCACGCAGTGCCTTGTTACTCTTTCTCTGTGACTCCAAATACAAGTCACTCAATTTCCAAGAGGAAAATTACATTTCCCTGAATACCAGTGCTATAAATGCCACCTGAGGTCTGATAGGAGTCTGTGGCTTACCCTGGCACACATCAGCAGAGATGGATTCTCTAGGCCAAATTCTTCACTCAGGAGAGACCTGTATGAGTTTTTGTCTTAAGGGGATTATGAAAGATTGCTCTTAAAGCTGGGTTTTGATTATTCAGGCTGATGAATATTAGAGTTTAGTTTCTCAGTCTCAAAACTGTATTGATGTTGCTGAACAGCACGAAGAAGTAAAAGTTCAGTTGTTCTGCAAATTACAATTGACATATAACTCTGATGGAGTGTTTTTCTGTTAGAAAATGTTGACTCATCAAAACAGATGTTTGAAAAACGCTGACTTTCTTCTTTCCCCCAGTTAGATTTTATTTAAAAGTTAAAAAGGAGTTGACACAATATCAATAATATTTAGATAAATGTTTTGACTAAAATGCTGAAAATATTTAGTAAATATTACCAAAAAATATTGCAAAGGTCAAAGTATAAAAATAATTTTATGCTGCTTTAAGACATTTATTTATTTATTTATTTATTTATTTATTTATTTATTTATACCACAAAAAAATTATCAAATTCTCCTGGGACAGAATACTGTTCCTCATACAGATCTCCTACAAATTAAAATCTTGGTTTTTGAATATACATATGCTCTACTGATGTTTATAAATAAGTAATTGAGAGCATATTATTCTCTTCTTCTAATTAAAAAAGAAATTGCTTGGAAATAAAATATAAAAAGATATTGAGAAACCTTTTTTTTTTTCTTTGGGTTTATTGCATTAATACATAATAAATTACATTTTTATTCTTTATGCATTTTTTCATGCAGTGAGTTTTGTTTTTTGGAAATTTTTCAGTAGCTTTTCAGGTTTCTCTAGTCTACTGTCCTAATCTTGGTCTAAGCAATCTCAAACAGTCCTGGGTGGCTCTCAGGCCATGAGAGCAGGGCTTGCTCTGACCCTTTGCATCTGACCCCTTGTAAGATACTGGCTCAATGTAATCCCCAAAGCCATGTTTGCCTTTTTCTCTATGTGTAAAGCTATGCACAGGTCTTTTCCTTGGAAGAAATTAATCGATTGCTTCTCTCTTTATTATGGTTCTGTATCAAATGTTTCTGTTTCACACTTCCTTATTATCTGTGTTGTATTGAGTGGGAGAAAATCTCCTTCCATGCTGAGCTGCTTCAACACAGGACCGTAGGTCAAGAGTTGCAAGAAGTTCTAAGATACAGCATTATTTCTTCACCTATACTCTGCACATCTCTGAAAAACCCATCCTGTTGCAATAATTACAACCAACAAGGGCAAATGGAGACAATTAGCAAAGCTAGTGGTAATACATGCACTCCTCGTACCATCCTCAGCAAAAAAACTTCAGAGGTAAAGGAAGTAGTTATAAGCACAAATGTTAGATACATTCATTTAAGACACAGTCTCAGGGGAAAATATGGTAGAAATAGAACTTGCAAAGCACAGAGTCATGGCAAATTACAAAACAAAGTATCTCAGCTGAGTCATTTTCCTTTCTTGTATTAACATGGCTGTGATAACATCTGGCTTTAGGTCCCAATTCATCTGCCATTAATGAGGGTAGGGTGCCTCCTGAGTCACAGGAGCCTGTTTTTCAGAGGGGGAGTACCCAGAGCTTCAGTATCGAGAAGCTTGGCTTGAATTCCCTTGTTGCTCTGTGTGCTCCACATTCATGAAAATCAACTGTAGGGCGTTTCACAGAGGGATTATTACAGTATATTATTTTGAAAATATGTATTATGCCAAAATGTGTTTTCTGTCCATGGGTGGTGCACCTGTTGGTTGTGATCCATAGAATTTTAAGTATTTGCATCAAACTTAAGGGTGGAAATTCTTTGGATTGGTTCGTAATTTGCAAAAAGCTTTAATAGTCAATTAGGACTTTCACTGGGGATAGCAAGGAGTGAGCACTCAAAATAGAACTGGAGTTTTTTTGTGTGGGATCTGTGTGGTGAAGCTTCTGGCATGCCTTAGGGGGCTGTCTACTGAGAAAAGTTTTAACACTGCAGTAGAATAAAAATCCATCCTACTGAAAGAAAATACAGACGAGAAGAGGAGATAATAGCTACAAGTTGTGAGTGTCCAACAGTGTTTGAATTATTACTCAGTCTCTGAATTTTGTAAACTACCTTAGTTTAAAGTGTGAGCTCATGAGTGAAATTAGCAAGTTCTGACTCATAAAATATTATTGAAATGTGGGGTTTGGGGTATGATAGACTCCCTGCTTAGGAGGGACACTTCAAAGCGAGGAATGAAAATCAAAGAGATAAATCCTTTTCTGACTTCTGTATTCTGCAATAAAATTCTTTAAATGTTTCATAGAAAATGTGAATCATTTATTGGAAGGGAGGAGATATAGTTGTTAGGGAATTGTTTGTACTTAACCAGCACCTTGTCTTTTGTAGTTTGCCTCACTTCACTGAGAATCAGAGTATCTGCTCCCCCAAAGGAGCAGAGTCAGGCTAAAATGCAGGCACTTTTTGCTCTGACGCTCTATACCTGTTCACATTGAAACTTAGGCAAAGCAGAAGAAGAGAAAAGCACATTTATATTCTTTACGCATTCATTCTACTTGTGTTCTTAGAGATTTCTTGTCCAATTTCTTACATACAAAGGTAGGAAGTACTTTCATCATTACCAACCTACGGTCACATTTTCTAATCTGCATTTCTCATGCTAAAATATCAGGGGAACATTAGGACGTATTTCTCTCAGGCCACATGCAGCTGCCTAGTCTATTTTCATAAGTAATTTTTTCTTGTATTGCAATCTTGCCTAAAAATACAAAAAAATTCGAAACATTCAAGACACTTTAAATCAATTAGTGTAATATCATCAGGAAAAAAAAAGAACATTTCCTTTCTAGACTTCCTCTCTAAAGTACTTTGATTTTTTGAAGCTTGCTTTTTCCTTGACATAGATTCTTAAAACACAGTGTGGCTTTAAATGCTTTCTCAGCAGTGATGGAATAGTGTTGTTTTAGATTATATATTTGTTGAAATGTCTTTATAATGTGACCTGATGTAACTGCACATTGTTTCTCCATCACTACTAGCAGAGTAAGTCAGTATCCATTGTCCAATGATAAGAACTTTGAAAGAAATCTATAATTTTAAAATGCTGAAAAAGAAAAAAATAGATACTGGGGAATTTTGTCTTTGAAAGACAACTTTTTCAACATTTGAATTTAAGTTGAAGTCAACTGAATGCATTCAGCCTTGATCTGTGTCAGTTTTTAAGAATGCTGTCAATTATTTTGTGTTAGGAATATTGGTTGAGAAGTGAGATTTGAAATTCCTTTTTTCATGTGGTGCCAAAAGTTAAGTATCTACATTGCCATTCAAGTCTTAAAATTACATACATATATATTTGCACATAGATTGTTCTTTAAAGTTTCCTTTTCTATGTAAAATATATTGCAAGAAAAAATACTGGCTTAAAATTAACAAGGAGTATCTTTTCTTCATTTATTTTCTCACTGTACACAAAACATTTTTTTGATCTCATTTGTTTCTTACTTAAACCTAGGGACAGGCTTGAGATTATTGTTTCAACCATTTCTTTCTTAATTTACAAGTCATTCTTACTACATTAATGCAGTGTAAATATTGATCTGTTGGGGGGTTTTCAGTATGTAGTCACTGACTAAATTCAAAACCCCAAGCAGGAAGAATGATGGATTAATTATCCAGATTTAGATTTCAGTCCTGCAGTTTCTTGGCAGTCCACAGGTAGCTTGCTGCATTCATGCGGAGCATCATTGTCTTCCAGAATATGCAGGATCAAGACTTCAGCTCTAATTCTGCAGGGAGTGCCTAATCATATGAATAGGTCTAATTATGTTGAAATAGGAATATTCACACCAGTAACCTTTCACAGGATTAGGTTTTGCAAGATATGGATAGTGATACAATTAGCAGTATTTAAATCCTCTCCCAATTACTTTTGTTTTACAATGTTGTCAGTTCAAGATTTTTTTTTAGTAACAAAATATGCATAATAACAGAATGTATATAAATCAGATAATATAACTGTATATTTTGGCTCTTTCAAAGACAGATGGAGTAGATTCATTTTATGTCAGACCTAAGTGGCCATTTGTATATCAAAGTTGGTTTCCATACTATCACTTGGTAGGATGAAATGAACCATGCTTTAACGATTTGGATCCAAATTCTAATGATGAGTCTCAAAATGAGGGAAAAAGGAATATGTTGCCCACATTTAATATTATATATTATTATCTAATTTCTTTAGTGGCAGTTTAGAACACTGCTGGAAGATTGGTGGCACAAAATTAGTTACAGTTACATCTTGCAAATATGAAATAGCAAAAATATTAAAATGTTTATTTGAGGACAAAATTTTACCACTACATATTTTCTTGCATCCGTGCTCACACATGAAGATCCAGTTCAACAGAAATTTTCACCCCTGAAATCTTGCTGATTTAAGATGCTGGAAATGTACCAAATTTGTTTTTCTCCCCATAGCTTACTCTCATATACTGCATTAGAGGTTTTTAATGTACACTTGTGTCTTACTTTCTACATTGTCTTTGACTACTTTTCCAAAAAGCATGCAAAATAGCTGAAGGGAAATTTAGTCAAGATGGAATGAGAATAGCAGTGAAAACGAGGCCTTTTTGATCTTCAGACTTTTGCCCTTGAAGCTGGCCATATCCAAAAGCCAGTTGCTCATGAACAAAACAATGGTAAAACAGACAGCCTTGACTACAACCCATGGAGTAACCCTGAAGATATAGTCTTTATTCGTAATATAATAATATAATATAATATAGTATAACATGTACATTAAAACACTAGAGTTAAATTTTGTAGTGGTGATTTCTAGATGAAATTATATAAGCTTTTTAACAAACCTATGTTAATATTGTCCAATAACAATGTTTATTAGAGTTTGCTGTAATTAATCTTAATTGTTCTCATAGGAAAATTCCCTATAAGGCTTCCATCCTAACAATCTCTCTTTTAATTAAGTGGAGTATACCATATTGGCATTTCACATTTTTATAGCACATTTCATCATACAGCACTTTCTTTAATGTTTGTGTAAAAATGGCTGTTGAGAGCTTCTGACACTGTCAGCTGGGCTGAAAGGAGTTTGGAATGGAAACATTTAATACTTCAACAGAACTGTAGCTCGTTCAGCATTTCTTTTATGAATTGTCTTTTTTATTTTTAGAGTCTGGCAGCGTACTTGAATACTCATGCAGCCTGCTGGACTCTGGGCAATTAGGGGCAATCACTGACACTCTTGGGACCCTCCTGCCACAATCTTTCCATGATCTGAGTGGGCAGTTATGATATGAAAATAAAAAGAAGGTAGCTGGCTGTGTTTAAGATTTAGAAAGATGAGTGCTGTCACTGCATTTTTCCCAGTTAGATAAAGCTAATCAGTATATTTGATTATACCTCTTGGACCTGTTGGAATGGGTCCAGAGCAGAGCCCCAAATGTGATTGGAGACATGGACCACCTTTCCTGTGAGGAAAAGCTGAGGGAGTTTTGGTTGCTCAGCTGCGGAGGTGAAGGCTCTAATACAAGACCCCAGTGCATCCTTTCAGCACCTAGAGAGGTTTTTTAAGAAAACAGGGAGAGACTTTTCTAGTAAGTCCTGTAGCAATAGAATTAGGAGTAATGGTTTTAAACTAAAAGAGGATCTGTTTAGATGAAATACAAGGAGGAAGTTTTTTACCGTGGGGCTGGTGAGACGCTGGCAGCAGGCTAAACAGAGACGTGGTGGATGCACCACTCCTGGGAACATTTGAGGTCAAGTTGGATAGGGCTCAGCAAACCTAGAGGGTTCAGAATGTCCCTGCCCCTTCCAGGGGAAGTTGGACAAGATGACATTTAAAGGTCCATTCCAACCCAAACCTTTCTATGATTCTGTGGTTTTGCAGAGCTGGTGCTTTCCCTTGCCACTGCTCAACCATTTTTATTAACTGTGAGCTGTAATGAGTATGCAAAGCCATGAGCCAGCCAGTTCACTTGCCATAAGAGTAATTTGAGTAATCAAAAGTAGCTTTCTAACAGTGGGTTCTGACTGGTGTCAGGAAGGAATTTGTGTTGATGAATCTTCCAATACCATAGCTGTCAATATGTCATGGTCTTCAAGTTTCAGCATATGGCAAGTAATCAAATGCTCCCCAGCTTATGAAGTAGAGTTCTGGGACAATTTGAAAATAAGAAATTAAAAAGTTGCAGCAGTTTTATTTGATAAGAAAGAAATCAGTGATGAGAAAACTATTTGCCTGTTCTTTTAAAATTTTATGCCAATGCAAGACAATTCATTTTTTTAATTGTTTAACTGGAACAAAACCTTGAATTCCATATTGTGGAAATCTTTCAGGTAACAGTTACCATTTTACAAATTAAAATGTTATGATATTTGACATTTATATTAAGTGCTATTAAGTGAAACCTGTTACCTCTGTTTTTCACTGCCTCTACTTTCTTATCAAGTAAATCACTGCTTTCATCATTAAATAGGAAAGAGTTTTTCTACTGCTCTCTCACAAGACACATCAGTCCCTAGAACTGGTGCAAAAAAGATAATTTAGGTTTACTGGGCCTTATGAATCTGGAGGAGACTCCTGTAGATGAAGACAGGTTGAATAATTTTGTCATGGCTGGAAATGTCATCCAGCTGCCGAGTGCAGGATGAAACCTGTATTAATTGGGTTTGCCAAAAGTGACTAGATTTGAATTGTACTTTTCCCAGCTCAGCCTTTCTTAGTTTCTATGTAGGTATAAATTATTTTAAGTAAATAAATCAAGTAACTTATAGAATCCAAGTGAGTCTCAGAGAAGACTCATCCAAAGCTGTGATTGTAGCTCATTTTGGTGTATTTGCACTGGATTTTATCTTCTGTTTTGTGTACATGGTGTACCTCTATGGGGTTAGCTAACCCAGTCCACCAGTAGCAGTGGACTGTGACAGCCTGGGCTCACTGTCCTTCTAACTTACGATAAACTCTGTTTACTGCTTCTGCTTATCTCCTTTGATGGCTTTACAGAAGTTTGCAGAAGTAAAATGCAATACAGAATTTGTAGCTTTAAGTAAAATAGCATACATGTCAGAAATCTTGCTCTTTGGTTGGTGGCTACCATTTCAGTGTAGCACTTAGCATTACAAAAGAAACATAACCCCGTAATTTAATTATAAGATACTGGGAAGAAAAAAAAAAAACCAAAAAAAGCAACAAACCAACCAAAACAAAAACGCTACTTGATGTTCCTGTCTGAAAAGCATGTATGAGAGTGAAAGGGACTGATAAAATGGTGTGGAATATGTCTTGCCATGCCAGCATTGTGAAGCTGCTGGAAATAAGAAGCTATTACACAAACAAAAGCTCTGCTTTTTCTGCAGTGAGTGGTAAGTGGATATGATACAAAGCTTTCTTGTCTGAAGCCCAAGAGACTTACCTTATTCTGCTGTGTTTAATACATGTTGGCATCTGTATTTTCTAGATACTCTGTTGAAATTGGAGCCAGGCACAGCTTTTATTAAAACTGAAGTTTGGCCCCAGTTCTCTATTCATTCCTGACTTCCTTGGCACGTGGTGCGCTCTGCGACCTTCTACACCAAACGTTTCATTGCTGCCAGCAAATTTTGCAACACAGACACTGGCCTTGGTGTGCTGGCACCTCCCTTTTTGGCAGAGCTGGCCTTTGGAGCAATTCAGATCACGCTCTTTTCTCCAGTTCCATTCGGGAAATATCATCAGATATAATTTGCACTGTCAGCAATTCAGATTTTTAACTAATGTTTCTCAGTTTGTTTTTCCTCATTTTCATCTGTCCTTTTTCTTGGATTGGTTCCTTTGCTTTGTCCTCACTTCCAGCTTTCCCCCACTGTGCTTTCCATGCACATTTCTTTCCCACTGAGACTGTATACAAATATTAGAGCTCTAACTCACACTTTTGTCAGCAGGATGTGCCGCACTCTGTAGGCACACTCAGTTCAAATAAAAAGCCCATTGGCAATACAATAAATCAAGTGATTAACAAGAAGCAAAATGCCAGCCTCTGTTGTTTTTTTTCTGTCCCAGAAGCTTGTGGTACACTGTAGCAAACTGAATTTTCTACCAATAAACTGCAGTCAATGGCGTATCCTGAGATGTGAGCACTGTAGTACTGAACTGATGCGTGGGCAGCCTGGAGAAACCTGTGGATTTTCCTATTTCTGGCTGTGTGAAAACTGTTGATATCAAACAAAGCCAGTTAATGAGGACAAGAAAATGTCTGGCAGAAAACTGTGTTTCTGGTAGACTGAAGAGCAGAATGTGCTGGTGTACTACAGGTTTATGCCCTCAGGAGCTGCTGAGCTGTAGAGCTGAGCTGTCCAGGTTAAAGGTTGTGCCGCAGAAAATGCAGAAAAGGTGGCAGCAGGTAGGACACAGTTTCTCCAGCACCTTGTGCTGGTCATGTTGGCTAATCACGAGCCAATTTTCTGTGGTGTTTAGACAAATCTGTTGCATGGGCCAGATTTTCTGCTTATGGATTTGCTTTTGGTCATTCACCCAGAAGACAGTAGTGGCCATTCATTAGAAGTGAATATTATCTAAAGATAAGGATACAGTACTTAAAAATGCAATTAAAATATGGGTAGAAATGCACTTTATGTTATTTACAAGTATTTTTGTTCCATGTATGTCAAGCAACAGTAGTATTGCTTTCATACTCTTCTCCTTTCCAACTTCTAAAGCAAAAAAGAAGGCCAAAATTAGATGGGAAATTGAATTACTTTAAAAATCTCAAGAACTGAATTGTAAGGAAAAACCAGGAAATATGTAATGGATGTGCATGTGTGTGAGACAAATTCTTTTATAAAAATGTTAAGGGCCTACGCATTGGAACATTTCCTTAGTGCTTCAGTGCATCTTGCTATTTTTCTATTTTAGCTAATTGTTGTTAAAATAAATTCTGTTTTATTTTTCAACTTTTTTAACATCTAACTGCATGCATTAAAATGTGCAGGGTATACTCTCCGTGAAAAGGACTCAAGTGATATCCTAATTCAGTGGTATTTGTGTAAGCTGAT
This sequence comes from Acanthiza pusilla, assembly GCA_036630365.1. Classification (NCBI taxonomy): domain Eukaryota; kingdom Metazoa; phylum Chordata; class Aves; order Passeriformes; family Acanthizidae; genus Acanthiza; species Acanthiza pusilla. Next base: position 14,671,222 of record JAXCHO010000234.1, read on the forward strand.
TCCTTCTCTGTATGTCCTCAGTATTCTAGTCTAGATCTGATCTGAAATACACGACTAGATTGCATAAAGAGCTTGGCCTTCGGTCAACAAAACCCTTTCTGCTGAGGAGTGAAAGATAACGAAAAAGATGTAATTACTGTAATGATGGGTTAGACCTTTAGATTCATGCTGCAATCAGTGATTCCTGTGGTGCTCTGCTGCAATCATGGTTTAGTGCTGACTGGAGAGACAAGGCAGGTAAAGACTGTAAAACACTCCATCAGCCCTCAATCCAAGTGCCTACAGAGGAGTCACACCTCTCATTTTCGGATCGTGGTGCTGGCTCCAAACTCGAGGGCAGCAGAGTGGATTGTCTTGGAAGGAAGATCTTGGAATATTTTTCAAGTGTGTAAAAAATAAATAAAATCCCTGTAAATTGCTCCCTCCCTTCTCGACATACAATAGTAAACTTTTTAATCCTATGAGGCCGTTGTGTCTGCCATACACACACACACACACATAAATATGAACATCAGAGTTTATGTATATCTAGTAATCCAAATTTAGTCTTTATTACCCACATAATCAAAGAAAAAAATTCAGTTGTGTAGGGCTATGCTTGCCAGAGCTGTTACATTTAAAGTGCTGTCAAATCAATGCCAAAATCATTCCAAATACTTGCAGAATTTCTTACTTTATTCTCAAAGTCAAGCTTGAAAATGTGTGTACAGCATTAATAAATACTTTCATTTTTATTCTAAATTTGACGGATTGTTGGATTATGGACTTAAGTATTTCCAGCTGATGCTGATGGAACTCTACAATAATTTTGTAGCAATTTGGGATAAAGGGTATTGGTCCTAATCCTGAAACTCTTCTTGATGCAATTAATCCTTATAACTGTGAGCTGTGTCATAGAAGTCAATTGGAACTTCTGCATGAGTAATAGTTGCAGAACCAGCCTCAGACATTTGAATCATTACTATCCCTGGAAAACAACTGAAGATTAGCTCTGGTATTAATTTTTTTGTGTGGACATCACAGAGATTAAAAGCAGATGTTTTCCAGAAGTACTTATGTTTACCTTCAATGGTCTTCAGATGTCATAATCCATAGAAATTTTATTCTTCTGAATTTGAAAATGAGTTTTCAGCATTATTTGTCCGTTTGGCCAACCCAAATAAGTACATTCTCAAAGCTGGATGATATCCTAGCATAATGGTATGCTTCATTCCAAAGGTATGTTTAATTTATTTTACATCTCTGTTGGCACTTAAAAGGATTTCCAGTGAAAAAAATAAGAGTACACTGTTGTTGAGGACTGATCTTTTTTAACATGCTGCAGTAAAAAAAAAAAAAGGCTTTTGTTCACTTCTGATCGTTAATTGACAAAACCTATAGAGAGCACCTCATTCCCACTCCATTTCTGGGTTTGGTGATCCCCAAGGCTGAGAAACAGAAGGGATAATGGGAGAGCCTTAGATAGCAATGTTAAAGGCAGAGAGAAATTCTGGGTGATTGTCTTACACTTCATTCATATGCCCAGCAAGTTATTTAACTTGACTTAAAGATATTGATACTCGACTTCACACTTTTCCTGCTTCATAGCCTCGTGACACAATGTGTCACTCACTGCATGGCCAAAACCATTTGACAAGATACAACATCCTCAGTTAAAAACTACTGTATTCATGAGAAGTATTTTCTTTCTATTGCTGTTGTACTTATGACAGTATGCTTAATTTTTCTACATTTTGGTAGTAATTTCATTAATTTATGGTTAAATTTGTGCTCCTTATCTTTTCTTTATATTCCATAATTGACTTCATAATGCAACACAAAAAATGCTACTTTTTGGAGTGAGAGATTCTCTCCATCTCTCTAAATCTTTTGTATAAATGACTGAGATCAAGGCTGCAGTTATTAGTAATGAGGTATTAATCTGACTTACCTTCTCTGCCTTTAATGAGAAGCCAAAGGTCGTATAAAAGTACTGTGTATGTTTCCAGGAATTTTCAGTAATGCATCTTTATCTACATATAATAGGTGCAGTCAAAAGGTAAATTACAGGATGGGCACACAAATAAGGAGAGCTTTGTGGAGGCTGCCCTTTTTAGTCACAGCAGACTTAGAACATTTCAGCAGGGAGCAGCTACCCCTTAATCCTCTGTGTGTGCTTCTCCCAGACAGCAGTAGCACATATTCTCTTGTGTGCCAATCTTGTGTGCTGTGCTGGCCACCATTCTTCCTTGGATAAAAGCAGAAGTGATCCCTCTCACTGTTTGCTCAAAGCAGGTGGTGAATACGCCATTTAACACTTAAATACTCAAATAGTAACAAGGGCCCAAAGCTAGGTTTGTAAGTGTAGCTTCACACAATTTAAGGTTCCAAAGATGACACCTGAATGACACACAGAAGTGTCTCAGGGTGGGATGCTGAGTAAGCAGAGGAAAAGCACTATTGGCTGTCCAAAATTTTAGCAGCTGTAGAACCAGTGATTATGGCTTGCAACCTGGATAGGCATGGCTAAGTTCATCTGTATTTGTTATGGGCAATGGAGGGTTTTGAGGAGCAAGTTTAAGGAAGATAAAATGGTGAGCAGTGGAATGGAAAAAGAAAAAAAGGTACATGTCAGAAAAATAGATGTTTGAGATAGTTACTAGTGGTGCAAATGTGGAAGGGTGACCTTTGAGCTGACAACTCTGTAGGATGGATTGATATTAATGATGAGAGGCCTTTAAATGAAAAGAGAAGAAAAATAAGGGAGAAGATCTAGCTTTGAAATTCTCTTTCTTCATCAAGCTAGAATGATAGCCAAGGTGCAAGACTGTAGGCCTTTCATCTACGGTGAGATTGCAGAGTGAGGTTGTGAAGAAACCCAGGGTCAGTGAATTGTTCTGGCGTTGAAGGCTGAGGTGAAAAGGCTGTATTGTAGGAATTGTGCAGGATGTTCATGGTACTCTGTTTGTCAGTCATGTTTATGAGTCTTTGGTATTTTCATTACCATTAGAATTTTGTGCAATGATAACAAAGTATCAGTGGTAGTAATTTTTTTCTGCTTAAGAAGAACTGTATCAGAAAAAAGAAAATAAGGTTCTCCTTTATTCCTTATTATCCCAAAGAATATTATAATCTTTATTTAGATGCAGAGCTTCTATTTCAGGGTTTTTTTTTTCCCTAAAATGATATTTTTCAATTTTCTGTTACTAATGTAAAGAAATAGCATTAATATCGTAATATAGAGCATATAGAATTTAGAACATTTTTGCAAAAATTGTCTTTAGGTAGTTTTGAGATCTAGAAATAAAAATAGAAGAAAACATATACCGTCTAGAGAAGCAGTCTCTAGGGAGACTTTAGGATTGAAGAAAATAGCCTTCAATCACTCTCAAATCTATAAAATAGCAGACTTTCATCAGGGCCAAAGACACATACACCTTCCAAATTTGCAATATTTATTTTAAACTGCGTTTAGGCATTTGGGTTTGTGATTATGGCAGATTATTAATAGCCTGCTTAGAATGTGCAGTATTCTCATTATTGGGGTTTTTCTTGGAGAGAAACACAAGAGATAAGATTCATTAAAAAAATATGGTAAAACATACTCCTCTTTTAATAGATAAAAAGAGCTACTTAGATAAATATTTAATGTTAAGTAATTATCTAGAGAGTAGAGATGACTTGTGGAATAGGCAGAAAGAACAGGGAAATGAAAAGTTATGGGGACAGTTGAACTTTAGGGGAAAGTTTAACTTTTATTAGTCTTGTTAATATCCAAATCCCAGGCATATGAAGTAGTTTAGGCTCTCTAGATAGTAAGTTTCATTCTGGAGCTCAGTGGGCATTTCATCTACTGGCAGTGAAGTGGTGTTATAAATGTTAACTGACCCTGTATTAATAACTATATTTTTTCTCTAATTGGAAGACTAATTTGTTTTATTCTGTATACTTGTATAGTAAAGTATTCTGGCTTGAGAAGGAGGCTGGGTTGGAGCATCTCAAAAGATCCCTTCCAATCTCAACCACTCTGTGACCTGTTTCACAAAACCTATTTTCTGTAGATATTCTGGTAATCCTGTAATTATCCAAGCTCACACCAGTGAAAGAAGTCTCTAGAACTCACAACATAATCAGACTTTGGTGGGTACTTAGTGGTCACATCTTTTATATTAGCATTTTAACAGGAAGATCTAAGCTAGAACTGTATACAATTAGTTCACTTTACAATATTCTAGGAGATTTTTTGCTCTGTTTTGTTTTCCTTGCAGCTGGGCCTCTGGAGCTCCCTCTCTTTGAGCTGATCCCATCACAAAGACAAGTGGTTTTCCACGGAGACCGTTTGCCCTTCCAGTGCACTGCCACCTACGTGGACAACACCACCCAAGTCCATTGGTACCACGGTGGGCGCCTGATCCAAACAGATGAGGAGAGAGGCATCTTCGTGGAGGACAGCATCATTCACGACTGCTGCTTAATTACACGGTAACACACCCCTCTGACAGGCACGCTTGAAGGCAGGGGGAACAGATTTGACACTTGCAATAAGCCTCATTAAAAAATGCAGCAGGTGTTGCTTTATTTGAAGCAATTCAATTGCATGCTTGAATCTGAGCACAGAGGTGGAGATTTTTCATGGATGTGATTGGCTGTGGTTCCAGGTTGTACTTTTTTGGTGCCTAAGTATCCAGATTTGATCAGAGATGGGTTTGAAACAGAGAAAAAGAGTTTCTTATGCAGTAAACCATGAGAAGAAACATGAAAAATGAAGAGAAGCTTTAGTAGCATATGAGAGTGACTTACAGCCAAACTAATCCTTCCTGACACCATCTAGAAGTCTGAGTTGTGATGGACCAATGAAGAGCTATCAGTTGAAAAGGCTTGAATTAGGTTTTGTAGGTTCCACTTTATAAGATCTTATATTCTTTACTTAGATAATCTAATTTTTCTTTTTTATTAAATACTTCTCAATTTTCTGTGACTTTTACCATCGCTGTGCCTATGTGCTTGTGAGATACAGAGACCTACAGATGCATTTGCTGATGTGAAAAGTACAAGAGGAATGAAGTAGAATAGGCTTATATAAAGAAGGAAAAACTGATATTTGGCAGCGACTGTATTGTTCCAGTTTTGCTTCAGTTTTCCTTTTAAATATTATTTAATAAATTATAAATTTCAGTGTTTATTTTTGGGTTTCATCACAGAGTATTGGTTTGTCACTAAAAGCTGCTAAGTTGTTGCATACATCCTTTTGTCCTCTGCCAGTTTCCATCATTGATCAAAAAGAGAGTCTGATTCTGTGTGCATGTTCTGCCTTTCTCTTTGTAGAAGATGGAGTGAAAATAGCTATGCTAATTAGCTCTGGATAATCATTAACATCTTTTCACTCAAACAGTTTCTATTAATATAATTGACCTGAAATGCTTCTTGAACTATCAAATAGAAGTTATGAAGGGAGTCAAATTAAATCCTGTCCACTGGGGTCTTTTGGCTTTATTAATTTCATCTCCTCACTGATTATTTGACCCCTTTTGGAGTCCTGTAGATGTAGAGGTGTAGATCTGACCTGTTCTCACAGCTGTTGGCTTTCTTCTAATATCAATGAAAAGGACTATTAGACCAATTAGGACAGTAATGCCAAGTGCATGAGCTATTATATAACTGCCGAGGCACTTAAATTAAAGCATGTTCTTCCTATTTCCATTATATCAAAATTAAAAGACATGCTGTTAATCACTTCACTATATTTTCCAACTGAATTATATTTTGCACTGTATAAGCAATTTGTAAAGCATAGTTATAAACTGAAATAAATTGTCTAAAATTGTTTCCAAAATAGCTATCCATTTTAAAAAGCTAGAAGTAGCTTGACTGATTTTTACCTTACATTACCTTTTTTTGCCAGACTGTAAAATAAAAGCCACTGTCTACCACAGCACACTTTAATAAGGATGGTTGATCTTCTGCTTACCTCGTTTACTGTGCCATTTAATAGGTGACCTTGATGCTGATGGTGCAGTATGCACTGGGATGTGCAGTATGCACAGCTATTCAGAAAAAGTGTTCTTGAAATACATCATCACATTTGCTGTTACAGACTGGAAAAATACTTTGACTTGCCCAAGTTATGTGATATAGATTGTTAAAATAAGACGAAATATTTTTGAATAAAACTCCAAGTCTTTAATAAGCTGTTTAAAAGCATGCAATATTTTAACTTCTCATTTATTTGCACTATAGGTGGCACTTCACAAGGTAGAATGGCATCAACGCTGCATTTACTGCAGAGCATGGTCTTTATCCAGTCAAAACTGCCAATACTCAAGCAGTTGTGCCTCTGCCTTAATCTAGGTGCTGATACAAATTAACTTATTAAAGATATACTTTTGAACCTACTTTTAAAAACTGTATTATTTTGAAGTCAGTTTTTTTAAATATAAAGACATGTATTGTCTCTTCATATTGAAAATAAGAAAACATTGGCCATGTTGTGACTATTAAAATTATCTTCATTGTTTCTTAATTTTAATCCCATCTTTATGACCATATGTACTATATCCTAATTTATATGATCATTGTTATCATAACAAATTAAAATAATATGTAATAGCATGCTTGTTACATGTTAGAATAGTATGTATTGGTATGCTTGTTCCATGCTATTACACACTAATTTGTGATAGTTCTTCAGGCTAAATCATAGTTGTACAAGGCACTGAAACATCAGAAGGACTGTGCCTCCCTGAGGCTATCAAATGTTAAGTATACAATCTGGACTAAAAATAAAGGTAACTTAAACTCAGTTCTTACAGTATCATATTTTCCCGTGGAATACCTAGTCTTTACAGCAAATGTCCACCGTCTGTGGCTTTCTGTAATTGCACTAAAGGACAGGCCTTGGCCTGTGCTACTTAGCAATTTAAAGATTTCTATAGCTAGCTTTGAACAAAGAGGTGTAGTCATGTTCCAAAAGCTGCTTATTCAAACATTTTTAGGTGGTTATTTTATTGGGTAGTTCCAGATATTTCTGGACATGGATTTACAACATAAATATCATGCTAAACCCTTCTGTTTTATTAACTGGTGTGGTAGAAGGATAAAATATCCAAATGTGTATTTTTTGTCTCATATCATAAAGCAGAATAAACTAAAATAAATATTTTTGTTACAATAATTAAACTAAAGTTTTGAATTGTATTCCGGCTGTGACATTTTTCTTGGCAAGGACTATTCCCTTACAGGAGATCATGAGAAGGTGTTTTCAATTCTGCTGTTAGCTTGCATTTATCATTTCTTGCCAACAATAATAGTATTTGATTTTGCTGGTGTTTAATTTTCTGTCATTATGCCTGTGTATAAATGTCACAGTCATACATGAAAATATACATATGATGTGAGACTAATTTCCTATCATTTGTGAATGGATCTAGCTGAAATTGTTAATGGTACTTCCATGAAGACAGCCTTATTTCTTTAGCCTGGAATATTAATCATAAGTGGCAATTCTAACTCAACACATTCTATGATTCTCTGATATCCCTGAAGCCACGTAGGAGGAAGGTCATGTAGGATTCTCTGCTGCATCTTTCCCAGCTTCCCCACTGTTCCCTTTCAGTGTTTGGAGAAGCTAGCAGGACAGTTATTAGAATATTAAACTAGAAAAGGAAATTATTTTAGTTCTGTGAACCAAGAAACTCCACAGTGGTAAAGAGACTTTAATTTTCAGGAAGTTTCTTATTTACCACAAAGAATACAATGACAATTTTGAAGTCTTTTTATTTCTATTCTGTAAATACTTGTGTAGAGTGTTTGACAGTGCTTATGCCCTGACAGCTGTAATAGCTGCTCTGGGACCATTCCAGTTCACAAGTGCTCCTTCTGAAAACAATAAACTGTGCAGAAAGTTAAGAACCCATTAAAAGGAGAGCTACAACTGGAGAAACCAACATGTTCACAGCTAAACCTAGACTAACAGGTGCTGAATTCAAAAGTTGTTTTCAGGTATAATTTTTGTTGCCACTGGAAATACAGACTGTTAAGACTAAATTTTGATCCCCCAAAAATCATGTTTTTGTATTATAGTCTGTCCTAAGTATTTTGGTCTCCTCAAAATGGTTGACAAAGCCGCTTTTATTTTGTGGGGGTTTTTAAATGAAAAAAAAAAAAAAACCAGTAAGTTTAAGAATCTGGGGATTTGAATCTTCTAAATGCTTCTTTACATTGTGACAGTAGTCACTGCCAATATGGGCTGGTCAAAAGTAAATAATGAAATAAGCAGTAATCTTTAAGATGAGAGGTATATGATTATGTGAAAATCTCAAAAATGTGCAGAAGAAAGGAAGAAGTTCAAATCATGGTCCTCTTGTAATAGTGAAGATACTAAAAAAAACCAGATTAAATATTGGAGGTTAAAAATTCTGATCATACTTTGTTATCCAAACAGGAGGTCGAGTCCAATTACTACTTTTTTACTGTTTGAAATTATCACTGCAACTATTAGTAACGAATTAGGAGTTTGATTGAGACAGTTTTTCACTAGGAGTATAAGGATTATTTAAGATATGATTAGAGAAAGGATATTGATTCCAGGAGTAGACAGGTGGTGTCAAGGCAAGTTTAAGATCTAGGCAGACACTTCTTAAAAGAAAGAACAAAATGCTTCCAGAACTTTTGGGTGAAAGGCAGAAATTCTAGGCATATAAGGATTCAAATGATCCTTAAGCTTTCTCAACAGTTTGTGGCAGGAATATATCTGGAAAAGGTGTGAAGCAAGTAGTAGTGCTTTGGACTGGTCCTGGGTTAAAAACAGTCTGAAAATCCCTGATAAGTGTGTTGGTAGGTTGGATACTTAATTGGAAGTTCAGATATGTACCAAAATCATGGCAGAATATTGGAGATTGCACAAGATTAACAAGATCAGAACAGATCCAAATAACTTGATTCAGAAATGCAGATATTTTATTATCACTTTGTGTTCTGCTGTCATGAGTATTTGGAGATGAGCAGCTAAGGGTCACACTAAGGAATCCAGGCAGATAAGCAGAAATTGTTCAGTGCTGATATTTTTTGATTTACCTGATTGACTCTGTTTGACCTTTAGTTGTCAAAGAGTTAGGAAAGAAGTGAAGCAAAATAACAATTTAAATTGTAAATCAATATTTCTGTACTAGTTTGAGGCCACTTTAAACCCTGTAGGCAATGGTCTACATCTCACTTCAGGCACTGGAGGCAGAAAGGGACTAGTGACAGATGCTATTTTACCAGGAGCATTCTCATATATCAGATAGGAAAATAATATTTTAAATTATTGCAGAATATTATGAAATGCCCAGGGTAGGGGTTTCATTATGAGAGATTAAGAGTACCTCCATGTGAATTAATTTGGAAGATTAATTAAACTTAGGCCTTTTCTCTAAAAATATTTCAATTACCTGAATAAAACTCAATGACAGTTTTACTACTAATCAGTGTGGGGAATATTCTAAGATATAACCTGTGGAGATACTAATACAATGAAAAGCAAAAGCAGCAGCCATGGTACCCTCTATCATTAAAATAATAGAACATTATCTAAGAGTTATGCTGTGTCATAAAACCTGTAGGCTTAATTTGGGTAAGTGCTTATTGAAATGTGTTTGAAAGACAGGTATTTTCACAACAAATATATGTAATTATTTTGGCTGATAGAATTAAAATACCATAGAAAAATAGGAAGTCAGAACTATAAAAACATTTTGATGAAGTCCCTGAAGAGCAAGAGTGTGCTTTCTTTGGTGTTGAGATCACATTAAGAAGATGCCTTGCACTAAATTTTGACCTCTCACTTCCATCTGTGCTTATATCCAGCAGCTATATATGGGTCCAGCCAGCCACAGCACTGAAATGTTCAGTGGTAAGAACAAAAATTGACACTTTATCCCCCACAAGGGAGAATCAGAGGGTTTTGCTTTGACTTTTTAAGGCCAGAATGATTTTAATGTGGCCCTTCAAACAGCTGCAGTCACACAGCTGAGGGTGAGCTGCACTGCAGAAGCATTCGGAGTCAACATCTCAGGGCTGGTGTTTTTTAAGGACTTTTCTTGTCAACATCAGTGTTAGCTGTAATTATACATTTTCTCTGAGTCCAGGCAGGAGTTTGTAGATCTGTGAAACAAATGGGAACATATCAGAGCATTTATGACTTACATCCAGAATCAGATGCCAGGTAAGCCACCCTAAATAGTGGTGGAGCAAACAATTTCTTCAAAGCAAAACTTGTTATAAAAATTAAAACAACTGAATACTTTTTACTTTTCATGTATTTCAGTCTGTTCAATATTGAGAATGTATCATAGGGCATATTGCCATTAACATGCTGGAATTCCATGAAAATAGGTCAGAGGTTCCCTCCCCCCTCTTTTTTCTTCCTGCAGGATAAAAAACCCCAATATTTAATTGCGTACGATATTGTGATTGGGTGGCTCCTGGCCATCGCAAAATAAAGTTTACACTGTTGGAGATACACCAAATACTGAGAAAGAATAGAGATTGTTCCTGAAGTTCTTATGTAGGAAACTGCTCTGTCTTACCTTCTTTTTAGATCTTTCCAAATTTCTTGCAGGTGGGCAATTAAAACAGGTCAGTATTCTAACCCTAATATACCAACCAGGACCTAAAGTATTCATTGGATAATTAATTTCTGCATTTGTACCATGTCAAAGTAATATGCATTTGACAAATAATTTGAAATTGTAAAATTAATGTTGTAGGATTTTTGGTTTGTTTTCTTTTGCGTGTTGTTTGGGGGTTTTGTGATGATTGTTTGGGGTTTTTTGCTGGTCCCAGTGGCACATAATCAAATAATCAAGAATTGTCATAAGCAGATTAACACTTCTGAGTCATCTGGGAAATATTTTACTTTAAAAGCTTTCTATGCAATTTTGGCTATTGGTCTGATTGGTGTTATTTTTGTCTAAGAATCTCTGATAGTGTACAGATCACAGGAGTTATGCTAATGAAATAAAGCTTCCTCTGAATATAACATTGCAGCACACAGACTACCTAAGGGCAGATGAAAGGCACAGAGCAGGTGTAGCACCATTTCCCCAGAAGGCTGCAGTTGTATCCATCCTGCAGTCCATCAGTTTGCTGGCAGAGCAAAATTAATACCAATAAACACATCTGAGCATCCCTAAACCTTTCACCAGCTGACAGAGACAGCTCAGTGATAGACAAATGATTCATGAAGTGCTTTAAATAAGCCCTGGCCCAGGTGTGCTCTCTTCAAATAGCTTTATAGCACTGTGCTACCACAGACCTGCCAGCTGTCTGAAGGTTTCCCCAGCAAGAGAAAGTTTTGGGACTCTAGAGCTGTTGATCTTTTTTTGTTTTTTCTCTCCCCACTTCTGTTCTCAGCCAGCTAGATGGCATGTATTGACTTCAGGAGTGTGAAGATAAATGCAAAAATCGTTATGTACACCCTTCAGTGCAGAGCAGTAGCTGATTGTCTCTGCCTGACAAGCTCAGTGGGTGAGAATAAGATCATTCAACAAACCAAACGTGCTGTGATATGATGTAGAGCTACTTCGGTTTCTGACATAGTTTCTGAAGGTGGTTTGGTAGAGTCACTCTAATATTAATAGCGTTTGTTCTCTTAACCCTATGAAAGAAATTAATGGCATATATATAGGTCACAGGTACTTTGATATCCACCTATAGAAAAGACCTCTCACTGTTGAGTGTTGGGCAGCAAATGGATATTAGCCTGTGACAGTATTTCTGAACATTTGCATCTCAATTGAAGTAATTTGAGCAATACAATGGAAATAAAATTAGATGGTTTTACTGACATGTGGCTCTTTTCTCCTATTTTGTAAGTAGGTTTTGGTTTGGTTTGTTGGGATTTTTTTCCTCTAGGTTTTTGGGTTTTGGGCGTTTTTTCTGTTAATACATTGTTGTTAAAATTAGGTCCTTTGCAGCTCGTGTCATTGCTCTAGCATGTGAACAAATAAGCTGAAAGATAAATTATAGGAAAAGTATGTGATAGCACATTGCATTTCTTGGGTACCTACAGATGGTATTAAATGGTATGTTAAGCTTTGTTTCTATATGCAATCAAAAGAAACAAAATCATGCGTTTTGCATTACCTATGTGTGTGAGAAATCGATTACACCTGAAAGGACTTGCTAGACATCTCGCATAAAAAGAGTACCAACTTTCATCTTCCTTTTCTCTTGCTGTTGCCTGGACACAAGTTTACTTCAAAGGCCATCAGCCTTCTAAAGCTGTTTCTTTCAAGGGTAAATAACTAATTTTGTCAGAGAGATCAGACTAGCAGTTTGAGTTCAGACAAGTGCCTTGATTTACAGATTCTCTCTTCATTTTCCATTTTTTAACCTTATGTCCCCTGTGAAAGGCTGTATTCTGAGCAGCACTATACTCTCGAGACCAACACTCATTTTTTAAATTGCATGTTAGTATTAATAATTTAAGGTGGTATGAGTTGGAGGCATGTTATGCAGACCTTCTGCCTGAACTGTAGAAACACATTAGCTATTTATCTGTCTGAAGAAGAACATGAGAAAACCTAAATGTTTCCTGTGTTTAAGTAAATAATTTTTATTTCCCTGCAGGAAGAGCAGTTGGTTCTTCCTAAATCTTACAGAAACTTAAGTCAGACTTTAAAATATTTCTTCTGAAAAACCAATCAAAATACGGTGTTAAAGTCTCTTTTTTATTTGTTACTCTGTTTCCTGGCATGCAAATGACTGCTGGGGCGTTCAGTAAATGTCGCTATAGTACTTCTTCAGGGCATGGTTGAGTAACTTCGCATAATGAGACCTACTTCTGATTGTCTAATTAGTTATGCATAGCTGTAGCAATGAAAAACTATGCCTCAAATAGAACTCTATTGTCATAGGTTACTTGATTACATGAGTGTGGCTTCCGCTTGTATTATGGTTCCTCTCTTTTTAATGACAAATGCCACGGGCTTCTGTTGAAAATTATAACAACTTTTTCATGCAATTGCATCAGCTGTACATTTTAATTAATTTTTCAATATGTCAGTCATCAAATTTGAAAAAAGGAATTCTACCATGCATGAAATTTCCCAGTACAATAAAGAATCATGTATATTCTCATTCTTCCTTTCAGTGTTTTTACTGAGGAAGGTCACTACAATTTCAAAGAGAAACTTGAGAAAAGCCTCCTAGTTATCCTGTTCTCATTAGGCATCAGTCCAGTTTGCCTTGATACCATCTCATGAATGTCTGACTTCATTTTATCATCACAGAATATCACAGCATTGTTAAGGTTTGAAAAAACCTCTAAGATCATCAAGTCCAAGTGTTAATCCAGCATTTCTGTTTATGCCACCAAATCATATCCCAAGTGCCACATCGATATGGTATTTTGAACACTTCCTGGGAGATGGTTCCACCACTCTCTTGCACAGCGTCTTCCAAAGCTGGACCACCCTTTTCCTAATATCTAATCTAAACCGTCCCTCTGGTACAACTTGAGGCCATTTTTTCTCATCCTGGAAGTCAGAAATTTCCATGAAAAGTGGCAACTGTTGCACTGCTGAGGAGTGGGATGTGTTGCTAATGTGGAGGGTGTAGGAATGCTTGTTGACTCATACTCCATCCTTAGGAAAGCTGCATAGTAGGGGCAAGATGTTTCATTTGTGCCTTGATGTTTATTAGGTCCCGTGAGATAGGATAATCAAGAAAAGATTACAGCCAAAGGAGCCATCCTCTCTTAATTAATTTGTGTTCTTGTCAAGCTCCTAAATCAGAGTTCAGCCATGTTCTCAGGCTATGGGAGAGTTCTTGCCTTTAAGCAAGACTTGTTGCCATTGCCAAGAGAGATCAAGAATGCCTTTCTCCTACAAGTGAGAATCTCTGGGCGTGCTTATGTAACCATGCCAAGACTTAAAGTATGGAACTAGTCTTAAAAATGGAACTGACCTACTAGAGACCTTTTTGAAATAGAGTTTTAAAATTTTATACCCAGGAAAGGCTCACCCTTTCTTTCTGGTCTGCCAGGACTGTGAAGTTGAAGTCTCCAAGGATTATCAGTGGAGAAAAAGCTACAGGATAGAGTTGGCTGCTTTTTTTGAGTATTAAAAAAATTTTTTTTTTTTAAATTCAGTCCCCTAAATTCTCCAGAGGTATAAGATCAATTTATCATTTGTCATATCCAGATGGTAAGTAAATGAACAGTTTCACCATTGGGCTTGCTATCCAAAATATTCCAAGAGGAATATAAATGAATGCATCATTTACAGTGGCCAGATGGCAATTCAGAAGACAATTTCATGATCTAGTCATTATATTGTATAAACCTATTCTGGCTTCTTTTTTATCACCATCTGAAGAAAGGGCAGTAGAAGATTAAAAGTGTGAATGTGAGGAGTTACTCACCTTTTGAGATAATTTGAACCAGTGTTCAAGTATTGTGTTTCTATCAGAAGCAACAGTGATGCATCAGTAATTATTTGTCTGTGAATCTGGGAAACTTCATCTAATGATGGGAGATCTGTTAAACAGCAGATAAATTTACATCAGATGACATTCAGCAATTTAAATAAATGGGAAATGTACCCTTTATATTTATTTATCTTCATACTGAGTGCTTATAAAATCTATAATAAGCTCAAATGTGGTATTTACCTAACATCATCACAGTTTGCAATTTTATCAAATTCGTATTGTTAACAATGATTATAGATATTTTGTAGAAAATATATCAAAAGATCAGCACAACTATCATACATTCTATTGACTTGTGAAGTCTTCATGTCTTGATGGCACGAATGAATATTTCTGCTGCTTATTCTTTCAGTGGAAAAGCTTTATGTGTAATTGTTTCTATAAGCTCTAGGAAAATGATCTTTCTTAACTGTCTATAAAGATGATGTGAGATTGTTGTGACATATGAAATGTAAGATTTAATTAAAACATTGTTATAAACTGGCGAATTTCACTGAAGTATTTCAACCTGAATATAAAAAGGTGTATTAAGAATTAGCTAAGAGGCTGCTGTTACTGGTCTCTTCTCCTGAGACTTCATGAGAGAACAATTGCTTCTTTTGACATTACAATTCTGAGCTACTCTCTCTGAGAATGGCTAGTAATGCTTTTTCTATATTTTTTGCTATAAAAATATTTTAGAATTAATTGTAAAAATTAAATGGGGGTTACAAGGCACTTGAAGCTCAAAGCCATCATAAATAGGAAAAATGTGAAATTTTTGGTTACTATTTAATAATAAATTTCACTGAATATCTGGAGGACTATGCAAAATTTCTAAGCAACTAACTTAAAGAGTGTTTACCATGGTTTGCTTATTTTCTGAGGACCCAGATAACAGTCCTTTAGGAGGTGCTTGAGAAAATCATCTTTCAAAATGTCAGGCTCTACATTAACATTCCAAAGGTAAAAAGTAGAATTTTAAAGATGTTATTTTAAATATCGATTCAAGATAAATTTATTAACTTTTAATTCTGTCCTTCAGTTTTTCGTAATGTACATTCTTTCTCTTTCTCACACTACTGTATTTGTTCCCACATAATTTCTAGTTGTCTAAACCACAAGGCATATTCAAAGATGAGCGATTTTCTGTAAAGTGAAGTAAATAGTTCAGATAAGTGCTACCTTTTTTCCTCTCCCAACTACTTTCAAAAGCTGTAATTTGTTTAAAAGTATAGTAAAATTTGTTTCTGGCCCAATGGCAGATTTAAGATATAATGTGTTACCTTCTTAAAATGTAGTAGTTAGCATTATTTTTTGTCTATGACATCTGTAGAGTTGGAGTAATTGAATAACATTCTACCCCTGATGGAGGAGTGCCAGATTCTGCTGTTGAAATTCTGCAGGAGCTGTGATCACAGCTGAAGGCAAATGTTCTCTGTGGGTTGGTTGTGTGGTCAACTTGAAATGCATTTCTGACTTTTAAGTGTTTGGTTAGGCAACAAACGCAATATTCTGTAATACCTGGGGAAAGGAGAAATGGGCTTTGATAAAAAATTGATATTCTTTTGTGATGATTTGTGATTTGTATAATAGCCTGTTACAATCTGAGTAGTCAATACAAATTGGTGCTGCTAAGAGCTTACTACCACTTGTATTCTGTCTGTCCCTCTAATACCATAGAACAAACCCCATTTTTATATTTTCATAAAAGATCTCTGAGAACAAGTTAATGTCAGAAAACCAATTACTTGATATCTGTATAATTAAATATGTACAATGATGAATCTCTTATTTTATAGTGAACTTATCCTATCCAGTATTGATGTTGATGCAACTGGAGATTGGGAATGTCTAGTCAACAATTCCTATGGAAATAGCACTAAACAAGTAGAAATTGTGGTGCTTGAAACAGCTGCACCCTACTGCCCTGCAGAAAGAGTTATTAACAACAAGGGAGACTTCAGGTATGAATTTCTGGGTTTGGAGTGTGTTTTGTGGATTAATGTAGGTGCAGACCATATTCATGCTTACATTATACTTCAGTGTCAGTTATAAAGACATCACTTACTTGAGTTGTCATTTTTATGTAATATAGCAGGAAGAAGGAGCACTGTATTATTTTGATGGGGAATGGGACCTAGTGCTTCAAGAGTGTGGTGGGTTGTGGAAGTCAAAAAGTCTAATTCCTCAGTATGCAGTTATGGAATTTTTTTTTTTAAATGAGGTAAATGAGAGAAGGTTCAAAACTGTTCTTGGTCTTTGTAGAAGATGCTAACACTGCATTATAGCATTAGAAGATTAAATTTTCGATACTTTTTTATTCTGTTCTAGCTCATGGCTTTGTTCAGCTGAGATTAGAGGTAATAAATGACATGATACTGCTAGTAAAATATTTCACTGAAGAGAATCAAAATAGAAAGTAAAACTACTTAGTAAAACAAATAGATTGCTTAAGGTGAGCTTAAGGACTCACACAGTTTTACCAATATATCCCATGCTTACAAAATACATCTGTCCTGCTGTCTGAATCTTAAGAGTCTGCAGAATTTTGTAGACTAATTATAGGTTTTTCTTCATCTTTACTTTTATCTACATATGCTGGTGGGGCTTTTTAAAATTTTAATAATTTTAATCTGAAGAAAAGGTTTCTGTGAAATTTGGTATTGTTTTTCAGTTAGCTCTAAAATACTCAAATGATATGCACAAAGCTCTTAAACAATACCTGCTTGACAATAAGACTGATGTATGATGGCAATCCCATTGAGAAATCAAGACAATAATTTGTTACCAAATGAATTATAATGAGACTTCAGCTTGCATAGTTAATGAAAGGAAAGTAGATGAGGAAGGAATCGTCTCTTAACCAGCAGAACTTTCTGCAAATACTTCTGACCTGAAAGCCTCTCTTTGTTTTTAGGTTACCTTTAAACCTTTCCCAAAGGCTTTTTGTAGTATTTCTGGTCTTTGAATAAAAATAAAGGATTGAATTAGAAAGAAGTGGGGGAAAAACCCTACTCACATAATCTGTTTTCTATTTACTACAAAGCTATTTTATTATGTTTTAACCTCAGTTCCAGCAAGTTTGCTTCTTTCACTGAGGCAAAATCGCTGAGGCAATCCATATGTATGGATTAAAATTCATTAAAGACCTTTGACAGTCTTAGCTATAGATTTTTTTGTCATCACAAAAACTGGAATTCTCATGCTGGATATGCTTAAATATGTTATAATTAGATCTTTGAAAGATTGTATACTTCCTGTCAGAAATCTGATACTGAATCTTATAGATGACACCTCTATGGAGTTCATGTTCTTGCCTTAAAATGACATCCTTTTCTCCATAAATAAATATATATAAATCCTACAGCCTGCACAAACTAACACCAGGATATATGTCATTTTATATAAATCAAAGAACAGGAGTGGACATTTCTCTACCTATTGATCATCTTCCTAGAAATCCATATAAATTTATTTTTTAAATGTACATCAAAAGGATGCTGAGTCCATAGGTTCTTTTGGCATTTGAGAGAATGAATTTAAAATTGTAGAGAATTTATCAGGCTCAAACTCAGCATTAGTGCTTGAAATTTTTCCAAAGGTTTGTCCTCAGAGATGGAGCTATCACACCAGCAATTTTTCTTACAAAGGTCTTTGAGGTAACATAACAAGTATGTAAGTAGAAAGAATTGAACTACAAAGGCAAAACTAGAAAGAAGAGTTCTTTTATTGGGCAAAAGAAAGGAGAAAAGCGTCAACTGTTAGGGAAGTGTGGCTATTTCAGTTGTCCAGCCTAGGTGGTATTTATAATTGCGTAACTGCTGCAAGAATTAGGCACTGAGAGTCAGAATGAGGTGGCCTTTTGTACTAAGAGGTTTTTTTCTTGTCATGGCCATATTTTACTCCTTTTTTTTGTTTTCTAGCACTTTCTGAGTTATTTCTGAAAAGCAAATGGTAATGTTACATGCTGTCATTCCTATTCATAGAGGCCAGATTCTGCTCCCTGTGACAATGCTAGGTTCAGACTTCTCTCTTTAGTTTTACTTTTGAAGTAAGTTGCCAATCAGTGTGGCCCAATTGCATTAATGCAAATGTCTTACTAAAAATAATATTTCAGCCCAGAGGCAAAAGGCCTCTGTGCTACTATATACGCTACTGTACATATTTTGATTTTATTGGGGAAGTTCCTTTCATGATTCATTTTTTATCAACTGTTTTTACATCAAAAATTGAATTATTTCAGTGTCAGTTATCTGTGACAAATAAAAGTATTTTTCTTCTTAGCTTTTCTTTGAAATGAAGAAAACTTTTATAGCCCCAAAACCTTTCAGTGTATTATGTAACAATGTACAATAGAACGTGCATTGCATAATTAAGAAGAGCTAATACATATGTTTGAGGAAAGGTTGATTGCCAAGCTGTGCTTTCATTAAAAAGCAGAATACTTTTGTGATTTATTGGGTTCAGTCATTACATCAGTACAAGTAAAGAACCATATCCTCCCAGACCTGCTGACTTGCTGATGATATTCTTATGGTTTTCTTTGATTTCTCCCAATTACCTGATCCTGCTGTGTCCATACGAGGCTGTAAGTGACAATGGATTTGGTGTCTTTAGAAGTAGATCCAGTTGTGTCATTCTAGAGAATACAGCAGAAAAAGTGTATTTTATAAGACTTGTCAGCTAAATAGAAGAATTCCGGCTGCTCTTGATTTAGTTTGTTTTCAGATACTGTTTTGGAATCACACTACATAGATCACGTATACCTAAATAGCTAATATTTCAGGGCCTTCTTCCTCCATGACACATGATCTCTGCTGAAATATTATTTATTGTTTTCTGAGACATTTGGGGATTTTGTTTTTCAAGGCTTTTTAGTGGTGGGTCAAAAGGCAAAGCAGAGATTGTCAGGTACATTTTGAGCACTTACTTTTGAGAGCAATTAGCAGTAGGGTCTTAGGTTGGGGTTTTTTTTCATGGGCTTACTGCCCTGCTTTTTATAATCTGCAAAAATGAATGTAGTGAAAACACCAACCATATCTTTTCCCTTATCACTAAACACCTTCCTGGAATTAACACAGAATGAATGTGTGAGCAGCCAGACTTAAACCTGTATAATTTTGACATTTTCCAATGAAACAGAGGAATTAATTATAAAAAATTACGAAGTAAAAGTGAAAATAGCCTTTTTTCTCATATATTCTGTACATTGTATGTTGTAATATATTGTTTTTTATATATATATATATATATATTTTAAGTTGCCTTTCACATTTTAATTTTCATTATCACGCTGTTTATAGGTGGCCCAAAACTCTGGCTGGGATAACTGCTTACCACCCCTGTCTCCAGTATTCTTTTAACTCCATTGCATTTCACAATGGTGCAGATGAGGCTAAGGCATGGCGTAAGTGTAATCGAACTGGACGCTGGGATGAAGAAAGCTATTCTGAATGTCCTTATTCACAAGAAATAACACAAGTTCTTCATGCTTTTAGTCAGGTAATGTTGTGAGATCCAAGGCTTCTTGGTACTGTTCTTGTTGAAGAGCTTGCAAGAAATGTCTGTTCAGCCGCAAGTTTGGGATAGATGGACTTTAAACAAAAGACTTTACTTGAAAGACAACAATTTGTTCCTTTGGTAATTGGAAGTTGTAGTAGGAACAAGTGTGCTGCATTTATTACCCTTATCTTAATATTTTTTCATTGGGTGTTTGGAGTCTAGATGTTTATTAGTAATGTAGATGGGGTGATCAGTGCTTCAGTTTCATTCCTTCTTTGTCTTTCCCTCATGCATTTTTCCAGAAAGATGTTAGTCTCGTGGAGTCCTATGTCAGAGTTTCATCAGCTGAAATGCCTTTCCTCATAGAATGCCTTTTTGATGTCTTCAAAAAAAAGCAGTACTTGAATTGTTTCTTATGGATAAGTAGAAGAGAGAATGAGATGAAAAAGTAAATGGATAGAAATTAGTGAGAAAAAAAGCATAACAGGAAACACTGTGGAGAATGGCCCAGATGTGTAACTGCCATACTAATTTTACAACTTTCAGTTTTATTGGTCATTTCTTCCCTAGTAGTATCAGTAGTGCTAGATAAGACCGCAGAAAGTTTGTTTTCAGATGGGTTCATAAATAAGAATAATTAATGTATTAAGAGAGCCACTGCAATTACAGGACAATAAAATAATTAGGAAGGTGTCTAGAATCCAGTCCATTCTGCTGTAAGCAATGAGGTCAGGTTGTGTTCCTCAGGGCTTTAGACACTCAGGTCCTTTTCAGCCTCTGAGGATGGAGGCTGCACAGCTTCTGGGTGTAACTTATTCAAATGCATGACTGCTCTCATGACAAGAAAGATTTTCTTCCCAATCAGTCTGAGCTTCTCTTGTTCTCCCACCACAAACCACTGCAGATAGGAACCCTTGCTGACACTGCTGTTTTCATGATGATCTAAAGGTAGAAGCAAGGCAAGGTAAGTAGCTTGGTATATTTTATGAGGCCAGATAGTTACAGTCTAGAAAAAATAGGCAAAAATCTTCAAAATTTGTTGGCCTGTTGTGGTGCTGTCTTCAGATAACAGCAACGAAATCTAAGGCCTGAGGCTGAAGATACATTCACATGCCCCTGAAATATATATCCATGGCATACTGATGCACATAAATCCTTGTGAGATTATGGCAGGCATTATACAAATGGATGTGATCTCCGGTTTTTAAAGAGAATGAAGCTAGCTGATTTATTAAGCCTAACAATTCTGCTGTATTTTCAGATGCACATCAATTTGACAACCGTGCTGGAATTTTCGCGCCAGCTGACAGCCTACACAAGAGGTGCTTCCCTCTTTGCGGATAAAATGGATGTAATATATTTGGCTTATATAATGGAAAAGTTAATTGTCTTCGTGGATGAAGTTGAAGATGTAAGATATCTTCTCTGTGCTGAAAAAAAGTATCACTTAGAAGTGAAGTCTTCACATATGGCCCTGTTCTTAATGTATGCGGGCACACACTGAAGAGTAGCTTCTGAACCTGATTGCTGATTGCAAATGTTCTGCATAAACTGTGATTTGTCTCTTTGTGCCAAAAAGGACAACTAAGCCTTCTTTCTCTGATGACAAGGGCATTGCTGCTTAGGAATAAAACCTGGTTTTTAATGAGCCTCTTATTTAATTTTCTCTTCACTTTTAATTTCTGCCATGTTTAATGTGTTAGAATGGATTCTTTCTCTGGCCACTGGAGCTAGACATGCTTCTTTTGCTTTCTCCATTTCATCAGGAGGTTTTCACTGAATTTTGAAAGGAGGTATCACTTCATATAAAGAAAAGATAGTATGTCTTTATGCGCAACTTTGTACAGAAACTTTTAGCGTTTTGTATTCCTTTTTTGCAGGAAAATCTAATCAGAATTATGCAAACCTTATGGGAAAAATAGGTTTTTACAGAGAACAGAAATGTTCATCGTACTTATTTTTACTGTTAATTTTCAGACTAACTACTTGCATAAAGATTTCATAAACTATAATTTTGGAGCACAAGATGTTTTCTTTTGGTTTGGCAATGTTCATTCCATTCTGACTCTGGGAATTGTAACAGTTAACATTTTAGTGCCAATTTGAGAAAGTCTCCAACTTCAATTTCACCATTATACACTAGATCTAAAGTATATTATTAAGTGCTCTCCAAGAATCATGTTTCAAAGCTGCAACTTTGTTTCAGCTCAAAATCCTGATAAGATCTCACTGCTTTCTGACAAAACAAAAATTTAACATTCAAAAGAAACAGCTGGATTTGCCATAAAGCTTCTTTATTCTTCTAGCAGCTGATGCAGTTTCCATTAAAACTGAGCACCATCTCTAATCTTTTAATTTTCTTCCACCTTTCAAATAGGTTTTAGTTTCTGCTTTTTTGGTATCAAAACATCTCTATCTCCATCACTTTTCTCTACATCTCTGATTTAGCAATCCCTTATCTTCTTAATTTATACCATTTCTCCTAATTTTTCCCTGTTTTCCTTTTTCCATTTGGAACTTTACACTTTCTTTTCTGTCTCAGGTTCACTAAATAGGGTCCTCATTCACTGAGCTCTTTTAAGCACCCATTTCTTAACTCGTGCTCACAAGGTACCTGTGAAATTTAAGTGTCAATAGCTTTGGCGGCTACTGAATAGTGAGGCTGCACTCATAATTATAAATAGGACTGAACTTTATTTAATACAAGACAATTAGTTTTGAATTGACTAGCAGCTGAAACTACAATTACATAAATCCATTAGGAATCAATTAAAATACCATTTTTCAAAATATTTTCAAAAACATTCTTGCTAAATTAGTACATTTTCTGTACCTCCGCTCTGGGATGAGTGTCCCATTCCAGACAGGATTGTTCATTTTCATACAAACTAAAGGTCCTTTGTCCCATCTGGTGGTTCACCTCTCAAACAAGAGAGGTTCAACAGCTGCACAAGGGACGTATTTGCAACACACTACAATTTTTGTCTGGAGCATATACACACATTAGCCCAAATTTTTGTATTTTTAATGACATGCCTTTACTCTTCATTAATGCATTTAATTATAGTATAAATTACTTCCTTTTCTTATTTTTCTCCTTTTGTGTATTTATAGACTATTGTTCTGCCCTCAGTAAGTTGCTGCCTAGCTGATTGGTGTTTGCTTTTATTGTTTCTCATAAATCGCTCCAGACTCTTAATGTGATTCATTATTATTCATTTTGTCAATAACCCTGTCACATTGTCAAAAGCCATCTAGAATTATCTAGTAATTAGGTTCTCAAAAATAGATTAAATATTTCAGTAATAGTCACATAAAATTTCACATGTAGTCTCATTATTTCTTTCCTTTGAAATGCATGTGAAATTTATGTATTTCTATTGAAAATGCCAAACTAACTTCATAGCCTCAACCGTCTTTTACATCTTTTTCACCATTGCTGAATTTCTATTTTCCTTTCCACTGAATTATCTGTGTATTTGCCTTGTTTTTCTGTTTCTATTAGTGTGACTTTTTGGCTTGAACTTTTCTTTAGCAGCATTTCTCAGTTGTTTTTCTCTTGTATATACCTTTTTATTCAGGTTTATTTGTGACAGCTGAATATATATTTGTCATATCTTTGTCTTCAAAAATATTTGTAACGTGGTCATGTTAATTTTGAAATTTTACTCAAATTTTTTAAAATTTTTTAAAGTAAACATCTTATTTCAACTTGAAATCATTACAAAAAATATTCACAGTGATGTTTGTTCTTTCTAAATGTAACATACTAATAACATTTCAAACACACAGTTATACTTACCAAATCTGCAAAATGTCATCTAGCAAAATAGAGATCTGTCATTCTGGATTTGGCACAAGTGTGAATTAAAACTACCACAGCCATGGCTAATAAGATGATCTAACTTTGTACCACCACCTGAGCTGTATCTCAAATTTACTCCCCTTAGTCTGTAACAAAGATGTCTTTCAAATATATTTTCCCTTTTTTTTTTTTTTCCCTTCCCCCACCCTTCCCCTCCAAGGTCCTTTGATTGAACATGAAACAGTTCTTTACAAGGGCATGGCCAATTTTAATTAGTTTAAGAAAGAGGGTGATAATTCTGGAATTCTGTTTATTGCCAGATGAGAGACTCAATTTGTCTGGTCTATCTAGAAGATAAGCTTTAAAGTTGTGAGTTAAAAAGCTCTTCCTTGATGTGAGTTGCACTTTTCCTTTCTTGGTTTTTCTTTTCCAGTCCATTTAAGTTTTTTATAAAATCAAACCTGTCTTTGAATGATGGTTACCAAGAGAAGTAAGGTGCCTGCCTTCATTTGTACTCTTATCTGTTCTTCTCTTACTTTGTGAATTTTACAGACAATACCTTTTTTGGTTTGTTTTGATTTTTTTCTCTTCCAGATTGGGGATGCTCTTATTGAAATTGCCAGCAATATAATGCTGGTGGATGACCATGTGCTGTGGATGGCTCAGAAGGAAGACAAAGCCTGCACCAGGATTGTGCGATGTGTGGAACACATTGCCAGTCAAATACTGACCAGCAAGACTCAAGTTATATCAAAGGTATTTAAAAAAATTACAAAAAATCTTGTAAGATTACTTTTTCTCTTGGATTCCTCTTGCAAGACCCAAATACTTTTTTTAATATCACCAATGGTATTAAAAAGGGGTTTTCTTTGATTGGTTGTATTTATTATTACAATATGGTGTTCATAACAGTATCTTTCTAGTGTTCTCACTATTCATTCAGTTTCTGTTTTTAAAGCCACTAAAGTGTATGGATTTATTTTGAAAGGTCCAACTTGAGTGAGTGAATGAAATTTTTAATAAAAGACAGCACGATCCTTTACAGTTTAAAGCTTTTTTTTTTTTAACGAGGATGCTAGATAATAATTGCTTTAAATATTTAGAAGATTATTAAAAAATGTCTATCATGTCCTAAGCATTACTAATTTGAGGTTAGTTTTAGTTTTTTAGAAGCAAACTGTACCTGTTAGAAATAATATTTTTATTCCTTGGCCTCACCTACACAAATTTGTCACTTGGATAGTGAGATGTTGTCACTTGGAGACTAAGACATTGTCTTTTTGCCATTTTCAGCATCTAAATAGCAGAAATACATCTAAATCAGAAGCTTGAAAGTTATCCTTTTAAAATTTTTGATAAATAATTTAAAGCCTTATCGCTCCTTGGGTTAGTCTGCTTGCTTGATTGATTTTAAACAACCTTTATTCTTTTCTCAATTGTCCACTGCATTTACAGAAAAATGCTATTTAAACATGAGTTCAGGTACAGTGTCAATCACAGCAATAATGTATAAAAATAAAAGCAGACAAACAAAAAAAAGAAATTATAGACTGAAATGAATTATAGAGTAAGCCAAATAGCATAATAGCCTTAGTTTCTTCCCTGTATGTTTTAGAAAAACAGTCTTCCAAACAAAGACAAAAATATATTGGACTGTTTCTTAAAGTTTTTTATTTCATTCTCATTTCCATGGAAGAATCGGACTTGCTAAAAGTATTTTTATTAAATACGTAGTGACAATAATGTGGCTTTTAGAAATATTTTTCAATGTCTCAGCTGGGAGGGCTCTGTTGTTTTATACTTACATTTCTTTTAAATGTCAGGTGACAAAGGTCACGTTTTTTCCCTGTCACTGCTTCAGGAAGATGGTGACATTACTGAAAACAGTAATTCTGTGTACTCAAACTTAGATATGTGTCACTAACTGTTTTGCCATGCTTTATCTTTTAACTTCTTATGGTTTTCTGTAGGAGAAGTAGTTTAATGTTGAGTGCGATTTGTAAATAAACAAAAGCTGTGGAGTATTTCTGGTGTCATCTTATGCCATAGCAAACATGTCTGTTCCTTTGGGAGGCCAGCCAGGAAACTGTCTCACAGAAATTGCATCTGCTTTCTTTATTTTAGAAAACAGCAAATAAAACCCCCACAACTTAGGTAGCCAACAGCTTCTAGTACACTTGCAAAGGAAAAAAAAGAAAGTCTGTAAACTGTGTCAGCATATATGATATAGTCTATGTGATACAGAATTCTACAACAGCAAACCCACTATGCTGTTGAAGAATTTTATATCATATTCTTAAATAATTTCTCTTTAATTTCTCACCCCAAGAACATATATAATATATATGTGCGTGTGTGTATACATGTACAATCCTTTATAAGTATTTGCAGTAAGTACACACTGCACATACAACATTGCAAGTCTGGTTAATGAGTTTGTGACATAATTATTCCCAATGTTTTCCCAGGTATCTCGGAATATTGCCCTGGAAGCCTTCATGATCAAGCCATCGAGTTTCACGGGAATGACTTGCACTGCCTACCAGAAAATAGCTGCAAACTCGGACAAGTCAGTGGCTCCTGATTTGGGAAGATGGGAGGCAAGTCACAATCCTGATCTGTATTTGCATTTCAAGTGCAACACTGGCAATCTCGATGGCTCTTTGGTGAATTCTTCTACCAGGGTAAGTCAGTATGTTTGTAAGTTATCTATTTTATTTATTTAGTGTTTTCAGTGGCACCTTTAGGCAGAATGCTGATTTGTAAAATGCATATTTTATGTGTTGTTAGCATTGTAAACTGGCTAATAATTTCAGTATGTAAGTGGAATTGAACTCTTGTATTGGGTGTAGCATATTTTGTTGTGCTAGTGGATATTCCATTAATATAATCAGGGACAATGCAGGATGTGAATAGAGATGAGAGAATGTCTTTCTTTCTTTGTTCTTTTTATCTCTGAGTCAAATTCTACAAACTTTTCTGTGTGTAAACAATCTCTTTAAATTAATTTAGAAGTATTTGTTTTATTGAGGCACTCTCAGGGGATTTTACATTGCAAAGATGTATTTTTTAGGGAAATTACCTTTGCTCCCGTAAATAATATTACACTCTCTTCTGGACTTTTTGCTGAGGGAGAGTGTTTTGTTGGATTTTTGAGTAGTAGCTGAAGAAAATAGTAAATAAGCCTTTTAATAGAATACACTGTTGTTATCAAATAATGAAGTGGAACAATTAAATTTTGATCTAGCAGGAAATGGAATTTTGTATTTGGCTGAGCATGTTATTAAATATAGGCATTAGTGCTGAATTTTTGTTATCCTTCAACTGAATCTCAGTTTAATAGGCTTATTGCTTGAAATATTTACTCTGACAAAATGATGCTTTTCTGGACAATATTACTAGTTTATTGAACTTGAAAGTATTTTTATTGAAGTTTGGTGCCTTTTAATGTGTATATACTATGCCAGTGATTTGCTACTTCGTGCTCACAGGATCTTCTGCTAAAAGGAGTCATCTCAGTAATGAAAGAATAGGTTAAATTTGTTTCCTTTAATGGAGTTCATTTTTCCCTGTGAAAATTTCTAACTTGTCTGTCTATATGAAAAAGAAAGGTGTCTCTGAAAAGAAATGAGTTTGCCATCCATAAGGTGGAAAACAAATGTCAGAGATCTAAAAGATGCAAAATTTCTTCAAGAAAGAAGCAACCCTGGAACACTCTGAAATGTATGGGATAGTATTATTGCTATAGAAATATATATGGGATTAAAGGAATTGGAGAGATTTCTTTATTAGCTCTACCAATATATTTTGTACTCCAGAAACTGAGTATCAACATTTTTAGTAAATTAATTTCTTTATAGCTGAATGGTCAAGCACTGGCGTGTCTCTCCTGTTATAAAAATGCAACCATAATTGCAAATTTCTCATCTCTTCTATCAACATTCATGTGTCAAATATGTAGAGTAAGCTAGACCAGTTATTTGAAGCCCCTTTCTAAAATGTTGTCAGAATGTCACTATAATGATCTCAATAACTCTTTCCTTTCTGAAGTCTGAACCTTTCTGACTTTATACAATATACAGAAGATAAATGCTACTGATTATACAGAGAAGCCAGGAGAAAGCGAGCTTACTACCATGCAAAGCCAGTTTGATGTGTGTAATATATCAAAAAGTTACTTTATTAGGTGGATCTCTGGTTACTACCTATATATGACTTTGTAAAGATTGTAACAGCACAACACAGGAGATTATGGACTCAGCTAAATGTTAGCATGGCTTTGGGTTTTAACACAAAGGTGTAGTCAGGCTTTAAATGTGGTCTGTGAATAAGCAGACTGGATATATTCCTTAATCCTGAAAAGCAAGAAGTTTTCATTCACTGCTCTCTGAAAGTTTTAGGCTAAGCACTGCCTTAATTCATTCTGAAATTGGTTACATGTCCTCACTGTTAAGTAGAATGATATGTCAAATTGTAACTGATAACAGAAAATGGGATTCTTTATCATCATCCACTAGCAAAATTATTCTATGTTTGCTCATTGGAGGCAAACAGTAAACCTACTTGATTGTGCTATGAAAAGTGTAGGAAAAGAGAGAATTTGTGATAGAGGTCAGTATTCCTTCTTCTATTATACCTGACCTTTAGAACTTCATCTTAGATGCTGAGATTTTTCATAGTATCTTCCTCTATTTAGCATAGGATTAATAATGGAGAAGAAAAAACATGTAATTAAAATCACCAAGTATAGGCGGTAATCACAAATTTAATTTACTTCTAATACAAATGTGAAAAAATGTTTAAGAAGATTGTTAAAAGAGAATATTTATATGCTTTTGTGCCCTCTTCAAATTTATAATATTGTAAATCATCTGACCACTAAGCAGAACAATTCTATATGTTGTCTGTTGTTAAGAAATTGCACTAATCAATTTAAAAAATGAATACTCACTAAGCAGAGTGTGGGGACTTGAGGGGAGAAGCTGAAAGAGGTGAGCACAAGCTTTCTTGTGAATACAATCAAAACTTTTGTAGCTATCTGTAGTGATATTTCTTGCCAAAGCTAGGAAATTGATACATATTTAGACAGTGGTTTTCTGCACATAACTTAGCCTGATCTGGTTATTATGGGATAGAAAGCCCCCAAAAGGTTAGGAAATATCAAAATTTAAATAAATAAGTAAAAAACAGTTTAAAAATAATAGACTTTGAAAATTAAATAATTTGAAAGACACTGAAAGAGGTCCACCATTCAGAGAAGTTCGAGGATAGCTGTTGAAATATATTATTGCAGTTTGATACACAAGTTTTTATCTTTAATTCTGACACTGTAGCCAGCTGCAAGTTTGAAAAGAATCACTTGTCACTGTTGCAGATGAGAAGTTTTGTCTGATTTTGCCTTCTCTTAGATCCCATTTTTGCTGTTAGTAGGGGGCTTTTGGTGCCTGATGGGACTCTACCGGGTAGGAAAAAAAAACTCAGATACATATTCTGAGTTTTTTATGCAGTATTTTTTTTTGTTGTAGTAGTAGTTTTATCTCTGTTTAAGTAGCTTTAGGGGGATCTCCCACCCTGTGTGTCCAGACTGAGATCCTATCCCAGGAATGCTCCTGAGGCACAGCTCTGTCCCATGAACTGTCTGTGGTCTAAGGATATCACCATAATGACGTGATGATCGCACACCAACCAGGTTGCTGGAACATTGGAACTCAGACAATGTGAGAATAGTTTATGAAATTTTTGTTCCATTCAGACTGAATCCAGGGTCTGCTTGTCATTTGATACCAGACCCGAAGCACCCTTGGGACCTAATCTCTGTTCCAGCCTGATTGTGCAAAATGTCTCCATTGTGCAAAGATAATCGCTGAGACAGGTAACCCACCCTCGGACTCAGTAAAACTGCTTCAACACAGAATGAACCTTTAAACTTCCTGTGCTATGGTAACGACATGTGCAGTTTATAGGGGACTGTAGGTTTGGTATTTGGGCTTAGACTTTGAGGAAAGTATTTTGTTAACATAATTTATGGTTTTAGCTTCACTGAAAATCCTTGTCAAATGAGAGGTCTATTCCTATCTTTAATTATTCTCCTGACACGCAAATGAATCGGAAGTGAGGTTTTAAAATTTCAGTAATGTGTATTTCACATGTAATCCCTGACTTCTGAAATCCTCATCATATTCTCCATGCATTCTATTCAACTTTTCAATTCTGTTTATTTCTTCTCTGCCCTGAGCCAGACTGACCTTTTGATTTGTCAGGTTGTATTACAGGTAATGTCCATGAGGTGAAATGTTAAAAGTTAAATTGGTACTGGACATGTTGGCCACAAAAACAAATTCTAAAGTGCTTTGATAAAATCCTATAATTACTTGCATATACCACGTTGAGATATTATACAATTTTAGAAATATTCTTGTCTCAGATACATACTGGAAAATATACAACCTCTGTAAGAAAAGGTTTTGTCTTGCATAAAATAAATTTTGATTGTAAGACCATAGATATAATGTATCCATAATGGCAAATTCATAGGTAAAATTTACCAGGAATGGAGAAAAGAACTTACTGCAAAGTTTTCAACAAAGTTACAAGAGTGTAGGGTAAAGCACAGAATTAAAAATCCGAAGAGGAATTGCGAAGGGGAAAATTATCGTTGCTGATATCATTGAGTTGCTCATCCATTTTAAGATACATTTTCCCAGTTTCAGGATGCATATGTACAGAATTTTTTCAATGCATAAAAATCAGCTCAGGAAATTAAGAATTCAAATAATGTACAGAATTTGTGAAAAATATAATACCAAATGAGTGTACTTCCTGTACCGTGCACAGAAGATAGCTATTATTGATTTTTCTGGTTCAGTCTTTCAGACTCAATGTTCCCCACTCCAGATTTTCTTTCATTCCATGCTACATTAAAAACCAGTATTTTTCATTCATTCATGTTGAAATATTCAATAACCACATACATCATATTAAGAAAATACCATCCAACATAGTCAACAGAATACTGTTACATATGCTACAGTGTATCACAGCATATTGTTAGAGCAATTTTGTATTTTTTTCTAGCATGTAGTAACTACTAGGTTGATAGACATTGTAAATGTAGCATGAATTATGTTGGCATCATCATTTCCATCGTGATTGCCTCTAATTTCCCAGCACACATTGCTTCTTAGAGAGAATTGCAGCACTTTTCTCGTCAAATATGATGAACTTGGAGTACGTCTGTATCATACATGTTGGTAAAAGATTGTAATTTTTCTTTTATTCTGTAATTTTTACAACTGCAGAAAACATACAATAAAGTAAACATTGCCAAGTAAGCAGGACACTAGCAAACAAAAATTAGCTTCTCAGTTTTATATGTATGGTGTATTACAGAGAAACACTGGGCTGAATGCTGGAATACATAATATCAAAGCCTATTTTGTTTCAAAATATTTTTGTTTAATCTGGACATGTTTGTAAAATATTTTACAAATATGTCAAGATTAAATGTACAGATCAAGGCATATCTTGTTACACATCAGAATTTGTCCTGTTCCCTTTCCTTCGGGAAAAAACTTTTGCCCATTTTTTCTCTTTTCTCAATTTTCTTTCTGTGTCTTCGTGCCCAAAGCATTTTGCTCTCCTTCTCTTGGATAATGATATTAATTTGAAACTTTTTCCTGGGAGCTTATAGGAATGTTTGCTTGGGTGTAAATTTATAAATTGATTTTACAGTACCTAATTTGGGACTGTTTCTCCTTTCTCTGTGAGTAGGTGGATAATGTCACAAAGATATATCTTCATGTGATGTAGGCATTTTAAAATTAGTTGTATTTTACCTGCTTCATCCTTTCACATTTATTCTACTTTTTTTAGAATCTTTTATACATAGTTTCAGTTTCATTCTCTTGTGGTTTTTATTGTGATTTAGAATCTATCCAGATGTATAATATCTATTTATTCAATATTCTAAATATTCACCTTCATTCTAGTTTTCACATTCAAAAAAGGATTTTTTAATATTCCTTCTTATTCTTAGACATAATATCTAAGAGGTATCGAAGAGTAGCTGTTGGTATCTCTCTTATTACAGCCATGGAATCCTTGCTTTAAAATAAAATTAAAAAGAAGTAAAAACATTTAGCAATATGATATATAAACTAGTATTTTCTGTGGAGGCATCAATTTGCTTGCAGGTGGGTTTGGATGGTGCACTGAGTACTAGCTATGGAAAAAGTTGAAATGTCTGTCATTCAGGTAATTAGAAGGTTTCAGTTCAAAATCAAAACCAGACAAGAAAAACTGTGCCTCTTTTTCTCTTTCAAGTATGCTCAAATGATGCTTTTTATATTGATATCCCTTACTACTCCTCCTTCTCAGATAATGACTTTATACATTTATGCCTACTACAACACCTTCAATGCTTGTAGTTGGTACACTGTTTTCAATATACCTTTGTTTTTCTTTTCTCTGTACATGCTCTGTGGCCTTTTATAATGTGGATGGTCATCCTGCACTTACAGATCTTTCTAAAGACTGGGAAAAATGAAACCGTGCCAAAATACTATTAATGCATATATGAAAAATGTCAATTATCTTATATGATCTAGAAGATTTATATTATATTATATATATTCTATTCTATTCTATTCTATTCTATTCTATTCTATTCTATTTATTATATTGTTTCTACAATTCTTGTATTGGTTTATCATATGTTTTAACATACAAAAACTAATGTACATTATGTTGTTTGAAAGTAGGAAACGTTTAGCATTTTTTTCTGTTTCATAGGTGCTTAGAAGGAACTTTAAAATGTGTAATTACAAGCTCGTGTCCTTTTGGCTTTTTTTTTCATGTCCTTTGCCACTTTTCTTTTAGCAGATAAAAAACTTATTCTGCAAATAACAGCCATCTGTGTATTTTCTAAATTTCATTGATGTTTCTGAAACATATATTTTGTTTAAATCTTAAAGTCATCTAGCCATTTAGTGATTCTCCTTTAATGCTAGGTACAGTTTGAAGCCCAAACTTGAATGTCTGAAGCAGTGAAAAGACATATGAATAGCTTGAAGAAAATAAATACAAGGACAAAAGGACTGGGAGAATTAGCAACTTCTGTTTGATATAAAATTCTGTTATTTGAACTCACATCTGCTTTCTGGTGAAACAAACTTCTGTTCCTGAACACACAAATCATGCTGATTTTATATATGCTGTCAATATATTTCCGAGAGATGTGCTGCCACTCTAATCCACGAAGGCTAAATAAAAAAGGGCCTTCTGATTTTCAGCACCATTGCTCTTGTTACAGAAAAGTTATCTTTGAGATTTCCCAAAGGGCATTATAAGATTAGTTTCCTTGTTATAAACTATCAGACTCCTTCATGTGCATTCTGCTGTAAAATAGTAGTTTGTACACTAATTAAGATAAACCACATAACAAAAACCCATTGATACCATAACAATTAATAACACAGTACATTAGTTGTTGGAACATATTTTAAGTTAACTTGATGGCACAAAGGTAATAATGACCAAGTACAATAGTGAATACAAGTGCAAGTCCCAGTTCTGCATTGACTATTGAGGACTGAAACCCCAATTTTCTCATAATATAAAATAAAATCCCATAGTTTTCTTATGGTATAAATAATAAACTTCTAACATTTTCATAGAATTCCCTATGTAAGGAAAGTATTTTCAACTATATATTTCTAAACTCTTCTTTTTAATGTTTATTTTATTTTCTTAGATTATGATTGATGCCACAGAACAGAACATGCATCAGTATCCAATAAATAATTACATTTTGTTTCTCAAAATCTTTTTCACTACAGGGTTGCTTAGGTAATTGATTGTTACCTATTTTAGAGAAGGCATTTCCAATTTCTGAATTGATAATTGTAGTAACTGTAGAAGAGTGTTTAGAATTTTTTTGGTTTTCTTTTGTCTTCCTATTTTATTTTTTTATTTTTTTCCTCTTTTCAGTGTTGGTTTGTCAGCTTATGTTGGACCATAAATTTAGTGGTGGTAACAAAGAGTTCACTTAAACAGATTGATTATTAGGAGATGATATGGCTGGATTTGTGGCTTTTTTTCTGAGTGTGGGTTCTCCTCCTAGAAATTCTTGTTTCCTGACAACAATGATTGTTTCCTGACTTTTTTTTAGTCTCCAGCTGTATGCGATAGTCTGAGAAAGTGGTCAGTAGCACACAGGTGAGGAGTCATCTTGGGAGGAGTCAAAACCTGCACGTGGTGTAAGGGTGCTCGTGGAAGGGCAGACTTTCTTCTCATGAAAATGACCGTGCTGGCTGAAACTTCTCTCCAGGAAAATGCAGCAGGATACGAGGTCATGTATCAAAGAGTTTTGAGTGGGTTCTGGTTTTATATAGATAGAGGAATTAAGCTGTGTGATTGTCTATGGAGTAGTTAGGGCACTATAATTGCTATGTTGTAGGAATTTACCAAAGAGTACATATATATATGTATGTAGATATGTACATATATGTACGTATATGTGTATATCTCCAGACAGACAGTCATTACTGAGTGTGGAGTGGAAGTCAGCAGTGGAATGCAGGTTTTCAGGCCAGGAAGTGGATATGTTACCTCTCTTTTTTAAGCACTGTGTAGACGTAGGGGTGCAACTATGTAGAATGCCTCTTCTAAAGTGACTTATGAAGAGAGGACTATGCCAATGAGTTGATTCATGGAAGGACGAGAATGGTTCAGGTTTGTCTTTGCCATACAGGATCTCAAGTTAAAATAGTTCTACCAATACTGCCTTGTTGTATGCTGCTTATGACGAAGTTATTTAATTGGGCAGAGTTCTGTTTCTGTGGTTTAGGTGGGCTTAGCTGGGAGAAGGAATTCACTCCTAATTTCTCTTTTACTTCCAAAAAAGTACATACTAGTAGAAATCTCTAACTTTTTTTTTTTTTAAAGTTGAAGGACTTAGTATTTCCTTATTTAATTGATTGTTACCACTTTGTAGAACTTGCGCGATGCTCTGTCTCTGGGTGAATTCAGAATTACTTTGCATAGTCTGACTTGTCTCTAAAAATAGATATAAAATTCTGTGAAGTAAAAAAACTCTTCTTGCAGTAGCTGCAAATGTTTATGGTGCCTATAAGCTGTTTGAGTTTAATCTATTTTCTGAACTTTGGAAATGTCTCCTAAAAGTAATACAGAGGGAAAATTAAGTAGAAGAGAGTGAGGAAAGGAGGGAGGGGGAATAGTCAACTTAGTGGAATCAATTTCCTGAGTTTACAGTTCTCATGAGATCATTCTCTGCTCTGCTATAACATCTAGTGTTGGAGTGTGTGGGAAGAGGGAGAGATTTTGGTGGTGAGGGAGGAGGAGAGAGTTGTTTACTTAGGTCTTTTTAACAAAAAAAATTTTGACATGACTTGTGATACTAGGAGAGTTGACTGTGACTGTAATGATTCATTCTTGTCTGTCATTTTAGACTGAATGTCATGTGTTCCACTTTGAAAAGAGGATGTAAAAGTGCATGACAACTGTCCCAGTGGGCATCTCACAGAGATGTGCATAGTGTTTCTTGAGCCCATCTCAGTGAAATATTTATTTTTTAGCTCAATTAATATTGATATGCTGATTCATGTTTATGCTGTGAGCTCTTTCTGCTTTATTGATTTATGTATGGTTGGCATCATATATATCAAATATATCAAGGAAAGCTTGTAAATTTGTCAAACTGTAATTGAACATAGTACAGATAGGATCATACCATAATTTGCTGACTGTGAGTTATAAAAATCTCATTTTTAATATTCCATAGTTCTACATAGGAGTTAGTTCAGTATTCTAAATTATTGTTAGTGTGCTTCCAGAATGTCAGTGAAGGAGCTTAGAGGTGTTAATTGAGTTTCCAAGTTGTCAGTGAAGGAACTTACTATTTTTAATGCCAGATTCGTTTGTAATGAAGCACTTAAGTTCTGCTTTACAGAGAAAGGAATTCTACACAGATATTCATAGTTTGACTTCATACATAGACAGCCATTCTTTGTGAAGTTAATTGGCTTCACAATCTTTTTTTAGTAAATGAAACTCATACACAGCTTTCCTTAGTTTCTGAGTAAACTTCATGAGGAAAGACAGAGAGATTTCCTTTATGAATTTGAGAAAAACAAATGGTTTTAAATGACTCTTCATCCAGGCCTTTTACTGCTTTCTTCTCTTGGCATCAATTAGTGATTTAAAACATAATTTAAAACAATACTAATCAGAATTTACCCTTACTTGAAATAGCTACAAATATTCAGTACTTCAGTAAGAATCTTGAATCAAATGCTTCAAATGCTAGTGAAACATGTTGAATTTAGGAATATAAGAAAAGCTGCAAAATGTCAGTCCAAAATTCAGTTTTGACTTGTTTCTTTCTTCTGGTAGGACTATAGTAAGCTGGGAGCTTTGGGAGAGAAGTACATAGAGAAAAGGAAATGCAGTGGTGCATCTTTTATAGGCACATTGGATTTCTTCAAACACAGACTGTATCCAGAAGGTGGTCAATAGAGCAACTTGGTTCCTTTTTTTGGAAAAAAATTATCTCAACTTTTGAGACATCTTAAAGGTTTAGGTCTTGTAGTACCACACCTGGATTTATGTATTCACTAAGCTACATTGTATTTGTTATTATGTGTAGAAATAGTTATTTTTCTTAATGCACCAAGAATGCAAATGTACAAACTTGAGAACAGGAGTAATGCTTGTTTGAAAATCCACATCCTCTCTGTGTGCATGGGGATACATATCCATAAAAAATCAAACCACAGTACTGGAGTTTTTCTGCTGTTAATCCTTGTACTGAATTTTTTCCATACACACTGCATTTCTGCTAAGAAGTTAAAAAGAGGGAAAAAAATTGGCCAATTATTTTAGATCAAAACAGGCTGTAGGCTATGAACAAGATAACATTGACTTGCATTCTTCTCCTAAATGTGGGTTAAAGCCCTTCAGACCAGAGCTCTGATGAACCAGAATTGAAACCCACAGTGGCTAATTCGAGATGTACAGGTCACACAGCAGATGTAACAGCTGTGTAGTGTATGCTTCACTGACCAGCATATGCTGCTGCTTTGGAAGAAAGAGTAAGCTTAGGACTTGGCACTTAAAGAAAAAAAATTGCATTTCTGCGACATTTTATTGCAGAAAGCCTTCTGTATTTCATAAGCTCCGTTTGATCAGTACTGTGTAAAGTGTCTTAACAGATTGAAAACTCTTACTAAATATAGTCTTAGCAAAGTTGCATATAATTATCAGAGTCATTGAACTGAAGAGTTATTTACAGCTATGTTGTGTTTCTTCAGCCTTTATCGCTGCACTTCTGATGATAGAAGTCATCTACAGAAATGCCACTGAATATCAAATGCACTATTTAAGTGGTACTGATCATTTAAATGTGTAAATTCCTAATCTCCACATAGAATCGAATTACTATGTATTCCAAACTATTGTAATAGCTCCTGTTCACTACAACTATGGTTTTCTGTCTTGTGGACTTTCAGAATACTTGATTGATTTGGCATCTGTATTTCAATCCTTTCTTTTTTAGCAATTTCATGTCTGATTTTATTGATTCTTTAGTAAATAAATGTCTAACAGGACTATATGTCAGAATGTATGTAGTGTATTTAAATAAAGTGCATCTTACCCTTAGAGTTTAGTTTAATTCTGTCAAATAACAAATCAAATCAAATGCCAGCATCAAGCTTCTGCATTAACTTTTCCTCCACAGTGCAACTGCTAGAATTTCTGTAAAGAAGGAACTTTCAAAGCGGATCAGGCTCACTGGGTACATTGCTTCTCAGTGTCTTTTTTCTTGGGAATTCATTACTGTGTGGAACATCACTCTAGACATAGCTGAAAACTAGCAGTGAATGTTAAAATCTATTGATAACTGACTGACTGCAAAAAATACCCAGAAAACCTAATGCTGTACTATTTGGGCCTGATTTACTGTTGTATAATCCCAGTGAAATCACTTTTTTGCTAACAATGTGTTTATTCCTGGAAATATCTTATCCAGTTTGCTAGCACTTTAAAAAAAGGAAAACATAAAGTGACTAGGGCCTTATTTCCTATTTTCATTTTAAAAAACTCTTAACAGGTTATTTTTTTAGTTTAGCATTAGGTGCAGGGATATTTTAATATAAATCAAACTTAAACCATCAGCAAAAGTAAAATAATTCAGACACTATAAGCATGAACTGGTAACCAGTTGCTTTTTGTAATTATCTGCTCATCCTTGATCTTGTTCAGTTTTTTTTGTCCCATTGCTCTACGCAGTAGATATGCCCTGGCAATCCTGCTTCCTCTAAAGTCCTATTACCATTAGGAAGAATAAGATACATAGATGATGCTGATTTTCTTTCCAATCTGCTTTCTGTTTCCGGGACATTTGTACAGTCAATAAGAGCTACCGTGTATTTGCTGATTTCTCAGTATCCTTGGAAGTGGTACAACAGTAAAACTGGTTTGCCTTATATTTGTCTCAATAATGGAAGTTTTGAGTAATTATTAGGATCTGAGAATAAACTTCCTTTGAAATGAAATTAGTCTTCTGCAACTGGAAAATGGGTAGGAGAATGAGAAATGAAATATACCTTCTGTAGGCAAAATGTGCAGATGTGTCATGTGAAATTGTTATATAACCTGAAGAGTCAGGGAGGAGATGTTTATTCAGCTCAGTGAGCAAGTACTGGAGTGAGGTTCAAAACTTTAGGACACTAAATTAAACATCATTAGTGCCAGAAAGAAACAGGCTACATCTTTCACATACAGCTA
The DNA here is from genome assembly GCA_036630365.1 of Acanthiza pusilla. NCBI lineage: Eukaryota > Metazoa > Chordata > Aves > Passeriformes > Acanthizidae > Acanthiza > Acanthiza pusilla. The sequence continues at coordinate 14,709,767 of JAXCHO010000234.1, forward strand.
TACTGATGTCTTCATGCAACCATGAAAAAGAAAAAAGTGTAGGAAAACTTTTCCAGGACTGGAATTCTTTTTCTCCTGTTGTGTCATTAGCTTTGCTGGTACATTTTTTTAATGCTGCTGTGAAAGCATACTGTGCTGATTTGCAAAGAACTAAGGATATGAACTCCATTTTACTTAGCAGTTGAGAGGGTTTGAAAGAGCACAAACCTCTCTCCTCTGTAGGTGTTAACACGTGTATGTTGAAATAATGTGTCAAATTGAAATAATGCCTAAAAATGTGTTAAAAAGTGGTAAGTTCTGAGATGCTGAAGATATTATCTCGGAACTAAGTTTCTAGTGGCACTCCATGCATCATTTCTTCAGTTCCCTTTGTAATCAATTTAAGGGTTTTGCCTACCTGCAGTCACAGAGGAAAATTAATCTGAATGAATTTTGAAAGTGTTTAAGTGAAACTCCAAGTAGGCACCCTTATCCAGAATCAAAGTAGTTTTGACTCAGTTCAGCTGAACTGAATTAATTTAGAAATTAATTCTGCTAAATTGAATTAAGGCCACTTAGTTAGGAAGGAAGGTATCAACAGAAATGCCTAAGTACAGTTTATTAACTTACTTTAAGACTTTTAATAACTTGTCCTAACTTTTCTTGATCATCACTTGCATGATGAGCGTAACACAGGTACGCTCTCCACATTTTCCCAAAGATTTTCCTGTGGAGTGTCAGAGGCTCATTCTATAATACTACTGCCATGTAGAACAACTTTGTCTTTCCTTGCTTAATCAGTCTTGAAAACATATTTTTCCTCTTCCTCTTTCTCCGTTTCACCTTGTCATTTCATTCTGGTCAAGTGCTTTCTTCTGTTGATCCATTCAGGAAGGAGTGACTGACCTGCCATTGTCCCAGTAAGAAATTAGTATGTAGTCAGTTTTCACTGTGGAACTACATACTGAAAAATGCTGTACACTTTTTCTCTGATGGCATCACTATAGCTCAAAAAGCTATTTAACAACCTGAAATGGACATTTGCAAAATGAAGTGTTCAAAAATTGCCTGTGTGGCTTCATAGCCTAAACACGTGCTCAGGCTGATTTGCTTGACAATAACCTCTAAGATGTCATTATCAACAGTTTCATACTGTTATGTAATAGCAGCTGTCTTAGCAGCTAATTTACAGTCCCTTATATAAAAATTAATTTAAAGAAATACAAGGAAAGGATAAAAGAAATTATTCCAGGGTTGATTTTTCTATGAGCTATAAATAACAACAAAATGAAAAGGCAGTAAGTACAAATTTACTGGAGTTATGTTACAAAACAGGGTCATGCAGGCATCCCAGGCAAAGCACAATTTAAATTTAGTAAATATACATATTAATTCCTCAAATTTTATCTCCATAAAGTAAACAAACATGTAAATCTTGAATCAAGCTGAAGGAAGGAAAGCTTCTCAGTGAGGCGCCTTGGGTACATAACATTTTCATAAATCTGCTGACAGAGCATGTCAACACAGCCAGCTGCTTTTGTCATCTTATATCTGTTTATATTTTCCTATAGTATTGGCTCCTGAGTATTTATTTGGTAGTACTAGCACATTATAACCCTTAAGCAGCAAGATAAATGCTTAGAGCTGATTCAGTTAGGCTTTGTTGGAATAAATGCTGCTCCCTCCTGCCTAATCACAGGAAGCTTTGCAGGCTCTGTGACTCTTTTTGTAAGGACACATAAATCTGATCCTCTTTGAAAGAAATGTCTGCATTTTCAGGTTCATAATACCTAACTGTGTTCAGGCAAACTTGGAGTTTCTTGTGTTCCAACAGGTTGTGAGGCTTGTAGAACAGGAAGAGTTAGAGTACTGAATCCATCATAAGTACAGGAATATTACAGTAGCAAATCCTGCTTCAGTGATTATTGCCATGACAGGCCATTTTCTTTCTGATTGACTTCCCAGAGTGTTAGATACACGCAAATCTGTACTAAAAGAATCCTCTGTGAAGGAGTTACAATTTAAGATAAGCTACTCTATGAATTTCATGTGCTCTGACATTGAGTCACAATGCCATGCTCTTTCGTTTTTAAATGCTACATCTTCTTTGAAAAATTAGGTTCTTTAAAAAAAAATCTATGGCTTTTTTTTTTCTTTAAATCTCTTGCCTAAGAATTCCTTAGAACTTAAGTCAGACCTTCTAAAGCCTTGGTCATGAGGAATTTGCTTATTCATTGAGCAAGTCTTGAATAATCATTACAAATTAAGATAATCAGATCTCTTTTCACCTATTTCTCTTTCACTAATTTTTCAGTTTCTTCTATGACATTTTTATTTCCCTTTCTTTTACTGTGGTTTTCTTTATGTCCTTTTTTTTAATTTAGTTTTTCCATTGATTCTGTTTCCTCTACAGGAAGGCAGTAAACGAGAAACTCATCAGATAATTTGTTTCTTTTTCCAATAATGTACTAATGCACTGCTTATCACTTCGGTTGATATTTATCTCTTTTGAGCTATTTTTGATTTTTTTCCCTTTCTCTTCTCTTGGCAAAAGAAGCTGTCAGGCACATCTTGCCCTTTGGCTGCTTGTGATGCTTCTGCTTAGGCTCTGCAGATGAGGTGATTGCCATTCTGTAACAGGCAGAAAAACTCACTATTCAGAAGGTATCAGTAGGGGTTGAATACACAGGTTCATTTTTCCAGTGCAGAAATTTTCAGAAAATTGGTGGTTTATTATCATATAAAGGCAGAATGTCATCTACTGAGTGTTGTGGTGCTCCCTTAGGTGGAAAAGGGGTTTGAATGGTCTGTTATAGGATATGTTTTGGTAATACAAACTGAACGTTTGGTAGAGGAATTTTATTTTTAGTAGCTATAAAAATGTGAATAATGATTGCCTAAAGTTAAAATTATTTTGGATGTTAGATTCTTCAATTAAAATCTAAAAAAAAAAAAATCCAGTGGGAATTTTAGATATGATAAATATTAAAATTTTCACTGAATTGTTCCAACAAGCTTTAATTGTCTGAATAGTCTTCCCATGGTTCTCTGTGCAGAATATAATAGAAATATAATACCATAGAAAATAGTAGGCTGACTGTATATCATGATTGTATTTGATAAATTTGAAAAGACGTCTGTTTGCTGGAGAAAAAAATGGCAGTTTGGTTTCTTTTTTTTTCTTTTTTTTTTTTTTTTTCTTTTTTGGTTGGATATTTACTTAGCTCACAATCGAAATAAAAAAGATGTCATTACTGGGAAAGTTCTGGTACTTAGACCCAGTGGTTTCATGTGGTCACTGCTCTTGCAACTTCAGTACATTGTAACTCGGAAAAACTTAATTAATGGTGACTTCTCTCTAGGACTCTTCATCCAGATATACCTGTAATTTTAAACCCCTATGAATATTGATGGTGATGCTTATATTCCTCGCTTTAGGTAAGATTTCTTACAAATATTCCAAATTACATTTGTCACAGCAATAATAATGGCAGTCTATAAGCAAACAAGTTGGGGAAAGATTTTTGGACAGATGTAATGGGTAAACATTTCCTTGATTTTCTTCTGCTTCAAAGAAGCCAACGAAGGTTTTTCAAATGGCAGAATATGATACACTGATCTCAATTTTCAAAAAAACAGGAATTAGGGAAGAATTTTACTTAATATTGATACTATTATTCTTTTTTGTAAATGCAATGAAAACCCATTCCACATTGCTAGAGACAAATTCTTGTCACGAGTTCCATTACAAAGGTAGCCCAATGGAAGACATTGACAAAGGTCAGTATAATATTGAAAATGTTACTAAAATGTTGAAAGTTTACAGGGTCAGGTATTACAATAAATGACCAGTAGCTTTGAAAAATAATCAAATTAGGTTTGAACACAGCAATATCTTTATTAGCATTCTGCTCAGAAATGTATCTATGCTTTTAACATTGTACATGCCCTGCATAATGCATGGAAAACAGAGAAAAGTGGTTTTGTCAAGTGAATTGAAAACAGATTGATGCTGAGATAAAAATTGCTTGAAGGACACAAGGGAAGTATTTTGCCTCAAGAGGATGGGTCCATTTCTACCCTGGTAAATCTCTCATAAGCTTGTAGTAATGGAGATGCCACTTAGTTTTTTTTACAAGTAATGCACAAAGTTGTGAAAAAGGGAGGAGGATTTTATTAGGTGTCTAAGTTATCGGAAAATGCTCTGTCAAAAAATTAACCATTGTTTAACAAGGTTTGTTAAAATACAGCTTTAGGCTAAAAGCTGACTTCTAATGAGAAGCAAGAATCCTCACTATTTTCAGGGAAATAGGATGTCATTCTGATTTAAGAAGTTTAGGAGAGAAACTGCAATCTCCTAGCAAAATAGTTAAGAGTGTAACCTACTAATACTGCTCTAGAAATTTTAAAGAAAGATTTGACTTGTGGGTTCAGGATTGTGAGGAATTATAATTCATAATATGCATGTGTAGCATAATGGGAAAGAATGATTGTGTACCTGTAATAGACCTTACCAGGAGTTCATGGGAAGGACTTCAAGTGATAGAAAGTATTATTTCCACATGCTTTGGGAGAATTTGAGAGCCAAATGTGTAGTATATTTTGGTAATTAAAAAACCCCCTAAAAATAAAATTAGTTTGCTTTTTGGGGAAGCTTTATTCTTTTACTTTTTTCCATGACTTTCCAACAGTTCAGCCAAGATTACAATGTGAAGGTAAGACCTTCAGACTGCACAGGGGTAGAAAATTCTTCAGTTTCTTTTGAAATTTTTGAGTAACCTTGAGTAATGCAAAATATTACTCCTGTGTTACATACAACATTAACCAAGAAGCCCTCAATTCATGTATTTAGTATTCACCTGTTTGCCTTTACATCACTGATGTTTTTGTTGTGAAAGCACTAATTATTTTCCTTCAAATTAAAGAAATTCAATGAATGATCATTAGAGAAACTCCTTGGAGACCATCCCTGTAACAGCTAGATAGATAATTAGAAAACAACTAGATTAGATAATTGGAAAAAAGTGATACATGGTACACATTGAGCCAAAAATTCTTTATATTGTTGATTCGCCATAAAATCTTTTTAGTCTGGACAGTTTTTCTATTATTTAAACATGTGCAATACAAAAATAGCTCAGAAACTGCTCCATGAACTTTTGTAAATACCTAAATTACCTACTACCACTGACATAAGTTTAGAGAAGCTGGATAAAACCTTTATTAAAAAACCTCATAATATTTCAGTTATTAATAACATGTTTCAGTCCTAAATATACAAATTAATCAAACTAAATGTGTGATTGTAATAAAATAGGATAAAAGATGTGCACATTCCCAGTGCAGTCACTGTGCATAGTTTACTAGAAAATAATCATAAAAGCACTCCAGTCACTAACAAGAACTGATCATCAGAGCACAAAGATGCACATATTGCACACCTGTTGAAAAGTATCTGTTCAGTCATTCTGACTGTCATGTCCCCCAGAGTTCTGTATTTAAACAATAGAATAGTTTTTTAATTGCTAGTTTGTAATTTAATAGTCCTTCTGTAGGACTCTCCCAATTTGCAACAATTCAATCTAATTGTGGTAAACTGTATTAATCAGCGCTTGCGTATTTTTTCTCCTTTCTTTGACAAAAGTTAGTTCATATCAAACTAATAACTTCCAATTGTTAGAACCAAGTCAGCCAAAGAGAAACATTAAATCTTTTATGTTCCAGATTACTGATGGTGTGGTAATATGGGGAGGAAATGACTCGTGTTACCAGGATTACAGCCCACAGGTCCTTTTCTGGAGAGGGCTGTGGTTAGGGAAAGTGTGTCCACCTTTGCACTGTTGGTGTGAAGGGCAAGCAGGAACTCAGTGCTTTCTGCTTTTCTTACTTCTGCAGGCTGCGGAAAATAGAGGTCTGCTGTGTCATTATTCTTGTTAGATGTAGTCTGAGTTTTTCTTCTTTTTCTTAAGTCTTCCCTAGACTAAATTTAGACAGGGAAGCTGAAATAAATAATAATTTACTTGATGTAAGTGATGTATTCTATGTTGACCTTATGAGGATCAAAGAGATTTAGTATCAGTAAATGATGGACAAAATCACGCAAAGTAAAATACAACCTCTCTTAAAGCCTCAATATTACTAACTCGTATCAGAGAAATAAATCAGTGCTTTTGATACCTACAGTTATATAAGTGAGATATTTATCACTGCTGATTGTCTCTAGAAATATCTGCATATTAAGAATCAACTCAGAGCAGGAAATTTTACTTTCTTCCACATATGTAGATTAATTCCGTGGCATTTTCAAAAGCTTGAAATGAATTTAGTGCTTCAGCATTTGCCATAATGTGTGGAGAACTTTTGAGAAAGATACTGGGATAAGAGAAGAAGGAACCAGCAATTATTATCTATCTGAGTATTTAAAGTTTCAACCTAAAGAGAGACCCCTAAAGACTGATACGGCAATTCAGTTTTCATATCCTTTTAATCTTTGGGGTTGTTCTTTTCTGTCAAGAGGGGCAGCATGGTTTCCAGATCCAGTTGCAATAATATTTTTGTGTGTACAAATAAACAGTGAGAACTAAACAAAAACACTTAAATAATTTTATGGGGAACATTGATTTGAAAGGTTGGGTAATTAAGACGTTTGACTGTTACTTTTAAAGCTACATTCAGTCTGGCAGTATAAAAATGAGAATTCCTGAATAATTACATTTCTAGCAGACAAATACAGAAAGAAACTCTCTTCTGTTGTGAAAACCACAAAGGCTAAAGAGTTTTGGGTAATTAATTCTTGTGCTTGTCTTTCACTGTAGCTACAGAACTTAATGAAAAATACACTGCAATTCATTTAGATCTTCAGGTTTTCAGTCTTTTTCCTTTGCTCTCTGATCACTTATCACTTAAAGTTTTTTATCAAACAATTTAAAGTTATAAGTCCAACCAAAGAGGGAGAAAATTTTCTTTCTCCTTTGACAAATAACATCCCTGCCCATGGCAGAGGGGTTGGAACTTGATGAGCTTTAAGATGCAAGTTGCTTGCAGTCAAGACAAAATGAGAGATATTCGAGCAGAGAGGACATTGCCCTTCCCCTTCTCCCTTCCCTTCTCGGTCTGTGGTACCAAGGCAAAGATGAAGGGATTTATTTTGTTGGGTTTTTTTATTCCTGCTTCCTAAATTTGAAAAAGAAAACAAGAATGATCATAGGCCACAAGAAGACAAGAGATATAACAGAAGTGTAAGATTCTTTCTAGCCCTAACCATTCTGTTATTATAAATGTAAGTATTGAGGTCTGTTCTTAGGAAATAACTAATTTCAGTGATTCAGTTTGGGCATAGAGGTACTCAATCTGACCCTTTTGGAATGGAAGTGTTGAAAGATCTCTTAGAAAAATAGTCTTCAGGAAAACTGTTTATTTTTGGCTTTTCTCTAGAAAAATTATCTTCTCAAGTTTTTCTTCAGAAATCAGACCCTTCAAAACACTTCAGAATATCTTTAGTTTCTGACTGTTGACTCTTGTTTCCCGATTTATCTGTCTGTAGTGAATTCCCTAAAGGCTGAGACCATCTGGTCCTTCAGTTTATTTAACTGTTTCTCAGTTTTTGTGAGCTTTGAATTAAAACTGTCAAGCTCAAGGTTTATAACCATAATGATTTCTCAGACATCATTAATTTTAATGTTTCCAGGATCTGTTCCATTTTTGCTTTTACACTTATCTCCCACAGGAGTAAGAGCTTCCTTTCTTGTAGAATGTGCTTTAAAAGGGGATTAAAATTAAATAAGTAGGGGGAATCACTGACTTGCAATCCAAATCTTTGTTGGAGTTATTTCAAATTTTCATGCATGAAATAGGTGCTTATGCATTTGCTTGGTTTCATGTAACCTTCCATTAAATATAGAAATAATTCTATTTTGCCAGTGGACAAACCTCCTCTGATGTGTGTGGTGATTATATATGCTAAGGGAACACATAATAGTACATTAATTATCAATTCTATATTAATTCTAAAATTCTATAGGGGTTAACTACCTAATCTCAAAATACCTCTGGGAGGCTAATAAGTATTATTTACCCTTGGGGTTTTTTTTAATTGACAAGATGTACAGACACTGATTTATAAATACTGCTGTTATCTCTCACATCTCTTCTACAGGAATTGAATAGCTAGTATACATTCAGTTAAACTTACACATCTTTTACTCCACTGAGAGAACTAGTTACTATTTACTATCCCAGTGAAAGAGAGTGAAATGTTAAATATATTTTTATGGATCTTTTGTGACATATATATTATGTCAGTCTTCTTACTGATTTTTTTTAAAAGTATCTTAATAGTTCACTAAAAAATGGTACTTTTGGGATCATTACCACTGCATAAAACCAGAAGTTTAATGTTGATATAGACATGAAAGATAAAAACATATATTATATTGATCATGACTTTATCGTGGTTATTTCAAATGCCCAGAGCAAGAACTTAAATAGTACAGTAGATAAATCACAGAACTGTCTAGGGATCACTGCTGTGCTTGCATTCATGTTTTAAAGTACAAGAACCTTAAATATTATCCTCTTAAAAAGTGGGATTCTACCACAAGAGAAAGTAATTAAGAAAAATGCTACTACATAATGTGAATCTTGGGTCACATCACCTCCTCTTCAGTTCTGTATTTTTCCATTGCTAACCATCATGGCTCCTTTGATTTCTTTTGCTGTGGCCTGAATCACATTAATTCACAGAATGATCAAGATTCCAAATCAAGAAGGGTTTGCCAGATCTTAATAAGGCATCCTTCTGTACGGATATCTGTACTTTTCCGCATGATAGACTTTTAGTACTTTTTGGTGGCTCTTCCATCTCTGGGGTCCCAGGGGCCTTGAAGAAAGGTGTGATGCTTTTGTTAGAAACTCACCTAAACTAGGACACGAATATTTTACTTTTAAAAATAGTTATCTGCTGAAATCAGTTCAACTGAAGTTCACACTGCAATACTAACAATTTTAGAAGTGGTTTTCCTGGAGGAGGGCAGCAGACACAATTGTAAATATGTTATTTTGTATATGAAGGAGGAGAGGTTTTTTACTTGTTTTAAGACAATCTCTCTTTGCTTTTTTTTTTCTTTTTTACTCAGAAGTTGAGGTACCATTAGGATTTTAGCAGCCCATACTATGAAGTGGTTGGTGCTAGTCTCATTGCTTAGGAAATCAAGCAGGTGCTCTCATTCTTTAGCTTAAGACTGTCTTCTGTACCTAAAATTGTACTTAAAGCCAGTTAAAGAAGAAAAAGTTGAGATATCTGTAATAAAATGTTTAATTTCCTGCAGCTGGATCAGCTGGGCACATCTTTGCTGATATTTTCCTTACTACTTCATTTAATCTAAAATTCTAAGATATTCTTGGGCTAATTTTCCCTTCTTTGGAACCATCAGTAATTTTGAATAAATACTTTCTTTTTCAGACTATATATGGCTTTGCACTATCATAAAAATTGCTTCATAGTTCCATGTGAAGCCTTTTGTATGACCTTCCTACAAGCACCTGTTGTCTTTGTTGTGCTGTCCAAGCATAATTAATGGTGCTCTCCCAGTGGTGAGTGTTGAATGCTAATTTGTCATAGAAAGCTTGATAGAAGGGTTTTGTACTCCTTGTACTTTCACTGAAGGCCACTGTGGCAGTGCATATATATTTAGAAGATACATTTATTAATATTTCATCTTCAACATCAGCTAAATAACATCCCTAATGGGTAAGACAGCATGGAGTCCTGCCTTGTCAGTTAGAAATTACAGAATTAGTAATATTTAACATTAATACTGTTTATTAATGACATGATGAAAATACTGTCACTTGTCCTAATGATGTTTAAATTCAAACTTTTTATGTGAAGAGAATTTCCAGTGTAGGATACAGGTTCACTGTAGATTTTTAGAATCATAATTCTAACCCATATATATTGGTATTAATCAGTTTTTACCTGTGGAGGTTCCATCTGCAGAGATTGAAACTGCCATCTCTTTGTTTACACTGAATACTAAATTGAGGTTTATTCTGAATTTGTTTCCTAATTCTGAATTTGTTTCCATTTCAATCTCCAAAATCTTTAACTGTAACTTACAATATAGTGTAGTCCAGCTTTAAAACTCTGGCAGGTGTGTAAGACAGAGATGAGTGTTGTGGTCCAGCTCACCTCTGTTACGTATTTCAAGCAGAGCTGAGACTGCTTGCAATTACCTCAGTAAGTCTGCTTAGCTTGTTCCTGTGCTTGGAAACAAAGAAAAATTACAGGAATTTTCCTGATTGTCCCCAGCAAGGAAGAAAAAGCATTCCCAGCTTTTCCAGATTCCAGCATCTCTATCCTTTCAGATGGTGTGAGCAGGAAGATGGAGTGGCTCACATGACACAGGCCGAGTTCTGAGCAGCCACCCTCCAATGGAGACATTGTTCAGATGCCCCTTTAGTTAGGAATTTTCCTAGTTTTCTACCTTGAATATTCACCCTTGGACAAAACCTAGGTCTCAGGCTTTATGACTATTCTTCTGACACTTCACACATTTTCAACTGATTGTTCAGGTACTAAAATAAAAATCTCAGTAGAGTTCTAAATTAAGGATTAGAACACAGCTGTAAATTAACAGGAATGTGATTATCTACAGTTGTTCAGAGACAGTAAAAATTAACACTGATTGCTAAGAAAGGATAGATACTTCTCTGTTTACAGTTATTAACCAGATGCTGCTTGGAGGATATTTCTCTGGTTTTCTCATTTACAGGTGATAAATTATCTCCAGAATGTAAAATAAGCTTTGCCTTTTTCAGTATTAGGATATATTTAGTTCAATGCCATTGAATGCCACTGAAGGATATTTTACCACAAGAGGAGCAAATTTGCCTATGTCTATCAGAAAAAAAAGGCACACAAATGCAAATCTACAAATCTTAGGTTGCTGGAATGTTTATATAACAAAATGCATTATGGTGAAGAAGATTGACAGAGTTAACTTGATTTGCCTCTGTTGAGCCTTATTAAGCACTCTATCTCAATATTACAGACTTAATTAGCTGGAATCATCATTACATCACCTTCAATGGGGAGGATAATTGATGTGAGTTGAAGCAAGTCTAATAGGCTTGACCTTCAGTCATGTATTTGAATGGTTAAGAACTTAAATGCATACTATATTTACCTGAAGGTTCAGGCTGTTCAAGTCTTCAAAAGAAAGAGCTGCGAAAGTCAATGCTGAGAAAGTCAAGCACAGGCACACACCAACTTTAAATGTAGCTAGAAGCTGAGCTTTTTCCTGGCCTTTAAGCACCTATGTAAAACTGCTGCTGGCTGGAGCATGTGTTCCTGTGTCTAGGGAAGGAAATAGCAATCAAAGCAGTAACAGGTTCTCAGTAAGAACAACAACAAAAAAGTAAGAGAGTTTCATGCTTAATGTCATAATCTAAATAGACCAACACTAATTTTCTTCCAAAAAAATTAAATCTACTGCTAATCTTCTTTGCAATTTTTGCATATGGTTTCCATATCTACATTTCTCTCAGAAATTATTTAACAAATACTGTATTTATATCTACATCCTTCCTCAAATGCAGTCCAGAGCGCTATAATGATGCCTGTCAATGGGGAAACACGCCTGTGTGTCACATCCATGGTCTGGGTATGTTTTTCTTCACTGGACTTGGCTGACAGTGAAAACAAAACAGCCTGAAGTGAAAACAGCCTCAAGTCCTTCACAGCAATATCCTCCTGTTGCCCTGAATGCCTTGAGAGCCATAATCTGTGCATATACTGTGGGAGGACATAGGTCTTTGAAGTGTCCTGGTCTCATTTCTTCATGTAGGTTTTAGCCCATGAATTTCCAAGGCCTCTGTAAGGTTTAAATGAATAAATCTCATCCTTAAATGAGTGACATTGAACCTAGGACACATCAGTGAAGGATGAAGAACATAGAGACTAAAGATTGATATTTTGTTGTGTAGTCTCTGGCAGTGGCTAAAAGCAAGGGGAACACCTTATAGTGAGTTGTTATTACAGGTGTTTTCTTAGAGAAAAAGGCAGAATTTGTAACTTAAACAAAATTTTAAACCTCGGGTGAACCATGAACTTGATCTGTGACTGCCAGAAATACCACTGTACTCTTTTGTACCAATAACAGCTCTACTAGAAAATACAGCAGAGCACTGGACTTCTGTGAAAATCAGATGCCAAATGAGTTTTAGTACATGGCAGCTGAGAAACTTTCCCTGAATAGAAAATTAGGAGGTCTCTGAAAGTCTTACTGTTGCTAATGAAAATTACAACACTTTCAGTATTGCATAGTGCATATTCTGCCAAAATAGTGTACTTAAGAGCTGGTATTCAGCATCTTTTGTGATCTGATGCACTTGACTGAAAGGTATGGTATGCACTGCCTTAGTTCTGTCATGACTATTTACAAGCATGTCAGAGGAGCTGTATTTTGTTTTTTCTTATTTTGGGAATTAAAGAAAGCTTATAGTGGTCCTGTGTGAGAAGTTAATAATATCAGTAAGATATTAAATTATAAATTACTGTGTAATTTTTGTAGGCTTCTAGAAATGACTACTCAACATGAGCAGGTAAAAATAATCTTTCAAATACTGCAAAATAGCTGCACTGGCTTTGAATTTACTATGTTTGCTCTCTACTGTATTAGTAATCTTTACTGTATTAAAGATGCAATGATACAGTCTTTGCTGAGCTCTGTAGAGATTGTCTTGCTTTTTTGTAACTCTCCTTGAGAAGTTTGACTGAAGATCTTTTAAAATGTGTATATGTGTTTGTGTGTGTATGTATAGGTATAAACGCCAGATATTTACACACTTAAATATCTGTATATGATGAAAGCAAAAGTATAAAAATTTATGCTTAGTGTTGACTGTTGCTGAGTATTTTCCTGAATAGCTTCATGGTTTCAGGAACATTGCTGTCATGGTCTGTTGTAGGTAAGAGTTATTGCTTATTCCGCTGCTATTTCATTAAGATTTGTTGGCAGCTGAGGTCTTACTCTTTTTGGATAACCTGAGTGTGATTTTATTTGGGTAGCACGTTAGAGGTACTTCAAGAGTGCACTACAGCTCTCCTTCAGTAGGTCAGAAAATGGAAAACATAGGCTAACTTATTTACATTGCTTGTTGTTAATTCAGAAATTAATTCTGCAATGTAGAAGCATCAATATATAATCCTATGTGATCCTTCAGGTTCAAGTACCAGTGATTGTTCAGCTGTTCTTGTTCCTGGGACATTAGTATAGTTTCACTGGTGATGTAGATCAAATTAGGAACTTCCATTGATCATATACAGTATCTATGGTTAGGTTTTTCTTGACACTCTTTTATAGACCTCTTACAATTATTTCACAGATTCTCAGGTTCTATAGTCCATGTGTTGAAATCTGTTGACTAAATAGTGTTGACACAGCTCATCAGTTAGCCAGGTGATGAAACGTAGGTCATTGGCTTTGTACCTGTGTAGCAGTCCCAGAGGGAAGAGGCAAAATGAGCTCTCTTCATATTTTATTTCTCTTGACTGGCAGCACTAATATAGCTTTTATAAAGGCGGAGTGCTTTTAGTTCTCTAGTTTCCCTTTTATAAAAGTGATGTGTTTTGTATCAAATACATGTTTACTTCAACATTTTGTAAAACCCAATTGCTGTTCTATAAAAATGGACCAAGTTCTTCTTTATACCCTGTGCCAAATTCATTTTACAAGCAACTACAAAATAGTGCATTTGACTCTGGTAGGCCATAAGTTGTGTATATGTGGTTAGAATGCCTTGACAGTGGTCTTTTGTATCCAGGAAAACAGTCCCAGTAAACAATATATAAAACTCTTACCCAGAAATTGTTACTAGAAATTGTGCTTCGTGTAGCAGCAGAGCCTTAATCTTCTCCAATGGTCATCTGCTGAATCTTCTAAATTGTATCTAAAAGGAAAAAAAAAAAGGTCACAATTGCTTCATTCTGTATTGTTAATTCTTTAATGAGAAGTACTTAACTTTAGAGTAAAATGTGGATTTTGATACTGGAAGACTATACTTATTAAATACATCGATAAACTATTGGCCATGTTGTCTTCACTCTGTAATATTGACAAATCCTAAACCTCAAGTGTCCCATATAGAGAAGGCTGCTAACAAAAAGTATCCATTTGTTGTAAATAAAAATTCCTGTGATAATATTGATGCTTATCTCATTTGCTCGAGAAGAGAGCATAATCATTTCACAGAAAAAGGGAAAAATAAAAACACTGCAATGACCTCTGTCTTGATTTTCTATGCAGACAGGTATTTCCTTCATTGTATTTTACTATGACAGGTAAATTTTAATTTCCATCTATTTCATTCTAAAGAGAAATGCCAGAGAATTAATGACTTTAGATTATTCACTGTGTCTGATTGTTACATTTTACTTCCACATAATTTATGCAGGGAATAGAAATACTGTATTTAGAAATACTTAATATTTCACACAAACCTCCCATGTTTTCTCATAGTATGAGCCAACAAGCCACATTTTAATGAACAGATTGGAGAGATGGAATATTTCTATCTTCTCTCGCATGGTGTCAAATCCATTCCTTACATCTGAGGCCACTAAACTGGCCAGAATGTTTTTTGTCTGCATGGCATGGGCAGGAGGGAATATTCATAAAAAATGAAGAGAAGCATTCCTGGGTGTTAGCCAAAAGGAGAGAAATCAGCTTTTTTCTCTCAGCCTGAATGCCCCCCTCTTCAGAAAGATTTGTTGGAAAGGTTGAAAAGTTCAGATTCCCCTAATGTAATGTTAGTGTTTATGCAACATTTTTATTCCATTTAATCTTTCCCAAAGAATCAAATACGGCTCATGGAACTAAGGTTATGGCACCACTGTACTGTTGATTTTTTGTTGTTTTTTTAAATGGCATTGCTAAATCCATTTCTTTATTTTTATTCCAAGAACTCTCATTTGGAGAGGATTTCATTTAGCATGTTGCATCTTCATTTTCCTGCCCTGCAATGGAAAATACCCAGGCTTTATTCTTCATGTGAGCCTCTGAATATTTTCAGTCTTCAGGGCAAGTGCAGGGAGAAGAGAGAAAGCTGATGAACTCAGAAATTTTGGCATGTTTATACATTGATTTAAGTTAATACATACAATCTTTTCCAACTCTGTTACTTTGAAAGCTTTTTGACATCTGTTGGCACTGCTGGTGAATTTCCAGCTATGAGACCCATATGGTATGACAGGAACATCGGCTGAGTTCAAGATTTGTTAAAATGTACCCCAACTGCCAAATTCTGTTGATGTTGCAGAGTTTCTTCTCAATTATCTTTTGCTTACATGTTATCTCAAGTTAAGGAACTTTAATTTCTCTCTTCCATTGCCTTTTTTGGTAATATGTGAATTTCAGTCTGTCCAATGAATCTCTCCTTAGTCCCACGGACTTTTTTGTTAACTGACACAGAGACGCTATGTTCTGGCAAAGTCTAGGTCTTGTGAAGCATTTTTCACAGGGATAGATACCTTCAGAAGAATTTTTTGCTTCTTCTCTGTTACAATTATTAAACATAGATATACAAACACAGTTTTCATTTAAATGCATAAATAAACATTGAATAAAATTAGCACCAAAATAAATACCATGTCATAAGAAGCCAGAGAAAAAAATAGAGGTTTTTTCAGCTGAAAAAAATTTTCTATAATCTCAGTCCAGCAAGGCAAGTGGACAACGCAGAATGTTTATAAGACGATTCTTGTCAGAAAAGTAAGCAAATCCACCTTTCTAATCAAAGAGCCAAGCAGCACTTTATACTGGTTAAAAACTCAAAATATTGCTAGTGCACAGCTAATTCTTAGAAGATATTTTCAAGAGTCAACAACGAGCCCTTTTTAAAATACCACATGTTAAATGATGCTGCTCCCTGGAATTAAATCTATTTTACATTTATATTTATATTTATATTATCCTCTTAAAGGCTAGTATTTTAGGTTTAGGTAAATATGGGATTTGCAATAAAGGAATTCTAAAGCTTCTGAAATAAGTTGTATTTACTAGTTGTGCAGAAATGGATGATTGGGGTGTTACTACCTTGTAGTAATGATATTCCTCTCCCTGTATTCTCTTTCTTGAGCAATGTATACTCAGAAAGTGAGGCCTAGACTAATTTGTGTTAAGTAACCATCTCAAAGATGGACCTGTAAGATTATAAAATTTAGCCAGGAAATACATGAAGTTGGTATGAATAAAAGGTCTTCATTAGAATTGTCTGTATTGAGAGTAGTCAATTTTTATTTTTTTTTCCAAAATAACCAGAGTGTATAAACCATTTTCCCATGTGCAGGCTATACAACATTATGTGGAACATGCCTCTTGAAACATTTAGATATTCTTTGGAGCTCTAACTGATATATCAAAATATTGAAACAAAATCTGTAATATATATAATCTTTGCTTCTGCTTGTGTTAGCTTTTCTGTTCTTGAGCAGACTTGTGCACTAGCTGCCACCATTTGTAGACGCCTACGCTGCAACTGGGATAAATTGAATTTACTTTTCGAGTGGATGGAATATTTTATGGTCAGAATACAGATAGTTTCACTGCTAAGAGCTGTAAGACAAAGACTTTGACATGGGAGTTAGCACAGAGCTTATTCATGCAGTAGAGGGATGCCTATAAAATGTTAGGTTTATTTATGTTCAAAATTGAAGATTTTTCTGGTTAACTTTTGAAAATTATGTTAAACACTTCTAATGAAGGCCTGCAAGAGCTTTAGGTGAAGATACTAAGATCTCTTGAAGTCATCATATTATCTAGTAAGCCTAAATACAATTAAAGACCTTTTCATGTTTGTCTGACACAGGCCTTCTGCAATTTCTTAAACAGAACTTTCAAATATTTTAACAAAGGTTCCATTTCTTGAAATTCCAGACATAGGCTTCATTCAAAATTTTACAGTTTTTTGTTTCTGTCCAGTTAACCACTTTCACACATCTCACTTTTGTGTTTGAATGTATTCTTTTAAAATCTAATAGTGTGTTTCCTTTCCTGAAATTTCTCACTTGATCCAAAACTTATCAAAGTAATTATATATATTTTTAGAATAAACTATTCCAAAATTATTTAGAATATCAATATCTTCCGTGTCTTTATCTTAATAATTCATGATATATGTATTAATGACTGACCCAAACAAGCCTTCTGGAACCCAAACAGATATCTTCTCTGCTATAATGTTCTGTCAAAATCTGCTTTTTGCATTCCTTATTTTGAGACCATGTGAGCTCATCTTTTAGCACTTTCAGCAAAATTGTATTTCTCTTTGTGCATAGGTTAAGATACACTGCAAATATTTCTTCATTCTTATCCACTAGTCTAATTACTCAGACCAAAATTAATTAAATTAGGATGGTTTAATATAATTTCTTCTTGGCAAGTCTGTGTCATCTGTTTATTATCATGTTATCCTCAGGTGCTTGGAAATTGATTTTTGAATAATTTGTTTTAGTAAATTTTCAGGTATCCCAGTTTAGCCAACTATTCTGTGAATCCCAAGATACATATAAAAAGGAGGGGAAAAAAGTATAAGTATTGCTTTTGCTTCCTTAATTTGAACCCTTCCCCTTTTCCAAGTGTTGTCAGGCCTAGCAGCTAAAATCTTGTTTCAGTTGATGACAGCTCTGTTAGATTGCTAAATCCTGCTGAAATGCAAATCTAAATATGGTTTTATTCTTACCTTTTCCCTCTTTTTATGTTTGCTTCGATGTCCATTTTATTAAAATTATTACCTGTGCTTAGTCGCAGTTAGTTGCTTTCTAAAGACGAAAGAAAAAATTTCCAAAGTGTTTCAGACTTCTCTGTTATCAGTATTCCACTTTTTTGTTAATGAAAGACCCTTTTGTGCTTCTTCTGCTTGCAGCTTTTAATATTTCCTTGATTGGCTTAATGCACCTTACTTGTCATTACTTGTCACCTCCCTAGGAAATCGATGCTATTCCTTTATTGGTGATATTGGTGATACTGCACTCTTGCTACTATTCTTTTTTTAAATGTCAGTCATTCAAGAGATATCTGTTTAGACTCTTAAGTCCCTTCATGTCCTTCATTTTTATCTTCCCATTTGGAATGAGTTATTTTTCTGCCTCCAGAACTAGGTTTCATTTTTGAGGTTTGTTAAGGAACAAAACAAAACTTTGAATGTTTGCCCAAGAGATCCTGTCTTTTGTTTCCTCAGTTTGTTAAAGTCTGGTTTTGGAATGTCATTGTTCTTAATGCACTGTGGCAATCCCTTCCTTTTGTAATATTTGAGAAACGTGGTTTTTAAGGCAACTTTCACTCAAACTCTTGACTCTTGACCAAGTTCTCTGTATAACCAGAAATGGAAACAGCACTCCTTATGAGTCCTTACCCACTTGTTTAGCTGTCTGAGGCTATTTCCAGAAGAGCTTGTCAGACAATCCATATCCTCCATGGCTTACATAACTGCATTAGGGTGGTCAGTTTGCCATCATCCCCACTTCCTGTCCTTGGGTAGCTTCTGTTAATTGCTCTGGAAAAGAGTCATTCACCTTCTGACTGCATTTGATATTTCACTGATCCCTACCCATGATGTTGGTTCAGTCTTTCTTTGATTTTTATCCTTATCCAAGGCTAATGGTCTCTGTTAGGTTTTGCTCTCACCTGTTCCAGAACAGCAGGAAAATACATTCATCACAGCTGCATCTCTGCCTCCATTTTTTACTTGTATGTCCTTTCTTAAGTAGTGTTTTATAGCTTGCGAAGATGACACTATCACAGTATTATACATAATGGTAGGTTGATACTACATTTTATTTAAAAGAATAAAATCTGAGCTCATAAACTAAATCTAGTGACTTGAGTGAACTGTGCTAAATGACTGGGAAGTATGTCATGATCAATGTATTCAGTACAGCGTTTGTGACAGGAGGAAGAAAAAGTATAGAAGCCTGAACGAGAAAAAAGAACGTTATTCTTCTAAGGGCATGTCCAATACTGATAAAAGGGTGGCAACTGAAAATGTACCAAGATACTGCTTAGAAATTATAAGATCGGGTAGAAAAAGTTTAACAACTCTGAGTGTAGAGTGTGAAATTATTTTAAAGTCGTATAATGAATAATTGAAGAATAGGATTGAAATCTGAAAGAGAATTGCTTTGTTGACAGAAATTTTGAATAGGATTGGGTAGGAAATGCTTGTGCAGATTAACAATAATTAGCTAAATATTCCATTTATTGAGAGCACATTTCAAATACATGACCAGAATATAGGAAAAATAAGTATGTAGATATCAAAAACAATTTTTCATTACACAGAAAAATAAAGGCAAAATGAAGATGACATGGACTAAAGATACTGCTTAAAAGGCAAATTTCCTCTGTATGCACATGACAGTACACACCGAATATTTTGCTAAGGAAAAATGCCATTGCTTAGCATACAAGGAATTCTCCACATTTTTGTTCACAAGAAATTCCTTGTTCTAAGTGTTCCTTCCCCCTGCCCCATAACAGTGAGGAGAAGGAGTTAAGGAGCTCAAGGGGGAGGGAACATGCCCATTGAATCTTTGATCCCAGGAATCTCCTGTCCAACGTTCCTGCTCAGGGTAATGTACAGCAGCCGTGGCTGCTCCTGCCGATGGACTGCAGTAATGACTGCAGAATTGCTGCTCTGGTGCTGGGGAGCCTAGGGGAGGAATTTGCACTCTCCTTTTACCCTGCAGTGTGTAGAGCTGATTTACTTGTGTTGCAAGGCTATATAGAGTTTGCTTCTAAATACTTACCTGAAAATGAAATTTCTCAATAGAAAATTTAACTCAAAACTTTTATGTGGTCATGTACATCTCATACATTCGTTGTAGCCATTCAACGTTATTTATTTGGTTATATCAGTGGTTGTTTCTTTCTAGAAAATAGAAATAGTCTGTGTAGTGTAAACATCTGTTTTATAAGGTCATAAAGGGACTTTTTTTATAGTTTATATATGGTTTTATTTAATCTCTCTGGAACCAATATATAAGGTTTTACTGTGGTATAGAGACTGACTTTTTGCTGCCTTCATTACTTTTTTTTCTGAAGTGCTTCCTAAGAATTACAGGTCTCTGTAGCAACGAGGGTTTGGGGGCTTGTTCCATAATAACAGGTATGCTACTTCATATTGTTACTTACTCTGTGAAAATCTCTCAACAAAAAACGTATTATTCAAGAATAATACCGTATATGCTGCATCACATAATAAATATCTTGTGCATTTCATAAGATGAGAAACTATCTAGATTTTTTAGTTACTGTTCTTTCTTTGGATAGTAAATACAAAGCACACACTTCAGTTTTATGGGGGTCTTGAATGTCCTTAGTGCTACCATTCTCCACTTCCTTAGTTTTTCATCTACAGGGACTTACTAAAAATAATTTTCGGTCCTGGGGAATTTTATGTTGTTTTGTTTGCATTAGAGGCCATCCTGCATTTCCATTACAAATCCGTACCACCTAGTGACTTCAGTCGGAGTCTTCATACTTACTTCTACAGCCAAGAAGGTAACTGAGCAAAACATAGACTTCCACACCAGAGTTTCAGATAAATTTTGCCATTCTTTTGAGATTTTAAATCCCTTTGGGGAAAAATGTCATGTGATATGAATAATTATGAAAATGTATGTCAAAATTCACAAAATATCTGTGTATTTAAAATATCTAGTAAATATTTAGACTTCTTCTATCTCATATATTATGGCTTCTTTGTGTCGCTGTCATTTCATAACATTTTAACATTCTTGTTTAAGCAACACTAATAACTGTGGGTAGATATTGGTGAGCAGCAAAGGAATGTGAGGGTATATGTTCTCAAACTTGTAGAACTGAGTGAAAGCCTATATACAGTGTATATATATATATCATCCATTTCTCTTCAGATCTGAGTGCATATTTGATAGTTCATGCAGATTCATTCCAGGCTTCCACAGTATGGGGACTGAAGGTGGTCTTTGATCTACGTTCATTTAAAAGATCAATGACAGAAATACCACTGAATCCTGTGATTCTACTATAACAACTCAATCAAGAGAGTAGGAGCTTACAACCTTTCAGGAAGAAACAGTCTTCAGGCCCATTCCGTGCTATTCTGTGAAAAAAAATATGACATTTAGTGCTTGAATACTAGTGCTATTTCATAACATTAACACAGGTGAGCAGGGTTCTGCTTTTGCCTGCATCAGTCTTTCTTTGATGAAATCTCTTTCTGCATGATGATCCTTAAATCATCTGATTTTTTTGAGACTCAGTTCTACAACCTGAGCAATTAAGAGATAATTACTGTCTTCTGTGTTTATATAGCATGTTAATGAAGTGATTTCAAATATTTGAATAGAATATGCTATAGGGGTTAAAAGTGTTCTTTTATTAACAATAGATTTTTCTTTTGCTGAAGTTTACTGCAATGTTCAGTTCTTGTTGTGTCTGATTGTAAATTAATTAATTGAGAAGCTGAAGAAATCCATGAATTCATGACAGATAAATATTTCTATAAAGCAATTTACATAGTCATGCTTGCTAATCTGGCAAAACTTTGTAAAACTATGTAAATAATTTAACCTCAGAATATATAATACAAACTTTCTTATTGTTGCTCTAAGAACAACTACAGTAATTCAAATACTTACATAACGTTATGCTTTCTGACAAGTGCAAGATTTCAAGGGAAACCATGTAGAAGTTCTGTAACAGAAATTTTGCATTCCTATTTGATAATTTTTTTTCAAGAGAGGAAATGTTTTCTGTCTATATTCATGCAACTCTTGTTTCCAGAGACATTAAGTTTGTCCAGGGCCAAATTGGGCTGATTTTTTATTTTCTTTTGCGTAAATGCTGTTGCTAGTGGTTTCCTTTAGATAGAAATTTATAGGGGTGTGAATTACTTTGCATGACTTTAGTATAAAATATGAGATTGCAAGTTGCAAATTCTCTCCAGTCAAAAGTGTGAATTGAAAGAGTATAAGCCTCATTCAGCAAAATAATAATAATATGTCACTGTGGAATTTTCTCTGCACATTCATGCATTAGAGTGTATGCATCCTTCTCAGTCTGAATGCCACAAAGAGCTTGTGATCTTCCTTGACCTTTAGGATTATTTTTTGGTTTTTTTCTGAACCTCTGGTTTTGTGTCCTGAATATCAAGACATATTTGGGGGATATTTCTGCTTGAATTATCAATAGAATTCTGCTATTAAGAACAGATTTCCTTATCCTGTGTTTTGTAAAAGCAGTGTTACTACTCTGACTGTGTGCTCTGACTGCCAGTGCCAGAGCTGCTGGCATTGTTGTGCCTACTCTCAGAATAGAATGTGAACAAACAGAGAGTTGGAATATTGTGAGGCAGGTAGGCACATTGCCTGGCCAAGTGCCCAGGAGCTTGTCTGAGTCTCCCTGTAAAGCTTGCCTCAAAAATGCTCTAATGAGTAAACGGTGTAGACCAACTGTGAACTCATTCTGAAATCCAGCCTCATGACTACTTTTGCACAGTACTGTAGATCTGGCATCCTGAAATCACATTGAAGCTACACTTGCCTTGTGTGTGATATCTTGTAAATGGGTCTTAAATTGCATTAACGACCCCTGGAAATCAAATGCATAAACTGCTTCTCATATTAAGATGTATATACACTGGTAGTTCCCATGAAAGTATTACATCATGTTCTTGGAAAAAAATCTGTGTTGTTAATTTTCATTATTTGCGTATAGAAGTTTGGGGGTTCTAATTAACTAATTAGCACACTTTGAGTCTTCTACATTAATTGACTTTCTTTTGTCAGCATTCTAATTTCATAATAGTCATTCTACCTTTGAGCAATAGAGGTGAGGAGGTTTTAAGTGTTGTTAGGAAATTGAGGAAAAATTAATTTCCTGCCCCTGGGAAAGGTTGGACACCTTGTTCCCTTGTAGCTGTGAGAGTAACATGATGTAACACAATGATGCAAATTCTGAAGTTTGTCTTCTGTCTTCTCCCTCTGTGCTTTTGGAATTGTTTGGGAGATTTCGTCATGAAGTGCTTCATGTATTTCTTCAACAGCCACTCCATGCAAGCACTAAAGATAAGGAGCAGGATTTAAATTGCTACTCTAAAGGTCGATTTCTAGGTTGGCTTTCTGTATCTTCACAATTATATAATTTCTATTGATTCCACTTTTGAACTGTGCTTTTGTTCCCGCTTAAGTGACCATTCCATCAGTGCTTTTTCTGCATCTTGTCCTGAATCTTTATCATCTTCATACAATTTGTAGCTGCTCAAACCACTGTTTAGTTTGAGTGATCCCTAACAGAGGAAGAAAACCTGACTCTTGTGATAGATAATTTTGAAATGCCAAAATATCCAGTAAGTAAAACTTCTAAAATTTAACTGGCTTTGTTTCCTGCTACTAAAGAGAGCATGGCAAAATTCACAGCTTGAAATTGATGCTTTGATCTCTGATGTTCACTTTGTCAAGGCAAAGGTCAGCATTACTGGCCAAGCAAATCACTTAGTTTCACCTGTCATTTCTGTTCTCTATTAACATTTTTTCAGGGCATAATTCTGCGATTGTGACGTTATCTGTCGTATATGAATACAGCTGCTTCTAATAAGACTAATTGCTAGAGATGGTTTTGTTGCTTCTGTGGGAGTAATTAGGTACACCAACCTAACCATGCAAAAACTCAGCATAATTTGCTAACAAATTGGCAAAACCATATTCTTTGCCATGAAGCACATGAGCTTACAAAATATCAGACTTGGCATATTCCCAGAGTGTGCTGTTGTCCTCCCATCTTGGGGACTCATCTGCAAAATATAGTTTGTGATTTTATGAAGAAGAAAGGAATTTGTGTATCCATATATCTGTACTTACAGCTATGTCTTTTCACCTTTTACTGAGTTTCAGTAGGTTACTGAGTTTCACTGCATTGTTGAGAGAAGTCTGTTAAGTCAGCATTAAACTGGAGTAATTTTCTCTCATACTGATCATGTGTTTTCCAAAACTGTATCATATGAGTCTAAGCTAGTTTGCAGTTCTGGGTTAAAACCCAGTTCAAAGCATTGAGAGTGTGTGTGTGTGTATATTTTATATATTTTTTTATATATATATATATATATATAAACGAAAATAAATTCTACCATGCTTCTGCTATGTCTTTAATCCTCATGTTATTGCATCATGGTGGTAGTTCAAATTGGTTATATGATTGATTTGTATTTTGTTATTGGTAGCATGGTTCTTTTCTTCAATCATAGACCTATTCTTAAGGTGTTTGGGCATTTTTATACATCTGATACCATATGATCCCAGTCATAAAAGCTGTTATTCACCATCACGCCCACCAAAATAACAATTTGACCAAACTAATAGAATACTTCTCATGTTATTCATAAAATTTGGGAAAAAACCCAACCAAGTAAGTCTTAGTATTATTACTTCTCTAGACCCTTTCATTGTAAAGATTGTGTGTGTATATATAATTATTAATATCATAATGTTCCAAATAGCAAATGAAAAATATCTGCAGTCAGTTTGCATAAATTACAGCTCATGACTTGACTAAAATAGTGTGTGAAATGCTGCTGGCGTATGTTGAAAGCCACAGTAGTTTATATACTATGCTTTTTCACAAAATCATGCTGCATGAAGAGAAAGACATGTCAGTATGTTCAATTAGGATTTTATCTGCCAGTCACATATCAAATAAAAAGGTTGTTTTAACACTAATGCTTCTGGATGCAGCTGGCTGTTACTAGTAGCTAAGAAACCAAGATCAGAAATTTCAATTATTGGTACTGTGCAGAGTGGAAAATTACTTTTTAAAACATCTATGTTTGCTGAATTTGTTTATCACAGCTAACACTTGCTGAATGATGGCTGAATATTGGTAATTATGTTTGTAATGAAACATCCTTTAATTTGGTTATAAATTTATTATATAAACTTGAAGTATTTATTCCTCAAAATGACATATGAAGTACAAACAAGGAAGCAACAATTATATTCATAATTTAAATATACCACAAGCAAATACGATAATCTCTTACTTGATGGAAGTGTGCTGGCGATGTTTTGAGGCACTTGTAATGCAACACATATTTATTCAGCAAACACCACCATTATTATCAGGTCTATGCACTGAAGTCCATTTAAATTACATACATTTTGACTGCTCAGGAATGAAAATAATTAGATTTTATATGCTTTAAGGCAGGTTTGGATACTGGTGATTTAACTATCTACAAAATCCAATTCATCTTAAATTCCTCCTGATCTGTGGCTTGCACATGGTGGATGTTGGAGCAGGTCTTTGCTTAAAAAAAGCTCACTGAAGCCAGTGTCACATTTTTAGTGCAAATAAGCTAGAATATTTTTTATTAAATCAGTTATTGGTCTTTTAAGGGTGTACATATATGGTGTGTGAATTTTTTCAAAGCATGAAAGCCTCCATCTTTTCCTAAGGCTGGGGAAGTTTGAGATTGCTGTTTACGCTGCACAACTTCTAAGGCTCTAGCTTTCTTTCACCTGCAGGAGTGTTGACTGTGTTGAATGCCACAGCTGTGCAGATTGTGTGGTGTGGAGATTCAATCAGAAATCAGATCCTCTGTCTTAAGATGGGCACAGGCAGAGGATAACAGGTCAAGCACAAAGCAGACTATCTGCTATCCTGGCTGAGTAGAATAAGATGTAGGTGCTATAAATGTCATCTCCTAGACAATTGGGGACTACTTTAGTTAATGCTGCTTCCTGGAAAACACAAAATGTGCGTAGACTGGTTATATGTGCAAGTACCAGCTCAAATTAATCCATAATAGAAACTATAATAAAAATTTTTAAAATCATGTAAATAACAGCAAAAGTTAATAGAAGCAAAAATGTTTGATGACAATCCAGTTTTCACAATAAAACTCCTAAAAAAGCAACTTGTGAAAAAAAGCTACATACAGAAAGACCTAAGACACGTAGGTGGTTCTTTCTGACCCAGGTGTTGTAAATTTAGTGCTCTTAGACAGCCCCAGTTCCCGATACAACTTACTGCTAATTTCAAACAGCCTATTGGATAAATTCAAATCACAGCATAAATATAGGTCCAAATCTGCATCTGCAAAGCTTTGAATCTAGTCTGTGCCTACTAATTTGGCATGATGTAAATGTGATGGGCAAACTTACGCAAAGTCAAACTGCATCTCATGTGGGTCTTAAATAGAATTTGGTTTAATAGAGTTTTGTATTTTTAAGCACCAGAAATCTGTGTGGGTGTCAATTTAGATGTTCTCAAAACAAGGTATACAGCTGCAGCTGAGAGTTTTGGTTTTGTCCAAAATTTTCTAGTTGAAATTCAAGCAACTGAACTTTTCCCAATACCCATTCTATGGTTTTTCAGTTGTACTAGGAGGATAATCTTCCTGAATGCACAGTATACTTACTTGTAGGTTCCAAAAAATTCTGTTTTTTCATGTGCATATCAGACCTAAACTCCATATGTCATCTGGAATAAATTGTGCAAGAGATTGAAACATTGTTGTGGTGCATATAGCTCAAATTTACCATCAGACTTTCAATATAAACAGAGGCATTTGGACTTTTTCAGAAAAAAGGAAAATTTTTGTATGTACAAAGGAATGATTTCCCAATGACTTCATATCAACTCATCATTGTGCACAATAAAGACATGTTTCTCACTGAGAAACAATGTTGAAACATGATGTGTTTTGAACTCACATTATAAGAAAGGTAACCATGCAATAATATTCTTAAACCTGGAGAAACAGAAGAATGGATGAAATACGAGTCTAAGTCAAAGTAAAATTCATGTGCACTTCAGTGTAGTCAGGATTTCTTCTATGTTTCTTTTAATAAAATCTATGAGAATATAAATTCATTAGACCTGAAATGCACCACACAAATACAAGGAAGGGTAAAAGTTGTAATGCTTGGTGTGCCAAAGTAGCATTTTCTGAAAGTAGCATTATCCCAAAGCTGCAGACCTGTAAAAATGTTTGATGTAGCTAAACAGAAAGAGCATAATGTCGTTAACATTTAAAGTAAAATTTAGTCATGCTAAATTTTGGATTGGAGATTTAAGATAATTGTGCACGCTATAATCACCATCTTTGCCGGCGGCTATCAAAACATTATGCAGTTTATCAGTTACAGAACCCGGCACTGAATGCTGCAGACAGATAGAAGAGATGGAGGGACAAGACTGAAATTAATGCAGCCAAAGACTGTAATTGAATATACTTTGTCTATTTTCAGCTCTTATTTTCTCTATGAATTTGTCTAGTCCAGCTTCTGTCTACTGGGTGTCCTTTTTCAGGTTCTGTTGTTTTAACTCATCCCAATCTTCAGCTATATTATTTATTCCTTATAAAAATAAGGACCAGCTAACATGCTCTTGTACAGCACTTTGAATCTGTACCAATTAAAAAGGGGTTTTTTTCTGAATTAAGCCTTTACCAGTTATGATGTGCTTATAAGTATGAGTTTGTATATTTAAATCAAAGCCTGATTTTAACAGCACAGATTAGGCCACTTCTGACACTGCTGTCTTAAATGGGTTTGTTGTAGTTTGGACTGACTGGACACTACTGTACAAGCCTGGTGATGCACAAGGAGGAGCAGAAGCCAGTTTGCTCTGTCTTTTACTGTGTTACATCTGGGCTGAAGAAAACAAAAAGTCAGAAATAATGGTATCAAACAAAGAAATTGCATCATTAATAAACATTATTAAGATTCAAGTGATTAATTAAAACAATGCCATTTTAGCACAGTCTATTTTGGTTTGGGTTTTTTTGAGTTATTTAATTTCAGATACTTATACTTTAAGGCTAAAATTAGCTGGTCAGCTACTAAGACTGTACTAAATTTGTAAAATTAAATCTGTAAAAAATTACTCTATAGCAGTTTTCTTCTAATTCTTGAACACACGGTATAGTGAAGGAACTTCAAGGACTTTCTGCACTACAAGGCCAAAGCAATTAAAGGTTTAATCACATCTCTGGTGGTTAAGGCTGGTAAAATCTCTCAGGCAATATGTGTGAACCATTTTATAGTTCCAGTTTTTGGTTACGTAGGCACTAGTTCAAATAATTACGTTACTGGACTGCCTTGTAACATTTGGATAGCTCATTTCTGCGCTATCCATTACCGGTGATGTAGACCACACTGTTTCCATAGAGATGATCTCTCTCTTTTATCTCTTGTCATATAATTCTCCATGCAACACATTAAATACTCCAACAGAGCAGAGGGGAAAATTTTTCTCTGACATCTACCCCATTATTTTGAACTTCAGTGTTGTTTATTCCTATGACAACAGTGATCCTTTTGATCCATGTTTTCAGAAAATCAGAGTGTTGTGAGACAACGTATAAGTATAGAAGCAGTTTTCCCTTTTAACTGGTCCATTGTTAAAGAGCTGGTGATCTGTAATTCGTTGTCGGGATCATAGGTTTTAAGAAAGGACTTGAAAATTGTGGGTTTAAACTTTCAAATTAAATTCAGATTTTTTCTTGATGAGTTTCAGTTGTTGGACCTGTGGGAGTTAAGGGATGGCGGGATTAAGAATTTTTGAAAGGGTCTGAACCTCTGTAGCACTGGACATACATTGGTGTGATCTGCAGTGATTGATGTAACGCCAGTACAGAGGTTTGCAGAGTTAATGTGTGTATTGAATATGGCAGAGTGTAATTATGTGAAAATGACCCTTTCACATCTATGGAAAAACAATTTCAAAGGCAAGTTATATTATATTAGACATTTTGTATCCCAGTGCAGTAAAATCAGGAATTCACTCCTGATTTCTTTTCAGCTTCTCATGGTGTGGCTCTGACACCTGGTTACTATAAGGTAAACACAAATAGCTGCACAAAACTGGGGCTTTTTGGATGTCTGCCCTTACCTTGCCTTGTTTGTGAGGTTATTTACTGCTGAACAGAGACAAGAAAATCAATTGGTCATTTACCATGTGAGCAAAAGGACACATACTGGAGGTTCTTCTGGATTGAAACAAATATAATAAATCTCTTTTCTAGCCTGTCATGCTCTATGTAGACATCCTCTCCATCACTACTTTGTCAACGTGAAGAAATTTGGTTTTCAACAATAAATGATTCTATTTTAGACAAGCTTTGGCGTACACTCAGTGCTTCTGCCTCTTTCAATACCAGTGTTAAATTTTTCATTGATTAGCCAGGAAAGACCCTCAATGTTTAGGATGAGCAATCCTGCTTGTTGCTGAAAATTACAGCAAATGAAAACCCAGAGTCTGGATTTGAAATCATGCAATATTTTATGAACTCCCATATGTTCACTGAGAAGCAGAAAAAAGACTGCAGCACACCCTGAACTGCTGTAAATTAGCAGAGCAGTGTAGAGTTGAGTGGCTGAGGGTCTGCTGCCTTCTTTCTTGAATGGTTTGATATTCTATAGGTGCCATTTATCAATATTGCCTGCATGAAGTGTACACGTTCTCTCTCTTTAGAAAAACAGGCAGATATTGACTTGCACTCATTCTGTTGGTTTTGTCAGATGGGTTTGTTTCTGCAAGGAATGTGCAGCAAGTGATAATTGATGTTCATGGTGTGAAATTGCAAACTCTTCTACACACCCAAGAAAAAGGATGTGTGCTATACATCAAACTACAAAATTAAAGGTTTTTTTAAATTGGACTCCTCCAGAGCATATATTATTGGACTAAAGCATATATTATTGGACAGAGCATGTATTATTGGACTAAAGCTTATAATACATTTTCAGCAGGGTATCAAGTTACTGCAAAATGTGTTGGATCTTTCAAATTTTGGTATCTTTTCTTAAAATCATGAATGAAAAAAGAATATAGAAGCCTAAGCAGGGAAAAAAAAATCACACACATTTTGAAACCCATGTATTCTTAAAACATTCTGTTCTAAACCAGCTGTGAAATTCTCAAATATAATAAATGCAAAAGTTTTGCTTTAGATATTCAAATTACTACACACAACAAGTCTTGCCTGCAGACTCAATTTTACTGTCCACTTCTCCCCACCTTACATAATTATGGACTTCTCTCAGGAACTCTCAGTTCATTATGTACTCACCTATCTAAAACACAGCTTTTGAATTGGCTTAATTGCTTCAGTCATCCACGTCTTAAAAATATCCTATTTGATTATCTCCATAACAGAAAATCTTATTTTCACTGTATGACTGGAAATGCCAATCAAAATTGTATCAATTCCTTTACGTATATCTAAAAAGAGGTTAACTGCTCTGAAGAAAATAATCATTTTTATTTTTTCACTTCATTGATTCAATCCACTAACTAGTCAGACATCACAATGTCTTTCTAAATGTTCATTTTTAAATTACTGCCTTTCCCTTGCTTCAGAGGAAAATATATTTCAGGAGTGTATTAAAATATGACCAAATAAATACATACTTTAAAACATTAAAGAGGTTGGTGTTTCTAAGGAAAATGGGACTGTTGGTAAAATTGAGTTGCTCTGTCTACCTTCAGCAGTTAATCAGCAATGGGAATAGCAATGTATTTTTGTTAGAATATTTATATTCAAAGAGGAAATGCCAGCCTCTCTGGATAAAAGAGTGTAATCCAAATCTCTGCCTGCCAAAACTGCTGTAAAAATAGTGATGGAAATAGAGTGAAGACAAAAACTCAAGTCATCCCAAGTCTCTTCTGCTTTTGGGTTTAAAAAGGGTTGCTGGAGTGCATTTAGGTCTCAGAAACAAATCCTAGAACTTTCCTACAAGGTGAAAAAAGACTGGCACACCCGGCATTAGCTTTCCTGTTCTTATTAACCAAATAAATTAATGGTATTTCCTTCTTGTTGAGCTTGTGTATTCTGGGGAAAGGGGAGACTTTCTCTTACTTCTTCCAGACCTGAGTCAGGAGTTACTGAGCAGGAGTGAAGCTGATTTTTTGTGTTTTGCTCCAGCTTTTAACCTGCTTTTTTCAAATGCTGTCCTGTGGGTGCGTTAAAGCCAGACCACAATGTTACTGAGCTTGTTTTGTCTTCCCCCATGTGAGTTCTTCCACTCATGGGTAAATGTAGCAGTTACAGCACATTTGAGAACCCCACAAATGGGGGCAGTTTTCTTCAAAAGGCTGGCGGTGTATAATTTACCAGAATATCTGAGTTCCAGGATTTTGTGCCAGTATGCCATTAGTCTAATAAAACCATCTGCAAGGTCAGGTCAGATCTGTTGTCCCTAAATCCTGTGGGGACCACAGGTTCATTTTTTCCTGTATGTCCCTCTTTCTTTCTCCTATCTTTTTCATTAGGTTTTAATTGCCTGATTGACATCTGTTTCAGGAGATTTACTGATAGCAATTAAGAGATGAAGATTTTCATCTCCATTTAGGTTTGTGGGCTCCCTTTGATTTGAAA
Source organism: Acanthiza pusilla (assembly GCA_036630365.1). Lineage (NCBI taxonomy): Eukaryota > Metazoa > Chordata > Aves > Passeriformes > Acanthizidae > Acanthiza > Acanthiza pusilla. Next base: position 14,741,165 of record JAXCHO010000234.1, read on the forward strand.
AAGCCACTCAATTCTGGTTCAGCTGGGTCTCCTCTCATGAGTCAATAGGCGAGGCTGCCTCTTCTGAGCTGCAGTGGTTAGACTATGGTCCAGTTGCTGTATGTGCAGGTTGAAATTATTGCAGCCATTGCAGAGCTGTCCACAGTTTTAGAAAGAAGGAGAAGAAGAGGGTTAGAGCATAGGGAAGAGGAAGAGCTCTGTTTTAGTTGTTTTTGAGGCTTAGGAGTAAGACAGATAACAATCACTCTCAAGAAGAAGAGAACCAGGAGAGGCATGGATCACAGAAGGGAGGAAGGAATTTGTAGAAGGTGAGAACTGTTTAATCCCACTTTAATAAGCAGTGCAATGCAATAGGTCCAAATCTGTGGAGCATAACTGAGAATCCAACAGCAACATGGTGTATTTGAAGCTGTTTCAGATTACTATCTGAAAGACCTATTGCATGAGTTCATAATCACAGAACCATAATTTTGCTTTTTAACTGTGCTGTAAATACTTTTTTGAAATGTAACAAGAAAATATCCATTAATGTTAGCAATGCTACTTGAACCCTATTAAGGCATCTTTGACATGAGGGTATAGACACAGCTTCAGGGCAAAATTATTCACATCTGCCTATATTATCATCTTGATTTACTTTTAATTTGTATTTTATTTTATGATATTACATTACAGCTTAATCTAGGAGTTAATGGATTATTACAAATCTGTTGAATTCCAGTAACAATCATATTTGTTTTCCCATTGTCATTTACCTTTCACTGTGCAGCCGTTTTGCTGGCAAAGAAATAATAGTTCCTGTCTGAGTTTGTGGATTTGGAGCCCCAGGTTATATTTTATTCCTTCTTTTGCTTTCTACCTCTTTTCTCCCTTGAATTTTTCTGTTTTAACATTTAAACATTATGCACTTCCATTGTTGAAGATCGAAATGCTATATAGAAAATCCATTTCTTTTTCTTTCTTGCTTGTAGTGTTCCTGTCAGTTCAGTTTAGTGTAACCTTAAAGAAGGGTTTGATTTCAGTATGTGCTTGATTTCACATTGCCTGTCACTGATAACAAATGTGTCCACAGTGATCCAGAGCTGAATGAATTTCTGTGCTTCCTTCCTCAATCTCTTAGATATTATTCTATGATTATAGTGGTTTTTCTCTCTTTGTCCTCTGACCAGCATTCTCCCATAAATGGAATTATTTAAAACTCAAAGCATTTTATTGAAACAAAAACTTTTTATTGTTACGTATTTTCCTCAGGTTTAGGATTCAAAAATTCTCAATCACAGATAAAAAATATTTTTAATAACATGATGTTCCTCATAGCCTCTGAATGTTTTGATTTGAAATGCATCACACTTATTTGACCAGTTTTCTTTTCTGATGTCTTTTCAAGGTCTATGATGCAACAAGTGCTATACCATTTACTAAATGGGAAATCTGCAGTAATATTTAGTTGTGGCACTTCCTCCCAGAAAAATGAGTGAGTGTAGAATACATCATTAATATGTGTGTGGTTCAGTATGCAATATTTGCAGTATCTTTAGTAAATACAGACTCTATTGTTTCTGCCTTTGATTTTTTTTTATAGTTGCTTTCATAAAAAGTGCTGTTACTAATTTGTTATCTTTAGTTTTACTGTACGTTAAATTTTTAATAGCTTAGCCATATTTTTTTCAGCATTTAGATTCCTCTCTGTCTGCACTCTCAGTGAACAACTGCACAATGGGTAGGTGTGTTTCCTGTTGTTCTGGAGGTTCTTGTTTTCCCTCAGATCTCTATATCCTACTACTCTGCAAGCAGATCTGTTCATCATTGCCATTATGTGCTTATCCAGTGACAGTCATGGAAATATAGAATAATTTAGATTGGATAAGACCTCAAAAATCATTGAGTCGAGCCATTAAGCTAGCACTGCCAATTCCACTACTGAACCATAGCTCTGATTGGCACACCTAACGTGTCTTTTAACTATCTCCAGGGATGGTGCCTCAACCACTTCCCTGCCCAGCCTGTTCCAATGCTTGACAGCCCTTTCAATGAAGACATTTTTTCTGATATCTGATATAAACCTCCCCTGGTGCAACTTGATGCCATTTTACCTCATCCTTTTACTTATTGCTTGGGAGAGGAGACCAACCTTCTTCAACCAAGCTCCTTTCAGGGAGGCTGTAAAGGCAGTAAGTTCTCCCTGCAGCCTCCTTTTCTCCAGGCTCAACAGCCACAGTCAAATCTGACATCTTCTGAAGGAATGCTTGGGGATCAAAAGGATCTGGAGCTACCTGGTAGCATGAGCTGATGAGCAGACATGCAACTGTGTGATGCTTCACCAGACATTGTAAATGTGATGTATTCCTGTTGCCTCATATTGCTTGGCTGTTTTAAAAGCAACTGAGGCTTCTCTTTCCATGTTAATTGAAAAAAAAACAAAACCAACCAACCAAACAAAACCCATAAAATCCAGTAGTTTGCTAGAAAAGGAATTTGTTTTAGAATTCCCTAGCACAGAAATTATATATCAAGTTTCAGATTATTTTCCCAATGGAGAATTGCTGGCTGATACTTTTGATGAACGTGGATTAAGCTTTCTTTCCTAGTAAGAATAAGTATAGCGAGCATACATTGATGATGTTAGTGGTACTACCAAGGTAATCAACAGCATCATTCAAATGTAAATTTTAGAAAATGATTAAATAAATATTCAAATGCATTTTCTTCACAAGCTCTTCTATGAATGTTACACTGTCACTTCTCTGTATGCTTCCTGCATGTTCAGTGGGTTAGGAATTTCAGTGGTCCTCAACTTTGTATTGAGCAGAAGATTACTATTCACCTTTAATTTCTAAGAAAAGTCACTGCAGCTCTCTGAAAATCTCCCCAAGTCCTACTTGGAATTAATGTATCGAGCTAAGTAATATTATGAAACTGAAAATATTTATTTGTTCTTAAACCAGATTTTTACCTTAGGGTAATGCTGAATTTGTTGACTTAGATCATTGTTAGAAATGGTCTGCACAAATTCAAACTGATGCTGTATGTGGGAGACAGCTGGTTGTCATGGTAACTGTAGTGCAGTTTTTAATTCCACTTGGTGAGTAATGCTAACACAATGTTGCTGAATAGACCATGGCTTAGCTAGTACAAGTGTCTTGAATTCTCCATGTCGGTGTTACAGAGTAAGAAAATGCTTTGTTTAGGTCTATATACTGCCTCATTTTTGGCTTATTGCTTTTGAACAAAGACATTAAGAAAGTATATCTAAAAAGCTAGGGGATATCAAAACTCTATGGAGAATATGCTTTTGGTGTGGTCCTCAAAGAGCCCCAACAAGGTGATAAAATTAAGATACAAACAGTAAGATATCTATAACTAGTGAATATTTTGTTTTTATCTTATAACTATTTTTCACTGCATTTTTAATGTTGGTCTATTGAAGAAATGCAAGAAAATAAAAATTTAGGATGGCAGAAGAGCACAAAGTAGCCAATCAGTTTTTACTTTTGTGTTTATGTGTGGAAGAAAACAGGAGATTAACTGAAGTTATGTCATTTTGTTAAAGCTTAATACATTCACCTAATGCAGAGCTTAAGAGAAGACTTTTTCTTTTCACGTAATGTGTGCTATGTGAAAGAAACAGAAGACAATAATTCTAGGTATTCTAGTTGGGGAAATTGGATCAAAAGCCATTCATTAGTTTGATAATTATTCTTTTCTAGACCCTCATACTTACTATAAAAACACGTCATCTTTATGTTAAGTAATAGTCAAAGAAGAATGAGAATACAGTTTTAGTGGAGTCTGTGCCCTTGGCAGCAGTGTTTCCATATCATTGTGGATATATAGAGCTTCCAGGACTCAGAATTCCTGATGATGAAAGTATTTCTCATTGCTGAGATAGACAATTTGGGAGTCTGCCAGTTTTTAAAAAATACGCTGTCTTTCAGCTAATAATGTTAGTTATTAATTTTGTACACGATGCTAGTCCTTCACTTGGCATGAGAGACTCAGCTTTTTTCTGTATTGATTTTTTTTCTTTCCCTTTTCCTACTTGAGCACATTTCTTTCAGATTCTTGCTCTAAATAATTAATTCATACTCTCAGGTACTCATGTCAGCATCTGGTATAGCAGTAGTAAAAGTCCAGAAGTGCATGTGTAGGATTCACCAAAGTACTCCCATCCGATTTAATGCAGAAAGTAAAACCGGGAAGTCCAGAAGGAAAAGGTAGTAAAATGGTGAACATATTAAGTTTTTATGTTAGAAAATGAACATTGCTACTGTCCAAAATAAAGGCATATCAGTTTAATAGGAGACTGGAAGTGATTCAGCAAGAATTATAGCAAACTTTAAAAAAAAATCCATCAAATGTGGCAGTGGAAGTCCTTGAGAATCTCTGAATTATACACACTGTTGATGTGCCTGACTGGTAAAATAAAGCCCTTTAAAATAAAGGCCTCTGGTACAAAGTTTTGAACACATTAAATATACTGATGCCAGAAGAATTGACCTTTATGGAAAAAGATTAGAAAATCAGTAGAGCAAGAGGGAAAGACCAAGAATATTCAAACTGCTGTGAATACTTGCAATATAACAATGTAAAACAATTCACTTTTATACTTATTAAATTGCAAATTTGCTGCTTATATAACTAATTTATAAGACTTTAAAAGTGAGCACTTAATGGAATATAGACTGCTATTTTTAATGAACATGTTGCTGTTGCTTTTTCAGTATGCAGGCCCTGCAGCACTGATACTTGAAAACTTCTATTAATTCAAAAGCCATGAGCAAGACAAAAAGGCAATGTTTTCCTGTTCAGTGCTGTAGTACACTGAAAACTGAAAGCAGCTTCATATTTGGAAGAATTAAGATTGTTCCTTTTTCCTTTTGTTTGATCTAAGAAATGGGGAGAGAAGACTGAGCTAAGTTCTTAGTTAATGCTATACAAGTCTCATCCCATGTAACTTTAGCTAGGTTAGCAACTATCTGAGTATTTTAAAAAATCTGTTGTATCACCAATCTCTTGCATTATATTTGGAATCCTCATTCTCCATAGTCATTTATATCACTTTATAAGAAGTATGAAGTGACCTTTGGTGTCTGAACTCCAAGGGACTCACTTGAGTGAGAGTGATAGAGTGCACACTGCCCCAGAAATATAACACCATCCTCACCCAGTTTAAACTAGGAGTTTTCAATTTATGAGAGATGGCAAGTACTGATAATGTGTGCAATATTTAAAAGTCTTAATCAGGGGAACATCATCACTATTTCACAAGCAGCTGAGCTACAAAACTTGATTTGACTAGAGGATTAAGATTTTAATTCTGTCAGCCTTTTGAAATAAAATTACATAGAATATGCCAAGTGATTATTTTTGTGGTAACAAAAAAAATCGTACACATGCCTAGGTGGTTTCTTAGCATCTGTAAAATATTAATTAGGTTTCTTCCAACCTTCTTCAACTAACCGGACTGTATAAAATAATCAGTAGGTTGGTGGAGACATGGTCTGATGAAAGGTTCATTCAGACTTCACTGCCATTGTGATTGGGTTTGGATTTACTGTGGATAATGCTAGCAAATATTTTTTATTTTTCCATAATTCTGTGACTAAACTCTTAGAAAAACTTAGTAGAATCAATCACGGTAGATAGGCCCTACGCTCTTATTAGAAGAGAAGTGTGTCCAGATAAACCAGTGATCTGTGGTGAGAACAGTGAGAGTACTCGTGGTTCAGCTGGAGGTGAAAGTGTTCTCTTTGGCTCTGAATGTTTCCTGGCTGAACTAAAGGACTGACACCACAGATTTACACATGAACTACAGATACAATGTGCCTGTGGATGCATCCTTCAGTGTTTTATTTTCAGAGCTTCCTCATGATGCTTGTTTAGGTTTTTGGTGAAAATATGCAAATATATTATTTGCAAGAAAAACGATTTCTATTCTTTCTTTAAAAAAGGAATGGGGGAATATACTAAACCTTAGACAATACCCAAATATATTTTCTATGTGTAACCCAAAACCAGAATGGCTTGGAAAAGGGTATATTCTTAATGAGTTGCCAGCTTACTTTCCATATGGACTCCCTATCTCCTTTCCTTTTCTGTCCAGTTGTCAAGAAAATGAGAGAGCAACAGAGGCTCTCATCACCACTGTGGCACAAATCTGGACACACTAATGTTGATAATTAGCTCATGCAAATGTAGTCTTAGAGAAAATTCCTTTAATATCTATGGTCTCTTTCTCCACACACAAATCTATATACCAAATTTATGGTTTTGCTCTAGCTAGGTGTTCAGCATGCATGGTATTTGGCCAGAACTGAACTTCAAAGGTGAAATTTTGACTAACCTTTCATTGTCACACTGAGCTCAGTATCTTGTGTTTTGTGTCTGCGCTGGGTGTGTGAGAATCCTGAGGATGTGTGAGACTCACAGAGCAGGGTGCAGGATTTTGTGTGGGAGCTTTGGGGAGAAGCAGTTGCTGATGACTTCAGGCAGTGGCAGTAGTGGAGTGTCTCTTCTCCTTCATACTCAACGTCTCAATTACAAGAATTCTCTGAAAATGTCACTTGCCATCACTGATACACATCCACTTTAGCTCCATGCAACTCAAGGCCCTTGAGGACTTTCATCCAAATGTGAACACGTCTGTGACATAAAATCTATCTCCTGCTGAGGTAACCGTACTCACTTTGCTCTCTTTTTTGTATTTCTTTTTATGACACATGCTTTCTGACTGTACTAATAAATTGACTCAGTGGCTGAAACTCAGAAAGCAAATTATTGTTTTGGCAAGTTGGAAATCAAAGTATATCAGCTTTTCAGAATGGAAAATTTAGTTTTGGAATAGGAGAGATGAAATCATATTTGCTTCTCTTGAGGAGGCATATTTTCATGACTGTTGTGAGGATAGTGAACTCGTATCCTGTAACAGAGTGAAGGGAAGTGTGACTGTGCATACAGGAGCTAAAGCAAAAGGCATCTTACTGCTTTTCTTTTTTACAGACTAAGCTGTCTATCTAACGAAGCAAGGGAATGTAGGGATCTTGCATCTACTTCTAGAAATGTGTGCCTTGCCCAAGTTACAGCTTGTAAGAGTAATGCTGGCTCTGAATTGTTTGATGACTTGTAGGCAACAGGGATCGTTCTTGATAATATCCAAATGATGCAAAATGTTCAGAATATTGAGTCATTTCATGGTCTGGAACTTATAAAGTCACTTCCTAAAAGATCCGAAATGCTAAAATTATTTTCAGCAGTTTCAGCTTTCCTCCAATATCAGAGAGGGACAATGTTTCAGTAGCAATGTCAAGCAGCAATGTCAGCATTTCATTGCAGCCATCTTTATGAAAAGGCAGCATCAGAAAAACACTTGGAGTACTGTACATTATAGGCAATGTAGAAGTTCACTTTGCCTCAGGAAAGTCATATCAAAATAGTTTATTAAAAATTTCTGAATTAATCCTTTTCCCTGAACTCCCACTTATGTTACTAAATGAACTTTATATTTATCTAGCTTAGTTAAGTGTGAATACCACATCAGTGAAATCAGAAATCCTATCATCTTAGATGATTAAATAATTGCAATATTCAGTCAATTTTAATTACTGTATAACCTAATAGTTGCATCACTGTCTACTTGTAAATGGATATATACAAATTATCTAAGTGTGTAGAAAAATCGTATCTCTAATAGTATGTGCTGCACTCTATTAAAATGCATATAAGTTTTGTTTAGTACTAAGTGAGTTTTCTTGTGTGTATGAGCCACCTAGTAGCTCTTCTCCTTTTAATCAAATTGTGCTTCTCCAACTTTAGAAATAACTTTGAGAACACTTTACATCTGATTGTTGGGAAATACTGTCTTTCTGCTCCTTCATAATATTTTGTTATACATGAAAATTATTTCTAAGCTATGCAAAAATGCTGTTTTGAAGCCTACATTAACACAATTCACCTAGTTCAAAAATAAATTAAAAGTTATCATGGCAAAAAAACTCATGTATGCCAGTTAACAAAAGTCAGAATTCACATGATTCCTTTCTGTAAACTGGTAATATTTATGTGTAATTGAATTTGGTGGTCAATGACCTGTAGAAGGTGTTTGGTTAGTTAGGTATTCTGTATAATTACGATGTCCCTCCTAAGATCCATGGTGATAGCTTAGCAATTATGTAGCTGAAGGTTCCACATAGACAGCTCACGAGTTTTTTTGTCTTTGTATTTTAAAATTCCAGCAGTTTAGAAGTCCATCTCATCCTCTGAGTGCATCTGCAACAACTAAAACCACAGTCTCAATGTAATAAACTTGAATATGCTTATCATCGTTCCAGGAAAAAAAATATATATTTAATGCCTGCAGATTAATTGAGCTTCTAAATAAAAAGGAAAAATGCTCCTTCATCACAGGCTGTTTAGGGGAAAATGCATCGTTTCTAGGAGCCAATGCATCCCTGAAGGGCCCAGTGAACCCAGATCCTAACAGGGAGAGTCTTCCTGTAGACTGCACTGCCAGAAGCCATCCTTTTTAAAAATGAAGCTGCAGTGAGTCTCTGTAGGTCCACAGGAAAACAACAGGAACTCGTAGAATGAATTTTGAAGTTTGTGTCTAAAATCCTTTAAGACTTCAGTGATCTTCCCTAAAACCCCAATAAATTCTAGTTGAAAACTCAGAGGCCACCCTTAAGAACTCTTAGATTCCCAGGAAGATGAATTTTATGCATTCTCTGGCATAACTTTTTGCATTACAGAAAGTCTGTTGTGGACCCTGCTCAATTTGCAATAAACATCCCTCAACTGAAGCAGCCCTGTAGTGCTGCCTGAAAAAGTTTGCTGCCCACAGCTCTTACATGTGTCCAGCATGTTTTCAAAAACCTTGTTTCTCAAAAATAATCATGTAATTTTCACACTCTTTTTTTAAATCACACTTAAATCTACCATGACTTTATAGTTTTTTTACTCTTGTTCTTTGTGAGATTTTTATGAGTTCTATTAGCTGTATACTGGGGATGTAAGTAGAAAGTTCAAAAATTCCTTTAATCAGGAAATTCATGAGTTCTTAAAAGGAATTTTAAACATTTCTTGTAAAATGGAGAAATAAATCAAACCTTTTCTAACTGCATTATGTAATTCTATCAAAAAGCTTTCGAACACTCTCTCAAGTGTAGGTAATATTTTGTGTGTCCATAGTGCCTCAAACATATCCCACCCTCTCTGTTACAAAAGCTGGGAAATATTTGCATAAGTCTGTATTTCTGCTCTTGGCCAATGTCCTATTTGTCCTTGTGCTTATGCTGGCTATTTGCTTACATGACTTTCCTTTTCCAGGCTAACCAAGCTAAGCTCCTTTATTCTTCACTTGTGAAAGAAATTATTTGTTCTAAGGGTGACCCTAATAACCATCCTCTACATCCATTCTGTTCTGGGCTGACTTTTCCTCAGCCTCAGATCAAAATTGTGTATTATGTTTCTGATTAGGCCTTTAAAATTAGAATATTTACATGGAAATGAGTCATCTTGTATGTGCTGGACTGTATTTGTTGTCTTTTTTTAATTGTTAAATCACAGTAGCTCTGAGTCATCCTGTGATCAGGCAGTGCTTTCACATCCTTTTCCTTATCTTTTGCTTTCCAAAGTGGCCTGTTTCACCAGCTTATAATAGACAATCTCATTACAAATATGTAAAACATGATTTAGAACATTGTCTTAGGTGACATTCCTCTTTGTTTCAACATCATCAAATAAAAATTGGAAGTCTTTAAGCTGAATTTCATACAAACTTTGGATATATTCACTCCAGCCTGTCTTCTGCTTTCAAAGTAAATAATTGTATTATCAACTGCATCTTGTTCCTTATTCACCTGAAAGTAATTGCTACTAATTCTTAAATGTCTCAAAAGAAATTAGGTGAATTGTATTGCCCTGTCTGGAAAAACACTTACCGAGGAGAATTATTATTTGGGTCTGGCATTATTTACCTTTGGTAAGCCTACCCTTGTCTCCCTTCATGTTTTTTTTTCTTTGATTGCTTTTTTGTCACTTTTTCCTTCCCAATAACACATTAACAGGTCAGTTGTTGCTTGTGGATTTGCCCATATTTCCATTTTCTTAGGGAAAAGTATTACATCTTCTGACTGTGTTTTTGTGCATGATTTGGGGAGTCCTAAATGATTTGGAGGACTAATATGAATGCAGAAGCAGCTCTGGGTGGTCCATATAGAAGTGCCTGAAGGTCACCATATTTTTTATGCCATTTTCAGCTCGTTTGAGCTCATAAGTGACCTGCCTTTAGACACAGGGGGAGACCTCTGTGGCAGCAGCAGCTGTGAGTGATGTTGAAAACTGCAGTGGAGGTGTTCTTTGTGCATAAGTCTAGACCATTATCTACATGCCACACTTGTTCACTCCTTCGCTCTAAATGCAGATCATTTTGCAGAGCAGTCGTCATTGCTACATAAATTGCAATTGTCCTTTGATTGTTTGTGTCAGTTTTTTCAAAGACTTGTATGACAATATTCAGCTCTTATTGAAATTGCTTTGGTATTTGTGATAATTTTTATATTGTTGTTCTCATTATTGATTTGAACATTGTCTCCTTGTAAACATCAACACTTCCATGGAGGCTAAGTAAAAAATGTATTACCTGATTTTTTTACAGGGCAGCTCTACTTTACTTGTCTTTTTAATATAGATCTGAAGAACTTAACTGCTCTGTGTAAAATATGTTTTGCAATTATCACTGTACCCATCTACCTCTTGAAACTTAAAATAGTATTTTGTTTCACTGATTGGTGGGGTTTTTTTCCCCTTTTCATAGTCTGTAACTTTACTCATTGTCTTTTTTGATCTGCTTATCTATTCTAGATCTTGTAAGTCCCATTGTTTTTATTAGTGACTTTCCTGAGTTTGCCAGGTTTTCAAATATGAAATATAAAATCCTAGTGTGAAGACTTTTATTTTTTACTTGTATTGGAAAAGGGCTACTGACAATCAGATTTCCAGATTCTTTTATATTATCAGCTTCTCTAAAATTTTAGTGCTGTTTGCTAAATCTAATGCTTCTATAGCATGGCTCTAGAAAACTTTTTAGTATTAATTAGTGAGAACTTCAAACATTAAGATTGTTTTGCATCTTTTGATGCAATTTGTATATATTTCTTGTTGATGCCACATTTTCACTGTGCATCAAACCAGCTTTAATGCCTGGCTAGAACAAAGAGATCTTGGACTCTGTACTTAGTTTTCCAGATATTGAGATGGATGTGGACTGCAGCAGTACTACACAATGACTTTATCACATAATAAACCCAACATGCTTAGCAATTTCATCTCAATACCCAGGTGATTTTATGTTGCGTTTTTGGAGGTACTGCTTCATTTTTTCCTGAGAACCTATGTAAATTTTGCTTCTCACTTGCTAGGCATCCCTGAGCCGTTCCAGACTTGTGTTTAAACAGCACTCTAGAAAGGGTAAATTGTGACAAATTAGTAGCAAGATTAAGTAGATGAGTTAGCATGACTGGGGAACTCCTGCTTTCCTTGCTTGGTATCATCCCATTAAAAAGGAAAAAGCACAATCCTACTTATTTTAGCAAGAAATAGGCGAGTTGTTTGTCTTGTATAAGCATATTCAAACTGGCATTGTTTTCATTCTTTTTACAAACCCTTTATTTGGGATTTTCCCATCTGGTCTAAATTTTGGGGGCTTTTTGTTGATACTTTTCATACCAGAAAAAGAGATCAGAACTCATGTACAGACTACCTAAAGCCTCCCAGCACTGGGCCAAGTGGCTGTCCTTATCTCATGTATTGTGCAGAGATAATTCCAAAGGAGTGTTTAAATACTTACCAGGAGAGACAGCTAAAGAACCAATTTTGCTGCTTTTTATTCTGTTAACCACTAAACCTTTAACATAAAACACAAATTGAAATCTTCAGTTGCTTCTAAGGATCTGTTGTCTTCTTTGAGGGACTAAATAAAATCTATTATATATGTACAAATAATATAATTGCTTGATTTTATTATGATGACCACACTGTTAACTCAATCAGTACATATTTAAAAATATAGCTATCGCCTACATAACTTAGTTTCTAATTTTTTTTCCACTGCTACTGTAACTTTTTATAGCTTGTGCCTATTTTGGCAACACTCTTGTATCTTTAATAATTTAATATATGGTGTCTTGCATCTGGATCTCTACAAGACCTAATCAGATTCTTTGAAATCTGGAAACACTGAAGCTACTTTTCTAGTTCTGCAGGTTTTCAGGTGAATTCATGTACTCTTTTTTTTTTTTTTTTTCCCTTCCAGACTCTCTCTGACCTGTTGTCAAGGTGCTGGTTTTTAAGTTAAGGAAATTGCTGACTGGAAAAATATACCTTATGACTGTTCTGAGGACTCAGAATTGGATGGTTTCCTATGAAATGTATTTTATCTTAAACAGAAATACTGTGCCTGAACTCAAAAATCAATCTTGTATCAAGGCATACACAAGGAAGAGTTACTGAAGATAGTTTGCTTTTGTTCATGCAACAGTCGTTAGCACATATGTTTCTTGATAATGAGTATGGTCTCTCAGTATTATGCTAGATTTTAGAGAAGTAGAATACTGTAAGAGGAAAGCAATGCTTCAAGAGTGAATGGGAGGTCTCTGAAAGGAATTATGAAAGTAGAAGGGGCAACATATCACTAAGTCACCTAAGGCAAGAGGCTGTCTTTCCTAAACACTTAAAAACTCCTTGTGAATGCTAGCATTGATTATAAGGAATGGACTGCTACCAGAATAAAACTGCCTGGGGAAAAACTTCACTTTAAATCTTTCATTTTTTCCCTAAAACATTTTTAATAAGGGTCACGCATGCATGAGTTGCAAGAATGCCAAGCATCCATAGCTCTCAATATCCTGAGGACCATTTCCTCTTTAGAATGAGATTTTCCATTCAAATTTAAAACTTCTAGGATCCAGTTAGATTTATTGGTTCAGTTTTGGTGCCTCTGGTATTTTGAAAAATTACGCACACACACACACACGAAAACAAGTCTAAAATGGAAATAAAACCCAAAACTTCAAAAGTACTTATAAAACTGTCCTGTCCAAATTATGGTTCAGAGTATTTAAAATAGCCTTTCATTTTGCTTTTTGGAAATTTGACTAGGTTCCAAGAAGTCCTAGGAGCCAGTAGTCCTAGGAGGCCTCCCAGAAAATCCTCAGAGCTGGTTTAGAGCTGATAAGCCCTCTTTCCGTGGTTGCAAGTCACACAGCAGATTTTCAGATATCTGGGCAGATGACACGGAAAATACTTGAGAGGGTTTGAAATTTTCCTCATTTTTACCCTATTTATGTGCAAATGGGTGGATGTCTGTGAATAGCTTTCATTCTAAAATACGGGCATTTTCCAGCAGAAAAATGCTCCTTAGAAGAATCTGCACTATGTTCAGGATTTCCTTTTTCTAATCAATGCCAGTACAATCCAGTTAATAGGACTAAGAGTGAAATGGAGTCATGATGTGATTATTGACATTCTGTTTTGAAAACACTCACGGAATGTCTAAACCCTGACTGGTGAATTGCTGACACAAATTCTAAGCTTTTCCAGGGAAAATATGAGTTGCCAGTGCTGGGCTGTCATTGTAAAGCTGCTGCTCCTATGGTGGGTCTGTCTCTATTGCTCTTCCTCTCTTCTCAGAAGTGCAGGCAGCTTTTTGAGATGCTGCCACTAGCATGCTCAGAAATTTTAGTTCTTACGTGATGTGGTGATACAGTGCCCAAATAAAAAAAAATCAAAATGAGATTATTTATGTGGATTTTGAAGCATCTGAAGCGCAGTCATTCACTCAAAACTTGACATTGCTGTCATTGGTTTTAGTCATATCTGTTCCCATACTGTATTTCATCTCTGAACTCTGAAGCATCTTTCAGGGCAAAATAAATGCCATCATTTTTATTTCACTTAAGTGAGAGGGAAACTGAGGCAAGAGTGGGGAGCTGACTTACACTTCACCTCACATAAGATCAGCAGAATAGGAGACTGAGCCTTCAGTCAAGTTCCCTCCATCCTCTAGTACAATAATAGGAACTACATTAGTGCTCAGATCATCCCTCTCCTGTGAATAATGAGTAATACTATTGAAAATTCTCACACATCATAGATGAAAAAATCATTCACATATTTATTCATATTTTTAAACAGCGTTGTGAATGTGTGGGCCCTCTCACTATGTGCATTTTTCATTGATATCCTACCACAGGATCTTGTTGGCAGGCATGTCGCTGTAGCAGACAGTTGGGTGTTTAATACTGAGGAATTTCTAAGTAAATATTTGATGTGCAGCGAGTGATTTGACTTTATGTGTACGTTTGTCCAGTCAGGGAACAGCCCTGTCCCTTTGCCCTTCAGACTGCCTGCACTCAAAAAAAATTGAAGTAACAGGTATGCACTGGGCAGTATTCGCAATAAAATTGTACTCCAGAAGGTGAGTGTAGGCAATTATTTAGTGAAGTTTATTAAATAGTTCATGTTATGAGTATTCATACTCATCTTGAGGAGACAACAAGGAAAAATCATTCCCCTGAAGTCTAATCAGGAAAACATTTTCCGTAAATGTGTCTTTTTGTCAAATAAATAATTTGATGTTGCAGCATGTTTGTGATTTGCTCAGTCAGCCCGAGCGGTGCACCCAGTCCTTGCTAATTCCATTTGTGGCTGTGCACAGCTTTTCCTCGCCGCGTTCCCCCCATCCCTGTGATGTGAGGCTGTACTCTGTGGGTGGGACCTGGTCCCTGTGGTTGGGTTCCTCTGTCCCCTGCTGGGTGCTGAGGGGTCCCTGTGGGACAGGAGGTGAGGGTGGGCACAGCCTGGTCCTTGCCCAGCTCGGGGCTGCCACCAGCCCTGCTCGCCACCCCCTGTGCTCCAGGTGGGAGCAGCTCCTGCCCTGCGCCTCCCAGTCCCACAGGCAGCTCTGCCTGCACCATTACTTTTTCCTACTCGTATCTCCCAGTGGAGGAGAAATTAGAGAACCACAGTGAATTAGATGATTTCTCCTCTTAGCAAAAGTGCTACAAACCTGTTGTTTTCTCTGGTTTGTGTAGGGCTGCTTTTGTCAAGTCACAGCACATTGTTGCCTTACCCAGTGCCTTTAGCTGTTGGTTTCATTATCATAAGCTTATTCATATGCCTCTAGTTTTCTCTTTTTGTGTATAATGAGTAATTAGTGTAATTTAATATGTCATCATTGTTGCTTTTCCCAGCACAGAATAATAATAAAAATCCAGTATAAATGTAAAGTTAATCACACTGTAGCCTCTCTTACACTTCTGTATGTCTCCAGATAAGTCCTCAACAGTGATCTGGGGTTTGACAAATGGCACTTCTAAAAAACTCTGTGCATACTTTTTGATAGTCATTTTAAGGCCAAAATGATATCATCAGAGATTCAGAATATGCAGATACTTGGGGTATCATACAGTAAAATATGTCTTTTTCAGAAGCATGAGATAAAGCCAATTATAACAGCTTTAGTGCATTAGGCAGTGGAAACAATCTCAGGATGAGTGCTTGATGTTTAGCTCAGTTAATTCCAATTAAAGCCTTCACAGTAATTTAAAATTCTGATGTAGAAATGTTCTGTTGCTATTTGCTCTTTTTTTCCTAAGTACTTTTAATGAGCAGCATCACCTAGATTGTATGCTTACTTTAAAAAAGGATGTTTTTGCATTTTTACTGTTAAAATCTGAAAACCTTCCTAAAATATAATGGTATAAGGAAAATGGTGTACAGAAGTCTTTATCTATTTAAGTATCCAAATGACATCACAGACAACTCAGGCTTTTCTTCCATATTTATTGCATGGTCACTAGGTGCTTCTCATACTCATTTTAGTTTGCTGATCTCTGTTGTACCTTTTATCTTTGACGTGTATTTCTCCCAGCACATGGATGTGTATTAATGTCATGTTTGTTTATATGGTTGTGAAGATCATTGTTTTACTTCTGAAATAGGTAGTGCACATGTGCTATGAGTAAACTGTGATAATCTATGTAAATTATGTGCACAGAGCCATACTCTGCCCTTGGGGGAAATGCAAATTAGAACATTTTGTAGTTTGTTTGTTTTTAAATACATACACTTTTCACTTCAAGGCTCAGGACAGACTCCCTGTTTATTTTCCCATTGCTCATCATTTGTTATTCCTTGTAAATATCTGAGTCTTTAATGATTAGTTTGCTACTTTGGCAGGAAAAAAATGCTTGATGAGTGAGGTCCTCAGACTACAATGTTTGGTGTATTTTATAGCTCTGCTGTAAAGGAATTATCTGCTTGTAAAAGGGTGTATAGCACACGACTCAAAGCCATTATAGTGATCTGACAGTCTTCATTCATTTTCTCCCAGTGTTGTCTTGTTTTCTTCTTTTACATTACTGTCTGTAATATTTTTTAATCCTGCATGACTAAAACATAGTTAACTGGTTTTCCTTATAAGAAGCAAAAAAACATATTCATAAACTGTGTTGTTTACTGCACTTGCAGTTTCCTGCAGATGTAATTTTTTTAATAATAAAATTATTTTTATACTCTTTAAGTACCCTTTCGGAGAAATGTTTTAATGTAAGTTGTCTGATTCTATTTTAAGTGAAGGAGAAAACCTGGTAGAGGTTGTCTCTTTAAATCAGATCTGCAGTGTTGATGGACCCTCTAGCAGGCACGGTAAGAACCATTCTCACCTCTGCAGCAGGGAGCTTGACCATATAGACTCTCACATTCAATCAAAACGTTTTCCCTTTTAATATGCACTGTACCAATCCTATTCCCATGGTTACAGCCCGTGCTTCTTTGGTTGCTTCCAGTCTGTTGGAAAAGGAAGGCAGCATACATTTCTTGAACAGGAGTTTAAAACATCATGAAAGCAACCCTGTTGTGATTTGCATTTTAAATGTTTCTTTTTTTTTCTCATTGTACAGAATGCTGTAGCAGTAGCTTCAGTTCATTTGCCACAGTCTGTCTTCTCTCAGTCTTCAGCCTGGCAATCTGTTGATAACTCCACTTGCAAGCTACAGTTTATTGTCTTTCGGAATGGAAAACTCTTTCCTAGCACAGGAAACTCATCAAATCTCGCAGACGATGGGAAACGTAGGACGGTTGCCACACCAGCTGTTTTTGCTAAAATAGGTGAGAAGCTGTTATGCATTATTTTCTTTCTTTCATCTGAAAGCTTCGGTATACTTGATTGTGTAGAGAATAGAGGAGTGGAGTGTGCAGTGTGCTGAGAGGCTGGAAACAGTCTCTGTCTTTAGTACAATGTTTGCAATTGTTCCTATCTGCACGATTTTATTCAGATTGTCCTGCAAATAAAGAAATGCCCTTGCACTACGATTAGAATGCAAATTCTGGGCTACTGTTTGTTGGCTGTGTTGTTACAGATGCTTGCTTCTTAAAGCTGTCGGAAGGAGCCTTGTTTTACTCTTTACAATTGCAATGTTAATGTCCTAGACACTGATAAAAATGAGGCTTTTGGAGTGGGAGTAGTGCCCTGTTGCATGTATCGATACTCAGCAGATACTTTCTGATATGATGGATGTAAAACAGGTGTTGTTAAAGACTTTTATCTAAATGAGATACATTGTATGTGCTAGTGAGTCATTATTTTGATTAATTACTCACCCGTGCAATTTTGTTAATTTTGTCTGATACTGAATAGTGCTCTCATTTCTATTAGCATTT
Organism: Acanthiza pusilla; assembly: GCA_036630365.1. Taxonomy (NCBI): domain Eukaryota; kingdom Metazoa; phylum Chordata; class Aves; order Passeriformes; family Acanthizidae; genus Acanthiza; species Acanthiza pusilla. The sequence goes on from JAXCHO010000234.1 coordinate 14,758,880, forward strand.
TTAAATGTTCAAATGTGACTTTCAAAGTGCAGAATTGTCTCAGCTATTAATCATACCATGAAACGGAGCTGTTTCTGCAGTTACATGGACAATAATGTAACACTGGTCCTAACGGAAGAATCTGAAACAATAAAAAAGATCTGTTTTGTGAGGGCTGATTAGATCATTTTGACATATTATGTGGCTGAAATGTTCAGCTTTATTAATAACATTGCAAACTTCTCTGATGTGAGCACTACCTTTGGTTGTGACCATTAAGGTTTTATGTCCACTGGCTTTTTTCCCCCCATAGTTTAGTGCATCCAATCTCTTTACAGAGCATTCATCACTAAAGGGTTTTCCACTCCGTCTCTCTGATTCCGTTTGTTCCTTTTGCAGATGGGTGCAGTTTTGGAAACCTCACCAGCCCTCTCACTATAGGATTGAGGCACTTTGCACGGGGTATAGACCCCATTGCAGCCTTCTGGGATTTTGACCTTCTAGATGGCCATGGAGGCTGGTGGGGAGAAGGGTGCCACATAATTAGTTCTGCAGGCAATATTACCACCATTCAGAGTACACACTTCAGTAACTTCGCAGTGCTAATGGTAAGTATATGACTTAGCAAATATATTTTTTTCTCTTTCTCTTTTGCCATACATATGTGTTCTTTTCACATCCATCTGTTTCATTCTTACTTGTCAGTAGCTGACCTTCTGGGTTTTTATAATGTTTAGTACAAAACAGTGTAAAAGAAAGTAAGTTATTTAACTGCTAGTGAGTGAATAAACCTGGTGGTCAGTTTTAATATCCTGAGACAGGCCTAATAAGAAATGACATTAAATTCAGTCTTGTAAATGAAAGTTACATCAAGGAATGATTAGTGCGTAATGGTTATAAATTATAGGACAGGGTTTAAAAATGTATACTCCTATGTGCTTTTACATCAGCACATCTCAGAGGCTGGTCTGCTTTTGTTCCTGCCCTGCACTGTGTTGATCATACTAATTAGTTGCAGGCATACCGCAATGTTGAATCATTTAATAAATGGAGAGGAATAACATCTTCTGCTCTTTTAAGTAAGGACAGAGCTGTCCTTGTTGATCCTGTAGGAGTTTTGGATTGTACACCAATGCTGATAGCCTACTTACGAAATTGCTGTTTGTGAGGAAAAATATTCCTGTGCAGTGCTAACACATCAGCTGCTTTGCTCTGTTCTCAGTCACACTTACAGTTCCCATTGCAGTTATTTAACTAACCTGCTTAACAGAAAGTTACCTTCACGAAGGCAAAAATATTATGCAGACAGTAATGAACTGTTATTATTCAGGGACTAAAGGGAAGCAAACAAAAAACTGAAAGGTTTGCTAAGCTTTATAGGTGAGACGATGTTTGCACCCTTAAAAATATTTATTATAAACCAGTTACAAAGAGATTAGACATGTGTGCACTGTTAATACTAGATTGATCTTGAATGCTGGTGCATGATTGCACTGTAGATGCTGCTTGTGTACATTGCAGAAATGTTTATAGTTGAGTAAATAATGTATTGTGTGTATGTGTAAGGGACAGCAAACACAGGCGACAGGAATTGCGAGGACGTGTGCAGAGAATACCAATCTGCTGCTGTCAGATGGAGCCCAGATGGCAGCCAATCATAGCACAAAGCTGTGGTACCCACGAGTTAAATGCAGATATTATCGTCCACTTCGTAAGAACTGATTTCCCTGAGACTTAGTTGAACATTTTTTCACCCATTATAGCATTGTTCAGAATTTAAGAGCTGTTCCTCAGATTTGACTACATCAAATAGACCTCATTTTCTACAGCTCCTGTGAGTTCTCTTTTCCCCCCAGCTGCTTGTTTCCCAGAATGCGAACCATAATTTTGCTTTGAGGATGTTTTTCTAAATTCATTAAAGAAAGCACCTGTTGACTTTGCAGGTGCCACACCCAAAATGGCTTCCTCCTCCTTCGACTGCTTGAGTTCAGCCTGCTCTTCTTAAACTTTGAGTAGTTACTGGATGTTAATTAACTCTTTGCAAACAACCAATTCCATAGTTCCTTTTTGTTTGAAAAGTTGAATACTGACACAAGGGCTGCAGTTAATTTTTGGCTTCTGAAGCACATTTATCTCGGATAAGATATAGGAGCTGGGTTTTTCTACAACCGTAAAGGCAACTGAGGCACTTTTTACTGGAGTTTTTGTATCTGATGTGTAATTCTGCTTTAGGCCTTTCATTTGCTTGGTTATGAGAATTCACTTTTCCTTTATTTCATGTGGGCATCTTCTAATTTTATCTGTGCAAGACAAGAAGGTAGAATCTTACACTCACCCTTGCTTTGCAATTGCTATGGTAGCAAACAATGGGATATGTTTCTTAGCTCATGTTTCACAGTAACTTTTAAGAAAAAAGATGGCAGGTAATTTTAAACTTACATATACAAATGTGCTTGCGCACAAATACGTTTTCCAGCCGTTGTCTTTCTAAACAGTTAGTGGAAAATTTTGGTAGCTTCATCATGTGGAAACATTTTCTTTCAATTCTTATTTCTTAATCACTGTTTTGTGACACAAAGTCAAGGATTGTTTTATTTGATAGAAAATATGCTTTTCTGGGCAGTTCAATTCTCATACCAGAAACGAAAAATACTTCATTGTTATGCATTGTTATTAATTTATAAAATGAACAATATAAGGTGTGTATGTGTGTCTTATTAATTCATACCTAAATGCCTAATATATTTTTAAAAACTAACAAACCATCAACAAATTCAAAATACCTGGCATATGGTGTGTAGCCAATGAAATTAGCTACAATATCACGATACATGTCATTAATCTATAATTCTCTAATCTCTTAAGCAACAAAAATTCGTAATTGATCATTATGGTTTGGGATAATTGCAGAAAATGGAAGTAGCATCTGTAAACTAAAAAGCAGCACTAAAGCTTTACGTTACCATCAGAATAGTGTCTATCCTGCTGTGGAATTAGTTGAAACAGAAGCCTCAGTCAATCTAACTGTCCATTTTGTAGTTAGTACAGCCCGTATTCCGATTTTTCATCTTTTTAAATAGTAACACAAAGTTTCCTGAGCTGCTTACATAAAAGTTGTTTATGCCTATGTACTGTAAAAGGGTTAAAATAAAGGTTTTCTAGAGTCCTTTTTTTAGAAAGGCAGCAATCAAGGATTTATCAGCTACGATTGATAATTAATAAGCATGAGCATACTTCAAGTGAGAGGAGTCATGTAGAGGCATTTGATTTCTCTCTGTGACAGTTGTTCAAGTGATATCAGTGAGAGAGAAAGTATAGTTTGGAGGTTGTGTCGGAAAGGAGGTACAAGCTCCTTCCCTCACGTGGTCTCACACTTTCACTTTGCTCTGGGTTGGGCAAATAGAAGTAAAATAATAGGGACAGACATAACACAGCATTATCTTTTTCTGAACCGTTTTTGAGTAGCATGTCCTGGAGGTGAGAGTCAAATACTGTGAACTGATTCCCACATTATATTCCTACCTTTTACTTCATATACTGTGTGTTCAGACCAGTCCTCTATTCTGCCTTTTCTTGTGTTATCTGTAGGAGGAAGGGAGGCAGTTACACTCTAGTTTCTTTTGGAGGTGCTCAAAGCTCTCTAGGGTCCTGAACTCTGCAATATCACTTTCTATTTTAGAGTAAAATTATGAATTAATATAATTGAAGCTTTGCTATATCTAAGTATTTGTTTCTTAAATACTATGTATTTATGCTCTTGTGTGAACAGAGCTGTATTATCAGTATTTTATTTTTTCAGGACAACATGTGAGTATGTTATGACCAATCCAGAGGCCTCTATATCTGGGTAAAAACTCTTCAGGAGATGACAAAAATATCCAATAGCAACAATGAATTTCAAAATTTGCTAAATATGTTTTGGCATATATTGTCCTCTGTTCTTCCTTTCATTTTTCTTAGAACAGAAGGGAAATTCAATAGTGATGGATATTACTGTAATTGTATACAGCGTTTCCTTTCCCCCCTTAGACTGCTTTATCAATAGTAATTTCCTCAAATCTGACATATAAACACAAACAAAATTCTCAAATCTAAGTATGATACTTCCCAGTTAACATAAAATGGATTAATAAATATTGTTAGCACTCTTAATTGTAGTCCTAAAAATAGGTTAAATCAACATAAAATCATAAACAACGGCTTCTGTGTTTTGTCACAATTTGTCTCATTATTCCAACCAACATAGGTGTGGGTTTTGTTGGACTTGTGGGTTTGGTTTATGTGTGTAAGGAGTAATTATTTGCAAAAGTAGCCTACTTTTGGTGGATGCTTATATGAAATAATTAGGCCTGAGGAGACTGAGCTGACAAAACCAGAGCGTATTTGAAACTGTTCTGGAAGCAAACCTTGGAAAACTGTGCAAATGGGAAATTGAGGAGAGGCAAGGTACTAGGAATGGATCACAGTAAGAGTTGTGGGATATTTCTCTTGTTGTTTTGTAAGCATTCCCTGAATCTTTGAAGTTGTTCCTATTTGGTACAAAAAAGCTACTTTTTCAATATTCTCATTGTTAATGGAGACAATTGCAGAATTTCTTAAGCCTGTTCATGAAGTTCAGTTCTGAAAACAGTCTTCGAAACTTCCATCTTTCAGATCTTCTCCAAATTAAACAGCCTGTCTAAGCCTTCTGAGAAATTAATTCATGAATTGGGGAAGTATTACAGAGATGTCATTTAGAAGGTTGACATAATTACAGTATTTGACATTTTTCCCATAGAGAACGCTGGGTTTTCTCATAGCAGGCTGTGGAAACATTGTTCTGTGCTTTGAAAAATCACACTGCTTATAACGAGAGGTTCAAGAACAAACATTTCAGGTCTTGGTTCGTGTTTAAACACCAAGTTCAGACACTTGCAGGACAGACCTTAGCAGAGTTTGCGCACCTTAGGTTGTGAAAGTGATCCAGAAAGTTTGCCTGCTCTATGGCAAATTAATATTTGGTGTAGTGGGAACTACAAAATTCCCTGGAATTAGATTGTTCTGCGTGTGCTAGATGTTTCCCAGTGTGAAGAGCCTGCAAGGAGGCACATGCTCTTCACTGAAGTCCTCAGCTGGCATGGGCTGCTCACTGCTCATGTAATGCTCATTCTCACAGGAGAATGCTTAGCCCATATGGACAGTACCTCCAGAAAAGGCTGCTTTTTTAAGAATATTCCTGACTGTGTCCTTCTTCTGCACAAAGCCTTGGAATTAGAGAACTCTTAATAGTGAGATCTGTTTTTTATTTTTTTCCTTGGATCTCATCTACATTGTCTTAAATTGCATTTAATATGTATTATTTGCTCTGTAAAAAGCACAAACTGACTTGATATTGTGCTCAAAAATCCAGGCTTGTCTCCTCCAAAATGCAATGATTTTATCACAAAAAATCTCTGGCTCAAGCCCTTTCTGTTTATTTGTCCTTTCTGTTGGCTCAATGCATCTTGCATTCATCATGGTGCAACTTCAACCAGCAGGAAAATGGATTCAGATTATAAAGCTCAGTGAAATGGGCCAACTCTTTGGAAACAGATGTAAATCAAAGACCTGGAATCTAGGCCTTGAGACATTTTATTGTCTTGGTGGCTTCTACTGGGCTCCTTTCAATTCAGCAATGTTTTTCTTGTACTGAAGTGCCAAAACCCAGACAACCGTAGCTGAGATTTGGGCTCGTAAGTGGTGAATAATCACTTTCCTCACTCTGCTGTGTGCAGTCTTGGTAATATGGCCCAATATGGGATTCACCTCATGTGCTGCAAGTGCTCACCACTGCCTTGGTTTGTTTGGGGTTTTTTAAGTAGTTGGAATTTAAACACAAATAGGAATTTAAATCTGACCATAACAGGTTGTTCAAATCAGTTGTGTTTCTGAGCCTCTGTGGTGCTTGGATATTACTCCTGCAGTTTTAGATGTCCTGCTTTAAACACATAAACATCATACTATTACAAACAATATATTAAATAGGGATTTTTAATTTGCCAGTATAGATAGACGGGTTACAAAAGTTTACATCACAAACTGGGTTGCTTTTGGCAGCTGTGGTTTGGTGAAAGTGCCAGGTATGTAGGATTGGTTTGTTGTATCTTTTCCTCAGCTTTCTCAGCATCTGCTGTGAGACATCTCAGGGCTGCCTTTAGTGTGTAATCTGTCTCTACCTCTTTACACTTCCATGCTGAATTTTAACTGAACAGAACAGATGTGTCTGTTTCACCTAATCTTTGGAATAAGCATCAATTTAAAGTGAGACAGTTCCATTTGCACTCTGATGTTTTTATAGTTTTGATTGTTGGGTGAAATAGCTGATAAAAATTCTGTCACTAATTTCCATCACTGATTTCAGTTGTGCCTCATACTCTATGGTGGCATTTACCGCTGAAACAAGCTGCTTTCACACCATCTTATAAGGATGAATGAATGACAGTTTCCCATTTAACAGGCTCTGTAGTTGTAGACACCAGTTTGTAATGGTCAAAGTCTTACATATATTCATTTTCTTGTAGATAACTCCTGCCGTTTTTCAATATCATCATGATTTGAATCCCCTCTAGGAAATAAAATCAAACCCAACTTTTTGAAATGTACCATACAATTATGCTGCTTTGCATACAACATTAAAAATTGCTTCTTTTCTGCATGTTGTCTTCCCCAGAAGATTACTCAAGGGAAGTTGACAGATCAATATGATTTAATTATCATCAGAGAGCAGACAAGATACATTTGGTAGATATCTATAATGAAATCAGTTTTTAATATACAAAACTCTTAAAAAGGATATTCTAATTTTGGCATTAGTAATGCATTATCATACTCCAAATTTTACCATTTATTTACTGTATAAGGTTATGTAAGACATAATAATTAAAAAACTAATATTTTAAAATGAAATTTAAGATGCTGATTTTTCTTCATTCTTCTGGGGGCAAAATGGTTGTATTCTGGTAGGACACATGGCATTTGCTTTTATACTGATGATCAAACATAGGGAGAGGTTGAACCTTGCGTTTACACTGTTAAAAACTAGTTCCTTAGTACACAGTGATGGTACTCAAGTAAAATTGTTTTCATTTTTTGGTACATAAATGTATAGCTTCACTGTGCTTCCTTTTTCGCAGCTTTAAGTTTTCAGAGTGGTTTTTTCAGAAATATCCAACTTACTTGTTTCCTTAAATAACTGTACTGTTACTACTGTGTAATTACAGTAACACATTTCTGAATGTAGAGAAATGAAGTAAGTGTGCACCTAAAATTATGCCAAAATGTACTATTGGTATGCAAAAATATAATTACATCAGTTAGAGCCAGAAGTAAATCTTTTACCATTTTCAGCAGAGTATTTGTGTTTAAATTGTCTAGTCTTTGCCTTACTACTTTAATAATATGAGCTAAAATTGTATTGAACATTTCTGTTAAATACTCATCTACCTCGAGAAACTTACTCTGTAGAAGAACTAATGGGGAGATGATGCAAATAAAAACATGGGAATAAAAGATAATCAGAAAAAGGGTGTTTGAGTGGACATTCAGAGACAGTTCTGAACCAACAGACTTTTAAAGAATTATTTGAAAGCTGTGAATTCATTATATCCTGAGTGTTAATTAATGCACGCTGAAAAAACACAAAAATGAGAAGGCCTAGAAGAGCATAGGTGTGTCACTTTAGAAAGCCTGCACGTTGAAAGAGTTCTCTTCCTCCTCTATTCCTTTTGAGACTGAGGGAAGAGTAGCAAGAGCTGACACCTCTTGATGAGACAGCACAAGCTGAGCTCCTCCAGGAGCAGTGCCTCCACCTCTCACTCTCAGTCCTGGTGTGGGAGAACTTGTGTGAGGGACAGGTGGGGACAGAGCGGGTTTACCTGAGCTACATCTGCAGCCTGAGGAAGTACCTGAAGAGAAATGGGATGTGATGATATAGAATTGGCATTTTGTTCATAAGTTGTTTTTTCATTTTGATGGTCCTTTTGTTATACGCTGTGAGCTGCTCTGTTTGGAGCTGACATTCATATGCACCTGGAGAAACCAGTGTAATCAATCTTAGAAACTTTAAAGCTAGTAATGAAGGGGAATAATAACTACTAGGGCATCTGTTACTTGTGAGAACCATTTTAGAAGGTAAACTAAATTCTCCCAATTTAGTAATTGCATATACTCATGAACATTAGACACTTGTACGTGGACAAGTTCATATACATAAATAATGGTGCTAGAAATCAGCTCTCTGCATGCAAATGCAATTAAACAGGGGTATTAGCATTACAGTCCCAGTTTCCTAAGGGGAGATTTCACCTCTGGAAAATAATGTATTGAATCTTCTTCTAGGGCAACCTAAAACTGACAAATAAGAAAAAGAGTCTTTTAAATGTATCCCAATAATTTCAGTGTTAAATTTTGCTGGATTGTCATATTCAGTACTTTGTCAGATTTTAGCTTTTTCTGTGCTGGGACGTATATTCGTTTTTATGTGCGGAGTTAGTGCCACTGCACATGGGAACTGGCGTCACTTAGGTGATAGGTTTTGTGTATAATTTTTAGTACCTGTGTGCAGAAATGCAGTGCCTTAAACAGATGTGGCGTAGTGCATTCAGAGAACGTCTGATGTTTGCTTTAATTCAGATACTCTGAAGACATTCTGTTTTATGTAATGCGCTCCTTTTGCTTGCCATCCATCACACCTCCAGACTTAGCTGCCCTAAATGTGTAATTTAGAATGAGAATTTGATAAGGGTAATTTTACAAAGATATTGATAGCTTTTCGTTGTGTTTTTCATGAAGCATAGTGTCACTAGGCACTAACACGTCCAAAAGGAATGCATGGATCTTTACTCTGCTGTTAATGTAGCTGTCCAAGTCACTTAGGAGTTGCTACAGGGAGTAGAGTATTTGCAACTAAGTGTGAAGGTCACTGGGTCACAGGAGTTGTACCAATTATATTGGAATTATATTTCAGTCAGGTGATAATTTGGGTGTATTCTCACGTTGGGTTTTTTCTTTGAGAGGTTCTTCTGCAGCCATATATATGCCATTTAGAGACCTTTATGGTGATCTGGTATTTTGTGCTTAATATCTTAGTAAAATAAACTCATAAAGTTCATGTTATCAGAAGGACCAGATATTGCTAATACCCAGAAAATGTAATCGTCTGTGTATTTTTTCAGACCTTTTTTTTTTAATTAGGATATGTCTGCTTGTTCAAAAAGGTTAATTTCTGTCTAGCAAACTGTATGCAGATGAGGAAGGAGCAGTCTGTTATTGTAAATTCATGAACTGTATCCACATTAGAAGTTCATCTTTTTTTTTTCCCTGCCCTTGAAAGGGAGCAGCTAGAAATGACAGGACATATTGGAATGAAGTCTCAGTTTCACACATGCCTAACGATGTTAAATCATTTTGCTCTTTCCGTAGGATTTTAAGACAGTGCTGTCTTTCCCCCAGTACCCAGGGGAGTTCCTGCACCCTGTGGTTTACGCATGCACTGCAGTTATGTTGTTGTGCCTGTTTGCTTCCATTATCACCTACATTGTCCATCACAGGTAAGAATTCCACTTTAAGCACTTGTCAGTGTGGTCGGCACCATGCTGAGGCACTTCAGTTTTTATAACCCTCACCGTAAAGATAAGTTAAAATTATCTGAATTACTGTTGAATAGTAATGGCAGCAATGTGATTCACACCATAGAAATCAAAACAAAGTTTCTGTCAACCTTTCTTAAGCTGTTCCTGAGTTTCCTGACACATATATTTGAATTTTATGCACATTTTCCTAAGATTTCTAACGGAACAGTTCCTTATAAAACCAGGAACACTATCAAATTGCTCTCTGTCAAATTCCAATTGAGAAGCCACTTTGGTCAGCTACCCTTGCCATATTGGCTTTAAAGACCAAGTTTGGTTGGAAGACTGGTAACTATCACTGGATAAAAGAAACTTTCTTTGTCTTCTAAATTTTGGGTTTAGAAAACTTGTGTTTTCTTTCATATGAAAAATTTATATAAATGCCATTTTAACTACATACTTCTGGCTAAAGACCATTAGCAATTTAAAAGAGTAGGAATGTATTGTGCTGTAGAAGCTGCTAAATATTAATTAAGTGAATTTAATGCAATGTCTTATGATCTTCAGCTTCCATTTAATCCTTTAGAGATGTCATGTTAAAGTTCTGCATCCGTGAATCTATGCAATAAGCCTTTTGCTTTCAGTACTCTAAATGCTTGATTTGGTGGAGGGAACTTTAAATCAGTAGACTTTTATGATTTTTACCATTTATTTTACCTTTTTGCCATTTATTTCAATGCTATATAGGTCAAACTCTGTCCTGTGGGTAGATTACTACATAGATATTCAAGAATCAGAGAATTTTATTCTACCAAATTGAGTATTTTTTCCTAACAGTAATTTTCATAATAGATATGTTGGTTTCTTAACTGTAAAATGTGATTTTTTTCAACAGCACAATCCGAATAAGTAGAAAAGGATGGCACATGCTTCTCAACTTTTGTTTCCATACTGCTCTCACATTTGCTGTTTTTGCTGGTGGAATCAATCGCATTAAATATCCAATTATATGTCAAGCTGTAAGTATCTGTCTTAGTAATTCTTACAAATAGTGATGAAGCTTATAAATGAGTTTGTAACGTAAGATTGGCAGTTCTTCTTCTTTTCTTATATTGTTCCTTGATCTTAAGTTTTTCAAAATAAATCATTATAGTATGTCTTTTCAAGGACAGCACTTCGACTGTTCAGTGTTTGGTTGTCACATGAGTTTCTCTAAGAGGGTGATCAATGCATTAACTTCTCTGAGGCTCAGATTGCCTTGAGTTTGTTAGGTTTTTTTTTAAGAAAAGCCCTGAAAATCTTAATATTTCTCTGCTGTTCAGGATAGTTGAAAACTATGAATACAAAATGCTGTCCTTCCTGTGCTTTGGATTGAATATGTGGGACTAAAGTTACTGCTTCACTTTCGTAATACATGTACTGTTTGCCTAAGGGTGGCCCTGGCTTCAGTGAATGATCCCTAAGGAGACAAAGCAGACCAGCATACTTGTGATTTATGGACCCTTGTTTGCCCTGCTGGGCTGTTTCTCATCTCTTGCCTTCAGCATTTTTGGGGCAATAGTGTTGTGAGATGGACAGACAGGGCTGGATTCAGCTGCTCTGAATATAAAGGCTGAGTCTGTACAATGTGTAAAGAGAGTTATTTCAGTCATCTTCTGTAATGCCTGATGAGGGCTTGTTGCAGTTTGTTTGCCTTAAATATTTCTTCCACTCAGATTTTGTAGAGGTGCACCAGGTCCCATGAATGTTCTTGGCGTTTATCTCTAGTAAAGCCCTTCATGTAGCCAGTGCTCTCCCAGATTTTTTCCTGTCACTAATCCAGTTCTTCTGATTGGCTTGAATGGGTGTAAATAGCAAGAGTCAGGATCCAGCAGCAGAGTCGCTGCAAAACTTGCATAATTAGTGTAAGAGTTATCAGTCTAGAGTTCAGTGAGAAGCCTTTTGAGTATCTGTGTGTGTGACCATCAGCAAACAGCACACGTGGGTCTGTAACGTCCAGGATGTTCTACACGTGGAGTCTACCTAAGTGTATTGCATGGTACTCCTTGAAATAACACAGTTGTCCACTAGATTATGGTGAGACAGATATCTCCCAGTATCGAGTGCATTGTGTCATAATTAATTTGTGAGTTCTAGCAAATTGAAATATCACTTACCATTGCCTTTGTCTGCAGTTTGAAGTGATAGTAGCAGATTACTTTGTAGGGCAGCCATGGCCATGTAATTACATGATCACAAATGACCATCTGTTGTTCCAGTCGTTGTCTGGTTATTTACTTTGCAGCTTGCATAGTAACAACGTGGTATTAACAGCTATAATGAAAAATTGATTGAGATAAATGTGTTATTAATTGCCTGTTATAAGTAATACATAAACTAGAGGGGTATCTTAATAAAGTGCATTATCAGAGGCATCTGTCTCTTGCTGTAGGATAGGGCCAGATTCTGAGCTGCTGAGAAACATGCACGCTTGGAGAAACTGAATTGATCCATTCATATATGTCTGCTAACCAGTTTCATAAAGTTATTTATTTACCTGACAATATGCTACATCAACAGACCAGTTGCTGACAATATGCTTCATCACCAGTAGCTACAATATAGGAAAGATGCAGGTCACAAAAGACAGAGACTGTCCTTTATTTCCTGCTAGAAATTGTCTGATGCAATTAGGTGGGGATAATGGATGAAACAGTCCAAACAATCTAAGACAGGGCTGCAATAGCTGGTGACAGAGGCTGAACAAATGTTCCATATAAGAACATCTTACCCCACCACAGATCCTTTCTTGCTTTCTGACAGCAAATTTTTCAAAATTCTGAGTCCCAGTGCCCATGTCCTGTGATAACCATGAGATGATTACTCTGTGATTTAATATCCAAGGTGCCAAATCTCGGAGGTAGGGAGGCCAGAGATACTAATGGTTTCCCAAGGAGCTCCCCACAGCTTGCCTAAGTGATGGTGTGGTGGACAGCACTCCTTCTCTCCTATGTATGGAATACAGCAATTCTTTAAATAATTCAGCCTAATTAAATGTGTATTTATATATCTGCTTAGACCTCAGGTCAAAGTTTTGCCCCTTTCTCCCTTTTTTCTTTTTTCTTTTTTTTTTTTTTTTAGTTCTGGGAAAAAAACCCCTGATACTGGGGCTTAAAATATATTTTTAAGAATGTTACTGCTTCAAGCAGCACTAAAATATTATTTATATCACAGGCATTACACCATCAGTTGCCATACCACAGGTATGCAATCTGCTAAAATTCAAAGCACAACTTCAACCTGCAGCAATGCAATTTTTACTTTTTATTTCCCAAGTGCATAGGGAAGGTTCCAAGTGCAAGTATTTTTTTTATCTAATCACTGAAATGTTGTATCAAAGCCAGTGAACCACCACCTTTCCGATTGTAATTATCCCTAAAACTTCCACAAAAATTTCACTGCACCATACTTATCAATGTGAAATAATAGACTGAGTTAAGTTTTATCCTTCAAATTTAACCAGAAAGGGTGGTTCTAAATTAGCTTCATTTAGATCACCTTCTGTCTCTTAATAAGTAGTTCCAGGTTAGTTTTAAACATCAGGAATTAATGCTCTGGAAATGGACCCATTTTCTGTGATAGCTGGAAGAACCTTCAAATCCCCTTGAAGGCAAAATAGTTGCACAAAAAAAAGTCTTCAGAAATGGTCAGACATTTATTTTTATATGGAATCTAAAAATCTAAAATTCCCATTTAAACCTGCATATCTATTTCACAGAGGATTTTGTATAGACTTTTCACTTGCATATGTGCTCTGCAGTCTTTATGATTTACAAAGAAAACTGATGTGAGAGTGCTGGTCTAGAAGAGTTGATTGCATCTTCACACATTTCCTATGTGAATGAATCTACTCTTCAGATTACCCTTGAATCTCATTCTGGGTGCCACTCAATGTTGGCTGTTGCTGAATCCAGACTCTTGAGTTTACTGGCAAAATCTTTCACGCGAGTCAGAGGTTGTCTTAGGAGCAGCAGATTGGGATGAATCAGAGGCAGTACTCCACCAGAAAGGTGCTGGAGCCAGCCAGTGAGCCCTTCCCTCCCCCAGAGTCGGGACCTTGGATTAGTTTGCTTCAAAAGGCAGAAGGAAGCTGACTGCTTTCATGTGAAGAATGAGAGAAAGAAAGAGACACAACTGTAGCTGGATCACTCCCCGTGTGTGGGAGGCATCAATTCTGTGCTCCAAGATTTCTGTTTCGTGGCTCCTACTTTCCGGGAAAGCATGATCACCATGAGGTTATGGATGCTAGGGGATGAAATCATCAGTTAAATATCTTGAAGCATGAAAAATGGACTTCTGGGCACAAGATCCAGGAAGCAGAAAAGTTAGGGAGAGAGAGACAGAATGTTATTTTTTTATTGCAGAGCATGATCACTCCCGTCACATCTCCAAGAACCTCCTATATGGTTTATAAAATAAAAACTTCCGTGGCAAGGCTTCCTTCCTTCCTTTGGCAAGGCTCAGATCTTCCTTCTCCCTGATGAACGTCATCTGTGAAGCTGCTTGTGAATTCTTTCTGTAAGGCAGGAAATCTTCAACAAGAAAGGCAAAGCCCATTCCATACTAGCCAGTAGCCTACAAGTTCAGCTCGGAAAGTTGAACTTCTTGCTCTAAATTTTCTACCTGTGAAGGGAGCATGAGGTTTTTCTAATGCTAAATGTTTAAAGATCATGAAATATTCACATCCAGTGGTGTTGCAGACTGCAGAGAAATTCCTGAATCCCTTCATCTCACAGAAAAGAATCACTTTCATTGCAGGATTAATAGTTTAATCAGAATGTCAGTGCATATCTGTGTCCTTCTTTAAATAGAACTGAATTAAGAAGTACAATCTTATCTGAAATATTATTACAATTAGAAAAAAAAGAAATTAAATTAAAAACTTGGAGAAAACAAAGAAATTTGTGTGCAAGTTAAAGCTGATCAAGAGAGCTTTTTGTGCCAAAATGCTGTGCATAAATGTGTATTCTGGTCATTACCACGGTAACTGCATCATGTGGAACTTAAGTTATCTCTAGGGTACTGAAATTTATTGAAGGAGCACAAACAGACAGCATCTTCTTACTGAAGAAAATATAATCTTCTATTCAAAAGGCTGGTGCTTATTCCCAGAGATAAGAATTGTAAGAACAAAGGACATGGAAAAAATGAATCCAAGGAAACAAGAAAATTTTTAGCATATAACTGTGGTTGTTAAAGAACTTTAGGTGCAATGCAATTTTCAATGTATATGTCCTGTCAGTTTTTTCTGTACCATTTGGCCTGTCAGTGGAAAAACCTTCTTAAAAATAGGGGTCATCACTTCAGTGTTTCCAATCATAATCCTTTGTTCTGTGTGGAGAACTCGACTCTTTCCATACAATTTTATGTGAAATACAAAAGTTCTCTGATAGTGAAAATAGTTTAAAGTTATTACGTAGGTATTTAATTTGTATATATATTTTGGCCTTTAAAGCTTTACAGAGGCAGAAATCCAGTAACAGGATACACACAGGGAAATTTGTACCCTGGACCTTCCATGCATAACCTCAGGTTTACATTTGCTGAGAGAGTCAAGAAAGAGTTTACTGAACAAAGCCACCTTGGTCTTTCTGTTGAGCCTCCTGCTTCCCTTCAGTGTCATGAGCTGCTAGCTCATGTGTTTCTGCCATAGGGCTCACTTTCTGGCTTAATAGGGTTAGAAAGAGGTGGTCCCACTGGAGGGGACAAAGAAACTTGCAGTGACAGTCCATAAGCACAACAGTGAGGAAGATGCATCTCCGTGACATAAGTGATGTCAGTGTGGAGGCAGTGTGGGAAGGAAGAGGCAGAGAGCAAAGCCCAGCATTTTTTCACTAATTATTATTTGTGGAGGAATAGTAGCAAAAATTCTAGAATTTAGTCTGACAGCTTAGTGCACCCTTCCGAATTGCACACTTCTGTTGCATCATGTAAAATCTGTTAGTCATAAGGAGGTCCTGCACCATCAGGATATATCCTCTTTTCCTTCAAGCAAGAAATGCAAATGGTTGGGGGTTTGGTTTGTTTGGTTTGGTTTGGTTTGTTTTTTTGAGAGAGAAAGATGCGTATCATTAAAGAGTTAGTACAGAGGATGATAATGTTTTTGCCATTATTTGTTCAATTTGTCCACATATCAGAAGTAATTCAGTTGCTGAAACATGAGCACACTGTGTAAAACAGTGATGTGACTCAGGAGCGGCATAGCAGTGATGTTTTCAGTCAGTTCGGTTGCCTCCTTGAAAGTCCAATAAAATTGTTTTGTTGTACTATGTTTAGGTCTTGCATTCACTTAAGTGGCTGATGATTTCTGTCTATATGGTCATATATGTTGTCAAAATTTCACATGTCGGTGCCTTTTCACACTGAATTAATTCCCACTGTTCCTGTTCTTGTGCATACTTGTATGGAATACAGAATATAGAGCAGCCGGGCAATGCTGAAATGAGAAAGAGGTTAGGAAATAAACATCTAGATTTTTTCCAGCTCTTTCTCATTTCTGCCTCCTTTTTCTTCCCCCTCTCTCCTCCTCCTCCCTCCCCTCACTGCTCATGGTCCTGTTCAGAGCATCCCCACAGAAGCTCTGCAAGCTGCCTGTGAACCAAGTGCAGACAGCACCAGTCCCTGAACTCACAACGTTGTCTCATTCTCTTATTTCTGCTTCTTTTACCTCAAGCAACAACAGTGATGAAGGCTTTATACTCCCTTGTCTATTGTGACAGACAAGTCCCAGAGAAAGTTACACAGGGTTTTCTGGTGATGATATTTGCTGCTATCTTCAAGTTTTGAGCTATAATACTAAATATAAACAAAATGCATGGAAATTTTTTTTCTTTACTCATCAATTATTTTGTTTTAAGTGGAGCAAAAATGAACACTGGTTCAAATAAATCATTATAATAGATTTGTGTTAGCTTTATTCAGCAATTCTCTGTATTCCTTAAACATTTATGTTCTTTCCAATTATAGCAATATTTTACTTGTCACTGCAAAATGTCAGGTTATTGCTTCAAAGGTAACCTCATTTTATATAATCAGATGGAGACTTAGCTGATGTAATAAAGCATTGGAGATTGGATAAAATTCCAATTACTGCTTCCATAGTAATGAATAACAATTACTAACATAACAAAGATATTAGCATTTTAGAGGTGTTTGTACTTTGTTTTGCCTTCAATGATAAACACAGCAGTTTCTTGGAGACAAAGTGGTAATTACACTATTAGAGTTTATAATTCCTTTTAAGGGGGAATGCCAAGAGCTGTCATTTAATTTTAAAAATTTGATGGCCAAGTTTATAAGTTTCTTAAAATATGTCTGAAAATAATCTGGTTTTAGGCAAATAGCACAGATGCCATTGCCAGAAGTCAACCTTGCCTGTGTATAGCAGAGAGGAAACTACAGCAGGGTATTCCTGAAAAATTAAAGGAAATAGCATAATAGCAAGCAAAAATGCTGACCTCTCATTAATTTTTAAATGCATTGTCATGATAAGCTAACAAAGAGTGCAACACAAACTAAGATTCACATCACTTTAAATCCAGGTATAAAATGTTGTCATTGAACAGGCTTTTAGAAAATAAATGTTTTTACAGTCTCGGTTTCCTAACACAGCATCTGGTATTACAGATACTATCCATGGTAGATTAAATAACTGTTTTTAAGTGCAACTGTTACATGCATTTATGAATTCGGTTAAAAAATGTGTTTGCTTGTGCACTTATGAAGCAAGATTCTTTTCAAACTCTTGTTTTACTGATCCATTTACTAAGTTGTTTAATCGTCCACACTCTTTTTTAGGTTGGCATAGTGCTGCATTATTCTACACTCTCTACTATGCTGTGGATTGGAGTAACTGCCAGGAATATTTATAAGCAAGTCACAAAAAAACCCCAGCCATGCCAAAACAGTGACCAACCTTCTTATCCAAAGCAACCACTACTAAGGTATGGAATGTTAGTTATATTGGTTTCTTAATGTCTTCCTGAAACATTGCAATTATAAACAATCTCTCTTATTTCTGTATTGTTTACTTTCTGTGGAGTATACAAAGATCTGAATACTTATTGTATGCTAATAGTTTACTCAGGAGATGGAAATCTGCAGAACTGGTATTGACTGGCTTCAGATACCTTTATCTGAACAGGAAGAATTGAAATGTTTTTGTTTGTTTCATATGGAGGGAAAAAAATTCCCAAACCCAGAAACTGCCTTGCTTCCTAGCCTTGTGTAATCATCAGAAACTAGGCTATAATGACTCTTCCTATATCTCTTCTGCTCTAATTCCTGTCCACATTTGTATTGAAAACTGAATAACCTGATGGCAACCTTCCTCACTGCCCATCAGAGATTAACGCTATTAGAGGAGCGACTGAAGTCTGCGCTCCCTATCAGCTCTCGAGCTGGAGCAGACTCACAAATGCGGCTCTGATGGCATTGCAGGTGTGGGACAGTAGGAGCTCTTGCCAGGTGCCTGTGAGATGCTGAAACTCCAAGCCAAAATAGTCAGTCTGCACAAGAAAAAAGAAAAAAAACAAAAAAAACCACGCTAGCAAAACTTTAACCCAAACCAGGATTTCCAGCCAAAGATGAGATGAATTCATTCTGAGCTTAGCTATCAAAAAATTATTACCCAAAGTTGTGTATTGTCCCTGTATAGATTTTGGAGGGAGAGAGACAAATAACTTCCAGAAAACAATTCATTGTATGTTTGTGTGACGACAGGATGAATGGTCTTACGGAGGTGCCTCTCTTTTCCCACAGATTGTGGAAAAATCTGAATGGTCAATTTAGCCTAGAGCACTCAGTTTTATAGTGAAGGTCAAAACATATTAATTCTACTTTTTATGTCTTCTCTGTGAAAAATCCACATTAGTATATTCTTTTAAACAGACCTAGCTTATTTTATTTTAAACACAAAATTTTTAGCAAGTAGCATTTATAGATGACTGTGTGATTTTTCTCACAACTTGCTAAAAGTCTCCAGGAAGACAAATTCTCTTATTCTGTCTGATTCTGCAGAGTGAAACTTTTATTAACGTGATTTTAGTTAGAAAACTATCTAGTTTCCTTCTTTTTAAAACACACTGTTTCTAGAGATAAAATTGATTAAAGTTAACGTAAAATGTGTGTTGTGATGAGAAGGAGTGCCATATTGATCCTTAGCTTTATTAGGTGTAAGCAAGAGGATATACTTTCACTGAGACTGCCTGACATTGCTAATCCATGATTTACTATACCATTCTTCAGAGATGAGAATTTCACTCCTTCAGTTACCTGCTCATGGCAAAATGAATAATTGCCAATTTTCAAATGCTGCAGTGTGACTATTAAGGTAGAAAATTGTTACAAGTTACACAGACCCAGCAGAGTGTATGTTCTTCAAATTCAAATCTTGTTTGAGTTGGAAAACAATAGACAATCAGGTTACAGAAAAGATTACTCTAATTAGAATCTTTATTGTACCAGTCATGTTGAGGTTCTCAGACAGTGAAAATAAATAGTAGCTATTTTAAGTTTAGCAATAGAAATGATAAACCACCTTCTAGCTGTAAGAGAACATGGGTATAATTGTTTAATAGCTAAGTAAAATTATTCCAGGTTATTTTTCTCACACAGGGCACCATATATCCTAGAGACACAGGCACTGAAATGTCTAATACAATTTCACAACGATTAGCACTAGATTCAAAATAGTAAGGATCAGTTTCACTTCATGTAGATACCAGGCATAGTATACATAAAACTAAAAATCACTTTAAGCTAGAAAATGCTGAACTCATAATTAGTAGTTGCTGTTCTTTTAGAATGATAATGATCATTTTGGGGGGCATTTTACCCTTCCCGGTTTTAATAAAATTAAAGTCTGAATTATTCTTTGTCATAATATTTCCATAAAATCCATTTAAGATGCTTACTTTTCAATGCAGTCATTTATAAGAAATGTTTTAACTAGTCAGTGTTCTTGTGTCTGTAAGCCAGTGCCAACCTTTATACATATTATTCCTCAGATACTTAAGCAAAAACATCTGGGTTTGGGTGAGGGGGTGTTAAGTTGTCTCCATTGGTCACCAGTAGATAGCTAAATAGTAAAAAGTTTATTCAAATGGAGATTGAGTTAAGCTTTTTTGTATGTCAGGACTGCCAGTGATAGGAAGCATATAATACAGTCTACAAGACACTTTTAAACAAGAGCTAGTTTGTCAGTAATCCTTCTCTATAGACTTAGTTTTGTTGAATACAAATACATGAATGTGTTTCGCAAGAGCTCTACACTTGGCTGTTGTCTGGTGATGGTTGTATTTGATAGACGATGCTTCCAGTTCACATGTGAGTGTTTTTTTGTATTCCTTATATGTGCACTTGCTCTGTGAGACATAAGGATGTATTTTATGAGTCAGTAAGTGGGGTATAA
The DNA here is from genome assembly GCA_036630365.1 of Acanthiza pusilla. Lineage (NCBI taxonomy): Eukaryota > Metazoa > Chordata > Aves > Passeriformes > Acanthizidae > Acanthiza > Acanthiza pusilla. Next base: position 14,778,896 of record JAXCHO010000234.1, read on the forward strand.
TGCCAAAAATCAGTGCATAAATCTATCACGTGGAATTTACCAAGTTATAAAAACTGTCTCACTGCATTTTTTTCATGAAGCTTGGTCCATTCTAAAAAGTAGCTGAAATAGTGAAAATAAATACCAGAATATCTAAAAGTCCTTACCTGTTCATAGAAAAGGATGTGTGCTTGTAAGAGTTGCTTCAGTTTCTCTCTCTGCTGTTTGCATATTCATTTGCAGGAGTAAGACAAATGAGGTGCACTTGATCTTTTCCCTCTACTTTTCTTTGAGCTGTAGCAATAAGTATCCTGTTATGTAAAACTGTGGTTCTCTGTAAGTTTTCTCTCTTTTAGATACAGTGATCAAATTTGAACCATTTTTGCAGTCGAATGGCAATATGATTTTAAATATTGCCTCTTTTTATACATTAATCATGTATTATATGATACATTATGTACACTATACATTATACACTATATATATTTTATTATATGTATTATTCATGAATATATATTATCTGTTAATTATGGAGTTAAACCCCTCAGGGCCTATCACTTTGATGACTGGAACCAAGTGTAACAATTTTGGCATTTTTCTCTAAATGTGCCTGGATGCTAATGAGGTGGATCAAATTAATGCATCATTGAGTTTTGTGTATTGAAATTCTGAACCTTAGCACTTCAACAGATAATGAAATTACTTCCTGTAAAATATACTCTCTGGTATTCTTAATAGAAATAAATAATTCTATCTGTTCATCCTCTGTGGACATTTGTTAAACCTGGCAGGGTTTAGCTTCTGACTCATCCGAAGGCAGATTTTGCCAGCAAAGGCAAAGGGGCATGCAAGATTCAGCTATTACTGCAATGTACAAAACTTCTTATCAGCCCAAGCTGAGGCACAGGTAGTGTTAGCTTTTGAGCTTGGTATGTGCATGCATTTTTCATGCGATGCTCTGTGCCATACAGATTAGACAGAAGTACAGACCAGCAGAAAATACTCCTGAAAGATATTCTGTTAAAATCATTTCTTTCTAGCAAGACAGAGAAAAAATCAGATAACTTTCATTTTTAATAAGATAACTAGTGAGCACAATTGCATTCTAAACATGTAAAATAAAAAATAAATAAGCTGCCAGCTGGGCCAGAGATTGGTGATAAGGAGACAGATAATTAAGTTTTATCTCAAGGTTAGGTACAAATATATCTCCTAATGTTCTCCCACCTCTTTTATTCAATGAATGTCTTGCAAGATAACTAATATGGCAATCTTCAGATTACAGAGTCCAATATCCCATATCTGTCATGAAAAGACATCAATGTGCATAAATAAGGTTGCAGAATCAACAGCAAAATGGATAACAGTTGATGTCGCTTTCTCTGTTGAACTTCATCTTATTTTTTATGTAACATATTTTGATAAGCTTTTTTAAATGTTCTTTCTAAAATTGTGGTGCTGTTAGGAAATGTACCGCATGCAGTGCTTTAGAAAAATTGTGTATCTAGCTGTAGTAGCAATTTCAGAACGGATTGTGCCCTTTGCTTTGTATTCAAAGTACTAGCCTTAGTGCTATGGCTAAAAAATCATAACTGGGGCAAATTGAAACAGTTTTCAGCAGCACACACAGAGTACCTACAGTCAATACCACTGGCTTCAATTCCATTCTCTTACTCTTTTCAGCCTTAAACAATTTTAAGAATTAAGAATAATTTTTAGAATGAGAAAGCTGCATATTTCACGTATTTTGAAATGTCTTGACTGTTTTGTAGAAACTGTCCTTTAAACCTGCACACAGAGCAGGAAATAGTAGTTGAGAGCTGGAGTAGTTCAGTTAAACTGTAATAATCTGCTAATGGGTGTTTACATGCAGATGTCTGCCATTCTGTAAGCTTGTTCTATATGGGCAAGCTTCTGTGCATCACACATATACTTCCAGAGCACTGAGCGATGTCTTGAAAGCACCAATGAAAGGTCTCCTCCTAGTGAGCTGTGTTTGGGCTGTGCTGGTGACTAAAAACCTCCACCCTGAGCACATACAAGACGTGGCAGTGCTGCCCTTGCATCCTCCCCTCTCCTTGGGAATGTGGCAGCAGCTCTTCATGTTTGTTCCCAAGGTCATTATTTCTCTCAGCTACCTAAACATTAATCAGCAGCACCCAGCTAAACAGTAGCTAAGGATCTTTGAGACACTGAATTATGCTAAATCCTTGCACTGCAAAAAGGAGAAAGCACACTAGACTTCCAAATACAAGAAAATCCTCTCCTGTTATTGCTGACTAGTCCTGTGATGAGGCTCTTGCTTTACAGTGAGGGGATTTTACAGACTTGCATGATACCACAGGGGTCATGGCATCCACTTAGTGCTTTGCTCACAGTGTTAACCCTGCTTGTCTCAGGATGAACATTTAGCTGCTTGATCTGAATTCTGACAAGCTGGAAACCAACACATGGGCACAAATGGACCTATTGCTGCGTTTATCTAACTGCTGGTCCTGAGAACGTGGCAGGAAATGTTATGGCTTCCATCACAAATTGATTATATGGAAAGTTTTACTGAGTAAGTTGCCAATAAAACAGGCTGTGAGCCTGAGTTGAACACATTCATTATGTCCTTAGAAATTGTTACAGGATATTTTTGCACCATAATGGAGATACTGAAAGCATTCCAGTTATAAAGACTTCTTATTTAGTTTAGTTTCTCAAGAATTAAATTTTTAAAGAATGCTTATGTTCCAGAGAAAAACCCTAGAATAAAGAAAACTAATGCTTTCCAATATTCCTGAGGCTGAAAGGGTCTTCAGAAAATGATATTTGTTAATGTCCCTTATCATTTATAACAAGTTGGCTACAATTTATTGCATCATAATAGCAGTGTAATGGGGGATCAGCATTTAACTATGATAAGAAATACTTTACTAAACATCAAGTTTGGCAAATATGCCATTTTTTTGGCCATGGCCTTTTCTGAATCTCCAGACTGAATCATATGAAGCAACTGAATTTACATTCTGACAGACACAGACATTACTTGTCCCCTTGACACCAGCAGCTCTGAAATGCAGTTAAGTTCTAGTGCATTTTTCATTAGTGCTGGCTCTCATGAATTCATGTCTTCTAGTATCAAACAGGAATTGAGAGAGGGGGAGAGAGAAGGAGGTCAGATGAAAAGCACCAATTGCAATCCATTGTTTTCTTCTTCATGATATGCCCTTAAATATTAACTCATAGAATCTTGATCCATGAATGCCCATTTTTCCTTCTCCCCCAGAGAACATATCGAACTTCCTCTATAAAGTGTGAATTTAGGCCTGATTTTCCCAAGGGTTCATCTGTCTTTTTCTTTAGAATTCTCTATAATTTGAGTATGTTGAATTAAATGGGAAGTGCCACAGGGGAGAATTCCCAGGAGCCCTCTGTAGTTCACTCTTTACGATTAGCAGAGACCCAGTTGTGTCATGGCAGAGTAAATTAAAATGATGTCTCCCTGCAAGTAAGGTTTTCACCAGCTGGGTGAACCATGGCCTGGTGAGCCAACAGTCTCTGAAAATCTGCTCAAGGACATTGGCTGTAATTTAAGTACTTGATTGTGTCCTTTGCTTAGAGGACAGAAGATTTTGATGTGGGCAGGATCAGCCATCAGGAAGTTTAACTCATGTCTCTGATACTATAATCAACATTTCTTATTTTAGATATGGGAAGCTAAGACTAGAAATGTATATTATTAGATAATTTTTAAATAGTGCTATAATAGTTTTTTGCAAACCTCATCTATTCTCAAGGCCGCTTATTGCCTCCATACTGTAAGTTCCTAAAAAGAACAAAGTGTGTGACAGCTGTTTTTATCAAATGTCTTGGGTTGGGAGGGGCCTTAAAGATCATGTAGTGATATTTCTTAGATATTATCTGCAAAACATGATTCCCATATTTCTAGTTTCAGTATTTGTCATATTTCCCAGGAAGGAGAAAGGTCATATTGCTGAAATATCTTTTTTTAATTTTTTGCATGTGATAAAAATTGAATGTAAGAAAAGCCATGTTTCCCTTCCAGCTATTGTGTTCATTTTGTTCATCAAAATAAGGCTTATACTGAACATCAAAATAAGTTATTATATTGTTATATTGGATATTAAAATAATCTGAGGATAACCGCCTTTTCAAAGTTTTGGTTTAATTATAGAGCTAATATTTTGAACAATGCTACATTGCTTCTGAAGAGAATTTTAATAACTGACATTCAGAGATGACACAATACAAGTAACACAACAGTACCAACAGTAATGCTGATCATTTTAGGCAGATTGTGCTGTGTCTTCTCAGCCCACCAACTTAGGCAAGTTCTCACAAAAACAACAAAAAAAACCCAAAACAACCTAACAAAAACAAACCAAAAACTCCACTCAAACAAAAACAATTATAATGCTGGAAGGAACCTTAGCCAGAAAAACAGAACAGTTCTGGCCCTTGAGGTATAAAAGTTAGTGAAAAAGAGAAGCTTAAGGACAAAACTTCCAACTGGAAGTATTTCAAAAGTTTGTTCTCATGGCATGGTTGGCAATACTGTTCTTCAAAACTGACCTGAATGCACTACCAAATACTTTAAGTGAATGATCCCTGGAGCACAAGTTCCTCCTTGATGTGAACTTAGTTGAAGAGCATGTCAAGATCAAAGTAGGAAGAGGAAGAGGGTTTTGTTACTGCCACAACTTCATTAGCACAGGCAAGGTACACACAGTGTTGATACTTTTCAGAGTAGAAATACAATAATGCCAAAGCTTTAAGAGATGTTGAGGTAGAAGGTGAAGTTTTATCCTCTTTGTTTAAAGAACAGTGTCTGAGCTGCTTAGGATAGATGGAAAGAATTGCAAAAGAAACATAAATCAACTTACTACTTGTAAGCAAGCTATTAAACAGCATATTAAGTTACTTAGATCCATTCAACTGAAACTCTCTCCAATGCTACAGCTATGGACAAACATAGGCAAAAAAAGAAAATGACCACACCTGAGTGATACCTGGTCATTTAATGAGGAAATGATGGGCTTCAGACTTTGGAATTTTAACTATATGAGTTATGGCATTTGCAAGCTTTCAAACTTACGAGTTTCATGCAGACTCATAATGATTCCCTATGATATTTTCAGCTCTGAAAGGCTGGAACCGCAACATGCTCATCTGCAGAACTGTGTATTAGGTTGAATTTTCAGCTGCTTTATCCTGAGTTCACATCTAGGTATTTCCTGGAAATTCAGAATTCTTGTCACACTATCCCTTGCCTCAGTAGCTTCTGGCATTCGAGCTAGTCATATACATAATTGTAGAGGGTAAGTTAGAGGGTGGGTAAGCTTGATAAAATGCTCCATGCTTTGATATGCTGCTCCAGGCAAAATGTAAAACGCTGATTGGAAATTTTACAAGTTCAAGGATTTTTAGAAGATAATATATTCAGACTCCAATAGGGACTTTGTAGAAAACTTTATCAGATTTGAAAGAACTAAATATTTTCTCAGATGATTCTCTGGTGTCATATAGATTAAACTTGATTATGCAAAAATGCTGTAAAGATAAATGCATAAGATCTTTTCAAGTGTGCTTATTGTAATTGTATGGACAAAGAACTAAGCATTCCCAACTGCATGAAATTATATTCACCACAATTACAGAAAAGACTATCTGACTTTTAATGGTAGATGATTGTACTCATTAATTATTGAGGAAAATTAGTCACATTAGATACAAATTCTTTCTTACAGAAATTATTCTGGGAGAAAGAAAGTTTGTTACAGGAACCTGTCTCTTGAGCAGGCGTCTATATACACCCAGCTTAACCGTAATAAAAACAGTATGTTGCAGGAAAACATAAGTCATGAAGATTTATGAAGTATGTTGTGCAGACTGATAAACTGCAATGTCACAGAAATTAGAACACTGCAGGCAGCCAATAGTGTCATATAGGATTGTGCAATAATCTGATAATAACTGCAGCACAGTGCAATCACTCTGCATTTAAATTATAGCGTGGCATAGGACACAGTAGGTATTGCATTTATCAATGAATTGCCACTATTCCATAAAGTAATTTTGGCTAAAAGATATCCTTAGATTCCAAGAGTAAATGCTAAACAAAAAAAAAAAAATTTACATGGCTTATCTTAAAATAAACTACCAATACAACCCAAATATATATTTTATGCACATATCTATATATATTAGCAGTGACGGTTTTAAGTACATAATTAAAATGTTTCAGAATATTTTTCTTTATTAATGAATGGCAAAATTCAAGGAAATGAGAACGTATTCCTTGGACAGACAAAACCGGTGCAATCCACAGATAGGCGTATTACATTAAATATGTTGGAGCATATTTCTGTATAGCTGTTGCAAATTCAGCTTCAGACCTGGCTTATTCTATGCATGCTTCCTGTCAAATATGTGTGATAATCTCTAGTTTATGCCTGTTTGGAAGGAGGGCTTAAAAGTCTTGGGAGGTAAAGCTGCATTAGAGTAATTCACTTGGCTTTGAGTTGAGACACCATGGAAAATTACACATAAACTTCCACTGATCTCCTTGACATTGTACATCCTAAGTAGCTGAAACCCATCGCTGAAAATGTGGAAGATTCTTTTCTTAAGTCAGTGTTCATTAAAAATTCCAAATGAGAAGGCATTAAAGAGAAAATCATACAACAAATAATAAGCTTAAATTGCAGCAAGGGGTAAATAGGTTAATATTAGGAGAATATTTCAAACTATGGGAATAGTTGGCAATTAAAACAGGTTACCTGGGAGGCTGTGGGAGCTCTGTCCCAAGCAATTTGTTAGCGAAGATTGGATAAGGCCAAGCCAGTCATGACAGGTGCTTAATGTGACCCTGACTCGGAGCTTTTGAGTGGACTAGATGACATCCTGATGTTCATTCCTGCCCTACACTTCTGTTACTAGTTAAACCAGGGATTTTTCCTAACAGTATTTTAATTTTTCAACCCTTATTTGCTACTGAATTCTCAGTATAAATTCTCAGAATTCTTTGCTACAGCCTCATTGGTCTCATAAGAAACTCTTGTGTTTCATTATGCAAGCGAATTCTGACAGAAGAGCCTTTGAAACTAATGTGTTCCAAATATGCCTTCAGTGTTTGGAAATGTTATGAGTCTTGTAGAAACTGGCTGCTGATCCTCCAGGTATTTTTGTTCAGGTACCACCTTACTGTATAAAACATAACAAAAAATTAGGCCACTTTCTGCTCTGAAACACTAGCACCCACAATGGGTTTTCAGTGGGAGTTACATATATTCAGTCACAAGAAGATTTTGGTTCATAGATTGAAAATACTGCTTATTGCTACTTTAAAATAAATTTTTGTAAATCTTCTGTAATTTTAATGATACAGATTAAAATAATTTCAATATTATATCTAATATAACTTAGTAAAACAGAACGTCCAGATTAAACTTTATGCCTATATTGACTGAGTACTCATTCAGACAAAGGGTTAATGCCATTATTATTGGATTACACTTAGTGCTCAGAGAATTGCTCCAGATTTTAACAGTTTATCAGAAAGTGAACATTGGTGAGCTTTTCTGTGAAAGAAAACTTGAGCACACAATATATCTGACTTACTTATCTAGTGATAATGAGAGATACCTTGTATTGTTTTATCTATTGATTATGAAGTAAGAGAACTATGATTACTGAAGACAATTTGTGTTTACCTTATAATATTTATGAGCAGTGTCAAGAAAAATTCATGAGTGATCAGTCCCATGATCTTGCTGCTTCTTCATATTGGATGAACTTTAGACATCTCCAGGAAAAAAAGTACCTTTACAGGCAGAGTTCATTTCCAAGAAATATTTATGCATACCACATTGGAATTCGATTTCTGGAATTACCAATGTCCCTAAAACTCTTTCTCATTAATAAAAAGGATAAGGAACAGGAATTGTGGGAAAATCACTAACTCTGTTATTTGCAGAATAGTTACCCCATGCTGGCTATCATTTACAGATAAGGCATTTTGGACTGTTTAATGTGGATTCTTATAGTCCTGTTACTGTCTTATATAAGAAAGACATTAAACTTGTCTATTCATGTATCTCTTAGTCTTCTGTTAGAGGTATTGAAGAAACAATTATCCATATTCCCTCTTCATGCTTCTAAGAGAGTGTTGTGCAGCTAGAGAGAACATTTCCTTCTGAGGTTCTGGCATTGCTAAATCCAATAACAATTATTGTACCTAGAAAAGCTAGGCAACCACTTGACCTGGAAATTCGAGCAGTGAGATGCTCTTACAGTTTTGTGAAGATGGCTCTTTATTCCTTTTCAAACCTCTTTTTTCCATGTTAGTAACATTCTGGAAATGACATATCATTTATAGCTTTTAATTAGTTTTTTTCAATTAATGTTTATAAAAATAACTCTATCTCTGCTTTTTCTTTTCTTTCAAAGTTTCATGATTACTTCTGGTTGAGTGCTCAAAAAAACCTGATAATCTTTTTAAAACTTACCTTTTGACCTTTTTATATATGATGGAAAACCTTTCTTTTTGCTTCTGGTTAAAATCTGGGATAGAGATCACCAGAAATAGATTTCTGTGTATGTCAGCTTTTAAACAATAGGAAAAAGCAAATGTTCATGCCATCATCATACATAAAAGATTTTCCATAGTTCAGCTTAGTAAGACTAAGACCGACAACAGCAAAACCTCTCAACATTAAAGTTAAAAATCAGGGTTGACATTCATGAGCTCATGCAATTGTACCTTTGTTTCTTACTTTTCAATAGGGTGAATTAAGGACAAAATGTCAACCTGAATTTTTGTAAATAAATCTAAATCCCCATGGTTTTGTGGAGTCAAGTCATTAATTGAACAGTACTTTATATGGGTTAATAGCAGGCTAATCCATAACATTTTTTTCTCATATAGCATAAAAAAAGAATGCTTTTTTTGCCTCTAGATTAGCAGATTGAATTATATCCTATGGACTGTGAAAGAGAAAGTATTCCAGAAAAAAGCCAAAAGTCTTAGAACCATCTAAAAACTAAGTTATTTTCAGCATATTTTAATGCTTCCTTGCTTCTTGTTACATTTAATAACACCTTCTTGCTAAGTTTTAAGTTCTTGGCTACCTGCGTATCTGTCAAGATGAAAAATTTGCAGTTGTAGAAGTGGATAACATTGAATAAATCCTACTATAATATTTTCTCCACAAAAAAACCAACCCAAAAAAGTAGGCTTTTTCCCTTTTGCGAACTACAAGGATGAAACTTCACGAAGGTTCTTTACAGGGTAGATTAGTTTCTGAAAAAGAATATGCAGTTGTGATGTACAAAATCAAGCAAGTCTGCATCTCACATGGAGTTTGATCAAAGGAAATGGGGACACTTGGGTAAGAATGGATGCACAACCTATCAAACACAATCATGGGGTTTATACATAGCATAAATTTCTCCTTGGTTTCACCTGTTCTTGGCTGACTACAGTCACAGCCGTAGGTATTATTGATGGAATGTAAAATGGGGTCTCTTTCTGAGTTCGGTTGTGTCCTATCTTGGTTACATTTTGGTAATGCATTGTGCTCTTCTAAAGAACTCAGATTTTAGAGACATTTATTTGAAAATTTATATGGTAGTATATTTTAAATGTCAAAATATTTGAAATACATTTATATTGAAAAATATTGAGAATATATTTGAGAGAATTTAGGGTTCTTCAAGCTATGCTCGTGCACCTGTGAATAGTCCACTCTGAGTAGTGCATATGTTTCAATTTACATACTGGTTTATACTGGAAGGGCAGTGGTTTAAGGAGGCCTTCTCTCAGCATTGACAGCTGGAATGGATGGACCCTCATAAGACTGAAAAGATAATAATGAATAATAAGTTAATCCTAGTGTCATAAAAATAATAAGATTGGCGGAAACATCTGTAAGTCATCTAGTTTAACTCTCCATTCAAAGCAGATCCAACTTAAAATTTAGCTCAGGTTCTCACCTAGTCCAATTTTGAAAATCTGCAAGGACTTCTTCCTCTTGTCCTGGTTCTGTGTCCTTTTAGCTTTCATCTTGAAGGGACCACAAACATGAACAGTAAGGGCTCTAACTTGGCCTGAAATAAATCACAAAAAAATCACCTAATCCAAGCAAAATTGAGGAATATCTTAAAAGTTGAAATACACGAAAACAAAGCTGTCGTTACTAAGGATTCCTGAGGGAAAAAAGACAGGAGGTATTAAAATGGGCTTTAAAATGCTGGAATACCACCAAAAGAGTCAAGGAGAGTAGTTATTCACAATTAATCCAATTAATAGGTTTTGGATTTCTACTGTTTTCTTTTTCTATGAGTTCATTAAGGTGTAAGTAGTGGTTGCATATAGTATAGTTGCATGTTCCAAATGTCAGCTGTAAAACTGACTTATTCATGGAAGATGACAGTTTTTTGCTATGTCTTCTTATTCTGAAAATGAAAATAAACTCAAGATGTATAAGTGATTATATAAGAGGTATTCAGAAAAAATTCCAGTTGAAAAATGTTGAAATATTTTATCTTCATAGTTTGAATTTTTTACCTGACCTATATTTTGCAACTTCACATTTTAGATTTCTGGTCCATGAATTTTCAGTAACTCTAGTCTTTGTGGAGTGCAATTTAATTTTTGAGGGAAGCATTCTATTCTGTCCTGCTGCTCTGCATAAGGACTGAGATGTTTTGTATGAGCAAGTATTTGTGAACAAAGGCAGTATGAGGGTAGAAAGAAGGGAAAAAAAAGCTGAAAAAGGCACATGTTTAACTTATACAGGCACCTTATACATAATACTTTATTTTCAATTTTTCATTGTGTAGTCTTGGTAAATAAGGCAAAAATGTAGTGCCTTCAGCAGGTATATGTGAAAGCACAGAGGTTGTATCTTAGGATTTTAATATCGGTGCCTTGCCCTGCTTTACCTGACTGTTTCCAGATGGTTTTCTGTATGATTGAGAGCAGCATCAGTGAATGGGTGTCATGTCTAATATCTAAGCGTACTAGTTTTTCCTAACTTTAAGAGATGCTCCCTCCCCAACTCATGACCTGTGGCGAACCCTAAAAATACTGGAACTATTAAAAAATCAAAATATTTTAAAATGGGAACCAAATTAAAACATAGAGTCCCTTCCTTTACCACAGACATCTTTAGAGGAATTCAAAACCTGCGTGTATGCTTTTCAAGTCAGAAAAAATTCCTTTTGGGAAACTCTTTGATCTCCTCTCTAAAAATGTGGGTTTGATAGCTAAAAGCTTGGTCGCTGAAAAGATTCAACAGAAAGGGTTTTGTGGTTTCCATGGATCTTCTGCGTTATTGCTTTTCAATTTTAAATGGCCCTCTGGGTTTGTGACTGAATACTTCTCGTAGACCAAGAAGATTTAATAATCAAAATGATATTATTTTTATTTAGTGCGTGGTTTCTTCATGTCTTAAACAAGACTGTTTGTCCTCTCACTTTGCCTGAGGATACATCTTGCTGTAGCTGTGTGATTAGATTTTAGATACATGCAGTTGAAAATAAACCCAATTACCTAAATAGATGGAAGGTAGCAGTAAATTGTGATTAGCACACAATTGTAAACCCAGAGATGCAGGAACCTGAAACACTAAATGTTTATATTTGGGGATGTAGCACCTAATCGTTAACAATACTTTGAAGAAGAGGCATTTATTACCTTACTAGTAAAATTCTCAGAAACTGTAAGAATGCTTTAATAATTCGAAGTTTTAATATTTAAAACACAATAGAGATACTTCCACGTATTTTCTATACACAGAAACAGTCTAAATATGACACTCTAAATATGTCTTGAGTATGGTGTATGGGTGTCATTTAAGAATATGCATAGGATATGCTGAACAAATCTAGAGAGATTAAATGTACCACTGTTTTATAAACTTCAGAAGAAGGCACTTTATGAGGTCATATCAACCTATCAAATATGACTCTATCAAATATTAAAAATACGTATATTGCACACATCATTTTAAAGTCTTTGAGAGGACTTGAACAGTAACAACCAAGTCATTGCTATGTGAGAGAAAGCAGCTGATGCATTCAGCAGTTTTACATACAATTATGTCTGAAGCTATAATTTTCATTTTCATTGAAGAAAGGCAGTTTGGGGTTTTTTTGCAGAAATGGCAGATTTCATGGGGCAACATTAAATTTCCTAAACAGATTACTTTAATGGCCTGTATCTATCAAACAGGCTATATAGGATGCTTGAAATGTTTCAGAGCCAGCTGAAGAGATAAAAATGCTTTTTAGCTTTCTTGTGACTATTCTCTCTGTAAGTAGTAACACTAACATTCATCAATAAACTAAAGTAAAAATTGTGGTATTAATGTAGAAAAGCAGGACATTTTTGAAAACAGTGAATTTGAGATTCCTGTTTGCTAGGCTTTGAACCATTAACGTTCAAATTTTCACATTTTGCCTATAGTTTTCTGTAATGGAAAAATGGAAATTTATTTCTATTTTGATCTCCTCAAAGAAACAGTTTGTTTAAGGATGTGTCTGTTGTTGAGACTTTTCATGTCTAATAACTTGGTTGCAGTTGAGCTGAGATCGATAGAGATCATTAAACTTCTCCAGGTTCTTTAAGACTGGCTGGGCAGGTGAATAACAAAGATAAATACCTTGAAGTAAGGGAAAGCTGAAGTTACAGAGAGATGGCACAACGATGGGAAAGATCTCAAAGGGACCTTGTAACTTTCTAGACACTGAAGACAGTTGTGAAATCTGTAGGAAATCAGATTTCATTTTTTCCTGTGCCCACATAAAAGTTCAGTATAGAAAGCTGAGATTCTTTATCACCTCCCCTCTGGAACAAGGGCTTAATTTTGCATCAAAAGATACAAGGCTTGCCAAAAACGTGCAAATTGACAATGTATTTTCTTTGGAAATACACGTCTTTGAAGTGTTTCTTGTATTTTTCACTGTCTTCTAAACAATTTTAGCTCTTTCTGGCACTGTGGGCAAATATCTTGCCCTTCATACAAGATCATTATATAAGAAGAAAAGAATACATGAATTTAGAATAGAATTAGTGTGATCTCTATAGAGCTGCATCCCAGGAGTTCCTGCATTCTCTTTTCATTGTCTGCTTGCTCACACCTATCTTAAATGCTCAGCTGAGCAAATCTAAGAACAAGGCACTTGGGTCTACCAATAAAGTCCCCATCTTCACGGCATTGATTGCTTGGCCATTAACATCTTCTGAATTATTCTCTGTGTGTACAGTGAAAAGACTTAACAGAAAATAAGAGTATTACTCCTATGTTACCTCTGAGTCTCATGCAATCAAAATTATTTAGCTCTAACTTGACATTATAGCTCATAATAAAAATTGATGCTTCAGAATATCTTTTTTTAATGCAACAAATATACTTGATATCTAAATCCAAAAATATATCAAGTGGTGAATAAATAACCTCTGAATCAACTCTCAAAAGGTTCTCATTCTGTGGAAGTTAAAAATAGTGTATTTTGAGGTGATTTTAAAACTACAGAACTACAAAACAGGGACTTGAATGGTCTGCTTAAAATGTTTTTAATTACTACAGAAGAAATAACCTTCTTGAGAAAAAATGTTGCCTAAAAAGCAAGTAAGTGTCAAAAACTCAGCAATGCATGAAACACAGGGGAATTCAGGAAGTTATGTTGGTAACTGCCATAATAAAATATGGGATTGACATAAATTCCTTTTTTAAAATATTATTTAAAAATTTAGTCATGGGAGAACATTGACCAGAACCTCCTGTCAGTGACTTTCACAGTCAAACCAAATTAAAATACATGTTCTCCTGTTAGTCATTTCATTTGGTTCCTTTGGCAGCCTTAATGAAATATCACCTCAAGTAAAACCAAAGAAATCCATATTTTCTGTTTAAAATGCAAGGTGGTTCTACTGACAGTCATAAGACATTGATACTAATGTAAAGTGAACTGAGTATTAAATACGTGACAATATAAGAGTACAGTACTTATTGTCTTTGCATGCTTTACTTTTCATTTCATTTCTATATTATATAAAATGCCATTGTCATCTATAGGCTGTTATCAGAATTTCTTGTCCTGATGAGGGTTGATAGGTAATGGTTCTTTTCTCCCCTCGGAAAGGCAGAAGGACATCCTGACGGTAATTGACTTTCTAGAGGTGTACTGCAATGCTCAGTGAAGCAGTTGTGTTTGATTCAGTAGACTGGAACTGCAAAATGATTTCAGCTAACAGCTCTACACCAGAGTAGTCAAATGCCTGGAAAAACGAGGTAGCAATGAATACCTCCAAACAAGAGTATCAGCCATTTTACTGCTAGAAATTAACTGTGGAAACAGAACTGAAAGGGCTGTTGTGTTCTCTAGGGATAAAATGATTGTGCAAATAAAGAACACTCAAAGCACGAGTGTTATTTCTCCCCCTTGATTTCTCTCCAAGCGTTACCTTAAACAGTTTTCTCTCTATAAGCATCATATATTTTTAAACTTTTTCAAATATTGAATCTTTCAAATACTTTGAATATTGAATCAAGAAATACTAACAAATATATTTTCTTTCTCATCAACATGATGCTTAATATTTTACTTACTTCTTCCCTTCAGAATCCATACAGCATGGATTCTTGCTTACCCTGAGTTATTTATTCATAAAATTAAGCAGGAATAGAAGTCAATAGAGCTAAACTTCAGCATGGAATACAGTGTAAAAATCATCTCTGTCTTTGGTTTCCAGCAGCCCCCAAGGCATTCTCCAATAAAATAGGAAAAAAAAGTCAAGGTGTCTCTTGCTTCTTAGATACAATAGCTCTTCAATTAGTCTAGCTCACCAAGAGACAAAAGAGTTATCTCTATGTAAATGAATCTCCTTTCTCTTTCTTCTAAATTTTCTCTGAACATTTTTCTGAGTTCCTGAATTCATTTTTTATCTTTTTGTTACATGCATTTTTATTTTCCTGTCCTCTCTGCTGGCTTAGACTGTCTCACATGGTCATGGTAAAGCAAACTGCACCTGTACCATCAGCCTGTAAATTCCTTTTCATCTGCAAAATTCCAGATAAGATGCAATGGCTGCACTCGCCATGAAGGGTGTTAAGCAAGGAAGGTGAATAGAAATCCTCTTGGCTGCCTCCACCAACAGGGGCTAAACTGACTAACATTGTCCACTTCATTGCTTGGGTTCCCGTGACTCTTTGAGATGAAGAAGAGTATTTAAACTCCTTTCTCATAGCCAATTTAAAAAAAAAACCAGAGACTACTTTTGTCCAATAGAGGCCTGGACATCTTGAGCTGAGCAAACAAATCTGAAGAGACTTTTCCTAATCAATTTCTTTTCATTCATCTTTCTTTGGTTTAGCATCTGCCTCTAAATGGAAAAGATTATACATATTCTCACAAGGACATTATGATGATTAATTAATGGATGTTTGCAAAGCTTTTAAGCTGCAGTAAGATCTAGAAAAAAGGGGTGTATATAAAATAAATTAATAACTACCTGTCCAGTGACCTTTATTTCTTCTGTGCTGAACGAGTGAAATGTCTTACAGAAAAAAAAAGTGGACTGTGAAGAGGCAGTTAAAGAGAAGAAAAATATTGGCACAAAAAAGGTGATAAATAGGGTTTTCACACAATCCTTATTTCTGCTATTTTTTACCATTTAAATCTTGACTCAGAAAATTAAAGTTTATTTTAGCATTGTTAGTAGGTTGTTTTTCTTCTTTTTCTTTTAATCTGTATTCTCCACGTTTAGATCTCCTTTGCAGACAGGAGAAAAGCATTGAAAGAAATATAGGCTACTTCTATTCAAGAAGGTCATTAAGAAAAACAAACATGGTGTTTGTAAATATGTTTGTAAGTCAAGACTATCTGGGAACAGGATTCAAAATTATGTTGGGGTTTTTTCTTAAAGGAAAAGTATCCTTTCAAAATCCCATCATTTCTACAAAGCCTTATTTTTATTTTATCAAAATTCCCAGGAAAAAGGATCACAAAATGATGTGATGCATGAAAAATTCAGGAAGAATAATTTGAAAATCAGGCTCATAAATTCAGCTTTCTACAGAGCAGCTACTTATCTGTCTGCCTGCCTCCCGGGTACTTGAACTGTGGCATCTGGTTAGCTCTGAAGTTAATGACCATTTTCTATATGGATTATTTCCACAAAGATGTTAAAATCAAATCCCAGCTCAAGGAAAAATAAAAGGGAAAGTCATCTTGCTGTGACTCCTCTTTTATTTTCATGTTTATTTTGCAAGTGGCTAATAGATTGACATCTCTTCCCATATGAACTGTGCCCTAAACTTAAGTAGAACTAAACTGATAATTTTCTTTTTTTTTTTCACTGAAGAAATTAGTGCAGAAAAGAAATTAATGCTTCAATGGTATCTTTATATATAACATATACCTTTCTAGATTTGTGTATGCAGAGAGGATTACAGTTAAATATACATACATTTTAATCAAGTGATATCTGTAATAAGGACTATTTGAAGCTTTTTAATCACTTCCTGATACATTGCCATTTTGCCAACCTCTGCAGAAAAAACTCCTTACAATCAGTCTTGCATTGTGCCCATAAAGCCAAGGTCTGGTTCCTTTTTTGAAGAATTCAGACTCAAGGTTCTTAGTTTGGAAGAAATTGGGGCTCGAGAATATCCAGACATTCAAGCAAGAAATTCATCACTGGGTAGAACTCTCCTTTTACTTGCTGACTTACTGAGTAACATTTATGGAAATAAACTTAGCAGAATATACTGTATGTTAAGTTATCAGAATGGATGCTGCCTGCAGGCTATTGCAGTCATTCTTGCTGACATTATCCTGTTTCTATCAGATTGGCCATGTAGCTCCCAGTATTTTGTGGCAGAGTTCGCCTTACGAGAGGAGTTTTTGCCCAAAGGAAGCTGGAAAACAGTAAGGCAGGATGTCAACAGAGGGGCATCACCTCCAGCAGTGTCTGCTGCTCTCTTGGGGGGGGTTGTGCTTGTGTCAGAGCATAGAATAAAAAATATTGTACTTGCTGCTCTCAGGCAGTCTCTGCAGCAGAAACTTAGGGGTTCCCTGTAATTTTTGAGTGTGATTCATCCCCTTCAGAGCCTGCCCATCATTTGCACAGCCTGGTGTTCAGGCTGGAGGTGTTGCCTGTGCTGCAGCTGAGAGGTGCGAGCGCATCCTGCCGAGGCCTACCAGGCTAGTTTTAATCTAATTAGCTTGGATAACAATATTAGTGAAGATGTGATAGAATGAGCTCCAGTAAATAAATGTATGCTGATGTAAAAGCCTGCTAGGAATCATCAGGACATCCCTGGGTGGCCAGAACAACAATGTACAAATTTGAAAACCTCTTCCCAAGGGCTATTGAAGCAGCGGCTTGGCAGTTGCTTCAAAGCCCCAAATCATCCCACACATAGTTTGTAGTTTTCCCTGTAAAACAATTTTAAAATATTATATAAGTTAACTGCTTGTCAAGATAAAATTTTAGCTGGAAAAAAAATTTAGTTTTCTCCCTGGGGTTCCCTAGTCTTTAAAGATTTGCATACATGGCTATCATGACTACAGCCAATCCCCCTGTGTTGTCTGCCTTCATCATAAGAGTCACATCTCTGTTTTTACTGCTGCAGACAGGGTTCCATTGCTGGTAGACTGAGTATCACTCTTTGGGTTCTTGAATGGTAGAAGAGTAACACAAGCAGATGAAATTGGCTCTGGGTTACTTCATGTTCTATTTTGAAGAGGAGAGAGCCCACTGGTGTAATAAGAAAAATTAGAAAATTAACTCAGAAGCAGAAAAGGTAATTGGAAAACAAAAGCTGGTTACCGAACCAAAGGATATAGGCCTTTAAAGCTTTAAAACTCTAAGATAGTCATAAAAGGTAAATGAAAGGTAGGCAAACAGCATAGTAAAAAGATTGATTTTTTTTCTTTCAATAAGAAAATATTCTTGGGGTGAGGGGCAAAGATGGTTGAAAAGCATGCACTTGCTCAGTCTGCAAGATTCATGTTTCAGGTACAGATTTGCTTTATATCGTGAATGTGCATTTCTGGACAGAAGGTTCGCCTCTTCTTTTTTCCTCTTGTATGGCTGAAAGACACCAAAATTTGCCTGCAGAAGCATGAGAAGCAGACCCCAGCATCTCTCCAGTTGCAACCCTGACACTTGGACCACTCTAACTGGGCTGGAAAACCTGTTCTGTGGGCAAACCCAGGTGGGGCTGTACCAAGTGGCAGTGAATGTTGGTGTTTGGGCTGCACAGGGAGCAGCACACACAGGCTACTCAAGGTTTGTAGGAATAACAGGCAGGCATTGGCAAGGCTTAGGGGATACTCAGATGGCACCACCCGAATCAGGGGATCATTCACATAACACTATATTCTTCTTGCTCCTGCTTGAATTCAGAGAGAGGCGGTTGTGTTTCTTGAGCTTGGAGACAGAACCCTCGATGATTATCCGAGTCCTTTGTGTGCTGTAATGGAGAGGTGCCTTGTGTTTAACCATGGGATGGGGGCTAAGGAGTTGCATTTTCTGCATGGCCTCAAACGCGTAAACTCTCCTTGTTTTCTCCTCTGTACGACAGGGGCAATATTGTTTATAGACCACACAGGGGCTGTAAGGCTAAACTAATTAATGATAAAAACCCTTTGAATCTCTTCAATAAAAGGTTTTCTGGAAGTATGAAGAATAGCTATTCATTATCTACATTTTCGTCACTTTTTATTTATGCCCTATCAATTCTACTGCAGCTTTTTCTTCAGCATTATTTGCCTTATTAATTTCATCTGCATGAAAAAGAAGAAATTGATAACAAGTGATGATTGCATAAAAATTAATGCCTGAAAAGACCGGTCTAAATTTATTAATTTCAAGAGCACTTCCTCACAACTAACATGTATATGAAACTTCTTGATCAATGTTTCTTTTCTTTGGTGACTTTGCAATATGGTCTTTTCTTGTTTATATACTGTTTAAGGTATCCATGGGTACACACAAATGGGCAAGAGTATGCACCTCTGCTCTTATAATTAATTTAACTTCTATATCTTTGATTGTATTTTCTATTCAGTCTATTTTAATCCTATTCCTCTCTTGCTGACTTTTCTTCTATGCTACAGCTCTTATTTCTCTTCACCCTTCAGGAATCCTGAACCCACCAATGAAGAATCATTTCTATACACTGTGATTTCTATTTGCTATTTTCTGGGGGGTTTTTTCCCCAGTGAGACAGGACAGGCAGTGTGATGTGCTGGGTATCAGTACAGTGCACCTCAGGTACACTGAAACCATTTGACTTCACCTTATGTCGTTTCTAGAATGTATTTTCTTGCCCTTAGCCCTGTGCCACAGCAGGAATTTGGCTGGATTTTGCCACATTTCTGCAGCACAGTGTAGCTAAGTGCTTCCAGAACATCTGTTGCTACTGTTGTGTTCAGCAGCCTGCTGAAAGTGTGAGCTGTGGAGTAGATTATCTAACACTCAAATGCTTGCTTGTCTGAAATTTTAGATTAGAATTGATTTATATGTATGTATCCAATCTGTAAAAACTGGTGGCACTGCAAAAAATGAAATTATAGGTTGGATTTTAGGTAAATTCTATGGTGTAATCACTTCAGATAAGTTCCAAGTGCAGTTTCCTGTACTTACTTCTGTATTCCTATTTTTTCTGCTCCTTACTATTTCTTAGATAAATTGGGATTAACTTTTCTATGCCTCATTGCTTTACCCTGGTAATTTCCGAGTTTCAAAAATGCCATTGAAAATGTCTTTGTTAAAAATAATAATAAGCTATTAAGCTAGCTTATTCAACAAGCTCAAGTCAAAAGATATTTAAAATCATTAAACTGCAGTGAATGAATGGATTTTGTAGGATGGCAGCTTGTTCATTGGAATTTGTTGAGCTCTTCAGAAAAAGCCAAGTTGAAGAAAAAATATATACTCAGTGAATTTGAATTTATAAAATCTGAAGGGCTTCCTGATGAATGCAAAATATGATTTTCTTTTCTGGTATGTTTACAGTTTAGACCATTAGGACAAAGATTGACCGTAAATGCTAACATGAAATTTTCTGAGATCTGACACATAATTCTGCTTTGGAAGGAGGTGGGAAAGGAGGTTAAGAATTCTGACACTAATTCTGGGCTGGAATTAAATGCTGATTTACTTAATCTTACTATTACTCTGTTTCTGGAAAAATCCTACCTTGCAATGACTGTGAAACTTCCTAATATTTATAATACATGATAGAAAACTAGTGGCTAGATTCTGCTCAGATAAGTTACCACGTTCCTCTTATCCCTGATGGACCACATAGCATCAGTGACTGGGAAGTGTCCGTATCCCTGCACATTTTCCACACCAAAGAAGCGGCTTGAAAAGAAATTAATTTTGTCTGCTGACAGAGGAGCATTGGTTAAGCCAGGAAATGAGTCAGGGTTTCAGAGAACCAGCTGAGCTCCTGGGTGCAGTGGAACATTTTCCCTTTTCCCTTCCAGCTGCAGGAATGGGGACTGGCGCTCTCCACCTCAGAGACCACAGCGGTGCAAGTGCTGTGCTCCAGGCGTCATTTTGTGCTTTGCTTATATAAATGGAAAATGTGATGATGGCTCGTTTTGCCGAGTTTAGACATAGGCACGAAGGATGCCAAATTCCATGAGATCCCCTGGGACTTTCAAGTGGCCTAATGGCCATAGATTGGAATAGCTGCTGCCTCCAGGTAGCTGAGTGGCATTTACCAGTTAAAGGGGTGTGAAACTATGAGTTTTCTGCCTTACAATACAAGTCTTTACGGGAAGATTAACACTTTTCTTGGGTATTTTTGAGATCTTGCTGAAGCCTTAGAAGCACTCACATTTTAATGCATTTGCAAGGCTGGGTATTGAAAGAGTGAGGAAAAGTGAGGAATATGCAAATTCCTCCCGATTTCTTCAGATTTTTCCCGGTGCAGAAATAAACCAAAACATTTTGTCAAGTGGACTGCCCCTTTTGTCTTTGGCTGACTGAGCTTCTTTTCTTTCATCATGTGGGAGATACAAAAAGGTTTCTGTGATTTCACTGAATTTCCCTGGGAACATTTTCATGTTAAAGTGAACAAAGCTGCTTTGCCTGAATATTTTTAGTTTATAATGTTTACATATTTAGTAACTATTAAACATAAATATCTAGGTGAGTGGAATAACTTTGTTTGGGATTTAGGTTCTGTCATTAGACAGGATTCTGCCTTTCATATTACTTCGATAGTAACTACATTTACTAAAGTTGTAAATCAAGAGTTTGTTAAAAGTGGGTCCATATAAATATTCAAAATTAAGCCTTCTGCTCTTTGCATTAAAAAGTACATGCTTATTGTGACAATGCTTCATTCATTGCTTTTCTGGTTTTAGGGACATGTTTAATGTTTCGACCATATTTTATTCCCAAAATACTTCAAGAGGTACAATTATTTTAAAAGTGTATTCAACTAAAAATCAGGCAAATTAAAATATCAATTATTATCTCTCAACAGATTTTACCTGATTAGTGGTGGAGTTCCCTTCATTATATGTGGGATTACAGCAGCAACCAATATCAATAATTATGGGATAGAAGGAAATGCACCATAGTAAGTATGAACTACTATCATAAAACTCTTAAGGAAAATATTCTTTTTTTTATGCCAGTAAATGCAGCTGACTTCATAAAGGGTACAGGCATGCAATCTGGGATGATATCTGTTATGAACTTTTATTAAATTTTAGCTGTGAAAGAGCAATGTCTTAATCTAGAGCTTGCTGCTTCACCTCCACCTATTTGACTCCATTACTGGCAATACAATCACCTTTCATTTGCAGAATTTCTCTTCATTTGCATTTGAATAAGTGAAAGATATTAAAATACCTAATGAATAGCATATCTAATGAAGCTATTTATTAATTAAATATTTTCATTTCATTATCTGCCTTGATTTTATATCCTTCAGGTGACTTAGAGCAATTTACAAATAATGATGTAAGAAAAGGACAAGTTAAAATCTTTTCCCCACCTCCTCCATTAAAATCCAAATATTTTGGATTTTCACCACCTGGAAATGTTCCAGTCACAAGGTCTTGCAATCCTGACATAGTCCTCTCATGTCCCTGTGTGTAGGTGGGTGTTCAGTAGACCTCCACAAGCTCTCCAGGCATCACATTGTTATCAATTCTTAATTCTTGGTATCAAGCATGAGGTATCAATAAAGTGCAATAAGTCTTTCCATAAAAGCATAGCAGAAAGTGAATTAGACTGCAAAGTTAAATACAGTGTGTGTAACAGATCAGCATGGCGGTGGCTGGCACACTAATGGATATTTTAGTACTCTGGCAGCACTAATACTCTGGAGGACGTTACTCTTAGTTACTGCTTTGAGCATCTATTGTAACACATTTGAAACTGGTTATGTTCTGGGCATGAAAAGTGGCAGCCAAGGAGAATGGTTGATAAGTGAGCATCTGGCTCCTTAAAGACATTTTTGTAGGTAATTGAAATGTAAATTCCAGGAAGAAATCAGTGCATACCATGGCTAACTGTTTGCTCTGCCTAGGGTCCAACTCATATATTTACTCAAATTTATCCAATTAAACAGTGAGTTTATAATCAACAGTATATTATAAAACTCTATTATTTATGTTCATAAATGTGAGAGTTTTTCATTTTGGTGCAGTTACTGAGGTTATACTTCTTTAATCATGTTAATATAGCAAATCGATACCTGGTGCCACAGTGTGCAGAGAAAACAAGGGACAGATGAGGAATGGTTATGAGTAAAAAGACAGCTTCTAATTCAATGGCAGCATAGTGAGTTATGTGCCTTATTAATTTTTTACAGCATTAGTGAAGTAAATGTAGATGCACAAACTTGAACTTTTTTTACAGAATAGATTTTGTAAGTGATCCACAATGAGATTCAGCTTGAAATAAGAGCATCCCATGAGACCGTTCCACTCGGGAGCATTCCACTCTCCACTTTGCATCAAATATGCAGCATTCAAATGTACTTCAAGTGTTCATGTAGCTTTGTGTTCTCTGCTTACCCAATTAAATATGGGTGGTAACTTACCTATCTTTTCACAAATATCTTGCAGGGAATGCTTTCTTGTGCCTGTCTAACAGCAAATTTTATACTCTTTTGATTAACACACGTGTATGTTTTTGTTTAAAGTTGAGATTTCAAAAATTCCAAGTCATTGTTGTGCAGTTTCTTGTTGTAATACCCAGTGGAACTGTCTCTATTTAGCTGAGAGGTTCTCAGCCTGAGAGAAAAAGTCACTCTGCCCTTTTTATAGTAACTTGTAGATAATTCCTGGCTAGACAAGAATGTGATATCAGAAGTTTCCTCACTGGAACTGGAGGAACTGCAACTAATCACACATGCCTAAATGAATATGAAGTGTCACACATTGTCACTTTTAGAGCTGGAATCATAATGACAGATCACCTGGTCTGTCTTCCTGACCCAGTGGGAAAATAGCTATATCCAAACCATTCCTGACAGTTATTTATCTGAGGTACTTTAAATGCTCCCATAATAGATAGACCACATTTCATTCCAACAGCTTATTATCCTAATATTCCTAACAGCTAGGAAACTTTTCAAAAAATCTAATTTAGACCTTTCTTGCTGCAGTTTAAGCCCATTACTTCTTGTCCAAGTCCAAGAGATAAAGTAACTTACTCCTCTTTCCAGCAATCCATGCAATATTTAGGATATAAGAGCCTAATAGCAGCTGTACCAGCCTATACTGCCAGCTCAGTTCCCTGTCTGTAACCACAGCTAAAAGCAGATCACAGAGAAGAATCAAAAGTAGGCACATATTCCTTCTCCCTCTAACCCATGTTCTGCCAGTTTTCGTGTAGGATTTCATTAGTGTTTTCCTCCCTCATGTTTGTTTGATCAGATCGTTCATCCTCAGGACAGTCCTCTTAGACTCCTACTGTGAGCTACTTTAAGCTGGTCTAAAACAGTTATGGTTATATTATTTAAAGCCTAGAAAATCATGATCATGCTGCAATGATATTATGCTACCAACATATCACAAAAAGACCATCAGTTACCTTAATTTTTCTAAGGACATTCAAATTGGCATGGATGAACTGCCAAGAACTCTGGCAACAGTGCAGAGTTCAGAAATGGCATATATCTTTCAGGTCTGCTCACTGCAGAAAGTGGTGACAGTTCAACTGGAAGTCTTTTTTCAGCCTTTCTTGGTACTCTGGCCGTTCTCTGGCAAGAAGAAAATTCTGTAAGAACAATCTTCAGGCTTAAGAATTTGTAGCAGTGTTCGTTGATACAAACCACTGAAATCTGTACATTTCTGTTGCTCATATAGAGTGTATAAACTATGCCTCATTTGCTTTTTAATCAAAGTATTAGTACTGACATTTTTAATAGTAGAAAAAAGGGTTGACATAAATGATCTTATACTTCACTGCAATTCCAGAGTCTAAACTGACCTACATTTCTTGGAAATTTTCAGTTTTAATGTTCTGTAAATGACATGATATATATAAAATTCTATTAAAAAATTAGAAAGTGATGCCTCAGCTTAATTAATATTAAAGACACACTCCCTCCCTCCACAATTTAAACTTCTGAGATACTGTTGTGTCATACTAGTCAGACAACACTAAGTTGTCCACCGCATCTAATGTGGGCCCTGGAATGTTATTGACTCTCTCTTTTCGTTGTTTCCAGTTGCTGGATGGCCTGGGAGCCCAGTCTCGGTGCTTTTTACGGGCCAGTGGCGTTCATTGTGCTGGTGACCTGTGTTTACTTTCTCTGCACGTACGTGCAGCTGAAGCGCCACCCTGAACGCAAGTACGAGCTGAAGGAAAAGGCAGAAGATCCGCAGAGAATGCCAAGTGCTGATGTGGGCCATGGTCATATTACCGACTCTGTGTCCGTTCCCCAGGCAACCTGCTCCATGAGTTCTTCTTCCTTATTGGAAAATGAGCATTCATTTAAGGCTCAGCTTCGAGCCGCAGCATTCACTTTGTTCCTGTTTACTGCCACTTGGACCTTCGGAGCACTCGCAGTATCTCAAGGTCATTTCTTGGATATGATATTTAGCTGTCTTTATGGAGCCTTCTGCGTGACCTTGGGGCTTTTCATCCTGATCCATCACTGTGCGAAGCGAGATGACGTGTGGCACTGCTGGTGGTCCTGCTGCCCGTCCAAAAGAAACACCTATTCCGTGCAGGTTAACGTGCGCCCAAAGGTGAACGTCAATGGTGACACCCAAGTTCACGCCCCTTGTCTTCAGGAATCGCCATGTCCCAACAAGTCAGCTGTGTACAACCACCCGGCAGCGAGCCACTGCAAACTCACCAACCTGCAAGCGGTTCAGAACCATGTGAACTGCCTGTCCCCCGTGACGCCGTGCTGCGCCAAAATGCACTGTGATCAGCTGCTCGACGACGAAGCTCACATTCACGTCCACAACGAGGGAACCTTCAGGCCCAACATGCACATTCATAGATGTCTGAAAAGCAGAACTAAGCCGCGTTACTTCAGCCGGCACAGGTCTGCAGGGGAAAGAGAGTATGCCTATCACATCCCCTCGAGCATTGATGGCAGCATCCACAGCTCCCACACAGACAGTCCCCACAGCACACACGAGAGCCAGTCAGGTCACAGACGAGCCTGCTGCTCCAAAAGTGATCCCTACCCTACCGTCAACCAGCCCGAGAGCAGCGACGCCAGTACTGTGATATATAGTTGTGGTAAAATGCCAGAAAGTGACACTATGCACCACCCAGCTCATTTTGAAATGCACCCACGGACACAGTCATTGCCATTTAATACAACAAATCACAACGGAATTCTCAAGGGAAACATGCATGAAGCCATGATATACAGCTCAGATAGTACAGGAAATATCAAAACTGGCCCTTGGAAAAATGAAACTACTGTGTAGTTCGTGGGCCATCATAATGTGTTTTTTGCCCTAAACCATCATTATCTTTGTTTTTATTCCAAAATAAACATGATGATATGTTTGTGTAGCTCATCAGTATATTGTACAGCTTTTCATTTTCTTAATAAGTGTCTAAAAAAGAGGGATAAGTGACAGTTTATAGTGAAGTTATTTTTAAAAGTTATAAAATTATTCTGAAAGATAATGAGAAAATGAAGTCTAGACAATTGAATAAGAGAGGCAATATCCTTTTGTTATACAGAGTGACATTTCTTTAGAAACATCAGTTTCATTCATGGTTTTCACTTTTTTTTCTGTAGTAAATTCAGACACTTTTTATAAGCATATCAGCATCTTAAACTTTTACTTATTTATTTTTGTAGAAAAATATTATTACTGTGCCATAGATTTTAATCAGAAGTGGCTACGGTAGAAATGATAAACAGAATTTTATAAAATTGCAGCTTTTTAGATCTACAAAAGTGATACTGCCTCTAAAAATCTTCTGTAGCATATGGCCTGTAAAGTCATGTAGTGTACAGTCTCTGTTCTGTCCTTTTCCTTGTTGGAGAGAAGTGCTAGATAATGTCTCTGTTACATCTTTGGTGCTGTATTGGTTGTATTTTGCATGACATTTGTCAGGATATACCATTTGCTGTTTTCTAGTGTTACACGTGTTAAAAAAAGAACAAAAAAAAGTGTTGTACAAGGCTGTGAAAAACCCTATTGATATTAATCTAGAGCATTATAAATCTACAGGAAAAAGAAATCACTCTGCACTAGTTTAAGTGGCACAATCCTTTGTATAAGGTTATATGATAGCTTTGATAAGGGTCCACTCTAATGTCTTTACAGAGCATGCACTACTCATTGTATGTGGCACTGTGCGGTGTAATAGCAATCGTCTCAACAAGTTTTACACTTCTTTGTAAAGTATGCCTTTTAAACAAATCTGTAAGCTGTTCCACGGTAACCTTTCCACATCTGTTAAGGTAGAGCAGTTTTATCATTAACTCTTTGAGGACTACAGTTATTTTCTTAATGTAGCTTATTCTAGTTCAGAAATACTGTATATATGATATTGTCTATTTAGTTACATGATCAATGTAGTCCGGAGTTGTCAGGAAAGAGGAAGTTCGGTAAGTTTCCAAAAACACACCTTATTTGAATCCATCTATTAATTTCACCGCTTGCTTTCTGAGAACCCATTTCTTCCCTAGCAAATTTCAGATTGTCTTAATCCTTTAATGCAAATTTGGCCTTCAGAGAAGTTCTTTATGTTCATGATTTCTGCTGAATTGTAGGGCATTCCAGGGTCAGTAGCATTCTCTATTAACAAGGCTCTTGGCAAGATTTTTTCATGTTTCCATGAACATCTGGGCACAAAGCATCAACTCACAGTACAGAACTGCATCAGAATTATCCCTATATGAAATAAAACCACTTTTTACAAATAGGAAGGGTGCAGAATAATAATAGATTTCAGAAAGTGAATGGGAGCATAGAGCTGTGAGAAAAATGTCTACAGTGGAAAGTGAACAGTGCATCCAGAAATGAGAGAAAAAGCACAATACTGTACGGCCACACAAGAAAGTTTGCTGTGATGTCTTTGCACAGATTTATGTAATTGCTGCAGAGAGGAAGTAGAAAATTCCATTGAGAGACCATCAGTCTGCAATTATCTGTGTATATGTGGCAGAAATCTTCACATACTTCAGCCCCATATTCTTCTGTTATTAGCAGTTTTATTAGACTCTACCTTTTTTTTTTTTAATATGTAGGAATAAATTTCCTAATGGTGTACATAAAGACGACAATTATAATTGTTAGAATGTTATAAAAACATGTAAGTCAGATGAATGTGTTCTGCAGTGTTGCAGGTGGGAATTAGTACTCAAAGGGTTAATGCTCAGTATCTGAGTGCAAGAAATCTTGTTTTTCTGTATTTTTGTAAATTTGAAATATATATTGTAAAATCCAGCAGTGCAATGTATCCATCTCAGATTGTGTATTTTTAAAAGGTGAGCAAGAAGAATGCACTAGGTGGTTGTCAAGTTTTAAGCCAATATTCAACAGTTTCATGACTGCTTCTTTAGCTAATACAAAAAAAAAAACCACTGAGCTTTATTATGTATATGCTGTATATGCTTGAACTGTCTCTAAACTAAAATACAGTATTTTTCTTTGTTTGCATACTGAAATATTTTCTGTTTCATAATTGTTTTCTTTTAATATTACTTTCACTCATTCCACATAGACAGTGAGCCCTAAATAAGCATAGACATAATGTGAAATCCACTTCTCTGTCTCAGCACTATGTGTATGTATATTCTGTAAAAGTAAAATTGTAGGAGGTCTGTAGACCATTATGCAAAATATCACACACACACACACACAGAGCCAAGATGAAATACTCACTCTGCAAGAATCCACTCAGTAAACTCCTTTATTCAGCTTGTGTTTTAATCACCTCTGTTATTTTGTCTGAGAGGCCAATTCCATCTTCATAATGGCTTACAAAGAAGTAAATAGGTGCTGCTTTCCACAGAATATCTTATGTGATAAAACTCTCTGGAATTTAAACGTAAAATATTAAAAACACTTTTCTTATTGTGTTAAAAATTAATTTAGTGAATATTTCTGGGCTAATTTGGAAGAGATGTGTTATGCAATAATCTGTTTGCATATTATTTTTTCAGAAAATATACAGTATATCTACAGAGTAGGAGACATGATATTAAATAAATATTAAAATGTTTTGTAACATCAAATTTGACCAAAATGCTTTTTATGCTTTTGACTTTTTTTTTTTCCTTAAGATAAATGAGATAATTTCAATGCCTTGGAAGTCTGGTTTTGATTTATTGTGGGGTTTTGGTCAATTATAGTCAGTGAACCATTACTACTTTACCTGATTTTCTTCCCTATAAAAATAAAGTCAATGAAATAACCAGAGTATAAGAGATATATTGTCCTAGTAAATTCTTCGTGGACATACACACGTAACATATTTCAAAATCAGTTTTTGTTTTGGTGATTCATTGATGACATAAAAATGATCGAACAGATTTTACTGTTCACTTTCTCTCCGAGATTAAGCAAGAGGAATTTCATCCAAAAAAAGATAATTTTCTGAGAATGATGCAATCAACAGAAATCTGAGTAGCTGCTACCATGATAAAAATATGCTCTTGCTGTAGTGTTGTTCCCTGCATATAGAAATTCCAGCTTTCATAACCAAATTTGAAGTCACACAGGCTGTTTACAAGAAGAATTCCTACCCAGCCTCACATAATGAATTCGGGTGTAAAAATAAAGCATACATTTTTGCACATTATGTCTGGTCATATGTGTTGTTCCCAAGAAGTCTGCTGATTGTATCTGCGATAATGTGACCGAGCAGTCGCTGTCAGTGGCCATAAACAGCTGTTCTCCTTCACCACACAGCTGCCTGCCAGCTACCCTGTGGGCACCGTATCCAGATGTTAACCCACCACGGGAGCTTCGCTGGGGCTATAAAGCATTCGTCCTGTCTGAACCAAAGCTAAGTCTGTGCTTAAAGCAAAGTCAAAGCCACTTTTGATGGACAACGCAGGCAATTGGGCAGCCTCCACTTGAACACGAAGGGTTGAAAGCAGATAAATGTAAAGGAATTGGATTTACGCATTTTTAAGTCCTCCTCCCTCCATCTCTCTAAAGCACCTGCCTAGTAAGTCTACTGCCTACAGATATCTACCAAATCCAAACAAGTCCAGGCAAAATTAGACCGTTGACCTAAAATTCCTGGTTAGCTGAAATGAGTGAAACAGCATGACCTAGTTAACGATCAGAAAAGCCCAAGCTGGAGAAAACCTCTTTGGATGCTCTGTCACAAAGCTGCTTCATGTTGATTATATGTGGGGACATGGGTCTAAGCTTCCTGGATGCCTGAAGATCTGAAATTGCTCTTGTGCTGACACTGTTAAGGCTTACAAACCTGATTTCACCTCCACAAATTTGGAAGTAGCTTCCACTGTAAATTATATGCCTTTTTACAATGAAGAGATTATCTGACATTTCACTATTTGGGATAAAGAAAGTTGTCATCATAATCAGGCTGGTAACCTTTTTATCATAGGATCTTCTTTCCATGGAAACAAGAAAAAGGAGACCACCTGTACTCCCACTGAGTTTTTGTTGCCGATGAAAAGAAATGTCAGGCTGATGAAGACATTGGCAGCTCAGCAGCTTGCTTGCCAGAACATAAATTCAAGTTCCTGTAGCAGCTTCCTCAGGTTCAGAAAGAAGCTGTAGAATGCATCTGGATCAATCAGAATTCATTGGCTGAGTTTGAAGCCTGGCTGGCTGACTTCAGTCAAGCAATTTCAGTAGTAACGGTGCTCTAGGCAGCTTTTACTTGCTTAGTTAACTCTGCACTGAAGGAACCTTTTGGTTTGGCTGTTTGGGGTTTTTCTGCTGTGCCCACTTGACTATTTTCTAATTAGCAGTTGAATCGCCAGGAAGAAAACTTGCTCTGCAAATTACCTTGACTATAAGCCATGGCTTTTTGCTCTCTGTTAGCGGGTCTGTGAAGGTGCAAATGAATCCTTTTCCCATTACCTGACCAGTCTATTACCTGAGCTTTTTCAGGAGCCAAACAAGCGTCAGTGAATTCAGGACAAAGTTAGAGGGCTCACTTCTCTGCAGGGAGGGTTGAAATTTGGTTTGCAAACTCCGGAGCAATTCAACCTCAAACAAATATCCTGCCTTGAAGTTGTGCAGCTGGCCATGCCTCTGAGGTAAGGGGTTCTTTGTAAACATGGTGTCTGCATACCCCATAGGTACTGCTGTCTCTTTACATTTTGATCTGTTTGAATTGTGCAGTGCCTTGCAGTCTGAACAACAAAATGACTGACTGTTCCCATCAGCCCATCACTCTGCTCCAGCTGTTTGCCTCAACCTGCAGCACACTGCCAGGCAGGGTTCTCCAGCATAGCCAGTGTTCTCATTCACTCCTTTGTTTCCCAGGTACTCAATAACACCTGAGGAAGGCAGCAGGAGGAGCTTATTTTGGGACTAGGGGGAATTTCTGGGGGAAGAAAAAGCAATAAAACACATTATTCATATTCTTCTCACGCTACTTTCTTTTGTTAGCCCATTTGTTACTAAGCTGTGAGCAGTTACAGTCACTTATTCCCTGATTCTTTCCATTGCAAGACCTTGTTTTCCACTAATTAGAACATAGCTGAAAGTTAACCATTTAGCTTGATTTATGCCCTCAGCAATTACTGCCCTCAGATGGATGATTTTACAGAGTTCAGCCAAAGCAGCTGCAATGTTTTCAACAAAGAGGCTTGATGGAAGAATGTCTGTCCACAATAACACCTTTCAGTGATTTTATAATAGTTCTGTCTTCAAGGCCCATTATTTGAAAACTTTGAGAAGTATGGCTATTATGAGAAAAGATAAGGGCATTTCTTGCTGTTTCTATGAAGTAAGTGGTTCAGTACAGATAATTCAGCCACTAAAAATATCACAATATATTACTGTGAAATGTCTCCCTTAGGATGTGCATGCCCCCACTGGGCCCACACTCACAGATCCTGTGCTGCTGCTGCAAGCCCTAGGGGCTCTAGAGGACCAGCCCTATAAATGATTTACTTCAGCTGCCCTCAGCTAGGATTAGGATTGAAAGCAGGGGCCTTGTTTCTTAGGTTCTCTGCCAGATGCCCCAGTTTGTCTCCCCTTCAGAGGCACCATGATGGAATGGAGGCAGGAACTGCTGTTTGAGAGAGACAAATGCTGGGTTAGAAGAAATCAAGAGACTGAGCTTCCAGCAGTGGATCGAGTTGAATGGAGCAAGCTGATCAGGAGAGAGGTTGGTGTGAGCAGGGAGCTGCAACATGACTTGGGGACTAATTAAGGAAAGGAACAAAATTGAAAAGAGGGACTTGGAGGCTGGAAACAAATTGAGACCAAATTCGTCATAGGGGAGAGCAGGAGGAAGGTGAAACAATTATATCTGAGTCTTTCCAGGTTGGATATGAAAGCCAAGCTTTGTGATTACTCTGCCATCAATAAATATCTGCAAAGCTACTAGTAAAATAGCTATTCACTTATAATGTTGTCCTCATACAAAATGACTGTATTAGTGCTGTCAGCTATTCCAGTAATGTGTCAGCAATCTGGGTATTGAATCACAGATGCTCAGAGCTGTTGATTAACCAGATATTTCATGTCCCACATGACAGAATATCTGTATTTTTAATGTCTTCCTTTGAAATCCAGGAGCTATCACAAAAAAGACAACTGATTTCAAACAGTGCGAGTGAAGCTGAAAGTCACACACACCAAATTGAGGAACTGTTAGAATTAAGGCTGTCTTTGGAACCTTCATTCACAGCTTCAGTCTGCCTTTTGATGTTGTTTTTCAGTGTTTGAGTTCATGCTGCTTTCTCACACTTTGGCTTTGATGCTGCACATTTAGTGTTCTTTAAATGTGTGGTTTTGTGTACATCCAGGGCTAAGCCATTCATATCACTGTAAGCTTTCTTTTCTACCTTTTTTCCATGGTTTTTTTTTTCCTGGAACTTTTAGAGAAGAGGTTCTTGGAATAATTTTGATGTTGAAACTTTCTAATAGCACAAATCCTGCTTTCCTAACCTTCCCTGTGCTGAGTAGTAGAACAGAAGAAGTGGATTGAAAGACTTTCCATTGAGCTTCTGCTTATTTGTTTGGTGTTTTTTTGAAAAGCAGTTGTATAATTGTCCCAAGTGTTGTCATTGCTATCAGGAGAAGACGCAGGCTGAAGTCAGGAAGTGCCTGCCTGGCTCTGTGCAGTCTGCAGGAAGCCTGTACCTTAATGATGATAATTTGTGTTGACAAATGGGCTGCCTGTAAATCCCATCTTCCCTGCAACAGAGCCTATCGTGGGAAGCCTCCTATGGAGCAGCTCCCTGGGGCTCCTGAGAAGGGCATCCTGTGCCCTGCCCCTCCAAGCTGCGGGATGTGCCAGCTCTGGCTGATGAGGATGGATGGACACGCTGCTGTCCTGGCACTGTGCAATGGCCTCCTCTGGCCAGCAGCTCACCTTGCACACCGGAGAGCTTCAGGGCAGCTTGAGGTCATTGCACAAAGGTCATTCTGCTGAGAGCTCCAGGAAGGTCCCTTCCCTTCAAACTCGCACTGCCTTGCTAACCCTGAGCCCATGGCCCAAGCCAGAAAGACTCAGTGCCCTGGACAAGATGATGTAGGAATGTCACATCTGCATGGAGGGGTGGTTCCTCTCTATCTGGAATAAAATGTATTGAACCTTTCCCTGTGCTTATATATATGAGGAACAAAAAAGCAGGGAGGAGGGAGTTAAATGACCTAAGCTAATCTCTTCTAGGATAATAAGGGGAATAGTTTAAGTGCTGCAACAAACAAAACAAACCCCCAGCCATTCTGAGGCAGTATGGAAGCCTTAATTCCAGCATCACAACGATGTTGTATTCCACCTGACAGCACAGCACAAGCAACGTGACACACAGTCAGGGGCTATAGTACATTCAAAGTAACTACACTTCACCCACAGTACTTTTCCCCTGGATAAAAATAAGTTGTACACAGTTGTACCGTGCAAATATATTGTGCATCTTTTGATACACTGGTGGGGTGTTTTAGATTAAGGACCCACTTAGTGTGGACATGCACTTAAAAGGTTTTTGTAATATTGAAATGAAAAGAGGGAAGGTTACTTTTTTTTTTTTTTTTAATTACACAGAAGTTCAATCCTCAGTGTTCCACTGAGATGCCATTTTTCTTCAGTAGGCACCTCACACAGAGCCAGAGAGCTGCATAACAGGGCACTACACCAAGACTGAAAAGCAACCATAGGAAGTGGGAAAAAATCCTCTTACTATCAGCAGTTCTGAACTTTATCTGTAAGGGAATGATTTCAGATCATGCAATCTGCTTCATTAGCCTGTTCATCTTCTCAGTGTGTTATTAAGGTTCAACTTGCTTAACAAACCAGGAAGATCAGAACATGCCAATCAAATTTGGAATGACTTGAACAGTCTGTGGTATCAGTGGCTTACATATTTCATTGTAGGTTGATGTGGGGAAACTGCTGATACAGACAAAACACACAGGTTATTATTTCAAAGGCCCTGGAGCTGTAGGATGAAAAAAACTTTAGCAAAAGTCCTTCTACTTAGACAAAATAAGAAGAAAATAACTTAGGTAGGAAATAGGAGTTTTGAATTTAAATCAGTGAAACAATGAAAGAGACTGACAAAGAGGCATTTTGAACAGCTCAGCACAGGCTTTCCTTCCTTGTGCAACCACTGCTGGATGTGAGAAAATGTTTAATTAATGCAATCCTTAGTCAAACTTTTTTCAGTTTAGATGTAGAGTTGAAATTATAAGCAGGAACCTTTCCTTTGGTTTCCATTGGTCTTGGATTTAAATGTACAGTGAACAGCAAAGGCTCAGCATATGGTTTAGAACCTAATCTGAGGACTGACAAACTGCAGACCTCATTAAATGGAGGCTTTCTGTCATAGCATGGGGTCACATGTCCCAGCATGCATTCACAAAGGGAAGGATCCAGAGGAAAAAATGGGTGAAAATGAAGGAGAAATGGAGCATAAAGGAGAGGGGGGTGTGGTGATGGATAATGGAAGGAGCACGAGTGTGTGCTTAAATGGTGTGATCATAAGAGTAACCACAAGCCCTGGATGAGTAAAGGAGTGTATTGAGCAGGGCTGCAGCAGTGAGCCTGTTTCTGTTGTGATGGTCACTCAGGGAGGATGACAAAAGATTAGATGATTTTTGGGCAGTAACCTTCAGGACGAACTAAAAACTGGAAACATGCTTCAAGGCATTTAATGTGTTCACATTGTAGGAAAAAAAAAATCAGTGATTTAATCACTGTCCACAGGTACTTATATGGGCAGAAACTACTTTACAGGAGGGTCTTTAATCTAGCAGCAAAGGTATGAAAAGATCCAGTGATTAGGAGCTGAAAGTAGAACTTCCCCTTTAATCTGCAAAAGTAATTAACTTCATCAAAATTTCTCAGTGATATGGTATGTTGAAATTTTTAACTCAAGAGAGCATATCTTTTAGCAATGTATTTTTCCCTTCAAACACAAATTTTTGACCTTGGTGCTATATGAACCACAGGGTAAAATTTTCCAGGCAGTTTACATTATATTTGATGTTCACTAGACTTAGCCTAAAAAAAATCCTCCTTTCACATAGGCATTGTAGAGGTGAGGTAGAATAGGAAGGACAATGTCTCAACCTGCCTGTGGAGAACCTAGGAAACCGGGTTGTATTCCAACAGCCTTGACTTTGACCTTCATAGCCCTGTTCAGCTTAAATGCTATTTTAATGTTTATCATTCCAGGTTCTTTGTAAACTCTATATTTGAATGGAAAATCTTTATATTCTGCTACACAATAAAGTTCCTAGTTACTGTTTATAATTAAAAACTTCCTTAACTTCTGACTAAAACCACAATGGTGCTTGCTTAAGTAGATGTCATCACTATATCCTGAAACAGTCTGGATTAAATCACTCTTCCTTATCTCCTCTATAGCACATAATGACCAAACTTTGAGCTATATTAAGAATTTGATGTTTCTGATTTGATTCCTTTCTTATAAATTTTCAGTGTTGCCGATAGTAGAATACATTCTTTATAGTCTTATGTTTTCCTGTCTTTCCAGTATAGTTGGTAAAATAATTCTAGATTTCACATCTACAACAGTAGAAAAATTGAAGATCTCAAAATGTCCCCAAAATATTATTCCAGTTTCTAGGTCCAAAGTTTCATCTCCCTTATTCTATATATTTACTTGATCTTGATGTGAAATGATTGAGTCTTTAGTCTGTTGGGCACAAGGTAAAGCAACCCTGTGCCAGGATCCCAATGTACTGCACAGAGATCGGCATCTTCTGGGTAGAGACAGCCCTGGTTTTGCACTTACTGTTTGTGCATAGTCCCAGAATTTGTACCTGTGGATATCTGTACTCCTCAAACTGTGATGAACAGGATTTCTGTTCCTGAACTGCACTGGGAAATTGCCCCTTTTTGTCCCTCTTTCCAGCCTCATGCACAATGGTTTTTCTCATATCCTCCTGGTTTTCACTGCCTGACTTTGGTTTGTGCACTGACTGCTCACATTGCTGTTATTCCACTCACTTTTTCTTGTCTTTCTGGAAAGGCAGCTCGAGTTCGGTACTGACCTCAGCTTACCTGACAGCCCCAGGTCTTGTGCTGACAGGATAGGTCATAGCTGTGATCTGAAATGCTCTTTGCTGTCTTTTTCTCTCTCCTCCTAGATGTGAATTTATCCAGGGAGATAATTAAGCTGCAGTCCCCACACTCTCTATTTCTCTTGCCTGCTGCAGCATGCTGGGTCCTGTGACAGGATCACTTGTGTCCTTTCTCGGGCATGTTGTGTAACTTCAGTGCCAGGCATCCACAGTGTCCTCTTCTTTATTCTTCCTTCCTGAAGATGCTTTTGCTGAGCAGCACGTAGCTCTGCTTGATTTTCTATGTTATTTGTGGTGAAACTGCCACATATTGGAAAGGTTGTTCTGATTAAAGACCTGTGGCAAAGTGGATTGGAATGATTTCTGCTCCTTCTTTGAGTAATTGTTTTATTTGCCTGGTAACCAATTGTTTGAGTACTGCAACATAAGCCCCACAGCCAGTTTGGAAATGTCCTCAGCTGACATTCCCCAAAAGCACCCCATCTACCAGGAAGTATAATTTCTCATTTCAGTGCTAAGGCATTTGAATTCTTCATTTTTCACTCCTGTGTTGCCGCTAAAGCTTCTTGCTATATCTTGGATTTCATTTTCCCTCTCACTCTTTGCTCTGTGTGGCTCAGACAGCATCCAGATGGTCTCTTCCTGAAGTGAGCCTGCTCTGGAAAAAGCCTCACCGTTGTCATTCTCCAGAGGGTGAAGCTGACCTGAAAAGGCTGCACAGCACAAAAGGTTATTTTTCTTTCAGTGGCACTTAGGAATTCCATAGCTCTCCACTGTATATATGGATCTATACGTGTGTGCACATATATAAGTTTGTGTATGTGGAGATTCACACACACTCACACACATAGAAATGGACATTACAGAGGTGTCAGCTGAGTGCTTGTCACTGCCTCCCTCTGTTTCAAACAAGCAGATGTTTTCGGACTGTGTCTTCTAATCTGAAGTATTATGAGTATTTTTAGTATTTCCTGCTGGTTTTAAATGGAACCTAAAATTTTCTAAGTGTTAAAGGTAATCTGACTCTGCATAAAAGGATTGAACCTCAGAAAAAGGAAAAACCTCAGATGGTTTTTGAGTAGCCATAATTGCTCTTTCACTTGCAAGTATCTCCCCAAAGGTACAGGGAGTTGCCGCTTGTAAAATTAGTGCTATTTTTAACACAGTTTTGCACAAAATTAGACCTTTTATATATTTCAGAGATATATTAGCAACTTCAAACTTGTTTTAACAGATTTCTCTTCCTCGGAAATGTCTTGATTTATAAGCAAAGAATACTACCATGTGTTATTTCTAGAGAATTGAAGCCATGTGGTTCTAATTCAAATTACTTCAGATGCATGTAGTTTACAAATGGAAATTCCCCCATAAACCATTAGATATTGATGAGTTTCTCCAGTTAAGAGTTAAATGAGTCAGACCACAGTCTATCTAGTCATAACAATTAGAGGCAGAAATCATTAATAATTTAATTTAATTATAATCACTCTTTTGACTGTGGCTGGTGTAGAAGATTGCAAATAGGAAACGCTCATGTAATTATTATTCTGAAGATCATTCAGGACAAATAAAAGTCTGAAAAAGATGTTAAATCTCTTAAAGGACTTATTTTAATTATTTTAAAGTCATACATTAATTAAGGTGTTTACTTATTAATCCTTGGAAATTGAATTCTGTACTCAGAATTAAGTGCTGTAATTTTCTTGAGTAACTAAGTGCTGTGTTTCTCATACATGAGAGGTTGAATTGCTCAACCTTAACTTTAGAATTTTCTATAATAACTTGAGGGATGCTGACAATTAACTCACTCAACAACTTCTCCATGCCTCTAGCAAGTTTTGTGGCTCTAACATCTCTCTCTTTAGAAATCTTGTTGGCCTAGTTTTTTTGGGTCATTTACCAGTCATTGTCTGCCGCTTCATTTCTTACTGGCCTAATTTATCCATCTGGAATTGAAGCAGAATGCAGACAGAATTGATTCTGTGGCTGAAGTTGCATTCCAGCCATCATAAGCATCTGAAGTTGAAGCACTTTGACATTTGTGGCTACTCTGGAGAATCCTCACAGACATAAGGGATGAGGGCGTTGACCACTCTCACTGCTTCCTTGTCCTCGTGCTGGCCCTCTGAATGGAGTAGGGAAACTTCACGACCTTCTTACATACCTCTCCTTGGAATATCTTTATTGGTCAGAGGTTTAGTTATCATCCTGGTTTTATGCTTATGAAAGACATTTTAGCAGTCTAAAACTCAGGCTGCAGGTTCATGATTTTGTTCTTTTCCTCTTGTGTGCACCACATTCCCCTTCCTACCCTCTCGTGGGTTACCCATATAAAACCCACACTAAGCACCTCACCCTCAAGCAGAGGATCAGCCCTAGTGGTTATTTAAAAATACTTGATTATGGTCCAAAAATTTTTTTTCTAGAAAAAGTGATGTTTTGAGGAACATGGAACATTGTAAGCATATTATAAGAAGCATGAAAGAAATCAGGCTGTTTAGATTAAGACAACAAATACTGAATTATATTCAAAGGCTTTTTCAGGCTTTTCAATCCTTGGAGGTCCCTTACAGCCAAAAGAACTATACATTGCCTTCTGTCCTGCAGTGCCCAGGGAAAACTGACCATACTGCATCTTCAGCAGGAATGCAGTAATCTCACTGCAGGTGACAAAATGCAAAGCCACAGCTCTACAACACCAAGATGTCGAGTAGCCTGGAAGGGCACTCTCTCAGGAAAAGGAGAGGTGCCTTCAGATTCAGCTGTAAGTCTGCTTGGCTTGGCTTGGCTTGGCTTTGCTTTGCTTTGCTCTGCTCCCTCCCACTCGCTGACTGTCTGTGCAGGCTGTGAGAGCTGTCACTGCACCAGCTGGAGCAGATTTAAATTTCGCATGGGAAGTAAAGTGTTGGTTGTGGCGATGTGAATCATTTCACCATTGTGCTGTAGCACAATTCCTATTCCCTCTCTCACATGACTCCATCTCACAAACAAAGCCCTGCAGTGAGGCTGCAACCAAGAAGCACCGAGTGTTGGCAGCTGAAGCCATTTGTCTCCTCCCTGGATGGTATCTTCTCCCACAGTGTTTCCTGTGAGTTATTTGAAGTTTTGCATCTTTACCATTTCAGTGGGGTGGCTCTGGCCGTGGTGAGTTTTCCCTTTTCAGCAGGGACATGTTTTCCTCTCAGCTACAAACACAAGAGCCAAGAGACTGACTGATGGTTGTTCCCTGGCTTCTGCAGAGACTGTGAATGCCCCCAGTTTTTTGTGGCCCTTCAGTTCCAGTGACATCTAAGGTCTGGGCAGATGTTGGTTGTGAATACAATTAACCTGTATCTGATTGACTCTCCTGTTTATTCATCAAAGCCTTCTAGAAAAGTCTGGACAAGCCTTTAGGTGCTGAAGTCTGTTCAAGCCATTCTGAATTCCCTAAGCATACATATGCCATTGATTTAAAGTTAACAGATCTGTTGTGTGCGGCATCTTCTCAAACTGTCTCTGTCATAAGGAGCAATCATGTGTTTGTGAAATTCAGTTGCCAAAAAAAAGATTAAAGCTTCTGGCTTGATTGTGGCTGTTAGCACCCTTTCAAAGGCAGTAAGTCATTGGTCTAAGGTAATTTACCTTTTCATACTGTTGGACATAGAATACATAGAATTTCTCTGAATGCCCATCTGAAATAGCTCTTCTTAGCTACAGAGTCATTTATTGCACCTGTGATTATTGGAGTAATTGAGAAGGTCTATTTTTCCCACATTAGACCAAAAATGAAACATTTATTTTGACACATTGGGCTAGAGCCATCTGTGCCCCAGCATCAAAACATTTTTTTAATGTTCTATTTCAGCTGTTCCAGTTGGCCTCAAAAGAGCTTAAAATCTGGCAAAAATAGCACCAATGTTTAACTGTGCACAGAAGGTATTATTTATATGTCAGTAGCACATTGTTCGCTTTCTAGGTCTTTAACAGCTGTATATAACGACATGATCCTTTCCACATGCTACTTTTCATGGAATATGTCACACGGCCCTTCAGTACAAAGCTGAGGGTCAGAAAATCACTTTGTATTTTTCTCTCGTGTACAATACAGTACACGGGCACTGCATGGAATTTCATCATAAGCCAGATACTCTATTATTTCATCAAAAGTAATAATGTCCTTTCCTGGTATTTGCTGAAAAATTGATTTCTGTTAATCTGAGCCTTTTCTTCAAATATTGGGTGAGCAGTTCCATTTAAATCTCTTTGTATAGACAGATAGGATATGTAATATCCCCACGGGCAGGAACTAGGACTTGGCTCTCAGATGACCTAATTTTGAGAGAGACAATAAGATTACTGAGTTGAGGTGCAGCTGATAACAGAGCCCAAGGCCACCTCTAAGCTTCATCGTAGTTTATCTGATGGAAGGTCACCTTACTTTAGTGTTTGTAAATTGTAAAACAAACAAAAATATCGGCAGCGCAAAAGGCCTCACAAAAACCTCTGTTTTAAATAAGGCTAGTTCTTTTCTTCAAAGTCCTTTATAATACTTTTATTGTCATTTTTAATTTAATATAAAAGAGTTCTGGACACAATATATTTCTCTAAACTCTAAAAATAATTGTAACAGTCAGCAAATAAAAACACAAAAATCATTTTGGTTGAATAGTAGAGGAATATGAGATAAGTCATCTGAGAAGTAATAGTGAAATTAATGTGACAGCCCAAATATTTAACATTTTTTTTCGGTCTTAAATACTGATAAAATCTTCCAATTCATAAACAGTAAATTCCATATGCTGCCTGATATGACTTTTTTCCATAAAACTGAGGCACATAAATCTGTAGACATACTGCTTGTGAGTAACAAGGAAAACAAAATATCTTCAGCCTGATTTTTAAAGGAAAGGCATGAATTGGTCTCCTAGACAAATTATGAAAGTTTATCCATAGTTGTTGGTGCAGAAATGAAGTCATTAGAGAAATAAATATCTTTCAATTCAAACTCCCCGCATTCCATTGGGACGGTAGCCTGAGGGGGGAAAATAGATTTTTTTCATGTTTCAGAGTTGCCCAGATGCAGTGTCCTTCCATAAGTTACTGCCCTGTAAAAGCCAGCAAGTGTCCAGTGTCCCTCTCTTCTCACTGGCCAATGCTCAAGCACCTCATTTCAGTTAAAAAAAAAAATTATTCAGGGAAAAGGGTAGAATTTATTAAAGAAGTTTAAGAGAAAAGGAAACATAATATATTTTTTAATGTGTGTGAAGTAGTCTAAATGAGAAATTAACACTACAAAATTGAATTCATATGATTCTATGAGCGGTCAGTTGGGCGTCAAAATAGCAGCAGTGAGAATCTAAGTATGATCTGTTCAAATGCAATCTGAAAGCCATAAATTGCTTCAAAAAATAGGTAAGCTCCTGGTTTTGACTGCAATATTTAGTTAAACCTTTTTATTGTAATGCCTCATCACATTGTCTCAGCGCATATGTACATCCCTACATCACACACATCATGACACTATTTTTTCCCCACATCTCAGTACTCTTCAGGAAGCTTGGGGTTAACAGAAGTGAGCAAAGAGGTCTATTTTTGAGCCTGTCTAGGAGTTCACTTTGGTTATTCGTAGATGAATCAGCATGTCGTCATCTCCGTGGGTCCAGACGTAAGAAAGGTATAAAAGCGAGCCCCATGTGAGTCACGACTGCAGTGCGAGCCCTTCATCCGAGCGCTGCGAGAGCACAGTCACTCTGCAGGCAGATGCAGCTCCGAGGCAGTCAAGCAAGAGCAGTTCAGCCAAAGCTCTGGGGAAGAAAAGAAAATGCTGGCCTGGAATACTGTGGAGTATAAATAACAAGACCAGTTTTGGTTGCATAAGCATATGCTGAATGGCATGTGAAAAAAATAATATCCTATAAAACAGAGAAGTCTCTCTTTCCCCAGAGATAAAACCATCCATGGCAGTTTGAGACCTTTCTTGCTGTGACTCTGCCATGCCTGCAAATGCCATCTGCACTGACAAATTTTCATTGCACCATTGTCATGGGGAGAAAGGTGCATGGGCACCTAGCTATATTTATTTAGTCAGCAGCTTCAATATTTTCCTTTCTCAGTAAAATTCATCTGACATAAATGCAAGAGCTAAAGACTCACAAGGGATTGTAGAGCAATGCAAATTTTATAGAAGAGATCAGATATTATCTAAAACTTACTTGTTAACAATTCTTTCAAGTCCTGCAGGGCAGTTGGTGCACATTAAAAGAGGTTTCCACAGAAATCTGCAGACTTTGCAAGCCCATCCTTCAGTATTTTCCAGTGGAAAACCATGGTTTAGCCACTTCAGCTATAATGGGATTCCCTGCAGTGTTGCCTAACCTACAGTCTTCAGTGAGATTAACATCTCAGGGGCAAAATTTTCTGACGTGGATGAAATGCAAAATACTGGGATAATATGTGGAGAAAAAGCTTCTATCATTTAAAAGTAAAATAGATTTGTGTAAGAGACTAAATTATTGCTTCTGCCTAGAAAAGATAGCTCTTTGGTGCATGCTAGAAGATGTGAAGGCACAGAGGCATTGTTGATGAAGGTCAGGGGAAGACTGTGGCTGTTACAATGGACTGTACAGAGCACCTTGAACCCTCTGATTTGCTCACCACACACCTGCATTACAGAATGACCCCACTGGCTTCTTACCCTGTGAAAAGTCCTCAAGTGCCTTGTATGAGGTCTCCTCCTTATCCAAGTAGATTTAATACATTGGTCTGTATGTTCCAGGCATGAAAAGTGCTCTGTATTTGAACTAAAAATTCATTGCACCTTGTCTGCGATTACAATGAGGTAAAACAGTTGGTGACCCAACACCACAGTGCTGGCAGATGCAACTTGTCCATCCAAATAAAATTAATGTGATAATATACGTCCAATCCGGGCCACATCAGTACAGGATGCCTGAAATATATAAACAGAGAGAGATATTAGTGAGTAAATGATAGTAAGTGTGGATATTTTTTAAATTTTCATGGAAACAGAGAGAGATGAGAGAATATCTGGAGAGGGACCAATTACAAATAACCCTGCACACGCATGCATAATTAACAGGATTCAAGAAGCAGTAATGATCATTCTTTTAACACAGCGTAAGTCTGCCTAGAGAGGTGAACACATCAAAAAAACCCAGCATGAAATTTTTAAAAAATCTTTGACTAGTTGGGCTTTGGGGAGCTTGTCAGTTTATCAACATTACTTTAACCTAATTTTAATTTTGTTTAATGTGATTTCTTTTTCCGTGAAGCTCTTTGAAAAAACTGTTGTTTATGCAAATAAACTACATGGAAAATTGGTTTTGTAACTAAATGACAGCTGACAGACTAGACTGTAATAGTCAACTGGGAACTTCTAAAGCATGATTTGTTTACTCAGTAGTACAAATTACATAGCTATGATTATTAGGGACAGTAAATATCTTAATAGTGGCTATTTTAATTAACAGAGTCCTATGGCTGGATCTCAGTCCCCACTAAGACTGTTCTGTGCTGCTCCAGTGACAGCAAAAATAGCCTTAATACTTATTTCAGTACTTGCCCTATTTAATATTTCAGACGAGCTGGCATAATGAAGGTCAGATTTGTCCCATTCATTTCCTACCAAAACAATGTTTCTTGCTTGACTGTTTGCACAAAGAATACATCCTACCATTTTATCCTCTGTCAGCTCTGACTTCTCTATTTGCCTTCATCTGACTCCATAGGGTTTTTTTCTGCCTGGGATGCAAGTCCTTTAAGAAATCTATCTTCTCCAAATTATTATATTCTATTCCAGTGTCAGATCTTGTAACTTTTATGATTTATTTCTTCATTTGAATGTCAAGGTATTTTTGTCACAGAGTTCTACAGAATTAAAAAAAAACAATAGCAGCAGCAACAATAACAAAAAACACAAAACCAAACACCTACCTCTATAGCTGATGCACGACCTGTAATATAACAATTTTCTCACATTTTCAGATGTAGAAATGTGGATGCTAAGTAGGGAAAAAGCTGTTGCACATGTTGCCACTTTCCTGCCAGAACAAGGTTTTGCCTGCCGACAACAATTTAAAATAGCACATTAGGATGGAATTATGCAGCATCACAGGCAGCAGTTTCATTTCTGAGAGTCTGATATTCCCAGAGATGTCTTTATTAACTGATCAATATTTGATCATTGTGTTAAAGAAATTTGTGCAAACATCTGAGTCTCTGTTCTTCCTATCATCAAAGCCAGTGCTCTGTCAGACCTACATCATCCTAAAAGCATAGCTCCTCTACAAAGGAGGATGAAGGGAGACCAATTCCAGAGCCCATGGAAGCCCTTAGCAGGTGAATTACCAGGGAGTGAAGGAAGCCACCAGCTCTCCCCTCACATGAGTTATCTTATGAGCAAGTGAACCCCCTTTCAAAATGACTGATTTTGAATTTCAACATCTTTTCTTCTTGTTCTCCTTTCTTTGGGTCCTTTCACACCTGTGGACTTCTCCTATTGGAAGGGACTGGGCATTTGCTTTCTAATCTGCTTTGCTCCACCCCTGGCTGCTCAGAATGCCAGAGGTGGTGG
This sequence comes from Acanthiza pusilla, assembly GCA_036630365.1. Lineage (NCBI taxonomy): Eukaryota > Metazoa > Chordata > Aves > Passeriformes > Acanthizidae > Acanthiza > Acanthiza pusilla. The sequence goes on from JAXCHO010000234.1 coordinate 14,823,645, forward strand.
CACAGATCACTGAAGATGCTGCGAGGAAAGTCATTTGAGTAATTTGAAGGAGAAAACGCTGGTGACAGCACTTGTCAGGTGACCAGAGCCTTAAATGAAATATTCCTAATCTAGCTAAGTAATCACCAAAGATTACTGAGAAGCAGTAGAAATATTAGTAGTGGAATTAAAATAATCTGAACAGCAAAAGAGATGAAACCAAATTACGATGCAAGGTGTCAAGCCAGATAAAATTAGGGTAGCCCAGCTGAGGTAGACTAATAATAATAGGGTGCAACATAAATAGGAAGAGTACACATTGTTCAGGCAAGCTAGAAATAAAAGGCAGAGTAGTCGAAGAGTATTATAATGTATAATGTGCTAAGCTTAAAAGAAAAAAACCAAGATAATGTGATAAAATGGATAAGTTTGAGTAAAAAACAGTTTAGGGAAGGATCAGAAAAAGGTTTGGATAATGTTGTCTGCTTTAGCCCCCTAGAGTTTAATTTGCGCTGGATAAAGATCTCCATAATGTTATTAGAAAGAGAAATATTAGCATTAGGGAAGATTTACTGTCTTTATGGAAGATTTTGACCTTCCAGAAACAGGCTTTAGAACAAATATTATTAATAATGGCACAGTGGAGGAATATCCAGCCATAGTAAGTAAAAGAATTTTTCACTGAACAAAGGAGGTATAAGAAAGCCATGCATTTAGGAAGGAAAGTAATAGTGATGCATTTGGGGTTCAACATTTGAACAGTCACAACATATCTGTGAGTCACTAATGTAATAGGGAAGAAAAAAAGTAAAAACTGTTCTCAGATGCATCAGGCAAACTGAAAAAAACCCCAAACAAATAGACATTAGTTAAAGTTTATCTGCAACACAATAAACAGTTCTGGTTAGCTGTATTTTTAAAAAAGGCATTCTGAGAGCAGTTTGATGTTACAGTTCTTCTATTATTTGTCCTGGAGAGTACAAAAGGACAATATGTAACAACATTTGAAGGCAGAATAAAGTTTGATAAAAGATGATCTTGGCTTGTTTAGAGAAAATAAATCAGTGCTGCAGGGAGTAGTAACACAAGGGAAAGAAAAGAATTATTGAAGCATAAATGATACCATTGGCTTAAAACCAACTGGACCTATGCTAATTCAAATATAGAATAAAAGATCGTTAATCACTGGAAGATTTAATTTCTCAGACATACAAAGACAAAGGACACAGTGAAGATATAAAGTTGTGATTTAATAATTGAGATGGTCACTTCAGGTGATCCTGGCATCCAGGAGAGATGAGGTGATTTTGATTTTTGGTACCAATGAACAACTGAAATGTTTTATCCTGAGACTTAGCATATTTTACAGAAAAGAGAGATTTCCAATTTGGTTGTGAGGTGATTGCTTTTCATTATTCCCTGATCTTATATACCTTGTCACTAATTTGGATAGTGCCACAATACATGCTTTTACAATAACTAAGTCACAAGGCTTTTTTTAATATATATTTTTGAATGCATTTAGAAGAAAAATGCAAAATGAGAAAAAATTGTTATGATATGTTATATACTATAGTTCTATTCTAAAAATAGAATTTCACAAATTAAATGGTTTTATTTATATTATGTTACTATGGAGATACAGTATGGAGAGAATATTGAGAGAAAAAAAGGCATTTGGTTAGATAGATGCCTACTCTTGTAGTCATATAATAAAAGGGAGATAAAATGAATACCCAGGCTTCTTGAGGGGAAGTCCTATGGGGAGGGGCTGAGGTCACTTGGTCTGGAGGAAACTCATGAGAGACCTCACTGCAGTTACAACTTCCTCATGAGGGGAGAGGAGGGGCAGGCGCTGATCTCTTTGCGGTGAGCAGGGACAGGACTTGAGGAAATGGTGTGTCAGGGGAGGTTTAGGTTTGGCATTTGGAAAAGATTCTTCCCCCAGAGGGTGGCTGGGCACTGAACAGGCTCCCCAGGGAAGTGGTCACAGCACCGAGCCTGACAGAGTTCAAGGAGCCTTTGGACAATGCTCTCAGGCACATGGGGTGACTCTTGGGGATGTTCCCATGTAGGGCCAGGAGTAGGGCTTGATGAGTTTTGTGGGTTCCTTCCAACCCAGCATACCTTGTGATTCTGTGATTTTATGATTTCCCTTTCAAGTTCAAGAACTGTGATTCTTGCTGGCTGCAGATTCAAGTGGACATCTCTGAATTATTTACTTTGTTAGCAATAGTAACTACAGGTAGCTTTTCCTCTAGAAGTAGAAGTCAGTATTTTTCCATGAAAACTAAGCTACTATGGAAAAATTATCTGGCAAACTGCAAAAGTTACCAAGTGTATGGTATGGTTATTATTTCAAACATCAAGTGCAAGAGCCCATAAAGCACCCTGAGACTTGTTACATAAATAATACCCTACAAAAAACAACTTCCACTATAGTATATGACAAAGTCTCTAAAGCTATTGCCTTTTTAGATCACAGTAAACCCTAATGACCTGTGTGATGGAGACTTGCTTGCAGAACTTTTTATGCTGCAGATATATAATGAAATGGAGTGGAGCATCTCTGCTATTCAGGATTCTTAAACTAATGCTAGATATAGGGGAAATCAGCTTAAGCATCAAGATAATCAGCCTGGTCTTTCTCAGCTGGCTTTGTTTTATCTGAATACAAGTGCCTTGTTATATAATGCAATGTCATACACTCTGTCTTCACTAAAAACAATCTCACACTATTAGTGCCAGGTGTTCCCAGGCGGTGATCAGGATTGATGACCTTACAGCATGCTGTGGCTCATCGCCCCAGAAGCTCCTCCATACTTTTATTGAAGCCATCACCTTACTGCCGAAACTCAGGGCTAAATGCATCAGCTACAGCTGTCAGGGCCCTCTCAGCATCACCTCGCAGAAGTGTTGCATTCAGGCACATTAGGAAGGCTACGAAAATAAGTGAGCTGGTGACTAGAGAGAAGCAATAACCCATAGAGAGCCACCTGCAGACTGTCAATTAAAGCTGCCATCCCACAGCTGAACCTATTTTGCTCCATACTATGGGACTGCTTTCTGTTAACACATTAAGTGTAGTCAGGATATGTGTCCTTAATTTTGTATCCTGATAGCTTACAAAAACCTAGCTATGGATTGCTTTGGCTTGCCATGCAGTGGAAAAAGTAATTTTGTGACTTCGGGAACTTAAGTCCTTACTCTGTCATTCACTAAGAATTAATTTGCCAAAAAAATCAATCTAGACTGTTCTTGTAGCAAACAAGAAGATATGTTTGAGCTTAGTTGCCCCAGATGAATCGTAAAATATAACTTAATATGCACATGCATCTGTTTCATGGAAACTACCAGGGAGAGGAAAATTATGTGAGTATTTTAAAGGTTCTTTAGTCATGATGAGCTCAATTGTATTTTGTTAATGCAAAATTGAAGCTACAAAGAGGAAGTTACTCAAAAATTAACCTCTTTTTTGATTCTGCTTCCTTTCTTATTTTATGTGTATTTTAATAGGTTGCTATTATGAGAGAGATTATTTTTTGTGTGTTGCCCCTGACATGCAGATTTGTTTGTATTTATTTGTCTCCTGAAGCTAAATTCAAAACTGCAGAAGCACTTCTGGCAGAATCTCTCCTTATGGTTGGTTTAAGCTACCTAGACCACTGTAATACCGCTGTGGTTTACAGCAATGATGCAAAGAGACAATTGACCTTTATTTTCTGCCCTCAGATACCTGACCTGTTCCAGAATTACAAAAGCTCATGGTCCTCTTACATGGCAGAGGTCAGAATTTACCAAGACGAGCATTATGTACAATAGAGAACAAAGCACTAAGGTAAGAAATGTGATGAGTAGAGTATGGAAAAATATATATCTGTTCTGTGATACTGAAGGGTGAATATTGGCTTGTTTTGTGCCTTGCATTATCCAGACAAGATTTCTTCAGTCTGTCACCAACACAGCGTCTTGTCAACTGTGCTGTCTGTCTTGCAGGCGCAGAAATGTCATTTTTGCTTTCATCCCTTTTTCCCTGGCAATACAGTGGGGGCGAAAAAGAGTTGTTAATTTTAAAGAGAACAGTGCTGCAGAGCTCAACAAGGACGAAAGCAGGGATCTGAGAGTCACAGAATGGTTTGGGCTGGAAGGGACCTTTAAAGGCCATCTAGTCCAACCCCTGCAGGGAGCAGGGACAACTTCAAGATCAGGTTGCTCAGAGCCCCACCCAACCTGACCTTAAATGTCTCCAGGATGGGGCACCATCTTTCTGGGAAACTTGTTCCAATGCTTCGCCATCCTCCTTGTAAGGTAATTTCTTCCTTACATGTAGCTTGACTCTACCTTCCTTTAATTTAAAACCATTAGCCCTTGTATTATTGCAACATCCCTCCTTGTACACTCCCTTAAAGCACTGAAAGGCTGCAGTAAGGTCTCCCTGGAACTTTCTCCTCTCCAGGCTGAACAAACCCAGCTCTCTCAGCCTTTTCTCATAGCAGAGGTCTTGCAGTCCTCTGATCATTTATCTCCAATTTAAGAGAGAAGGATGTTGTGGGGGACTGTGTCAAAGGCTTTGCAGAAATACAGATAAATATCATCTGTAGCCTTTCCCTTGCCCACTGATGACTCTCTCCAACACAGAAGGCCCCTGGGTTGGTCAGACAGGACTTGCCCTTGGTGAAACCATCCTGGGTATCCCAAATCTCTTCCCTGTCCTCCATGTGCCTTAGCAGACCTCCTAGGAGGATCTGTTCCGTGATCTTCCCAGGCATAGAGGGAAGGCTGACAGGAAGTTTCTGGGGTCCTTTTTCTACCCTTTTTAATAATTGGTGCAATGTTTTCCGTTTCCTTGTCTGTATAGAATGATGTAGCTGCTCGGTAATGTACAGGCATAGTTAAAGACCAAGATTTTGGAATACAAGTCCATTAAAAGCCATTTAATCTATTGTGAGGTACTGAAAGGTCACACTGATGGCAACACAGAGAAAGCATGAAATTTGAACATGAGGTTCCAGCACACTGGCTTTTTGGAGATTCCTGACAGGGACAGATATAGAAACCAGAAGGCTGGGTCACTCAAAAGTTATTTGAATTTTATGAACATCACTGGACTGCAAGAGACTCCATACCACACAGGGAAAACCTCATCCCTAAATGGTATCAGTCTGCGTGGATTTTTTTTACGCTTAATCTTGATTGTGGCCAGCATGTAAGCAGACAACAAAAATTTGATTTGAATGATAGAATTAACTGTAACTGTGAAATTTGGGGCCCTCACCTGTTGTATTTTGTTATTGGATTAAGAAATTTTCCAACAATAATAGTAAAAGCTCCTTGCTCTATCCTTTCCCTTCTCTTTCCCAACGCACATTAATAGTGGTGACAGTTGTCAGCATCCCCTTCGTCATCAGTGCTGGCAGGCAAGAGGATGAACAGAGAAATGTGTTTATTTCACCAAAATAAAAGCTTGTGATGATCATAACTCTAATGCCTCTGAACTGTAAGTCATTCCCCCTGAAATGTCAAATAATATAAACTGAACAGGGAGACAAACAACTTGGTCACAAAGAAAGGATATCTCTCCTTCAAAATAAAAGAAAACTAAGCCTCCACAAACACACACACACAAAAGAACATGAGTTACAGACATTGCTATTACAGCGCGAGCTTCCCAAAGGATTCCTTTTCTCACAGGATTTCTTTTTCACAGTTAAAAATTTTGAACATAAATAGACATTTTCCTAGCAAAGACTGTGGGCAAATGAAATCTAGAAAACATTCCACTTCTCTTTTTATAAATGAGTGAGAGAAATCACCTTATATTGAGAAGCAAATTTTTACTGTCAGTCTTTCAAGGACAAAAGCATTAAAACCTGTGCTGCTTGTACCGTGTAAATGTTGTCTTCATTTCCAGTGAGTATTTTTGATCCCTACCCAGACTGTTCTTGGTGAGCACATGTTCTGCTCTTTAGAGGTAAACATATTACAAACCAAACTTTTGGATAAGCTAAGCAAATTCATATTGCAAAGTTGTTGTTTGGTATTTCCTATGGTTCTACCATCATTGTTGTGATGCTAGTTTTGCAGTTTCTTAGCATATTTTTTTTATGCTGGGCACCGTGACTGTACAGTAATTTGTATCTCATTCATATTTCAGTACTGGGTCAAAAAAACCACATTTCTCTACACTAATGAACTTGTATGCGTAGGGTCAGTTTCAGCCAATCTTCAAGACAATTTTAAAGAGAACAGCACAGCCCTTTTTTTTCCCCTTGTGAAAGCTATTTAAGTTAAGCAATAGTTCTGGAATGAGAAATTACATGGTCATGCATATGTCCACGCTGCATATGCCCACAGAGTGAACTGCACAGTCTATTACCCCAGGCAAAGCAAATTGACAGCTTGTCTGGGGAGATTTCATTTGCTTCCCACTGGCTTGGCAAAGCCACCTAATGTCTGCCTGTAACTGAGCATGTAGACGTGTGCTGAACATGTCCTGGGACCCCTGCAGGCTCCAATCACTTGTCTGTGACACCAGTAGAGGTAGTGGCAGCCAGAATTTCAGATGAGCACTGTAGGGATCGTGTTCAGAGTGAAATGTGAGACTCCCTGTCTGTTTTACACATGAGAGTATCAGAACATACCTTACACAAGTGAACCTTACAAGTCAACAGATACGAATCCCAGTCATATCCTGGAAAGCTTGGCTCTGTAGGTGCAAATAGGAATGTGTGCCAGAGCCTGTATTGCTTTAAAATCTGCATAGATTGCAGGCTGTTTATTCATTTTTTCCAAGATTTAACTTGGAATTTAACTTGGTCTTTGTTGCATTTTGGCAATATAGTCCCTTTATGATATTTTTTTCTCCCAGAAGAAATCAGGCATAGATACATTATAATCTATTTTTAAAGTTCTTCTTAAGAAAATTCTGCAATCTATAATTTGATCTTGTATCCGAGATATTGTATTTTGAGTTCAGGAACTTTTATACAAAAAAATGCACTGTTTCAGTCCATTAGTTGCTTACTTTAGTTTGACTCAGCTTTAACTGGATTGAACATTGTGCTAATGAGATAGATTGGAAATGGCCTTCAGTAGAATGAATGATTTGATGATCTCTCCTAATTTGCTATAGGACAATGACCACATTAAGGAATTGCATTTTTTTTCTGGCCTAGAAAAGACCTCAGGCTATGTACTAATGGGAGAGAAAAAAAAAAAAGAACTGGCTTCTATGCTTTTTTGATATCCCTTGTCCAAATATGTTTCTAACACACACAAAGAGAATTCTTTACAACTACAAAGAGCATTTAATGTGCAGATTTACATTACATATATATGTCTCACAACTTTCACTTGTCCAACCTGTTGCTCTCATTATAGCAGAACCTGCAGCTTATGTTTCATTTCAAACTACTGGTTGTAGAATTGAGTTTCAAATCTTCCCTCTAATCATCTGAAGAGTCTTACCTCTCTGGCTCTGTAGCATTCAACAAGAAGAATTCTGCCTTGCTAGAAGGATGGATCAAATACATCCTTTTTCCCCCTTTTCACCAGCAGTTAAATTAGAATGAAATGACCCTGATTAAAATGCCAGTAGTTCCCCATCAACAAAGAAGTTGCACCACCAATGAAAATAGCTAGCAGTAGGAGAAAAACCTGGCATGGACAGTGTTCATCTCTAACAAGAGAATTCCCAGCGGGTTTCTGGGCCAGCTTCCCCAAAGCAGGCATTCAGCAGTGCACTCCTGGGCAGGGAAGCTTCCAGCAAGCTCCTTCCCAGACAGATTTCACCAGCTAGGGAAGCACAGGGGGCCCTCAAAGAGGCTGCAAGGACGTCAGCAAGGAGGCATAAGAAAGGGTGAGGCATGGTCATCCTGATTTTTTAGCCAGTGTAATTGAAGATGTGACTTGCAAGAGTGCTGAAAAATTACCCTGTGTGTTAAAACATACACGATTTCTGGCGGGAGTTGTTCACAGCCCAGAACATTATATTCAATAAAACCTGGCATGGGGCTGGAAGGAGAAGAAGATGCTGTGAAGAGGGTATTTCAAAATTTCTATTGTTAACTCGTCTGTATTTGAACATCAATTTGATCATTTTAAATTACATTTTCTGTGTGTGAATCATGAAGTGGCTTTTAGGTCAAGCTAATCAGAACAGCTAAAACCACCTTCTTGCTGTCCTACAGGGTCTCATTAACCTACACAGAAGAGGAAACCTGCCACTTCTCACTGTGTTTCATTTAATTTCTGCTCAAGTAACCAGCCTATTTCCACTTGTCTAAGCTGTCACAAGAAAAAAAATTGAGCCTGAAACATTAGGTTTATAAATATTCAATGTGACATGCTTGTGTTTAGTTTTTTTCTTTTGATACATAAAGCCGTGTCACAAGGAAGTCCCATCTTATGTCCAGAACTGACCAATACAGGAAGAGTCAGGATGCCACCATTTACCAAAATTTTGGACCTCAACATCCCCTTGTGCCTAAACTGGATCTTACATTGGACAGGCAGTGTTGGATGTTGACTTTTTTTTCACCATCAGCTGGAATTTGTACCATGTACTTTCACTGACAAAGCCGGCTTTTAGAAGAGAAAGAGTCTGTAGTAATTAAGCAGTTGGAGTGTTTAAAGTACTAATCCTTTACTAATTACAGCTATTTAAATGTTAGGCATCTAAATCAAGCTTATCACTTACAGAGAGACAACAACTGACCTTACAGGCAAAAGATTTCAAATCAAAAATTTGTGCATTTCTGAGGCAGGCAGGATTTATCACCTTCTTTGAAAGCCTTGTGCCCTCCACTGTCTCGAAACACAGCCTAGCAAATGGCTCATACCATGTGCCTGACTTCCAGGAGGCTGAAGTAGAAGAGACAAATCCCACCTTTAATGAGGTAGTGCCTACCTGGTCCCACCCCTGCTTATCAGATACTCCAAGAGTTTATTAAAAAGCATTTCACTGACTCTTCCCTCTTTTACTGGCAAATCACAGTTTGAGTCATTACTGGGCCCATCAAAAATGGGTTTCTGTGACCTCATTTTAGCTTCTTGTCTCTTCTCGTTTCAATATTAAATAAACAAGTAAGCAAGAAGCTCTTTTTTTCAGCCTGTCTTGACAGACTCCAAAAGCTCATCTGCAAGTTTGACTAGGGCTGAATGGATTATTCAAAGCAGGCATGTTTGCCACTTGGAAGAGGATTGTTTTGGTTCTATTCAACAGAACAATAGTGAGATGAGGATTCAAATGTGCTCACTGTGGGTGCCTGTAATGCCTTTATCCATATGCATTGCTAGAGTCACATCTTGTCACACAGACCCTTTATGTCAAGTGTGAATCATCTTGCACCCACTAGTTAAGGTATTGTAGGAATGTTTTTTCATTTGATAACTTTTTTCTGTACTATCAACTTAAACATTTAAAGCCAAACCATCTTTTTCCATCTTCTTGTAAATGCATAGTAATACATAAACAACAGCATATTTGAGGTCTGTAAGCGTTCATAGTTACTCAGTATTTTTGTCGAAGTAAATGACTCCACTGGCCATTTTGAACAAAATGAGCTCCCTTGTGGTTAATTTCAGTTTCCTGTTTCTCACCAGTTTTACTCAAGTTGGATTGTCATTTAATAAGAATGCTAATTTTTCTTTCCTTTTGTTTTTTAATAATAGATTAGTAATAGAAAACACTTCTAGAGCTAAAGCAAAAAAAAAATTTTTTTTTTTTGTTTTTTGTTTTTTTTAAATATCACCCCACGTTAAAGTTCCCTATTGCTCCTGTATGTTCCCTCCATTGTGACATAAAAGACAAGCTGACAGATACACTGGAACAGGTGATTTTTCTCCATGGTCTCATGGGAGTTCCTGTGTGAATGGTTCAAAATTATCACAAGGTAAATGGGGCAAGGCAGAGAGAGGCTGGACAGTCTGGTGAGAACTCCAGAATCTCCCCTCTTTAAGGAATAACTGGGCTGTTTGTCTTTCTGAGGTGTGATTTGCAGGTTCCCAGAGTAAGTACATCCCAGTTCCAAAGGCAGTTAGTTGCATCTTCATGCCCACCTTCTCTTCTGAAATGCATGAGAAATTTAGACATAGGCACATGGATTATTTCTCTTTGCTGAGGGCAAGGCCCTGCACCCTTGGCATCTTCTTTAGCAGAAGGATACCTTAGACTGGTGTGCATGCTTGGATGAAGGCCCAGTGTCAGATGGCAGTTTAGTATAAATTATTTTACCCTTGGTCAGGAGGCAGCAGCCAGACTCACATGGTCACCTCGCTCCTCCGTCCTGCTGGCACACAGCTGCTCTCCGTGCGGTGCCATCCAGACACACGTTCGATGTCTGGCTGCACAGCAAACCCTGGGGAGTGCTTACACAGACTTGGAGTGTTAAATTTTGTCCTGAGGAGTTTCTTTTAAAGTAGGTGAAAATTAATGAAGATTAAAATGTCATACTGGAGTGGGAACACTTCCTGATTCTGTTACAGTCATACAGTGACACAGGCGTGTCTGTTCCTGTGTGTTTGAGAAGATGGGAAATGGTGTAAGAGGCAAGTGTAACCACAGAGTAAAGCCAGAAAAAAGTATTTAATATTCCTGCAGTCTGTCTAGCAAAATATCTTGTCCTAAGACTGCTGTAAAGTAAACTGAGAATAATGAGCTTAATAAAAAGAACTTTATTTTCATGTTATATATTTCTGTGATGAATAGGATCCCTTTAATTGGTTTGTTCATGTGCTTTCTTTCTAGTTTGTTTTTCTTGTAAAAATTTTGGGTGGATGGGAGAGAACGGGGCTGCCTCCCTGCTTCATCCCAGCTGCTGCTGCTTTCTGGGATGGGGAATGGTAGAGCCTAGGGCAAGACCCTGTGGCCCTTAGAATGATGGAGTCTTAAGCCTGGAAAAAACCCCCAAGGTCAAGTCAAGCTGTTAACCCAGCACCACCGTGTTACCACTGCACCGTTCCTCAAGGGAATTCCTCCTTTTATGAACACCTCCAGCAATGGTGATTCCACCCCTTCCCTGGGCAGCCTGCTCCAATGCCTGGCCACCCTTTCAGTGAAGAAATATTTCCTAATATCTAATCTACGCCTCCTCTGGCGCACCTTGAGGCCATTTCCTCTTGTCCTGTCATTTGTTACCTGCGGGAAGAGCCCTTGCTACAACCTCCTTTCAGGGAGCTGTAGAGAGTGATAAGATCCCAAAAGCACCAGATTCTCTAATTGCACCAAATCTTCACAGAATGCAATCTGGAGCTGGCACAGATTTGCATGTTATGTTTGGATAATCGTAAACATTGTTTTTAAAATACTCAAGAATTATTTTTATAAGCATGTTTTACATGGCATTCCAATGGAAAAATATTCAGGCCTCCGGAAAGTTAGTAAATTGAGAGAAACAAGTGGGTATCTTCATGTGCCAGACCTTCATCCCCTTTATAACTGAAAATGTGTCTAGTGTTTGAGGGTTAAAGAAACTGAATTTACTCTTCTGCCAAGGCTAGCTTAGGGTTCATGCATTATTTAAGTCATACTTACACCCTATTTTAAGGTTTTAGGTGAGATTTAAATGACTTATCAGCTTTAAGCTGAATTTTCCCCTTAGAGAAGCAATCTATATGCAAAGAGTAAATCATAGATACATTAATTTCTTTGGTACACAACTTCAGTAAGAAACAGGGGGTTTTATGTTTTATGACTCGAACCACCTAGAAAGCACTGAAAAAAACCCAGTGCATCATTGAGATGCCATCTCTGCTCCTAAGAATGAAGGTAATGCTCTGTGACACTAATGTATCCTTGCACCATCTGCTTTTTCAGTCAATAACACTCAAAGCTGTTCCTTTCAGAATTCATTCATTTTAAATGTTTAAATTTTCTGTGGAAAGTACATAGATTGTAGAATTCTTTTTATATATGTTTTCATTTATGTTGCCTTTTTATGTTTTTAAATCAAAAAGGACAAAACCGTATATTAACAACAGAGAACTTAGTTGTGCAAAGTTCTTAAAATAAGCTCTTCTGTTTTATGAGCTATTGCTGATACAGAGAGATATAAATCCTCTAGGAGGAATGTATATTATTCAGTAAGTTTTTGTGTGTGTTTAAAAGATCTGAAAGGGGAAAACGAAGTGCTCAATATTTCTTTTTCAATAAATTTCATAATGAAGTAAAAACTCAGGATGGGCTGACAAACATAATCAAGAGTCTCATGATTTTTAGGTCTGGGAAGCTGATGTGTAAACTGTAACCTAGCACTGAATAGAGCTGTTCAAACACACAACTGTGGATGTCAGCTCAAATCACATCCAAAGTCATCTGGGGAAAGAGGAGGAGCACTACAGAGTTATTCAGGGATATGTTAACTTCTCAGCTGCAAAACTTGAACGCCCTCATATCAAATCTTACCTTCCAATTCTCCTTGGATTCTAAGAGATCCACCAAGTCTTCATGGATGTGGCAATATAGCCCATAGTATTAGGGGTAATGTTTTCTTTGTCTGCCCCTGCCTGAGGACAGGTATGGTCTTTTCTCACAAATCTGAATCTATTTCCTTAGCAAAGCCTTTGTCACCATCAGTTTAAGTTACTGGAAGTTCCTCCTCTTGCCAATACAAACACTGAAACCAGTTAAACCATGGGAGAATTCAGTTGTCCTCCACAGGGAAATTTTATGCTGGCAGTTTATTAAGATATATATGGTGAAAATCAACTTTTGTAGGTGCTCCTGATATTTTGGCCAGACATTTATTAATCTGTATTTTTAATAATATGTATTTATTAATAAAGGTAAGTGTGGCAAAGCCTAAGGAAGTCTTCTGTGCACAAATTTTAATGTATGACAGGGAATGCGTTTGCATGGAAAAAATTGAAAGAGACACCAGAGGAGTTACTGTGTAATGTGAACAGACAGAGCAAAAGGGCTACATGACAATCCAGGGAGAGAAAGAGAACTGTCAAATAAAATATAAAGGTGGAGCAATCACAGCGCTTGGGACTGTGTTTAACTCCATCAGTGCCATGCCAGGGTGAGTTCCAGGATTCATTATACAGTTTGCATTCATCTTCCTGTGTGTGCCAAATTGCTACATCCTAGATAATTGTGGTTAGGGACAGACCTCTCCAGACTTTTCTAACACATGCAATATAGTCATAGACTTGCAAAAGATTAAAGCAAAATAAGGGCAGGGAAAATTTGAGAATATGTATTTTGCCAGTTTCTTCAGAAGACAGATTAAGAATTCATGGGAAAGGAATGTTAGAGATTGTACTCCATTTCTGCAGTGGTCAGTACCCACAAACTGTATTCGAAGGTCTTGTTGAGATTCACCAATGCAAAGAGCAAGTTAATAAAAAATAGATCCTGGATTTCTTGTTCTCATGTGTAGCTGATGTCCTGGCAGATCTTTCTCAAACTGTGATGTGAACTGGCAAGTGGGCTGCCAAGAGTGAGATGAAAGAGCATGACACAGACTCCAGAGTATGGTAATAGTATTCTAATCCCAGCCACACTTACACTGTTATTTTATTTATTATTTGTTACATACCTGGGGTATGCTTGACACATTGCAAGACTAAAGGAAAGATACTTCTCTTGTGCCTTAATGCATTTTGCAGTGAAACGCACAGCTGTGTCTTTTCTAAAAGCAGGGAGGCAACCTTCTGTATTTCTGAGACATGAGCCCTTCAGAAGTAGGAATTTCAGTAATTCTACCTGCAACTTCTATGAGAATGACTGAATAAAATGTTTCAATTAAATTATTTTTCATACAAAGCTGAAGTTTTATCTTTTTATTTTCCCCACAAAGATCACTTTAGATTTTTCACACAAATGCCATTAATGAGAGCTCCTTCAACAGCCTCTGGAAATTTGTATCCCATGTCTGGCCTACAGAAATGGGATGCAATTGATGTCTCAGATGTGTTTTCTAACTCATTTATCTATGATATGGCATAATCATAATAAAACCTGTGAAGGAAATTGGGAGTTTTATTTATTAAGTAACATTCTTACTAATTAACAAAGGTGGGCCAGATGGATCAGATTCTAAAATAAGGTCATTTTATGAGTCTAATTCTGCTAATAATACTTAGAAAAGGAACACTTCATGTCTTCAAGGAATTTTGTGCCTTGAATTACAGCATTTTATAATCCTCTATATTATTGCTGCTCCAAAGCTGCAATTTTCCTGTGTATTTGCTAATAGACCTTTGAACTAATGCAGAAACAGTCCTCTGGTAAATCATGCCTTCCCCAAGTGATTACCTGACTGGAATCATTCCCAAGGGCTGAAATAGCCACATGCATGACACACACATTCTGTGTCAATGGGCAAATCAAGTTTAGACTTTGAAATTTTACAGAACTGAGCTGGGGAATAGCATGTATAACCTAGCCCATTTAAACTTCCAATAGACGTATTTATAACTTCGTGTGTATGAATAGATTATTTATATCTTTTTATTCCCAGCAATTGGGTTGTCGTATAAATATAAATGGACAACTGCTACATGCATAATATAAATTGGCTGAAGTCAAAGTCAAGGATGATATATACTGACGGAATCATTTTGCTCTTTTCAACATTTTGGATTTTCTTTTTCAGCTTTCAGGATAGAAAAAGCCTCTTCCTTCAGCTTCTCCAGACAGACTGGGAAGATTGTCATATTTACCATGAATAGTAAAGATTTCTGCAAGACAGCCTGGATGTTAAGGCAATGAAGACAGTTTGCTGTCATGCTGACCAAAGCCTAACTGCGGCGCAGCTCAGAACTGAGAGGATTACATAAGGTCTGTGGTGTCTTTAAAATTTATCATTGAAAAAATAGCGCAAAAATATCTACCAACTCTTATTCACAAATCTAATCCAAGTTTAATATAAAGGGAATAATCTAATGGTGATGTAATGAGTGAAGTGTTTGCAACTATACATAATTTTTTCATGGTGCACTTGAATGTTCACTTGTGGTTTTCACATAAAGCAGTAAAAGTGAGTGATACGATGGTATTTCTTGTCAACTTTGGCCTGTGAACATGATGTCTGCCTGTTGTTTGGTTTGAGCAAGATCTTTGTGAACAGATACAGATAAACAGAAAGGGAAGCAAAGATAAAGAACAAAATAATCCAAGATAAAGTAGAAAATGTTAATATAGCAAGACTTTAGAGAAAATTGAGGACAGAGAACCTTTGATGCTGCCAGAAAGCATCTCAGATTTGGAAGAGGAGAATCCCAAAGTTTGGTGTAACTTAATTACTGTCCTGTTCCAGGAAACATTACTTTTTCACTATTCTTAGTAAATAAATATGACAGAACAAAGGTATAATTTGATTGATGTTTCCTAATCAAATTTATATGACAGTTCCATATAATGACTGGTTCAAAAGTGAGTCATGAGGAGTATTTGTTCAACAAATCTTAATTTCTAGTTCCCCAGAATTTTTATGCTGATGATTTTTTTTTTTTTTTTTTTTTTGGCAAAGATAATTATCAATTCATTCCTTAGTGTCTTACTTGGAGGCAGACAGGTCAATATTACATATTTATATTAAAGCCTCAGCTGAGAATATAGTTACATTTCCCAATCCTGTTATAACATGCTAATAGTTGGGATCTTTCAGAGAAAACTTAATTAAATAGTTCCCTAGATGCACTAAGTTAAGCATTAAAACAACTAGCGTGACATAAATCATTTAACAACCTTTATAAATGCATTTTCCCCCTACATTTTCATGTGTCTGTGTCTCGCTTCTACTCAGAATCATCTGATTAAGTTCCAGCAAATTCAGAGCCCAGCCATGCATTCTGAGTTCAGAACATACAGATGGCTGAACCTAGAGATTTGATGAGGATTGAGTGGCAGTTTGCTCATGATCCCAGGTTGCAGCTGTGGTGGGCAGGTAAACGCCAGCAGGAAGAGCAGGATGGAAGTTTCAGGGTTCTTGTGCACAACAAAACTCAGGTCAAACAATACACTCACACACCTGTAACACACAAATTCTATTTGATCCTTTTATTATTTTGGTGGTTGATATTACTTAATTATATCTTGGTAATTTGTCACCCTTGGCAGGCATGGCACTTCATCCACAATGTAATGCAACCCCACTTCTGTATTTGGGGAACAGCCAGGGCTTGATGGAAGTGGGGCTGTCGTTCCACCCTTGGCCAGGGAGGTGATAATGTGTGAAATGGTGTCCTTTGCTGCAGCAGAAAATGCTCTGGCACTGCGCTGCCCTGGGAGGGAGGGAGCCTGGAATGGGAAAGCTCCTTTCCTTGAACTGAAGAAATTAAGCTGCAGCTTTTCCACTCAGGTTTGGCTGCTAGATGCTATCCTGGACTTCTGCTTCACCAGGACTGAAATGTTAAATTCTTCCCTTTTGGAGGTGATTTATTTTGAAAGGTTTTCCTCGCGAATTCTGTTCTATTGTCCTGCAATTCCTCACTTGTGATGTTCTCAAAACCTGGTCTAAAGTTAACATTTTACATATCTAGAAATACAATTTATCTTAAAAAGTAAAAAGATTGAAAGCCCTCGAAGGGCAGCGGGGTCTGTTATAGAATTCTGTGACAGTTATTGACATTGTTGCTCCATAAAGATGAAGCAGCAACTTCAAATGCAGCACACACTGTTCTTTGATGGAAAAACTACTGTATTCAAGTCACTCCAAAACACCTGAGCAGTATCAGAAAACTCAACTCTGACTTTGAATAACCCACTGGCTATCTAAGGAGGCTGCTTGCACTGATTTTCTGATGAATAACTCAACTTAGTTTCACTGACCACATTATGGTTACCTAACTCATGGCAGCAGAGCATAGGACCCATTGCAATTAATTTAGTTAGTTAATAAAAGCCATGTTTCAATACCATTGGCCATTTGCCATAGGATGAAGAAATGTAATATATAATGCAGCACTTTATGGCATAATTCAACCAAAGAGCACTTCTCCTGTCCTATAATCATTGAATCACAGAATCAACTAGGTTGGAAAAGACCTCTGAGATCATCAAGTCCAACCAAACGTTCAGTTTCATTCCCAGATACCTGTGCAGGTGAACAGTCACATGCACAATAAAACAAGAGCTCCTATTGGAACATTATTCAAAATTAAATGTGATATATATCTGGCTTTCGTACTTCTCAGAGTGCTTTAGGAAAAATGAGTAGGCATTCTTAATCCATTACCATAAACTGGAAGAAAGAGGGATAGTTTTTGGGATAAGCCTAAGTTAGAAAAAGTGTCTCTGTTAAACTCTCTCCAGTTTGCCTAAGTCTGTTCCTACTCTAAGTAAATTCAGAGCTTTGGGAAGACAGGTTTGAGTCTGTGAAGTAAATTTAAGAAATTAATCTAGGATTGGGTTTGTTGGCTTTTTGTTTGGTTTGCCAGTTTTGTTGCTTTTTTTAAAATTAAAAAAAATTGTATTCTTTTGGTATTCTAATGGTACTAATAGTGGACTAAGCATAATCCACTATTAGTACAGATGTTGGCATGGAACAGCTCACTACTGCAGTGAGTTTATGGAGCTGTAGTATGTCACACATTCTTGTTATACCCTTCTAGATTTTTGCCAGTTGTGTTGATATTGTGTCAGAGCATTCTTCTGCTGTATTGTTTTTTTGCTTTTAGAGTCCCAGTAATAAAATAGTTTGCCTGACACAGCAGAATTTATTTTCTGAGTTTGGTTATTGTGGTCTGCACCACATTCCTGACAACGACAGGAACATACTCTCTTTAACTTGCCTGTTACTATTTCCCTTGCACAAAGCAAATTATAATGAAATTACACTTAGAGAACAAATTTGCAGGTGAAATTCCCTAGTTTCTGATAGGCAACTAAAGCCATATGAGTCCATTGAGCCAAGAAAGAACATTCTGGGAAGTATCTGACTATGCAATATGATGATTTGATGATTTCCCGTGGATGGAGGCAGATCACGTGCCACAGTTGCCTGTGATCCCAGCCATTTTATTTAGGGACTTTCATGCTGCTCTTAAAAGACTGAGGCAATGAGCAAATTTCATGTCCAGTTCTTCACAGAGATGTTGATGCAACAAAATTGATTGGAATGCATTTCCTCTGACACTGCAATCAAAAAGCAAACTATTACTTTGGAAAATAGCTTCTTTAGAAAAATATATTTTGGAAAAGAGCTTTTCTGGTCAGCTTTTCTGTATGGGCAAACCCATCTGATGAGGTTGTTGCCATATAGTAACATTCCGGTTTTGATAGGAAGCAATTTCCTTGCTGCTGATCAAGCAGTGTTTTGCAAAAAGAAACTTGCATATCCCTTTTTATGGCAGGTGATGTTGAAGGGGAACGTTTATAAAAAAATAAATTTTTACTATTAATTCTTGCATTTTCTGAGCAAAAGCGAATGCAGTGGTTATAAGCTTTGATCATGACACTCTAAAGAACAAGAGAAACATACCAGTCTACACATGTATTAAGGGTTGTGTGACAATTTGTCAGTAGATAAATTACAGTTTTATAATGAACAAAATACATTTTTCATAATCTGAAAGATGCTTGGAAGTTTTCAGAGGAAAATTTATCACCATATCAAGTAGCAGACAAAGCAGAAAAGGAGAGCCTATCAAATGAAGCAAGACAGAACTCCATTATGTCGGATATTTAAAATCCCTGCTCTATCTGACATAGTGAAGAAAATGATTCAACTTTTCTGATTGACCTTTTTCTCACTGAAGTTGTACAACTTTTTTACGCATAAAAGGAAAATTTGATGAAATTCATGGAAAGCAGCCAACCTATTATTTAATATTCCACATGGCTGGATAATATTATTGATGGATAATATGCAATTTGCTGGAATATAGTAAGGAAACTCATGCATATTTTTCCACTTATATGTGCAATTCACTGAGTAAATTAGTTTTCTTTATTTTTATTATTTTTCTGGTAGATGATAGAAGAACAAATAGAAATTAAGAGAGATAGCATGAGGTATAGTTTTTTTCTGTAGAATTATATTTCTCTTTTCTAATTCTGTAAAACCCTTTCAAAAATATGTTGGGAAACTACTGTGAAACAAGAGGGCATACTGATGGATTCACAATAGCATCTTCAAAATAGAAAAATGATAAATAGTGTTCCCAAAACCTAAATGTGGTATACCTTAGAGGTTTCTGAAATCAATTTTCAAATAAAGAAAAACTCATAAATCTTGTAATTTTTGTAAGAAAGAATATATAGCATACTTTCCTTAGATGGTGTAAAGAATTTTGGACATAACAAGTCCTGAGGAAAACCTCTGTCTTTCAAATGAATGCAAAACTAGTTTCCTTGTCTGTGTTATGGGACTGCTAATTTTTGTTGAACATTTGTTTGAAAGATACTTATTCTATTATTCTCTGCCCATTAGCTCTTCTGTTATTTTTATTAAAATATAAACCAAAAAAAGTTCCTTTAATATGACTACATACCTCTAATTGTCTTTGCCATTTCTACTCTGTGCAAATATCCTTGGATTTAAGTTTACAACCTCATTTGTCTATTTGGTTTTCACGATGTGAGAGCATTACTAAGGCACATTTTTCCCTTACTGGCAGTGGATTTTATAGCTATTGTCTCATGAGCTATGCTGCAGTGACACACAGCTTTAGAAGGGCACTGAGTCTCTACCAACTTGAAAAGTCTGATGAATATTTTCATACTGGCTTGGTAAATGAGTCAAAACCTTTGTGGATTGCCTGAGGGCACAAGGCAATTCAAGGGAAGAGTCATTTAGAGAACTCATCTTTCCAGACTCCTGTTCTCTCTTCACTAGTTAACAAAGGTCCTTTTGTAATCACAGCAAAATGCTGATTTCTAAAAGTGAGGAAGGATCACTCTGAACATGCTGTGTTCATATAGTCTTAATCAAGCATATGCTATTGACCAGTGGCAGAGACAGAATAACTGAACTAACTGGACCCCTGATTTGAGATGGGTCATCAGTTTTTATATTTAGGCAAGAAATCTCATATTCCTCCTCAAATAGCTGGAGGTAAAATATTATTTCATTAATAGGATTCATATGCATTCATTGGATATATGGAGGATCTGCACTTCACCCAGTTCTGAGGAGGGTTGGCAAGACCTTGTTGAGCTGTAGGAACAACCACCTCTGACATCCCTAACAAATGTCTTTGGAAAAAGTAGAGTAGGAGGGTATAGGAGGCTGGGCGAGGAGTTCAGTATTACTTTTCGAAACTTTCAAGAGCAAGCTACAAGAGCTGTCTCAGTTTCAGTCTTGCATCTCTTCTGTCATGCTCTGGAGTTACACAAGTGTAATTTAGATTAGACTGGAAATGTGGAAACAATTTGGCCAGTGATGCATAAGGAACAGAAACCAGTTCTCCCTTTCTGATCCTCTTCTGTCAAGATAGAGAATAAAGAGCAAATCATCTCTACTTCCCTTATTAAAATATGGTTCCTAATATTCAAAAGTAATCCATAGAATACAAAGGCACTGTTTAAAAACAGGTAATTTAGAGGGTGGCAGAATGTCACATGTAAGGCTAATGGAAATGTAACACAACAAAAATTTTGCTGAAAAACAGCGAAGTTCTAATGCAGACTCTTTTCAGCTGTTCTTTTCACACAGTGCTTGTTGCAACTGTGTGTTACAATAATATAAAATTGCTGTCATTAATAGTATGGACCTATTTTGCCTGCAGAATTAGGCTCAGCAGGATGGCTCATTATTAAATTGCAGAAAACATTAAAATAAACTCTGGGTATTGAGGTAGCTAATCTCGATAAAGTTTTAAAACCATGACATAATGTTGAAGATAATGTAACGTTGGAAAGTAGAGTACCTAGAGCAGACATGGCAGAAGAAATTGAAGTCTGTCGTTTAGTTATCAAACAAACAAAACTCCCAGCCAGTAACCGAGACTATTGTGAAAATGCTGTCAAATCCATCAAAGCTGCTTTTCTCCTGTTTTGTCATGCTGGCTGAGACCCAAACAAAAGACTTGTGATATCCCAGCCCAGTTTCTTTTTGACTTTCTGTAACTTGCAGAAAAGTAGGTGAATGAACATCCCATTTTCATATTATTTCACTAGAAGTCTTTAGGATTGGGAGGTATATGTTTGCAGTGCTGTCAAACTGACACCAGTGTGCACACCCAGCACATCCTTACTGTCGGTGCTGCTGGTGGAGCCGGATCTGTTCGGATCTGTTGGCCATCTGCCCTTACCCTGATGCAGTGCACGGCAGAAACAAGATGCCTTGGGTTCTTTCTCCGAGCTCCCAACAACATCTCTCTCCACAGAGCCAGGATTCATGCACAGCTTGGCCTCACCCAGCCTATGGCAACAGCAAGATGTTTTGTGCCATGTTGTGAGAATGCTCTGGCTGCTCTTTAGCAGCTGACTGCTCGCAATGCCCCAAAAGAGGGCATTGCCATGGCAGTGACAATGATGGTTTTTTACTAGATTTGGTAAATACCACATGGAGGGAAAGAAATTATACTGATGTCACCACCTGAGTAAACAAATACGGAGTTCCACTGAACTGAGAAATAGGTTCTGTATTTTTATTGGAAAAAAGGGTGATGGATGATCAAAGCACAGGCATCCAAGAGGCAGATATATGTCAATGCAGAAAACTGTAATAGAAGAGAATAGCACACTGTGCTCAAGTTCATGGTAATTCTTTCTTTGTGAAAGACAAATACTATTATTCTCAGGGTTAGAACACATTTTCCCAAAATGAACTTACAGGGAATTTCATTCCTTTGATGCCACTGTCCCTTTTTATTTTACGATTACCCAAAAAGCCATGATTAGACCCTAGGCAGAAGGAAGATAGGGAGCAAAGAGGGGGACTGAAAATTAGGAAACATGTGGAGCAAGTTTATTGAGTGAATATTTGTTTCACTCCAGTCTTGCTGATGTTGACCAGGAACTCTGCTTCTCTCCCAGGGCAGTCAATCATGTTCTTGTAGCTGCAGCCACAGGGTTGGCTCCCAAGGAGCTTTGTTAGCAGGATGGTATCAAGAGCAGGTATTGCAAACTCTGTCAGGTTACATACACTTCTTTCTCAGATAATGAGAAAAAAATGGCAAGAGATCTTCAAAGACATTTCTTACCCACAAGCTCACCTTCTCCCCTCTTTCAAACAGAGAAATAAGGTTCATTTTTCCTTAATGCATTGTATAGTGGGGGTTGAAACCTGCAGATGGAAGGCATAGTGCTGGTATTATTACTTACTGTTACAAAAGACAACACAGGGATTGCCATCAGTGAATCTGTCTATCAGAGTTAGGTCTGAAATTTGCAGTCCTCAGCTATCTGGGTAGGTTTAAGGAATAATTTTTGGTTTTTGTAATACATGAAGCAATAAAATGCTACTAAGAATGATTAATAGCCAAAGTGAAGCTCAGACATTTCATCGATCTCAAAAGCCATTTATTGCAAGTATATGAAAGCAAAAGAGATTATTGCTATTATACAACAAACTATAAAATCAGAAAGGAGAAAAATGCATCTTTTTCTTCTTGCAGGTGATGAAAAGATATTCTGCACTTTTCCTGTCGGCTGGATTTTCCATTGAAACACATGCTGGAGGCACAAGTAGGATCAATAACATCACAGACAGAGCTTTAAATACTTATTAAATGATCAAGGACAGATACATTTGAGGATAAGCTGAAAAACCGTTCACAGAAGCAGCTGGTGCAGAGCACAAGTGACCGGACTGGACAATGAGGGTTTTGTGTGC
The DNA here is from genome assembly GCA_036630365.1 of Acanthiza pusilla. Lineage (NCBI taxonomy): Eukaryota > Metazoa > Chordata > Aves > Passeriformes > Acanthizidae > Acanthiza > Acanthiza pusilla. The sequence goes on from JAXCHO010000234.1 coordinate 14,846,351, forward strand.
TGATACATTTAAAGTTTTCTGCCTAGAATTCTGTGCTTGTTACATAACTGCTCTTGATTAATTGAGCCCCTGTGCCAGGTTGTCGGCTGCAGCTGAGGTATGTCTGGCACAGCCAGGCTGCTGTTAGGTATTACCCTGTTCCACCCCGAGCCTAGGACAGAACAAGCCATAGGAATACTTGGCCTGGATGTTCTGTGCTGGTTCTGTACCACCTGAAGGCTCTCCTTCACACCAAAATCAATGTCCCGTGCTTTGGCTTCACACTGGTCAGAGCAGTCCCACAGAAGTTCTGATTTCAAGAGAACATTCCTAGAGGCCACATCCTTTGGTCATGCTCAGACAGCCTTTTGCACAAGGTAAGAAAAAAAGCCATTCTGCTGGTCATGTGCCACCCTGACAACTACTGATGTTTGGGGGACCCAGAAGACATTAGGCACATTAGAACTGGAATTTGTTATATTGAATATATATGTGATTCTAGGTTTGTATTTTTAGGTCCCAAGTGGAAGAGATCTTACAAGGGTACTCAGAGAGAAGTCATGGTGAGAAGAGTTTTCCCTTCATTCCTTCCATGCAGTAGTAAGGAGTGACCCGAATTACAGAAGCCTAACCAGGGAAGCTTTCATGCAGGTGAACTTTTTTTTGTTTTAACCATTTTTCCTGGCTATGCTCCTACAAATAATAGGGTTTTATTTCAAGAAGTTGAATTGAAGTAATTTACCTGTCCTTGTGAGGCAGATGAAAATTGGGGTGCATTGCCTCTGAGAGACAAGTAGCCGGCTCTTTCCCGCCTCTTGAAAGATGTGCTTATGCAGACACTAATGCAGAGACGAAAAATTTCATGAAATCTGTGAACTCCTATGCAATACTGGATGGAAACATTGGTACTACCTTGTACTCTTTCTGCTTCTCCCTGTGTGCTAAGAGAGTTTCTTTATTGGATATTCTTCTACCTAACTGCTTGCTATACACAATCTTTCCTATTTTCTCCCCTTAATATAAATCAAGTATCTTTACTAAGAATGAAAATTTAATAACATGTTATAGATTCAGATAAATCAATAGCTCTAATGGTTTGGAAGAGAGTTTTGCCCAGTTGATTAATTTGGATTATCAAATTCTAGAGACATATACTTCAGTTCATGGACTTTATGATGCCCAAGATGGCTTTGCCTTCATCCAGGAGGTAACTGACGATGCCTAATTAATGACAAATGTTTCAAACACAGAGTCGCTGTAGCTACTATAGACTTTAAGCTGAACTCAGCAATTTATCTTTCTTCCTGGCTCATTAAACTTATTTTGAGCTCCACTAATATACAGCTAATGATCATGTCTTTAAGAGTATTTGCAAATCAGTCACCTCTGCCCTGGAATTAGTTCTTTAAAAGTCCAAAAATCTACAATCATGTAAAACAGAGTGCATCTCAATCCTTCAGGGCCTGTATCATGGGAAGGTTGGGGGAATATTTTCTCATCTCTCCCGATGAGATCTCTTGGTAAGAAGAGCTTTTCTGGTAAAAGCTTTTCTACTCCTGCTAATCTGCTTTTGCAATGTACAAAATTCAGTCTCAGCTATGTTTTCAGTTGTATTTATAAATTTTATGGCTAGATTCTGGGGTATTAACTACTTCTCCTCAGAGGAGCATTTCCCAGTATAAAGGATTCCCCAGTGGCACAACACATAGATATTACTATCCATCACCAAATTGTCTAGGCAGCAGTCACAAAATTGAGATTCAGGTAGTGAAAATAATTGATCTTTTTCACTCCAGTAGCAGAGTTGAGAAGTTAGAAAAGAGTTTTGATTTAGGGTGACTGGGAATAGATAGAAGTATTGGGGTTTTTCCTCAGAATGCAAAAAGGACATACACTTGTGTGTGTGGCATCAGAACTCAAACTCAAAGCAGGCTGCATTAAGGACTACATCCATCTGCCAGGAGCATGCCCTACTCACAGCATTTGAAAGCTATCTTAGCAGAGGTCACCCTTAGCAAATGCCCTTTTCCTCTTCAGATGTGGCTCTGTGAAAAATAAAAATCTCTCTGGAACTATTTTGGAAATTAAATCTGCATTTTTAATAGCCTCAGTATGGCTCCTGCTGTGTTTTTCAACAAACATTTTCTGATACCCTGTATGAGATTTGCCTCCGTTTGTATGTAAAAAACCTCTGCTCTTCTGAGGTCAAGTGACTTTATTGTATGACCTGTACCTTTGAAAGTTCCTCTGACTATCTTTGTTACCTATTGAAGGGCTTGGCAGAAAGATTGCATTCGGCATTGTGATCTGAAATTGATTGGGATCAGACTCATTCTAATCAGCTCTGGCACAAAGTAACATAACATAGGGCTCTCTGCCAAGAACAGTCTGATCTCAGCTCCTGAGTGCTTCACAGTGAAGTACTGCAGCCCTTGGGCTTCCATGGAGAGCAGTTTTTTTCCTAGGGTAAGAATGAAGAACAGGTTGCTGGCTTAGCAATGCTTTTATTTTGGAGGGCCTGTAAGGAACGTGGAGAACAGCACCTGGTATGCTCCCAGGAGATTTGTGTTGTTTTGTCTTGCACAGGTGGAATTTCTGAATGCCTTTCCAATTCAGTGTCAGAAAGAAAGAGCTGCATTGACCCAAGTGTGAAACACAGTAGCTAAATCCTCACTGGAGACAAGTAGTCACAGCAAATCAAAAAGATTAAATTGTAAATATTGTATATTACCTTTGTTGCTAGTAGAATTTGTTATCTATGCTCTAGTTTGTCTTTATGTTTTATTGAGAAAGATTCCCAGGACAGCCATGGTCATGTCTCTGGGGAAAGGAATAGAACAATAAAGACACTCGTGGATTGTGTATCAGCTGTTGGGGAGAGCAAGTGATTGTTTTGGAGATATTAGGTCTTAAGGAAGGGCTTTTCCTGCTGGCTTATTAACTTCAAGAGGAATTTAAACAATTCAGTTTGATTCACTGCCCCATAGATGGGCGAATACTTTGTCCTGTTAGTGTTCTTCTTTCCCTTATGAGCAGCTGGTAATGAGCTCATAAATCACTAGAGGAAAGCCCAAGGAAATAGCCAAATGTCAGAAATACATGCAATCTCAGGGTTAGAATACTGCATGTGCTCAGTTAATTTTTATGTTTCTTTTATATGAATTTGAGTCTTAGTTAATCATTATGAGATGTTTCTCTGAAGGATGGTTGCATCTTATTTTCCAATGTGAAATTGCCACAAGCACCATATTAGACTTTATTATGCACATTATCTTTTAAAATTATCTTTTGTGCAACTTTTTCTTGTGTTTTCAAACGAACACCACTAAGAGGAATTAAAAGAGCGAGGGGACAGATGTTATAAAGACAACATTGTGTTTTGAAGGCAATATTATAATGTCAAAACTAAAGCAGTTCAGAATCAATTGTAGAATGTTTTGTAATTATTGCACAAATTTGGTTTTCCAAGTTTATGGCTTAAATTTCCATTTGATATGAGACTCCTGAGTACTGTTGGAAGTTATTTTCATGATGCCTCACTTTACCATGTGAAACAAGCAAAGTGGACTCTACCTTCCAATACTAGCTTATTGAAAAATACTGAGGTAAAGGAAGTCATAAAATACTCCAGAGTGGAAGAATCCCATTATCAGTCTTTCCATATGTGTGAACACACACATGTATAGATAGATAGATACTGGATAGATACTGCCTATGACAAACCTAATCATCTAATTGAATTAATAAGACAATGACTCAGAAATTCCCAAATACCAGACTTAGCACTGGATTCAGTTTGGACACATACCTCCTCTAGTCCTAATTTTGCAGGGGTAAAAAAAAAAAAAAAAGGTCTGTTTGCATATTGGATGATTACTAGGTTATTTGTCCATTTGCATATAAATAAAAACAATTCCAGTCTTTGATCTTGCATCTCAATGAGTGCTCTTCAAAGGAAATTATGCCATGACAGTTTTGCTTTGACTTCAATTTGGGCCAAATTACATTCTTTACTTCTGCTGTCTATATTTGCATTTCGGCTGGTAGAGGAGGGTAATACCCAACTGCAACAGCATAGGATATTTAAAGAATGACAAAGTGGAGACGCCTAAATACAAAGCACATTATTCTAAAGTAGCTCCTGATGGGAGCTATCTATGCCTGGAGTGCCACCTAGTAGAGTTCATGTGAAAAGAATACAGGAATTAGAGATGCTTCTGCAGTTCATATGAAAATGTATTAGATGGCTGAAAGATGTCTTGAGGAGAAGAAGGGTCAAGAATCCTTTTATCATCTTTCATATGAAAACAAATGAAACTATTCAAAGATACAGTGAAATAAAAGTCTTTAGAGAGTGGACATGTGAGAAATTATGAAGATGAAAAAAGGCACATACCTAAAGAAATACACTGAGGGGAGAGATAGAAGAGGACTCTATTGAAAAGATCAGATCTCCTAAGCATCTGAGGAAATTATGAAATTAAGGTTTATCAGTATTATAAATATAACAAAAGTGTAGTGTAGTAGAAAAGCAATCATGACTAGACCGGGATTTAAGAAAATGCACTGGTAAGAGAAGATGAAAAATTCAAAGGCAACAGAACAGATGTATACATAAAGTGGTAATTGGTAAAGAAACAGAACTGAGATTAAAAGAAAATGTTGGGGCAAAAGTGAATGACTGCAAGACTGGAAATTAGAAAGCTCCTAACATGTAGGAGCTTTTTTGATTATTTTTTTGAAAAGAATGATGTGACAGGCTTCTATAATGACTGAAGACTGTGCTTTATGATCCTGAAGTTTACTCTTCTACCATTCAACCCCATGAAAAGAGAAGGCCTCTATATGTGTTTCCCCATGCAGTAAGCAATCTATGCATATAATTTTCTGACCTTCTTCATGAATGCATGGCTAACTCAGCCCTATTGCCTTTGTAAGATTCTGAAGTTCCTGGAATACAAACTAACCCACCACTCCAGGCAAGCAGAGTTATGCTCCTCTATGAGTCATAGCAGTAATGGGGCCAGTTTAAAAATTGCAGTTCTTTACCTTTGAATTCTTTCAGGTTTTTCAGTAGCAGCAACACAATTTGCTTTTTATTGCAATGGTTTCTCACTGCTGCCACAAAGGCAGCAGCAGTTGGCTACTGGCAGAAAGCTTGTCTCTGTCTTGAAATCCAAATAACTGCTAAAGGAAGAATGGTAGTTTCATAGACTGTGAAAGTATTAAAACCCATGGCAATAAAGAGATCTCTGATTAACAAAACCCAAACAATTGAAAAGGATACAAGTCACACACAGACAAAAACCCCAGTTCTTTGTACAGCAATCCTTCAGTTCCCTCAGTTTCACCCAAACTAAATTAAAATGAGAACCTTCAGGCAAGCAGCCATTAAACGAAAACTCTTAAAAGGAGAATGTACAATCTAATTATAGTGTAACAAATGTGTACCTTTCATCTACAAGGCTGGTACTCCAAATTATAATAGTCAATTATGATTATATAATCTATTAAAAAGAATAACCAAAGTGCTATAATGAAAAGGAAAAACCTACAAAAGAACATGAAAGACATCTCCAGTGGCTCAAAGTGGCATAACAGTAAGTACCACATACAATTTCCTTTCTCATGTAGCCTGTATTTAGATCATATTGCAGAGACAGGGGTGCTGGCAGTCACTTCCTGAATTTTCAGGAAGGCATTCTCTGTGGCTAGTGCCCACTGAATTATTTTTTATGATATCTCATGAATGCAGCTACCTTGAAGTAAAAGGCATGCAGAACTAAATAAATAAATCACAGCTAAAACAAGTACTTCCTTTTATTTTGCAGGTCATTAATATATTTTCAAAAATTCCTTCCTTCCTTCCTTCCTTCCTTCCTTCCTTCCTTCCTTCCTTCCTTCCTTCCTTCCTTCCTTCCTTCCTTCCTTCCTTCCTTCCTTCCTTCCTTCCTTCCTTCCTTCCTTCCTTCCTTCCTTCCTTCCTTCCTTCCTTCCTTCCTTCCTTCCTTCCTTCCTTCCTTCCTTCCTTCCTTCCTTCCTTCCTTCCTTCCTTCCTTCCTTCCTTCCTTCCTTCCTTCCTTCCTTCCTTCCTTCCTTCCTTCCTTCCTTCCTTCCTTCCTTCCTTCCTTCCTTCCTTCCTTCCTTCCTTCCTTCCTTCCTTCCTTCCTTCCTTCCTTCCTTCCTTCCTTCCTTCCAAAAAATACTGTACTGTCAAGTATTAAAGCATGATCAAAGTTATGGAATAGTTTTTATTCTAGAAAGGAACAACAAGACTAGGACCTTTTAACCTGAAAAGATGAAACTAGGGGAGATATGAAAACTCTACAGTATCATAAAGTATAGAAAGATGAGAAATAAATAATCTATCCACCACATTTTCAAATGCAAGACATTATGGGGCTCAAATGAAACAAGGATTTTACTTTATGCAGTGTGCAGATCAGCCGAGAAATTTTGTAATAAGATGTGGTAGACAGTAAACCCATTCAGACTCAAAAAGTGAATGAACAAATTCATTAAAGAAAAGTATTCCAGTGTCTCTTGAACCAGAAGACATGACCACTGCCTTAGGGAATATCTGAACTGTGGCACTCTGGAGGCTCTGAGAACATTGTATGTTACTACCTTGTTCCTGCACTATCTCTAGTCATCTGCTATCAGCTGCCGTCAGACAGAAATCAAGTCACGTACTTTGCTGCAAACTCTCCTCATGTGAAAATTACAAACTGCCCTAACTCTAATGCATTTCCTACAAATTAGATGCAGCTTAAGGGGAGCATGCTAAAACTGTGGGAGGATTGAAATCAGGTGTATTTGATCCATTCCCTCTGCATTGTCTGTGATCACACAACCTAAACCACAAAACTCCATGTTGATTCAGTGACTTTTTGGTCAAGAGTTTTCTCATGTATAATATCTGCACTATATCTGGAGCTTACCTTTGCTTAGCTTTCCATCTCTAATCTACTATTAAGAAGTAAAAATCTCTAATAATTGTGATTCCTGGTGTAATTACTAAAGAGATCTCAGTTCATATTCAAAATCTAATCACAGGCAAAGGAAACCTCTCACTGGTACTTTCATAGTGAAACGTGTTCCAAATATTCTTTACCAAAATCACAGTATATTCATTTAATCTATGCTAACATTTCTTATTTCTTTTCCAGCTAGAGAATATTATTAGTACAAAGTAATGTTTTTATTTCTGCCTTTTGAAAACTCTCACCTATGAGAACCTGATTTGTCTTCTACATATTTCTGTGTTGAATATAATATTCACCTGCATGTTCAGTCAACCTCAGGCTCAGAAGTAAATTTCCACAGACATATATCCATCAAAATCCCTTTCAAAAAATGCCTACCAATAAAGACCTCCTAGGAACTTACACTTCCTTAAGCAATACTGTGGAAAACAGAAAATATGACTGCAGACAAACTGACAGCTTTATCTACATGTGGGGTTTTTTATAATGCTGAACTGTGTAGGGTTGCATGCCCTCCAACAATTCCCATGGGCCATGACTAATTGCAAAAGTTAATAAGAATGAATATTCTGGTGTGAGAATTGCCACATGAATGTGTCAGACAAGTTGCAATGTTTTTTCTGACAGTTGCCTCAATTGTGAGGAAAGCAAAACAACACTATTATTGATGAGAGCAGAAGTTTAGTATAGCAATTTTTCTGGAAAAAATATACCAAACTATATCAGTTCCAGGGACTGTTCTCTCCTGCCTACCATGGCAATTGTGATAAGGCTAAGTCCACTCCAAGTTTTTGTTTACAGAGCAATGCTGTGTTTGTTTCATTTTGTTTTCCACTTTGTATATATTCCACTTCACACACATAGTTCTTCAGTAGAGCAGGTAAGTCAACCAGAGCTACGCCAAGATAGGTCCAAAGCATCTTGAATCACTTGGATACAGTGAGTCTGACGAAATTTACCTAAGCCTAGATTCAATAAATAAATAATGCAGGCCCAAGTAATGCAGGGCAGGTGTCAGAACCCGAGCCTGCTAACCTCGCAGGGAAATGACCTATCACTCAATTACTAGCAAGGGAATTTCTCTTGGTCAAGAAAAAATATTGATCCTTCCAAAAGTAGCATGTGAATTTCTGTGCAGCTTCCACAGGTTTAACTTCATATTTTTCAGAAATATTTGTGAATGCTCAAGCAGTGATTGCAATGAAGTGCCATCTAAGAGACATTTATGGATAAATGTATATATTGGGCCTGATTTAGGAACCAGTATTTTTTTTTTTTATAATGCAGTTATGAGTCAAGCCCACAAAAGTCCAGAATTCAGGGTTCTTCTTGTGTAGATTGTGTTGCCTGAGGAAAACATTTTGCCAAAACTACTGGTAAAATACAGTTTTAAGAAACATTTTATAGTAACACTGTTATTGGATTCATGTTGACCTTTTTTTTAGAAGTACCAGGGACTCACCGTTTCCAGTGCTTCAACACTTGTTCACAGAAGCCTGAGTTACCAAATTGTAAGTATATATATTATTCATATCAACTTAGTTTAAAAATGTAAGTAAGAATACAGCATATATATAAAAGATTGCAATGTACCTGAGTTTGGCTTTTTTCTCGGTAGCATGACATAACTGTATAACAAATAACATTTAATTGGGAGAAAACTTACAACTGCAGGATGACTTTTATGGGGCAGTTAATCAACGTATCTTTGTTTGCTTCACAGTGTTTGTTAATGTTTATTTTAATAGAGTATTAATCTTTTCCACACAATACTACATACAGAAAAGAAAGCTCTTGTTTTGCCTCATGTACTGTGCACAGATTAGTTTATTAACATACTTCATTTTGACATAGAATTATAGCTCTACAGGAAAACAGAATAATGAAATTGGCACCATTATTTTCCAAGTACCTGTAGCTCTAAAATTTAATTACAGGAGAAGAGTCTATTCTCTCCATCCACCACGCTGTTTAGAGAGATAAAAGATTCTGATGTGCCTTAAAGTTAAATCAGGAGACACCTGCTCAGGGGTTACTTGTCCATTACCAAATGCCGATTCCCATTCCCAAGCTACAGGCTGTTTACTCAAAACAACCTGAGCTTTCCAGGGGGCTTTGCTTTAAATAAAAACTGGCTTATGCAGGAAGGTTTTGAAGGAATCCTTGATCTTGAACCTTTGATTTCAAGGGGAGTCTTAATGAAGTTACTCGAGGCACCCTAAGCCCCGTGGATAGCAAGAATGGGCCGGGGCTAATGAACGGAAAGCTGGTGACACCGGCTTGGTATTGTTTGTGGTTGTTATGGTTCCGACTGCGTCAGGAGTTATGCCATGATCATGCAAGTGCTTGGCCATCTGCCTTAATTCTAAACACTGATTCTAAACACCCAGCAAATGCAGCGGTTCGGAGAGCTGCTGGCGGTAACGCGAGCCCGAGGGCTCGGGCAGGCAGGGCGGGGATTGCTCGCCGGCGGCAGCAGCGCCCGGCACAGCGCCGGTCCCACCTGGGGCACCAGGCACCGTCTCACCCCACTCCAGCCCTCCCTTCCCGCCGCTCCCGGTCGCCCGCAGAGCGCAACCGAGAGGGCACCGGCCCCGGCTCCCGCGGGGCCCCGGCGGCCGCAGCTCGCACTGCGGCGGGCGCGCTCCTCAGGGCGCAGGGCCGCGCCGCCGCCACCCCACCGGGAATTCGCGCCGAGCGGGGGCCGCGGGTCACACGCCACGGCGCGCTGCCGTGCCCCGGTGCCTCCCGGGGCCGCCCGGGGCGCGGCGGGGGCGGGCGGCGCCGCAGGAGGGCGGGAGCCGCCGCAGTGAGCCGCGCGGGCGAGGCGGCGGCGGCCGTTGCCATGGCAGCGCTGCCCCGGGCCGGGGCCTGAGCGGCGGCGCGGGAGGGGCGGGGGCGCCCCGGCCGGGCCCGGCAGGGGAGGGGGTTAACGCGGGCGGGGGGCGGCGCCGCGGGGGTCGCCGCCGGGGGCAGCCCGCAGGCGGCTGTGGGGATGAGCCGCGGCGGGGGCCGAGGGCCGTGCTCCGAGCGCACAGGGAGGCTGCGGAGGTGAAGCCTCTGCTCCCTCGCCACGCGGGATGGAGACTCTTGGCGCTGCAGAGGACGTGTTTTTTGAGGAGGAGGAGGAGGACGAGGTGAACTGCTACGACTTTGAGCCTCTGCCGACGCTGCTGGAGGATGAGGTGAGTGAGGCAGGTGCGGGAATGGAGCCGCCGCCCTTGCGCTCACCTGTGGTGTAGCGGCCTTGGGTCCGCCCGCGGGAGGCGGCCGGGGCTGGGGGCGCACCCGCCCCCCGGGAGCGGCCCGGCCGCGGCACCGTGCGCTCTCCGTGTGTGCTCCTCGCTGCCTCCTGCCCCGCCGTCCCAGCCACCAAGTTGGGCTTAGCCCATTCCCCTGCACCTTCTCCACACAACAGCAAAGTCATGGTCCTCGAGTGCGGGCTGTCTCGTCACTGCTGGGTTAATGCTGCGGTCGGCGAGTACGTGTCCTTGTCGCACCCGATCAAGGGAAATTTACATGGGCAGAACAGTTTCCCGAAGCTGCCAACCACTTTTTTGTACAGCCGTGTGTCGCTGCCCTGTGCTAAAAGGCCTTTGACACTGGGAAATAAAAAACAAAAATATCAAATTGTTAAATCTGTTTGTTCAGTTGTTATGCCAAATAATCTGTAGCTATGCCCAGGTCTTGTCATCCCATTTGTCTGGATCTATTATTGGTTTTGCACTTGATTTTTACTGCTCTTGCTCATCTTTGTATCTTTTCACATGAAGTGTGTTTCTTACCCCGTAGTGAATGTTTGGGCAAAATGGAGATCGCTTCCTTTTTTAAAGTACAGGTTTGGTAAACCATATATAAGCTGCTCATTCCCCAAGCCAGATCTTGCAAACTAACTTAGTTGCTACATCAAGAATCTCTGCAGGAGTTAAAAGTGAGTTGGAAAACTCAAAGCCCCTTTCGGCTTTCCTAAGTCACCCAGTGGCTCAGCAGTTTGGCTCCTCCACCATCCGTAGTGTTCAGTGCAGTAGGCCTTCTCAGATGGGCCTATGCAAAATCTAGGAGGAAGGTGGTAATGGCCTAATTTTTACACATTGGTTTAAATACTTAGAGTATTTTCTCAGAATGGAGAAGGCTGAGGGTCAACTCTTCTGTACAGGAAAGACCTGGGCCCATTTTTCATACCTGCTCAAAATATACTTTGATTGTGCGTTCCCATGAGTCCCATCTATTTAGTAATTACAGAAACATAAATAGTTTCAATATTTCTGTTGGGAGAATGAGCCTGACCTATCACCTGGTGATTAGATAAGTTAATAAAAAAGGGCTGCTTTGAAGAGTACTCAGCTTATTCAAGCAGCCCAGTGTTTTTCTTCAGATGTGATGAATGTAATGAATGGCATTTGCCACATTTTCTGTGATTCTGGAATAGGTTGTTTTGAAGTTTGTGTGAATTATCATGGCAAAAAGACTTAGGTGTGAGTACTGCTGTACTGAGCTGTCAGTTGCTTAGTCATTTAGTGGAGTCTGCTCTTCTCATCATTGTACCTAGTATAAGGAATGAGGTTGGAATGAGGTCTGATGCATGTGGGTTTTTGCCAGTATGGGAAGCAGGAGTCTGCCCATGCTGAAGTGTAGAAAATGCTGAGCATGAGAGTGTGTTTTCACTTCCTCTCTTTACTAGAACTTTCTTCATTTCATACTCCTTAATATTCAATTTCAAATTTTTAAAGAAATTGTCTATGGCCAATTAATTTATTTTTTTCCTACCCTCTCTTAATTATCTCTGCTTAATTATATGCTAATGAACTGTTTTGTACTTGCTGAAGAAAATATAAGGGAAAGCTGAGAACTTGAGTGAGCAGTTAAGTATGGTTGCCTGACCAGTTTACTTTTTGTATTTCTTAGTGTTTAACCCAGACACTTTCACATTAAAACCAGACACTTTTACAAGTGTTTTTTTGCTGAAAGAGACAAAAGAGGCATCAGTATTTCTGATACGTGCTGCATTTGAATGAAGCAACTTCCAGTGGTCCGAAGTACTGAAGCAGTTGCTCACCAGAAGCTTCAACTTGCCAGAACCTCCTGTGTTGCAGTGCTAAAAGGATGGTTTTTCCACAGTGAAAACTTTTGGTCTGCATTGCTTATGGGATATAAGCTAGTCAAATGCAACTCTCAGTGTTTTCAATGCTTCCTTCTCTACAAAGGCCTTGCTGCAATAGCGACTTTAATAACTAAGGTCAAGAAAGTGTGATCATTGGTGATATGGGTGGTTTCTGTGAAGTAAGTAACTTACTGACATGGAGCTTTGGAAATAGAAAGGCCTATTATATGGTGGTGTTTTGTTTTATCTTTTTTTAATGTTTGTTTTATTTTCGCCTAGCCATCTACTGCTGATGGAAGCCACTGAACATTCATAGGACTTGTATTCTTTTTTCCTTTTTTTTTCTTTTTTTTTTTTTTCCCTGTATTGTGTAACTTTCTCATCCCCTGGAAGGAAGATAAGCTTATCTGACATGTGATCATTACCTTTTGTTTACTTCCCAAATAACCACGAGACAAAGATGTTTTATAGGTTTATACTGTAGATATCATTGCTGATAATTATTATCTGCAGTAGAGTTCAGCCTCAAAGTGTAACTCAAAAAGTTCTCTCAAGTCCTTATTGTGACTGGAATTTGATATTGAGACTGTCTTAAAGATTGCAGGTTTAATTCTTTTACACGTAAACTCTAAATTGAACCTCTTTTGTCCATACGCGTAGATGAAACTCATAGTTTTGCATCTTGATTAGTGAAACATTCTTTTCTTTTTCTGTTGTGGCATATACCATCATGTCACCTAGCTGGAGGATTTTAGGAGAGTTAAAAATAATTAGTACTTCATTGTTTCGGTCGTAGAACTCTATATTTTTAACTGTTTTTGCTGGCCATAGAATAAGCAATATCTCTTCTTTCCAAGCCTATCTTCATCCCGCCACTCAGTTTGGTCACTTTCAAAGCCTAATGTTTGCAGTAGAGCTTCCTGTCATCTGTTTTTGTTTGCAGATAGAGGAATCTCTGTGCTGCTCCTCATGCTTGGAACAGGTTCCCTATGGAAATGTGCAGAATCTCCACCCTCAGACTCTGATGGCTGCATTACCCAATTGTGTGGAGCACAGCACAGAGAAAATAAGATTTTGTGCTGAGACCTTTTGCTGTTCATTATTATGTAGGACTGAGTTTAATGAGACTAGGAGCCATGATTAGTGCTAGAAGGCACTGTAGTGATGCTGCCATTAGTAACTCAATCCGTGTCTAGGCTGATGCAAAATAAGACCATTGAAAAGAAAAGTTAAGTTTTCCAAATAACAGTGACAGTGCTTTATTTCCTACCTCAAATTTATTTATTAAGCATTTTACTTTAGACTAAAAACACAATTCACTTTTGGACCAAGGTTTAGTTCTTATTTGAAGGATATTATTAATGCAATGCTTAATTCTCTGAAAGATATGTTAATAAACTGTTAACCCTTTCTGTACATGGTAATTTGGGTATCATTGATGTTCTCCAGTGCTGAAGTAGACAGAGAAATTTAGAACTGTTTTTCAGGGGATTGAAAATTTAAACCACAGCAGTTTTCTGAGCTGTAAGATATTTCACATTTTCTTTTGCTGATGATGACATACTTTCTTTTGTCTTCATGCTAAGTAATATGTATGTATATCTTGTATTCAGGGTATATTTAATATCACTGAGAAGCATAGTCTAGTCTTAATTAGTTACATATAAATGAGAAAATATTGTGTAATTAATAATTATTATAGCTCTGATACAAAGTAACCTCTGTAGATTACCTTTAATTTTTGTTATCTTATTCCATGTAGATGGAGTTGCTATTTTGTTTGTTTGGGTTTTTTTTCCCTCATTCCTTTAAGATCATGAAAACTTTACTTCTGTAGTTGTGGGTAGTATATTGGGTTTGTGTTCCAAAAATATCCAGAGCCTAGCTGCTTTGAGCCAAGCATTGTTTCTGAACATCCTGACTAGGAAAGCCACATTAGAAACACATTTTTTGGGGACTGGACTTATAGCCTTACTGTAATAATAGGGTCAATGCAAGTGAACATACAGTTTAGGACAGCAACCTACAAACTTAAATCCATGAGCTGTCTTGATCACTAAGAGCTCTGGATGTAATGGGGAGGCCTAGGACAACCAAAGTGTTTGGTTTTAAGTCCAAGTATAAAAGCACTTTTCCTATGGCATGTTTGGCTTTTCAATGTTTACTAAATTGTCTACACCACTAAACTTCACAACATCATCATTCTTAAGACAGGCTAATCTAAAGGGTACTTTTTCCCAGATAGCAAGTGGTAGGGAGAAACGCTGTGAAGAGAATTTTTAAGTAGTTTATGTAAAGGCACCTGGGAGAGCTTGAAAGGCATGGGTGAAACAAAGTGTTTTAATTTAGTCTCTCTGCTTTTACCTCCAAATGGTCTGTTTCCCTAACTTTGATGCAGTGTTTATATAACTTACATATCTCCCATAGTATTTTTTTTATTTTGGCATACTGCGATGTCTTTGTTCAGGTTAACTGTGCTTCTTAAAACACACTCTGTATTATGAGCTAAGTCGTGCACTTGGTGTTTCTTGGGGTGTTAATCAGTGTCCTAGAAAGTCTGAGAACTTGCTGGAAACATTACTTCTAGCCAATTGTGTCAAATGTAATCTACGATACACAAAGTAGTGTCATGAAATCCAGGGTAATTTATTAATTCATATCTTGGCAGGAGAATGTGTCCCTTGCTGATATTTTGTCACTGCGGGATAGCTGTCTTACTGAGCAAGATATTTGGGCAATTTGCCTGGAGTGTTGCCATTCTCTGAAGAGCATTGCCCATTCTGCAATCTTCCAGACACTCTGCATCACTCCTGACACTTTGGCTTTTAACACCAATGGCAATGTATGCTTCATGGAACAGCTCAGTGGTAAGTATTTGTGTTTCCAGGCTGTTTGTTTTAGAACTGTGGAAACTCATAGTGAGAAACTGCAGTAAAACATTACATTCTATTTTTAAGTCTTAGAATTAAAACAAAGATAAAGTAAAACTTACTTGGGAAGGTGTGTGTTTGTGTACATGTGAAACTACATGTTCAGTTTTGTAATTCATGAACAAAGGCTGTTCTGAATTTGCTTAGAAAATTACTCCTAGTTACTTTATGGCTTATCCAGGTGATAAGTCTTGTTTATGTACATTTTAAACACACAGATTATCTGCTTGTTTACTTGTGTGCACAAGTCTCTACCTTGGTAAAGCATGTCCTTCATCTCTTACAAATCTTCTAATTTCATAGATATGTTCTATTTCTAGAAAAGGCTGATATTCAGTGTATCTTGGTGATTGTGGTCATAAACAATGAGGCAATTCTAGTGCATATTTGCTATTAAAAAGGAAAGTTCTCTTGAATAAAGGCCTTTTTTGTTTTTTAAAGTGCTTTATTGAATAAAATATTACTGTTTTTTTGAAGTCATGATTTTCAGACTTGGCAAATGTGGGGACTGACTCAGAAATTAATTTTAATGTGTTAAAAACCAGTAGGCAGTAGCACAGAAGATGTTGAAGTGTCTTAACAGGTGAACAGGGAGATGCTTAACTTCAAAAAAACTTGTTTCAGCTTAGACAAAAAAGCATGTTATGGTTGCTGTTCCTTTCTCATGTGATGCATCTCAAGGTGATGGGTCTTAAGCCTCTCAATGATTTTTACAGCAGAAGAGAAAAAAACCCAAACATCTCCTATTCTATGGTACTTTTAAAATTATGTCAGCTCATAACTAGGAGAACCATTCTAGTCTATATATACTCTAGTCAAGTTTTTGTTGTGTTTTCTTTAACCTAATTTATTTTTAAATCTATGTCAGGATAAGTGTTTATTCTTTTAGTCAAAATCTAGATTTAGTCAAAATCTAGTGTTTAGAAAAAATACTAGAAAAAAATGAGGTAAGGTTACATTGCAACAGATGAAGATTTGTTGCCTTCTTTAAAATTAACGATGGTATTTCATATAAATGGAACATCATAAAATGTAATTAATGGAGATGAAAATATATCTTCATAATTGTTTTGATATTTGTTTTTTATTAAATTCCTCAAATAGACGTGCGTCAACTTTTAGTTCCATATTAATAGGGTAATGTGGAATGAATTTCCTTTATTTTAAGGAGCTTGTCATACCTTGAAATTAAAAAAAGAAAAAGAAGCTGCTTTGTATAAGCCAAGGGTATATGAAAGACTTGTTGAAGAGAATAAATCTAGTGGATGAAAAATGCCCCTCAACTAAGAACTTTGCTTGTAGCTGGGAAAGAAAAAATCAATTTCTTCTCAAACGTTTTAGTCAAATTGAATAGCTGGCAAACAATTGATCCAGGAATGCTGTATTCAAGTGCTTAAAATGTCAGATAACAAATTCCTGTGCAAAAAGCAAATGTATAAAGATTTAGTTCCCTGAAGTCATGTTAGTCTCTAAGGAAAAGAATTCATTAGTTCTCTTTAAAGAAAGTTATAATGCAAGAAAGTTACGCATATATTCTACTTCTCTCACACACACTCCACTGTGTCTTTGGCTCTTTCCCTCAGATCTTGTTACTATTTGGTTAAAATACAGTTTATTAGATAGGCACTTGGGGAGGTTGTCCTTTTTGCTTCCCTGTAGTTGTTGCCTATGGATTTATTCTTCCAGAAGAAAATTATAACCTCTGGATTTGCTTGCCAGTGAGAGAAAATGAACAGCCTGTCGTCTCCGCTTTAGCACCACAGAACCTGCAGGAGGCAGAACTTGCTGTTAAAGGGACAAACATTCAATAGGATGTTCTGCCAAGGGGTCTGATACCTTCTTGTCTCTTCAGATCAAACAATTTCCCATTGTAAACATTATATTAAAAGAATACAGTGAGCTGTACCAGTGATAAGTTAAATACTTGTACAGCCTTTAAAGTGTTCTGTGGAAAGAAAAGGGAAAAGGTAGCGGGGAGATAAAAAGGAGCAGTAGTCTGCTGATGGGGGAGAGGGGAGAATAAAACATCTGACCATTAGTTCCCTTACCCTTCTGCCTCTTCCGCCCACCCCCAAAACCAGGAAAAAATGTGTTGGTGAGTAAGAAATGCAAAATTAGTTGCATACCCCTCTTTTTCAGTGGGAAAGTATATTTGGGAATGTCATAAGGAGCTGTAAATCAGTTACTGGCATCTGGCTCATCAGCCATGCCAAGTACCTGCAATGTATGAATATGTAAAAAAAGGTCCTCTCTAGTAGTCTCTACCATATAACTGGGCTTAGTGTCTTCACAATAAAAGCTTTGCGTTTTACTTCTAAAGTACAGGCACAAAAGTTCTGTTAAAGCTAAAGTTACAATGATTATGCTGTGCCTCTGAACATACTATTTTTTTCTCCTTGTTGAGAAGGGAAACACACTTTTTGCTTGTAAATCATCTCAGTCATCCTGGCTTCCCAGAAGGATAGATTAGGTGAGTTGAATATGTATGTGAAGAGTAGGTTTTTCAGTTGTGCTCGTGTTAATTCCTTGGTGTTCTTTACTGAGTTCATGTGTTGTGAGTACAGTGTGATACTGTGTACCTGCTTGGATGCAGAAGCAGCATCAGTCTCTTTCAAGATGTTCTTTTTTTCTTTCCACCTCTTCGCTCGGAATTGGCTGCTGCAGTAGCTCACTTCTCTGCTATGCAGTGCATGTGTGGGGAATTTACTTCCTCTACTCTTTCATCATAAGTAAAACAAAGCAGAAAGGTCAGAGTTCTAAGCTGGCCTGTAGATGAAGAGGCAATTAGCCGTTCAGGTTGGCTTTGCTGCTTGAACCCTTATCACCCAGGTCTGCAGTGGAAAATAGTGAATGGAAGTGCCCAATTAATCAAATCAAACCTCTAAGCCACAGCTGAGCCGCACCAGTTTAGGTGATAACTGGGTCCAAACATAAATGCCTGAAGGCAAGAAGTGATCAGATGTGTTAAATGTATTACTTTGTGGGTGTTTAATCTGTTTTGTTTCTTAGTGGGAAAGTTATGATACCTTGCAGAAAGTTTGAAAACAGCACTTTATTTTATTTCTAACACTAGAAACGTGGATAACAGGTTATTTGTACATCAGATTGGAGTGAACTAAAATAATGCTATACAAAGTTTCTTTTGTATCAGATAGGAGTGTATCATCAAATTGGTTTGTGGTTTTTTAGACAAGTAAGACTACTAATTTCTAATCTGACGTGTTTCCTTTTGTTTTCAAAGATGATCCAGAGGGTGCCTTTGTTCCACCAGAATTTGATATCACCGGTAACACTTTTGAGGCAAGTTCATAAATTTATCTGTAAAATAGAGGGGGAGGTTAATAGTTTTACTACTTCTGGCAATACCAAATGCTGAGCATTCTCAGTATATAATTTTAGAACTTCTAAGATTGTGCATAGTAAATGGCGCTGTTTGGATATGTTTTGTGAAAATAAAAAGTAAACTTAAAATGCTGTATTAATTTTCTGCATAAACATTTGTTCACTAACTGTTAAAATGTGAGAATCTATTTTGGCTGAATAATGTGTTGCGCTAAACCACAGCTGGCCTATATTATGTTCATTGGTACCCTTCACTGGTTACATTGGCTTGTTCGGGGACTAGTCATGAACTTTTATGACTAAATATAAAATTTGTTTGTTATCCTCTTCGATAAAATAATTCAGGGAAGGGTAATCAGCAATTTTATCTTTGCTTTAATGAAGAAACAGATTACTATCTGTTGCTTTGCAATGCACAAATGCTCTACATTGTTAAATTAAATTAGATTTAAATTGTTTATACTAATTCATTAGCCTCCCAAGTCAGCTTTCTCATTGCATGCTACAGGAGCATTTGCTTCCTTAATATACTTCTTCTTAATACACTATTTTTTCTGGCATGTATTCTTAGATAATTCAAATGCTTTAATTAGCAACACATTTAATTCAAGGTGTATAAAAAATCTGGTTCTTTACAGATCAATACAAATATCGTTTGCTTTTCATATTCAGGTTTATAATTCTCTGTGTTTCTTGGCGGGGGGATGGAAAGGAGGAGGAGGGGGAGAAGTGAACCTTGGACATGTTAAATGAGAATGATAGTACCACATGTTAAATGAGAATGATAAGGCAGGAAGGGTGGTGTAATAGAATATGAAATAGTCCAGTCTTTGAAGGTTAGACAGGCATCATTTCACTCTGTTGCTATGCTTTATTAATGTGTCTACACAGACCAGCAGAGCTGTTAGTGATTTCGTGCTCACTCTCCTCCTCCATCCCCAGGATGGTTTGTGGGGGTTTTTCTTTGTGGACAGGAATTTTAGGAGGTGGCCTGCATTGCCTGTAAACTTGGCAACGGTAGAAACCTTTATATTCAGAAGTGGTTGAGGAAAACAAGTCCCAAAGGTGACTTGGTTTTGTTTCTTTCTTTTTGTTGTGCTTCTGAAGCTGGACTTAAGATTTTGCATAAATATGTTCTTCATCCCTTAAGAAGCTTCCAAGACTTGATGCAGAAATGCTTACAAGATGTGTGGACTTACTTGGCAAACTTATTTTCCCCAGCCCTTTTTCCTCATCTGGGAGTTGCTGAACTTGTCTGCATGTAGTAAATAGATACACTGAAAGAGGTTCTAAGACCAAGGAAGTAGAACAAGGTGAAATAGGAATTTGGGAAGACTGTGGTAATACTAAGTGGCATGACATTTTAGTACTTGTTTACAGACAAGGCCATGGTATTCCTTTTGGATAAAACTTCTCCATGTACAGATTTTTTGTTTAACTCTTCTCTGTCAGCAGCATGTACAAGCCTGTTAAGCCCCAGTGAATCCCAATGCCAGGCACAGCACAGCCAGCCAGTGAAAGCTGTTTGAGTCAGGAGTGGCTCTGAACATTGACTCTTTTTGTCTTTTTGCAAAGGTCAATGAAGATACGTGAAGTTACACGTTTGTGTGGAAGGAAGTCAACATGCTCTGCCTTGTCTCTTGTGAGGTGGGGCAAGGGCTGGATGGACTGTTTTCTCTACATTGCTGCTATTTCTTTATGTGGCAAGTTGGGAAGCCTTCCGAAGCTGGGAGAGCAGTACTGTATCAGTGTCCTGTTGCCTCAGCTGTTTTTCACTGACGATCCTAAAGCAAAGCAAGGGCTTTGCCCTGCATTGAGGCAGAAATGTGTTGCTTTTCTCTGGGATTTGTGTGCATTTGGTCAGACATCTATGGGATTCAGAGTATTTGTGGAACTTTCAAAGCTTTACTTCTTACCACGTGTAGAGTTTGGTTGAATTTTTAAGTGCTTTAGTACCAGACCAAATTCTGTCAAAGATTTCGTGCTGATCTCTGCTTGCTTTAACTTTTGCAGTTTCCAAGACCTACAGTGGGTTAATGCTTGTGTCCTTGTTACAAGGGTTTTATAATATTGTAATCTTTCCAAGTTGGCCATTTTCTTCTTGGTGTTAATACTTCAAGTTCTTCTCTTTTCCAAAAGTATTGATGCTTTTGTCTATCCCTTCACCTGTATTGTATGTAACCTTCTACTATGCAACAGCAGAATAGTACTGGTTTATAGACATCTCTCTGAGGAGGCCCTGGACCCTTGTGCTTTCTCAGCATTATGAGGCTCTACAGTAAGCTGTCCTTTGTACAGGGACATCAAGTCTCTTGTGTTACTGCTTGGCCCTTCCTTGGTAATGACCTGACTTGATTCTTGTGTTGGAGTGTTTTTGCAGCTGCTTGGTCTGCTTTGTTTATAACAATAGCAAGTAATGTTTGTATTGAACCTGTCTGGTTTCAATATAAAGAGAAAAAATTAATTTGGGAACTACTAATTGTGTTCAGTGTGATCTTTGATAGCTGTTACTCCAGTGTCAAAGCTCAGCTGATTTAAAATAGTTACATCAGCCAGAGGTTTTGCTTGATTTGAGTGCAACCTATTTTGTGGCTTCTAAAATGGAAGCACACAATGAGGTTTGTATGGCTACTGGATGACTTCTTCCTCTTTAAACCCTTTTCAAAAAATCCTTCAATTACAGCTACAGTTATTTCAACAAGAGATGTTTTGTTTCCTGCTTGCTGAATTACTGATCCCGACCTCTTGGTATTGTGACTCCAGCCTAATTAGTTGCTAAACTTAGCTGGCGCTCACAAGCACACAAGGGTAATAGACACAGGAAACAAATTGAAATGCATTACTGTCCTGGTGTCTGAAACAACACTATTAAAGATGTCAGTTTCTAGTTGGAGTTTCAAATAGCAAGAGATCTAAAGCATCGTCCAAATGACAATGCGCAAGACTGAAAAGTAATTGATTTCATGTGGTTGGTTTCAGACTTGTGCCTTCTTTCCTGACCCGCTCTCCATTTGTAAAGTGGGAATAACAGCACCAGCTTCAGCTACTGTTGAGAGCTGGAAGGTGAAAACAAGCCATTCAGCTTCAGTGTCAGGTGTAAAATACACTTTTTAGAGAGAAGCATGGTTAAGAAGGAATTAGTTGTGAAAGGGGCTCGTGGTACTGACAATGAAGTGCAGCTGAACTTTCCATCTTGACTTTATTGCTGCCACAGTTCCAGCCTGTGGGGTTGGAGGAAGGATTGCAATTTCTGAGCATCTGAAGAGACCTTGAAGTCACTGTGTTGCTGCGTGGTTGGAGTGGCATTGAATAGGCCAGTTCTGGTATGACCCCCTCTTCCGTGTGCTTGCATGGTTGCAGCACAAGGGCAGAAAGGCAGCCAAGCAGGTACTGCTGGGCTCTAGGACAGCACTGAAACAGAATCTCCTGGCTATTGGTTCATGTTAATTTTTTTCCTCTGACTTTGCTATCTCCTTACAGACTTCCATTACCATTGTGCTCTAGTAAATGTACTGTTAAGAATTGGTACTGAAAAGAGAGAGGAGATAAACTTTAGAGTTATGATCCATATTGTAACTCCAAAGAAAAGGTGAATTTCTATACAGTGCAGTTATTATCATTAGCACTTCTTTTCTTAATGCAGATGCAGGCATGTGATATAACTGTGCTCAATAGAAGTTTTCAGATGACTGAAGCTGTCATTTGCCTGCATTGATGGAAGGATCTCACTTTCTGCTTTTACTTTAAGCGGGAAGTTGTGCCTGAATTTGCTATTGCAAATATTGATTACGTTTTTGTTCTCACTGAATCTTGAGCTAGATGTCTGTTAGAAACGTCTCGAGTATCAGGACTAGCATCTAATTTTATAATGTTCTACTCCTCATACTGTAGAGAGTAGCAAAGAATGTGAATTTTTCTGTTCTCTAAAAACATGAAGTGACAGAGATGCAAAAGTACATATTTGAGACTTCTTTTAAGATATGCCCTCATTCTGCCTTCTAAATAGGAAGAACTTTAGCCTTTTTCCTAATGAAAATAGTTCCTATTTAATTTTCTTGCCCTGAGCAGTACAGTGTTAGACTTGTGAAATTTGACCAATGGGTGGCTCAACACGAATAGTTAAATATTGTGGAGTTCATTAGTAGCCTTACTTCTACAACTACAACAGAAGATTGCCTCAGGTTAAAAACATTGGCTGTCTCAAACCAGTTTCAAATAGCTATTTGTCTGCATCACAAAACTGCCATTGAGTCTCACACAGAGGTTCATTGATGTGGAACACCACATTTCTAAGATATGAGCTTTCAGTGAGATGAAGGACCGATGTCCACCATGTGTGAGCTTGCATTTTTAATCTTTTAATAATGTGTCTGTTCAGTTTTGCTTGTTCCAGTGAACCTTTGTAATAGAATTCAGTGAATTTTCACTCTTGTCTATTTTTTTATCTAAAGGAGATTGGATAATGCTTCTGTTAATGACTTAGTTCATTATTTAGAGGTGATAAGATGCAGTAGTTCAGAAGCCTCAGTGTGCAGCAGGATTAAAACCTTTCAGAAATTAAAGAACTGAAAAAGTGGTACAGAGTTAAATACTGCCTTGAAGAGAAGGAGAAAATAAGGGTTAGAGAAAGGGAAGAAGGTGAAGTTCACACTTCCCCTTTTTCTCATCTAGAACTTGTTCTTGCTTTTATCTGTCAGGACAGGAGTGGGGTGTGCTGATCCCTCACCTGTGAGAGAATCACAACTGAAAAAGGCTGAATGCTGCCACTGTCTTTGTTAGAATGTCATGGCTGTCAACTTGCAGTTCTCAGTGGACTGACATAAAAAAGTCCAAGTGTTTCAGCAACCTTAAAAATAAACAAATGTACACAAAGTGGTATTACTACTGCAAATAGAAAAGATACAAACTAAAATGTTATCACATTGTTTTTGGAAACTGAATTATTAATATTTATATAACGTATTCCTGTGAAATGTGAGAAGGCAGTTAGAGTGATAAATACAATATACATAGAAATATTTTATGGACGTATAAATGCATAGGATGAAGTGTCAAATGGAACATAGTGTTCAGCAGAATAGATAAAGAAAGAAAGGTTTGAGGGGTGTGGGTGTGCGTATGTATGTGTATATATATACGCATCTATGTCAGGCCTACTGAAGAAAACTGAGCGGACAGTTTCATGCAGCAGTATTTCTCAATAGCTGA
Source organism: Acanthiza pusilla (assembly GCA_036630365.1). NCBI lineage: Eukaryota > Metazoa > Chordata > Aves > Passeriformes > Acanthizidae > Acanthiza > Acanthiza pusilla. The sequence continues at coordinate 14,869,897 of JAXCHO010000234.1, forward strand.
TCATTACTAACCTAGTGCTCATGTCTCAGCTGTTGGTCCTTCTCTAAATGTGAAAGCCTTCATCTTTCTCCCAAATCTAAACAGCAGACAGTATAAAGAAAGTCTTGTCTTTGTGACTTTCCTAGTCTTTTAAAGCAGGAGCTTTGAATACTGTGAGATTATCTCTATTCTATTCTTTCTTTAGCTCTCACTGCAGGATGAAAAAAGAAAACTTTTATATGTTCTCCTAGAGGGGTTTTTGGTTTTGTGTTTATCTGATAGGGGAAGCAAGTCTTTTGAAACACCTAGTGCCTTTTTCCTTCAGTTCTGTTTCCCTTAGCTTCATGCAGCCTCCCCTTGAGACTAATTCTATCTAACAGCGGCAAGGCTTGTCATCAGCAAATGGTAACTTATCTCCTCCTGTAGTCTAAACCATTCTATCTTCTGAGCATGTTTAAAGCTGTCTTTTCCTTCAGTGACAAAAATAAATTACTTTCATTGGTTACCTCTGCCTCTACTGTGCTATAGAAGAGAAAATGGAATCTTCCTGCTCTTGCTTTTACATCACCATCCCAATTGAGGTTCTTTTTAGGAACTTAGGACTGAGCAAACACCCTTTAGTTGCTTTACACAAAGTTAACAAAAGGAAAAATGGGGCCAATGGGATTTTTTTTTTACAGCAGTGTTTTTTTGGTTGGTTGGTTGGTTTTTTCTTTTAATACCTAGACCATCTTGAAGTTTGTAATTTGGTTACCTCAAAAGCCTGCAGTTTGTTGCTTAGTCCTGAAGTTGGGGTTGCAAAGTTGCCATACTGGTCTTTGCTAGCAAGCTTATTGAGTATATTACCATATTTCTACAGTTTTGCCTCCAAATCTGAAACAACTTTTCAGACTGACTTATGTTTATAGGAAATAGTCTTAGGCAGAAAAATATCTTTAGAAGAAAAATTACTATACAGGTAACCTCGTCAATGAAAATCTGTTGAATTTTAGGTTTCTTCCTCATTTGGCTATAAGATTCCTATAAGAACGCTTTTTTAAAGTTAAGATATATATTTTTTTGCCCTAATATTGGTGAAGATTGTGCCCTGATATACAAAAGCATTGTTTAATTAACTTATTTAAGAATTTTTATTTTGTGAGGAAAAGATTGGGAGTGAAGAGAGGAGAGAGTGAAGGGAGGACTTTGTGTTCTGACTTAAAACAGAGGGTTCTTGTAGTTGAAGTTTACTTTTTTTGAAGCCTGAAGGACTGTGTTGGATAAATTTGTGGCTACTCTCCATCATGGGGAAAAAACTATGGAAAAGAGATTGTTTTCTCCCGTTACACTTGTGCAATGTCATAAAACCCTAAGCTTCTTAATGCTAAAGATGCGCAAATGTTTTGGATCCGTTGTTTGCCTCCAGCCTCTTCCATGTAAACTTTTCTCATTAGTACTGAATCCTTTCTCAGTTATGGATGAAGTTGTCTTCTTTAGTCCTCATATCCTTATCTGTCAGTTACTGGTGCTGCCCATTCAAACTCATTTCTTTGACGAACTCATCATCATACTGGTCTTACTGGCGGAACTTAATTTTTTCTGGTCCTTCCACTTATTTCCATCATTTACTCTTTGGAAGGGTTTACAATGCTGTTGAAATGTAAGCCTGAACCCTTAGGGGCAACATGGAGACCCTCATCAGAATTATTCCTTATCATCACTTGTTATCAAAAGATTTCTCTTTCATTAGTTTTATGTCTTGTTTTATGATTTTTACATGGATAGTCAGATCACTAAAAAATCCATGATCATTGCATCCAGATCACTGGATCTGGATAATTTACACTCCCTAGAGCAATGGCAACTAATTTTTACCATTTTCATGAATTGAAAATAGAGCTGTTTCACCAGTGTACGAGAACATTCATAAATACCGCTATTTTTGAAAGGTTCAGGAAACTATTGTCTTAGAAGTAGTTTTTTACTCCTAAATGTGTGATAAGTATCCCTCAATAGAGAATGGTGTGAATGCATTACTCAAGAGTGACAGACTTTACCAGTAGGCGCCTTCTCTCAGGTTTAAGATTAAAAGAGCATAGTTTTTTTAGAATAAAGAACTTCAGTAACTATGAATAACATCGTATTTGCCATCAAATGAAAAAAAAAAGTCTTACACAGTTGAGAGAAGATGGAGCCAGTCTGCTCAGCATGCGTAAAACTGTTTGTCAGGCTTCCTTGTTTCTATGCCTACAGGGAACAAGTTGTGTTACCTTAATTAAGTGATAAATGAATTACCTATGGCAAGTAACTTAGAAGTAAGGAAGTTAATGGCTGATAAATCATAAGGAGAGCTGTGACACATAAAACTGTTTCAAAGGGAGTTTTAAAAAAATACCATTGTTCAAGAGGCTTTAAAGATAAATGTGAGTAACTTTTGCTGTCTAAACCTCTGAGGTCTTCAGCAGGTTTTTTTGCAGTATTCTTCCTTACCAGTCATAATTATACTTCTTCACTCATGCAGGAGAGGAGTCAATTGGTGTGCTGCTCATCCATGTTGGGGTGCCTGATCTTCGTGATTAAGGGAGCCTAAAAGTGGGATGGAAGTGTTCTTAATTTGTGTCTTCACTCTGCAAATACATGAGTAATATCCTGCAAATAGCATGGTTTAAATTTGCTCAAGCTTCTCTGTACGCTCATCTTCATGTGACTTCCAAAAGTGAAATGCATCTTACCAAGTTAACTATCAGTGGCTTAAGATACATCTCAGTCTTTACTATAGTAGTTCAGGTAACAACAGCTTTTTGAAACTGTATTGAGGTCCAATTGAAAAATTTGTGTTCTTTTTTTTTTTCTTTGTTTCTGAGTGTAGCTTTGAATTGACAGTATTGCTTTTCAAATTGATTACTACTATAGATGCTGGCAAATTAGTCTATGGACAGCAGTCAACAGAGTCATATGGAAAGCTAAAATCCATCGCTATTAAAACAATGTTTGCAGGTGCACAGAGACTCTTGTAAATGTACCATAATATATATTTTATAAAAAACAGTATGTATCTCTGTCAGAACTGAAAAAAACCCGAGGTTCATAAAAAAGTGTGCAAAAAGTTAAAAAAACTGAAGAACTGATTTTTTTCAAGTATCTCAAAACACAGAAATGCCACCCCAAGTCTGAAATGTTTGCAAATGAATAAGATACAAAAGAGTTTTTCAAAGAAAGCCATAATAAAAAGCTGTGTAATTTTTTGAACGTGTTTTGATCTTGTAGGACCTTCAGTAGGTTTATGCATTGCACCTCTTCTTTATGGAGAATTATCAAGAAATTGGCTCAAGTAAGAGTGTCGGAATAGACTAGTGACCAACCTGACAAAATTAACAGTAAAATAAATTTCCAGGACCGGGTGGTGAAACAGCATTCATAAAAGAAACAATTACTTCAAGTAATACTCTGTAGCCTAGAAGAGAATGCCCTGAGGGAGAAACTCTGCTAGAAATTGGAGGTGTGCAGTGGCAGCAGCCATGGAGCATCAGCTTTCAGAAATGAAGAAGTAGGTGGCAAAAATGAGAAAAATGGGTGGGCTCAAATGAAATACTGCCTTTTTATGCAGTAAGATGTGGAAGTTCTTGCTGCAAAAGCTGGATGCAAAAAGGTTGCGTGTGGACAAAACTTAGACAAGTTCATGGAAATAAAGCAGTTGGCATGAGCTGTTACAGACAAGAAGTCTACAACGATAAAACTGAGATTAGGTTGATGTACTTGGTAATGTTTCTCGGTCCAAAGTGGATGATGCAAACAGAGGTCACAAGAAACCAGAACCAGTAAAATGTAGGGACTAGGTAACAAAGCCTTGCTTGAGTTTTGTGATATCAACTGATGAGCTGATGTTTACCTAACAACATAAATCATTTTGAAAGCTTTCACTTACTTGTTAGGTTAATTAAAAGAGAATTTGAGAGTTGAAATACCTGCAAACTTTGGCCGTGAGAAAATCTGACCTGTAGATGCATTTTGGTCCCCATTTTTTTTAGAAGTCTTTTGGGGAACAAGTTTTTTCAGAGAAAGTTAACTGTAGTTAGAAGGGACAAACTGCACATACAGCTTTGATAGAAAGTGTTCTTCCAGCGTTTGCTACCAGTTCAGGGTAGACTGTATGTTTTGTGAATAGTCTATGCTTAAGCACTTCTAGCACATTCTGCAGACTAATTATCTACGCATCCAGAGTGCCAAATGAACATAAAACTAATATTTAATGCAGCACCTTCCAGTAATTACAGTTATGCAGAAGGGCATTTAGTTCCTTTGTAATGAAGGAAAGTATTAAAAATAATAGGCCTATTTCCCTTTCATTTTCTTGATGAGGAGTATTACTGACTTCCCTTTTGCATAGAAATAGTGCATTTTAGAGTGACTTCGTAGAAAAATGACATAGGTAAATATTAAATGTTGTCTCCCAGTAGTAATTTTCTCAAGCATTATCTTAAATTTCTTTATAAAACTTTGAGGTTTATAATTGTGTTGAAGCTCTCATTTGTGGAACCTTTAAATGCTTTGAATTGTGAAAGAGTGGAAGTGTCTATATCTGTGCAATCTCAATTTAAAAAAAAAAAAGAAAAATCTGCAAGGTAAAATAAGGGTCAGATACAAATGTCAAAACCAAGAATTGTTTTGCACAATTTGTGTAGCTTGTCATTTAGTCAGAAATATCTTTCAGGAAGTATCAGTTGTATTATTGTCTGTCTTTTTCAGTTCTTCAGAAGACCTACAATTCTGAACTCAATGAAATCTCAATACAAAATATAAATGGCCATTATTCGTAATTGCTACATGCTTGTGCAGTCGCTGTTCAAAAGCTCTTTTGTCAACTTTTTTCTGTAGTGTTTGTCTGCAAATGTGAGTTCCTGGAGAAGTTCAGTTCTTTAGCTGTGTCAAGCAGTAATACAACAACGCCTCTGTCACGCTCTCTGTGTAGACTTGGAGTTTTTACTTCCTCTGCCTATCTTTTGATTGGCAGATTTTAAAACTAGAGCAGATCATTACTGTTCTCTGATTTCACTTCCTATAGTGTTAAATAGTTATGAAATGGCATTCAGGAAGGCAAGTAACTTTTGATTACAACTTGCAGAAGCCTTTTGGAATGTGTTTCAATCATGATATAAAATTATAACATGATGGCAGAAGCTTTCCTCTCTCTTGCTAAGTGCTTCCAGTACTTAGCCTGATCATTTTCTTTAAGTGTAGTAATCTTCACCTTTTGAATTACCTTTTTTTTTTAAATCTTGTTATGCTTTTGTGTCTTGGAAACCACTCTACTATTAAAAGTTTGGGGTTTTTTATTTTAAGCTACTTGTATTATTATGACCTTCAAATTTTTCTCTGAAATCCGAGTGGCCTTGTTTTAGCATGTTGCTGAAAGAAGGACATTTAATACCTGAAATCATACTTGTTGCTCTCTTCAAACATCTTTTTTTTTTTTTTGTGTTGCCATTGTGGTTCTTAAAGGGCATATTATTTCCACGGTGGCCTTCCCAGTAACGCATAGCATAATGGTTTACCTACAATTCGTGTTATGTTTACTGACTTTGGGCTAAGAGTGTATGTACTTCTAGGACCAACTCTGGAGAGCTGGTTTCCTAATGTGACTTCTTCCCTTTCTTCTTCTCCTTTTTGAAGCTGGCACTGTGGTGCAGTCTTGCTGGCATGGTCTATATATTTTTGTAACAAGTGACATTTAGTCTTTAACTCCTGAGTCTCCTTAGGAATTGTGGAGAGATTGCTTTGGGTTTGTTTGGTTTTTCTTTTGGATCAATCTTGAAATGTGAGCTATTTATCAGCTATTAAGTTATTATCCTGTAATGCAAAATGCTTAAAATTCAAAAAGCTTTTGTCCTTATCTACATTATAAAAAAGTGGATGTGAGGATTTTTTTTAATGGGGGGGTGTTTTATTGGGTTTTTGGATTTGTTTCTTTTTGTGGTGGTGGTAGTTTTGTTTGGTTGGGTTTTTTTTCAGAAATTAAGGGAAAAAACCCTCTTAATTATTTAATAAAATTCCTAACAGCCAATTCCATCCCAAATCTGGCTGTCAGAAGAGAAGTTGTTTATCACCCTTTCGTATTTGTTACTCTCCACAGAGCAGACTGAAAAACCTTTAGCTTGCTTGTGAGATTGTTTTCATTGAGAGCAGTCACTTCTAGTAAGCATTTGGAATTTTATACTGAAGAATTTGTCTTATTTATTGCATATGCCTGTCTTTCTCTCCCAGGAAGTGAAATTTTCTTCCTAAGCCCAACTGTGCAGTTAAGTAGAAGCATTTGATGCATTAACTTGGGGAACGCCCCACCTAGTGGATGATCATAAACTCATTTTCTCATTGTTCCAGTTTGGACAGACTAAGGTTATGTTGGATTACCTTAACTACTGCCCATGTTTATTGCCAGCTGGGGAAATTGATTAAATAACTGGATTTTCTTTCCACTTTTTCTTGTGGGGTGATAGTGGTAATGTTTGGGGAGCTGGGAGAGGGGAAAGGTAAAAAGGGGATTTACATGAAAGAAAGAAAGTACATTTCCATCACCTTGTTAGTGGGCTATTTGCCCAGGCTTCATAGTTTTGTATGCTTTTGCCAACATGGTCCGTTTCATCTTACCAAAAAAAAAATCATTTTGGTCTGTCAAGGATGTAGTTCAGTAGAGCTGCTGCCACTGAGGGGGTTATGGTAGTTTATGTGGTACAGGGAGAGGGGCTGGGGGGAAAGTAACCCTTACTTTTAGAATAGATGAACAGCCTTCATTCTTCTGCTAAATCAAAATAAAAATCATAGAAGTTCCTGTCTTTGTACCTCTGAGAGTCTCAAAACTCTTCAGTTACCTCTTCAGCTTAATGATGAAGTTGTATAACAGTGAAGAACTTGAGACTGAAATTACTGCTTTGCAAAAAAATTTTCTTTTCTATTTAGATCAGATGGCATATGGTCTGCTTTTCTGACCTTTGTCCTAATCTTGATGTATCTCAAAGGTAAATCAAGGCTTCAGCAGTCAGCACTGGTTTATGTGTTCTTGGTTTGGAGAAGGCATGGAGAGGAGAGGGGAAAAGACGAATTGTCCAATGTCACATATGTGGCTCTTCCTGATGAGGTGATGTTGCACCTGCCTTCATGGAGGTGCCCTGCCTCACTAGAAAGTAAATATAATATATGAGCATACCTGTGGAACAAGTACAACTCATATAATTTAGAGGCAAAAACATACCTTAATGAGAAGGTTAGGGGGTGGGCAGAGGGAAGAAATTAATTTTGACCTTTGAGTCAGTCTTCTTTCTAAGATAAGAGATAGTAAAGTGTGTAGCAAATGGATTAAAACAACCAAATTTAATGTACAAGTGTAGTCATTATTTTATTTATGTAAGTATCTGTCAGCTTGAGAGGACAGTGTTCAGTACACTTGAATTCCTGGCTATGCTGCATCACCATTGAAATGTCTGCCCAAACTTGCACTTATACTTGCTTTAAAATTTTACTGAATTGTGTTCTATGAATGGAACGTAAAATATAGGCCATCATGGATAAAATACCATTACTAATTAAGCAGATCTGAAAAGGTGGTGGGTTTTTTTTAATTCTTTATTTTCCCCCCTAGAAGCAAAATACTTCTGAAATTAAGAGGTAGCTATGTTGTATGGGAAATCTGTTGCATTAGCACTAGATTTTAAAAAGTTACTGGACCACCTCTGTTTTTATTGGAACTCATCACAAGGTTGTGGGCTTTAAGAGAAGCAGAGGTAGAAGACAGGGAGTATTTTTAAAAATTCTTTCAGAAGTGTCTTCAGAGACAAGTGCTATTATGCTGGTTTTTTTCTGCTTGTTTTCTTTATGCTTGATACCACTCATAAAATATTGCTATATAGAAAGAGTTTTTTTCTGATTAATACTTTGTTTCCCTGCTAAAGAGGAATGTCACTTCAATCTCTCGGCATGTTTCTAACTTAAACAATGCTTCTGCAAATACAGGGTTTCGAACTTTATATTTAATTGTAGCCTGATGCAGTACTTCTAATACTGGCTGTTGATGAGAAAATAAAAAGTTCTAACTGGATGACACAAGATTTTCTTTTTGTTTGCAGCAAGTGTATCCCCCCCAAGCAGGACTAAAGCTGATTTTGTTCCTCATGTTTAAATTAAACCACCTTCCCAGTAAAGCGTTTCCTTAAAATTGAAAATAGTGTAAGCTTGGGTGATCTTGAGGCTTTGGTGGCAGGAGAGAGAGAATTGGTAGCATCTTTAATGTCTTTTTTTAAACTTCATGCAGGCACACATCTATTCTTTGGGTGCAACACTGAAAGCAGCAATAGAATATATTGTAGAACCTGAGACAGAATCAGAATTTGGGCAAGATCTGCACGCTCTACTGGAACAAATGCAAGAAGAGAATCCTGAAAATAGGCCAGATATTGAGGTAAAACAGTCTTACATAATTTTTGTTTTTAAAAAAGTGATACTAATATTTTTGTGCATGTGCTCATTAATCTCTATTAATCTCATTAATCTTTATTATTATCAAGATGGTCTTGATATGCACTATGCACAGGTTTTACAAGAAGGCTAAGGTTTTCCTTAGTGTGTGTGAGATCAGTGCAGCAGAAATTCATCCTTTTTCCTACTCTAATGGAGATAGAACCTGAAAAGTAGATGTAGATATTAGACAGTGCTTGGATTTTTAAGAAGGTTCGGTGAATACACTGGTAGATCTAAATTTTCTCATTAGCTGTTTCTTCCCATTTAATATTTGGTTTGCAGAGAAGGAAAATGTTATCAGAAGTAAGAGCACAGGCATTAGGCTGTGAAATTTGTGTGATGATTGGATTGCATTTAAGAAGGGGATGAAGGGACCCTGCCCCAGGAAACCTCTGTTCCTTGCAATGTTCAGGTGCCAAGAGAGTGCTGCAACAGAAGAATTAACAGATTCATTTTTATAAAGCAAAAAATATTGGCCCTCTGATTGAGGACTGCCCAGGCAGGAGGCGGTACCTGACATGGAACCTGGTTGGTCAGCTACTCTATTTCTATTTATTTACTTTTGACTAGTGAGAGGAGGGATTATGTAGCACTCTCTCATATCCAGGTGGTCTGTAGGCCCTGAAAGCTGATGCTAACTACTTACCTCTACCCAAAAGTAGTTGGTCTAGGGTAATATATAAAGGTCACTTTGTGAGTATGTTCTTCTTGTTCCTTTGCCACTGGACACTTCCTTGGGTGAACAGAGTTGGGGGAGCTGTTTGCAGGGAAAACCCATAGACTTTTCTAGGCATTTTGCTAGGCTTCAGCACAATTGAATACCTGTCTCCCTTTTTCCTGTCCTTCCTCAATCCCATATGTGAACCAACCATGCCCATTTCTTCTTTCCGTGGTCAACAGCAGAGGAGCAGTTGAGTGTGTTAATGAGCAAGAGAGAGCATCTCCTGAGAGCTCTTTGAGGTCTTATCAGTGTTTATCTAGGAATAGTTACTGAGGAAATGGTGGGATGTATTTGGAAAGGTAGCTCTCATCTACTTCCTGCCCAAAGAGACAGATTTTTAAATGTGTGAATATCTGTAGTTAATTGGGTGTGAGACCAGTGCTAATGCCACCAAATGGTGCTCAGGCTACAGAGTAGATGACATGAAGTACTGTTACTTCTTGTGATCTGATAATGATTGCTTTCTCTAACTGTGAATATTGCTTTTTAGATATTTGTATTTTTCAGTTTTTAAAAGATTCAGGGTTTAATTTTAATGTCATTTCAGTAATAAAAACATTCATCATCCTGCCTGTGTCACTGAATTCAAGTGAATCAGTGGCTGTTTTAAAAAGTAATTAACACTGTAGCTTTTTGCCTTCTCACTATGTTATTCATAATGGATAACATTTAAGATAATTTTTATCAGTTGTTCTTGCTGTTCTAACTGTAGGCTAAAACTTGAATTGTATTAAATGATTTTATAATAGCCCATGGTAAAAACAAGAAATTAATTCAACCACATAATAGAAACGCAGTATAAAGAACTGTAGAAGAAAGACCTCCAATGTAGCATCATATAAATTCAGATGTACTGTGGGAGTTAGTATCATTCATGTTAGTCAAAATTCACAAATCTATTCATTATTAAATAAGTATTTAACATTAATTTTCTCTAGAGCATTTTGTCATTATGTGAAGAAAAAATGAAGATTGCTTCATCAAGCAATATTTGTCGAAGCTTGTCTGCTGTTGGAAGAAGAGTTCTTTCAATTGAATCATTTGGTGCTTCTCAAGGTAACCTTAAAATGTATTTAGTCTAAAACTTTAGATTGCTTGACATATCTAGTGATTTTTAAAAGGCTGTATTTGTGCGCTCTCCTTTTATAGGTTCTTTTCTAGATTACAACAAATTATTATTAAATATCTGTAGATTGGTGATGTGGAACTGGGGACATGCAACTCTTAATTAACATAATATATTTAGAGTGTCCCTTATGATTCAAAGTGATTTGTTCAGAAATAAATAATTTGTGTAACATACTGAAGATACATAACAGCAATGGCAGAAAAAGCAATATAAAGATTTACTAGGAGAGATTAGAAGGTTTAAATACACATTTAATATAAGCATCTGTTTTTGTATCTAGATGTCTGTGATAACATGTGGAAGGGAAGAATGTGTCAGAAAAGTTTGGGATCTAAATTATATTCAAATGAGAAAAACAACATAGCAGGTGATTCGTCTGCAGTGGAAGATGTGACGACTGCCTGTCATAACAACTCTTCAGTAGTTACCATGGTGACTGGCAGAGAAAGTGATTTAAAGGAAATGCAAATTGATCTGGATAATGAGAAAACTCAACATTCTCAACTTGCAACTCAAACTGAAAAGAGCAAAGAAGAGGACAAACATGCAGTGTATACTGACAGTTTTGCTAGTGTTGCTTTGGATGTAAAATCATGTGTCATTGACCTGGAGGGAGATGGCCTTTTTAAGAAAGGTTCTTTGAGAAAAATTAAAACCTTTCCAAAGCTGCCACTTGAACTTGCAGATACAAATAACTTTTTTGCTTCTGTAACCAACAGTGGACCACTAGATAGGAAAAACCACTTCCTAACACAAGAGTCACTACCTCTAGACAATAATAATGAGGTTGCTTTTTCAAAGGGAAATCTTAATTCATTTGCTGTCAGTAGTCCACCAGAAATAGAATCAAAGAATCACCAAGTTGATGATCGTCATTTAGAACCTCCATGTGTATGCACACAGGTGTCTGGCTTGAATCTGGAAGAGCATATGTCACTTATCAATGGTAAAAAGATAGGTTTTCCTTCATCTGATCACAAAGAAGACTGTTCTGGTGCTACCTCTGAAGTGCTAAAACCAGCTGGTATGCTAAAAGGCCCAAATCAGTCAATTGCTGGAGCAAAAATACTGGACAACTACATGGTGTTGGAAGACTGTTCTGAAACTTTTCAAGGGTCAAATGAAAATTATGTACCACATTTTAACAAGATGGATTCAGTGTTAACAACAAAACCCAGTGGGAACAGATACGGATCAAACCTAATTAGGCTGCCAGAATTAAGCAACGGTGTGATGAGTGCAAACAATAATGAAGATAATCTTTGTGGAGGCAGAGGTTCAGAAATCAAAAGTAATGAGCAGGTAGTAAAAATAAAGTCTTCATTATATAGTTGCTGTAGTCACTTATGTGGAGATGAGATGACTTAAATACTTTAAAAACTGTGTGATTTCTTCCCCCGTTGTTCCCTTTAGCATCTCAGAAAATTGAATTTTGCTAGTCTGCACACTTTAAGAGTTAATATTGGAAACATGGTGATCTTTTTTCCTCTTAAATTAAAAAGTGTTACCATGAAATTTTTGCTGTTGCAAAATCAACTTCCGTTTTAATTCTTTATTTTTTTTACAAATGGGGTCTATTTGCTAGTGTGTTAGAGCAGCATTCCTTAATAGCTGATTACATTTTTAAGAGAACATGACCAAAGCATACGTATCTTTTTAACTCTTTATGTTACTGTTAATGCATAAAGTTCACTACCTTGCAGTGAGCCTCCCAGGTGCTTATGAAACTTGCCGAATTCCTGACTGTAAACCTGACCTCCTTGAAATCAATGGCTATATCCCATCAACTTCAGGAGGATAGTCTGCTTTTTTTTAAATCTTACATGTACATTTAAGTTTTTTGAAATTGTACATATGCTATATTTGTTCTGTGTTCTTAAATTGCCGTCTCTGTTTGTTATGTATGTTTCACTATAGAATTTAAATATGTGCACAATATGATGGATATGTTGTCTCATGCATTTGGTCTTTATAAATAGCCACATAGGAGAGGGAGAATCTACCAGAATTTGTTGATAGATAATTGTAGTGCAGTCTCTGCTCAAATTACATATCTCAGGGTGGACAAGTTTGGTCTCTGACTAGATGGTTTTGTCTTGTGCCACACTTAGAGGTGTGAACGATCCCTATGGTGGGAGAGCTGCTGGCTAAAACTGCAAGGTGCTTTGTGCTTCTCCAGCTTTGTTGTGGCCGGATAAAAATGAGCAGCACAACCTTCACTCATTTTGATTCCAGAAATTAGTCTTGGGTGAAGATGTTTTTTCCTTGCTCATCTACTGGCAAGTCAGCCTTGTTCTCCTTGCCTATGAGCCCATCTTCCAGCCACCCCATGTAGTGGCACTTAGGGTTACATTCAGTCTCTGTCCATCCCTCTTTCCACCTTGCCTGAGCACCTCCACTGGAGCACTAACCTGGTATTGTTAAGTGTGTAAGGAGCCTTTGTTTCATCATAGCTCAAAAGTTAGTGCAAATTGAAGAATCTGTCCTGGCTTTTTTCCCTTTCCTGTTTCTTCTCACTCAATACGTGTGCTTATTAAATTTATAGCTCAGGAGGGTAGTAAATATGGATAAGTACCACGTGGCATGGTTTTGCCCTCCGAGGGGGTTATTCATTGTATGCATATTGAATCCTTTATTTAGTTCTTAAACCCTGCAAGTGCATTCTTCAGACACTGAGAAATTATCCATTTCTTCTACCCACATCCTTTTTTTTTCTTTTTCTGCCATCACTTATGACTATAAGTTGAGTGTAGTGATAGGGGTTCTTTTTTAAGGAGGAAAAAAATGTTGAAATAAGACCTATATTCTATTCTTACCGGATTACCAGGGCAAAAACTTAAGTCTGGGTACATGAAGGTAGTTTCAAGAAAATAATCTTCCACAGATTTATAGTTTTCCAAAATTCTTGCATGAAATTAAAAGTTGTAGCAAGTCCGATTTTCTTTTTGTGCAGCAGCACTTGAGAGTGACACACGGAAAAGGAAACCTAAATACATTTTCAGCTTATTCTGCTGTTCTTCCAAAGTCTTTTTCTTCAAATATTTCATTATCAATTTAAATAAAGTGTTCTTTCAGCCTGAACAGAATTTCATTCTTGAAAACAAGTAGGCCCTTATTAACAGAGGTTATCCTGCTCCCACTGAACTCACAGGACAATCACAGTGAATTAGAAAAGGTAACTCTTATTCCAAGTAACCTAATAAGTGGTGTTGCAATACATGGGATCTGAAATGAAGACAGTAGGGTGGTGATTCTTCGTGATATCAGAGGTTTATAGCTATCTTTTCAATAGAAGAAATGTTTGATAGACTCATGCTCTATATTCTCTTTCTTTGTAAATGATTCCAGCAAATGTTCAGGTTCTGCCACATAAAAATGTGCTGTTTAGAAAAATCTTGTTGGTCTTAAGCAAAAAAAGCAAACATAATAAAGTCTTCTTCGATTATTTAACTGCTGTAGGGAGGAAAAAAAACCCTTTAAATATGTTAACAACACCTAGGCTTCTGAAATGGCTTCCTGAAATGCTGAATTTCTAGCGTCATAATCCTTTGTTTTCTGAAGGAAGGTTATTCATTGTTAGTAGTCATTGAACTGTATAGCAGACTTTATTGCAAGTCTTCTTGGAGAAATGTAGTGGGTTAATGTTTTCAGCTTCTCTTTTCTTTTGGAAAAGAGATTTTATTCCTTTGGCTTCCAAAATATAGTAGATTTTTCCTCTGTGTTACCTTCTGACAACTGAAAAAAAAAAGAAAAAAAGCCATACTGTGCTATCCCTTACATGATAAAAGTACAATTGATATCTCTCTCCCATTGACCAGAATTCTACCAAATACTTCTTTTTTTTTAAGGAAAACTGAGTCTGAGTTTTTTCCTTTACCGCAAAAGCACAAGTGTGAAGCCCCAACTAATGTGAATTCTGTATCTTGTGGGGTAAATCGAAAACACCTCAGAAGATTTGCTGTGCTGCTCTTTCCCCCAGTTTTCTGTAACAGATTGGCATGATGGCAGCAAATGGAGCTTTTTAGAATCGTATCGCTAGCATTCCTTTCAATAAATATTTCATGTTGTTGAGAGAAGGTGCAATACCTGCCCCATCCGGTTGAAGATCAACCTTGTCTACTCTGGAGAACAGACAGTTTTTCTTGCCTGTCAGTTATTCTCCAGTGGACAATATTTTTCTAATACTTGAACACTGCTTCTTATTGTTGTGTGCTTTACTGCTAGTAAGCATTACTAAAAATACTTGCTTGCTTTTGTCTGGCTACTGCAATGTATCTTGTGAGGGTTTTCCTAGTAATTTTTATAGTTTTGCATGCCATAAATAAATATTTTTCACTTCAAGTTTGAGTGGGGATCTTTTATTTCTCTAACCAGTTTCATTCCAATCAGGTGTGTCTCATCTCTAATCCTTTTGAATGTTTCTCTGTGATTTCAATGCTATGGCCTTTACTTGGGAAGGGTTAATGGGAACCTGGCATGTGCAAGTTTGTTTTCTGTTGGTCATTCATACCCTGTCAAGCATGAGAGAAGTGAAAAGCCATGTAGCTAGAGACTGACACTTTAACACTGGGGAAATAACGCTTGAAGGAAAGAAAAGTTGTCTATTCCCAGAATAATATTTGCTAAGAAAAGAATGATGAAAATCTTGCTTTGGCTATTTAAAACATGCCAGCATTATGTTCATAAGGAAGAGTATGTTTGTATAGTCTGAATGCTTTACTAAAACTTGGGTTTACGGTTCTGGTACCAACAATTAAGTAGATCTGTTAAATGGTCTTTGCAGCACTGCAAAACACCCATCAGTTTTGCAACAAGTAAGGTTTAAAATGCAATCTTTGGACATAAACCAAAATGGCACCAGGATGTAGCTATAGGCAATAATGGCTCATTTGCCATTTTTATATTTTCTGACAAAATTTATGACAAAAGCATTTTCTTACTTTAAAAACTGGGTAATATAATTTCTGTTTTGAAGAGGTCTGGTAGAGCATGAAAAAAAAATTGGAAAGACACATTAGATTATAATTTTGTTTCCACTGTTGCAGTTTCGCTGGTGATAATATATTAATGAATGCTTAATATCAGTATTGAAATACGGTTAATGGTTTAAATGAAGTGGACTTACAACTTCTGAACAGTTGTCTTGAGCTTGCTTTGCTAAAATATGTGAATTGATAGATAAGAAACAATGCATGCTACAGATCGTTTGCATAAAAACTTTTAATCATATATTTTCCAGTAATTCAGGGGGTTTTTTTCTTGGTGATTTTTTTTAAAGTGGGTTGGGGTTTTTTTAAGATTTGGGAAATAGTAATAGCCATGAATCAGAGACTTGCATGTTAAAAACCAAAACAGCTAAACCTGAGTCATGCCTAAATAAGGAGTTTCACACTTGAATGTTTATTAAACCAAGGTTCAGTGGCGTTAGAAGGTGCATTGTGTTAAAATACCTTAGAGGTGAGGGGCATTGCATTAAATACCTTTATTTAAGGGTTGAGGCTTAAACAAAAATTGCCTCGTAACCATAGGTTGAGGAGTGCATTCTTTTTCCTTTGAAAATTGTTCAAACCAGACTGCTGCATTTTTCACCACAAATGCAAATGTGTGATGAAACATGTCTTGTCATGTGCCTTGACTACATGGGGTAACTTCTTCAAGGTGTTAGAAGCACAAGTCGCCAGCAGGTCTGAGTCCTCAGTTTTCATCTGAAGTCTTCCACGTTTCTCTTTCTGACGTAGGAAGGTGAGAATTTGGATAATTAGGACACTAGAAGAATGGCCTTCTCAGGTATTTCTTTCAGGAATAAAATTAATCCTCGATATGATCAAGGTGAGGGGAGATGTGGATTACAGTCAGAGACGGTAGCAGTGCAGATAGCTATTAGCAGGACAGAAGACCAACTAGTATAGAAATACCAGCTAACAATATTATATTTGAAGTTTCTTCTTTCTTTAGAGTGATTGCCAGAGAAACAATGAGCACATACATATTTAAATATAAAGTTCACCAACCTGTAACCAAACTACAACCAGTTTTTTCCAAACTCAGTTTGATTTGGCCATCCTATGGATGGCAGTGGTTCTCATTCAAGATTTGCTTTCCCTACATACTTTTTTCTTCGAAGACAGTTTTTCTGGTGCCTCTTCATCCTCTATTTTCTAATCTGTCATTGACTCTTCTCTCTTATCATAAACGTTTGCTGCTGCTCTTAGGATTTATTCCTAGTTTCCTACTTTGCCTAAATTTCTTTCTGTCATTTCTTTCTTACCCTAAAGAACTTTGATATCCCAGAGGTGATGAGAAATACTTTGCAGCTTTCTGCTGTACAACAAACTTCAGTCTCCAGTTTACTGAGGGATTCTTCTTTCCCTGGCTAGCCATTCATCACCTCCTGAAGTGAAAGGTGATTTGTATATGCAGTAAAGGAAGTCCATTTTTCTTCACTGCAGCCTCTAGAGACATAAACTTAAGAGGGGTTCTCTTACAGAGAAACATATGACACCAGTGCGTACTTACTAGGAGAAAATTCCCAAATCCCAAAACCTTTTGGTCAGTCTCCGAAATTTCTCTTATGATTTCTCTTCACTCCTGTCAGCTGCCCAGGGTTAATTTGAAGATTTGACTGCTCCTTTCTTTGTATAGTGTCTGTGAGCAAAGAAACTTAAGACACGTGAGACCCAGGGTGCTCTGGAGGGTGAAACAGTGCTGCTCAGGGATAGTAATCTATCAACAGTGTGAAGATCTATCTTATATGCTCTCTAGACTAATTCATTCTTTTGGCTATCTGTCCTTTTCCTTCCTGCTGTGTGATTGATGGCTTTTTATCAGACAGTTCAAGAGCTTACTTTTCTAGATATAGTAAAAGAACACATGGATGAAAGAAGTTTGCACTCCAGGGTGCTGGTGATAGCAAAATTGGAGAATGGAACTGAATCTTATCACCTGGCTTCAAATCTGTCTATGCTGAAGTTACTAATTTTTGCAGTATGCCACAATGCAGGATAGAAGAATAAAAGCACCAAGTTCATTTTTATCTGTTGGAGGTAGGCAGAATATGAAACATTTTCAATAAATCAAAAGGTATGTTTCCTGACATAATTTGTTTAAAAAAATGTAGTTTATCTGGTTCACCTTCAAAGAGTATTTAAACAATATGAACCTAAAGTATTGTATTCTTTGAGAAAGTCTTCAGTTAAAATTATCAACGAAGTTTCAGCTACAGAAATTAATGTCCTTTTCTCCACAGATTGCACTGAAGCTATTTCTGTTTGTTGAGCTTTATGAAATTCAATGCAGTAGTCTGCTCATCACATATTTCATGATAAAATCCAAAGAGCATCTCAGTAAAGGATGTTCCATAGACAAGATAATGAAAAATTGACTTTAGTAAATGACAGTGCAGAGGCTGATTTGTCAAAGTTAATGATGTATTGCCATTGTGTGTGGGAGAGATCCTTAGTCTATGCAGCTTTTACAAATACTGATTGGGATATAAAGGTGTCTGTAAAAACAGCAAGTAATTCGGACAGGTTTTTGTTTGTCTCCTGTGCTTCAGTTTTGTGTTCGGGGTTTTTTTTTTGTTGTTGTTGTTGGTTTGGTTGGCTTTTTATTTGGTTGGTTTTTGTTTGTTTGGGGTTTATTTGGGGGGGGGGGGTGTGTTTGGTTTTTTCCAGAGTTAATCCTGCATTACTTCTGGTAATTCTTTTCCCCAACATGGCCTGAAGCTGACTCTCTCAGGACTGCATATGCAAGAAAAAATGTGCTGTGCTCTTTTTTAAAAGAGTTCCTTGGGTCTGCTCTAACTCGGAGGTTTCTGCCCACAGTGAATTTTTTTGTATTCCTTTGGTAGATGAACAGAGATCATAAAGCGCAGCTAATGTCAAAAGCCACTACTAGAGATAAGCTTCTTCATTAGCACAGTTTGATTGGGAAGGTGTCCGTGCACTAATATAAATCTCAAGTTCTTAGATTCACACAAACACACACCACCCCCCAAAAATAAAAAAATCACAAAATGTAAAACGTGTCTCTGAAGAACAGTAAGTTTCCATGGAGTAGTATCTTTGTCGTGTTAAGGTATTTTGCCAGGTATCCAAAGCTAAATTGATAGTCAGAAAAAGAAATGCTATGACTACATATTGAGCAACCAATGATTAAAAACAAAACAACGTCCTTGGACTTCAAATAAACCTGTCATTAATTCTGTCAATATTGTTAACATCTTTCACAGAAGAACAAGAGATGTTGATGAAATCTTTAAGGTAAGACATGTAATGCAACTGTCAGGGTAGATCAGGATTTGAATGTGGGACCGTTGAATTTTGAATCATTTGGACTTTTTATGTTTTTCAGTCTAGGTGTTTTCCCTATAATTATGTAATTATGTTTTATCATAAAATATGTCTATTACACAATGGCCATTCTACAAGTCTTTCCTTAGCATGGTAAGAAAGAGCTTCCAGACAGCTCACTTCCTGAGGCAATTAAGAAACAACTGATTCATTTATACAGTCAGCTAACTGTACCATGCTTTTTTAATAAGTAGTAGTAACTCATTACTGGCAAGTGCAATAAATATATTTTCTTTTTACTTTTTAAGTTGGGTGTCTTTTATATTAGGATTTCCTTTTTTATTGCATCAGTACATGTTTTAAATTCATGATAATTTTTGTAACTTTCTGCATCTTCATTCTTTTTTTCAGTGGATCTCTCTAAAACTCCTGTTATCCTGGTATGGTAGGCCTCTGAAAGACTATGAACTCTGGGCATTATGTCACGAGTGTTTATGTACTCTGCAGACTTGCATAGATTATCCAGGTATAGTCTTAATTGTCATAAAATATATTGCCTAGTTATTTATGTTCACTGTGTTAATGTTTCCTTTGTTCTGTTGATTGAAAGGATTGTGACTTTCATTTTGTGTGCAGAAAACAATAGGCAATATTTCTGTTTTTACTCTCTTTAATTGTGACAAAACTCAGTTACTTGCTTCTGAGAGTATGGGCAGTGATGAGTTTGAAGCCTGTGAGTGAGTATCAACAACTGGGTAGTAATGTACAAAAAACTTACTGCATCTCTCTGGTTTCAGCTTCAATTATTTTATCTTTATGATATAAAACTGGTTAAAAGGAAATAAGCCATAAACGAAGATTCTGAGCACTTTAAGAATTGTTACTCATAAAGCTAAGTATTTCAAATACCTTGCAACAGAAGGATTATTTCAGCCTCATAGCATGTTCCTAATGTTTCTGAAGATTTAAGGTAACTGCACATAATGGCTCTGATTCTAATGTAATATGCTTAGCCAGCCTTTGTTACTGCACTCATATGCATCCAAATACACGCCTTAAAAATATTGAAAGTTGTCATCTGAACCTTATGTAGCCTGTAGAAGTGAACATAATGATACAAACCACCAAATGGAAGACACCTTACTTAAAAAAACCATGTTTAACAAATAAAGCTACCTGGAAGCTGAATATTGGTTTCAGACTTAGAATGTTTCTGCAAGAGCATTCTGTGTCTGTTCTGAGGGGAGTTGTGCATTGTGGAAAGGTTTACAGTGGTGTTCTTTCTTCAGTGCCCACGCACATAAAGCTCTCTCGACGTTCCTTTTGGATAATACTGGCTTACTAAAGGTGAAGCTGATAGGCATTTTGAATACGTATTGTTAAAATATCCTTTGTCCTGACAATGGTAGAGTAAGACTGGTAGCTGATGAGTCAGAGTTAAATATATGAAGCTAGCTTATTTTTTATTTACTCACATAGACAGCCTTTTCCTCCAAATCCTTCCTTGATTACATTTTTTCATTATCCTAAGCAGGAATTATCTGGCTAAGAAAACATACCCCAAAGCTACCCTCTTCTTCATGTATTTTTTAATTCAACTCTGCTACAGAAGTTGTTTGTAACCTCCATTGGGACTTAGCTTAATTCCTCTCCTCTTATCAGAGGATGCTTACTTATGTGTTGCTCATGGGTGATTCAGGAAGCCCAGGTGAGAACTTCTACATTGCACTGAACAAACTGAGATCTGGTTTGTGTGAGCAGGGCCAGGGGCATTAACTGCTGACAAACAAAGACATGTGAGCATGAAGCTGCCTCTGCAGAAATAATCAGCAAAGGTTCTCATTGGGGAAGGCTTTGCTTTTCAGCACACATACTTCAGGTCCAGCTTAAATATTATTGAAGATAGTAGAGAAGGCTTTATTTATGTTAAATATAGTGAATAATTTAATTTTATATGTGTTTTGTACAGGTAACTAAAAGAAGCAAAAGTATTCTTGCCTTTTTTTCTTACTTTATTTTTTTCCTCTTAGACCTCTTCAAAATTATTTGTTAATAAATTAATATTTGGGTTTCTCTTAGACAACTTTAATATTTTATTTTGTAATTACTGCATTTAATGTTTTAATCTCTTGTTCAATTTAAGAATTATACTTCCAGTACTTTGTTTTCAGTAAGGAAACAGTGCATTTGATGGTAATCTAGAAATAGAGGACAATGTTATTACTGGCCAGTTGGCTTAATATATTGAAACATGTTAAATTAAAGTATGCTTTGACATTAGCAAACAGGTAGATACAGTGTTGCCACAAGATCTTCAACACCAAATTTACATAACATGATCTCATTACTTTAATGTTAAATTGAAGACCTCAGATCATTTAAAATAGTTTTAGAAGTCCACTATTTCTTTTTTAGCAATGGAAAGTTTCATGGCCTTGCAAATACTGACCTATATAACACATCTTCTCTGAGAAAGTGTGATTATAACTGTGAAAAACTGAACTGCATATCCTGTTGCACCTAGAGGAGTTTTGGATCTTGCCATGCGTGTCTCAGCTTTCTCCAGATGACGACCCTGTATTTTTGTGGGGTTGAAGGAGGGAAGAGAAGGGAGACTTAAATGCTTAAGATAAATTGACTGTCTTTTATTGGTACCTTGTGAGAAGACTAGAGTATATCTACCTGTTACATTTATTTCTTTTTGTTTTGTTTCTATCTTGACCTTCCTTTTCAGTGCTGATATAAAGAGAATAAACTTCAGTTTCTTGTCTTTGTTCTGCAGAAATTGCTTTGGGTAATTACAGTTACTGTCTCTTTATTGGCTGGTGTTTGTTCTAGAATAAGCATTATTTAAAGCATGATTTATCATAGAGTAATTTCTGACTGCAAATTCTTTTTTAAAATTATTTTTATTAGTGCCAAATAGTTACAAGAACAGATACTTATTATGCCTTGCCCTTTTGTGGGTTTTTTTTTTGGTAGTGGTTTTATGTTTGGACTCTGTGCTGATTGACTACCATGGAGAGATCCTCTTTACTACTCCAAAAGCTGAAGGTAAAGTAAGACATTGCGTGCTCAGCTTTTATTCTTTGCAGGGGAAGTGGAGAAGAAAGCAAATATCTTACCTTTTGTTTCTGATTTCTTTTCTCATTTAGAATCTTGTGATGTATTTTATTTAGCTCCTGAAATTGAAGAAGAGGACGTGGATACTGAGAAGGTAATGTGGTAGGTTATGTAGGTTGCTTTGTATTTTATCAAAGGACAGTTTTATCTCTCTGCTAGTTGAAGAAGAAAGCTAAACTCTTCTAAGATTGTGTTCATATTTCTCATTTCTCCCAATGTTTCTTGGTTATCTGGGGGCATTTTTTTTTAATATCTTGATCTCTCATAAAATTAGTTGCTTCTATGATTTTGTCTTCCAGAATTCTTGGAGTAACTGCCAAAAATCTGTTATTCAATGGTTTTCTGTAAGAGTTAATTATTTTCAGTTTGTTAGCAGTGAGACAGACTTTGAAGTCATGTTTTCACATTCTGAAGGTCACGCAGTAGGATCAGTATTTTAGACCGTCTGGGCAAAAGCCCAAACATTATTCAGATTTAGAACACTGAATAAAAGCATCATTATCAGTATGTTTTTACTATGGGAACATTATGAATTATGTCTTTTTCCAATATAGTTTTCTTAGAGGTTTTTGCTATAGATAAAAGCCATAAGGAGCTTT
Source organism: Acanthiza pusilla (assembly GCA_036630365.1). NCBI lineage: Eukaryota > Metazoa > Chordata > Aves > Passeriformes > Acanthizidae > Acanthiza > Acanthiza pusilla. The sequence continues at coordinate 14,892,226 of JAXCHO010000234.1, forward strand.
TAGAACAAAGATAATAAAAATGTCAAATAGCAGGTGAATGTGTATCCACTGCAACTGCTTTTGAATTTCAAACTGCACCACAGTGATTTTGAAAGTCAAGGGAACAGAATTTACAGTACCTTTCTATTATGTAACAAGAAAAGAGGTTAGCTAATAGATACCTTGTGTCACATGATTTCTTTGGAATTAGGCATAATAATCATGAATCAGAAAATAAAAGTTAATTAAAATCTACTAAAAATATTCGGTTTTCTGTAAAGCTGTCTGTAACTAGAAAATATTTGTATATCTTCCTTAAAATTGCTTTTTCTTAAACTGCTTTGATCCAATGTTCAGGTTTTTCAAAGGCTTCAGAAGCTTAAACTAACCCTGAAGTATAATACAGCAGTTTCACCAGACAGTAGAAATTAATAATCCTTAATCCTTTGTGGTTTGTTCATTTACTTTAGAATATCTGAAGTAATCTGCTTCCTTGTTTTTCTACAACATTATGTATAGAATAAGCTGACATGGTTTTCACCTTTTTCCTGCCGATTGTATAATTTTCTAGTTATGAACATTCAGTTCAAATTATGGTATAGGAATGAAGACTGTGTAGTGTCAGTCACAATAACAATAAAAAGAACTTTCGTTGAAGGATATGATGGATTAGATGATAAATTTTTCCTAAAAAAATAAATTCAGGGCAATCTTGAAATTTTGAGCCTAAGGGGAAAAAATTATTTTTGTTTTGATTGAGCCATGCTCTCCTATTCGAGGTATTTTTGTACTTGTGTTTAGTAGCTTTTTTCAGTAGTTCAGATGGTTCACAGTTTTTTTAATAGTGAACTTCCTTGTTATGCTTTGTACATTGCTGTTCACTTTGCTCAAAAGAGTACCAGAAAACATTGTTTTGTGGGAACACGTTATTTGCTACTGTGCTTAGGGTTGTGTCCACTGAGCCTTTTTAATATCTTCCAGAGGCAATGTAAAGTATGGTGCTTTAAATTTGTTAAAATTGCATTCATAGTGTATGCTAACATATGAAAACTAAGCATTAAATGGACTAAATCTGACTCTGAAAACTATAATTCTTCAAACAAAACAAGAAAGCTTGGTGAAGACCAAGTCCTTTTCAAGGTCCCTCGTTGGGTCAGCTTCAATTGGTCTAGCTGCAGGTAGCACAATAATTGCTAAAATAAATATGCAGTGCCTCATTCTTCTGACAGGTGTAATCTTCTCTATAAAATATGACTTGTGCTGGCTAGCTTGCAATTACTGTGTGCCACTTATTTGCTGAATTATCATGACCTTTCTTAAGTAAATTGTGGTTGGCCAGGTTTTATGGTAGAGCTCTGAAGCTTGCAGCAATCTTTTTACATGAGAAAGGAGTTCTTCAAAATGGTTCTAAAACACTTTTTTCCTGAATAATTTCCCTAGGTAAAGAATAAGACAATTAATGTCTGTTGCTCCAACAGAAGAAAAATAGCTACTTTTATTGGCCCTGCATGCATAACAACTAGATTTTGAAATGTACTGGGATTTTCATCAGCACCCTCAAAAGCCAAATATAATTTGTACATTGAAAGCTCTAGTATTTTTTTTTCCTTTTTTGGCAGGGAATGGGGAGAATTTTTTGATAATTTGCTGGGATTGTTTTTGAAGTGGAGGCTTTTTTTAGACTCTTTAAATCTTTCTTGCCTCTTATGTTATACCGACAGGTCTGTGTTTATGGTGTTGCTGCAGTTCTGTGGATGGCTGCAAAATACAGTGTTCCACCGAGTCACAAACTAGTATTGCCAAGAAAATTAAAAAAACTACTTTTGGATATGGCAAGGAAAAACCCTGAAGAAAGACCTTCTCTAACTGCTGCAATTAAGGTTATTAGATTTAGTTGTGTCTAAAAGTCTCATTTTAGTGATTTTTAAAATCAAAATAATAATTTAATACTTGTAATAGACTGATATCTAATTAAATCATAACCAGTTGCTTTGGGTTTTGTTTTTAAAGTTACCTCCTTGGGGACACAGAGGGGTGTGTTTTTAATTTGTATTGAAATTATCAAGGTACTTGGACTTGAACAAGGTTCATAAGATGTCCTAAACTTAGATTACATCTAATTGACTATTTATCTTGACTTTGTCCTTGTCCAAGAATACCTCACTTGATTGAAAAGTTATTTACTGACTGAAAACTACTTTTTTTTTAGACCTGCAATCATTATTTAGTTGAACAAGGTATAAACAGCAGAAATATTTTGACATTATTGGGCAAACCCATCTTTAAGGTAAGAGTGCCACCTTTCTATAATTCTGTATGTTTTTTCAATTAATCCTATAAATGTATTCCAATAAGATTTTGTCCCTTGCAAGTGTAGCTAGATTTTGGGTTTGGTTTGGTTGTTGTGGCTTTTTGGTTGTTTTGTTGGTTTTTTAAACGTATTTTCAAGTAATCGGTAAGTATTGCCTTTTCCTGGTTCTTGCTCTTGGAGTTACACTCCACAGATTGTGATGCTCTGACTCCACAATCTCTATGGGTGAAGAACAAGTGACTGATTTAATAATCTCTTTTTATTTACCACCCCTCAGAAGAAATTAATATGTAATTGTTGGGTTCTGTTTATGTTTCAAATGTGTGTATGTAATGCACAGACGATTCTGTCAATCCATGGAACTGAGTTTATTCAAAACTTTGATTACCTTAAGGTCCTGATTTAAAACACCAAGTTATCAAGATTTCTAAACAGTTCAACCAGTCCCTAGGCTTCTGTTTGTAATTTTTTTAATTCCTCACCTTGGCATGACTAGGTTTTTGCTTTGCAATATACTATGCATACATGAGGATTGGGGTTTTTGAAAGTAATGTGCTGAGCCGAATTTGAAAAAAAGAAAATGCTAATAACATCAGTTTGGGCTTTAATGTTTGTTATTAGGCTGTTGAGGAAGAAGTCGTGTCTCAAGATCATGTTGCTTTTGAATTTAAAAATGAGAAACATGAAATGGACCCTTCAGAGTCAAGTCCAGGTAAGCAGTCAGGCTCTGACGTGTTTACTCCGGTTTAGTATTCTCTAGTTCAGTTCTCCATATAAGATTTTCTCAGTGCAATACTCTATTGTTTTTCTGTCTAAATTGATTGTTACTTACCTTGCATTTATATTTTACATATTGATCATCTTTCTGTGTTTTGGGTTTTTTTAGGATTTGTGCCTTTTACCAGTGAAAGTAAACTTGTAGCAGTTAAAGGGCCAGTACCATGCCAGATTTCACTGAATTGTGAGAAAGCTACGTTACCTGTTGCATTCACCTCTCCTGCAACTCACTTCAAGCCTATTATTCTGCAGCAAGATGCAAATTTAACAACGTTAGTATATCCTAAAGCAAAATAAGTTAAAGCTTAAACTTAGTTGTTAAATCTGCTTGAATTTTCCTTTAAAAAAGTACTTGGTTTTTTTTCAGAGAGGTTCACACACCTGAGCAACTCAAGAAAGAGACAAAGAATGAAAAACATACGGACGACAACAAATCAAGATATATAGAAGACTCTAAAAGATGTGGTATTGAGGATACAGATGTTGTTGAAACTGTACCTGAAACACCTGAGTGTGATTTACAAGTTCCAAGCCACTCATTCCAGTTGTCTTCAGAAGAACAAAAATCAGGCAATACGTTTACTTCTACAGATACGTTACCATCAGCATCTGATTCCTCACATATTCTACAAGAGAAAAGCATTTTACCTGAAGATTCTTCCAGCTCCTTAGCTTGTCCTACATCTCCTAATGTTCTTCATATAAATAACATCATTCTCAAACAGGACTCGGAGAAAAGAGTTCTGACGTTTGTGCCAGTACATTTGGCTGTATCAGAGCAAATACCAAATAAGCCTCTTCGCTCAAGAATTGCTTATGATTGCTCTTACAGTTTGCCAGTGCTACTTTCAAGTGCTATTGCAAGTTACAAAATGAGCATGCAAACAGAAAATGATGCCTCCCTTTGCAATGTGCAAAGTCATGACACTACTAATGCACAGAACCAGTTTGATAAAAGTAGGCCAGTTATTCAAACCAGCTGCCAAGAAACTGAGTGTGCTACCAGCGTAGACAGTTTTTTCACTGAACAAGAACACACGCCATGTACTTCAGTGAATAAAGACAATTATAATTTCTTTGATTATGAAGTCCTGCCTCATCAGAACAGAACAAGTGACACTTTACTACAGGGAGTGATTCATCTTATACAAGAGGAGTTCGCATTTGATGGTTATTTAGAGAATGGAGCTGAAGTTTATGATATGGGTATGTGTATTTTCCTCTATATGTTGTTATCGTTGATTTGTAAGAATATTGTTGTTAATTTTTTTCCCCCTCTTCTGTTTGTTTCTGTTCTTTTTATTTTAAACAAGGTAACTTCATTTTAAACTTAAAGGAAATTAAGTTTGGTATGTTCTCTGATAGAATTTGTGAGAAGTTTTGTGACCTCTACTGGGATGAAAAATTACTGGAGAATCTCTATCAGGTAGTAAATGGAGGAGGACGTTCACATTTCTGGTAGGTGGTTTTTCAACTTTTTCCTTCTTACAGTTGAATTTAATGCTCTTATCCCTACTTTGTAGAAGCAGGAAAGAATATGCAGTTTCTCTTCAGGTGTTCATACTTGTTTCCTCTAAGCTGTTAATTTCACAGTTTGAGGTTTTTCAAAGCTTTCTCCATGGATAATAGTGCTTAATGGTTCAGTCAGAAATATTTTCTACTACACTCGTCTGTAGCTCCATCTAAGGATAGCTGAATAATGGAAACCTAATTCTGATCAATATTGGTTACAATCATTGATGGAAAACTTCATAATCTCATTAGAAGGAGGCTGTTTAATCAGAAGTATATTGTTCTTACTGTTCAGTTTGCTTATTCTGTTTGATATTAGTTCTTTATACATCATGTGCTCTAATCACACCCAAGAAAAAGGAAATTAATTTAGCTTTGCTAGAAATTTTTGCTTAACTGGTTTAATTTGACTCAGTGTTCCTCCTGGCAGTCTTTTGTAAGTAACCTGTTAAATAAGAAAAACTAGCTTAAATAATTTCTCATTTTTCTTATATAGTCTTCAATGACATATGTATCTACCTGAAAAATAATTTTAAAATTCTTGTTTTATTGCAGCCTCCAAATGCAGCACACTTTTATGAAAGCTTTTTGCTGAAGATTGTTGAAAACAGTAATCAGTTTATGTCAAAGTTAATTTGGGGGGTTTTGGAACTACAAATTTGAAGTTTTGACAAAGAGGCTTGGTAGATATGGTTTAGATAAACTTCATTATTGAAAGGTGTATAATCTGTACAGCAAGTTTCAGAGATAATAGATTATGGCCTCCAAATACCAAACCTTGGTATGCTGGCCTATTTCTCATTTGGCTTGGGATTTTTAAGGAGATAATGAAAGTTGGTTGGGAGTTAGGCCCTTGGTTCAGTTATATGGTAGGAGAAACCTGAGCTGTTGCAGCTGAATTACTGAGATTTCTGAAGGGGTTATCCTCTGTGTGAACTTCTGTTACAAAGTCATTTTTGAAAGTGAGAGTGAAAATATCATCATTTACTATCCAGTGAAAAATACAGGTCTGGTTTTTACATCGCATGCAAGGCCTGTCTTAAGATCTCTCTAGACACTGCTTACTTAACATGAGTTTGAAAAAGACTATAGCAGTTTTTCAGTGTTAGCTTCTTGGATTTAAGATTACAATTATGATTCTTACTAGGGATGACTTAGAGTCAATGTCATCCAGAGGTTGAATCCTGAGTGAAAAACCCACTGCAGTAATTTGCAGTCTTCAGTTATGCCTGGAGTTCTGCTTTCTGTTTGTGTGTGCTCTGATACTTCTGTTGGGATTTTGACAGATGCTGTACAGGAAAATCTCTATCTTATTGTGCTTGAATAGCCATTTGAACTTTTTTTTTCTTGTAAAATAACAACTGGAGTGGAATATGAAAACTTTAGGAAGTAGATAAATGCTATGAAGCCCTTTACATATGTGGTAGAGTTGCTTGTAAGATCTCATTTTACTGATGTAAATATAGCTTTATAGGGAACATTAATTTTTCTTAGTCTCCTTGTATTTTCAGCATAACTGAGGCAGATGAAGCAAAGTGTGGCAATATATTCCAAGATCTGAAGAAATCTGAAAGCTTTTTGGCAAGCAGTGATCAGACAGAGGGTAAGAAGGGACTTCATGTTTCTAGATCTTTGTGTGTGCTGGGACTCTATCAACGACAGAAGCTTTGAGACACTTTACTTGTGTCTTCAGGAAAGCACTTGCCTTGACACTTATGGACGTTTTCAGTGAATCTGAGCATTATCAATGCCTTGAGGACATAAATGTCTTTTATATGAAGCTTACATATGATCCACTGTTATTTTGTGGGATGTCATTTACTTTTATATATACAGATGTGTCTGTTGAAAACTCCCAAAATTATAACTGCTGTATGTGGTTGTCTTGTGTTTGAGTAGATATTCTAGTGACTACTATATTAGTGGATTGTTTATTTATATTTTTTCAGTTTGGGTTTTACATTTCTCCTGACATACTTTGTGATTGAAAGTTTACAAAATATCTGTCTTCCAGTAACTGAAACCAAAACTGAGCTGGGACTGGTGAATCTCAATATTATAACAAAACCATTTCCCTTTCTAGGCTTGGTGCATTGATGGACAGCTTCTGTTTGGTTGCTGTTGTACCAGAGCAAGGTTTTTTTCAAGCTATTTCATCCAGATTTCCACATTTAAACCTGGTTACTTCTCTGTGTTGAGCAAAGTGAAAATGTGTGTTCTTTACAGAAGGGCTTGTACACTTATGTTGTTAATTTTTATAGCAAAACATAAATTTGTAATTTTGCACTTGGCTGCCATTGTTCCATATTACAGTTTTCCATTTTGGCTCAGAATGATTGCAAATGCAGAGCTAAACTTTGCCGTGGAGTCTGTGATTTCTTTGCACCAGTAATTTAGCTTTGTTTGACTCCAAGGTGGCATATCTAAGCCCTGGAGGGTTGCTCAAGTGAAAAGGGAGACTTCTGGCAGGTATGAATGCTCCTGTCAGCATTACACCAACCTTTGACTGTCGCCTCAGTCCCTGAATGTTGGTAGTAGTTGTTATAACTGCAAAAAAGTCCCATCATAACTCAAGGGATTGAGTCCTGTAGGAGTAGAAAGTTTAACATCTATGTCCCCATTGGCTGTATCAAGTATTCTTGCCCTTTCTGTATGAAATGAAAGCTGTCAGATTTATGGATGGAAAAAAACTCAAAAGCTGAGCATTTTACTAATGTGTACTTGGTCGGAAATATTTAACTCCTGTTTTAAAGCTTCTCTGTGTTGTTTAAATGCTTGTTGCATATGCATGGAAAATATTTTGTACTTTTCAGAAAGGTATTATTTAACTATTGCTTTATAGTTCTTAAATGTTTTTAACCTTTATAATTTTACAAGTTGTAGTTGAGAAAAAAATGTGAAGTCACAATAAGCATCTAAAACCACTGTTAGAGCACATAGATAGTCTCATAACAGAGTTTTGTATATATATAACAAAGCATCCATTACTGCATGTGACTGTTATTTCTTTTCCCTGTGCACCTTCTTTAGGAAAAGGGGAAGCAAACTTTGATGTGAAGGCTGAGCCTGTGATAAACACATCATCAGTTGAAATGGATTTCAATGAGTCACCTTTGGATAATATAAAAAAAGAATTGACTCGGCAAAGTACAATCCCCATAGCAAAAGAGCAACAATATTTACAAAGCAATGGCTGTGGTGTTGGTCCAGGCTTTGCAGAAGAAAAGAGAGGAACAGAGGAACAGGGCATGATAAAGAGAGCTGTAAACAGCTACCTGGCATCTCCGAATCTACCTGACTTTCATGGCTGTAGTCCTGGTTGGAGCAGTGCATTTTATGGAGCTGAATGTTTTGATACGGAAGTTCATAGTTACTTGAAAAACCTTGGAAAGCAGAAATCAAGTGAGTCACAAAATATAGATGCTAAAAAAGTGGTGAGTACATCGATTTTAAATCATTAAGATACATCTTCATTTGCTGGTTAAAAGTGTGATAATATTCATTGTGTTATAGTGAGTTGAAACACCATTTCTGCTTTTAAATATTTAATCTACAGTGGTTTAAAATCTTCAAGATTTGTCATGTCTTAGCAATAAACCACAGTAGAGGTATTACAAAATAAAGCACACTGACAGAAAAGTGCAATTACTGATATACAACCCATCCTCTGTTCTTAAAATTAGCTGGGCTGTCTGCCCTTTGTACCAACCCCATAGTGGTGATGTTATAGAAAAGAGCTAAGAATGACTGTGACTGAAGCACATAAGAGGCATTATAGCTTCATCGAAAGTTTTTATATTCTAGACCTACCTGAATTGGAAAATGTTGTGTAATAGACAGGGAATTTGCCTCTGACTCCACTGCTACTCACCCCAGGTTTTTAAGGGGACAAACCACTTTGTCCACCGGGTTCCAAATGGTCACTCCTGATTCCACTTCTGTTTTCATAGTCTCTTTATCAACTTGGTTTTGCTTTAATTGATGAAGCAAAACCAGACCTTCAAGTAAAAGCAAACAGTTTCCAATTAGAATCTGTATAATAGCTTTCCTGTGCTTTCCCTGTTCTCTCTGTGATGCCTCTGTAGCAATATATCTTTTAAAAATCCACAGGGCTTTTGTGACTCGATGCTAATGAGCTATGTAGTTAAACTTTTTGAGCTTTTCTGAAAAACAGTGACAGGTTTTTCTTAAGCTCAAATTAATTTCTAGCAAGTCCACCCCATTAAAGCTAACCTATTTACCAATCTCTTGTTTGATATGTTAGCTCTGAGCTGTGTGTTTTCTGATCACTCTGCTTGTGGGAGTTGTCTGCTGCATTCCGTGAACTTACTGCATTTAAAATGCTGTTTCATGTAATTGGGTCACTGGTAGTTAACTTAAGACCCAAGTGCAAAAGCCACCACTTTTGTAAAGCACAACATATATCATGTTTGTTGTTTCATAATAAATCAGAAGCTGAACCCAAAGTGGATGGCCCATTTCCATTGGCTGGTAAAATAGTGAGATCTTTGATATGCAAACAATTATAAATGTAAATGTTTACTTTTAAATTGGTGTATTGTGAGAGGCCTGATATACTTTCTGTTCATTGCTTAAGTTATATAATTCTATGGAAATTTAATTTTTTCAATTCTGTGAAATACGTAAGTATAAAATATGAAAGCTGAACTTGGAAATTTATATGGCCTTTATTTCTAATGCAGCTCTCCTGTCTGCCTTCTGACCTCGTTGTATAAGATCATGTAATTACACTTGTTTGGAAGCCACTGATTTCAGCCAGACTTTCAGTTCTTGCTGCAAATATAGGTCAACTGTTTAATAGAGTGTTTCTGGGGCCTGCCCTAAATTCAGAACATACAAATTTAAATTTGTATTGTAATTTGGATGGCTTCTGATTGTAAGTTTTAAAAATGCTCTAGAAAATAAGATAAGTGCAATTATAATGAAAGGCATATCTATGTGAACAGATTCAGACAAACCTCTGTGCAGTCTCATCATACTGCAAACCTGCTCCAGTTCTTAAGCTGTAGAACTGTGACATTACTAATGCTTTTCTGGGAACAGGTGATGCCTGCTGTATCTTGCCTGTGAGCACAGATGTGAAGGGTGGTTTCTCATTGTTAATATCATATCCTTGTCTGTTTGGATGTTCTTTTTTCTTCATACAAAATAACTATCTTCTAAAATGTCACTTTCTTACTAGAACCACCTTGCACTTACAATTATGATCTGAATCCTATTTCTTTTTAAATAGGAACTAGAACAATTGTTAATGATGGAGACAAAAAATTACAGAAAGACCATCAAGTTTTACCAGAAACTATTGCAAAAAGAAAGAAGAAGCAAAGGTAAGATTACACCAACTTGCCAGTAATAAAATGGCTGCATAGGGCTTTTAAGGACTTGTTCTGGAAATCTGAATCATTGCCATTCTTATGCCATTTATTTTAAATCTAAAGGTCCTGAAACTAAATCTATGTTGCCCAAACTGAGAGGACAGCTACAGGAGATGAAATCAAAAGTGCAGTTTCTTGAACTGGTAAAGAAATACGTGCAGGCAAGTCAGACTTTATTTCACTTGTACTTCATTTGCCATTTCATTACTGAATCAGTGCAGTTGGCCACTCAGATCATTATATAAAATATGAAATGTTTTGTGTCAAACTGCCCAATTAAGTAAGATCCAAAACAATTATTAAAGGTAATTGCTACTAATATTGTTTAAAAAGGGAAAAGTCAGTTGTATGAAATGCAATTTGGCTTTAAGTTGATTGCATTTTGTGTGAATTTTCTCTTTATTTTCTTGTTTTATCATGGCCTTGCTTCTTTGAACAGATGCTGTATGCAGAGCAGTGGGGTGTGGAATCCTATGTGCTGCCTATGGTCATTCGCAATGGGAAAACTGACACCATGGACGTGGCATCTACGGATGAATCATCATTGCTTCTTTACTATAACACAGAGAAACAGCAGTGCAATAATCAAAATGGAGTAAGAGTTCTGCAGGCTGGTACACCACTTGGTTTAATGGCTTATTTATATTCTAGGTATAGTACATTTTGCACCTAAATTGGGAGTGGGTTGATGCATAGTTGCTAAATCAGGAAAAGCTTGTCTCTGTGATAAATCCTATAAATTTTCCTCTCTTCTATCATATATGTGTTATTTCTGTGAACACTTATTTACAGAAATGGACATGAAAGTGGCAAAAGATCAGCTGGATTTGATTAAAAGCATTTGATAATAAATAAAAAACTAGTAACTTTAAACTTTTTTATCTTTTACTTATTTGAGGTTTTCTCTGGTAGTTGCCATGGAATCAAGAATTTATGTTACTGCCAGCAGTACAACAATTCTTCAGATCATAAAATTTTATAATTCTTATTAATAGAGTCTGGATACGAAAATGTTTAGGTTCTGTTATACAGATTATTGCCCCAATAATCAGTCCTTGGCACTGATCAAGATGCAAGCTTATCTCAGGGTTTAAATGGGGACAGAGATGTCCTTCAACTCCAGTGAGGGCAGCATTGTTTAAAGGTACCTGAGCTGTAGTAGTATGAAGGATGGAAATTGCCAGAGCATCTGTCTCACCTGTGCCACTGTAGAGGGATCAGTTTCATCCCAGCTGCTTCTCCCAGTTCATCCTGACCCTGAGACCCAGTTACTTACATTGAGTGCTGCTCTTCCTGGTAGTTAGTATTTTGCACAAAGTGAAGAAAATGTTTTAGAATTTGAGTTTCCACATTCATCAAACCCAAACTTCATGATTAGCTGTAAGCCAATGGGGAGAAAATACAATTAACCTGTGTTAAAACCTTTAGCGTGTGTGTATATAAAAAAATAAAATGCCCTCTTTTTTTGATGTGTGTATAATAAGTGTATTCTGTTGTTAAAGTAACTACTCCTCTAATTAGAGCTACAGGGAATATTTTCTTCCCTAATGTATCTACTTCTTATGCTGTTATTATAAAAATATTTTAAAGCAGCATTGAGACAATAGGAAGAAAAAGGAAATTTAATATGTTCTTCCATACTATTTAGATTGTAACTTGCCTTAATAATAGAAATGTCAAAGTGGTTATTCACAATTTGAAAGTAGAGAAACTCTTTATAAAACAGATTATGCTTTCAGGGTTGGCAATCACTGTATTTGATGTGTAAAAATAATTTTAAAAAAGAGCCAAGGTTTTATGAAGAGCTTGAGAATTTAAAATGCGTATTCTTGATATTTTGAGGATTTTTTGCAGTTGCTGTACTCTAATGCAAGTTGAAGATGTGTTCTGGCTTGTCTGAAGTTTTTCTTGTGCTTTCCAGAAATGCCTTTTTAGAAGGTTATGTACAGCAGTTTCTTTACACATTTCGCTATTTCTGCACACAAGAGGAGTTTTTGCAGTTTCTTCTTGATAGAATCAGCAGCACTTTACCCAGGTACAGTAAATTCCCATGAAAAATATTATCAAAGCCCAGTTGAGTTTCCTTCCAATAACTAATAGCGGTTTCTCAAAAGTCCTACTTAATTAAAATGAATTTTTACATTTGTTTTTGTAAGGCTCTCTTAACAAGTGATCCGTTCTGCATCTCACTTTTACCAGTTATCCAGTAATGGGTAGTAATTACAACCTCAGCTTTGTTTCCATAGAGCCATGGATTCTAGAGACATGAAATTTAGGAATTTAAGATACTGCATTCAATACCAAATAAAATTTGTGGGTTTTGTCAACACTTACTTTTAAATTGGAATTGGATGTAAATTTTGGTGTAATAAGTTTCTTTTTCTTCTCACCAGGGCAAGCCTGGATCCTTCCACATCACTTACCAAAATATGTAACCGCAGTTTCTACATCCTGCAGGCATGGATTGAAGACTGCTACAGTGTAGACTTTGCAACAAATACTGATCTCCTGAGTACCCTAAAAGAATTTATTTCTTCCAAGGTAATTCAGAATTTCAGCAGTTACTTTAAGAAAAAAAAAAAATCAGTTTTGAGATATGTAACATTGTTATTACAAAAAGCTGCCCTAAGTACAATTGAAGTAAATAAAAGAAAAACAATGCTATATTTGACAGCTATGTTCAGTATGTCTGGTTTTGGACAGATAACTGTATTGTGGCTTGCTTATAATTTCTGGGAAATCAAGTTCAGTGTTCTGTTTTTGCATTCACAGGTTGCTTCATTAAATGGCTACGGGGAGCGCTTGTTGTCACTGCTCGAGGACGCTTCTGCCAGGAAAAGTGGCAGTGCTGATCAGTGCTCCAGTGTGGACAAATGTGAAGAGGAAAGTGAGGAGGGCCGAAAAACATTGCATTCCCTATGTAAAAAACTCTCAGAAGATGTTTCCAGGAAGGTGTGTCTTTTCTTCAGACTGCAGTGTATGGAGCATGTTTCCATATATTGCGTTTTGACCAAAACAGAAGTGTCCAACTTAGAGTCCAGACCATGTACTTAGTAAGAATTATGTACCTACATTTTAAATTTTCTTTTGAAAGTATCTAAGACCCAGACAGTTCTGTAACTGTGAAAATAATCTTAAGTTTTAACTACTGACAGCTGTTTCAGCAATAATAGATCAGATAATCAAAATTTTGAGAGTTAAACTCTTCATTCTTGACATGATTAGAAGTGCCTCGTAGTTATTAGGAATCCTTTGCTTTTTATTAGGCATTGATCTTTGTAAGACCATAAATAAAAGAAAACAGCAGGAGCTAAGAAGTTTCCTGCTAGAACTTCAAAGTTTGTAGCGAGAACTGGTCTGAACTTTTGTCTGTATTTACTATTTTGTAGTGTTCTAGAGCCCCAGAAACCAGAATGTACTGCCGGCTTTTCCTAAAACCAGATCTCTTTACAGAGTGACCAAAATAAAATGTGGAAGTCAAATGTACCAATAATGTGCAAGCTGAATTAAGAATTGGCCTCGTGATAAAGGTGCACCATGGGTAGACTGGAGATTGAGCCAAGAAAGGGCAAACAGAACAGAGGAACATGAACTTTTTTAATAGTCACTGCATAATAGTGATAATGGAGGACAGAAGGGAAGAGAAGGGAAAACCAAGTATTTCTTGGAAAGGAATGTTAAGATTCTAAGCAAAAAGGAGAAGTAAAATATTTTGTGGCAGCAAGCTTGAATACACAGAGGTTTGTTTTAAATACTGATTGTTGATTGAGATCTCGCAGCCTCCTGCTTAGACTCATTGACTGCATTTTGTATCAGCTTAAAATAGCAATGTTGAGTAAACCAATTTGTTCTGGTCTAACCTTGAAGATTAGCTGAAGAGTTTTGCATGCATGAAGGTGTTTCTCTTAACAACACTTTCCTGAGAGTTACATCAAGGCGAGACAGAGTGTTTTAGAGAAGTTGTAACCTTACATTTATTTTTTCTATAGAACTTCTACTGGAAACTATCCAAAGGTGTGGGACCAATTGCACAATATCAGAGAGAGCAACTGCATGCTGGTTCAGCAGTTTTGCCAAAGCCCTGCTGTAGCAGTTTCACAGAAGAATCCTCAGTCTCCTTTGCTAGAGCAGATGAAGTGGGACCATTTCTCTTGATAGAGTGCAGTGCCCAACAGCTTTGTTGGCAGCTGACACTACTGCAACAGGTACAAAGGTCTAGGTTTATTTGGAAGTACAAATAATATCTATTTTCTTACTCTTTCTCTTCTTCTTTCTCTGCCATTTCTCGACCTTGTTTCAAGCTTATTTCGTGCTATTTTTTAAGACTTTGAATTAAAGTTCTTGTCTTGAAATCTCTACAATAAAATTTATCATATCTGATGCTATTCTTAGGCTGTGATCCCTCTCATAAATTTATGCAGGTGGGGTGGACGGGGACATACTCTGTCATGTTTATCCCCAAGCATTTTAAAAGAACTGTTAGAACTAACAGCAGATATATCTTGGTTTTTTTGTTTAGGAAGTATTTCATAAATGTCATCCAGTACACTTCCTAAATTCCAGAGCACTTGGTGTTAAAGATAAATATGTTGCTGTGCCAAAGTAAGTTGCTTGTTTTAACTGCCCTTCTATTCTATTGATTCACAATAACTTAGAGTGTTACACTTTTAATACAGCCAGAAACAGAGAAAGAATTTAAATACTTCGTTGTTTGAGTTTTTTTTTTCAGACTAGGTAGCCTGTTTATATGGGTTATTTTAATTTCAGGAGATTTCATACACGTGTGTGTATGTACCTATGCACACATGTGTATGTGGAAGGTCACATTTGCCAGGTGATTTCTTTGAAAACTGAAGTGAGTTGACGCCAAAATATTTCTAAGAACTTGCATTGGGGATTGCTTGAAAGGTTTCATTTTTGGCAGGGAAAACCTGGGATGGATTCTGAAGTAGGATCCTTGGTCATGAATGTGTGTGTGTGTATAAAATCTCAAAGACATTTGCAGCCTCACAGAAGAGCTGAGGTTGGAAGGGACCTGCCAAGGTCATGGAGTCCAACCACCCTGCTGAAAGCAGGGTCAGCTGGCCCAGGTTGCCCAGGGTTGTGTGCAGTTGGGTTCTGAAGGTGGATGGAGACTCCACAACTTCTCTGTGCCATATTCCTTCTGTACTCTTAGGGAGGTGAATTGTTGGTATTTAGAGATATACAAGAATTCTCCTGTAGTTACTAGAGTGGTTACCAACCTATTTAAATGATTCGCTCATCAGTAATTAATGTTTTCATCGAACCACACAGACCTAATTAATTTTATGATGGTCTACTTCTTACATACTCAGTGCATTTAGTTAGCTTCTAATTATTACTTGTTAATTGACTACTTATGGTAGACTTTTGCATCAAAGAATAGGAAATGAACATCTAAAGCAACTATTTTTTTACAGATTGTTAATGGCCAAGGCTAGATCACCTGGTTTATACACATTTTGGGGTTCAGTCATGGGAAACTAAGTGTGTGGTGCCACTTGGTATCAGGCTCGATTCCTTATGTGGCTGCAGTTTTTGAGTTTGGATTTCTAGCTGTTATTTTGTGTCAGATTGGCTGGGGTTTTATTATTCACTAATGAGTGGTGAAAGTATCTTTATGTACAGAAATATATCCTGCATGTGTTTATTTTTGATCAGATCTTGTAATTATAAGGAAGAAAAAGTAACATAGCTCACTATGTACATCATAAAGTATACAATCAAGATGGCAAGCAATGCAAAATTATTTAAAATAATTAGAAGCTGGCCTCTTCACAGTCAAGGTTTTCTTTAAAAATCCAATATCAGTGGAATTATTTCTGCCTTTTTTTCCCCATATTTTTCTTAGGGCAGTTTCTG
This sequence comes from Acanthiza pusilla, assembly GCA_036630365.1. Classification (NCBI taxonomy): domain Eukaryota; kingdom Metazoa; phylum Chordata; class Aves; order Passeriformes; family Acanthizidae; genus Acanthiza; species Acanthiza pusilla. The sequence goes on from JAXCHO010000234.1 coordinate 14,908,084, forward strand.
CTGACACAGTTTCACTTAAAGTCTGCAATCTGTTTCTGTCAAAGTGCATACAAGACCAGTACCTGCTGCAATTATTAAAAAACGCAGAAAGTATCAGCACCTGGGTTGCTGCTGAAATTGTAACATGTCACACAACTAAGGTTTGTCATTGCTTATTGTACTATTAACTATAAAACAGTTATTTATTTGTTATTATTATGAATTGCTGTGTAGCAAACCTGCAAGAAATATTCTGAAATATATCAGTGAGTGGGCAGTTAGCAATTTGGTTTGCTATCACAAGGAGGGTCTGGTTGCTTTTTAGTGACAGGTGTCAAAACCTAACAAAATGTCAGAAATGGGTTGTCTGAGGGGAATACAGGTCAAACTTCTATCAAGGACACCTGGGTGATAGAAAGGGAAAAACTTTGTGTGAAGGGAAATGTTACTACAGTCAGCAATTTTGATAATAAATTGAAAAAGCAAGTACCTCTTCTTGCTTCTCATTTAATTTCGTATGTGGATTACTATGTATATATATATATATGTATATACTGTATGTCTTAATTTTTTTCCAGCGGCAGGTGAGCTTGTTATCAAAATTTCTTCTTATAGCAAAATGCTGCTATGAACAAAGAAATTTTGCTACTGCAATGCAAATCCTTGCAGGCTTGGAAAATCTTATTGTACGACAGTTACCAGTAAGTTTGGACCTCTATTCTGTAACCATTTTGCTTAATATATTCCCATTTCAATATGGACATTAATGTGAAAAACAAAAATATATTCTGTTTTATTGTAAGGCCTGGAAAATTTTACCTGCAAAAGTAGCTGAGATAATGGAGGAACTCAAGGCTGTTGAGGTATAGTATAAAGTCCTTAATACAAAATTACTTCTTTGGGGTTGGAGAAGGTGCAAGATCTGCTTAATGGGTGTCTCTGCAGGGTGAAAACCATAATTATTACTTTGTATTATGAATTTAATTTGATTGAAGACTTTTTACTCTTAATCCAAGAGTTCGCATAAATTTTTATCTCAGTATTTCTTTAACATGTGTCCTATGTGAAAAATCAACATTTCAAAAGCAAGCTAAAACATTAGATACACTACATCTGCATTAGAAGATTTCTGCAGAAGCTTTGCAGCTGTAATATGTTCTGAAAAATCTTAAACTTTTCTTTTATTATAGGCATTCTTTTATTGATCTATGCAATTTTGAAACATAGAGTGAGGTTTTAAAATGCAATTTTTCCTGTGGTTTAGAACAATTAAAATGATGTATCAAGTATCTTTTGATTAAAGTTACTTTATTTATTTGTGTGCTTTAAAAAGTTTGCTACCAGATGAATTCACAGTGTTGTCTTCAACTTCAGTGCTAAAAATTAATATCCATGACAAATAAACAGGTAGTGTTAAGTACATGGAGGACTTGTAAAGTCTTCCCCAATACTTAATGTGAGATTAATTTGTGTGCATTTTTTAACTAGGTGTTTTTAAAAAGTGACAGCTTATGCCTGATGGAAGGAGACAGATTCAAAACTCTTCCAACAATTCCATCAGCCCATGTTTTGGCTATGCATGTCCAACAACTTGAAACTGGAGGATTCACAATGACAAATGGGGCTCACAAGTGGACTAAACTTAGGTAATTATTTTAATTATGTGTGTATATCATGTATCTTTTTTATTATACTGTTGTGTAGTGAAAGGTAATGCAGCATTTCAAAGTTAACAGTTCAAATAGTTTCATTTGTTTGGACATGTAACGAGAGGTGTGTATACAACAGAATAAAATGCTTGATGCCTTTGAATTTCCTTTAAAGTTTGTTTTTTGGTTTATGCTTTTGTTTTTATCATCAGCCAAACAAACTAATCTTTTTTACCATATTCTCTTACAAGAAATATTGCAAAAGTTGTGAGCCAAGTTCATGCCTTTCAAGAGAATCCTTATACATATGCACCAGATTTCAAGCTGCAGTCTTACCTCAGACAAAGAATAACTCGTTTTAAAGATGCAGACATTTCTGCCTTGGCAGCTGACAACTGTGCCAACTTCCATCAGATACCAGCAGAAAAACATTCTCGAAAAATTCAGGACACACTGCGCAGGATGAAAGCAACATTTCAGTAATTATTTATGTTTCATCTGTTCTATTCTGGTCTAGACTGTAAAACTGGATTAAGTTGACTTCATCTACTGGACCAATTTCCAAGCAAATACTAAAGTGAAACAACATTACTGTCTCAAGTTGAAGTTATTGTATTTCTTAACATGGAATTATAAAATGCTGACTAATGAGATTTGAATCACTGGCAACTGTATGGCAGATCAAAAGAATAAAGATAGAGATAAAATTGAAGAGAGTATAGATGATAAGGATTATTAATTTTGTTACTCTTCTTTAGCATAAATAATTAATTAGCCTGAAAACCAATATCTAAAAAATACTGTGGAAATAAGTTAAAATTACAGCTTCTGTTGCCAAGCTGGCCCAGGAGAGTTCAAAATATAGTTCATTAAATGTTGAATCTATTTTTGTATAAACACAGTACACTTATATACTGTCACATTGTGCATATAATTCAGGAACACAGATCCTCTGCTATTCATTGACTGTTGGTGTGTCTTGCTTTTATGTTGTATATTATGAAAACTGTAACTGGCTTATATAATTGGCTGTCTGTTTCTCCTATGAAGGAGAGGAATGCTATCCCTAACTTTTTTTTGTTTTGGTTTGATTTTAAATTCATCAGACTAACCTTTTCCAAATGAAAGTAACATCTGAATGTAAGTATTAACAATTTGTTGCACTGCTCCTGCACTCATGGCATAGTGAAGACAGTAAATGTGAAATTGCTTTTTTATCTGTATTTGTCACAAGAGTCACTTTGCCAATTTATATATGTCTGTATGTGTGCACATTTGAGTATGGCTTTTGCTCCCGAGGTTGTTTTTGTAGATCACGGTGCTCCAGCTGCATCCAACAGATGACCGTGTGAAATTTGGATCTGCAACTTGTAACACTGTGGTGCTAACCTACTCACAGAGTTTGTGAAGACCTTCTAAATGGCCATGAAATGTGTTGCTATTGCTGGGAAATTTGTTGAGCTACCCAGGTTTATGCAAGGCCAGAAGGTTAAGGCTGCAAATTAGTTAGTTTTTCTACCAGAGGGAGCAATGGTAGCATTGAATGAGCAGTAGGGAAGAGCAAGAAACACATAATCGCTGTCCTGAAAGTGATTTGATTAGAACTGTGCTTTAAAAAATGGAAAAGAAAGTGTTTTGAGAGAAGCGAAGGGCAGATGTGAGCTAAGTATCTCATCCTGTGTTAGTGATGGAGAAGGACAGTGATGTAAGAAATGGGAGTGTGTACATCTCTGGTGTTTTGCAAGTTGTACTGCTGTGTTTGACAGAAGTGCAATGCTGAACTGTAGCTTTCTCTGTGCATAAGGGGAAGGCTTCTCCTTTTCTCCTGTCTGTAACAGCAATATTACATCTCAAGCCTCCCAACTTCCTCAGTGAAAACAAGGTGTGTCCATACTTTTCATTAAATACTCAGTTACTTTTTCTACTAATACAATAATACTAATTTTTGACTCTTACTGGTTTAAACACTGGAGAACTCAGTCCTCAACGGGGTTTTCTTGCATTTCTTCTACTTTTAATATGATTTATTTTGTTATTTACCATATGTATGTTTAACATGTCATTAATTATAGAATTCTGACTTACCCTTAAGGAATTAAATCATGTTGCTATTTCTCTAAAAGTTGCCAAATGTGAAAATTTTTAGTCTTTACCTCCTACCTTTATATAATACAATGATTTAAGAATGTTAATGATAACCTTATCTTCATACATACATTTCATGTATCTTTTGTATATGCATTTATTTTGAATAATTGTTTTTATTAGTAGTTATTTGGGTTTTTCTCAATTAAAAATTACCGTTCACGTAAATCCACACCTTGTCTTTGAAAGCATAATTTTAAGTAGCATAAGCTTTACTAATGTAAAGTACTCCACAAAACTTGCTAATCACGTGATCTTAATAAATTCATTTTATACAGTTACCAGTCAGGCTTTTGAAATTGCTTTTGTGAATTTTCTTATCATTTATTATTTGCACTCATGAGAATTAGGTCATGTATTTCTCAGCTCTGTAATACTACATCTAGAAAATATTGTTTATTCTATGACAATAACTATAACTGGTGCTATACAAGATTTTAAAAATCAGCTCATGTCTTCCGTAAATGCTTCGGTGTATGAAACCTTATATTGCATAGTATTGAGTTATACTAATACTTTGGGGTGTTTCCATCAATCAGACATTTCAGATTTTGTATTTAGGCACCACCCCACAACTATAGCAGCAACAAATGTTAATAGCTATTTAAAAAAAAATTCACTCCTTTACAAGGAAAGTGGTTTGGTTTTGTCCATGAGCACTGAGGTATCTGCATCTTACATGACACAGATCTCAGAAGAAAGTTATGTCTAGCATATTACTGTACTTCTTATTCATGGTTAACAAGCAGTAAGGGTTGAGCTAAAGTTTTCTCTCTTTGTGGGGAATGTCCTTTAAAAAAAAAAACATGGGACAAAGTATATCAAAGAAACAAGTTCATTTTTATCTAGTTGGCAAAATATTATTGGCATCAGTAATTGTATTGTATAAGTGAGGGACTTTGCAGTCTTTCCTTAGAAAATTTTCAGCCACTTCTAGACTTTGCTTTGCTTATTGGATTGGTTTCATAAGCATTGCTGAGACTCATCACTTCTGTGAGTACTCTATGTAATTTGCAAAGGATTCAAACTTGAGGAAATCTTTTTGTAAATTGAAAGATAAATAAAGTACAGTTAGAAATTAGTGGAATCCATCAGTTTTCAGTGTTAAACATATGGTTGATTGTTTCAATCCTTGGTATTATGATGGTGGAAAGAGTGCAGATAAATTATTTTTCTCCCTCATACTTGCTTAAATACAATCCAAAGCATAGCATTGTTTAAATTCCAAGTGTTCTGTTTAAAACTAGCTTTTCCTTATTTTTTTTCCAGAAAGTCTGTTTTTCTCAAAACATGCTTTATAAATAATTACTTTTAAATGTATGCTGAGCTTTGAAGGACCCTCAAAGCATTGGAAAGGCAGGCTTGAACAATATTTGAAAACTAAAGTTCTATAAATCAAGCTTAATTGAGTGGTCGTCTTTGAGATTTGCCTGATTAAGAGATATTCTCACCTATAAATGTTTTTGCTTTCTTTAAGTTACTATAATAAGATATGTTCAGATAGTCATTTTAACACTGCCCTCACTACAGTTTGGATTATAAAAGTGTTTTGGATGTTAATAAAACTGGGGGTTTTTTCTCCCCAAGAGAGCTTGTAATTATTAAATACCAATAAATTACTAATTTGTGGTGGAATATTCCACTGGAGATTTTTATGTGGTTTCATAGTCTGATGACCCTCTAAAATACATGTGAGAATGAACAATTTCATTGTTCGAATCTCTATTTGAAAATTCCTGCAGCAAAAATGTTTGAAGAAACTCTTAATGTGGCTGTTTTTAATATATCAATGAATGACAACAACTCTGCAAATAGGTGCTTTCTTGTTGTCATATGTGATAAAATTCATAAACAGTAGTAAATTATTCACCTAAGTAGAAAAATTTTGAGATAATCACCTGCACAGTCATAGACTAGGATTACTGGGGTTTTTGTGGAAAAGGGAAGATAAAGTCACTTATTCTGGGGAAGAAGTGTGTTAATATCCCTTCAAGATAATTCCTAATTCTCAGTTTCTTGGTGCAAGGAGGGAAAGGGCAAAGGGCATGAAAATAAAAGGCTGGAAAAGAACAGATGACTCCCAAGGTGAGTATAGATCCACTGACTTTAGCAAAGTAGCTTTTCTCCATGAAGGTAAACAGCAGGCCAGAGGTTGGATAATTCTGTTAAAAACCATTGTTGGGAATACAAAATCCCCCAAATTAGTTTATTTAAATAAAAGATAATTGACTGAAACCTAGGGAAAGATGTGGAGAATTCAATAGAGTGCCAAACAATTAAGTTTTAACATTTGATCAACTAAGCTGATGAAATACTGAATATCCTAGGCTGCATCTAAAAATTGCAAGGATGATGTATTTTGAGATGTCACAAATAGTCTCATTTTTTGTTTCTCCAGACCAAGGGATGCATTGAAGTACACTGTGCTCACATCCCCACCCATACTACCTTCCTACCCCTCTGATGACAGCCAGGACGTGATTAGCTCTGAGCCTGACGTGAGCACACTTTAGATATAGCTTTGTGTATATAAGTTAGTGCTGGAACCATAGGGAATAATCTTACTGTTTAAGATTTTACGGTTGAAAATCTGAATGTGGAAAGCAATCAAGATGAAAGTTACTATGAGACAACAGAGTTCATGATTCAAGGGAAAGAAAGAGATGAAAGAAGCAGAATAATAACACTGGGCTTCAAAAAAGCAAACTTCAACAAACTCAAGGATTGGTACCTGAGATCCTGGGGAAGGAATTGAAAGGCAAAGAAAAGTTCAAGAGAGCTGAGAGTTTCTGAGTTTCTAAGGCCATATTTAAGTATAACAACAGTCTATCCACATGCAAAGGAAAGAAAACTCAGAGAGCACTGTGGCTGCATTAGGGGCTTATCAATTACCTGAAAAAAATCAAAAGAATACTGGGAGGAAAAGGAGAAACAAGATGGCTGCATTATCAAGAACAAATATAAAAGAACAGCACAGCAGGTTAGGAACAAAACTAGGCAGACAAAATGTTTTTGTCAGCAAGGGAAAGGCAAAACAATAAAAATAGATTTTTAAATAGTTTTCTATTATACAATAAGAGCTCTCTGCTTACCAGATGGTGCAAAAGCCTGGAGTGCTTGCTCTTCCACTGCCTCCTCTCTAAACAATGCATATAATGATCAAAGTTAACCGGGAAAGCAAGTAAGAATGGAAGGCTGTCAACCTAATTAGATGTATTATAACATTAACTTTTTATTAAATCTGTTCGATAATAGTGAGAAGGAAAATTGAAATAGTCTTGAAATTACTGTAATTTTGATTGAGAAGGAATGAGTGAGTTCCCAGATAACCAGAAAATAATACTGTTTTTCAAAAATGGGCAAGAGCACAGGAATGAGTGGAAAGGCGAGGTAAAGAGAATGACAGAGGATCAGCCAGACAAACTTTGACCCTACAAGAGTTACTGAAAAAGCTCTCCAAAAATCTGCAATCTTAGAGACTAATTTAAAAGTCTGACATGATTTTGTCCATTAAGTAATTTTTAATAACCTAATGGTCAAGGTAGCTGTCCCAAGAGATAAAAACATTGTACATTGAAGTCTATAAATGCCTTGACAACAGATCCTCCTGGCCTGTTTATGTCTTAGGTTGCTCAGATTCAGAAGCTGGGACTCTTAAGGTGAATACACAACTGGTTAATAACATCTTTTCAAAGGGTAATTACCATGCTTGTTAAATTGTGAAACTGAATTGAGTGGGGTTAGGATTATCCAGATGTTATGAGTGAAAAGCAGGTGCAGATCCCTCAGGGACAAGGCATAAAATAGGTGAAAACTTTGGCTTTATCAAGAGCGTAGCATTCCCCCAAGGGGAATCCTGGGACACCAGTCAATGAGGGCCCAATGCAGTGGAGCCCTGCTCAGGAGTGAAGCTCCAGGGAAAGTGCTGTGGGGGTGAGTAATGAAAGCTGTGCTAATGAGCATTTCATACATATGCAGTGTCCTGTCTTGCTCGTTAGCTGCCCCGTGTAACGCAGGTGCTGCTGTGTGAATTCCAGATCCACAGATGGCCTTCACCTTGGCGCCTGTGCTGTTGGGGGAAGCAAACTATTCTGGTTTACAGTAATGAGGTAAAACATGCTCGGTTCTCAACACACTCCGGTGGGAAGGAGGGAACTATCGCAGTTACAGTAACAACAAGATAAGCCCTGCTTGGGACTCTGCACACCCCAATGAGGGAGGCAAACTGTCCAGGGTTACCGCAAGGAAGTCTTCTCACTCCCTGCACTCTATGGAATGTGTAGGAATGTCTGTGAATTTTACTGTTGAAATACAAGGTGAGATGGAAAGCAACCTTACACAGCTTATGAGCTTAGAACTCACAATAATCATGATAATAGTTTAAATTTCACCTTCGAGTTGTACATTTTTGCAGGATAAATATTAAATGAAAAATAACTACAGAGGTTCAGTAAAAATTTCTGGGGATCATAACAGATCACAAGGTGAGTATGAATCCGTCCGTACAGTTCATAAAAAGAAAAAAAAAAGGTGGGGGAAGAAGACCTGAGGTGTACTACACAAGAGCTATACATGACAGAAGGTAATTATTTTGCTCTGTTTGGCAATAGAGAATCATCAGCAGGAATGCTTTACTATTTAGGCACTGCACCTAGGATACATACAGGCAAAATGAAAGAGAACAGAGAATCACAATAAATATATGTTTAGAAACATAGACTGAGAAAGACTGAAAGAATTGGATTTATGTAGAAGATATTGGATTGAGCCAACCTGTGAATGTGAAATATTGCTGTAAAAAGTTGTAGTAGCTGCAGAGTGAGGGTTTTTTTTCATGTTCTGTGAAGCTGAAGCACTTGATTTTGAAACAAGGCTGATTTTGTTTCAGCTTTTACATTGGAAAGCTTCATATGAAGCAGTGGAATAGGTTACTCATCTGTAACACACCTGTAGGATCTATTTTCATGTGAATTTTTAAGAAGAAATGAGATAAAACTGTCATAAGTGCCCAGGCCCCCTTGTTCCAGTGAAGGGAGAGGGACTCAATAGGGCCCTTCAGTCCAAGTAAATTGGACACTAATTCAAATACTTACCTGCAATCAGGGAATGCTATTGATTTGATTATTAATTTAATTGTATTCCAGGCACTTCAATTTTCAGGGTTTTATTTGCATTCTTCCACTGACGCATACCAAAAAGTAGATGATGCCAGGGGATGAGCTGCTAGAACTGATGTCAGAGATGTTATAGAGGGATAGTGAATTTCCTTTCTATACATCTGCTAATGCAGTAGAGAAGTGGCATGATACTCAAAGCAGCAGCAGAGGGATTAGAGCCCGAGCCTGCCATGCACATCCATGTGCTGGGTGAGTCCTCTTAGCTGCCAGGAGCTGAGTCCCCATCCCGGGACTGTCCCTGTGTGCAGGTGGCGCTCAGGGACATGGCTTAGTGGTGGACTGGGGTTAACAGCTGGACTCGATGGTCTCAGAGGTTTTCTCCAGCCTGAAGGATTCCCTGATTCTGTCACTCAGCTAAACTTCTACTATTTCCCTTCCTTTCTGTAGCAGTTTTCTGGCTGTGAAGTCTCAGTATAACCAGGAGATGGCACAAGAGGCTCTCTGCAGTTTTGGATGTTCGTGCCGCCCCGGGAGCTAAGGGAGCATGAAAAACGATCGGCGGTGCCGAGGTCTGGCCAGAACCTGCCCATTAGAGACATGCAAACACAAAATGGCAGGAGAGGGTTATATTCCATTTTTAAAACGAACATGTATTTTGCATTCAGCGTTCAGCTGCTCCCTTTAATCTTTTAGAAAACATGCACACACAACATCATAATCTTAAATCCTGTTTACCTTCTATCCATGTGCAATACACACATTTCTGTAAAACCTGGCAAAATAATTACACTGCACTGTCTGGGGGAAGCGTAGACATCGAATTGCAGGTTACAGGGGCAGCATTGAGCATCTTCACCTAACTTCATTCCTGCCCTCACATGCTAAGTCCAGCTTTTCCCTTATCAGTAAACTAAGAGAATGTCAGGACATGTCTGTGCTCCCTGTTTGGGACAAGTGAAGGCAGATGTACCATGCCAGTTATGCTCTGTTGCTGCAGTTATATATCCTGCCAAAGTTATTCTCCAGGCAATAGCAACATTTGCAGGATACTTGATGGAAGTGACTTGATGGAATAAAGAAAATCGGGAGGAATGCTGTATAGCAAGGAATACAGATGAAGGGGAGAAATAACTAGAAATGTGAAGTGGAGAAGAGCCTTGAAGTCAGGGGAAAAAAAAAAGGTAAAGATTATTTCCATTTCATTTGAACAGACTGGTTTTGGAGCAATATAAAGACCTGATTTTTTTTAGGTGTAAGTTAGGGGAAGGAAGAGTCAGTAAAACATTTTCACTGCTGAGACCAATGCATTTCAAAGCAGCATTGTATGGCATAGACTGGAATGGGCACAGAGCGTGATAGATGTGCCAGGGCTGCCAGCTGTGATAGCTCATTCTCCTGCTGACTGACTCAGCATGCTCAAATGCTAACTCGAAAATCAATGGGGAAAATTATTCATTCTTTAATAGCCAAAAGTAAATTACTTTCAAGAATAACAAATGCTTTGGTGAGTATAATTTCTTTCATTTCTTTCTAAATTTCTTATAAAGTATTTGTGGGAAATATGAATATAATGGAAAATTTCTGATTCAGTGCATTCTTACTTTTATATGTTGCTAAATGTAACTTTAATAGTAATCATAATGAAAAAATTATCTTTCAGCAAAGACTGACAAAGAAAAAGGCCTTGATGTAAAATGTGAAGTTAGCCTCTGTTAGGTTTTGAAAAGATTGCAAGGTGCCTAAGTGTGTCTAATTGTTTTTAAAGTCTAATTTCTAGTCTAAACAGAATTAAACCAGCTGCAGACTTCTGAGCAGTGTCCACAGAGATCTCCCTCTGGCAATATGATAGCAATGAGTGAAGTAGGATTTACATTCCTGAAACTTGGATGGTTTTCCAACTGTAATAGTTTGTCTAATAATAAATTTATAAATAAACAAAAGACTCTGCTGCTGTAGTTTGCTTCTTTAACAACAGCAGTAGATATTCTAAATGTGGTCCTGATTCGTAATAAATTTGACCTTTGTTTTAGTAAGCTTAAATTTGGGTAAGGAGCCATTAAAATAAGTAAGTGCTTTCTTTCTTAATATTGACAACATGTCTCTGCAGAATATGTATATATAAAAAACATTTCACTGACTCTGTTTAGCTGCTGGTGGCAGCCTTGTGTTTAGGAGCCATGGGAGCTCTTGGCATTTTGAGTGCTGTGTTGATTAAGATCAATTCCAAACATGATGAGACATTTAATTTTCATCTGTGCATTGTTACTATGTTTATACCAGGCCCTCCTGGTATTTCTACACATATGGTCTTTAAATGCCTCATGGAAAAGTAGCTCTTATTCTGTCAAAGAGGAAAGATAATAATAATTGATAATTAAGAGATTGGTTGGAAGCCATCTGTAATGCTTTTAAGTCCTAAATAGTAATTACTCAGAAATTGAATGTTTGGATAAACACACCAGGGCAAAGACCATGTAAATTGCATAGCAGATGCCAGCAGCTCTTGCCTCCCTGGACACACCTTCCTGGGAAATCTGCATGTCCACTGGTGAACACACATCCCCTGAGTGGCATAAACTGCCACTGTTTTTTTACTCTTTGAGTTACATCACCACCTAGCTACTCGTAAGAAGCCCAAATTCTGCTCCAGACTCACAGGACCCTCCAGTGCTATGGGAAAGGGTCACCTGCAGGTACAAAGTGACAGTTCCCTCCTTTGCCCCTGTGTGCCCACTGCAGCCAGGCCAGCCGGTGGCAGTTCTCCCTGGCACCTGCGGGGAGCCCAAGGGAGTTGGCAGCGCTCAGCTTCTCTCTCTTCAGTTCCTGCATAGCTCCAGTAGGGAGGGGATATCTCATCACAGTCCTGCCCCTCTGCTTTGAGCTGGCTCTCGAGGCCAGAGCTGAGCTTTGGGCTGGAAGGTGTGGAGCCACAATTCATTCTCAAAGGCTGAGCTCTTATCCCAAAATATTTCTGTTATCAACAGCCTAGTAGCAGCCAGATAGGTTAGTTCTGCAGAACCTCTTCAACATGAGCCCAGTGTTGTGTGTGTAGATTTCTGCAGAGCTGAAGGGGAAGGTGCTGCCTCCTCAAAGAGGCCAGCTGTGTATTCTGCAAACATCTGCATAGATTATTACCATTATCTATGGTAAATGGATCTTCAGACTCCTGCTAGTGGCAATCATGTTGGTATGTCTGAGCTCTTTGTCTCTGCCTCCCTGTAGCAGCAGAGTAAAAGCTACTATCTGTTCCTGCTCTACTCTGACAAATTTCATTTGCATGAGCAGGTTTTCATCCCGTTGGTAATATCACTTGATTTTAAACATGGTGTTTCTGAATCACAGCTTAGCAGAAGATTTTCAAACACACATTTAATGAATAATAGATAGAAACAGAATGAAGGCAGCTTAAGAATTTTAGATAAAATTAAACTAGCAGCTGTTAAATATTGTAGCAGTCATTACATTCAGAAGTCATCTGCTACCTATCCAGGAGACTTATAAATTTTATGTGTAATGGAAATGAGATTTGGTTTAACCTTGTCACACCATGATCAATTTGTGTCTCTGGGAGCTCAGCATTTGACACCATCTTTCTGCAGTGCCATTTGCTTCGATACAACGCAGTTAATAAGCCAGAAGTGTATAAAATATGTAATTTGCAGCTCAGATGGTAAAAAGTTTTCAAATCAGTAAAGGCAGATGTATCAGTGGATGATAAAACTCAAAATTTTCTATTTTTAGAGCTCCATCTTAGGTCATGTATTCTTTTTGTCCTATACAACATCTTGTGTTGACACTTGCCAAGTGTCTTTATTTGTTCACATAAAGTTGGAAAAGCAATGTCATAGAAATAGACTCTTTTATATTTTTTTAAATATCTGTATAGAGATATATAAGTGCATAGGTAATATGTAAGAGTGTAAGTAGGATATAAGTATATTATTTCTACTTATATATAACATTCTGTAAGGACTAAGGATGGAAATAATTCTGGGCACATGGGACATATTTATCTCATTGGAATAGGATTTTGCCCTATCTGCGATGCAGAACACTGTTAAAGTAATCAGAAATATTTAACTTGAGAAGGAAGCTTGCAGAAAAGTTACACTTTATTTTTCTGACATTCATGAGAATTAGTCCTTGAGAATGGCATTGTGCTTGGCTGCAGGGGAGGCTTGGCAGGATTCTGCAATCAGGCAGTGGTGCTGATATTTCCAGTTCTGACTGGGAAGCTTGTTGCCAGGCCACATGTTAAATGCAGCTGACTCTAGGGACTTGTCCTTTAGTAATTCAGTGAACAGAGAAGATTCCTGTGTGTCACCTCTCCATTTCCTTTCTGCTTGGTCTGCTGTGTGAAATATGTTGGCAGCAAAGCTGTCTAATGCTCAGAAATTCTGATATTTTGGTGGTTTGTGGTGGGGGAAGTCTTCATATTCACCTAATGAAGGGAATGTTTAAGAATCTGTGCTTGAAATATTCAAGGCGGAGTGGGGGAGGGGTGTGTGTGTTATAAAATAAAGGAAATTTAAAAGCAGTCTTGCACAGTGTGGTCTAGGAAACTTTCTAAACTTTCCATTGTTAATCAGAAAATGCTTGGGAAGGATAAATGGGTGAGGATTCAAGTAGTTAGATATCAAACAATTTTGTGTGGTGAAAAAAACCCACAAATATATAGATGTCCCATAGTCTTTGTTCATGCTAGAGGTGTTTGTGGACTTCTTCAGGTAGATAACATATATGGGAGGCATTAATGCCTGAATGTTTATTTACACGTTTTTGCACCAGTTTCCTCCAGGAGGCTTGTTCAGTGGGCTCAGGCTGCAATGTCAATCCTTACCAACACAGGCCAGAAACAAAGGGCTCCAGGAGGGCTCTGGTCATGCAGGGTTGTGGTTTTAAATCACTTATTAGACACCTTTAAATAAAGGTGACAATCGTGTTTGTATTTTTGTTTGGTTAGAGACAAACTCTTGAACAGTGTCATCACTGATAGAGCAGAGTAGGACTCAGAGTATGCCATGAGAATGATCAATCAAGGAGAGACAGTTTAAAAGGGGTTCACAACTCAAACTTGAATATGGTTCAATGAAATAATTTTCTGGTGAACAAAAAACTGTAGGATTTCATGATGAATGGATATAGCAACTATATTTGGAGTGGACAAGAGGTAGAAATGCTTGGTTTAGGAAAATATTGACAAATGGGATCTTAATAAAACTTTTTACTGGATTAATATAAAGAAAAAATTTATATCTTTGTAAGATTAAAATTGAAATATTTCCAAATCTACATTGGAAGATTTAGACATAAACTAAATAGGAGGGTTTCAGTCGTCAAACCTCAACTTCGCTGACAGTCTAAGAAACAGGTGGAACTATGGTTACAATAACTGTTATCACAGAGAAAGAGAATGCTGAGAAGTGCAGCCAGAGTGGCAGAATAACAGGCTGGCCAAGTCCCAGGGCAGACAGACAGCAGAGCACTGGGTTTGTGTGCAGGTGGTGGGTGAGTGTAAAGCAGCAGTCAAGAACAAGGACAAATAAATAAGAAGTGCAGTCATGATCATTTCTGGAGGCAGACTGACACCAAGCAGGTGTGTGATAGGAGTTAGCAATGCTGTGGAGGTCCCACTCTGTTCTTGCACAGGAGGGGAGGGAATTCATGGTTACCCTGCAGTGAAAAACTGCTCATAAAGCACCAAGGACCTTTTGTCAATGTGCTACAGCATCTTTACTGCAGCAGCCAAGTGTTCCTGTTGCACACAAAACCCAAAGATGAACAGGAGCATTTCTGAAAGACATGCATAAGGTAGTAGAAGGAAGGAGAGGGATAGTCAGATAACAGAGAAATCTGTATGACCTGCATAGCCGCAAGAGATCTGGGAGGGGAGATATGACATGAATTTTGTAACCTCAGCAGAACTCTCAGCAGAATATTCATTCTAAAGTAATGATTGTAATTTTCTGATCCTTTAGTCCAGAAACCATATTTTTATGTAAGCGACCAGAAGCCTGTCGAATCCAACGACCTTGACATTTACCTTTTTCTGTTTCACAACATTCTGCTCCAAACCCCTCAGCCTGTGCCTGGTGCTTATAACCTGATGCTGCAGTCCCGGAGAGCGCCCTCAGTGAGTTTCTCCTCTTGCCTGCCTGAGGCTGTCTCGGCAAGGCAGTGCTCAGCCCAGAGAGGAGCAGGCTTGAGCAGAACCCTTTGAACAGTGGACCTGGCGCTTGAAAAGGAATGGAAAAGCGAACTCCGGAGGAAGGGAGATCGGAAGCAGCAGCGTCCCCTCTCCCTCCAGCGGCGGGGGACACTGCGCTTCCCCGGGGGTGCATTCCCCAGCGCCGTTTGAGGCTGCTCAGCTCCATAAATGCCATTTGCATGGGGATAGGATGTAACAAGAGCTGTAAATCACTGACGGCGGAGTGAACTCCTCAGGGGCAGACACGGCGGAGCCGAGCCTCCGCGAGCCGGGGCAATGTGTGAACGATATCTTTTGTTGGGGGGGAGGACTGATAGCAATTAGATGATACTTATCTGGCCCTTTGATGTGTATTTACACAAACAACGTTTTCCTCCGGGAGTTGCGGTATAAAGGAGAGGTCCGTGCTCCCCGCCACCCTCCTCTTTCCCGGCGTCTCCGAATCAAGGCAGGATGACCAAGGCCCCTTTCTCCGTGGAGTGGTTGTCCCAGAGCAGCCAAGCTCTCAAGAGCCCCACCGAGGGCTCTCCGCACCGAGCATCCCCGGCGGGCCACCGGCTCGGCCCCGGGCCCAGCCCCGGGCAGGGTGAGCGGAGCCGGGAGCAGCTCTCGGGCCCGCGGGACGGCAGAGGCGGCAGGAGCCGGGAGCGCGGGGCGGACACTCCCGCCGCAGGTACCGCGGCCGCCGGGACATCCTGGGGCTCCTCCGCGGGGGGCGGGGACCGGGGACACTCCCGGGCCAGGGAGGGCACCACTGCGCGGTGGCTGCTCGGGGGCGGAGGAGGCGGGCGGCTCCCCACGCGGCTCCCGGAGCCTGGCTGACCCTTTCCTCCTTCTCGCTGTCCCCAGGAGCAGACGGGAGGCCATCGGGAGCGGGGCAGCCCGTGGCGGAGGAGGGTCCCGAGTGCCCGGGCCCCGAGGAGCCGTGCGGGCGCGGCGGGCGGCGGCTGCGCACGGCGTTCAGCGCGGAGCAGATCAGCACCCTGGAGAGCTCCTTCCAGCGGCAGCAGTACCTGGGCGCCGCGGAGCGCCGGCAGCTGGCGGGCAGGATGCGCCTCTCCGAGGTGCAGGTGAGCGGGGCACTGCCCGCGGGGCTCGGGAGCGACCGCAGCACAGTTCCGAATAGCGAGATAAAGAACAACCTGGGTGACGTTGTAACCTCGTCTTTTTTCCTTCCCTCGCACCCTTCCCCCAGATCAAGACCTGGTTTCAGAACCGCCGCATGAAGCTCAAGCGGCAGCTGCAGGAGCTGAGGACGGAGCCCTTCTGCAGCCCCGCCCTCCCTTACGGACCTCAGAGCGCTGTGGTGCCCTTGCCGCTCACATACGTGGCCCGGCCACCACCTCTGCCCCGGCAAGGGGCTGCCCCCGAGGGCTTTCCTTTGGCCGCCCTGCCGGCACCTGCCCTGGACCTCAGCAGCGCCTGCAGAGCGCAGCCAGTCGGCTTTTGGGCAGCACCCTGCTTTGTAGGGTACAGGGATCCCAGAGCTTTCTTGCTGGACGTCTGACCCTCTGATATGGACTGTTGACTAAATAGGATTTGCACTACTGATAAGACACCCGGGCTGCCCTTGTCTGTAACTGCCTGGTGGAGTTACGATGCAGCATCGGTCTAAACATTTACAAAGATGTGCTGGACAATCTGAATCATGGACTTCAGGCCCTTGCATTTGTAGGCAACTGTAAAATATAAACGGGGTGGGACAAACAATAATATAAATGGAATCTTTTAATAAACCTATTTTTTTCCAGCTTTCATGAGAATTCCTTTCTCAAGGATTGTAGAGCTATTCATCCTGCCCCAAAAGAAAGCTCCTCTTCATTCAAAGAAGCTTAGACTTCTTCTCATCTAGATATGTTTTGCCCCCCTGCAATTTGCTCTGAGGGTGAGTGCAAAAAAGTGTGAATTTCCCTCTGTCCTCTAAAGCAGGTATCCAACCCCTTCACCTACTTACTAGATGAGATTTTCTGTCATGGAACTGTGCTATGCACTTTTAAAATCTGAATAATGGCCTAGTAAACTGATGATCAAAACGGCCTGATTTCAGGCCAGAAAAAGGGCTCTCAGAAATGATCCTTGACTGATGTAAGTTGACATAAATCTTTCAGAGTCAATTGTCAACTAACATGAAAAGAGTAATAAAAATTTCCATCTCTTTGGAGGTGTTCTGGAGGGTTATTTGAAGATTTCCGGCGCACTTTTCAATTTGGGCTCCTGTAATGAAAGTTCTGAGGGTTCTCTGTCAGTATCTTTGAATGTCTTTTGTATACAGGGCCCAATCTGCTACTTAAGTACACTTGCCTGGTAAAAAGCAACATAATGTGCTGCTATGGGCAGTGGGCTTTGCAGTCACCTCTGGAAGTTTCCTTGATTATTTTGTAATCTATGCTGTATTTTTCTAGCCTTTTGAAATACTGGTATTTATTTGCAATTGCACAAATCGTCTGTCTCTAATGCAAGAGTTTCAGCTAAGTTAAAAAAGGGCTCAGATGCTATCAGTCTTGCTGAGGTCTCAGGAGCATGATACAGTTTTGGATTAAGGAAGTTTGTTGATACGTAAGTAAAAATCCCATTCAACGGAGGCTTATTTCTTAAAGTCAGGTATTAAGTGGTTATTGATTTGAAGAAATCTCTCTGACTCTTTCAAACATCATTAGGGAACTGGGGTGTTTCCAGAAAGTGCTGCAATGGTGAATATTTTCGTCTGCACTAAAGCAGTGATGTTTAAAATAACAAAACAGTCAAGGCCAATAAATATAAAATTTACCAAAAAAATATATATCTACCAAGAATAAGACTCGACATGGCTATTCTGTTTTCAAGGGGGTAATGGTTGAAGGGTTAGGTGTTCCCTTTATAATCTTGTATGGCCACAGCAGAGAACCCCACCACTCCAAATGCTCCGCTCACCCCGTACAAAAGGAATAATGGTAATAACCCTTCCTGCTCTCAGAAGCCAGAGAGACGGTGTGGGGAGCTGGGGGTGAAGGGATGGAGCATCCTCTGAGGGCACCGGGACTACCCGCAGCGTTCCGTGAGCGCCCCACCCCCGGAACAAATGGGGGAGGGTGGAAGGGAAGTGGGGACGGGCAGCACCGCAGCTGGGCCCGGGGAAAGTGAGAGACAGATGAAAGGGCTCAGGAGGAGGGAGCGGAACTGTTTCCTGGGAGGAGAACTGTGGGGACGGGGTTTGTGCGGGGAAGGAGGGTGTCGTCTTTCCCCCACCCCAACGGTAAAAAGGGAGAGGCAGGAGCACACCTTATCGGGTCCCTAAATATTCCCGGCGAGAAGCGATCTGGGGTGGCTCTGGCTGAGCCCTCATCGCCTGGGTCTGCCCTCCCGGCCCCGGGCTCGTAACACGGGCCCGCAGCCACCGAGCCGGGCTGTCCCGTCCGACACTCCGGGCGAGGGCGCGGAGCTGGCCCCAGGCTGCCCCTGCCCGCACCCAGCGCTGCCCGGAGCGGGGCACAGCTTCCCCTCCGTGCAAAGGTTTAGAGCGACACAGAGACCGGTGCTGCCAGGGATAACACGCAGTGCTGCGATCCTTGCTGTGTTTTAATCCCGCGGGGTTTGTGGGGACCACGCGGAGACAAGCGGGGCTGCGGGGCCGAGCGGCTCCGGCACGGGGCACTCTCGGGGGTGGGGGCTCTGCTTGCCGGGTGGGTGTGCGCAGCTCCCGTGCTCTACCTGAGGCTGCTGGGTTCCGTGCCAGGGCTGAGGGCTGCTTAGCGGGAGTAATGGGGCATCCCAGCTCTGGGCGTACGAGCTGCAGAACGGCTGGCGAGGCAGAAGCCGATCTCTGTTTGAAAGGGTGCTAATGGTCACTTAACATAATGACTCCTTGGCCACGGGTATACTCGGCAAGCACATGAAATGCCTACACAGTTTTGGCAGGGCTAGCTTGCAAATATTGTTCTGTTTCCCGATAATTGCTCAAATGAATGCGAGAGGTGATGCTCACTTGGCTGAGTCTCTAACGGTATCCGGTTCCTCCAAATATTTGCAGGATAATTTCTCTCCTGCCTGCAGAAATCGGCTTTCTCTAGAAGATAACTAATATGTTCCAGTGGTCTAGAAAGCTTTATATGGAGTAATTTCATTTTTACTAAAGCCGTCCAAGTCACTAAAATGTGAATGCAAGTTTTTCCTTTGATCTGGGAGAAAGAAACTCGGACTTCATGCTGTATTCCGGCTTGTTTGAGTTTCTCCTTCACTGTTTTAGCCCCGGCAGCAGTAAAGGGGGGCTAGCGTCAGTATTAGCCCCTCGCAGGAGATCGGAGAGGGGCAGCTCTGGCACTGCACCCGCCGCAAGCCCCCGCAGCCGATCCCCGGGCAGGGAGCACCCCGCCTTTGTGTCTTTAATGGCACCACAATAACCCCAGCACCGGAATGCTCCCCGGCAGGACAGAGGGGAGTAGGCAGGCCAGCCACAAATGGGGAAAAAAGAAAGAAAGAAAGAAAAAAAAAAAAAAAAAAAAAAAAAAAAAAAAAAAAAAAAAGCCGAGTCGATTATCTGGGGAGGAGCAGTTTAATGCTCGTGGGGCGAAACTGTCGGAATCCCCCGGCCCGGCGGCTCTCGAGGAAGAGGCTGTATGGGCTCCCCCAGGGAAGAAAACGGGATGGGAGGGGAAAATTGCCGGAGCGCGAACTTCAAAGCCTTTCTCCCCTGCAGTGCGTGCGCGGAGGGGGAGAAACCTGATTGAATTAACACCGCGGGGCGGGTGAGCCGCCGGCAACCGCGCTCGGAACCGCCCGTCCCAATTTGGCTAGAGCAGCCATCAGGGGACTGGGAATAGGATCGGGGTGTATCACCCCCCTGCAGCTCCCAGACATGGTGGAGCCACTCCAGGGACCTTTTTACAAACTAGGTGAAGTTATTCGGCGTTGTGTGCTAATCGAGAGAGATCTCGCACTGTTAGGCCATTACATCTAATTGCTGCCCATTATCTCTTTCTTTGATACGCAATTAGATGACAATTAACTTGATAAATCCCACCGAAAGGGAGGGGGAAAGAAAGAGGAGAAATTTCTTGGTCTCGACGTTTTCCTAGTGCAGACTTTACTACTTTTCCTTTATATTTACCTCTTAAACTCCTAGGCTTTGGCCTAGTGTTATCCTCTAATAGTACCTAGTAGGGAGCTAATCCCAGCGTCGCTTTGGTATTCAGGTAGGTTAAGTGCTTTAATTCTTATTTCAGCTCCTAGTTATTCTGCCTGGGCAATTCTGAGCAACTGTGGAGGTGTCACAAGTCCTCAGGCAATGTGGCAATGTCGTGCATAGAAATTCAAGTACGAGTTTGTTTCGAGCTACCTTGTACTTAACTTATCTAGGTGCTTTGTTCATTTTGTGCAAAGCACACAAAAATATTTTCCCGATAAATCGTTTTTAATGCAAAGTGCGTGTTTGCTCCCACAGTGGCTGAATGGGAATATCTGGGCTTGCAGCGTGTGAGTCGGGAGGGAAGAGGGGGCAGCGCTGAGTCAGTAGCATTTGTCATTTATTTTGTGCTAGCCCGCATTGTTCCCGTGGGCAAAGGAGCGGCGGGGTGATGGCACTGTTAGTGTTCACGGGTACTTCAAACACAGAAGCATCTATTCCCAAACAATCGATCTCGTTGATGCCTAATTGACTATCTAATAGCACCTATCAGGACATCAAAGGAGACGCTGAATAACCAAGTTAGCATTTCCAAAGGGGAGCTGCCGAGGGTACAAACAGCCATCAGCTGTCCCAGCGGCCAGCAGCCCAGCCCGGGCCTGCGGCTGCCTGTGCCCCTGGGATTCCTGGGGCCCCGTCTGAAGCAGAGCAAACTGTGCTGTCTTGGCTGCACTTTCAGCCCTGTTAAAACCCTGCTCCTTACAGTGATTTTACTTACCTCTGAAGGGCTGCCACACCTCCCCAGGCTCTCTCCTCCTGCCCATGTGTGCAGCTAAACATGTTTTTTGTGGGGTTTGAATGTTGGGGTTTTTTTTTGTTTGAGTTTGGGATTTTTTCTTTCTCAGAATAGGGTGGTTGGCATTGCAGTTGTTCTCACTGTATCCCCTATTATCTCCGCTTCTCCAGTTCTGCCAAGAAGACATTGGAAAATCTGTTCTTTTCATAAAGATAAATGGGATCTACCTATGAAGGAGCCACTATCCCAGGTCTGGTAGCCCAGAACATCAGCTCTCAAACTGTGATAAATGCTATGGTAGTTTGGACTGTATACTGTTTTGGGGTTTGTTCCCCCCACCCGCCATGGTCTACTGACAAACACAGCTAGCAGATGAAAAGCTTGTAAGATGAAGATTTGCACAACTATGCTAGCAATTATTCCCCTAGAGAAGGACTATTTTTCTCTTGGCGTAAATATGTCCACTTTTTCTTACATTTTCATGCAAAATCATTGTGATGAAGGCCTTGACACACCAACAGCATTCCTGGGCAATACAAGTACTTCAGCATCTGGCAAAGGGTGAGCATCTAGTGTCTTGTGCAGGAGATGCTACAGCCTGGATGAAGGACTGGACCGTCCTTAGGCAATACCTTCATGCTGTAGAGCTGCTGCAGGCCTGCTTGTTCTCATGGGTTTATACTCCACGTGTCCACAAAGCCCCAGATGAACTATTCCCAGGCATACCAGGGAGAGAAATCTACCATTTGTCCTTAGAAGGCTTGTAGAGCTCACATGAGAAGAGCACCCTGTCCTGACAACCTTAACTGTAATTATCATATCCTGGCATTAATCACTGCACTGAAATTCAAGGTATCATATTGAATTACAAGAGTGCACAAGCTTTTGGTAAATTTCTTGAGGCAGCAAGCATATTTCCTATGGGTGTAAGGCTTACATACAAATGCAGACCAATAAACACTTTGAAATGTGATTTGGTGAAATGGGTCCTCTATGTTCTTAATATAACACACGTAAGAAAAATACATCCATTTTTCAATATAATACAATATTCTGAAGTTCTGAGTATACAGAATTCTATAGGAAAATGCACCATTTTCCCTGAAAACTTAAATTTATTTTTCATCATGTTTATATATCACATAAATTGAATGCTGTAAAAACTTCAAGCAATACAAAAGAATTGAACGGAAGTAAATTTGTGTCTCATATGAGCCCCATAATACTGCAATGTGAGGGGAAGATTTAACAGCAGCTGTAGGGCCTCTGTCCACCCAGGGTCGTTAAAGTTTTCAAGTTTCTCAAGCTGCCACCTCTTTCTAATGGGAGCTACAATAGCCACATAACACCTTCCACACTTTTCCCATCTGTTCCAGGGTTTTGTGGTCCACAGATGCAGCTACTTTCATCTGGAGTGAGGGGACCCTAGAGTTGGGTTTAAATATCTTGCTTAATAGGCAATTCAGATTGGATTCTAATAAAAAAAAATCCGTTTTCATTGACTTTCAGCTAACAGTGGGACAGGTACCTGCTTCCCCGCACTCCCAGCAAAATGAGAGGAGGAAATGGCAGCAGCTCTTCAGGGTTAATAATAGTTTCCTTCTATAAGACACATAATGTATCAATGTAAATGTTGATCTCTTTGGGCACAGCACTGAGTGGTCATTTCGTGCCTGGTTTAATTTTGGCAGTTGGGGATGAAGTGTCCCACCCTAGAGGGTAGTCCCTGTGTTCCCGGGTGAGTGGCCTGCAGGGCACGGGGTACCCAAGGCTGCCTGGCTTGGCACAGGTTTCTTCTGCTGGAGAAATGGAGGAGAAGGCTGGAAATGAGGCGTTCTGCTTGCTGGGTAAGGGTGTGCTCAGTTTAGGAGCTCCTGAATACCAGTGGTTTTCGTGTATTTTCTCTAACTTGTTTTTGGTGAGGTAGTCAGGCTCTGCAGACAGTACACACTGCTTTACCAAGGACAGCTTGCTGTGAATGAGTTTCTGTGTGGCAGAACATGAGTTTGTCTGCTTGGATTTGTCCACACAGGGGGTTATTCAGAAATTGCTGCTCTGATGTAAGATGGGAAATAACATAATGATGCATTTGCTTCAGGAAAAGAGGGACCACAAGTGGAATAGCTCAGGAATAGTTAAGAAATCCTGAAGTTATTAAAATTAATGTGCAGGCCATTAATTTAGGGAACAATAAGTGACCTATCTCTGATAGACTGAAATGAGTCTAGAGTTTAAATGTTCCTATCTTACAGTGGTTTTTGTTGGGTCAGTGGCACTCACAGACATGTGGCTGTGATCTAGGCTGGGAGTTCAGTCTCCAGCTGTGTTCAACTGCTTGGGCATTTGCAGTGGCTTGTGCGTATCAGCCAAAATGACAGTCTTGTGCCAGCAGTAAGAGACACTCCCTCAGTGGCTGTGCCCAGCACCCCTCAAAGAGCAGGGCATCTCTCTGTGAGGTAAGAATGGCCTTTCCCATCCCTGCCCTGAGGGGATGGTGTTGCAGGCAAAACTTCAGGAGGCATCCAGCTCTTGGGATCTGCGGGCTTGGTAAAGTGTTTGCATTGTTCAGGTGCCTGGGCTTTATCCCTCCCCTGGGGCCAGTGTGGGGATAAGCCAACTTTGTGGGATCGGGAGGGGCTGTCCATTCTCGGGGCCATGGAGTTAAGGGAACTCCTGAGACAGTGAAAACGGACAGCAAGAATATGAGGTTTTTTCCCAAATTATTTTATTAATAAACTTGGGAGGTGGTTTGGTTGGGGTTTGGTTGACTTCTTTTTAAGAGGAACAAAACCCCTCACATCACCCATGTGTGTGGGAATCTAGATTATTGCTGTGTTTTAGAAAGAAACAGACTCCTGCCCTGTTAGACTCAGGTTTATGGATCCACTCCTTCCGGTGGTACATGGGAGCAGGAACCCTGAGGATTTTGGAATCTTTGTTGAAATTGAGGTCCTATCAGTGCATTTACCCAGTCAGAGGGATTGGCGCAGGCTTCCATTCTCCTTTAGGCGAGGGTTAGAATGTGAGTTATTCAAGTATCACTACTGCCGGGGTACTCGTGGTTGATGCGGCGTTTTTTACTGGCGTAACCAAAAACCCGGTGGAAGTTGAACAAAAGAAGAATTTGGAGACGGGCTGAGCTGCCCAGATACCGCTTTCCCCAACCACGCTTTGCTGGGGCATGTCTTGGTATCCTCCCTGCATTACAAGGGCATCGCCGTTCTCGGGAAGGGGCATGTGGATTGGGATAGTATGAAGCTGATGAGGTGCGAGCTCCGCTGCTCACTTAGTGCTTTGATCACTAAACGATTGGGGAGATGGGTTGCGTTTTCTGGCTAGACAGACGGCGCCAAGTTCAAGCTGAGAAGGCCCGGGCCCTGCTCACCCCCAGCCCGGCTCTGGCCCCGGTGTGAGGGCTTAGCCCCGGGGATAGGGACTTCTCGATACTGGCCCCCCACGGCTTTTCCCAGGGAGGGGAAAGGACGGCGGGGCTGGCAGGCTCTACCCGAGGTTCCTTATCCTCATCCCTGCCCCAGCCCTCTGGGTCTCGGGGCTGGTTTCGGGCACCTGTGCAATGCGGGATCCCGCGAGTGCAAAGGGAGTGGCGAAGCCGCGGTGTCAGCGGCACCCGCGGTGTCTTCCGCCGCTCGTTTGCGGCGCTGGGGCTGCCCGTGCCCTGCCCGCCAGGGGAGAGGGGCAGCTTTGCACTTCAAGGGGGTCTCCCCGGCCCCGCAGACACGCTGGAGCCAAGGGCTGTAGACATTTGCCAGACGTGTGAACTTTCCTCCTCGCTAGTAGCTGTTATCTGCGCTCGATTCCCACTTTGATGTGTGTTCGCACTTACAAACGACCCCTCCCGGGGCCGGAGCGCCCTTATAAGAGCGGGCCGAGGCCGTCGGCTCCCCAGCCCCTCTCCGCCATGAACCAGGCCCAGGTCCCTTCGGCAGAGACCAAGCCCCACGGGGTCAGGCCCCACATCTGCTGCGCGCCCCCTCCCCGCGCCCCCACCTCCCTGGGCAGTCCCACCCGCCTGGTGAGAGCCAAGCCCCGGCGGGGCAGCCCCCAGCCGGGACAGCCCGCGGACAGCGAGCCCTGCGCGGCGGAGCGGAGCCCAGCCGATCGCCGGGACATCGCCGAGCCGTGCCCGTCGGAGCCAGGTGGGTGAGGAGGGAAGTGTTAGGAGAGGGAGAGCGGGCTGGGGACACGCCGGGATCCAGGCTCCCGTCGGAGCCAGGTGGGTGAGGAGGGAAGGGTTAGGAGAGGGAGAGCGGGCTGGGGACACGCCGGGATCCAGGCTCCTGCCGGTGCGACGGCCTGGCAGGGACGAGGGGAGGCGGAGGCACTGCCCCAGCCGGGGCAGAGGCCTCACCGCAGCCCCTTTCTCCTCCCGTGCAGCCCCCGAGGGCGGCTGGCTCAGCGCCGACGAGTCCTCGGGCTACGAGAGCGAGAGCGCGGGCGCGGAGCGCGCCGGGGCCGCGGCGGCGGGCGGGAGCCGCGGGCGGCAGCGCCGGGCGCGCACCGCCTTCACCTCGGAGCAGGTCTGCCGCCTGGAGAAGACCTTCCAGCGCCAGAAGTACCTGGGGGCCACGGAGCGGAGGAAGCTGGCGGCTGCCTTGCAGCTCTCGGAGATCCAAGTTAGTCCCGCAAGAAGCGGATCCTTCCCGGCCCCGTCGGGCAGGAGCAGCCGGGGTCGGCGGTTCCATATCGGTCTTAACTGCGCTGAAGAGGCGTAGCACTCTTCAGTTGAGTAGCACTCTTCAGCAGGGGCTGTAGGATCCCTCGGGGATTAACGAGTTACCACTCCGGGAAATTTGCGGTACTTTTTACCGGGAAGTTATCAAGGTTTTCTTTATTTCTTAATGAGGTAAACTGTCCTGGATATACAGCAACCTGCGTATATCACGCAGAGCTCATATCTGGTTTTAAGAGTTAAAGTGATTAATGTAGAATCCCTGAATGCAGCCGCTCTTCCCTTTACATACCCTGCGGGTCCTCTGCCCTCAGTTGCAGAGCAAAATCATCGGTCCAGCTATGTCAATTCCATCGAGAGCAAAATGGCAAAGGCAACCGAGATATGGTTGTTCATTGTTTGCACGTTACCTTTGGACAAAGTCCCTGATTTGTCTCCTGCATCCCCCCTTCTTCTTTCTGTGCTTAGATCAAGACCTGGTTTCAGAACCGGAGGATGAAGCTGAAGAGACAGATACAGGACCACCAGCACAGCCTCGTGTCTCCTGTTCCACTCTATGCCTATGCTCCGGGGACCTCCCCAGCTCTGTTTCAGGATGGCCCCCACTATTCCTTTGCTCCCCAGCACCAGAGACTCCTGCCTTTTACCCCGGTGCCTGCTGTGCAGTTCAGCTTCTCCTTTCCCAGATATGATGCATCGCAAAGCACCTACCACTTTATGGCAAATGAACTGCCGTACTACCACCAACACTTTCTTCCTCATCCTTCTTTCCATCCGGTTCTTCAGAACAAAATGGACAAGCAATGCCACCCTGTATATGCATTATAGTGAAAAAGCAAAGGGGAAAAGTGTTTTATATTGTAATGTATTTCATGCTCAGAATTTCTTGCCTGATTTGGAAGAATGTCTTTATTATTTTAAGTTAAATGTGAAAATGAATAATATTATATTTGATAATTAAAATATTGATAAATCTAGTCTGAAATGTGTTAGGTTGGTAGTTTTCATTGCACATCCCGTTTTTCATAAATGTGTGTGTATATATATATATAAATAAAATCTGAACAGATTTATATGTGTCAACTCTATAAAAGGTTGCACTTGTGCAATGTAAACTGCGATGGTCACTTGTCCTCCTGTAAAGGTAATGGCTTTAGATGTTTTAATACATTTTGTCTGACTTTCCTACCCTCCCACTGAGATAGCCTGTCTGGGGTTAAGTGTTTGGTAGCCTGGACAGAGGCAACTGCACCCAGTTGCACTGCACTGTCCTTGGAACTAAGTGCATCCTCCAGCAGCAAGGATAAGCTGTCAGTGAGTTTCATTTCTGGATATAAATCAAATATTACAAGTCAAATTCCATTTTCCATGTGTAGTCAGAAGCTGTATTAATCAATATTTATTAAGTCGGCATGTCTTTAAACAGGAATTAAACAGATCAGGCCTTCATATGGAATTTTAAACTTTTACAATTGCCAAAACAAACACTAGGCAAAAAATTTTTGGGTGCAATTGTGTCTGGTTCAGAGCCATATTATCTGAATGGGTTTGTAACCTGACAATTTGGCCTTTATCTCACCACTGCATACCAATTATAACTGCATATTTTGCAATTTGCACTTTTTTAGTAAATTGAGCTATTCCCTTTGAGCATAAAGAGGGTTCAAGTTTTGGGTTAGTAATCCTGAAATTTGTTAGGGTTTTTGTTTCGATTTGGTTTGTTTTGGTTTGTTTGTATTTTTAGTCCTTCCTGGAATTTGTTTTCACTCCTCCTAAAAGCCCTTAGTTAACACCTCTTATTTCTTAATCTAGATTTTAATGACGTTTCATTGATTCACCTGAAAGGTATTTTAAATATATTACTTGATGCATTGTAGTCTAAATTTCCACCCTCTAATTCAGTGAATGATCAAGAGTATCCATTTAACAGCCTAGGGGCTTCTCACTTGTGAAAGAGGTACTTTGAAAGGGGTAAAGGGAATTTTCTGAAGAGTGTGTTCCAAGTGACCGAGAAATGCACAGGTTGTCCGTTCAGCTGCCTGGCTGTGTCACGGATTAGTGCTGCCCTGGGGGGACACTGAGAAGGGGTGTGGTGGGGGAAATTTCCCTCAAGTGTCTCTCAATTTCCCCTCCTCCCCGTTGTCTGCCAGAGACTGATTTTAACAGCGCTCCTTAGGCCCCAGAGGACACCGCGATGGAGAGGGGAGCTGGGGCGGTGCATGGACATGGGGGGTGGAGGGAGAAGAGGGGAAAAGGGAATGAACAGCACAGAGCTGTTGTAGGCATTTTTTTGTTGTTGTTTTTTTCCCTTGTCAGCAGAGGAAAGGAGGGTTTGGGATTTTTTTCTTCGTGGTGGTTATTTATTTTGTTTTGCAGGGGTAATTTTTTCTCTCTTTACAATTGCAGAATAGTCTAACCATCCCCTAGTGAGCAAGTTAGATTGGTCTGGCTCAGGGAAAGAGATGTAGTCACACCTGCTACAGCTGCTTTTTGCTGATATAAGGTCTTGTTTCCCATTGTCTAAAGCCTTGGCTTTGCCATTTTCCATAAGGTTTAGCTTAGTGACTTTTAGGAACACCCCTAAGTGTCCCTGAGAGTAAGCCTGAAGTAATTGTGTGGTTTAAAAATTAACGAGGCTGTCAAGTTACAACTGCAGCTTTTAGAAGTGAAATATTTTCTTTTTGAGTGTCCTAAGTCCTGAATTGCTGAACAATTCATTTTCACAAGCAGATTTAAATTGCAAGTATGCTTGACATTGGCTTCAACATGCATCCTTGCCAGCCAATTCTTTAGCCTTATCTCTAAGTGCATAAATGCAACATGTCCACCAAAAAACAGGTGAGACCACTTTAAGAATGGTCCAGAATACCCACATGAAAGAGAATACTGGGCAGCTCATTCAGTTTTGTTCATAGCGTTTTAATTTAAATGCATTTGCAGTTGTTCACAAACATTTCGTGAAAAGCCCACACTCAAATAGAATGGGCAAACTTTTTAACACCATTGTCTATTAAATGACATAGTTGCTATGTAAATTTCAGTGTAAACAGTACTCCACTTTTTTTAGTAGAAATACCCACATGATTATAGATTATTTTCTGAACATTTTCGATGGGAAAATTTATATAGAGATTTCCATACAGTATAGTGAAGACTGTAGGCATAAAGAGAAATTGCATGTCCTCCACTTCCAGTGTAACTTTTATAATATGGGTAAATTATTTTCTCCTCCAATAAAACTTTTTTTTTAATGTTAAAGAAAATAATTCAAAGAATCATCACTTTATTTAATATAACAAAATAAGTTAAATAGTTACTCTCAGAGATATTTGGCACTTCTTTTTCATATTACAGAGGATCGTTGACATTTTTAACAGGAAGGAAGATCTGGTTGGAACATCAGTCTTTTATGTTCGGTGGTTAGAGTCACTGCTGGAAGTACAGAAGAGTAATAAGATAATCCTGGGCCAGGAGGCAATAGTAAAGCTGGACTTGGCAAAACTGGCTGAAGAGACTGAGCTGGAGCAGCAGGTAACAAGGCATGGTTTGGGTGAAGGCAAACAGCAGAGG
Source organism: Acanthiza pusilla (assembly GCA_036630365.1). Lineage (NCBI taxonomy): Eukaryota > Metazoa > Chordata > Aves > Passeriformes > Acanthizidae > Acanthiza > Acanthiza pusilla. The sequence continues at coordinate 14,937,336 of JAXCHO010000234.1, forward strand.
TAGCAGAGACATTGACATCCATCCCATGAGGATAGCTGGAGGTAGCCATATCTGGGTAACAATGATAGGGCAAAAATAAGCCTGAGAAAAGAGCTTCGATCCTGGCGTCTTGAGTCTGGCGTTTGAACTTCATACGACGATTCTGAAACCAGGTTTTTATCTGAGGATGAGAAAAAAGAGTCAAGAACCAAACCACTTGTCTCTTTTTCATGTATTAATGCATGCTGAAGGCAGACTTATTGTGAAAGGAAGAGAATGCATTAAAAGTACAGGTGTAGAGCTAACAACATTGGTCTATATTTAATGCAGAGTAATTGTTTTGACATGCAGAAGAATCAAATTGCGAACACTCCATGATGCATGGCAAGCCAAATACTCGGATTTGGACCAGGCCTGTAACTCAGGACAGGTGCAGTGGGGGCTAAAAGGGCTGGGTAGGGGTAGTTCTGTTCAAAAATCCTGTGATGCATCTATCAAATAGATACGTAACAGTAAGAAAGAATTAGCCTGAAAATTGAAGTTCTGGAGATTGTGCAAGTACTTTTACCCCCAGTGGAGTTTCAGCTTTTGAACTCGCATCCACCGTTTTCCATTTGCATCCTGTCTCTGGAGGACTCGGATTTGCGATGGACACAGCAGTGCCAGGCCAGGCAGGACTGTCACTTTGCTCAAGACCGTGTTCTGTCAGTGGGGCCCAGGCAGCCACACCTGCAGGAGCTGTCACTGTCACTGTCAGCCCCGGCCCCCGGTGACAGTGAGGTGCCCCCCAACCCCCGGGGCCGTGTCCCGCTGGGTTGGAGGCCGAGGCCGCGCTCACCTGGCTCTGGGAGAGGTTCAGCACGGCGGCCAAGCGCCGCTTCTCGCCGGCGCCGATGTAGCGCTGCTCGCGGAAGCTGCGCTCCAGCTCCTGCAGCTGCGCGGCCGAGAACTTGGTGCGGGAGCGCCCGGGAGCAGCGCGCACCGCCCCCGCTTCGTGCCCGGGGCTGCTGCGCTCCGCGGCCTCCCGCGGCCGGGCCGTGCCTGCAGGGACAGAGCGGGAGTTGAGGGGGGACCCTTCCTCCGGCGGGCCCGCGGCCCACGGGCGGGGGCTCAGCGCCGGCCGTGCCACCGCTCTGAGGGGATATCCACCGGGCCTGGCCGGGACTCACCGGGCAGCATCTCCCGGGCTCCGCCGCGGCTGCTCTGGGCCAGCCACTCCACCGAGAAGGGGCCCTTCTCCATGTCCCCCAGCGCTGCCGGCCCTCATTGGAGCCGCCCCGACCGCCGGGGCAAACATTTAAAGCGCCGTACCCGGCGTGGTTTGAAAAGGCCCAAAGCATCAAATGAGGCGGGGGACAAAGGACCTTATTGAGAGGCGCTTTAATCTCCCCTTTCAGGTGATTGTTACATCCGCCTAATCTCCGAGCGCAGTAGTTTGCAGAACTCAAGGCTGCCTGACCTGGCGCCAAGTTCAGCGCGCAGCCGTCTCCTCACCACGTAGGTGCCGGGAATTGCATCCCGGCCCGGGCTCTTCCGCGCTGCCCGAGCCGCCCTCAGCCCCCGTGATTTTCAGTCTTTATCTCCCGCTATGAAGGACGAGGATTCAAAAGGGATAACAAGGAAGGACAGGGAGAAGCCTCTTTTATGAGTCTTACACCCGAATTTTTAGCCCCTCTTGCCTGCTTGATGCAAGGCTTGAAAGAATCCCCTTGCCTATCCATCAGCAAAGGAAGTAGGGACGTGAGGCAGGAACAAGTAAATCAGATAGAAATAATGAAGAAACACTGATACAATATCTTGCCAATAGGCCTGGGAGGAACTCAGTTCTCTTTATTAAGTCTGGATGAATAGAGGTTGTTTGAGCTTGGAGTTACTTGGAAAGTGCAGGGTTAAATATCCTTTGGTGCTGTCCGTGAGGCAGAGTGCTGCAGTCAGGGCTCTCATCTTCCTCTGAAGTCTTAGGTACACTTATTGACTTCAGTTTCTGTAGTATCAGAGATTTTAAGAAGTCTTCAGGGAGAGAATGGTTGAAACTAGAGCACAGAGGTATTAGCATAGCAATTTGTTAGGTCATTTTCGGAAAATAAGGTGGGGAGTTTTGAATAATTTGAGTTCATGCTTATGAATTTATTTAAGAATAAGATTAAGCAATGAGCGGTTATGTGTCAGGATATTGGACAGGATAAGAAACACCGAGAACATTACTTCTTCGCTTGAACTTATCTGTTCATGTCTTAAAACGCCATCTCCTTTCTCTGCAACCCAAGAAAGAAATGTGTGCATTTCAAAGTAAACAGTTCTGATGTTCTTATGGAGCAGATCAAAGAAGAGGAGTGTAAACTCTGTTCAGAGGCAGTCTGTTCAAGGATGATTCAGATAAGGGTGAGAAAAGAACCACTTTTACGGTCTGAAGTGGGCCTGGGATGGCACAGTCCTTATCCTCTGCAAACACGGGCTAACACATTTACAGGTTGTTTCAGTAAACAGTCAGCGCTGCTTGAGTTTATACAGTCAGAGATAATGAAGCAGCTTCCACGCGGAGCGGAACACGTTGGAGACAACATGCTAATTCTGAAACTTCAAAGAAATTCATACCACCTTTTATGAAGGGTGATGTATTTACAGTGAGATGGCAAAAGTAAGATAATGCCACACTCCCAGGTCTCATTCTCCTTAGGTTTTCTATACTTTCTCAGATAGGAATATTATTTTCTCTCATAAAATCAACGGAATTTACATGCTCTTTTGTTAACTATGTTGAAACGTGACACATGCATGAAATTTTCACAGTCTGATTTTGAAAATTCTTTATACATACATTCATCTGCTTTTATAAAGTCTTTTGTTCTTCTTGTAGTAAAAAAAGAAAAACACCTCTTGAATGTCTACCTGGGCAGTCTGGTTTTTTTTGTTTTGTTTTTGTTTTTTTTTTAAATAAGCATGACACTTCTACTAGGTGACTACATATGCTTCGAGGTAGAGGGATGACTTTGCGGACCTGATACTTATGTTTTACAGAAAAGCTCTTCTGACTAATCTAACAGGGACAGTAGCTGCATTGTCTTCATGTGCTTCTGATTCCACCCACGGCAATTTGCAGCTCTTAAAAGCAATTAAGATGCAAGTTGGAAGTTACAGCTTTTCTTTTTAGTAAAAACCAATCCAAACTCAAACCCCCTGCTCCCCGCCCTTAGTTTCCATAACGTTATGGGAAAAATTACTGGGAAATAATTCAGTGTCCAGGACGATTTTTCTGAAGTGGACCATTACAAATAATGGATCATTATTTTTCAGTTAGCCTGCTTCCTAGGTCTAAAACCCTGCAAATTAATCCTGGAGAAAGTAAAGTTTGGTCTGGAAAAATGAGTAAGTACTCGGCTATTTCTGAAGTGAATCACTGTAATTTTAGTGTTACAGGTAACATCTAACCAGAAGGATTAGCAAGACATGATTCCTTTCTTATATTAATGTTGATTAGATGATCAACATCAATACATGTTGATTATTATTGTGCTTGTTTTAATTGATGAACAAATGTCTTGAAACAACAAAGTTTTTGCCACTATGTTGGCAGTTTTTATATTTGTGTTTTAGCGTTAATGAAACTTGTGGGTTTGTGGGTATTTTAGTGTTTTTGTCCTGCAATCATTGATCATGTTATTATCTGGCTATATTGGAAAAATCGATTGCACAATTTCATGAGAAAAGCCTGAATTTCAAAAGAACACAGGAAGCTAATGTAATATTTTATTTTTCTCTTAGGAAATCAGTCTTCCACACTCATGCTATGGTTTAGCTTGTGAAGCTTCCTTCCTACTTTTTGCGTGCAGAAAACCATGTACAGACATACAATGAAAGTGACTCTGGTGGCCGTTTTAGACACTGGCCCTTTTATTGTAAACAGAAGTAGATGATATAATGACTAAACTTCCCTGTCTTGGCATGTGACCACTAAAAAAAGACGTATTGTGTTCTATTATGTTAGAAAACCAATATGTGTTTTCCCTGTAAGATCTTTCTGTTATGTTTCCTTCAGCTGATATTTAAAATTTAGAGACTGGGGGTTTTGTGGTGTGTTATGATTCTTGGGTTTTGGGGAGGTGGTGTCCTAATTAACAACAAATTTGATTTTTATCATTTGTCATTTGACCTGCAATGTTAGAACTACACAGGAAGCTTAATAAAACTAGAAGTATCAGTGGCTACGAAGGTGATAAACACAAGCAAAAATATGCTTGAAATACATTACTTTTTAAAAAACTGCTGATGTTCATGCCGTTGAGAGTGGTCAGGATGATTTACCTAAGATACAGATCATGGCTTGAGGCAAAGCTCCCATTAAAAGGACTTTGATGGAGTGATTGGATCTCATAAGCGACCATCACATGAGAACAATTACAAGTCAAAAGGTAATTGCCGTGTGTTTCTAGCTAGCAATTAACATTCGTCAGAACCTGTGATGAAACATTTATCCCATTTTCCGTTGAGTATTAGCACTTTTTATGAACACGTGGACTACAAAAGCCGTGATGATCAAAACTTTGAATGTCAATGGTAAGCTGTAAGTGATTGTAGTGGAGGTGTAACTGACCCACATTTTACTGCTGCGATTTAATTACAGCTTTTCTTGACAGAGCCCTCGGTGAGAATGTTTGGTGGCACTTACAGCTGCGCTTTCTGTTGTCTGTTTAAGTGTCTTGTTGGGATAACTTTATGGAGTGTCTCATAGTTGTTAATGTTTTTAGTCATTGCAGCAGTTGTGAAGATAACTTCCTGCAAAGCAACAGTTACTCTTCTGGTGTTGGTTAGAGCACAGAAAATATTAATGCATAGGAGCTGTAGTAGGATTTGTCAGTATGCTAGCAAGGAAGAACACTGGGGACAAGTTATTCAGGTATTTTAGCAAACATTAAGGATATTTGTCAGATAAAAACATTATATACTACATTAATTTCTATCTCATACAAAGGACATGCCTATCTAAATGTTGAGTAGTACTACCAGCTCTGCTGTTGGAAGGAATTGATTCACTCCTCCTTCCCTCTTTCTGGCCTTGCTTTTTCACACATTCTCCAGGTTAAATGACCCTCTGATCTATCAGGGAGTCCATTCAGGTTTCAAAGCTAGAAGGAAGCAGGGGGAAAAAAAGAAAAAAAAAGGAATTTTTTTTTTTTTTAACAGTTTGGAGATATATGCACTCTCTGAAAGGTTGGATGAGCTCTTTAACTCGCACAGAGCAATGCTTGAAGCATGGAAGGAAAGAGGAAGAAAGAGGATTATTCGTTTAGTAGTGAGTAGATTTGTTGCTTTATATAAGTAAATGCAGGTGTCTCTACAGTCAGCGGGTCAGTGTAATTCCTCACTTTCTCCAGATGGAGAGACTAAGGTAGAGCAAAGTGAGAATGGATTGATGTGCAGATGCAACTCACTAGTAAATAAATACTGATTTTTGAATATGACTTTTACTTTCAGGCCTTCCTTTTTACCATCTTTTCTAGATGTTTGCCCCTGCACTTTGCCCTCTGCTCCTTGCTCCAGCGCTGCTCCAGCCGGGTGTCGCGGGGCCCCTGTGTCGGTGCCCGATGTCGCCGCCCAGTGTCGCCGGGCAGTGTCGGGGACAGGCGCGGTCACCGCGCTGGAGCAGCGCCGCCCGCCGGGAAGTGTCCCTGGGTCGGGAACTGCTTTTTTTCCTTAAATGACATCATACGATAATGGAAAAAAAAACCAAAACAAAACACTTTTGATACAAAATTATACTTATTTTTTAGAATTAAAGTTCAAATATTGCCTAATCTTAACACCCTTGACATAATTATAAGGCATAAAAAACCCCCCAAAAACCAGGGGAGGTTTTGTTTTAAAACACTTGGGCCATCTCTCGGGTAACCTGCCCCTGAAAGAAAAAACAAGTTGTTTGCTATGTCACTAGCCTTTCTTCATTGTAACACTTTTTTCTTTTATCTTTCCCTTCTTCACTTGATCTACAGCTTCCCATATCTATAGCTGTGAGGCTTTGATCCTGCAGAATGGAGAAGGTGTATGGGAAAAAAGTAATAGTTTATTGGACTGAGAAGACTGAATTCAGATCACATTTTAAGACATTTTTATGAACTAGATTTCAAATTGTATGAATAATGTCAATATGTTTTCACTTTTAAGCTCCTGGTAATTTGCATAATAGTTACAAAGAATACTTTTAAAACAAATTTTAAAATCCACAATGTGGATGTGTATCAAGACTGACCATCAATAATGGTAAAAGATACATTTTACTGACAGGAATAAGCATTGCAACCCCAAGTTCTGGAGGGGCTTTTACTATTGAAATGAGTGGCTTGGAGAAAGGGAAGAGCGCAGAAAAAAACAACCTTAAAGGCCCAAAATTCTTCAATCCTAGCAATAGATCTTGTCTTCCAATAAGCTGCAGTCCTTCCTTTCTTTCACCTGTGCCCTTGTGAATCCATCTCCCCATCTCTCCCCGCGCTCCCTCCCGGCGCCGGGCGGTGTCAGCAGGGGGAGCGCCGAGGGCGCGAGAGCGGCGCTGCCGCAGCTCAGGGAAAAGTTTTGGGAAATGCTGAAACTCAAGGGGCCCTCTCTGGGGGCTGTGTGAGATCTAGTTGTCTGGTCCGAGTGTCGAGAGATGAGAGAATTAGAGCTCATTAATTAAAGTGCTGTAGCATTTTTTTACTAGAGCAAGAAACCCTTAGGTTAGTCCCAAATTGAGCTATTTGAGGTCAGATATTGAGGCAGGTGTTCTATGTTTTCCTTCCTCCCTCTATGCTCACATGCATGGTGTGTAAATAATCATTAAACTGCAGTTCTTTAGTGAAAAAAAAAAAACAAAACTCCATGAAGTTAGCAAAGACAAATATACAAAGTTGTTTTGGTGGATTTTTTTCCTGTTGGTTGGTTCTGGTTTGCTTTTTTTTTTTTTTTTTTTTTTTTTTTTTTTTTTAAAACCCAAAACCAATAATTTTTCTCTTTCTTCTTTCTGTCTTTGGTAAGAATTAGCTGAGGCTCAGAAAATCAGCCTGAATTGGTCCAAAATAATCAGGAGGAGGAGAAAGCTATGGACTTCTCCTTTCCAGTATCAGCGAGCTGTTTAATCTGTTCAGTTTTTCATATTGAACTGCACCTGCCTTGTTCACATAGAGTAATGAAGCTGACCTATTGGCATCTTCGAAAAAACCCAAAGGTTTCATGTGTATGCTGGAATAGTATCTGAAGCCCAGTAACCAACGAATTTAAGTGCTCATATTATAGTATGTTGCTGCTGTGTTGGTTTTTGTTTCAAAACCCCTGTATTTGGATGTACAGACCATGGTTCCTTATTGCTTTTCCACTGTCTCTTATGGCAGTGCTGACAGGTGGTGTTTAAAGAAGAATTGAGTTTACAAGTGTCTGTGAGTCTTTGAAATAGGGAGAGATGAAGATTTTTCACTAGCACAAATCTGTCATGGCTATTTTGTGTTGGGCAAACTGAGTACAGGGGAAGCATAAAAACGTTTTTCTCACACTGCAATTCCAAACATGTTCCTAACTGTCCTTCCAGTTTAAGCAACTTCTGCTTCTCCTCTTTCACCTTTTTCATATACTGATGCAGCTGTTTTTGTAGGTACAAAAGGAATCAGACCAGGGAAATAATTCCGCTAGGAGGGGGGAAGCAGGATTTTTTGTCTGATACTTTTTTTTCTTCCCCCCCTCAAGGTAGGTTGATTCTCTGATCTAGTGTAAAGCCCAGCTAGAGTGAAGAAAAAGTAGGAATAGGGAGTCACGGAAACTGCAGGATACTAGTAATGTAAAGCACAATGTTTCCAAACACGAGGGCATGTTTTCTGAAAAAAGACATCTTGTGCTCAATTTTCCCCTTTCCCCAGCAGTTACATGCACAATGACAAACAGAACGAGCAGTAGGAGTATGTTTGTGCAAAGGAACTTTGTTAAATTTTTCACTGCCCATTTAACTCAGGCAGGTATACAAACTGTAATGCAATTGCTGGACAGTGCAATTCTTAGGACTGATTTCCTTTGTATTGCAATGTTCGTTGCATTTTTCCAGCCCTTCATTTTACACCACTGAGTAGTTACTAGTCCATAATGTGACGTACCTCAGTATGGTTTTTTTTCATCACATTGTTCTATAAGTTCCTCTTAGCCTGATGTTTTCAGGAGGTGAAAAATATATTTGTAGTAAAAATTCTAAATTTAAGTCTTACACAGTGGGATTATCCTGTCCTTAACTCCTAGGTTTATTGCTCCCACTTATAATTATTTTTTATGGTAATTCGAGTGCATCTTGCACTGTGCCACAAAAAGAAAAGGGGGAAAGGTCTCTCCACTTACACTTTAATCATGTCTTTTACTCTCCTTTCAGCCTTGTTCAGGAAGGTGTTTAAGCATAAGGTTGTGGTTTGTATTTGAAAGATTAAGCACAAACTGGATAGAGGTGAAACCCCCTGTAAATTACCTGTGCTTCACTGTCCCATCATTGTCCTACCCCTCCTCCAGATTTGCTAGCTCTGGTCCCAGTACCTGTTCGGAGCTTTATCGGTGTTATGTCCTATTGTTTCATCACTTTATGTGTGCTAACAAAGACATGTTTGAGAACCATTAGAGCTCTGTTATGGCTTGTGAATTTTTCCCTTTATCCATTGAAGGTGGGATCTGTGATATTCGCAGGGAGAACTAGATTTGCTCTCCTTAAATGATTATAAAAGCATTAAAAATACTTTAAAAATTTAAAGCAAGCCCAAATCATATAAAAGAGGTGTTTGTTTATAAGTTCATGTTGTTCAGTTCAATCTTGCTGCTGGCTTTGCTGCTACCATGTTTGTTATGGGTGATATTTGGCCTGCTATTCTTACAGACTTCACTCCTAACTCAAGCACTTTATTTCCTTCTATTTTTGGTAATGGCTGAGATGATATTATTATTCCTATTAGCTTTGAATTTAAACTGTGCATTCTGTGCTGAAAGAAAAAAAAAAAAAAGGATCAGTTGTAGTCCTGTTGCATAGAGACCTGGGGCTTCTTATAGGCTAAGTTTTACAAAAGATGTATTAAAGGTAAAATATACACTTTTCTGGTGCAATTGCTCTTTAAATTCTATATTAATGTGAAATTTCTGTGAAATATGAGAAACTGTAAGTTATATGGAGAGGTGGTTTCTTGTTTATTTATATTTTTGTTTGTTTTGTGTGTCTTTTTTCACTGTTTGAGCAGTAATTCTGGAAGTTTCTTTTGATTTTAATGACTGTTGATTGATTTATTATTTATTTTATGTTCAAAAAAAACCCTTACAAACTCTTTTTACCACAAGCTTCAATACGAAGTCAGTGAACAAAGATATGGGTGTGGGTGTAATTTTTTAATTGCCTTTTAATTTAAGAAAAAAATTATATGTAAATAGAATAGTCCTCTTACACTATTGGAGATAAATGAAAGTAACTTCTAAAATATTAATTTGATACCGAATCGTGTAGCATAACAATAACCATCCAGTAAAATGACTTGTAATGCACCTTGTTTGGCTCTTTCCGAGCCCACAGCTTTACACTTGTTAGAAACTGTGATGCAGTGGAACAAAAACTTTTGATCTGTGACTGAAAAATTTGACCTTTATTTGACACAGGTTATGCACAGTTACATTGTTTCATAACAGCAGTATTTTTTTCCCCAGAATTGATGTGTTACATTGCTATTTAGAGTAAATGAACGTAACTGGACAGAAACATAAGAATTGTGTTTTAAGACTCTTTTTGTACTGATGAAATGGGTAAAGAGAGCTTCTATTTCCACTTCCAAGATACCTGAGGGTGAAAGCAAGAAAGAAAAAAATTAGTATGTTTTGCATTTGATTTGCTATTAGCTGAGATTTACTAGAGAAGACTTTGCAATTCCACACATGCAGGCAGCATGTAAAAGGTACTTAGGATCTTAAAGGATAAAATTCCACAAATAAATGATATATTACAGACAACCCACTTAGGTAGCATTTATGCGGCTGGGCTTTACACACCTGAGTCTGCATTAACTGGATTCTGTGAAGGCTGACTCCCAGCACCTGCGAGAGAGGGAGAAAAAGTTGCATTTTTGGCACTTTGTGTGACTGCATTTCCATTATTTTCAGTTGGAGGCTTATGGGAATAAGGACTGTAGAAATAACTTCTTAGCGATGCATTTTACACGGAACATTGGACCAAGTGATATATTTAATTACATAGTCGGAGAAATGCTGAAAATATCATTCTTGTAATAAACCAGGTTTTAAGAAGAAACCAACATTTACCTGTTAGATCAGAGTAAATAGTGCCAGTATCTTTTAATGCAGGTTTTGAGGGTTAATTGTGAGTTTCATAAATTTACCTTCCATTTCTTCACACATCTGTTTCTCTAAACATTTCTCCCGTTGCCTTTGCAATGCTGCTTGAGATGAGTGGTGAAGTACCTCTGCTGCCCCATTTTCCCATGCCCTATACCTCTTTAGAAGCAATTCTCAAAGAAGTATATGCATAGGAAAAAGGAACAACGAGCCAGATCACGACCCACTCCACTGCGGCAAGAGAAAACCTGGAATACAAATGTATATATTAGGGAGAATAAGAACAGTTAATATTCTTTACACAGTACCACTTCTTTTGAACTAGAAGGCTGTTAAAAAGTAGTGCAGACTAAAACAGAGGTTGAAGTACAATATAACCAATGTTAATGCATAGGATTCAGCAGAGACTCAACAGTACTTAGTATGTTAAAAATTCATCGGTTCATTTTTTTGAAATACGTACAAGAGAGCGTAGAGTTCTTAGAAAAAATGAAATGCAGCTCTGTAGACTTGGCCTGAAAATTAATTACAAGTTAGTAACGATATCCTCTTTTCAGTATATTGCACAATATTTGAGGCTTTTATATTTACGACCTGAGAAAATACTTACTTGGATTACTGAACAAATGCAGGAGAGAAAGAAAGAAAGAAAAAGCTTATAAAGTACAAAATATGGTAAAATCATCACTACAAGCAGCAGTAAGACTTACCTGGTTCGCTGTCTGATGCTTGAAGTGCAGTAACTTCGTTTTCGCGAGAATTTATACTTTGCTCAAGACCTTGAGGCAGTATGAACTATACAGTGTTACTGTTTTCTTAAGTGATAATTGCTTTACCCCTTGCCAAGGTATTTGCTGCACCTGCACATTGGGTACACAAAAAGTGCTGCTGAAAACATGGGAAGCATCGCTCCTGTGTTGGGGGAGTGCAACAGACAACGGAACTGATAGGAATAATTAAAGTGATGTCTTGAAATGTGCGCTGAGAACGAAAATTTATCGTCTGTGTTTTCTTTCACATACGTCAATGGTGTTTGGAAAGTGTAAATCTGTGAGAGGACTTTTTGTTCTCAACGCCTGTGCGGTGTTTTCAGCCTAACCCACCCCCCTTTTCGCCAGCACACTATTTTGAGAATCTCTATCAATGTCCTTCACTTGCAAATACGACTTTACTGGGGAGATAGCAAGGTCTGTGTACAAGGCTTTCCTCTGCTTATCCAGGCACCAGTGAGGCTCTGTGCTGGGTGCCAAGGCTGGGAAACGTCTTTCACCATATTTAGTCCTATTTGCTAACAAATTCATTAACCATTTGCTTTCAAGTTGCTGTCTTTCTTTTAGGACAGTCATTGTACTATGAAACTGCATCTCCTATGTAAAGATTTCTGGTTTACATGTTAGAAGCCTGAAGTGATCAGCTAAAATTGTTTGGAGGTGGTTCACAATAATTCAGAAAACTACAGTGTCACAAACTGTCACAACACTAATTGTTACATGTGGTTGTTTATTCATAAGTTTGGACACTCCTGAAATTCATTGTGTGTTCTTTCAGTGTCAGAAGCTTTCAAAGTTTCTTTAATTTGCTAATTTTCCTTTTTTAATCTCAGGCCCAGTTTGTTCCTTTCTGTTATAAGAAAGAGTCATTGCATTCTGATTTGTATTCAGTACTTTGAATAATAAAAAAAAAAGCTGTTTTTCAGTTTAAGATTAATGTTTCCCTAGATTTTTACAAAGATACAATTGATTTTTCATTTTTTCTTCAGAGGGGTTCTGTGCTTCTGAAGCCATCCCAGTTGTGACCTGAAGCAAGTACTTTATGTTTTGTGATTTTTAATATGCAATGTTTACTTCAACTCTGCTGGGCTTTCTGCCTTCAATCAGACAGTTATATCACCTGGAAAGAGAAGAACTATACTGCACAAAATCAGAAAGTGTTTAGAGGTGTCAACGCTTTCTGTGAAGACATTTCAACAGCTTTTCATATGATAGGTGTGCTAGGGGAATTGTCAGTTTTGGTTTTGCTGTGTGGTGTTCTGAGAGAAGGAGAGAAGGTTGTTTGGTATTTTGTTTGTTTGTTTGTTTTCCTGGGGAGCTGAACACTGAATTCCTGGATTGGCAGCTGGAATGTAGATACTGTTTAAACTCTAATCCTGAATTCTAGGTAGGCCATCCAACACCATCAGATGGTGTGTGAAGCTCTGGTTAAGGGCTCTATCCACAGCAGACCATAAGGAAATCTGCTGTGGGGTCTGAGGGTTCTGATAAGAATCCTCACTGAGAGTAATGAGATTGTTCACTTGGGTGTGAAGGAGCGGTGTCTTGATTTTTGTGGTTTATATTTGCTATTATTTATTTGTGGATTTGGAAAGTATCTGCTACAGCTGATTTGTAATGTATCAATCTTTTTAACACTGATTTGGATTTTTGTTTTGATTTGGATTACAGTATTACAACGTTATTAAATTGTGTTTTACTCAGAAATACAAATAGAGCAGGCAACTTCAAAATTTTAGAAAAATATTTTAAAAGAACACAGCAATCAATCTTTTGCCTCTGATGTTGAATACAAAGTGGTGACCTAATCCTTTTTAACCTCAAGGCATGTTTTCTGAAATATACTTCATTCAGGCACTTCTCTGAAAGCCACATAAATTTGGTAGCTAATGTAAAATAAATAGCCTGAAATTTTAATCCATTCAAGAATTTATGTTTCCAATATTTTATGTGTTGTATGTGTAATTTGATATTATAAATATTTAACAACCACTTCCTATAAAAAGACTCATACAAGCTTCACGAAACTGATTTTGAACCATGACCAGAGAGGATAAAGCAAAGTTTCTTTGCTTTCAGGCCACCCCCCATCATTCACCATCCCAGTGCACTTGTTATTAATTTATTGATCACTGCCTTGGGGAAGAGAGAGTGTTTTTAATTTTAAAACTGATATTTAAAATCTAGTGGTCTAAGTAAAGAACATTCTTGACTATATGCAGCTGCCAGTCTTTGAGCACTCTGTTTGAATAGCTCCTTTTGAATGTTATAAGCTATTGCAGACTGCACCTCTAAAACACTTGTAACCTGTCCTTCCTTGAATCATTGCTCAGCACAGATGCAGCCAGAAGGGAAAGCTAACTGGGCTGTGACACAGAGATGGGAGTGAAAGCTCGAGATTTATCTTCCATCAGATGCATGGTATACAATATTTGAATTGTAGCTTTGAAAGAGAATAGGGTGAAATGCAATTCATTGGACCTGCCTGGCAGCTTGGAACAGTATGATTAGGCTGGAAGCATAGTTTTCAGGAAGTTGAAAATATAGTAGCAGTTTGAGAGGTTGCTATTACAAGATACTCTTTACACTCAAACTAAGCTCAAATTTGTGGAATAGTATTTCTCATTAAATTTTGGATATGACACAGTCAAGCCTTTTCTTTTGGATTTCTCACACATTTTAATTTAGTATTTGTAGCATTTGTAATAAACTTTAGAGTGGAAAGCATAACTAAAAAATACTTACTACATAGTATTTATATATAATGCTTTGGAAGTTTCATATAATAATGTTCTGCCCAGGTGGATATTTTGTGGATGTAAAGTACTTCATTGTTTGGTGCCTAAAGTCCTAGATGTTTTTCTTAAACGTAGGACCACAGCAAGCTCATTTCAGGAAAATGTAGTGAATGCATAAAACCATCAGTGAGTGATCCTTGCAAAAAATGTTCATTTGCACAAAATCCATTTGTAGAACATCATATAAGCAGAAGAGAATGAGCATTCATGTTTGCAAATACCAAGTCCTAATTTTGTAACAACATGCATTATTCTATTTTCTTTTTTTTTTTTTTTTTTTAAATGAAATTGCCTTAAAGTGAAGATGCATGAAATGTGAGCAGATAGTTGAAGCATAAATTATAAAAGCTATGCTACTGTCAGGAATGGTAATGGTCAAAGCTGTTGGAAAGAAAGCTTGCATATTTTGTCTGAAAGAATGAAGCTGGAAAATATCTTAACTGCTAAAAGAACACAAGATATAGTAGCTGGCCTTCAAAAGTGTTTTTTCTGGGATAAGTCATGTGAACAAAGTTGTTTATATGCAAACTGCAGGAAGCAGCCTGGAAAATAAACTAGAATAAACTCATATTCAGAGATCTAATCTAGTGTCCAGTGAAGTCAGAAAAAGATTCCCAGCAAAAATACTGAAACCTCAAAATCTGTGGGATGTTTTTTTTCCTTTTGTTCTGAGGAATATGTGAAATGCCAGTATTTTACACATCAAAGCTGAAACTCTGCTTTACTGTACAGATGCACTAGAATTCCAGCATAACTTGTAAAATTATTTATTTTTAAATGAAGATATTAGATCTGACTATATTTAAGTTCCACTTGATATATAGTAACCAATACAAGCATGTCTTGAAACTACCCTAAAAAGATTTTCTAACCTTCAATTGCCTCTTGCTGTTCTTTTAAAGGAGGAAAGGCTCCTGTTTTTTTCAATATTTGATTTGGGATCAATTTTTTTCTTCCCTGCAAGTATGTATTTTACTCTTTTATTTTCATTCAAAGTACTGTTTAGCTTTGTATTTGTTGGGTGATCTTCGGGTAGAACATGAACATACACAATTATACTTTTTACTTATGTGATAAGGAGTTGCCTTAAACTGCAGATTGCTCTGGGCTACCAAAAATAATTGGTTTTAATTTTGCACATTAGGGCAGACTAAATTTGAACGGTTTGTGGTGTGCTGGTGCTGTCCACTCTCTCCCTTGCAAGTGGTGTTTCTGAACTAAAATGTGATGCTTCATTGTGCATCTGTGAAGAGATCCATCTCCAGCGTGTGACAAAGGCTGCAAGAAGCCTTTGCACAGAGGTGTTTTCCCAGAGTATCAGTGAGGAAACAAGCTGAACAGCCGAGTAGCTGACAATTCCCTCCTGTCCTCAGCAGGACAAACAGCTTGTTTCACAGTTCCCTGGAAAGGATTGATGAGCTCATAGTAATATTATGACTGTGGGGATAAGCTGCCCCAAGCCTTTTAATCTCTACCAGATATGCAGAGGGTAATGAACGCTCCACAAAATGGCTTTGCATTTCTGTCTTCTCATATCTGAACTATGCCTTCCTGTATGACCTGAGCAGATCACTCCAATTAATTCACCACTCTAGTATACTCAAACATAATTTGCATTTTGCAGTCTGCAGTCTGCAGTCTGACTGACTTTAAGAAAAAAAAGCTGTGTTTCAAGTTGAGCATCGATAGAAGTATTTGAACCATTGCCACCTTGTTTCTCACTAGAAAGGAGCACATAGAGCAGTTTCTAAAATTCCTCTCAAATTGTCTATGCTTGCAGGTGGCTTTGCCATCTTCATTCATTGTGCTTCATTAGTACACTAATTGATGTACCAATGCATTCAGTATAATACTGAGAAACCAGCATGTTCAGAGATAAATCTCTTCATCTTTGTGGAAATATAGAGGAAGATACTGATAGAAGGTATGGTAATTAAGGTAAATCCTTAATTGAGTCAGTTCTTCATCTTTCTTAAGGTTCTATTTCTTGACAAAAACAGAGAAAAATCTTACTAGAGCACTGCCACCTCTTTGCTTTTCATCTGAGTCCCAGACATGTGCCTCTGTTGCTTATTCAGTGCTGATTCTGGCTTTTGGTGTTCCTCTTCATAGGCCAGTTCAACTCACTAGTCAGTTTTCAACAGGGAATTAATTAAAAAAGAAAGGAAAAAAAATAGTAGGAATAGATTTCCCATTTTCATAAAAGCAAGAAAGTAAGATTTGCTGGCCTGACTGCAGGACCACACCTTTGAACTGTAAAAAGCCAAAGTAGCTTGAATTTTTCTGTGCCTTGTCTCATAATGGTGCTACTGCTGACTGCCATTTTCACAGACCAGGTTTTGTCTCTTATCTGATTTAAAATTGATCAAATTTTGTAAAAAGAGTGCATTTCAGATGTGGAAAAATATCTGCACATTACTGAAATGTGAGGATTTCTTCCACCTGTAAATATGTGTGTTGGGTCACAAGACTTCAAGCATTTTCCTGACAGATTAGTAAATGGTGGTAGCACATCTGAACAATCTGTTCGCCTCAAGTGTAAAGTATCTCCTGCACCTCCCATAGACACATCCCCAGCTGATGTGAATGAGTAAAGATTTGTGAGGTGAAATTATGTTGATTCGCAGCAGCAGGCCCTAAAGTTTTTGTGCTGTTCATTGAACAAAAGTTCATATTTTAGTATTTAGGAACTTGTTCAAACTTGAAAAATGTGCATTAATAAAAGAGATTTCTGAATATATAATACTGCTGATATGTCTAGTCTTTAGTTTAAATCTGAATCTATTAATTTTGTAAACAATTAAGCTGACTGTATCCAAAAGTTTCACAGTCCCCAAATTAAACAATTTTATGTGTTTACACTTAGACGAATAGTCTTATTTCAGTAGAATTAGTAATGTGATTGAGGAAAGCTCTTTGAAGGATATGATCTGTAAAGTAAAACTTTAACATTTATGCAGTTAATTTTTATCTTAGTGTTGGACATTGTGACCAAGAGACTTATATTTTTTCCCAATCTGTTATACAGCTACAGGAGCAAATACTTTAGATCAGGTTCAAGCAAATCCTCTTCAATTTTAACAACTCTGAAATAGAATTGGGAACAATACAGCAGCTTGCTCGACAATGTTGTCATTGAAGGTACACAACATTCTCAGCAAGCTCACTAACAAGAAGCAGACAATGTTTTTTCTACATCCTTTGAAGTATCAATATTACCTTTAGAAATATAACAGACAGACAAATCCAAACAGCGGCCTTGGCAAAATATGAAAACTTCATTTAGCATGGGTACAAGTTACTGATATCAAAGAAGCTGGGAAACAAATTAGTGAGGAGCAGAATTATCTGCTTACCCTGCCAGAGGGAGTAACAGCAGAACTAACCTTGAAAATTGTTTGGAGAGCATTCTTGTGAAAACAGCATGACACAATGTTGAAGTTATGGATATGAAGAGGTCAACAGTTCTTAACTGATTGTGGGCAGTTACATTTTATTTGCTGTGGTTTTGAAGCAATGTTACAGCAGACCTGTTTGTTCTGAAATTTCTGAGTACAAATACAGTTTACTCATATTTTCTGTAGTCTGACAGAAAGATTTGTTCAATTATTATATTGCTCTAAAAGCAAAATTCCATTCAGGTATCTGATTTGAACATGACAAAATTACAGTATCCCAGTCTTAGTCAGACTTAAAATTCTTGCTTCAGGCTCAGTTTTAGCTAGTCATCAAAAAAAAAAAATTAAGTGGAATAAGAGTAAAATTCATACTTTTCCCATATATTTGAAGACCTTTATTTCTACTGGTAGCTGAAATCTGCTGAAAAACTATCAAGCACACATTCTGTTTATGATTATTAGAATTTATATTTCAGGACATGAGATTTTGTTAAGATAATGTTTAGGTCATTAGGGCATACTAACTCAGACATATTTGCTGTAGACTGCTTGCTAATATTCAGTGGTTGTGACAAACAGTCTTCTAGCCTGCTTTTTAAGAACACTGTTTTTTTTTTTTTTTAATGTCTGTTTTTTCAGGAAGAGTGTGCTCCAGGGCATAATTTTGGTGCCTTCATTGTATGTTTTCAGATCTTAGTTTAAATATGGTTTTGCAATGATTTATATATACAGTATCATGGGATAATGGTTATACTAAAACTAAAATAAGCCCGGAAACATCCCATTTCTGCTTTCAAAATAGAAAATTTTAATAAGTACTAGTGTCGTGGGTTTGACCCTGGCTAAATGCCAGGCACCTACGACGTCTGCTCTCTCTACTCAGGACCTGCAGGAGCCATGTTTGTACCCCACCCTACTCACTGGCAAAAACTGGGTGAAGCCAAACCATCACAACTAGCTAAACTGCATCTCAGGATTTCCTCAGTCATCAGTGACAACCTTGCTTCCCACACCTCGGGAGTGGGTGGATAGCAGGATGGGGACTGTGGGAGAAAAGTATTCCCAACTGTAAGTTAAGATCAGGTTTTTGACCACCTGAGGAATGAGATGCATCCCAGAGTCCTGAGAGAACTGGCTGATATAATAGCCAATCCCCTCTCCATGACATTTGAAAGGTCATTGTTGTCAAGTAAAGTCCCAGGTGACTGGAAAAGGGGAAATGTTGTACCCATCTTTAAAAGGGGTAGAAAGGAAGATCCTGGGAACTACCAACCTGTCAGCCTCCCCTCTGTGCCTGCAGGGATTATGGAACAGATCCTCCTAGAAGCTGTGCTAAGGCACATGGGGGACAGGGAGGAGATTTGGGACACCCAGGATGGTTTCACCAAGGACACGTCCTGCCTGACCCACCCAGGCGCCTTCTGAGGTGGAGAGGGTCATCAGTGGGCAAGGGAAAGGCTTGTGTGGACTTCTGTAAAGCCTTTGGCACAATGTCCCACAACATCCTTTTCTCTAAATTGGAGAGAGTTGGATTTGGTAAGTGACTGTTTGGTGCATGAGGAATTGGCTGGACAGTCACATGTGGAGGGCAGGGGTGAATGTCTCGACCTCCCAGAGGACATCAGTAACAAGTGCTGTTCCTCTGGGGTGTGTAATGGGACCAGTGCTATTTAATATCTCAATTAATGACACAGATGAAGGGATTGAGTGCACCCTCAGCAAACCTGCAGAAGACAGCAAGCTGAGTGGCACAGCTGACACTCCTGAAGGACAGGATGCCATCCACAGGGACCTGGACAAGCTTGAGAAGTGGGACCATGGGAATCCCAAGGGGTTTAATAAAACCAACTGCAAGCTGCTGCACCTGGGTTGGAACAAACCCCTCATCAATCCAGGCAGATTGAGAGTAAGTTAAAAAAGGGAAATTATTATTAATATTATTAATAACTACATGAGAGTAAATGTATTTTATAAGGATTTTAACTTTCTTAATGCTCTGAGACATATATTCTGTCCCTTTGTATCAGTATGACCCCTACAGGGGCAGGAGGTGCAAAATTTACTTTATTTAGGCTTTCAAGGTTTGGTTTGGTGAAGATTTACAGAAAATTATTTTCCCGTTTAAATATTTTCCTCACTTAATGAGAGAGTAATATGGCAACTTTCCCTTTTGACAAGACAGGAAGCTGGCTTTACACATGTGTAAATTTGATCACTTTGTACAGGTTATGTGAAAGCAAGTTATGTACTAGGGACAGATGGAAATGAATGGACATCAGGAAAAGGTTAGGGATCTCTTGAAGGAAAACATACATATTTCTAGTAGATATAAAGAGGCCAAGATTTTGCTACACGTGTCCAAGTAGATTTGTTCAGCTCTAATTTTACTGTCTTTCAAGCACCTGAACCTAAGGTTCTCCTGATACTTCTGTAGCTATACAGACAATTTTTAATTTTTCTTTGAGTGACTCCCCAAGTACTGCTGGGTAATGGCTTATCTGTCCCAAAAGATGTGTGCAGTGCAGGATTGCACAATGGTCCTATTCTTCTGTCATTAGTTGAATTGTGTTAAACTTCTATGCCTTTGTAGCAGAATCGTGAGCTCCTAAAACAAAGAAAGAAAACAAGAAAACTGTTTCAGTTTGTGAACAAATGTAATCCATGTCTAGCAGTATCTCTAGATGAGACTATGTCTAAGCAGCCTCTGTGCCATCTGCAACAACTTTATTTTGAGAGAGACTGATAAACAGCAAAAAGAAAAATATTTTCCTTCACTGCAGTAAGCATTCACTCTTTAAAAGTGGTTTCAAATCTTAACTTGTTATGCCAAGTTCTGAAGTACATTGAGTAATGCAAGTGTGTCATAAACACATTAGAAAAACATCAAACACTGTTTTGACTAGTAAAAGTAAGACAGAGTGACTATTAAAAATGGTTTCCTGAATATAATAATCTTTGTTTCAGTCTACGCGAGGTTTAAAGGCTTTTCAACGTTTTATATCTAACCTTACTTTTTAAAATATTTTTGTGTATGGTTTCACCAAATGTACTTTGAAAATGGTTTATTCACACAAAATTTAATTCCTTTTTAAACATATGTATATCTATCTATCTATCTATCTATCTATTTTTTAAAATACTCCAATAGAAACAAGAATTTGAAGATTGTCAAAATGTATATAAATCAGAACTTTGATAAGCCTGACTTTTTCTTTGTGGCGAAAAGTTTTCCTTTTTTTTTCGGAAAGGACTTAGTATTGGAAGTATTCTCATAAGGAATCTCAAAAAATATTTATTTTATGCTCTTCCTTCCTGGCACTTGCTAAACTCTTATCAAGTCAGGGTCTGAAATCAGGTGAAATGCACAAAAATGACTAGAATTAATGTCTCAAAATTGCTTATTTAAATTGGAACATCAACATTTTCATTTTCAAATCTATAGTTAGAAAATGCATGTTACCAGGCAATGTAATGAATAGATTTGTATCTTCTTGTTAAAATGAATTTCCCATGCAGATGTTATGCCTTAAGAAAACATCCTCTTGGGATTAATCTGCATTTCTCCCTCAGTTAAGAGCTGGCTTAATACAGTTTCTGCTTCCCTATTGTGACTACATTAGAAAGTGTTCTGAAACCTATAAAGTATGATTTTTGTTTTGAAGCAAAACATTGTAATTGAGCTGGAATTCATGGAACTGGAGGCAACAAGAAGCTTTAGAAGGTGTAATATGAGGTAATCACTTAACAGGCCCTTACATTTTACCTTGTTACCTCTGCTGCTGATCCTACTAATTTTGTTTCACCGTAGTTTGTCTTTCAAAAGATTACTTCATTTTGACTGAAATGTCAAAAGATGGGACCCTTTTTTATTTCGTAATCCCTTTCCCCTCTCCCCCACCATGATTAATCACCTTGCACTTCTTTTTCCACTTCTCAT
This sequence comes from Acanthiza pusilla, assembly GCA_036630365.1. Taxonomy (NCBI): domain Eukaryota; kingdom Metazoa; phylum Chordata; class Aves; order Passeriformes; family Acanthizidae; genus Acanthiza; species Acanthiza pusilla. Next base: position 14,958,538 of record JAXCHO010000234.1, read on the forward strand.
TGTTGGTTCTTGTTAGGCTATTCCTTAGGAATGAGGTAATTGTCTATTATCTGGTATTTTCTCCCCATGAAGATACTTTATGTCGCTCTGTGAGGCTGAAGCCCAAACAGCTCTGCTGCAGCTGAGTTTCAGCACAAACACATGAAACCCTGTTGATCTCCGGCAGCTGCAAGGTTGAAAAGCAAACTACCATAAATATTTACTTTCAGACTTTTCAGTATGAAACTTGTTTTTGTCTTTTCACGGTAGATTGCTTTTATTTGAAAATACAAGGATTTCAGTATCTTATCCTGTTTCCATAATCAGAAGTTCGATTTTCTATTTCTGACAGTTGTCTTATGTAATGTATTTTCTAATAGAAATGAAATTATGAATTCAGAAAATTTGAAGGTAATAATTCTGAATATTTATTTCTTTTAACTACTGCCCAGGAGGGTTAAATGGATGCTTATGGAAGATTATCATGTATAGCTCTTTTTAAACAATTATTTAGATAGGAACTTATTTAAATATAGGTAGAATATTCTCTGAGTGCTTTGGTCTTGATTTTAATTTGGGCCTTAACCTGATTTCCAGTGTTGAGAAGAGTGTTTACCTGTAGTTAAATACAAAGGTAGTGATCTCATCTCATCAACAGGTGAATGTTCTAAGATTTTGACCCTGACAGTTCATTTTGAATATTTTTTTCAGATGCAGTCTGCCTGGTGAGCTTGCTCAGTGAAATAATTACAACCTGCTGTTTTCAGCCTTGTTTCATTTAGACGTACAGCCACTTGAATTTTAAGAGAAAACTTAAAAACTCATCTCCAACCTTCAAAGACTGAAATGTGGTGAAAGGAATTAAATCTTCTGATCCCAAGTTCTCATTTGATGAGTTATCTCAAGCCTTTTCTGTTAAGAATAATGTCTGTTTCATCCTTTGTCATCTTCTTAATGTACTTATTTCAGCCCAGATTTTCAGTCCCAATTTCAGAGGACAGACTGCCCCAAACTGCAGCTAAAATCAGTGAGAGTCCGTGGATGTTAGCTGAATTAGCAGCTGTCCAGAATTTCTCAAAGTCTTAGTTCACCTCTCATGAATAAGTAGCAGATCAGAGGAAAAAAAAAAAAAAAAGGTAAACAAGAAAAAAATCCCTGCTTTTTGTGTGATTTTTGCTCTGAGGAATACAGGCAAGGAAGCGATCAGTATTTCAAAGAGCATTTATAGGGGGATGCTTCTCTTGTATCCTTATAGCCACTCTAAGAGAGGAGGAGGCTACGCTGCTGAACATACATCAACTCTTTAATTTATTTCACTTTTGCTTTTGCCAGAAATTGGACTTTAGAATCTTTTTTACACCAAAATTCTTCATAGTCCTTTAGTGTTTTTGCTGCCCAGTAGTGCCTGACTGTACAAAGGAAATAGTTTAGCCATCCTGTTCCAGGACGGGTTAGCGTTAACATTGGAGCAGGCTGCACAGAGAACTTGGACAGGCTCTGTCCTTGGACATTTTTCAATAACTAAAGGGATAAAACTCCAGGCAATTTCATCTGACCTCAAAGCTGACCTGCTCTGAGCAGAACGACCTGGTTCCATCTGTTCCACCTGGAAGCTGATCTTTGTGGGAGTGGGCTTGATCCTTTTTATGTGACAGGGCTGTAACACTGAACTGTGTCTGGAGGAGTAAAAGGCTCCATCTCAAGCTTTTTCCACCACAATGATCCCAACAGGGTTTGCCAAATCATTTCCAACAGTGCAGTGAGAACTGGTAAGGGTTTGGAGGAGAGTGAGTTACGAATTGACCCCGAGATGGTCACTGCAGAGCTCACGTGTTTGGCTTGGTTCAAAATCTGATTGCTGCATGGCCTCAGCTTTGTACTGAACAAACTGCAGCTCCAATGTTGCAAGCTCCAAACTTTTTCCTAAGTACAGAATAAAATAAACTGGAAAAAAGCAAAACACAAAAAAAAAAGCAAACATGGCTTTCCCCCTCTTTTAATTTTGAGCATTTTATTTCCAAACTGTAGCAAAACTAATAACATTTAATCCCTTTTCCTTTTGCAATTGTTATGTAGGTGTTTACATTAAAAAATCATGTTTATACCTACAAAGAAAAATTTCCATATACCTTGTGTTACTACTTTTTCAATATAAGAAGATACATAGCCAACTGTCATAAGGTAAAATAGTTATTGTGTTTTTAATTCATTTTTATGAGATATTATAAAGACTATCATTGCAGTGGGTATGTTATTGCTGAATTTTATAATTTCATATGTTGTTATTTTATAATTTCTGGCATATTTTCTTCATAGGGGCATAGCTATAACAGATTTGCCTTTATTACAGCAAATAATGGATCAGTTAAATGAGATCATACTATTTTTAAACTTGACATTTAGCTCAGTCTTGGTTTTTCAATTAATCAGAATATGGTAATATTTTTCAGCTAAGTTACCTCAATTACCATTAGAATGAAATAATTTTACATGCTGCTGAAGTCTACTATTGAAAAATTCAAGCTGTGAGCCTCATGTAATTTCCCAGTTGCAGGAAAGATTAGGAGCAGGGTGGGCTAATGTTCCCCACTTACCTTCCAAAGGATGGCCCAGCTCTGTCTTCCAGCTGCTCTGTTCTCTTATTCTGCCCACAAATGAAGACAGAAATGGAATGCAAAGTGAGAATACTAAGGGGAAACCAGGTTTTTCTAATTCTGAGGGAGGCTGCAATTCAGTGGCAAAATAAACCAGAGTGATTGACTAGCCTGGCTTCTTGAAGTGCCTTGATCAAGCACCTCTGCCACTTTACTAGGTCATGTTCAGCATGGCTTATTTGACTTTTTTTTTTTTTTTTTTTTTTTTTTTTAGCAATGTAACCCAGTAAAGTGTGTGAGTGACAATGAAAAAATGAATGTAGTTTAATTTAATTTATTCGTGACAGCACTCTGGTTGAACAAGCACCAGAACTGAGACATGGCAGGGCACAGCACTGTGCAGGTGCCATGGGGGTGGAGGGTTTGCAAGCGCAGTTTGAGGATAAAGTTGCAGTGAGGACTGATGAAATCCAATGGCTTGTTCTTGTGAGAAAAGGGAAATTACTCCTCAGCTGGGCCTGGGAGATCACCCTTTCTCTCTCACACCAGCTCTAGCACTCCACTGGTCATGTGATAAATTGTTTCAAGTATTAACTCATAGACAAACTATTCACTTTTCTTTCATTGTTAGGTTCATTTTCTTCTCTTCCAACAGCCTGAATTGACAGGCCAGGGCATGATGTGTGGGAGAGCCAGAATGGGAAAGAAGGAGAACGAGCAGTGTTTATAGTCCGAAGGAGGAGGAAGGAGGAAGATTCCCCCCTTTTGGTCATGTTGAATTTGTAGATTCAATTCGAGACCTAACATCAAACTTAATCCCATAGTGCTATTTTTTTGCAACAGCCCAACAGCTATTTTCAGAAAAAAAGGTTTGTTATTTATTATTTTTATTTCATTTCAAAGTGAAATGCTGAGCAGCTGTATTCCCTGGACTAGCTCTGGGTACACCCTGCTTTAAAAGCACCTGTCTGATCCATTTCCCTGACTCTGGCAAGTTACAGAATTCTCTGTATGAGCATGGTTTCTGCTTTCTATCCCAACTTGCCTTTCTGACTCTGGCAGATATCTTCTTAAACAGATAATTTGTAATGCACGTTTTTCCATCACTTGAAGTTGTCTCTAGCACTAGATATGTTGTGACTCATAAAATAGTGTAAAGTAGAAATGTCAGTAGTCCATCAATTTAGTTAATCTGGCAATGATCCATGAATGCAAGAAGTCATAAATTTTCCAAACAGTGTAATATGTGTATTTAATTAATGATGCTAAGACACCTCTGGTTTCAGAAGCAGTATTTTCTTTCCGTTTACTCAAGTGGTTAAAAATACACGTTTTGAGTAACTGACTGTAATCTGGTAGAGTGTATATTTATTGATACTATCTAAATCTGAAAAGATTCCAGGAAAAATGAAAATCCACTGTACAGAATACACTGTCTTGCATTTTCTACTTTCCAATTTGCACAGTTAGTGATCAGAAGTATATTTGCCTGGTTGTATTGTTACAATGAGATTTATCCAGGTATCAAAAAGCTGAAAATCTAAGAATTAATCATTTGGAGATGATTTTAAGTTATCTAGAACTGAAGTTGCTGCTACCTGTGACAATAGGATTACCTTTGTGCTAAATTATTTCGTTTTATTTTGTACAGAGAGTTAAGTCCAAAATCAGAATTAAACACATTTGTTTCAACATTCAGAACTGAAAAATACAGGAAAACATTTGGTATTTGGAAATATTAAAACAGAATATTCATCAGCTCACTATGATAATGACAGTCAAAATATTTTTATACAAGTTTCTGCTAGAATAGAGGCCTCAAGCATTACTTAATTTAAAGAATGTCAACATCCCTTAGAATGTCAAAGCTAGGGAAGATACCAAGGAAAGATACCTAAATGAGTATAAAAACATTCCCTAGAGGCCTGTGGAAGTACTTGGAGAAACATATATCTCAACCTGTGAAGAAAAAGCTTTCAGAGCTCACTGTGACTAAACCCTCTGTGTTTGGTCTGTGCTCCAGACACCTCTGACAACCTTGGTGAGAGTCTAAACTGTGCCAGGGTAGAACTGCATGGGAAGAATTTTCATGTGCAGTTCAATTATCAATTAAAACCAGGTTTGAATATGGTTGATGTGATAATGTCAAGTGTCAGATTTTGTTGTTAGTATCCTTTTGTTCTGTGGGTAACTTGATTTAAACTCAGAAGCATTATGAATTGGCTGACCATGCAGATAAGTGGGATAATCTGACTAAAAAAAAAAAATTTAATTAAAAGCACATAGCTGCAGAAAATCACTAGGTAATTTGCTACTTTGGAAGTAAAACCAGATGATTATAAACCCCATATTTTCATATGAATTAAGCTGCCAGTTTGAGCTCCTGTGAATTCTATAGAAATATTAACCTTGATTTAAAGACCTCAAATCACAGACAAATCATAAATGTTTCTAACAGGCAATTTACCTTCATGGTTAAGATTGCGTGCCTTATTTGCATTTGATCTTCAGCCTCCAGTAATATCCTAGGAGTCAGGTAGGTAGGTAGGAGATCTGGGAAGTGATTACTTTTCAAACAAGATGGGACAATCTCTGGTTGTTGAAAAGAGGAAGAGATAAGCTTTCTTTACCCTAATTATTTCCGTAACTTATATTCATATAAGTAATTATGAATCATTTATTAACAACCATCACAGTAATAAATAAAATGGCCATTTCAGGGGAAATTTGCCAGAAGTGGAATATATTATAAACTCCTATGGTTCTGAAAAGTTTGCTTCTTGGGTAAGTATCTGGGCCTTCAAGTGAATTCTTATAGGGAAGACAGAAAAAAGTTTCAAAACTGAATATGTATAAAATTACATGCCAGCATGGGGCATTACATTAGCAACTAAATGAAGTATAGATTTTTACAATATGTCCTGCACATTTCCAAACATATTTGATGCAATATAATTTCTAAATGGTAAGTTTGAGTATTGTAAATTGTATCACTAGATGGCAGTAATAGCCAAGTGAAATGAAACAACCATGTAAAGAGCCTCAAGTTTTTATTTTCAATTCAATTTCTTAATATCAACTCTAGATATAAATCCTTGGCATAGTTCTATGTCCAAACCCAGGTCAGACATAAATTATGATAATTTGTAGGTCTGTTAACAGGATATAAGATACTACAAGAGGCCATTTTCAATGCTTTTTAGAGCTTGGGGGATCCTAATAGAGTCTTCAAACTGTTCTATTTGGTTGGTGTTTAAAAAAACACAAGAGCAGAAACACCCAGGTGTCCAATGCCCAAAGTGGCTGTTGCTGAGGTGTTAACACTCAGAGCCTGAAAGACAGGAAATTAACAGGTGAGTATTAATTGTTACAAGCAGGAGGCAGATGGAGTTCCAGAATCTTACTGGGAGATATGCAAATCAAAACATCTAAAAGAGCGTCCATTTGTAGGATTTTGAAATTATTTTGCCTGTTCTCAGACAGCCAATGAGACACTGAAGCTAAACCAACATCCTGATTTGTAAGGAATTTTTAATTGCATAGCCTATAGGCTGGAGAATTTATAAAGCAAATTCTTCATTTAAAATCTCCCATAGAACAGATCCTCTGTGTGCTCAGTCACACATCTCAGTTTTTATATTTTTCATAATGAATCAACACTGCCATAGTGCCCTTTCTTCCCAGGTTGTATGCACAGTATCTCTGTGTGTGAGAGATGAAATTATATTACCATTATCATTTTCATATGTACTTTAATAGCAGTGAAGATTAGATAAGGCTCAGCCTTGGCCTTTCTTGCTGGTATCTGAGCAGTGCATTCTTCCCAAGGAGCAGCTTGAATGGAATCAACAGCCTGAGCACAGGTAGTGAGATCAGCCCTTGAATTTCAGAGAACAGCTGTTTTGCTGCCTCCAAAAATGAGCCACCAGGAGCAGATAAGTAAGAGCTGTTAGAGAAGCCAAGCAGAACAGGTCTGAGATTCAGTCCCAAGAAAATTTGGAGTCAACAAAAACAAATTCTGGTTTTTCCCGTGAGTTTTCTCTTAATGACATGCAGAGCTGAGAGATACTTTTTTTCTTCTCCCCCATGCCCCCTTAAAAAAGTCAGATATATATACATTAGCTAGTTCTGCAGGAAAGTGTCATACCGACATTAAACTAAATTTCTGATTGTTCTACTGTTTCTCTTCATTTGAATAAATTTAGTGGGAGAATGCAATTACTGTTTATAATTACATTCATCAGTTTAGTTGTTCTCATTCTGAGAATTTTGTAATCAAACCAGATAGCTCTTTTGTATTTAGTGTCCATATTTAAAGATCATTATGGACATTAGAGTCAAAGAACATATGCTTCCTGGCATATAGAGGAGTCAGTTTATTTAGACCATCAGAGTATCTATCCTATTCAAATATTGCAATATTTATTTACTCAAAAGACAATTTAATTGGATTTTGCTCCAAAACATGTTTTACATTAATATTACAGCATGCAAAGTTTTTCTGCTTATTGTAGGGTCTTTGGAACATTAAACTAATTTTAAAAAAAATATACTTGTATTTTTAGATGTTTGCTTTATGTACATTCCCAGATCCAAGCTGAGCTTCTTGAGAAGGGCTGAACTCAGCCAACGAGGCTGCTTCCATAATGACCTTAACAAAACTGGAAGTGCAGCACAATGAGCTATTGTGGAGTGGACTTTTAATAGCAGGAAGGCATTCTGCCAAGTTTAGGTAAGAAGGCTCCACGCAGATATTTCTCCCCTCCCCCTACAAAAACCAGTATGCAATTACCAGCACTGAATCTACCAGCAGGAAGTTACATTTCAGTTTCAAAATGCAACTTGATTAGACTTTCAGTGTTAAAATTAAAGCTGTGAGAGCCCAGGAAGATCTGCCAGCTCAGCAAACTCCTGGTTTGTTTCCTTGAAATAGGGTTTTTGCTATCATTATGCTGAACTTAATTAAAACAATGAAAAAATAAGACAAATTTAAGTTATCTTGAGGTCCCTATAAATTAAAACAGCAAGAGATAAGTGAGAATAAAAATAGACAAGAGGGAGGGGATTATATCTTTTGATATTTAAAATGCATAAATAAAACTCTTTTTACACAAGAAACTGGATGTCTGAGCTCCAGAACCTGAACAATTATTTGCATTGACAGTGCAATTTACTTAGAGGAAAGGACAATTTTTTTCACATTTACATATTTTAAACTTATAATACTATAAACTTGCCATGCATCTGTCAGCATAGGGTCTTAATTTATTTTGCTTTTTACCATGAACTTTGTTGAAAGTTTAGAGTTTTTTACTTAAAGATGAACAGACTGTTTCATGTCTACTCTAATTTTTGTTATACATACCACTATCTGTTGCTTTCCTGTAACAAGGATATGAAGAGCTTGGTATTATTTATTTAATTGTTGAATTCTCCACTGGCATAGAACTCATACTACAAACAATAATTAGTGAGATGAAGCCAGTTTGCATTACCTCTTTTGTGGAAATTATTATTCTAGATGTGTATTAGTTCCAGAGAAGCCGTTGAAGAGATTATGTAATGGCATGTTTTTGTGAATATTTTCGCCATCAACTCTGCATGAGTGGTTCTACTCCCTGACCTATTCCTGAGCTTAATTTGTACCCAGCTGAAATGGACAGTGTATGTACTGTCCAGAGAGGAGGAAATATCTTTTGTAATAACCTGTGTTACCTTTGTGCTAGAGGTTACTTATATACTATATTAACTAGAAAAATTGAAAGGTATTATTTTTCTCTAAACACTGACTCTTTAAACTAAAGTAGTAGGCAAAACCAATATCTAGCATATAGTGAAAATAAAATGTTGAGGCTTTACTCTTTACAGTCATTGATTACAGAGGGGTTTTTTTTTATTTCTCAAGGACCAAAAATCTCAAAAGAATGAGCTTCAGGGTTCAAAAGATACAGACTATATAAGACTGGCTGCGTGCTGAAATTTAGGGTAGAAAATTCGCTATTTCTTCCAGAGGAGTTTTCTGGATACAGTCATATTTTTTGCAGTCATATAAAAGACAAACTAAAAATACAAATTAGAAAAATGGCCATTCAAAATACAGGTTTCATTTGCAGTAAAATTAGACTGTACAGTCTTTCTGGTTTGGTCCTGTCAGAAGACATACATTTTGTGACAAATTATGGGGCAGTAACAGAGTCTAAAAATCTCCCTGCCCATTGCCACTCACCTGCAATGATTCATAGGCTTATGTACAAACATAACCAAGATATTAATTGTAATCTTTGCATTTAAATTCCTTTTCCTCCTCATTAATTTCTGGTATGTGTTCCACCGATTAATTCTTGCTTATATTTTGGTCCAAACCAGAGAAGTCAGCCTACAAGACTGACCTCCCCACTCCCACATAAATTCAGCTGCTCTTGGCAGGTGTTGACACGGCACAGGGCAGTGCCATGCACTTGCTCAGATCTCAGAATACATTTAGAAGATCAGTTTTCTCAGTTTAGTTGCTTTGCTGACAAAGCAGAGTAAGTTGCTCAAGGCAGAACAATGCAGTAATTCATCACTATTGCATTTGGCATCTGATTTAGCATGGATATATCAGGACAATCTTGCATTCTTCCATGCAAGAGGACTCTCCTGATGTGGAAACAACAAGGGACATTTTGCAGGTTATTGTGCCACGAATGAGTGAAATCCTGGCAGCAAAGAAATCAATACCAAAAATCCTGGAGGTCCTTTCCATCAGGGTGTTGCCCCTAGATACCATTTTCCTTTTGTTAGAGAGAAAGAACAAACTGATGTTGAGTGGATGTGTTTTGAACAAGAAATAGAGTCAAAGGCAGGGTAGCACAAAGGAAATTAATGCTTGGGTGTTACAGTCCTGGAAACTTCTATGTTTCTGCATTGAAACTTCCGAGTTTAGCCACCCAAACTATGTGCTTCATATCAAAGCATATAATAACTCCTGTTAGTGTGGACACTGAAAATCAATTTTACATCTGTTCACCTTTTTCCTGGCCTGATGATTACACACACACAGCTATTTCTTGTCTATTCTGTTTTTTTACACTGCCTTCTGGACCATGTAAAATGTTCTTTCACTTTATGGAAAGACCTTCACTTTTTTCTAAGGCTGAAATGTCTCTAAATCAATCCAGCTGAAGGTCAGCCTCTAAGCTCTGGTTCAGCATCCTACAGGCTCTTCCTTCCAGCTTTTAAGTTTGCTGTCAAGTCCTTTATCACCCTGTTACCTTGGAATCTGCCTGCTGGGGCTCGTACTGTTCTTGCAGCAAATTTGCATGACAACTCTTTTTCCCAGGGACTTTATAATTTCTTTCGGTACTTTAAGTGAGGCCAAAAATATTGAGAAGTCTTGTGCCAGTTTAGTCTTCCCAGGAGAAAGCTTCTTTATTTCCCACAAATACTGGTGACTGGTAACTCAAATTTCTTTTTGCTGTTCTCTTAATTTGTGGTTGGCGTAGCTCATTTTCCTGTCCCAGATTGCAGAAAGAAGCCATCACACACTTGATGCCAATGTGCTGCACTGTCTGTCACCTCACTCAGGAAATCAGGATGGACAGAACATAAGTCATGGGGAATATAAAGAAAGTTGAAACTTGCAAGTGGGAGAGGGTATGAGTTTGACCTGAGCTGAGCCTGAGCAGGGGGGGAAAACGGTATTTCTGTAAGCGTTTGTTTAATTATATTTCCTTTCCCTTAATACCTGAGTCAGTCACTGTAAGTTTGTGTTAACTGGCAATAAGTAAAATTTAGTTAAAATAAATTCCTTGGTTGTTAGACTGGTTTGCCTGTGACAATATTTAATTCCTTCAGACCTTGAGTCAAATTCCACAAGGAAATATGGGCTCATAAGTTCTGCTATACTTTGGGTTTGCTGCCTGGCTTGCCTGGGACATCCCAGTAGCCCAGAGCTGGAGACAGCTGGAAGCAGCTAATTCTGGACCCTCACCTGTGAATAACTCCTGTCCAGTTTACATCCTTGGGCTAACCCAAGCCTCTGTCTACTTGCCAGGTTACAGAACTAAGAGTTTCAAACAACTTCATGTGTACTCTGTTGTACTCTAGGAATTGTCTCCGATGACCTTCCATTCTGTAAGTGCATTATGAAATTCTAATAACCAGGCAATAATTTTCTGCCTTGAATCCTAATTCTCCACTGGTTTGCACCTCGGGTATTAATTTGCACATATGCAGAGTGAAATTAGGCGTTAAAGGAAACCAGGCCAGTTTGGTAACAAATTACATACCTTCTGAACAGTTGTAAATTATTGTGATGTGATTTAAAGGAGTAGGGAATTGAACCCACTGTGGCAAAATAAAGTGATTTTGTCTGATTGCTTTCACATGATGTGGAAATTTTAAAACATCTATGTGCATCATCAGATGAGAGCAGCCAGTAATTTAGGACCTGAAATTGTTGTCTTTCTTAAGATATTAGCAGCCAGCATAGTATTAGTTCTTCAAAGAAAATATTTGCATTTAAATAATGACAGTTCAGTATGAGCACCAAGGTTTTTGTGAATATAGCTTTTTTTTTCTGAGATAATGACCATGAGGTAATGACCATTGATTACTAAATGGGAACAGTATCCTGTGGCTTCCAAAATCAATGTTGACTGTGTTCTGATGTGTAAATTGCACCAACTGCTAAATTTTATATGTACTGTTATTAGTATAACGTTTAATATTGCTTTAGAAATCTATAGTGAAAAAAGCATTCACAGAATCATGGAAATATTGGTTGGAAAATACCTTTGAGGGTCATCTAGTCCATCCTCCTGCTGGACTACAATCTGCTTTTAATTTGTAATATCAAGTTCCGTCTATGACTGTAGGACCGGATATGGATTTATAAAGTTTTCTTTTTTTATAGCCCTTTTTGGCAACTAATTATACCTCAGGTTATAATATCACTCTACAGCAGAGAGAAAAAAATTAGCTGTCAGTTACAAATGCTGCATGTTTTTTGTTGGTTCTAGGCTGTAGCTCATGAAACTTCATCTGCTTACAGCCAGCTCAGTGGGACTATGAGCATTTCCATCAGGTAATGATCTGACCCTCAGGAAAATAAACCTAAAACAAGCCTCAAGTTGGTAAGTGATAATACATTAATAGATTTTTATTTAGACTTTCAGCTATTTTCTCATTAAAACAATTAAATCAAAACAAAGTAGTTCTACAAAGTACGCAGCATTCAATATGAATCCTCTTGTCTACTATTACAGGTCCTTCCTCTTCCTTGAAAAGGAAGGTATCCAAACATCCTGTTTAGTACTCAGACCACATTCTCTTTCTCAGTGTTTTTTGTGCCAAAAGAAGGTGAAGAGGCAAATCCTCCTGGTGTTTGGAAAGAAATCCTTTCTCTTTGGCTTTATGCATGCTGATTACAATTCCTTTGTTCCTTTGCTCCTGTACTTGGAAATATTTGAATTTTCTGGTGATGGAAACATATTGGCAAGTGTGTTGAATTATTGTTAAAACAGAACCCCAGTAGATATTTTTTAAATAATTACAGTTTTTTATTGTGATATTGTTTCCATCATTAGAGCTCAAGCCTGTGGGAAATTACTTTCAGCAGTTTTTGTGTGCACATTTGCTCCCTCTCTTTCCTTGTGCTTGTTTGTGCTCTCTCTGACACTCATATTATTAGCCTTAATTTAGAGAAAAAAACCTGAAAGCTTTGAAAAATGAATTACAGGAACTGGAAGGTTCATCGGACAATAGGAACAGGCTTCTTGATTGATGATCAATCCAGGGGGCTGGAGCACCTCTCCTGTGCAGGCTGAGACCACTGGGGCTGTTCACCCTGGAGAACACCAGGATTTGCATTGCCCAGTGCCTGAAAGGGCTCTGCCAGAAAGCTGGAGAGGGTCTTTGACAAGAGCAGGTAGTGATGGGACAAGGGGGAGCACCCTTAAACTGAAAGAAGGTAGGTTTAGGTTTATCTTTAGGTCACTTCCAACACCAAGCAATCTGTGATTATATCTCTCCTCTATTAATAGATTAAATGTCCCATCTATCTTTTAGGTTTTGTGATGTGACTATTTAATGTTTATGGCTATTTATCAAACACTGTTTGGAATAATGTGTATAAAGTGCTCTAGATCCATGTTTCCATTCTCTGACAGTCTTCTACAAACAATGACTTAGTGATCTTAGTTGGTTAGCACTTAATTCTGTATTCTTTTTTTCAGTCTGTGACTGAAATATGAGCATATTTTTTATCTGTGCATCATGGCAATCAAATATAGTTCCATGGCTTACAGTTCACTTCTAATTTGTCCTAAAAATGGAAGGCCAAAATTATTTGGAACAAAGAAAATCAAAGAAGTCAAGAACAAATGTGCTTTTGATCTTGCAGGGAAGAAGGAATACAGCTACCAAAGGTGGATATTTCAAGGGAATACCACTAGAAAATGCTGTCTGAACTACTTAATCTAAATATGTGGCCCTTTACTTGTAAGACTAAACTTCTAGTAATAAAGTCTTCAAATGGATAATGGCCTGAACTAAATAGATGTTTGAACTTGCAGGGTGCAACTAAAGGAAGTACTTTAAAAATTCAAAGCTAAAGTATTAAAAATTTTAGGACCACAATCAGGATCCTGTTAAAATTCATGCATTTTGCTGTGACTTTCAGTAAAAACAGAATCAAACATTTTTGTTTCTTCTGGTGGACACTAAGTTGCTGGTACTGTAACAGTGGTTAAATTAATCCTGATAATGCAACCCTTGTGCTTATATTGTTCTAAAACTACTTTCAATATGAATAAATTATTGGAGGAAAAAGTACATAGATATTTAGAGGGCAAATACTTTTGAAAAAGTGTATAATACCCAGAACCACAAAATTAGGGATTAAGTGCAGCAGGTTTTCTGTCTGTCACCTAAAAGAAGTTTGTTAGTTCCAGAGTCTGCCATGGCTAAGAGCTGTCATTCCTCATCAAGTCTAGCTCTGAAAGCCCAAAGCTCAGAAAAGACAAGGTGACTGTCTTGCTAGAAAAGTCCCTGAGGGCATTTGGGTGAATATCAGACTCTGAAGGGCAGCTTAGCTCTTCTAGACGAGTAGCTTCTTTCAGGCCCGCTTTTCTAGGGGCTAACATGGATCTGCTTACTGTGAGCTTCATGGCAGATAAAAACATCCTTCCAAGAGTCAGTCAGAGATTTTAAACAAAAACATGACAACATAACTTAGAGGAGCTGCTGGCAGAGCTCGGCAGCTTGGTGTCATTTGAGTATTTGAATGAAGATGTCTGTGGACGTGCAAGCAGAGCAGAAACAGCTGCCAAGACAAGGTTTGGGCAAATCTCCTGTAGGTACATTCTGCAAGGCCTCTTCAGAGTGGGTGATCTTTTCAAGTGCATTTAGACTAGGTGAGAAGGAAAGAACAAAAGGAGCATGGAAGAATTTTAGCCTACAATAAATTCATCTAGGATGTTGGGAGACCCAGAGAAGCAATGGAAAGGGACATGTTAAAGATGGGTATCTGTTCAGGGCAGTAGAGGGGGGGCTGAGATTTGTTTGGCTTTATGGTGGTTGTGGAGCTTTTGTGTGTGTTTTGTTTTTACTGTCTCCTTGAGCAGACAGGGCTTGCTAGGCAGTGCTGTCTCTGCTTCTCTTCATCTGGCCATTGCACCCATAATAACTTTCAAAATTACAGCTATTTTCAAGCAAATTTGAAATATACTTCAATTCCTATGAGATCTGTGGCACTTACATGCTGGAGATTTATTCAAAATAATGTCCCACTAAATGAAAAGCAGGCAGAATACACGTGGTTCTTTGGAATAAGGGTGAGGTTCTTGCAGTGAGTAAAGCTTGGTAGAGGGAGTGAAGGATACAAATTCATAGCAAAGTTTCATTACTTCTGCTATTTGTAAATTAATTTCTTTTTCTTTGAAAACTTTCTTCGATTCTGTGCAGAACCTGGGAAGGAAACATGGAAACTTGTAAGATCATATCCTTTATGTTGTAAAGAGATTGTCTTACAAATACTTGGAAATACTTGATTTTCTGCAAATTCAATTTTGGACTGTAATCCTTACTGCCGTGTTTGAAGATGTACATTTCTTGAAATAAAATTTTGAGAAATACAAACTGCAGTGACCCATATTATTATTAAAGTCAAAAGGCCCTTGAACTTTTTATCCATTAACTAGTTCTAAATTGATTATCATATTCTTATAGCCTTAGTACAAGTTTCTAGAAGCCACAGCTGTTTTTTGTCTAGAATATAGAATCACGGAATAGCCAACACAGGAAGATCATCTGAAAGATCATCTGGTCAAGCCTTTCATAGGAAAGGAAGCATAGATGAGATTATTTGCAACCTGTCCCACCACATCTTGAAAGCCTCTAGTGATGGAGACTCTCCAGTGTCTCTGGAGAGGTGGGTCAGTGACTGATTGCTCTCACTGGCTTAAAATGTGAGATGACTTTCCATTATTGGTCATGTGTTTTACATACCAAGGAGATTTTTCAAGGTATAAGATTAATTTCTCCCATCTAGTTAAAGAATGATTAGCTAAGTCTAATTATTCCAGTTATTATAAAGTTTAATAAATCTGTTAAATCCACAGAAGTCTGCATTTATGATTCCCTGAATTCAAAAGTATTATATGAAAAGTAATTTATTTCATGAGTTGGAAGATTTATTATTTCTTTAGAAAGGCTTGAGGAAAGCACAGAGGATTTGAAATAAAGACATACCAAATTTGAATTTAAAATAGAAGCAGTTGCTGGCAATACAATTATGTTTATGCAGTGGGAATAGCTTATCAAAGAGATGTCACAATGGCTGTTTCCAGCAAGTGTAGAGTAATTGGCTTGAGTAGCCACTTGATGTCATCCTGGTGCAACAAAATTTGCCTAAAAACCATTTAAAACCTTTGATGCAAAGAGAATGATTGTTTTGGTGAACTTGGTTCATCTTTATCATTAAAGTTTTTTTCAGTGATCTGCTAACTTTAGCTGTTCTTTTAAAAAAAAAATTATTTATTTTTATTTTCCCTGCGGTCATGCAGAATCTGTTTAAGAAGCTTTATGATAAAATTCTTAGTATCTTCTTTTTTCTTTGAATTTAGATAGCTGTAATTTTTTCAAGAAAACGTGACTCACTTATCCCTCATGTATCTATGTTGATATTAACAGTTAGGTTAATTTGGCCCAAATACTCTATCAGTGTTACATGCAAAATGTGTAGGAAATCTTTCAAGATTTGAGTAGTGGTTTTACCTCCAAGATCATTCAGCTGTGCTATGCCACCTCTGTCCTTTTTTTCTGAACAATAAATTTTACAAAGACAGTTATATTTTTGTCCAGGAAAAGTTGTTCTTTAATGCTTTGTTCTTGGCATCCAATTTGATTTAAAGAAGCTCTCATTTGATCACTGTGCATTTTTTTGGTGAGGAGAGGAGAGGGAAGAAGAGATGAACTTCAGATAAACTTCATAGGATAGTATTCAGAACAAAATTTTGTATGGATTTGTCAGAATTAATTTTCTCTGATACGTTTACCATAATAAAATATCCCTGGTCTCTCAGCGTCTTTCTCCTACTACTATTTCTCCCACATGGGCAGATACCCTAGATCAAATAATTTTCTACTATTTTTCTAATTTCCTATTACTTGTTCTTTCCTTTTAATTCTTTGTTCTTTTAATAATTTGTTCTTTGTACTTTTGCTGTTCTGTGACTGCTTGGCCTGTATTTTCTATCATACAAGTAATACACAGTAGTTTCCCACACTGCTCCCCTGGAATTGTAAAATATTTATTTTGACAGACTGCATCTTTTTCTCGTGATTATATTATATTTACAAGATTTTACAAGTTTGTGTTGTCATTTGAAACTGTCACAGATTCTACAGCCTATTTTGTAATCCAGAAGATTATTTACAGTCCATAAACTGGCACAAGAACATCTTGTTTCTCGAGTTGGAGGAATGAGCGAGTGAGTGCATGAGCTCACTGGCAATGTGAGAAACCCTGCGAGAGAAACTGTTCCTGCAGTTTCTGTCCATGTTTGCGATCCCAGAGCCTTCCCTGGCAGCTGGCTCAGGAAGATAAAGCTGAGACTGAAAGCATCCAGGTAGGTGTTAAGGAGGTGATTAAGAGTACAGTAGAACTCCTATAGGAACAAAGAGTGATTGAAAAGAACAAGGATAATTCAGTCTGAATAAGGTGAATAATAGGGATTTGATTGAAGTGAGAAGATTAGTAAGAAATGACTACTGTCTTCCTTTCAGCTCTATCTCAATTTATGAAGTAAAGAGATAAAGTGAAATTAAAGGACAAAGGATTTTTTTTTCCTGGAATATAATCATTGGCATTTGCTGTTTCAGAGGGCAGTGAAGCAAGTCAGGAGCTGATTGTAGCAGCCTTTTAAGGGTTCATTAACAGCAATTAGTAATTTTTTTCCTTTGAGTAGTTTGCAGAATGGACAAAACATATACAGCTTTAAAACCAAGGACCCTGGGCACAATGGCAAATAAAAATGGGCAGTGTACGTATTAAAGAGAATACATTCTACTTGAACTCCCACAATTATTTATGGCCACAACAGCATTTTTGGTTGCCAGAGTGAGAGAATATGGTTGCTTTCATCCAAATTTATATAGAAACACTTTTCATTTGCTCTTCTCATTGATAGCAATTTGGGTAAGATTAATCTGCTTGAACTTAAGCACTTTCAGTGCATATATTTGCAAACATTAACTCCTATGTATATTTCAGTGAATGGCAACAGATACCTTTAGGGCGTAATTTGTATTCTTTTGCATTGATATCTAAAATAGGTCAGATGAACTGTGTTTTATAAATTAATATTTCTTCCCCTGCTGCATATTACTTGTAATTGAAAAAAAATCAGACAATACTTAGATGCAGGTAGCTACAATGAAAGCATGAAAATTTAGGTGGAATGAATGTTACACTGATCACTGCTCACGGTTGCTCACTACTGTATTTCATAGTTGCAGTCTTGCAAAATGTTAAGAGAGATTGTCTGTGGCCTCTTCTGCTTCTACTTGGTGTCTCCATTCCATAAATTCTTTTATATTCCCTCCTGAGAAGGTGCTATTACAAAATCATACACTTTTTATTAGCCTTGTAGATATGTATGGAATAATTCTTCTGTTTATATTACAAAGTTTTAAAATGGGACTCTTTTTGGCCTGCTAAGATCATTAGGCACAAGACTTGGCTTTTTTGTGTTTTTCAGAATTAGGAAAGAGGATGTTTAAGTTATGTAAAGTCTCTGTGACTTTCCAGTTCCTGCCAATCCACATGGAGTTCTTACCTAATGGTAGTCTGCTCATTGTAACTCAATTCTATAGAATATATCTCTGCTCCCTAAGACAATACCTGATATTTTAAGACTGGATTTCTTTTTACACAGCAACCCTTTTCTGTGTCCTATTTATGAGGGGAAACTCAGAATAGCTACAGATGCAATCTGATGCTCTGTGCTTCACCTGAATGGAAGTGCAGATGAGAACCTGCTTCCCAATGGGGGCAGATGGCCACCTACCAGAGCATTTTTAGTGTCACCTGGATCATATTAGTTCAGACACGTGTGGTTACTTACCTGCTTCAGGTTTTGTGTGTGCCTGGCTGCCTCATGATCTTGGATGATTCCTCTCCACTCTGCTCCATGAAACAAGGGCACTGCATTTCTGAGTGGAGGCATTTTCTGAGTGTTCCATAGCGCCTGATGTGCGCTGGCAGGAGAGAGTTCACTTGGGGCACTGTTTTGTTCTTCTCACTGAGGCCCTACAGAAAAGCTCTGGGATTCAGAGAGGCTTTAAGTGACTTCTCCAAGACTGCACAGTAAACAGAAGTCTTGCTGTATTTTCAAGTGGCAGTCAGTGATGGAAACGATGGGGTGGATTGCTTGGATGCAATAAGCCGATTTTATTGATACAGCACTGAGTATTTACACCTTACCAGCAGTAACTGAAAACAGATCCTTATATAAGCAGTAATCACTGTAACAACCCAATCCACATTTCTTAATAATATTGCAAAACCAAAAGCTAGCACTGACCAGCACAGATATATACCAAACACACCTCTCCCTTACGCTCTCTGTTCCACGGTGGGCCGCAGGGCCTGCTGGGGTTTCAGGCCTAGCGGTGCTCCCGCGTCCGCTCCTGACGTGAGCTTGGCAGAGCTCTCACTTCTGCTTTTTATCTGTATCTCCACACTGTACCACTCCAATTAATACTCTCAGTCCTGAATAGCTCTTAACTGCATGTTGATGGTTATTACTCTGTTAGTGCAGGATTTTGCGAGCATTGATGCATTTTAAGTTTAACCTTTTCTGTACATCACTACTTTAGAATTACTTTTATCTATTAAGCACAAAAGTTTAAAAAGTTGGCGTGTGTAAACTTTAGTTAATTTAAGCATTTAGATGGCTTTAAATAGTCAAAATTTATATGTCCTGGATGAATAGAAATGTGAAATTAGATAAGATTTCTCAGTTATAAAAGAGAATGAAAGCAGAGAATGACAAATTGATGTATGAGAAGCAATATATGAGATGTGGCAGATAATTTATCTTCTGATATGTTAATGAATTTCAGATAGAGAAGTTCACAATATATTTATTGAGATTTTAATAAAGTAAATTAAAAATTGAAAGGTGATCTGAATGAAAGAATCTCCAGGAATCTTTTGAAAAAATAATTAGGAATTTGAGCTTTTAAAAAGGCTTTTTATAGACATAGACCTTTATAGTCACATGTGCACACATTTGCATTTTAAATAGATACATCTGAAAAATCTACTGATGCTACAGTTCTCCTTATATTTACATGGAAATAACAAATTTTAAAATACTTACCTAGAAATATGTTCTGTACACTTACATACACTAAAAAAAAATCCATATTTAGTGCCAGATTCTTTTGGACCACCCAGAAAACCCTGCAGGCCTGTTTTATGATGGTGAGTAAAGATAATACACAGACAGATGCAAAAAATATTTGAACGAATAACATATTTGTAATTAAGACTTAGTTTTAGTAAAACCAAAACATGTAGGATTTCTTCAAAGAAAACAAATTGTAGTGCCCTTTTTTCTGTTTTGCTTTCACACAACACAAGCAACTATGAAGAAAAAATAAAAAAGACACTATTGCCATGGCAGGAAAAAGTAATTGCAGCTGTCAGTTCAGCCTGCTAGTTATTCTAATTAACTGGGTGAAACTTATACAGCCAAGATGTATCTTTAAAATCCAAGAACAGCCACCATAGCTTTATTTCTTCTGAAAATTATTCTTAATGTCTTAGCATCTGATTCAACATGTTTGGCTGTTAATGTTGATATTATTATTTTCTATCATTAAAAGCATATTTTATAAAATAAATTTATTTGCAAGATAATTCCTATAATACAGAATATTTTCAAACCCATCAGTATTCTAATTACATTACAGTGAGTATTTAAACACTGATGAATCTTGAGAGGTAAAAATAATCTATTATATCTACAAACAACAATATAATGGATGAGATGAAACACATTCAATTAATATATTTAAATAAAATACATGAGAAACAGTACCCCACTGAATTTAATCTAGCAAATGTTCTCATATGATATGTAATTTTTTTACTGTTCAACTTATTGTATGTTTTCTCTTTTAAAATTAAGATCAACTGAACATTTGTTGATTCAACTCCCAGCATCAAAGTAAATCTGCATAATTTTAATTTTTCCAACATGAAATCTAAGCACCATTTTATATTCCCCATGTATGACAGGAATGCTTTAAATGTTGACTTTTACTATGGGGGTTTGAAATTTCTCTCAGTACAGTTTTGTTGAATGTCTGCTTTTGGAGTAAATAAATGCAAGACTTTTTCCCTCTCCTTTCTCAGACATTCCTGCAGTTGGATATTCTATCCCCTAACCCCCAATATTGAAAGATATGGATCCATTACATTGGAGAAGTTTGTAAGAGACTTTAATTTCTATTCAATTTTTCTTTGTTGTGTGATAACAGATCAGATTGATAAACCACCACTGTTACACCACTGTAGGGAACAGGCTTTTTATTCAAAATTCTGTAACATCGTGTAAAGAAGTTGTTCCAGCAGTACTTGCCTTTGCTTTTTGCAATGTTTTCCCTGGTTAAACATGCATCCAATTTAAGTACTGCAGAAGGAAGTCACAGTAAATTAACAGCTGTCCAGTAAGCCTGGAGCTTGGAGGAGAAAACTGCTCCTTCCTCTTTACAAAAAGCTTGGGGGAAAAAAAAACCCCATAGCTGCTCTTCAGTTATTTGGTCACAGCGATTGAGGTGAGGGTAAACTGAAATAGATGAGAATTGCATGGAGAGATTAGGATCTACAAGCGAACACTGCTGGTTTCCAAAGACTAGAAAGAAATATCACATCTTAATGTTTTACAAAGTGTCAGAGTACAGGTATTTGGTTGAGGATAAACTGAAAAATTATAATGAAATTATTGTTTCCCAGCTCTTTAAAATAATTGGTCTCTCATTTGTTGATGTGCTTAAAAATGCAAACTCAATGTCATTCCTGTCCATGACAGAACCGCTAACTTCTAGGCAATATTCTAAAGAAAACTCACCCATGACGGCTATCAAACCAAACATTTATTAAATTATGCAATCTACACTTCATTTCTGTACGCAGAATATCTGACAATATTGGAGCATTAATACAGCCCTAATCTGGTTTAACTCCTTTATTATATAAACATACAGCAAAGATGCATGACTGGGTAATAGCGAAATCCACATGAAATGTCCATAAACTAAAGAGCTCTATAGGGCAGAGACTGAAAATTTGGAGTTTCTGTTTAAAACATGTTGAACATATATTTTTAAAGAATAACATGTCTCATTGCAAGAAAAAAAGAATGTGTATGTATCAGTGTTTGTTATCAACAAAAGAGTATACTCATAGATAATAAAAAAATTCTGTTTACAGAGTTGGATCTAAATGTTGTAAATTCCTTACCCAAATTCTAAATGTTGTAAATTCCTTACCCAAATTCAGATTAAATTAGCAAAAGAATTTGGCTTTGGATTATGCCATATAGCATAAAATACAATGAGGCTCTAATGAGTAGACGAGGGCCTCTGTGATTTACAGCTGTTTACCTGACCACTTTTAGCATTATCTCTCTCTGATACTGCAGATCCAGATAGTTCTCCAGCTGATAAGATGGAGAAGTGTGTGATCAATCTCCCTCTCACTTTGCCAGCTCCCATGTTTGAAGTTCAAGTATCAAGGTAATTGCTCTTTTTTTTCCAGCTATTGGAAATCTGGAAATATATTAGTGTAAGTGTCTTGCCTTACTCTTTTTTAATTAAAGCATGTGCTTATATTTTGTGGTCATAGAAAGAGAAAAGCATGGAAATATGACTCTCGAACACCCTGAAGGCTTAAACAATAGAGGCTTATATCAAACTGAGGAGCATAAAGAAACCTGTGATTTTACTTTCAGTCTTGCATTTCTTTGGGACTGGTTTATTTTCCTAAGCCACCTGGGATGGCAAACGGTGCCAGAATACTTCTGAACCTAGTTATTTTCTTGCATTGTGTCTCACAGGGGTCTGGTTTGGTTCCTGTACTTCTGTGGAAAGCACAATCTGATTTATTGAGAGTTTGAGAGGAAGATGTGCTGGGTTACCATCAGCCTGATTTATATCCAGTTGCAGCTAAACAAGACTTGCAATTGCTTTCCATTTATACGACTGAAGTATGTGATCAGAAGGCGAGATTAACTAAGACAAACCCCTGCAGATTGAACTTGCAAAGGTGGGTTTGGGCAGGAGCTCTGAGGAAGGTGTTGTTCCCCTGGCTGGGGATGAGGTTCTGTCCCTGAGGTTGTGCAGACTCCGTTCAGCTCCTGACCAGGGGCTGCAGCACAAGGGCCTGCAGCCAACTGGGAGCTTTATGGTGATGGAAATGAACCACGCTGCGGTTGAATTCCCTGATGAGAGTCACGATGCATATCTTTGTGAAGTGGCAGACAGATTAATGAAATACATGTGGCACATTGGGCAACTTGCAGAAATGATCTGCTGCCTGCAGCTGGTTCACTGTGAAATTTTATTGTTGCGAGGAGAGATCAGCAGAAGGGAGCGCGACTCCTCACGATGTTTTGCTTTCTGTCTTGGCTGCCTGGTAGCCCAAGGTTTAAGATTTTTTTGGTGTTAATATTTAAAGTCCTAAGAGGATTGCATCCCAAGTGCATTTTTGAGCTTCTGATGCCCTGCATTCCATTTCAATCTTGATGGTTAGGAAGGAGAGATTTGGGGCCTGAGGGCTTTATGAAATGAACCAGCTGAGAGTATACTGTATCTTTTCCTCTGGAGTACTGGCTGTGTGGAAATTTTTCCCTCCAGAGCTCAAATGTGTGATAAATTTAGTATATTTAAAAATGTGTTTTCCACCTAAGCTTTGCATGACAATATTATTATTTGTAATTATTTAACTGTTAGTAGTTATGATTTAAAGTAGCAGACTAAGGAAGAAAGACTGTGGGAATATCCTAGCCTTATTAGAGTCATCACTCTTTGCCTTGGACATTGGTTATGAAATATTATTAATTTGATGTTTTCAGCTTACTTTCTAGTACTCTTAAGTACCTCTAAGAGGCTTCTATGACTGCTTATTTTAAGTCATAAGATATTAAATACTTCAGACAAATAAGATTTTTATGCTCTTCATGTGTAAAACGCACAAAGGGCAGCTACTAAACATGCTGAGACTCCTGCTAGAGGTATCTTTATTACTCCATGTGCATTTCATCTGTCTGTCATAACTACAAGAGGAGTAAGTCCAAATTAATCCCCACATCCAGTGAAATTCTGAAAGGTTTACTTAACTTGAGCAGAATATAGCTGTACCTGAGGTCCTACTGAAGACACAGGTAGTGTGAATAAAACATCAGAATACAGCACATCCAAATCAGGGGTCCAGATCTGCAACTTCAGCTCAGGTGTCTTGTCTGTAACAAGTAGAATTTTTTTTTTCTGGTCAAAGGCACAGAATCAGGCTCCCATTAGTTTTGTTTATTTTGATCTTCCTATCAATAAGGTATTGGAAATGCTAAAACATTTATTCAGACTTCTCTGTCACACTTAATTTTGGCTTTGTATTATACTATACAGAAATTAGTTAGATACAGTCTTATAAAATGTTTCAAGCAGTACTTCCCTTAAGGCAATTATGTAAAGTTTGGCGGTTGTTCTTGCCCAGCTTATTACCACTAAAAGAGCACAGCTGCCCTGTATTTCCTTGATATTCAAAGATATCTAAATGACCATCAGTGAACAGCAAAGAAATAGTAACTGAACACAACTTTGAATCACCAGCAATAAAAAAAATCTTTTAGTCATTCAGACAAAATATTTTCTAAAGTAATACGTAACTGTTTAAAATAATTTCTTTGTGTTATTGTTAACATTAAAAATACTGTATTTATTTTAAGAACTGGTGGCTTAATCAGCACTGAAGGCATGTTGGGAAGTGTTAGAATATATTCTGTCATTTGGCTCAGCTTTAGGCAATTATACATGTAAATATAATTACTAGGGTGTTCTTTTTTAAAAACATATTAGTCTCAAGTTTGTGATGAATGAATCTGCAATGTGTTTTCTTGACACCTTTTCGAATTGAATTAATCCAATATTAATTTATTTTACATGTGCCAGAAGCATCATCCTATTACTAATAAGTGGAAATAGACAGCAGGAAATGCAGGTCCCTTCCCAGCATTGCCAGAATGCATCTCTGTGTGTATCCAGCAATCTGGGTGATATGTTGACAGAATGAGGCCAGCGATGCAAATAAAGGAATTCTCCCCCCTCCTCTCCTTGCAGTTTATTGCTTGTCATTGACTAACTCACTGACTAGAATTTCTACAGAAAAATCAAACCAAGAGAGAAAGAGCTTCTATATTGACATTACTATCAAATATTTAATTTGTGGTTTAGGCGATAAGAATATTTATGTTTCCAAAAGTACAGCTATTTAATTTGGTTTATCGGCCGCCTAAGACTAAAGTAGGATTCTCTAGGTATATAAATTTCAGGCTGGATTCTTAACACAAATTAGAGTAGTTCTACTGCAGTTGCTGTAGCAAACTGTCATCAATGTCACTTTACATTAGTGGAACGCATGATTCCAAATGCTTCTGTTAAATACCAAATCAATACTTCTTTTTTAAAATGGAAGGTGATTATTTTTTACCTATTCCCCCAAAATACCTTTAATTATGCTGCTATGTGTGGTAGGATTCGTTATTTTGTCTTAATCACTTGCAAGTTTGTAATCTGATTTCCTGACATACTGACACAGCACAGAGACAAAATATATTTATTTTTGCAAACCATAGTGTATGTTTCAGCTTTTAGTACCCTCAGATCAGGAAAACTCAGTTTAATACCAAAACTATTTATTCCATATAAAAGAAAAGCCAGAATTCATTAATAAATTTTTTAAAAAGCCCACCAAGAACAAAATCAAACACAGAGAGAATTTATAGATAGAGAAAATCAAAGATAGTGGGTAACTGGCAGGAAAATTGCATTTATGTGAAAGAAACATTTCTGGGTTTTAGTATTAAAGTGAGGTAACATAATCCTGTTCCCTTTGATCATGAAGCACAAATGATCAGGATAGGGAGTCATACAAGCATTTATAACTGTACCCAAGTCTTATTTGATAAAAAGGAGTAATGGATGAAGGACTCTAAGAAGACAGATAACAAGCTTCTGTATTTTCTGGCTCATTGTATCCAGTAGGTACAGAAAGCCAGATTAGTATATTTTATTCATGCTTACTTGAGTAGCTTTATTTATCTAGAATAGTTACCATCTGTGAAAACCAGTGCTTTGGACAAAAATAATGGAGGACACAGAATCTAGTAAAGAAAAAATAGACGGGGCTTTCAAATTTAGTTTCCTGTTACCAATGGAAAACATACTTCAATTTGGCAAAAATCTGTCCTATGGGTGATTTGAGGGGTAAAAAGACACCTACTCACTCATTTCCACACAAGCACCCTACCAACTAGGAAAGAATTTTTCTCAGATTGAAGCTGAACCTCTGGTGGAAGGGCGAAACCACTCTTCCCAAGCTCTCAAAAACTGTTGCAAGCAGACATTTGACTGCCAAAGCAGCCCTGCTCTCTCTAATCTGGAGCACACAGCCTATGGCGATTCAGTAGGTACCCATTTTAAGTGACTATAGTTATAGTTCATATGCCATTTCCCCACTCATCTGGAAGTATAAGACTTGGCTATCCCCATGTATCTTTGTATTTTTGATGCAAGTGTTGCCTGTTGTGAACTGTACCTATATAACATTGAAATCAGCTGGCAAAAAGGGTATTTCCTATGAAAATACATTTTCAAGGGAGAAATGAGAGGGTATAGTGCACGGCATAAAGAAACTAAATGGGAAGTGAACAATGTTCTAATGCTGCTCAAGATGTAGTAACTTTTGAATGGTAATATCTTATTTAGGACACTGAAACTAAAGTATTTTTAACTTCTTGGATGAATTTGAATTTTTAAATTCCATGTTTGGTTATTAAAAAATATAGAGGAGGATTTTACACTCACACACACATACACACGTGCAATTAAAGGAAACTGAAACACAGAGAAAGTTTATTTTTTGAAAGTATGAAAGGCAGTTTTCTCGAGCCCTCTTCTGGTGTGCTTCCTGTGCATAAGTAGGCCCTAAGTATATGGTCCACTGGCTGTTTTTCCCTCAGACAATCTGTGCATCTGTTTTATCCATTTTGTCATTGTGTACACCTGACAAAGAACTTCAACCACATAAACACTGGTTGCCTGGAAAACACATAATTAATATGACAAATAATAAGTTACAGATATCTCATATGTAACTGTTACCTCTGGTTTGGTATGCCTTCAACAGCATCACTTCAGGGCACAGCTGTAGATTCTGCCTGTTTTTGTTTTAGATTCAGTGTATTTTGTAAGCTGTGTAGGATGCATATGTGCAACTACAGCATATGTTGTTTATGAGCCCTTAATCTTTCTCCACTTGAGGCAGCAATGCCCCCCCGCAGTTTGCAGAGTTCCATCTGCATCACTTGTCTTGAATTGTAGATTTGTATCGTGGCAGAGTATAGAAAAGGTATCTTCAATCTTCTCATGACAGCTGCACAGCATTTTTCTAGGCTGACAGTCCTTGTCAAATCAACAACAAACCTGCTGCAGCTTGTGCTGCTGATTTTCCACAAGGCACTTTGAAATGCCCAGCATTTGGTGAGGACAATTGTTACTTCCCATCCAATTTACCAGAGTATCACTGCAGAATTTCACCCAAGGATAGCCATAATATACTCAACCTGTCCTACGGCATTGTAGAACTCTCTGATAAGGTGAAATACAGTGTTTTGAAAATGTATATTCATGTATATTCCTAATGGCCTAATGATGGTAAAATTTATTCAGGTATGTAGAATACCTAGCTAAATCCCTGAAATAGCATCTTACTTAGTACTGTGCATTGCCTTACCAGGACAATCAAAATTTTCATTTGTAACTGTGCCATATTGTATAAACAAATATTTAGCAGAAGAGGGCCTTCAGCTCAGGTTTTATAATGTTGTAATTGTCCTTGTCTAATTTTTTTCTGTTGCAAGTTTGGCTGGTACATCCCTAATAGAAAGTTTATGACGGATCAGAAAGAAAACCTTGTCCAGTCTGAGTAGCAAAGGGAAAGGATTCTTAATTACCTGTGCTTCCCTTTAATTACTGGCTCCTGATTTAAATCTGTAAGCCAGTGCTTTAGAGTGACAGTGTGTTTAGTGTAACATTTTTCAGAATAAGAAAAATTGTAACTTGGTTGTATTATGTAACAAAAAGAGAGAAAATACAGAGAGACTGTTGAACTATTATCTGTCCCTATATAGAAATGTCTTTCACTGAGAACTGTAGTAAATTGAAGTAACATTCTTAATTCTGGTATGATAACTCTCCACTTTTATTGCAGGGTGACTCAAACCACCTTTTTATCTCAGTGGAAACAACACTAAACTAGAGAAATGGCCTTTGAGAGAAAAACCGTACCTCTGGTTAAGAGTATACATGAAGGTATTTTTTTTCAAACACTTACTGAGAGGTTTTTGTAATGGCACTGAAACAATATACAATGTAAAAGCATAAAACTACATTGCATCAGAAAATAGACCTCACAGTACTTGTTACATGGGCTAATACAGGAGGGTCTCCATTTTGCATCACTTCTATTTTCACAGGAAACTATTATTATTGTCAGTCTGTTTTAATCTGTTGTATTTTCCCTAAGAAGCAGATTCACCTTCAAGGACTAATTTATACATTGCAGTTCTGTTAGTGTCTTGGTTTCCAAAATGTTTTCAGGAATTGTGGTAAGCTCATGTCACTGTTAATTAACCTTAAAGGCAAGACAATAAAATTGTCTGTAATCACTGAATGATACTACGGTCTTTTTAGCCACGGTTGGTTCTAACTTTTAAATTAGTTTTACAAAATAGCAAAACAATTTATAAAGTCACATTGAAAGTTGAAATAGTCAAAGTGGAAAATATTTGGCCAGTGAGTAAATATTGCTCATTAACTCCTGGTAATTATTAATGTGCTAGGCAAATTATTATAGATAATGATTTCCAATGTGTCTGTTAATTTCTATGACAAAATTCAAGCTTTTGAAGGAAATGAAGACCAAATCCACAAGGATAGAAAATAATAATCTACAACAGTATAATAATTTAAATATTCAACAGTATAAAAAATTAAATATTTAAATAATTTAAATATTCCTTTCTCTGTAGGGAAATGTAATTGGGAAATTCTTACTATGAATCAAAGTATTGGGGGGTAAGTCTCTCTTTTTATTTTTTTATTTTTGTGTTAAACTGTGTCAGTAAACTGATAAATTGTATTTTTGGTTTTGACCACATAGATTAAACAAGAAATTAAAGGGGTTACAAAAATATTTTGTCCAACTCGTGAAAGCAACTGAATTGACAAAGGCAAAAATCAGTCAAATTTGACAGAAACAATTTTTAAATTACTTTTTGATGTGCTTGAAGACAGAAAACTCCTTATGTGGACATGCTTCTCTACAGTAGTCAATCTGATGCGTCTTCAACAGATAATCTTTATAGGATTATCAATTTTGTCTCAGGAGGATAGTGAAGGAGCTGATGCGGAGCAGCATGCAATGATGTGTGTGCCTACTGTAAAATTTCCCAAAATAAAAAAATGTCTCTGCTTTAACAACTATCCTTTAAGAGGAACTCTAAATGCTAAGCTTTCAAGGCTAAGTTGCGAAAGACCAGAAGCCAAGGTCCAAGGCCTCTGAGCAGCTGGATGCAGGAGATAAAATGGAAAAATCCAACCCTTTTCCTGGTAAAATAATGGGTTAGAGTGCAATGAAGGAACTTATTTGTTTGTTTCCCATTAGTTAAGTATTAGGAGTTTTGGGTAAAATCATAGCTTTTATGTGTCCCAGTAATTTCTTTTATGTACTACAGGTAGTACATACAGTGCAAATTAAAAAAAAAAAAGAAAAAGTAAAAAAAAATTATATTAGACTTATCTAGATATTAAGTGTGTGCTGCTTATCGTGGCTAACCTGATCCAGTTACAGCTGCTTGTTATGGTTAATTCTCTGTAATATTAGATCAAAGCAACTATAACTATGGCATATTTACTAAAAAAGGAAAGGAACAGTATTTAAAGTGAAAGCTTAGTATTTGTAGAATGTCAACAACCTCAACAAGCTGGTCAAATCATCATAAATTCTGCAGTAGTCTTGCACATGTAATTATATCATCTGTTCCAGATGCTCCCAAAAACCTTTGAAACAACTGCATGACTTCTTTAAGTGACCTTACCGCATGAAATTTACTTTTGCAAACACCTCTTGAGAATCAGATAATGAGATGAAAATCTTTGATGACCAAAATAGAAAAAAGTAATTTCTAAGTTGTGTAAATTCATGAGATATATGTAAGTTTTTAAATTGAGGACTGTCTTGTCAATAACATCTTTCTACTATTTGTAGGCCTGCAGTTCTTCCCAAAAAATTGACTAGTTTTGAATTCCAAGTGACAAAAATTGAGTACATTTTATTTCAGTATTACTCAAGTATGGCTCCGTGGATTTTCTGTTAGGTTGATCTGATTCTGTTCCTGAGCATGAGGGAAGGAGGGTTTTCTTAAAGAATGCAAGAATGGGAAAGGTCAGGAAGGCATGAGAGAGTATTTTTTAGACAACAAAATGAAAAACTGATTGAAAGTTTGCAATGTAAAAGTAGAGTCTAACCTCTGTTATGCAAAGGTTAAGTTGCACATTTTTTGACCATTTACCGAAAGAAAACTTCTGGTGAGAATCTTGATTTACATAAAACCAAACCAAACCAACCAACCACTAACCCAGATCATACTGTGCTTAATATACTTCTCACGATATTAGTAAACTCTAAAATTATCATTAAATTCATTCCATCAACTCTTCCCCAAAATGCTGAGCAGGAACAAGGAGTGATAAAAAATCAAATAGATATATGCATCACTAATCCATACAGCTCAGCTCTCCTTGAAATGTAAATTCCAGAAAGGGACTTGCATTTTCAAAGATGCTTACAGCTTCTGCTAACTGGTGATCCTGCATTCAGCTCATTTAAAGATTAGCTGTAAACTTCAGAGAAGAAAGAGAAAGAATTGATGCCTGCAAGCATAAATACAGAAAGACATTAGAATTTTCCTCCCTTCCTTTTTCTTGGAAGGCTATGAAATTTAATGTGGCATATAAACGTATGAATTCTTCAATTATTAGTATCTACCTGAGACTTTTGTTAAAGTATACATTGTTTTCAAATTTGCATCTTGTAAGAAAAAAAAATAAAAAAGAGGAAAAAGAAAAAAAGAGTTTCAGAATGTGTAAGAAACAGAAAGTTAGTTATTTCTATCCAATATAAGCTGCACCTATGTTGCTCCCTTTGACAATGTATTTCTCAAATGAGTGGACTGGAAGGAGTTTTATTTGTCACTGAGATTACATTAATCAGAAAGAATGAGACATACTAGACAATACTGAGAATCTGGATTTGGGTGTTCTGTTATCAGATAAAAGTGCTGTGCCCACAAAATAGAAAGAGTTATTCTGGTGTAGAATCACACTGTTAATTCAGAGTTCAGAAATTTTCTGGTTTAGCTGTTTACTTGACTAAAGACAAAGAAGATATTGTTGGACTGCACAACTGTAATTATTACAGTTTGCCTATCCACTGTCCTTGCAGGGATGGTAGAAGACCAGCATAAGCACCCTGTTCTTGACTAATTTAAAACAAATATATTTGTATTTCCACAAATTCTTATTGATGTTGTACTTCTTAGTGCCTACATCGGACCAATATTAATGACTAAGAAGCCAAAATCTCAGAAAACATGGCAGAAGTAAAAAAATTTGAGCCATCTATAAGTATCAGAGATGTAGTAAAAAACACATTTCAGAAAGGTAATTTCAGAGATTAATTATATGCTAACTAAAATAATTTTCTCTCATGTATACAAATACAAGTAACGGAACAGATAAAGAATAAGATTTATTATATTTTTTTAAACATTTTACATTTATTGAGAGAGTATTTGATGAAGGCTATTTCCACATAATCTGAGACTGATTCTCTCCAGCTTCAGAGGAATTCTGCTACCTGCCTAAGTAGTCCACTCATAAAGTACTAGAAGCCTAAAATTCAGCCCTGCAGTACATACCTTTTAGCTTGGGAAGTGGAAGAATCCCATGGTAGGAGCACACACTCCTTCAGGCTGAGCAGTGACTCAGGCGGAAGAGCAAGGATGCAGGACTCTCACTGGGGCTCGGTGGAGCTCGATACTCAAGAGTCAATTTTCTTCTTTGGTATGGATATATAATAAAATGTTTACATGAAAAAGCAGAAAAGATCAGCATAATACCGTTTAAAAAACTGAAAATAATATCCTAATTCAAGGCTATAGATGGGTGTGGTTCTTCTGTATAACCTATGCCATACTGAGTGTACTGAACTCTGTGTCTGAGATGTGTAACAAAACAAGAGGTCATTTTAATGTTGAGAGTATCCCATGGTCTGCATCAGAAATGGCAAAACAAAGCTACACCATGCTTCAGGGGGAAAGCAAATATTTTTTTTTTTTTACCAGAATCAATGTGCCAATGGAGATATATAAACTAGTCAGGAGAACAAAGAATAACTGGTCACAGAGTACAAACATAATTCATATGGTAGTACGAAAAACTTTTCCATTCAAGAGCAAAGTAACATAATTCATATAATCCAATATTTGTACAGTTGCTCATATAAATAAATTTTTTGGCATTGATTCTTTTTAGTGTATAGAGTATCAGTGTTCCTGGGACAATTAAATTTCTTTACATTCAGAACTCTCACTTAAACCTCCTTCAAACAGTTGAGAATTTTACTTTGGAGATTTTCTTGCAAACCCAAGATAGTAAGAGTGTGGTTTAATGCTAAGGATATACAGACAGGTAGCTTCTAGTTCACCTAATCAGAATTACAGGTGAAATAGATTCCTTCTATTATTAATTGATTAAGTACTTCAGCATATTAATTAAAGAGGATGAATTATTTATTGGAGCCACTATGTATGCCCCTGTTTTAACATACAATTTAAACTTATTTAATGAAAAATTCTAGAAATAAACACCACTATCGTGTGGGATATAAAAAATACTAACAACAAAAAAATACTGAACAGTTAGAATAATAACATTTCCAATATTTACATTTTTTACAGTTAGATGCATTTTTCCAAAACAGCAGAAATCTTGTAGCGATACATCTTTGCTAAGTCTGCTGAAGTTAAAGTATTTGCATGAAGAAGATCAGAATATGACTCCCAGTAATCATACAAATACATAAAACTTATTTTTCCCAACATAAAGTGTACCATTTCAATGAGTCACCAGATGTGTTTTTCCGATGAAGTATATAGCCAGGCTGTTAATTCTCATAATATGAGTCTTTACAGTTTTGAAAGATACGTCTGGAAGTTTGTCTCAGGCCCTTTTTAAGAAACATTGACTCCAAATGCGTTAATGCCAGTCAAAGGAATGATTAACCATCCTGTAAAATTTCGCGTTGTGCTCTCTGAAGTAAGAATACAATTGCTCTAAAACAGTGCTGTTAACAAGAGGATGGGGACGCCCTTTGGATTCATGTAAACATCTCTCCCTCCCATCACTTCTAATGCAGTAGAATCCCTTGGTTTGGTTAAAATAAAAATTAGAAGACATAATTCGGGAAGGAAGATTTAGAAATCTTTCAACTTTTTGTAATTCAGGAAGAGGGTCCTTGATTAAAGTATTGCCATCCACTATGTGAATCTGATCCAAACTGAAATGTTTAAGCCACTTTTCCATATGGACATCATATAGACTTCTCTGAATAGCTTTGTATTTGGTATTAAGCACTCCATTCTTAATAACAATATCTTCAAAGAGCTGAACAGGCTTGTGGCTTTCTACTCTGTTATAATATACTTGCGTATAGTCAGATATAACTCTCTCAGTGGGATCCCTTAGAATGAGCAGCAGTTTAATGGAGCTATTCATGTCATGAATTCTTCCTGGAGCCTGTGGTGATGTAAAATAGCCTGGTGTTTTCTCAATTGTAATTTGATTTCCATAAGAAAATGGCATCAGATTTCTATACCAGTCTATTCCTTTCACATAATTTTCATCCCAGTCAAAGAAGTGGACTTCTGTAGCTGCCACCACAATATTAGGATGGATATCCAACATTTCCAGCAAAGCTCTTGTCCCTCCTTTACGAACTCCTATGATGATTGTCTGAGGTATTTGTCGGCTCGTGCCAGGAGGTCTCACCTGTGCAGAATAGTGTTCACTTTTATTGCTGAATAATCCCACCTGTGACTTCAGTGTTTCCAGCAGTGCCCCATTCTCAACGGGAGCACCCCGAGCGTGAGTCAGCAGAAGATAAGCTGACACAAGTAGGAAGGCCATGTGGAGAGCAATAATTATTTCAAGATAATGTTTTGCTCGACTAAGGAAAGAATAGGTGAGGCCCCTCTTGAGATGGTTGGCAGAACCCGTGGTAAGCACACAGCAAGTTTCTGAAGCATCTACAAAATAAAATAAGACAAGTCAGTGTTTCTAGACTCATTACCAGTTAAAAATTCAACTCACAATTCAATTCACCTCTCTAATTTGTGATCCCAATAGAAAATTTATAGGGAATTTATTTGTTTCCCCTGACTTTATTTCAGAAGGACAAAAAAGACCCATGTGTTGGGCTTTTTTTCTCCCTACCGTGAGTGACCAATAATGGGTACTAACCTTTCAACAGCTTTTATTTCCTCTAAGCAGAAGATTATAATTGTTTACCTGATTTTAAATTGTTGACCATTTGTTTCTTGCTTTGATTTTCCTAATTATCTTCCATATTTACCACATATTTCTCTTGTTATAAATATCGCACCCAGTATGAAAATAGAAATTCAAGAGAATGTTCAAATGTCAACACCTTTCCTCAAGTTCCTGCTAGAATAGAATATTCTTATATATAACAGACTTGGATGATGGTGCCACCATTTGGGTTCTAATGAGCTATGTATCATGCAAAAATAATTCTGCTTTCTTAGACACAGTAAACAAAACTCAGATATAGGCAGAGTTTTGGAATCTGAGCCTTTTAGAGCAGAAAATTAACCGTGTCAAAGCAAGAGTAAAGTGGCTGAGTAGGATCAGTGAGGGAAAAAAGAAATGGTTCAGGGTGGATGGATTTTTTGCAACTATCCAAGTGTTGTGATGCATAGTCACATAAGTGTTGGAAAAATCTTAGCAAAAATCAGATCTTCAGATAGTATTCTGCAGTTCCTCCAAAGAGATACCCAGATGCTTTCTGGGCACTCAGAGTTTTCTGCAGGGAAGCAAGTGTGCTTGAAGCTGAATAACTTCTTTTACTTAATCCACATCACATATGATCATTTTAAGAAGTGGCAAATGTTAAATATCTTCAAAATTTGCAAAAACTTCAGGCTTACAGGTGTGTGCATGTGCACATGGAAGTGAAACAAAACTCCTCTGTAATTGTGTAATTCTGGTGCTAACATTTGAAATCTCTTGGTAACTCTTGTATATAATATTTGAAACAGTCTGCTTGCAGATCTCCCATCACTACCACAGTAATAAAAAATTCAGATCAATGCAACAAGTGCATTGAACCACTGTGCTTGGATTGCCTAAGTCTGAAAATCCTACAAGACAAATTCCCATGGAGAGGAGTCTTGAGTTTCAGTCCATTTCTGAGCAATTATAGGATTTTAACATTTGTAAGATATATCTGTATTCTTGTTTTGTTTTCAATGTAGCATGCAGAAACAAGCTATTTCATACAGTGAAGCAGCAGTCATTTAAAAAACAATAACCATTTTTGGAGCAGTTTTGAATTATGCCTGATATTTTAAAGTAGTCTCAGAAATGTTATAACCTTAGCTCCTTCTCCAGTGTTCACTGCCTCTTTCTTTTTCTGAATATATTGGTCACAGTACTTCATCTCTTAGAAACAACCTTAGAAAACACAGCCAATTCCCATTTGTCATGGCCCTGAGGAGCATTCAATATTTCTATTTAAAAATTGTTTACTCTGAGTCTTACTTTACAGGCTTAAAGATTTAAAATTTTCGATAATAACAGTCTAGGCAATGCAGCAGATTCATTAAATCTCTTTTCTAAATCTTATTAAAACCTTCTCCAACTTCTTGGCTATCTAGGGAATGACTCTTGTCAGCCTCAATGAGCACTAAACTCACAGATATACAGCAAATATAAACCCTAAAATTGTGATTTAAAAAATAAATTGTGACCTTTAATGAGGAAATCTGTGGAGAGCATTCCCTGCTATGTCCAAGCAAGACTTAAAGGCCAAATGCTTCTTCAAAACGAGCACAGTTTCAACTAGGAAAAGTGGGTACACAATTACAAAATATTGGAAAAGTCTACGTACAAAAAGTCTATGTACAATTGTACATTGCAATGACAGACTGGAATACTGTTCTCCTATAGAAATTTGAAAGGAGGTTTCATTTTAAAGATCACAATTTTTTTACTAAGAACTACCCATGAGAGTTCTAATTGAAGTTCCCAAGAGCATGGAATGTGAGAATTTCTACCTGAATTACAGGAAGGGAGAATAGGCATGTTCATACCAAAACCATTTAAACTATTCCTTCAGATGGCAAGTTTGGGAAATGGTAACCATGCTGTTCAGTGCTGCCAAGGAATTAAAATACATTCTGCTATAATGGCAGCTAATGTTGGTTTTGGAAAGCTCCATAGGATGCCCAGCATGAATTTTGAAGCATCACACCCTGGATGATTCCTGAAATGCCAGCCTCCGAAGAAGGGACTCTGCTTTAATAACTTCAAGCCAAATTTTTCGTGATTCACAAGGTTCCTGAGGAGCTCAGTCTGAGGAAAGGCAGAGTTATGTGTAAAATGGTTTTGGAAGTAGCAGCATGTGACAGTGTGGCAGCTTTCCAGACCTGTGATGGCAGCAGGCTGGGACTTGGGAGCAGGGGCCAAGGGAGCAATTATCCTTCTTTTAACCTGTTCTGAAATCCCCGTGTTAGTTTACATTCTGTTCATCTTCATTGTTAAATTAAAATTCTTTCAGGAAGACTGAGGATCTGTTTTTGTAAAAATTTTAGCATTTTTCTCAACTTACCTCTTTCGTGCTAATACAGCATGATATATTTTATAAATGCACTTACACATCTATACATTAGATTACAAGTACTTTGAACTAAGGCAAGACCAGCCTGAATGTCTGCCAAGCAAGGAATTACTCACAAATACCAAGGTGGAGATATTCAGTTCATTATCTGACTTAAATTCTGGAGCTATCCCAATTTGAAGCAGTTCCATGAGCTGCTTCTTGACAGGTATTTTAGGCAATTTTATTCAACCAGAAACAAAACTGTTTTTAGATTTTTTGAGAATGAGTATTCTTGAGACTAACTAGGTTAATAGCTTAAGTTGAAATCATAGAAAGGAAGAGGGGAAAAAGCAGGAATTTCTCTGAAATAAACTGAAACCAGAGTAAAAAAGAAACAGCACTATTTGATACTGGGACTCTGCAGTAGTATAGACAGACATGTGCTCTTCCTAGATCTGGTGAGAAGTGAAAAAATTCTCAAATTTACCTTTTTATTTTGTTTAAAAAATTCAAATACATAAATATTATTTTATCCCTAATTAACTGGATCTTCTAGTTTCATGCACTAAGAGTCAGGTGCAAATTCTGAAACCCAAAGACTGTAAGTTGAATTAGAAAGTCATATTTATCACAGAGGAAAGATTGGTCTTCCATAATATTCTCAGGTTCACCTGTGATGTGAATGAGAGTCTGCTTAATTTACCATCTGAAATCAGCAGTTCTCTGTAAAACACATTTAGATAGCTAGCAGCAGAAGAGATTCTGCATTTTCCATGGACTGAAGTATTTTTTTCAATATAATTATGTTAGTTTAACAAGTTTTCAAATTAAGTAGTTGTTTTAAAAATTTCTTAGAATCATTGCTAGAAAAAAACTTTACGCAGGAAATACTACAGAAAAAAATTAAATTCAGAGTATGCTGTAAAACTGGTGCCTAAATAGATAAACATTGCCTTTGGGAGCAATTCTATCAGAACAATGAGCCAGCTTTGACCCAAGATATTTGATTGATTTCAGTGAAGCTCTAAGATGTTAGATCCTGTGGCTAGGTTGCAATTGCTACATAAATGTAAAGGTTTTAAAGAAGATTTATCATATATAATGGGAATATTATTTGAATAATTTTAATGTTGTTGCTTTTATTCCTTTATGCAATTATATGTACATTTTTAGAAGATATTAACTGCTTTTTATAATGAAAACAATATATTTTACACTGGTGCACTGCACCAATGAAGAATCTGAAAGTATTCTTATGAAATTAACCCCACGACACATGAGCAGAGTTACAGAGCCTTATTACCGTTTTTCCCTATTATTTGGTAGTGTTGGTGCTGTTTAGTAGCACAAGGACCGTCAACAGATATGATACTTATTAAGCAGAAATAAAATTCAAAAATGAATTCATGCTGCAGAAAGAAATAATTAAGTAAATAATACCTCAGGCTGCTGTTTGTTTTACTTTTTAAAACCTTAGATGAGACTGGAGAAGCTGCTATGCTGGCTGAAAAATCATTTTAATATTACAGAAATGTACTAAAGACCCTAAACTGCTGCACTCTAAAAAACTTCTAAGCAGCTTACGATTTATCTTGCTTTGGGGTAAAGTACAAAATCGTAGGGTAAACCTAAATATATTATTATTATTATTATTATCACTGATTTATAACATTATTAGTTCTGAATAATACTTCCCACTGCCTGTAATGCTTTTCATTGGAGAATTTTGCAGCACTCTTTTAATGAACTGCCTGCACCTTATTAAGGGCCCACCTCACAGGAAATTGCAACTGACCGATGTATAGATCCAGTTCAGGAGTGCAAACGCTTTGGAAAGTCAGGTTAATGTGATCTGCTCGAGGTCATGTAGCAGGTTTATAGTCCAACCAAGAATAAAAACCCCAGGGCTTCTAATTCTCCATCCAATTCCCCTTCCAATTCCAACATTGTGCCATTCCACAGCAGCGTCTCACAACTCTTACGGTAACCTATAGCTGGATTACACACTGAACTGAAAAACAAAGTGGTTCCTCAGTGTTTCAGCATAACACTCACGTATTTTGTGGAGTAAAGGGAGTAAAGCTGGTTTTTCCCACTTGCTGGTCACCAAAAAAAAAAAAAAAAAAAAAAAAAAAAAAAAAAAAAAAAAAAAAAAAAAGTGGAATCAAGTACAAACTCAGGATTTTGTTGTTTCAAGGTATTTGTGCAGAAATACTTCTGTTGGTGACTGAAAACTGCAACAAGGGGAGGTGGTCAAAGCAAATATAACAAAACACCAATTTTTGTCTTGATTTTTAAAAATAGATTCAAAAAAGGATACTTTTTTCCTGTTAATTCCTGCTAGATATGAAGTCATCCCAAGACAAAGATCAATCACTGAGTACAATTCAAACATGTTTCTGGTGCAACAAACTTGTAGCAGCTCAATTATATCTCTATAATTAAGAACACCTCTAATGGTGACAATATAGAAAAACTATTGGAGCCTAACTGTATTCACAACCAAAAGTCATATCAGGTGAATTCTTTCAGAAAATTTTGAAAGACAATCATACTGTGATGACAATTAGACCACTGTAAAATATCCATATACAGACTAGATTATGTAATAAATAATTCTAAACAAAAAAAATATAATTCTTAAAAATTTCAAATATCTGAAAGTAGGCTGGTGATTTTCCTTCACTAAAGCCAGAATTAGCTGCATAGTGTAATAAATGCAGATCTGCACTCTGGCTTATACATTTTTTACAAACAGGCAAATGAATTATCCAGTGCATATAGGACACATTGCTTAATAGAATCCAGTATCAATGTATTCAAATCCAATGAAGCAATGACTAATTCTATTAATTCTAAGCATTAAATAGTAGAAGTAATACTATCACCAAAAGTCCTCTTCATAATACCTTAATTCTGGTTTACGGTATAATTTGTGAAATAATGGACATTTAAAAATACTTGGCACACATCCAATGGTTGAACAGAAAAGTATCCTCTTAAATATTTAATGAAACACAGGTCAGCTGCCTCTATCCATGTGTGAGATATGCCTAGGCAGAGTCCAGGAGACAATGAGAGTGCATTTCTGAGTGTGAAAAAGGTTTAAAATTTTGGAAAAGTTTCCTGCCTAAAAACAATTGCGAGTAAGTCTTAATTTTATTACAAGCAGTGCAATTACTTTAGGTTTATGTTAGAAGGAGATCAATTAGGTGCAATTGAATAGTTTTAGAGCTGTGTCCTAGAAGTGAGATTTGATTCAGAAGAATCCTGAATTAACTGTTTCATGAAACTGAAGACTGTGGGAAAGGACAGTTATCCCAGTACAAGGTAACCCTTTATAGGGCATTGAACTTCTCTGTGACAATTTTACTCTGTGCTCCATTCCCAGACTAAGCGTAAAAACTAAATCAATCAGGCAGGAGAGGTCAATCAGCTCCCATGAATATACAGGGACGGACATGAAGAGCACCTCGCACCTGCAACCACGGAAAAATCTCTGCTGCCAACTGGAGAAAGCAAGAAAGGGTAAGAGGAAGTAAAATGGAGTTTTGTCACAGAGCTACAAGTTGAGCTCCAGTGATCTCTTTTCATACAAGGAACAGAGGAATAAGTACAAAAAGGACCGCAGACCCAGAGTCAAACAAACACTGCAGCAGTTCATGTTGCTGATAAAGAACCTTAAGAGTCTTGCAGGAGCCTAAGAATTTTGTTCACTTTCATTTTACTCAAACTATGACATCTTTTTATTAGGGAGATCCACAAAGAATTCCTAAATGAAGTAGTACCTGAAAACCCATGATCCCACAGACTGTCCAGAAATGCTGCCTTGCTGTTGTAGCGCCTCTTTAGGTAACGAAAGAGTTTAAAGGTTTCTCTTTAACCACCAACATAAAAATATGTGTTAGAACTAAGAAAGACAAAGGCATTAACGTTTTAAAGTCCTAATATCAGCCGTGAATTCATTTGTGTGAACCTTTTCTAATGAGACTGCAGTTTTATAACAGCTGACAGTTACTACCTTGCAGGAATAAAAAAAGGAATAAAAAAGAAAATAGCTATTTGGTGAGTAAAGATTGGAGCTGCAATGTAACAGCAATTGGCTGCAGGCTTCTACCAGGTACACAGACTATAAGGGATAAAAAGGAAAGCTAGGAAAGGTTAGCATAAACTATAAACACCATTAAACCATTGGCAGGTGATATTAGCAGATAGGAGATTTGAAAAAAGTTTGCTTCCCTAAGGCTAGCATTACACTTCCTAATTCCTTTTTCTGATAACTCCAGATAGAAAATTGCCTGATGATAATAAGACTGCAAATATGTAGCAGTACAGTAATATATACAGTATAAACACACTAATAAATTTCTGAGCTAAATAAACCTTCTACAGCTGTAGTTTACACACTTACATTTTATGGTATCTTTGAAAAATATCATACTCAAACCATCCACATAAAAGTCAGAGAATTACAATTTCATAAAGGTCTTTAATATGTTTAGTCCATAAAGCCAGGTACATTCTAAGGTTACTTCTAAATAGACATAAATAAAAATTCTGATTTTATTAAAACGTAAAGAGTGGATAGTGGTCAGATTAGCACAGATGAGAAGGCCAATTTTATTTGTCTAACCACTCTACTTATCACATTGGCATATTTCAAATGGAATTTCATCACCATTTTGTTGAATTAAACTTACACCTCTAATTGTTAATTAAGCATCTGGATTAATATAAATTGAAATAACAAAGATGCCATGCCAGTTCCTCAGCCAAATAAGCAGTAGCCTTGTAATTATAAAGGTGCAAGATGTACTGATGTGTGCCTGATAAGTAGCTTTTATGGATGTTTCTACAATAGAGCAATAACATTAAACTTTATCCTCTCTACCTCTGATATGATTAATTTAATATTATTAATTTTCCCACACTCATTGTCACAAAGAACACCTTAATACTCACTGATATTTAGGAAATAAAATTAGAATTTAATGCTGCGGATTTCTGAGAGACCTGTCTTTCAAAGGAAAAGATTCCTCAGAGGGTCAGAGATGGCAAGAGAAACATTCAATAGGGATGAGGACAGGTTAACTCTGGGGCACAAAACAGCAGATCCCTACAGGACATCCATGTCAAATAGCTGACCCTAAAACTTGTTATGCGCTTGTAAACAGCACACATTTCTGGTATTAAAACAAAAACACACCCAAAAAACCATACACAAAAACCCCCACCTTGAATGCTGTCCAACAGTGAGATATTTCAGATGAGCCTGATGAGCCAAGGTCAGTATCTTACCCTCTGTTTATATCTTTTTGAATAACTTTTCCAAGGCTCTGACATTTCCCTGGGAAGCAGTTATATGATGTTGACTGATAAGAATTGCTCTGTTGGGTCCTATATAAATGCTGTATATCCCCGTTATACAAGGCATGAAACAAACTGACCCTTCCCTTGGTAATAAGTCCTGCTATCCAACAATCAGCAGCTTGGAGACCTTCTAACGGCAAATGCAAACAGTAAGAGAAAGCTCCAACTTATTGGCTCAGGGTTACATTGTAAAGCACAGATCTAAAGTGAGCTCAGAACTCACCCAAAATAAAACAAAGCAGCTGAAAGGTCCATCAGAGTTGAAATCTATTGGCTTTGTGAACGATGACTGAACAAAATTTAAGAAAAAGTAACAGCTCAGGAGCAATTTTAAAAAAATATATAAAGGATATAAAGAAGCTGAAAGCATAAACCAATGATGGACTTTAGAGTAGAAGTTTAATTTTGAAATTTTGGGTACCGGCATAGGCCCTGGTAAGTGCCAAGATCAAGATAAGGATCAGAGAAAAAAAGGACAAATGAGTATGAATGTTTGGTAGAATAACAGGATTTATAAAACTAAGAAACACACTAAATGCACACTGAGTTTAGGTATGCTGAGAGACTTGGGGCACCGTAGAATCAAAAATTATACAAAAAGAACCTCACAGTCCATGTTTCTCAAAGTAAACACACAAGTACAGCTTGTAATAAGAGACCACAGAAAGAACTGCTTAGCAATTCTCAATGCTGATTAATAAATATATAAGTAAAAATATAAAAATATATTAGTAAAATAAATATACTAGTCAAAACTGTCTTACACTGGAAAAAAATCCTTGTTAATAAAGAAGGTAAATGTACTGCAGTACAGAACTGGCAAACATATTAGAAAAGAAACAAATAGGTAATGCTTTTCCTGCATTGAAGCTCAATGCCTTCAACACACACCCATCATCAAGCTGTGTGCATGTTCAACCCAGCAGATAGTTGTAGAGATTCAGGAGTGAAAGGAATTTAGGAACATTTGAAAATGCCTGATGACTGGAGTACAACTCATAAAACAGCCCAGTGTGCGACACTCCCGCGTCTCTCGCCCTGCTCCTCAGGCTGGCACTGGGGGGCAAAGGTGACATTCTGAAAGCAGGGAATAAGTGAAAGGCAGATTATTTTCTGGTTATTATGGAAAAGCAAAAATCTGATCTTTGCTTCTTACCAAACCTGTTTCCACTGCCAAACAGCAATTAAAATACAGTAAAAGGATACTCACCACTCCAAAGAGTCTGAGAACTAACACCAAAAAATTCTAATACTTTTCTCCAGGACTTCTGAGATTTTGTAGAGTCCTATTTGACTGTCTTTTGCACTTTTTAGTTAGGAAAGACAGAACTTAGAAAAGCTTCTATGCAGTTGAAATTTTTCAAACTTTGATATACAGCCTGAACCTGTAGGCATGTCAGTAGTCCAAGCAAAGATATACACATACATGTCAAAAACTCTTACACTTCAGTGGAAAACCAAGTAACTCCCTCTCCTCTTTCCCTCCAGTCCAGACAGTTATGACAACTTCCCTGTCCAAAAACAACCTCTGCATTGACAAGTTTAAGGTGTCCTCACAAAACCACTTTCTGT
Organism: Acanthiza pusilla; assembly: GCA_036630365.1. Taxonomy (NCBI): domain Eukaryota; kingdom Metazoa; phylum Chordata; class Aves; order Passeriformes; family Acanthizidae; genus Acanthiza; species Acanthiza pusilla. The sequence goes on from JAXCHO010000234.1 coordinate 15,001,843, forward strand.
TGTGACACCACTGCATCAAACAGCGTGGTTAATTCGAGCAGAAGCTGCTCCTCGCCACAAAGCATCACTTCTGCCCCACAGCTCAGTGCCATGGTGCACCCAAACAAGGCTTCCACACTTTCCCTTTAATGCTGCTTCTCTTCAAATCAGTTACAGCTTCTCAGAAAGGCTCTTTGATGGCTGAGTGTGCCCACGGCAATTTTTTGGCATCTTTAGGCTCTGTCAATTTTCACCTAAGTCTTTAAGGCAAAATCATATTTAGGAGCCATCACATACATTTAAGATGTGGACTTTAAGACTTCAAATTTGTGAGAATTCTGACAAATAGTGAGGGTTTATCACATCAGAAACTCTGACTAGAAAAAGCCACAATAGATGTGGTTGCAGACAAAATAAGAGCGTGGTAAGATTAGCTCTCAGATTCAAATGCTCTGTTTGCTGCAATTAATTTTTTCTTCTTACTATATAGCTTATGATTCACACATTCCATACTGTTCTAGTCCATTCAAATATTCTGTTTGATTCAAATATTCTTTGTAGCCATTATTAATAGCAACTTTTTATTTGAAATTCTAGTACCAATTTGGAAAACATCTGTTGCACCTAAGTATCTTATAATGACCTTTTTGTATTTCTCTCCTTAAATCTGGATGATGTCTTCAGTATTCAGGTGGTTGCTAAGGTGCAAGAAACACCTATAGCAGAGGAAAGAGGCAAAAGTAGGGAAGGGCTCTGATATATTCTCATAATTAACTGCATATTAATTAGAGCAATAAAGAGTTAGAATGTTCAAAGTCATTCTCTTAAAACTGGGTAGGCTGTACAATACATGCACTTTAATTTATTTTAAATCCCCTGATTTCAGCTACTCAAGCAGATACAGGATGGCAGCAGATTGGTCTCACAGTGCCTCAACAAATGGACATTTCCCCAAGGACCAATTCTTCAACATAGCATAGAGGAGAAAGGTACCTCCATTATCTTACATTCTCCCCCTCCGTCTCCTTCCTTCCCAAATAAAAAAAACCCTCAAAGCACAGAATTTTATTATTCTAGTTCCAGACTGGCAAAAGAACGGTAGTTTTTCTGTAGGCGGAGATGATCATTTTTATGGTCCTTCATTCCCATTCTCTAGCTGCAATTAATTTTTTCTTCTTACTAAGTAGCTTATGATCCATACATTCCATACTATTCTAGTTAATTTAATCTTTTCCTCAGGAAATTTTAAATAAGAAAAATTGATGATCAGTACTCAGTTCTCTTTTCACTGTTCTCCATTACCAATAAAATGCTGTTATATAAAGCAAAGACATAGGTGATGGTATGTGGTAATATCAAACATAAAATACACAGCTTGTGCATCCTGATCCTTGTTTCTTTGCCCCATAAACACCTGTAGCAGTCCCAATAGATGGTGCAATTTTAAAGAAAACAATTCTCTCACGGTGCCTTATTCTGACTACACTTTTCCCCTTTTGAATGCATTCTGAGTTTTTGCAGTGTTAACAGGGTATTATCAGCAGTTTTCCTGCAGCATCTTTCATCAGTGTCTTAGCATTTACTTTAAACATTTTGAAGAGCAGATGTCAACATGTGAATACCAGTTAATTTGCAAGTCCAGTGGGATTCGTAGATAAAAAACAGAAAGTGAAGCACCAAACCCACACTTTCAAATCAGACTGCCTAAAAACACGTAAATTCAGAAGTATGTTCTGGTGCCATTATTCACAGTGAATAGGAGTTTATTCCTTTAATAGAATGGAGATGCAGTTGGATAGTGCTGAAGCTAAGACTAGAGAATCTTAATCCACTACATAAATTGTGGTGCAATTTTTAAAGATATGAAGCACCTGAGGCTTTTCTTTTTGCATTTTAGGGTGGCTGAGAACTCCACTGAAGGTTTTCTGTTTTCAGGAACTCATACAATTTTCCAACTCAGCAACATGGAAGAAACATATGCCAGTATGTGCAAAGATTCTCTGGCAGATATTTGCAGCCTCCCTCTTTGCAGCTGATGATGTGTCCAAGCCTTGGACCATTTCATAAAAACTGTGGTATTTTGAAAAAGCCTCACATACACACAGTAGTTCAGAAAGATTAATGTGAAATTTAGTTAGGGAAAGAGGATCTCTGGTGGAATCTCCAAATTACTTACACAACCTATCCATCCTCCTGCTCTCAGGGTTTAGCACCTCACTGCTTGGCCATTGCCACATGCAATGGTTTGAAAGCACTGTCATAATACTATTTCCCCTGAGCCCAGTTTCTGAGAAATGTGTACTTCTATTTAAAGCAACATCATGCTTAATTTCTTGACAATAGAGGACTTTTTCTGCATTCTGATTATGAGTGTTCATTCCTCTTACCTTAAATATGTGTTCACAGGGAAAAATAAATCTGGATTTGAAATTTAATTTGTAACTATAAAATATGGAATAGTTATTTCTGTTTATGGCACACTAAAAAAGGTAGTGCAAGTACACTGTGTAAGCTACTGGTTATTGATGCCAGCTCTGTTTTAAAGCAATGGTAATAGCTTTTCCTCTCAAGGGAGGACAGTATTTCTTCCACAAACTATAAATTGTACATATTATTTTACATTTTTAATGCTGAATTTTCATCTTAGATTTGTAGTTTGACATCTCTTAGCTAAAGTATTTTCACATTCAGGTCCCACTTATTCTTAATGGCATCTATCAATTTCAAGCAAAAAGAACATAAATATTAAGAGCAGGTTAAATTTCTTCTGGAAGGTTTTTTGTCCAGGGAGGTGACATGGATGTACTTGGAAAATTATTACACCTACTGATACTTTAAGAGGAATTATAGTCAAAAGAAAAAGTCACTTTGAGTTTATAGCTAATAAACAGTTCAGAGCAAATTCTTGAGATCAGAATCAAGATGCTGAGATTAAACAATATTGAAGTGTCAGTGTGTGAGAAATAAGGGGTTCAATTACTGAATGTGAAAGAGTCTTGATTCCTATACTATGGAGCTTACCAAAATTATATAAGAAATTAGGGTATAGCATGTAAAAAAAAAAATCATAAAATAAAGCTATTTCCTCTGACATTTAAAAAAAATATAGCTGATATAACTGTCATTCAGAGTCTGGAAATATTTCAGTCATATATAAAAGTACCAGGAGAAATAAATCATGAAGTCCAACCTATTTCATAAAACATGATGATCTGCTGTGTATGTATGAGTATGCAAGAGAAATTGAATCTGAAGTATTTTAAATTATAACATGTAACCATCTTCTACTAAAAGCATCACAAAGCCAGTGGTGAAAGAGGAAAGGAGTGGCAAAAGCAATGGAAGTGATGAAATGCAAAAATGAAACATTTGTAAGAAAAAACAGGTTATTAATCATTTTAGTGAGCAGAGTTAGGTTCCTTACTTGTGCAAATACACACAAACACACACACATATATAGCACACAGAGAAATAAAGAACAGACAGTAATAGAAAATAATCATATTTAAGAATTTAATTTACTTGGGTTTATGAGCAATGCAGCTGATGCTGATAAATGTAGATTATAAAAATGCACTGCAAATAGATAAATGTGTGTACACTGGAAACATGTTCAGGATCAAATGTTCAAATGCAGAAGAACTTAGATTTGTTACAACATATCAAACCTTAAAAAATTTAGGTTCTACTGTAATGCAGGTACAAAGGGAGGCAAAAGTGGTTAAGGATGGTATTATAGTAGATGGAAGGGGAAATTCAATTAATTGGAGTTCAGGTTCCACATTTTCATGTGGGGACTGGATCAAACATAGCTTGGACAATTATGCCATAACGAAGTGAAATGGAGTTTGAATTTACAGTTGATTACATACTTTCCAAATAGAGCAACTTACTCAAACTCTGTGATTATTTGCATGGGGAATTAATGCTCAGCAGCTAATGTGTTTTAAAGTTTTCACCTCATCTTTCTCACAGTAATCTCTGCTTGAAGACAAGCCTTGAGAGTGAAATTTTTCAGAACCATTTATGCTGGTCTCATTCTAGTCTCACAGAAGTCAGTCATAGAATCCTTCACTTAATAGCAAAGTTATGAAAATTTTGAAACATTCCCCTCTCTTCCTCATCTTGTGCTTTTGAGAATTGTGTTTCTCACCTTGCAGGGATATTACAAAGGCAAATTCAAAAACCTTGAACATCTAGGTGATAGAAAAATGGAGGAAACCATAAAATGAATTCCTTAAGACTGAAATACTGAGCTGCATTACTACAGCTGAACAATAAAAGAAACATTAAATCACTATGCGTCTTTAGAAATATATCCAGGTGTTCTGGAGGGATTTTAAATTGCAGAGCTGACAAACTATGAAGCAAAATCAACCCACATGTTGAAAGATGACAATTTTAAACCTATGAATGATACTAAAAATTCACAGTCATTGATATAAATTGAGAGAAATTACATTGAAATAAGAAAGAAAACTGAAAGAAGCTACAATATGCTAAAATGAACTCAATTAATTTAGATTATACCCTCCTCCAATATGAACAAACACGTACCCTATTTTGCTGAGCAAAATTTTTACACTGCTTTTAGATTCCTTTGATCAAGCCTGCTAAATAGCATGGGGTAAAATGCAGGTTGATAAAGTTTATTTGGCCTTCTGACAAAGTACTCCACTATATGTTTCAGGGTAGAAAAGCAAAGATGCTATGCGGATTAAAAGACAGCTCAGAAAGCAAGGTGTCAGAATGCACAGAAAATTCTCAGCATCCAGTTAATTCACAACCTTGCACCAGGCATCTCTTAGAAAAAGAAAGAGGCTGAGAGTTTCAATGGAGTCCAAGGAGCTTCAGTTACTGATTCATTTGAAACTTGACTTTCAGGTTAGAGATGGACACCTAGACCCCTCAGATTTCCTGGAAAGCCCTACCCTTAGGATTCTTTGTGAAGCACTGAAAAATCTCAGTGAAAACTTCAGTTTGATGCACAGAAGTGGACAAAGACCAGCACATTATTGGTATGCAAAAGCAGTAAGAGAAAATGACAGTACAATTTTAATGTATTTTGGTAAACGAATGGTTCAGAGTGACTAAAGCAGTGTGTTCCATTCTGGTCAATCTCTCTGAGAAGGAAGAGGGAGTTCAGAGGTGGCTGTCAACAGAAGATTGCAAGCATAAATAATTTGTTAATATAAGGAGATAGTAAAAAAATGCGAGTCTGTGCTTTGACTGCTGCATTAGATAAATGAACTAAGATAACCCTTGCTCATTCCCTCACAAGTTCACAAAACACATTTCAGTGAAACAAAAAGGCAACAAAATTAAAACTGACAAAGTTATATGCTCTGAACAATGTACAATTAATCTAGGGGTGTCATTGCCGCTAAATATTACTGCAGATCTATGTAACACGAACAAAAGGAAAGCGACCGCCAACAAAGAAAAAGAACATTTTAAGCTATATTTCAAAAGAGCGTATTTAATTTCTTATATAAAAAATCTATTATAAAAATAAGTTTTACAAGAGCTCAAGGTGAAACAGAGATGGATTTGAGAAAAGTGCATTTGTAGATTCATAATAACTAGGAGGTATATTACACAGAAATATGTAGCAACTTACTAAAGATATTTTCCTAAGGAATGTCACATAAATAAAGTCTAAATAATTTTTAATGCATTTGGATGTGTTTGTTTATTGAGTTCTGTGGAAAGAGGGGAAGAGAAAAATCTCCGTTTCTGACTAAATGATCATAGTTTCCACTCTCATCTCTCAAAGACTAACTTTTGTCTTTTACTAATTTAGCAAAGACTAGGAAATATGCAATTAGAGCATACATTGACATTGGTATTGAAAGTACAAGCCAATTTGGATTTACAGCAGACAAGGAAAAGCAGAGCAGCTTGTCAGACTAGAGTCACATTCCAGAGGAGAAAAGGCTGCAAATATAAAAAGTGAGGCCAGCTAACAGATAAAGTTAGGAACTCAGATGCTTCTATGTTTTATCAACACCAGGACACAAAGTAACATGATTGAGTGATTAAATTTAAGAGGACATGTGATAACAGTCACAGTTCATTTAATTTCAGATTGTGAGTCATGTTTTCTAGATTCTAGCCATTCTCACTGGTCTTTAAACTTTCTGGTGCTTCATATTCAATCAAGATACCAAATTCCAGGCCTCTTTCCTCAGATCACACCTCACTAACACAAAGAATAACAACACTGTGGTCCACGTAAAGAATCCTTACATTCTTCCTGCTTTTTGCTTGGATGGCATTAATTCTTGGACAGTTTCTAATCCATCAAATCACATTAAATACTCCAGTGCAGTGCTCTTATCTAGCCAACAAGTCCACACCTGCGATTTGTAAAGTTAAACATTTCTTTTTTTCTACTTACACTTGTTTCTATTAAACTGCAGCCTATTTTATGCAAACCTTTTCTTGGACATAGCAACAGCATTTTGACACCCAGTCCTGTTCTCCAGTATTTTTGAACCCTTCCTGCCTTAAAGTCACCCTTGTGTGCCCTATAATCCAAGCAATCAATAAAAGATACTATCTATTGGGGCTTTTATGCTTAAAAATTGTGCATTCTGATGTGGCCTTTTGCCAATAAACACTGAACTCCTCAGCACAACTTTCATTCAAGATGTATTAAAAAGAAAGTACAGGAATTAAAATACAAGCCAAGAGTTGATGTGCAATTAAATGCAGAAAAAGAGATATGAATATATGCAGTGAGCAAATTAAAATATAATTAGCCATGAAAGGAACATAATTTCATGTGACAAACAACAAACATCTAGAAATCCTATCCCATTCATCTCAATGGAGATGTTAATTTCAGATTAAGTCAAATTAAAACAAACAAAGAAGAAACAAAGCCAGCTCTCCATCTCTGAAGCTACATGAAAATCAAAGTATTTTTGCATCTTGGCAATGTTTTTGACTGAAACATTTGTTAAGCTTCATCTAAGAAAGGCTGTACTTGATTGAACCAAGCAATGACTTGTCCTGTATCCCCTCTCTAGCAGTGAGGACCCTTAAGGGAGTGTACAAACCCAAGGCAAAAATACAGAGATTTTTCCAAGCACACTTCCCTAGGCTCCAGTGAGTCTGAGCTTCGGTGGCTCTGTGGAACAGAATCATGAGTTTTATAGTCCTTAATGGATAACATCAGTAACCAGTCTTATCCCTTTTTGAATCCCTGTAAACACATCTTGTGTCAAAGACTTCCATGGTGTAAATATATGAAACTGAAAAAATACTTCCTTTGCGTCAACTTAAATACAACACCTGCTGGTTTTGTCTAATGCCCAATGTCCTTGCAGTAAAGAGCCAGAGAACAATCACCCATAATCGATTTACTCACCACTCAGGAGTTAATAAACTTGTCATAGCCTCCTTTGGTTTTCTTCTTCCCAGACTGAGAGCTTGTAGTTCTACTTGTTCCGTGTTTGAAAGATTTATTTAATCATCCGTTACTCATCCTACTCATTCTTCTCTTTACCTATTCAAGATGCAGGTGCAGTGCTGTGACACTGCTTGTAAGCATCATGGCCTCTAATTTATTCTATTTCTTTCTAAAAATGTATAATATTAAATTCGCTTTTTTTTTCCGCTACTATTTTCACAGCTCACAACGAAGACACTGTGAATAGATACTTTCACAGTGAAGTTCTTAAACAATAATTGTCAGTTTGAAGTCCATTCTTGGGCACAAATTTATATTTTTTTACCCTTTGAGAACTACTTTACATTGATTTACTGTGAATTTCACTTGTCACCTTATCACTCAGGATCACTGAGGTACTTGCAGTTGGCTTTCATTTCTCCTAGTCTAAATAACTTACTATCAGCAGCAAATTTTCCTGTATAAAGACACGTTCAAACTAGTAATTCGCTGTAAAAATTAGATTCTGACACACAACATTTCAAGACTCCATAGACATGGAAACATAGGGCAACTTTTTCAGAAACTTCCAGTACATTTTAATGCATCCCTTCTAAATTAATATTAAAATGCATCCCTACTAAATAGACAACCTTTAATATACAAAATTTCACAAATGCAAAGTTTCTACAAATTCAGCCCATATTAACAAGAGCAGTCAGGTACACATCAACTGATAATAACTACACAAAACAGCTAAGAATAGAAGCATGTAAAATTTATAAGTACTTAAAAATATGTGTGTTAAATATTTTTCAAGGCAACAGAAAATAGTTTCTCCTATTATTTTATTTGAAAGCAGATATTTGCATACAAGGTTACATTATCAGCACTTCTTATTTTAATATATCTACCCAGAATAAGAAAATTAACCATGCATGTATAGCTGAGATAAATAACAGCTTATGTTGCCTACATGTCACCAGTTTTTAATCTTACTGATGAAAAATTTTAAGTACAATGGCAAATAAAGGCAGTGCTTTAGTCCCAGGCTGCAGGGACTTTCACTGACCTCTTAACTATTCCTATACTAAATTGCTACTTCATTTTTAATGAGTGTTCTATAAATGGAGTAGCTGTTTGTATTCTGAATCTGCAAATGTTGCAAAAATTCCTAAAAATGGGTCAGTTTCAAAAGCCTAAAAATTTTCAGTCTATTATTATGTAGTAGTACTTAAATAACATTCTCAAGAGCTAATGTTTAATAGCAGATACGCATTTTAATGACAGACGTATTAAATAATAATATAACATCGACTTAAAAAAATCAGAACTCAGTAATATTAAACCCAAAATAATAAATATCTTCAATTGAACAACAAACACTGACATGAATATGCACAGATACAAATTGTTATTAAGCTTGAAAGATTACTTAGCCTTCAGGCACTGTTCACGACTCAAGATACTTCAATTCTGTTCTATCAGTGGAACTACTGCTTCACTTTCATAAGAGATGCAATTTCAGTTAATTCCAACAATCTTAGCATAGTTTGCAATAAAAAAGCCACATTGTGTTTCTCATACCATCTAAGCTACATTAATTGCACCTACAACATTTCACTACTGCAAAGCCATTTACATTCTGAAGTTTTCGAATTGATGTTCCTTCTGCAGAACACCAAAACTGAGTTTAACAAAAGTGTTTTGTCATTAAGATGTGTTTGAAGGGCTGCTTTTAGGACACTACTCTGTGCTCTGGGAGAATAGTCAAGTACTCGATTTGTCTGATTGAGAACTAATTTTCCATTGTTAGACCAGACCACTTCAAGAGTAACACTTCTGTTCTCTCCTCCTTACCCAGCTTTTCTATCCATTATGCTTTTTCAAATCCAGTTTAATTAACACCTCCCTTGGGGTTTCAGTTATAGAGGTTGGGAAGTTGATAATAAATTGCAGGCATAGCTGCATAGGCATAAGCCTTGTTGTTGCCATCTGTAGCCTTCAATGATTTTTAAGAGTCCTGAAGGTAACTGTACCCTCATTCCATCAACAGGACAAGGCAGACAGTGAGAGGCTACAAATGCACATTTCAAACTGCACAGAGCAGTCTGAATTAGAATGTGATTTGTATCACCAGTTAGTACCATCATTTAAACAAGAAAAGTTGCTTTAGCAAACTTGCAAGTCTTGATCTGTGCTGTTTTGCTTTTAGGTCTTCCTCTCATTCAGTCTCAAGGTAGATCTCAAAATGCATAATCCAATTAAATGGCAAAAATCTCCATAATTAATCAGGCATCATTCGCCTTTCTTTTCTGCTTAAACACATAAATCCCACAACCTTAAGAAATGGAAATGGGATAAAATAGTACAAATAAACTTCTGTAAGTGGGTGACTTCTATATACATATCTCCAATCTGTGGCATCACAATGCCACAGAGTCACAGAACACTGAGGTCGAAGGGACCCCAAGAGGTCATTTATTTTGCCATAGGCACCATCAACTCCACTGAAACTATTTTTGACAGATCTTTGTATAACCTGATCTTATAAAATTTCCAGTGATGGAAAATCCATAGCTTCCTTAGGCAATCTACAATAATATTGTTAAAAATTGCAGCTATTATTCAAGATAGCAAAAAGTCCTTACTGACACTGGCCTGCAAGATTAATTCTTTCCAGCTCGAATCCATATGATGGCCCTCTTGAATTCATGCAGATAATGACTATGCACATATATCTCCATGACTAGACATACAAAACACATGTTGGTTTTCAGTTTGATAGAAGAGAAATTCTGTGTAACTCATCACAAGTGCCCTTAAATTAGTAAATTACAGAGAACTTCATAATCAACCAAAGTACAAGTGCATTAAATTCTCCAACAAGGTGCAGTGTATTCTAAATAAATTTATCTTATTTTCATATAATTTTGATACAGAAAGACTGACATTTTCATGTACCTATATATATAAATACACACACACATGCCCTTGTGGGTAGACTGCAGTTTAATGCAAATTTCTAATGCAAAATATTCCCAGGTGTCTAGGTCTGTTGAAGCCAAAGGTTCTAATTATAAAGAAATTAGCACCTTCACAAATGAGGAGTCTATGGTCAAGCCAAGCCAGATGGCTCTTGACACTTGTCTGCAACCTGACTTGCACTGAAGGGTCAATATTACAGTTTATTCATAAGCAGGAGTTGGGAATCCCTGTTGGCTGCAATAAGGATGAAGAATTAATTCTCTCCTAACAACATAAAACCCAGCAGGATTTTACTTGCAAAGGCAACAACTCTTTCCAGAATTTAATACACACTAACTAAGACTTCTGACTTTCTTTTTTTCCAACTTTGTAATTTTTTTCTCCTTTATGAGAATAATTTTACTAGACAAATTAAAATGTTCATGGTGGTAGAGAGCAAAAGATCCTGCAGTTATGGGAAAAGGGCTGCTTTAAGGCTTTAGTCCGAATACCTGGAAGTAAAGGAGTAACAAAAATAGATCAGAAACTATTTTGAAAAGTGGAAAAATGGACAATCTCTTTTTTGATTTTATATCCCCTAGAACAAAAGTTTTGAACTTCCTGAGTTAAATATTGACAACATTCTACCAATAAGTGTGTGTGGGCTTTTTCAAACAGCTGGAACATTATAGATTTCTGCAAGTTCACAAGCCCTGTGCTCACATTTCCAGTAAAAGCTGCTGCCTAATACAAAGCTAAATGCCCCAGGGACATTGAAGTGAACGTATTTTTCTGCTGGTTTAAGCACACCAGCAGTCATTTGTAGAGTTTACATGGCTTTCTTGTCAATACCTGCTGGTCACAGTTGGTGAAGAAGCAGTTTCACTTATGATCTGCTTGCTAATTAAGCATGGCAGCAGCCATTCAGAGTGGAATTTTCAACAACCTGACACACAAAAGGAAAGATTCAGAAGACCTCGATCTTTAAGATGTGTGGATTCTGTAGTTACTGGAACTGAAAGATAACAGAAATTACTTTTCCAGATTACCATGCAACTTTTCTGATGAACTATAAGGTACTGTATGTAGGATGAATGCTTTAACCCTGATGTTCTACAGCACAATTCTTTAAAAGAAAGTTAAAAGGATTTGAAGCTATACCAAGCTAGGCCAAAAAATCTGTACTGTCTTCTTCTTCTCATTTTCTTCAGTGGTTCATAATCTATCGTTTTCTATTGAAATCTTTCATCACCCAACTGTACTTTATTTCTGTTATCCATTGCTTTACTTGCAGGAGGATTGCAAAGTTGGTGCTCTTCTGCACACAAAACACCCCAGAAAGCATCAGCAAAGCTACTTCATTGCTCTGTTTCAAATTCTTTGCTTCCTTGGGCTTCAAAAGCCAACTTCTTTGCTGAATGATTGTCACGTAACATCTCATTGCTGCCTTATTTCACTCCTCCTCCTTGGTTTTTATCCACGTGTTCTCTCTTAGCTCATGCTTGTGTTTCACAGGCAGAGGTCTCTGGCATTTGTACAGCCCCACCCAGCGGTCTCAGGCTTCAATTCCAAGACACATTGCAATATAGTAAATAAAATAACCCCTAACATATTTGTTTCTGTGAGATCTCACTATTTTTTTTTATGCCACTCATGTGCAGGGAGGACAAATCTGGAGTGGCTGGTAACCAAATCTGACTACAAATTAAGAGCAGGCTGTTTAATCCGTGTGGATAATGAAACAGAACACACTAGTAAAAGGGAACGTTTTCTGAGAGAAACCTTAAGATGGCAAAGTCATTCGTGCAACTACCAGAGGTGACTGAAAGGCCTCTTCCCACAGAGCAAAAATTCACTCCACAAGGAACTATCACATCCAAAAATATTTTTTCAAGCCATGCCCAAATTCTTTAAATAAAATACAACAGATGTTTATTTATATCTCATTTGTAATTGCAACTTTTCACTTCTTGTCCATCTGTGCTTTACATTCATCTTCTCTAAAAATAACGTAATTGGGGAAAAATTTAAAAAGCATGTTTTAATATTTTGGACAAGAAATATAGAAATAAAATTTCATTTTTAAAGTATGCTAAGGACAAGAATGCAATAGAAGGTGCTTGTATGCTGCCTGTAAAAGCAATGGGTACAAAAAAGTTTAGAAAGTCTAGTACTTTATTTTTTATTGGAGAAAACTAAAGATCCCCTGGATAGATAGTAGGGAAAAAAAGGCTACAGGGAAAAAAAAAAAAAAAGAAAATAATTTTTAAAAATATATATATATGTAAGATTTCATTTTAAAGACTGGTATTCTTTCCCTGACCTTTGGCCATTTTTCTTTTACTTTCTTAATAGCAAATGAGGTTGAGCTACTAAGCTCTCTGGAGATAATACACAAAATAGAGGTAAATAAAGAATCAAAATTGAGGCAGAGTGAAAAACACATTAGAAACCAACAAAAAATTTTATTAAAGTAGTCCAAAGAGTTAGAAAGCCTTTAAATTTCAATTTCATGATTTTATACTGAAAAATCATCCCCTGGTTCCGGTAATTTCCCACTGCTGTTTTTCCTGGGGGTTTTTGGGGTTTTTTTTAATACTTTGTCACTTCATTGTTGTCTATTCTTTGAAATGCATCTCCTAACTGAGATTTCGGCTGCGCCTATAATGAAATATTTTCTGATTTGAAATACTTGCAAAATGCTGCCAATGACCACTAATAATTAGAAAATGTTACAGCAGGCAGTGCTGTCAGTTCATGAGTAACCTCACACATGAAATTCTGCATCAGAGAACAAAGAATAAAAAAGTCTTTGAGCTTCTTTCAACATCAACTGCTACTTATTAAATATCAGGATTTTACTAACCATGCTTTTAAAAAATACTTCAATGGAAAAAAGGTCACAAGAAAGCCACTGATACAATTTTTTTTTCCTGCTGGAGACTTTTGCGCAAATGTTACTCCTGTGCAAGAGCCAAAACTTTTTATGATGACACAAGAATGACACAGTGCTGTCTGTGAAGCTAGTGTTGCCCTGAGTAAGAACTTTCTGGCATCAAACTGGATGAAAAAGAACAGATGGTTGCAGAAATACAATTAAGAAAAAGGAAAGAAAGAAAAAACTTATCAAAGCACCACCTTCTCTTTCCCTCAATTTTCCCTGAGAGAAGTGGACAGGAAGCTTTAAAAATTTTAGATCATCTAATCCACATAAGATTCAATCCAAAAATTAATATATCAAACACTTGAATTATAAAGAAGGGACAGATGCTCAACATGGACTTATTTGGACACTGCTAAATGGTCATTACAGGCATCCTCAGGAACTGAATATAATTAAACAGAAAAAGTCTTTACAGGTAGTTATGAATGATCATATTCTTATTCATTAGTCTAGAATTAATCAAACACAGGTTGGCTTTAATTCTTACCTTGTTCCCCATCTGTCCTGAAGACATGGCATTCCTTGGTTTTGGTTAAATATGGAACTTTTCCAGAACATTAAGAAAAACCCAAAAAAACACACACATCCCCCCCGCCCCAGCCAAAAACCCCAAACAAAACACAATCCAGAAACAACTGCTAGGTAAATGACAAGAAGTATTTATAATGAGCATAAGAGCAAATGTATTTTTAAAAAAATACAAAATACCTCAATATTAGTAATTCAAGAGTTGTTTTCTTATAGCTCCCAGATGGCATTGCCTCTCAGGAGAATTTGGGATTACACTTCCCATCTACATCTGGGCTTGTTGAAAACTGACACCTTGCACTAGTGTAAAATATATTTATAAACAAAACAGCCCCCTAAGAGTTAGAGCTGCAGTCATAGCAACATAGGCAGGTACACATGGAGTTGCTGTGTGCTCTCACAACAAACTGCAAAGTGCACCAGCATCACCTTCAATGCATCCTACACAGGAATCTCTGTGTGTGGAGGTTCTTTCCTGCAGTTTAATCATGAGTTGTTTCCTATACACACTCATGAATGATGAGTGAGCATGAAGGTTATGCTAAGAATTCTGCAGTAAAACAGTATCTGAATTAAGCTGTAAGAATAACAACTTCATTCTAGTCTTTGATGCTCTTAGAAACAATTATAAAGCGGCAAGAATTTCAGAAAACAACTGTTAGTATTATTTAAATTTAATCAGAGATCAAAGTTATGAGAAAAAGCAAAAGCATCAGAGGTTTCTCAGAGCAGCTGAGAAACTTTTACATCTGACTCACTAAAAGTACAATACTATACAACTTTAACAAGATACAATATGGATAAATAGTAAATAGCTATAGCATATAATCTATTCTGTGGCACATCTTTAGGGGTTCAAAACAACAAACAAGAGGTACAGGTGTGATTTAGGATGCAAATAATAAAAATATGGACTCTTTGCTTTATAATAATGAGTCAATATTTTAAATTATTGTAGCTTTTTAAATTTATAATAAAAAAGTAATCCATAGTAACCACCTTTAAAGTCCTCTTGTGCCACAGTAGTACCTGTGTAAGTCACCATAGATGGGAGAAAACAAAGAAAAAGGAAACTCGTAGATCGGAATTGAAGAATGTGCAGTTAAAGCACATGCAACATTTTTGCTAGGCCTGCTCTGGGCCACTGCAAAATACTTCAGTCTGTAGTGAAACCAATGTATTCATCAAGTTCTATCAACTATATTTTAATCTGAAAGCTGGTAAGTGAAGGTGTATATAAAAATAAAAATAGAAATAAAAATAAAAATAAAATAAAAATAAAACATTACTGGGTAGTATCTAAAGGGTAGCCTTGTTTATTGAATTGAAACGATAAGCCCTGCTCTTTGCCACCACTGATATTAAATCACTTCAGCAGCAATGTTTCTATTCAAAATTAGCCACTTGCCTGAAGTTATAAATCACTGCCTTTCTGTAAGTACTGTGTTTCAAAACAGTCACTTAGTGAAGCAGCTCAGAAAACTGATGTGCTTGTGACACCTTTAATGTAAGTAATTTTTCTGAGGAATAAAGAACAAACCCCAAAATTTCAGAAACATCACATATTTTAAAATTTCTATTTTTCAGACAAGGAAAAAGAGCCTAAGCACATTACATTTAGGCTGTGAAAAAGGTTCATTATAGGAAGCTTATATATTTATTTACCCGTGGAACTGGTAGGGATCACTGTCTGTCGCAATTACAGCCTCAACACTTCATTCCTGACAAGACTTCACCGTGTCTCTGTTAGCCCACGGCGTGGTCTGTGGGACTCAGGGTTATCAATCTGATAAATCTCAATGTGCTGTGTTAGGTTTAAGCACCACCAACTGCCTCAAGCACATAAACATCAGCAGCTACCAGGGGCTCTGTAGAGCTTTATATCCATGCCCTACACTGTCCTTCCTGATCTGCGTTTTAAGAAATCCATTTTCCATTTCATTGGTCTGGTACCAATAATCAAATGGCAAAAGTTGTTGCCTGAAGCTGTATCCAGTGTCCCAAAGAGAAAATCTGACAAAAGGAGGGACAGACTAAAACCAAGTCAATATAAGACATTAATTTTTTTTTTTAATAATGTATCTGAAACAGAAGACAATCTGGCAAAATTTTACACAGTGTTATTAAGAAGGAACATATATCTGTAGTATTAGGTTATATGTGTATTTTTCTTCAATTTTCCTGAAAACAAATCCTAAAATTTCAAAAAACGTTCATCTGGAAAGTTTAGCTCAGACTTAAACTGAACCGTTATCTTAAAAACAAACAAACAAACAAACAAACAAACAAGAAGTTTGTTTGGTTTGTGCACCTAGAAGAATAAATTTCTACTAACCTTACTTGATTTATAAAATCTGAGATAATAAAAACCAAAACTTTTTTTGTTATACAATGACTCAGAATATTTTGCCATTTTTTTCCTCTTGGAACAATAGGAACTGATTGGAGACATAAACCACAACTTTTATTGAAATGCTTGACATTACAGAAGCAAATAGACCCAGTGGCTTCACAGATGGAAAAAAGAACATCAAGATATTTTATTCTCATTTCAGCAGATATATGCTTCTGAATAAAAGGCAATTAAAAACATATAATTGAAAACAATTATTTCTTACAAAAGTATTTTAGCTATTGTTCAGTTGGCTCCCTTTAATTTGCATCTCATCCTTCCCTTATCATATAAAACTTACTTATATACATGAGATTATTTTTATTGTTTTCAAATAATAATAAATAAACCAAACCCAAATCTGAACACTTCCTCTCCAAACCTCCCTTACAGTAAAAAACTGTTAAATGCTAATTCTGTACAAGTTTGACACATACAGCAAGAGACAAAATGGTGCAGGAAACAACACTTTTGGTAGACTCTATTATCTTGCACACCACCGATGCTGCAGATTACACATTCTCATGCTTTTAAGCAAGCCTAGACAAAAAAACTGTATTACCCACAACGTAAAAAAATCAAAATCTTATTTTGGAAGAATTAATCTCTTTCCAGTTTCAACCTGACTAGGTTCAGTTTGGAGAATTATAGTTCTTGCTGCTCAACAGTTGTTTAACAAGTCAGATGCAAGAAGTGTGCTGAGAGCCCTCCTCATCCAATAGCCTATTCTGGCTTCTCAGACATCTCAGTGGAAGCAGCTGCAAGTCTTCCAAAAGTGAGTTAGAGTGCACTGTGCGGATTTAATAACTGCTTTCCCAACAGAATAAAGTGCTCCTGGTGCTCTAAAAAAATAAATGAGAAAACTGAAGTTCTCTAGCAATCCCTTGGGCCAATTACACAGATCAGAGACAGAATGATTCAAAGCATGATGAACCTGTCTTTTTCGTTCTTATCTTGATTATTTTAGCATGAAAAGAGTTGGTTCTGGCTAAAGGTGGAATCAGCTCAACTACAGCTGACCTAGAGAGCTACACAAAATTACAGAGTTCTCCAAGTTTTTTCTGATTAAGAAAATACACACGTGATGGAACTTGGTGTCTGATGCAATCTTGCTTATTTACAGAGTTAAAGTTCTGCTTTTCTTAGCACAATAAATCACAAGCAATCAATTATTCTCCTTTCTATTCACCTTCGTCTACTGTTCCATCCAAAAGCTCTCACAAAGAATGTCTGAATTCACACTGCAAGTAGTCATTTACACAAGATCATGACCTTTTGGTTAATTTTTCACTTTCGTGCCATTTTCTCATTTCTTCTAAGAATTACTTCAGCAAAACCCCTCAGCTGCATGTTCTGCTATTTTACCAAGTGACGGACCTTTGTTCTTATGCTTCTTAAAGGAAAGACTGGAGGTAACCAACTTCAGTTAGCATTGTTACAAATAGAGTTTCAATTATTCTGTCATCCTACCTAAGTGTGAAAAATTGTGACCCCGTGCTTCTTCAGAGAACATTCAAAATATACCTTTAAATACTAATGTGTTTTGCCTCTTTTCATGTCTGTCCACTTATCCAACTACTCTCAGCTACTGTGCCTGCAGTATCCAAGAATTGCACTAAATAACTGGGTCCATTTCTACTTTTTACTCTGAAGGTGCAAGCAATGAAAACTATGACCACTCTTCTGTGACACTTCTGATACACAAAATTGTTCCTTTGTTAGCTTTCTAAAGAGATAAATTTATCCTCCAGTGGGATCCTACTCTCACTGTCAACAAATTCAAACACATGATACAATAAAGGAATAGAGGTCCTTCCCAGAGTGACAAGAACTAGCACACACAATCCTGTGCTGTGCTATGTTAATACTGTGCTCTCACATTAATCTTTCTGACAAATAGAAGGGAAAGACAGCATACACACCAAGATTATATAGAAAAACATAAAACCAAAGGTTTCAATTTAAGAATTAGAATGGCAGGGTGATATTTAGGGCATAAAGACTGTCTTCTATGAAAAAACACTCACAGTGCTGGAGGGAAAAAAATCAAAGCAAAAAGAGAAAGAGAGGGATAAAAGTGAACTGGTTATTTTATGAAAGCAAATAGCAAGAAATTCAAACTGAATAAATGTTATTTCTTTATGGTAGCCTCAGAAATGACTGAACACAGAGTTCGTATCAGATGACCACAAATGAAGTGCAGGGAAAAAAAAGATGAGCATTTGCCACAGTGAAGACACTCTAGTTTCTAATGTTAAAGAAATAAGTATGAGGACCATGCAAGATTAACTTCAGAAGGTTAATTTTAGGTATCTATATATTTTATAATGCCAGAGATAGAATTTCTCCTTTGCACCATGGACATTTTTCAATTTCTTTTCTTCAGCCTACACTGTTCTCAAAATAAGACAGTCAGGGTAGGCAGAAAACATCTATTTAAACTACCATTTGGCCAAATTCCTGGGACTAAAACCTTGGCTTAAGGCTCTATCCTTCCCCCTGATTTATAGTTCAACACCAGCACTACAGCATTATCACATGCCCATAGCATCCATGATTTTCTCCAGGAATTGGCCATCACTGCTAGAGATTGTTAATTTCTAACCTGAGCTATCTGTTAACACATGGCTGCAGATGGATTTCAGACACCAATTATATGGATGATAAAACACTAGCTTTTCACAACAAGGCTCTGCAGTTGAGCCCTTTCCACACACAGCTGCTGGCCAACTGTTGATTATTCGCAGCAGAAAGCTCAGCTTTTCCTCTGTCAGCCAATCTGAGCCCCATCTATAAGGCCAAGCCCAGCAGATCAAAACAGACTCTCAGTTCTTGAATTTTCTGCCCCAAATGAAGAATCCAATGAAGGGCAAAGAAGGCCATGCTTTGAAATGCAGTGCAATGCACAATCACTTTCTGGTCTGTAAAAGAGATGAGCAGGAAAATAGATGGCACTGGGCTCTGCAGCAAAGACAGTTCTCTTTTACGCTGGTGTCATATGGAGAAATTGGATTACCACACAATAACAAGTCCAATAAGCACAGATTATTAGTGTAGGGTAGAAGGTAATTTACCACTAGATTAATCCCAGACATTCCTCTTACCTAGACTGCATTAAAACAGGAACATCTATCTTTCCACCCTATTGTTCTACGTTTCATATTCTTTGCTCCCCCCAGAAAGAACAGTACCTGAATTTTTTTATTACATTCTATTTACTCTCTACTATCCTCTCCAAAATAACAGTTTCATATGCAGCAGATTGAATTTATTTGGCAAGAAGGTACAAGAGTATTTTTGACTTGTCTGCATTTTCACTGGATGTGAAGAGTGGATCTATGACTTGAGCACATGAAGTAACAACTCTCAGACAAATAGACACAGTAAACCTTACTTTGCCAGATAGGATCTGAGGTCACATCAATATAAGAAAACTCTGCAAAATTAGGCCAAATTAAATCTAAAATATTGATCCATGTGCACACATATTTCTTAAGAACTATAATGCCCATTCAGTGAAATACACTGAATGAAGACAGGAGAGGAGTGTTACATATGTATTGAATTAATAAAATTTAAATAAAAATTAGTAGTTCAGTTTAACTTTGAAAGGATTGTCTAGTTACCTTGGAGGAAAACCATTCATAACTCCTCCCATTTCACTCAGCCTTATTAAACTCATTCTCTTGACATTAAATAAGAAGAAACTAATGAATAAAACTTCAAATAGGCAAAAGCTTTTCCTTATTACCTTAACAATTAGATGGTAATATTCACTTTTCAGAGCCATCCCACATTAAACTGAAATGTATTAAAGCTAAGTAGGTATTTACTCAGCAGCAAAATTTATATAAGTTAAATATTAAAAGGTCCAGATAAAATGATTTCATACTTGGATACTTATCTAACTAACTGGAAGGTAAAATTTGTATTCTGAGGAATCCTGAACCTCCAGTAGTACAATAAATTAGTTCACTTAAGAAGTAAAATTCCTCAGATAATTTGTAGAAGGGGAAAGAAGTTTTCCCCTAGCTTTTTCTTAAAAGAAAAAAGAGATTTGTTAGGTGAAACAAACCCTGCTAGTTATGCAGATTTCCTGCTGCCAGCATGGTAAGATCTGCCTTACAACTGGGATTCCTGGAACCTGGAGTTCCCTTAAACTCAGTTAGGAATAGGAAGGACTAATTCTATTAAACAAATCAACATTTTCTCATGTAATATTATGTTGAAGTATTATGCTGAATTATGTGGACAGGTACATCCCCTCCAAAGTTTTCTCACCAGCCCTGTGCTGATATAAGTGCATTTTAAAGTGCTGAGAACAAGCTCACCTCAATTACACACTACAATTGGTTTAAAGCCCCTGTACATGAGGCTCACTATTCATACTGAGCATCTCTCATTCAATAGTCACAAACTCAAAACTTAATTCTGAGACTTACCCAAAGCTTCCTGTGTAATTCACAGGACATGCTTTGGTTGCTCCAGCTGTTTAAAAATATAAGATTAAAATAAGAATGAAAAAATAAATTCAATCTTATTATCCACATTAAAATCAACAAATGAAAAATTATAAAGTATCTGTTGCTATTAATAACTGTGCACAATTAACACATTTTGTGGGGCCAGGATCAACAGCACAGGACTGAACAGACAGAGAATGTGTCAAAATCCTAATGCACATATAATACACCATATGCAGAGACAACTGGTATTTTTTGATTCATAGTTTTTAAAAATTACTCTGTAATCTAAGCATTCTTCTTCTGAACCTTTTTAGCCATGAATCATTTATAGATAAATGCAAAATCATCTTGATCCAAACAATACTTGCAATTTAAGACCTATGTAATTATTTCCTTCCTCACATATATACATATATGCAAATCATTATTTCCATTTCATAAATGAGAATACCCTAGAATCACAAAAAGTAAATTACAAACAGCAGAGTAGCTCATATTTTTATTTGTAATATAAAGTAATATGATCAGCTTGTGCAGGAATAAACATGTTAAAACATGTATGGTATTATTCCACAATTGGCTGAACAGTTAATTGCCTTAATCAGTATATATGATATTATCTGATCTTTTTTTTAATATCAATTTTGCTCACTGAATATTAGAGTTTTTACAGAAAAAACCAAAATGCTTTAACAGCATTTCCTTCTAGTGCAAGCTAGCAGAAATTTAAATATCTCCCAGCAGGCAACACAGAGCTCTGTTCGATGCTCGTGTATTTCTATTGGCTTCCATTTGATTAAAGGAAACTGCTTCACTATAGAAGCAAAGTAGAACAATTCCTTGGAGCATTAAAGCACCATGTTCTGTGTGTGTGACCACACAAGGATTCAAAAGGAGAATGATACAGAGCTCTTCTCAGAACACCAGATTATCTGACTTTGAGTAATGACTATTTAGGGAAGATTTATGTTATTTCCATTTTCTAAAGCTCCATGCATAATTATCATAACAGCTCTCTTTTCAAGATAAATTTAGTTTTGAAACTTCTGTTTTCTAGCGCTGGCACTATTTATACTCTCAGGATACAGGAGATAAAGTACGAGCTTTAAAAGCCTGCCATCAAACATTTAAATAACTGTCTTAAACTTCCATAATTTTGCAGAGGGGGGATTAAAGAAAGAGTGAAAACACAAACGTTCAACTCTCTAACTTGATAAAGGGGCCCAGCCTCTCAGGAGTGTTTGCAGTGTACAGCCATGGATCTTACTTTAGGATCCAGAAACTTGGAGCTAAGATAAGAATGCAGCAGAGTATGAAAATAACAAGCCTTTTGTTCTTCTTCATTCTCCAGCGCACACGTCAGAATTTGAATGTAGAAAACCCTAAAAGCACAAAAAAGTCTCTGCATTGTAAGGATATTTCATTACTCTACTACAGGACAGAAGGGAAAATAGAATAGTCAGAAAATCAGTGATAAAAATGCTACCAAAGCTACCGAGAGACTTCACATTCTATAGTACAGAACAAAATCAAAGCCATAAAAAGAAATTCTGTAAATTAAGTAGATAGATGAAAAAAGCCCAAAAAACATCATCTAACTAAACTGAACTATTTATTTGCAGAATAAACTAAAGGTAGCATGTGGTGCAAAGGAAGCATGGTCATATTTTTCTGGGACTTGAAATAGCCTAATGTTTAGGGATTAGGTCTAAAAGATGTCCAACTGCGGCAACCTAGAAAAAGAAGTCCTTAAATGTTTATTTTCATATTCCATCTCAAGAATCTAGCACCAGAAAGTGTCAAAGTTGACAACTGCAAAATGTTTTCCATCTTAAACTTGCCAGTATTTACCTTTATAAATGGAAGCACAGTGCTGTGAGAATTAATATGAGGCAAGTCTGGAAGATGCTCAAGAATCTGGCTGTTATAAGATACAAATTTCTTCCATCCTGACAATTATCTCCACGTCCTTCATATACAACAAGATCACAAATTAAAATATTTCATTTCAATATTTGTGCAAGGCTTATTTTATAGAATTAGATTATCTAGAAAAAATAAATAACAAATTCTGATGTTCCAGTCAAAATTAAATTTTTAAAAATTTGGTGTTGCAAACTGTTGTTTGCAAGCAGACCTTTATTTAATAAGGCCTGCTTACTGTATAAAATGCGGTGAGCAGCTTAGCTGAGTAATATGGCATTTTTGTGGCTATGATTTTAACTAGTTAAGCCACACAAATGGATGACAGCTACTTTATTTTTAATCTTACTGTTGAAGTAAAGCTGTAAACTTTTTCCTTCCAGAAATAATCCGCAAACTGATTGCTGTCAACTGATTGCTGGAGGGAAAGTCTGTCAACCAGGGAGGGTGGAGACAGGAGAGACAAGCTCCCTCTTTCCATGTGTAAATACCTTTCTACAAAAAATGGTAAATCTTATATAATCTTTGTAAATTAAATATCTATTCTGTGTGAATCTTTAAAAAAATGGTTTTTATAGTATCCAAGACTCTTATTCAGGAAAAACTACATCTGACTAGACTTTGTTATCAAAGAGACATGATGTTATTCAAGTGTTCTGAATGAAACCCTGTGTCTTTGTTCCTTAAAAATGAAAGCCTATCTTGTGAGAGCTGATTCTGGGTTCTGAGGGATATTCTGCCCTTTATACACTTCAAACACATTTAAACCAAAATTCAAACTCTTAGCAGATTTTAAGGTCTAATATATATTGGCCCTATACCATTAATTTGCAGAACACCTACCTGCCTTTAAAGAGTATAATGAAGATCATTAGTATCTATAAGGAGTTTTTTACCTTGTAAACACTATATAAATGCTAAATTAAGGAGAGAAGTGGCCCAGTTTGTCTCCATCCAGAAACTAAAATGTTATGCTCGTATTTGGATTACCTTATTAATTCATGTCTAAAACCCAGTATCCCTACTAACTGATATTTTGCCATTTATCAAAACAATCTTACTCCCTAATATCTCGCTTCATTTTTTTAATATCCACTAAGACCCCATTGTAAATAAATACAATCTTAGAACACATGTTTCTGCTGTCAGTTTCTGGGGAAAAAAAAAAGTCTACTGTTTGCAGTTTATAAAAAGTTAAATTCAACATCTTTTTTACCTCTTTAAAAAGTTTTTAGGACAACAGAATGTAAGACTTTACTTGCAGAGACTTAAATGGTGCAAAATGGTTGGTTAGCAGCCTGGAGAATCATAGTAGGAAAAACTATTAAATAACTTTCTCCATTGTTCTGCAGGTAATGTGTAACATTTTAGTTAATAACTATATCTGCAGGTAATGTGTAACATTTTAGTTAATAACTATACCTGCACCTTTTATAGCATCAGTTGAAAAGGGAATTGCTCTGTCTTTCCAATTTAAACAGATGTACAGTGTTAACAGGAAGTTTTAGACAACTACAAAAAGAAGAATAAACAAAAGCACTTATTTTTCAGGAATTCAGATGATGAGCATACGCATTTATATTGATTTTGGCAATACAAGTGAAGGCTAGAGCTGCATACTTACAGAGGTGTCCATTCACAATTTTTCAATTCCCACTTGCTCAGTGCAGATAGATGCCAAGACTCATTTCTCTCCAAATTTTGGAGGTATCCTGACAGGCCTTAGCATCACACAGAGAAGCAAAATTCTCCCATTTTTCTGACAGAGTTCCTACAGGATGTGAATTTAGAATCGAACTGCAAAGACTAGATCACTTCTCAAAATCAGTGTCAAGGTATTAAGTTGAAAGTGCGGTTAGCTCATCGCTGTCCCTAGGATACCATACCCTCATTTCAAGGAGGAGAAAGAAGAGAATCATCATTTTCAGTATTTTAAGCACTATCTTTGCAGTATTCTGTAAATGGAAAGCCATTTGATGAAAAAGTTCCTTTTCATCACTTCTGTGTGCATACACACAAACAAAATATATATTTTTAGCTAAAATCAAATGTATCAGTCTCTTCATAAAGCAACAGAAAACTCCTCTTCAAGCAATATTGAATAAATTTTCCTGCAACAAAACAGGCTGATCCTAGACCAAGCTTAAATAATCACAGTTTAAGCACAGAGCACTGTGTCTTACACTAGAAATCTTGAGCATTGCTTGCAATAAGGGTAGTTCAGTGCCTTTTCTCACTGCTATTGGCAAAGCAGGTGAGTGTAGATAGTAAAATAAAATATGGAATACAGAAGGAATTATTCTCAAAATTTTTTTGGCTATTTGAAGGAAGTATGTATTTAAAAACCCTTGCATTTTTTACACAAGGCACACAATTGGCTGAAGACCATTTGGCTTCAAAAACATCAGCTATGGGCCAATTAAGTCACCTCTATTTTGCAATCAATTTCAAGATTACACATTTCCAATTCCCCATAACTATAACAAGCCCAGAGGCTCATTCTGCCTTTAAAAATGAAGTGGGGAAATAAATTTAATGCAAAAAAAAAATACAGTGCCTGTTTGACATATAAAATAGCATCTTCCTGTGTCAAGCATATGGTATGAGTAATTCAGTCATACACTGAAACACAGACAAAAAGAAAACTGTCAACTGGTGCACGTGTGTACACAGGTGGCAGTGCTATTAAACCAGAGCAAAGAAAGATGGTGAAGAGGTATTTTTATCTGTTAATTTTCCTGGCCACAGAGCAGTAGTAAAATTATTGCTGATGTTAGTAATAGTAACTATTGTTCCTAACAATTACATTATTATTAATGAAGCATGAAAGTGAGATGAAATGGGAAGCAGTGGAATTGCAGGGCTCAGAGGATTGTCATCAGTGCCACAAAATTCAGCTGGGGACATCACTAATTGTGCAGCCCTGTTGATATTGGGGCCATTTTCCTTAAAGACCAGAATAATGGGTCTGAGGGCAGCCTCCGCAAGTTAGCAGAGAATATGAAACAGGGAGAAGTTGTGCTGCCATTAAGAAGGACCTCAACAGACTGGAAAAATAAAGTTCAGCAAAAGGAAATACACATGCCTCACCCAGGGATGAATAACCGTGCACTGGTAAAAGTCTAGGGACCAACCAGGGGAAAAGAACTGGGCATTAAAGGGTAGGGGGGTTCTGGTGGGCAAGAAGTTGAACATGAGTCAGCAAAGTGCCCATGTAGCAATGAAGGTCAACACTCTCTGTATTAGGAAAAACACTGCCAGCAGGCTGAGAGATGATTCTTTCCCTCAGCACCAGCGAGGTTCCATCTGGAATATCACCTCCTGTTCTGGGCTCCCCAGTACAGAAAAGACATGGATGTACAGGTGTATGACCCTTAAAAGGACACAGAGAAGATGTGAGTCTCGGAGCATCTGTTACATGAGGAAAGGCAGGAAGAGCTGAGTTACTTTATCCTGGAGAAGGCTCAGAAGGGATCTTAATCAGTACTCATAAATAGCTGGTGGGAGGGAGACCCCAATCCTTTTAAAAGCAAATATTATGGGAAAGGAAACCAGAATCCACTCTCTCCAGATTTCAGTAAAGATTTTCATAAGGTATCACCCAGCAATTATTTTCTGAGTTGGAAATATAAGCATAACACAAAAATAAAGTCGATATAAAGGTGACTAATGGCAACATATTGAACTGACTTCTTTAAAATCCTTCTTCATACTCATCTTATTACATGTCTATGAACACGGTGAAAAGCAAAGGTGTTTTGATAAAAACTGTTTACAGGAAGCTCTCTTGATACAGAGGAGGTTCTCGCTAACTTACAGAAGTTGGCAAGAACTTTCTAATATGCCTGTGGAAACGCTACTCCAATGTCTTACAGAAGACATTGGAGAAGCGTTTGCACAAGCATATCAGAAATGGCAAAACCTTTAGAAAGTCTTCAAAGCCACATGATTACAAACAGCAGAATTTCTGTGATTATTTCTGTGATGGTCTCTTATCATTTGAGAACAACACAAAAAGATAAATTACACGCCCATGTTTACTACTAACAGGTTAAACCAGCCTGGCATATCTGTAAAACAAACTTGATATTCACCAGTGTCTGACAAAGTATTTTCAAAAGACCAGGTGGAGCATTAGCATTCTTATTCAGGACTGTGAACAAACACTTCAGGAAAAAGGTTCAGAATTCAGGAGAATAAAGTTACTAGCCTCTGTATCTTCCTATTTATTCTCTTTTGCTAGACAGACTAAAAGGTGCTTGCACTGCTTGTTTGATCCTAGCACATAAAAGCTGATCAATGTTTATAATTTATTGAGGGCTACACACCAAGGAAGGAGTTGGGTTTAAGTAACAATATTGAGAGATTAAAAAATAGGAATCAAAGAATATATTTAGGCTGAAAGTTCAAAGAAAGCCCTAAGCATTTGGAGAGAGGTTTTGAAACACCTTTCCAGAAAGGGCAACAGGACAACGCACTTAAAGGACTGTGATGACTTTATGACTGGAATTAGATAAGATTGTTTTCTAACTCAGAAAGGGCTTTTCTTCAGCCCTGAATTACAATGGTGATCAACTACTCCCTATTCCGCTCCCCTCCTTCCCAGGTTTTTATTCCCACTATTTCCACTAAAGTTCAACTAGGACTATGAGAGGACTTCATGATTTTTTTTTATCTTTAAGAGAAAACAATCTTAAGACTTACACTCCTACCCGTCTAGCTTAAATGGTTTTATAGAATATTGCATCAAAGCATATGACTAGAAGCTCTCCTTGAGATCAGAAGATTTAATCAGCAGCTAAACAGAGCAGTGCACTGCAAACACACTGAAATGATATTGTCTCTTTGGGTCCTCATTAAATATTTGTCCTCCTTGCCAGTTTAATGGATTCCTGCTTACTATATAAACACTCAAAGAAGGAATTTGTACTCCAAGCATATACACCTCAAACCCTTCGCTACCCAGAACCTTGTAATTTAATGTTTTTTAGGACATACAACTACCCCCACCCATCAAAACATGGTACTCTATGTTAATCATTGAACAACTCATTCAGAAGTTTTCTATGGCAGCGTGTAAAGCAAAATCAGCAACAGAAAATAGAGAGGGCATATTCATGTGACTACAACTACTGGCCAGTGGTCACGTAGTTATTTATATAGCAGTAATTGAACATTGAGCAATGTTGCAGACAGATAACTCTTCTCCATTCAGCTCCTTTCAAAGCTGTGTCCATCAATAAATGAGCAGCACAGTGGATTCCTGACCGAAAAAGCATGCTCAACCTGTTGCAAATGTTGAAAAAGTAGGCAGGGCTGTCATTCACTGTAGTCACCAAGCCCACAATCCCTTGTATCAAACACGAGTCATTATTGTAAGGCCAATAAAGTCTAGTGAGTGTAAACACATTTCCCCACCTCCTTCTGGCTGACAAATGATTTTTGTCATTTTAGATTAGGAAAGAAGCAAAGTGATTTTACAATATAACTTGATCCAACACCTAACAGCCAAACAAAAATGTACACTGGACTGAAACTTATGCAGTGACATATATTGTTCAAACCCCGAATCAGAACTCCCATGTTTCACTTATGGCTTACACAGCAAATGCACTGGCCAGAACAATGCCAGTTCCAGAGAAGAAAGTAATTCTATTATAATGCTATCTCAGAACAATAAACATTCACTAATTAATAAACTTTGGCCACTTTGTGGATTGGTGTCCATGACAGCATTTCCAGTTAGAGACAGAAGATTCAGATGAGAAAACAAATTGTTCTCCTGTTCCAACTTCAAAGATGAACTCCACTTTTATTGACTGTCATTTGACCTCTACCATCTCTTATTCTGTGACAAACCAAATGTTCAACAACTGAATCTCTTTTTATTGGCTGGTTGTAGACTAGACCAAGACTTCCATTTTAAATGCCATAAAAATGCTGTATATGTGAGTATGATTTAGTTTAACAATGACCTGCAGCCTTGGATTTTACAGAAGAACTTGATTTCAAAATGTTTTTCCCCACCTGACTAGTCTCCTTTTAAATTTTTGTCTTTTTATTTCTGGCTTGTGCTTATTTTTGTCTCCCTTATTTTGTTGCTGTAGAACAGTGATACGAAAACTACTGCATACAGGCTTGCTTTCAAAGTAAGCATATTGAGTGGTTAGCCTGGCTCATATGTTCCTGCTTACCTCACAGATTTCTGTGTTATTATTAGTTTCTTCTACTAGCATAGCAGTCTTTTGCCACACACATACGCACACTTTTACAATAAGCTCACAACTTATGAAACTTGCAAATCACACGTGCTGTCAAAGCACACAAACTCCTTAATTCCCTCATTCTGATGCAATGTACAGGAGGCTTCTATAACACATAACATCTTTTTAACCAAAAAGCAATAGTTTTACATGAGTGGAACAAAAGAACTTAATAATATTTGCCATTTACAGTATTGTCCAAAATACATTAGACTATTAAAGCAATTAACCCCAGTCTAAATTAGCTCCATTTGAAATGACAAACCTCAGTCTAGTTTTGCCAGCAACAAATCTAGTCAGATATTTGAAAATTCACTGATGCCACAAAACTAAAGTATTTATAACTTCTACAATATAAAACCATGATCTCATCAGACTAAAGCCCTCATTTTTCATTTTATGAAGAAATACCTGGCACAGGAATAACACAACCATCTTACTGAACAGTAGGTCTCCCCAGTTCAGCTCATTTAGCAGGCAAGTGTCAAGAACTATTACAGTATTGCCTCAGAGGCAGTAAGTGAAATTCTTGGAAGTAGCTTATCACATTTTTTAAGCTTTTTGTCAAAGGGTGGAAATAATCAAAGCAGACATCACACAGATTTTAGCTGCTGTAGTTGAGAAAGTCAACCTTTTCAATGAAAGTTGTGGTACCCCTAGTCCAAGTTTTCCCCATCCTGTATCTCAGAAAATATGGGTTTGTACACACTAAAAACAGAAGGTAAAACAGCCTGGTTATTCTCAGCCTTTTCATGTGTAGCAAAAATAAGAGGACATATGTGATTCTAAAGCACCATCCACCACCTCCAACTCTGCAAGCGATTTCAGGCTATAACGTGTAAATCATTACTACATGCTGTAATAGTACTTTCTATTTAATCAGGAGAGAAGAAAAATCCCCTCTAGAATTACAATAAATAACTACAATTTTGTTTTAAATGAAACGATGTAGTTTATATCTGACCTGAGTTTCAGTCTTTTCCTAGTGGGAAATATAAATTCAGCATTTGGATACATAATCCTACAGCTCTCAGAAGAAGCCGACTCCACCGCGAACACTTTACATGATTTATAGCTCTCCTCCAGATTCAGATGACAAGTCTCGACGGAGCAGGTGCAACGGGGTATTTTTTCCTTCCTTCAGACATCATTCCCTCGTATGCAAATTAATTAGCAAGTCTTCCTCACTTTGGCGTAAGCGGGGAAGATGAAGCTAATGGAATCTCAGCGTTTGGTTTCTCACGAGGAGCGGGTGACCCGGCGGAGGGAGGGAGGGAGGGAGGCAGGGAGGGGGCTCGCCGCTGTTACTGCTGGAGCCACAGCGATTTTGACAGCGTCAGCGGCGATAAAGTGAGCCTGGCGCCCGCGCACTTGAGCCAAGAGAGCGGCTTTTAAACCTCGGGCAGGATTTGGGGAACCTCGGGGACGCGAAGCGAACACACCCCCCGCACCTCCCGCGGCACCGCGAGCATTCCTGGCCCCCCTGCCGGCGAGTTGGAGCTGCCCTGCCCGCGCCCCTCCGCCCTGCCCCTTTCCTGGAGCACGGGGAGCGCGTCCCGACTCCCATTACCTCCTCCGGAGCCATGGAGAGCGCTGCGGCCGCGGCTCGCCCGGCGCGGAGCGGAGCGGAGCGGGGCGGAGGGGCCGGCGCTCCCCGCGCTCCCTCAGCCGCCGCGCCGAGAGCCACTGGCACAGCCCGCTCCACATCAATGCATTAACAGCAGCCACATCATGATTAATTCATCAGTGCCAGTGACCAGGGGAGGAGGCAGGCGCGGGCGCTGGCGAGAGGCAGAGCGCACGGGACGGTCCCTTCTGCCGGAGTTCGCCCCCGGCGCAGGGCTCCGCCAGCGCGGAGAGAGGGACACGGGTGGATGCTGCGCCCAGCTCACCGCGGTGCCCCTGCCCTGCCCGCGGTGAGGGAGGGCGGGGGTGTCCCTGCACAGGTCACCGGGCGGTACCCCCTCCCGACCGGCGGGACCGCGCTGGGAGCCGGGCGGGGAAGAGCGAGGGAGCCGCGGGAAGTTGGGAAGCTCCGGGCCGCGGAGCGGGCTGCAGGCACGGCGCGGCTGGGCGCCGGAGCACCTCAGCTCCACGGGAACGGGGCCGCGGGCGGGAGCTGCAGCCCCTCCTCGTCTCCCCGCTGCCAGCAGCCCGCCGGGTCCCTCGGCTGTGGAGCGGGGACCGGAGCCCCGAGCTGCCGGCGCGGAGGGTCGGGCCAGGCAGGACAAGCATGCCGGGCATCCGTGTGGCCGCGATCACGGCAGCAGGACTGAGCTTATTTGCATAAATGTGTCCAAAACCCCTGCTCAGCCTTGGTGAAAACAGCTGCTCGGCCCCGCGCCAGTTGCCGGAGCCAGGTTTTTCCATGCAACACATCACTGGTGTCCCTGTGAGCTCGCCTGGCTCTGCTGAGGCAGCAAACTGCTCCTGCCCCAGTCCTCCGAAACAGAGCTTTGCTGCCCTCTCTCCTGAGGGCGGTGCCGATTTCTTCAGATTCCATTTGTTAAACTAGCAGTACGCTGGACTTTGAGTTGCTTCGCAGAAGGGGCAAAAGCCCACTCTGACTTTCAGGATTCCAGAACAGCTGTTAAATCCGGGAACCCCTTTGAATTTCTCTGCCTTCATTTTCCACTTCAAGTACAGGTAGAAGTCCTCCAAGTCCACCATCCCCCTCCAACTCTTAGTAGAAGATGTACTTTACAACACCACGCAAGAAACCACCTTACCTTCTTAGTCAGATATCTAGTCAGATGATGAAATTTATGTAGAACAGATGATTTATCACCTACTTATTACTGTCTCACTTCATCTATAAGACCAGGTTTGGCTACCTGAGAGCATTGTCATGTTCCAAGGGACTGTATGGGAATAGGATACTATTAAGGTTTAACAATTCTTTATTTATCCTGTGCCAGGAGCCAAAATCCAGGTGCCAGGAGCCACCTCTTGTGGATTTTAGATTAGCAAAGAATTTTCAACCTGACACAGCTATATATAGAGATTCCCAAGTGTCAGACAGAGTTCATAAGCTTTACATGGAGAGATCCCCCAAATTGTCACAAGCCCTAAGACAGATAATCATATGCAAAGAGGTTTAAAGCTGTGAAAGGAGGAAGAAGAGAATAAATGAGAGCAGCTAGAGCAGTTTTGTGGGAAAAATACATGACACCTGTTAATTTTCCTTTTGCATTATGGTGTAGATTTGCGTTACTCATACACAAAAGAGTAATTAACTCTGCGTTAAGGCTGTGTTGTGGTCTGCACTTAGAGTGGGACTAAAAATCTCTAGGTTCAATACTTGAATGCTGCATTTAGACTACACAGCACAATAGCACTTAAGAATTACAGTTGAATTTTCTTTGAAAAAAAAATATTTACTTGCCTTCTACAGAGAAAAATCTTAATTGTCCTCTTTTTCCAAATTTTCCCATTTTCATCATGTCTGTGAATTCTGAAGGTTCCTCTGTATATTAGAAGCCATTCTTACTGTAGGAAAAGAACACAGGTAAAGCCAATTCTGAACTTTTAAAATTAGCTTGTGAAGTTATTATTTGCCACAGCCCAATTAAATTTGACAGAGATTTGTCAGTGAAAGCCATTTCTGATTTTGTTTTTAAAAGTGCGTGCATTGAATTAATATTCTGATGAAGTAAAATTTTTATTCTCATGTCTGTTTTTCAAGTAGATTTCATTTTCCTCATTGTTTTCTGACTGCTTCTAGCTGTATCATATCCACCATATTACTTCATTGTAGCTTGAATTGTTTTACCTACTTTTATTTGGGGGGAAAAAAAAAGGCTTTTTATAAGAATTCAAAGTTTCCTGCAAAAACTGATGTACTCATCTGAAAAAGTAAAAAAGTGGAACTTGATTCAAACCTCTGAATCACCAGCCCAAAACTCTGCTTTTCAGCAGACATTACCCAACATCTTCTGTAATCCAGTGCTTCATCTTAAAACCAGTTCATTTCACTCCTCCTAGCGAAGGCAGTGCCTGAACATCACTCCTCTGATTAGAAATTGTCCCATTTGTTTCTCTCCTCATAACATTCTAAGTATTCATCTCTTTTGTTCACCTATTGATATATTTGGGTATAACACTCATGTTTTTCTTCAATTGAAACAGATCCTCTTTCAATCTCTTCTCATAAAACAAGTTCTGGATTTCCCTGATGATGCCTATGACCTATTTCAGTTTGAATTAGTCAATTTTAAATGACTAATGGACATTAGCCTGACTGGTGGGCATAGTTTTTTACATGGCATTCCAGTAAACTCTTACTAGTAATGCCCACAATGGTCTCTTCATCCCCATTTAAATACTGATAAAGGTGGGATTTGCCTTACTTACTTTCACGACTTTCCTATGTAGACAGACTTTGGTTTTTCCTGTGCTCAATACCAACAAGTCTTTCTCATGCCATACAACTTCTGACTCTCAAAGTACCAGATTATACGAAGGTTTTTATTGGGCTCTGGTGCATAATCTTGAATTGTGTTGTCCTGTAATACACCGCTGTTTCTTGGCTCCAAGATTTTGTGCGTCCTATTGACAAGTTACAAATCAACAGCAAATTATGTATTTTCTTTCTAAGATTATTAACGAATTTATTAAGGGATACAGGAATAATGATACTGATTCTTAACAAACCTAGCAAATCCCATTTATACACTGATCTCTTTTCATGATAAGCTCTCTTCTTTTGCAGGTCCCTATCCACTGCACAATTTTTATACAGGTTTTTTTGTCTTCCATTCAACAGTTGTCTCTACACACACACCTGCTTCCAGGTTACCAGCATTAAACTCGAGAAAGCGAAGGTGTTCAAAGAAATGGTGTATGAGGTGTCAATTGTTATAGAGATTGGGATAAAGATATAACTTTATTGGAATGAAGTATAAGTAAAAAGATAAAGGAGAATAGCAGTTATGACTAGCCTGGTGAAAATCCAGTCTATCTGCTGCGCTGCTTTTCCTACTTAGAAATGGCCTAGTACTACAATTTGAAGAAAAATCACCATGGCTGGAGAGGGGAGAGAATGGACATGTTTTCTATCCTTTTCACTGGTTTCTTCTATTTTTGGAAATTCTCTAGGTTCCTTATTACAGAATTCAATTGCCTGGGCAATTTTATTCATGTGTCTTCTCAGTGACAGTTGTATAACAATGTAACTATCAACATATGCAACACTTCAAAGCCTGGATTTCTTATATTGTTATTATTTATTGAAGTACAACTTCATGTTTCTACAAAATGATTAATATCCTTGCTGATACCTTATTGGTATGAAAAGATGGATGCATAGTTCCACTACTGCAACATCTGAAATTATATGGACAAAGATTCATTGGAAATATTTCAAGTAATATGGGTTTTTTTTTATTTTGTGGATCAAGTTTCAGGGCTGTCACATCTAGACATTTGGTCTTGGTGTATCTCTATCTAAGGCTTCGGATGAAATCTCAATCACACAAAAATCAAAGAAAATATGCTAGTTAATTCATCAGAGCTAGGTTTGCATTCACTGAATTTTCTCTGAGGGTTCACTGCATCTGACATGAAATCCCTAATTACAGTAGCTTATATAAAATATAAACCTACATGTGCCTAGGTTTATTTCCAGAAAATAAATTATACTGAAGGAAGAATACTTTATGATAGAATCAATCCTGATTTAGTAAAACTAAAAGCAAATGATAATAGTACATCTATATGAAATATTTGTGGCCTGAAGGCCATATGACATTTCCTTGATTCAAGGCTTAATATTCAAAGCTTGGTCACAGTTATTCATCTGCTGAGGTTCATGAAGTTGGTCTGATTTATGACTAATTCTGGCCACTACATGGAAACTGTGGTTTCAGATGAATTATGATTATTTTTTTCAGTCTGAGGCACAGACTAAGACTCAATGCATAAAGAGTGTATTTTGACTGTATTTTCAATTAATTTTCAGTGAATTAAATATCTGACAAATAAGGGGGCAAATCTACCTTTTAGTACTCAAGGCACTAATGTTCATTAACAGTGAATTTGACTCAACTTTTCCTCATTCTTCAAAGAACTTTTTTTCTCAGCTTTATAAAAGTAAAATTATCTAGACAAACATGGATTTCAATTTGTATTAAACTTATGGGAACTTTGCCACATAAAAGCTCAGGGCTTGATATAGGTGATTTCTGTTACTCAATACAGTAACAACCTATGAAATATTTCAGAGACCATCTTCTCTCATGTTTATCTGGTCATTGAGTATTGTAATTTCTGACATCTTAATTTTCGTTAAATGACTTTTTCTTACTGAAGCCCCAAAGACACTTAGAAATCCAGACATCAATGATGTTGAAAGGTGACAGACTTATTTTCTAAGGGGGGGGAGTGGGGGGCAATTCTGTCGTTCCTGAAGGATTACTGAGGCATTCCAAGCAAGTGTAGATATTTTTTTGAAGCTGAAACACTTTGCTATACACATTATTTCTGATTTTGAAAATTGTCCTCAATTTTAAATACCCTCACTCATATGTCCATTGCGTTACACCCTAAATTGTGTCACCAGAGGCAGTGAACTGAAGAAAGAGTGAAAATAGGAAGGGTGACTGAACAATCACAGCAAGAAATAAGATGATCCAAAAAACCACATTACTCCAAATTGCTAGTCCAGCTGAGTCGTACCTTCTGGAGACTCAGAGCAGACTGTAACTAAAGTACAATTCCTTTTTTGTAGTTCTCTCACCCTGAAAACAGTCCAAACTGATCTATACAAAGCTAGAGCAAGCTGCAGACAAGGCTGGTGTGTACAGTACAAATCTGAGCATCCTCCTGAAGCTGTGCATTTTGCCAAAGAACAAAGCAGGTTGCAGGTTTGCCCTTCAGAGCCTCGATGCATTTCCTGCTTCTGGAGCAGCAGACATGAGATCACTGGAAGGAAAATTCACTACACCACAATACTGAACCAAGACAGTCATTGTTTTGCTAGCCCTGGTGTTTCAGCTGAAATGTGGTTTACAATGCTGTGAAATTATTGGTCAGGTAAACCTCATTGCAGCTCTTGGGCATAGCTGTCCCTCTTCATTTAAGAAAGATGTAAGAAGTCATTATGCTCCTTTGCTGAAGCAAGTAACTGAAATGACTTTAGTCTCTAAACCCCAAACACAATTACACATCTCTGTACAAAACAAAAGCTTGAAAAAGCCAGGTCAGAATGTGAATGAGGTGGGTGGAGAGGTTTTGCTGTTTTTTAAGAAGGATACAAATAAAAGTGACACAATGTATGTAGGCTATGGATGTAGGACATGCATAAACATGGAGAAAGAGGAAATATGTAGAAGCTCATGTCAAATTACTGCCAAAGAACAGATATCAAGGAGTAAAACCAGACAGGTTTTGGGCTGCTAGCACAAATTGACTTGGGCTGAGTCTCTGAAAAACAAAAAGCTTTTTCAATATGTGTAATTTCTGCTATGATCAAGGACACAAGATTTTTTAAATGTTGCTTCTTAGAAATAGAAATAGGACTGCGCTGAGAAAAGGTAAATCTCTATTAACAGCTCCCCCTTCTAGTGGGAATAATCTACAAACCTCCAAATTTTGACCAGCTGTTGGGCACAGTAATAAAGCTGTGTGACAGAGTGATAAATCTCAGATGTAAATATACATGTTGTTATTAAAGTTATAAATCTCAGCTATAAATATACATATCATTATTAATTGATTTACAGAATTCCCACCCCATATTTTCAGAGGTGTGCCTTCCCTTAAGTTGCTCCTAAGAATCATTTATGCTTTGGGAGCTGTAACTGCTATATCTAGCTATCTTTCAAATACCCCAAGGACCAGCTAAATCAGGAAGACATTCCTATACAGGAGAAAAAGATTTTAATTCTCAGCTTTTATATGAAGATTTAGGTGTCTGTAATGTCCCTCTGTAACCTCCTCAACACACCTACATCCCCTCTCCAGCAAGTCAAGGAAAAAATTAGAGAGAATGTAGGCAGGCATCTTTTGACTTTGCCCCCAGGTGCCTTGAAAAAAGCTGAGAAAAGGAGAGTCTTTTGGGGTAGTGGGCTGAAAGTGGCTTGGAGCAAGGAGTGAAGAAATATTCCAGTGCCTTGTTCAAAGAAATGGGATTTTGTAGTTTCTTGTAAACAAACAGAAGCATCTCAAAAAACAGCCAAACAAGAGGATCCAGCTTTTCAAAAGCCATCAAGTTTTGACCCACTGTTAAACTCATTAAAGTACATTACTGTCTTATACAGACCAGGAAGCAGTTTTCTCAAATTATCTTTCCCAAAGGAAACCTTAGGAATAATCCAGATAGTCCAAATTATTAATTTTCTCAGTGCACATGTAACTGCTGACTTTGTTATTAATCAGTGGGGGTGTTTTCTATACCTGCAAATAAATGAAAAAACTTACATGGAAGATGCAACACACTCATGAATGAAACAAAAATATTTAGAATTTCCACCTCTGAGCTTTCTAAATCTCACACTATCAGTCAGGACTCACAAAATCCTTAAGGTTAACACCCAAGCATGGAATGCATTTTTTTCACTTTGCTAAATAAATGCACAGCATGGTGTAAAATGGGCACATAAGGACAGTCTAAAATAAACACACACATACATATCATATGCAACAGCAAAAAGAGACATCTTGCAGAAGACGAGAGGGATTGCTCAAGTGCTCAATACACAAAAATGGAATACTTCACATGCTGGAGCTGATCAAAGGTCCAGAGCTCTCTCTCCAGTGTACAGTTCGTCTAATTTCCTATCCTTGGCCAGATGGTTAAAGACTATAAATGAGTTTGTGTACAAAGTGGTCCTTTCAGAAGAATATCCTCCTACCTTCTGGCCCTATTAAAGTATTAAAAGTATTATTTTCTGAAAGATTTTCTGCACAGACCTGTCATATTTCATAGCCACTGATGGATTCAATGAAGGAAGGACAACACAAACAATGATTTACCATTTCTGAAGAGGAACTGTCGCAGCTCCTGAATCTTCTGTGCACCACATACAGCACCCTGGGCTTTCCTCAGAGGTCTCCTGTCTAATTACTGACCAAGTTCAACCTGCTTAGCTCATGAGAGCTGACAAAATCACAGGCTGATATGGGGCAGCTGGGATTTAACTTTCATTTATAATACTTAATTGGAAGATTTTTTTTTCTTTCTTTCCATTTTCTCCACCTCTTCACTCTTAAAATCACATAACACTCCACATATGCACGTACAAACACACAAAACAAAGAGTAAAAGCAAACCACAACATCAGTGAAGTTACTTGCTATAGAAATAGCAGTGCTGGTATTAGCACTTCAAAGGGAAAAGCTATTTTAAAATTTAACTGCCTGGCAGATGCAGCAGATATAGGACAGGAACCAAAGAGAAGTAAGGAGGGAGGGAGAGTAGGAAGAGGAGAAAATAAGTGGGGAAGGGTAGAAAAACAGATGAATAGTACATTAATTAAAGGTAAAAATAGCCAAAATGTATACTGGCAGTGAAATGTTGGCAATGTGGAATCCAGTAGCAAAATTCCAAATGACTGCAGGGAAATTTATTTTTCACTCTGTATCAGTAGTTTTACTCTCATGTACTATAATGTATCAACACAAATCTTCAATGTATTTATTTCCTTTTAGTTCATTCTTGCCACTAATTTATTCTACAGTAATTCTACAAATGTTGTAAAGGCAGGAAGGAAACTAACCCTCACTACTGAATTTTCAGTACTAGACTGGAAAACCAGAAGAGAAACCTGTTAGCACTTATGGCACCAATTGCTATTCACACAGATGGTATTATACAAACCATAAATAGCCATTCATCATTTATTAAACTCCTCTATTTTGAAACAACTGCTACAAAGTTTCATCCCCTTCATTCCTGGGAGTTGTTACCATCTACTACACCGCTGAACTCCAGAGGCAATAATGATTTCAAAGGAAGGGATTTAAAACCATCTGTTTTGTCTGTAATGCAAGATATATGGGACAGTTAGTCAGTCTACATTGATGCATAACTGATTATTCTTCAGGCTGAAAAAATATTCATGGAAATATGTTTTATATACAGTCAGTCTGATTGCTGTGGTAACACTGAATAACCTGAGCTGGCTCATTAAATCCAACCATGATAGAATTTTTTCAGTTTCAGTTCTTTGACAATAGTGGTAATAATCACATAGATAAGTCATTAGGCTATTCCAGCTCTCTAATTTGCTCTTAGATGTGCTCTGAACAGAGTTCAGATAGTATGGTTAAAACGTTGCTATCTCTGCCACTGTTGTTCCAGCAGATTTTTCTGATAAAGGGCATCACAGCAAATATGAAGAAATATACCCACATCAAAATAATTTGCAGGACAGACTTTGCCTTGATATCACAGTCCGTTGTGTAAGCATTGTGTGACACCATTTCACAGGAAGCTTTGAAGGAAAGGAGATGGATTCTTTCTCAGGGCCCCTAAAACAACTGAGGCAGATGCAAACACTTCCACAATGGGGAATCAAACTCCATAAATCAGTGTAAAGTTTTCTTGGCATATGGGATCATAACTCCAAATAAATGACCCCGTGGAGAAGTTCTGAATACAGGGAATAGCAAAGGGTAACCCATAAACTTATGGGACCATAGCTGAAGGACTGCACTTTGCTCTTTATAAGGACTGTAAAAAGATGATGGACACAAATCTGGGTTAGGTTTTTTTGCAAATGATTTTGTTTCTTTTTGATAGACAGAAAAATGAGAATGTAGTAGTCAGTTAAGGAATTCCTTACCAATTTTGTTTGCTTGTTTTTCCGAAAGTTGTTTTAAACTCAGCTTTCTTCCTGTAGGTGCGCAAAAAATGTTAGATGCGGATTTTATTTATCCAGACATTATGGAATGGTTATTATCTTCTCATCAGGATAAAAACTCACTATGGCTTAAGACAGTAAAAGACAGAAGAGACTAACACAAAGAACTGAGTAAATCTACAGTTTTCAAGGGTGCAATCTTACCAATCAGCCATATGAAACAGACTGAGAGATGATTACATGATGAATAATCATAGACTCGTACCTTTATCTTATTCACTCCATCTTTTATGTGTTTTCTATTACTTCTCCATGTCTGTAAAGTTCACACCATTTAAAGTTCCTTTATCCATATGGTTGGGTTAACAGTTATTTGATTAGATTTTTAAAAATCCATGGTTTTGCTTCATGGCCTCAAATGTTGAATTCCTTGGCTGAAAAAAAGGAAGATAACTTTCAGGGGAAAAACATTTAAAATTAAAAAGCCAATTATTTCATGTATAAAGTCATTTGACCTTCATTTTCACATATGTAGCCATAAGCATTCTGGGTTAAATAAATCTGAATGAATGTAGAAGGTTCTAAACATTAAATTATGGAAAAATTATACTTGTAATACTTTTAAGTGAGGTACCTACACTTTGTTCAGCTCTCAAATAGCTTTATAGGCTTAGTCCATTTTATGGTAGCCTCGAGACTGAATCTGCCACAGCTCCTTTAATACTCTGCAGATTTCAAAGTTAAGAGTTCTCAACTCTTGAACTCATGCTTTCCCACTGAAAACATTTTCGTTTGTTTACACACATATCACATCTCTGTCTACATTTGTAAAAGTCAACTGAAGCTTTGTCACTGAAACCATTGGACACTGGAGGTGAACAAGGAAATACAAAGAGTTTATATTGAGGAAATTACAGTAATAAAACCAAAAAAAGTGTGGCACTTGACTTCTCTTAAGTTTTGATACTTGGTCTTGCAATGGTCTTTATGTAGTTTTTGATATTTCAGTTTGATTTTTTTTCTTGTTAAGTATATGCCAAGTCATATATTGGGTCATTTTAAC
Organism: Acanthiza pusilla; assembly: GCA_036630365.1. NCBI lineage: Eukaryota > Metazoa > Chordata > Aves > Passeriformes > Acanthizidae > Acanthiza > Acanthiza pusilla. The sequence continues at coordinate 15,042,566 of JAXCHO010000234.1, forward strand.
ACTTCAGAGGACTATGGAATATTTTAACTAAATAGAATCCACCTCTCTTGAACTCTAAACCACCAAAGAATTTTACTCAGTGATGATTTTAGTCTTTAAAAAGAACAGGGTAACCTTAAAAGAACAACTTGCTATACTTGTCAAAGAAAAGGAAATCACCTGAAACAAGAAAATAATAGTATCTGTATTCTTCTGACATTAATTATATGTTCTGTTGTTGTTTCTACTCTCAAATAATAAATATAACCCTCTGTAGAGCAACCTGGCCTTCAGTTTGGGATACATAACTCATGTCACAGTCAGGGCTTTCACAGCTGTGCCTGTAACAGTGGAGACCTGCTTAATTAGACCCCCCTCCAAAAACCACAAAGAATAATTGCATTCCCAGGTTTTTAGGTACCACATAGTGTTCTGAGAATGAAACTAAAGGCATAGGAGCAAGTAAACCCTCCACTAATAAGACATAATATTTCATAGGCAAGGCCTACCATGCAGGTTAACACAGAAAATAATGGATCTATTTGCCTCAGAATTTTTTTGCAGACTTAATTGCTTATTAACTCTACAGGTAGAGATAATTACAAAGATTTAAACATATGCCTTCAATTTTGACACATCCAACCTATGCTAAACTGAATCCTGATTTTTCAGAGTGGTTTGTGCATCAAAACCCAGCTAATGTTGATGTGGTAACTGTAGGTATTCATCCCTTGTAAATAATATTCTAATACTAAATATAAGTATATAATAAATGCATTCTCCAACAAAAGAAGTCAAAATATTCTGATTAGAAGTAACTAAAATACTGAGTCTGGGCCTACTAAATGACACACTAAATCAGATGATATTAAGAGGATATATCAGTGCCATATTTTACCAAAAGACACAGTGTCAGTCTCCTCTGTTTTGAGCTGAGTAAAGTGTCTTCCAAGCAGGAGCCATGGACTGCTGTGACGTAGGGCGTTGTAGCTGTGCTTAGTGCTGTGCTACTGAAGCTCTGTGGCTGCTGGATGGCTCACATTTGGCTCGTGTTGCTTCAGAGAAAGGGCAGGCAAAAAATCACATTTGCCTTTAAAAGCTCATGTTAATGTACCTAACAGCAGAAGAGGAATTAACCTCAGAATTTTTGCTGAATATGACCAACGCTTATATTTATTATTATGGTGGGGTTTTTTTAAATTATTATTATTATTATTATTATTATTATTATTATTATTATTATTATTATTATTATTATTGTGTTCCTTATTTTTCTGTCTGCTGGGAGAGCTGATGTTTTGGTCAAGTTGTGATGTGGGTAATTTAGCTCAGTTTGTTCACAGAAGTTTATTCCATGACACATGCAAAATCATGATCTAAAGCAATACTCAGATACTTAAACCAGAAAATTTTGAAAAGTAGATTTCCCCTCTACCACAAAGTTAGCAAAGTTAGCAAAGGATGAGCTGATTACTTCTCTTTGAGAAGATACATAATTTATGATGCCAAGCACATATGCCACCTGTTGACAATGACTAGTAATATGACATTTTCAGCAATATAATAGCAGTTAGATTATTACCAAGATGCATTGAATACAATGGGCAATTATGGTAATTATGTAGATAATCACAGAAAACAAGGTATACTGAAGATGCATTGGTTATTTCATTTATATATTTAAACTCTGAACAATTTAGAAGAACTCTTTTGTCTATTTAGAAAATGTGAAAACATTTTATCACTGTGATTCTCAATGCATACTTTAGAATAGTATTTCAAATGTGTTTGAACATGAAGGGAAAAGGGAAGTATTTCCAAATATTTGCACCCCAGATCTTATAAATAAGTGTCTGTAAGTTTTCACTGCTTCTTCATAAGTGCAATACCTTTCAATAGCAAAGGATATTATGTATGGGACTGCAATTCACATGATAAAACAAGAGGAGCCAAGATAGAGGATCCTGGAGTAAAGTATCTCAGCTAAATACACAAGGCCACTGAAATCATGACAAAAACTGCTTCCTGTACATGGAAGCACCATGTCTACTTCAAAGGGCCCTATCAATAACAAATTAATGCTCTTCAGTTTCCACATGCAGATATATCCCATGTATTTTTCATAGCGCTGTTGCTTTTTAAATTTGTCATAATCTTGAAATAACTCTTTTTTACAAAAAAATACCTCTAACAGAATAGTTGAAATAAACTAGTTAAGTCCCTTTTAGTTTTTTTTAAGCTTTTCCTAAGTGTCCAGAAGTTGCAAACTGCAGATTAGGTGCATTTAGAAGGGAAGGGTTTACTTCTCAAAGCAAAATTAAAGTCCTAAAGTTTAGGAGGAAGGAGAGATTTTTATCTTTTTTACTTACATTTCTGTGGTTCAGCTAACTAAAGAATGCAAGTTCCAAGGCTGAACTTTAATGTGTTGTTTGGGTTTTTTGGTTGTGATTTTGTTTGGTTGGGTTTTTTTTAAGACTCCTGGTGTCTCTGGGAGGGATCTCCACAAAGAAACCTTGCTGAATTTTCAAGCACAGTGTTAAGAAGTCAAAGTTCTCAAATATTGGCAACATTATTCTGTGTTCAAGAAGCACATGAAAAAGCCCTGTTTAGGAGACAAGTTCCTCTTTTTGATGGTCCAACCCTGTGGCAAGACCTCATTGTCAGCTGCCTTTCTGTAGCAATGGTGCCAGGAAACACTTTCTCTGCCTTCCCTCTTTCCCCTGGCTGGAGTATCTTGCCAAAGCTAGGTTTCACAGCTAGGTTCTCAGGGTACCACCTTGGTACGATGACGATAAAGGAAGTGAGATAAAAGTTCATGAAGAAGACCAAGAAAGTTCCAAATTCCTTTTATGATACATCGTGTCAAAGCTTTGTTCATATGATAGGTCAGGAATCTGTCACAAAGCACTCAATCTCAGCAGGTTTTGAGGTACCTTCAGATGCTGTCCTGGCACAAAAGCTCGGAGTAAAAGAGAACTTTTGCAGGAATCATTTTGTGCTTTGTAGACACAGCATCTCAGAAAAACTCCCAAGAGTAAGCTGATGATTGTGTGGCCTTTTTTTGTTAAAGTCAGTCTTAACATTTTAAGGTTTTTAATAAGCATTTTAGCATAGGTTGCTAGCATAGAAGCTGCTCATTATGAGCTAATTGTTTCAAAGAGTTGCTGAAAGGGCTTGAATGTTAAATATATGCTACTGTAAGCAAATGTTCACAACTCTTTCAAAACAGATATTTGAAAAATGGTAGGCTGTCTGCTCATGGTACCAGGACACAGAGGACATGAAGAAGTGGGATTTAATAACAAATATCCTCACAGCTACATAGATGCTAATCCACAGTGGGCTTTTTAAAAATTTTTCAATTAAATGTATAAGCCAGCAGTTTTTTAAGCAAGTTTACTGCAAACTCCAGTAATTCCTGGCTTTCCTCTGTTCTCCCATTCACCTCTCTCCACTCGTTTCCTACCCATCCTGTCTGTGCATGGCCCCCCCAGTCCCAATACCCACTCACAGCCCTCATTTGCTTCCATCAGCTAGGGCTCTGCCTATTTTCAGTCCTTGTGCACATATTCTTTCTCTTTCCTTCTTCCTTTCTCTTTCTTTCCTCCTTCCTTTTTCTTCTTCCCTTTCTTTTCTTTTTTCCATTTCTGTCTCTCCCCCTCTCTTTCTCTGTCCCTCTCTTTATCTCTTTATTTCTTTCCTTCTTTCTTTCTCTGATAATAATTTTGGTGTCAAGTTGTCTCAAGCTCTACAACACAGAGTGACAAGGTTGCATAGGAAGGCATTAAGGGTGCCATCCATTGCAAATTACGGCAATACTAAAGCCCCCAAAACACACATGGCACATTCTGCAAAACATGTGGCAAAACCTCCATTGTCCTCTCTTTGGCCTTTTGTTATTGTTTTTCATCACATATCCCCAAGTAATAGCATTCTGTTGACTGATTCCTAGACTAGTTCCTGGTACTGACTGGCCAGGACGTTCAGCAGATACTGCATTAAAAAAAAACAAACAAAAAACCAAACAAACAAAAACCAAACCAAAAAAAACCCAAAACAAACAAACAAACAAAAAAACCCAAACCAAAAACATTATTACATTGTTAAACTGCCCTTACAAACTCTAAGAACTGGTATTTCTTACTTTCTTATTTTTACTTTTTATTCTTATGGTTTTCAGTGGTTTTCTTGTGCAACCTTGCTTATAGACAGTTTTGTTTAGCACTCTGATATCGGAACACCATATGGTTTTATTCATGGTGGATCCATTCGGTGGCACTGAATCATGTAGCACATCATAGTCCATGGTGGTCACTGAGGCACCTGGGGAGAGATCTCTGCACTGCTGAGCTCAAGTCCCAGGTATCAGACAGACCCTTACATGGAGAGATGTTACCATTAGAATGAAAACAATCAACTGCTACCATGAGTGTCACATTTTACTGATTAAAAAGAGGGGATTTCTGTTCTTAAAGAACTGAACATCAGATTGAAATGGAACTAATTGTTGTACTTCCGATCTATGACTAATTCATATTACAAAATTCAGATAAAATACATTACTAAATAAATATGCTATTACAGCATTCAATTTAGCCTGAACTTATTTTTCTACTTGGTGAACTTAGAGTGGTTTGGTTGGCTGATTTCTTGCTTGGTTTAGGGATGTTCTGATTCTTTAGTTTGTTTGCATTTGTGGATTTGTTGTTGTTGTTGTTGTTTGATTGGGGGGGGGGGACTGTTCTGATTTTGGTTTTTTTACAGATAAATTCTTATGTATCTTTCTTCCCTAAGAAAGTTTCTCAGCCTTTTATTATATTGAATTGGAGCTAGGATGATTCTTCTGATATTGTTCCAAGAGTGAAGTGGAAGAGCAGCTCTGCACAGGCAGGCAAAATCTCACCTCCAATCTCCCTACCTCTCCCTGAGCTACCTTTTTCTGTATTTCTACATTTTAACCAGTATCATTCATTTATTTTAACCTCCTATGGCCTTTTTAGCTTGTCTTCACAAATTCTTCATGACTCTCTACTTCTGTTCACCACTGTGCCACTATCATTTTTCTATTATTATACCTCTCCTGCTCAGGGTGAACCACCCACAAACTGTGTCAGAAGCTCAAAATAAGAAAGGGAATTTGCTGAATCAGCAAGTGCCGTGGAAAGTATTATTAGAAAATACTTTGCTGCTAGGGCAACAAAGGAGAAAAGAGTTTCTTCCCTGCCCGAATGTCCAAATTATACTCCTTTGATTCCTTTTAATATGAGAACATTCACAGACTAGTTTTCTCTTTAACACTTATATTGAAGCACACCTTGATTAAATATGCCTTCATTTAACTCCGTCTGGTATTTTTAGAAGATGGGATTGAACCGTTACAACTTATTCCTATATTTGATGATTTGTCTGCTGTAAGCTATAGAAAATATGAGTCACCTTTTGCAGGCAGAACTTTATCCATCACAATGGCATAGGGACTCCTTTTTTTTTAAACATTTGAAAATACCAGTCTTCAAAGCAGAGTCTGAATAGCACAGAAGAATCAGAAACACCAGTCCTTTTCTCCCTAGGGGCCTGATTCCATTAGGAAAATATGAGACTAGGTGAAGATGTCTGTGTCTGTGGAACCGAACCCTTAAAACTTTTTGTCATTTTATGGGGACACCGTGGAAGTTAAAGAAAATATCTGTAATCGTTGCTTACTTCATCAACCTTCTCTGCCACAAGAGGGCAGAGGCTTATGTCACTCAGCTTCATCTCCTGTCACATGAGAATGTCAGGGATCCTTAATGGGAAAATGCATCACGTTTAAATACGAGGGTGAAAAATGAAATTCCATTAACTATTTTATAATGGCTTTAGGCTAAAAAGCCAATAGCAGCAACACAACTCTGTCATCTCTGCTGCAATGACTACAGCTGCTATAGCTTGTTTATAAGGCATTAATTACTGTGCAATTATGCAAAATGCAAAAAAACCCCTTGCCCGTACATACATGTGCATAGAAAAATATGTGTATGGAGCAAGGTTTTGTTACTTTGAAAAATGTGTCAAGCCAAGATTCTGAAACCTTTATGTGATTAGGGTCAATTGCTCATTGTAATAAATGGGTAGATTTTGAAGTGGGAAGGTGTTAGAAATCCCAAACTATTATGCTAGTCTTAGAATAGTTTAAACTCTCTGTATTTGCTGAGCAAAAATGAGTGAATCTGTTACTCTAAGCATAAATAGGCCTTCTTCTAGAAGAGACAGTAAAAGAAACAATGGACACATGATGCTCTGACCTGCTGTCGATTACAGCACACTGCTGCCCTGTTGCTGAATGGGGAGCAGAGAAACTCAAACCAATAATGTGTTGTATTCTGCACTGGTGCAATGCTTTGATGGAAAAATGAGGAAATGAAAAGATCCAGCTCACTGTTTTCACACTGGGGTAATTTACTTTGCATACACTGACTTCCACCACCTTAAAATTTCTTAGAAATTGAAGTTGATGAAACTATGACTTTATAATTTGTGGGCTTAGATTCTGACAAATTTCACCTCCGTTTTTTATTACTCATAATTGCTTATAATTATATTCAAACTTTTAAGAAGTTTCTGTATTTTATCAGCTGATTCCTTTACTGAAATGAAACCTTCAATACCACTCAGTGATGCATTTGTCATTAAGAGACACTGCCTAAAAAGCACAGCAATTTCTTTTTCTTCTTGTTGATATTGCAGCTGTAAAGTGAGAGCCGTTCTTGCCCTGTCAGTTTTTTTCCTGAGCATCAGCTTAGTAAAAGACTACATTAACAAAGCAAGAGAGGAAAAGATAATGCTCTTTTCAATTTTAGTTAAAGCATATTTTAACAAAATACACATTTCTGTATAGTGAGACTGCTACCACACTCTTTGTTCAATGCCTTCTTAGAGATACTGTTAGACACAATTGGTGGGAGGAGATACAGCAAAAATCCCTGCACATTTACAAGCTCATGAAACTGATGGTGATGATTGTAATTATCAAGGACAGCATGAAGGAGGTAGATACAAAATTCTGATAAGAGAACTTGGCTGGCACATTGTTCTGTCAAAAATGAAAACCTATTTATTAGAGGGATAAAAAACCCCAACAGCCTTTTATCCACCTTCAAGAATTTTGGGAAAAAAGAAAGAAATTTTAAAAAATACACTGCAGAAAAACCCCCACATTTCTCCTCTAGGTAAAGAGATTTCATATTCTAGAAACAAGAATATATCAATTTTCAAAGATATTAGGTTGCAAAAAGCACTCCCCTTTAAAACTACTGGGGAGTTTAAAAGAAAACAAAACCAGGGATTTGTGTTTTTATGATTGGAAAACTAAATATAGTCTGTTTTTTGGGAATCCAGATAACCCACAGTCCCTGGCTTCCCCACAGTCCCTGGGTCTGCAACTTCCCATGGGCTACCACAGAGACAATGAGCTCAGGTGAACTGTTGGGAAACTACACAGGATTTTACCAGAAACTTGTCTGGTTTCATTCAAACACTGAACACAATAACTACATTTCCTGACAAATTTATACTGTCTGATAGAAATTTTCCATCAGAATTTTTTCAACCAGGCCCACTCTCTGTTAAAAATTAACTTGTGACAGCACTAACATGGTTAGTGCAGTGGGGACGACAATCAAAGAACTGATTCCAGCTTATTCTTCTAATTTTAGACTAAGCCTTGGACAACTGTTACTACCACATCAGTTGTGATTATCAAGTTCATCTGACTCCCAACCCCTGCAAGAATGCTAGTATATAAAAATTCTTTGCTTTCCCTTTCTTTTTTTCTTTTTCCACAACAAATGTAGCAATAGACAGGGAGAAAACAATTTCCTGAAAATCAAGTGTGCTAACTCAGGATGAAAAGAAAGGGGAAAACTATTTCCAGCTTAGGCAGCAGCAAAATCTTAGGTGACTAATTCTATTAGGTTGATCCAAGGAGTCACAAGATGATCCAGGGAAGTTTGGTACCCAGGTTCTCCTCAGAAGTAAACAAAGACAGAAAAAAACTTACAAGAATAGCAGACAAAAAACCATTCTGTGACAGGGGATGGGGGTGAAGATATCCAGTTCCAGCCAATAAACCACTGTGAGCATAGCAATGAGACAAAAATGCCACCAAACGCACCAGTGACAGTGCAGCATATTAAGGACCTTCACACATGCATCCTCTGCAGACTGGAATAATTATCTGAAGACAGGCACTTAATTAGTTGGGACTCGCTTTTTCTGAAGATTAGCTGCCTGATGATACCTGCCTTTTTCAAAACAACTCATAAATTAGGCTAATCTGTTCGAAAGCATAAAAACTGTGGATTTGTTCTCCTTACCTCTGCAAATTCAAATCGATGCTTCCCACTTCCCAAGCACACATCCTTGGAGCCAGAGTGTGGGAAAACTGCTTACAGCAGTAACAAAAATCAGGCCCAGCACGCGTTAGTTTTGTTCAAATACATCAGGAAGTCTATTTGCATACTTTCCAAAAATAAAACTGTACAACAGACACCTTAAGCTCTTCAGTCAGTCTTTTTCCCATGTCAGGAGATGGCACATTTTGCTGAGTTATAATCAATTGTAAATTCCCACAGATTTCAACTGAGACAGGTTATCACTGCAAAACAGTAATACCAAAGACAAAGAAATTATATAATGTGTTTTCCTTCTATGATTGAATTCATTTGTACTTTTTCATATTTTTAAATGTCATTTCTATATCCAGAAGGTCACCTATCATTCTCATACCCTTTAGAATGAGACAGCTGTGAAGGGGACTGATTAAAAAAAGCTGTCATTTTAATGAAGTTTCCATTCTCAATTGGTTTTCTTAAAGAAACTTGCACATGCAGAAAACCTTACAGCCCGGCCTGATTCAGAGCCATTAGTTCTGCCAAGTATAAAAGACATCCATAATCCTTCATAACAATGTGTAAGACATATTTCTGCTGAATAAACTTTGCAGTTTAATAAAGTTTTATTAATCTTTTTGCTACTTAATATGCCTTTATGTTAGACATTTACTTCTGGCACTACTCTCTTCAGAATTTCTAATTTCCTTGGACCATTTTCAAAAATCAAAACTGGAATATTCTTTCCCAAATATTTAGTATCAGCAAATCTGTAAATACAGAGAAGGATATGAAAGTACTCACCTGATACAAATTTAGGACTCTACCACTACCACAGCAACTAGAAGATTACAGTGAAATATGAAAAAAAGTGCTGGGGAAAAAAAGATTAAATTGTTATAAAGCAGTGATTTAAATGAGTCAAATTAAATCCACAAAAGGAACTTGGCCTTGTTGGGAAAGGAGAGAAATGTGATTAGTAAAGGGATATCTGTGATTAGCCTACATCCACATTTTCAAAAATTTATACAACATTGTCAATTATTGGTTTGATAAGAAAATCACAAGTCAGTTGGTGAAAGAAACTAAGGAAGTTATTACCCTTTCATCCTCATTGGTTTCAGTGCAAAGTGATATTGCACTAGAATTTTAAGCAAAGAAAGGACATGGAAAACCCACACTTCCTTGGTGAATCTCAGCTGAGCCACCAATAATTCCCAACAAAGAGAGTGAGAGGTAGTAAAAAGTAAAAACTCTTTCCATTCCCATTCATCAAGCAACGCCCTAAACTCATGTTTAAAAGAAAGACCTTAAGATGTCTCTATCACACAGTGAAAAATTAAGTAAATACATCTGAAATAGTCCTCAACAGCCTGCTTGGACTGGAAGCTGAGTGTTACTGCAGTGGCCTGATGGCCACAGATCAATGTTTACATTGATGGTCCCCAGCATGCAGAGTCTGAAACCTCACAGGTAACCTGGGTCTGCAAGAGCTCTGATCTTCCTTTTGCAGGTGGGTCTACAGCTGGCCAATATGAGCTAAAGACTGGCCAGAGTTGTTTGAGGCTAGAAATGTTACAGAAGATTTTCCTAGGCTACTCTGGATATGACTCTCCACTTGCTGCTTCTTCTGCAGTCCTGGAGTGCAATACAAAAATCCTCCCCTTTGGGATACAACCCAAAAACCAAAACCATGCAGACAGCAGTGTTACACCCTGTGTAAGTGTTCCCTGGCTTTTGCACCAGGCAGGTGATATTCCTTCCATCTCAGAACTGTCTAATACCAAACTGATATCAAAGATGTGCAATTAACTGATTTTGCTCTGAGAAAACATATCATGTCATGGCTGGCTCTGTCTCACTGACTACAGCAGTATTACAATTTAGGTCATTTGAAAACATGTAGCTTAAGTAAGTTTGAGAACTCAAATCTGATACATATAAATGTAAACATTTGCAAGTAATAAATTTAATTCATAAAGTGTCTAATATTATCCAATACAGAGCTTCTCTTTGAAGGAAGTGGTGATTTTGTACAGTGTTTGCTATTTCACAATAAACTGAACCAGCTGAAATAATTTAATTTTGAGAAGTTTCTTTCAAAGCTGCTAGGTCTGACCTGATATAATTGTCATCCTTTTTGTAATGCTTTTAGTTGCACTGAGAGGATCATACTTTTATGCTTCTGTGTTGGATGAATTTTAAAAATTATTTTCAGGGTTGTTGTCTTAACTCTTCCATAGGTTCAAAACAAAAATATTTCTACCTGTTGCACTAAACTTTTTTTATCTCAGACACTGATTTCCAACATTTACTCATATGTGAGGCACTATAAAAACTATACTCATATATTCATATACTTCACCAAGGACATTGTTTTTTTCCATTTTTGGTAGTATATCCTCAAGTAAAAAATATTTAATTGCAAAATAAAATCTAAAAAACCCAACTATTTTAAACTGTACTCTTTCATATAGTAGCATAGAAACCTATACAACTAGAACAATAATTGAGAAATATTTTTAATATTTTTCAGACTTGATCTGACCTAACGTGTGGGAACAGTTTCAAAGGGAAGTATATCTAGTGTGTTAAAAGTTAAGTTCAATGAGGTGAAAGAATTTACTTTTTGTGGACAGAATTATTTAATTTCAAAAGATACGACAGATAACACAATGAAAAAATAATGCAAGCATGAGATATTGATGATTAACACACCAAGCATTTTAGGGGATTCCAAGTATTTTCCCCTTTTAATAATTTTTGCAACTAAGAATTAACCAGAAATGTAATTTGATCAATTTTCTTCAAACGTACATAAACAAAGGTTCTTGCTTGAGAATAATAAAAAATCGTTGGTGTTCAGACTACTATCCTTTTAAAACATCTCATGAAGGCAGCAAATTGAGATTGCAATACAACTCCAGTTAAAAATCTTTAATTTTCAAGATTTTCTCTTGGAAACCTGGGAAATGCTTGCCTATTACAGGTCTGAGTTTTGGGTATTAGGAGTCTGTGCTGCAATGCTGTGATCTAATTTTTTTAAAGAATCGATCATAATGCTATAGACCAACACTGAAAATAATTTTACCAAGAACCGAAGGTAGCTGGGAGATCCTGTGAAACATTAGAAGATGGTAATTATATGGCAAATGTCACAAAGAGACAATAAAAGCAAGACACGAGAGATTTCACCCATCACTGAATTAATTAAAAAACCCCACAAACCCAGTGAATCATTACAGCAACTTCTATGCAGTATGGTTCAGGGGGTTATGTTTCAGCAGCATGTGTACTTGTCACCCTCATTATAAATCTCCTTGTAAGGATATGACCTTCATTTAAAGTTTCTATGCTCGTGTTCCTAATTACAGAAATTCACATTTCCATTCAAAGTGAGCTTTTAGCTTTCTAGCTGTTATTTCAAGCAAAGACACAAATTTGGTTATATTGCCTAAAGTCTGAGGCTAGTTGAAGCCACAGTATCCCTGATACTACAAATAAAAATATACCAGTGATTTTATCAAAACAAAATTCACCATGAAAGAATAAACTGGGACCAAATCTATATTCTCCTGCAAGATTTAAGAACAATTTACTTCTGTATGCAGTGTGATACATCATCAAAAGACAAGTTTAAATATTTCACACGGCATCTCTGAATGCCTGACAACAGAGATTTAGGCCCAGTGAACTGTGTGACTGCATTTAGAATATGCTTAAGCATACAGACAGTAGCCTGTGTTTTAAGAACAGCATAATCACAACTGCGTGCTGAGGCTGAGGACAGTACATTACACTGCTGCTTTTTTCCTGGAATAGAAATGATATTTAAGGGACTTCTGTCACTGATGATCACTGGTTCAGAGCAAGCACAGATATATAATGAGCCTTGCATTGTGCTGGGTGACTCATCTGAAATTACTCGGTCACCTATACATTGCCAGGGATGAAGCTTTCAGCTGACCACCAGAAATCCCAACGTGGGATGCTGCTTTACAGAATGAAAATACAATTGAATAGAAATGGTAAAAAGTCACAGGGAAGAACCCCCACCACAATAACAAAATCCAAAACACAACAGGGCACTGTATTTTAGAGGAGAAAGTGATGGGAAAATGAAACCTGGTTAGTAAATTACCTTACACCTGGGCTTTCAGCACATCCTCCTGTGACTTCTGTATATTGTTATATATATTAGATGATCTGTAATATCCTGACAACTCAATCTTTATTTAATTTATTAGAGTTATGGGCTCATATTGGAAAATAAAATATATTTATTTGCATTTTCCTTACAGGAAAGGAAGTGTTCTATCAATTTCTATAACAGAGTACTTGGAGTTATCTCAGTTGTGTTGGATACCTAATTGCTATTTGTACCTTAGAAACTCTTCTTGTGAATCCTTAAGTAATCTGCCTAGAGACCAGGTATCATATGTGAACAGGTGGATAAAGTAATTTAGTTATCATTTCTCCATCTCTGTGTGAAAAACAAAGCACATTGACATCTCTGAAGAAAGAAAGAAACTAACGATGTTGGAATTAAATTTGGCTCAGTTTACAAAATTATAACACACTTCATGAAATATAAACAGATCTACTAAATGCTTAACTCCTAATATTTTATTACAAATATTTATGCTTGGCTGCTTTAACTAAACAGGCAATAATATTTACAAAAACTTGAATATCATTTTATGTAGTTTTCAAACACAGATATATATACTTAGATGAAAAAAGAGTAATCATCTTAACAGACACTTTTTGAGGTTTTGTGTGCAGCAGTTACCCTTCTCCAAACACTTATCAAAATCCAAACCTGTCTGAATCAAACAGACAGAAATGCAGAAATCTCTTACCTCATGCGGTCACATTAAACATCACATGGCTCCTGCATGTCTTTTCTCAGAACTTGGATGGAAAGAGCAAAGAAGGGAAAAGGATCAGCATATAGAAGTACTGCCCAGGACAGAATGACAGAATATTTTGTTCTCTATAACTTTGAACTGCTGCTTAGCAATAGAAGAGAACAATTCCCCTAATGAAATTCCTAAAGAAGTTACTTCCTTCCAGCACTTAAAAATCCCCAACACTGTAGATATTTCCCAAGTGCTGGGAAAAAATCAGACATAATTCAGAATTTGAAATATAGTACCCATTAATTACCTAAATACTGCCCCCTTTACACCAGTGTCCAGGCCAAACTAATGGAATAACATCAGCATGACTATTGTTTTTTTAACAATTTAAATTTTAAAATTTTTATTTCTCCAAGCTGATTTATTATTGTAGACTAGAACTCTTTATCCTTGATGTGTCATTAAGGAATGTCAGGACTGATATTATATTTCTTCTAGCTGTATCAATTGTTCATATGCATGTTTGACTGATAATACAAAGAAAAGAAACATTAAAAGTTGTCCTATCAGGTCAGACATTGTTTATGTAGCTATAAAAAGATATCAGTCAGTGATTATTTATTAGACATTTCTTGTTTACTACTACTGAACAAAGGAAATGCAGACCATTATTTCTCACATTTCATACAATACTATTTGTACACACATAGGAGATCTATCTACCTCTTCATCTATTCTATCATAAAGAAAATCTCAGTAATGTAAAAACCAATAAGCATCATGTGGTCCAGCACCTAAGGTCCTCTTTGGAAGGGGACAAGGGACGCTTGGTTTCTCTTTATTTCCTCTTGCTCTAAGGTCTAACACACAGTGCTGGGGATGGCAGAGGATGCTGCAGGGAGCTCCATTCTTTAAGATGTTTGTGCTTACTCATAATTGCCAAGGCTGCCTAGAGCTCATCATAGGCTCAGCATAAACACCTCTTCATCTATTTGTATGAATCTAAATAATACATAGCTCTCACAAGTCTGTGTCTTTGCACTATCCTGAGACTTTCTCCCTGTTGTCCTTTAAGAAATGTGAGTTCCTGTAAGCGTAACTCAGGATTATTTTGCCTGTGTGCATTTGTTTGCACTCTGCAGCAGTATGTCAATTTAACTTAGTTCTGAAGATGTCTTCATTTAAGAGAACATGGGATATTATAAAGAGTATTATTTACACAATGTCTCCATGGCCTATTTTGGCCTATATCCTCTGAGGTAAATTGAGAATCTATGAGGAGCATTAAAGAGAATGGAATGACAAGATAGTGCCTCTGATTTTCCCTATATATGTGCCATTTCCTATGGTGAAACTACTGAAAACAGCTTACTCCAGAGCTTCTTATGCCTCTACAGAAATGCAGAAAAACTGAGGACATGAACTATGAACTATGAACCTATCCAATATGACAAAGTAAAAAACCTTGAAATTAACATTGTAGAAAGAGCAGTGTTGAAAGTGAGAGTGGTGGGGAAATTTGTACACATTTCTTTTCTTTCACTGATATTTCATTTTGATTCAACTATGAGTTATTATATTTACTGGTTCCAAAGTTTCAGGCTAGCTGAGGGCATTGAATTCATTGCACACCTAACATGTTTATAGAAAAGGAGAACAATACAGAGCAGACCTCTACCTAGAGTATAAACAATGAATGAAGAATCAGATCACTCTCTGTAGAATCATAAAGCAACAAGAAGAGCATAAATAGAAGTAAAAAAAAATAAAAATAGACCAATAAAAGCTTAGGATATCACTCAATCAAAATTAAAATCTATGAGCAGCTTAGATGATGAAGTTTTGTTTCTGTTTGATTTTAATATAGGTCAAGTAAATGAGCTATAAAAGATAATTAAATAGTGTGTGAGTTTACTTTAGAAAAAATTTCCTCACAAAAATTAAAATTCAGTCAGTCTGTTGTTTTGAAGTTGGGTATTTCATAACGATTGCCTTTCTTTTGGGGGCATATGCCCATGAGTATCACCTAAGAGTTCTGCAGTAAGGCCTAGAGCAATAAATGAAAAGAAAAATCAGTGTAAGAAGAGACTGCATCTAATAAATATTTGATCAGATACACAAATTCACGCAGTTTGATAATGCCTTGAGGAATTTGCCATAATTTATTAACTCCTGCAATGTAAACGTGTGGTATTATGTTCCTTAAGAAACAGCAAGCCAATAAACAGCTATTACTTTTTCCATCAATTTTTTTCCAGAAGTACATACATCTGAAATACTATAGGCTTATATTTGTGTGAATAAAAAATGAAAACAATAAAATATGAAGACAGACGCCCCTAAAGCATAAAAGCTGTAGAGCCATTCCCACTTTTCTGAAGAATGATAGAATTCCAATATGGGAATTAAAGGTGTTTTTAACAATTAAATTACTTTGAAAAAAAAGAAAAAAAACAGTCCTAAAGTAAAAAAAAATCTGGAACAGAAACACTTCGGGACACTTATCTTAAATATTTAAATGTCAAATGTTACTTCAACAAAACTCACTTGGTTTTTACATTTAACAAATGCAGCTGCAAGAGTAACATCACAGAATCAGACTGTACAGCACAAAATTTGGTTTCATGGTTACATTCACAACGCTAGGATATCCCTGTAGAGAAGGAATCTTCGCACAGTTTCTGTTGCTGTGGGTCAGACAGCGCTCCTGCACATCTCCCCTTGCTGCAAGGCCGTGAGCACACTGAAATGGACAGGCTGCTAAAGAGGAAAAGTGCTCCTCATCACCTCTGAGAGAAAGAGCAGCTCGGTGTGTGTGGGACAGACATCACTGCAGTGCTGCCAACAGATGGTGAGAGATGGAGCAGCTGTCAGGCAGCAGGGCGAGCTTGAAGAAAGAGTTTTCCATTACTGTTTCATTGGAAGTGGAAGGAAAATACCTCAATTGTTCTCAGGATGGATGAGAACTTCAGACTCATTACCAAATGCAGCAGCTGGGAGAATCTAGGTAGTGTTGATCTTTAATGTGGATTTTTCTGTATGCCTTTGAAGATGTTCAGTGGTCACCCATACAGGGATATTTATTAACCATATCACATCACCCTTTGCCCTTGCAGCTCTTCCTTTGGGGGGGCTTTGAAAAGGAAAGATCTTTCTTTTTCGTCACTCTAAAATGAAATCATGAACTGAAATGCATTTCAGTCTGAATAAATTAATCCTAAATCAAGTATGAACAGCATAAAAAACATTCATCACCTTCACATTTCTGCAAAGGACTATTTCCTGTCTATGAGCTCTGCATAGCTCGTGTCTGCAGGAAGCAACATGGAAAATGCTCTGCTTCTGAAATATTAAAAATGCTGTACGTAGATGGACTTTTCACAAATCAGATACCACTCAGAAATCCTAAATGCTGTTAGGAAGAACTGGCTACATGAACTGGTGCAGGTACTAGAGAGTTTTCATACATTTCAAATTTAAGTTTGTGCTAATTGATTCTAGTTAATTACATAACAGTTTTTAGGAAAAAGAATGGATAACATTTTCTCCACAGTGTCTTAGTCACTGAAGCTGTCAGGAAGAGCATTGTAGTCTGTTCATTTATAGTCTATGTATTTACATGAATACATTGAGTCCCACAATGAATTGCCTGCAGGTTTTTTCTCCAAATTGCACCTTTATCAAAACCAATATTAGCACAGGAAACCTTAAAGTTATTCTGTTTCATTGTATGGAGAGCAAGTATTTAGGGATTAATAATAACAAAAGCAAACTGCAAACACTTGAAATATTTCTGTTCCTATTAAACTTATATTAAAAAAAATCTGTCTATCCATGGTGGAATACAAACCCCACAAATCTGGTTTGATTGATTGTCATGCACAAAGGTAAGGAAGCAGTAATGTAGATCAAACATTCTTACTTGAGCCATGTAAGTTTCTTAGACTCTAATTCTTGCAGATATTTGTGTTGGGCTGTTGGAGGTACAAGTAACCCAAATGATACATCTATTTTTCCTTTGTTTTAAATACAAAGTCTTCAACTTGTGTCTGGGATCCAAGTGTTTTGCAGTCATAGTCTACATAAAATTTGCTTAATTTCATTAATTTGGAGGAGTCCATAATTTTTGATAGGCAAGTTTTAAGTTAAGGAATCTGTCTTGAGCAGTAACCTCTAGTATAAAGAGGAATGATTCAGTGTTTGAGATCTACAGTAATTTCAGTTTTGCAGAAACTGGGCAAAAAGGAAATATAAGCTGGTTAGAAAATGTAGTAGTTTATAAATTCCTTGTTAATATTTTATACAAATAGAATGTGTATACACATTTGTTTTTCCTAAAAGCATTAATTGCAGTAATAAAGATTTTGTCACCTGTTGTAGTTTAATTCCTGAATTTATCAAAAGCACAGGAAATATACTGGCAGAGACCTTTACAGATAATTCTGTGAATGAAGAACTCAGATGTTACTTTGAATATTTGAAAATTGAAATACTTATGAATTTCGGTATCTACTATGTGCTCCTTTCAATCACAATGAAGATTCCTTTGTAACTAAACATATATTTCAGCCTATTTTACACAGAGACAAAGTCAATATGATAGTTTGAATCTTCATACAAAATTTGGTCCTACAAGTTAATATTCAGCACTAGAAGAGGCCACTCAAGAGGTTTCTAAGGAAATACTACATGAAGGGGCTCATATCTTTGCAATTCATATAAAAGACGGCATTGAAATTAAACCAGAGATGTGCCTTGGGTGAGCCATAACAACATGACTGTTTAGAGAGGAGATCCCTTCACCCGAATATGGGTGGTGCAAAATTTTCTGTGCACACAAAGGAATTAGTTGCACTGGGTTTTGAGGGTTTTTTTGTGGTGTGTTGGTGTTGTTGTTGGTTGGTTGGTTGGTTGCAGTTTTGTTGTTGGTTGGTTGTTTCCTTTTTATATATATTTTCTAACTTAACAATCACACAAGACCAAAATTAAACAGGTGATAGGAAGTGACACAACAAATGGATTGAGCACTTTTTAAAGGTTAATAGCAGTCTCAAGGCTCTAAAAACACTCCTTAAAAGTCACTGTACATGATGTACAATTAGATGGCTGGGATTCTGCAAAATTTGGCATATGTCAGAGATAAGATTCCCTGCAGAGTTGCTCTGACTGCCAAATAGATGTGACCTTTTTAGGTCATAAAAAACAATAGAACAGTTAAAAATCATGCATTCCCAAGTATTTCAAAAATGTTCTAAATGCTTCAAAATACAAAAACGTGTAGGCAATCAAGTTTAGTCCAGAGAAAAACCCCACAGAACTAAACTCACTTTGGTGAACTTGGTCTTACAAGATCTCCAGGGACTTTGATCTACCTTTTAAATTGGATGGGGCAAGGCAATCCGATACTTTCTTCTGATTGAGCAGAGATGAGGTGATTCAAAATGAGAGACATTTCAATAATGTCTTTCACTTTGGCTCACTGGAACCCTAAAAAGAAATAGATAATATAAGAATTATCCTGCAAAGTTCTTGATTTCTTCTCTGAACTTGAACCAAGGGCACCAATAAAGTGGGTTTAAATCAGCATAATCTGTTGTTTACAAATATTAAATTAATTCACTGCCTTCATCTGCTTGTCTGGTAAACTAGTAGATCTTGAGAGTGAAAATAGTTTTTTGACTGAGAATATGCATTACTAGTTGAATAAACTTGTGTGGAATGTGACCACAGACATTTCTCTGTTTTGTTTCCAAGGTATTTCTTTGTATTAGAATAACTTGGCAAAAGGCCCACGGTGGCAGGAGAGACTGGCAATGGACAATGAAAGCCCACTGAAAATGATTACAAACCTTCCACTGACTTTAATGGGCTTTGGACCAGACACCTAGGGAGACAAAAAGTGGCTGAAAATAGGATTGCAAACATGGACTATCTTAAATCTGGACACTGCAGACAATGCCAGAGCAATATCAGCTGAGACCCTCAGCTGCACCTGAGGTTGTGCTGTCAAATTTGCTGTGTAGGGCTGGAGGATTGACAGGAGGATGCAGAAGTTTCCAGAACAATGTGATACTAATGAAACAGTTATGAGTGAGGAATACCAAGAGGTGCTTGAAATCAGTTTCCATTTGCTATCCCGCATAGTCTTAATTGCATAAGAAAGTAAACAGGACATATCAAACATGGTTTTTAATGGTGTCAGAATATGAGAATTCTTTTTGCAGGGTTGGCCTCTTCTCCCAGGCAACTTATTACAGGAGAAAATGGCCCCAAGCTGTGTTGGGGGAGGTTTAGATTGGATATTAGGAGGAATTTCACCACGGAAAGAGTGATTAAACATTGGAACGAACAGCCCAGGGAGGTGGTGCAGTCACTGCCCCTGGAGGTGTTTAAGACTGGCCATGTCACAGAGTGCCGTGGGCTAATTGACAAGGTGGCATTCAGTCATAGGTGTGACCTGATGATCTTAGAGGTCTTCGCAACATAATTGATTCTGAATTGCTTCACTTCTTTTTGGCAGCAGAGCAGGTTGATAGTTATTTCAACTACACTGAGAAAACAAATTCACTGCCTTTCCTACCTTACTAATGAGATGTGAACGAACAGTGAAAAGGATTACTGTGAGATGGGCACAATGATCATCAGTCACCCATAAATACAGTGGAAAGCAAAGGGTAAATTACAGGAACTGAGGAGCTTTGAAAAATGCATTAACATCTTTGCAGCTGCTTTGGGAAAGGTATCATTCTCTTAAAAGGCACATTAAAACCAAAGAAGTGACAAGACATAGAAGGTATGTTTGGCCTCAGGGCAAGTGCCATCTGGCACTCTTGTTTAAAATGAGAGTGAAGCAGTTAGAGAGCTTTGGAAGTGAATGTTGTAACAGGAAAAAATGTGATGCATTTCAAGAGAAGGTCTAAGAGTGAGAGACTTCAGATTTTTTGCTTGCTTCGTTTTAAACCCTGTGTATATTTTTTTAAAGGTTAGCGCATGATTTCCAAATATCACTGCACATCCATGCAGCGGTGCATTGTTTCGTAAGCCATGGTCTCTTTCACTGTTTTAGTGACCTATCAGGGCTGGGAATCTCCATCTTCAGAGCTTTCTGAACTGATCTGAACTATAAGTAATTGAAATGTCTTTGAAAATTACATCATGAAGGGGAGAAGATGTGTGCTCCACACTGGGAAAGATTTTCTAACAGTGAAAGTAAGGAGATTTTACTGTTAATTGGGAAAGCAGCGTGAAGCAGAAAGCTTCAGTTTGTGGGTCACATTCTCGTGAGATGATTCAATCAGCTGAGAGGGAGCTAAATAAGCAACGTTATGAAGTAAGTAGGCAAACAGAATATAATCCCAATTTCAGCTGAGCTCAGATAATATCTGAGTATATTAGCCTAAACTGAATTTTACGCTGTAGCAACTTGACAGCTGCTGATGCCCAAGATAGCTCGTTTACAACTAGCTCAGTTATCACTGTACTAGATTTAAATCTGCCCCCTCATGAATAAACTGAACTGATGTAAAAAAACCCCAAAACCAACAAAGTAAAAGAGGACATTTTTCAGTCGCTTATGTACAAATCCTATGAGACTTTATAATAACCAAAAGGAGCGAGAAATTCTCATTGTGGAAAAGAAATAGAACATAAGTGGCATTCCTGAGACTTGATGTGATGATTCATGATTCATTGAATGCTAATATAGCTGGTTATTGCATATCGAAAAAACATAAACCACATAAAAGATGTATGTATTCAGCATTCTACATCTCTCTCTCTTAGAACTCCTGGTAAATCAGGCTTTAAATGCATCTAGAGGAACATATTAACAATGCCAAAGAAGAAATCTGTTAGAGACTATCAGATCAGAAAGTCAGATGAGTTTCTTTCAGAATGCATGTCAATAATGTGTTCAAATAAAGAAGTAAAACTATTTTTACATAAACTAGGAGCTATACATTTGAAGTTTTGTGTATGTGGTGATAAAGAAATATTTACTGAATAAAACAAAACAAAACAAAAACCCGAACAACCAGAAACACCCCAAACAAACAAACAAAATCTACAAACTTTAACCAAAACCCAACAACCATTCCGGGACTCAAAGTCATGGATCAAAATGGATTACTCTCAAGAAGGCTGTCTAGTCCACACTTTTACATCCTTGGTCTTTTCTGGTGGCAACTTTTCTAAGATGCTGGTAATTATTCATGAGGTGACTACATGGAAAAAGTCAATGAAAAATTATTCAGTTGCAAGATCCATAACATAAGATAGTGGAAGGCCAAAATAATCTGTACAACACAAGAATAGTTGCTGTAACTGTGGCTTCAATTTTGATGAAAGTTCACGGTAGCTGAAGGCAGCAATTTTTAATACAAGTCAATATATCAAAAATAGGAAAAGAAAATATTCACTAGCAGTAGAAACCAGCTTGGAGTTTACTGATAAGACATTAGGAAAATGTATGGTTGAAGAAAGGAAAATAGGGATGACATTTTAATCTGTATTACATTATATATTAGATTATATCACATTAGGAGGGGAAAAAAGACACGTTTTCATATAGAAACTGTGGAGTTGTTAGAGATGAAGTAGAAAATGTATGATATATTCAAACTGATTTCATTCTTCAACAGAATTTGATAAAAATAACTGAACAGATGCACTTACACTAAATAGAAAAAGAATAACTAATTGAAGGACTAGAAAAAAAACCTTTCTGACAAAGTTCTTCATGTCAGTGTAAATCCTGAAGCTACTCAGTACTTCTACCAGTGAACCAAAAAGTAATAAAAAAACTTCTAATAACAATCTGTGTATGGTGGAAAGAGTAGAAAACGTATCTAATGATAAAGGCATGGCAGTTATATATTTCAGTAATCAATTATTCTGTGTATATATATTCTGATAACATTATAACCTCCAAAGCTGATCCTGTCACATAAACACATAGGCTGGAATAAGACCGTGACTATGCAGAAATAACAAATCCATTTTCTATCAATTCTGGGGAAAACTGATGAAAACGTTTGCATTTTTATCCTTCCCAAGTGTGCTCATTTCAGAGACAAAAATGTCTTTTAATTTTGATATAAATATTGTTTAAAATACTTGGTTGTTTAGATATTACTGGGTTTTGTTGAACTGAAATTTCAAAACGTGAAAGGCAAAAGTGTGGATGTAAAATTTAAAGCATTTTTCGTAAGAAGAATCCAATGTTGAAATTTTATTTAAAGATCAGTTACAGAACACATATGTTACCTTCCACAAAAGGCTCTGAAGTTTTCTAATATTTTACAGCTAAAAAACTGCAAACCTCAAGGTTCAAGATTCTACCTTACAGTGTTTCTGCTTCATGCAAGACTACTTGAGGGCCATTATTGCTGCCTGGGATTTTTACATTCTCTTGCTATTCATTTCTTGTCAGCAAACTCTCTTCTCACCCTGGCTGCTGCTCAGCAGTGAATCTGTGCATTGTTAGATGTGCCTTCATTCAGTTGCCTTCAGAGCAAAGGGTGGAAGCTCAAGTAACTGCGGCTCCCAAGTTTCCAAAGTCTTTTCCACTGGGGGCAGAAGCATCATTAATCTTTAAATTTATGTACATAACATACAAATCAGCTTCTACATGCAGTGCATCTTTCAAAACCAGAGAGCTTTGGAACAGAAAATCAAATTCACAGAAAACCTCTCACATTAGCAAATCCAAGTCTTACATATAAGTTTAATCATATGAGCTCTTATAATTTTACCAGCCTGTGCAGAATTCCAGCCCATGTTGCATCTTCCTTCTTCTTCTCATATATTTCTATCTTCAGCCCTTTGTTTAACCAGCATTATGGAAAACTGTGAATAAAAAGAAAAACACAGTTGGTTCTCTTTTTAAATAAAAATTCTGAATATTTCTTATGTATTTTCCGTTAAAGGACTGTCCATGGCTGACCGTGACAGTATTGTCAAGCTTGATTTGCGTACTTAAAAGTAGTTTTATGGGGAATAATAGCTGGTCTGGGAGTCAGCAGAGGGTGGTACCTATGGGCGGTATCACACTAACAGCTACTAAAGGCCATTGTTACCCTTGTCACCCAAGTGAGCCGTGAAGGATGGAAAACCTACCAAAGGGCAACCAACTTGAAGTCCAAATAATAAGAATGAAATCTATATAACAACATGATCTCCTTTAATTTTCATCCATTGAGATACATTATGTTCTCACTTAATACCAGGGCCGCCCAAGTTGACCAGGATTATATGACAGGAGAACTTGGCTGATGAAATTACTTTGAGGTGGTTCACGTGGTGCTAATAGTGCAGACATCAACAACAAATGGTGGGGAATAATGAAATAGAGCAAGACAAATAACAGAGTTAGCTGAGGCTAATTTTACCAGCAGGTGGTGAATACAGTCCATAGCTATTACACAAAAAGCATGCAGTAAATGTCTCTAATGCTAGAAGTTACAGTCTGTATGTTACTTAAATTGTGTGCAGTCATCCTGTATTCTGAGGTTTCAGCAACAACCTAATTGCTAGCCATTTGTTCTTTTAATGTTTACTTTGAGAGGTGTTTCTGGGAAAAAAAAAAGTAAAAAAGTTTTAAAAGTTTAAAAAAGTTTTAAAAGTTTAAAAAATAAAAAAAGTAGAATGAGTTATGCTTGGATGCACAACAGAGAGGTCACAGGTACTTGGGAGTGTTTACCATCTGTTGATTTTAGTTTCCGCCTGTGTGTCTTATTAGCATTAAAATCCTTGAACCACCATAATAAAATTGATGAAACAAATACAGCTATAAAATCATTATGTCATCTGATGGTAGCTAAATTCTACATATGGGTGAGTGATATTTTGATTCTGGATGAAGGCAGGACCAGCTCAGCCTCTGAGAGCACTGGGCTTGAATCCCCTCAGGCAGTGGAGAACCTCAGCTTCAGGTCCTAAACATTTTGGAGTAGGGTTCTGACTTCTAGCCATGCTTTTTACAGAGGAATTTAGGTATATGAATTCTCCTGGGTTTCAGTGGGAGTTAAGATAGGTAAGACCAAGTTAAGATAAAAAATAACTGAAGAATTGAACCAAAGCTTGTTATATAAAAGGGATACTGTCACTACTATGTTGTCTTCTTTTTGTTCTACTCCAGCAGTTAAATTTTAAACAAAGAGCAAACCTACCTGAAATATTCAAAGATTAAAATGCTCTCTACTGCAGAGGTATACTGGTTCTTCACAGAATCACAGAATATTCTCCACATTCTGTATATTTTCTGATGCCATTAGTATTTTGTAAGCTTTTCTGTAATAATGCCAGTTCACTATTGAAGGTGGCAACAAAGTTCATCAATTATGAATTCACCATTTCAGTTGTCATGGGTAATCCAGTGAAAAAAATTCACTGCTTTAAAGGCAATTTTTATTCTCCTTGCAATTAATTGAAAACTAGGTCAACAGCCACTCCAGACAGACAGTGATATTAAATGTGGGGAAATGTTACACAGAAATAATTAAGCACTTGCTATATTAAATCGTGATAACATTCTTTCAACAGTAAGCACTGTCATATAAATTTGAGAGCAGGCCCTTTTGCTTCATGTTATGTGCAGCTTCAGGACTGCAACACAATGAAAACGTCACTTTTCTTTTGTGCCTCAGTAATTGCTACGCGATAAACATGCACGAGATAAACATGCACACATCCCATATGATAATGAGTGGACTTAAATATAGAAACTAGTAATTACATTTTTCTTTTCTTTTCTTTTTTATTACCTTAATTGGTAGTTAATTTATGCACCTGTTTTTTCAGGTGCTTGTACATAGTCATTAAAAATGACCTCCAAGAAAAGCAGGAATGCTGAAAAATGAGGCAGGATGACAGGCTGGCTGTTACTAAGTATAGCCCTTTTCTGTGTTGGGAAGTGCTCTTGTAAATACACTAATTATATGTGATGGAAACTTTCATAAACTTTTCAAATTCAGCAGTATTAAAATGTTAGTAACAGATCTCTTGGCATTTTTCTTCCAAATCCCTGTTTACCACTTTGTTACAAAATTCACTACAGGCTGAAATCTGATGTTTAACATATTAATCTGAAATATAAAAAACTTGTTCTGTTATATAAGATCTGCCCTTTTTCTCAGAATATTAAGAAATTGTTTATTATGTTCCAATTTGAAGAATGAAGCAAGAAAGTGAAAAAATATATTTGTTTTAGTCAATGCCAAATGGGTGGACTAAAAACTTAGACTTAACATGAAACTGTGGGGCTGCATAAAAGTGTACACAGGACATGTAAAATGACATCAACTCTAACAAAAATGTCCTTAAAGCTGACAAGTTGTGAAACATTGGCTGCCTCCTATTAATAAACACCTTACAGTGGGGAGCAGTGAATAAGTGTAGGTGTTCAGTTTATGGAATGAATTTATCAATAATATTTGAGATTCAGAAATAGCAATGCACATAGTGCCACAATGGCTTCATAGATGTAGGAATCCAAAGGCTTCATGCATCGTCTTTTGGGAATTAGTCTGCCACACAACACTTTCACTGAAGCATTTACATTTTCACGTGCATCTGGTGTCAAGGAAAACCATTTTTCTCACTTGTAGCCCCACTAAAGTTACATAAATACTCTAACAGAACTTTCACCTTCACACTTTGATCCAGCCAGAATGCATTCAGGATTTTCAGTCTTAAATTACCTTCTCCTGTTGCTTTACCTCTGATACACTTTGCAATACACTTGTCATGCCGAGGACATCTATGGAGGTAGGTTCCGTGCTTGGTAGAAAACTCACCAACCGTTTTTTAGTTTTTTTCTCACTGTGACTGAATTCCTCATGGCTGAAGGGAAGGGCTGAACTCTGCATTGTTGGGAAGACAATGTTTCAACGTCCAGTACTCTACTGTGCAGTGTCAAAGGTCTTTTGAACGACTTTAAAAACCCCCATTAATTCCAACAGGATGATTTCTTAGGCATCCTAAAGTATACTATCCTGCTGTATGAACTGATACAAGAATGTGGAGATGGTGGACTGATGCCAATCTCTGAATAGAATATGAGGAACAAATAACCAGTCCTCTCTACTGTGTTTTACCTGTCTTTTTCTAAGCTTACCAAAACTTCATAATTCAAACAGAAATGCTGAACTTTAGATTGGGGGCCACATTTTCCTCAGTACTTGTATGGTAACTAATACAATGGACTAAAATCAAGGCTTTATTGAAAACTAAATATTAAAAAGCAATAACAACTCAAATAATACCATCTCTCTAGAGCACAGCACATTGATTGCCTTATACCTTTCATAGGAAAATTTAAAAAGCAAAATAAAATGTCGATTGATTGTACTTCAAATATGGAATGGCATTAGGTATAGTACAAGCATAGCAAAATTTTCTCTAAAGGAGAATGCACATTAATACCTAAAGCCCACTCTGTTCTGCTTCCTTTTTCATTATAGCTGATGTTTCATTTTAGCATATACATTTGAAACTCACTTTGTGTTTTAATGGAATGCTCTGGGCCAAATAGATCCCTGGTGTAACATTGCTTGTGCATGTCAGACAACTATTACAATTTTTAATGGCACGAGTTTGGCGTGGCTGCATTATTCATGTGGGGTATATTGATAAAAAGGTCATACAGGTCACTGCATGAATATAAAATACTTCTGCTGTTCAGAAATATATTCTTTACATACATTTAAAATGTGTTCTGATAGGTTTTGCTTTCTTAATTGATGAGTACTGATATTATTTATTTTATTCTCTGTCTATGAGGTCAAATTTCATTAGCTACTATTTGCAGGCTCCGAATGAAATGAAGATTACAATAAGCTTTAAATTAGAAAGCACCAAAACAAAATTCCAATGTTGTAGCAGATTCTCATTCTCTTAAAAGATTAATGGAGAAGACTTGTAGAACAATTTCTGTATCCTGTGGCTATTCATTTAGCATACTCATTATGCTGGACATCATGTTCTGTTTGAGCATTTGCAAGAACTTGCTCTATTTTTTAGCAATAAAGCTCCTGAATTTTCTTCATTATGAAAATAACATTAGGTTCTACAGGGCTGTCTATAAGAAATACTTGAAAGAGTTCATTATATTTCCACATCATTATAACAATATCCTGGAGTTACATTTTATGTGTTGTGGTGACTCTATGCCCTTTCTTCTTGCAGTTCCTGCAACAGGAGATGCGGCCAAGGAAAAATTATATCCTCTCTTTATTGCTGATATGTTATTCCTGTTCCCCCTGGAGCTGTGGTTTCAGATATGAGCTGGAGGAACCCAAATAGGTCTTGTAATTTACATCCTGAACTAGATCATCCGCAGGCAGCTCCAGCCTTTAGCATGCAGAAACATGAAGCAGAAAACCATCCCAGAGTTTCACAAACTACCATCTGACAGGAAAACATGCTTACTTTGGGTGGGGTCTATGGACACTGTCCTTCATTTCACGTGGCACCATTGTGGCTTTGCCTTAACCAAAGACTGAGTGACTCATTATGATGAGCCATGGCCAAGGGGACACTGCAAAAGAAGCATGAGCATCATAAGCCACATCTGACATGCAAAGAGGATCTGAGTGCAGTGAGCCTTGGTGTGGGCCATGGATTGAAACTGGCAAGGAATGGCACCTGAAACTGCTGGAAGGAGGCGCTGTGGTCTGATTGCACCAATACTTGGCCGTAAAGACACTTGGTAGTAGAGATGGGGGCTGGGGAGAATGTTGTTGTGTGGACATCCAACAAGTGTATAAAATAAGTGCCAGAGGTGGAACTGATTCTGACTGGGTGCTGAGCCTCTGCCCAAGGGCTTGGCACAGAGGCTGATCAGGGCGTGTCACATTCCCTGTACTTCATTGGGCTGGCTCACTGGGCTGGTAATTGGAGTCAGTTAATTGTGTGTGTATGTGTGTGACATTTTTCTGACACAGCCTATTTGTTGCTCTGTCTGCTTTCACCAAACTCAGGAATGTCATAATGTTTAGTGTTTCATTTCCCTCGGTGACATCATTCCATTCCTTTTTGCAGCGTTTGAGGATAGAACAGACAATTTAGGTCTTGATCACTTTTAGAAGCCATTGACCAACACTTGCCTTCAATCTCTCCAATCACATGAAAAAAGCCACAGCCAACGGAACTGTATAAACCTGCCATTTCCACATGCTGGGAGCATCTTGTGACATTTACATACAAAAGTATTTGGAAAATAGAACACCAGCCAGAAAATGAAGTTTAAAAAGATCCTAGTGACAGGTACATAGCTAGGGTTTAGAGAACTGGAGCAACTAGTGGTAAAAGTTATTGCCAAAGAGCAAATGCCACTTAGATACTACTTTGAAAATTCTCCTTTTTTAAAACATATCCAAAAGTAGCTAACTAAAATTCTTTGTAATCAAGATAAAAAAAAACAAACCCTGCTGATCTTGTTTTTCAAGAAATTATCCTGTGTTAATTATTGAAAAGATGACTCACTATTTCCACAATTTCCTGTAAACATACACATATTTCATGAGATCCTGTGGGAGAGGAATATTTTAGAAGCATAAAGCCATAAACTTATAATTACCTCTGCACTTTCGAAATGTCTGACACACGTGGGTCAGACATTCTTTTTTTAACTGAAGGTTTACATTCTTACTGTGAAGATCAAATAATTTTTTAATTTAAAGCATTGTGTTTTAATCATAATTCCTTTAGTTGTGCTTCATGACATCTGATTAGTGTATGTTTGCAAACAGAATAGGGTATACAGAAATCAATTTGTTAATCAAATCTCTTCTCACTCTCTTACTCTTTCCTCTAATGATCCCTACATGTTCTTGGCATTAATCACAAAAAATGTAAGAGTCGTCCTTGATAAAAATTCAGCTCAAGAATTCAGTACGACCTTTTACATCTCGACCCTGATTTAAGAGCCAACACGGCTAAAATCATAAGATACTATGCAGCTGTAACACATTAAAAGGTCAAATTTAAATGAGTTCAGGTTGACATACTGTTCTTTGTCTTAGGGAGGAATCAATTATGAACTTCAGTTAAATATATAACTCTCATGACTTCTTCTCAAATGGCATATATTGATAAATTTAGGCCATAATTATGCAAGTATTAAGAAATACTTAACATCTAAGTCCTAGTCAGTAGTACCAGAATCAAGAGGTATTTAATATTTGCAAAATTAAATATATGCAGTGGTGTTTGGAGGACTGATGCCTTCTACAGTAAAGATCTGATATGTGTTCAGCAGTTTTTTTCCAGACTACCTAGTTCAAAGGGAGATTCCTGTCCTCAGCAGAGGGTAACATTTACCTTACACTGATTACTCATGGTAGCTTTAACAGCAGAGATACTGAGGGAAGAATGACTCGTAATTACCTTCAATGAGTCTGTCATGGACGAGGACTGACTCCAAATGCTGAGTTCAAAAACTTTCCTTCTTCTCCATTTCTTTGAATGAGATATCTGTGTCAGCTGTGAGGTGTTGGGAGAACAGATGCCCAGCGGAGACTTCCTAATATTTTCCTACCCCTGTTTTAAAATAATACATCTGTTGAGTTCAGATCTTGCAACAAGATCCATTTTGCCTGTGGAAGTTCACAGCATGGTTAGCGTTTCCCTCTAAAAGCTTCTCTTTATGAAGAAATGAGGTCCCACATGCCTGAAGTCCCAAATTAAAATATGTATTTCACTTGCCCACAAACCACTGTGTGTCCATATACCTATGCATGCATATGTGAGTGTGTATATGTATCTATACATACACATGTACACATACTAAGACAAAATGTAAATAATATGGATAGGGTCTCTAACTATTGTTTCAACTTGTTTATTCTGAACAGTCACATTATGCTGCAGTGGACTTTTTTTCTGTGTTGGACTTTTGCCATTGACTTCAAAGGAATCAGATTCAGGCCACTGAAAAAAAAAGCAAATTTTGAAACCAGTAAGATTGAAAATGCCTGGCTTTGAAAGTCATGATTTGAAGCTCAGAGTTTACTCTCCCCTATGTAGAAATAACCTGTAGGGGGGAGAATGGGACCTTTAGATAATTAACTATTCAGTAAGTCTTAAGCAGCTCAATAGTGCTTTTTATCTTCAAAGTGCTTTTTAAACATTAACTAAGTAATCCTCTCAATCCTCTGAAGTAAATAATTTGGTATTTATTATCCTGGTGAAGAATTGCTATAAATTAGAAGAAATACTGAAAATAGTACTTTTCATGTGCATTTTTTTAAACTAAAAAAGGGGGGAAAGGCAGAATCTCAGGCTCTGCATGTGCATTCCCGTGGTACTTACTCTGTTTCAAGAGTTACTGCTCCAAAGTAAATATAAAATCTGTATGACTGCCCATTGTCAGAGATGGAAAACCTACTGCAGAAAGTAGCTGCCTCTGAACTCTGCTACTCTCCCAGACAATTGTACTCCTAAGCAAATGTTCTAGCACATGCTTCAAATATCCTTCACTGTCATGAACTGCCCTGATTTGTGGAAGAGTGATCTGACTGCAAACTCTCACACTGGAAGAAATTTTGTGCAGAGAAATGTAAATTGGTGCACCAGGGAAAAAAGCCAAAAGATAACTAGAAGAAAAATGTTACCAAACAGGAGTAAGATTCTGTGGTTGTGACACACAGTTCTGTAAAAACATCAGCTTGATAGCCAGTATAATTTTTAAAAGTAAATTAAATGCTAGGGATAATAAGAAAATGTTCAGTGGGTTTTCCTTTTAAGCATATATTTCACTGGATAGTCTCACCATTTCTGCATATCTGCAATTATATACACATATAACTGAGGAACAAGCATCTTATATAGGATTTCAGGTTTTGGTGTTTTTTCTTAGCAATGGAATTAGCACGTTTCCCACATTGTTTTTCAAGCAAATGGCATTTCTCTAACAACAGGAGTATCATTTTCACCTAGACCCATTTCCCCCAACATTTTAGTATATGAACTTATTTTGGTTAAAATGTCAAAACCAGTAGACCCTTCAGCAAACCTGAAAAGCTCCTCACTATCTAAAATCCTGCAAAGTGAAAGCAGTTTCAATATCAATGGCAGGAAAGTGATGTCTTCCTCCCCGTCCAGGTTCAAGCCTTAGCCATTGCACTGATAACAAGCAGACACTAATGAAGTCTTAGCCATTGAAAGGAAACCACAATGGCTCCAGCTCACACCTAAAGTTTATCTGCAATTTACTTTCTACTCAACAGTCAGTTTACAAGCTAAAATTTCCTTCCGTTCCAAACATTCTAAAAGAAGGACCAGAATAAAAAATTTCTTAGAAATGTTATTTCTCTCATACTGCTGGTCCAAATTCTACCCCAGAGCCAAGTTTGCTTGCTGTTGGAGATTTTACTATCTGGAAACCTTAGCTACTAAATTTTTCATCCCTAATACACATTTAGAAATAAGTTTGCCAATTGATAGAAACGTTAAAAGTACATATAACCTAAAAACTCAGAGAACCAAGGCTTTGAAATTATTCAGCTGTACAGAAGAGAATAAGTACAATTAAATCTGCTACAATTTTAAGTAATTGAGTTTTTCAGTAAGAAAAAAGACAGTAAAAAATAATCAAAAATTCCTCGTGTCATATAGAATAATTAGATACTGGGAGAGTGGTATACCTGCTAAACTGTTGGAGACAAGATATAATTTTAGTATATTTGGTTTTGGGATATGCATGTGAGTTCATACCTTCTACATAAACTCAAAGATGGATACAATTAATGGAATATCCTTTTCTAAAAGGATACAATTAATGGAATATCCTTTTCTAAAAGGCATCAGGAGAGGTTAGAGAATGACCCAAAAATCAAAAAGAGGAATATTAGTTTATAAATAGTATATATGATTCATGTCAAAAAGTAAGTCAGTGCTTGACACAGTTAAAAAAAAAGTCCCTTTCAAACAACTGTTTCACTCTCCAATCAAACTCCTGACACTCCTTGCTATTAAAGTTAGGATACTGAATTAAAAGGACTCACTAGTTCAGTCACTTATGGAAAATTCAACTACTCATAAGTAGAATTCCCACTGCGCTTTATAAAGTTCAGATCCTGATCAGAACAGTGACAACAAGAACCCCTTTTTTGCCATACTATCACAAAAAGGAAATGCTGTAGCATTGAGACTTGAGGCTTAGAATTAATAAAACCAACCATAATACTTAAAAGGGTCTACCTTAACAATGGGACAACTGATTCACCACGTAACTAATCTATAAAAGACACTTTAGTATAATCTTCCATGAGCAGAGTTATAAAATATTCATGGGGTGCCTCTACATCCAGAGTGTAACCAGGATAGTGTTTCTGGAGATGCCATTACAGAAATATGATATTCAAAATATGAACATCTGGTAATCAAATGCATGGCAGTGTAGTACTTACATGAGAAACATGATTTATTCCCAAGAAAGAATATTAATTCTAAACACAGGGCTTCCAGACTTTCTGGAAGACAAAAACATGAAAGAGACTGGGGGAAAAGTAGAGCTGTGTGTATCAGGAGAAAAATCAGATATGAAAAATTGCTATAGTGAGCCTCGGAGAAATATAATGAATCAATCTGGGATTAAGCTACTAGATAGGAAAAAGAATAAGGACAGCACTAGGGATGTTGTATAGACCTCCAGGGCAAGAAGAGAGGTGAGAATAAAATTCTGCTTAAAGATGAAGCAAGAAAAAGAAGGTACAAAAACCCCACAAGACTATATGAATTCGTAATTCCAACCCTCTAATTACCAAAAAACCTCAGAGACGCAGAGGAGGAGAAATATGGGAATGAAGATGTAGTGAATGATTAGATCTGAATTAATTAGAGACACAAAAACATGTTGAGAGAAAGACCCTACTGCCAAGCATATTTGTTTGGCATTAGATAGTGATGAGGTTAGCATTAATACTTTCAGAAAACTGAAATATTTTTGAAAAATAAATTCAATGTGAGGAGTTGATAGCCATGTGTGTTTCAGTACAGTAATACTTGGAATAGAATCTTCAAAGGAAAACCATTTCTACAATCTACTTACACAGACCAGTTGAAAATAGGAAAAAATGTGCTGAGTAATGGGCATGAAAGACACTTTCTTCATCTCTGTAAAATGGTTCAGCTCCATTAACTTTTTCATATAGTTCAAGACAGGAAGGATCCATTAGATCATCTATTCTGACCCTGTATGTCATAGGTCATTAGATTTCATTTTCAGTTCTACTCAGCTTAGTAGTTTATGTTTAACATCTTTCAGAAAAACATCTACTCTTAATTTGAAGGCAGCGAGACGGAGAGTCACGTTGCCCTTGGCTTTTTGTTCTGAAGGTTAAATACTATTGCTGCAGCAAAGTTGTGCCTTATTCTCATTTGAATTTGTTTGGTTTCAGCTTCCAGCCAGGAGATTTTATTTTTTTTTCTGCTAGCTCAAATAGTCTTAGTATTTAGGGTTTTTTTCACTTCTAGATCACAATTAAATCACTTCTTCTTTGGGAAGCCATAGAGAACAAGTCCATTTTTTTCATGCCTCTCTATAAGTCAACTTTCTCCAGCTTTAATAAACTTTACCGGTTTTTAACCCTTCTGTTTTTAGCAAACCACACCCCTAGTTCTTGCACTGGTCAAAGTTAACCTCTGTACCCACATTCACTCACCCTTTGTGCACAGTTTGCAGTGAGCAGAGAGTACAATGCAGCTTCACAGGGCATTGTGCTGAAGTCCACTCTGAGCTGCACTTCTCTTGCACCTCTTGGGACTCTGAAGCTCAGTTGTCTGCAGTTCCTAAATAATCAAGATACAAAGATAAGTTCCTTTAGAGGATGATCCATATTTCAAGTGAGCTACCTTCATTTACCTTGTGTAAAGACAGAGTGAACTCCTCATTTGGAAACTCTCTGGTATTAATAACACTTTAGGAGTAAGAGGTTACAAAAAGACAATTCAGCTCTCTACAATGAACCTGGAATTTTATTATCTTTCCTTGCAAATTCTACTGCCAATAGGAGGAAGAAAATTCCTCTAGACTCATTATAAACTTCTCCTCTGGCTCCACCATTTCCTTGGTATTTGATAAAGGGCAGTCTGAAAATTCTGGGAAACAGGATCTCTGTGCTGCTTGACAAGGCATTTACCAAAAAATTATGAACAATTTGTTTTCTCCTCCTTCTTGTCTATCTTTGCTTCTGCAAGTAGTGATAGTTTCAGGAGAAAGGGTAAAAAATGCAACACAACCCTTTGTTTACCTTCACATGCCTGCTTATCACTTATTGTGAAACCACTGTCAACACCACCCTTCAACCAAGGCAGCAGTGATGCTTCAGTGCTTAATATAAAATATTACAGTCCATCAATGAAAGCTGGTGTTCCATAAAGGGAACTTGTAGAGCAGGCTGACTCTGTATATGCTATTTATTTCTACAGATAATTTTTCCTAAGTAATTTCCAGTTCTGTTTTGCTCAATCACTCGTGAGTTATGAGGTCATCTGTAACTTATAGAAATAAATGATACAGTACAAGTTATCTTTTTGTGAGATGTTGTTTTAATATATCTAACTTGTATAATTCGGATTTTTTCTCAAAAGAGGATATACATTCATTTAGGACATATCAACACATCATTCTTGTAATACATATTAAAGTAACAATGAGGTAGCTCCCCTCATAAGTACGTCTACCAGTAAACATGACTGTGTAAATATATATTACACTGATTTCTTTTAACACTAGACTTCAAAACAATGTGCATTAAGAAATCTCTCACTGAGCTGGAAAAAATGGCTACCTTAAGCATTTCCACAAATGACTTCTCTTTACTGTTGGAGGCTTACATTCTGACTATTTTAACTCTTCTCAAAAAATTCACTTCTCTCCTGCACTGAACTAAACAGTGCCTGGAAACAAATAAAGGAAACTTCAGTGCAGTCTCTGATGTTTTTCTTTCTTTTTTCAATTCCTTGACTAATCAGAGATATTTATTTATTTACTTAGAGACCTTACTAAATCTGCCAAAAACTAATAAGTTGCCATGTCATAAATTAAACAATATGGTGTTTACATGCCCTGCAACCAGCCCTTGGTCCTACCCAGGCAAAAATGAGTTTCTTAATAAATCAGTTATAGCTCTGAGACCAGATGGCTTAGTTCAAAACGCTGGACGTGTTCGTCCTTTCTGATCTTGGACTAGTTTCTATTATCTCATGATTCAATTCAAGCAACCTTTGGGTGACCACAATTTCGGAATGCCAACACAACACTGATAAGACAGACGAGAGTAGGGAGGATATGTAAGCACTTGGCCTCTCTATTGGGTGCTGCTTTAGCTTTTCCCCATTGCAGGATCCCTGTCCTGTGGCCAGCCCGCAATCCACGAGGGAAGCAGAGCAACACAGGTATTGGGGAAATAACCTGTCAGAGTTTGAAAGTCTTTTTAGTGATAATGATTGACCTCCAAACCTCCATAACGCCATCTGTAAAACCCTATAGAGGTAATCTAAACTGAGTGATAGCGAAAGGAAAATAGAATGTTGCTGAGGTAACTTCTGCTCAAATCAGATTACACAAATACAATTTCTTTAGGAATATTCTCAGTAAATCTCTCCAGTGAAGATGAGAGAAAGTAGTTTCATCCCCTTCATGAAAATAGAAAGTCCCCTTATTTGATAGTGTATTTTTCTGAGTGTTTTGGCCAACTACAGAATAGAACATCCAGAACAAGGACAAAAACTAAAATTGTAGGTAAGTAAAAATATAAAATTAAAGGATCTGTTCTCAAATTACTGAACAAATTGAAAATACTTTATAAAAGGTAATTTTTAAAAAATGGGAATAAAATAAGTATTTTTATTACTAGTGTTGATATTACATCAATTTATAAACACTTTTGTATTTTAATGTAGTGACAATTATTTTTTAAATTTTTTGCAAACATGAAGTATTACTTAAAGACTGTTTTTCAAAGACTCTCATTAATAGCAGCACAGAGCAACATTATACACTCGTAAAGTTCTCACTTCAAT
This sequence comes from Acanthiza pusilla, assembly GCA_036630365.1. Lineage (NCBI taxonomy): Eukaryota > Metazoa > Chordata > Aves > Passeriformes > Acanthizidae > Acanthiza > Acanthiza pusilla. The sequence continues at coordinate 15,078,801 of JAXCHO010000234.1, forward strand.
TTCTTGTCCTTGATCACACAGGAGATCTTTGAAGAGTACTTAGACACCGCTGGTTTCTTTTCACTGGAAAAAAGCATATTTTCTAAACCAACAAAACACTATTCCCTGGCACTCTACACCAAGCCATTTAAGACTTGCAAGATGTAACTTATGAGTTCTGATTAATTTTTTTCTACTTAACTTTCTTGATCAGCATTGCCTAGAACACTTAGGGAATAGTCTGCAGAACTCCAAAGGCAAAGACCTAGAAATAAGAGGTTTCTGAAACAGAAAATTGTCATTTTCATAGTGCCCACATTCTTCCCAGTATGCACAGAGGAGGCCACAAAGATGATCAGAGGGCTGGAGCCCTGTCCTGTCAAAATAGGCTGAGAGAGGTGAGGCTGCTCAGCCTGGAAAAGAGAAGGCTGCAGGGAGACCTTGGAGCACCTTCCAGGACCTTAAGGGGACCTACAAAAGAGTTGGAGACAAACTGTTTTCAAGGGCATTTAGTGATAGGGCAAGGGAAATGGCTTTAAACAGAGAGAGGGAGATTTACCTTAGGTGTAAGGAAAAAATTTTTTACAGTGAGGATGGTGAGGCACTGGCACAGGCTGCCCAGAGAAGCTGTGGATGTCCCATCCCTGGGAGGGTTCCAGGCCAGGCTGGATGGGGCTTTGAGCAACCTGGGGTAGTGGATGGTGCCCCTGTCCATGGCAGGGGCATTGGAACTAGATGATCTTTAGGGGCCCTTCCAAACTGAAAGGTCCAGAATTCCTCTTGACAGAGGGATGGAGGATAGTGAACTCCTCATCTTTCAACAAGGAAGTGTTTGCATTGCGGCTCTGGATATAGAGGTTTTCATTCATGGAACAAGTCTATTTTTGCCATGTATTCTTGGAGCCAAATTTCATCACACTCTCTAACCTCTTTGCAAACAGAAAAGAAATTGTGCTTAGAGGAATAACAGTAGGAAGAGGCTGTTTTTGTTGGAGTAGTGGACTTACCATTGCCTGTTTACCTCTTTGGCATGTGAGGAGCATCGCTGGATGACCTTGGTTGGAGGAGCACAAAGCAGATTATGCTACACTGGCAATTCACAATCATGCAAACTGTCCTGTTAACTATTCTCAGTTGTGTGGGATGTTTCAGACCCTGGATAAACTGTAGGCAAAATGGCAAGAAGTTGACTTTTAAAATTCATTCTTTTCCCCTTCTTTTTTTTTCTTTGCTTTCCAGTTTGAACTGTAAAGAGTCTGAGAAGATACAATCTATGGTTCATATGTTTTTAGGCTGTCTTGTGAAACAGAACATAAAATTCACGTTAATCAGAAGAAATGCACAAGCTTTTCTTAAGGATTGGAAAACACTTTTTTTACTCTTAAAAATTTGGGTCAGATGTCACCTACATCTTTCCAGGTAATTAGCAATGAGAAATAGCATTGAAAAAATAAGTAGGTAGGAGGTATTTCAGAGCATGCCTCTAAGGGATAGCAATAATTTAATAAGGGATAACTAGCTTAGTACAGCATAGGGAAAATTCTACCCAACTAGCTTTGTGGATATTATAGTGGAACTTACAAATTTTAACAGCAGATGACATTACTGATTTATATTTTTAGAAAGCCTTTGATGAAGTTCCTAATGACAAACTTCTACTAACAGCAGAGTTCTACAGTCAGATAGCGAGAATTAGTTAATACCTAATTAAGACAAATTTAAAGACCCAGCTCAGTTATCTAGCTCACTGGACACAGTTCTTGTTCCATTGAAATCAACCTTCAACCTTTTTTTTTTCTCCCTTTTTTTAAACAAACACAGATTAAGAAAGGAAGGGCATTTTTTTCACCTTTATTTAGTCATCTTGAAACAGGTTGACTAAGCTTGTTGCCTATGATTCCTCTTTGGATATTTAAGATGGAAGCACTGAACCTTCTGGCAGTTCCTCTTTTGCTCTAATAGTTACCAAGGGAATTTTGGTGACTCACAGTGTGACAAATAACTTTTTCATGTCTGAATTAAATCTGCTAATGAATCCAGGCTTGAAAGCCCTTCAGCAGTCACTGAGTCCAATGAGTATCAACAATAATTATTCCTTCTGATTTGGGATTTAATTTACCTGTATAACCACCTTCAAAACAGAAGGTGCAGGTAATACAGTGCTACAAAAGAGTTGGTGTGCTGCAGGATGCAATTTAATTGAAGTGGTGTTATTTAGGTGTGTGTCTGTGTGTGTGTGCATATATATATATATGTATATAGGTAACCAAACAGTATACTCTCCATTTATTGTAGTAGAACATATTCCACTAATATTGGGGAATATAAAGGAAGGAAGTGCACTAACTCTTTTGTCACACAAACAAGCAAATTTACTTACAAGACCAATGCTTCTAGGAAGAAAACATGCCATCTGTACACGAGCATAAACTAATTATGGAAAGGCTCAAGGCTGTTGCTTATTTGTTTCAAATTTTTTAAAATCCAGAATTACCCAGAAGCTCTGTAGGGAAATATCAGAAGAGGAAATTTCCAGATATATGAACCAATCTAACGACAAACAGTGATTTGATGAAATTGTCAGAACATCATCATGCTGATTATTTCTAACTGAAGTAGTCCTCCCATATGCAGTTAAGTAAACAAATAATCAGAACTTTGTGAATCTCTTCTATCACTGGGTACAGTTTCAAAATATATTGAAAAACACCTAAGAACAGGATGCTATCAACTAGTTTCCACTTTTTCCATTCTTCATCTAATATTCAGATCCAGTCTATCCAATTTGTGATCACATATTACTTATGCCATAATTTCAATATAATAAAAATATATTACAAGGGCCCCAAAACTCTTCTTTTCCATGAGATCACTAAACTGAGGGGAGAAGGAAGAGAAACCACAGCTGCCCATTTTGAGGACATCCCACTGTTAGTCAGATAGTCAGACACCTACTATTACGCTTTCTGAGTCTTAGTACTCAGATACTCAAAGTGACATGGACATTTGAATTTCTACTGCTACCTGCCATCATCTGCTGAGTGCCTTTCAACTCTCACTGAAGCCAATGGGAGTTGAAGAAGCCCTGTACCAGATAAGGTAAATTCCCCCTGAGCCATCAGCTGAGATCTGATACTTTAGAAACAGCAGACATTCATGGACTTACAGGCTGTGGGGGCTCTGATTTCATCACAAGTTTTGCCTGAGTTAAGGATAAACAGGCTGAATTTCTGAGAACATCCTTTGAGGTACTGAGCACCTGTGTTTCCTTTTCAGCATAAACCACACTGAAATACAAAAAAAATTAGTTAACACTGTCCAGTTATATCCTTAAACTATCCTATTCTAACAGCTATGCAGGACTGAGGTCTAACAAAGAAGTATTTGCATGGAAGTCCATGCGCACACAGGTTTACACAGCGAGAGGAGAAGGTAAGAGGAAATAATGGGAAAAAACCTCCTAATTTTGACTAAGCTTGTTAGCAAACTAATCACATGCTGTTACTTGTATCAAAATACATCAGCAAACTAATGAGATACAGCACATTATTTTACAGCACCCCAAGACTGCTGGCAGTTTGCAAAATAAATTAAGACAGAGGATTTGCCCCTGAGGAATCTACAGTGTAACTTTAGGCATGACACAGGGTAGCAAAATGACAGGGAAGAAAATTGGGAACAAGAATGATAAGCGTTAGAGAGTGTCATGGTGTGCATGTTATAAAGATTGCTCTGGATATTTTAAATATAATTATTTCCTCTGCTCTCTCTTTTAATGTTACCCATCTTCTTTGACGCACACTTGTTGGTGGGCAGACAGACCTGAATTGGAAGGGTTTTTTTCTGTACATGCTCAAATATATGGAGCCAATTGTCTTCAGACTCATTATTTTTTGATGTACAGTTGTTTTCCGTCAAAATTGGAACACTAATACAGCTGGTTTTGTTACTGTTATTGCAATCCCATTCAGCTTATCATCTACAGAAAATGGAAAGCCATGAAAACTATACCTGCACTTAATTAAATGCAAAGTGTGGAATTGGTCCAGGAAAATGACAAAAAAATATGTTTGTAATGTGATTCCTGTTTAATTTGAGACACCTGAAACTTCTGTTTTCCTTTTACATATCTCCCTCCTTGAAAATATCTGTAACTTTTTCCTTATAGACTTGTTCTTTCTTTGCATAAAAAGATAATTTTGCCTTTTAAGCATTTTAATATACCAAATCTGCCTTTTTTTTGTTGATGTTCAGTTCCTAAATCATGCATAAAACCATTGTGTTTAAAGTGCATTATTCAAAAATATGACAGAAGTTACTGTCAGAAATCTCTTTGTATTTATAGCCTTGTGTAGAAGGCTAAAGAGTACTCACCCTCATTCTATTTTTCCCTAGTCCAACTTTTATTTCTGTGTTTGAAATTGGTGGGATGACTGACAGATCAAATAAGCAATTACAAGCAAAAAACTGCATCAATTGTGCTTATTTTGGAGAACAATTTTCTCATTGTTGTATAACCAGCAAAAGAAAGGGATAGATAGTCTTTGAGATAGTTTAAAAATGAAAGGCAGACAAAAAGGATAGTAGATCAATAGAGAAATCAGAGACATTAACTGACAGATAATATGAGACCTTTGAGTGCTGAAAAGCTTCCAAAAATCCATTTTCAGGCCATGTACATAAAGACCTAGATAAGGTAAAAAGAAAAGATAGGAAAATATAAAACTGGAGACACTGTTAATTATATATGTATTTTGCAATACAAAGGGAAAGACACAGAAAATATTTCAAGCCAAATCCACAAACAAACTTCTCTAAGAAAGGGGAAAGGGAGGGAAATATCCAAGTGGGAATGCTTATTAATGAAGTGGATATTATGGTCTTCAGACTTCAGCCAGGATCATAACAAAATCTTTGTTCTTTAGATTTAAATTGCTGACCTTGACTGAGCTGCAATCAGTTTGGAATCCAGAACAAACAGGAAAATGACAGAATGTCCTTTTCACTGTTCTGCTTTCTTCACCATTTCTTCTCTCTGAATATATAGATTCTGGATGAGCATGGACCTGTTCCTCAAACTGAGGAACAAAAAGGAAGTGCATAGCCAGCGGTAGCAGGGACATGTGGCCTGGGAAGGATACTGGGATATGGCTTGGATGTGTAGGGACGGGATTAGGAAAGATAAGGCAAAGATACAATGGGACTTGGAGAGTGATGTGAAGAATAACAAGGGATTCTATCAGTACCCAGGCCAGAGAAGACCAATAGATCTAACCTGCCAAACATTCCAGGGAAATTGCACACAGTGTACCACAACTGCTTCCTGGCCTTGCATGCAGGGCAGCTTCCCACAGAAAGTAGTGGGAAAAGGGATGGTGTGCCCTGAGCTTACCTAAACTAGCAGGTGAGCTGTAGTAGGAGTCTGCATTTGCAGTGAAGTGTGACTGAAACCAGCAGTTTCAATATTAACCCAGACACCTGGATCTAGCACATTATACACTACGAAAAAAAATGTATAGCCACTAAAAATAATTCATTTTGGAGAAAATTTTATAGTAATTTAAAATTGTGGACATGACTAACTTGTCTTCTTCAATAGATGAATAGAGAATATAGGGTTTAACCAAAATTACTGGGTGAAGAAGTAACAACAAAGAAATATCAATTGCCTACAGATTACTTTTAAAAGAGTGAAAGCATCTATTTTTATGGCAGAAGTTCTTCCTCCAAATTGTTGATCCAGTACAACAACGAAAGTCTACTTAAACATTGCACTATGAATAGCAGGTAGGCAATTTGCAATGAAACTCAGGCAATCAACACACCTTTGGAATGAAAATATAGACACAAGGTACACCGTGCAAAAATAGGTCTTTGCTGTATTATTTAAAACAGACTATCATTTTAAAATACCTGCTTTAACTCACGGATGAAATCGGGAAAAAATACTTAGCAGAAAATAGACAATTTATCCATATCTGTATATTCATGGACAAATAAATGCCAAAGATCTGCAACATCTTGTACCATAAATTTATAAATCATGGAACCAAATGTGGCTGGCACACAACAGAGAATACTGGCAATTTCAGTGTCTCCAACTTCTACCAAATCAAATTTTTCTTTTAAATGCTGTATTGGGAAAAATTTGAATCAAGAATGGTAAAACTAGTCCAATTTTGAGGCTTTTCTTTGCAGTAGTATTCTGGATCCTCGGCTAATAAGCAAATTTGTCAAAAGTTGCTGGGTGAAATCTGAAGACATGGAATGTATGGCCACAAAATATTTGAATCCTAGAGGACTTTGGTGGGGGGAGGTCAGGAAAATAACAGTTCTATTGAACTCTGACAATTGAGACTATGATTTTGATTGTACAAAGGGATAATGAGGGAAGTCCAGAATAACACATGCCACCCCTTCCGATTTACTAGAATAATTTTTCCGCTATAAAATGGAATACCATTCCATAAGTATTACATACAATATGGCATAGAATGTATTCAATATAGAAATAAAATCTGAATTATTTAATTATTGATACAGCAGTCAGTGGAGCAGCAATACAGTCTATATGCTAAAGCTCAATCAATTGAATTAAAAATTAGAGGTGGATGAGCTGGGAATATACCTCACCTACTGCTCTCCTAACACTTCCTGTCATTTCAAGTCGAAAATAACCAAATGAATTTTCACAGGCAATTAGTTGCTAGAAATACCTGTGAAAGCAAGTATACTCCCAGTGTCTCCAAGTAATTTAGACCAGCAGGTGTTGAGGAAGTAGTACATCTTCAATAGCACACAAAAAATTTCCATGGTACATCTAATAAGGCTAAAAGAAATTAATTTCAGGAGGATAAAATAGCCTATTGTTTCTTATATTTAGCAAAGAAACAACCAAGAACAAAACCTACCCACACAAAAGCCATGCCACTCCTCAGAGACAAGAAAGCCCTTCTCAACCAGAAGATGTTTCTTAGTTCAGCACTCAGTGTTAATTACACCATAAGAGTAACCCATTAACATACACAGCTTTATTGCAAGACACATCAGTCATTTAACTACAATTCTGCTCGGTTTCATTAAATGTAGAAAGTAAAAAACAAAAAATTTTTATCTGAAAATAACAAGGTGGTGTGATAGCGTAACACAAAAACGGTGAAAAAATGCAAAGTACAATTTTTGACACATGCAGACACTTAAATGTGTGCATATGTAGGCTTGCATACAGAGAACTGCAGATAAGGACTGTTGTGATCTTGTGCTACGTGCAATATCAGATCCATGAAAACAAGTCAAGTTGCTTTCTTTTATACTACATATTAAAAAAATATATAAAGGCAACATTTCAGTGTGCATCTGCAAGATATCTGTAATTTGGGGGTGACTGAAGTCAATTGAACTTCAGAACTTTGCCCAGACAACTTTTCATATCTCATATTAAAGCATAGAGATTTTTTAGACTGACTTACTTCCAGGTATTTTAATCTGGAATTTTTATCCTTAATTTCTTAAATTGATTTTTACTTTACAAGGAAAAAGATAAATACCAATCAAAGTCCCACATTTCCATCCCTTCATTCCCAAAGAAAACATGAAAGCAAACTTTGCTGTGCTGTGTCATTATGTCATCAAGAACAGTAGCCTGAGAATGTGTTTACTAAATACTTTTTCCTTTTAGTCTTTATATAAACTGAAATGCATCAGAATGGAGGAAACCAGTTCTAAATAAAGGAATACAACAGGAAAGTACAGGAGTTTTGTTCTGTGCAGAATGGATTGCTATGGCAACAGGATTTAACTGTGTTTAATAAAACATGGTGCATTTACAAAATTAAGAAAGAATCCCATTCAATCTTTAAATGAGGAATGGCATCTGATACTTGTTTCTAAACTTACTCTATTTATATTTTTGAGCAATTTTTCTCCAAACAGAAATTTATGATTGACTTCTGCAAAATAAATTTAACATGTAACAAATATAACTTGAGCTTTATTTAAGCTATACATTAAAATTCTGTTTCAAGAACTGTAGAATATGCATGAGATTTATTCTTACTTAGACCTGCTAAACATCTCCTGACGTACAATCAGAAAATTCATATCAACATGCTGTTGAGAATTTCACTCTGCCTTGTAAGCACACTTAAGTATTTTATTTCTTGGATCACAGATACATAAATACAAAATAATATCATTGAGGGGAAAAAAGCAGGAGAAAGGACCCTCTTGGGATTTAGTAAAAATCTGCTCTCCTTTCCTCTCTCTGTTTCTGGTGGTGAAACTTTATGTCAGCTCAAACACACAGGAAGAATATGCTTTCAGGAGAAGGTAAGAATCTATTGATCAGATGAGGAACATATTCCACAGCAGTCTGGACACAGACTGTGTCCATGTGCCATGTGCTCTAGGACATAGCCCATAACAAAGTTATGAGGTCACCCTCACACATTTACAATTAGAATTTTAGTAATAAGACTCTACAGTACCTTTAGGAACCTCAGTTACAGGAGTACAAAGTCATAAAGTTTAATTGATTTTTTTTTCCTCAGTTACAGCATCCACAAAGCTATGAATATTAGCAAATTATTTTAGGGGACCTAGAGAAATAGGCTGAGAACTTGATATTTAAAACATCAGAATTCCATTTCTGTATAATTTTAATATAATCACTTATCAGCTGCACAAAGATTCCCACATCAAAGTACGATAGATACAATTAATTAATTTAATTCAAGCATTAAACTATTATGAATTATTAAAATTATTAATTTCAATAAATATCTGATCACACGATCTGTATTATTTCTGCTATTATCCTTAATACCAAAAAGATACGCTGATAGAATACTTGATTTGTAAGTCTTAGATTTAATCACAATTAATAATCTGTTTGAATTTTTGTATGTATACTATTCTAAGAATATTGCTAAAAAGTTTTTGAAACTTTTTTTAATACATAAATTTTCTGTAAGTCTTGAAGCAAAACCCCCATCATTTAGAGTGTAGTGTAAATAAATCCAGGAATGCTGAGCTAGCATTTGATAGAGTACAGAACATGGGATATGAAACAATTTTTCCTGTAATATTACTGAGATTTTAAATACTACTTAAATAATAAATGTGTTTTTCAACAATTTTTTCTCAAAATTACAGGATTTTCTGCCCCACCATCACAGTCAGATTCATCCTTTACCACTGAAATAGAAGAGTTACTATGCCAGTTTTATCTAAACTGGTAAAATTTTTAAATTCCCTTAAATTTGTTTAGCATCCTTCATTTTCAAGGCCTCATAGTGGCATATAGGCATGTGTGGAATGCTAAAATTTAAAATTGGAAGTTTAAAGGGAGTAATGAAACATACTTGGAAATAGAGCAAAAATATTGTGCTCGTTCCAGTTCTTCCACACTGTTTAATATTCAATTTGAACATTACATAAGCCTTGTCAACCTTTCTGCCTTAACTTTCCATCTACTCTTGACACAGTGTTTTGAATATTTTCTGAATACCAAGTAAGAGAACACTTTCTTTATAGCTGCATTGTAAAACTAATTGTTCCCACAGGTTATCCCATTCATCAAAATCAGATAAACTGTCTAGATATACTCTATCATGCAAGAGAGTCTAGGGACCAGTCAGTCAAACTAGGAAACCAATCTGGTTTCAAATTACAATTATCTAGAAGAATTCCTCTTTTGGTGCAATTATATTTTCTATTCTGACTAGCTTCAGCAAGTTCCTTTTAACTATAGAAGAATGTAGATGAAATGGAAGAACTGACAAACTAAACAGTTTTTTAAAAATATCTTAAAATACTTTTACAAATATTGAGTAATATTCCTATGGATTTGGTGTTATTGTTGGGCATCTGGAGCCTGTGACATTAGTATATATATAAGTCCTAGACAGGTGTGTAGGTCAGTGCACTGAAAAAGTGCTGAAAGTCTCCCGTGAGTATTTCATCAGACTACTTTACTTACTAAGTCTACCAGGATTAAGAAATGTATGCAGTGAAAACTCAGAATTACGTTTTTATGCAACGTGATTCATAGTAAAACTCCGCTGCAATTTCCTAAAAAAACAGATCAATACTCCAAAGTACTAAATGAGTAAGTTAATGTTAATAAGCAACGTGGCATTGTTTAATAATATCAGGCATGCAGGCTGGGCTTGTGCAAAAATATTGGCCATTAAATGTCAGCTACAGAATAACTGTGTTCATCATAAAGAATTGAATTCTAGCTGAAATACTGCTTTAGTGCTTTACCTTCTTTCCCTTGAGAAAGATAGAGTAAACTAATTACAATATGCTGTATTTGAGTATGAAGTTATATCCCCCTTATTTCATTTTTATGTGAAAGGAAACCTTCCTGATAATTTATTTTCTAAGCTCTCTATTTCAACATTTGGTTTTACTGTAATTTAGAAAATTAGCTATCTGTACCAGTAAATTCCATGGAATTATTTCAAGAAAATAAAGAAGTTTTCAGAAGTCACTACTGCTAGTACTATTATATTGAATTATCTGGCAGTTGATCTAAAGGCAGTAGAGGCCAATTAAAAGCAGAGAATAAATAACCACATAATGTATATGGCTGAACATTTACCTGGTAAGTTTTAAATATCTCCAAGGATGTTGTCTTCACAATCTCTCTTGGCAACACTCCAGAGCTTAAGCACTCTGTGATTCTTTTTTCTTATATTCAACTGGAATTTCCCTTGCAGTTTGCAATTGTTGCCTCTTGTCCTTTCAATCTGCAACTCTTACAAGTGACAGAGGGTGGACAGTTGGCTCAGCACCTTTGTTTGTTTGTTTTTCTCCCTTTGTGGTCCTATGACTTTGTAGGTGTCTATTTTTGTATACTTTCTCTTCTTTGAACATCACAATATTTTCGTGAGACAGAGTAACCTTCATCCAGTTAGATGGATTTGAATATTTCTACTATGCAAGTATTCAGTGGTAAACCCTTAGTGACACACGGCAACAACACACATATGCTGGCAATGAGTGGTAAACCATGGAAATATCCACATTTCTAGTAATTATTTCAGTCATCTAAGACTTTAGAATTCAAAGGTTTAATTCCTAGGCCAAAGTCTAATTTAGGTTGCAGCTTCCTTTAGACTGTGTGTTACTTGGGGCTTAAACCAAAAACACTCTCCTCTCCTTCCTTGTGATTGCAACAGAAAGGGAGCAGGAACTTCAACTTTATTTCTGAGAATAATGATGAAATTCAGGTAGACAGAAGTGTGTATGCATTAAAGAATGAGAAGATTCTCAGTCTCCTTGTCAACTACTCTTGTATTTTCTGGAACTTTGCCAGGCACCATTTTGCTGCAGAAAAGCAATTCAAAATGTATGAAAAACTTTGCTATCTGTGACTACCTTCACACTCAATCTCTATTTAAGTGCAGATGCAGAGCTACAAAAAGAAATCTAAGTCTATTGCAAATCAAAGCAGTAAAGTTGCAAAACAAGTCTAAAAATACCTCTACTTTCAAGGTGAGTATGTAATTAAATTCTTTATAAAAAGTATGTATACAGACAGATGAAAAAACAAGAGATATTTATAACTCACTTTTCTTGGTATTTATTATTACTTTGATCTTTCATAGTTTATTGATGATTCATTGGAATTCGTCATTATATATGAAATCAGAATATATTATAGCTACTTTCCACTACATAATGTAAATTCATTCTAAATTTCAGATGTGATTGTCAAACATATTTGATTTGTACTGGTAATAGTGTGAACTTGCAGGGGAAAAGAAAAAAGAAAGTATTTCAAGAGAACAAGAAATATCTGCAAAGTCTGTAAACATCTTGAACTAAGCTGTGAATAATTCTTATAAAAGACGCACTCAAACAAAATCAAAATTGTCTCTTTTCAGTCTTTCAGAACTTAGTCAAAATAGGGCAAAACTTTACCAGGTCTATTTGTTAGTCTGTGCTTAGTTTGTCACAGAATTACACTTCAGTTCCAAAAAAGAAATTTAAGCACAAGGAGATGCAAAGAATTACTTTGCATTCTTTTCCACCTTCTAGCATTTCATTATCTTAGAAATCCAATGAATCTTAGGATCGATATTGTCAGAACTCTTTAAGGATCTGACAGTCCAACTATCCCTTGTTATCATCTTAAACATTGTTAGATTTTTCTGTCAAAACAGTTATAAAATCCCAGAGGGCCAGACTGAAATAATTACATGGTGTACACGTATCTCGTTAAAGATAAAGAAAATATGGCTAAGGATGTCGTTAAATGGAAACCTCTTGCGCTGGTAGGAAAATGGCAACCTAATAGCAACCTAATGGCAACCCAAGAAACCTCTACTTTACCTAAGTGTATCAAGATCCTATTCCTCCAAAACACAGAATGTATTTTTGGTAATCTGAATTAAAATTAATTGCAAAACTACTTCCATACTAGAGCAGTAGCATTTTCTATCATTAAAACTACAACGTATTTAGAATTTAGGTTGTAAAGAAAAAAACTGAATAGTTACAATGGCTATAAAATGCAGTGTGAATCAAAGTTTGCCAAGTCTCTCTTTTAAAATCATACACCTTCCATTTATTTTAAAACGATCTATCTCTTACTGTGCCCTTCGTAAAAAAGTGAGAATGAATTTTCAGGCAAGGAGCTGGACTGTGAAACAAAGACCAATAAATAGAACTGTTTCATTAGAAGAGTTTCAGAAAAAATAGAAAAAAAATTGTTTTCTTTTAAACGAACACCTGCAGATTTGATGACTTTGCACAAACTCAGTTTAGTGAAAAAAACTGAAACAAACACTTCTTCTATAACAGAAAACATTAACTTTCCCAGTTTTTGAATAGGACATCTCATTCAGTTGGGGTTTTCTAATGCACAAAGCAAGTTCAAAAACTCTAGCTCAAGGAAAATACTTTAACAAACCACAATGCTTTTACCCGCATACAAATATTTAATAAATTTTCATAAGAATTCTCAATTGCTTTTATTCTATATTCCACAAAGAAAAGTTGGAATTAATAGAATAAAAATTTTATTTTCTTTTGGTACTAGTTAGTGCCTACCTCAATAGTGACTTTGTGCACGACCCTGGGAAAACTTTTTAATCTCACTTAGCTCTGTCTGGGAAAATAATAGTTCCTCGTGAGTGCTACAGATTGTAAATTAATTGATTTTCTGAGATGTTCTGATATTACAGTGGTATCAGCACAGCATACCAGAAATCATTGGAGAATAATTCTTCAAGAATTCTAGTCCCACAATTTTTTCAATAAAGCTATGTCATAACAGGTCTCAAGCACAATATGACTGGAGCACATTCTCTTTTCTGGCTTTTTACCAGGAGTGGATTTCACTCTTGGTGAGTTTTACTGCATTTTTCATGCTAATAAATCCATAAGACAGCAGCACTCTAAAAGAAAGGAAAAGCCCACAATTTCTGCATCTTAATAGTGTATTCACTTGCAAATTACTGAGCTGATATTTGAGGCAGTTAAGAAAGGAGGATTATTGTCATCTGTCATCACCTGACACCTGCATCATATAACACATTTTCACATAAACATGCCCATAATCAACCCTGTAACTTTTAAAACTTCCTTTATGAAAAACAAAAAAACCTCAAAACAAAATAGAGAAACACCCCTCCAGATTTAAATACTCGAAGGAGTGAAAATGCACCCACTATTTTGCTTTCCCAAAGTTTTCTACCTTTAGATTCTTGTATCTTCATCAGATAGATTAAAGACCTCTTTACCATCACAAATTTTCTCTCCATGGGAGTATCAATAAATATTAAATTGCTTCTCAGGGTTTTGTAGGGATATTTAAAATAAAATAATTAGATAGAGCATATTGTCTTTCATTCCCTGTCAGGTTTTCTGACCTTAAATTTTTGTTGTGGCTCCAGCAGGAATATTTTCTGATTTTTCAGTGTCTGTTTTAAAGCATAGAGGGCATAGCTATAATGGTCTCATTAATGCAATGTAATACAGCATCACTTGTTTCACTCAGTATTTGCCTACACTGAAACAAGGAACTGTACTTGCTACAGCATTATTTTGGCAGATTTTATGTTTCTGGCTCTGTTTTATGATCCTCAAATTATTTTGGTATCCGACTTTCTCAGGAATAGCTCACAACTGGTAAGTAATTTTAAAAGACTCGGTGGGGCACACTGGGGCATGAGCAAACCCCACCTGATGGTGAGACCAGCAGCCTGGAGATTCACATTTTTGCTCCCATGTAACCATGGATATGTGTCTTTGGGCTGAGATCCTTAACATTACTTAGATGTTGAATCCAAGGGAAAACATGTGAATGAGATTTTTTTACCTGAACTGAGGTGAGTGTTCTGAACTTTGGGCTTGCAATTCAAATTCAGAGTCACGAGACTTTGTCACCCAGGATCCCCAAGGCTGCCATGGGAGACGCTGTCCCTGGGTAACCTGGCCATCCAGAGCCTGATTTGCCCTCTGAAAATGTCTTTTTCTCTACTGACTACAGATTTCTAAATTCCTAAGACCACCACAACACACACAAAGCTTCACACGCTGCTAAATTAAATTCATAGAATGTATCATTTTTTCAGATGTTATACTGGAGATTTATTGTTCCACTTCTGCACATTATCAAAGAATTATTCCTGTGATAAAGGATTGTAGTAATAAATCAGAGTGATTCCATCAAGAATATACTGGAGACAGGCATTTTATGTTGTATTTAGTCTAAATCAGAGCCTTTTAAAAAAGTTACTCCATGAAAACTTTTTAGATAATTTCAATACAATAACATAGTTAAAAAGGTTTAAAAAAATTGGATCCAAAAGAATGTCTCATTCCTTAGGAATTTTCCAGACCAAAACCTTTTGTTACAAAAACAAGCAACAGTTCACACGTATTTAGCAGTAATTTTATTTCAGTTTAGCAGTATTTAATTGCAATCAGATATTTTGTTCTTTTGCATCACATAGGCAGGAGGGTTTCTTTGTACTGACTGAGTTAGAGCTTCCAAGTCCTTAATTTCCAATCTTATCGCCACATTTGTGGGTCTTCTTCAATCCTTTCTCACATTATAACATAGAATATTCTAATATTATAACATATTTCTCAAAGTATGGCTTCCAAAAGGGATCCTAATATTCCAAGCAGAGCCATTGTGCTGCTCATACAAAAGAAGAATCCATCTTTCCACTGCTTTTTGTTGCTATTCTGCTTCTAGGCCTTAAGTCACATTAGTCCTTCTAATTTTCCATCACTACAATGTTCAACTAGTTTTCTACCCTGGCTCCAAAGAATTTTCAAAATCACGGATTTCCAACATGCCATCTCCTGTGTCATAGGTGGAGCCAGCATTCCTAGTTTCTAGATGGCTTAACATTTGGACATAAGAAAGTCATGTTATTTCTTCTCGTGATGGACTAAGAAATACCACAGTTGGGATTTTTTTTACTGTACTAAAGATGGTTATACTCTTTTAATGGAGATTCTGGATTTAAAACTAAGAACTACATAAGGAAATTAAAAATTACCTTGCTTACTTGATTTGTTTTCTGAAGCAACATAGAAATATGTAATAGAACAGAATCAAAAACTTTGCCACAAAGAGAACATTTTGTGCATATTATACAATGTTTGAATTAATGTCAAATCAACCTGCTGAGCAGTTCCCTTTTTTATCCCTTTGTAATTCATAATAAAGCCCAGTGACATTACATCCCTCAACAGCCTGAGTAGTTTTAACAAATTGTAATAGGAACACTAAATCAATTCAATTCAATTTATTTAAACAAGACAAAAACCCTGAGGAGACCTTCATGCATTCATTTAAATGACAGCCTCCAAAGTTAGGTCCTAAAAATAAGCAATGAAAAAAAAAACAAATCCAAAACCAACAACAACTTAAAGAAGTTTAAAAAGTATATCCAGCATGCGTTTTATGTCCGTTGCACATCTAGAACTTTATAAAAATGAAAAGTCAAATGCAGGTCACTGACTATCAGTAAGTTACTAGTTAAATAAATTATAATTAGGACCTCAGAAAATTGCAGTCTTACTTACATGCAAGCATGCAAACATTCATGTTTCTATAGATTAATCTATGAGTAAACTAACACAGGTGAAATACTCATATCAACATAATCAGTTCAGTCTATTCATGAGTCCTTGAGGAAATCACAAAGGTAAAAAACCAAAATAAATCAAACAGAAATGTGGCACATTTTTTAAATTTTAAGTAAAATGACAAAAATTACACTGTGTACATGATCATTGAAATGAATTTGCAGCAATAAAAACCAGGAAACTAACACTAAATGTCTCACAAGAACATAACCTTTTACCAATGTAGAGAAATAATCACGCCTTACTCAATAGTAATTGATAAAATAATTAATGAATGCATTAATAGCTAAAAAATTATGTCTGTAAAAACAAACAAAAATCCCTAAACCTTTTTCAAAAAAAAGGCCACGCAAATTACATATTTTGCAAAAAAATTTCAGAATTCAAAGTCAAGATGAAATAGAAACAACCCATTAAATCCAATTTTTAGGCAATCAATTGCACAAAGTTCAAAATACATTTTGCTTCGACTGAAAGGTCTGTGACAGATGGCCACTAATGCAGATTGCAAAGTCATCTGCATAAAAGCAACACTGGAATCTACAAGGAATCACAAGGGCCACTAATGTGTCTGAAGAGAAAGGAGTATCATAATACATGGAACCCTCAGGGGCACCCTGTTAATTATTGCAGGGTCACATTTCTGTGTAATATTTTGTTCGTTACTCTAGAGCTAATTTACAGACAGTTTGGTTCTGGAAGCCCAAGGCCAGAAAAGAAATTACATTAAAAACTTGTGAAGGATGATTTGAGAGTTGTCATTAGTGGAAATTAGTTTGCCATAATTGGTGGATAACTGGAGACTGAGAACTAGTTCCAATCAAGAAACAGCAGATCATGTGAACCTGAGGGCTAAGAGCCAGCCTACAAAAAAAGGAAAAAAAAATCCCATTCATGTTAAAGGCAGCTGTGCCATTCATTCCTAGCCTCTAATCTATTGCTGTATTTCAGAAAACTCTATAAAAATAAGAAAAAGGGAACAATTTATTCTTTACTGCTCTTCTCTGACAAAAATAAAGAGCTGACACCTTTTAGAGGCAACATATTCTGTGCAAGTTCTCCTAAATTTTGAGAGCCCTTAATATCAGCTATTTCCTTCATTTTTCTCAAAGGTTTTGGCAAAACCTGGAGTTCCTGCATAGTAATACCATTTTTAGCTTATGGCTTGACAGGTTAAGAGCTTTGAAAAAGGCCAAAGTTATCTCTTATGTTATTTATAATATTATTACGTGTATTTTTAGCTAAGCATTTTTTGCTTAGGGTTTTTTTTTCTGCAGGATTAGAAGCAGTGACTAAAATGTACTATGATGAGAACATTTAAAGGTCATTGCTAAACACAATCTATGGTATCTAAAAGAAAATTTTAACTGTCATGTTATGGATAATTTAAAAAGAACATCTAGTAAACTATAATAAAACACATTCTCCCTTATTATTTCTTTTAAAAGTGACTATCTGAACAGTTTCAAGAGTTACCAAGTGTAGTCTCTGATAAATCAGGAAGATGAATACAGAAAATATTACATGAAGCTTATGTGTGGCCAAGGCCATAATTCTCCATACATACATAGAGTGGTTTGTTTTTTCTATACTGGAGAAAGGAAAATAATTTGATCCCTCTACTTTTTGAATAATGTGCATTTTACATGTGTTATGGAGGTGGAAAATAATAGGGTATTTCCCTTGACAGAAGTTTCCACTGAAAGACTGTATATGGTTTGGAAAGTGAGATGCTGTCTATATAAAAAGTTATGCAAGGATTACCAATAATTATAGTAATCACTGTTAAAATATAGAAGACGGCTGCTAAGAATGAAGAAATATATGTTTCTAATTGTTAGTTGGGGGCAAAAAAGAAGTGCTTTTAAAGAGTTAATCCACTTTTGAAATAAATTAGTTAACCCTTATGAAATTGCTGAAAGTTTGAAAAGCTTGTAGACACACTTACAAATCTCAGAATAAACTCAGGAGGTGGCTGACTTATACTGGAAAGCTTTCATGCCTACAAATTCTTGCTTATTAAAATAGTAACATGACACGAAGGGTTAAGCAGAAGGAGAATGATCTTCTGAAATACAGCAGGGATCTAACCGAGATGGAAAATGTGTGCATTCCCTCTGGGTTCCTCCCATGCCCTTGGGATGCCAAGCTAATACTAACCCAAGCCCAAAGATGCCACATCCCCAGAGGTGGAGCACAGTACAAAAGCACATTCATGCAGACGATTCTCAGAAGCTCCTCCTCTTTCCTCCCCTTGACCCCTGAACACTGAAGAGCCAATATTGCACAGCCTGCGACCCCAAAACCTGTGAGGGCTATTTCCTGGTACCCATTAGTATAGCCTCAACTTTATTCTGCTGTATTGACTTATGAATTCATAAGGCAGTCTGAGATTCAGTCTTTGCACAGCACTTACTCTTACTAAGCAAGTTTTCTGCCCCTGTGAATGCTGAGAGAACATCAGACATTAACACAGTCATTAACTCCTTGCTATAAATCAGGAACAAAGAAATCAGCAGCAAAGGTATCCTCACTCGTGAGGTGAGAGCGCTGCACCAGGGCTCCTGCCCCAGTCTCCAACAAGTTCCTGCTTGCTGGGCACAGCCAGACAGCCCCAAATGACCCCCAGAGAAGTTTGCTGTACTATTTAAAGAAGCAACCATCTGTCAGAGTAAAATTCTTATTAATAATGTATTAAAAATTGATTACTAATGAAGTGCACATCTACCATTTTTTTAAGTCAGCTGGTCTAAGTTACAAATGGGATATAAGATATGGCAAGCATATGAGATAGGGTAGAATAATTTTGTAGCATCTAAAAAAATGTGAGTTATGTTTGAAAGGTTTTTAAGCGTGACTGTTGACAGATGTGATCCAGGGAATGAAGGAGAGTTTTAAAAAAGTATGCAGGGCTCCTTCAATCACACTTGGTTTTTGCTGAAATGCTTCGGATAATTTTTCATAGTTTAAAAAAAAAAAAGAGAAGCAGATAAACTACTGTACTGATGACACTACAAAGAGAATCTGTTATTTACGAAGCTGTGGTACATTACCTTTGTGCTTCTCTCCAAAGGGTGTCCATGAAATAATTATAATAGAGGTAGGTTTTAGTGTTAAAATAAATGCAGGTGAACTTTTCTAGGTACTGAAAAACTCAGTGTATTATGAGATCCAAATTTTTTCATCTCAGTTCATTATCATTATATTGTCTTGATATCTTTGTAACCAGAGATCTGTAGCTTTTGAAAGTTGTGTCAAAAACTTAATGTGTCTCTTCTAAAAGTGAGCGGAGCTCTAGTAGAGTCACCTTGAAACCTCAAGTATGCACCTTCAAGCCACCAAAAGAAGTTACAGCAGGAGTGATAACATCTTTTCACAGTAATCATTCCCTGTTTTTCTGCCACTGCAGATCACGTGTGTTTTCGCTAGCGCTAAAGGGCCACGTTCTACAGCCATCCCTACAGACACCACACCCACTGCACACTCAAAGTACAGTATGATATCCATCCCAGGGATTCCCAGAATCACTTTTAATGGCTCTTCCATGTCCAGTTCCTAACTGATTCCTGTCTTTGTCTGAAAGGTCAGGGGTAGGGCAGGAACGCGGTCAGATAAAGGCCACTGAACCCTTGCAGTCTGTTCCTGACTGACATTTATCCCCACCAAACCCTTATTGGATCATACAGCAAAGGTCACTCATTTCTGTCCTTTTCATTAATTTTGCTGTTTTCTTCATAATCCATACCCGCCTTTTGCCTTGCAGGAGAAATCTGTAAGAGGCAAAGCATATCAAATTCTGGTCTCTCTGAGAGTTTATCTAAACAGCACCAGATCTAATCAAGACCCAGAGGAGATCTACTGAAAGAAACTCTGTATCTTGCAAGAATAGTGGATGGTAGTTCAAAAGATGCCCAAGACCATGACATAGTATTAAGCAATTAAAATGGAGCCAGTGTGCTACTGGGCTTGTTATATAAAAGCAAAACAAAATCAATTCCAAACACTAATCAGTTACTGTGTGCCATTTCAGAATTATAAACTGTGATAAAAGTAATTACACTTACATCCTAGTTTCAGGTAGGTGTCTATTTAGTTACTTCATTCTATTCAGTTTGCTTTGAAGGATTGTTGATGTTCATTAAAATCTTGTTAAAAGGCTACTAATTTCTAATGCAGAGGAAGTGAGAAAAGGTCATAAGCAGTCCAAAATGTGGTGACACACTGCAGAGATAGGGTTTCAGTCCTGGTTGTTAAATTCACTAACCTTAATGTTTTGATAGTTTACTCAATATTTTTCTACAAGCTCATTGTACAAGCTCTGCATTTCCTTCTCTTCTGTGCTTAGCATAAATTTCTAATAGTTCAAATAAAAAGTCCAGAATATGATTAGACACCCTTCTGCTTCGCCATCTAATCTGACAATTTTCAGAGTAGTTCTTAACACAGGTATTACATTGCCATGCCTGAAGTTATGCAGTGTGAAAATTAGGATTTGCTTTTTGTGAAGTACATTGGAAGAAAGGGTTGTAAATAAGCACACAGATTGTGCTATTTGTTCTTAGTTGTCTCTGTAAAAAAAAAAAAAAATCATTATTGGAGCAAAAAAGCAGTGTGTAACGGAGCCAAAATACACTACAAACATTCCAAATGAGTACCCAAGCAGTCCGTGTCCAAAACCTGCTCAACCCTGCTGCTCCTGTTTGCTGAACAGATACTCTACCAGACCACAGAAGTCACATAAATTACAATAAAGAATACTTAATAGAGAAAAAGGAGTACTTTTACAAAATTTATTACATTCATAAATGGATTTTATTTGCCTCAGTTACTGTGCCTGGGTGATCAGTATCTGGAGACAGTTCATGTTAACTGGGAAATAAAATTATTTTGCAGCAGGATTGTGCATTGCCTAATTTCGCGTGAAGTATGAAATTAATTTTTTTTATGGCATAGGGAAATAATTATTTAGTACCTGTGAAATGCAATAGTAAAAAAAAATCCCCAACTACCATACAAGTTAACATCCTACAGATGTAAAGTGTCTTTAAAATGTAGTAGCGCACAGAATATAATAAAGCATGGAGAGAAAAAAATGCAAACAAATCTGCCATACCAAGTACACCTCTATCAAAACATACTTCTCATTGAGGATGCTGAAATTATGAATTATTAAAAGCTACCCAAAAAACATTCACCAAGTGCACAGAATGATTGAGGTGGTTGCTCAAAGTCAAAGCACAAAGAAAATCTTAGAAATAAATACATTCAGATACGACACTTGAACAAAGAAACTTAGCCTACCTACATAGATTGCTGGCATGAGAGAACCATGCAACAACAGCTTAAGGAATTAAAAGTAGCATTAAAATGTTTTTATCTAAGCATATTGTTAAAAGTAATATTGAATGAAAGAGTAAAGCAGATAGGAATATAAAATCTAGAAACAGATTACTTGGGACATTTGATGAATTACATATTGCTTTCAGACACATAAAAGTCCTGCACCATCATCAAAACTGATTTTCACTCAAGCAGTCTGTCTCTAGGCCAAAGAAAAGGGAAGACAGGAGTCCCTGCTAAAGAAGGAAAGCTCTATTAAAAAAAGAAGCCATGCACCACAAAAAACACCTTGACATTGTGGTGGAACAGGAAAGAAAACACTCAGTAAGCTCAGAAATATCTAATGCAACCATGAATGGAACAACAGGAAAAAAAGGTGCCAACTGCTCTGCCAAGCTATGACTGTTTTTCCAGAGCAGTCAAATAGGTATCTTTAAATAAAGAAAGAAATAAGTAGTGAAAGCTCATGCAGCTCATCCTTTTAGATGGCTATTGTTTCTGTCAGAAAAAATCAGTAAAGTATCATTAACAGCATTATCTGGACATTGTAAGTGAGAAAAGGTGTGTCTTCATTAAAAAAGAAAAAAATATATAAATTTGTTGTGGTGCTGGAGAATTGTTCTAATCTTTTGGTATTCCAAGGAGACCTCTAGAAGTTTAGTATTGCCTGCACTAGAAGGAACCAAGTTGCACAATAGATCAGGTAAATGCAGTGCTTTTAAAAATAATTTTATCATTTAAATGTGGACTGGTTTCCTTTATCCCATCCCCTCAAATAGTTTTCCCATTTATAGATTACTTCCTGTATAGATTGAAATTAGACATATTTAAGATTATTTTTATTTACTTCTCTGAAACTGTAAGACTTTCCAATACATAAAGTTACTGTCAAAGAAACTGACAGACACCTTTATGAGCACAGGCTCATTCTCAAAAAATATTGTGTTATCAATTCACAAATTATTAAGAGTTAATTTCACTAACCACACCTTTAGATGTGTTTTTTGCTCTTGAGCGTCTACTGAATTGCTGCCTTAAGAGGCCTGTGAACTGAAATAACCTCAGAGATTCAGCCCTTTCTGCAGGTGTTGGCTCTGAACTGGAAACCAATAATGTCAAGCTTTGCAGCAATGTGAAGTGGAAAATCACAAGAAAGAGGTATTATATTCTCCACCTAACTTACATCACGGTTGGTAGAGCTATATAGAATTCAGGTTTTCAGAAATAATACAAGATTTTATGCTAGAGCAAAGAGGATAAACAGTCCATTATTTTAGAAGATATAAAATAACTTCAGAATGTATCTCATCTGCCAGATGGGAAATACACCATTTGTATCCTAATGTTTTATTTAGTATGTTTCTGTTGCTATTTTGGTAACTCATATAATTAATTTAAAGTCATTTCAGAGCAAATACTTTTAGCTGAGAATAATAATATTCTGGAAATATTTTTAAGATGTTGTTTGGTTTTTGTTTTGTTTGTTTGTTTGCTGATGGTCTTATTTCTTGCAGTTTACAAGAAAAAAAAGAGTTATTAAGTGTTCAAAAAAATTGCTACAATTCCTTCTGAAAGGTACATGGTACATTACCCACCTTCATTTTATGTTATTGACCATTTATCTGCTATTTAGTCCTCATATTTGTGCTTTGCTGAACTGAATTTAAGTGTCATTTAGTCATTTTGTTTTCTGATTGGCACTGGTAGAGAAAATGATAGGTTTCAAAATGTAAGTAGAACAGTAAACCACACAGCTCTCTGCAAATTACTGCGGGAAAGGCTGGTGTTTCCATTTGCCTACTTTTCATACAGGTTTCAGGGAAAAAACACATCCTAACACAAAGTTTTTTTAATGTTGTTGTATTTACACACATTTAATTACATAACTTCTTGGTTTTTCTAAATGAATGCTAATTTAGTAGTGTAGGAAAAATAAATTATATTAAACCACAAGATGGTGAGAAGGCAATTTATAGAACTGCACAAATGTACCTAAATCTGTGCTTCAGCTGGAGAGAACTTGCAAAGATTCCTGCTGAGTAGCAGAATAAATTTCACAAGATAGAAAGTTTGTTGTGTCTGAAAAAAATCATAGAATTATTGCCATTTTATGAAAGAAAGCACCATAAGGTGATGGAGGAGAAGAAGCAGAGTGTGAAACACCCTTTAGCTGTGACATTCATCCACACCTTCTCCCAGTTTCTGCACATTAATGACTCACAACTACGGGCTGGGAAATGAGAAGCTGTGTGTTGGCTTACAATTAAAAATGAACTCGACTGAGAAGTAGAATTACCATCAAAAATGGTGGGAGAATGCCTGATAAGATACTGATAAGTCTTTGTTTCGGCAGCCTTAATTCTCCTGTCATTCTTACTAGTGAAAAGTCTCCCACTCAAAAACCCAGCACCACACCATAAAGGCCCCTAGTATCTAAAAAAACAAATAACACCAAACCAAACAAAACCACCCAAGCCAAACAAAAATAAATAAACTAAACCAGACAAACAAAACACCCGAACACCTGAATTCATTGTGACTGAAATAATACATTTGTTCAAAAGCAGTGAAATAGACACCTTCTGTTTTACAAAATTTGTTCAAATGCAGTCAAAAAACCCTTATCAGTTGTTAGCTTTATTATTTGCAAAATCCTGCCAGAGCTTCTGAAGGACTAGCTTGTGCAAAGTCATCCCAGGAGTATATGGAAATTTTGGGAGAAGTGGTTAAATTCATAGAAGTTTCAGAAATCTACTTATTTCTGAGAAAATACAGATTATCAAAAATTAAGATCAAAATATCTAAATAGAATTTGCAGTTTCCTGAAACAAACATTTTTATAGAAGAACATCCATACACATAAACAAATAGAAACTAACCAGCTATCTGAGGTGGCATCTCTGTGTCTTGCAGAGAGCTTAAACATGTAGATCATGAAATCATCACACTCCTCATTGAAGAATGCTTAGACGTCCAAGTCTCCTTATTCATTACTTTTAACCCAAAGAAATGCTTTCAACCCATGAAAACAAACTGGGAAATGTCTTTTAATAACAGAACAACGATTGTCAAAGCTTTACCACAGTAAGAAGTAGACCATGAAATTAAGAAAAGAGGAATTTTAAAGAGCTGGCTTCGAACACACAATATCAAGCAGCCAGTGGAAGACGGCCTTGGAAGAGAAAGTGGCATTGAACCAATGAAAGTTCAGTTTTCTTTAGTCTCTGCCAGCTGCACATCTGCAGGGCATTAAAGGGGAAGCATGGGTGGAAAATGTACACAATTGTGAAGAACCTCACAGCAATATTCTGCACAACTGGACAGGCAACTTATTATAACAACTTATTATAGCAACTTATACCTGACCTTCATTATACGTGAACGTTGCCAAGGCAAGGCATGGAGACAAAATCAAGATTGATTTGTGTATATATTCTGTTCTCATTAACTTCAAGAGACTAATGAAGATGTGGGTGCCTGAATATTTTGTAGGAGCTGGGCATAGGCCAAGATACAGTTTTAGCACTGAGATAAGCAGAATAACACAGCAGCACTTGCTAGTGCAGCTCCCCTTGCTAATGGAAGGTTTCTTCTGACCTACTTTTTCCTTGCTGGTTTTTCTTTGAGTTTCACTTTGGATAAAACAAGTTATGGAGAAAAAAAGTAAGCACATCCTGAGAAGATACTAAAGTATGACTGATGAAATGAGCTCTGAGGTAAAGGCTTCAAATCAACATCACCATGTGAGCTAACAGGTAACAGCAACCAGTGCAAAAGAAGAGTGCTTTGAGTGGCTTGTGAATTTTGAGGACAGGATATAAATTATTCTAAGGATTTATTTTAGGGTTGTTCTTGGCTAGTGTGATTTTACAAGACTGAAGATTAGAGCAAAGTATGGGGAGTACCAAATAAGCAAAGAGGTCATAGCAGCCTAGCACTGGTATGCAGTAATAGGTGTGGGGACTGTCTAACTATAACTTGACTTTCAAGCATTATCAGCTTCCAAGGCTTTACTATAGCAACCTGGCTCCTTTCTTTCCAGAACACATTCCATCCTCCATTTCCAATCTTTCACCTTCACTGGAACTGCCCTTTTTCAAAAACTCAATTTTCCCATAAAACTCAGGTGTTTAAAAATAGACATCTTCTTCTACTAGATCAAGAATAGATCTTCCATTTCACTATATCCTTTCCATAATTCTTGTCAAATGCTCAACCACTTAAGGCTCTGTATCTGTCATCTAGTGCAAGAGACAGATGGTATGAAAATGAGAGCATGGTAGAGGTGAACAGCCATACTAACACCAGTTAACCATGGAATAGCATGGCAAGTAGTTGAATTTTAACATTTATTCTACTTCTAACCTGTGCTGAAACTTCTTTTCAGGAATTATAAATGGGCTGTGTCTTGTACACCATCTCCTGTACAAGAAATCAAGGTTTTCCTGTATGGTTCTTATTTCACCCTGGTAGGAAACACACTCTCAATACTATTATAATTACATTTGGCAGAAGGGAAATGGCACAATGTAATTTCATCTATAAACGTACTTTCTATACAGCCCTTACTTTTTTAGCCTCTTCGCACCAAAACGCTTATGCTTTTTTTTGTATATGTTACACTGCCCTTTGTTGGGCATGAAAAAAAAATAATACTGTTGCTATGGCAACAGTAGTTTTGGTCATAACCTGAAAAGAGCAAATTTGCAATCAGAAATTAAAGGAAAAAGAGCCCTCAAACATAAAGGATTTCACCCAAATCCCACTAGCAGTTTTTCCATTAACATTAGATTGTCAATTGCATTTTCTCAGCTTTGAGGATCTACACAGGTAGGTGTGCAGTTTCCTTTAGCTGTGGGTCAGTGACGCATTTACAGTGAGCTGTAAAAAAGAAAAGCATCCAGTTGAAGTGAACCACTGCACACCCTTTATACTCAGACAGGCACCTCTTGATGCATTTAATCAGAAAAGTAGGTGGGATGAATTACTCTTTGGGGTGTCTATCTTTGCCTCTGTTAAAGAGGCATTAAGATGAAGTATGTGACTTGTAGAAAGCTACAGTGAGGCAGTCCGAGCATCCCTTGGGATCCATCCTCAATAATCACTGTCATTCACAAAGGATTTTTGGTGCTGTCAGAAATAACATATTTTTAAGGTTAAATATTTATTCTGATCTCTCAGTAGGCACAGTAGGTTTCCCCCACATATTTTTAATTAATTCTCCCTAAGCTATTTTTACCAAGTGTTCTTAAAGCAGTTTTGTTTCTGCTTAGAGCAAGTGAATTAGAATACTATAAATTTTTTTAATGTATATCACAAATACAATTTGTCTTACTCCAAAATAAACAAAACCCACATTAAACTTTATGCATTCTTCTGATGAGCGATTAATATACATTTTAGACATTATTAAGTTGGGCTCCATTAAGAGAGACAACATAGAAGAATTAATTTTAATGAAATAGAATTTTTTCCTCTCAGCATTCGCAATGTATGATTTTTCATGATCCTGGTCTTTCGAATTTCAAGAAAACAGACTGCAAGAAATTCCATAAATAAGAATTAAAACAATGGTCCAACAGAAAACTTTTTGGTGAACAAGCTACAGCATATACACAGGAATCTGAGGGTAAGTGAGAGAGACAGGGCAAGGTCATCTGAGTTAACGCAAAGTAGAATCTGATTTAAAAGTACCCATCGTTCTTACAAAATAGCAATGAATGTAGGGCACTTGCTGGGAACAAGAAAAAAAGTTATATGTAAAGGCTGAAGAAAATGTTTTAAACAGCTAAGTAGATACTTTAACTAAAAGAGACAATGTGAAGTTTGTCTAATAATGAAAAATTAGTATCAAATTACTGTAGACTTTAAAGTAAAAAAAATACTTTTAACACATAATTAATTTTCTGAGTAACACTGATATATGATGTCTATGACGATGCCTATGTCAATTCATCTCCCCTAACTCTATAGGACAGTCTTGGAGAAGACACTGTGAGAGAAATAAGACACGGTGTGTCTGTGTGTACACACATACACATGCGTGTAGGGAGGAATAAGACAGCAAACCATTTTTTCCCTCTAAACTTATGTCTTAACAGCCTTATAAATTGTAGAAACATTCACTTTAAGGATATTGTTGTCCTTGTACACTCTCTCCACTATATGCATTTAGCTGTTACTGGATAGTGAGAGAGTGAAAAAAAAAGATTGCATTATAAGTAGTACAAACACAAAGGTATTAAACTGAAATTAAACTGGCCAAGTACTTTAGTTGAGTGCAAGGGTAAAAGTGGAAGGTTGCATGTAAGAATAAACCCATAAACAGTGAATCCTTCGAGGCGCAAACCATTGCATAGTGAAACTACTTTGAGACACTAAATAAACACAAAGAAGAAAAGAGCCCACATACATCACTTAATCTGAAATTAAGATCTGATACAGGTGAAGCACCTCATCAGACAAACAGTCACTACCGAGCAAAATGTAGGAAAATGAGGAAAAACATTCAGACAAATAGTGAGAAAGAAACCTGAAGGAAACATACTGTGTCTAATGCAATGGTACCTAGGTCCTATGTAATTTTTAGATTCTATGAATATCAGTGATGCACAACTATCGTAATCACGTTTGCATTACAGACAGAGAATCATTCAGAATCTTTCCCAGGAGAACTGGGAGAACCCTGAAAAATAAGGTTGAGTCAGCAATAGTAAAAGAACATGCTTACAGTTTGAAGAGTAGCTATGACAAAGCCCCACAATTACTATATTTTTCTTTTCACAAATTATGCCCCTTTCTTTCCTAAAGGCAGAAACACGGAGTACTTAGGCTGCCCCACAGCCAGTAGGGTAGAAGATGAGAGGTTCAGAATTTTGCAGTTCTGAGACTATTCAGCCCAGATACCTAAAGCTAAGAATGACATCCTAGTTGCTCAATTTTAATGATAAATCCCTGCTGCAAAATTTAAAAAAAAAAAAAAATCCTCCAAATGGGTAACTTGGCATTAAAACTTGACATTAAAACCTAGACTCATAGCTCATCTGTCAGAAAACTTCAGTCAGTAGCCAGAAGACTAGATTTTATCCCCAGGTAGGTCATGAGTCATTTTAGAGCTTTTTACCTCACATACACTCAGAATCAGAAAAATCCCCAATACAGCAGAGTTGCATAACTATCATACCAGATCAAGCGAATACAGACTGATTCTGTTTCATTTTTCTGACTACACATGATATGAGTGAATGGACAGAAGGAATCAAAAAGGGTTAGTGAGGAGTACTTCGGAAAACTGAAGCTTTACAGTCTGAAGAAGAAAAGGATAAAGGAGAATAGAGCTGCTGCCTTCCAATATGTTAAGGAGAGGTGCAGGTAAGAGTGAGACAAACTCCCCTCAGAGATGCACAGTGAAAGGATAGGAGGCAATAGCTATCTAGATCGATCTATCTATCTATCTATCTATCTATCTATCTATCTATCTATCTATCTTTCTACCTTTAAGCACTGGAAAGTTTCCAAGAGAAGTTGTAGAATTCCCAGCTCCTGGAGATATTCAAAACTCAAGCAGATAAGTGGCTGTGCAGTGTAACCTGACATGTAATTTAGCCCTGTTTTGTTCTGGGGTGTGTCTGGGTGACCTTCAGTGTAGGTCACAAGCTAAGGTTTTGCATAAATCTAAGTTCCAGCAGACTTAGACTTCGCTACTACTCTCACCAAGTGTGAAAATACCCTCTGGGGGCCGAAGGGGTGAGAGCATGAAAATCTCCTGACTGAAAAATATATTTTGATTATTTCTGCAACTTCATGCATTCTTGCAACAAGTACCTTTCCCTGAACTGTGTAATTTGTGGGACAAATGATGTCTCTCTATCTAGATGATTGTCTTTAAAATGCAGTCTATCTCATGACTAATACCCAGAGCACACTGTAGTTGTACTGTCTCCCAAGAGGGACAATTTCATTTCTGGAATCTTCCCAGCTGTGCTGTTTTTGAAAGAAGGAGTGGACTGCTTCTGCTTGATATTTGTATCAGTGCAGGCTTTAGATCAGTGGGTGATAGCACCATTTATAACATAGGAAGAATTCCAGCCAGCACTGATCAGATGCTTTTTATTTTTTCTTCCCTACTATTTTTGATACAGGTAGTAAAAGTACCAGTACTACATAAGAGGGGAAAAGAACTGTAAAGTGAAAAGAGATTATGAGCCTTCTCCTTTCAGCACTAGCACACGGAGTGGGAAAATAAATAAGCTGATTATAGCCCTGAGAAACGTGGAAAATGTGGTGGATAACTGGCCTCCATAAAATTCTGTAGTAAATGCAAGAAAATAGTTAATTACCACAAGCCTGTAAGCCAAATTCATCAGGTCAGTGGTCAGTAGAAATTCACTGCACAACTCTTGGCAGTAGTCTTAGACCATTAGATGTATTAGTCACAAGGCAAACAGTAGCAGTTTCAGTTAAATTGTGGAAGTAAGGTATAGCAGAAATCAACAGAAGATAGAAAGGGGGAAGAAAAAGAAAAAGAAAGAACAATAGTGGAGATGCATCACATAGATGAAGCTACTGTATAAAACTAACTGGCAGCAACTTTCAGAAATTTGGAGAGTAGGAAGAAAGTCCAGATTTATGAAAAGGCTGAGACACAGCTAAACAGAGCACTCAGAACTAAATACAAAATATTACAAAATCCAGACTCCTTAAAAAAAAAAAAAAAAAAAAAAAGATCTGTCAGCTTTAAAGGGACCTAAGGATCTTCAAAGCCCTCATTCACACCAGCAGGAAGCAAGCCGATTTGTCATGGCCCAAGCAGCCACGGCATCATAGCCTGCAATAAAGGCAATTCTCAAAGACAAGTGAGTTAGTGCTGCTGGGTTAACACAGCACTTGTTTGGAAAATGAGTTATCAACCCTGCACAGCATCCCTGCAAATCTTTGTGAGAAAGTTTGGTGAAGTGCAGACAAGTCACATAAACACTTTTCTACAATTTTGGCAAATTAAAGAGAAATCTGACTCAATAACAGTTCATAACCGCTCTGGCTGTTTTTTCTCATATTTTTGAGTAATACAGATGCAAATTTGTATTTATACATGCCTCTTAATTTATAAATTTGTATACAAAGCAGTAGAATTCCAATAATTGGGCTGAACATTTCCGCACTGAATTTTCAGCAGCATGCAATCCAAACGGATTTTTAATATATTATATTTGATTTCTGGTACAGAGATTTCAACTTTAAAGAGATTATTATCAGGTTTTAAAAGTATTTTTCCTCTATTTACAATTATACCCAACACATTTATATTTTTTATGTTGCAAATACTTATGTATTTCAAAATAACTTGGAAGCAGTTCTCACATCTCATCACAGCTCCTAATTATCTGCACAGAGGAGAAAGAAAGAGGGGCCTTTCAGCCCCTGCTCCTGAGCAGAGTCAGTCACTTAGACCAAAGTGCTACTACAGGCATCACAAGATGACAGTTCTAAAACTGGTACTCAATTTCCTTCAGAGAAGAGCCCAGACCAGCCCAGAAACACCACCAAAAGCTGAGCAAAAAGCAACCTGCACCGAAACAGTGGTTCTGAGAAAAGATTCATTTTGCACTCTGGTTTTGGAGCCATCCACCACATTCTGGCATTCAGAGGAATCTGTAAAATTGAAATCATCATTCTATTTCAGGCAATGTGATCACCTGACTAGTCCTTCCTATTTATGAACAAGTTTAAAGGTAGCAGTCATATTGTGGCCAGTAGGACCTGAAATTGTAGAATTACTCTACTCTAGACTGACTCTAACATGTAAGCAAGTGATCTTTAGGAAATTTTGGCTAAGTCTTTGCCCTTTCTGGTTTTCCTCTACTATGGTAACAGTCTAGGTTCTGGATTTAAAAAATAATCGTATTTTTAAGGTTAATAATTTGGCTCTCTCTTCCAAATTTAAGTATCTGAAGTATAATACACTGTATTTTTCTCAATTTTTCTTTCTCAAGGCTGAATGTACATTTGGTAATTTCGACAGGGGGATAACACAGTTAAATAGGGAGGCAAGTTCATTGTTTTCCCTACTATTATTTGAGGACATTCATTATAAGGGTATGTCACATTAATGAACAGTGTGGTCCACGCCACCTGCATAGAAACATTATCAGCAACAGCAGCCCTGCAGGTCTCAAAATTTCTCGTCACTTTGGAATGTAGAATCAAATTAGCAAAGCTGTGCTCAAAGGATGAGATTCTGTAAGCTTTTAAACATCTCAGACAGAAATTCGATTAAGATTAATTCAAGCCAAGCAAGCAATTTTAGAGGCGTTGGAAGCAATTTCCTTTCACATCATGGTTGTGTGCTGCTGACATGAATGCCTGGAGAAAAATGTGCTAAGTTACCAGAAACAAGATCTGACTGTGGAGCAGTAACTATGTATGTCCTTGTAAGCCTAGCTTTAAAATATTAATACTATGGTAACAAAACTTGTAAAGAGACATACAAAATATTCTTCATAAATCATAAATAAATTTACTCTAGTGACAGGGCATTTCAAATACCACAATCACATTTTCAAGCTGGTTTGTGTCATCAGCTTCTAAAGGTGAGACTCTTCAAAAGAATTTGCTGGATGAATAAGATTTAATCTAATGCCATTTTAGAAAAATGATAGCAGTGCTCATCAAATTATTAGTGCACTGGTAAAGCATTTTGAATCTAAATCCCTCACCACTTCCATTTATTTTATGATGTTGAAAAGGTTATCCTTCAAAAATTGTCAACCAATTCGTATAAAAGATTTAATGTTTTAAGAATAGATAAGACGAAAACATGTCATTATATCTTTGAAAGAAGATTGATTCTAACAATGGTCAAATTATCATTTTTCAGGAGATGGAAAAAGAATACATGGTTTTTCACTTCAATCTCAATTCAACATAGGCAGCCTAAAGCTATGTAATTATTTCCAAGACATAAAAAAATTCAAGGAAAAAGAGACTGAATTTTTTCCTATTAAAATAATCTTATGAATTTAAACCTAGGAATGTTTTTTAGCCTTTTTCAATTTGTACACACACCCCCATCTCTTTGGGTTTTGTTTAGTTTTGGATTTTTTCAATAGAGAGGCAGAGTCCCGCATGTCTAATTTAAAGGTACTGACAAGTTGTTCCATTTTCTTAGTCACCATTCAAAGAGGTTTTAAAAGTAGTGGGTGGAACAAAATAAAGGATGATTAAAAAAAACCCAGCCTAACATCCTGACAGCCATTCCCATAAAGACATAAGAGAATGACTTCTTAGGCAAAAGGGAAATTGCTTTCAAGCAAAGATAAGAAACCATGAAAAGAAGAAATACATTGTTGGGGAGTAAGTATGCAAAACTGAAAGATTGGAATTAATAACAAATATGTACAAAATTCTAAGAAAATGTGGGAACACAAAGTAGTAGTCTACAAGTTGGTTTGCATCTGTCCTTGAATAAGGATTAGCAAAGATATGACACAGAGAATGTTCCGTTTCACCTTTATACCAAAAGCATTCTAACAGTGTTTTCTATGTGGTTACTCAGGTAATGCAAGCTAAGTACACTCTTCAAGGACTTGAAGATTATTTGTTCCAGTTTGCAGTGGCTGAAGTATTTAAAAACAATTTCTTAGCATACTCAAACAACGTAGCATGTTTGCCACAAGCAAAGAATGATTACTGAGTGATGATTTCTCCATTCTGCATCAAGAGATCACACTGAGCCTTTAATTTCTTTGAGCAGAGTCTGTCAAACTGTGAGCAGTGGATTCTTTTCCTCCTTAAATGGTTCCGCTAGCAGTATTTTTAAGTAGGCAAGATCTCTGTAGTGTTAAAATACCATTCAAATCATTGTTCATATTTCTTAGGTCTTGCACTAAGATTTAGCCCTCACCACCCTTAACATCAATCCACAGAGCCCTTTATTAGAACTACCAGAAAAAATAGTCATGGTACAAGGACACTTATCTGGACAACATACCTTTACAGACTTGAGATTTATAATCGTGGAAGAAATAAAGTGGTCACCTCCTTTCTAATTTACTCTTTCTCACAATGAAAAACAAGCTTTTTACACATTCTAAATCTGATCATTCTCATTGGCAGAAGGCAGGAGATCAGCATTCTATTATAGTTTGATGGGAAATACATAATGACCTTTCTCTATTAAAAAGAAGAGTGTTGACCACTTCATGCCACTAGTTCTGAGTGAGATGGTCACAGGAACTCAAAATTGTGCCAGCTATCTCCAAATACATAGAATCACAGAAAAGCAGAATCATTTAGGTTGGAAAAGGCCTCTAACGGTGAACCCAGCACTGACAAGTCCAACATCCGACATTAAACCTTGGTCCGAAGAGCCACATCTACATGTATTTTACATATAATCCCCTCCAGGGATGGGGACGCAACCACATCCCTGGGCATACTGTTCAAATGTTTGTCTGTCATTTTGGTGAAGAAATCTTTTCTAACATCCAATCTAAATCTCCACTGTCACAACTTGAGATCATTTCCTCTCATCCTATTGCTGGCTAATTGGGAAAGAGACTGATTCCTTGTTACAGCCTCCTTTCAGGCAGTTGTAGAAGGCAAGAAGATCTCCCCTGAGCCTCCTTTATGCCAAGTTAAACACCCCCAGCTCCTTCACCTGCTCCAGAACCTTCATCATCTTTGTTGTCCTTGATGAACTACAATTAGACAAAGGAGCTGTACTAAAAAATGTGAATGACTAATCATGCTGTAATCACAATTTCTCAAAGACTGTCAGTGCTATCTAAAAATCAGCCCAGTGCTTTACAAATTGATTTTCGTGATAAATTTTTCCCATTACTACATATTGTCTACAATCCTTTGTCAGCATCTAGGAAATCAAATGCATTTTGAATTACCAGTGTTAACAGACCAATGTTCAAACAGCAGCTTCATTCTGGGTGACATGTAATTCAGATCCAATATTACTCCTGCAATTAATGCTTTTTCCCACCATGGGCATAGAACAATTTAGTTTTCAAAATACAGAAATCGATTTGTTCAAATTACGAGGTTTAAAATAAGTGGATAAAATGAAATGGGTTTGTGCTATACTGCACTGAATTATTGAATGAATCCTCCTGGCTTCCATGGCATTATGACAAGATTGCAGACAAAATGACCCTAAGCAGAAAACAAACACTGTTTAGACAGAGGCTGGAACATCAGAGATTTACACATACACACAAAATCGAACAGCTTCCTTCTATCAGGAGAGAAAGACTGAGAAGATGAGAGCAACAAGCTTTGGATGTAAACATAACTGAAACAAGAGAAGTACATGAGTTATTGATCCATTTGAAAGACAAGTTCAGGCAGTGGGCAAAATGGGCAGTGTTACATATTGGTGATCAACAGATTTATGGGCACAAGGAAAGCAGAAGCAGGAGGATTGATACCAGGAAAAATTCAGACCTAAAAATAACTTAAATGAGTCAATTTACTGTTTGTATTCCCTTGAATTCTCATCCATCTTTATTTGATAAATGCTATTTGCTTGAACCCAATTTTCTTCCTAATTTATGGGACTTTTGTACACTTATTCAACATCTTTCAATTCCACAGTGTTACCTCTTCTTCAGCAGTATTAGGAGTGGTTGCCAACTCTACCAGCTCCAGGCGCTCTCCTATGAGTTTTTTTCAGTTTCATTTCTACAGCGTAAAGTAAGACACTGAGAAAAAACATGAGCAGCAGAAACAGGGACTGGAAGTAAAACAATTAGGTACACAATCTTAACTAAATAAGAGCAGGAATGAATGATATCCTTCCTCAAACACTTGAAGGTTGTGCACACCTAACAATGAAATCCAACAGTGAGATAAAAAGTATTCCTGAGGCAGCTCCAATAACATCTTGTGGTAACACTGATCAACGCCATAGGAAATGCATTTGCTTTATACTGAGGGGAACAATCAAAGTGTAACGGAGAACAAGTAGAAGATTTCCTGGTTCTGAATTTCTAAGGGTACCCCTTTCTAAATTCTCTACACTTCCTTGTGTGGAAGCTATTCCATCATTTTGATCACCCTGCCTGTCTCTCTCAGAACCTTTTCTAGGTTTACTAGGTTGTTTTGCAGTAGGAGCAGAAGAGTTCCATAATTAGTAAGGAAAAATATGGATGTTGAGTCTAGCACTCCTATGTTGTTTTGTTCCCTGCTTCTCCACATTGGCCTGACATACTCATGCACCTGCCACAACCCCCAGTCCTCACTCCTGTGTAGCAATGGCCAGTTCAGAGCCCATTATTTTGAAAGTGATATCAGGACTTTTCACTTGCATGATTTTACATTTATCTGTGTTGGATTTCATCATTTTACTTCGCAGTATTGTGTCTTGCTATATTCTTCTGAAATTTCTTAATAG
The DNA here is from genome assembly GCA_036630365.1 of Acanthiza pusilla. Taxonomy (NCBI): domain Eukaryota; kingdom Metazoa; phylum Chordata; class Aves; order Passeriformes; family Acanthizidae; genus Acanthiza; species Acanthiza pusilla. The sequence continues at coordinate 15,114,643 of JAXCHO010000234.1, forward strand.
ATGATCTTTTTTCTTTAATACCCTGAATAGCCAGTAAACAAAAAATTTCATTGCTTTTCATAAAGCAATTCGTGAACTCTTTTGAAGAGCACTGGTCCAAGCACAAATTTTTGAGGAATTCTGCTGGTCTCCTGCCTCTACTGTTAAAACATTAAATGTGAAATAATTTCATCAATTTCTACCCTGCAGGTGAATTTTCAGATGGATACAGACTGGAGCCCAAGCTAAAACTTAAATGGAAGAAAATAAATTTCAAAGTCACCATGTCTCTGTAACTCGACTCAGTTTTTTCATCAAGTGCTGATTCTCAGTTGTGCTTTCATTCTTATTTTCAACAGAAAACACAGAGAAACTCAGTAAAACTTATCTGAATATACAGATATTTCCTCATGAAAAAGGGAAAAGACAGAGTCCTGTGCTGACTTGGCATCTTCAGACAAAGATGGAGAAAATGTCATGGAGACAAGTCCTGGATTAAAATTTTCTTACAGAACAGGAGTAGATGCCCCCAGATCTCATCTACTCTACAGTATAGTGTTTTCATAAAATGTATTGAGAACAGCATAAAAAAGGCAAAAAAGAGGAAAAGTTTGTGTTTATAATAGACCACATTAAACTTATCATACCACATTAAACTTCGTGAATCATGAGATGTCATAACAGTTCTTTGTAAGAAAGTAAAGATATAAAAATAGATCAGCTGCACTGTCTCAACCTATTTCTTTTCAGTAAAAGTGGTTAGGACCAGAAGCAGCCCCATAACCTTAAATGTACTTGCACAATTCAGAAATTAAGGATTTGAAATTAGATAGTCATTCAATTTGGTCAAATAAATACAAGTGTTTATTTCAATATGAATGTCCTCCCTAAGGAATCTATTTTTGCATAAATGTCACACTTGATGTAAACCAAAAACTTAAAAAACTAAATATTATTTTCTGTTTTCATTTTCCCAAGCTCTTCATATAGACTCAGTGGTGTGTAAAAGTGACTAACACAAGATTTTGATGCATCTTTGCCTGTCAAAACAACAGAACAGCTCCATGCATAGAATAGCTGAGACTGTTGATTGAAACTGAGATGCAGAGTCATCTGTGAGATAAATGATATATAATATGCTGCAGAAATTTGTTTCTATTTGGAAACATGATGAGAAATCAACACGAACATCACTTTTCTAATCATGCAAAATTGTCAGGTTGATTTTCAAGTCATTATCCCTGTAATCAGATAAAAAGTTTTCAAAACCAAATTGTTTCCATTTGTGGTCTCTTGATCAGAGCATGTCTAGACTATTCTAACAATACATTCTGTTTAGAATAAATGCTTGTACCATCTGCACCGTAAATGAATAGGAAAAAATGGTTTTGGAACACTGCCCTTGACAAGCTTTGAGCTTGTGATGTATTCCTCCAAGAACTCGGCTTCGCTACGAGCACAGGAAGCATTCCTCAGAAGTCAGTTTACTCACTCATTTGTATTTGAGGCACAGACTTTGCTCACCACTGAGATAAGCAGTTTCTGCTTTAATACAAGGAAAATGTGCTCTCCAGCATAAAATGATTCAGACAAAGTGCACAAAGAGGATTGCTTCATATATCTTGAACTTGAAAATAAAATCTCCCAGTTGCTCGTGATCCTGAATTCTTCTGTTAAACAATGCCACACAACAGTAGATTCTAATTCTAGCTTGGGTGAACCAAATATTTCTTCAGTGGCCTGTGTAAATTGTTCATTTTTATGTGAAAATTCTTGGAAAGATCGGGTTTGTTTACAAATCATATTTGACATTGTCAGTGAATATATTTGTAATCACTGGGGGGAAAAACAAAGCAAAAACATCACAATAAAACCCAACCCCCATTTTACTATTTTTTCAGGGGTGGGAAGGAATGGCTGTTTAAGCCATTGATGACTAAATTACTAAATTTAAGTCCTGTGTAAGCACAAACTTTTCTACCCATAGTGGATTTCATTTTAGTAACTGTTCTCAGTGAATAAAACAAATAAAAGGAGTCACTGAGTATATGAAAAAAACAAAATGTATCTTACATCTAAGTATAGAAGAATAGTATGCAAAAGGTATTAGAACTATGTGTTTAAAATTAATTTTAAAAAGCCAAATATATTTATATACATTGCAGACTTACACTATCAACTGCTTACCTCATTAGTGACAAAAACAAATTGGAGATGGTGGTAGTGGTGGTAACCACTGATCAGACAGACTGTCCTGAGGAGCAAAGTGTTTGGAAACTGTTTCAAATAGAAAAATAAATGGATTTTGGCTAACATACTATTTTTATCTCAGCTTCTTTACCTGGGTCCAAATACTCTATTATCCCTGGCCTTCAGAATTTTCCAGGTCTATTCAGTACTCTGAATTTTGTCCTGTAGATGTGCTCTAGAAACCATACTTGTTGGGCCTCTCTGGTTGTCACCAATCAACCTATAACCCAGCCCTGCAGGAAATAAGCTGTTTCCCTACCACATCAAAGTAGCAGAGGCCCTAAAGCACATGTCAGAACTGTCCTTGCTTGCTTTCTTTGTAACAGTCTGTAAACACAGATAAATTATAAAAGAAAACGTGTAGGTGAGAGAAATGCATTGTGAATTGCAGAGATCACGAAACGGAGATGTGTAAGAATTCCATTCTGCAGATCAAAGCTTACTCCTATCGTTTGTTCTTTACAAGTCAGAAATAAAAATCTAGTATACAGCTCTATTTTGAGCACAGCCTAAAATTAGATGACAACTAATTTCTGCCATTAGAAATAAAATATCATGGAAGCAAGAGGTCGCCCAGCAGTTGGGATGCTCAAATATGGTTCTGAATTCAAATATGTTTTAACCCATTTGCTGGGTTAAAACTTCATAGCTGACATGGGACTGTGAAGTATTATGACACTTACATTGCCAACCTTTCTGTTTTAACTTTTTTAGAAGAACCATGGGATTATAAAGAAAGAAGTCAAGAGTATTTACTATTCTGTGGTACAGAATGATATATATACTGTATACAGAATACTCAACGATAGGCAGAATATGAAATATTCCACATAGCTGTGTTCTCATATGTGAGAACACAACCACAACTATTTAGTATTCCTGCTTATGCTAAACTTAAAATATGGAACACCAACAAAAATATGATAGAGGCACATGTGAAACACAAAAACTGTAATGTGTGAAAATCTCTAGCCACATACAAATCATTAATGTGATAGTGAAAAGTGCAGCATTTGTCTTTCCAGCTTTCATTATCAAAGCTGTGATTTTCTCAGCATGCTCACTGGCAAACTGTGCTGTTTGGAAGCTAATAAAGTCACACTCTGCTATTTCTGGTATTACAGGAAGAACAATAAAAATACTAACAATAAGTAAACTCAGACACAACTTTCCATGCACAAGCGATTTCTGCCATTACATTTACCACTTCTAGAGAGAAAGCCTAATCTTTAGAAACTTTGAACAATGTAGATTTTATATCTGCAAAATTTAAAAAAATTAAATATCTCTAATTAAACAGGTGTTTAGAAATGTTCACGTCTACTTCAGCCAATGGCAGAAGTATTTCCAGATTTTCAACATTAAATATTTACCACGAATATAGAATTTGCCATGTCTTGAGAAAATTAATATTCTCCACTGTACCACAAAGCAATTTATAGCCATACATCTATCTGCAAAGGAGATTATTTGTAACTACTCTTTACATACAATATTTCCAGATATTTAGAGTACCTGCTGATATAATTTTTGGCTGCTTTTACTTTGAGAACAAAATTTCTGTTTATGAATAAAGCATTGTTTGAATATTCAAAGTCACAGGCAAAGACATTATAATATTTATTATTGCCCAAGTATTTCAGAAGCAAGCATGCATGAATCATGTCATACAACTTCCAAGAAGCAACAAGTGTCTCCTAGCTGCTCTTGAAAGGAAAAATAGGTTGTGCATACCATACTAAATACTCTCTTTACAACAGCAATGGATTTCTCTTCCTCCATAAAACAGTACTTTTATTAATACCAGGAAATGCAAGTTGAAACAATGCAAATACTGATTAATTAATCCAGCCTCTTAAAATCCAACTTAATCTCCAAACATGAAAGACTGTTTGACTGCAACATTTACAGGAAAACATTTGAACATCTCCAGAAGCTGACAAACTCTATGACTTACTTGTGCAAACTTGCCAACTCATTTTCTTCAAGCTGATAAACACACTTCATAATGCTTTTAAATATAGAGTCCTAATGCTCAAATTAATTCTAATAGAATTCTAATTTTAATTCTAATATCACATTTATAGTGGATTAGAGAAAGTAGCTAAAGAAATGGACCCATTAGACCATAAATCTTTGTTGAAACCTTTGTTGAATTTCTGTAACATCTCTTCAAATGTTTTTTTGATTGCTTGAAACTAGAAGAACATTTTAGGCAAATGCATAGGAGTGGCTGAGCAAGCTGATGAGGGGTTTCTACACAGAACTAAATCCACTCAGAGTTATAATTAGAAAGTTCATCTCCTTATCCACCTGAGGTGATCCCAGCTCTGTTATGTCTGGAAGCTTCCAGTGGATTTACTCTTTTAGCCAAATAGCTGCAGTTTGTCACTGTTACCCCATGTCGTCCCCTCATCTCCAGGGCCACCCCTTGCCCAGACCCTTGCAGAGGGTCAGCTCTTCTGGAGCACTCAGGGTTTATTGAACAGGTTTATCTCAACACAACTTCCTCCTTTCCTCTCCCCTCATTCTGCCCTGGGTGGAATGGCTTCAGCCTGGCACAGAGCACCAGGGCGCTGAGAGCTGTGATGCTGTGCACGTGTTCTCAAGCACGAATATAAATATCATTGCTACACCAACATGAATCACTTTTAAAATTACTGTTGTTCATAAGCCTTCAGCCCACCAGGTTTGCCTAAGATTTGTGTCTTTGTAAGAATATAATGCACTACGCTGTGGGGCCCAGCTGTACTCATGATCATAACAACAGAATTGTAAACTGGTCAGTTAAATTGAAAACCTAAACATCCTCCCTTCTCTTTGTTCAGCAAAATGCAGGTAAAAGAATGAATTCTGATAAGAATAAAGTGAGGTATATCCTAAAACAAACAGAAACTTTGAATCATGTTTGGTAGAGTGACTCAACAACTCCTAAATCAGAAAGATTCTGTAAATATTTCTAGAGTCTTAAGCTGAGGAACCAATGAAAATAGAGCCCCTGTATTTTTTTAAGTTGCAAAAGCCAACCATAAATGCGTTTTAATGCAGGTGTATTTTCTCAAAATCACTTCCTTTGTGTTAAAAAGTCTTAATAAAAAGGAAGCAGTGTTCCTAATAACCCAGCATATCTAAAAAAGCAGAATACACCAAAATATAACATTTCTAGCATAAAATAATCTATGTCTAAACACAAACTAAGTCTAAAACACAAATTTTGTTAAAGGCAGATTAATCAAATGCAATGAAGATTGTTATTATGTCTTTTTGTTCTTTTTCTGTGACAATTTTATTGATGTTTTATTCAGTCTGCATTTATAAATAAGGGCTATGATTCTTTTAAATGGTATTATTTGACTAATAGTTTCATATTGTCATGATAAGAAATAGTTATTATCCTTTGTTATAGAAGAATTACAATGTATGGCTCATTAGCATTATAATTCTCCATAAAAATGAACTATACAATGGAAATTAACCTGTGAAAATACAGAAAAGGACAATCTTCAAGACTACACATCTACACAGACTTCTCTGAGTCTAATTTTTTTCTTTGAAAAGAGCAACAATGTCTTAATAATAATAATAATAATAACTTTAAAAAAAGAAACAGAAAAAATAGTATCTGAATAGGTGCAGAAAAATCACCTTCTCCAAGCATGCTAACAACTCAAGCCAGAACATTTTTAAATTTTAAAAGAAAGCAGATTTTTTAGATTCATAATTCTGATCTATTTGGAGTTTCATGAGCTAAATGTGAAATAAAGTGCTGAAAGATTTAATATGTCATCAATCTGTCAAGAAGAAAATAAATAAATAAATGAAATATGTGTTCTTAGTAATGAATTTGTTTAATCTTAGACTCGTAACAGTTGAATACTGTAATTCTTTATCTTTTTTTATTATTCCAATTTATGCTAAAGTTATCTTCACTTTAGGAATTGCTACATACCCCGGTTTGCAGATTTCTATAGCTCTTTTTCTCTCTGTTTATGTGAGCCTTCTTCCTTTATTTCAATTACAGATACTGCCAAACTGTGTCTATTTACATGCCAAAAGTCAAAACACTCATCACATAGTTTGTATTTTACTCTAAAGCTTAGTATTTTTCACACACCAAATTTCAAGCAGTGGTACATGAGCCAGACCTGTCTGCAGAAGGCAGGAAAATAACTGTGTGACTGAAACCATTTGCCAAAAAAAGACCAAGTCCTGTCAGCTTGCCAAATTCATTGTTTTTTGTGTAACCTGAATGCTTCAACAGGAGGCTGTGGGAAAGTCTGAAGCCAGTCTCAACTGTAAAGAGAAATCTTCATCTATTTTGTAATTTGTTGCCTGCATGGAACTTAAACTACAAAAGAAGTGCAATGCAATCATAACTATTCACTGTAACAACTGTTTAATTTCCTTTCTATTTACATGGGAGCAAAAACAGCCTCTTAAACATTGTCCTCTCTACAGCATCACTCCACAGATCCCAACTGAGAAGGATTCCAACCTCCATTTCCAGGGAATTGGTATCATTTCCATGAAAAGAGAATATTTCCTAATTTCTCATGTTCGTTCTAAACAGTCACTGGTGACATTCAGCTCTCCTGCAATGATTATGCCCTCCCATACGGTCAGAAATACATTTTAGAACCCCTACAACTAAAACTTTCATTTATTGATCTTCATAAAGAAGAAAAAAATGTCAGCAAACCTAAAGGTGCAAAATTTCTTTCTGACTAGTGCTTGTATAGGTTACAGCCAGGAAATAAGACACCTGTACTACCCTAAAGGTTTTCTCCATTTGATTCTCCAGAATTATTTTTAATCCATTTTCCAAATGAAACTTTGTTCAGAAAATAATACCTTTGTCAGTTCAAACTAGTATGGCACGATTCCTTCAAATTTTCAGGGAAAATAATTGGTTTTACAGCTTCTCTCTGCTGCCTCTAATTTAGCAATGATTCATTTGTCCTTTCCAACCATGGAAGAACTGTTTTAAAGTTCCATGTGTTTTTTCTTTTTTAAATAGAATATGTTGCTTTATACGGAATTTTCTTTATCTGCACAACAGTGATAAGGACATCTACTCAAATGTTACTCACTCACTAAGGAGCTCCCAAGGCAATGAGGATCTGCTGGCTGTGGGTGGTGCTGATTCTGCCACTCTTGGTAAGGAGAGGAACTTCTGGCCTCTCCTACAAGGAAATGTCAGGACTGCCAATTTAGAGAACCAGCAACAGCTGGAAATAGTAATTATGAAGAAAGCAAGATGAGTTTTCCATTTTAAACTGTTTCTTTCTCATGGTTAGCAGCACTAGTAAAGAAGTGAATACATATAAGAATGAAGTCTGGTCTATCTTTAACAGAAGGAGGAAACACCCACTGGATTCACTGCAGCTGACTTTTCACCTAGGGCATCATTAGATGCTGACGACCAAGGAATCAAAGTAGTGTTGAGTTATACAAGATAAATGTACAATGCACCTTAAAAGCTTCCCAAAGCCCAGGTTTTAACCTGCCCAGTCATTTCAGCTAAGCAAAATGAAATCATCAGCACAATTTTAACCACCAAAACACAGATTTTTACTTCTACCTTCCTTTGCCCATCAGGTTTCCTACATGCTAATTTTTTAACTTTTTATTTCCCTACCCCATACATATTCCAAAATATTTTTTCTGCTCTTTATTGTGTTTCACATGTCAGACTTTTTTTTTTTTACAGAATAGTTGTATAAGTACACACAAGTAACAAATCCCACCATTATCTACAATTCTGAATTGCAAAAGCCTTTTTCTTCACATGTGAATTCTTTACACATATATAAGACTCATCAAAGCTGATTGATCTCAGATCTGTTTACATAATTAACTCCAGACGCCCAAACAGAGGAGAAGGTATAGCCCCAAAAAGTAACGTAACGGAAGAAACAACAGTTACTTGATCAGAAAAAAAGAAACGGATGAAGAAATAATTTCTCGATAAGATCCCAATTATGTCTTTAATTTGAAAAACATTTTTACACAATTTTCAAATAGTTTTTATTTTCTTTTCAGAGTTCTTCACCCAACATCTCTGCAAATAATTCTTTTTTTCATAAAGTCAAAAACAGAAGAGCCAATGTATTACAAATGCCTTAACATAAATGAAAAAGTTTCTATAACATCTGCATTAAGAATAAGATCTAGGTAAGTTCCACATCATCGTGTGGCATCACATGCAGTTTCTTTTGTCATTTGTTGGGTCCAATTGACATTTCACATCTCTTCTGGTAATTATATGCCTCATAAATATTTTATGCCATAAGAATTATGCAAACCCTATTTGTCTGATAGTGGCTGCCATGTATATAAGTACAATTTCTTGCTCTGTGTAGGGTAATTTGAACAACCCAGTGTGCCTTGATGAGCATAGAAAATACATGCATTTTTTTAATCTATGCATGATAAAATTCCTCCCAAAAATTTCAAATTTAAATTATCCCATCTGTTTCTAGCCAGGTTTCCGAACAAAGCAGAAATCCATGCCATTATTTTATATAAATGTACACTCTGTCAAACACTACTATTGAAAGTACATATTTGAATACTGCACAAGTTTTGCAGTTGGTACATCACATGTGAAGTAAATGAATTCCCATAGAAAGACTTCATTATTTTCTTAATTTCTGCTGGGACTAACAGAGGTGCCCTTTTCTTTGTCTTTCACAAACAATTAACCTTTTGCCATGTATGCAATTGGCTGAGAGCAATCCTAAGTGGCTCAGAAAATAATTTACAGCAGAAACCGTAAAGTTAATTAGTATTAGTCTAAGAAGGTTATTCATATATTATCAACCCCAGAAAGTGGTCATCATGACCCTCATGGAACTTTAAGCAACAGCTGAGTTTTCTCATCATCAGCTGCAGAGCATAAATGCTAATCAGGCTCAAGTATACACACAGATCTTTTAACCATGGCCACTTTAAGTCTCAATGTTGAAACTTCTGAAAGTACAGGTAAATACAAACATGCAAAGTAGATAACTCTATGCTATTACTCACTTCTTATGTTAAACAAAACAAAAACAACCAGCCAACTAAAACCACAAGTACTCCCTTTTCATTTTACCTGAGAAGATTTTTCCTGCTCTTGTTTTTGGAGATCACTCAGTTTTTAAAGATTGTTTCTGCCTAAAAATTAAGCCCCTTTAGAATTAATTATGAGCATGATTACTTCGAAAGGCAGAATCAAGGCATGGAGAACACTGCCTCAATTTTAATTTTCGTGAACCAGAAAGGGAGCTCTCAGTGTGTTTATTATACCACTTGAAGTGCACACTATTCGATTTCCAAATATCTGCCCTGCTTGCCATGGAAAGCTAGCCATGTGTGTGAGAGACTGGAGTGTTATGGGTTAGTGACTGAAAACATTCCCCAGCTGTGAAGGTGCAGAGTGCTTTGTTGGAGTTGGGTTTGGCGATGGAGCAGTTGAGATTCTGGGTATTTGTATTAACAGCTAGTCCACACTTCCTTTTGGCACCTATGGCAAGCGTGTCCATCAGCAGCCAGGCTATTATTTGGAATCCTCTTGTATGCCTTAGGTACTCATTTAAATTTAACTGGCAGTCTCACAAAGCAGACTTACATTCCCTATTTAGAGACATACCTCTGTGAGTTGCTGACTAATTAAAGCTCACTCAGAAATCCAAAAATACAGCTATAATGGCCACCAACCTCCCTGGGCTCCACCCAGAGCATAGGTGAGTGTTTAACAGGAGCCCTGTTTCGTTGGCTCCCACCCATGGGCACAGCTCTGCTGGGAGGACTCACACAGCAGATGGACTCCAAAGCAGAGCCACGGCTGTGCCAGGTCCTGACAGGGATTCAGTCGTGGCCATGTCAGCACCACCCACACTGCTGAATGTTGTAAAGGCACCAGCTTTACCCTGGCGCTGCAGGGCGGAAGGACAACACTAAAATCCTTGTTTCTAAGGGCAGGGAGGAGAGGGGGAGGAAGAAAAATACCTTCTGTGCAGACTGCTCCTGTCCTGGCCCGTAGGCATGTGTGGCAGCAGACTGTGAGGCAGCCCCTGAAGCACAGAGAGCCATTTCCTCATGGTGCCAAACACCAGAGGCCAGGCTGGCCTCCCCCATGGTCAGCCAGCAGCTCCTGCCATGACCATGGGGCTGGGACAGCCCACAGAGACACGGCCACACCACCAGGACCTGGGAGCAGAACCAGGGACTGGTTTTAGCTGGGATTAGGCTTCAAGTAAGGAAGGCATTTGAACCAGGTGGTTATGAAGCTCTGGTGCCCAGGGTACAAGTGATGGTGCCAAGGGTGCAAGTCATCACCAGGGTTTTACAGTAAAAGTGGATGCCTGACTGAAAAGACTTTTGTCCTTGGAATAAGGATTTATTCAACAAAGGTCTCCAGCCCGTACTGGGGGTCAGTGGGAATGATCCAAATAGCCCCTTTTGGCATTATAATCCATCAGTCTGCAAAGTCTAGTTAAATTCACATCTTTAGCATGTGAAGAAGTGAATTGGGTAGCTGGTCACAAGAGCTCCACTCTGCAGATAACTTACTGTTATCTTCTGGAAAATTTCTCATTGCGGATCAGAGAACCTCTTAGATTCTTTCTGTAACTCACTTCATATCTCAAAACTGTACTACAGCTTAAATAACATCTATTATAAACATTGTCAAGCTGAGTCAGTATCTCTGTGGTTGCTGGGAAGTAAAAAAGCCTGATCCCTGATTAAAGAAAAACTCAAAAGATCTGCCATATTAAGTCATTGCTTTAGAGAAGAATTAATCTCTTTTTAAAAATAGTGAACCCTCGGAGATTTCCTTTTTTATTACGCTGAGTTTTTAAAGATTAAGTATAATAAGGATTTTTTGGTACTTTTCCCAGCTTAAAACTTAAGAGGAAAATGTGATTTTGAAAGTTAAACTCAGATTCTAGCATAGAGAATTACATTTCACTAAAGTTCAAAAACCAAATTAACAAAAAAGACAATATAAAGGAATAAAAATCCAATATAAAATAAATCCTTAAAAAAATTGAGAGAAGCATAATAGATCAGCAGAATACAGAGCATGTGAAAGGAGAATGGTGTTTTGGAAAGTTGGAAAAAGAAGATAAAAATAAGTCTTGCTCATACATTTGTAGATTGGAGAAAAAGAATAATTTCTTTTCTTTTTTTTTTTTTGTAGAAAACATCTCATTTCTTATTGACTTCTAGAAGTATATGAACATTTTAACAACAAATGTAAATGATTTACCAATTCGACTTAGTTTAATAAATCCCCAATATAGCAAGCTGCTCTGAACTTGGTAAAATTAGCATTTTGGTTTTTTGTTTCAGGCAGTAGTTTCTTTTGTGAAGCTGAGTATGTGAAAATGTGAAAATGTGCTGGTACACCAATGGCAGAGGACTGGATGGTTGCAAAAGTTACATTCATAAGCAACAGGATGAACTAAGGAATATCTATTCAGATTTCAGGATAAATAATTCAGGGAACAGTTTACAGTCCACTGTAAGAAAGCATAAGAAGCCCCACCGATGAGGGTGGTTTTGGCTCTAGTCCTGCAGCTTTAACCCCACCATTTACAATCTGCTTGGGCCTCTGATCTCCCTGCACGTAGCTCAGTTCTGAGAAAGAAATGAGATTTTGCATGTGTCCATACAGTCTAAGATGAAGTATCGTCCATAGCTTACGGGATTTATTGATTTATATAGATGCCAAGTTTGATACCTGCATGTTTTGTCTGTTCTTCTGAGCAATACATCATTGCAGATTATGGGTAACTATGTTATTATCCATCTAGAAATTTAGTGGTGTTTTAAGCATCTCTAAGTTTTCATGTTTGCTTTTAACACTCCATCAAACATTTATTTTACCTCTGAGCAAACATATGTTAAGCATAAATGTCTGTTTTACATAGGAGTACAAGAGGAAAGCATTATTTATTGATATTTTAAAAAATCTCTTGAGGAAATAACCACATATTACTTCCTGGCAAAATCATGGTAGTGCTCTGTCTGGACTGCATTGCTAATACTCAGGAAATCCTTGTGAAGTCAATACAAATATTTTTAAATATTTATTAAAATACTCAAACGTGCTACAGATTGCTTTGTTCCACCACATTCTGTCTTTCAATCCATTCACATCCAGCTGAATCAGATGAAAGGAAGATATGTGGCAGGCTTTCTAAATTACCTGTCAAAATGAGGGAAGAAGACATTAGAGAAAGAGCAGAAGACATGACAAGACATGACAGGGGAGTGTACTATAGTCCTTGGAAGAAGATTGAGGCCAAACTACTGAAGTAACAAACTGGATTAAACATCTCTTAATGTCACAAAACCATTCTCTCCTTATTTGCTTAAGTCAGGGGACAAAGATAATAACAGAAAAGAGCTTTTTGAGAGGAAGTCAGCTAAAGCATAGTGGGAATCACAGAATCCACAGCATAAATAGAGAGAATGCTAAATGGACAAAATGTTAAAACTGATGTAAGAATGAAATTTTCTTCTGCTTAATTTTAAGCATCTTTCAAAACAGATTTCATAATTAGTATTTTCTTTCATCTGGGCAAATGCATTCCTGTGCAATGTTGTTTATGTGTGCACTTAGGGGACACCATGTGTAGCAAAATGTACATAAAGTATATTACTGTAGAAAAGTTAGTGCAGAAACACTGAAAATGAAATGGAAGTGCAGATGGTTCTAAGTGCATCTTCAGACAGTTGAATCTGAAGGGAATCTATAGTTTTGCTAGTGTTTTGTAGAAGGCACTTCAAATTTCTACTTCATCTTGTCGAAGGAAACTTTCATTAAAATAGACGTTAAGCTGGGGTGTCAGCTCCCAAGCAGCATTTCCTGTGGTTTCATTAAAACCTGCTAGTTTCAAGAATTTTAAAGTATTAACTAAATTAAGTATTGAAGACTACACTATTTATTAGGTTTTACTATTATTTGAAACCCATGAACTCATAAATTTCCTACTTCTGGTAAGAAATTGCAAGTAATATTTCCTTCTTTTTTTGTAGCTCTCTCTTTTTTCCTAGCTGCTTTAACATACAGGCATTTTTTTACTCCCTAAGAACCTGGGCATGTAACTTAAACTTAGCATGTAATAGAAATGGAATTAACTGTAGCATTTTTTAATAAAATATAAGCACCTGGATGACTAAGCAAAACACCGCTCCAAGGTTTCCATTCATAGCAAGGCACAGACCTAGGAGTGCCATGCAAGAAGTTATATACAAAATTTCAGGATCCATTTAAGCAAGCAATTTCTTCCTGGCTCTTTATTTAATGTGAGACAGTTGCCAAGTAGGTCCCCACTTTCTGAAGTAGTGTAAGGGAGCAGGTTGGTCCAAATCCTTCAAAGAACTGGAGCATGCATACTTGATATTTGACAGTATTTGTACCTCTCTTTCCATCCATCATTATCATCAGTTCATTGCCTCCCCTCAAATGTGAGAGAGTACATCCTTGTCTGTCTGCCAAGAAAAAGTCACTCTACAATGTATTCAAAGTGATTTATGAGCTGAAAGCAAAACAGAGGCACTGAATAACCAAACACAGATACATGCAGCAGTATCATTTAATCAATTACATTACCCACTTTTATGATACACTTGTGAATTATGTTCTTTTGCATGTATAATTAGAAGGCAGAACAGATGGTGAAAGCTTAGTTTAAAGGCCTTAGATAAAGTTTTAAAATAACCATTGCTGCCAAGTGATCATTCACTGTAACAGGAGATATTTTTCGTTAGGCTACGTTTTTGCCATGGTCTAATACACTAAATGGTAATGAGACTGTAAAAACATTACTCTCCAGGGTCTTACTCTGGTAGAGTTCATTGTAATGGAATGTGAACATGGAGTGGAAGATTGTGCGTGGCTCTAAGCTACGTTGTCACCTCTCTCTTAAGTGTACTCTAAGGAATTATGACTGAACAATTAAGAGGATCCTCTCTGAGAAACCAGCACTACTTTGAAAGGAAGGAACGTGATATATAAGTATTAATGCTTTAGGCATGTTCCAATCTCACATATGGACATTTATCAGAATGGAGCAAAGGAAAGTACTGAAAAAGGGAGAATTATGCCCAATTCATTAAAGAATCTAATGCTAAGGGCAGAGCATAACATCAACCCATCTTACTATAACCCTACTCATATTTTTTTTCTCTCAGCACTGTACCGTACAACCTACATTACATATTGCATTCATGCTCCCTGAAGGTCTTATTTTTAGTAGCTGTTTATCTCAGAAAGCATTTGTAAGAGATTTGGTGGTAGTTTAAAATATAACAGCTCTCTCTCACTGGTTTCTTTTGAAAGCAAACCCCTGCTTCTGTATGCTTGTATTTTGTGTTTTTGAAGTCCGCTCACAGCAGGTTAAAGAATGATATATTTCTTCCAGGGAATAAACAGGTCTAAGAACCCATGTAAAAATAGCTGTAAAATAGGTATTTCCTCATGTATAGAAGGCCTAGGACAGCTCCTGACTGCTTGACACAGTCTAGCAGCATCACAGAGGAGACAGTGAGCACAACTTCTCCATTCCCACAGCACTGCAACACTGATGGACACACATCATCTCTTGCTGGAGCAGGAAACAAAAAAAGGTAGTAAATTAGGTAGCAATTCAGCTATTTACTTGCTTCTAGGTCAGCGTGGTGCTATGTGGCCTGGGAAAAGATGCGACCACACCCTTGGAACATTCAGCCATCATTGTAAATGCTCAATATTTGATGGTCAAAGAGTAAGGCAACACTGGATATGAAATGTGCTGATTTTCAGGAAGAATTATTAGTTGTCAAGTCAAAAAATATACAGTTTTCGTGTACTTACTTAAATTCTTGTCGTACATCTGCAAAAAATGGTATTTTTCCTTTCAAATTTTTTTTATGTCTTACAAAACCATGAAAACTCACACAATGCACTTGGGTAAATAATTTTTTTAAATAAAGCCCATTATATCTTTGCACTGATTACAGAATTGAGCAGAACATTTAGAGCCATGCTTGCCAGTTCTCACTATTTATTGTGCAAAATTAGGAAGGTTATTTTACTAGTCATTTAAATATTTACAAAGATATGTCCTCATGTATTTATACAGTTGGCAGTGATTTGTTTTTTGCTCTGTTTTGTACTGTAGCAAAGAAAAAGCAAACAACAAAGCAACCCAAGCAAAAACCAGCAGATGCTGATCCTCTCATTTGTTATTTTTGGGATTATACTGATGACACACACATTCATTTAAATGGTGCTCAGTACATCTAAGCACAGTATAGGAAAATAACAATAAATAACAAGTCCTACTATTTATTTGTTTCACTGAAATGACAATGTAATGCTGCTCATTAACAGCCCAGAAACTTCATGCCTTATAACGGAGCAGGATCTTTCCAGCTGGTAACCTTTCCTGTCCCTCTCATCCAACCTACCTGGTGATCAAAGCCTAGCATACATCTTGATGCCATGCCCCCAATATGATTCTCACAGCCATATTTCTCATTTCATAGCAATGCTGAAAGTACAGATGTAACAGGTATTCTTGAAAAACTCACAGAAAAAAAGTGAAAACAATGGTTTACAATACTGAGAGATCTGTGTTAGAAATACAACCTACTTAACTCTTAAGGCCAGAAACCGTGGTATTTTCTGCAACAACTAGAATGCCAAATAGCTCATAATAAATTAACTACTGGTTATAATAAACACACAGTTTGAATATATTTGTAATATTCCCACTACAGTGGCACAGTTTCCCCAAAATGTCTTGGTACGCAGCAATTGACGTTCTGTCGTAACCTCTGTTCTGTTTCTTCACCAGTTGAATACTATATACTGTATTATTTATGCTACATTCTTAGCTTTAAAAGTTGTGCAAACAGAAAGTAATCAACCTGTCATCTTTCACATTTTACATATCCAACAGTTTATTAGTACCATGATCTTCTGAAAAAGAAAATTTAAATATAAATCAAGGGGGGTAGCAACACTCATGAATTTACTGTTTGCTGTTGGTATGATACCAAGAAATAAAAACTGCTGCCACTTCTTTTTAATAAAAAAACTCTTTGCAGACCTTAGAGAATCGAGTTTTATGCATACAAAAAATAATGCAGCATTTTCAAGTGCTGAATGTAACTAACACGAAAGCTACAGAAAATCCTCCTCCGTAACTAGAGGTAAATTGCATAAGGCTTATCAATTTCTTTGATCCCATTTTAACTACTGAATCTCATCTTTGCAATAGAGGGTTCTTAGAAGCCTTAGATCTACTTCGACTTTGCAATGCGACATTTTTATCTTAAAACAGATGGAGAAAATAGAAGGACTTTTTTGATCACTTAGGAGGAGACATTGCAATCTGCACCATACCTAAATCTCATCCTACACTGGAAAAGAACTCCCACACTACCCTGCCTGTTGAAGCTTTGCAAAATAGGTTGACTGCTTGGTGATCTGAGATCTGGAGAATCACAGCCATTGTTTTTCATTCTTTATAAGCCTAACATCACACTTAAATTTGTATCTAGCTTTATAGCAATACTTGCCCTCTTCAGGCCTATTTACTAAAGCATTATTTAAAAAGCTTTTATTTCTACAGCTCTTCTATGTCCATTTCCAACTGTTATCAAACATATAGAGACAGCCCTTCATCTTGGCCTGTCAACTGCCAGAACCTCCACTCTCTCCCCAGAAAGAGCATCTTACGAATTCTGTTACTGCCTCACACCTCACATCCCCTTTGATTCTTGAATTTTGCTCCCTTGCCTGTTTTCCCAGACTTTCCTCCTTCATTTTAAGGATTGTCAAACAAAATTTCTGACATATTCTACAGATTCCCAGTGATCGAGTTGTATTTGGCATCTCCGCAGCATCACCAACACCTACAATTCAACACACACTTCTGGCTCCTGCCAAGTGTAAAAACCTCTCTGAGAAGGCCCCAGATTAACAGACTTACACCAAGTAGTATTAAAAGAGTTTGGTCATACAGCTACACTTTTATTTTTGTTTCCTGGTCATATAGCTACTTTTATTTTTGTTTCCTCAGGCTGAAGTGTTGCCTTAATGATTTATAAACTTTATTGCTGATAACATTTTAATACCTTTTAAATCTTTGTCAAATGTGCTGAGTGCCATTTTGCTTTGATTTGCTGTTAAAACACTCAATTAAAAGTCTCTTATATTTTATAAGCTTTCAATTAATTGTCTTTTGCATCCAAAGGCTGTATTTCCTTTATACATGCCTAGAATTATTTCAGAATTATGTGACTGAACAAATAAACATTTCAAAATACTTCCAATTCTTTATGCACTTCTATGTGCTCTTTGTATTCACTGCACCATGGGATTCTAATGAATAAATCTAAAAGTACTGGGTTTTTTCCTACACTGCCCATGTTAGTCCCATCTGGCTGTAATTTGGAGACCAGTGGTCAGTTTCTGATCTTAGGTTGTTGTGGGATTTTAAATTTCTTACAAAGCATAAGCTTAGCTCTGATGTCTCTCAGAGCATTCCATTCTTGGCCCAGTTCAGTTTCTAATCTTCATGTTGGCACGCAGAGGACAAAGACTTTGGCAGTATTTGCATGCCCCTGCATGGATGCTGATACTCCACTTATCTTGCTTTAACACCCTCTATCCCTCAGGCATTTTTATTGCTCTTAGATCATTTATTCAATCTCCACTACCAGATGTGTTGCAATATTTTCCATCTAAGTTCAACCAAAAAAAACAAAAGCATGTTATTTTTACCAGTAAAGGTTGTTAAGCTGTTATTTTTCTCTTTAATGCATAAGCAATCCTGTATCTATCTACCATTCAATCCAAATGTGAAAAGGAGCAGAGAGCTGCTAGTCTGGTTATTGATATTTAAAGCTTAGGTCCATTTGGATAAATAATAATCATCTTTATTTCAGCTGAGAAAGATAGACTGCTCTTTTATTATCTTGATATTGATATCTTGGGCTGTGATTTTATTTCTTGCAGCAATATAGCTGTGATCCTGTCCATATTTCCAAATTTTTTTTTTTTTTTACAAATTTGAACTCATAAAAAAGTATTGTTGTCTGTGTCTTCTCTGAAACTTTTAAAACTACTTATATTCAACAGCAGAGTTCAACCTGCAAACTATCACTACCACAAATGTGATTTTAACTTGTTTAAGAACAGATTTTGACAAATTCCTTCTCACAATGTGGAGGAAAAGAAAAGGTTTAAACAGAAATAGAAATTCTGACGTTTTGAACAAGTTTTCTGCCTTTTTAGCTATATGGCCAAACATGCATTTCTGCATACTTAACAGTTTGCTAAATATGGGAGAAACTCTTTGAGCTTTCCATGAGCTGACAAGGAATGAATGGAGAGTTGTCAAGGAAATTTCTGCAGTACAGTACATTACATATGGATGCATTTCCCAGTGCCATTCCCCTGCCTCAGCTGTCACACTCAGTTGTGGGTAAAAAAAACCAAATTCTTCATCTGATTGCTTAAAATGTATTGAACAAATGAGTGTGAAAACAGATTACTCTAAATCAGGAAAAAAAACCCATTAGATTTTACAAGGGCTTGATTTTATAAGATTAGATTAGATCTTAAAAGGGCTATCATGGCCCTTAGGACTCTAAAACTAGTGCCCATTTTCCATTTTTATATCAGTGCAGCCCATTAAAAATTAAAATTAGCATCAACACAAGATTACAACTATATTTTCAAAGATGCAACAGTCTTCTTTGTCATTCATACATGTGAATATACATTTTTCATGCTCATGATTTTCATCCCAGAAGCCAGAAAATACAGCCAATTCCAACAATGTCACAAATTGCAGTGTCATCACCATCATGAAAATTCAAGCACAGAAACTTCTACTGTAGAGAAGTATATTCATCTATGCTCACGCTGGTTTAAAGCTTCTCATAACTGCTGCTGATGATTGCAGCAGCCTGGCAGGGACTGGCTGCAGCAAAAGCCATCTGGATGGGACATGGCACAATAATTTCCTCCACCATCTCAAAACACACTTGCAGCTGAGCTTTTCCTCTTTTCAAGATAAGAAAGTAGTTGAATGCTCCTAACATAATAGATTGTCAACGTCCAGTTTATTTATTCCATACAGTATCTGAACATATTGCATACTACATAAGCTCCACAGTTTACATTTAGCAACAGATGTTTTTCTTTCTGGAGCAGATGGTATATTGAGTGTACTGTGATATAATTCACATTTGCATTATCAGTTGTGAATGCTAATGCATTCCATAGACTGAGTTTTGTGTTTTGATATTTTTAATAACCATAGCATCTTTGTGTAGATGAATTAATTTGGTAATACAATCAAAAAACCAAATTTCTTTTCTCAGTGGCACAGAAAGATAAGATTTTTCTTAATTAAAGGTAAGATTTAGAAAAAACCCCAAGAATTAAAAAAGGGGCCAGAAAGGTAATAATTTTTATTACCCTTGTTTGATCTGTGCAAATTTATTCTGGTTTTGGTTGTTAAATATTAAAATTTAAAGTTGAATTATTTGTACTTTTGTAAGAATTCCGAATTTTCTAAGCTATGAGCTAATTTTGAGCAATACATTCTCATCAAGAAAACTATATAAACTTACTTTATGAAGTCCTCATGGGCATTAATGAAGTGAAATAACTGCAAGTTGAAAAATATGTTGCCAGATAACATTTGTAACTTTGCTTTTGGGCATGAAGATGCTCCTGCTAAATTAAAAAAAAAAATACAAATTATTTTGGATTTTATTCTCAACTTACATTATTTTTCCCATTGTTTTAGGACCCTGAACTCTAGAATGTCACTAACAAGTATCTGGAATGCCTTGCTAAGTAACTTCCTAAAAGGAATAGAATAAATATAAGCAGGTCCCAGCAGTATTCTGTTTTTACAGTATCCAATGTATATTTTCACATAAATGAATCCTCTGTTTGTTTACTTTCTGACTTTGATTACAGGTTTATCTTGATTCAAATAAACATCCTATTGTCAGATTACATTTTTCTTCCATGAGTTTCATCCTACACAGACATCACAAGTTCTTTTACCAGCATAAATGAGTCCAGCCTTTTCTAAGGGTAATAGTTCTCATCAGTTTAAAATCAGCCCAGTGTAGCTGAAATGGGTCTCCTGTTCAGAAGCACAAATTCTGGTTTGTGCCAGGTGAGAGCAAACACCTCCTTGTACACGTAAGTCAGTTATTGCCCAACACTGCGCTGCTCTTGGGTGTCTCAATATTTGTTCCTGCAGAATTCACTTGGTTTTGCACAGAAATGCCTAAAATGTTTAATTGAGTACTTAGGGGCTAAGAAAGTGTTGTACAAATTGTGAAAAAACCCCAGATCAAAGAAAGGACACAGCAGTGAAAAGACCACTGGTTGGATGAGGTACTGTGAATCCTAATAATGCAGTCTTAATTAACTTTGTATGAGGATCAAAAGCTAAAATGTTGCCTGTCCCATTTTCAACCAGAAATCCATACAACAGCAGGAATATGAATCACACATATAAAAAGCAAAGAATTTTAGGCTTAAAATTCTGTCCCCTTAGAGAACCCAGTGGCATACTATGATTGATACACCAGCATAATTTGAGATTGTTGTCTCTGTCTGCTTTTAGATGAATTATTTGCAGTGAAATTCAACCAGTACTCAGCATCATATGGCTGTTTCTGTGATCTTTTTGAAGAGCTGAAAAGGGAAAATGAACAGTTGTCCTGTTGCAATAAGAATAACTGTCAATCTTCTTTGCTTCTTTTAAAAGGAATTGCTGAGATTATAGATTCTCCTTGCTGGATACTTTTGAAGATACTATTCCCCTTTCCCAACAGCAAGAAATCATTACCCGTAATAATGGTTTTTCACAAGTAGACCATTGAGATAGATGTTTCTCATACTACAAGTCGTTTGTTTTTCTTGAACTCTATTCATTTAATGTAATATACTTCAGCTCTCAGGTGAGCCTCCATTACTGTTTTACAAATATTACAACCTTATCTTAAAACTTGTAACTCATAAGAGTTTGTCATTATTCATTTTTGTTTTTCTTTCCCATTTGTCTGTGGTTAATTTGTCTTACCTTGTACCTAAAAGTGTTTTTCAGGGATTTTTAGATAGCCACTTTATTTGGCATGAGAAGTATTTGCTGCTGGGGGGATTTAATACAACTCATTGAAGTTCTCCTTTTGATTTCTCAGGGACTGAAATAATTGAAATATTAAGTTCATCACTGACAGCTCTGATAATCCTCATATCTGTTCATCCCTCCCTTACATTAGAAGAACATTTATTCTCTGTTCAGCCTTTCTTCTTTTTAAAAGCTTACAATTCTTGATTTGCTGGTAATTTTGTATGATCATTAAACTTCAGTTTAAATGTTTCTTGGAGGCTTTTTTTGTGGTTTGAAAGCTTTAATGTATAGTCATTTGTCATCTAGTGTAGATTGTCTTAGCAGCCATCTGTCACTGAATTTCAAAGCAGAGTGGCCCACCCATCTACAGTTTCTTTATCACTTGGGTGCTTTTAAAAACCCTTCCCTGTTTACACACATGTACCATTGCAGCACATTTTAAAAATATATGGTTCATTAGACCCCTTTATTTGCATCTGATAGAAATTTGCTTAAAGCTGTTCAGTGTCATGTGTGGTCAAAGGGAACCTCGGGGTCCTTCAGGTGAGTAGGTAAAGAAAGGGTTGTGAGCCTCTTCAAGAGGGAGGAGGAGAGCTCTTGTTCTGTGGTTGACAGCGGATTCCTTCAGATATGTGTCCTTGTCCCCTCATGAGGTCAAACCTAACTGGGGGTAAGGGGTGAGATTATGGGAGAAAAACACCCAGATTCATTCTCTGATTGTGATATCTTGTCCTAAAAGACACTGATATTTATGGTGTTTGTCTTCTTTTTTAGTGTTGATATTGTGAAGGATTCAAATTAAATCATCAATCATTTGTCAAGAGCCCTGCAACAGCTACAGCCCTTCAACCAGTCTGTAGGGTTTCCAAAACAACCACTTCCCACTTGCACAACGCCAACACAAAATACACTTTCCAGCAGTCTTTAACACTTTTCAAACCATACTGTAAAAGGACAAAAGGCAGAGAACTGTGTCTCTGGTATCTTAGTTTAGTTTAAAACATACAAACCCAACTGGTATATCATAGTATAGTTTAAAGCAGAGCCAAAGGATTTCAGGAGCACTGGAAGCAGTAGATCCCAGCTATTCTCTCAACACTTTTTGATCTTTCGCATGTCAGAGGAGTGCAAAGGCAAAATCTCCCAACCACTGCATGTTGAACTGTGGGATTTATAGAGTACACTTATGGAAGCCACAGGCTCAAGTGGTCTTTCAACTCATCCTCAGGCTACTAAAAATGGAACACTTTCAGTCTTGTATCATCAGCAACAGTTTCCAACTGCAGAAACACTCCTACCTAGTCACACAATTACATAACCTCATCAAGCTCCATTTTTGTAGTTATATCTACCCAGCTGTGAAGAAAATTCCAAGTCATCTCTCTTTTAGTGTTAGAAAAATACAAAGATCATTATTTTATTTGCAAAGTGCTAGGATATGATTTTCTATTATTTGCTTTTTTCTCCCCTGAGTTGCAACCACCAATTTCCAGAATACGATCTGCGCTTCCCCAGAAGAGAACTCGTCAATTCTTTAAATTTAAATTCTTTCTTGCTATTTTCTATTATATCTTAATGCATAGCTTCCTTAAGAGGAAAATACACTAAAGCAGAAGATTTAGGATAATTTGGATATAGTATGTGTATGTATAGCAACAAACACATGAAGTTATGCTACTCCTGCTAGGAAGACTCTATTTATTCAATAAAAATGCATCTGAGTTGGTTTCATACAAACATTCCCTTAAAATCTCAAAAGGGTGGGAAAGGATCTGGGAAGTTTTTGCCATTTCGAAAAACCTCTTTGAATTAGCAGGTTAATTTTGGTGAGAATGAAACACAAAAGTAAATATTCCCCCATGTAGTATTATTTTTTGCTGCACAGTCATGAAGGAACTGGAATCAAATGTCTGCAACAATGAAAAAAAGGTAGCTTGTTTTTCAAATAAGTGTGTTTATTTGCTAAAACACAGAAAACTGGGAGACTTTGTACTTACCTAACACATGATCTCCCTCCCCATGGTCAGTCACCACCTGCAGGTAGGATTGATTCTCAGCAGTGAAGTGATTTCCCCAAGGCACCTGAGCTTATGGGATATGTAGTTCAGCACGAACCCCCCAATGCAACACACGGATTTTCTGTATTCCCAGTAGGTTTAGAGAAGAGTATTTGTTTGGAGGCACCCACTGAAAAATAGTGTTAGATTTTATGGGTTGCCTATAACACATATTTATTGAAGGAGACATTAAACAGATTTCTAAATTGAGCATTCTGAAGGGGTTTGAACAGCATTCATGGGGGAAAGCTTTTCCCAGTTATCATTTGACGTTCTGTGAGGTGATCCCTCTGATTGGCTTTAGCAGAGGACCTTGGGTCAGGGTGACACAACAAACATTTTCACAGCACTCCACACAACAGCTGGTGCTATCAAGGATGTCCTAAGGAGCCTCTTCAGCTAAAGCAAGTTACATTTGATGCATCCTGACTAAAATAAAAGGCACTCAGTGCACCTACGCACCAGAGATAAAGACTGCTTGGTCTTACTCTTATGGAAGGTTTAAGAGTTCTCTGTCTTCATTTGTTTATGTGACTTCAATTAACCTGCTAGGCCCAGGACCTGGTTATTTTCACTGCAGTTGCTGAAGAAAATTGCATAATAGAAAGATACAGCTGTTCAAAAAGTGGAAGAATATACTTCATACCAAGGAATAAGATGGTCTCACTTGAGAAAGTCAAACAATTCTACCCATAAACTGTAGAAAAGACATTTCATTTGGGGATTATAACAAATGCAAATGTAAATCTTTGGGTTTGGATTTTTTTAACATTATGGAGTTATTTATGCAAAGTAGCAGCAGTTCTCAGGTTTCCGGCTCTTTGTGGAAAGTCCACATGGCTTCAGTTGTATGAGTATTTAGGTTGCCTGGATTTGCAATTTTGTAGAGCTATGGAGATAGAATTAGCTCTTCCTTCAGTGTATTAGTCCTTTAGACATTAACTACATTATTACTCACCAAACTAAATGTACCCTGTTGCCTTCACCTTAAGAGATTATTTGACAAATCATATATTACTTCAAACCATGAAAAAACCCAGTGGCTTTCCTTTTACTTTCCCCTTTTTTTCCCCCCCAGAGATAGTGATTAATTCTTAGAGAGTTAGTATGTAGATGCTTATGAAGCAGTGATCCTTCTCTACTCACTGCTTGCCAAATTGCCTTGGTGCAGAAGCAGGGGAGGAGGGACAGACATTTTAAGAAACAGCCTCCAGGGACTTTACAACTGAATTAGTTTGATATGATTTGTTTCTGATGAACAAGTTACCAATAACTTATCACTTTATTTTCCTCTAGGTGTTTTAAAAATTCAGTCTATTAATCATTCTAGCAATTTAGGAGATAGTAAATGTGCTACTCTGAAATTCTCTCTTTCCTTCCTCCTATTACAAACATTGGTCTGTTCTTGCCCTTTCCATGCCCCGAGGCCTCACCTGTCCTTCACGAGTTCAGAAGATTCACCATTGACTCCAACAGTTCCATCACACTGGAGGGAGTTCTCACTAGCTCATGGATCTGGATGTGCTCAGCTGATAAAGGGTTTATTTCCTTTAACCTGTTCCATCCCAACTCTCCTATATGATTTTATCTTTTCTAATTACAGTCTCAGCTGACTAGTTTGGCTGTGCTTCCAGGGATGATCCTGCACACGTACCTGCGACAGGGACTGGGGTAGCAGCTCCTCCAGGCAGGACGTGCACAAGAAAAGCAATCTTCTTCATGGTCAAACCATCCTGGACATCTCATCTGTTCTTCTCCTTAACACAACCCCTCATTTATCAGTTCCATGTTGTTTTATAATAGTTGATTCACTGAGCAATCTGTAGAATGTATTCTAAATGAAGTCCAGAAAAACTGAGGGAAATAAAAAGTCATGTGCTTATTTCTTCCAATCTTGGAGGAGCTGACAAAACTTGTGTTGGTATCTTTTCCCTCACAGGTGGTATAATTATAAGTGATGCATAGGCACCCAAGACGGGAATTATTTATTTATGTGGAATTCAGAATTTTTGATATTTCATGTGTGTGTTGAAGTTTGCAGAAACAGCACAACTGGAATGTATAATTTCTGATAAATGTTGGCCAAGAAGAAAGAACATTTAGACAAGGTACCATAGCTTTTGTTTTCTCCCATTAGGACTGAAAAATGTCACTGCTACTTAAGTGTCAGCATCCCAATGCAAAACGCAGAGAAGATACTTCATACAGCAGCACAATGAGGCAGGAAGCAATGCCAGTGCTTTATAGTCAGAGCAGTTTAGCAAGTAGCATTGTATTTTCAGCTCAGTTAGCAAAACTGCACTTAAATGGGATGGTGTTATTGACACAGCCAAGAAGCAAATTCCTGCCATTATCACATTTTTCTACAACCCTGACTGAGGCTTTAGAATAGTTTAAAACGCAGTTCTCTAAAAATCTATTTCCCAGTTGAGAGCAATGAGTAAACAAACTAAGCACACCTTTTGTTTAGAATCAAACACTGTTTGAATATGGAAAACCTTTACTGTCCGTAATAATTGTTATGCACAGCCCTGTCACTGCCATTCTTTCCCCATCATGTCAAGAGCTGTAGTCAGTCTCAACAGAGGAAAAAAAAGTTAAGACTTATAGGAAAGAAAATTATGTGGCAAGTCCTGGTGTTCTTAATCACCTTTATTCCACAAATGGCAAATTAATGATCAGTAAATAGCTTCATTTCCTAAAACACTGAATGCCCCTGTTTATTAAAGGATAAATGTATCAAAAATACTTCATTATCATTATGGTCACAAGAGCTACCTGGACATTTTCTGAAACCAAAATATCTTGTAGGGCTTTTATCAGAAAGCTTCTTACATCCTTGGTGAATTTCTGACTAAACAGAGGGAATACCACTCTAGAGCAGCCAATAGCCCAACAGCCCAAGTAAAATCTTATTCCAATGCATTTACATTTACTAATAAATAAATTTCCAGCTATCTAAATTGAGCACAGATCATTAAAATCTTTTGTCTTGGAGCAGTCACCAGCCTGACAGTTAAAACAGTTGTTTACATGGAGGTTATGATTCAAATTCCTGATCGAGAACTCTCACACCACATAACCAGAATCTTCTTTAGTCCAGATCAGCACTCCAAGTTTACAGTATTTTTCTGCACAATTGAAGATTGCTACTGAGTTATTCCACTTTTCCTTTCAAAATCCCTTCCTGTGAAATGTTTTTTTTAACTCTCACTGAATTATCAACTTGTTTACAGTTTTTGTAGAATGGTGCCCTACCTGGGAAAATATTACAACTGAAGCCTCAAGTTGCTGAGACTGCAAAGTAGCTGCTGCCTAGGTCATTAAGCCTTATATACAGAGCAATTTTATATACAGATTCAGCAAAAATACATAAGAAATTCAATTAAAGACCAGCATACATTTCAATAATGTTTTGACTCAGCTCAAATGTTTTGAATTATTTACGTATGGTTGTAGCTGACTATTTTAAAAAGCAAGTATTGTTCATACTAACGTTAAATTCCTATCGTAAGCAAAAATCTCACCGGTTCCAAATTTTCCCCCAAAACAAGCTCTGTCTTATCACTCCCACATAGAAATGTCAAAACCAGAAAATATTGGAAAAGGTTTTGAAAAACTTAAACTCCTATCTTCTAGGAACATTAGCATGTGCAAATGGCTTCTAATACTTATTTAATTTTTTTGGTTGTCATAGAAACCCATTATGTGTGTGTGTGTGTGTATATATATATGTATATATATATATGTGTGTGTGTGTATATATATATATGTGTGTGTGTGTGTGTGTATATATATATATATATTAAAAAATATATATATATATAAAATATGTCTATATATCTGAACCAGACTGCAAGATGGGCAGAAAGGCCATTGCTGTCAACTGATGAATGTACACTGGCAAATCATTTTAAGCATTCCTTTCCCATGGTTCGACATAATCCAAGCCAAGATGTGCAAAGATTTCTTCCTCACTTCCAGCTTTGAGAAAGATCCTCTGTGAAAAAAATTAAAAAGAAAGTCAATAAGGGTGTTAGGAAGAAATTTCAATTGATGTTTTTTGCTGTTGAAAAGGAGTTAATTTTTGACAGTTCTACACATTGTATCCTCTACAGAATACATTCTCTTTATCAGTGTGCCTACCCTGAAATGCAAAAGCAAGTTAAAAAAGAATTTTAATGCTGCATGGTGTTTTCACTTCTAATGACTAGTTTACAACTTTGTTTTGATTTACTTTTTCAAGACTCTATGCACCTCAAATACAACTTACATTTCCCTTCCATGAGGGTCGATAGCTTGATATTCTTCATAAAATCATGAATGTTTTTAAATCACTATAGTAATGTTCTCTATGAGTGCATTCAAGCTGATTTGATGGTGACACTAATTATGTATAGCCAAGCATTAAAAGCATCAATTAAAAGCCAAGCTTTTTTTTCTTTATACAAACTCCTGCTGAATATTTTACGTTAAAACGCAGTTTCGTTTTTTCGTACCTGCATTTGTGGTAATACAGGAAAGTATTTTTACACAGGAACACTCACAAGCCAACCTCCCCTATGATGCCTGATATAATAAAGTACATAGCCTTATGCATTCCTTTCATCACTAAGGTACAATAATAATTAAAAAGCTGCTAAGGAAGGCAAATATTAAAAGAGTGAAACCTCACAATTTAGAGGAGGTTGGAAGCAATAAGCAAGAAAGAGCTCATTTCTATTGAAACAGAATAGTTAATATTTCAGCAATTCCTGAATCACTTGAAGTCTAAATCTGAACAATCAAATTCCAGTGTTTTGAAAACTTCAGGGTTGAGTTTCTAGATTTACTCTGTGCTGTGAAAGAGGAGATGCTTTCTACAGAATCCACTGATAAACTCCTTTGGGTCAGGAGAATCTCTGACTACCACAATGTTTAGGAACAAGTGTGCCAGTGCCTCCACTCTCTCAGGAGCCAAGCAATGCCTCCAGGATGACCCTCGGGAATGGGTCAGGGAGAGGAGTCCATAATTAGATCAGAGTAGACCCACGGATTGTGGAACAATTTCTGGCACCAGAGATTCACAACTGAGAACTGACTGATCAAAGTTGTCTCTGCAATAGCAAAGACTGTTTATAAGCACAGACAAATAATATTCCTTTTTCCTAGGAAGTTCAAATGTCAGATTGTGGAATAAAAGGAATCTACAAATAACACTGAACAGGGGAAATACTGTACTTTCTCCCATAGATAGGAGAAGAAATAAATGGTAGAAAATAAAAATTGAACAGAGTAAAAGCAAAGAAGACATCGACAACTGCCCATTGGATAACAATGCTGGGGATATTTTGTTCCTCAAGTATCTCCTGGGATGATAGGATTTCAGGGGTTTTTTTGTTCTTTGTTTTTGGGGTTTTTTTCTTTTACTATTAGTGAGAAAAAGAGGGCAATCCATATACCTACATTACAGCAACAACAAAAAAAAAGAATGAAAGTAAAACAAGAAAAAAAATCTTACACTTGTAGACAGATGTTACAGACACTCTTTAATAGAAGCTCTTCATATCTCTGGGACCCCAAATTGCATTCCATTTCTTTTGTTCTGTCACTTTATGTTTTCCTGCAAGCTAAACTCATTTCATTTGCTTGACAGGGAAAATTTCTAATACAAAGCATCTGATGCTGGATACCATTCTCAGTAGCTACAAGCAATGTTTCTAAATAAATCTCTAGCTGATATCTGCCAACTGCCTAAGCCATGTAAGTGTTATTAATGTTAATCATAACCTATGATTTTCCTTCTATGTCAATCTATGCAGAGCTTATACAGTGATGCAAATTTCATTATTGCATTTGCTACCATTCTTTCTTGTTTTTTTCTTTTTGCTCAAGAGAAGTAATGAACTGCTTGCCTAGTTGTGATTTTATTTCATCTTCTTACTAATATTCTGCAGATCCAAAACATGCTCCATCAGCATCAATCAAATTTACAAAAAACCAAACCTCTGGAGCTTCTGGTATCACTCTTCTCTTATCCCATTTAATCATTTCTGTCATTTCAATGGATGTAAATATTACATTCGTGGTTGCAAACACGACCATTAACTACACCTAATGTAAAACAACTGCCATCCAAATGTTTTCTTTTATGAATTGCTACCTCTTATTTTTCATTTTGGCAGTAATGATCAATAATACTTTTGATGAAAGTGAAGCAGAGAGTGAAGGCACAGAGCTAGCACTGCTTTATGATATCCTATCATGGCCAAAGTTCATGGATGTCACTGCTGTCACTTGGTTTCATATATGTTTGAATATGATGAATCCAGCAAAAAAACCCATTACTTAATAAAGCAGAATTCTAGTTTTAATTATCTAAATCAGCATTTGCCAACAGCACAGTCTTCTTGAAAAGTACACATTTAATTGTATTCCAAGTAGGCTGATATCCTACTGTTTATTACCACATTGCTTGGCAATAACAGAGTGTTGCCCAAAACCAAATTAAATAATCTATCATGCTTGAGTAATACTGTGAATAACTCTCAGCCTGTCACTGTAGCATTTCATTACTATTTACCCCATCTCAAGATGAACTTAGAAAATTAGTTTGAATACAAGTACCCAAAAATAAAAGTCAGAATCACATATTATCATTGATGAAATGGGATTTAATGGCTCAGAACCAGCAGAATCTTCTGCAGAGCGAAATACTCCAGTTTTGTATATACATCTGAAATCCATTGTTCTAAAGATGAGGCACATGGTGGAAATTTGATTAATTTATTTCTTTAAATCCTTATAATCCTTGGTATTAGCTGAAGAACAAGAATTAAGTATAAAGTTTCCTAATTGACTACTGGCACAACTCTGCTTTATAAACTATTTGAACATTTGTTCTTGAATAAGTCACAGCCAAATTGTGCCCTTAAAGACCAAGTAATTCCATTCCATATCCCATTCTTCCTCCTCATTCCAGAGCCCTGACTTTTATATGCTTTACAACTGTAATTCAGAAAGAATGCAGTCATACTCGAGCAGATTTCATTATCCTTTTGAAAACTATGACATTGTGTACAAGGCACATCCCTTCCTTTTGCAAAAGACCCTGAAGGACCATAATCATTAAGCTCTGTCTGGACTCCTCGTGACATACCATTACATGAAATAACGTGGGAGGGGAGGAAGGGCACAGAGATTATTGCCAGCAGTATGTTGTTAATAATTTGTAAAATACTCTTCAATACAACTTTGCTTCTAGAAAAGTACCTGGAATGTCATTAACATACGCATTTATTCTAACCTTTTTTTGGTGTCCAGGATTATGCCACATGCTTTAAAATGGCAAAATCTTACACAGGGTGTTTAAGGATTTTAAATTTAATTTTTGTCTTCTCTCACTGGTTTTCATATTGTTTCACATGTGACACACATTCACATCAGCTTAATTACCTTAATATTTCCTTTTCTTTTTAAAATTATTAAAGTGAAGGTATAATGACAATATGATCATACCTAACTTTGTAGTTCTGCCAGTACACTGAGTGCTAAATACCAAGCAGTCTAAAGCCGTATCACTTTACATCTCAAATTATTACAGTGGCCATAAGCAAGACAATGATAAATGAACAGCAGAAAAGAAGAGGACAGACTGTCATTTGCAAACTTGGAACTTAATTGTTCATTGTGCTTGGACAGAGCCCATTCTAAAAATAAGTTTTATGGGTAAAGTCAGTTGTAGATGAATGATGATAGCAACAGGACTTGCTTAATCAGCCATGATAAAACATACCACAATGCACCTTAAATTTCTTACACGTGTGTTTGTCACTTTAGTGACATCTTCACAAGTCAGCACTTATGCCAAGTCAAATGAAGATTTTTAATTAAAGATAATTGGAACAAATGAAAAGACGATGCAGCTTACATTCCTTGCAATAGCTTCTTTAGATATGAAAGGAATGGCATTCAGTGAAGCAGTGCACCATAACGTCAGACCCACAATTGATAGAATACACCTCAGAGGCTTATCAGACCAAAAGCACAAAGCTGTTAAATTGCCCACATTCTTTTTTTCTCTGATCCCATTTGCTAAAATAGCATTTGTATCCTTGAAAAAATACAAGTAGCTGTTAGTTAAATTAATAAAAGGGGCTTACAGAAAGAATTGCGAAGGCAGAAACATGAGTAATCCATCATATCTTCCCCATGATTGTCAGTGGGAATGCTCCTGTGTGCTTCCCTGACCTGAGTGTTACCCCAGCTGTTCTCTGCCCTGGGCCAGTTCTCCAGAGCAAGTGCTGCTGCACCACCACAGCACACAGGTCACACCAGCACTGCAGTAACTTCAGGAAGAAGCTGTGTTTACTAAATCAGCCTTTTATAATGTATACCTGGCAATGCGGGGATACATTTCATTATTTTGTGACTTTTGGATTATTTTCACCTAAACTCCTGCATACCAAGCTGAAAATATTCAGCTTGGGAGAGTCTAAGCATTGCGTCAAAAAAGTCTCTACAATCACATATCCACAAAGCAATGCACTGAAGTCTTTTTGTTTTAACATTTCCTGCAATTCTTAGATTGACTGCAGCTATCTTCTGTACTCAATGGTTCTATTTTACTGAGTTCAGTGCAAGGTTCTGACCATAAATGGGTAAAGCATTAAATTAATTCTCATCTGTGGAAATGTTAGAAATAACCATATACAGAAATAAAACCAACAAGTCAGAATAGGTGCAAACAACCAACACATTTATGGGAGAATTTCTATGAATGCTGTAGCAACCATTTTTAAACAAGTAGCTGTAGTACATAAAATTGTTTTTTGCTATATGAATATTAAATGTAATATGTGACAATAGCCCCAAGCAACTTCTTCTAATCCACAAAATACTGAGGAGTAAAAGAAATAAAAATACATTTGGAAGCTTGATTGCATAGTCACATATTCATTTATTGTATGATCAGAATTGCAAGAAAGTTTTGGGGTTTGCACTACAAAATTTTTTAAAAACAGAAATGAGACCTGCCTGAAAGGTAAGAAAAGGAAGGATGGAAGGAAGGATGGAAGGAAGGATGGAAGGAAGGATGGAAGGAAGGATGGAAGGAAGGAAGGATGGAAGGATGGAAGGAACGAAGGAAGGAAGGAAGGAAGGAAGGAATACATTGTTCTATCAACTGTTCAAATTTTGTGAAACTAAAAATGTGTAGGCACCCACCCTAATGCCTTATACTTATGTGATTTCTGTTGCTTCCTATTTCTGAGAGTTAAATGTTCCTGTGACTGGCAAATCCAGTGAGAAGAAAAGGAAGATCTCAGTGCAAAATGAAAGACATCCCAAAGGCTTTTCCATCTGACTACAGCGAGCTGCATGGATTTCTGGTGAACCTTAGCAAACAAGCCGTACAAAATTATACAAGCTCAATGCTGTTTTCCACTGGGAAGCCTGAGCTGCCTCATGAGCCTGAATATCTCCATTAACTCACTATAAAAAGTAAACTTGAAAACACGGAGGTCATAAAAAAGTCATCCTCCAGCAAGGAAAGCATAATTTTCAAACAAAAACTTGAGTTCCAAAGCCAGCCATTGAATGTGCTGAATGCAGATGTCCAAGAATCCTTGGAAGTGACAAGTACAAGGACCACTGTCAAAGCAACTGAGTCAGGAAAGCCCAAGAGAAGACAAGACAGACAGGCAAAGCATATGTTCGTTTCAGCTACACAGTTACATCTTCTCCCAGAAAGGTCAATCAGAAGAGAGGTAATCAGATTAAATAGACTGATTGATGAAAAATTATCCAAATTCACTCCATGGCACAACTAATTGGACATCCTATTTATTGGCAATTAAGTTATTGCAAGTCCCAAAATAAACACTTTGAGTTGTATATATCCTTGATCCCCATCAAATTAAATTATGTTTATTCTGGAATCATAAAAATGAACATGCTAGTAACATTTTCTAAAAATAAGTAAAAAGAAAAGCAGGAGAGAAGGACAGAGTGGAGGACGTCAGTAACAGGCTAGAAAAAGGCTAAAGCCAAACCAGGATGGAGGAGTTATTGAGTGATTGACTTGATATGAGCTCCTAATGGTGCCTCCATGCTATGTTCTGACAGTACTGAACATGCTGAAGAGCTCCTGCAGTTCAGTGCTTTCATATCAACGAGTCCAACACATATAACAAGACAGGGAGGTAAAACTGGAGAAAGTAGTGAAGAGAAAATTTCAGTGGAATTTGAGTTCAGACACTTCTGAATAGATTTTTTTTTCTGGTAGATATGAACTCAGACTAAAATATCGAATATAATGATTCAGAACATTTTACTCAAGCCAAAATTTACAGAACCACACAAATTTACTCCAACTACCAGCCAGTGAAAAAGAAAAAAGGGCACCCAGAATAGAGCAATAATCTAGATAAACTTACTTGGGTCTCAGTTAAGACTTGCAGCACACTGGAAAAAAAGCATAACCTGTTTTGGTTTTATCTGAATGGATAAGTGGATTAGTGGGTTTCTGAGAGGAAGGTGCAGGCAGTGCCTGGAAAGTGACTCAGCAAAAAGAGAAGCTGCAAGGGAGGGAGATGAAGGGTGTTTCAAAGTTTGAGGGTTTCAATTACTTCCTGTTCAAAAGTTGTTTACTTGCAAAAAGATATTTCCACCTTCCTCATTATCAAAAGAATCACTTTCTGGAGTGATTTTTTTGCAGACCGAACTTGTCGATTAACTGGGGCAGCTAGTAGCTCTAAAAGGTGTAAGCCACAAGGTCTGAGGAAACCTATGAGAAAATGCATAATAACCCCTCATAACAATAGCTAGGAACTGATTTCAAGGAAAATAAGAATTTTGCTGACATAGTTATGGTGTGCTTTTGTCTATATTTGAGTTTACTAACCTAATGACAAGCATCATTACTTGGCTAATATGATTTATAATAATAAAAGGTATGTGAGTGAAAGTCAGCCTCTCCCAAGCATATTTCTTTAAAATCTTCCCTAAATACCTAGCCCCATGTCATTTTTATCCTTACCATGTGGAACTTCAGTCACTGAGCATCACCCCAAGCAGGAGAGTGGGCTGTGTGTTGCATGCTATTTGTCAAAAAAGAATACATGTGGTAATAAAGAGAGATTTTTACTAAAATTACTAAGAGGAGCCCAGTGCTGCCATCCACATCTAAAAATTATTGACATCAGTTTCAGAATTTGGTGATATCAAAGTTATGCCACAGGGGCTATTATTCCATTTCTTTCCAACAGACGAATGTGCATCTCTTCGATCTATCCATAACTGGGGGCTGCCCATGCCCCAGGATTTCCATCTGTCATTCAGCTCTGTCATGTTGTACCAGGCAGCCTCACCTTCAGCATCACAACCAGCACCATTCCCTCTCGATTGCCTTGCAATGACCGAGGTGAAAGCAGGATTTGCAAACACTGAGCAGGAAGCCAACAATTTTATCTTCCTCCTCTATGCTACTGGTGACTTTACAAGAATCAATGTTGGACATCTTCGGTGGAAAACATAAATCTGGTCTGAGCTTCAGCATAGCAAATAGCTTCCCAATTTTACACAAGTTATAGACCCAGTAAAGCAACTGTAGAGAAAGTGCTATGGAAGATCCATAAACTCCTGCAATGCACTGACTGATAGGAGGTTGAGTGCCTTCAATGAAAGTATGGGAATACAACATAACGCTGATCTGTAAAACACCGGCGACTTCTCTGAAATCTCCTGAGCTGACTCATCAGGGTAGACAAAGCACTAACAAAAATCACTGTATTCAGTAACTTTTGCAGCAAGAAAAATGATTTTATGGAGAGGGTGGACAAGAAACAAAGGAACAAAAAAAGGTCAAGGAAAGCAATTTCCATATAAAAATGCATAAAATCCTGTCATTACATAAGAGCTTTCAAATAATTGTATTCAATTATTGTCTCACGTAGTATGAACACTGCCAGAAAGTGCCATGGAAAAATGAAACTTCTTCATGGTCCTGATATTCATACTGAGGCTATCCAGCCTGAGAGGGACAGCAGCTCCCACCACTACTCACTCGGGCAACATTCCCAGCATGAGACATTGCTTGATGAAAAAAAACATTACAGAATCAAGCCCTAAGGAGCTGTGTAGCAATTATTCATCAGTACTTATCTTCATTATGGCTAACACACATTTTTTATATTTTGTGCATAGTTATAATGTCTGAGCATCTGTCTTCTAGCACTTGCCTAAACGATATGACTAAGAACTTTCAGGTGTTTCTCCTTCTTTGCTTTTGCCAGTATTTTCATTTGGTTTTTTTTTAAGAGGTTTGTTTCTAATACTGGCTATTGGCAATTTTTGCTTTGCTTGTGAGACTATCCACAGCACAAACAATTTTATTATAATCATAGAACATAAATGCTGAAGTATTAATTGTGCTAGAAATGTGAAGTATGCCAACAAATTCAACAATAATATCCCACAACACTGTGCAGACACTGTGCATTTTCCATTTGATAGTATCATAACAGTTTTCAGTAGCAATAACCTGAAGTTTCTCTGACAATATATTATCTCCATACGTAATTTTCATGTTTAATGGTATTTTCTGTAGTAATATTCACATCAGCATGCCTCCCTTAAAATAAAAACTAATCTGTTCCTAATCCAGCTACAAATAAGATGAGAAATAAATCAGAGGGAAAAAATTACTCTTTGAAATGCCATTATAACAAATCATGACTGGAAAAGCAGTATTGCAAGCATTACCCATTTACTTGATACCCTCAAGCAAAATCATGTGTAATAGTACTGATGCAAAATAATGCAATTGAATTTATTCTAATAATTCTGGGCATGAATAACTTTTGAAGGTAATAGAAGCAATAATCATAAATTCTCATTTCATTTTACCACTGTACATGTCCTGTGCTTTTAATCAGAAATACCAGACTGAAATGTTTCTCTTAAACTCTTCTCTAGCTTTAGTCACAGGTTTATTGATATTAAATTCTGAACAGCAAAAAATATATTAATCAAGTAAAATAGAATAATCAGGCTAATATTAGAATATTCTAGGCATTTATCCAACTATTTCATAACACGGTGTAACAAAATATCTTCATGTTTTCTACATGTAATCTACTTACTCCAAGTACTTTTGGTGAAGGAGAAAGAAAAAAACCAGTGCTGAAGCACTGGCATGTGAAAAATAAAATATTAAAAAACATCTGTTGACTTAACAGGATTTGCTGAAATTTAGTTTGCAAACAAGACCATGCTGTACATAAAATGGAACTATTCTCTGTTTTAAATGACAGATCTGCAGTTACTTTGTTGCAAAACACTACATTGTTATGCATCCAATCTCCCATTACAATTTTAAAAATTAAAAACATTCCACAGTAAATAAACAATACAATACATTCTCATCCAGGCTAAATGTTTTCAGTTTGGGGCACACAAAGTGAAAGGAAACTTGGAACTTCCTGTGTGACAACCCAGGCAAAAATTTTAAGATGTTAAGTAGCACAGTGTTGTCAACAAAAACAGACAAAAAACTAATTGTCCCCTGCAGTTCTCTGACAATCTCTGTACTATCACAAAGTCCTTAAAAATATTCTCAGGGATTATTTCCTTTTTCACGTCAGCTATACTCATATTTCACTTTAAGTCTATTCTATTTACAGCAGCTTTGTCAAATACTGTTAAGTTGGGTTTTTTGTATTTCGCCTTATAAAGATTTGTAAGTGTGAATGAAATGAGGAAAATGCAGAATCCTGGATTTTATGAAACTCAGTTGTGAGTAATTCATATGGGATCATTGTAAACAAACCACTTCGGAAGAACTTTATCAGGATTGCAAAATCAAAGACCTGCAATCTAAGAAATCCCAGAATGTGGTTGATTGAATTTTAACCTTAATTCAATATTCCTGTGTATATGCATAGAGACTTCAATTCTTCAAAGAAATGCTGCTTACTTCAAATCCTGTAAGATACTTAGGCTTTGTTCACTTGGCAGGAAATGCACTGTGCTACAGGGCTAACAAATATTTGCTGACAGTGCTGACACAATCTTGAGTTGTAGGCCAATGTGGGATCAGTCAGTCTTAGGAAAATGAGCTTTTATAATCTGTATCTGTTCTAGCTCCCCCTCTTTGCTGCTTCCTTATGCTAAGTTGTTGATCTCTGCCCTCAGATTTCTAATGCAACTCTAGGCTCCACTCATTCCATATCCAGAGTTAAGTGAGATGCAGACAGTGTACTCAGCTATTTGGGGCAACTGAACATTTACCCATTTCTTGTTGCCAGCTTAGAGCATTAGCCTGATGAATTTAATTTATTTTTCAGTCCATCAAACTTCCATTCATATCTCTTCCCCGTCATTCTATTTTTGTGCCCCTTTTCAGTTGTCTCTTCAACCAGCCCAGATTCCTTTCCACAATGAAGCTGCTAATTAAATATACCCCCTCCATTCCCATTGCTTTTTCAAGGCACTCTGCACTTCCTTATCAAATCTGCACATCCACCATCCCCTTCTGGCTCCCACTTCCTATGCCATTTTCCCCTCTGGTCCTCAGTTACTTCCTTTCCCAGCTTCCTCTCTATCTAGCTTCTTCTCAAATTTTCTCTTTTGACAGAAAATATGAGACTCAATAACCTACCCCACATTCAGTAACTTATCCCAGCATACTGAATAACTGAATTAAAACAATTAAAAATTATTAGTTCTGTACTGCCCTAGAAATTAAAGTGAGTAAAAAGGTATAGTCAAAATATTAAAGATCTGCACCTACTTATGCACTTTGAGAGATCTCTTTTCATTAGCAATACAGGTTTCACTGAACTGCTCAAAAATACACCGAGCAAAGGAAATGACAATTACGCACTTTTTTCTTTGTGTTAGATGTACAGCTTGCTATTACAAAGAGATCAGGTTTAGCTAAACATATATATGAAACACATATTTCATATATTTAACTTGGTGAAAATTACCAATCATATGCTGTATGTGAAACATTTAAAATGTTAAGAGACCACTGAGGAGAAGCACACTTTGTAAGAAAATGCAGAACCATTTTCTAATTTAACAAGAGGCAAGAAAAGTCGATAATTTTAATTCTTAATTTTTAAAAATAGACCAGGTGCAAAAAGAAAATATCACCCAAATCACATATGCAATTTCCACTTTCCTGAGAGAGAGTAAGAAGAATTGAAACATAAATAAAAGTATGTGCATCTGTTTACACGGACTCTGTGTTTCATTGTAGTAATCACAGAATCAGTTAAGTTGGAAAAGACGTCTGAGATCATCGAGTCCAACGTACAACCCAACACCACCTTGTCAACTGCACCCTGGCACTGAGTGCCACATCCTGTCTTTCCTTCAACAGTGACTGCAGCCCATTCCAACATCAAATCACGCTTTCTGTGAAGAAATCCCTCCTAATGTCCAACCTAACCCTCCTCTGACACAGCTTAAGACTGTGCCCTCTTGTCCTGTCGCTGTTGCCTGGGAGAAGAGACCAAACCCCACCGGGATACAACTTCCTTTCAGGGAGTTGTAGAGAGCACATTAGAAATCGATATTACAAACTTTGGATCTTTATGTTTGCTGTAGCTTTAATCCAGTCATTGTTGCAGATGTCTAAAGCAAACTTTGCAGCTGCAGCATGTTTAATTCATCAAGATGTTCTCAAGGCTGATTATATCACCATTATAACTTTATAATTTTAGAGCAGCATCTGCCAAAATAAGACTATAACATCCAGTTTTTACAGGACCATAAAAAATGTCTCTTTAACTGCAACTTCTACAAGCATCTTTTTTCAATGAAATGTAGTATGGAGCAAATGTTCTCAGATGACACCAAAAAACTGACTTAGAGACTGTAACTACTGAATACAGAGTTAAACACGTGAGTATTACACAATTTTATGTAATAAAATGAGGTTATAAAAGCATCGACAGGTCTTGTGGTGATACAGGTTTTTGAGAAATAATGTATTGGGTAGTGATAGAAAATAATATCTGCGTGAAAGAACAAAGCTGGCTCTTTATTAGGAGACATATTTCCAAAGTTCTGGCAAGGGCAGGTAACCTCGCAGCCACCTGCAATCACTCTGCCTTCCTCAGGGCTGCTCCTGCCCTCTAAGCCAAGCCACCACAGGAACATATGAACACGACTTTTTGTACCAACATGGTCACTGCCAGGTAAGCCAGGTTTCAAAATAAAAGCACAGCACAGGTGCAGACTCAGCCAGAGAAAAATCAGAATATGATGAGGGAGGCCAGGAGCTGAAGGATGTCACCAGGCATGGCTGGAGGGGATGTTGGCTGCAAACCCTGAGGTTGTCTGTGAAGCAGCTACTTGCGCAAAAGATGAGCAGAGCTCAGATGCTCTGAAGGCAGCTCACCAGAGCATTGCAGTCATAAAATAGTCATTTACTCGAGGGGTAACCCCACCTTCCTTTGGCTTTACAGATACATGCAAAGGCAGACAGGAGAAGCCCTGCCACAAGAGTCAGCCAGGTTTTTCCTCGATAGGAATTAATTCTGCAGGAAAGTGGTAAAAGCCTATGCAGTCCTGATGGTGACAACTGAGTGCATGTGAGCTTCACAGCATAAAGGAAACCCCAGGATAAATTTCCCCTTTCGCGCTTATTATGGTTTCCGAAGAAAAAGCAAATTTTCTCTTAAAAAACTGGGATCACACGACCTTACTATATTCAGTGTAACTGCTCAGCAGTTAATGGCTTGCGAAACTAGGTCCTGTTATGAAGTTTTCAGAGCATCTTGTGAGTCTGTTATTCAGAACAGTTATATAAACCACCTCTCTTGTTATTCAACAACTAAATAATATTTCATGCCATTCAAATTCATACAAGGTTTTTTAAATGCAAAATTGTCATCAATCATCAATCAGTCATCTGTATAGTGTCATATTTTTTCCAATATTTCTCTAATAGAAAACATTAAGGGACCTATTTCCCATCTTAAATTTACATAGGACATAAAATTAATAATTGCTTTCTGCTCCAACGACTCCTCAAAATAACACTGAGCTCATGATCCTTCTCTTACAAAAAACATCAACCTACAATGTCAGTGCAAGAACATTCATATGCTAATAATTCAATTAATCTATTATACCCTAAGAACTCCATTTATTCTTCCACCAAAAAAAAAAAAAAAAAAAGCAGTGCTAATTATTTACATAATTTCATTTTGTTGCCATGAACTGCATAAAGTAATAATTGAACTTGAAAGGGATTTTCTGGAATATTGTGAAAATATACAGGTTTATAGAAGTATAAATCAGAATTTACAAGACAAATTCAATCCCCCGGTCTCACACCTGGTTTGAGGATCTCCACTGGCTAGTGGTGTATAAAGTGCAGGAGAGAGACACTTTCTACATGGCCACCATCCAGCCTTGAAGCTGTTCCAGATGCCATCCTTAGAAATCTCCTGACATGAAACAGGAATAGAGAAAAGTACCTGCAGAAGTTTACAGCATCCAGCCCACCCCACCCCACCGCTCATTCAGCTCAACTCTCTAATGCTCACTTCCATGCTCATACAACAATTTGAGGACCTATGTCACTCAGAATTTCTATCATGGAACTGTCGAATTTAGTTCCTGTTTTATGCAGAGCTGCTTCTTAGTAACTGCTGAACAGCAAATGGCATCAAGAGAAATAAATATACTCTGAATGAAAGGAAAGAGCAATAGGGAATCCCATTGCGGCTGAAACTGTGTGACATACAGGTAGGAAGTTTTAAACCTCCTTCTTTACTGCAACTCCAAGGAATAGTTTCCAGATAGTTACCAAAATGTAAACATAAACAAAAGGATGTTTATTTTCCTATGGCTTCTGAAGTATTTGTAAATGGTGCTAATTTTTAATTAACTCAGATAAGGAAGTTTTGTTAGGAAGCAATAGTGAAAAAGGTTGATAAATCCTGCATTTTAAAAAGTCATATTTATCCACAGTATAAGTGCCAGAGCTGGTTTTGCACAGAACAGTAGATCTTTCAGAAGCATCTTCCATAGTTAAGTTCGGGGTATCCTCACAGCAAGCTGTACTGAGAAGGATGATATATGGATTTGACTGGCTGAGAATCACTAGAATGCAACTTCCCAGGATTCCCAGAGAAGAGACAGCTCTAGGGAACAGTATTTCTACCTAACACATGTACAGCCACACAAAAATAGTATCACAATGCCTTTTGAACAGATCAAATCAGAACTTTATTTTGTTTAGTTAGTTTGAAAATTCCCTACTCACTTAAACCTGGGTGTTCCATAAAAATGATGTAATTATCAAAACATTGACCTGAAAAAAAGCACAATCCAATAGAATTTAGTTTACCAAGAGCTTTCAAAAATCCAAGCCTATCTGAGCACCTGACTGCTTGCACATCTTCCCAATAACCTGCCTGACAGGCTGCTGGAAGCCTGAGCAAAAATAAGTAATTTTAAGTACTTCAGAGCCAGGGTCCCCAGAGCTCCTTGGCTCCGTGAGCCTGGAGCAGGCAGCTAAGCAAGTGCCTCAGAGCTTGCAGCCCCAAGAGCTGTCTGAGCTTTGGAGGTTTGGAGCAGTCTAATCCATGGATTGTTTCCAAAACTAAGATTCAGAAAGAAATCCCTTTAGCAGAAAGTGTCAACATTTTGACTTTCCCTCTAAGAGAACAAGCAAATTTTGAACAACTAAAATTCTCCATTAAATCTTTGTTCTTTCTCCTAATTATAGTGAAATACAAAATACCGGCTGATCAAAATCCTTCATTAAACAGAAATAGCTTTTGCTTCATTGGCAAACCACTTACTATTACTGCACCTTTCCATCATGGGAACCAGGTTTTACTGTTGGGAAGAGAGAGTGAGGAAGGCTAAATGACCTGCTTAAAAATACAGAGAAAATTTGGCTACAGAGTGCTGCAAGGTGCAAGCTAAAATTCAAACCTCTGGGCCATCCTCCTTCCTTAGCCTATATTACAACAATGTATAGACTCTCTTAGGCTCACACAACCATCACTTCACGCCAAATGTCAAAACTCCTTTTTGTCCCACCTTTTTTTTCACAAGCCAAATTAGGATTAAAAGAGGGATCAGAAAACATTCAGAGAACAGAGAATGTTACAGCCTGGCAGTTGTTTGACTGTGCTCCCTGATGTCACACATCTGACCCGGCACATGATCCTTGGGCTGGCTGTAATCTCATCATTCTCCCAGCCAGGGCAAGAATCCATCAACTCCAGACGCTCTCCACGGGGCAATTCTGCATGACAAAGGTGTCCTACTCCAGCCAACAGCACCAGAGTTGGTCAAGCCACCACCAACCTTTGTAGTGCCTGAATCTTATTCTGGGTTGCTGATACAGTAAGAGGGCATTCATACCCCAAGGACAGCTCCTTTAAGAATAGAAATCCTGTGGTTTGCCAGACACTTTAAAAATCACTTTAAGGATAACAAAACATTAAGTGAAAGTAAATCACACATTTTTTGCATTTTTCTGTAAACAGATGATAGTTACTCATCTTAAAGGCAG
Organism: Acanthiza pusilla; assembly: GCA_036630365.1. Classification (NCBI taxonomy): domain Eukaryota; kingdom Metazoa; phylum Chordata; class Aves; order Passeriformes; family Acanthizidae; genus Acanthiza; species Acanthiza pusilla. The sequence goes on from JAXCHO010000234.1 coordinate 15,157,611, forward strand.
ATATTTAAAAATAAGATTGGCCTTATAGTTGTATCTTCTTCAGTTAGATCCACCAGATCCGTCTCCGTTTCACCCAGGTAAAAAGCTGTCAGGATGTTGTCAAAACTTGCTAATGACTGCCCTAGTATGCCATTAGTTCAGAAACAATGCACATTATAACCAAAAATTCTTTATTGTGGGTTAAGGGATAATTGCTTCCTAATCCAATCCATAGGAGTGTCAAAACAACCATTCATGTAATGGTTTACAGACTAAGGACCCTAATTTTTCTAAGGAAGAGCTTATTGTTCAGCTGACCTGACTTATGCGTCCCACAGAAAAATGAATTTTTTCTTTTGCAAAACCATGTGCTTTTTTCTAAGAGAGCATATTGTTCATTGATGGATTGGAAAAGTTTTATAATGAGAATTTTATTTGCCCATTCATAAAAATGTCATGCCATTTGTAGCAGCAATAATGCCATAAGACATGAAGAACATACAATTTCTCTTTCTTTCTCATGACTGATCAATGAGCTCCATTCTGTAAGAGTGGGGATCATAGTAAGGTTTGACCTCCAGCTGATGTAAATCACAGGAACAGCATACCTCAGGCTGGTATATACAAGTGCTGATTTCCATACCTTTAGTACACAGTTCTACAGGCACACAGATTTGTATACACACTCATCTTTTTATGTAAAAGAGGCTGACAGATAATTGGTAGCAAATTTTCAATTTTTTTATCACAATTTTACTATGAAATGAAGATCTACAAAATGCCTTTCTTACTACAGAACTGAAGAAATCATTAGTTTGATAATTGCACACTGTCTTCCAAAACCAACAAATATATGAAAAAGATTTACACTGGAAAGAAAAAAATAAATCAAGGCTGAGGAATAATTTCACAGTGTAACTTTGTAACGAGTCCCTGGAGAAAATTTCTCTTCCTTTTGTTCCCATCTGCAAAGCTATGTAATTGATTCCTAACTGCTGTGTTAATGCTCCCTATTGGTGTCAGAATCCCTTTGGAAATACATTAAAGTAACCAGGACTCTCTCCTGATGCAACCCTTTGAACGCTGGAATCTGGGATTCTCTGACACGCATCACGTTTCAAGCAGTGGGCCACAGTGCAAGCATCTGTGCCAAAGGGCTGATAAATATTAATATAGAAGAATAGAGTATACTGAATTATATATTGAAATGTAGAGCAAATCAGGAAATCGTTTTCTTTTGTAATGAATTACATTCTCTTACAAGCGCTGTTACATTCCACTAAATAAAAATTAAATAAGAGTAAATAATATTTGCTATAGCATGGTTTATTAACTTCTTATAATGATTTGCAAAATTTTAAGTAATGGCAGGAAATCGTTTTTAAGGCAAGGACTTGGTCTTCAGCAGGATCAAGAATTAGTGTGACTCTTCCTGGCCTTGCTATCCCTTTTGCTGTACGCACAGAGAGACTACTGAAAGAAAAGGAACGAAGCAGAAAGGGTTTGGCCCAGCTCCCAAATTCCACCCCATTCAGTACCCCAGTGACTGTCAGAGCTGTGCATGAAGATTTGTCTGTCTGCACAGAGCCAGCGACACAAGATAACCTCTCTTCAGCAAACAAGGAGAGAAATATGGAAAAGATGTGATTCAGTTTTTACATGTGGTGCCTAATTAACCTTAATTAAAGTTGTGTCAAGGGATCTTGAGCAGCTTGCACAAGAGATATCTGCTTTCTGATTGTTTTTAGCTTTGAGAAAGGAAGATTTCCTGCCACAAAGAGAAATGTACTTATGAAATACAGATGTTCCTGTTCCAATCCAATTTTATGAGATGGTACAGATAAAACACCCATTTTTTAGTGTTCCCTTCTAGTCAAATAATTTTAAAAGAAAAGCACTAGAATTACAATAAAGTAGATTCTCTACTCATCATAATTTAATGTGAAAAATAACCAACAAACCAACCCTAAATATTTTACAATTTGGGCATATGTTCCCTTGTGTAAAATTATTAATTATTTTTACACATATTTTAAGCTTTCTAATCTGATGACCCTAAAAGTGAATCAACCTTGGCAGCCACACAATTTACTGCAAATTTCTCCATTTCCACTATGGGCCATCATCTCAAATTTCACAGATAGACACCATTGCTGTGTTCTGCACATTTCTGATTTTATTGCACACTGGGTGGCAGTATGGAAGGTTTTTTGTTCAGAATGTCATTTGTGGGAATAACTTAATACAAAATTGTAAAGCTAAAAATAATTTCAAAATTTATTTGAATTTAACACATTAGATTATAAATATTACAATACTTGCCAGGGAGTCATTTCTTTGCTCCTCATTGAAATAACACTACTTGAAAAAAGAGCCTGTGTTAAACAGATTATTACTTCAGTGCTGCCTGGTCTGAAATTTTTCATATTGCATATCTGCCTTAGAAGTTTCTTTCTTTGTGGAAAAATTTAGCTAACGTAATTTAGCTATTTCTGAGACTGCAGCAGAAACAAGAACAGTATTCTTGCTGCATCAACATATTAACACAACTTCTTGTGTTTGAAATCTGCAGTGCATCTGTGGTTTACAGCAACAAAATACAATTTGGAAGTAAACTAGATGTGTTTGGGATTAAATGACAAATGGCAGATTTAGATATTGGGGGGGAGAGGGATGATGACAGAAAGACATTTGAAAGCAAAGTCCCTCCCAGAAAGGGACAGCTGACCCCTTCATATACTTCGTTTGATATATGGAAATCGTAGATTAAGGACTTTGTGGTCAAGATAGTTGAAATTTTCCCTGAAGATTTGGTCTGGGTGTTTTGGGTTTGATTTAGTTTGGGGTTTTGTTTGTTGGATTTTTTTCTTTGTCAAGAGCTCCTGCCTTACAATAAGGAATAAGGAAAATTTTCAGAGTTTTGCTTCTTATCCCTCTCACTAGGTCTGTTTCTTCAGTTTTGGGCAGTACAACTGAGGAACTGAGGAAATGTAAGTTGAGATTCAGACATGTAGAAGGTCTGGAAATTAAATTACAGTTACAGCTGATGAATTTGGGAACCTCCACATACACATTTCATTGTATTTTTCAAGTTCCCAAGGCAGGTACTCAACAGGAGAAATTTCAGGTCAGACACTGCAAATGTCTGGGCCCTTGAAATCAATGGATGTTTAAGACGTTAAATCTTTCCCTGCCTCAGCGTTTTACTTGAAAATTTGGGATGACAAGAGCATCTTTCTTCTCATGGGACAATGTGAAGATAAACTCATAATTTATCTGTGAAACATCCTGGCTAATCCAGTCAAATACACATAGAAACTCACATTTTCTTTCCCAGAAGGATTTGAATGTCAGTTTTGTATGTCAGTTATAAAGCTTAAATATAATAAAGAAAAATAATACTGATTGATGATGTTGTTCATAAATGAACAGTGTCTATTTTCATCCCCGAATGCCTCAGGGCTCAGAGTAAAAGCAACAGATATGATACATACTCATACACCAAGCAGGCAAATTTTGCTGCATACAAAAAATAACACTCACATTCCTCAAATTCTTTGGTTTTCCCTAGTGTCACTTCCTATTACACCCAAAAAAGCTACTGAACAGAGCACGTGTCAACATGCAGATAAAACACCAGCCATATTATGCTGAGGTAAAGAGTTTATATTTCGAATGCTTTTAAAATATAAAAGATGGGCAGAAATAACACTGACATCATCCCTGAGTTTGTGAAGAAACATCCCCCTTAGGCACTTGATAGCATATTTATCTACTATTGATTTTATGCTTTCTTCCGAAACATCTAGTATTGACAACTGCTGGAGACAGGATATCTGACTAAATGGATAATTAGCCCAATAATTTCCCCAGGATTCCATGTGAACTGAGGATGCTATAGCATCTGGACCTGACAAGCACATATGGAGACAGCCGAAATGGAGTGATGGCTTAGATCACTGCTGCATCTTAGAAAAGAGCAATGAGACAATACTGAGGGGGATGCTAAAACCAGTGTCCATTCTGTAAGGAATATAGAGGAAAGATTAATGTAAAATCTTGACATGGTACTTTTGCCTATCCTTGTAATGACATCAATAAGCATCTCCAGTATTGATTTTTGCTTATTATTTAAATGGCCTAATACAAATACAGACATTAAGCCAGATAAATGCAGAGATCAGTATAACTGCAGCCAAGGCTTTTATACCAGAAATTATGCCAATTACTCCCCAGGCTGCCAAGCCTGACTAAACAGAATTCCTCACAGACTTCTGAATGCAGGGTTTTAAAAGCTGGATGATCCCTGATCTCTGCTTAGTGTCATATCCTGCAAAAACTTCATCGAGCCTTCTAACCAAGCCTGTACCACTCAATATCCCCCCTCTTTTAAATGTCAGCCCAATGCCAGCTGAAATTGTGCCTGGGACACACAAATGACCTCTCCTTCTGAAACGGGACAGCAAAGTACCTTTTTTAAATACTTGCAGATGGATTGTTCTCAGTTTTGTGAAGGCTGCACACTTCCTATCAAACACAAATGTCTAATGTATGTTTCTTGTTACATTTCAGAAATTACCTCACAACTGCAAAAAAAAAAAAAAAAATCCAGACTTATTTGTTCAGATTTAATCAGGCTGTTCCAGTGAAATTTAATCTTGAGAAGGTGGAACTGTTTTACCACCAAAGAGATAACCAAGCTAAAATATTCTATATACTTGAATATAAAAAATAAACTGTAAATGCAGATCCATAAATAAAAACACATTGGCTTTATTTCTGAGAATAAACAGTACCTTTCTCCTGTCATATAATGCATGGTTATCCAGTACCATCTTCCTTTCATGTGTGGCATACCTTCGCAAATCACGCCCAAATTGCTGTCAAAGATATAGCAAATATCAGCCATTTTCACAATCCAAAATTGTGATCCTTTGCATAAGAGTTCTAACACCAAATCAAGCAATAAACTAATATGTAATAATTACCTCTATTAAAAGAATATAGACTGAGAAAATTAATAATCTGAAATTAAATGCTTTGATAGGGAATTGTCCATCATTTCAGTCAGTTACTCTGAGAGTAGTTAGGCACTCTGTAAGAAAGCAAACTCGTGATGGGCTCCCACAGTCTGCAGGTGAATTAGCTCAACAGGGAGCAGCAGCTCAGTGAGGCAGAGAAAAATGAAGTCATTGCCTACCCATCCAAAGGGCCTCACACTGTGTTTTTAGTGTAGACACCCATCTACAAAGTTGAGAGAAGGGCTTTTAAGTTGCCAAACACTTCCAGGATAAGAAAGGACCCCAAAGTCTGCAGAACTTAATCCAAAGTCCAAATAAATACATTTTGTTATCTCAAAAAAATGACTAAAGTTACTCATGAACTCAGCAGGAGAACACATCAATTTCAACACTTTGCCTGGTCTAAACCATCCTGCTTCCAATTAACCTGAGCAGAACAGAGTGGCAAGGCACCAGTGCTGCTTCCAGCACATCAAAAAGATCATTCAGAGCAGGCTCAGGAGCTCTCCATTGTACCATGTAATCACTCCCTAGAAAAATGAACATAAGAAGGCAAGCATGTAGAACAGATTAAAAAATAATTCTGTCTGGAGAGAGATTAATCATTTGGGTTCTGAATTTGCATTAGGTAGAATTTTTTGTTTTGAAAATAGTGTACTATTTTATATTATGCAAACTAACTAGTGTCTTGTGAAAGTAGCCATCACTTCAAGTTTTAGTAACTTATTAAAACATAAATCAAAATATATTTTATTCCAGTTCAAAACTAATGTCTAATGTTAAATTTTTTTCCATTTTTTCCAATTTAAGAGTCAATTAAAACACAATTGAAACAAAACATTTGATCTAATCCAAAAAGAAAGATGTCAAATTGTTTTCAATTTCCTACAAAACAAATTAAGTTCCAATTTAGAGCATCTATTCCTCAAATGTTTAATCTCCTGTAAAATTATGTGATGCTTTCCAAATCATCTCTCTACTCAGTAACCATTTAAATTGCTTGTTAACAGTAGTATGATGCAAAAAGACAACAGAACTGGCCAAAAACATAACTCTCCAGTTCATGAACCTAAACACTAAGGTTCGAGAAAAATAGATGTTAACTCCCCTATAGAGATAGCTGTAAATGTTAGTGATGCTTTCATCAGCTCCAACCCATGATCAGGGGTGGACAACAGCATGAAATGTGATGTGTGGATATCAGGAATATTTTTTTTAAACCCATGAACTCTGAATGGTCCTGTAACAACAAAAACACGTTAGCAATGCTAAGAAAACACACACTGTGGTGGTGACTTACCCTGGAGCCTGTCCAGCCTAACAGAGCATATGGGTATTGCTCAAAGGGGGTTATGACCAGATCCACACGGATTGCCTTCCAGTCTTTGACTTCTGCCATTTCCAATTCTTTTGACGTGTTGAAACTGCTGTTGTCTGCTCTTGGCTGATGTAATTTTAAAATTGCAAAACACTTCTGAAAATGATCCATGGCATCAACTTTTCTGCTTGGCAGCTGTTCCTTTACAAATGTTGATTCAATGAGATCACAATAAAGGAGTAAGCCCTAAGGAGAAGATATTGTTCACATTGAATTGCTGAACTGGTTTAACTGTCATTCTACAGTTTTTAGACAGTTGTCTTTAAAATTTGTGTGAAATGTAATTTCAGTAAACAAGGAATAATGCCAGGCCAAATCTCGGCTAAGGAGAGACATGAAGCAGCTTCAGCTTTTGGAAAAATATTTGAGGGAAATCTGCACTGGTAGGTATCTGACAGCAGTGATGTCCTGCCCTGCAGTAAGGAGACAGTATTTGCAATTTTTTCCCTCCCTCTTTTTCACCTAAGCCTTTTGTAGTTAATGTCAACAGAAATTTCTGAGTAAGGATTGATGTGTTCCCATGTGGCAGACATCTAGAAAAAAATTATTAGCCCAGTGCACAATCTTGTTGACAGATTCCAGACTGGAAGATTCCATTTGGAATGTATCTGTTACACGAGATTTCCTTGTGACAAGCTCTGGAGTCTCCAGAAAGATGGAAGATCCCTGCCCATGTCTTTTGCTCAAAGGGAGTGTCCATTTCTTTAGGTCCTTGGATCACTTTTTTGTTTCTGCTTTGAAATCACTCAAAAGTTTACACATTCTCCTTCTTCTGGACCAGGGGCTTTTTAAAATTTCAATGTTGAACTGAGTGTGTCTAGAAGGTTTTATCTGATGGCTGTCAGCAGTTAACTACAATAGTTTTGCGCTTTAGGAATGGTACTCTCCAGCTTAGCAGCCCTGCTAAAACCACTCCTCTTGCTTCTCTCTATTCCCCAACTGAAAGCACAAAAGGTAAAGATAATGGGCTGAGATAAGAACAATTTACTGGAAACAGAAATGAGAAAAGAAAACAAACAGTAACATGAACAATATTAATAACAAAAGGTATAAGACAAAGAAATGATAAACACACAAAATACCAGACCATTTCAGCTACCACACTTTCTCCCACTGGAAGGAACACCCTTCTTCTATGAAGAGAGAAAGCCCCTTTCCCCCACCCCTGGCAATGATATAAAGTGGTGTTGAATAACATTATGGTCTGGCCACACGCCATCCCTCTGGTCTGGGCCAAAACCAGGACAAAAGGTCTCCAGATGAGACCCCTTAATATCACAGGTAACAATGAACTGATTTTTGGGAGAATACTTTAGCATTAAAAAAGAGATTTTGATTATTTCTTTTATATAGTGCAGGTGCGGCAACTTTATATTACAATATCTTAAATGCCTTAGAGAATTATTTTTATTACTTTACAGGAATAAAATTACTTTTATCACTCAGAGCTATAATTCTGGCCAAAAAAGAAGCATAACAAAAACACTTAACAAGATACAATTTCCATGAAGAGATACTGATAGGTATTATTACATTTTTAGCCTCAAGCTTTTTGTTGATGGTAGTTCCAAATTAACAATCCCATTATTTTACTGGAAATCAGTTACAGGCTTTTTTATGGGTCAATGAGCAGCCTTTTTAAGGATAGCTACTTTATTTGAATTGGCATTCTTTCACTTTGCAATTTTTCCTGATTATGAAGATTTATTATAAACTGATATGAGAAAACTCCTTATGTAGCTTCTTCTCTTGGATTACTAGTTTCCAAGTCTGCTGATTTGAAAATGTTTAAATTTAGCAGGTGCTCTGCCACATCCATCTCTAAAACAGTAATTTTTTCTTAATTTTACCCCAATGTCACAAGGCACTGATGCTTGTTCTTTCCAAATATAGAATCAAAACAGCTGTTGAATGTTAATGCATAACTGCTTATTTTCTAGCTCTTTTTTGATGAAACCATCTGCCCTTCAGGTTTTGTTCTTTTTAATACTAATAAAAATAATTTTAATATCATTAGTCATTGACCATTAATTGATTACTTCATGTTTGATTAAGCACTAACATTCTTCCCATTTTCTATAAAAATCTCTTAGCTACTTAGCAGTTCTTTCTCATCTTTTGCTTCATTTTTCTTTTTGCTCTCGGAGATTTGGGACATGCCATGTTATGCTATACTAGAAGTCAGGGTATCACCGTTAAATAGCAGCCAAAGCCTAGGTCGTATCCACTGGGATAGTGTTTCCAATTAACCTAGTATGATTAGACACTGGACATCACCATCACCCCATAAAGTTAAGCTGAATTGGCACTTCTGTATATTTGGAAAATGCATTGCCTCAAGGGGCAGCAGCTGCAAAGACTGTGTGAGGTTCTGGGCACTGCAGCTACAGAGCAGCAGCCTCCTCATTGCTCTGAGTCAGGGAATCTGCAGTTCTCTGCACATTCCAGCTTGGTCTGTCACCATAAAGTGCTGTAGGCTTTGTTTACTCCATCAAGTTTTAAAGTGTTGGCATTTTAATTTCTCAAATTTACAACACCACCAAAATGAAATGTATTTTTTAGGACAACTATGTTAAGACCCACAACAATTTTCCATTTTTAGAATGACTGTGCACTTTTACTTAAATATGTTGAGTGCTGGCGCATCAATAGCATTGATACTGGAGTAAATCCATGTTCAAACTGAGGAAAAGTACTACTTTTTAGAAAAATTTTAAATCAATCACTGAAAAATCAATCAAGTTTGGTCACTAGAATTCTCTGTCATTTTTAATTATATGGAATCCTATTTTTAATGTTACATGTTGTCATTATTCATAACCATTGTCAGCTGGATTAATTCTGCTAAAGCTAAGTAGGATCATTTCATATCATCTGAAAACATAATCAAATATGCTCCTCTGAAATATATATATGTCGTTGCTCTAAATTTCCTTCTGAGATAGTTTAATAAAGGGAAACTGGATTTCTTTTTCCCAGTGAAATTGTTATATCTAATCCAAAATGTAGCATGTTAATTTGGAAAACTATCAACCTAGATGAGACAGATGGAACTCTACAAAGTGGAACAGCTCAAGGTACTGATGCCTGGGAGAAGTCAGGCCTTTTAGGGTAAGGAGTCATTAGAAAACTGCATCAAAGCTTTGATCAGCAATGCAAAACTCAGCAGCTGCTGCATAATCATGCAGGCTGCCATGGTCCTTTTTATCTTGACGTTCCCTGTGTGTTAAAATTGTTTATTACTGAGCCTGTCTGGAGCAGCCTGGCTTTGACAGCAATTGACAGATCAGCACTGGAACCCATGAATGAAGGTGTTTACCTCTCTATGCCATGAGCATTTATACTGCTGAGTGAGACAGACAGACAGACAGACAGGGACTTACAAGTACCTACACACCCACACACAGCTATGCAATATGCCCTAGAAAGATCACGTCTTAAGAAATGCCACTATCACCTGGATCTTCACTCAGGGCATAGCAGGAAATGCCTGCTTTATACAACAGCCTACTTTATACAACAACCTCACAAGCAGGATAATCTGATTCAGCCCTGTATTCTCTCTAAAGAAATTCAAGCCAAGATCTCACATGTCCAGGGCTCTAACCGCCTTGCTGTCGTTGTTGAGACGGACACGACACGTAAAAACTCACCACAACAGCTTCAGGTCAAAGAAAGCAACTACTCTTTATTTTCCAAGGCCTCTTTTATGCTGTTTCTAACATTCATGTCACACATCCATTGGCTCTCAATTCACTACCCCACAATGTCATCGGCTACCTATAGTTAGAACAACATCTTGCAATAACAGCACCTGTGAGAAGTTGGATATCACTGTTTGGATTCTTGTTTGTTTTGAGCTAGAATAGATGCCTGTGAACCAAGGCAAACAGCAGTTCCCACTGCAAGGTAGTTCTCACTACATGTCTGTGGTTCCCACACCTTGCAATAGTCTGTTTCAGGTAAGAATTTCCTCAGCTGAGTCAGAATGAAATGAAAAAATTCATAATGCATTGAGAAGAAAGGTGAGACAATAAAAAGTGTCCACAAAGGAGCTTTGCATCTTTATGCATTCTTTCATCTGAAACAAAAGGTTCTTTGCTCTGGCCTCTTAACCATTTCTGTGTCTTGTCTTAGAAACAGGTTGCTGGTAAAATCCAGCTGTCACTTCATAATGAATGTGTGGCTGTTCTGTGAACCCTGTTTCCAAAAATCTATTTCCAGCAATAGAAAAAATATTACTTGCTCCTCACGATCCTCTTTAATGGGACATCAAGCCTTCCCCTTCCTGATCACCTCATCAAGGGTGAATATTAACGTTTAAATCAGACCACTAATACATTAAAATAGGTAAGCACAGGCAGGCATCTCTATTACTCCTTTTCCTAAAGCCAAAAGAAAAATGCAAAGTTATACTTCCATGAATACAAAGGGAAAAACTGAAAAGTGCAGGAATGCCTGCAGTAGCAGTATCTCTTCCATTGTTGAAAATACGTATATAACAACAGGAACAGTGTCAAATATAGCTAGATGAGTTTTCAGCAAAAAATGAAAGCCTTTTTTTCACAGTATGTGAATGAAGCTACATCAACACAGATGGCTCAGCCTGTTTGCCCACAGACTTCCAAGCTCTAACCCACAGAAGTAATTTCTTACTTTCTTTATGAGGCTTTTTGGAACCATTAAAACCATAACCTGTGTACTGCATCACAGATTTTCTGTTTTGCCACTCCGCTTTGAAGACTTTGTGTTCTCTATTCCTCGGCCTGTTTATCCCTGGTGATGCTGCATCAAAGAGCATGATAGTGTTGATTTAGCCACTTCATTTTCAGCAGTTTTCAATGGAAGGATCTTGTAACAATAAACTTTTCAGCTAAGAAAAAGGCCCTTTAAACTATTTAAAGTTGAGGTCCATAATTTAGAAGTTAAACATTGTGGAATCCTTCACTTAGAGCTGGAAGTCAACACCATGACCTCCGTGATGTACATTGATGATTTTGGGCTTAGAAGCAGTAGCACAGAAGTGGCAAGCTGTGAAACAGATGACTGCAAAAAGTGAAAAAGTGCTCTAGTTTGGGGGTATTTTGTGTCCTCACCTCTCCCTTAGAAATCAAAGATAATAAAAAAGCAAGAGGTGTATAAATCCTCTCTTTCTTTTTTGCATTTTGATTTTGCTGGCAGCTCATTTTTTTAGTAGTGACAATAAAAGCCTATGTATTACAAATGCCACAGTGCAGAGGTACTGTAGCTAGTAGTATAAACCTTGAAAAATCTGGAGGACAAACAGAACACAGGAAATATTTTTCCATAGCTTTCAACTATATCCAGTTTCCTTGGGTTTGGTTTGTATGGCCATTGTGCATTGTGCTTCTGACATTTCTTCATGCTGGGATTTCTAGAGGAATCCTAATCTTTTTATCAAACTCTTGGCCACCCTTGACCTCCCATACTCTGCCTGCACTCCTTTCTGCCAAATAGTCCCCTTAACAAAAAAATCAGCAAGAACAATTCATTTTCTATTTCTTTCCTTTCAACTCCATCTAATGAAAGCAGCTCAGAGTGAACTGAAAAGCTTTAGTAGTTGTCAGACTTCTCAGATCACAGGCATTTTTCTCAGTAATGTAAGTAGAAAAGAAGGCATGAAAGGCTGCACTCAGGGCAGGCTCTAGCCTTGGTCTGTTGTCACTTTTCCTTTCTTCTGTATTATAATAAACATGATTTTTGGAGGACCCATACATGGTTTCCCAGAGATTCAAGTGCACTTAAGAAGGGAAAAAGACACCTTCTAAGAAGAAATGTAACTTTTCTCATAGTGAAGGGAGTATAATAGCTGCGAAAGAACCTGTACATAAATAATAAAATTATAAAAATACAGTATTTCCTCAGCACTCATTACCATGGCTTCATTGCTTTTGAGAAGTCTAAATTGTACCTGCTATCAATCTACTCCAGCACATACATTTTCCATAGAGAATTAAGATAGAACTGAGAGAAATCCAAAATATTAATAATAGTCTGTTAACACTTCAAAGACCAGAAATCAACAGGAAGAGGAAATCAGCTAATGTTTCGTTTTACCAAAAAAAAAAAAAAAAACCAAACTAAGTTTTGAAGCCCTTCCATTAAAGCCAGCTGAAAGATTTTGACCACCTTGAAGCAGATAACCTCATACACTCACATAAGCTTTTGTGCAGTTGAATGTTTTGAATCTTTCATGTGCTAACCCATTACACATTAGTTAAAGTACTCAAGAGTCAATTCAAAAGCATTCTCTGCAGGCTGTAGGTACTGAAAGCTGACTTGGCTTAGCAGTGAGGTGCTTCACATCAGAGTGCAGGCCTTTTACTTGTTGAAATGTACTCCATTTCTTTGAACAGTACTGGGAGTTCATGTTGAAAAATATCTCAGCTGGCTAGAAAAGTAGAAGAAGAAACAAAAGTTTAATATTCCCAGCATACTATATTTTCTGAGCCAGGAATATTCTGAGCTACCTGCACCTGTTATAACTGGGACACTTCTAACTTTAAAGCTGCTGGAAACTGAAGAACTGAATAGAAAAAAAAAACAAAAAAACAAAAAAAAACAAAAAACAAAAAACAAAAACAAAAACAACAACAAAGAAACAACCAAAAAAACAACCAACCAAAAAAAAAAACCAGTAACAAAAACTTCCATCTCTCAGATGAGCAATTCCTACATGAAATTATATAATCATCTAACAATTTGGGTTGGAGGGAACCTTGAAGATGTGTGCATTCTTCCACACACAGACATCATGTAAAACTGTATCAATTTTTCAATATTTTAATGGAAGCTGGGAAAATTCCTAATTAATGGACTGAAAGGAAGCCAGAATTCCAGAGCTTTGGTGCCTAAGCTCTCAGACTTGCTCAGCTCATATCATGAGATCACCCAAATCCACTACGCTTAAAGCTGATCTTCCTGAAGTAGCTTCCCCGGGGAAAACCTACTCCCACCTCAAGGAGAAACTTTAAAAATACAGTTTTTTTTCAAATTATACAAATAATTTTCTCTGCCACTCAAAACTCTGCCTAGCTTGATTTCTCACCTCTGACTAGCTGCATGTTCTTAGGGTAAGATATTACAGAACATGTGCAGAGCACTTTTGTTATAACCTTCAACTTTGGCATTCAGAGCTAGAGGATGCACCTAGATCAGCACAGTTAATAACAAAATATAAAGATATCCAACTCCAAAATATGTTATACTAAAGAGTATAACATTCTTTAGTCAGTATATAGGCTTAATTCAGTGGAGTTAGAACATGCCTTTTTTAGCCAAGTGTTCTTTAGGTCATACCTGCTTTTTCCATAAGTCAATAACTTTATGCAGAAGTTCATCATCTTCTCTTGGTCCTGGATTGGTGATCAAAAAATCTATGTCATGTCCAATCTTCTTACCCCTAAAAGGAATAAATAACAAGGACACTAAAAGAGTTAAGTTCCTGTTGAATTTTGCTCTGTTTTCAAAGAGAACATTTTTGCTGCATTACAGAAAAAGTTTGCAGAAGAAATTGATAGCAATGTTTCTTGAAACGTAATCAAAATGGAATCTTCTGTTTCCACTATGGGGGCTAATAGTGTTCTTTATAAAATAATAATTACAACTTTTTGATCTATATCCTCTTTTGTTTAACTAGATACTACAGATCCACTTGCAGATGTTAAATCTCTCTCTCTTCCCCTTAAGTCCCAGAAAGGAAAATTTCAGCAAGCTTTGCATTTAAAGAAAAAGCATAATCAAAATACCATGTTACATATTATGAATCCAGTGCAGTAACAGCAGACAAACCTTCCAGTCAGACTACCACAGACCTAAATATTCTTCCTTGCTTTTGATTGGCACTTTAATGGACAAAATGGTGGTTATGAATAATTTTATTGTTTCTTTTAACAGCAGATATAAATCCTTTGACTATTTAGCATTTCTTCTCTTTTGCATATAACAATGCTTTTTACAGAGATTTTTTTATTTTTGAGGACAGTCCAACCTTAATGTGACTAAAGCTTGTTTATTACATGCACTAAGGATTTCACAATTAAATCCATGTGCACAAAATATAATTACAAATATTCTTAATGAAAAATTATGTCCTAACCTCTTGTTTTTCTCCATTTAATTCTAAGCATTCAACTTGCCTTTCATCCACTTACCAAATGTGTTAAACCTGAATCAAATTATGATGTAGCTATCGCTGGAAAACAGGCAAAAGCATGTTATTGAAATACTTCCCTTCAGAATTATAAAATGTTTGAGAATACATGAAAATTTATCTCACAGTGCAATTCATCTGAGTATTGCAGAACCAATACAAGGTTTTGATTTTGGTCTAAATACCGCAGCAGGAACTGCACACATATTCACTGGGTCTAATCAGGCCAGACTAAGGAGAAAGGAGCAGAGGAGATATTTCTGCAATGAGAATATTTCTGCGTTATGGAGTTGGTGGAGTAAACGCCCAAAACCTGGAGTAGTGACACTTAGGTGTAGCACATCTCCAAATGTTTTTCAAGTGTTTATGGGAAAAGTCTGCTCTTGCTGATGTTCACAAGGGTACGTGATGTTATAGCTCAGGAGGGTTTCAGTCAACACTGTGTCAAGTATTCAGAGAACCTGAGAACTGTTATGCAAGCAATGAAAATAAAACTCTGCAACCCAAAAGATTTTTTTTTTAAATTTCACTAAATAATTTATTCTCTTAAAATAATGCCTAAAACTGAACCTGGTTTCTAGAACTTGGAAATTTGTAGGAACAGAACTGATAGGCAGACTTGTCAACTGCCATTTGCATGACAGGAAATCATCCAGCTGATGGAGAGTTGAACAGCATTAGCAGAAAGATGTAAGGAGATGAAAGTCTGGGGTTTGCATTTGACAAGCAGTCTAACTCACTATAATGCAACTATTGTGCCGTGTCTGCAGCAGAGCCGAAATTGCTTAAACAGGTGGAAATTATTTCAAAAGAAGTTTCAAACAAAGCATCAGTCTAGGCTTAGAAACTGAACAGAAATTCAGACTCAAGAAGTTAGAAAATATTTAGTATTCCCTGTAACACTGTTATTTTGTAGGATGCCATTCATTATCTCTAAAATTACAATAATAATGCAAAGCTCTTACATTGCAGTTTTTACTAACGTGTCTCAAAATATTCTTTCAAAGGGAAGGAATTTACTATTCCTATCTTACAGATGCAGAGTGGCATAAGAAAATTTACCTAAAATTATTTTTTTAAAAAATCAAAGGAAGAAATTGGAAGCTGATGGAATTGGGAGCTGATTCCCAATGCTTCCTCAGCATATACTTATTTTAGGTTAACCACATTACAAAATCCTGCATCAACAAGCCATAAAATCACAGGAAATCTAAGGTGTTTCACTGGCCATCTATTTCCCAAGACAGAGTATTTATTGAAATGTTCTCGGGTTTTTTTTATAAAATTAGAGAGTTTAAATCTCACATAAAAGCACACAATATTAGTTATTGTCAGAGTTATATTTCAGGTTCTTTTTGAACTAATTCACAATGGATTAATTTCTGACTGAAATTGCTAGGCTGTTACTGGAACATTTTGTCTAATTGCCACTAGTACTCTCTACCAAATAATGTATTTCAGCCTACAAGAATGTATTATTTTCCTTAAAATTGAAAAACAACATAGTAAATTAAAAAGCTGTATATATATTTTGCTCACAGCTTGTAAATCATGCCAGAAGTTGCAGTATAGTGTACATGGATTCACCCCATCATTCTATTGAAGCTGAAGGGTTTTTCACAGATATATGTATTTGTATATGTATCTGTGTGTGCATACAAGCATACAACCATGGGTACTCATAAAGTTACATAAAGGGCACATAGGATATGATAGGGCCAAGGTGCTCCACACCAGGCTCAGAAGTGTGTAACACACAGATTTGTAGCTAATTATACACCTAAAGACTAGAAATGACAAAAGACTTGATTATATGCAAGTTAAACACCATGCTGCCAGACATGTGGTCTTCAAATGGCTTATGAAAACCCAGAATTGATCACCTGATGAAGTGCCTCAGAACTGAAACCTCAATCTCTCGTTCATTCCTGAAGCTCGCCAAGGGGAGCACTGCAGGCTGCAGTCTTTTTCAAACCCCATCACATTCAGGAGAGCAGCTTCCTTACAAAGGGCTACAGACAAGCTCCAACAGGATCTAGAGGCTGAAGGGAGTCAACTAAGCATCATTTACTTAAAACAGATGTTGTTTGAAAAACAAATGCCAATTAATGCTAACATTGCCTGGTTTTGTCTCACATTTCATAGGCTGGTGATTTGTGCAGTGATTCCTCATCTTTTTATTGCTCAGTTAAGAATACTGGCATTGTTCCTACTTCACAGGAGACATCTCTTCCAGTCTTCTCCCCTTCTGCCTTCTACTGGGGTGCAATTCCAGGAGCAGAGCTCAGAATCTGGGTCCATGCCAGCGTCCACAGGTTATTTACTTGTTATTAGCTATTGAAATAAAACCACTCAGCCAGGAAGGAGAACACCATTTGATGTTTACACAGCCAAGTTATTCACTGGCTGTTAAATACAAAACACAGAGGCAGTGCCTGGTACAGGGGCAGGGTCTTAAGAATTTTCCTCACTAGAAAGGCATCCTAGTCAGTATACTACAGTGCACTCCCTCTGGATCTACGAATCTCCCATTTCATGTTGCAAAGTGGCGTGAATCCGCCTGAGCTTGTGTTTTTTGCACACTAATGAATGATGGGAGATGTAGGGATTTCATTCTGGCACACCACAGTTTACACACTCTAATCACAAGGTTTTTATATAAAATTTGAGTATTATTGTAAAAATAAAAAGAGCTGCAATGACATTTCAGTAAAAATAATATACACCCTCTTAACAGGTATGAGAATTGCTCAGAACTTGTCTATTTTCTAGGCCTCCTATGAGATGACCATGATAATCTCTCAAGTTCCTACTTTCTACCTGGACATAAGGAGGATCTGGGAAATCATTTGCTTATACCTGGAAATGCTGGGCCTCTGGGGAACCAGGAGAATAGATGTACCCCAGGAGCAAACTAATCATGGACAGGACTGGGGAGTTCAAGTTTCTGAGGCTTTGAACAGGAAAACATTCAAGTTTTGGACTTCCTATTCAGATCCACTTACATCTTCCTTTTCTTTAAATTTAAACCTAAATCCTTGCTGGGCTGGAGCTAAAAGAAAGCCAGCACCTTAAAGAATGGAAATTGAAGCTTACCTTTTGTTCTAATAATTTATTCAAGCCTGAAGACTACAAAAGACAGTGCACTATTAATTAACTCTGTTCAATTCTTGGCTGACTAAACTTGCATAAAGCTAGCAAATGTTTCTTAGCAGTCAATTAACTACATTTAAGGTTGTTGGAATTATCTTTCTTGCTGTTATTAGATTCCAAGTAATCAAATATAACTATCATTATTACTCAAATTTTAAGATATGAATGTATGACAAAGGATAATCATATTGTCTTAATCTATAATGGCAACACCTGCATGATTAGACATTTAAGAGTTGTATGTGTGCAGAATATTTTGAGATACCAGAATAGTACATAATGGCTAAGCCATATCAATGACAATCCTGATAAAATCATTTTAGCTGAGGAAAGATGGACTGACATTTCCCTATTATTCACAAAACTTCACTATTGGATGAGCTTAAACCAATTTTTGTAGCAATGAATTATGTTTCAAAACCCCAAAAACCACTTAGGAACTGTTGTGCTTACACAGAGTTCAAGTGGACACGGAAGATGAAACTGTATTTCCAAATGTGTGTTTTTATCTGGTAAAACTGTAAGCTTTTCTCAACCTTGCAAGCCTTTGAAGTGTGTGAAATACAAAGCAAAAATCAACAGCTTATGTTTATATGAGTAACTGCATTTCCTGCTCGGCCATATCTCTGGAAAATATAATCATCAAAGTAAAGTCACACAGAGCATAATATCTTTGGATGGTCTGTCAGAAAAATGATTTATCATTACCTTCTCTATTGACATTGTACTGTGCCTAGAATTATTAGCCACTTCTCAGTATTGCCAAAACATGCTGGGCTTTGCCTGTTAATCAAGGAAAGGTGCTTCTTCTTTGAAATTTTGCAGTCTAAGTCCTAGATTTGTTCTCCACCATCTTCCCTACCAGCTCCTTTCATTTGTGAGGGCTGGTCTGCAAGCGCAGTCCCTTTCTGCAGCTCTGGGCAGCTGTGTCCAGGTCTGCCACTATTCACCCTACATACACTCAGCTAACTTTGCTCTACTATAGCTTTTCTTCACTAGCATCCTCTGTTTCCAGTTTTCTTTAAGGTCTATATACTTTTGCCTTACTATATGATTCCTCCCTTTTTTCACAATATGGGTAATTTATTCTCAATATTTTATGCTCTACTGAAGTGATATTGTCAGTTTTGTCTACTTAGCATTCAGAGATCACAGAAATTATAAGGAAGAATGCACAGATCTAGGTATTTTTTTGTTTTCCTGGTATTCTTTCCTAGATTTTACAGGCTCTGCATTAGACCTTTTTTGCCTTCATGGGTGCACCTCACGTATTCTTTCACATAACAGCTCTTTAAAGTGTACCTGGTAGTTTTCAAGTTCCTAGAATAATATTCAGATGGACATCAAAGATTTTTCTTATTTGACAATCCAATTGTTACCCTGCTGTGGAATAAACCAGAAGAAATACTATAAATTCCAGGATAAAATTCTTCTGTGAAGTCCTTCAGACCATTGAAGTGCTTAAGAAAATGGCCTAGCCACAGTATTAGATGATGAGAAAAATTACTTCTGACTATAAAACTTCAAATACTATACTAGATTTGTCTTTGGTTTACTTAGGGTATTTGGTAATGGGTTCTTGTGATATTTTGCTTTGCAGACTGTATTTTCCTGGTTTTAGAGATGTGCACTTCATTCAGAGTGAGATTATAATAGTTTTAATCCTTCTCAAGCAAAACTCCAATTCTGGGTAAAAACAGTTCTCTAGTTAAGTGATTTACCTCTGATCTGTCCTTGCTGGTTAAATATCAAATGATTTGCCCGACACTAGATTTAAAAATGCGAAAGCAACTAGGAATTTTGGACCAGGAATCCAATTTAGTACCATGTTTTCCAGAGCAGTCTAAAATGCTGTTTTTCACAGCTGCCATATTGTGTCATTCAATTGATTCTCAAAATCGTCTTAGGAAGAGCACTTCAACACTCTTTTTCATTTGAGGTTTTTTGGTTTGGTTTGGGGTTTTTTTGTGTTGTAACAGTCACAGAATCACCGTGACTACATTTACTAAGCAAATACTATCTATTTCTTAATCAGAGAAAATTCTTGTTGGCATGATAGCATTAAAAGTGTCAAATGAAGTCCCATGTGTGTTAAATCCCTCAGTGTTTACACAAACATTCTGAACTTCACATATGAGATCACTGCCACAGATAATCAGAACCATTAATCATCTGCATGAAGTCAACATACATATATTTAAAAACCTGGAAGACTGACAAATAACAGGTGCTCATTTCCAATGTCTGATCGACCACCATAAATACTAAAGAAGGACGAATTTATGTGGGGTTTCTGGAATTCAGTGAATTAATTGCATATAATTAATTACCTTATAAATCTTCAAATCATACACTCATTTGACAGCACAAAATATAGCACAATGAAGTGGGTACAAATAATGGTGAACAGAAAAAGATTTGGCATAGGCATTTCAAGCTTCTTGCTATGTGACTGAAGCTTTTATTCCTGTCAAAATTGTGGAAAAAACATTAATTGTGGAGGAAGATAGAAACTCTCAAACAGTAAGTATTGGCTAATGTTCTGAGTTAATCTGTTTGATGAAACTGGATTATATTTACTAAACCAGTATATTTATGATAATATTCAGATGCTAATCAATATTTTGCCCATAACATTTACAGCCTTTACACTGAATAAGAAAAACCCCATTACTTTGAAATGTGTTACAGAGAGTGATTGCTATCAAGAATGACAGTGAAAAAAATCAGTCCTTCAGGAACTGCTATTCAGCTAATATTCACCATAAAATTGGAAAGATTTTTTTAAACTATCTCTTTCCTGAGCATTTTATTGTACAGTTGTATTTCTATACAGAAAGCTAGGAAAATCAGTAAAAGTAATCTCAGGCCAGCACTACACACACAGGGTGGGCCTTAGATAGCATGTGGAGAGTCTGTACAGAATATCAGAGGATATAATTCTCCCGCCCTTCCAGAGAGCTCAGATTAAAAGCAATCCAGCTGAAATTCATTTGTGTAGCAAGCTGGATCCTAGCTAAGATGCTGAAAGCTGATATAAAAAAAATGACAAGCCCTTTATGTGTTGAAAGAAATATGGGAATTCATTATATGTTAAATTAAGCGTCATTTTCTCTGCATTCTTCTTTTGGGAAATGCAGGGAGGACAGCTCCTAGACAGACATCCCAAGTGATTTGAAAATATGTGAGGCCATTTGAATATTTTCTTGAATATAGATGAGCAATATGCATAAACATCCAAGAACAAATGCAATTGCTGAAGTGATGATTGTGTGGCAATGGAAAAGGAATTAAATGTTGCAGAAGGTTACACATAGCTGAAAAAATGAAAATGCTGTGATATAGCACAATGATCTTATGTCTGAGCAGCAAAGAGAGAAGTTGAAGAAGTAGCAGAATCACTTTTAGAAATAGCAAACAAATAATTTATAAGTACCACAGAACACATGTTCCTGAGGGGAAACCTTACTGGTCTTAGTGTGCATCCACAGTAAAACATGTAATTACAGCTCCAATGGACATGCACACACAGGGCAAACATTTCTTTTTGTCTGCTCTGATATTAATGCCATATTTTTCCTCTAGGGATGTCTCCTCTGTGCTGGGTCCCCTTTAACTCTCACTGTAACAGCAACATAGAGCCATTATTTGGCGTAAGTTGAGTTTGACCAAGCAGAGGCGGCAGAGGAATTCTCTCTAATAATTGCAGTCCTGATTAAGTTGCTTCTACAACCTGTCTCCAACCTACATGTGCCTTTTCAGAAGAAGAACATACATTTTTATTCCAAATCCCAGGTAGCCTTCATGTCTGTGGATTTGCTTATTAAGCAGTCTTTGCTGAGACATTGAACAGGGGGTAGACAATTTCTTACAGCCAGATATTAAAATAATTCTGAGTTACTGTCAGTCAAACTATGAAGAACTACATATTTTCTTTATATAAACCCCTTATAAAGCGAAAAAAAAATCCTTTCAGCTTGAAGTACTGGAGTGTGACAGTGTTACAAGTATTACCTAGAAAGTAAAATCCTGTCTGTTTAACAGATGGAAGAAAAATTCTATCAATTGCAAAACAGTGACAGAATAATTCTTGGCTCTCATACTACAGATTTTCTAAACCTTGTTACATAGTGTCCTATCTTCAGATATAAGTTACTAGGGGCTTAATAAAATAGAAATACAAAGTAGACCAATAAGTACAATTCTCCAGATATTTTGCCTAAAGAGAATTTACTGAATTCAGAATTTAATCAGAAATCAATTATTCCCGCACTTTTTTCCCCCCGACCTTTTTTCAGGTCTGAAATCTGGACCCAGAGTAAGTGGCTTTATTGACTCAGAAGGACATTAACCTTTGCTACTTATACAATTACTACACTGCCAGGAAACCAGCAGAGTCAGATCTGTGCAAGGGTTTCTGAAACATCATTTCATGCTGAAGGAGTTTGTTGAATGCAAGAAATTATGTTTGCAACATGGTTGTTTCATTTGCAACAGGAACTGGGTAATAGTTTAAAAAAGTTAGAAAGTTATTTTGTTTGTGACAGGAACTGTCTTCCAAATTGCAGTAAAATGCTGTAACATTTATTTGAAGCTATTTCCTCAGAAATTCCCAATTATGTATTTTGACAAATAGAGATTCTGACAAATTCTGACTGGAGAGAGTATTAACAGCCTAAGCAGCAGCATAATACTGCACCAGTCCATTGCTAGCATAAATGACCAGCTAAGCCCTGTATACCACATGTAAGCTGCTCTTCAAATCACTTTCAGCTTTAGCTCAGGAATTTTCCTCAATATTCAGGTCAGCTCCACATTTTCAAAACAACATTTAGATTCAAGTGTCAATGCCATGGTGGTTCACATACATATAGAGCAGGTAGCAAGAAAATAAATGCTCACTGAAATGCAAAAGCAGCTCAACCAAAGTTAACAATCCAAAAACACTGACACAGAGAAAGCAGAGACAGCAGAATGCACAATGTAAGTGTTGGCAAGCCTGACTCACATTGTGCAGTGACCACTCTGTCAACTGAGGGAGAGGGGAAGAGGGAACCTTCAGTCAGAATAAACCAGGGGCTTTCAAAAATGCCAAACTCTACCAGCAGCTTCATTTGTTCTGTGCTTGATCTCCACCTTAAACGTGACAAAGACATAAGATCGATGAGGATGGCAGAAGCAAGATGCCATTTTATAGTTCATCAAATTAGACAGAAGGCTCATCTACACGATTTATCACATGAAGAAGCCATATTGTGCTTCCCTAAGTTTAGAGTTTTAGGAGTCATAGATCACTCTGATTCCAGAACTAAAACTCAGGAAAGCCTTCCATTGCAGGACTTCCTATTTGTTAATAGGAAAACAGAGCTGTAGAGATTACCAGGTTACTTTATGTAAAAACTAATTAAAAGTATTAGACAACAATTTTGACCATGGTTATTAAAAAATAATAACCAAGACAAATCCTCCCCATCTTAACATTGCAAGTATCTGTGAAAGTTGTCATTTGTTGTACTCCCTGATTCACTGAATGCCAACACAGTCAGTATCTGTTTTTCAAAAATAAAGTAAACATGCCTGAAGTAATGAGGAAAACAATAAACCAAGATCTGATCAGGGCTCTGGAGAAGACAGATATGGGTTGGGCTTCCTCAGATAATTTCTGCTCTCCTGGTTGTTATTTGAATTAGATCCTAATTGCCTTTGAAGGCAGTTTGACACTAGTGGTTCCCAGCCAGTGTCAAAATTAATTCTCTTTTCTTTCTAATACTACATATCTGGTAAGGTACAATAAAACACCTGCGGAGATGAAAAGCACCGATGTGGGAAGATACTTGTGCTAACATTTTGTAGCTGGACTCTTGAGTTCAAGGCGCAGCCTTTCAGTCACCCTCCTGCATTTGGCTTGCACTAGCTTAAAAAAATTTTGAGTTTAATATTTCTGGAAATCTAAACCCAAACTGACTGAGACTTATATCAAAGGAAATTCTGGAATTCCTGCCCCTTGAGGACTAATTTTTCCCTGATTGTACATTACAAAGCTCTTCTGGGGTATAATTAATATCTGTGAGATGGTTTAATAGGATGCTGATTAATGTCTGAAATAGCAATAATCTAATTAAATCAACTGAAATAAATTTTGCCACTAGCAAGGACAATTAAAATTAAAACTGAAATAATGATATATTTAACTGAAAAGATACCATACAGTTATGAGAGCTACTCTGATTCATTTTGAGGGAATTTGTGGGTAAAAAGAAATTGCTGTTGTAGCTTTGTCTGCAGACTTACTTTTCCCACTAATTTAAGAATAAAATTATTTAGGTTACACTGTCTCTGAAATAAAAACATAGTGACAACTGAGAACTGTTCCCCTGGGCATCTATAAATCAGGCTTCTACAAAGGTTTGAATTGCCAAAGGTAGCATATAGCAACTTCTTCACCCAGCCAAGTAATTCGACATAAACCCAGCTGAACTCTGTAAGTATTTGGCAAAGATTCACAGGTGTCTTCCCTGGAAAAACTGCTTGAGGGTGGACACTTCATTAAAATGCTATTTTTCTTGCCCAGTGTAACAGTAATTCTAATTCACTGGAGGCAGAACCCATTTTCCATGGCTGTGGAACCTATTTATTTCATTTTTGAAGTTAATCCAACTCTGCAATGAAGCAGCATTGGGAAAAATCCCTTCCTTTTAGGAGCGGAAACTTTACTAGACCGCATAAGGGAATAGAGCTTTAATACAGGATAGACAAAACAAGCATTTTTGGTTTCTCATTTATTCAGCAGGATATCACTGCTATCGTAGCTTCTGTTCAAGGAGACTTTTAGGGAAAGACCTAACAATGCAGAGAATGAATTACTTAAAAGATCTTGTATCCAGTCAGGATAAAGAAGCATTAACCTGCTGCAGCAGAAGGGACCACATCAGTGGTTATTTCTACAAGTTGTGTTCTGAGGATAAAAATCACTGAAGTGAACCAGTGAAAAAGCAGTGCAATACCATTTGAATTTACTTGAAACATAATTTCACCCTCAGTGACTGCATTGCCTCAAAAAAGTGTAGTAATGCACGGCACTCACCTCATCTCATTAAATGCGCTTTCAAAGACCAAAGTATGTCATGCTATGCTTGACTGTATCTTTTATAACCCAAAAAAACCTTACCATTTCAGAGTACAAGACACTTGGGTACTCCTCTTCATGTCATGATGATGGGTTTTCTTTAAGCTTTGCTTTAACAGGTATTTCATTTAATGTAATAAAAGGAAAAGATAGATCAAAAAACAGTTATTCAGCTGAAGAACTTAAGTGACCAGTACAGCTAAACTTAGAGTTATTCACTGACCTTAGAAACCTCTCTTAGATTATCTGCATTTAAATTATTTAATGAGTTAAAAATATTCTATGCAAAACCTTGAAAATGTTTCCCTGCCTTGTGAAAACAGTGAAAGGTGAATGGTATGTTTATATATTGCCTTCTTAACCAAATGGTTATTTCAAAGTATATTTGGTTTAAAATAAGACTGTGTAAGGATTCTCTTACACACTAGCATCTGAGAAAACCATTTTTATGGAACAGCATGAAAATCTTAATGGAAGTCAAAATCTGAAGAACTGATTAAAAATAATTAACTGCAAACAAAAACATTAAAAACAAAGTGATTCACCTATTTTTGTATGTACTATCTTGGGGAGGACCACCTATTATTCACATGCCGAAACTACTTCTATCCAACCTTAACTTCAGAGTTGTTAAAAACGGAAAAGTAATTTCTATGAAGAAGCTGCAAAATTGTATTTCAACCAAATTTATTGTACACAATAAAAATAGTTTGTAAAGCTAGTCATCTACCAGCCTGGTTTCTACTAGGACAGCAAAATAGGATAATGGCCAATGTAAGAATCTAGTCATCCACTTGCTAATTAGAAATTATGGCTCTCTCTAGGGATTGTAATGGTTGTCCAGCCTGGATGGTACTTGTGTCTTCTGGCTTTCGTGGAATGGGAAAGGTTGGAACGGACAACAGTGAGGCACCTGGTCCAGCATCCCTGCTCAAGCAGGGCCATCCCAGGGCACATGGCAGAGGGTCACATCCAGATGGTTCTGGAATATCTCCAGTGAAGGAGACTCCACAGTCTCTCTGGGCAATCTGTTCAGGGCACAGATACTCACACAAGAAAGTTCCTCTTCTATGGGAAGAACATATTTGTCTTTCTTCCATGATGTAGATGCCTGAAGGTGGCTGCCACCAATTGCACCCTGATATTGAATATTTATTGCTTTTGGCTTGCACAAGATGACTTTTTGTTACTAACAGCTTTAACCTCCCTGAATCCTCTATTTGGTGTAAGTTCTCTATTCCACCAACCAAAACAAAACTATGCTTAAGATTTGAATCACTGCAAGTGCTGTCTCAATTTCATATAAATAACTCAACTGTACCTGGAAGTTGTCCATGTAATTTCAAGCTTTAAAGCTTATGGAATGTACCATACCAATCTGTCACAGTCTTATTTAAAATCATGACATACGTTGCTGAAGTTTTGCTTTTGCTGTCTTGGCAAATCCTTTAAATTACACGTCATTTCAATCAAGCATTTCAAATGACATCACAGAAACTTCCTGCATAAACAAATTTTGCCCATTGCCAATCACTGACAAAACAAAACCACTTCAACACTGTTTGAAAAAGATATACAGTCCAAGTATAAGTATTGATGTGGATTTGGGATCTCATATATTAAGCTGAAATGTGTGGTATGTAGATGAATTTACTCTTAAATATCTACCTAGTTTTGTGTGTGTAAACTCTTCTGTCAGCATGTTCTGTGGAAACGAGATTGTTCACTCTTAAGAAATAGCCTGTAAGACAGTGATACAACATCCTTAGTTACTAGAAATTCTACAAATTTTAATTATTCTGAAACCTGCAGGGGGAAGACTATATTCCAATATGTAGTAAGTACTGGGGAATCAGACTTGACTGGAGAGAAGGTACTCTTCTATTATTTATAAGAGCAGGCATCTCAGACTAGACCTGCTCAGTCATCCTGAAACACCTAGTTTCTTTTGGCCTAATTAAAAGGCTTAAAGAAGACTTTAGAATTATGCAAACTGGGAGACAAGGAGATTCAACTATCTCTAATTGTGAAGAATACAACTAAGAGATCAGTGGACTCAGATACCAGATGTTTGTTTTGGTGAATTATCAGAGAGTATTATGTACTTTAGGGGAAAAAAACGAAACAAACCCAAAACAAGCAAACTAAAAACCCAAACAAAACCACAAACAAACAAAGAAAAAAACCACACAAAAACAAACTAACCAAAAAAAACACTAAGAAAGGAAGGTAAAGAAAATTACCTCTCCCTCTATCTAAAACTAAATTAATATGAGATGATGAAAGAGAAGGTTAAGGTTTTTAGGATTTCTGTCTGACTTCTTTGGAGGTAATTGGTAACTGGCACTTTTCAGGACAGACTAGCAAAAACTGGGAAAGCGCTGGACCCTTCTAGATCTGGATTATTCATTATGTGTAGAAATTCTTTGTTTCATGGCCAGTTCAGGTGCATTGTCCACATTCTGCTGGTGTTTTGCCAGAGAAGGAATTTGGCAGAGCAGGCTATAGATTATATATGTACTCCAAATGCCTAAATGTAGGACGGACTGTTTGCAATGAATTGACATTCTGGATTTATAAGTCAGAAAGCTTTCCAGTTTTTTGTTTCCATCTCAGCTAGTGCATAAGCCATTCAGGTGTCACTTTTCAAAAAGCATTAGTTGCAAACCAAAACCTCAGCTTAGTGAGAAATATTTTGCAAGAACAATAACCTAGTGATCCCTTCAACATCATTAATAATGCAGCAGAAATAACAGAAAGGTCAGCTGCATTCAAATTATTTACTGAAAAAAAGTAAACAAAAGTCTGCATTATTAATTATGAAATGTGTATATTTTTTAAAAATGCTTTCATTAAGCTACATGCCACACATTTTTTTTGCAACCAGAAAAAAACTATTTTGCAACTAAGGCAGTTTCTCTTTACTAGTTTCGATCTTTTTTTGTCCAAGAAAAAATTGTTTTGTTTAGAATTGTGTTTCTATTTTACTTATTCAGAATCCCATACATACATGTAAGCTTATATTTAAGATAGGCTATTTTATTTTAAAACAGAAGGAAAAAGATCTTTTTCTATGCTGATACTTTAACAAAATTAACAATCATCTTTATAACAACAATTTTTGCTGTACTGAAGCTTTCTAGCAGTAGATTGAAAATGTGAATTCAAGCCCCATCCATTTTAATTCTCTCTAGCTAATTCTCTTGATTATTTCAAAAGGCTTATTCCTTTAACATATCCCTTTGTAACAGAAACTTCCATCAAAAAGTTCTTTTTCATGCGTGTCTACTTTGGCATTTCTAAAAATCAAAACATCCCCTTTAAACAATTTAAAATACAACATTCATGTTCATGTGAGGAAGGAGCCATGCATTTTCAGAGTGATATTAAATGTTCAGCGTGAGTTTCACTTACTTGGCAGTGATGGTACAATCTGTAGAATCAATCTACCAAAAAAATAAAGGTTTCCATTTTCTTCCTGCTCAGCTGTACTGGAAGTTATATAAACATGACAGTTTTTCTATTAAAATTCCTTGAACTGAGAAATAGATTTCTTGCATTCACAGTAAGGAAAAAGGAGCCAACCAAACAAAAGACATCTCTCAGAAATTCTAACATAAAATAGGATTAACACTTATGTTTGGGCTGATGGTGTAATGGCCAAGGTAATTGTTCGTGCATTTGGGTTAGTGACAAAAACATAAGATGCCAACTTTTGAATTCTGGCTTTTTGTGGCAATATGTGTAATTTTACTTTAGTTGTGGTTACTTTCAGGTATTTTATCAATCTATTCCATCAAAGGAGATATAACACACTACTTTCAATTTAACCATTTGTGTAGTTGCCAGCAGATAGCTGCAGCACAGTGACTTTGAGTCTAGCCTTTCTACCAAGATGTTAAACTTTTACTGAAGTACTTCCAAAAAAATATGCACAGTTGAAACCTCAAGCATGTGTAAAATCTGGTTAGATTTCAGAAAGTTGCTTATTCACTCAAATTTTTTGAGTGAGCTGTTAAATCTTTCCAGGATTGAGCTGACATTCAGATTTTCAATAACTGCACTTGCAGTAGTAGTTATCCCTACTGCAAGTAAGGTAGGTGGGAATTTTACAGAACCATAATGCAGAGAAAATGACATAGTTCTATTTCAATACCTAACTTGGATTGTGTAATCTACTAATTTTGCCTAAAGGAAGATTTTACTCCTAACCTATGGGATGCACTTAGAAAACACACTGCTACAGAGAAACAAACCAATTCAAAACTTGCATACTTGGTCCACATCAGTGGTTTGCAAGATAGCTGTGTGATGTAATGCACGCTGTTTGCCAGCAGTTCTCTGAAGCTGAAATAGTTACACCCTTTGGGCCAAAATAGGTTATTCCATTTGAGAAAATCATTTAAACTAATCTATCAAAGGAACACTGCATCTCCACAGAGAAAGGCTGCCAATATATTCTACAAGTATAAGCATACCAGAAAAGCCCTTTAAAGTGTGGACAAGCCTGTCATTAAATCTAACTTCTAACTTGAATAAATCCCTCCATTGTGAAATCTTATTACCCTCCTTTACAAAATTCCCTTGCTCTGCTTCAATATGTGATTCTCCATCAGCTTAAGGAGCTCATGAAGTTGACTTAGTCGATTTAATTCTAAATTGAAAACTTCTCTGATTATTAGTAACCAGCTTCCTTAATTCCCAAACCATGGCATGGAAATACTCTGTTTGAGAATGTAGCTTCTTAGAGTTCTCTCTGTGCCTTTCTTCCTGATTCAGATACTGTAAAGATCTAGCCATATATTTTCAGAGAGCCTTTCAAAGAACCAGTCATGTCATATTTATTTTATTCTTGTTCTGACATCTTTCTGAAAACAATCCTGATTTTTTCAACCTGCACTGTTGTGTGATCCTAGGTAATGGAACATTTCAAGGGCCTCTTCAATATAGGTACATATTTTAATATTCAGGTGACGTGTGAAGATGCATTCCCTGGGTCATCATTTCCTGCCAGTTCAATTTCTCAAACAATCAGCTGAAGGTGTCCCTCTATTTTGTCATGATTCAACTGAAATCAATGTCCAAGTTCCCACTGACCTTTCAGTGAGAATGGACTGATAGTTTGCTCATTATAAGATTGGAATGGTGGAGGTAAAACCTACATTGGCTAAGAGTGGATGCAGCACCATTTAATGCAGTGACACAAATGCACACTGTAACAACATCAAGACATTTCATAAGCAGCAATGAAATAAGGATATTATTTCCAATATATAACATTCCCATTGGATATCATAGTCAATTATTATTAATTACTACTACTACTAATCTAAACAAATTAGGTGGAACTGGACACATTAACCTCTGCAACAGGATCAAATATCCAGGAATGTTTCTTGTATTTACCCACTAGACCTGTGTCTAGGTGTAAGACGTGTCAAGGTAAAAGGAAAGTATTCTGCCATCCTTGATGAACAGCATAAGATACAGCATGTAAGGTAATTACTTTATGACCTAGCATGAGTTTATAAGTACATATGTGAGAAGAAGCAATCCACAAGGTTTAATGGGTTTGGGGTTTTTTGCTCTCCAAGATAGCCCCTGGTGGTATGACAAAACAGCTGTCATAGCAGATAATTATAACCAAATCTGTCTTATCAGGTTTTGCTGCTATTTAATGCTGATTTTCCATTTTTCAAAAAGAGTGCCTGAAACACTTCCATCTACCTCTCCCACAGTACAGAAACAATCCATAATATATTCCACCATTTCCAAACAGAAAGCAACTAGAACGACTATTTCTGACTATATCTTTTAATTCATTACTTTCATGCATGATTTATTGCAAACCTTTTTAGCCTTTTCTTTGTTATCTGACATGTAGAAAATACCCTGTCTGACTCATATTGTAACAAAAAAAATTTAACCAGCAGCTACCTCCTTGTTATCATGTCCCCACACCACTAGCAAGATCACGTCACACTTAATTAAAATGTTATGGCTAATCTTGCTCACAGGGATCTGCAAAATGTATCCCCTGGTTGCAAGGTCACCAATCTTTGCAGCTTTTCTCATGATTGTCTGACAGGAAAACATCATTCTTAGCTTGTGCTGTCAACCATCTTTACAGCAAGTAACCAGTCTACAATAAACTTCGACTCCTGCTAAAGGGTATATCAGCAATAAGTAAACCCTGCTATATATGTCCTGGTTTTAAGCCAGCTTCCTAGGAATAAAACCATGGAAAAAATGACATAGTAAATTAAATAGTATAATTAGAACTGATTTTTGATCTCTTGACTGTAAACAACAGGCATTTGGTCCTGCAGTCTCTGAATCACCTGGCATCTGAGCCTGCAAAACCTCTTTTGCACATGGTGAACCACAGAGCACTATTGTTTGTCTCAGTAACTGCACACTAATAGAACGCAAAATTTTCAGAACAACTTCATCTCTGACACAGATGCCCTGAGACACTTCTGAGTAAAGCATGTTAACAGTAAGAAATGTACTCAAAAACATTGAGGCATCAGAAACCTCTCAGAAGAAACAACACTCATTGAAGAAAGACTGCACACAAGACAAAATGTATTAAATTGTTTCTATTTCTGTCCTGAATCACCTAGGCACAGGCACTGGAGTTCATAGGTAAGAGATGCTTAAGTACCATTGTCTGAACCAAAACGAGAAATAGACACTTGTTTTCTGGTGCGCCTAGATACGTCTAACAGAAAGCTGGCAAAGCATCGTTAGCACTCTTATGTCTTAGTACATTAATTAAGTCTCTTAATCATAGCCAAGTCCTATCCTTGGCCTATTAATGGTACCGTGCTGTTGACTTTACTGCTGGGAACTTAGTCCAAGACTGCTGCCAGAGTTTTGTTTCAATTACCCTTTAAGCAGAGTTCTGATTTGATTTTCCTTTAGAAACAATGCCACTTTGTTCTGCATGTCTCCTAGTGTTATGAAGACAATTGTTCTATCTGTCTCTCTTCATTCCATTCCCACCCTGAGTGGCCTGGATTTTGTAAGGCATCCTCTTCTTAGCAGGTGAATTCCAGTGAAACTATTTTATAGATAGCAGGTAAGGAAAAGAACTATCTATCAAACTAGGCATCTCCATCTCATCAAAGCCATGTATGCCTTTGATTTGACCTCTTGTGCTTTGTGCTTCTCTTTTATCTTACTACTTTATCTGAAATCTCCTCTGTCTTTCTTTAATCTTGTTACCTCATCTTTCCCTGAGTATATTCCACTATCTTAATAGTCCTCCTTGTACCTAATGCTCTATAACTTTTAGAAGATTTTTTACTTACCAGTTTTATGAAGTATTATGAATATATTTTACTTTATAGTTATTTATTCGTGAGACAACTTGTAAGATCCTTAGTGCTCATCCATATATGGAAAATACTTTTCATGTAGTATATTTTAAATATTATACTTGAACATACTTCTTGGCCTAAGTATTAAAATTGATCCATTTAAATTCACTGGCTGAGCATTTCAGAAATCAATGCATGACATTAGCTGAATTCATGTCAAATGTCTGTAAGAGACTCTCCAATTATTGTGACTCTTCAGAGTACTACTTCAAAATATGATGCCTCCCCATAATATCCATGTAAAAGGCAAAAAATGCTAACCATTTAAAAAAACTTCACTAACGGTTTGAAATGTTTGATTTTGCTATAAATTCTGAGTGATAATTATAGTTGATTGTCTATTGTCCCTCTCTCTAATCACTCAATCTGTTATTCACAGTAAGGATTTAGTAGAGCTGGTCAAGAAAATGAGAAAAAGAAAAAGGATTAGGTGGACAGTTGAAAATAAATGAGACATAAATGTTTTAATACAAGTTGTCAATTCAATTTGTCATTTAAAACCTCAATCAAAATATTTGAGTGATCTTGAAAAGGCATTGCAACACTTCCCAGAGGTTTCTATGTCTCTGACTACCTATCCAGATGCATATACCCTTGTCTTTAGATGAAATGACACTATATTAGCATGAAATTTCTATAGCTGAGGCTAATCATGAAAGAGAAATTCTGACTAGAAAACTCACTTTGCTAAAGAAAAAAAAAAACCACTTGAATTATAGCCCCTATCAGGAAAATAAATACATTTCTGCACAGTTCTTCACAGAGAATTGAAAATTTTCACAGAAAACTAACAATACGTATAAATATTTTGGTAGATAGGTTACAGGTAACCCTAAACATAAATGTATTATTTATTTCAATTACTAATTTAGTTTCTGGGCATAGAGCTCTTCTATAACACCATTGACATGTTTTGGCTTGCAATATCTCTTCCCAAACAGCAATATACAAATTCTCCTATGCTCTAGAACTAAAAAAATACATAACAAAACCAACAAACAAACATTGCTGAAAAGCCACGATGATAAAATTCTAAAAAGAATGAATCAAATCTTCATAGAATTTAGACTTTCTTATGCAAAATGAAGCATATAATAAAATTCAAAACTTAGTGGAAATTAATTATTCAGATTCTCCCTTTATCATATTCCCAGTATAATATGCCTAATATCAGTAGCATGAAAAAGAATGAGTCTGCAAATTGCTTGAGCCCTATCTTATGCACTTCAAATTAATTGCAGCACATACAACATGACTCTGATACACAATAGTTATAGGGTTACCATCATTGATCTTGCACGAGTTCTTCTTGTAAAGAATTGCTTGTCCTTTCTACAGAGTTTGAAAATTAAGATCATTCTGTCTATGAATACATCTCTGTACACATTAATGTTAGCTTCCTTTTTAATCATAAGAGCTTTTATTCCCCCAGGACATATCATAGTAATCTATTCCCAAATTACCAAAACATTCAAAGAGCCACAGTTCAACCTTAATGCAGGAAGCAGGTTTTCCAGCTTATTAAATCATACTGATAAATCAATTTTAGTACATGCTCTGTATCATGCAACCTGCCTCCCTTCCTCAGCCCTGGATTATATGTTATAATGTTACCTGGGGCGGTCAGACTTAGACTTGATGTGACTTTTTTTTTATGACACAGTGTCCTGTTCAGAGTGTCTCAGCACCAGTGCCAAAGAACTGTTGCGAAAGAGCTTTTCTGAATTTATTTAATACATGTTTTATGCTCACTGAATAATTACGTACTTATATATCAGAAGAATTGTATTCAAGGCAAGGCACTTGCCCTTCCAAAAGACCAGAGGAATGTTTTTAATATAAGTAATACCAGAACTTAGTAATTTACATGTTTAATTTCCATAACACAAATAGTAACCATTACTGCATATGCTAATTGTTCTAAAATGATGAATGAATACTTTTCAGTTAACCTAGCATAATAAAAGCCACAACAGTTTTTATTGCTAACCTTATAAAACAGGAATGGTCAGTAGAATATACATTATTAAGTAAATCTCATTGATATATGAGGACTATTTTATTATAACCCTCTTTTATAAATTTTCAACAAATTCACTTCGGCAAACTTGTCCAGAAAATTGTGTCAATAATGCAAAATCTGTTTTTACATTTTTGGAATTCTAATGGTATATTATCTTAAAGAGTGGCACTGCAGAAGCCACTGCAGTTTGGAGTACTGTAATTCATACTGACAGCTGTCACTGCTCCTTTCCACTTAGGTGAGTCTAATGAGCAGCCGTCAGGAGAGATTGGTATTTGTTTCAGAGCTGGGACTTCACATCAGGAGAAAGCAAGTTAGTTGTTAGTTATAACCTGACACTCACAGAAGCCACCAAAATGGCAAAGCTGAGCTCAGTGCTGAAATCTACGCTAGCTGACGACAGCACCATCCTCTTGCATTTTGATAACAAAGCTACTGGAAAAGATCCATCTACAGCCCAAACCACTCCCAGCGCAGCTTTCCACGTGTCAGACACCCCAGATGGCTTTTGTTGCATCCCATGCTGAGCAGTAAACCCAGAAGCCTTTCCCCATGCCTGCCCTCATACACAGGGAAGGTTTTATCACAGTGGGTCGTCTCTGTTACATAGTGAAGGTTTTGAGATGCTGTCATCCAAAAATGAGAACAGACATCAAACAGAATTATGGAAACATCAAAGATGCTTTTGAACAAACTATGGTAGATTCTAACAATTTCTATTACTTTTTCTATAAGGCATACTGTGTCGTAAACACTAAAACAATCCATGAAAAGATTAAATTAATACATTTTACATTAGCATAGAATGAACCAATGTAAAAAACTTTGGATGTCCACTGTCATCTGTCTAGGTATTAGATTATTTGTAAGATGTCAGAATACATTTTTGAGGGGAATGAGCATTGTTAACTGACTATTCTTCACACCATTTCATAAAATGCTTTTAATGTGTGACTTCTTGTCAAATAATTTTCTTCATTTCTCAGCCATGCATCTTTCTTAAAGTCTTAAATAGATCTTTTTGAGTTTGTCTTCCTTAATTTCCATTCACTGACAAAACAAAGATGTGATTTTTTTTGTCTCATCTCTACACATTATCACTAGCATTGCACAAAAAAAGGTTCTTCTTTTGACATTGCATCTCTATAAATGGATTAAATGAGCTGTGAATATCAGCATTTAACCAATAAAAAGAGAACTTTATTTATTTAGAATGTATCAGATCTGCTTCATCTAAAAGTCTAATTGAAAAGGCTATTCAGGTCAGCTGTGATATTAGAAGACAACTGAATCACATTTAATGCTACTTAAAGGGTGTGAATGGGCTAAAAGAAAAATTAAACCATGGCCATTAAAATTTAATTTGACTTAGTGAAGCCATTAACATTTTGGTTTTATGCAGTGGCAAGCATTCTAAAAATATTTCCATATAATTTAGAAACCTAGAAGTGCCAAATGGCTGACCCTTACATAGCAAAAACGATTGAAAGTGACCTTACAGGGCAAATCAGAAAAAAAAGGAAAAAAAAAAAAAAAAAAAGGAGAAAAATTTTTCAAATACCATTATTAGCTGTCATTCTGTTCTTCCTTCATATATAAAATGTCTTCTCTTCTGACAATTGGTCACTCTGTTTTTCATTTTAACATTGAATTCATTTGGCTATCAAATGAACAAGACAGGAAGATGTGTAAAGAAAGAATCTATTTTTAAGACAATGCCCTGTCTTACTTCTAAAATGTACCTGTAATGTGCTGCTTTGCCACCACAAGCTTGCCTTTGCAATTTGAAAATGCAACTCCAATATTCCTTATACTCTGTAATGACAAATATTGTTAATAGCACAAAGCATTCATCAATGCAGTAATTTTAAAATCTTTCATTAATTTCAAATGAAAGCTTTGTCTAGATTAAAATGGTAACAAATGTGATTATATATCTGTACATAACTAAAATTCCAGTTCGATCATTTAACAGTACCAAAATAATACAATCTGGGATTTCATATCTTGCTGTATAACATCACTTGTATTGCTCTGGCTTAGTTACTAGCAGTCACCACCAGACTTGATAGGAAACAGAAAACATGAAACACTGTAAAGGCTCTCACAAATGCATTCCAGAATGTATGGGGTGACCATGGAAACTGTAAGACTAAGGCAGGGAGTTTTCTGGCTCTACGTCTAGAGTGTAAAACCTCTGGCTTCACAGAAATGGGCCACCTCCACCCTGGACACAGCACTTGAACTAATCTTAGAGATAAGAGAGGTATCATCCTAAACAGCATCCTCCTAATGAGCCCTGTGTGAAAGTAGTAGAGGTTCAAGTAGGGTAGGGTATGTATAAAACAATGAATCAACAAGTTCTTGAAAGACTTTCAAAGAATATGCTCTGCTGACTACTCAATTTATGAAGTTTCGTGGATTCTTACCGAGTTCTTTCTGTCTATGACTCCCAGATACCTTATTCATCAGTTTCTACTTCATGATTCATTGTGGCTAATAATAGATTAAATGAGTGGAAAAATAATCAAAGCTCTAATGACAAAAGGAAGTATCTGAATTACTCCAATAGATTATCTTCTAAATTGACTTGGCTAGCGATTAATTTGATTTTCTTCTCTCCCAACTTAATTTTTAATGGATTACAGAAAATTAAAAACAGAAACCAGTGATGATCTCTGTTCTTTCACAGTTGCAGTGCTTCTAACTGCCGCCAGAGAATATTTTTATTTGTAGCATATCAATACATCAAGTTCAAATGCTTCTAAACTTACGGAGTTTGGTAAGGTAAAGCTGTTTTACTGAGCTTTAAAACCAGCCAGATCAGATTAGAACTTCTCCAGGTTAACAGTCTCATCCAAAGTAGGCTGCAGTTTGTCAGAGGGAAGGCTGTGCTCATGAATGATATCCAAGTAGTCTCTCCAGTCTGTTGCTGGAATAATTGGTAGGTTATTCCAGGATCTGCATAAATTAGAGTGTGTGCAAACTACCATATCAGCTCAAATGTTCAGTGAGCAGCTTGCTTCACAGCTCTTTTATAACAGATTTCTCCCTTTAAAAAAGTTAAATACTAGCAGATAAAAAAAATAACTTCTCATAACAGCAGTAGAAAAAAGAGGAGAAATTACAGTATTTGGACTTCAGTAGCTGGATACAGTTTATATATTCCTTTACTATAGTTTGTGTTTTGGAGTGAAAAAACATCATAGAAATAACTGTATTTAAGAACAGTGTAAATGCAAAGGTACACTGTAACAATGAAGTGTCAGTAGAATAAGCAAATTCTGCTTAGGAGTTTGCCTGAAAACTTACTGAAAGAGTATTTTGCAAAATTAATTCTATTAGTTTAGCAAGTAAGTCTGGCACTGTTGTAATCCTAGATCTGAGGAGAAAGAATTTGTGTAATAGGAGTTCAAATACATTTTCTCTGAGAACCTAAAAAAATTTTCGTCTCATGTCAGGTATTCTAACTTCATTGTAGAACATCTACAGCCTCCAAAAGAATACTCTTATTAGTAGTATCCGAAATGAAAAGGTCAAATAGAGTTTTTTATCAGGATCAGAACTTGTGATCAAATGTTCTGTGATTTATCAAGAAGTTCAGCCAGAAACCACATTACAAGCTCAGTTAAATAAACCACAAAGCCCTGCATGTATTCCAAAAGCTTGGAAAGCATAATATTCTTCACACATTCAATCACACAGTCTCTCATTTATGAGCATGTGCCAACACAGTTAGATAAATGTGATTCCAGATGCCATATAGAAATCTTGTTTCTGAAACAAAGGTGCCACAATAACCTTAGTTATTTATCACTATGTGAACGAGTAAAATAATCTCTCAAAGTGTTTCTTTGTCCCAGCTATTTCATCTTATTTTATCTCCAAGACTGAAAGAAAGGATATCTTTAAATTATTTTCTTAGTACAGAACAGGAAAGACCAAAGCCCTGTCCCGTGTCATTACTTTATGCATTTCTTTGCTTTGTAGGAAATGTCACTGCACACAGGGAAGAATTTTTTGCATTGTAATATACAGAAGTATGGCAGTGGTGCCTGACAAACACACTGACCCTGTCCTTTGCTCTCTTCATTGCTTTTCTATTAAGAATTCTTATCTACAAATGCTACAGAGCATCAAATTCTGATTTCTAAAAGATAATATAGAATTCAAGCAAGGAGATAGTGATCTACAGTTAGGTTCATGTTAGAACAGAATTAATAATAAGAGAGTCTGAGAAAAAACTTCCCTGAAGACTGATACAGCATGGAAAAATTAACCTCCCACAAAGATAAATAAAAGACAAGAGGCACTAGTTATTCTTCACACTGCATTCCCCAAGACATTTGAACAACTGGTTAAGAACTGCAATATGAAAAATTATCTAAAACTGTCTCCTTAGTCCACTTTATCTAAAGCTAAGGTAGGAGAAGCCAACAAAAGTGTGTCTAAGTAAGTATTTGAGAAAGTGAGAAGTGAAATCATATTACCAAGAGGATGCCTAGATAATTTTCTAAAAAATAAGTACCTATTGATGATATAGTAACTATGTCCTCACATCATAGAGAGACAATTCTACTGCTACAGAGCAGACCACAAGTGAGTGTGGTACATGCAATACAATAACATTGAAACCTAATTTGTAAATAATTTGTGAATCATATGGACAGAGCACATAGAAACCCATTCTGAAAATTCAGTTTGTCTTTACATATATAATATTCTTACTACTGTATGCAATTTTATTCCAGATCTTTGCCTGAACTTCTCCAGCCAAAGCAGGTTTTTGTAGGTTTATGTACTGAGGTATGAATAACCAGTAAAGAGATTGAAACCATAAACTACATATAGTATATAATGTTTCCTCCAAGAATTTTTGCCCTTAGGAAACCCTCAACCTAGATCACCTCTTGTGGCAAAACCAAGTACCAGCAGCTAAATCAGGTTAACCAAAACCAGTAAATTCAGACCCAGTAAAACCATCTACAGGAAAAAAAAAACAGGAACCTAGGACTGTCATAGGATTGCTCTCCTGTTTGAAAAAAATCAAACCAACAAATAAACCCACCAAAAAAAAGTTGAAAACAAATTCTCATACTTTGCCACCAAGCTTCTTTGATTTTTCCAAGACACAAACATCTTTTTTTTAGGTATCTGAATAAAACACCAAGTGACCTCATTTGTTTTCACTCACCTCCTGAAACCACCAGTTATGGTAACTAAAGCCTCTGGTAGAAATGTACACACAGTATTCTTGACAATCAAGCTTACTGCATCTGCTTCTGCCTTGGATACACAGCTAACAAGGTCCTCATAGTAGAGAAACCCTGGAAATCAAAGGCAAAAAGTGCTGATCACTCCACATAAATATCAAAATTTACACAACATGATGCAAGGCCCAAATCTCAAGTGGTGTGGATGCAGAGGCCACTGACAGCCTCTTTCTTCTCTCATCTTTGCCCTTAGAGTTTATATATATTTTTGTCACTGTGATTTGTCATGTAAATTGTCAGCATAACAGTCCCAATAATTGTTCCAATTTCTGAACACCTGAATATTTATAAATGACTCTGACTTCCCTACCAGCTCCCATCAATGGCATTTTTGGACGTACTGCTTCAAAGGCAATCTTCCCAAAATAATGGTGTTCTACACAAGTACAGGGCTCAGAAGTGTGAAATACCTCAGCCATCTGATTTCTGATCACAGAGCTTGTGTTGAAAGAACCCAGTACGGCAGCTTGTTTCATATTCGAGTACGTCATGTAAAAGAAAAAAGGGCAAAGGACCGTGAATATAAGAAAGTTGATCCAAAGGATTCTGAGGTGATGTAAAGCACATGAATTTAAAGCAAAAATCAAGTTACACTATTTTACTGTCATGTTATAGAATAAATTCTCCTTAATGTAACTAATTTCTTTGATTAAATTAGTTCATTTTTTTAGGGAAATTGCACACACACAAAATCTGTAGGGAAGCAACATTATTTGTGTGACCATCTTTAGCATTTTGAAACTAAGATGTGCTGGGATTATGGAAAGAATATTATAAGTACTTTACTACAAGTCTAGATTTATCACTGAAGTAGGGATGCCTTGAGGGACAGGGATACCCCTGTGAGGGGTCCAGATCAGAAAGGTGTGGGAGTAATAATGAGCCATTAATAATTCTGTGTATAAGAGATTTCATTTGGTATCTGTGCAAGCAATTTA
This sequence comes from Acanthiza pusilla, assembly GCA_036630365.1. NCBI lineage: Eukaryota > Metazoa > Chordata > Aves > Passeriformes > Acanthizidae > Acanthiza > Acanthiza pusilla. The sequence goes on from JAXCHO010000234.1 coordinate 15,198,060, forward strand.
AAAATATGCATATTCTTATGTTTTGAATGACACCATTTTTAATTAGGAGCTCAGCTGGTCCAAATACTATTTTCAAGTAATAATTCAGTGGTCACTAGACACTGCAAGAAGAGAAGAGATGCATAAATTAACTCTGCCTTCTCCTGTGATTCTGTTACCAAGTTCTTAGAGCACTGAGATACAAGTTTTTATGACACTTTCACTTTACCTGCTTTCTGCATTTTTGACAGCTTCAGGGTCTTGTCAGCTTTTACCTCTTCCACAGTTCGCAAACCCATTCTGTACCATTTCTCAGATGTCTTCACTCCCACTCCAAAGACTGAAGTAAATTGCTAAGGTCAGGAGAAAAATACATATTTCAATGTTTTTTTCTAAAGGAGCAGGGAATTAATAATAAATAGGTAACAACAGGTAACAAGGAAAGTAATGGGCAGAGTTAATCCTATATTGAAGATAAATAGCATAATACAAACATAGAAATTCAGCTTCCCTTCTTTGCATAACTACACTGAACAGAGAACTCGTTTTATACCTGGACAGTTCTCATGAATGTGAAAGCATGTGAACTAGTGGTAGTAGTTCCAGCACCTTTATGTAATTTACCAAAATGTACACTTTTAACTAAGGTTTGAAATAGGGTAGTAGTCTTTATTTTTACTCCATTTCTTAATAGAAATGGAAACAGTAACGTTAAGTGGCTCAATTCCCTGACTCTGACCTGATAGAATATGAGATGTCACAAGATTATCTTCATAATTTGGCTGACATTATGTCTTTGTGTTACATGCACTACCAGCTCCCAAAACAAAAGAGCAAAAAACCAAAAATCCCAGGGAAACAAAAACAAACAAACCCCCCCCCCCCCAAAACAAAACAATCCCCACACATCCCCAAACATACCAAAAAACACACTCCCAAACACAATCTAAAAGACTCCAAAATCTACCAGCCTCTGAAATTTTTGTATATTCCATTTATTCCAAAGTAATGATGTTCGCTAACTTACTAGCCATGGAATGATGTAAAGCAAAAATGTCACAGTTGCAAGAATTGTTCTGTGGATCAATATCTCAGATGAGCAGTGATATGAACACAAGAGGGAAAACTTCCACGCTTGCCCAAAAGCACATTCTTTATGTTCAGTTTGTCGATACTGAAGCACTCCATACTTGCTTTGTACTTTTATGGAATTCAGTGAGTAGCTGTGTAAGTCGTGAATAACTGCTGTTTTCCATTGAATCTGCAACCTCTGAATTCCAACCATGCTAGCTTTATTTTGTGTTTTTGTGAAGATATTAATTCATTGGAAAGAATTAAGATAAAAAAGGAGAAACATTAAAATAAGGGATAATATTAAATAGGAATTACCCTACATTTTGTATATAATGGATGAAATTACCTATTCTTTGACTGAATCATGGGTGCTTACAAAAGAATGTGATTTTTTAAATGCTTAGATTGTTATCTTTTAATGTTTTTGCTAGTGCTGAAGTATGTTCAAAAGGGTCTATTACTGGGTTTTAAATGATTCTAAGAGACTTAATTAACATTGGGAGAAAGAACTAAAGAAAACTGATTCCATGCACAGTCCAAATTTTTAGAAAAAGAAAAAACACAGCGTTTTTTTTCTTTCCATACTAAGATGCATTGCTATTTAGCGTATTTATAGATGCCAACTTAGAGATGCTGCCAGCAGTGCAGCAGAAGTAAGAGGGAGCTCATTTCTTCTGTCGTGTATGGGGGCACTGCTTCCTTTCAGCTGGTGAAATAAATGACAGAACTCCTTCTCTGCAGCACCCAGCTCCATAACCCTTAGAGAAAACTGACCCTGTTAATTCATGTCCCTACACCCAAAACATCAACCATAATTTAATTCAGCCATTTGATAACCATGGTCCTGGGGCCAGCAGTGATGTTTTAGGTCATGATAAGTGAAGCAGCAGGCATCAGGACTATGCTAAACAGTACAATTTAGGAATTCACTAATATGAGATTCTTCTTAGAATCTCGTTTTTAAAAAATGGTGGAAACAACTGGTTACAACTAATTTAGCCAAAATGCTGAGACATACGCTCAGCTAACAAGAGAGCCACCTAAGTTCATTGTAATTTTGCATGTGAAACAAGGCATAAAGAGTATTTGAGATCATTTGTCTCCTGATAGGTTTTATTCTAATCTCCAAGAGATTTTCTTAAACCCAGAAGAGTAAGATTTAAGGCTGATCCTCAATCATGCATTAATAAGTCTGCTTCTTGAATCCTGCTGCACATGTGAATCTACACCTCTTTTTGAATATTGCTAGGGATGGCATCCAGGACTGCCACTGAACATCCTTCCATACCTGTATTGAAGGCGAGAGAGAATGGAAGAGCCTTTGGAGAGATGAAGTAGAAGTGAGTGATGCAGGGGAGAACTGAACAGTCCTATTTGTCTTAATCTGTTTTAATTTTTTCTGAAGACAGAAACAGGGTATTTATAGAGATCAAAAATGCAGGTAAAAATGAAAAAAAAAAAAAGTTTGTTCATCTTATGTGTTTCCAATGGAGATTTCAATTAATATTTTGGAAATGGGAACTGCAATATTTATGTGGTTTAGATTCCCTGCAACTACGAAGTAGTGTGACTACGACTCAACAACCTGCCTAAAGGAGAAACAGCTCCAGTCCTCTTTCTGCCTCACACAAAACAGAACTACAATAAATCTGAGCCATCATTCTTCACCTGGTATCTTCTCATTCCAGAATAAAATGAAGTATTATTAAAATGACAATCAGCTGAGGCAGAAATAAACCCAACAGCATATTAAACTTACAGCAAAGAGTATGCATTACGTAAGAGCAACTATGTATACATCACATTAATTAAAAATAGAAAATTATTTCAGATTATTCCTTATCACAGTTCCTCAATCTCCTTTTTGCTTTATTCAAAACCTATCTTTCTTTTTACTTGATATTGCTTGCTCCTTCATAATAAAATTGATGGTTTTTTCCAAGTTATACTAAAGGGAGGAAAATTTTAAACAACAGCAACAAAACTAAGAATTCACCTTAAATGCCTTGTATCGTTCATCATTTAACACTTCTTTAACTCTAGAACTCTCTCCTTCTTCAATAATCTCCTAAAAAACCAAAAATACTGCTTGTAAAAAATAAATTTAAAAAAATCAATTGTAAGATTTAGTAAAATAATCCAAAATCAAGTTTTATCAATCTTTATCAATCAATAAAGAGAGCCCTTAGCAAGCATATTGTTTTATTCCCTTAGGATCAAATTCTGCAACACTTTTAAAGACAGAAAATTACTGAAGGATGAAGGAGAAACTGGAACCACAGAATACATTTCACAGTACTTACTCATAAATTTACTCAAGGATGAAGTAGAAACTGAGACCATGGAATATATTTCACAGTACTTATTTACTCATAAAGTCACCACCAGAAAACATTTATTTATCAGAAGCTATCAATGACTTGTCCTGAAAATTAGATTTCATTTTTTGTTTTTCTACTCTCAAAAATAAGATTATTGTAAGGACAAATCTATTTTTTCTGGAGTGTACAATTCTTCTATCCTTTCTGATAAAAACTAAAACCAAAACTAACAGTCAAAGAAAACCACCTATATAACCCCAACAAGCCATCCTATTTTCTGTGGGGTCATAATGGCACTCCCAACCCCCAGGCAGTAGGCACTAAAAGCACTTCAGAGGCTGCACTCTCAACTGGTGGGATGAGGCAAACGAGGAGGCAGAGCAAAGAACAACACTCAGCAATGACCCCTCCAAAGAGCTGAGACCCCCTGATCAGCTGCCTGCTGGAATAACAGCACCCCGAGATGTGGGTCCTGAAAAGGCTAAGAACGAAAGAAAAATGCAGGGAATACTCAAAGTTCCAGTAAGAATGTAGAGTTCATCCATCACCTGGATAAAAGGCTCTGCAATAACTATATATAACTTGCCACAACATAGCAAGGTAAGATTTAACATTAAAGTACTAAAATATTTACCAGTTTCACAAAAAATAGTATTTCTAATAAAGCATTCAGGTGAGCAAACTGATGCTAGCAAGGGCAGAAGTCACCTGAACAAAACTATTAACAGTTAACCTGCTGCATCCAAATCACAGTGAGCCCTTAAAAGTACATGCAAAGCTGATAGTGCATTATTTATTCCTTTGTATTTATTCACTTGTCACCCCCACTCCTAAGAGTGGGGATTCCATGACTGAGCCTTGTGGAAACAAAAGGTTTCCAGAAATCATTCCATTCTTAGGAGCAAGGATAACATTGTTATTATAGGAAATGCAGAAGGTTGTGTATTCACACAGAAATAAGCAGTGCTCCTCTCTGTGACCTGTAAATGTAGATCTGTAGAAGAATCAATTGGCAGATAATTCAGAAGTACATTACCTCAATGATATCTCTGACTTGGTCTCCCATGCAGGGCAACCCTTGTACATCTTTCATTCTGGTTACTGGAAATGGAAGAGATTTCAGCAAGGAAGCTGCCCTCAAAAATTCCAGGCAGAATATTTCATTTTCTTTGAATTCATAATTTTCAGCCATTACCTCAAAGGCATCCTGAGACAGGGGGAGGTATAGAAAAAAAAATTAAATAAAAGCTTAAAATATTCAGCATGATCCTTAGAAAGGTTACTTTCTATGCTAATTCAAGAATTACTTCTTTGCACTAGGGTGAAAATACAGAATGCATTTTAAAAAAAAAAAGAAAAAGAAAAAAAAAAAAGCAGACTAATTTTCTAACACCTTGAAATTTTCCAGGTATCATAAAATGGTATTTTAGAGACAAATGTAAGGAAATCTTTTTATCTGATCCTGACTACGTTTCATTTTTGGTCAGTTCTAGAAAAATACACCATCTGACAAGGTGTGTTGTTTACATAATAAACGTTATAGTCTCGTTGAAACATAATGAAGGTTTTACTCCAAATCTTCAAGAAAACATTGTCTTTACTTACCCTAGGTTTTGCAAAACATTTCTCTTCACAACACAAAAATATGAGATCTTACTTGTTTTGACAGTATTTCTTAAGAAGAAATAGCTACCTTAGCTGGACAAAACCACTTCACTTCCCTTTTCTTTCCCTGGTAATAAAGTGTATAAAAATAGTTAAGGCTTGCCACAGAGAATTTGCATTATTGTGTATCACCAATATAACTTCACTCCTTGGTCTCCCTAAGAATCACTCATCTGTTGTGTGTCTCACTCTAAGAATCCTCCCCTTAGCTGCATATTCATTTACCTCAGCTACCCTCATTAGCAAGGGCTGTGAAATTCCATTTTCATAACATTTCATGAAAGAGCTCATGAGAAAGACAGCTGTTTAGCAACATGCCTGGTCTGGAAATTTCAGCTATCATTTACACTCAACTAGCCCTTGGGTATAAGGATTCAAAAAGAGGAGACAGAAAGCTTCTTTGGGGAAAAAATAAAACTGCAATCTATTAGAAAAATAATGCACAAGCCTTAGCTTCCTAACAGCTGTCTTGCAGTAGCTAATTGTTGGATTTATTCAACTGCTATTTTTTTCCACATTTAAGATCTTTATTTACTTGGCAGATTATGCTCTATGTAATTACACACTTTTTGGTAGAAGACAGGCACATCATAGTTCCCTTTTAGAAAGAGAACCTATCCAGAAAAAGGTGAAACTACCAGTCTGAGGTCATGAGCAACATGAATTCATCCCAGTTTGTATATGGAAGAAAAGACACAGCATAGACAGTACTGCAAAGCAAATAGGGAAGTACATTTTACAAGTGGGTGACAGGAGTCCAATGTTTCCTCTGCTATGCTTTCCCAAGTTCTTACATGTTTTATTCTTTACCAGCTTCAAAGATTATTTCCCACTATGCAATACAATTTGCAATTGTTGCCTCAAGTGAAATTTACAGTTCAACTCACAGAATTAAGACTACTTTTGCTTTTTTTTCCTCTTTATAATCTGTACACGTGAATACTCAGGAAAGCAGTGTTTGGCAAGACATTTCTTACTCAAAGCAGTAATCAGGGGCAGAGCTAAAAAGATATGATTGCCACATTCTTGTTAAAATATTTCATACTGATAAACATAGCCAGAAAAAATGGTTCCCAAAAGTAGCTACTCAGCAGCATGAATTAATAATGGCAGAGACTGGCAAAGCCATCTTCTTGGTCAGAGTGCTTGAAAAGCCTGGGGATGTTTTTCCTCACTCCCAAAAGGCAGCCTCTCACATGCACATCTGCTCTGTGTTCTGCACTGAATAATCAGCCACTGTGATAATTCTGTCTGCATATCCCAGCACCAGCCCTGCTGCAGAGAGGTGTTAGTCCCTTCCCACTGGCAGGAGAGCATTTTCAGAAAAGCTGTGTCACCATCACTGTTGAAAAAGACTCACACGGAACATTTTACTCAGAGGCTGTTGATAGTCAATGAGAAAATATAATCGAAGCATTTTAATGATTCTAGTTTGCATTTCTTAGTGTTTTCCTGCTTTTGTGAAGTTCATTAAGCTGTTTAAAATAAACAATTAAAGAGTATTGAATATTCATTATTCTCTGTACAAAAAACCACATTGCCCACAAATGCTGCAACTAATTACTGATATGCCTCCTTATATAAAACTGCTTTTGACATTCTTCGTGATAAAATATTTCTTAAAAAAAAATAAAAAGAAGGCAGCAACTGGACTTCTGGACATTCTATCAAATATTCATATTGAGTTCATATTGAGTAATATTCTAGAGGAGAATAGCATGTAAAACTCTAATATTATCTGAGAAAAATCTTACAATCTAATAGATCTCTGGTGAAGTGTACTTATGGTGATATAAAAAAGAAAGTTATTGACCATTTATTCTAAACTTTTAAATGTCTTACATGAAGCACCTCACCTTCACTTTAACAATCAGATCAATATTCAGATGACCTGCTTAAAAAGTAACAGTTTAAAAGGAGACTAAATTTCCAGAGATTTCCAGCACATGGGAATTTCGTTATCTTCAGAGTACTCTGAAGGGTCTGCTCTAATTAAATGTGAAACAGAGTTGGGCTACATTTCAGTTCTTCAGTTATTGAAAATTTTATTTCCATGTCTGAAATTGTGGAACATGTGTTGGTGAGACATGGACTATGGAAAAATGTGGGGTTTAAATGCACTTCCAGATGCCGGTGGGTCAGATCCAAATGTACAGAAGGATTTTGCTGAATTGTTAATTAAAAATAAGAAAGGTAATAGATGTAGAGAGGAATTTTGAATCTCATTTAATATCTAGTATTTATTACCTAATAAGATAACATTAGCGCCACAAAGTTACCAGTCAGCATCTTACACATGTAAAAATGTGGACTGAAATATTATAAATGCTAAAAATCACAGAAGTGAAACCAACACAAGGTGGAAGATTCTTAACTAATATATGAGAATGATTCTCATAAAAAAATAATAATCAGTAAGACCATGCTGGTTTCTGTCTGCTGAACAGCTGACCCAATAACATTCAGCATGAATAACAGAGTAGAAGTCATGCAGAAAAGCAAAACAAACTAATGGTGCCATGCTCTATTTCAGACTATCCTGCTCATTTCAACAGCAATGTCAGAGCAGCTCCACTGCTTGCAAAACAGTCTTTGCTAATATCAATTTAAGACTTTGCTAGTACAGACATCACCAGTATTACCATACCAAAAAACATATTTTAAATCTAATCTGCTTTATGAAAATCATTACAGTTTCATGGAGAGGGCACTTGCCATGCCTACTCTCACAGCTCCTCTGCTGTGATCCCTTGGAAAGTTGCTTCACTTTGGAAGCATGGAAGATGGCTTGCAATCTTCCATTCCTTCTCTATTAGGACTGTGAACGCTCCAGGGCTTGAATTCTTTCACATTGTGCTCGTACTGCATCTCTCTTAAAAAAAGGCCCCTATCTTACTTGAGCCTGCAAACACTACTGCAGCACAAATAAAGACAACATTGACATACCATTGGGCAAGTAAATTCAATCTGCCAAAGAGTTAAATAGCAAAATATGATTTAAAAAAAAAAATCCTGCATGGTACATGTTTGAAAAACTATTACACCCAGAACATCAATTTGAGTTAGACTGCTTTCTCTCTCAATCACTCTTTTCCACTTGTTTGTTTAGTAAGTTGGAAATCCTAAGGACAGGTCCTACTTCTCATCACATCAGCATCATCAGTGTTTGATGCCCATTGAAAACTGACCAAAGTTTCAGAATGCAGCTTTCAATCAAATAATTTTCTTCACTCTTTCCCCACAATTTTCTATTTCAGTGGGAAGAGATATCTGGCATGTGAATGGCCTTTGTATAGGCTGAGAGACAAAATGAATACTTTCAGGTGCTTATTTCAATGAGAATTAAGCAATTTAAGCCAACCCATAGCGTTCACTGAAGTGACTTCCAACTAAATTAAATTATCCATTTTTGTTCATTCTGATTTTTTTTGTTTTGTATCAGAACTGAAAAGCCTAGCACTTTCCCAGATCCAAAGACTTTATTTTTGGTTAATATCTTACATCAGCTAGAAAACTAAAGGAGCTGAAAGAATAAAAATAAGAGCATAATGTGTATGATCTCAGGGTCCTTGCATGCACACTATAATTAGAAATAAATATGTTAGTTCCAGTTGCTCCTCATATTAATCAATAATAATAAGTTCATTTCTTGAAACAAAGTGGAATTGAGGAGAAGTTTACATATTATTCCACATAATGTAAAAGAAAAGAATATATTTGTGAGAAAAGATCTGCTGACACAGCACAGAAATGCAGTTAGAGTGTTAATCACATAACAATGCCTTAAATAAAAGATACATTGTGTAATAAGAAATACAAAATGTGTATTACATATATTAACATGGTCAAAGAAAGCAACATAGACTTGATGTATCATACCAATTTGGATTGCTGAAAGGCAAAGATGTATTTATATTCTGTACTTTAGGAAGCACCTTCCCACTTATCCTAAAAATCAGAATAGATGTTTACTCCTTAGACCAAACCATCAATTAATTTTGAATAGGTGTATACTTTGCGTACATTCACATTATAATTCTGAGCTACAGTCTGGAGAAAGTTTACTGAAGTAAGCTATGATAGTGGGACACTACATGTTATTAAAAGTATCCATTCACTTAGTGGTTTTCTAGTATAAAGCTCCCAAGTTCATTATAAAACTAAAGCAGAGAAATTTCCAAGGTCTGTTTTAAAATGTAATAATAATAATAATAGTTTCAGCCACTGACATAACCAATACACGTTTCTGTAGGTACAAAAGGAGAAATATAAAAAAGGAAGTTTTTTTTCTCTAACAGAATGGAAATAAAACCAAGTTTCTTTCCCATGCTAAACACCACATTCTCATTACCATGAGTAACAGCCAAAGCAAAGTAACATTCAGTAGCATTAGCAATAAGCCTCAGAATCACAGAACCATTTGCCTCTGACTTAATTAGTTTCTTCTGTAAGAATTAAATTGTATTTTCCTCACAGAGGAATGTCTTTCTGAATTTTATTGCAGTCTGGTATTAGTATTCAAATCCGACAACCCCTCCTGGGCACAGCAGAATGACTCCTTTTATTTTAGCACAAGAAAACACAATGCAGCTTCCAAGTGTATATTTTCTGTGGGAGAGGGAAAATAGCTCCAAATAAGTCAGAGAACAATACTGTAATATTATATTCCATAATAATATTAATATTTAAGACAAATATAAAGGAAACTTGCTAAGGTACAGACTCCACTGAGAGGATCTGCTCTTTAGTTTTGCAGTTTTACCCGTCTGAGCTGCCACAGCTCACCTGTGGAGTCTCGGTGATGTCCTCAGGTGCATTCCTGGAACACCCAAGTCAGCAAAGCTGCGGCAGTGGAACTCAACCTGCATACCCTGAGGCCACAGGACACTGCACAATGACCCAAAGACCTCATGAAAACCAAGCCTGAAACAGCTGCAGTTCTGCTCCATGAACTGGAGCAGAGCACCACTGTCTCCTCCTTGGCATCTGACATTCTTAGTGCATCCTTCACACAACAAGCCTTACTACACAGCAGCTCATAAATAATGTGGCTGGGATTTGCCCCATACTGAACATAATAATGGAACCTTGACATTTGCTGGTTTTGCCAACCCTTCTGTAGTTTCTTCCATGTGTAAAACTGGTTTGTTGCAACTTTCTGCAAGTTATTTTCTGGTGATTACAACAGACAGGAAGCATGAGACGTTTGAACATAGAAATTGCACCTAGTATATTAAACCACATTTTCCTCATGAGCTCTCATCAAATATCTCCGCAAATTTTTTTAATAAGTAGTCCTGCATGATGAAATATATGCAGAACAGGACTCAAGATTAAAAATTATCACTAATTATTAATTTCTTCAAAAATCAAGTCCCCAAAAGTTCCTCTCCCAGGAAATCAGGACATACGACTCCTTGTTGTACCCACACTGCTGCCTATCACACTGTTCCAATGTAATTACTACACTTTCTCAAACACACCTTCTACTTATCTGAAAGAGGAATTTGATACAGCATATCAGGGCAAAGTCCAGTAAAAGGAAGAATCCAAGAGTTCATCAAAGAATGGAGTAGCAAATCACAGCCTTGTACCCCTGTTATAGGCATGCCCAGAAAACAAGCAAAGCAAAGCAAACAAAATCTGTAAGAAAAGAGAACAAGCCTGGCCTATAGAATAAAGTTGTTATAACAAAATGCTGCCATCAACACATAGCTCAAGATGGTTTGGACCCAATTTTCAGGATGTATGGTATTGACCCAGGGAAAATCTGTCATTTAATGGTTGGCTGCCCACAGCATGCACAAGTGAATTATACCAATGCTTCAGTGCATTTGCTAAGTGCTTGCACTGAAAAATCTGTTGGAACACTTTTATTTGAGAACGTGAATTACAGGATTAATACAAGCCCAAGAAAACAACAGCAAATCTAAAAACCAGGCTCCTGTGACACTCAGCAGACTAACTGGCAGCTCTCCAGGACATGAGCCAGCTCTGGCAGTCCATGAACACCCAAGCCTTCAGCTGTCATTGCCAGCTTTGGTTGTGAGGAATAAGAGCAACAGCCCAAAGGAGCTCCAGCACAACTGTCAAGATGCTGATTCTAGACAGACTCACATATTATAATCTTGCCCCATTCCACCTCCAGAAACAAAATACAGCTTGAACTCAGAGAAGCTACACTCAAAATACGTTGAAGATGAAAAACTGATGCCTTTGTCACTACAAAACTCAGTGTCTACCCAGACCCAGAAATGTTTGATATAAAGGATAACAGACAGGCATCTCAGTATTCCCATCATCAAACTGCGCCCAATTCTAACGTGTTCGGTTAAACTCACTTATCGAACACAAGTTGTACTTTGACATTAAGACTGCTGCATTGATAAACCTGGAAGTAATTTAGGGACTGCCTCTGTGAAAGCATTCAATGAATGTGCTCAAAATGTTAATGATAATTAAAATCAACAACTTTGTGTCTTCTGAGAGCAACCATTTTACTTCGCCTTTACCCATCACATTTCTTTTAATTGTTTACCTTTAGAATGTCTGATACAACAGTGTAATATAGAGAATTCATCCAAGAGCCGAAGTCCCACATTCTACTGTTTTCAGGAAGTGTAGAACTAAGACACTTACTTCCTATTGCTCCAAGAAGTTTGGTATTTTATAGAATGTTTTGGTCATACTTGTCTGACATTTTCCCCTACAGGAGCTTGTATTTGATATTTATAAAAAGTGAAAAAGAACTGCTGCTTTCAAGAGGTTAAATGGTTGCAATCACAGCCTTGTTTTTCTAGCAGGAGGTGGGGAAACAGCCATTTCAAAAGAAGTTTTGGGAATATTGGAATTGTTGGGGTTGGAAGGGACCTTGGAGGGTCTCTAGACCAACCTCAGCCTCAAAACAGGGTGAAAACTCAATTCCCATCATCTTGTTAAAAAAGGGACTTTTTAAAATAAGCAAACAGTTTAACCTACTTGAGTACCATAAATAGTATCATATAATTGATTATTTCAAAGCAGAACTACAAGCCAAATTTCAGGTTGTTTAATTTTTAACTCTGCATTCCCAGATCAAGATATTTTTGAGTTGCTTGTAGGCTTATCTTTAAGTTCTGAATTCCCAGAGATTTTAGTGTTTACCTTTTAAAGGGTTTATGTTCATAAATAACTGGCATCTGTTGCTATTCTTTTTACATGGATCTTACAAACAATATTTTCTCGAAAGATCTGTGTGTATTTATGGGCCCACACAAAGTAGCATCATAAAAATTATAAATAATAACGAAATAAATATTAAAGCTTTAAAAAAATTAGGAGGCGTTTGATGTTATTGTTGAAATATATGCATGTAACTATGCCAGTGATATTTAGACTGTGCTGCATTAGAGTCTCGGACAAGTGTTTCCTTTTGAACAGTGGTCACTGAGTATCTAGAGCCAGCCAGGAGGAGCCATTAGGCACAATAACTTCAGAGGAAGTTAGACCAAGGACTCAGACTCTTCATGTCCACTGAAACGTGCGATTTTATGAGCATTAACAAGGATATACAACAGTCTCCAAGATTTCTATTTAACCAGACAATTCACAGGGGTTTTTTGTCTTGTTAAAGTAATTAACATGTAGTCTATTTTCATAACTGCTCAGTTGTGAAAATCTAAAGTTTAGAACCATACTTTGAAGAACAGAACACTTGGGCAAACCAAATGGTAGCACAGCAAACGTGAAGTACCTTGGACTCACCTAAGCCAAACTTTGGTTTATCATCATGTCCAGCTTGTCAAAAAAGACTGTAATGAAAGGCTAAAAGATATTTTTGGAATGTTATTCTATCATTTGTTTTAAAAATTCATGTGTTTACAAGCTATTAATGTATTTAAAGATCCACTGTGTTAAGCTTTCAGCAATACTTAGAGGATGCAATTAAGCTTGCACTCAAGTTTAATTTAAGTATGGCAGATTTATAACTTTTTTAATTGTTATTGTGCTGCCTGTTTACTCATTAATTTGCTGAGGGTGCCATAGAAAGTACTGAGGCAAGTACTATATTAATTATTTTAATTATACTAGTTTCTATTTTACAGATAGAATAAATATTACCGTGAATTTCTTGTTGTAGTTATTTAAAGTTGTCTTCCTCTGGCATGAATACTGAGATACTTTTGTTGCAGTAACTGCTGGCATTTCCAGTCCAGGTATGTTCAAAGGAGGAGATTGACAGTGCTCCTAACAAGGGAAAAAAAAAGAAGGGCTGGTGACACACCTGGCAAGTAGCTTAAAAATACCAAAATTACATTTCGTGAGCCCAAAGTATGTACCTTTAAAGAGCAGGCAAGAAAATAATAATGGCTCCTGCCATCCTCCTAGGAAAAACATTTGATTTCACATTGGCTGCACTGATAGTACCAGTTTAAATGGTGATTACTGGAATTTTTTATTTTCTGCACTTTCTTGCAGAGTGCTTTCAATGGCACTGCCATTTAAAAAAAAAAATAAGTCTTTCTAAATGATGTGTGTCTTTACTACTCTTACTATTGCAGTAAGTTTGAAAAACTACAAAGCTTTAAGAGCAGATAAGCTCTAAAGAACAGAGTTTTCACAGAAAACACTACATTATTCAATACAAGATTAGGGATATTAGACCAAAGAGAAATGCTCAAATAACTGACTTTTTCAGTCTGTAGCTAAATTCAGTAGTGAAGGAAAAATGTTTGTATGAATTGGAAATAGTGTTTTCTCTCCTCTTGCAGGTAAAATGATAGAAAACGTTTTCTTTTGGCTTTAATCGTTAGGCTAAATGTTCGATTTTGGGGTCATTTTAGAGTGAAGGAAGTACTTATAAATACCTACAGAAGAGTAATATTCATCCTTTTTTCACCCAACAGCCACTGTTCCCCTGATGATGTAGTTTCTCCCTTAGCCAATTCCTAGACATGCTGATCCAATCCAGACATCATTTTTACATGTGCGCCGAAGCAAGGAAAAGCAACCAGATGCCAAAACTTAAATGCACACTTCCTAATCTCCAGGTTACCTCCGTGCTCACTCACTTTTCACCTAATTTTGCTCCATGCAGAATAGACCAAAATCATACAGGCCTAGGGAATCCTCTTGAAGGGCAGGATTCAGAGTCATAATCCATTGGCAAAAGAGAGTCCTGAGCACAAATCCTCCACATGTGAGTGTTCTGACCTGGGAGCACCCAGAAAAAGGCAATCTCACATTGGTTTTCTGCTGCTTTACATATATTCAGTCCTTCAATTCCTTCACTTTGTTTAATGTGCCAAATCTGAAATACTTCAGAAACATGCAGTACCCTTAGCATTTCTATATATTTTTTGCTCTTTGTCCTTTTGCTTGAAAACTTCTGGCAGATATGTCAAAAATCTATTGTGTTGCACTATCCAAAAGCCACAGGGAAAGGGTTCAACAATAACAATAAAAAGTATCATGAATACACATAAACAGAAATTTTCACACCAATAATAGAATGATGAGCCCTCTCTTCCCTGTATCCAATCACACAGACAAAATGCTAACAAACCTATAAGCATATGTATACCTTCATAGCTACACCCCCAAATATAATTTCATGCCAAATTGCCTTTGTATTTGATACAAAGTAGTTAAATAACAGTATTCATACACACACAAAAGCTATTTGCTCACACAACTGAAGGAGCAGGGAATTATATGGTGGTTTTCACAGCATACACTGAAAGGAAGAAAGCTATTTTATGTGTAAGACCACTCTTGGGAATAACCAAAATGGGTTTCAGTCAGGACAACGACACAAGTCATCCACTTTTGCACACATTCATGAATTATATCTTAAAATTGATTTTAAATCATATAAAATATGATCGATTAGTGCTAATATAGTGCTTGAAATGATAGTGCCAGCTGCGAAGACTGAGAACAAACAGAATGTTACTGAACAGAATATAAAATAAGCTGTTACCTTCATTGGGACACAGCCACACAAAGAACAAGTGCCCTACGTGCAGCATTACCTGGTACTGCAGAGGAGAGCAAAACTAATGCAGAGAATCTGTGCATTTAAGATTGTTATAGACTGGGCATAAACATCCTTTTCCTGCCTTAGCAAAGATATTTGAGCGTTTTTCTAAATCAGCAAGAGTTACACATTTAATTAAACAGGACTTGATCATATATAGCAACAGAATAAACTCTGGATAGAAATTAACAGCAAAAACATCTGGCAAACAATAATTACTACAGCCCAATTTGCAGGGAATATTATGATGGCTGAATGAGGACTATAGAAATGATCTATCAGCAGCAGAACACGAGCAGGACTGATACTGCTTTTTGGTGGGAAAGCCAGATGGGAAAAAAAATTGTTTGTACGGATTATGGGATAAACCTAAAGTTCCATCAATCGCAATTACAGTGTAGAACAAGGAATCCTGGAAACTCATTCCATGGAAAATAATTTCTTGTGCTGGGAAGAAACAACTATAGATAAGAGAAACATGGAAAAATATAGGCATTGAAACTCCTTTTTTTTTTTTTTTTTTTTTCCAGATGACTCTACATTAAAATGAAATTATAGTACACTGCACAGGGGCAACCACTGAAAAAGATTCAAATGTGTAGGCTACTTAATCACTAGAGCTAGTCAGAGTTTCCACCCCACTTCCAGGCTGCAGTGAATGTCACTTGCTACTCCTTCACCATGACATTTTCCACATGGCATAAGCAGGGAAAAAAGAGCCTGTACCACTAGCATCAATTTGTAAAGCAGACAGACTTGGTTGAAGAATTAATCTTGTGGGGGACTACTTTGTTCTTTGTAAAATTATTTTTTAACACACCAAGAAGAATAATGACATAGGGAAATAACAGAGAGGAAATGAAGCAGCAGTGAATAAGGTGCACAGATACAACCAGTCAGCAGCTTTGTAAAGCCCAGGCAGATCTGACCAAATAATAAAGTCCTCTGATATCCAGCATTTTATGAAGAGAAGGCAGCCAGTTTATAAGTTTTGTTTTATTTCCTGAGAAACTCTGCCTGTCAGTATGAAGGATTTCTTCCATTAGTTACAGCTTCTCTCTTTCACACGGAAACAGAGTGAGATGCTCCAGAAAATGTTAAATATGAGCTTCCTGATACGATAAGACAAAGGATGAAAAGATGGCACTTCCTTTCTCTAGTGTGGAGGAAAATCCTTTGTTCAAATAAATAAATCTCTTTTCCTTTCTAGGAAAATAAAAACAAACAACTAATTAGCTAACAACTGCTAGGTTCTGATTGAGGAAAAGGCAGAAGAGATATGGTCACAGCACAGTTCTTAATGCTGCTGACTGTGCAGAGACCCTCACAGATCTCTTCCTTCCTTTTCATCCCTCTGCAAGCCTCCCCTCTGCCTCTTTCTCTTCCATAACCCAGGAAATCTCAGTACTTTCTAGCACGTGGGGATGGCCTTGGGTACACATTAATATCCATGTCCATTGTCCTGTCCTTCCCACCCATCTACTTGTGGTGGGAAAGATATCCCTAGAAAAGGACAGACCTTTACCAGAGAAATATTTTGCCTTCCTTTAAAAGCAGATTTTTGGCTACCATATTTCCAAAGCCTCTTAAATTAAATGATGGCTACTAACCCTAAAAGTCAACTGTGACGGAATCAATCAATAATAATTCTGACCACCTTAAATCTGGTCAACCAACCTTTTATTCTCTATAAATCGCTAACATCAGAGCATCTCTCGGATCATTCGCAACCACAGAAAGATGCACTTTAATGGCAGTTGTAATTAGGATGTCAGCTAATGGGCTGTGACTCTGACTTTATTCCCCTTGTTTTGCATGGAGAAGGGCATTTCTTTACTAATGCAATAAAACAAATGTCCTGAATGAAGAACGACCTTCCAAATAGGCAACTGTAGGATCTGAAAAATGAAATCTTACCACTATTGATATTAACGGGAATTTTGCCACTAAACTACATGGGGACAAGATTTCACCCAAAACATTCCCCCGCTGCAATCCATTCCTTATACTTCAAAACCTTCATGACCCAGCGTGAGTTCAAGGTTTGTTAATTCACTTTCATTTCACATTTTACAAGTCTGACATAACGAACCAAATTTGTCTTCAGTGAAATTCCAATTAAATTACATTATGTATGAGTTTGGTCTAGTACTTAAAAAGAAAATTAACCTTTACTTCAATCTTCCTCATTTCTCAAGGCAGAAAAAAGAATTAGCATGGTGACATTGCAACAATAAAGTTATTTTTAAATTTGCTACACTTCTAGAATTCTTGTTTTCTCCTTGTTTGCTTTACAAAATGTTTATTACTTTGGAGCAACTATATAATTAAGATCAGTCTTAACTATAAACTTTAAAAATAACAGTATAGCTGCCACCAGCTTCCTTATTGTACTCTACATTTATTAGCATGAAATCTTTATGTTTCAATAAAAACAAAAGCTCTTACTTGCAGAGCCAGTCTCAGAGTATAATAATGATCTCCCAACAGTGTTACTACCTTTTTCAGCAGTTTATGCTCCAGCATTATTTGAAAAGGAGTTTTATGTAGAAGAAAACTAAGGCAGTCTCTTTCTCATTGACTTAAATAAAAATTGGATGAATTTTGGAGAAAGACAAAGGCATTTCTTGCTTTGAAAAAAAATTATGAAAATACATTTTCTGAGATATCTGAATCTATCGGTCTCCTCACACTGCTGAAATTAAGAATGTACGTAAAGGGTAATTTGTTTTACTTTTAATGCTGTTGTGAAACTTTAAGGAAGGTTCACAGGATTTTGTTCATGGTTTTGATGCATTTCTTGTCTAGAGAACTTCTTTGCATTCCTGTATTTATATTTTTATGGCCTGTAAGATAAAATAAAGCAGTAGTTACAAGGCTTCCTTTGGGTTTTTTCTTTTCTTTTTGTACTGTTTTCTTTGGTCTATGTGCTCTCCATCAGATTCACTGAAAATATTATAAATTTATTGCAAAAATATATCCTTGGAAGGATTCCAAATATAAACACACATTCTGTCATGGAATCATGCTGAGTCTGAGAACGACAGCTCCATCTGGTGTATTCACTCCCCCACCCCCCAGCCCAAAGTATTATTAAACAATAATTTTTATATGTAAAAACCTGGAAAATAATTTCTGGCAATGAAAATGAAACACAACTGAAAAAAAAATAATCAGGAGCTACAGTTTTTCTTGGGAAAGGATGGTATTTATGAATCATCCTTCATAAACTAAATATCAAGATGAAGAAGCAGCAAACAGAGCAATGCTGCTGTTAAATATTCAGGCATTCTGTGCCTCACAGGAAGGCACACATTGCAGATCCTGCCGTGGTCCCAGGGTGGTCACAGCTCACACAGAGCCTAATCCAGACCCTCAGGAATCAGCAGGAATCCCTCACTTTACTTCAGAGAGCTTTAGTTCACACTCGTAGTTCTCCTGACATATGAATTAATTTCTTTGCTGGTGCACATCAAACCCATCACGGCGAGGCTCGGGCGGGTGCAGAACGAGGGAAAGGTGATCCAGCTGCAGTGCAGGGCCATTGCATGGCTCAGGGGCACGAGCTGGGCACAGCACCCCCAGCATCCCTGCCAAACCCCATCACTTACAGTCTGGGCTGAGGGGTTGAATACAACTGCTTCTCACTGTGCTCCACTCTGAGAAATCAGCAGATAATTTTGTCAGATATAGATCAGAGGGAAACGTCATCATCCATTGCTTCAAGGTCAAACACCTTTCATCAAATAATCAGCCTGCCATTTACAATACCCTCTGACTTACAGCTTCCATTGAGAGACAATAGAATATAATAAAATTTTTTTCTCTTAGCACAATTTTACTTGATTGTGCCTAGTCTGTAAACACATGTCCACAGACTATAGCATTCTTTTCAAAGGTCCTTCAAGGGCCCAGCTGTTAGCTGATCACCCTACAACAGAAAAAGTTGTAATATTTTTGCATTGTTTTGAGGAGACCAAATATTTCATCAAGAGTCCATTAAAATGCACTGCTCTCACTGGGATATTTATCATGATATTGATGTATTTGAGCAAATACCACAAGTACTAGAGCAGCAACAAGTGCCTCATTGATGGATAAGGCAGAGAGAGCTGGGGCTGTTCAGCCTCTTGAGGCTCCAGGAAGACCTAACAGCAGCCTTCCAGTAATTAAAGGAGCTACAAGAGAGCTGCAGAGAGACTTGTCTTATCACTCCACCATTGTAACAAGGTGCTTTATGCTGACAGAGGGGAAATTTGAATTAGATATACAAAAGAAATTCTTTTCTCTGAGAACTGGAAAAGGTTGTCCAGAGAAGCTGCGCTGCCCCATCCCTTGAAGTGTTCAAGGCAGGCTGGATGGGACTTTGAGCAACCTGATCTAGGGGAAAGTGGCCCTGTCCAGGGCAGGGCAGTGGAACCTAGATGATCTCTAAGGTCCCTTCCAGCCCAAACCGTTCTGTGATTCTGTATCACCAGTTTGTAACCTCTGATGACACAGTAAATCAGCATTGCCAGATACAGAGAGAGGGGGCATGGAAGGTGTCTTTAATGATTAAAACTGTGTGAATTACCCATATAAATTTTAGAGGAAAAACAAAAGAATTTAAATTCAAAAATTATATCACTACACAAGTATAAAAGTTTTAGATAGAAAAAGATCCCAGCAATTCGCTTTGGATGTCACTGTATTCGCGCTGCAGGATCTGTCTTACCGTGAGACGATACTTCATTTCTGAATCAACTGGTCTTCCCGCTTCCATGCAGGCTGTAAACCAGGAGATATCCAGGAGTTCAAACCTAGAGCTGTCACCCACAGCCTGTCCTTTCAGCCACTCCAGCACCTCCAGGTAAGAGTTGTTTTCTGCCACAATATGAGTGACAGAGTCACTGCCAAGAAGAACACAAGAAGTTCTTTTTTTCACTGAATCCAACTGTACACAGACACAGAGCTGTTATTTCCATGTTTACTTACCATCCACTTCCTGAAAATTGTAGTGTATATCATATGTTAGGATGTGGGAAGCACTTAAGTTTTCATATCACCATCTATCTATTCCAGTCACTGACTCTGCCTTGAGGAAAGGCTACAGTCTGACAGCTCCTGTAAGTGCAGCATTTTCTTTCTTGAAGCATCATTTTCCTTCCATAGAACTAACCTCATACACATTCTTTGCAGCTCTGAAAATATTTAGCTCACACAAGCAGTACCATAATTAAAAGGCTGCTTGACAACACCTGACAGCCTCTTCCCAATATTCCTCATCAATGAGTGAAAGCTTTGCAGCATTAAAAAGACAGTTAGCAATAATTATTTAAAACTTTACAAATATTAGATAAAAAGCTAATATCTTTCTGGATATTTAAGTTTTCTGCACGTACATGGAGCTCTTTATTACATATGGCATTGCCAAATGTTCATGAATTAAATTGTATTAATTTTATGCTCCATCTAAACACCACTTCCTTGCTGCTAAGCCATTCTAACAAAAGTGTTAGTTTAGTGAATGTAAAATTTACAGGTTGAATTGTTGTTCAATACATTATATGGTGTCCCTTACCTAAAAATACAATAGCACAAAGGTTATTGCAGTAAATTTGGGTCATTGTACTAGAACAACATTGGAAAGGATCACATGATTAAAAAGACACACTTCTGTACCCGTCACAGGAAAATAATGGAAAGAGTCAAAGTCATACTTCAAGAAAACATTATATGCATGCTTAGGATGATGTGTAAGTTTCCATCCAGCCTGCTGATGTTTCTCAGCAAGTTTGGAAAAATACAGCCTTGGTAGGAAATTTTGAATGATTCCAAGTGTTCCCGCTCCCCTCGCAGCCGACGAGGGTACTGTCACCCACACAAAAAAATGAGAGAAAAGACAGAATTCTTCATTTCCATGACCTAGGACCTCAATATCTCCAAAATATGTTCCAATGTTAATTTCTATCAGGCAACAGATTTCTAAACTCCTTGAAGGAAAGGCACAGACAGGCAGCATCACTATTTGACACAATTTTTATAGAAATAAAGCTAGAATTGGAATATAAATTGTCTTGATGGCAGCCAGCTCCACTTGAAAGTCTCTGTGACCTTTTGCTATCCCATGCTGGTGACAGCCTTGTGCATATACAGTAAATTTCAAATGGCCCTGACAGATTGCTCTGCAGCCCTTCTGTAGCACCTGGAGGAGCTCAGCCATCAGCCTGTCCAAGCAGAGGGGACACCACTGGTAGGGATTGCTGCTTAGCATGGACTTCAAAACATGATGTGTGCTCTTCAAGGCAGACTGCACAACCTTTCAAAGCAAATTACATTCCAGAAGACTGAGAAAATCCCCCAGCCTGTCTCTGAGATCCTTATTCAAACAGGTAATCACCTATTTGATTAAGTCATGAAATCACAATGAAAAATACTGGAATCACTCCATAGAAAACTGTTATCAAATAACTCTCCAACACAATAAACATAATGTATTTTGGAAATACAATAAAGGTACTGAAAGTACTATGCTTCAAGAATGTGAAAACAGTTATGCTACAGCACATTTTTTTTCTCTCCATGTAGAGGAACTTGCAGAGCAGAGTCCATTGAAAAAGAAGAAATCTCAATTCATTTTATTCTAAAAGATTGCAAATGTAGATTAAGTGGATTTTCATGAAATACTATTGGCTTTATTATTATTTAACCCTGCTAGGTCCTACTTTAATTAAACTGTCACATCTTTACACTTGAGTTTTAAAAAAAAAAGTCAGAGACATAAAACTTCTGCTTCCTGTGGTTTATTTCACTTCATATAAAATATTCATATGTTATGTATTTGTACCAAGCTGCAGATCTGGGAACTTTGCCATAACCATGCTTACAGCAGCCGTTTAGCTGCTGTGCTCCAGTTTCCTCTCATACCTGTGCAGCTGTGCTGTTTTCTTGGCACAGAACATAACAAATTTAGCATTTCCTCTGGCATTTTCAAAAACAAAAATCAACAGTTAAATAGTTTTGTTTTACCCAGTAGCAGCTAAGCTGAAATTAAACATAGCACCTGCCTCATACAACTTAAAGAAAGTCTGAAATACTGGCAATAAATACCCATGTGTAAAAGCAGCCCAGATAAAGCATTTACACAGTCCTCTATGGATTATTAATGTAGGATTAAGAACAGCACTCTTCATTTCTTTTTTTTCCCCAAGAATTCAATTAGTTTTGTATCAGATGCTAATTGTGTACTTCTGTTCAATATCTGCTTGAATCTTGCTTTACAAATTATTTCTCTTCTTCCTCAGGCTTTCAAAGTTGATGGGATTGAAACAAATCTGTGGAAATAAGCTTTTATAAGGAGGACCTAGCTGTATACTATCCTCGTACAGATCTAGAGAAATGATCAATACTTGGCTTTCCCCCAGCCTTTCAGAGAACCTATATAATGATGCAGCTTTTGGAAAACTGCAAAATGACATAACCAGCACTCATGTAAAGCACTGTTCGGAGGAAGGTTTCCTTCAGAATGAGTTGGTTTATTGAAGCTCCACCAGACAAATCTGAAGCTGGAGAATGGTTTCACTCCCAAATGCCACATCTGGGATATTTTACTCCTAAGTTTTTTTCTCCAGTGCTCTTCCAGATTGTACCAAAGCATAAGCCAGTAACTTTGAGACTCACATCAGGGTAAAAAGATTAAATATTATAATACCAGAGATGATGTAGACAAATGCCTCCCTCAACCCATCGCATTTTCTGTTCATGCATATTTACCTTTTGTCACTTTAGAAATTGGCCATTAAGTTTAGATTAATCTTAACCTGACTTCAAAGGGAAAATAAATAAGGACTGATTTGGATGAACTAAAGACACAATTCATATGCAGATACATGAAAATTGGCAGATTTAAGATAAATTAGAAACACGGATTTTAAAAGTGAAAAATTAGAAATTTCGCTAAGGTTTATGCTCTCCCTATCCTCTGTCCAGAAGACAATAGAAATAAACCACACACTACAAACACCCACTGAACTCCTGAAACATATTTATAGTGGGAAGAGCCAAGTATATCCACCAAAAACACAGGCAAAAACTTCAATCACAGTCACTTTTATGACTATATTTATTAAGTTAGAATGCTTCAAACAGCATTACTACATGTTATTTCAAAACACATAAACATTTTCCTACCTTAGCTCACTTTCTACTCTGAAACCTTTTCTTCTTCCCAGTTCCATCAAAAACATCCTTCTGGTCATCCCCATCTTCCTCTGCATAATAAAAATGACAAAGTTACTGAATTTTATTTCGTGACTGCAGGAAAGTTTTGGGGAATGAAATCTCTTTTGTCTCTTCCTCTGGGAGACTACAACTGGAGCTTTGAACCTATCCATGACGCCAGGTAGAAGTGCTTTCACTTGGGTAATATAGAGATAACATGCTTTCTGCCAGGCAACAGCTGTATTTAATGTCACCACCCATCAAAGCAATTTTCTTGTTTCCCCTCTGAAATAAAAACAGGTGCTGCACAAGCAGAAACATCACTTGCTTTCTACCAGCTAGGACTTCTTCAACAGAAATGCTCCAGACAGGTGCAAAAATGCTTTCATTACTTAGAAGAGCCATTGCCTACAAAGACTTTATCCAAATAATATTGATCATAGCAAAATTATCTCAAAATTTCAACCAGAATTTCAGCTGATTTAATCACTCAGTTCCACCAATTTCTGCTTTCAAATCTTCTCGAAATCTCACTTTTCCAAATTGCAGAGCACATTAGCTCACTAAATTAAATTCAATTTAGCAAAATTTTTGAAAAATATAAATCACTAGAAATGTGTTTAAATATACCTTTGGTATACATTGCCAATATTGCTCTCTGGTTTTGGCCCTGCAGTGCACTGCTACCTGGGGCAGTTACAGAAATGAAAACATAAATATCTTTTTTGCTTTTAAGGACCCAATGACCTCCAGACAGCTACAGAGGAGATTATGGAGGCCATGTACATTCCTCATCTAGAGGAAGGGTACTTCTTGCTGTAGAACTACACCAAAGTTTTTGTCAACATCATTTTGGATCCAGTTCCATATCTCCCTGAATTTCCAAGGGAGCAAAGTGAGCACAAACAAGCAGGTTTACAGCAAGTGCATCTTCCTCAGCACAAATCTACTTCAGTGGTAAATATCCCTACTCCCATGTCAAGCTGGATTTTTATTTTTAACATAGCAGAGAATTTGAATTTTACGAGTTCTTCACAACACATCAGAAATGTTCTATGTTACAATTCTCATTGCTCACGTTCAGGAGGGGAAGCAAGGTGGGAAAATCCCTAAGATCTATCAATTATATTTTCAGTTATTTTATCACAGATGGATATACAACCTGGGTTTCAGGAAAATAAGCCAAAACCTGCTTCCTGCAATTATGGCCCTGAGTTTAAAATTAAATTGTAAAAGTATTGCTGATATTTTCTGAGCTCTATAGCTCTTACTGCTTCAACTGTATTATTGCAGATATAAAGAAATACTTTTCTTCAGAATAGAAACTAACCATCAAAAATTAATTTAGAGCTTTCAACTCTGGGGTCTTCCTGAGGCCATGAAGAAAATATATACCTAGTGCAATATATAGATTAGACTCCATTCATTTCTTCCCTTGCCTAAGGATAACCCAGAAGCCAAAATATCTATTCCTCTTTTGAATTTATAACATTCAAATTGTCAAAATAAATCATTTCAAGGTTATTTTGAAATTATATGATACACTTTCATAGGAACTGGAAAATGGACAAGCAGACTTCAAGAAGCTTAAGCAAAAGAATAGCAGCAAAGAAGCAAAAAAAATAATAATCGTGATGGATCTGGCATTAAGGCTGAGCAATCTGTTTTGGTTGTTCCATGTCTGTTTTCCAGACTACTAATCAACCATTGAACACTGGTCACTTCTCTGTTTATAGCTTTCCTAGGCTTGGTAAAACACTTTATCTCAATCCCTACAAGGAATAATGTATTTGAGAACAGATTCTTTACATATGTTAAACAAAGTTTTATTTTATGTTATAATTAATTCAGTGCCCTAAAACATGTAAATATAATTTTCCCCAGTGTAACATCAATATGCTCAGTGCCAGTAAAATCCTTCTGGCATGAATAACAAGTTATTATTCCTTTGTGTTACTGTTATACCTCTTAAGCCAGATTTTCAAGTGTATTTAGGTGCCAAAAAGCTGCAAAAAGAGACCTAGTGGGATTTTCAAAATATCTACGCAACCTAGGCACTCGGCTCCTTTGGAAATCAGTTTCTGGCTTTGAACCTAATGCAAAGAGATTTTCTCTAATAAACACAGTATAATATGAGAAAGTCTCTGCCAATGATGCAATTTCATTAAATGTACCTTCTAAAATTAACAGGATTTCCATATCCCAGATGAGTGAATAACTTACTCTCCTACAATATTACATAATAATATTTTTTACAGTACCACAGAAAGTAGAACATGCATTAGGGAGAAAGCAAATAAAACAGAGAAAAAGCATGTCTCTTGTTTTTGACAAAGGAAAAGTATTCTGCTGAGTGATGGCACCACACATGATTAGTGGCCTAAAACCACAGAAACTTGCAGAAATTTTTCCATCTCATTACAGTCTCATGAAGTTCAGAGAATTACACATTCCTTGAGGGAAATCCAGAAGAAACTTTTATGTTCTTGCTGTGGATCAGTTCTGTACACTATCAAAGGCAAAGATTAAGAATGAGACACAAATACTGATGGACATTTAAGCAAACATCTCCATCTCTTGTGATGTGAGAGCCAACAACAGCATCCCAAACTCCTCAAACAGTGTCTTGTACTCGCCTGAGGCCCAGAGTACTGATCTAGCTTCAAATGGGGACTCTTTGGGAGGAAAAGTGCTGCAAGCACAGCTCCTCTGAATTTTGGTATTCACACATCCTCTCACCACACCTGCTTGATTGTGCTCAGGTGGTCTTTTAGTGCCCTGCCATCATGTGAGCTGCATTGTAAATATTTCATAAAATCTTACCTGTCCATTCATGTAGCTTTCACGTGGAGAATGGTGAAACTTGCTTTTAATACACAGCTACAATCTGCTAATCTTCAGAGAAAGCTTCTCTCAAATAGCAACAGTAAAAATCAGAGAAGTGATTGTTTAGATGCTTTCTTATTTCACATAGGCTTAACAGCATCTCATGCAGTATTATTTCACAATTATTAATTGCTTTTAGCTTTCCCATTTAGTAATTTTTCTTCAGTAATTCAATATTATCCAATGAACCAACTCATGGAATTTTTTTTAATCCTTCTCATATTTATTTTTGCCTAGATATTCCCATTACTATTCTTCTGTTTAAATTCTGGCTTTTTTGGTTGCTAAGCATTTCCTTCATTGTTTATATCTATTCTACCCATCTCTCAATGCCTAAAATCCATACAGCAGGTGTTTTTCTGCGTTTAAAACTGAATTCTCACTCATCCCCTTTTATAATCTCAAGCTGCACCAGGGGAGGTTCAGGTTGGACATCAGGAGGAATTTCTTCTCAGAAAGGGTGATTAGACACTGGAATAAGCTGCACAGCGAGGTGGTGGAGTCACTGTCCCTGGAAGTGTTTAAGGAAAGTCTGGATGTGGCACTTGGTGCCATGTCTGGTTGACGTTGTGGTGTTTGGTCAAAGGTTGACTCGATGTCAGAAGTATTTTCCGACCCAATTAATTCTGTGACACTTATATTCTTTGAACCACTAGAACACTTTTCGGGGGCAGCTTTGAGGTATAGGTGCTTGAATTATTCACATCAAAGATGATAAACTCCATAAGAAGCCCAGATGACCAAGAATTTCAAAAACCTGGTTAAATGATAATATGCTTGGAATATGCTTACTTGGCGGCATGATGTTATTTGGCATGTAAAGTAGACTTAGAGAGGACACAAAATTTCATAGTTCTTGTCATCAAATGTACAATATTTCTGATGTATACAGTCAAAATTGCTGATTTTTTTTTTTTTGCTACCTAAGATGAAAATCTAAATAAAAACAATTTATTTGGCACCATCTCTCAAATCATACCAAGAGCTGACAGCTTGTTTAATTTACTGCATACACACATATTCTAGAAAGGTTTTGTGGTTTTTTTTCTAAACCCTTTCTGAATTAACTAGGGAAGAGCAATATCTTAGTTCTGAATAATTAAATAGAGCAATAGGGTTCTCCCTTACAGCATGGGAAAAGTAATTGGTGACAAATCCTAGCAGGAACTACTTCCTGCTCACATCAATATGCCCATATTCCCTGGAAACTATTATTTTCACTCATCCTTCAGTCTCCCTGTTCAGTTACAAGGTTTACAATTGTTCTCTTTAGTTACTCTGCTTATGGTAGTTGCTTCTCCTTGTTGTGATTGTTATTGGACTATTCTTTGATTTTTTGTGCGAGTGCATCAATGGTTTTCTTTATACTGTATTCTCACAAGAGCCTTGTGAGCCTTTAGCATCAAGCAGAGACATATCTGCATAATTCCATCAATATACATGGCCAGACAGGTCCTTTGGCAGTTATGCATCTCTTCCAAGCATAATTTACAAAGGTAAATCTGCCTGGATATTGAGCACCATTTATTTCGCTGGTCGCATTTATCTCGTTGCTGGTATTAAAGACATTTTCATTTACTAAGAAATACCAAGCAACCTTCCAGAAATGAGGAGCTACACAAATGAGGTTGCACAGTCTATATTTAGGAAGCTGTAAAGATTATTTATCTCAGCAATGACTCAATAACGTTCCTGTGAACATTTCAAACACTCCTTATGTAACCATATAATAGTAGAACTTAACACTGTTAAGTTATAATAAAATTATAAAGCTGTTATAATAACAATTCTTATCATTTATTATCTCATAAATAATATTTATGTCCTCCCCTGCTCCTCTAGTAGGACACTGCAAATAAAACATCTAAATTGTTCATGTATCTTCTTTTAATTAGTTGTTATAATAGTTACTAGGTGGTAGAATTGATGCATTTTGCAGTAACACTGCAGCATTTCTAGACCTGTTTACAGAACATACAAACAGCAGTACGTGTGAGATTTATGCCTTCTACATTTACAGGTACTAAAACATGAGGCATTTAATAAAGATAGATGTACGTAAGACAAAATAATGAAAACTGGGAAAACGCTACTGCCATGATTCACAAAAATGTTTCAACTACACACTCAATTTTGAGCAGTACAGGAAAGTTCCGCCACCATCAAGCTGAGGAGATAATCTGACCAAGTAATAAAAAAGAGTGAAGTAAATAAGAGTAAGTACCATAGATAATGTTGTTGCAGAGGGAATAAAAACTTACAAATAATATTACACAATATGCCCTCTTCCCAAAAATTTATGCAAGTCACACCAAGATGAAGTTTATCTCAGTTTTTGGTGATTGGGCAAAAGCAACAGGTAACACCTAAGAGCACAGTGAGTCCTGACAGAGCTCTTTCTGCACACTCCACTGAAATAAGCTGTAGAAAAAAGAGACAGCATCAGAGAAGCTGAGGGAATTGCTGATGAGGATTAGACATATCTTTGTGTTATCCACAGAGAGAAAACAAAACAGATGTTCATCCGAGTGATGTGTTGTGAATTTTGCAGGTGAAGGAAAAATCAATTAGAAGCCTTTTTTTTTTTTAACACTAGAAATTTGAACTGAAGGAAGCTGAAAAGCAGAGTGGAATGGAGCAGAATTCCCACGTTTTTAATTTATTAAGGTTCAGCATTCCACTAATGCAGAACTAATTACAGCAGAAGTAACCTAGCTGGGTAATTAATTCATAGCAGAAAACAGCATCATGCAGCACGATTTTTTTAACCCAAAACAGCTCTTGACACAGTTTCCACAAAAAGCACACTTTCCATTTCTTACTGACTTCACCTAATAATTTGGCAGCTGCCTGGAGTATCACAAAACACTTATACATTTTTTATTCTGCAGTGTGGATTTGATGGCTCTACCTTTAACTTCAATGAAGGTTAATTTCTTTTCAACTGCATAAAAATTATTTCTCCAAGCTATGAGCAATTCTTTTTCCAAGCTATCACAAGATTTGCTTCCATTGTTTCACCTTGCAGAAAACTCAATATTACTAAGTCAATTCAAAGTTGCAACAGCCCCTAAAAACCATGTCCCAGCTTAGCCCTGCATATTTACTTAGCTGTAAACCCACTGATTGATCTTTACCAGAAAAAGCACTGTCCATAGAACATTTCTGAGAAGGCAGCCTTTAGAGTCATCTTTCTCTTGAAATGATAGGTGCAAGAGTCATGCCATTGTTTTATGATGCACACGTGCTTATTAGAAAATTCTATCACAAGCTTTGACATATTTTCATACTTTTCTAAGACATTTGATAATTGCACCTAATTGAAGTAAATGCCTTATGAGCTTTACTCCTCTTTCCTGTGTTTACTGCTGCAGAGAGGATTCAGTTTTAAGAAATGGAAGTTAATTTTCTTCTATGTAAAAAGTCAGACTCGATGTAATATCACATAACTATTAATCAAGCTGGTAATTTGGTATTTAAGGTACAAATCACAAGAACACACCATACTAAAGAACTTCACCAGAAAGCTTCAATGTCTTTCTTCCCATAAGGTTTCCTAAACTAATTATTATCATATATTATGAAGCATGACAGCAGGAAGGTTATAAAGCAGGTAAGTATATTTGTAAATGCTGCTCTGTTACAATTTACTCAAAAAATTATTAAAAATACATGCTATTTTTAGTCACTTTGCCCTTTGTGGTATTATTAAGGACACAATTCAATATCATAGTTTTCTTTCGCTGTTGGCAGGTCATTATGAGGTTTACAATGCACTAGAATTCAAAATGTCAGCAATACAAGCATGAAAAACAAAACAGGGCTAAATTTGTCTGTGCAATTGTGTTATATGTGGAATCACAAAGATGTAAAATCATGGTAAGTTAGAGGAGAGAAAGGCCTAAAGCCTGAGACTGTGCTAATGGTTATGGAGAGCTATAGGTAAGTGCCAAAATTATAACATAGCCAAGAAATACTATTTGACAATTTAAGTGTATATATGTTTTCAAAACCCAGCCAGCTCATTTCTGGATGCTCTGGGCTGCTCTTCGACAAGCTTGAGTAAAGCACCAGAGAAGCAACACCAACCTACCCCTCAAGCTTTCACTGTCCAAAGCAAATTAATAAAACAGGAGAATTTGGAGAAAATCTACAGTATATATTTAGGCCAAATGACTGACTTGCTTATATGAGGCACGAAGGAAAATACAGCTTTTTCTCTCTTATGGCCTTACTCACCAGTCTGCGCTCCGCAGACTCATCACACAGAACACCTGAATATTGCAACATAACATGCATAGCAACTGCAACAACAACCTTCAAAGAACAAAGCCATAACAACATACACAGACTGCAGCTTTGACAGCTGTAAGTGAATGTATATCAAAATCATGTCAAGAAGTAAAAGTCTGTGGAGGAAGATACTCAACAATACTGAACTACTAAAATAATGACATAAGATGTACTCATGGTCTTTAACGGATGGGAAAGTAATCAAAGATGTCTCTTCTGAGTAATGAAATTTTATGTAAACAAAATGGGACATGACATAGAAACTGTATACACAAGTTTAATTAAAGAATTGTAAGGGGTGTGTGTGTACATGTAAGTATCATAATCATTGAACCATGCAGTTAACATAGGTAAAATTATATTCTGCTAATGGTATGGGTTTGTATCTACAGAAAATTTGATCATTCCATTATGTTATCTAGGCATCTAATAAAGTACAAAATGTGCCATATTGAACAACCTGCAGAAGGAAAAACCCATGTATATTTTCATACTTCAGTAAATCCAGAAAATTCTCTGTCACAAGTAATTATATGTAGGGTATATCTTTCCTTTTATACAGACTCAATGGCTTACTGGCTCCTTATTTCACTTGTATAAAGGTTATGTGAGTTAAAATGTCTTCTTGATCCTTTCCTGCGTGTTGTACAGGTTTTGAAAACAAAGAGGAAGGGTGGGATGGGGACACACAGATGGGACAGGGGACAGGGGACACAACTGAGGGGAGATAATGTCCAGCTTAGATGGCTGGGAAAAAAAGGTTCAGACCAACTTTTCAAGAGCCCTTTCTGTTCTGCTTGTAAACTGTGGTGAAAGCAACCAAACATAAATATTTCTTGATGAATCCTTACAAAGGGAGTTTAAATAGAGTACCTAAATAAGATGTAAGGGTGGATGTTTCTGAGAGGGAATAAAAATAAACTCACATTTGAGGGAGAAAATATTAGAGGAAATAATATTTTTCACTTTTAGCAACCATTTATGCATATTCCCTTCACTACTCACCGGTCAAAATCACGAGACAAAGAAACACTAACTCAGCAGCCTTTGTGGCATGATAGGAAGCCACCACAGATGCTCCCTCTGCTTCTCAGCAAACCACAACAGGATCACCTCGTGTCACCTCCACAGCTGCACTACCCACAAGCAGGTTACAGCCCCAGCACCAGGGTAAACAAACAGCAGTACAACACAGAGGGTAAAGGTGAGGGGCAGAAATTGAGGAAAACTCTTACAAAGGACTAAGCAGGAAAGAAGTAGCAACTGGCAACACTTCTTCAGTCACACTCAGTTGTACTTCATGTGTTTGCATTCACGGTGTGGTCGCAAAGCTATTTTACACAGCTTGGCGCAGCAATATAGCACAGGCATTCAGTAAGATCATTAGGAAAATAACGGAAAAGTAAACTCATAAAATTACTAAATACACAGTATACAACAGATGGAGCCCCAATTTGTTACTACTTTGTCACTCACAACACAATAGTGTACATTTGACATCAAAACCTACAACTTGGCCTTTCCACAAAATGTCTGAGCCAGAAGAAGTCAACTGCTGCACCTGACCCTGTAAACCACCAAGGAAAACTTTGAAAACCTTGCCTTGCAAAGCCTGAGCAAACTGAGGTTAAGACTCAGCTGAGAAAGCATTTGATATGACAGCAGAGCCTGATACTTTATGACTTGCTTTTAAGAAAAGCTATAGAGGTGGCTCCATCATCTCCAGAGCAAGCAAGAAAGATTCTACTAATACATCAAAACAATGATCACTCAGGTTCTTTTCTTGTCAAGTTTGAGACAATTTTCTCATTACAACAATGGCTGTGGGTTTGTCCTGTTGCTGTCTTTCCCAAGAAGCCACATTTAATCAACATCTATTTAAATGGACACAATAAAAACACTCAACCTTGTTAAGATTGCTGTAGTCCTACAAATAAACCAGACACACCTGAACATTATATATCACTTTGCACACAGATTCATACTGAATATGCCTGAAAAGTATTCACTACTATTCCACTCCCTCACCTTTCAGAAGAGTCACATATGTAAGGTTAAGCAGCATACTTGGTGCTCCTCAGGTTTTTTATTTTTACAAGCGACTAGAATCTCCAAACTCATCCACCTTCCATTTAGATCATTGCTTTTCAATCTTTTGCAGCTGTGTGATGCAATATACCCACATTAACAATTAGGTTAGGATAATCATTAGGTTCAAAGGAAACAAAACTCATTTGCCTGTCTTTTAAGCTAAGCTTAGAAATGAGAAAATTGATTGAGCAAAGGTCTGAAGATTGTGCTTAGCTTTTTGCTAAAAGGAATAATTTTTGAGCATTTATGAACAAGTTAAATCTTTAGAGCTCAGAGTTCAATAGTGCTAAGCATTGCATTCAATTTGATCCCATGGCCTGGAAGTACAACAGGGCAGCAATTTTGGGCATAAGGACAATGTTGGGGGTAGCAGGAGTCAGGGTTGCTGTGATTATTTATCCACATTGCCCAATGGGTTTATGGTTATTGAATTCCTGTGCAATAAAGAAATCCTCCTGTTTGTGTAAGGGTGTTAGGTGTGGGGAGGCAGTGGCTGTGTTTGGGCTACCAGTGACCAACAGAGTGCAGTCAGAGCTGATTCAGAAGAAGCCACCTGGTCTGGTTTTGTGGTCATACAAGCAATAATTCCCCTCTGCAAGCTTTTTCACCCCTTTTCTTTTTAATGTCTCTTCTCTTTGTCCTGTAAAGTGATCATATGAGGCCCTTAATTAAATATAGTTCTTGGGCAAATCAGGGCATTGACATGGGCAAGTGTTTTATACTGAGTGCAGAGAAGCCTATGGTGCAGGAGTGCAATAGGTAAAGAGAGTCTGTTTGGTGCATTTGCTGAACAATTGCTGAAAGAAACACTTGTTTGACTGGAAAAGGCAGAACACTGTCCACAAAATGAAACCAAAATATTTCTCTGTGATTAAGAGTGTTCATTCAACCAAAAATGAAACTCTTCGTATCAATTATCCAAAAATAACCCATATTCAGCTTAGGCTGAAAACTGTGTTTCCCGTGATGTGAAGCCAGGCAACATAAAGCAATGTCAAAATACTTTTTCTCCTAATTTCTTATTTTATTTTTAAATTTAGGGCTATTTTTATTTTAAAATACTATTTTTAAATGAGAAGTAAAAAGAAAAAAAAAATTACCTTACTCTGCTGGTGACATTTACTGGTTGATCCACGTTCTGTAAACACTGACTCTTACACAAGCATAAGCAAAATGAATCCAGAGAGGTAAGTTTAATATATTATGTGTTGGATCTCTGCCTTTTGTTACATTTTGGTAACGGCACTGAACAGTGTTTGGGGTGTGGGCTGACTATGATTTGGGGTTTTTTAAACATATGCTCTTGTTTAAATAAGTTGCAGGCATTCCTTTAACTATGATCTTGGTTTCTAACAGTCGTATTTTGACATATCAGGACAAGCCCTAATGAGACAGACTTAGATATATTTAGACTGATATGATG
This sequence comes from Acanthiza pusilla, assembly GCA_036630365.1. Lineage (NCBI taxonomy): Eukaryota > Metazoa > Chordata > Aves > Passeriformes > Acanthizidae > Acanthiza > Acanthiza pusilla. The sequence continues at coordinate 15,232,009 of JAXCHO010000234.1, forward strand.
CAATATGCAGCTACCTTGATAAATTCAATCTCTCACCAGAAATACATGGCAAACACTCACCTCCATCAATTTCTGTGCAGATGCATTGGTGGAAAATATTCGAACACTGAAAACCCTTTATCAAAACAATATTTTTATGAAGTATATACTTTAGTTCAATCATAGTCATAGGATATAAAACAGGGGGGTTTTTATATAAATCAACTTCTGTTATCCAAAAGGTCACACTCTATAATGACTGTTAGTCATTTGCAACCTTAACACCTATGAATTTGCAAATCTATTGAAAAAGAAGGCCAAGATGAGTGCTGTGATTTCTACACTGAATAGTTTTCATTTTCATTCCTGGTTTAAGGCCAGCTTCTGCATTATTTCTGCTTCAGCTAGTATAACTGAAACTTGCAGAGATGGCAAGGAAAAACTTGTGTTTCAATAAGAGTCTCATCTAAGGTTTTCAGAAGTCTAAATAAGTAAACAAGTGTTCAGTAGGATCTAGGGAAGAGTGGTGCCCTTTACAACTGGTGCAGAAAAAATGTGCTTTTAACTTGCATGCTGGTGCATTCACACATAGACACTTTTCACTTCTATGAATGTTAAAAACATTTTGTCTGTGTTGAGTAGGTCAAATGCTCAAAGTTGAAAACATTTATCGTTCAGTTAGTACTACTTTATTGGAGACAGCAGTCATAGAGCAACAGAAATTCAGGACAGTGACTTTTCCTGAGGGATTCAGAGAGTGAGGAAGTACATTAACCAGAGGCACATTTTCATGCTATCCAACTACTTATTACTATACCATCCAGGAGAAATATTACAGCATAATATTTTGCAGAATGGCTGAACATGAGACATGCCTTTTTAAGGCATGACAAGTCCGGTCTCATTGCACATATGACCCTTATGACCTGTCACATAAACTTTGGAGTTATCCATAGAGGTTTAATTTCTTTCTTCATATGATTTGTTCTAAACATAAATTCATCTAACCTAATCTCATAAATTTAATTGAAACTTGTAAGCCGATAATACGGTCCATCAAATGGAAATTAATCACTTTTTTAAGCCAGACTCCAGTGTTATATCTAGCAATATTATATCCAGAAATATATGAAGAGTAAACTGAAACAGAGAAAGAATTGTTCAGTGAACAATTTAGATTAATTATTTCAACACAAAGGGATGATATTCCTGCACGAGGACAATTCTGTGCAAAGAACAGGTCAGCTAAAATTCCTCATTCTTGTGACCACAGTTTTTGATGGGAAAGTGAAGGAGTATCAAATACTCAAATAGTTCTCTTGAGAAAGGAGTGGTAACTACTATTCCAGACTGAGAACACATTCTTTGTTTTCTCCAAACACAAACTTATTTCAAGAAAAAGTAATACTTTCAAAATTGAAACTATTATCTCTGGCTCTTTAAGAAAAATTTCAATATTATTGGCCATTTTCAGAGATGGTTTGATAGAGATAAAGGCATTGTTTTCAATTACTGTTGACACACCTCTTGAACTTGGCTTACTAAAGCATAAAAAATACGTGAAATGTCTGTGTTCAATACCACTTATTCCCAAATGTCTAACTCAGAAATCACTATTTAATCAATCCAAAAGTGGAGAGAAAATCCATTAGGCTTACAGTCAATGACTGTACATCATCTTCAAATAAAGTCTTCACTAAAGACCTCATTTCAGACTGAGCAAACATTAAGTCCTGAAGTTATATAATCAGCAAATATCTATTCATCAGAAAGTGTATCAAAGTCAGAACTTGGCACATCATAACACAGCTTTTATTTACAAGGTGATGTATGCACATGGGGAATATCAGCCCTGGCAGACAAACAAGGAGGTGAAACTTTAACACTTACCTCCCTTTCATATGCTGGTCACAATAAAAAGAATTTGAAAATATTTTCTAGAATTAGCACAATATTTTGCTTATGAAAGTTCACTGAGAGGCTGTTGCACAACAGTACAGGGCAAAATTCTGTATTGTATTTTCACTGCTGACAAATAAGGGAATATTAAGAATTCTGTCTAACTTACGTAATTATGACTTGCTTAAATTGTGTAAAGAGCATTTAACAAGAACAAGGAGACTCCCAAATAAGAGGCAAGTACAACACTTCCTTTCCAAAGCATGGCATTACTCTATTGCCTTCCACACAAAATCTGCCAGGATAAACTAATAGTCAACTGTCATGTTAAGCCCCCTTGATACCAAGTGTCAGTTATCAAAAAAAAAAAAAAAAATCCTATATCTTGTCATTAATCTGCACTGGGTTTTATCCACAGATCTCAAAACAAGCCAATGAGCTGCCAACTCTGACAGCTGCAAATGTCTCCTGCATGAATGTATACCGTGGGCTAGATTCCTATCTCAGTTACAGCAGTAACAATAAAAGGTCCTTTTGTAAACAACATCAACATAAAAGAAGTACAGCAACTATCTAACCTGTAAAATTACAGGTAGAACCTGCATTAATAGGGAAAAGAAAATGAAAGCAACACAAAAAGCAACCAAAAAACACCCTTCCATTTTTGAAAACTAACTATGCTGATTCTGGTTCAGTAAGACATTTGTTATTTGATTTTATGCATACAAGGAGTGAAAATTATTTTGAGTCTAAAGAACTGCCAAACACTTCTTTTAGGACATTACTTTTCACTGTCAACTGCCTTGCATTAGCTCTCCTTTGTTCCTGAGCTCTAAGGATGCAACGCAGTTGAATACTCCCCCTTATGGGCTGCTACAACATGGCATTACAGCGCCGTGTATTTCTCTAAATGCCACCACCTCCTATGTGCACTGTACCTACAGCAACAGTTAAGATAGACCTAGAGAATTATGGCTCATCCCAGAAACTATTTCCCTAAAATTTTATATTAAATGCTGTGTTTCAACTTTGCTCTCTCTCTGAGACTGGTTGTATTTTAACAGAATCTTCTTTTGTGAGGCAGATGTTCTAGGATTCTTCTATACGCCATTGCACAGAATACTTTTGAGGTTTTAAAACTAGAGTTCATAGTGGGAACTAATTGTAAAGGTATTTTTTTACTAGTAATAGGCAGTATGGGCAATGATGTTTGTGTTAGAGGATTAAACACCATAAATATAAAAGCTCTGTCTTTCAGACAGGGTGAACAGACACAGGAAGCTGCTTTTCCACAACAGAATTGCCTTGTTTTTGAGGTGTTTATAATCTTCCAAGAAGGAGAAAAGAGCAGACAAATTGACAGAAACTCAGGGGGGAAAAATAGGAGGCAAGAAGGTAATCCTTATAAATTAATATATTGCCTCACATCAAACAGAGGGGTCTGGTCTTTTTTTCAGTCAGATTTGTATCAGTAGCAGGGTGAAAGCCAATCTGTCAAAGACACAGCCAAAGTTGGCCACCACATACCTCCTAGGATGTTCCTCACCATCTCAGAGATTCATAACCACACCTGTGTAGGACAGATGTGTTTCAGCCTGCTTAGTTTGACAGGCAAGTATCTGAGCTCTCAGGCTTCCTGGGATACAGATGAAAAACCTGAAGGAGACTAATCTAAGAAAGTCCTCACAAAAATATTGCATTCTTTCTGGCCTTTCTCTCCTGCTGCTCTGCTCCTACAGAGAGTGTTGACTCACAGGGGTTTGCATGCTGTGAGAAACAGCAAGAGGTGAGAGAGCTGAGTGCAATTCATCTGTTATGAGAACAAAAAGGAAAACGAAAATAATTATTTCCAGTATCATGAAGTTCCTGGGTTCAGTCCATCCTGAGCAGAACCTCAGATCTTAAGATGCTTAAATCTTTCAATTCCTCAATTCCTCAATTCCTCAATTCCTCAATTCAAGCTTCCTTCTGCAATTATTTATGAAGTCTTGATTGATAAAGTCATGGAGAAAAAGAGGTGAGGAAGATCCTCAGTAAAAAAGTGCAGCCTGAAAATTACTTGGTAGTTATTGCACTTTCTTTAGAAGCAGAAACAAAGGCATGACTGAAGCTGAGGTAAGTGCCCTGCAAACTGACAGTGGAAATCCAAAATCTGGACTGGCCAGTGAAGCATCATTGAAGGCATCATCTCAGGGATGCAGTAGGGTCACAGGATCAGAGTGCCTGCAGCTCATGCTGGGATACTCTAATGTTAACTCTAAAGGATGAAATCATTTCCATGCCTGAAAATCCTACTAAAGGTCAGCCGCCAACTCAACAGGAAAGAGCAGAGATGAGCACAGTTCAAAGCAATTTCACTGGGACATTAAATAACTTCTAATTTGTTATAAGATGTGGGCCATTCCATTTCATTTTGCTGATACAGGTGTATCAGGGCCAGTGTGTGTCCCCATAGCTTTTGCACTCGTATGTGCCAATCATATACACAGCACAGCACATGGAGCATAGTGAACTGAGGCACAGCTGACCAAGAGGAGAGAATTGCCAGGGAATTCAATTGTCTGCTGTAGTCTGCCAACAATGGGGAGATGCAAAACTGCAAGCAGAAATAATAGCTCATGCTCTGGACAGTGGAAAAGAAGTGACAAATGAGGCATGGGATGCTATGCAGAACGTGTACGTTCCAGAGGATGAAAGTCATCACTGCATCATCTGATTTGTAACTTCTGGCCTCAGTGGATAACCATATCACAGTCAAATCTCATTGCTTTGAAGGTCAGTGGTGAAGTTTTTATCAGCCTGACATTTATTGTCAACTTTTTTCTTTAAGTTCTCATTTCATTTTAATAACAAAAGAACAAGGACATGAAGGTTATGCATAAAAAACTCCCACTGCCTTTTGTAAAATATTTGAATCTAAACAGACTTCAGTTTATCAGGAATGCAGGTAACATTATGAAGTCTTTATCCACATCATACATCCAATCAACTTCTGAAAACAGGCACAGAATTCTAAGCTAGGACTGCTTTTGAGGTGTTCAAAAACTTAAAACAAGTATATGAGAAACATTACACTAGATGTTTAGCAACTTTTTGTGTTCATTTCTTCTCTTTCTCACTTCCTATGGTTTATGGTTCACTTCTCTAGAAATGAAGTTAATATTCACAAGTTCTAGAGAAGAGAATATTTCTAGAGAAGTGAAGCATTCATCACTGAGGGAAAACAGGAAGTTACTATTTCCACTACTGTTCAGTTTATTATCTTGCAAATGCAGGTTTGCCCGATGCAATGCATAGGAAAACAAAAGCATGGGGAAATCTGATTAAAACTATAACTAATACACTTACTACCTACCCAAATAGTAGCTTATCCTCCTTTATACTATCTGATAAAACAGCAGTGTTCTTAAATACACCAACATTATGCAAAATTTAGGCTAGACACTGAAGCAGGCATTTACAACAAAAAAGTCTTGTTGCAAATGAAGTTTAGCCAGTATGTTTATTCCCCACATTGCTTCAAAGTATATTCATCATTTGAGATACATCATTTCCATGACAAAGGGATCACAAGGAATCATGGTATAACAATGCTAGACCAAACAGACAGAATGTCAGAGGTGTCAGACTGGCAAATATATCATTTAACCAGAGATCAAAAGAGAAAGTCTGAAGGTCAGAAATGCAATATTTATAATGCTGTCAGTAGATGGATGCATACCAAACACCTCATATCTAGACCCCTAAAAAGCTTATCAGAGGAATATTTACAACACACAAGAGAAGTGTTACTGGAGCATCCTCCCTTAGTTTCCAGTCTGTATGAATGAATACTGAGCCCAACCTTTCCTACTACATTCCTCAGAAACAGCAAAACAGCAGAACATTCCCCAGAAACAGCAAAAACCTGGAGATATACTTTATTGGTACCAACATAAGCAGCAATCAACTACCTTCATTCCCACTAATTCCTCCTGGTACAACAAAATCCTCCCCCAGCATTTTTCCAATAGGCAACACATATTTCGTTAGAAAGAAAGCAACATGATTAGGATGGCTTCTGGCTTTGGAAGAGAGGAGAGAATAAACAGAAACAATTCTGTATTGTTATTGATTCATACAAGGCATTTTGGCACTGTGCAAAGAAAATACCTGTGAGAAAATTCACAGTTTTTCTTGAGTATCTCTGTGACAATTGAACTGGAGATGCTAAAGGTATGGGAGGAAGGTTGACAAAAACAAGTTCACAAGAAAAATAAGAAGAGAATTGACATAAGCACACTAAACTGTGGCTTTATTCAGCATATAACAATAGAAGACTCCTCCACATTTGGTGTGGGAAACAATCTGTCGCTGACTGTTTGTTCCTTTCATACCTCCCCTGTAATCATGAGAGAATTTCACCTCGATCTAATTTCACTTAATACCATGGTGATAACAACATCACCATTACCTAAATGATAAACAAAATGAAACTAATAAAAAGGATCTAGGGTAAAAGGTTATGAAATTACTGAGTCGAAGTTTTGTGAGTCGAATGAGAAAAATTCAAAAACACTGTCATATTCTTCTTGATAGTTTTTCATTTACAATTTATTATCATAAACATAGTATCTCTAGAAATATCTTTTTGACATCTCCCCAAATACAGTCAGAATTTTTTTAAAATAGATCTCCCAGCTTTCAAGGTCCTTCTTATTTATTGAGATTTCATCATATTCTCTGATGACTATCAAATAAACTCTGCTCATTAAATTTTATCTATGTCAGCAGGCTAAGGACATAAGACATGTAAAAGCCCTATTTATGAATCCAAAAACCTTGAGAAACATTCTCTGTTTATACAGCTTGTCTCCTTTCTCCTTTTCTTTACTTTTTGTACCCTTCCACTGCTAAACCTTCTCCCTTCCAACCTCTTCAATTTCTCTATCTGCTATCTATTTCTCAATCTGTCTTCAAGCCCCCATTCCTCTTTGTCATTCCTCCTTTTGTCTGCCTTTATTTAACAGGTTCATTTTCCCAACTTCATTTTCAGGGATCTGCTGATAGGAAGTAGAGACGAGGTCTGCTTATTTTTGGTCCAAACAATATCTGGATGCTGGCCAGCTGACATGGACGCACCACCCCGTCCCTCTTGAATAGTGAATAGCTACCCTGACCCCTTTGGTCCTCCCAAAACAATCTCTTCTTGCTCCTTTCCTTCCTTCCTTCCTTCCACATGCTTTCTTTGTGACAATAAGCAATAAATACCTTATCCAAACAACTTTGTATTGCAGATTCTGTTCTCAGACCCTCCCTCCTCTATATGACATTCAACAAGTTTCCCTCAGACCTTCTTCTGTCCTACAGAAAGGTTCTGGATTTTGCCCTGTTCCCCCCATCCAGTTATTCATCCTGTCCAGTTTTATCTCAATTGTTCTAAGTAAATAAGAGAACTGAAGTTCCACCCTTTGTGAATTCACCTGGTAAAAGTTATTGACTAAAACCTGCATGTCAGAATCACAGAAACACTATAACACAGCACCATAACATACTGTGGCACTGTGCTGTATAATACATAGGCACCAACAGGATCAACTTTGCCGAAATCTTCCATTGTAAAACACCATGCAATGATGCCTACTGGGATCTGAGGTATTACTTTGACATTTTTCCACTTATTTCATATCAAGAGTCATGGGCATGGTGAAATACTTGCTACACATATCAATGCTCAAGTCTCAAAAAAATCAATAGTGGCTGAACAAGTATTCATTATACTAACAAAATCCATCAAAAAATATAAAAAAAATAAAACAAGCATCACCCGCAGCATTTCAAATTTAAGTTGCCTAGGAATTTTATTTAAATAAGGCAAGACACTGAAATAATACTGATTTTCTGTTTTTAAATGTATTCACTAAGTTTTATATATACTGCATATAAATGTTGCCAGATGGAAAGCTGTTCATACACATTTTTCCATATTTCATCAGAAGAGTCAACACAGATGAATTTCAAAGGAAAGGTTTTATAAAGGAACTATATAAAGCCTACGTGCAAACTATACAAGCCAGCATATGAATCTAGAGGAACAGACAGCAAGTTTGCCAATGTGTTCAAAAGAAGAATAATCAAAAAAGTGGCTCAGTTAAACAGCAAAGAATACTGAGTACTTCCAAAGGATATCACAACCAAGCACTGCAGCATCAATTTCAGCCTTCAAAAAAAATCAAAGAGAATTTCTAATGATCAATGTCACTTTTGTAGCAGGTTGTAGGTTTATTACTGTTTTATTTTATTGTACTTGTTAAAAACATGAATTTTTGAAAAGATTAAGAAAACTAGGTGCAAAATCCAGGTTACAAACAAATACCTATGAGCATAAGTATATTTTTAATGGATGGAGGAAAGGCCTCTAGAATAAGAGCTGATTCTGTTGCTAGATCTGAAGAGAAGGTCAAACTAACAATGAAAAGCCATATAAAAAGATTTCAGAAGGTTGAGTGATAACACAAAGAGCAATTGTCCTTGAGACAATGGGTTTTATGTCATCTATCCTGCCTCTGTGACAAAACATGCAAACAAAAATCCCTAGAATTTGGCAATAATTAAAATTAATTTGAAACTACATGCTCTAGGAATGGGTTGAAGAATGAGTGAAATACAGAAAGAGGGCGTATTTGTGCAGCAAACTGTGCATAATGGAAGTGATTTAAAGGTGATAGGTTCCAAATCACTGTACAGCTTTAATGAAGCAATGGTATTAACCATTCTCAGCAAGTTTTTGGGGGTCTGGAGTTTGTTTCTGTATTTTTTCCATTTGAGTTTTCTTTGGACCTCAGTCTTTTGTGATCCCAAGAAATGCCACATACCAAAACTAGAAAAACAGACATCTAAGAAACCCACATGCCCATTCCATAACATGAAGACTTTCATAACTTTTGGACAAACATTGATATATTACATCCTCTGATTCTCCCTATTACAGGACTAAATGCTCTCATAGAAAAATGGATGGAGGAAAACACTATGACAGAAAATAAGGAGATTTGTAAAGATCCATGAAGTTCTTAGGCAGGCATAGCTCTCTTTGGCCTCTGAAAAACTCTTTAATTGACTTATCAAAATCACAAAAAATAATCTACTTCAGTCACAAAGGAAACTCAAGACTCTTGAACTATGTTCTCATACCACATATAACTAAAGAAGGGCAAACATCTCCCCTTTAACATGAGGGGGGAAGGAGGAGAGCAAACTACAGAACAGTCGGCCCAACTTCAACTCTCCCAAATTTACAATGCAAATGTTGGGCCTCAATACAGCTATAAATTGTTTCTGCAGTAAGAACTGAATTTCAGGTACAAACTGTGTCAAACTAGTCTCATTTCCTTCCTCATTATGACAGCTACCCAGAAAAGGGGCACAAAGTCCATATCACTGATGCTTTTAATGAGGGCTCACATAAAAATCACCACATACAAACCAGAGAAATGTGATTAAAGCACTGTTTGCTGTAAGAGCTCATCTGACTCGCATTGAGAAGATATCTGAGAATCATTTCCAAACTCAAAAAGTACTTCAAGCTGAGTTCCACAGGTGTTTGTCCTGGTCTTTCGTATTTGGGATTTTGCTAATAACATGGGTACTGCATAACAGGCATACTCCTCAGTCTTTCAGGATCTCACTGAGCCAGAAGTGGTTTCCATGGGATAAACAGTATACTGGGGCCAGTTTAGACACCTCATTTTTCTGTAAGACACAGCCAAATTGAAGAGTGTGCTGAAAGTGAAAAGACTTAACAAGGGTTTCCCAAACCACTGCTTATGAAAAAATGCTAATGAAACTGGGTTTGCTTGTTCAGAAACAGGAGGATGTCCTAGTCAAGCCCATCTGGTGCTTAGACAGCAATTATCCTTACAAACAGACGTTTTCTTTTACTCCCTCCTGCAGTAGAGCACAGAATTTATTACAGATCTTCTTCCTGCTGTTCCATTCAAGGACATGGTGAACCCAATGCTTCCCCAAGAACTCAGAAAAATGGGTTACCAAACTGATTTCCAAGACTGACCCAGTTTCCTCTAGCTGTGTTTGATCCTGCCTCTCTGCTGAAGCCCTGCCAAGATCTCTCAAGGTCCCTTTCAGACTCTGTGATTTCTGTTGATTATGTTGTTATTTTTATTTCCTGTTCAATGAAAAAAAAAAAAATTTAAAAAAAAAAAAAAAAACAAAAAAACAATTAGCAAGACTTTTATCAAACTTCTAGACAGCTGTAAGCAAGACTTTGTTTTCCAGTATTCTTTGTGGACTTATTTAGACTATGAGTTTATTCTAGCCTTTTACTTTAAGAATGTTTTTCTCCCACCCACCATGAATGCCAGGCCTGTCAATCACACTAACAACAACAAAATACATATGGGACAGTTTAAGGAGGAAGAGCAGACATGAGAAACTGCTCCTTTAACTTATTTGGAATCAGCTCCAACATGTGTGCCTGGGAGGAAAAAAAATGAATATGTGGTAAGTCATGTTACTTTATTTTTGTATAAAATGGGAAAAAACAAACAGGGACAGTGGTTCATATTTTCTGTGCAGTAATAGTTCATTGAGCTGTTTTGCTCAAGTATATTTTCCTGAGGGCAGTATTCCAATGTTACATCCAGGAAAACAAGTTGCTTGCAGCTGCTACTGGGTTTTGCAAAGCAGAACTTGACTTTGAAAGTTTTGAGATAAATTTAACACATTTGGTGCTTATGTTCATGAACATATAGAGAGTATTTAGCAAGAAATGCCAGTGGTATGATCTAGGAAACAGTTTTCATACTGCCATTGAGCTACCTGTCTGAAATCACAAATTGAGAACTTAATTTACGAAAAGCCAAGGAGCTGTAGCATGTAAAAACTTGTTCTTTATGTTGTTTGCATATTTCAGACTCCAGGAAATGAACTTTTGCAAATATATAGTGTAAAGATGTGTTAACTCTGCCTGATATATGGGAAATGTATTGGGAATTAATTTCTCTTTAGAGGTCAAAATACCTGGTGTATATAATGCACATTTTTATATTCCTCTGAAATTTGGTAGTTGTCAGGTACTAGATGTCCTTTTTGATTAGAGCTAAAAAAAAAAAAAAAGAAAAAAAAAGAAATTTCTCAATATATTGGAGCAGATTTCTACTTTTTTTCTGAGGAGTGAAATTGTAAACATTACAGATTAAAATGGTTAATATCTCCAGAAAGATACAAATTTAAAATAGCCCATTACTCTCTGTACCTACACCCAAATACATTAAGTCTGCCAGTGTCCACAGCAGATCAGAAGGCTCCCGGGAATGTTCAAGCAGCAAGCAAGCCTGACCTGCCCTAGGCTAGTGCTGTATCACATTCAAGTATCTACAATCTGCTTCAAAATCTTGTGTAAGCACCTGGAAGTTTGGAAGGAAACCATTTCTGTGGCCTGTCTTTGGGGAATTCAGGAAGCCTCAGTATTCTGCTCAAGAATTCTCCCCACTACAGCCCTCACAGCCAACCTGCGTTCAAGCATGCATTTATTTGGATTTATCACACCACACAAGGTGATACAGTCTGCAGAGCAACTAGAAGTATGGGAGTACTAAGTAGAGTCAGTAATCAAATCTGAGGTTCTCCAGCCAACAATTCTTGAAATAATCCCCTTGAGGGCAGTGGAAAGCAAGTGGAAGCGCCTGACAATATTCTCCATTTCTGTTACACACACTTGAGGACAAACACTACAGTATCGATCGAGCCAAGGGCAACATCAGCATCAAGAGACAAGATTCACGATCCCAGAGGAGCCTCCCTATGTCCCTGGGTTTTTTTTTTTCTCTTGTCATTATGTTTAATCTGACTAAAACACAAATGGAAAAATATTTCTGGCAAGTCTTACAGCCCCTTCAGTTCAACCACAGGTGCTACAGCCCCTTTGGGAGCACAGAACTGAGCCTGACTTTCCCAAACAGGTCTGCCCCACTCAGCAGAGAGAGGTGGACTGCATAAACACTGGCCTTTTAAGAGTACCGTGCTAAGAGCCTAGAATACAAAATAAGGAAATGTCAGCACAGAAGAATCAGCCACAATTTAGTGCTGGGGAGAGCAGAGAGAGTGCGAGTAGGAGAAGGAGGATGCCTGAGCACAGCAAGGTGTGGGAGCTGGCAGGGCAGAGCTCCAGCAGGCAGCGCAGGGAGGGGACAGCAGAGGGCAGCTGGCAGCCAGGAGCAGCTCCTGGCACCTCAGGAGTTCAGAAAATGCTCCTGGCCCGACGGGCAATCGTAGGAGGAAGAGCAGGTACGGCTGGCAGCACGAACTGAACTGCAAAATTCTTAAAGCGCTATTTTTAATTTGCCTTTGGGTGTTCTGAACTATGACTGCTTACACCTACTCAGTAAGCAAACAGCCTGTGCCACATAAATATCTGCACTTGGCATTATTCATGTTTCACACTTGATGCCATCTGTTATTTTGTTGTTTCCTGTAAGCAACCATTAAACCTGTAAATCACACATCTCCCACCCAGCTGCTTCCCACCTTCACCATACGTGAAGACTCCACGAGTGACAAAATCACTCCTGCACTCAAACTAGGCGAGCAAAATTTCTTAAGGAATATGTGCGCCTCTCTCTCCTGGTTTCACACACAGTGGTAGAGAGTATTGCTGCCTCCTGTGAGCCAGGAAGATGGAGCCCCCCTCGGAAAAACTCACAGCCAACATTATGAAACATTGAACACTATGAAGAACAATGAAATTCAACATTTTTTTTTTAAGAATATGCCAGTCAGGCACCTGGAGATTATTCTGAGCAGGCCGAGTTTAAGATGCAAGAGCTTCTACCTTATATCTGAAAGTCCAGGAGTCGAGTTTTGCCAGATTCAATGTTCTGTAAAGTGAGAAAATAGCAGAAAGGTATTCACTGGCAACAACTGACCTGTCAGTCACTCTAACGGTAAAAATACATGCAGGAAAATTTGAAGAATAGCAGATGAGACACTCCAACTTAGCTAAGATCCATTTTAATCTTTGAACATGTGCCCCAAGTCCATTTTACACTGGGAAAACAAAACAGGAAAGGAAGAGTAATTGGAAAGCAGAATATAACATTCCTTGGTCCCTGGCCTTTTATGGAAGCTTTCATATTTTGCTGTTGTGGTGACTAAGAACTGCTGAGCAAAATATTCTGGGTTTGTTTCAACAGCTGCAGCTGCATCTTCACAATTTTATTGCCATTCTATAAAGCAATGGCTCTCAGACATTTCCCCCTTGCTCCATTTTAGAAAGTGTACCCTGCCCCCTTCTCCAATTTAAAAATTTCATATCCTGTTTCCCTCCAACTGGAAGTGTATTCTGTGTTTATCTTAGAGGTGAAGAGGAAAAGGACTGAGGGGGCAAGGATGCAGCTCAGAGGAGATGTCTGGACAGGGACAGGGATGGGAAAGGAGCAGAATTTCCCAACCTGAGCCTTGCTGGCACTGCTCCCTCAACTCCATCTGAGCTCCAATCTCCACAAAAGGACAGTTGTCTTACTACTGCAGTTCAGGAGGAATTCCTGGCTCTGCCTGACCAGCTCATTGTGCATCTTCCTCCTTGAACAATGGTCACTGCTCCAAGAAGATCCCAAAAATCTGAGATCATACATCATCTTAGAATAACTGAATGATTTAAGTCCGAAAGTATGATACCCAGACATGACATAAAAAAAGAGGTTATATGATGTGACAATAAGGAAGTTAAAGTTCTGCAACTGAGCTCTATTTTTTTCTGTATAAACACCACAGCACATCATATCAAAACCCACAAGCAAGTCAAATGCAATCTGAAGGCAGAATCAAGCATCTGAGTCAAGGAATTCAAGGTAGGCAAAAGAGAGCTATCATTAATTCTTTTTGTAATAGGTATGAAAAATCGTTTCCATATTTAAACCTCTAAGATGCTGATCACTCACATATTTTATGTACTGATTTTCAGCAAAATTTAACTGATTTCAGTAATGACAGATATGTGCATATGTTGCTATAACAACATGTATATGTTTCCTTATGCTGGAGTCACTCACACAAGAGCATTGGTACTTCCTAAATCACCCTTTATAGGCGTTCACTTTAAGTGAGCAAACAGGAAAAAAGTTGCAAAAAGGACTTCCTCCTAGCATTTCTACATCAGTTCAGTAAAAAACAGTAAAGCAACAGTTCGGTGTTACTCATACAGATCAAGTCTTTTTCCCTGGATGCAACATGGCCACAAAACTACCATCTCAAGAGGAGTTTGAGAACTGGACAGCTTTTCAAGTTGCAGATCTCTTAAGACAGGTACTGTTCTGTATGTAACAGTTTGGTGAGTTCAGTCTGTATTCAGCTAGCAGAAACTCTTACTGGATTTATCCTTGAAAACAAGATAGCTGATCCTAAATGTAGCACAAATATTTAAAAGTACTAAAAATAGCTTAGTCACCACTTATTAATATTACTTGAGGTTTTTTGGTACTCTCCTCTTTTCTATAGAAATCTAATTCATGATAGAAGCTAAGATCTCCTACGTTACAAATCATACCAAAAATGTTTGCTCACAGGGATATTTCTTATAAGAGAAAAGGTATTTCATGCCCAAATTGATTTCCTGCTGGGAAGAAATAATAATTTCACAGAAATAATGTCTAGTTTTATATTTGGATACAGCTTTAAAATTTACAGCATGTCAGTAAGAATCTACTCTTCATCTTTTCTTCTCAATGCATATATACCCACAGTAGTTGCTAGATGTTGTTTAAGTTTAATGTACTTGAGCTTTTGGGGTTTTTTTGAATCATTCCTTTGTTGACTTGTACATTTCCTAGTTCTACAATGTCCCTTCTGGCATATGTAAAATAACCTGAATTGCGCAAAGTATTCCAAGCTCATTTTCAGACATCTTCCACTACCTTACTAATCTCCTCCCAGATATATAAAATATATCCTCCACGATACAGCTTTTTTTAATATCATATTTTTCCTTATAACTTACTCAATATTGTGACTCAGGTTTTAGAATTCTTCCTGTAACTTATAAAGTTCATTCCTGAAGTTGGATTTATAGTCTTACTTTATATCACTTTTGTTTGTTTTTATGCAAGTTGCTCTATACAATTTTGTATATGGGACTTGTTTTTCTTGTGATTATTCTAATTATAAGTGTAAGAGGACAAATCTTTTCCAGTACCTTCTTTACATCAACAGTGAGAATTTATGGTTATTAGGTTTCTCATCCTTTTCAACTGAAAGAACATACAATCTTTGTCAAGGAAAATAATAATGCTATGAAGTCTTACCAGTTTGAAATTATCATTTTGTATTATTTTTTCATTTTGACTGTGTACAGATATATAAGCTTATTCATGTACAATTAAAAAAATAAAAAGAACAAAACCACCAACAGTTTCACAGTGGAGATGTATCACAGGTGGGCAACTGCTCCCACACTGAGAGAGCTAACCTATTCCATGGAATTAATTCATTCCATAATGGTAACAGATCAGCTAAGCTGTGAACTTAGTACTGTGAGCAGCTACTCAGAGGATCAATTAGCTCAAAGCCTTTCAGCTTAAAGGAAATCAGGCTAATTTATAGAAGTTAGAATGGTTTTAAAGTACCCTGCAGTTCTATGCAGAATAAAAGAAAGAAAATTAATAACAATCGCTCAACAACGCAGAGGCTTCCAGGGAAATTTCAGTCATGCCATAACAATTGCCTTCATAGTTGCTAAGAGTGAGTCCTCCAACTTTATAAAAAGACTTTAATGCCTATGCTTAAACTCACAACGCAGATTAAAGCAGCTAAATAAACCAATTACTGCAGAATAACCACATTAAGTGCTTGGCCATTCTGTGTACCAAAGACTGGCCCAGCCATTTGCCTGTGGCCACTGTGGACAGAGCTGCCAGTGCTCCAGAGAGCCTCAGCACCAGCTGCTCCATCATTGCCATAGTCAGACCACATGCTGGGGGCTGTGCTGGATCTCCCCACCCTAACCCTGGCCAAACACGTGCATGAACCCTAAAATAAGGCTGTTAAGGTTACAGAAACAAATATCAAAATGTCTGATGCATGAACCATGTAAAAAGAACAGATTTTCTGTTACACAAAAGCTGGATGCTTGATTAATAGCATAAGGCAAACCTCAAAAATATCTCGTCAAGCCAAAAACTGAAGACAGTGCAAGAAATTAGAAATAGATGGGCAAAAGCAAAGAGCAGAGAGTGCATAGCCTTGATTCTTTGCCTCTCCACCAACATCAGTGACACTGGTGGCAAATTAACACAATCCACAACCAACCACTGGTCCAACAGCAACCCTCTCCTTTGAGCTGTCATCTATTTTGTATTGCAAACAATCAGGACTCTTCCAATCATAGCAGAAAAAAAGAACAAATTATAAACTCAGGCACATCAGGTAATAGGCAAAAAAAAATCTGAAGTCTGAATATTATTTTTTCATATCAAAAAAGCAGATAAAATACACATTGGATATTTAGCATGATCAGTCTTAGGTAGTCTAGAAATAAAGAATTATCTTAGAAAAGTCACATAAGTATGTCTATGAGAAGAACTTATTTCACTAATATTTCTCTTTTAGTTTCTGATTTGGTCACTACTGCTACAGACAATTACACTTAAGCATTACAAATACTGAAAACTCATTTTGAGAGTGGTATATTCTTAAAGAAAGATTTCTAAATTTTTTTGCCACTTTCCATGCATAACAGTGTAATTTCTTTCAAAAGCCACACTAAGCCATCTAATGCACTGTGAGATTTTTAGGACATCTCCAGCCCTGCTTCATTCTTTTCTACTTTTTAATAGGAAATCCAATGTGTCCACTTTTTTTCCAAATTACTATTCAGTAGTCAGTTCTATTTTGAGATGCAATATTTCTGGACATTCCGGTTTCATTTCAATTTATAATTAACATCAATTCTCTTAAATGCCATCACCACAACCATGTTACAGAAAATAAATCCTATTTCTGAACCTGAACTCTTTCCAGCAATGCCCATCATCGTGGTGAGTGCAAGGCACAGCCCAAATATCTGGTGCTGAAGCTGAGCAGCCACCAGAGCAAACAGAGTTTGGTAAACAGGCATGTGGGGTGATGACATGGCTGCTGATAACTTTTGCCTCAGGATACCTTTTAACCTGTTTCTAATTGTGGGGCTTCTTATCCCATAGCAATCCACAGTGTTTCTGTTGGGCTCCTTGCTCCATTTGTATGACGTTTGCTGCTCCATAACTACTTCTTGTGTACTCCATTCACAATTTTATTGGCCCTTAACCCCTCTAATGCTTCTTCCTGTGAAAGAGGCAGTACTGTGTCTAATCTCTTACATGAAAGTCACTGCCTAAACATTCCACTGACTCAATATTCTTTTCCTAATTATCCTTGTCAAGTAGTATAACAATTTCCACAACCCTGAGTATTTAAGCATGGATATGTTAATTAGTTTGTTTACAAATGTCAAGTTTCATACTATTACATTAATAGTAATAATCCCTTTTTCTCCCCTCAGTTTGGAATGCCTGAATCTGCTGTAGTTGTAGAAAAACTGTGCATGAACGGATCTCATTTCTTGGTAAGCAAATATTCCATAAGAGCTCTCAGGCGTATTTCAGCATGAGGATTGTACTCCTTACAGTGCCAGGAAATAACCTGAAATTTTCCTTCTTTTTACACACTTCATTAATTGCTTCAGTTTTGCATTTCAGTGGGTTGATTTACACCTCTGACTCGAGGAATCCTCCTACACAACAGAAATCCCATCCAGGCCTTCCCCTGCTCCAGAGAAAGGACAGATGTGTAATATCAGCCATAGTACACAGATGTGGCAGGGAACATCTAATGAAATATGACTTAGAGGAGGTTCTTTAACAATATGGATATTTTAAAGCCATCATTTACATGAAAACTTTTTCATAAAACTTGCATGATTAAGAACATTTACCAGCACAGAATAGTACATGAACTTTACAGTGAAAGTTAAGAGATACCAGAAACAATGCCTGAAAAAATCTGATAACATCCTTTCTTTACCTCTGTAGAATTTTTTGTATAACGAGTATGTCTAATTGATTGGAATTAATTAGGAGAAAGGGCTAGAATAACTCCTTGAACTGCAGCAATTCCTCTACCTCTAATTCCACTTGCATAGCTATTCAAGTAAAAGCTCCTTAAGATCTATTTTAAAGGTGAAATTATTGTTGTGGTGTATTTATGCACTGCAGGGATATTATGTTTGCTTGGAAATTCATTGCCCAACAAAACTGTTTCCTGGGTGCATCAGGAGTTACTCCTGCTGTTTATGCTAACAGGAGCTTCAGCACTGCACTGTGATTGATGAGACTGCAGGTGCAGCATGGCCACAGAGTAAAACCAGGTTTTGCCAACAATTCATACTAATGTAGTAGGGCTAACAAAGCTGTCAAATACACACTGGTTCCTGTCCCATTCATCCTTTATAAAGTGGATCTCAAAAGGTGCTGTAATCTCCATCTCTGCTAAGAGGCAGTGAAATTAAAGCTAAGGGTGGATGTGTTGGCTTCCTGTGCCTGCTGCAAATAAAGCTGTACAGCAGCCGTGGACAAGGATCTGAGAAGTAATTGCAGATGTTAGTGGTAACCTATTCAAAACACAAGTGAAAAAAGCAAGGAGAACAATGGCTGATCCTTGGTGACAGGCCGAGATACAAAAGTAGTGTGATTAAAAATGAAACCATTTGTTAGTATGCTCTCCAAACTATGTAGTCTTTTCAAAACACCCTTAAAAATTATTTTGCACAGCAGAAAACATGACATTATACATGTGATGCAATGAACAACATCCATTCTTATGAACTCATAGAAAAGATGAGTGAGGTCTCACGCACTGGTAGAAACAATCCTACATATTTTATATATTCTTTAGTTGAATTGTTCAGTAGCATTGTCAATATGATAAATCTGCATGCTTGAAACAGAATTAATTATGGCAATACTAAAAAAAATTCAGACACCTATATTTTGATCTCATTAATAGCATTATTTGAGTAATTGCAAGATGCTGTCCTCCTGTGTAAATCTAATACAGATATTAACTTAAAAGTAATTAAAGCAACACCCAAGTTTTTTATTCCAAACTCCAAGCCTAATATACAAGAAATCTGTACTGTGCCAGAAATTAAATGTTCCTTATCTGCTACAAGGTGTGATTCAGAAAGCACAGCCTCAGTAGATCTACCTTAGCAATATACAGTGGAGTATCCAGATGTCTGACATTTCCACTCAAAAAGTCTGAGTTTCTGTCTACATGTCTACAACATAGCTCCATAACAGTTTTGTGTAGAGATGTTCAGAATTCAAAGATCCCAAAAATCCTTAAGCTGTTATTGTGCCTATTAACTGTCTTTGAAAGAACCTGACGTTTTGCACTTCAGTTTATCCTTCAGTTATAAGATGCATAAGATTTCCTCCTGCTGCTGTCTGCAAAGTCTAAACAGAAGCTCAATATCACCTTTGGACATTGAGCTCAGAGTCATGAGAGAAAAGCTGGCCATCTATCACTAGACAGCAGTGAATCAAAAAAAACTAAATCCAAAACCCATGAAACAAAACACTTGAACAAGCCTGATGCCATCCACTAAAGAGAAATGACAGGTTTACCTTCACATAAGAATTTTTATAAAGCAAAAACAAGTTTGCCGCTGTGTATGCACAGAGACCCTGTACACATGTGTAGATCTCACTATACATGTGCAGCATTTCTATATGTCAGCCTGACGTTAGATGGATATTTACATACAGATTTGGTTTTGTAGCTCTCACTACACATGTGCAGCATTTCTATATGTCTGCCTGATGTTAGATAAATATTTACGTACGGATTTGGTTTTGCTATGAGTGCCTGTGAAGGCAGGGAGGGCAGCCCAAGGGGAGCCCCCACAATGCCTCCCCACCCCACCCTTCACAATTCCCAGAGAAGCTCTTCCTCTCTCTCTGTGACTCCTCCAGCCTGCCCCAAGCCCTGCTATGGCCCTGACACCTCAAGCACACACAGGGCAGGCACTTTGTTCCAGTGAGATAAGCCAAAATCCAGAGGCAGTGCCAGCCCACTGCTAGGCAGCACTGGAGGGAAGCTTTCCTGGCAAGAAAGATCTGCAGCCAGCACACTGCACTTTTATCAAAGATACAAACACCAACCCACCAGATGGGCCTTTATTTCCTGTTTTTTCAATGAGGACACTCATCTTTTTAATTTTCCCAAAGAGGAATTTTGTCAAATGTTGGGAAAATGCTGCAGAACAAACTGAACTAACATAAAACAACTTAGGAGGCCATCCTGCACATGTCCTTCATGGCAAATGCAAACTACATTTTATTTGAAAGTGAATCAAAGAAATTTATCAATACTATAGTCTTTTTGAAGTTTAAAGTCAAGTCATGAAGGCACGATAGCCACAAAACCTGTGATAAGTTGGCCACAACACCTTAAATCAATTTGACTGCCTTCAGAATAGAAATAATCAACATTTATATGGTCATTTCTTTGAATATTTCTTGTCTTTGAGTGGCTAAAAACCAATCATTTTTATGGTAATATCACATTCTGTTTTATAAACATACTGAGTATCAAACTGAACTTTTATAGGAAACTAAATTACATGCATTTCATAAAAATTTAGAAGTAATAGCTCTTCCTTTACACTTCTGTAGAATCCAAAACCACAAAAGAGTGGTAAATTAGATCTGAAGTGTACCAT
The DNA here is from genome assembly GCA_036630365.1 of Acanthiza pusilla. NCBI lineage: Eukaryota > Metazoa > Chordata > Aves > Passeriformes > Acanthizidae > Acanthiza > Acanthiza pusilla. The sequence continues at coordinate 15,252,638 of JAXCHO010000234.1, forward strand.
GCAGTTTCATTTTTCATCAATAGTACCATACTTGTGATAGTTACTCAATATGCAGGTCACATCTGAGTGATGCTAATCTAGTCCTAATGTGCAAATCAGCATTAAGCCACAGCTGCATTGCACAGAGCATATTATATTCTCTCTTGCTTTTTAATGTCTGAACTTGCTACACTGTGCTCTTGCTTTTCAGTTCTCTCCAAGTGTAGGTTGTTTGTTTGATGTTTGTTTAAAATTCTGTTTTGAATTCCCAGTGACAGAATGAAAAAGATACAAAAAACAGTGAAGTTTTACTTGAACTTCAGAACTGAAAATGGGAGACTTTCTTTCTAGATTTGTATATAGAAATTTACTAAAAGAAATCTAAACACAGCAAAAATGGTCAGACATTGATTCTAAACAACTTTCATGTATTTCTCCTCTTTCTTGCTCTTTCAAAATGTGTTTTGAATTGCATGGCTGGAATAGGAATGCCCTGGAGAAAACCAGAACCATGTTATTCACCAATACTCTGCTGGGGATTTTGGAATAATATTTAGAAAAATGGAACCTGTGTCTTCCTGTGGGAGTTACCTGACTCCCTGGCAGTGCTAAACACTGCCACAGCTTGTCAGGTTCAACTCACTGAGCCTGTCCTCTGACATCCATTTCTGTCAGCATTGCTACTGAGAAAAAGCAACTCTCGTCTCACTTGGGTGCTCCCTCCCATCCCTGCAATGCAGAAGCAGCAGACAGGAAAGGACAGGAACCACATCTGCTTTCTCCAGCAACCAAACTCAGCACACCTAGAGCTCCTCTGCTGCTATTTGAAACCTGCAGAGCCCCACCTTCCCCAGCTTCAGCTAAAAGAGGATTTCCCAATGCTGCAAGGGATATTTTCACAGCATGGGATATGGGAATAGGTGGAAAGACATTAAAATTGGTTTCGGCTGCTTGGGTATATGCTTGAAAAAAAGGTAACCAGCACCAGGTTCTGTACAGGTTGATCTGACATCCATCCCTGTATACTTAGTTTTACAAATAAAATTCAGACCATGAATGCCTTGAGTTTCCTGAGGGGGGAATAAAAGTCTTTTCTAGGTCCGGTACAAATAAAAGAAATTAAAGACTTACTAAGTACATTCTTATAACCTAATTCTTCTGTGAAAGAGCCAAAAAACTCTTGCAGTGTTTTTCCTGAGTGTCAAGCAGGCATAGAAAGCTTAGGTAAGGTGAGACAAACAAGTTGCAGGTACTACTGAGTGCCACTCTTGGGCTGGCTGTTGGCAGCTTAATGCCACAGGTCCATATCCAGGGATTAATAATATAGAGCATATCTCAGAAAGCCATAAAATAAGCTTTTTACAATGACACAAAATTTTAGTGTTAATGTTTTGGCATACACAAGTGTTTTGGAAGTAGAAGTGATGTAGGCATTGTTTGTCCTGCCTTTGGCAAGTACACAAGGTTACCATGGCAAAAGAAACAATTGTTCACCACAGAAATGTGATGTTAAAAAAATTCACATTTTCAGCTACAAAGCTTAATCAGGCCATGTAACTGCATTAATTCAATTGCATTTTTACACAATTTCTTTGGGTAAAAATGCAGCTTTTACTTTGCTTTGACATTGTTTACAAGCATTTTAAATTGCTTTTTACTTTGCCCTGGCATTGCTTTCTCCTATTTATCTGCCATCTGACACCTGCCCCATCACCTTTCCCTTTTGTATTTCGCAGTGACTGAGTCCTCTTAGCCCACTCCCCTTTAAACCTCCTTGCCTTCAGTGCCTTCCAACACCTACTGCTTTGTTTCTGCTCCTCTTTTAGCCAGGGTCCTCCTTCCCTTTGCTCTTTAATTAGGTTCTATTGGCCATGGATTGAAATTTCTCCTGCTGACATTTCTCATGGATTTACAGTCCTTCAGCCTTTCCTCATTTCCACTCTTCTCAGATGTAAAGGTTTCCTGTCAGAGGCAGCAGAAGTGGCTTAGGTATGAAAGGCACTTTTTTGTGCCTTAATTAAACTTAATTAAATTTTATGCCTAAATTAAAACACCTTAATTTCCAGGTATTTCTACAGGCTATGCTGACTTTCTCAATGAAGAGTAGATAGCAGCAGGAGCTGGCCAAAGACAAGTGATCCCAGCACCCACCATCCCTTTAGCAAGTACTTTACAGACTTTGAAAGCACAGTTAAAATAGCGCTGTTTGAAATAGTAGTTTCTCAAGGCAGGTAGAAATTGAAAATTGTTTCTTCTCCAGTGAGATAGATGCAAAGCATTAAAAGAGAAGGCAGAAAACATAACAAAGAGTAGAGCAGTGCAAGCTTTGCCCCGAGCAACCCTTACAGTGATGCAGTGGGGGCTGAGCAAAGGGACAAAGTGAGAACAGCTCCCCAGGTCGCCCTGAACATCATCAGCTGCCAGGTACAGAGGGCTTTGGTTCTGCTTCTTACTGCACCTAACCAGAAGGAAACCGTTTCTGAAAGCAGAATCAGTTACTTAGAGTCATTTCAGCAAGAGGAAAATGGTGAGAACATATCTTAGAAAGGAGAAATGTTGCTTAACTTGTCAAGTAACTATAAGCAAAGAGTGACCTTAGAGAGACCAGGGCTAAAAGAAAGATAATTTACAGCTTAGCACCTCTGCTGCTTATCAATCATCTTCAATCTAGTCGTGAGGCACACAGGTATTACACATTCATGCATCATCTAAGCATAAGGCAAGTATAAAGTAAAAGCAAAATTTGCATATTTATCCTTATTGTTTAAAAAAAAAAAAAGTTAAAAGAAGAAAAAAAGGAAACACAAAAGAAATAAACTAGATTACTGAATGTGGATATAATTTCTGAAAAAAGTTCTAGGGCACTGTGAAGTTATGCATCCTTCTTGGCACACAAGAACACAAGTGAATTTAGCTATCAAATATTAGTTAAACACATATGAATATTAGTAAACAAAACACTCAAAAGAAGTTATTAGACTGAGATACAAAGTCAAACATCATTATCACTGGATTCCCATGGTTGTTAGCTTAGAAACTGAATTTTACCCAATCATTTTGAATTATCTTCCTGACAAGTATTTTCAAGTATCTCAAAAGCAATTTAATAAAACTGTCTAATGTCATAATCTAGCAACAGAATCCTGCAGTAAGAAATCCTGAGCCAGTGCAAAAGTATTTATTGCAGGAGTGGCCCCTTATTTTTTTGTGACACAAGAGCATTTCTATTCATATTCCAAGTGCTGCTGCCAGAAATTATTTGAACATAATTATTTTTGTTTTATGCAGTAGCTGCAAATGATGCGAAGTGCTTGTCTGCTTTCCATTCTTTAAGCTCCACCACACAACAATTCAATCAAATTCTAAATGTCATGTTAGTCATAATTACATTAAAAATGGATTAAAGGAATATCTTTTGACACAGAATTCTTTGTTCTTGAAGTTTACTGATAATTTTAAATGTTAAGTTTTGTGTACCTTTCAAGTTCAGGGAACATGGAAAAGAATGTAAGAAGTTGTGGAAATTAATCCATTGTGTCATAGTTTTTAATGTGGACTTCCTAAGTCCTTAACTGAAAAATAGGAAAACTCCACAGAGTCTCAGTCAGGCTTTGTATTTTTCATTTCCTCCTGTTTCTGTTTTGTTCAAATATCCCAATTATTAAAGTGTACCCCCTCTTTTGAGAATTTGTGATTAGAGGAATCTTCATTTTGGTTGCTTTTGTACTCTTTCTTTCATGAAAGATCAGGACATTTTACAATGCACATAAGTTGCTTCACAACACTAATGTCCAAAACCATTAGTAATGTTTACAAATCGAGCCAGAAACTATAATCACTCCCCCATTGTTAAATACCAGCTGCTAACCATTTCAGAAATCTTCTAGCATGCCTAATCAGAATTTAGTCCTTCTGTTTTCACACTATCTGTTTCCAATACAAAGCTATAAATTCCTAATTTTCCACTCTTTATTTTATCCTTAAAGAGGCAGGTGATGAGGGGCACCATAGTGCTCTTAACCTGAGAGACATTTCTGAAGGCTTCTGGGAAAATACACTTCTCTACAGTAAAGACTACAGGCAGCTGAATATTAGCAATTCTCACGAGAAAGCATGAGCAAGGTTAAAAATTCATGTTGTAGAGGAGCTTTCCCAAGAAAGGGACAACTCTTAGGGCTCTATTGGTTCGGAAAGGTGAATGCATACACAATTCCATTGAAAACAAGAAAATCCTGTGAGAAGCAGACACTACAGCAGGTAGAAAAGGCTCCTTGGGAATAGGCTGGGAAGAGTCTGAAGTTTTACACTGTCTGTTTCTACTGAGTTCAGAAAGGGAGGACTTCATCAGTTTTCTATGTAGAAACAGGATTGCATTAAGTACAGCTGGCTTTAGTCTGAGTTTCTCTTCCAAGCTGAGGGAACCTGGAAAGGCCGCAAATATTAACATGCTACTTGAGACAGTGAGTAACAGCAGTGCCAAAATGAGATACATTTCCAAGGACATCCATTTCAAGCTGCTATTCTTAATCAATCAAAGAACTAACTGTAGTTCTAAGTGCAAAAAGGATAGATGAGTAGAAATAATTCTTTTAAAGGAATTTCTATTTTTTTTAAATTTTAAAAAAAAAAAAAAAAAACCACAAAAACGGAGACAGGAATACCCTTTTCTTGAAAGCTGTCCAGATACTGCAACTACAAAGCTACTGATTGTAAAGTGACATGAATGAAAGCAAAACAAGTCCACTGTTACTCCCAAAACGACATCCACGGGGGGGGTTATGTGAGGGTGATTATGCCAGGACAGTTCTTACAGTAGATTTTTCACTTAGATACATTTGTAACCTAAAATTTACATATAACCCACAATAAACCTGAGCACATTTTGCTAATGCTGACTGAACTGTTATGGCTGTATTAAAAAACTTAGCACACCTAAAATGAAAGTCCATGAAGTCTGCAATGCAAATTTATAGAAACATTGAGGAAGTTCCCAAGTGTCAGGGAGTTTCCCTTCATAAAATGAAGCCATCCTGGGTTTTTTCACAGGATAACATCTGCTCTGAATAAGCATGATGCTAAGGGGATGGGGGAAACAAAACCAAACAAAACAGGAACAGCAAACCTGTAGATTGCTAGTAATGTAGTGACTGCTAAATTTCAATGCAATATTGTCTTTAAAATGATCAGCAGATGGCTTGCACAACCTGTCAGTTATCAGCATACTGCTAAGAGCAAAAGCTTCCAGCTATCCCTAGAATGGCTCAGAGGACACTATTAAATATTTATCTATCTTTTCATATCTAAAAACTCATGGAATTTGCCCACATTAAAAAATAAAAACAAAACACACACAAATGCAATTGCAGAGATCTTTCATGAGTTTTTCCACTGCCAATTTTGTACATAAGTGCAGACCTTACCATTAGGGAATCTGGCTTGAAATTTGGGCTGCACTGCTGGGAAACCACATTACACTGGTGCTCAGGAAGAGGCATGTTGGAAAGAATTTAGAATTCCCAGTGGTCCTACAAAACCAGTGCTTAGAAGAATAAGAATTTCAATCATTTCATGTGTTTTAAGCCTCTGGAATACTGAAGAGTAAAATCTATCCAAAACTCGCATTAGTGTGTCAAATGCAGAAACACAGCTTCTATTTGTAGGGTACTTGATTTCCTCTAGGCTGTCTTACCTGCTGCATTTGACATCACTTTAAGAAATAGAAAGGCACAAAATTCCTGCAGAAGGTATTTTAAGTTGTTTCTTAATACTCTTTCGACCTGCTATAGAATATTTTTATTTTGTTACTTTGCTTTTCTATTTATTTCCTCCACAATGTTACCATGCAGCTGTGCTTTTTCACTTAACAGTTTAACTATTTTGCCCCCTCTACTTGAATGCAATTTACCTTATAAAAGATGTTATTATCTGCATCCATTGCAACACAATCCTTGAAAAGCATAAGACTGAAAACTATTAAAAATGCCCACGGGTTGAAATTTCATGGTATGACCCTGATGGAGTAAAAACTTGATTTTCCATCAAACTTACTTAAATGTCCCAGTAGACATCAAGAACATCTAATCAGCATAATATGAGTAGGCAGGGTGCTTAACCATCTGAATGTAGGATGAGATACAAATGAATTGAACAAGTCATACCATTTTTTGGTTAAAAAAAATATACAGGCATTAGATTACAAACATATGTTATCTATTTATAGCTGGTGACCTGTTTTACTCGCTCAGAACTACTCGAGACAAATGTTAACATTTGCCCTTAACCCCTAGTTTCCTGTGAAGGGGAAAATGCAGAACTCCATTTTTGCATTAGATTGTGTGGGTCTTGTGGTATATAAAAAGCAGATTAGAAAAATGTCTGTATGAGCCAGTATCACACTGTAAGTGAAAGGGATTCTTCCCTGGAAAAAACAAACAAACCAGCCTCAAAACCTCAATCTTTTACCTTAATGTTTTTGATTCAGGTGGTTTCAGAGTATCTGAAATGCACCTGTGCAAACACAGCACTGAATTCTGAAGAGGCAGTAGGAAAAAAGAGCAAATAAATTCTGTAAGAGTATCATCCCCAAAGCCTGGGGTTTATTTGGTCATATATACGCTTTCCAAACAGAAAGTCCTCTACTGACAAAATTTCAGTGTTTTTTAGAACTGTACCATGCATTATTTATGGTGTTATCGTTTCTTCCTTTTCCCTGTCCAATTAAGTATTCTTGAACTTTACAGTGTAGAGCTACATTTTCTGTTGGGTCTTGAAGGACTTTTGTGACTGTGCTCATAAATAAATTCAGAAATTTATGAAACTGAGGAACTCAACAATTAGGTCATAGGAGTTTTTTTATGTTTTCTGATGTTTTCCATCACAACACAAAGCACCACATTGGTTCCAAATGTGAGAAATATCCATTTGGTCGGCACAGATAAAATTGGTATCGTTTGATATTGGCAGACAATAACTGGATTTCCACAATATAAAGTATGGTTGCAACATCAAGAGTTTCTTGGGTATGATTCTCCCTTTGTTGAGCTTCAGCTTGAAGTAACCCCTATTCACTAATTCTAATCAGCTAAAGCCAAATAGAGACACTTTTGTCACATTAAACAGCAGCCAGATTCACAGACACTCTGCAAAATCTTGGTTATCAGTCAGGTCAACAACTCTCCTGGCATCTGATGGTGTGCACAGTCACAGACACAATGGAAGGAGCTGCAGATTCACTCTCTCACACATCAATAACAGTGGGAAGCATTTTACAAACATATTAGAGTGGGAAATGCCGGGGTCTTTCACTTGGCAGGTGATGCAATAGAAGGAAAAATACAATTTGGTTTTCCTTATTTAAGTATTCTAGAAGACACCTTGTCATATTATGCAGGTATATTTGACTGAGTAATTACAGTAGCATGTAAAAAGCAGGAGAAAGTACTAAATAAAAATAAAATTTACTTCCATTACTTGTTTTTTTTTTTCTGGACTAAAAACTCAACACTTCTGGTTAGGTTTATGTAAGGGGTACATACCACTCTGGGTTATTTCATTAATTTATAAGGACCAGTTTCTAAATTGATTCTGTTTTCTAAGTTTGCATGTCTGAAGTTTAAAATCTGTGCTTCCCTCTCCTCCAAAGAAAATAAATGAAAGCAAAGTAGAGATTTAGCAACAACACCCATCCATTTCATTGCCATCTTAAATTAAGGCCTTATTTTTTTTTTTTTCATTTTTGCACTTTTATTGCACCAGAAATAGCTACAAGTATCTGCATCCTATAATTGAAATAATATGGTCATGGCTAGCAGTTTTAGTCACCAGCATGAATGCAGATAGCCATGCTAAAAAAATAGTACTCACAGTATTTATTGAACTATGAAGAAACTTAGGTAATCAAAATTGACTGGTTTTATCCAAAGAAGTTATTTTATTTTGCTCATGGTAAATTAAAAAAGAACTGGATTCATATGACATTGAGCTCATTACAAACCTTCTAACATAGTGGCGTTAAATGTTCTTTTTGTGTTCTTTTCCTGTTTTACAAGTGTATGTGCCCAATTGTAAGGATGGCTGTTACAGAATATGATCATCATCCATGATTGCCTCTTGACTTTCACAAATCCATCAAATCACTTACAGAGCATCATATTTTTTTTATGTTAGTGGTCAATATTCATACAATTCCTAGTTTGCTTCTGCATGTAAACAACACTACATGACAGTCACTCTGCACTATAATTTTTTTAAAGTCTTGATTAAAGCATTTAAATGGAAAAATGGAAATACTGCCTGTAAGCTAAATTTCAGTACTAGCCAATGGTTTGAGGGTGAGAAAGGGAGAGAAAAAGTTAACCAACAGTTACTTTTTCCTAAAAAGAAACTACTCCCACCAACAAGGAAACTGGGGTTAGGAGAGTAATTTAAAATTAACATGTTGGTTGCTTTCATCCCAGCATAAATATCACTGGCTTTCAGATACTCTTATAATGACAGACTAATATTAGAACTGTTCACAAATATGTGTATTGTTTTACTGGAATGAGTTTATTTTTGAAGCCATGTGAATCTTCAGAAATTATGAGGATGTGAAAGGACATTTGCGTGTACAGTTTTGACCTCTTGTCTTGCTCTTTGCCCATTAATGTATTTCAGCTGGTTTGTCTTTCAACATTCCAAAGCTTCCAGTAGCTTTCAAAGCTCAACTTTTCTCAAAGAAAACATGCTGCTTTTCCTTTCTCCTCACACTCCGAACTTTGCACAAGCTTGCTAATAGATTTAAAGACATACTGCTCCAAAATGGTCAGATGGGAGCACACTGAAATTCAAGTGTTGTTGCATGAACTGCCAGGAAAGGAAACAGTGTCTGTATGTCAGTGGAAATCTGGAATTTCTTGTAAGCATTTAATCTTGGTTGTCAACAACATGTTGGGTCATTCTTATAAAGCCTTGAAACAAAAATATTTATTTTTAGACACTTTAAGTATATATTCTAGTATTTATTTCACTTCAAGAGCCATGTTTGCTAACTACTGTAATTTAAATTTTAAAAACTGGTAGAAAAACGATTTTTCTAAAGGAGATTTATGTATGTTTATATATAGTAGAAGAGTCATTTCAATGACATTTAGCATCATTTTCATAACCCACACTAATTGCCTTGTTGACAATTAACTTGGGTCACTTCAGGAATGAGCCAGAAGGAAGTCTGTTTCACACGCATTCTTGAACAGTATCTAATGTTATAAAATCAATGCAGAATATACTAAGAGCAAGATTATACAATCTGAATACTTAGAAGGCTTGAGAATTTCAAACATAGACAGACTTCACTGGCTAACGTGAAGTGTCAAAGAGAAAAAGACTGATATTTACACTTTTGAAGATTCATCACGCTGAGAGGGAAGGGAAAGATGAACATGCTGGGTACCCCAGGACCTTGATTAAATATGCAGATCCAGCATGAAATCCAAATAAATAAATGTTTGTGTGTAAAGACCAAGCAGCAATACAGAAGTATAAAACCACTGTAACACTTATATACTGATACTCTGTAGAGCAATATAAATGCACACGAACACCACAACTTTACCCTAATATGTTGAGTCCGGTATCCAAAACTAGATCCCCTTTTTCCTATTGAAATCATCTAACAGTTTAACATCTTTTTGATAGATATACATCACTTGACAAATAGGTCTTTATGCTGCTAAATTTCCATATAAGAACAAAGGAGGTGAAAAACTTTCAAAGCACCTTTTCCTTTGCTTCTTTCTAACTGATGCTATCTATTTAGGTCTTGACAGATAGAGTAAAAGGAAATCAAACCTCTCAAATTAAGTTACTCTCTACCTTGATAGCTATCCCCACAACATCTATCATCCAGAAGCATCATTAGCACCAGACGTGTTGCACTGACAGAAGACATTGTCAGTTGCATTAAACCAGAAAAGACTTTAATTAAGCCATTTAAGCCACACTAACAAGTTTAATGTCATCCCAGAAAGACAGGGGATATTGGGGTATGGGGTAGGCAATGCTCTGTCTACAGGCTGTCTTTCAAATTTCCAAACTGAGAAAAACAAAACAGATGTTTAAATCAAATACCCTAAACCACATTGCAGCTGAGTACTTTCTGAGAAGGTTTGTAAAGCTCTTCATGCCACTGGAAGACATTGAGTAATACTGTACCAGCCTTTGGCTTTGCCCCTTCAAGATACGGCTCTCAAAATCTGGGGCTGCCCTGGCCATAAAGCACAAACCAGCACCCTGCTCTCTGTCACAAACCGAGAGAGAGGTCACTACTCGGTGCTACACCTGTCTTCCTCCTCCCCTTAGAAGTCCTCATCCACACCCACCATGCTGTGACCCAGCCCAAATTCTGTTCATGCTTTGAATGAAGACATTTACAGACATAGGTACCTGTAGTTGTTTTTCTCCAGGGGCAGAAATAGTTTCTTCTGTTTGAGCCAGAGCCACACATTGCATGCTCTACCGGCAGATGGTCTTTTCAACACAACCATTGTGACAGCTGAGTTCTTGCAGCAACTCAGACAACTTAGACCTAAGCATGTGTGCTTCTACAGGAAGAGGTCTTAATTGTGCTCAGCCTTGATACCTCTGCTGCTTACCTAAATTATCACTATTTATGGTGTTTTGTCCTACTTGAAATGACTGCCACCCTGCAACTTAAGGTTTACGTTTTCACTAAGTTATTTCTGCAATTGAAATGCAGCAGTCATGATCTTGCTGAAGGAGTCAGTGGTTACTCTCTATTAATAATGTTGTTTGCTGTGGCTGAGGTAATGTGAATCAAGCAAATCAAGTGCTCATTTTCAAGATGCCTACAGATATAGATACACAACATATTCGTGACTCTATGAATTACAAAGTATCTATACAGGATACATATAACCACTGAGATTATTAAATTATAAACAATTAAACTAAAGCACTACCTCAAAAACCTAAACCAGTACCAAAGGAGGTACAGCAAATCTATTCCACTATCCAGGGAGTACTTTTAAAGTAGCTCAGCAGATTTCTGTGTGGGCATATGAAATTGTTTCTTCAATGTAGATACTCAAGGAGCTTATGAGGTGGTTTATGTCCAAAGAGAAGACAGCCAGTCATCAAAGTGTTTAGGGTAGACAGGCATGTACTAAGTCACATTTGGTTTCCCAATTCAGCAGGAGTATTTATTCTTATAATTAAGATTTGCTACTTCTAGCTCCCTTGATGAAATGTAATGTGCTTACAATTATGCAGATGCTCTTTCCTAATCTTTCAAGAATATATAGGTTTTGCTTTTAAGACTGCTGTTACAGCTTAACTGCTGCTGACAGCTTCTGCCATAGCATTTGCTCTGAGAGCTAAGATGTTTCTCACACCCCTTCTTCTACAGCATTTCGGGCTCAGCTATTTCCCAGCACTTCTTTTTCTAATTGTTTTAGTCCAGATGCAGGAAAGCAGAATGCAGCAGATTCTGCAGGCAGTGTCAGCAGGGAGCACATCTGCACAGTTCCCAGGCCCTTGGCCAGCAGGACAGAGCTGAAGGCCCAAACTCCCTCACTTTCTGGGATTCTCTAAGATTGATCCCATTGCTTCCAACAGCCTGACACACCTGGGAAGCACCTGTATTTAGTTATTTGGCTTGTATGGTAGCACTTAACTAAGATTATGACTTAACTTTCCCATAGAAATGAGTCCTTGCCCAGTCTCAGCTACCAGTGACCTGAGAATTGATTCCTGATATGCTGTTTCCTGTTGTCATTTTCAGTGTCCCTCATGAGAGCAGGATGGAAACAATTAGCACCCAGAAAACTGAGTTTTGTATTTCAGTGCAATGCACAGAGCATCTTGCACCGACTCAGTCTCAGCCATCTATCAAAGACATTACTCATCCTGATGCCTTCAAGTATTTCTAGTTTTTTACTCTTAATGCACCTGTAACTTGCTGTAGTTCTGTGTTTCTTACAAAGTGCTAAAATCCTCTGTTCCCAGCACCTTTGGCCAAACAAAGCTCTCTGAATAGAGATTCAAGGACATATTCGTTGCCTTAGGACCTGAAAATATGTAAACAACTGTGAGATGGGGGGAGCAGGCCTGGGGTGGTTAACATCATCACCAGAGGGTGTGATTGGAAAATTAAGGGCCAAGATGCTAATGGGACAGAACTTACAAAAGGTGAAGGGCTTGTGACCCAGCGTCCATTTCAGGTGTCATCCCCGGATGGGGGACTTTGCTTGCCCAAATGTACCTTCAAGGCCTTTGCAGGCCTTGAATAAATTGTCTGCTTTTACACTCCTAATTTGTCTTGGCCTCTGTTTCAGGTAGCCTGTCTTTTAGGCAACAATCCTACTAACTCAAATACTGAAAACAGCACCACCACAAACACTTTAGCTCTTGCCTCCTCCCATTCTCTCAGTCAGCAAATTAATTAACTGAAGGGACTATTTCATACCTTAGAAATGTCTGCTAATTCAATGAAATAGCAAATAACAAAACCAGGTTGTTTCAGTGGGAAGGATGAGCTCGACAGAAGCTGCACAGCCAAGGACAGTCCTTGTTTTCACAGCATAAGGTGGACCCAGAAGGGCACCATTTGACTCAAATCACCTGCATGCAGCTCCCAGAACAGCATTCGGGTGGCTGGAAGCAGCAGCTGGCCTCAGACCTGGTTTAGCCTGACAAAGGCAAGATTATTAACAGAAGCTGACAGTGTCAATTCTGCTTTTTGTCACCATTAAAGTGGGTCAGCAGCATATTGCAGTCACACCTTGGGCTGAGTCCTGAGGAAAAGTCAGTTCCTAAAGCACCAGTTCTCTTTCTCCTCCATACTGAGGACATTTCTGCAGTATGTCCTGTTTCTTGGCATTCTCAGGTGACTGGTTTTTTTACTACAGACTAGAAATATTTTCCAGGCCTTTAATTCTTGGATGTGGCCAAAAAATGGAACTTTTGACATTTCAATATTTCCTTTTGCTCTTTGCTGAATCTTCCTGATTCAGAAGGAACAGTTGCAAGCTTCCCATAAAAGTAAAATAAAGTGCTTTGGAGCCACTAAGACAGTAATGCTTGCATGCCTCATTTGGGTCTTTTACCTTATATTAAAAAATGTGAAAATAAATTGATTCAACTTTACCAAATTTTTTTATCGTTTCTTAACAAAGAAGTGAAAGAGCCCTGCAAAACAATTTGTTTTAATTCATGAAGCATTTTTAGAGATAAATTATTCTGCTAGAAGAATTTCAGCTGTCTCTTTTGAATTCTCTTCTCTCACAATCAAACTTCCTAATCTTACAGCCTACATCAGCAGAGGCTCTGCTGCTTTTTGCTGAGGCTAAATTTCTGGTGGTCACAGTTGTTATTTCTGTATGTGGTAACTTGCTTCCTTTTTCAAACGTGAAAACTCAATTTGCTTAAGCATATAGTGGTGCATTACTACAAAGATATGGGAAGTGGTTTTATTTTCTGTGTTCCAGTAAATGTCCTTTCAATAAGGACATGCAAATACAGACAGAGCTTGGCCCACAGAACATTATACTGTCAGTGAGGAAGACCGTATAATTTTTGAAAGAACCTTGGAAACTTCTCATCTCTCCATCAGGTCAGCCTAAGACTAATGGGGACATCATGTTCTAGGAAAAGTAACATGAACTTTCCCGTTGTATGCACTCCATAAGCAGATTTATGTTGCAAATCAAGCCTTACTGTCTTAGAACAAGGCTGTTTTTGCAGCCAGCTTTCAAGGAGAAGACAATTCATTCTGCATGTGAGCTTGAATAAGACAGGTTCAAAAAATCTCGGAGAGTCAAGTTTGAGCAAACAGCTCCTGGGGTATACAATAGGTTGGGAACCCTAGGTCATAAACAAATAAATCATAGATGAACCCACCCATAGCACATACAAGAATAAAAGGTCAGCTAGATTAATGTTTCACTGAGCTCTTTCAAAGCAAAACTGGTTATTCTTAATGTGAGATGGTACTACTGCAAGAGGCAATTTCCCCAGAACAATGCAAACCACAGGGGTTCACTGAGCTACTATTGAAGGAAAACATCTTTCACTGGAGGAAAAAACAGGTTTCTAACACCTCAATAGTTAAAAAAAATGTGGTAGGTGAGGCAATACCCTCAGAACCATACAGCATGTTAAACCTAATCAAATAATTCCAAAAACCCCTTGGTCTTAATTTGAAGTGTTAGAGCAGCAACACTACAGATAGATCTCCATCAATGTAATAAAGTAATTCCAGCTGTCCTAAAGAATGTAAAGTACTCTACTGTTCCTTCCAGCAAGGGAAACATCTAGATCTCAAACTCCCACAACATGTTGAACAGCGCTCTTAGTAACACAATATTAGATAGGCAGTTTTTTAACTAAAAGCATGCCTGAGGACAAAATAACAGCAGCATTCTGTGATGGATGACAACCCCACAGTGGATGAAGAAACTCAAACCCAGTAGTCCTATTTACAACAAGCATGTCCTGAATATATTCCCTTGCTAGCAACAACCCCATTTGTACTGTGCAAGGTCTTTAAAAGCCAAATGCAGATACAGCTGCTGTGAAATCTTAGAGATCTCATGTATATTAACAGTTCTGGTGCTACTAGCATGACTTATGCTTCCACAACTTTGGAAAGACATCAGTGTCCAAGAGGTAAGGAGAAGCCCCAGGGGGTGCAGACAAACCAGAGTGACTCTGCACATAGCAGAGTCAGTGCATTGGCCTCATGTCAGTGCAATCACTCCCACTGGGACCCAAAAGGTCAAAAGCATATTAGAGCTGTTAAGCACCTGCACTGGATTACCAGGTTCAAGGCAGATAAGATTGCATCTCCCAGCTCTGGCTGGCACAACCGTTCACAGCTAATCTTGTCCTTGGAGAGCAGCTCTGCAGCAAACAGGATTGCTGCACAGCCCTGCTTTCCCACTAAAGCTCCCGGCTCGCCTATCTGAAATGACAGCTGCTGTTTCTTACACCACTTCTATAACTGTGACTTGAGTCTCATTGCAGAATGTCAACATTTGTGTTCAACAAATATGATTCACCATGTTTTGAAAGTAACAGAGATGGAATGATAGAGGCAGCATATGATTCACCACAGCCTTGAAACTGCACAGAGCTATCTTTCATTAGAATTATGCTACCAATATTTTTCATTTCTGAGATATTTACAACAGTTACTATGAACAGAGAAGAATGTAAAATAAACAGTTACAGCCAAAAACTGACCAATACAGTTTGACAATTCTTGCCACAAACTGCTAACCCAGAAAAAATAATCTATAATTCCCACCCCCACCTTTAATTTACACTTCCACTCAAGCACACTTGCTTTCCTTCTTCAGATTTGCCTTTGTCTTCACTCAGTCTTCCATTGCTGATCTCTTTCATTTTATTGTCTGGAAGACAGATTTGAATCATGCTTTTATATTTTTCTAAGTTCATTTTAAATTGCACCCTTTGACTATAGGTAGGGTGCCCTTAAGCCAAGTTTTAAAAAATCATTTTTAAAATAATTGATACTTCATGTTTGCATATCTCTGCTCATTAATAGTAATTTAGACATTATGTATATAATGGCACTGGAGGCAAAGATAAATTAAAGCCTCAGTGGGGCAAGAATCATGCAGAGTTTTAGCAAGGGATTTTTTTCTTCAAAGACACTAAAAACACAAGCTATACAAAACAGAAAAGAAAAATATTTTTTAAATGCCGTTTAAATAAAAATACGAATGAGAAAATAATATATTAACCATGATGCAGCAAATGAACATAGGAATGATTTAAGCACATGCCTACATGCTTTATAGAGCCCACATATCTTGCCTGAATTCACATGAGAGCTCAGGTTTGGCCATCAAGTCCTGCTTCCCCTCCCAGAGGAGCTCACACTTGTGAGTAATGCCACACCTAAGAAACACATCACAGCTCTGAGGCTGCACTTCTCCTGTTTGTTCATAACAGGTCTAAAATCGGTAGCTGCCAAACGGTTTCCCAACTGACACTGACGAAATTCTGTAACTCTTACCTTCACCTTTTTTTAACTCTCATGCCCTTTTCTTACTTTTCCCCTCTACTGAAATTGTTCATCAGTTCTCTAGCAGGTGGTCATCATTTGTAAAGATAAGCCACAACCTGGCATTATATAAGTGAGATGCTACTAAAAAGAGCAAGATTTAGTTTGAAATGCTCTGTAACATCCAGCTAAAGAACAGAGAACTGCAATATTAGTATGTAATAGAGTTACAGTCTGTTAATCTGCTATGCAAACTGTCTCACTATGAAGCCACTTTGCACACAAAGTGCTCTTGCTACCACTAGATGTCAGTTTTACACACTTTAAAATGGACAATTCCCTTAAAACAGTAATTCTTCATTCACAATAGAAACAGATCTCTATTATGTCATTCTTTCTGAACCGACTTTAATTTTAAGTATCTCACTTTTTTTTTTACCTTCTCTCCACTTCTCCCCCACCTCCCTGGGGCATAGCTCTCCTTTATTAAAAGGAAAAAAAAAAAAAAACCTAAACATTTTCCTCTATGCATTTGTTTCCTTATTTATTCAGTCTGAGACAACAACAGTTTTTGCCAGATATCACTGGCAAAACTCTGTAGCTCAGGTTGTATCTCTAGAGATCAGCACTGAAATCTCACTTTTATTCCCCAAAGATATTTTTATATTCCATAAGGACACTTCTAATAAGAAGTGCCTTTTTTTTTAATACTAAGAAATGCCAGAGTAATTACAGATAGGCTGCCATGCCAGTTAATAACAGATATCATTAATATGTTTTATTACAATTTTATGATTTATCAGATTTTTTACTTATATTGACTGTCTAAACTTAGATAGTTTTTATTTATACTTCAAATCTCTGTCTCTCAACAGTCAAAAATGTAGCTCTGCATTCCTCCTAATCTCCTACAAGGGCTCCTTACAGGTGTTTTTCTTAAGAACAGTTTTCATTAACTAGTCTTTACATAAACTTGGTCACACTGAATACAGAACTTCTGTATTATACATTTACTTTATCACAACAAAATGAAATTGCTTTTTGTCAAGAAAATCTGTCTTTACTCCCACCCCCCAAAGAAAAATCATTGAAGGAAATTAGGAGGAAGTCAAATTCTTTATACATTATTACATTAAAATATATGCATACAAACACACACAGCACAATAAACATCTCCAAAGCTGTCCATGCTCAGAATGGGCAACATTACAGACTATAACTCTGGATTTTTGTAAGGTAATGACACAACTGTCACCTTACATGAACCTGTACTGCCCAGATATTGACAGTCTGTCTAGCAACACAGTATGTTTATTTATTATAATGTCTAAGGAATCCCCTCGCCCTCATTCACATCAAAATCTGACATTTTCAAGTTCCTACTGGTCCTTCACAGCTCTCCTGGATTGTTCAAGGTATTCTTTGCACCTGCAGCCATAACCATCTTATACAAGTGCTTTCCTACCAGAAAGGGCTGGAAAGTAGGAAGAGGAAAGATGTACTTCACTGAACTTCAAAATAGAGTTGAAAATTCTGCATCATGCAACCAACTGTATCAACAACCTTCTCCAAAGACATCTGAAAACTTTTTTGAGGCAACAACTCCATTAAAACCATCCCTTAGCACTATCTCAGTTAGCAACTGTAAAAGCAAGGCAAAAAAAACTCCAAAGCAAACGCAGAATCCAAAACAAATCAAGTCCCATGACTGTTGATAGCCATGTTCACCACTTAGGAGCCTTTCTTAGAGAAGTGCTGTGCCTGGGGCAGATGAAGGTGTCACACATACATATATTGTGTTATAACGTTTTATCCCATCCCCGTTACCTTCCTACCACACACTCACTATTCCTTATCCACCTACCTGGCAGGACTGCAAAATGCCCCAAATGGCACCCAGCCAAGTCACGTAAGCCACCCACAGGTCCCTTGCAAGCACATGCACAGAAGCAGAGCACCTCAGACATGACAGATCACCCTGTGTGTATTGCACAGTCCACAGGCACGAGCCCAGATGAAAACACACAATGCCCACACATGGATCTGCAGCTCCAGAAGGTACAGACGCTTACCTTCTCCTTGCTTCTGACACAAGGCATCCCCTTTGCCTGCACCCATGCAGGCAAGCAGCTACAGCAGGACAGGCTCAGGTCCAAGAAAAGCTTCTGCAAGGAAAGGAGTAAAAGACACACCTCAAACATTTGCACTGCTACAGCATTTCTCTCACTCCAGGATGCTACCTGCAGAACAAAGCTGGTTGGCTTGATCTGCAAACCAGGAATTTTGGTTACTCTGAGCTACTGAGCTAAGTAAGTGAGAAAGAGTATGTTGGGTGAATGAAGCTGCTAGTAGAAGTGAGGAAACCAACAGCAGGTTAGAAGAGAACAGATTTTTTAATGTGTTTTCTAAATTGTGTTCCCATATGAAACTGTAAACATAAAAAACAAAACAAACAAACCAACACAAAATTGCCCCCTGCCCCCCCCGCCCCCAAAAAAACCGAAAACAATCTGTCCCTTTAGTTCCCCATTGTATATTTGGCAACTCAAATGCCTCCAGGAAAGAAACTACTTTAACTTCTTCTTTATCACACATATTCATTGGCAACTTATTCCATTCATGCCAATATGAATCACTAACAATGTATATCATAGGCAACAACAGAAGCAATGTCTAATTAAAACCTGGAAGCATTAGTCATCTTCCTACAGAAGCTACCACATAACTTCAAAAGTGTTGAGTTTGCAAGATATTTTTGTACTCTTTCCTAGGGCCAGAATTCTACTGCTAAAAAGCAGCAGCAGCTCTGAGTTTCAATCAATAGTGCATTTTACTGAAGGAAAAAAAAAAGCTTTCAGCTGGACCCACAGATATCAATCATCTCAAACCTCAGGGAGCCACATAGCTTAATCCCCTCATTGAAGACTGTCCCAGGGGAGGGGGACGAGAAATAAGGTAAATCTCTCTCTCTAAAACATTCCCCAAAAAAGGAATTGCTCAGATGCACAGCTTCCTTCTCTACCAAGCTCCACTGCAAGTTTAAAAAGTGCTGGATCTGGCCATACACAGAGCACTTGCCTGTGTGGAAAGGCAGCTGTGCTTAGGCAGCACATTCCAGCAAAGAGCATCTTGGAAGGACAGAAAATTGCACAAGTTACTGCTCTGAAATCACCAAGCTGGCAATCCTAATACACACAAGTAAAGGTTTAAGTACTCTGTTTTGTAAAGAAAAGGGAGCGAACAAGAATCAAACCCTTACAACAAAAAGCATAGCTGCCTCCTCTTCTTACTTAGTGCAAGGGGAGGTGAGGAAATGGCCCCACTACTGCTGGTCATTGATATGCAGAGGCAATTTGGTGAATCACCACTACAGCCGATGCAGCCTGAACGAGCCCAGATGGGTCTGGATGGCAATCACACAGCTCAATGCAGATTTTAATTTCCTCAGGAATTTGGTGATTTCTAGATCTGCAGCATCATCTGCTAATTACCATACCCACTACATGTAGATATGCAGCTGCTTTTTTTTACAGTATAATTACAGGCTAAGTATTAAATGTAGCGGGTTCTCTACTGTCTGAAACGGCATATTTTCACAACAAATATGTCAAAGAAAGGCAGAGATTCAGTGGAATTTAAATATAGTCTGAGGAAATACATTTTCTCTGAGGATGCATATGTTCTCCACTTGATCTTCTCTCA
Source organism: Acanthiza pusilla (assembly GCA_036630365.1). Classification (NCBI taxonomy): domain Eukaryota; kingdom Metazoa; phylum Chordata; class Aves; order Passeriformes; family Acanthizidae; genus Acanthiza; species Acanthiza pusilla. Next base: position 15,272,346 of record JAXCHO010000234.1, read on the forward strand.
TACACTTCTTATTAGTGTCTCCATTTGTAGGCCTGATACAAACTCATCTATCGTGCTGATGAGTTGGAGAGAGAAAAGTCAAAATAGTTTGGTTTGGGACTGATGGCTGGGGCATTATTCAGAAAAAACCGAGGGGCAAACACCAGTCCTACTACAATGAACTCAGAATCACTGAGTTCACTGACAAGCATCTGTTTCAGAGATTTCACATCCACTATAGGTGTGACTAGGAAATGTCAGAAAATAGGCAAATTAATTTGCTCTTCCCCGCACAAAAATAGATGGAGAGTTAGAATTGCATCTATTCAATGGACATGTTTTCAGCCAGACCTATCCTCTGCTGAAATCTATGCTGAAGAAGGGGGCATTTTACCATTAGAAGGTTTCTGGGCTGGTAACAGTCCACACTTGGTACAATCTTTACTGGAAATTTTGTACTAAAGGAAAATCCATACATTTAAAAAAAGGTCTCATTTCGACCAACTTAAAACTCTGACTTGAGAAGTTTGACTGCAAGCTGTGCATTGGCTTGAACATCAAAAGTACTGCATGGACTTCTTGCCACACTGAGGTGAAGGGTAACTAGAGCTACACAAACTATGGAAATCATTTGGTGCAACTGTTTCCAGAACCTGAATTAGCTTGTTCAGCACTAGAACGGCACTTTCTGTGCCAGGGTAGAAAACTACAAATGTTATTTCTTTTTCATTAACAGCTTTTCATGGGTTGAGGAGTCACGCAGAAGTTTAGAACAAGAACAGAGCAAACAGGAGGTTAATGATATCCCAGCCATTGTTAAAGTATCTTCCACTCAACCATTGTTATACTAATCTGCTGATTTGAGTTAAAAAAACGAAAGAAATTCTGTGAAGAGACCACATTAAATGGCTTGCTTATCACTTTCTGAATGATTCATTAACCAGCCTAATTTAATCCTCCACATGCCCAGTAAAATTCCAGTTTAACAATGTAGTGTGTGCTATCAGCTTTCTAGAAATGTTACAACAGGCCAGTAAGAAAAAGTTAAGCATTAACCAAGACGAGACAAGCATGTAGCTACAAAACTAAAAGCTGTTTTACAGGTCTCTGCTTAGTTCACTTTTAAAAATATCATGTATTTCACTTCATGGATTGCTCTTGATTAAAATGATCTTCATTTAAACTAAAAGCCTGTTTTCTCTCTTTTCAGAATCTATCAGATTATGAGCTGAGCCGATTCAAAACAATGCACCAGCCGTAAGTGTCTCGCTATTTTCTGTTTCCCCATTGAAGGACTAATACACTGTTGTACTCCAACAGTCGCTCTGTTAATAAATTAGGAAAAATGAGAATTGAAACCTCCTGTTCATGTGAACTTTAACATTAATTGACGGGGGTGGGACTTCCTCAGGATTAGGATCCTGGAATGTTTACAAGAGCTGTGGTTCAGATCAGCTGACAGGAAAGTCTCTTCTGCACCAGATGCTGAGTGTTATTCTTCCTCAGAACAGAAAGGGACAACCACAATATTAGGAAAAGTACAAGTTCAACTTATTCCAGAACACAAAGGCTTTTTTCTTGTATGGTATTTGAGGTCAGATTTTCTGAATTGGTTCATGTGCTACTTATGGATCAATTTCAGTGATCAGTTTAACAAAGTGCTATGTTGAAAGCAATTTCAATATGCTTTAAATACAGTACTGAATAAGCAAATATAAATATAACAGTTGAGAAATGCCTTCATGTAACTTGTAACAAATCAAGTTCATTTCAAAGGACATCCTTAATGTTCAAATGTATTATTTCTCTTGTAGAACAACACAGAAATAACATCAGGAAATTTTCTCTGTGAGCAAATAAAACCAAGACGACTTCAGTTTAATATAATGTGTTGCTGTTCCTCTCCTAATGGTTGTTATTATTCCATGTAGCTTTCCCCTCCCCCACTAGCTAGGAAAACATTGATCTATCTACAAATTGTGTTCTGAATTCCACTCTATTGATAAGAAACTGGATGAACTTGAAGGCATTTTTACCTGTTAAGTTCCTATTCCTATTGGTAGGAATTTGTTGAGAGAACAGGTAAATATTTTTCTGGGTTTAATTTAATAATTAACTAGATGAGTGAAGAAAATATCGAAGGACTTTCTTGCAAAGTGGTTGAGTCTAACAGGACATCATTTTGAGAGAAAATGTAGAGAGACTTAATATAAAGTCAACCAAGGATATGTCTTCTGTTTCTGATAAACATGAATCTGACCTACTACAATATTAGGGCAAACAGAAATATATTGAACTGAGGCCAAGATTTGCACTTCTACTGATGTGGGCATTCAAGCTTTGAATTCTCAAATTGTATATTGAAATAACAAAAGTGTTTTGCCATATGAATTCTGTTGTCCAAAGCATTAAAGTTCCTTAAATCCACAGTATGGATGCCATATCTCTAGTATCAATGTCCACCCTAAAATCTGTTACATTGTACTACTTGCGATTGCAAAAATTGCCGGAGTTTGTAGCACTCAGTTTAACTGGAGCAGGTCTCCATTGATCCACCTAAAACAGATTAACTGGCCTGTTCAAGCATGTTCATACAACAGGCAATTCCCAATGGACCAAAACACTAAGGATAGATAAACAGAAAATTAATAACTGCCAGACAAGGTGAGACTGAAATCCTGTGCTTCTCCTGGCACTGGCCAGTGCTTCAGGTCTCTGCCTTTATGAAAGTTTATTCATGAGGCTTCATTAGGCAGGAGTTAGGTTCTCTGCCCACCAGCAAAAGTTCTTGGCCTGTCCCATTGTAGTTCCACACTTGGTATTCTTGTTCCCACAGGATTTTGACTCTACAAGGCTGTAAATGCTCTGTGAACTAAAACTCATGGTATTCCCCATTCTGCTGGGACATCGCATGACAGGGGTATCAGAAACAATCTGCAGCCATGCTTGGGTGTGCTTTCCTGCCCTCTGCACCAAACACCTCCATTAACTTAATCCAAGGCTCTTTTCCCTTTAGCCAGTACTGTACTCATTCTCTAAGGGAAAAAAATTACCTGGGCAAAAAAAGACAAAATTGTTTATCTGGAAAGAGTTCATCACAGTAATTCTGTTTTAATACTCTTAAGTAAATTTTTTTTTGCACTACACTTTTCATGAAGTCTCCTACTATATTCTGTTGGGTTCACTATGCCAGTGTTGGCTTTGACAGCCTAATGACAGCCCCATATAAACTAGTTCCCACCTGCACTTAAAGCCACTGTTCTACCTCGATTGCTTCTGAACTGCAACTACTGAATATGAATGTGGAATTGCCCAGGTGCAGTCTCTACTAGTGTCTTGTCCTACCCCTGAAATGCAATAATGAAAGATTTCCTTCCCCACTTGCCAAAACCATATCAGAAGAGAGGTGCTGCTACCAAACACAGGACAGCAGAGCAGAGTCACTGGTCCAAACCCTCTCTGCTGCCGGGGTTGTGCAACAAACTGCTCTCGCAGGTTTATATGTGTTCAGCAATCCTGACATCATGTTGAAATCTTGAGCTTTGCTTAAAGCCCTTCCTCCTGCAGAAGCACCATTATATTTTTCACTCTGCACAGCAGACTGAGTTGATAAAGTCTCACGCTGAAGACCTGAGATCACCCAAAACACTGAACTAGCTCACTCTCAAGAATGCCAGTCAACTGCACTGTCCAGACACTTGCCGTGAGAGAGTTTCAAACATCCCACTGACGACAGCTATGGGCTCGTTCAGTCAGTGTTAATATTTATGCCACGGAGAACACCTTATAGATCATCATGCTACATTCAGGAGCACACTTTAAGAGAGTGCAGGCACCATAATCAACCTCATACCACAGATATATGAGAATAGTGGAACTTAAGGCCTTTCCAAATGCACTGTCTTGCTGTGCAAGTGAGATTGGTATTTATAATTGTATTTAGCAAAACCTGGTATATAGGCTATAGCTCAATTATAAACATCCAAAATTTGGAAGTACATCTCAAGAAAGAAATGTAATTACAGTTCCATCACCTCAGTGTAGATAATCCAACACTTACAGTATCAGATATTTATGCAGAAGTTTTTTCATAATGTTTTCAGCTTACTCAAGTTTCATTTTCTCAGGGACCGTGAAATTAAAAGGTTGCCTTTATAGCTAATGTGATTAGAAATTCACCCCAGATCAAACTCAGAATAAATTTTGCTCTCAGCTCAGGAGCTCTGGGGGCTATTTTACAAAATCAGGACTGAAATATTTCATCACAAAATCAGTACTTTCTATCATATGCAAATTCAGAAGCCTGTTCAGGCTGTGACAGATTGCCAGGTAAATGAGAAATCCTCACCTGCAAATCAGGTCTGAGGTGTCAGGTCTTGAGTTTACCATTTGTGTATAGCAACATGCAGTTATGGAAGATCCTGGGTAATAAGTGAGCTGTGTTGCAGAACACATAATTACAAGTTCTGTATAATTATGGTGTGGGCAGCATTTGATCTCCTTTGCTTGAAATAAACATCTACCAATTTTCATTTCTGTGAAAAATGTTGTTACTTTATTCTACGAGGAATTTATGGTATATGCAGAAAAAATTGCTATTCTTAAATCAAGTAAGTATTCTGTAATTAAGAGTGATTTCTAGATTGGTTTCTAACATTTTTTTAATTTATTTGATCATAATTTTCAAGAACTCCAAAATGAAATTTTCCTGAATTCCTTCCAAGAATAGGCTACATCTTTTCCTGAATCACATGAATAAATTCTCAGTTGTAAGAGCTGTTACATACCAGGAAAGTACCTTTGTAATACTGAGGTGTTCCACTTGAGATGTCTGCACTTGCATAGTTCAAACTGCAAGAACTAGAAATGTTACACATTAACACCTTTTTCATTCTTCCCCCTCTTACTATTTTTTTTAATTTCTTCATTAAGAAGGTAAACAACCTAATGTGGAAAACTAACTTTTCAGCTTTTACATAGACATCAACACTTAAATACATTAACCAAAGGCAAATCCTAACAAATATACTAAAAAAAAAATGAGATTTCTATAACAACTACTCTGTTTCCTTAAAAAAATAATAAAGACAAAGAGCTTTTGCTGTCTCTTTAAGTAAGGTCCAGCAGTACAGAAATCTTATCTTGTGCAGACTATCTGTACTTGGACTTCCCCCACTCCAAAGAAAGCTTTGAGCTGAAAATAAGGCAGTAGATGAGTTTTATTCCAATACTTAGTAAGCAGGAAAGATTTTCCCCTATCCTTGGGATATTCCATAATGGTTTCTTATTACCCAATACCTTTTAAATACCAGTGCTGACTCAGGCTAAATGTTTTATGACTAAATATGTAGATTTGGTTCCTTGCTTTCCTTGTGTTTTGTTGTAGCTTAAATGTCACTGAAAAATCTCCACTTATTTCCAAAACTGCAAAAGGCCAGGACTGGAAATTCAGAAGATAACGTCTTCGTATAGTAAGACCTCCCAGTAAAAAATGATACCTAAAAGAGAACAGAACAGGTTTCCAGTACATAACTTCAGTATCACAAAAACATACTATAGCACACTTCCTTGGCAGCTATAAACATTCCAAAAGAAAAAAAAAGTGCCTGCATTTTACTTCACAACACATTTTTTATGCATTATCTAGTAATTTTTAGCATAGAAAGGCTATGAGAAAACTCTACCTAAGCATCAGATATTTACAGAAACAGTCATTGCCTGAAGATTAGAATGAATTCAGGATATTCTCCTGTTCACAGGAGGATCTAGGAAATATTTGTTCAGCAAAGCAACACAATCCTGCCTTCTTTTATAGCAGCAGAAAATATTACACTTCTGCAGCAGAAAGGGGGCAACAGACACTTGCATTGCAGCAGTGCCTCTTCCATCCTGCCATGAGCAATGGAGACCTTTGCAATGACACTAATTACTCAAGGAGGAGAAAAGGCCCCCTCACAACTAAGGAGCATGAAGATGTAGCTAGAAACTATATTTGGCAGAGTTTATAGAGAGAAAGCAGGTATCTCTGTATAAGAATCATTGGAATCCACTGGAGAATGTAATTCAAACAGCATTGTCTTTGAAAAAGATACTAGAAATAGTAGCAATACAGTTCTCCCAAAGGTTGAAAAGGTACAAAAATACACAAAATATACAAGTTTGTATTCTCTGATCGAGTCCTGACATGCAGATATTTGATGGGGTCTTACCACTTTTCAAATAGCAATGGAGGCATTTCAGATGTTACTGTGCTGCAGTGCTGCAACTGTGGTTGAAGTGGGAACTAACCTGGCAGTGTTTAATTCCTGTGGCTCTGTGTACTCTACTCCTACCCCTGGGCTGAGCAGAAAGAATGATTACAAAAGGTTTTCTTTTTGCATATACCACTGTTAGACTGAATTATCACTACCGTAATTACGAGGAATGCCTAGGGGTAAAGATACATTGTCAGTGTTGGATGGATTTTTTCCATTCTCATGCAAATTGCACTGGGAAACTCCAGTGAAATAAATTAATTTTGTCCTTTCTTATTGAAAACAATCCCATCCTCAAACAGATTAAATAGGTATGATAGGGTATGAAGATGTCAGAGAAAATCCCAAATTATCTTCCCGACCCCCTTGATGCCTGTGATGAAAACCAGTTTCAAGCTGAGTATCTTCCTGGCACATTTTGTCCTCCCTATCCCAGTTAGGAAAGCACAGAGAGGGGCCCAGATGTTGCAGCCTTAGCTGAATTATGTGTATATTTATATATAAATATATTTATATAACATATGAATCAGTACAAACCTAGAAGTGTCTCCAGAGTCTTCTCTTCTTGTGCCCCACGATTTTTCATTATGCATTAACATTAACGTTCATTAATGTTCAGGACAATTTCTAAATTAGAAAATTATAGATTTAGCCAACCTTACCCAATTACTTTTCATGCTACCCTACCCCGCTCAGCCATCTATGGAATGTAATTAGAGGGGTTGGGGGTAACAGTTATAAGTGTTTCTTTACTATCAAAACTATGCTCATTTTTAAGGACCTTAAGCAAGATACATCAGAGATACTTTTTGATAGCAGTGTGCCAGAATAGAGATCTATTAGTCTTCTTTGAAGAGCAGGGCTGGATCAGCCTCTGAGGAGAAAGCATGTGCTGGTCCAGCTGCAGGGACTGTAACAGCTTCATCTCACTAAGTTTTAGTGAAAGCAGAAATGTTTCCCTTTGTTAGTACTCTAGACCAGCCTAAATAGCAATGGAATATCAGTCACTCAGCACCTCAATTTGGGTACCAAAAATCAAAGAAAGAGGTCACCTTTTAAGGACACATATCCAAATGACCTTCTTATGTTTCTACACAAAGCCAGAAGCAAGGACCAGAAATGGAAGCTGTTGCCCAAATCACAAACCACTTCTTCGCCAACATCATATTTCTGGGCAGGATCTCTTTCCTCCACCCTGTCAGTTGATGTGCTTTCCTTTTCTCTATTACATGGCTGTACTCAGACCACAGAGAAGAGGATGTTGTAGTTTCAATTCACTGGTCTTTCTTCCCTTTTAGAAAATCATATTTGTTAGTCAGAAAGTGCTGCACCTGGGACTCAAAACCAAAAGAAAATAACTTCTGGCTTATTCAAGCAATGAAGTGTGAAGGGCTATTAATTTATAATCTCATTTTATCAGAATTCCACATGTGCCCCAGCTCAAGTACACACTGGGAAGAAAACAGAACAGATGTCTGGGCTCATTTTGTTCCAAGTGCCCAAACTGGAGTCCTCTCAGCTTCTGAAAGAAATACAATATTTAATTTACAGTGTGGTATCAACATATATTTATGCTCTCTGCAGGAGAGACATTTCTTTCTTACTTTAGACTAGCCTCTGTGAAAATGAGTGAAAACACAACCTCTTTTTGCTTTTGTATAAGCACGTGGAGCTTCATTCATTAGTTCATATGTTTGTAATGTGATGTCAGGCTGTCTGGGCACTATTTCTAAGACAATGAAGGAAAGTATTAAACCAAACCACGTAAACTTTATTCAGTTCAGAAATGAGGAAAGAACAGGTTGAGATGATACTAAACAATGGAAACTGCAGTACTAAAAAATGGGGTCATCAAGACAAGGAAAGTAGAGAAGTTACGAGATGAGCTGCAGAAGTTAAGGGAGCGTAGCAGGAGGGTCTGATGCAGCTGCAAGCCAGACAGTTGGGGCTGCAGCCACCAGACACTTGAAACAGCTTCAGAGGAGGCTGCTCAGCGCAGCTGGCCTGGAAAAGATGAAGTGCACTTGGTAGCAATGCCACAGCAGCCCCTTGTGCAACAGAATTCAAGACCTGAAACCCAACTGCCTGAAACCCATAGAATTAATAACTTTGTCAAAAATACATATTTCAAAGATTTGCCCCCCCAAAAATGCAGAAATTGTGTTCAGCAATACTTTTTTACTAGCACCTTCCTTATTAAGTCCCTTTCCAAGGGCAACCAATGTGAGGAATGTAGGATTACCTTAGGAACACCACAGACACTGTGCATAACCACACGCAGATGCACTGACACTCATCAACAAATTATTCAGGGCATCAGAGAGCATGAATAGATGGATAGAGAGATGGATAGATCACCTGCAACCACCTAAACACAGGCAGTATCATAATATACATATCTATGAAATTAGGAGTCAAAAGCATCTTCATGCTGGCCTTCTTTTCAGCGCTTCAGAGCACCTGTGCACTTGCACTGGGCACAGAATAGGGACTGAGGAGTTGTCACCAAGCACAGGAGCTGCTCAGCCGCCAGAAGCAGGAAAGTTGTTCTCATGGACGTTCCACACGGTCAGAAATGTCGTCTCAAGGTGTAGCTCTGCTGTCTTGTTCCAGAGACTGCTCAGTTGTGACCAGCTCCAGCACCATGCTCCCCACCCCACCCAGTGTAAACACACTTTGACTTTACAGTCTTGATGCTTGTTTGCATTTCTGAGAAATAAAATTCAGATATGCTCCAAATTCTTGAAGAGTGGAACTGTTTTTAGGCCAGACTACGGTCAGACTCTTGCCACGCCTACAGCAGCTTCCCTGCAGGATGCTACAATTTAGGACTACTCAGACCTAAACCTTTGCAGGTTATTCTATCAACCACCTGGAGGACTGAGGGATTAAAGAACATTCTCCATAGTAAGGAGGCAGGTCAGTCTCCCTGTCCAAATCTGTCTCGGTCAGGATTGAGACTTTTGCTAAAAATTATAATGGAACAGTGTTATACAATCTGTCTTTAAAAATATTTTACTTTATTCTTCCACAAGCCATTCCTGATTTTTCAAACCCTTACAATTTCCTTCTGTTTCTATTAGCCAAGAATTCTGGGAGGAAAAAAATGAAATTTTATGTACTTTACAGTTCTTATTCTAGCCTTTCCTGTTTTCCATTCTCCTCTACCTACTGCCATTGTGCATTTTAGGTACTCTTCAATGATATTCTTGACAGAGCATTAGGTCTCAGTTTCTTCTTCACAGCTCTGGCACTAAATTTGACAGACACCTGCTACCACAGCTCTGCCATTTCTCCTATTTAGTTCCTCACTGTTCAGTTTCATGGCTTTTTATTATTTTACCAAGCTCTCAGAATACAGACTATAACCTAAAAATATGTTACCATTTGAGTTAATGTACCTTACCATACATTTCATAAGTGTAATCAATCCTTTTCTAAATCACTGATCTGGCTGATATAATTAATTACTTTTATCAGTGTATTAGTCCCTCATCTCATTCCTCTGGCTCAGGGAATAATATCCTGAAGAAATACATGAGAATATAAGATATATCCATATTGTTGCTTTAATTAATAGATATTACAGTTCAAGAACAGAGGTAAAAGAATTCTTCATATTGCTTGAAATGTCAACATGAACTACCAGCTATATTGCTTTTATATTACTGATACAAATAATGTCCACATATAGCCCACAAATAAATTTAAATATGCACTGAAAAAAGTTTCCAAAGTCAATTATTTTCTAGCATTATTTTTTATTTCTAAAGAAATAGAAGTATAATTTGCATGTATAGTCATACAGGTATTCTCTGCAAAATTATCCCTTTCCAGGGATTTATTCAAAATTACAGATAAACCAACAAATTTCAACAATTTTATCTTTTAACCAAAAGTAGTACTAAACATGTATTATATACATGTTGGTATTCTATTGGGTTTTCCTTTAAAAACAGCAACAAAAAAAAAAAGAAAAGGCAGCTAAGTAAACACTGAAAAATAACAAATGTAGCTGATTTCTGATCACAGACCTTACAGGTGATGTCTTTCCAGCAACATTTTTCTACCATCATCAAGGTGAATATAGTATCAGCTCCTCTGTTAACCACGATGAATAATGGGAATCAATTCTTCAGGATCAAAGATGCAAATGTTCCCGAACCAGCCTAAGACAAAGCCAACATATCTGTATATATCTATACCTATGATGTACCTTGCAGAGTCCACAGGATGGAACATCAGTTTCTGGGGAAAGCCCCACTTTCTGGACAGCTTTGAAGTGTGCTTTCACAACCAATGCCCCACGGCAGAGCTTCAGCAGACATCCAGCCTTAGGCTTAGAACTCATTCTAAACCGAGCCCAAAATGTCGTTCCTCTGTTACAGCATTTCTTTCAACTCTGACATTCCTCAGTATCAGCTTTCTGAAAGTAAAGCAATTCTGGGCCAGCTCAAAGGTCTGTGTCAGGTGACATTTGTGACAGTAGCCTGCAGCAGATGCTGAAGGGAGAAAAGGATGAGGGAAGGGGTATGGGTGGGTGCCTCCATACACACGTGAGCAGCACAGCACTCGCTGGGCTGGTGTGACACCCCATGGGTCACACCGAAACAAATGAAATTACACTGGGCACTTCCATTCAGGTAGCATCAGTTCCGCCAGGAATGAGAATAGCAATAGAAATCTAATACTTCTTTCAAAGCTCATGATATTCTAAGTAGTTTTTTCATAAAATGAGCAACTCTCCTGTGAACAGAATGATGAAAGTTAACTGACCTCAAGAAAAGGTTAAGCTTGAAAGAAATCACAACACTCAAGGAAAAGATACCTTAAAAACCAGAAGACTCTACTGTATCAGTATTGTCTTCCTATTTGCTAACTAATATGAACATTTCATAGCAAAAGTTATACAAATAATATACACCTTGTGAGAAGTTTCAAATTACAAAATAGTACATAGCAAACTAGCCTGCACTCATCAGTCTGTTTATAAACATAATCCTGACTCAACATCATTATGACAAAACAAACAGGACTGTTTCAAATGTATGACATAACCCCAGGCAGATATCTACAATACAGAGAAAGGTGTTAAATATCTAAATCCATGCTGCAGATGTTGGTAAAATTCACTAATGAGCAGAAATTAATTATCTTGTACAGCTACCATCTATGCATATTACTTCTAAACTAACAGTCAGAAACTTTCTTTAATCACAATATATTTTAAATTGTAATTTACTCAATGAAATAACCTTCTTGTTCTCTATTAGAACAATATATAAAGAAAAGGGAAGATTGTTTATAAATAATACAATGCAGTATAATGGATATTCAAATTTACATATATGTGATTCTTTACATCTAGACATCTATCATATTTTCTTTCTTCATTCCCTTCTGACTGCATTCCCTTGGAATTTTAAATCTGAAGGGAAGTTATTCTGAAATCCAGTGTCGATAGTAAATATAGACTATTTTTCTCCCAATATAATCAGAGTGGAAAGATGCAGGCTCATATGACCACAAACCTGTGAAGTAACTCTTTTAAATGATGTACTACAGCAATAAATGCTTCACATTAGGATCTATAAAAATAATAACACTTTCTGATATAGCATAGCACTCCAATTCATCTGCTCCAATTTTGTGGCCTTAATGCAATTAAAGTTACCAACTGTGTAAACATGTCCTTAGCAACAATCTATAAAATTTGCAGCCTTAGACAACAGAAAAATTTCATGGCTGTAGTTACAAGTCTGAGCAATTTTTCTCTACAGAAGAGTATTCCATTAAACTGTTTATCTTTGGTCATAAAAAGTTCTCTGGCTATTATTTCAAATAGTAGTTTGAAAATTTTTAATTAAAATGAGAATAATTTGGTTTTTTAGAAAGTCCCCCATCTCCCTGGTCATTTTACTCTTTTTTTTTTTTTTTTACTTTCTTTTTCTTTTTTTTTTTTTTTTTTTTTTTTTTGAAGGCAGTATTTCAAGTCCACTACATCTTTGTGTGAAAAGACTTTTGAAACTTTTTCTGTTTGGTGACATCTCTGCTCCCAGAGCACAGTGTCAGGCAATTCCAGTCATCCAGGAAACAGGAGAGAGCAGTCTTATGCAGATGGAAACATATGGAAATAGAAAAGACTGAAGAAAAATTATTTTTCCTGTTCTTAAGCAGGAATAGGAGAATGCTCAGACAGCATAATTATGGTCAGTGAAGCAGTGCAGATTACCAAACTGTGCCAGAGAATACATCCACCAGCCCTTTGCTGTATGCATTACAGGCCAGTGCAGGAAAGAAGTGGTTTAAAAATTATTGGGTTTTCAGCATTTTCCAGATCCTGAAGGTATCATGGTGTATGTAACAGCATTATAAAAAATAACTTTATTTCAAGACATTCCTTTCACTCTGAAGGTTTAAAAATTAGTGCAACCTTTTGTCTGCGTGAGCAATTTTGTCAGCAGGGACGCAAACACACTTACACCATTCACCGTCTCTGCCTGAATGTTGACTGGTGCTCGTAGGCACCTGCTGAGAGGAAGGACACAAACTGCTGCTTCTCCCTGATCCTCCCCTGCCCTAAGTCTCACTCTCCATTCCAGGGCCAAATATCCCAAGCTGCTCCCACAAAGGCCTTCTGGGTACCCCTCAGGGTAAATCCACACCCCAAACATGAGGATGGATGGGAGAGCAAACTTGTCCGATTTAATCTTACTGTAACAAGGGCAGAGAGCAAAGCAAGCAGGGTATAAAACTGCAGAAAAGTCAGAAACAAGCGTGGCTTGCGAGTCTGCAAAGAACCCTGTGTCCCTACAGCCTTCCTTCCCTGGTTAGGGTCAGAGTGAGATAAGACTGGCCAGTTAGGGGTATCTCCATTGCAGGCACTCCTGACTGCTGCAAGGGGATCAGGTCTGCAGCACAAGTAGAGCTGTTCCCAAGAGTCACTGTGGCTGATGGTCAGCTCTAACACAGGTCACTGCCTCTCAGACAATCTGGCATCAAACGCTTTGAGTTTGACATTAAATAATTCAAGTGTCTGTAACAGCAAATTTTGTGTTTCTGTATGCACGTGGAACAGATGACAGTAAAACTGAAAAGCAGAAGTGCAGCTTTTTGCACAGTCCCCAGAGAAATAAAACACATTTTCTCAGCAGGTGTTAAAATGTATTTGCTCAGAAGACTCTTCATGAGAAAATCCTACTAAATTTACTGTTTTCACATCTTTGCCTGCAGTACATGCCTGCATGTATGACCTGTTTCCTTCAGTGAGCCTAATGACAAACCCAAATCCCAATCAATTAAATTTAGAGTTGCATTTTCAAATCTGTACTAGTACTGAAAGACCATCTTTGAATATGCCATTTGGTATCCAAAGTGATAAAGGATTAAAGTTTTAAGATTTCTAGGGCAGTTGATAGGAGTCTTCCAAAATCAGCACTTTGGCATTGAGCCATTTGACCCACAGTGAGAAGGCTAAAACTTTTGAAAATCAGTATCATTTTAAAACACTTGGGACAGAAATGTACCCTCCCCTCATCTGCTAAGGCACAACTAAAGGCCACATGCAACTTTCCCTGTACAAGGAGTGTTTTCTAATTTAAAATGGTGTATATGCATCCTTGAACAGGAAAAAATCCATTGAAATAAATTAGTTGGAGAAAACACAGATGTATAACTTTAAACAAAAAGCAGAACTGTTTCACCTGTTTGTAGCAATCAGTAAGAAGCAAATATAGAGAGTATCATGAGAAATCATGTTCCATAAACTCAATCTTTCCAAATATGAGACACTGAATAGTAAGTTAAGTAGGCAGTGTGTCAACCAAAATAGAAATTGAGGGGGCAAAAAACTATGACTAAATTCACATCATTTTAAACAATAGAGTTTGTGTGTCTTTTTGGCCTGGTATAAAGTAACATAAATTTGCATTCAGATCCATATGATCAAGCACAAAACCCTCACAGGCAGCATGTGACAGTCTACTGCTAAATCTCTGTTTCCACTCCACTCTTCACCACTGCAGCCCATTGCTGGCACATCTTCCTACGGATAGTCTGAAAGCAGAAGAAATCAAATACATACAAATACTTTCAAACAGCAGATTCTGTCAGGAAAAATTTGAGCCTGCAACATGACTGCAGACTGCAGTTCAGATTCAGGTCGTTTGTATTTGGGTTGTTTTCCAATGCAGATGGTACCAGTTTGGGCTATTTTCACTCCACACCCTTGAAAAAGAGAACTGTGGCAATCATTTCCTAACTTTCATGTGAACACAGAGTGATCAAGCCAAATTCCTGTTACTGACCATTTCTATTTGCATTCACATTACAGTGCTTCTATGGCTGGAGCTCTCCCTTTCGTGCTAATCCAGCAGCACAAAATCAGAGCTCAAGCAGTAAATGCATCTTTTAAATAGAGTCCCTCACAAATGAATACTTCCTCTCTTTGAAGCAGTTATCAATCTGACAGTAAAGGCAGCATGGAGATATAGGCAGGGAGAAGTACCTCTGAGCTAGGCAAAATACTATGACCTCAAGACAGTAAAATCAGACAGATATTTTGAAGAGAATTTTCAATTATTTTACATATTGCTCAGGAGAGCTTATAGTGCTGCTCTATTGTCAGGATTTCCCAAAGGAAAAGCCAAGCAAAAGCTCACAAAGCTGTCTTTTAAAGAGTGAAATGTGCAACATCCTGTGATTCTCCACATTCCCCAGAAGAAGGGAAGTCAAAATTGAAGAACACACTTGGCAAGACAGGTTGTACATTAAATTCTCTTGATGAATTCTTTCCTATAAAGAACAGTTGCATCCTTGAATCCTGAGTACTTCTAAGAAAAGGATTTGGCCCAACTACATCTAATAACGTTGGAGAGAAAAGTTGGTTAACTGAGAAGTAGTTAAGGAATGGGTTTTCTAATATGACTGAGAGAAAAAGTCTTATATGATCATGTTATGAATAAAATTGAAACCTGGTAATCAAACTAATTGCTCACATCAAATCAGGTTTCTTGGCAGTTTTATATACATTGGAGGCACTAGACTGTATCTATGAGCATTAATGGAATCTGTAAAAAATAGCTTCCTCTTGAATAGTCATGCATAGCTTAAGATCCTTTGATGCAGCACTGTCTCCTCAAAGTATCAAAAATAAACATTAAAGAGATTTACTGCAAATTGTTGTTTTAAACTAATCTATTTGTAGTTCTTTTTATTCAGCTTCTCATTGCTAAATGTTTATGTTATGTGATGGAGCTTAAAATTCTTTGCTTTTTATTTCAACTGTGTGAAACCCTAGAGGTTCAGAAATGGCAGCTGAGAGCCAAGGCTGGACCCCTACCCTGGCTTGGACTTTTCACACTCTTTCCTGTAGTTTGATTGTCCATTTCTCCTGTGTGCCACAGCTCCTACCTGGGACACATTTCTAGGGTTTCTTGCCAAGCAGAAGAGGCTATGGGTAGATGCTGCAGCACCACTGAGCCTCACCCCACCTGCAGTGAGGATGTGGCTGCAGGCACCAACCCAGACCAGGAACTCAGACAGGCCCCTGGGTTCCCTAGACTAAACACAGTCACAATCTGTAACCTGCATTAAGGCAATGGCACAATTGGTCCCCATAAAAAGGAGTTAGCATCAAAATTTATGAATCTTAAAGGAGAATATGCATAGCTGATATATTTATCATTAGTAGCTTCAACAGGAACCCCTGACAAACCCAAAATCATCCTACAAACCATGTTCTGGAAGGTCTTAAACTGGAGAGCATTAATTTCAATGGAAATAAGAAAAGCAGTCATAAAGGGGTCAGAGAGAAACCTTCAGGCAAGAAAAAACACCAGTCTTGTCAGTGATAGCAGCCAAACTCTGGATATTTCCTAATTATTTCTCCAGAATTGGCTCTGTATGAAGATGCTTGTTCTGATCTAGGGACATCACTCACCAAGAAAAAAAATGCTTTAGACAAGTCATCTGATCCTTTGTTTCTGTGCTACAGTTTATCTACCCAGAAATTCAAAGTTAAACCAAAAATGGTCTTAACAATAGGACACAGAGAACTGAAGCAAGTCAGGTGTTGACCATGCCCCAGTGGCCTCACAGCTCTGAAACGGAAACCAGAATACGCCACCAGAATGCAGCAGCATGTGGAAGGAAAGAGCTGGTGGGAAATAAAGAGCAGAAAATAGCAGAGGGGATAAAAAATAGGTTCTGTTTCTGAACATACAAGATGAAGAAGTTGCTTTTAAAAATCTCTTTATTTATGAGCAGAAATGGAGAATTACACAGTCATGTTGGGAGAGGATGAGAGAGACCAACCCAAACTAAGCCACAACACTGCAGTGAAGAGGAAATTATGTTGCAATAGTCAGTGGCATTTAGAAAACCTACCCAAGCATTTAGGCCTTTTTCAAAATTACAATGGCATTTTGAGCATCAAAAACTTAAAATAGAAATGCATGTATATTCTGTAAGCTATCCTGCCATGGGAATGTACTGCATTACCTGTGTTAGGTAATAGTGCCAGGAATTCATTCCCTTTCGCAGCCATATACAGGAAAACAAAGTTAGTGCCTATCTATGTAATAACAAAAGTGAGAGTCTGTGTGGACGTGGGTTCTTAAAACATTAGAGAAGAAAATACAATTTAGGAAAAAGGCTTCAATAATGTTGCTCCAGAGGACCAGTGCTGTGGGAACACTTCTGCAAAACACCTCATCCCAGACTTTAAGACTTTATACATTCTTCTGGGGTGTCTTCATGCCCCTCACCCCTGGCCCTGTCCCTCAGCTGGGTAGGGCGGGTTGGCCCAGGCTTCCAGGCTGTGTCTCAGCAGGCAGGAGCACAATTCCCATTGTCCCCAGATGTGCCAGGGAGCAGGAAGGTGACACAGGCATCCCCCAAAACAAACCCCCATCTACGCAAAACAGCCCTTTGTGCTGGGGAGGAGAGTTTCGTGTTAACCATCACTATGGTCAACATGCAACCCACGGGGTAAAACAAATCCCAGTTCCTCTTTGGCCTTATCCAAATGAGCATATTATGTCAAAGAGGGACAGTTGCTGGGGTTACAATTACAAAAATAGCATGAGATGTTTGCTGCATGGCTCAAACCTACCACCGCCTCCAGGCTCTCCCAGGGCTCCTGAAGAGGAAGGCAGGGAGTTTCCTGCTATGGGGGTTAGTCAGGCCCTTCCCCCCTCCAGCCTGGGCCCCCAGAGACACCATTTTGGGCAATGAGTAAGGCTGGAGGGATGGAGAAAGTGCTGTCACCCCAGCCCTGGCGCAGGTCGGCAGGACCACCCTGCCAGCTGGACACTGCGGTGTGTCCCTGTCCTTATGGGCTGTACAAAGGCCCTCTTGAACACAGACAGGATCAGTCCCAACATGGGCCAGGAGTTCAGAAAACACCTGCTGGGCAAAAAGGAGAGGCCTAGGGCTGTTTGGAGGGGCTTGGCCATGCTCTTCTTTATTTAAGGTTTTTTTCTAGTGGTTTTCCTATGTTGTTGCAGCCAAACAAGCCTTCTCAGCACCAGGGCAAATCGCCAGATAGGCTGACTTGGAGGCAGCCCAGAAAGAGCTAAGCAGGTGCCACAAAATCTCATGAACAAGTCTTGTGTAATGAAGACTTTCTTAGGAGTAATTTCCAGGCAGCTCTACCAGTCTAAGCAGTCACACACCCTATTCCTCCCTCCCTGTGCTGCACCCTCACAAACATCTGTGCCCCAAATCAAATTAAAGAACCAATGCAGTTTAAACTCCCTATTTTGGTGACTTTTTGCTAGATTGTTTGTAGGGGACTCCTTCCCCAGCCCATGTCACTGCACAGCCACACAAACACAGGGACCGACAGATGCCCGGGATGAGAAATCCTGCATGAGTCAAATTGTCACCAAGCCCTGAGCGCACGGGACTCGGGGACTGCCCTGAGCACGAGGCATCAGCAGCCAGCCCTTCCCAGGACCAGGGAGGTGACAGCACCGCAAGGACAGGCGAGAAGCTCTCTGCACTGGGCACTGCAGAGCTTTAAACCTGTAGCTTGGGTTGAGGCAGGAAGAAACAAGGCAAAACCAGCACGGTGTTGCCGATGACAGGCTGCCACCAAAGATCCTGAAAGGACACAGCCTGGGATTTCTGTGACGGCCAGGCAAGAGGCAGTTGTTGTGTAAGGGAAACCACTGCAGGAGCCTACAAAACAAATCTCTTATTCTGGTATGTGTTCAGATAAGTGGGAAGATTATATAAGCAAAAGGGAAAGTGACACAGCAATTTATTCATACCTACTTCTTCACATTGTCAGAGTGTGAATTTTAACTAATTCAAAATTAATTTAATTTTCAAAATAATGTTAAGGGAGTAAAATTGCAAAGTTGACTGGTTCACAACCAGATACAATGCAACATGGAATTCCAAAGTTTTGTGTATTACATGACATTCAACATTATATTATTCCTTAACGCCCACAAATTTCATAAGATACCCCAAAAAAAAACAACCCGTACACTATCGGCCCACCCTAGAAAAATATTCTATTCAAATATCCAGTGATTTCCATGTTGAAAGCTCAGAGACCAAAAACAGCAGCCTGCCAAGATCAGAGCGATACTGCTATCAAAGACATAAATCTCATGGCTGGCTGTTTCCCCAGAGTCACCTGCACTAACCAGGAAAGTCTGTTTTGCTGCTTCAGTTTCACAAGAAAAAACTTCAGTCAGTACAATTCGGGAGAAGAATTCCATGTGAAAACCTAGCCAAATAGCAACAAGAATCTCACCAAGAAATACCTTTGTGTGTCCTCAAAACACAATGTACTTATCAAAACATAATAACACGATGCAGGTATATACTTTTAAAATAAGAACTACTAGGTTTCTTCCCTAGAACAGCCTTAGGTTATAAATTAAGCTGCAGAAAGGCCAAAGATACAGAAGGGGAGCAACAAGGGTCATCCTCCAAAGGCACAGAATTTGAATTAATCAATCCTTCAGGATAAAGCCTGGATGTGAACAACTGCCTACACTGTCCCTCAGCAGCAACCAGCTGCCTCCAAAGTTCATCTTTAAAGAGGAAAACACGGTTGCACTCAAGACTAAGAAAAAGTCCCAAGCTCAGAGATAGCAGAGCAATAAAACACTCAGCTGCCTTGGGTGGGAACAGACTTGCTCTGTGTCCCGGGAAGGATCAGGCCTTTCTCTTGCCTTAGTTTAAGAAATAGGCTAAGAAACTTTTCTTTTTTTTTTTTTTTTTTTACAATTAAAATCAAAAGACTGGGGATAAGATGATGCTTTTCTCTAGCTTTTGCTGGAAAACTAAGAAAGGAGAAGTTCCCACACAGCATGCTCCCACCTGGCGCAAATTCGCCAGAAGTGCAGAGGAGAGAGGAGGAAAAGGGGAAGCGAACGCCTGCATCTCTCCGCGCAGCCGGCGGAGTCAGCTGGGCTGGAAGGTGACAGCGAGCGTGTCACCGGGCCCGGCGCGGCGGCCGGGCTCATCCTCATGCGAGCGCTGCCGCTCCGCTGCCCCGAGCCAGCGCGGCCCCGCGGCGCTGCGGCAGCTCCGCACGGAGGGGAAGGGCGGACCAGCGCGGCCCCGCGCCCAAAGGCTCCTCCTCGGCTCCCGGCTCCGAGCCACCTGTGCGCGCCCCGGCCGGGGCGGGGCCGGGCCGGTCACCGGCTCCCCCTCTGCCGCTGCCGGCGGGCGGGACGGGGAGAGGCTCCGGCGGCGCGGCGGGACCCGGTAGAGGCTGCCCGCGCTGCGCTCCGAGCCGGCCCCGGGAGGAGCTGTGCCCTGCCCCGCCCGGCCCGGCCCGGCCCGGCCCGGGGAAGCGGCGGCGCCCGCAGGTGCCGGGCCCGGGGCAGCGCGTCCCGGCGGGACAGCGCTCACGGGCATGGACAAGCTCAACAAGCTGACGGTGCCGGCCGGGGAGAAGTTCAGGTAGGGGCTGCTCCGCTCCCGGTCTCCTCCGGGAACGGGGACGGGACTGAGCCGCTTCCCGCGGCGCAGTGCGGGGGATTGGGAGGCGCCGGGGCACGAGGAAGTTGGCAGGAGTTTTAGAGAAAAACTGAGTTATCGCCGGGGAGTGCGGGAGGTAAACACGGGTCTGGAGAAGATGATAGGACGCAGATTTCAGAGCAAAATGTGTGTCGGCTTCACCTGCAGCGCAAAGAGGAATATTTTCAAAGCGTCTGTTTTCAAAGCTGTAAGGAAATAGTGTGTGACTCATTAAGATGTATGAGTCTTATGCAAATTAGAAAAACTTAATTAATTGCTTAATGCTTTAATGTCCTATGAAGATGGCTTTTGCAGTTAAGTTCTGTAATATTTCCTAATCTTCGAAAGAACTGGGGGAATAGAGGGAACTGGAAAACGGGAAGTGTTTCTAAGTGAAGGAGAACAATGTTAAATACAGGGTTTGAGAGAAAAAAGGAGAAGCTGGCCATTACTGAAGTATTTTTAGTGTGTCTCGATTGGTGTGCTTGGTACAGCTGGCACCTCAAGGCTCTTTCATCATGATTTTTCGTTTTTCTGAATAGTTAAAAGAAGTTCTCTTTCAGATTAAAGTTACATGAAAATCTTTTCTTCCCCTGCAAAATAAGAATGAAATACTGAAAAATATTTTTTCCTAAAATAATTCATACTTAAGTACTCAATACTAATTTATAAACCCTTCTCTAGTCTCTCTCCCTCTCCCCTGAAACCTTTATGCAAACTGGAATAATCTCTTGTAAAGCTAATTTCGATGGCATGCACTCTTTCCATACTGTTGAAATATTGGTGGAGGGTGTGTACTTGCAGAGCTGCAGTGACACTTCCTCAGCCAGGCACACCAAATAAAATCCTAGCAGGCTGCATTCTACAGCCCAGGCAAGAATTCTGTGGAAGGCCCAATGGACAGAGGGAAGAACGCAGTGAATTTCCTCACTGTCTGCAATTTGACCACCTTAAGCAGTCTAAACTGGTTTAAATGGTGTCAGAGCTCACTGTTGGTCTAAACTGGCTGTCTTTAAATAATAAGCTGAGAAACAAAATGGAAAGCTTGATTCCATCAGTACTGTGGTACATAAAAAGATTAATACACACTCTCTGCTGTTTTAAAAACTATAGCTGGGATTCATCACTTTTGCAAACAATTAAGCAGGATTACTTTCAAGTATCCAAAATGGGTCTGTATGTGTGGGTTATTATGGCCCCTAACTTCCTTGTGAACTGATTCAAAAGCCCTAAACCCAAAAGGCAGCGCCACACCTCTGCTGCATCTTCACGTAGATGGCACTCTTCATCTCGTCTGTGGTTTTAGTATTGTTGTAAAATAGGGAAGAGAAAGAAGTAGATCTGCTTTCCTGTATTAACTTGAGGTATTAAAAGTTAGGTTTTCTCTCATCATGGCCAATTCAGCCTAGTTGTGCAGGGAATGTAGGACCACATTTCTCAAGCATGTGATGAGCATTCTCACCACGTGCAGTGGACACGCATGCACGCTTCGATTTGAGCATGTTGAAATACTCCTTAGAAACCTGAATATGTGGCTGCAAAACCTTACTGTGGTATCAGAATTTTAAAACCTTAAAGCAGAGCTATCCATGAATAGTTATTCATAGGGTAAATTTAAGAGAGATGTGCATATAGAGGAAGAGATCTGCATAACATGGCAGCAGCCTTTTCCTCCTTTGAAACCTGTTGGCAATGCAGTTGACTTCCTAATACCACCTCCATCTGTATGGAAAGCACATGGCTGGCTCAGGGTTTGTTCTGAATGTTACATGAACTAAATGGTTATGTTCAAAACGTACTTTTCTTCATATGCTAAGATGCAATGCCAAGAAATGTTCCTGCCAAACAGTTTCAATTCAAGTGATTATAGTTTGCATTTTTTTAAAGACAGCTTTCTTAAAGTTTCTGCTTTGTAGCAGCAAAAATTTAAAAAGCACTGCTGTTGAGTCAGTGTCTGAGAGTGGATCTTTTGATTTTTTTTTTTAAGTGTAGACCTGAAAAACTAGATATTATGTGGTTTTGCTAAGGTCAGCTGCTCTCCATGGGTATAGTTGAGCCTAGCAGACCTAGCTTTTTGTTGCATTAGCGAATCTTATGTCACATCTGAATTCTTGACATGGTCTATTGGTTACATTTATTGCAACAATAAGAACTATAAGTGTTCTTTTATGCCTGTCCACCTAACATGTTGTGGTATGTACATTGTTTGCAGTTAGGTCACTCAACTAACTTCAGTAACAGTTGGAGAATGGAAGTTCATGGAATTTTAGTATTAATTTTTATGTATTATTTCCTATAAGGCATGGACAGTATTATGCTAATTATCCCTCAGAGTACATTGTGTGTTCTAACTGCTTCCTTATAGTCAGGAAAAATTAATTCAAAGGCTTGGTTATTTTTTGTGAGAGAAACTAATCTGTGGTGCATACAAGTAATTTGGTATTTTGAATCGTTTCCCCAAGTGTGGAGTGAACACATGAGCAATAGCTGTGCTGACATGGCAAGCTCTAGTGTGCCTGGATTTCAGACTGAACTTCAGGGAAAAAAATTATGCTGCAAACATACAGAAATAGATGCCCTCATGATCAGGGGCAATTGCCAGCATGGGTAACAGGAAGTTAGCAGCTCAAAAGAAAAGTCTGCACTAACCTTGCAGACTCTTTTGTGGTTCAGCGTCCCTAAACTACAAGCCTATGATTCCTCATATTTAAATAATTTCCAGCTACTATATGTGACTGTGTCAGAGCATCTCTTCAGACTTGCTGCATTTTTTTATTATGACCACAAACCTTAATAATGACCCTCTGCTCATAGCTGGCTTCAGCTGTGTAGCACAAAGTCCTTTCCAAAGGCATCACCACCACTGCAGTGATGGGCAAACCACGGCGCAAACCAAAGTGTGCCACATGCTTTCACTTGCCGAAGGTCATTCGGCCAGCAAATTCCAGACTGCAAACAGACTTTCCCAAGAGCAGTTTTGTGTTAATTTCAGATGATTTCATTAATTTGCAGCCATCCTTCTCTGCCCCCAACAAAAACCAAGGCTTAAAATCACTGTCTCCAAACAGAACTCCCATTTGAAAGGAAGTGGAAAGAAACTGTCAATTTACGTTTTTTTTTCTTAGGTTGAACAAGTGGGGCTGGGTTTTTTGCAGGATTTTATATTAGTCTCCCTTGTTAAACAGAATGTGATTAAAAGATGAGGTTTTATCATCTCTATTTTCTCTAGTTTTCTGTCAGCTTAAACAGGTCATGAATCTCTCTCATCTCTGGACTTTGGAATGGAGTGAGATAGGAAATGCAAACTTCCCCAAATACCACTGCAAAAATCCATTCTTTCACTCAGTGTGTCTTTTCCAGTTAAATCCTCTTGCTTCTCCCTTTGACCTTGCTTCAGCACAGCATAGCCTCTGTCCCATCTATATTTGTCCTTCTTTATTCCCTTCTCTCTGCACAACCATTTCCTTCTACCAATCCCTTTAAAGCTTCTTTTCTTCTTCGCAGCTATGTCATACTACCAGGACCAATTGCCAAGCTAAAAAATTAACAAGCTAAAAAAACCAAACCTGAAACATGCTAATTTTTACAAGACAAATACAAAACAAAACAAAAACCCCCCCACAAACCAAAGGGGAAGAAAAAACCAAACTAAATCATCACACAGGATTTATTGTCACAGAGAATTTCCTGCCTATAATGCTGTTTATAGAAAAGAATGTTTAAGTGTGACTGTGATCTATGTGTGTTTTAAACAAAAATATGGCAATGTGGACAAAATGATGCAGTGTAATATTGAAACTATCAAGAGATGCCCTGCTTTAATCTCTGTATGTAGAATGCAGTGTAAGGATATAATCTGCTCACAAGATCAGCTATGCTCATAGAGTACCCATAGCTTCATTCTGCTTGTCCTGGCACAATTGTTCAGTCATTGGCGTAGCTTATTCCACCAGTGCTTCATATGCACACTGCTCCAAATAAAATAAGGCCTTGTAGTGACATTGTAGCTCTGCCAAAATAACTGTCCAGAGCAGGAGCATTTGTCAACCATAGCAATCACAAGTGACATTGTCCTTGGCCTGCGACTGTTCAGCAAAAGTGAGTAATTTAGATTTGACCTAATGACCTGCTTTTTTTTTATTTTTGTAAAATAATAAATTATCAATATTCAAGCAAAAAATGCAATAAGTTAATTTTCATGGCCATGGGGAAAAAACCCCAATATTCTCACAAATTTGGCAAAACCATTTTTTACCATTAGTTTATAAATATACCACATACAGCTGTGTAAGAGTGCTAGATATTAAATAATAATACAATATTGCAGGTACCCAGTGATATGTTGATCCCAGAACAGAACAGTTTTGTGTTTTACGGAATCATTCCAACATACTGGACAGGACATTAAAATGTGATAGATGCTTTGCTTTTGGCAGGCAAATGTGACAATCATAAATTGTTGCAAAAAAAGCCCCACTGGAAAACCATATTAGTTAATATGCTCAGCAGACAAGAGAACTGAAAAATTGACAGAAAACAGTGGCTGAAAGGGACAGTATTTTCCCATTTGGCTCTAGGGCATCATCTTAGATTTTTGGTAAACTGTAAAAGGACTGTTCATACTATGTAAATATGTTTGGTTTGTGCCAGCCATGATAAACGACTGAGGAGTAATAGAAGCTTGAAAATTCTGTTAACATCTTTATCCTAATCTGTTAGTGTATATATTTTGGACAAGCTCGTTTTCCAGACATAAGCAAAGCCAGATGTGCAATACTACAGTATTTACTACACAGTAAATACTTTAGAAAGAATTGAAATAATGCATCCTGAGGCAATAAAATGGAAAACGTGAATATATGCTTTTCAAGCTTAATGCAAGGGAAAACCAGGTGAAGTAGGCTATTAATTGGAGAGGCTATACTATGTGGCTAAATGTTTCCTTCTTATCTTAAAATATGGGTGCTATAGGCATCTCTGCAAGAACCCAGAGGCAGCAAAGTGCTACTGAAGCTGTAGCTGCATGGCCAGTTTAGTTTGGCATAAATCTGAGCTGCTGCCAAGAGAACAGGTCCTTTTCCTCCACCCTCCCAATGCCCCTGCTCACCTTGCCCTTCTCTGCCCTCACACTGGCACTTGGGTTCCAATGACAGCATTATGAGACTGGGTGTGATCCCGCTGCTATCTAAATTGGCAAAAGAAAAAAGAAGTTAGTTTCCCAGCTGGAAGTCCCGTGATTTATCATATCTGGGTAAGCACCGAAGGCAAAGAGCGGAATTTCCCCTTTCAATGGGAGCCCGTGTGGGCTCCATTAAAGTGACCTAGGGACCAACTAGGGAATTTCTCCAGAGTTTTAACAAAACTTAATAGGCTTCGGAACAAAAGAAACAAAACTGATCCATGAGTAGCCTCCATTAGGTCCCTGTCAGTGCCACCTCACATCTGTGATGGATATAATGCTTCTGTAGCTCAAGCAAGAGCACTTTCAGCTCAAATACAGCAGTGTTGGTTAATGGTAATTTTCTGGGTCCATACCAAATCCTGTCTTTATTCATTCCCCTGAAATGACTTTCTGCTTCCTCTTCTTGCTGAAATATAAAATCCACTTCATTCGTTTAAATTCCTGCCCTTGTGCTCCTTCAGTGTCCAGGCTGTATGGTATTAATCCTTCAGAGAGGTACAGCACTCACTTAGTTTTAACTACAACTGTATTTAAGAGTAGCCTAATGTGTTGAGCTCCCTTCTGCTACTTGCAAACCTCTCAGAAAAATTGAGTAAGTCTTGTGAATGTGGCTTCTGTGTGTGTTTTTTTGTTTTATAATCGATTAACTTATATCAAGACAGCTGGTGCAAAAAAAGAGATCAGTAAACCAAAAAAAGGCTCAAAACAGAGCAGGTCAGTTACAGAACAGAAAATATATTTTACCTTTCTATGTCAAGGAGTGACATGTAATATTCACTTAGCATATCGTAATACCTAATTATTTTCTGTACTCCTTACAGTATCATAGTTATTCAGTTGGGATAAATGGAACAGTAATCTGGATAAGAGGGAAGAGGTGTCCAAACCTTGCAGTTTTTGTTTTGTTGTTTGTTTCCAGGCAAATTCAAAGGCTTAGCATTAGAAACCTAGAATGGTTTCAATATGCAGAATTCCCAATCACCTCAAAGTACTTACACTGTTTACTTTCATGTAAGGATTGATTTCTGTCAAGGATGTATTATCCCTTTACATGCTACATTTTTATTTGCTCAGTGAATGTTTAGTACTTGGCAGTACAAGGAGGACTGACAGCTTCTTTATGATGATTACACAGAGGGCATATGAAGATGGAAAATATAATCAATATTTAGCCTTGCTGTGCTTCTGTGTGTACCGTGTAAACACACACCTGCTCCAACTGTGGGGTTTGCCTTTAGGTAAAATGGTGGATGATTCAAAAGTGGCTTTGAGACTTTTAAAAAAATCAATACTCTTGTCAAAATTACTATAAACCATTGTCATTCCTCCTTGTGCATCTCCCAAACATGGGAGAACACAATTCCTTGCTCCTTCTTCCTCTCAGATAGGTAGCTGTAATTGACTTCTCCCGATAAGCAAACCTCTTTGAACTTTCCTTCACAGCTTTGAGATAGCTGTACAGATAAAGATCAAAGCCTCAGTGTCTTCAGTGGATGGTTTGGTGTCACAGGTTACCACCTCCAGCTCCAAACTTCCTCTTCTCCCAGCATGAAATCCATTGCAGGGGGTGAATAAGACCCCAGAAGGGATGAGGGGCTGTAAGGCCCCACCTTGGACCAGTAGCTACTGAAGCTAATCTGACTGCCCCTCAAGAATTCAGCTGTCTCTCTTACACATTTTTGTGCATTTTACACATACCACAGGCACTGAAAACACCAGCCCCAACCCAGGTGGCTGATTCCACCTGGCACTTCCTTGCAAAGGATTCTCATGCTTGCTGTTCCAGGTAGCATAGGATATAAGGGTGTGTGCATGTGGAGATTTGAAGCACCTGAAGGAGGTCTGATGAGGAATTAGATGCTTTCTGTATTTGGTATTTCCTTTAGCTTTCCACTAGAAAGGGAGGTGGGAGGGGGTAGAGTTGTTTTATAACATTTAATTGGATTGTCTTTGAGGCACAAAACTGTCAAGCAATATAAAAATACATCTTAGGAAGACACTCAACCAGTTCACCAAAATCCATCTTCTTCCACAAAGACCATGTCAGGAACATTGCTTTCGTGGACCTGGCCAGGAATGGTGGTACTCTTCTAATTTGTTAATTCAATTTGAGAAGATATTTCAAGATAAGAGCTTCAAGCTTTTCAAAATTTCAAGTGGTACTTTTACAAATCCCCGTCTAGGTAAGCAGGTTCTCCCCCCAAAAGGAAGCAGGAGTCTTCCCCTTTGTCCAGAAACAATAACTTTCTTTCTTAACTTGCCCACCTGCATAGCTGTTTATAAAACTGAAGAATAGTAGAAACACAAAACAAAGACCAGCTGGGGAGATGGTGGTGGAATAATTGTGCTGTGAGAAGCCATAAGGGAGGGGTCTGGACATACTGTTCCTTCTTTAGTTTCATATTTTAATGTGGTTTTTTTTTAATTAAAAATTATCACAGCTACCTTTGTTAATTTTCTGCTCTTTGAGTTTTGGCCTTTATCTTCTAATAACTTAGCTTTTAATCTCCAAATGTCATTATACTCTTCCTCGCTTTCTGTTTTGTGGTTCTTTTCTGTAAAATTTTATAGCGAGGCAAGGGGGTATTTTTGGCAATTTTTCATTTTAAGTCTAAATTTGCACTTACTATATCCTATTCTAGGTTTCTAATGCTAAGCATTTGAATTTGCCTGAAAAGAAAACCTACCAATGCTCTAAACAAAAACTCTGAGACACAACTGTTTTTTGTTTTAATCTGATCTGCCTTTCTTAAAACAAAAATGAATGCTACACCTATCCACAGTCTTACTTTAAGTGAATGGACATAGTAATCTTCAAAAATTGTAACTTTCTAGGCACAGAACTAGGTTGTCTTGTCAGTGGGAAGTGTGTGTACCCAGAAAGTTATAAGAACTGCAACTGGCGTGCGAATTGTCTCATTTACAATGATATCACAACAATGTGATTACTTTTTAAATTATTTTTACTGTTTTAAAACCAATGCAGCTTTATCAGTTAAAGACCTAACTGATGGTAGGAAGAGGAGAAGGAACATACAGATCCCTTAATGTTGAATG
The DNA here is from genome assembly GCA_036630365.1 of Acanthiza pusilla. Lineage (NCBI taxonomy): Eukaryota > Metazoa > Chordata > Aves > Passeriformes > Acanthizidae > Acanthiza > Acanthiza pusilla. The sequence goes on from JAXCHO010000234.1 coordinate 15,300,804, forward strand.
TGTCAATATTGCTTGCACAGCTGCCCTTGCAAATGTATTTAAACATATCATGTCCAAATTCTGCCCTTCTTTACCTAAAGAAACTGGTTTGTGAGTACAAATGGGGATTTTTCAAGAGGCAAATCAGATAATTCAGACAGTCCTGTAAACACCAGGAATTTAAGAAAGTATAGTTCTCATCCCCCAGATAAACAGAAATTAGTATGCTTGGGGGGCTCTGTAGCTCATTTCATATCTGAGTTGAAAGTTACACAATTTATTCTTCATTATTCTCTTTAAAAATTGTTTTACCTTTGGAAAGCTTTTGTAGGATAGTGTGTATGCAAAAGAGCCAAAGGCTCCCAGCTGATGTTGGAAGGTGGGGATGTGTCACAGGCCAGGTCCACCCATCATCCTCCCTTCATCATCACATATTCCTCATGAGCTGAGCTGTGACCAAAGGGAGGATGGGTTTGTTTCATTTTGTTTTATCTCAAGGCAGCTCTGCCAGTCCTTGTGTGCAGCAAGGTGTTATGTGGCACAGCAAATCCTTCTTTCAGGATATAGGGTATTTAGAGTGGTAAAACTTACTGCCTTCATCGCATGTGTATCACAGCTAGTGACCTCTTTGTCAAAGATCAAATAATTCTGAATTATTGGAGTTTCAAATTGATAAGATATGAAAAATGCCAACACGGGGCTAAAAAGTGTTTTATTTTAGGTTTCTGTCTGTTTTTGTTACTCCTTCCAACTTGTAGAATTTATAGTGTATTTGTAAGAAACCTAGGACTATTTAGAAGCCTCTACAGGCAAGACTTCCAAATTTGTTATCTGCAGAACTTTGAAAATCTATTCTTTGTGCAGTGAGATTCTGATCTAAGGGTCCCATCCAGTCTACACCACTTACAATTAAACTGGATCTCAAAATATCTATCTTTTGCTGAAATGTATTTTCAAAGATTAGCAGTAACACAGACTGCACCTTTATCTGCAAGTCTGATTTTGCGTAAAAACATCTCAGAAAGGTTTAATGAAGAATTGGAGCTTGTAGTTAAAGAAGCAACTTTGACCTCTTGATTATCTTTAATTGCATGCAATGCAAGGTAAGACTAGCATTACTCATTATTTTCATTTACAGTACTAGCTGATGGAGGTCCTTGAATATTTCTAGTACCTGCTCATCCCAAGAGAACACTAGAGAATAAACATGAGTTGGTAATGAGGTCCTGACTCAGACGTGGTATGAAGAAAGAGGGTTGTAGTTATGGACCTGAAGCAAGGTCTGCCTCTGTTGGGCCATGGGAGCCCCCATGTCTAGGTGCTGTCGGGGCTGCTGCTCCTGTAAGGTCCTCTCCCAATGAATCTCTTTTCTCTGAATATAATCTCAAGTATTTGAGAGCCATACAAGTGTTTTAGTGCTAGTCAGATATGTAGATTCATTCAAAACTTTAAGTGTATAAATGTCCATCTGTGCTTCACTTTCCTCATCACTCTGGAATGGCCTTAGGGCTTAGGACTGAATTCCTTAAGATTTGGAGAATCCTCTTGCTACAGACTTTTCTATCTGCCTCTCATCTTTTCTTCTGTCTCTCTAAGATCACACATCAGACAGACAGCTCTCTGTAAAACTTTTCAGTTGTTGCTTTTCATATGAACTGGCCTGTCAGGAAATCTCAGCCTCCATCTAGCTGGACAGACTGGTTTTTGCAGCTTGTTCAACTCTGTGGGTCAAAGGGGATTCCACTTGCACTGGAGATCAGCTGTGCCTGATGATTTTCCTACACTTCCCACTTACAGTGCACTGGTTATCTGCTTACCCTCATAAGCTTCAGACAAGTTAAGTTCTCCAGGGACAACAGACAAGTGTTCTAATAACTCCTGTAAGAGCTACATTATCTTAAAAACTGAAAAGATTCACACAAACACACATTAGGTGCTTTCTAATTTATCAAAGATGTGATTAGAAATCAAAATGCCTCCATAAAAAGAATAAGGAATAAGAGACAGAGATTTTTAAGAAATTTGGCTATGAAAAAAGTGAGAATGTTTTGATTTCAATCCTTTTGCATGGAAAAATCTCATAATAGCATTTAAATGCTATTTAAATTAAATGCACTTTTAAATGCATTAATTAAATTAATTTAATTAATTAATTAAAGATTAATTTAAATGCACTTTTTAAAAAGAGAAACATGTAATAAAATGATCTTTTAAACTATAGCCTTATTCAAAGTTCATGGAACACCCATGATGCTCTAATCATTTCACTTAAATATAATCAAATGAAAAGCAAACTAATTCAGGGACCTGTACTTATCAGTTTTGTGGTGGGTTTTATTTGCATGCATGTGTGAAGATTTTTTATTTTTTTAGCAACTAAATGACAATACAGAATAAAGCCAGTAATGTGAAAAAAGCCCATCTTTTTTCAAAATAAAACCATAATTTTGCTAATGTAAAGATATATTAATGTCCATGGTGAGCCATAAGCAATATTCAGGTAGAAATCTACAGTTAGATTTTTGTTGTTGATGTTTGAGTCCTATCTCTGACAAACAACAAAGAAATGTAACTCATGCTGACATGCATCCCTAATGGAAGCCTTTCTGAAAGAAACACAAACACTTGCAGACAACCATTCTCCCCAAACTAGACTGAAACCATTTAGATGTTCTCTCATTCTTTTCATTCCTCATTACTTTTCATTTATAGACACTGCCAGGTGCCAGCTGGGGCACAACACAGAAACAGCAAACTGCAGATGATGGCTATTTGTGATGTTTCGAGGAGAACCTGAAGCAGAAGCTGAATCTGTTAGGAAAAACACCCCCAATACCACAGAAAAGCAGAAGTTCTTTGGAGCTTTTCACCTCAGATTTAATGTATCTGTTTAGTTTAGATGATAATCCAAGCTACTCTTATAGGTGTAGTACATTGTTGTTGGAAATTTTGGATTATTTTGCTGTACACCTGTTTCTCACAACTATAAGTGATTAATTTCTTTGTATCAGCAGGTAATGCTATGATTTTGCTGTAAATTAATTGTTTGAGTTTTCAGCAAGAGTTAAAGATGTGCTTGTCAATTATTTGTCCATTATTCTCATTATGTTTAAGCGTCCCATGTACAGTCAGAAATCAGAGGGCATTCCCACTATAGCTGTGCAGTGTTGTAAAGTCAGTTCTAGATAAAATGTTAACATTTAAATAATCTAAACTATTAATTTGGGCAATGATTCATTTTTTCCTGTTACCCTTACTCTTGAATTCATTGTTTATACTTTACTTAATTGTATTAAGAAGAAGGATAACACAAATAATGCTAAGGAGCTCTTAAAAGGGGAGGAAAACTTCATGCACAAATGATTTAACAATTAAACTACTTACTGAAGATATATTAAGCATATTTTTCTTAATGTATATAAATGGCTGTTCAACCACTTGGTAATTTAATGCTGGCTTTGTTTAATATCTTACAGGAAGCTTCAAAAGATGGTGCATGACATCAAGAAAAATGAAAGTGGGATAATAAACAAGTTCAAAAAGTGAGTTTGCAATGCTAATCCCTAGTTTTCTCAATGTAGGGAAGTTTGGATTATGAACATAGTGTTGTATTGTGCTTCAGTGATGGGACCATGCCATTCCAGAGGGATATACTTCAGTGCATGTAAAGAGCTTCAGCTCAGACTGCAATGTGCAGAATTGTCATCAGTATCAGGACTATGATAAAGTAGCTGCAGAACTGGAGTCCAATGACAGGTTGTGTTTGTAGCCTTGAAAAAAAACAGTATTTGAGTGAAGAGTCTTTTTCTCGAATGTTCTCTGAGAATGGTCATTGCTTTTTGTTTGCATGTGGGCCTTCCTCCTTAGGCAACTGTTTAGGCTTCCTGCTGCAATTAAGTTGAATTTGAGCTCCACCTTGAACCAACTGGTCAGGCATCATACTTAAAATTCCCATAAAAATGCTAAGTCCCCCTGTGTTTCAGTTTCATAAAACAAAATCCAGCATTACCTAGCACCCTTATTCCAGTAAGATGTGCTGAACAGCATGCAGATTGGTGTCATGTGCATGAAAGTATCATAAAATATTCATGTGTATTTTTACATAGAAATACATAGAAAGAAATTCCAGTAACTCTGCATCCTTGTCAAGTGAATACACTATCCACTGTTTCCAGTCAAACATCTATTTAAAGCAATTAGCTATTTAACACACTTTTCTTAATGCAACAGCTCATTTGCATTTAAATCCCATTTGGATGCGATTTTCTCATTCAGATGTCTTTCTTTACATGGGTCATTGCCAACAGAAGTATTAAGTACTTTTAGAAGTTAATTACACCCTATCTGCAGTGTTTCTGGGACAACCGCATTAAATTCTAGAAATACTACTGGTGTACATGAAAGACATATGGAAACACTGTTTTAAATTGCTCTTAAAGAGGGACCATGATGGCTCAGTTCAAGTCAGAGAGCCAAATCTCAGTGTGTGCATATACATATATATGTATGTGAAGTGATCAGAAAGCTACTGGCAGAAGCAGTAGGGCCCTGCCTGGTTTGGCTGTGCAGGAGCTCTGGAAAGCCAGACTGGCTCAACTCTTGCCCCTGCTGCCAGCCCAGGCAGGGCTGGTGTTTGTTTGTGGGGCAGCTGCTGGAGTAGCCAGAGGAGGGGAAACACTCCTAGGAGCAGCAGGACTGCCTGGCTCTGCTGTTCCCCACGCAGGAGGAGTCATCTTGGGCTCCAAGCCCTCCTTTGTGCTCTCGTCTCCACAGCTGTGTTTCTGTCCACAGACCCTGAGCAGGCTCTGATGATAGAACACCTGATATATCAGATAGATTCTTGAGATTATTTTTTCCTTTATTCATCCTCTTTCACTCTAAGATTGCTGCAATTCACAGTTAATCACCGTCACTTGATATACTTACTTATTTTCACACAAGCACAAAAGGAGATTTTCCATTAAAATTATCTTCTTTCAACTACTTGGGGTTTTAATTTAATTTAAGTGTGTTTTTGTTTTTAGCACAGTGACCACTGTGTTCAGAGACCCATCTACAAAAAAGTAATTTTCACCTGGGACCTGCTTACAGGGGAGAGCTGCTGGGCTGTCAAGGCTTTTGGTGGGGTTTTGGAGGGGAGGGGATTAAAGAGGGTTTCTCAGAATTGTTGGTTTTTAATAATAGGTGGATTCCTACTTCACAGTAGTAGTTTAAGTGTAACTAATAGTGTTCCAGTAGGCTCAGTTCAAAAGCCTCAGAAAGGAATGCAGGTGACAGAAACAGGAGAAGCATCCAAGGTCTATAATTTGAGGCTACAAATGCCTGAACGTGAATTCTGTTGTTAATCAGTTGCTCTGATTGTGTGTCCTTCCTAGAGAGTAAGAGGGGAAGAACAGAAAAGGGAGAAGTAATGTGAACCAAATGTAGCAGCAACCGGGAAGGTCATCATTAAGTGTCAGAGACAAGATTGCTGCTGTAGCACTACAATTCTTTGATTCACTCAAGATAAAAAAAAATACGTATAAGAAAAAGCAGACTCATAAAAACTCTCTTGAAGTATGACTGCAGCACAAAGCTCACGTTTCAACTCTCCCATTTATAAGAGCATAAACCGAGGTATAAGAACATAATAATCTTTCTTATGCTGCTGTGATTCACCTGAGTCATGTTAATCTTTTTTGCAGTTATGAAGATCAGAAATTTAGGTTTTAAAAATTAAATAATTTCTAATATTTTTTGCACATGGTTTCAGAGCTCAAGTCTTGAACCCAGCACATAATGAGACTTGCAATAAAAGCATAAGTTGACAACACTGATAAGGATATGTGCAAGAGGTGTTAAGCTTTACAGAATTAGAACTGGCTGTGTTCCTCACTATGGAGGCTTTTTGTTCGATTGTAGATGCTTTTTCTAAAACATATGGTTATCCAGTTGATCACTATTTCCATTTCAGTTAAAAGATTATTTTATTAAATGTCAAGGTTCTAAACGTGAATGAAGCAGGAAAAATTTTGGGCTTTATGTGGCATAGATTCATCTATATAATAGGGGGAAAGAAACTAAAATCGAGCCTATTATAAGTAGAAATTATTTTAGAGAATTCAAATAGTGAACTTGCTTGTCTGAAGCCTAAAGTTATCGCACAGATGTATACTGTAAGCCTCTGCTACACAAATTGAAAGAACTATCAAATATTCATTAAGTACATTGGACTTACTAACAGTATTTATTAAAATACTTGTATTAAAATATTTTTAAAATCTGGATTGGCACTTGATTATGCAGAAATGTAAAAGTTCTTGCATCAAGACTTGCTCTCTGGTCTAGTTCATCTGTGGGGTGCAGGTGGGGAGGGATTCATCTGCTATTCATGTGTGTTTTAAAGGTCTGTGGAAAGCGGACTGAACAGTCCTGGTAACAAGAAAGCAATTGACAGGTTGTTTTTTCATTGCTTCAGATTTTCTGTTTGTTCCCCATTCCGACTCAACATTTTCTGGCAGTAAAAATATTGGCCGCTGCAGGATAGCAGTCACCTGCTTGCCCTTAATCACATGCAGAACTGTTTACAACACTGAGTCCCAGCTGCTGTGCAGATCATGGTGTCAAGGAGGATTATGTACTCAGGTGTGGAAGCAATGATTGTAGCCAGCATTGTATAAACAATGAGAGCTGGGGGCGCTTTTTTTGTTTTCTCATCCTTGGTAATACAGAACAGGGAAGCAGAGAAATCATAGGTTTCATGATGTAGGATGGCTGCTTATGTTTGAAGCACTGTCAAGATGTAGCACTCATCTGTAAATCATAAGCTTTAAGCCTCTAGGCTTTGTTCAGTGGAATCCTGGCTCCACTGAAGCCCGCGGCAAAAGTCATACTACATGTACAGCACAGGCAGGACTTCACCCTAAAGTTTGGTACGTGCTGACCTACTGTGTTGAATAAGAAACAAGAAGTTCAGTTTATTCCCCTCATTGAAGGATTTCACATCCTTCACAAAGCCATCCGAAATCATGCACTTGTAGTCATGTTTCTGACTGCACATTATTCAAATATGTCCATTTCTTGAAGTCACATCTGCCATGTGACCTGAAAAATGGAAAGAAGATGCTTTACCCAGCTTTTTAGTTGGGTAAGTCTTAGCTTCAGATTTCCATGGTCCATTTTGCTATATTATTTATCATTTAGGCAGTAACTTTAGACAGAAAAGTAGTCGTTGTGTCACTAAATGTCTCTTCAACCTACATAGCTGCAACTAAAAGACATTCATGATCAAACCCTTGGCAGAGGAAAAAGTGGTATTTTATGAACCAAGCAATGAGAGAAAGTACTGAAATCAAGCTGTACCACACTTAGAAAAAGAAAGCAGGAAAAAGTATCATATCTAATTTTAACTGTTATTTTGAAGAAACATCAAAGTCACTGTGTAGCTCAATAGAATGGTTTGAGTATCGGGATTTTTATTACTGTAACTGCCATAGCACATTGTAAGACCATGGGTGAAAGAGTTGTAATAACACTTTAAAAAAAATACAACTAAGAAAACCTTTCCATTTAATTTTGTTTTATACAATTGCCACATAATTCCAAATTTGTAACAAGCTATTCCACTAGGTCATGATCAACACAGTTCAGGAAATTTTTATCTTTTAGCTGCATCATTCCTTTTGGAAATCTGAAAATGTTTCTGGTAAAATTCAAATAATTTATTGTTTAATGACAGGTGTGATGATCTAGTGCACTTAAAGCTAGTATATACTATAAATATTCAACTCAGAAAAGATATCAATATAATTTTTCTAAAAACTATTACGTTAAAATTGTTTCTAAGAAGGGAGTGGACTTTGTACAGACTTAACAATAAAAAAAGCAAAGGACTTCTGAAAACAAAGAGTTTTAAGGCATATCTTAAATGCTGGGGGCATGGGCAGAAACACTAGTGGGGGGAAATGCTCCTGTGAGAAAATCTAAGGGCTACACATAAAGGTCTACTTATACATATGTTTAGCTATTTTTCTGGGTGTAGCCTGTGGAAACAAATGTTGCTAGAGCAAAAAAACCCAGACCTCTGCTGCAGTTTATTTTAAAATTCTTCACTTAAGGCAGGAAAACAAAAATGTGCTACAAATTCAAAGTACATCATTAATATATGTTGTTCCTACAGGACCACTTATGTGAGAAAAGTTAAGTACCTGCCTAAATGTTTTGTTGGATCAAGCTCAGCATATTATAGAGGGAAAATCTTGGAATACATTGTTTTAAAATTGAATAGTTTTTTGTCTTAAAAGTTTTTCTGAATTTCTGTACTATGCATTCTGTTCTTGTGTGAGAGGCACCTATAACCCACCCTATGAAATGTTTCAAGTTCTGCCTTGTTATTTGTTGAAGCTACAGTGCATGTGCTAGGATTAAATATATTTAAATACGCATGCTCAGTCAGATGGCATTTGATTCTTCCAGTCCTTTCTCATTAACTCCAGGGAACAGGACAGAGTCAATTGCCATTCTGCAAGGATCTGTGTGGACAATGAGGTCAGAGTCTGCAATAGCTGGGTAACCACACCTTGCTGTAGGGTTGTGCCTTTTGAGCTTGTGTTGTGGTTTGCACATTGTCTGAAGTTCTGCCTCCTGTAAAGTGAAGCTCCAGCTGACTTCAAAAGAGCCTGGATTCCAGTTCTGGCACTCAGTAAATCATACCAGTACAGTGAAAATTACTTTTTAAGTGGATTTGAATTTTAGAATAAATAGGATATTTGAAGAGATTCTAGCAAATGTAGATGTGGCCATGAACAGCTCTGTGACAGAAACATTATTTCTTTTCTTCTATTGATATTCAGGTTCCAAAATGAACAAGTGGCCTTAATTTGCAAAACTGGGAAAGATACTTGGGATCGGTATGCTATTCCATAGCTGCACCATAGCATGATAGACTGCTTAGACACAGACCTCTGTTCTGTACTTCGTGTGCTTTTGTTATAATGTATTTACATTTTCCTCTAGGGCCACTGCCAGGATTTACAGGGCCTGGGACCAAGTGTGGAAGATTTCTGCTTAGCACCTTATATGTACTTTTTACCATGACCCAGACAGCCTCTTACTGTTGCCTCAGTTCCACTATTTCCCAAGTCTCCACCATTTCTGAACAACTCACAACAGACATGTTGCAAAGTACCTCAAGAGATCTTGGTCTCCCCTCCCTGAGACCTGAGATGTGCCCTGGCAGTGGCCCTAGGATTTTCTTTCTAACATGGCTGTGCTAACCTGGACAGAAGTCCAGAGCAGGGCTGTTGAGAATGCTTTCTAATTTACTGTTTGTACACTAAGTTATATTATACTGCAGGGAGTTAAAACCTCTGAGGAGGCAGCTATCCATCATTAGTGTTGTTAGTAATGAACAAAGCAGGCCAACATTGCAAAAATTATCTTCCTGGTTTGGTTTGTTTGGGGGTGGGGATTGGGCTTTTGTCAGTTTTAGCAATGCCCACACCATTTATTCATTGATGCATGCATGTGTGTGGGATGTTTTTGGTGACTATCTGAACAACAGAATTCCATAAATTCAACTCAGAAGTAGCCAAAGCATTTCTCAAAACAGACAGGAAAAGTTTGTAAGCTGATGTGGTGGGGCCAGCATGCCACCAGCCTAAGTTACAGTGGTACCTGAACAATGATACCCAGACAGCAAGCCCAGGACCTGAATATTGAGTGTCAAATTCCTGTGGTAAAACAAAATTTGTAAACACTAGTGCTCAGAGATCCCAACAAAACATTTTAAATTCTTTGTGGATTTATTTTAAAATTATTTGTTTATTTTTCCTGATGAATTTGTTAGAACCTGACTGAGGAATGAAGTTATCAGTTCAGTGGATAAAGCTTCAGGTCCATGGTGAGGTCTCATCAGTGCTACAGGGAAGCTCTCGGACAATGTTCAAAAGTTACTTTAAAGAATAATTTTAATGCCGTTAATTATCTTCATGTTTTATCTGGCTAAAAAACCCAAAGGGTTGTAATTTTTCCCCGGTGCAGAGGCATCAGTCTGGCCTCTGATGTCACACATGCACTGTTCATCTTGACTTTAAACCCAAATTCTTCTTTCATTACAGGATAATGAAAAAATTCCACTGGCTGTAATTCAGTGTCTTCTTTGGACAGCTGCAAGTTAGTAAGGAGTATACATGAATACAAACACACACATATATATAGATATACACATATGTATATATATATGTGTGTGTGTTTACATGTATGTGTACTTCTGCTTGCTGGATATATATACACATGCACATACATATGAACCTGTATAGCCATTAAGATCCTTTCAGTATTTCTTCAAATTATCTTTTGATTCACTTGGTGTTACAAATCCTGTTGTAACAGTTTTTACCAAAAAAGGGCTATAACATCATAAAATAATAAAAACTAGGAAGAGAATCTGACACTGAGAGACCCAGTACACGTTTACACATTAATCAGCAAATAAATGCATGCAAAATTATAGATCTAAAAATACAAATGGAGAGTACTACACCACTTTCTTATGCCATAATCTTAGTAAAGCCTCTGTGAACCTGAACAGATTTTCATCTTCCAACAGATCAACGTTTATCTCTGCCCCCTATCTTATCTCTTTCTGGAAAGGAAGTGGAGAGGGAATGAGGAAGGAAGTTGTCCTTTTGACACATGGTCTTAGCGGAAAAAAAAATTAAAATCTTAGATTCTATTTTAATATTTTAGCAGTTTCTAGCTTTTCAAAGCATTCTTCTACAGCCATTTGCTAAGCATCTGTGATGGTAATCTGTATTCTTCAGCTGCAGGTATCTTTTGTTATCAGCTTTTTAATGCGTCTGGCTAATGCTCCCTTCTAGTGAATGTTACTTATGAGATCATAAACATAATCATTATCATTTACAGGCTTAAAAAAAAGCCACCACCAAGTCTACCACAAAGGGATTATGCTTCAGGTAAGGCTGTATTGATGTAAATTTAAACTGCATGTCTGTGTTAATTTGCTATCTATATGCCCAACAGTGTTTCAGTTATACATTGTCTCATAATTTCTTTTTAATGAGAGAACAGGATACCATTAGCAACAACTCTGAAGATAGTTCACACCTCTGAAATGAAAGGCAAGCAAAAAATGATGAATTGTGCCGGCATGAAGAGTAGCAAGTAACCACTCTTTCAAAATCAGTCTTTATTGGGGTTCTGTATCTAGGCTGTTGTAAAAACAGAGGAGAATTTGCATCTAGTCCTTCCTTATAGAAACTGTGACATGAAATTAAATAGGGAAGAAATTGAACAAATGCATCATTACAGATTCAGATCTTAATACTATTAATGTAATGATGACATCATTAATTATCTTAGAGGTAGACCTCTAATTCCTTATCATATAGCACTGCCCACAGACTGGTTCATGGCTATTTTTACAAGTTAACAGCCATCTTGTTAAGACAAGAATTGAAGCAAGGAGGGGACAGAGTTTGGAAGTTATCAGATAACTGTTCCCTGTTTAACAAAAACACTTGTAATTAGTCTGCTGTCTTGGCCTTTTAACCAAGAACAAGGAGGTACAGGACTCAGAGGTCATCAACAATTCCATTATCTAGAAATTGTCACCCCTACTTAAAAATGAGATGCATTAGCAGGACATTGTGGGTAGAGTTCATGCTCTGCTGTCCAGACCATGTGCAGTTTGTCATTTTCTAATGCTTTTCCAACAGCTCTGAAAAAATTTGTCAAAAACAAGCAAGAAGGCATTTAATTTACTATTCAGCCAAAACCAGATGTGTTGCTCAGAATTGTCTGGAAATTTTGCTCACTCTTTTTTAACTGAATATGATAAGTATAGATTGAAAAACCAATCTAAGATAAACATTTGTGTTCACTATTACATCTTCTTAAATAACTCTAATGTTTGGTTTAGAACACGCAGACAATGAAGAGGAACAATGGTCAGATGATTTTGTAAGTACATATTTTCGGCTAGCAGGAGGTTACTGTAGCAACACATTAGCAGAAGGAATAATAGAAGTTTCTTTTAAAATCATCTACTTGTGGTTGAACTAAATACTACTGAAATGTTATCTTACTTGTTTCATCAGCTTTATTCACAAGTAGCCATTGATTTTTAGCTGCCTCAATTTTTTTATGTTCAACTTAGAAGTACTTTCAGAAGCACTGTCAATGGTAGCCATGAACACTAAGGTTTTTGGATAAGTAAGCACATGGCATCCATTTGAGGGACTTCACAAAGTGAACAATAATTTCAGAAATCAGTAAGAATCTTTATTTGGGTGAGGAAGGGTGGGAGGGGTGAGGAAGGGTGGGAGGGGTGAGGAGAGGAAAGCCACTTCTTACTAAAAATGAAAATTTCTGCTGAGATTTTAGAAACCATTAGAATGAAGTCATGGTTGTCAGCCATGTGAAGTAATGTGCAACTGTCAGCCTGAAGTGACTTATTTCTTCTGGAGTCAGATCTTGAGTACCCTTTTAGCAGGAAAGGGAGAGGAAGGGACAACACACATCAAGAGTCACAGCTGGATCTAGAAAGGAACTGTCCTGTGAAGGGAAGCAAGCTGTTGGTTCATAATTTGAAGACTGAGTTCTTGAGATGAAAGGACCCCTTGGAGATAGCAAGAAGAGAGGGAGCTCTTGGGAGGAGCAGCAGGAGAGGAGGCAGGAGTGGCTCTTTGTTTAAAGAGGAAGTACTAAAAGGGAATATGATGTATTTATTCAAGGGCAGATTGTTGTAATTTGGTTATCATACTCGTGCAAGGATATTTATGTTACACATTGCTATGAAGCCATAAATATGCTATGAGATGAGGAATGGGAAGTTCTGTCTTTCTAGGACAGTGATTATGAAAATCCAGATGACCACTCTGACTCTGAGATGTATGTGGTCCCCAGTGAAGAGAATCCTGATGACAGCTATGAGCCACCTCCAACTGAGAAGGAGAAAAAGAAGATTCCCTCTGCGTTCCCTATTTCTAGGGGTGAATATGCAGGTAGTTATGGAGTAGTTGAGTATGGCAGCTTGATAATTGCTTTTTGATCAGTACCAGAAGAGAAGTGGCCTCAAATGGACTAATCTGGCCTTTCCTCAAGAGTTTGCTTTTAATTCTGATACTCAGGTCTTAAGCATTCAGGGGTATGATTTTTTTTTAAAATTACAGCATGAAACAGATTAGTATTGCTGGTAGTGATGTTTATAATTTTAATATGTGTCCTAGAGACTTTGATAAACATTTACTAACTATAAAATTCAAGCAAAGGTGTGGGAGATACTATTAACTTGGCTCCAGGTTAATCCACATATATTGATGCGAGAATTCCTATTAAAGATCAGGCACATAAGACCAGACAGCTCCCTTCTTAATCTTCTCTGTTTCTCCAAGCATTGTACCAAAAGCAGTAAAACAGTAGCCCAAATATTCACTTCTTATTGTCCTTCAAAATTGGTATTGAGGTTGATAAATATCCTGAAAAACTGGATAGGATCAAGATTTTATTTACATCAGCCCAGTTTAAAGGGTTTTTTTTCTTTCTGTTTTGATTCTTTTCAACCATGGACAGGTTGCATTAAAGTGAATGTAAGTTAACTTCAGTTAGATGAAGATTTGAGACATGGAGAAAAGAAACATTGACATGATGCCTGCTTTCATTCTTGTACAATAAAAGACTGTTACTGATTGTAGAATATTCATCAAATTGTTTAAAATACCACATATGTACTCAGAGAAGTTTATCTGCACTTCACCTGTGTGTTCTTTGAAAAGCAAATGACTTGTTAAAATGACACCCCAGAGAACCTGGCAGCATTTATGTTCCAGTCCCACCCAGTGCTGTTTTTCTCATGTGTCTCATACACTGCCCAGCCACCACCTTTTCCCCAAGGAGTTAAACAGTTCTCCATAGCACAGTCAGTGTCTCAGCACCCTCTGCAGCCTGATACAGAGGGCTAGGCTGCTGCCTTAGCATGAAATAGGACCTGTTCACAAACAAGTTTCAACATTAGGACCAGCTATGCTCAGGTCTGCCTTTTGACCTGTGCTGCAGCCACAGTAAAGACGTGTTTGCACAGGCAGTAGAAGAAAGGGCAGAGGCTGATGTGTAATTTTTACTGAAACTGGTTTTTTCTACTGCATTAAAAGACAATCGCACCGGTCACCAGCAGCTTCCTCCCATCAACAAACCTCTCCCCAGTACCCCCAGTCCAGCTGTGTCCAGACCAAAGAAACCATGTGTGCCATCCATGCCATTGCCATCTCCTGCTGCGAAACCAAAAGTGCCACCAAAGCCTAAGGAGTGCAGTGATGATGAGGTAAGTTCACAGACATAAACACATTGTTTTAACTGTGTAAATGTCACAGCAATGCCAGGGCCTGGCCTCTTTCTTAGCCTCTCTAGTACAAATCATTTTGTGCATCACAAACAGTGACCTGCAAGTACTATGCTGATTCCTAGGGGACATATGCTTGCTTTGGGTGTCAAGGATGCTCTTTAGACCATGGAGTGGCTCCTGATCATCCATAAAAAGCTGCAGGCAATGGGGAGAGAGTGACCTCAAAGGCTACTCCAGGACCAAAGGGAAGGGAGGGCTTCCACCCACCAGTCAGAACTGGAATCATTGGGTAAAGGGTTTTCAGGCTTTGGGATTCCCTTCCACATAGGATGATAAATGTCTGAAATAGGAGTCACTGTGAAATGGCAGCTGTCGTAAACTGCTGCCAGGGCTTCAATACCAACAGTGTGTTGACATGATGACATGATGGAGGTTTAACTGATGGATTTTTGTTCTGCATTTTTCATAGGATAATTACATTGTGCCAGTGGACAATGATGATGATAACTATATTGAACCCACAGAAAGCAGCATGTCACTACCTACAAGATGTGAGTTTTAGTCATTTAAGCTAGTAATTATTGCTTTATTAAGAATAACAGTGGGAAAAAAATGGGTCAAATTAATGTCTGTTTCTAGGGTTCAAAGAGTAGAGATGCAGCTATTAAAGAGATCACCGCCTGCAAAAAGCAGCTGGCTCCTCTGGCTTATGGCAAGGCCGAGGAAAATTATTTTTAATTTTATTGGAAGCCGTGTTGAATTTCTGCCTCTCGGACTCAGCTATTTCAAAGTCCAGCCCTTGTACAACCAGGAGGCTATTCATGACATGCTACCTGCCTCTTCATTCAAGGAAGCCACAGCATTAAAATTCTCTGTTTGCTGAAGTGCCTTAGGAAAACAAGATATTTCAGTACATAAAGACAGACCTTTTTTTTTAATCTCACTATTTCAAGTGTATTTAGCTGGAGAGTGAAGCTACTACAGCCCAAAGGTGAAAAGTAAACAGAGAAGAGTATGTAGTTCTGTTCTCTGACATTACTGACAGTATCACACTTCTTCAGGAAAGCAGGAATACTGAATAATGTTTCCCTTTTAAAATGAGAGCTGCTTTCTGACTCAGTTGATTTATTCAAGGTCAACAAAAATGTTGTCATTTGGACCTAGTTAATATTCATTCTTATGGTATAAATGTTACATTTAGGTTAACGTGTGTGGATATATAAATATGTGTATACATACACACATGCACAACTAAATATGTACATGAATAAAATATGTTTTTAGCTCCTGTGAACAGATTTATGAAGACAACAAAGCCAGCCCCCCCTATTTCTCCAAAGCCTTCTCTTCCTTCTGATATGCAAGGTATGTGGAGCCTGTATCACTGTTAGAAAAATAATCTAAGACTGCGGAATATTAAATTATGCTTGATGTATTCACAACACTAACCCTATGACATCCTAAAGTAAAACAAAAATACGTTCCTCTTTAGCTTTTCTACGTTGTAGCAGTTGCTTTATCTAGCTTGAACAGTAAATCCATTTTAAGCATGAATAAAACTAGAACAAGTTATTTGCCCCAAATTAATTTATTTTTAGTCTTTTGCTCTAGTGGAGGAACACAAATTGATCAATACAGCAAAAAGAATTATAGGACTCAGTACGTCAGTAATCCCATTTCACCACACGAATACTTTTAGACCATTAGACTTAACCATATAGAAATCCTGTACAGGCTGATGTCTTGCATGGCCTTTCATAACAGTGTTCCCATTGAAGATCTGTAAAGAGCAGTTTATTTGGAAAAAGCAACAAAAGTGGAAGCAAATAAGAGGAATCCTATTTGCTTTTGTAAGGGCAGATATACTTATTTCATCTCCCTGTGCCAACTGAGAGTTGTTTTGCATCCTCATTATCTCATTAATTGCTTGGATGTGACCTTTACAGATATGACACAGTTGTTTAAAAAGTTTTGCATATTCATTAGCAATGTGTTTAGCTTTAAAGTCACAAACTACAAGTCATAAATTAAATTTTTTTCTGAATTGCTTAAGATTTCATGAGTTATTTCCCAGACATTTTAAAAAGCCCTTTTCAGTCTCAGCCTTTCTGTAAATCAGTGTCAAGCAACAACCAGCTCCTGACAGATGTTACTAAAAAATAAAACGTCTCCCCCTGGTGGGAGCTGGGACACTTGGGTGCAGTAAAGTGATGAAACCTGACATGAAATTTATTAAAATAGGATTCTATTTTCGTTGAAGAAACTGGGCATAGATAAAGATGCTCGTGGTTTTTGCTTTTAAGATCTATGAATTAAAACATACCTGTGGGTCAGAACTCAGGGAGGGATGCTGGCCATGCAAATGAGCCAGCCTGTATTTATGACTGACCTGGTTTCTTCCTCCCTGAGTCAAGGAAAGGCTAAATGCTAGTATAGGTGTGATAACACCTTTTTTTCAAACTGACCCAGGTTTGCACAACACAAGCATTCATGTTGCAGAGGATGGAGGGGGAAGGAGGGGAAGACAAACAAAACAATAAAAAGATTTTGGGGTGGGAGGAAACTTGATTAATACAGTGACTGTGTATCAGAATTCCTCTGACTTTACCTGAAGTTCCCACTAGAAGACAGGGGATGTTGCTGCTCCAGGGGTTTGGTGGCAGATTCAAGTTCTAAGCAGATCCTCCCAAGTTATTTTTCCAGAGTCAGAAGTACAACTGATACCAATTCAGATCAGTTTTTATGGCAGCCTTTATGTTTTTGTTAACTGACGAATGCTTTTTATTTCTTCCCTGTCCTACAGAAGTCTATGAGGTTCCTGAAGAAGAGGTGAGGCCTTTCTATAGTATGACTCCATTGCCCTCAGGCAGGGTACAAATGTGATTGTGAGAAAAGATTATCAGTCTTTCAAAAGGGAAAATTGGGAACAAATCTCTTTCTGTACTTAAAGCTTTCTGACACTCTCTTTTCAGAAAAGCTAGCAAACCATTTCAAAAGAGTAAATGGGAAGGGAGAAGTTTCTCAGTCCTCTGTGATAGTGATCCAATCTGTGAAGCAGCAGCCTAAGGGAATGTTTTGCAGAAGCAGAACTGCAGCAGAGAAGCAATGACAGTTCTGACACAGTAATTTTTTTCCCATTTGCTGGTACTGACATAACATATGGCCAAAGCAGATTTACTGATGTTAAGTTCTTGCCTCAACCATCCTAATGCATATTACCAGGCAAAGCTCTAGTAGAAATCTATATTACAATGCAAAAATAATATCTTGATCTGGTAACATAAATAGGATCATACAAATTTATTTTATGGAATCAAAAAGTGACCAAAAAAATTCCGTGCATTTTCTCTTACAGGAAAAACCATCACCACCACCACCACTGGTTACCAGGTAACCCATTGCTGTGAATGTTTATGCATTATTCAAAACTGTCAGAAAATATATCTTCTCATCTAGATACTCCATGTCTGATAATACTTTCTCTAGAATAAATACAATAACAAAAGTAAGAAATATATATCCTAAATATCTCTTCAGATTATCTACACAAAGATTATCAACCATTTCAATGTTAATTTCAATACCCCAAATGTAACACATATTAAAAAGAAATACTCTTAAGGGTACTTTTTAGAATTTTGAGGGGGGAGGGGAGGAGAAAGAGAGGTTTTCTTTGTATTCGCAGTTGTTAAGTGTAATTTTCCTTTCTTAATTCACATTTCATTACTAGGTTCACTAAGCCACTCATGTCTATGCCTGCTCAGAATACAGAGCACTCCCACATGCACAGCGTGACCAGAGAGTCACCTAAGCAGGATACTTCCAGGTAAGTTAACAGAAACTTAGATCAATAGGAAATATTAGCAGAGAAAAAAACTTTCTTCTCTCTAATGTGTAGCCTTCAGACAATAAACAATTGTCAGGACACTCAAATAGCTAAAGATGTTGGGACAAGATGAAAACCAAAAGCTCTCATTTCTTTGTGAACTTCAGTATTCAAGCCAGTTTGCCAACTGGATAGTATTTTCTGAGCTATCCCTTGAGGGATCCAGCACAGGGATAAAATATCTCTGCAAGCCAGTTTAAGGTCCTAATAGCCATCTCTGCACCCTTGCAACTGAGATGTTTTTGCAGTTGTACAGGATTGCTTGTAAAGAAGCTGGACACAGTAAATCCTTTTTTTATATTCCAAATCTCTGGAGGAAGAGAGAAAAATGATACTTGAGTATGCAGTCTACTTCAGTCCTGTGTTCCCAGCAGCATAGAAAGCTGTTTCATAACCCCTGCCTCATCTCTAGGACATTATTTTACAAAATCTGTCACGTGCCCCAGCAAGAGCAGGAGGCACCCACAGCACTCTGTGTGAGGATGTTTGGTGATGTCCTGGGCACAGTCACAGGGGACCCAAGGTCTAGGACAGAAGCTCTTCTAGAGTAGTTCCACACCAAGGGCACAGCACCACCACAGCCACTCTAACTGTGCATAGCTGAAATTAAATCCATTTACTGCAGACCTCCTCTCTAGATTTTAAAAATCATATGTGGGCCAATTAAATAAATAAATCCTATCCATCATAACTTACTGTGTATGTTTTTCAGAAATATTTTGCCTCTCCCCAGAAGTCGTCTTCATCCAAAAACAGTGAGTAATTAATGGTCACTCTAAAAGACTGCATTAAATTTAGTCATGTGTTTTATATATAAATTGATGGATGCTCTTTATCATCTGGATTAAATAACAGAAACAGATGACCGAATGTCAGATTCATCTAATACTGTGATTGTTGCTATTAATCTTTTGGACGAAAGAGCATTGGACATCTGTATTGATCCTAGAAAAAGTTCAAATATTTTAAGGGATGTGTGTCTCAGTCCACAATAATAATTTCTTGTACTAAAAAGTACCAGTTGAACTTCAGGAACCTTACTTTAAGTAGCAAAGGATTTGCCCATCTGAAGCACTTTTCCTTGAGCCTCATTCCTCTCAGATGGTGAATGATTAATGCTCTCTGAAAATGGAAACTTTCTAAAATGTCAGACTGGGTAGTCTGAATAACCAGTATCACTAGAAAATGCAGTCCTTGAAGGACTAATTACAAGCCTTGGGTCCTTAAGGCTGTGTTCCAGTCAGTCCTCCTCTCCCTCTGTTCTTATTCCCAGTCCCTTCCACTGTGCTGGTTTTTTTTTTTTAAAGCAAACTATTTGGAAACTTGTCCAACTGTGGAAAGGAGCAAAAGCAAATGCATAAAAGATTCTCTTTCATCCAGATCAGCTCCATAAATTGATTTGCACCACATCTCTACTCACAGTTGTGCCAGCATGAGAGGGTCTGCATGAGGAGCCAACTATCAAGGAACAGAGCAACATAACTGTGTCAGCATCTGTGCCAAAAACTACATGCATCAGACCCTGTCCCAGCCCTATGCTCTGAATTGTCCCTCAGAAATAATCAGTCTACCGATAACTATATCGAGAAATTAGACACTTAAAGCTAGGAATTCGGGGTCATATCAAGTTATGGTATAACATAATGCAGATGGTATATGAGGATCTTATAGTTTTACTTCAATTTTTAAATTTCTGTATATAGTTTGTACACACAACAGCATCAGCATTTTAACTTCCTTTCTACCTCATTACAAAGTTCTTCCCATTTAGATCCCACAGGATGCTGAACAATTTGCAAGTGGTGCCAAAACCGGGATTTCTCTTTTATGAAACAGTTTGATTTCTCAGCTCTTCTTACCAATACAAGATAAGAAAAAATCTTGTCTCTGAAGGGAGAATATTGGACAGAAATTCCACTATCTGATCAGCACTAAGAATACTCCTGCTTCAGAACAGGCTCAAGTGCTATATTGCAGCTGAAACCTCTCCATTATTGCATTTTCAGAGCTAACATCTAAGATGGATATCATCCTAGCTTTGCAGAAAATAAAAGGAGACCATCCTTTTGCTGTAGCCACACACTGAATGAGTTACAGCTCCAAGATGAAGCTCCCAGACAAACACTCCTCTGTACCACAGGTGTATTCAGCTCCTGGGTACCTGCAGTTCACCAGTTTGTCACAGGAGTCAGCCTAGGAAAGAGTTACCCTGTGTAGTCCAAATTTTGGTATCTTTGTTTTGTAAGTGGTGGCCCTTACAGTTCTAAACAAACACATGGTAATGAGCATGATGTTTGTCCAGTGCTCTGTTGTTCCTTAGATCCCTGGCTATGCACATTGACAAAGCCAAACAATGACTGAAACATCTGTGAACTGCTCCCATTCAATCTGCTGTCAACACTAACGAGCACTGATCATGTGCACAGAACTGTAACCCCTGTTCCTCTCAAAGGCCTGAGCTGACTGGGAGAAAAATTTCTCCATGTCTTACTTCCCCAACTGCTGGGTGATGGATTACACCTCTCCAGCCAGAGAATGGATGCATTTGTCACCAACATTAGTGAAAAGCCATTAGCTGAGTAGATGAAGACAGACAAATGGTGCCTCTCTGAAAGGTACCTATCCCATGGGAGTCTTGATTCCCTAAAAGACAAGAAATGGGAGCCATAAGTAAGCATCTCTGAAAGAAGGGAGAAAACTAAGATGGGTTGCTTCAATTCTAGCATGGTGACAAGGCAGTCTACTCAGTTTTCCTCCATTCAGTGGAAGATGTGTTTTTAGTATATTCAAATCTGCTGCAAAATTTCTGTCTTCCAGCTCAGAAATTAAACACAAACCAAAAGGTCTCACTGCAAAATTCAGACCATTTTTTTTCAGTACTTACTACAAGCAATCTCAAAATTATTAGAAAGTTCAAAATTCGATGGCTGCTTAAAATTTTTCAAATGCCATCATGAAAGTATTCCAGATACTATATACCTTCTGTAGAAATATTCCTTTAAAAATTACTGCAGATACCAAAACCATATTGATTATTCATGCAGTTCACATTTAATAATCAAAGAATCATTAAGGCTGGGAAAGATCTCTAAGATCAAGTCCAGCTGTTAACCCAGCACCCTCATGTTCACCACAAAACCATGTCCATAAGCGCCACACCCACATGCCTTTTTGAACACTTTCAAGGATGGTGATTCCACCGCTTCCCTAGGCAGCCCATTCCAGGGCCCGTTCCACCCTTTCAGTGAAGACATTTTTCCTGCTATTTAATCTCAACCTCTCTTGGTGCAGCATAAGGCCATTTCCTCTTGTCCTGTCACTTGTTACCTGGGAGAAAACACTGACTACGCCCTCCTCTCAGGTACTTGTAGAGAGCAATAAGGCCCCCCTTAAGCCTCCTTTTCCCCTGGCTAAACATCCCCAGCTCTCTCAGCCACTCCTTAGAAGACTTGTGCTCCAGTCCCTTCACCAGCCTTGTTGTCCTTCTCTGCTCCAGGACCTCCATGTCCTTCTGGTAGTGAAGGACTTAAAACTGAACACAGTAATTCCTTTTTTAATTCCTTCAAATCAGATCTAACCTGTTTTTCCATTACAGGACCATGAAGCAAGCAATAATGATGAAAGTAAGTATTCACATGAAAACATGGCAATATGAGAGGGACTAATATGCCACCAGTTAGCATAATGCAGCATGCAGTGTAGCGTGTCACTGTAAATTTTAACAGTAATAAGCAAGAAGTGTTACTGTTCTCTTGTATAATCACTGAAAACATGTTAAGACAAAAATTAAATCCATGGATACTTTTTATGTTTATTACATTAATACTGAAATGGCAGTGAGGAAAACCCACTGTTGAGATACAGCTCACATTGCACACTAAATATGTTGCTTGCATCTCTAGGTCAGAGGTTCCATAACACACAAGAATCCAGATTTCCCACTGGAGCAGCTCCATCTCCGTTACCAAGGGGCCTGTGAGTAAAAAATGATAAAACTACTTCTTTGATGGGGATGGGGTTAATAGGTGTATTAGGCGCTAACTCCTATCCTTGCCTATAGCAATTATAATTCATGAATAATATTTATTCCTGTTCATGAAAGATATCCTGACTAGGTAAAGACAAGCTGTTATTTTGTTATTTCTGGAAGAATACTGTTTGTATGCCAGTGGCCTTGCCCTTCACTGCCTGCCACTGATGGCAGGTGCTGGCTGCCTCGCCTAATTCAGTGCCATACTGCAGCACTAGCACATGCAAGCCTAGAAGTGCAGAAAATTTTCACTAAAGTTCTTCTGCCCCACCTAAGTCACATTAAGTATTGGATGGAGTTGTAACTTCCTTGTGTAAGTACCTTTCCCAAGCACCCACATTGCATCTGATACCCTTATTCTTTTTTTAATTTTTGTTTGATTCTAACTGCTACAACTATTCAGTGAATCCCATTTTAGACAGAAATACCCTGGGAACCAATGAAACTGATGCTTAGTTGCTAAATGAATCCATGTATCTGCTAAGTAACCATACTCTTTGTTTTTCTTTTGCCTCAATGCTTCAGCAAGAAAACTTCTAATGCAGTAATTTCACCAGTAAGTTGATTTGTAGTTGCATAATCAAACAAAAATTTTATTAGATTTTTTTTATTTATTGAAAAACTTAATTTTATCATGGGTTTGGGTACAACATAAATGCATAAAAAGACTAGGGGAAAGAGTTATAAAGATAGGTAATGTTTGGGTGCTGTTACATGAATGCAGATCAGAGATCTGTCTGCTCAAGCAGAAAAATATTTTGATCAAAGCAACGTTTGAATTCCATGCTCTAGGATGCAACAATAAACACAGTGCATGAACTGAATAAATGAGAAATAAATGGGAACTGAGGCAATTCAGAAGTATTTCCAGAATATACAGGGCTGCCTATGGGGAACATGTGTTCATTGCAAGTGATAGCTCAAGAAATACGTAGGATTTTACCAGAATTTGTCTGAGGTTTTTCAATAAGTATTTCATCATTAGAAAAATATCCCAAAACTTCTTGTGGCAGAAAGTAAGAGGACTGTCTGAAATTTTCAAAGAAATTAATTTGAAAAATGTTTCAAAACTGGCAGTTTATTATCATTGTTTCAAAAGAAGAAAAAATTTAAAACTGGAAGATTGGTTACGGTTTTACTGTGAGCTAACTTTAACTGGTTTAACTTTCAGTAAAAAGAAATGTGCTCAGACATTTATGTGCATAGCTCAATAAGGGTGAAAATCAGATTTTTATTTGCAAGTATTTGGGATAGACTCCTCATTTTTGGGCCTGAAATAAGAATGAACTGTCCAGATTTTACTTTCTCTCCATCTATTTATAGCCACAAGCTGGGATTCTTTCCAAATCTACTTTGCAAAATCCCAAATTTCAAGGTCATACAATTAGAGGCTCTTCACAGAATGGCAATGTCCCTGCCTCCTTAATTCTTCCAGGATGTTGTCAATTCTAAATGTAAACTATTTCACAAAAAGTATAAAACTATAAACATTTGCTGTACAAGTGACATGCCGTTTAATACTTGGTTGTCCTTCTTTTATTGCAGAAACCATGTTTACCTTCCAGAGAGACCTTAACTGCAAATGAAGGTAAATTACAGCCACTGCTGTGAAAAAGTTGCATTTCTCTGATTTTTTTTTCTTTTTTTTCTTTTTAACGACAAACATGAAGCAAACAACACCACATTCAGCTTACTTAGGTTTTTGAGGGGTGTTTGGTTTTAGCAGTTTCAAACTGGATCTGGGCAGCCTTAGTTGCCCTGAATATCATTGTTCTCTAAAAGCAATCACAGTAAAACTCCTGAGGTTGCTGGCAGGGTAACGTAGGACAATAATGGACCAGCAGTGCGCCCATACCGCCCTGTAAGTGGAGAAGGGGAAGGGAGGGACGGGCTCTGAACACTGCCAGAAGCCTCTCAGACAGAGCCGACTCCTGGCAAGAGCCAGCCCGTGGCACAGGCAGGAGGAAATGCGTCCCGTGTCTGTCTGTGTGGCACTGGCTCCTCCAGGCAAGGGCTCAGCAGGAGCTGCTGCCTCACTCCAGGCTGGGGTGCTGCACCAGCCCAGCTCCTGCTGTCCTCCCCTGTGTCACGGAGAGTGTCACCGAGCCCTGCAGGCAGCCACAGTGCAGGTATTTGTCTAGAATTATTTAACAAAAAAGGCAGTGCGATGGCAAGCTGCCATGTATGGAGAAAAGCCAAAAATTATAGTGAAATAAACCTACCTTCACCTACTGGTATCCCTACCTAATCTGGGATAATTATTTCTGAAGAAATCTTGACTCTACTGTTTGTTTTCCCAAACTACAGAAAAACCTACAGCACCAGAACGACGACGAAGTTCCAACCACGAGCTTCCACTTCCACCCCTTCCAACTGGTGCCCAAAAGTAAGGTCCCTTTCCATCTTCTTTTGAATATTTCAGTGCAGCAGCTCCTACTGCTTGGTCTGAACGGAGCTGTGAGAGGCTCAAAGGGGAGCACTCTCTTCACTGTAGCCTTCCTATTGCTTTTTGAGAGCAGAGATTCTTGAAGCCTCACAGTAGCAAAAAAATAAAACATGGCAAATGAATCCATACAAATATTATAACCCTCCCCAAAAGCATGAGAGGATATAATCTGTAATAAAGTGACAAGAGATTTAAACCATATGTTTAAATTCCTACTAGTGTGATATAATTTTTTTTAAATACCTGTATCAGACCTGTATCTCTCAATGAACAAATGGGTGAGACACAACACATTCTACCACTGCATGCTTCGACTACACAACTGTCACAATTATCATATTATCAGGACTGGGTAGATCCCCCAGACCTTTCTGTAATCTCTTGACATTTATTTCAGGCCTCTGCTCCAGAAGTCCTCAATTCTGCCAAGTAAGTACAATTCAGTTTTTTAATTGAAATGTGATTAACTGGTAATTTCAAATTAATCTTTGAATTAAAATTATTTCAAAATACCTTGCGTAGTAATTAATTTGGAATTAATGTATCTGTAATGCATTCAAAGAGGAGATCAAGTATCCAGGATCTTTGCTCAGCTGGTAAAATTAAGGGAGTATGTCAGGGTTATTGATGGAAAATGGGTGCTTCATTTACATTCATGACTAGTGGAAATTTCTAGCAAAGGCAGTTTGGGTCATTTCCCATCATAATAAGGATTCCATCAATCTTCCTTGTCGCAGAAGAATTCTAAATATGACATTTCTGGGCTGCTCCAGGCTTCTACTGCCTAGAAGACAGACAGATTATTATTGCATCCAATTTATTCTTTTTCTACAGAAGGAAAAAAAAAAAGAAGGTACTTTTATAATAGCAAATGCAAAAGCTCTTCTCTAAGTAGTGCTTTCCAAGAGGGACTTTGTTTCAATTCATAGTTAAGAACAAATTAGGTAATATGTATATAAACTCTCTTTGCACAGAAGTGTAAATTAGATTTAACATTTTTCTAGTCCCTTGTCAGCAGACACTTGTCTGACCTTCCTGTAAGCCCTTTACTGTACATATTCAGTCTGAACATATCTTTCACACTGTAAACAGATGGTGCGAATGGCACTTAGAAATCTACATTTGGTGTAGTTTACACTAATAACAGCATGTAAGTTTATCTCTTTTCCCTGGAAACAGTTTCTTGATGCATGTTGCAATTATATCTCCTGTGCTGAGGAAGTGTAATATGGTTCATATTAATGCTCTTGACTGATGCACTCAAATTTGTCTGTTCCTGTCACACAACTGATGTGCTTCAACTTGAAGCATAAATTCTTACTACTCCCAGAACTGTAACTATTCTTTGAGGCCATCCGGTGCTAAATGATGCTCTGATTAGTAAACTTTCTTTAGTATAATCTTATTCTGTGCTGGGTCCAGTAACAACTTTATAATACAAACCACTGGTCCCAATCACTAATGTCCCTTCAGCATAACCTGCCATCTCTTCTTTGTCCCCATACAAGCCTAGAGCTAACTTTCATCTTCATCATTAAAAGTATTTATTTCCCTTGTGGCACAGTATCAAATGCTCCACTGAAGTCCAGAATAAGTACAGTGTACTGTACTTCCTTCTTTGTAGAACTCTGCTATTTTATGAAAGAGCTGTAACATTTTATCTGCTTGGCTAAGATTCAGATTTTCTCTTGCTTCCAAACCTTTACTTCTAAATCTTAATGTTATTTCCTTCAAATTCTCTCCTAGGGCCTTGTGTTCTGTGGAATCAGACAAAAAGCCCTGTAGATGCTCAAGTCACTTTTTCCACTTTAGGTATAGCAATTATGTTTGATATTCTTTAATCATTTGGTGCCATCCTGACTTGAAAATTACTTAAGATAACTGTTACCACCCCTGAATTTCATGTGCCAGTTTTTAAAATTTCTGAGGTAAAGAAGATCATGTGGGCCCATCAGTTCAATTGCACTAAAGTTATTTAAGCTTTGCTTCCAATCTGATTGTGGAAATTTCCATTTCTGTGCCAGAACTACTGTTTAGTCCCTAGATGATCTTTAAAATCAATAAAGTTCTTATTGCCTAAAGCCTCATCTCTCTTTCCCTTTTTATACATAGCTAAGGTATCTTATTTTACGTACTTTAATGTCCTTTTGTCAAGTCTAATTCACTTATCTGACTGACTTCTGGCAGTTCTTGCTTTATTCATACAATCTACTTTCAGCTGTAGCTTTAACAGCTGGTCAGTCAAAATTTTACAGAAAAACCAGAACTCTTAATATTGAATAGCCTTCTTCAGGTGATTATTAATTCATTGAGAGCTGGAACTGCTCCCTACAACATCTCCCCTCCACTTGGGATGCAGCTTCCAGACAGTTGCATCTTGACTACAAAAGAAGTTCTAAATCTACTTTGCACAATTGTCTTTGAGCTCTCTAGTCCAATTGAATTTTTTAATTCTAGTCACTGTCTGGTCTTCTCTATAATATTCTTATTGCTTTCTAAACTAAAATCTAAATCAGAATTTTGTTAGTGAAGGCTAGACAATGCAGTTGGAAGAGCACCATATTTAGAAACAGGTGAATGCTAACAATCCTAGTCGCATTTGTTTTCCCCAGTAAGTAAAACATACAGGAAAAAAAGCCTCCCATAATAAAATAAGTAGCACTCAACTTTCTACAATGATCTTCTCTAGTATATTGATTTGCACTCAGTTGTGTGTGCAGGTACCTATAGCAGATACCTACACTCTTGGGCCAAATTTTGTTTTACCAGAAAGCAATTATCTGTATCTATTTTTATCATATCATTACTATACAACACTACTCGAATGTTTTGCTTCTGATTGTTAAACTCTTACATCTGTATTTCAGCCCTAGTAACTATTTTCTCCTATGCTTTGTTATTCCAATTATAATTAAGCTTAATGATATTTTCTGTTAGTTCTGCCTCTCCATTTAGCTGCCTGGACTGCTTG
Organism: Acanthiza pusilla; assembly: GCA_036630365.1. Taxonomy (NCBI): domain Eukaryota; kingdom Metazoa; phylum Chordata; class Aves; order Passeriformes; family Acanthizidae; genus Acanthiza; species Acanthiza pusilla. Next base: position 15,328,457 of record JAXCHO010000234.1, read on the forward strand.
CACATGCATACAAGCAATTCAGGTGGTCTAAACTGGTGAAAAATTATCTCTGAGGGAGTCAGGAAAATGAATGTAAGACTGCTTCTCACATTGGACTGAGCGCTATTTGCATTTTGTTCCTGCGTTTTCTTATCTATTGCTATATTAATTCACTTCAGTGATGGAAGAGTTTTTTCTTGTATTTGAAGTCTAGTTCTGGCTAATACCCAAATTGTTATCTAAACTGGTTTTCTCTTCGTAAGCAAGGCTACTCTTTGGGGCAGGCAAGTGTCCCAGCACTTATACAGACCCCATCCATTTCCAGTAGAAAGCTTTTCTGAGTGATATCAAAGATCACGCGTTTCCAGATCTTCCAAAGGCCTTGTGACAAATCTATTTCTTACATCATAACAAAACATACTTTGAAAATTTATAAATGTTGTGCTTTCTCTTTTCTAGAAGTGCCAGAAGCTGCAAACCATTCTCTGGGTGCTTCCCCTCACAGTAGCACTTCATCTATAAGTTCTGCAGACCAGGTATAATATTAGCAAAATTCATATTACAGAATTCTCCTTATCCTTTATTTTAAAATAGTGTTTCCACCCCAATCCCCTTTCAAAAGAAAAATTACATTCTTTTTGTGGAGGGCATCTATGCCCCCTTTTGCCACTGAGGCTTTTCTAGCACAAATAATCTGAATGTTAATTTTCATTAAAATATGCTTAGAACATATAGCATAGGAGAGGTTTAACAAACTGTATAAAAATATGTAAATAGTATTATATCAAACCTTGGCACTCTATCAGTCACTTCAAGCAAAACTCAAAAAAGCTTTCGTTTCATGTCTTCCTGACTCCCTAGTTCATACTTTCAACATCATTGAAACAAGGAGATCTGTGGTGATGTATTTAAGTCTAGTCTTTGATATAGATGGCTATAAAGAGTTTATCACCTCCTTTTCTCTAACTTATATCTATACAAATTGTGTACAGGGAAAAAAAGTTCAGTAAGCAGATACAATGATGCTGTGATGCCTCCCCCAAGTGTTTTACTCTCTCCTAAGTCCAACTCCTTTCTGTTCCTTTAAACAGATCTCTTCTCATTACAGTTAATGCTGTCCATTTTATGGCCAATTCTTTTTTTATGTGTTTTGTTGCAACATTAAGCTTTGAATTATCTAAGCAAATGCAAAGTTATTTTCATTTCAGCACTATTCCCCTTACTCTCATTTTGGATGAAAGAAAGCAATTCTTATTACCCTAGTAGTCACAAACAAGGTAAAAATAGTCCTTTTGAGTGTACAACAAAGGCTCTATCATGCAGAGCCAGTAACATTAAATGCTCTGAAGTCTGACATGACAAAGATAATACAGCAGTGAAGAACACAAAGGATTTGAAGTTCTGGAAAAATTTTAACTGTATGCCATACTGGATATTTATTATAAAAATTACTTTCAAATAAGCAATCCAGCAGACTTTAAATAAACAGCTTGTAGCAATTACATTTGCAATTTTTATATAACAGCCATGGACAAAGACAGAGCTTAATAAAAAATCCATTTTGTTAAAAAAAATTTAGCTGTTAGTGCTATTTTCCCAGCCATTATATACAGTGGTATCATTTGCTGCAGCATCCTGCACAATACAGGTGCTCACAGATGTCATTCATTCCCATGACATTCACTCTTTGTTTGGTTCCCATCCAAACTATGGCAGCAGCTGTCTGCTTCTACATTATAGGCCACAGATAGTGGTAGAAGAAAGGTCTGGGGGCCATTGATTCCTTGTTTTGTTGAACAAAGATTTGTTTGCTGGACTCACTCTCTACGTGGGCAAGTAGCTTTCATACTTGCAATTCTTCTCACCCTTTCTTGTTCCAATGACTAGTGTGACTGGAGAAATATGTGGAAAAATTTTGAAGGTAAAATTATATGATGGCTTGAGCTAGTCTAAGAATTTAGTGCAATGCCCCCAAAATTGAGGCTCTGCTCTCTCCTCACTGCCAGCTCCCCTCCCAGCTTCTCTGGTGTTCCTTTCTGATCCTGCAGTGGATTGAGCCAAGTCATTAAATTGACAGACAACCAGCTTGGCAGTCACACAAACACAAAAAAAAGCAAAACAAAAAAGAAAACTTTTCTTTTTTCTGCAAGATTAATAAAGTGAATTATCTCACCATGTGATCAGATGAGCAACAAAATGAGCACAAAGGAGAAGCTAAGACATTCCCTTCCTGCCAGCATTAAGCCAGCTAGACCAGCTCACTCATAATGTACAACTTCACCTTTAATCTGTACAGAGGTGACAAAGCCTGTGTGAAAATTAGTTTATCATTAAGCTTTTTACTATAAAGCTGGAGCAAACTTATCCAACCTTCATGCTGCCCAGGTGGAGACAATCATGATTGTGTTCACAAGAAGCATTAAGTATATGGAAAACTTCACTCCCAAAATTTAGACACAACACCAACCAAATCTGAACACCTCATGGCTAGCCCACAACTGAGCACCATTTAAATCATTAATGGTCTGTTTATTCCTCAACATTCCCCAACATTTATTCCTCTTTAAATTCTACTGGAATAGCTTCTGTCTTTAAACCTATCCCACAGTCAAATCTGACTGCTTTCCGCAGGGTCTCTCTCTTTTGTCATTTATCAGCCTTCTATCACAAATCTGTTACCACTGTTTTGACACTCCAATTTTCCTTTGCTCTACCCCTGTCCAACTAAAACAGTGAACTCCTGGCAAAGACTTTTTTAAACTGTGTTTTCTGCATTTTAGTTCTTCACAGCTGTCATTGTTTAGCAGTAACTCCCCTACAGGCCATATTCTTTATTATTATCATCATTATTATTTTATAGGTGAAACACTGTTCCTCTCTTTTTAGGATGCTGGTGTTCACAGCAAAGCATGGTATGCTGCTACCTGTGATAGGAAAATGGCAGAAGATGCATTGTACCGATCAAACAAGGTAGGTCACTTTTAAATAATGTCTATTTTATGGAGGGAAAAAAGCTTCAAATAAAAAAACAAATAAACCAAAAAAAAACAAAAAAACAACCAACCACAAGTATTCTAAGAACATCAGATGAATTCTGAGCAGGTCAGAATGAGTGTGCCATGCAAGTACTGTCAAACCTGAAATTATTGTGGTAACATTAGTTAACTATAGCTTTCTTTGCAAGACAAAGGTGCATTACTGCAACTCAAAGACCAAAGCACTGCAGAGAAACTATTATGGACTAGAGAGCTTAGGAAGAGCTGGTATTTCATGCACACCCCTTAAAGAAATGCAAAGCCCAATGACTCCTAAGTGGTCTCCACCACTGCCCAATGTGAAAACAGCTATTTGGAAAGGCTGGTGTTGTTATGCATTTTGAAATAGCGACACTGTGCATTTAGGTATCTGGAGAATTTGAATTTTCCCAACTATTCTTTGTACAAGTAGCATGCAGAGAATGGGAAGAGTAGCACGTAGAGATGCATCCTCAGCATCAAGTACATCTCCACTCTTGCCTAAGTCCACAGAGCAGGATAAAGAGGAGTGCAGTGTTTGATGAGAGTGCTTTTTACAGCTCTGGAGAAATGGCATCTCCACCTCTCCCTGCTTTGCTGCCACTGTGTATTTCTTTCTTCTTTTACTCTTTAGTTGAGAGAGAGAACAGCAGCAGCAAAAGTGATTCTTAAATGACACCTTTACAAGCTACTGTTAGCAGGAATACATGCTACTTCCCATTTGCTGCAGTTTTTCTAATGAAAGAAAAGGGTGTAGTGCTAATATAAATCAAAATATTAAGCCAAAACCAAACTAAGTTGTTGGAAAAAAATGAGCCAACTACACTGACTACTTTTCTCTCTTTAGGATGGATCTTTTCTAATAAGGAAGAGTTCTGGACAGGACTCACGGCAACCATACACACTGGTTGTGTTTTACAACAGAAGAGTGTACAACGTTCCTATACGATTCATTGAATCAACAAGACAATATGCACTGGGCAGAGAAAAAAGTGGTGAAGAGGTGAGATGATGTGGGGATATTTTTCCTAACAGTTTTCAATTATATACCTTTAATAAGCAAGGACTAAGATATCTTGCACTATGACCAAAAGATTTTTCACGTATGAAGATAATATACCCTTTGCAATGACTGATCTATCAAGCTAGAGAAACCAGTGTTATGTCAGCTCCTGTACACTGTAACTAAAACCACAGCTCAAATTTAAAACATACTCATAGAGCTGTTTTGGATAAAATGAACAGGATAAGAGCTGCAGCTGCTAGATAAATTTTCTGACTGTTTATAGTCCTCCATTTACCTTCTATCTAAGACTCCAGTTAAGTTTCTTGGAAAATTGCAAAAGGAAGAACCGCTATGCTAAAAAACAAAACAAAAACCCCCCAACACTATCAAAAATGAGAATGACATTACTGTTAATACTGTTTTCACATAAAGAAAATGTTAAACTCTAGCTCTGGAGTGAAAAGATCACTGGTTGGCTACTCTGCCACACAGACAATTACTCTGATAGCAAAACAGAAACTTGGAACATAAATACCAATAAAAATGGTTTGTTATCACTGCATAGAGTAAACTTTTCAGCAACGTGAAAGTAGGCTTGCCATAACCTAATAATCTGCCTCCCAGGCACCAGTTTTGAGATTACAGAAAATACAAGCGCCTGGAGCTCACCTGGTCTTTAACAAAGGGTGGAAAATTACCTCAGGATAAATAGATAGTCCTAAATCTCTATTTGACCAAAGACCAAAAGGAAAAGCAACAGACCTAGCAGATTCTGGATATTAATATACACTGACAAACATTAAATATGCATAACTAGAACAATTCTCATGGATGGCTGCCTGTACCATGTTACTCCTGGAGACAGCCTTCCCCCTGAGGTGGCTGAACCACATCTGCAACAGCTTCTGATCAGCCAGTCTGCAGCATGGTACATTAAGGTAAAATGGAATGTCAGATCACTATGGCTCATAGCAAACACAGTGGTTCAGTTTGTGCCGGTGACAATCACAAATGGAAAGAATGAAACAGCTGGTGGCTGTAATACCTTCTATTGTCCAAATTTAATCTGTTTATGACTAAAATCAGAACTAAGAGAAGGATCAGTGCTCTCACTAAAATGCAGAGCATCTCAGTTGGTAACAGTTGTAGCTAAACTCTCTTCATTTATGTGAGAAGCAAAGATAAAAAGATGCAATGCTTACTGTCAATATTACAGCATTAAAGGAAGCCAGCACTAATTATTTTTTGTTTTCTTTATCCAGCGCTTTGACAGTGTTGCAGAAATAGTAGAGAATCATCAGCGCACCTCCCTGGTTCTAATTGACAGCCAAAACAACACAAAAGACTCAACAAAACTGATGCATATTGTAAGAGTTTCTTAATCAAACTGAACTGCTAAAATGAAGACATCTTTAATAATTTCTTTCAATGTACCAAGACAAGGACCATGGGCAAGGTATTAAAAGAAAATCCAAACGATGGACTCTTTAAGAACACCTACAGAGTAGTAAGAAAAGCAGTTCATAGAGTTCAACCCCACGTCACTTTTATCAGAAAAGTGTTCACATTTAACACAAGAAGACAGAGCAGATGCACTGTCATCTGTGACGACACAGGTATCCAAAATCACCTGAAGAACTGCATACCACAGCCTGGTCTTTTGACTGCTATTGGAAGATAGATTTCTTGTAGGACATTTTCATTTTAAAAATGAAAATACCCACAGTGATCTGCTCTTTCAATTTACCACATATCACTGCTTTCAGCAATTTCTTTGTAAAGTACACAGCCCCAGAACTTACAGCAACTTGACCTAACGTACCACTGTGCACAATTTGGAAATAGGACTGTACTTTGTGATTAGTGGCAATAAATCCACCTGAATGTTTTAGATTTATGGATATGTGTTTTCCTCACTGATACTTTTGTTGTATTTTAAAATGTGCAAATAAAATTTAAAAATACTGTAAAGTCGGTAGTGTATGGAGACTGCTGGAATGCATTTCTTAGCACCCTTCCAGCAAGAAAGCATCAATTCACTAGTGTTGACTTTTTAGTGTTGTATTTGCTCTTTCACAATTTATGAATATCACTTTTTACAGCTTTATCTCACATATATATCTATACACACACACACACATATATATTTGGCTTAGTGACTTAAATCTTTTCAAATTGCCTACTGTTGGTGACTCAAGTGCACTGCTTCATGGCTAAACTAATTACCCCGTCAGTTCTTGCTGAATTACTGTTTATGGAGACAGACACAGAAGAAAACAGAAGAAAAATTGCATCAATGAAAAGCTTTTAGGAGCACTTGTTAATTAGTTCTAGAGGGGTTTGATTTCACAGGACCTGAAGACTCATCTGTCTTAAAGGTATTTTCCAAAACTGACACTTTATACATGCCTGTTTTGTTCTTTTTGTTCTAAATTAGGCAGTGTTCTCTAGGATTATATTCAAGGCATTGTAGGCAAGACTGAGTCAAGACTTGCAAAGTCTCAGCAAGTCACTTAGGGCCATAGTGTAGCTGTATTCTGCAACTATTTTCTTGTGCTTTTGATCAATTACTTCTAAAAGTAATGCACCTGTCTTTTAGAAAGAACTGTATGCTAATATGATGCTCAACACATGGCTACTTACATTCCTTGAGGCATCTCAATTTCTTCCCTCTTCGACACAGGTAACACTTACCCCAGCTAAAGTAAGTAAGACACTGGCAAGTAAGAAGTAATGTATACAGACTTGAAGCCTGTCTATGACAGACCCTTCACAGTACTGCACAAGGGCTATGTTGAGAATATTGCACAGCTGGTATTACTGTTCTATTAATACTATGCTTGCTACATTAAGATTGCCAAGTCAAGGCCTCAAAATTAATAGTAGTGTCTGCAAGCTTAATTTACTCCTATATGTGTACTATTATATTATTTAGCTACCTCATACATCACTTTAGAAGCTATTTCAAGCAATACTTACAATGGAAGTACTCTGTGAAAAAGTAGCCACTCACTATTTAACTTCCTTGGGCATTCATGTAGTCCTTTCACTCATGTACTGCACAGTATTTAAACTTGTAGTAAGTCTGTCTGTCTGTCTGCTAACCTTTCTCTGTTGCTCCTCAAAATCTCTAGATTCTTGAAACATTGCTTTTCAAGTTAAATGAGCAGTATCTCCATCATTCTAGAACTGGAGAAAAAAAGAGAGTGAACAAGTGAAATTCAAGTGTACGCCTATAGACTTTCATATGAGAGACTATCACTTTTTTAAGGTAATTAGCACTGAGCACTTTAAAGCGCTGCTGTGGCTGCCCCTCAGCTCTAAGGGCTTAGCACTACATGTAATACTGTGGCTGACCTACAAATAACAAATATATTTTAGATAAACCTGCCAGTTACAGTCACCCTCAAACCCTTCCTTACTTTTAATCCATGTTCTACATTAGTATAGGGCTACCTTATAGTTTTGACAACCAAACAAGGCGGGGAGTTGGTCCACAAAATAATCCAATCAGCCTGAGATGAGAACTTCCTAGGCACAAAATAAGGCTCTATGGGGGGTCAAAACCCCCCCCAAAACACACACAGAAACACACCAGTATGTTACCAGCTGCTTTACTACCCTTGGTGTTTCATACAGGAACAAAGCAAGCAGACTGGTTACTCTGCTTTCCATACCCAAGCTAGATCTGTTACAACTTGGCAGGACTGTGGTGTAGACATATTTTGAAACACAGTTTTACCTGGAGAAGAGAAAGGTTTAAGCAAGTTTCAGGTATAGGTTGGTACCAAGTTCCCATTTCCCACATTCTGGACATAAAATAAATTGGTGCTCAGGATGAAACCTGCTGTGTTAGAAATCCCAGTGCTGTGGATTGAAAAGCCATTACAGAATGGAGGAAATGGTGACTTGGGGCAGCTGCTGCAGTGCCAGCAATCATCTTAATGCCATCATGTGTATGCACCAGGTAACAGGTATATCGAGTCTGACCTGACAGACACAGCAACACACCTCTCCCCTCATCTTTGATACTGTTAGCTAATTTCTCTTCCATATCATTGTCATTCACTGAATAGCTAAAAAAAAAAAAAAAAAACACCAAAAAACCCCAAAACCAACCAAACGGAAAAAAAAAAAAACCCACACACAAAAAAGCCCTAAACCTCAAACTAAAAATGAAGTCATTCTTTTGTCTGAGAACTCAGAGCAAAGTATCAGATTTTAAAATCTACAAAAGAGAAATGCTGTCTGCCTGATACAGAGAGTAGGAGTACTGCATATCATTCCTGCCAATGTTGCTCCATGAAGGAGTAAGAATTTGCATTCTCAAAAATCCAAGTGTTCAGACACACAACTTACAAAACCACATTCCTCCTTCAATCAAAAGCACCAGCAGCAGAGATTATTAGGAAGTGTTGTTAAAAAAAAAGTCGCACATAACAAGAGCTCTGTAACAAATTTTTGTTAGAACGCTGAAATTACTGAAGGGCAACCGTGACTTACTGCTGAATACACATCTTGCCAGGAATACACAATGGGCTAGATTTTAGGCCTCTTCAAGACACAAATACTGTACAAATGGTTGATGACCCTGTGCTTGCACCTATTTTTGTATGTCCCAGAACACTACAATCAATTTAAGTTACAAGCTTTTTTATGCTTGTATGTTACAAGCTATGTGCAATGTTACAAGCTTTTTTAAAATGTCATGGTTGCTAAGTCAAGCACTCAAAATCAAGACACTTCAAGTTACCTGTGTAACTTTGTCACATCAGCTATATTCATTACAATACAAGCATTAAATATGTGATCATCGAATGTTTTTCCATATGGATTTATGTTTTTCACTTGGTTCACACAATACTTCAGGGACAAATTTTAGCTGTGTAATGAAAGACTACGATTTGTAGGATATTTTTAAGATACCTTTCCCCATTTACTGAAAATGCTAAGAAATGCACCAACACTGCAGATGTTAGTCAGTAAAAACCTCACTTCATACTGTTAAAGTAGTTGAACATTTCACTGAAGAACTGAATATATTTCCCTGCATCTTCTACTGCACCATCTACTGCAACACTGGTCAGATCATTTCAACTAAATTTTCTCCTGATGGTAATAAATTGTGATCTTAATTTCAGTGAAGTCCCACTTGAGATTTTCTGAAACCTGATCTGCAGAAATGCCAAACTCTTAGGACCTCAAACAAAGCATTAAGGAGAAGCTCGTAAGAATAAAAAAGAATTATGTATTTAGAACAGTACTTGAGCAATGTGCACTAAATAATACAGGGACATAATTAAGGGTGGGGAAACAAAATATTAAATCACTACTCAGGAGGGAGCAACAATTCTCTGCCCTGAGTGAGATGGATATCCATGGAAAAAGTGACACATGGCAATGAAGTAAGACCAAAAAAAAAAAAAAAAAGCAACCTTATTTCAACATTTCCTAGCTTTATACTATTCTTTTTCACAGTACCGTTTAAAGTCAATTCATAGGAAAACATACCAGTTGGGAAAAAGATTCCATTGTCACTCCCATGATTCATCAATAAAGACAAAACCCCCTAATGCTACACCAGAACTTCCACCTCAAAGCTAAGTAACTGCCAATAAAAATTGGTCATCCTTGCTGAAATTGCACCAAGTAGGTTTAGAAACAAATTTCACATATATTTTTTCCAGAGAAGGCAAAGGCAATGTCCAAAATTCACAGGTTCATTCTCACCCTTTATAGGAGAGCAAGCTGAGGCAGACAATAGATCCTTCTAGTCAAAAAACCTTTACACATTTTTGTCCTTTTCTAATGCTGTTACTTTCCAACTTGCTTCCTCACCACTACACTAGTCTCCTTCAAAGTTCCTAGCCAAATTAACATCAGAGCTCAAGCCCAGTGTGCAGCACAAAATGATCCAATTTTGACACACAACACATACCAACTGTGTATTAATTCACCCAAACTATGCTGCCTTGACTGCTTCAGTTGACTCCCATACATAACTCACCAGCTACAAGGCTGGTGTGCATCTTCCTGCCAACAAACACATCAAGAAAGAAAAATGTATCTAGCCACTGAAGCAATTATTTTTAAATAATTTTAACACTTTTTAAAACGTAAGTTGAATTCAGGTTAATGGTGGTATGCCTGTGACATTCATGAAAAGACTTCCTACTGTTTCATTGGTAGCAAGCAATCTTCATTTTCACCTTATAGAAACAGAAACTGAAAACTACCTGGGCTTGCATACAGTCTAACCCCCAACCAAGATTTAAATGCCCCAGTCCCCTCCAAGCCTAGTATTCAATTTTGACAGTTTTTCCATCAGTACTTTGGGAAGCTGACTTACACTTCCATACTGGGGGAAAAGGTGCCAGCCATACAGTAAAGGCAATCCCACTTAAGACAGAAACTTCTAGCCTACAGATTCATTAAGAACTTGGAGGACAAAGCTTCTACACATAATTACTGTGGATAACAAGGACCTTCATCTGTATACTCTCAGTCACTGTGACTAAGAGAAGATCTCTTGTTTACATTCCCTCATACAAACATTAAAAACTGTGAAGCATATTGTCTCTTCATTATCCCTCAGACTGTAAGTAGAAAGCAAGCAGGCTCCTAAGAACCTGGTGGTACCATACTGGCTGGTAAAATCAGGGAAGAATAACTCAAGCCTTGGTTTTGCCAAACCCCTGGTGCCCCAAAAGACAGTACATCAGAATAAGCAACAGCAGAAAACGTTAAGTCATTATGGGACAAATTACACCCTCTTGAAATAAAACTACAATGCGGTTACAGGCCTGAAATGGTGCTCTGCACTTCCCCACAACCTGACCTGCCTAAAGGGTTTGTGGAAGACATAGTAAGACAGAAATATTTTCCATAAATGCTCAAAGTCATATTCTGTAAACACAAGTTATAGCAAATTTAATAGTGACAAAATCAATACAGATTAGGAATGTTCACCATTCTTAAACACCATATACATTATGAATATATATACTGTATATTTTCAACCGATTCTGACTCACCATATTAACACAATCATAATATGTTTTATTAATTTATATGAAAAATACTTCACTAAGAAAGTAGACAAACTGCACAGAAATAGTACAAGTGTCATGTGCATAGCAATATAGCTTAAAGCATTCACATATGGCTTTGTTTAAATGAAACTGTTGGGGGAATGGCCCTATACAGACCCATGGTTACACAGTCGACATAATGTAAACTGCTTCACATCTTTGAGGCACTTGCTAACAATAGTGTTCAATCCCTGAAAAACAAAATCAAGAGCTAATAAGTGAAAATAACAAAAATCCCAGGATAACAGCTGTGTGTATTTGAAAAGATCTTAAAAATTGGTTTTAGTAGTGCACGCACAGAACTGAAAAACTGGGAACAGGGGTGTAATTTCTGTGCAAGAATTATACCAAGTAACTGAAAAGTATAAAAATATTTACATGTTTAGGGATTTTAAAGTATGTACAGAACAAAAGCCCTGAAGACTCATTCAATAGAATAAAAATTAGCACGATAGAATAAAAAATAATATATATTTTTATGGAATTGTATTTGCAATTAGTTACAAGTTATTTAAACCAGAAAGTTCCTTATCCTTCTCAAATCTGATGGCAATAGAGAATATGCTCTTTTAAAACACAAGCACTTTGCATAATTTTTCAACTTCAGTTACAATACTAACATGCAAAACAGAACAACTTGTGTATCCTAATTAAACTTTTTTTAAACTTTAATGAATTATAATTATTTTCTTCACCAGTCATCACGCCATTAATGAATTCCAGTCTCGAGTAGCCTCCATCAGATGCCTCTGTCCATGTCCTACCCAATTATCCTGATTGTCAAATATTCTACCACAAAACCAGCAGCTAAACTTAGCTTTCAAGGTATTATCAGAGGTAGTTTTCACAATCTGGTAATTGTTTTTGCTAGTCTTCTTCAGTGTCAATTTCAAGACAAATCTTTCTTTTACAGGGCAAATGGGTTTTATTGTCCTGTACCTTTTCTGAGAAAAATCATCAGTAGTTACATGCAAAGGATTGCAGAAGTCTGGCTGCAGAAGAGCTTCAACAGTTCTTTTTGACAATAAAACCTTAAGAACATGTCCCTTAAATTTAGCAATGGTTTTCATTACATTTACAACTTCTGGAACATCTGCATCAGGATGATTAAGCACAACAACTGGTTGATTTCTCCGGGGGCATTTTACAAGCTGGTTAGAATTAAAAGGGAGTAATTTCAAAGTCCTCACAGTTTTTTTTGATGCCCTTGGTTTGTAAGGGCTACCTGATTCACTAACAATTTCAGCCTGACTCTTTTCCTTACACTTTCTGTGCAACATTACTTTCTTTCTTGGAGGTTCTGGGCAACTAGCCTTCCTGTTACGTTTGGAATTCTTTTTTCTTTGCACACCCCCAGTTTCTGAACTTTTAGACCCAGCTTGTTTTAAACTAGGTTTTACTTTTGCAGTTCTGTTTTGGGTGCTCCATGTGGACTTCTGACAACCAAAGTTATTCCTCTTGTTAGCAGTTATTACTTGTGTGCTCTCAATAGAACATTTTTGCAACTGTGTCCCTGCAGATTTAGCAGAATAAACAGGTTCTACAGGAGGAACACAACATGCTGGATTAGAGCTTGCCAAAGAGGCATTTGCTGGCATTAACCCACCTGGTAAGTTTAAGGCATCATTAAAACTAAGATTGGTTTGTTTCCGTGCTAGTGCAGGAGTAAGGAACTGCAAGTTATCCACCTGTAGTGAGGGCACCGGGTTGCTTACTGACTGAGTGGTATCAGACAGTGTATCTGAAGTAGGAGTCTTAATTTTCAGCAAAAGCTGTTGGTGCATGGCTCCAGTTTTCTTTGGTTGATAATTTTGATGAGTATTATCCTGAAAAAAAATTGGTTTATGAACTACAGGCTTGTTTGGTGTCATACATTTCAGAAAAACTCCCTGCTGTCCATCAGGCGAAAGTGCATAAGCAGGTTGTTCCTGTTTAATTTCCCGTTGCTTTACTGACTCCAAAGAACCAAAGACAGCATCCTGGTGCTCTGGTGACACCTTCACTGAAGAAGTTGCTTTCACAGATGACTCCGATGAGTTTGTAATTACAAGAGGTGCTTTGAATGGCATATTATTCAAGGAGTCATTTACTGTACTACATACTTCCCCATTACAGGAACTTCTTACATTTCCAAAACTCTCATTTTTCCCCTTCACTTCTGAAGCTGATATGGTTATTTTCCCAAATTCTCTGGATGCAATTCCCCCTAAAACCTGAGAACTATCATCAGCGGCATTTGAAATTGTTCCAACTGCCCCACTAAAAGTCAAAATCATTCCAGGTCCTTTATTTGGAACAAAAGATGCAGGTACACCTTTAGTCACATGCACATCTGATGAACTGGTTGATGGAAGAGATTTTCCTGAAACCACCTGGTGTCTAGACTGGTTAGAAAGGTGGAAAGGAACAAAAAATTGTGATGGAAGAGACCGAACAAAAAGGGCTTTCTGTTCCTGAAGAACAGGCAAAACAGGTGAAAAGCTGCTAGGATTTTGAGCTGCAGGCAGTACTTTATCTTTTACTAACTGCTGTGTAAACTCATCTGTGTGAGTTTTTAGCAATGTACCAACACCCGGAGTTCTGGGTAATTTGTCCACATCCTGTGAATCAACTGATGTTCTGGGTGTCTGTCTTTCTCTCCCACAACGTGTACCTTCATTTGTGCTACATCTTGTGTTCAACTCCCTCTTACAGAAATGCAAGTCTACATTAGAATGAGACCTCTGAAAATCACACGCAGCTGCAGAGCTTTTTAAACGCACACAGGCTGCATTCCCAGTCTCAGCACCAGAAAGTGGCTTATCAGAATGAAGTTTTACACAGTTATTCATCTTGCTGTGGGACTCTTGCTGAGAACTTGTTTTTACTTTTAACACATCTTGCAGCAACTGGTTTATCTCTGGTGATAAATAATTAGCTGCCTGTTCACTTTGCAATGAGAAAACAGATGTGATTTTAGGCATTAAGGAAGAGTTAACACAATCAGAGGCATTTTCCTGGAATTTCTCAGCTACGTTCTGAAAGCCTTGATCTATGTTAGTGTCCAAATACTGCCGGTCATTATGCTTGTCCTCCGTAAAAAACTCACTGTCAACACCGCATTTAGACTGCCTTTTAAAAGACACAGAGTTATTCGTAGTGTTAATGTGTTCGTAAGTTTTATTAATATTTGATTGGGCTGACACAACTTTCTCTGCTTTTAAGCCTTTCATCGGCTCTGAATATGAAGATGCAGATTCACTTCTACTGTTTCGAAAAGAAACTGTTTTGCTAAATTCTTTGTGTCTGTCATCTGCTGACGTCCAAATGCTACATGGATTTTCCAAAGAGTCCATTTTGGAATAGTTGTGAAAAGACAACAACCCTTCATTAGATGAATCCACCGAAGTTGAGTAATACAGATTATTAGTTCCATTATTATTATTCAGGCCACCATTTTGCATTTTCAGTTCAGGAAAAAAGGGCATTTTCATAGGGTCATAATGAAGGGTATTTGTAATAGCGGGTGGTAATACCTGAGGATGACTTGAAGGACTAAAGCTTCCCCACGAGATACTACTTTGAGTTCCAACATTTGTTACCTCTTCACGTGCAGCTACAGTTGATTCCAGCTTCATTGGCAAGTACTTTGAACTTTTTCTTACAGCTATATTAGAAGGTGCTACAGGTTCAGAAACACTCCTACCATACAATATGGAGTTATTTTGTTTTTCCACTTTTGTTTTTCCTGAATGAGGAGCAGGACAAGAAAACAGAGGGGAGGTTAACGGATGAACACAATTGTTCTTTAAGGTTGACTGATCAGTTACATGTGGTATAGCACCTGAAGACAAGCCACAAGGATCAGCAGTCTGTAGCAAAGGAGTTGCAGAAGCATCTTTAACAGGATCAACTTTCTGACCCAACAAATACTCATTTTGCTTATTTGTAGGTAGTAATTTTATAACAATATGTTGTTTTCCATCTACCATTTTAAAGCCCATAAATTTAGCACTGTAATTTGCTGGAACAGATATTTTATTGTTTTTAACCATCAATACCGTCGGCCCATGAACAGCATTTTTCAACAATCCCAGGCCATAACTTGTTCCATCATCTGCCTTATTGTACTGTGCAGTCGTAGCAGAGAGCATTCCACCCATGAAATGTCGCTTTTCTGTGTATTTAATTTGATCTTTCTCTTCATTTGTTTCCACATCTCTCATACACTGGTTCAGCTCCTCAGCATTTGTCTGAATTTTATTCACACTTCTTAGCACTTGTGTATTTTCTTCTCCAGCACTGTCACTTCCACTGCTTAGTTTCTTCCTTCTCCAGAGAGCTTTTTTTGATGAACCCATTTTATACCTTCTTAGCACAAGCTTCAGTCCTGCTGGAGTCTTTACTATTCTTTTTTCATATTTATCCTTTTCCAGTTTTTCTTTTGCAATTAAGTGGTCTCTGTGTAAAGCTATGATGTGTTTTAAAAGATAATCTTTCCGTGATGTGCTGTAACTGCAATAAGGACAACCAAAAGAAAACATACTAGTATGAACAAGAAGATGATTTTGGAGCTCCTCTTCTGTAAAGTTTTCTTGATGGCATTTTCCACATTTATAGGCAATCTCTTTATGTTTGTGAATGTGCTGAACAAACGTACCCACATCATAGGTAGAAAATGCACATTTTTCACACTGGAAGTGTCCATTTACACAATGCTTTGATATGAAGTGTTTTGTCAAAGCCAACAAAGTGTATATCTGTTCATCATTACAGAGCTCACATTTTACTAAAGTGCTACGATGGATGCGTCTGTGCTGTTTAAATGACTGAAAGTCATTAGCTGAGAAGCTGCACATCTCACAAGGATACAAAGGCAACTCACCATAGTGTAACAGCTGAAAATGCTTCTGTAGATCATTTGGACTGTATCTAATGTTATCCTTGCACTTTGTACAAGTGAAATTCAGTATCTTTGCTGCAGTTTTCAACCCTTCTTCAAATTGCACTTGTGGTTTAATTTGCAAGTGGCTTCCCTCGGAACAACTGGGATTGCTTCCACTTATTTTCTCTAGACTTAAGGACTTCCTTGCAGTGTGCTGCTTACACTGGAAGAGTTTTCTAAACCTATCAACTTCATGTTTCATTAATACTTCATCTGGAATGTTCACTTTGGGCAATTCAATTTTCACGTTTTTTAGTCCATAAGCGAGATTGACATCTAAAATTGCTGGTTGAATCGTCATAGTTAAGGGATCACTCACCAGTTCTTTTTCCAAAGTAATATCTGTAGAAAAATTCTTCATAGCATTGTGTTTTAAGAAACTGATTTGCTTTTTATCACAAAAAAATTGCTCCTGTTCAGATGACATGACTTTAGGTTTTACTTTTCTTCACATGAATTCTTGAGGCAGCAAATGAGACAACCACACTGAGTTATTCCCAAAGCTCTACAACTTCCTCATTTCATTCTCCTGAAATTAAAAAACAAACAAAACAAATATTACCTTTAAAACTAACGCAATTAGAACACTTACTACAATTTATTATCAAATACGTGCCAATCTTTGAAGCTGTTAGTTTTTATAATAGTACTTGAGGGGGGGAAAACAAAAAAGATGAGGCATTAAAAAAAAAGCTATTTGTCTGTTTGTGTTGGCGGTGTCTGCTGGTTTGTTTGGGGTTTAAAAAAAAAACAACAAGAAAACAAACTTGAAAAGTAAGTTTTAAAGAACAACATCTACTGGAAGATACAAACATTGTCATGTCATCAAATTTTGGGTTTCTCCCACCCTGTAAGCATAAGAAATCCCAAGACCTACTTTTTTTAAATGAAGCCTGTGTTTATTACTCATTTGGGATTTCAAGCAAATAGAAACACTGCTTTGTGACATGGGTCACTAACTGAATCTAACTGAAGTACTAAAAACAAGTCAAATTCAGTAGGATTTGATATTTTTATTACTCAAGTCTGCTACTGTATTAGTAACTATTGTGCTTAAAAAGCAAAGACAAAGTAAAATCAAAATCTGACAAAAGATCTACTTTACTAATGGAGATGTGACCATTACAACACCAAAAAACCAATCACACTGACTTACAACGAATTTTTCACATGCCTACCTTTAGTACCACACAAGTCTGAAGTACTCAACAGATAAAAGTTCTCAGGTTTCTCATTGCATGTTTCTGGGTACATGTTAATATTTCAGTGCATGACTGACAACAGTACTCCTCTACGGATTAAAAGGCTCAAACAGTTCTGCTCAGCACCACTGTCTCACTACAGACTTCATGTCAGTGTTTCCATAACGGACTGCACCAACAATTTATAGCAGCTCAAGTCTATGCTTAAACAACCCTCCAGCACAGAATATTGACACAGAATCAGCAGAATTGGGAACAGTGAAAATAACTAAAATTTTGAAAACCAACATTGGAAAGGAAGAACTGTTTCTTCACTAGTATAACACTTTTGACTAAAAAGTTTTTCCACAGTGGAAGTCACAAAGTCACTTTCCTCTTTCCTAACAAGTTAGTAAATTGTTAGCTGAAATCTGATCAGCACTTCTCTCTCCACTACTCTCGTGCTCACCCTGAAGCAACATAGACTTGGAACTCATTATATAATGTTATATATCCACATTCAAACTGAAAAAATGATCACATCCTCTCCCTCACTGTGATTAAGGGCTGTTCCTAGATCTCCAAGCCATTATAAGCATTAGCCCTAAGGTCTTTCAAGTGTTTTCCCATCGTACTGGGACAAGGAAGTATCCAGCATTAGACATGCAAATACTTGACAAAGAAAATGGAGACTGAAAAATTTACAAGTCCACGTTCTTGTATCATGTAGCAAGAAAATCAAAACACTTCTTTTTGGCATATACTTTATTGCATTGCTTTGGAGAAGATATTAGCACTTCTGCACAATTCTTGAAAATAATAAACACAACAGACTTTGACACTTTATACACACTCTAATATATAGTAAATTCACTTAACTGTGTTCTCCAGATATGAGACCTGCAACACTTCAACTATGTATCTGACATTAACACCCCAAAACAACAGAACAGAGATACAGACTCCCTCCTTGGAGTCTCTCCAAATGGAAACACTTTGGGTATAGGATTTTTTTTTTAAACTCAACAACACATTACCCATCTTCCACAAAAAAGATTACTATGTGGGGTATTACCCTACTTTGAGCCTTGAAAACAACTCATGTGCATTTACACTCCATTTCCACCAAAAGAATACTGCATTAAAATGCATTTTCTTGCCCATGGTATATCCCTTATTTGAACAGAAAGCTGAACATCCACATAAAGAATAAGTAACTAAAACAGACTTGGATTTGTTTGCTTGAACAACTTTTTTAATACACAGATGAAACACAAAGATTACAGGCTGCATGATGCAATACATCATCCTGATGGTAGCTTCCCATCCTTCAGATTAACATGTTACACTGTCAGACACTAAACCCTGAAGAGTGTTTACAATTAAAACTATGGAAATCAGAAGTGGATGAAGTGCTGCAGAGACCAAGGCTCAGACTTTCAACACTGGGCCAATGTGGTCCAAAGCTGGGCAACATTTACATTTGGCAAAGAGTCCCAGTTGGGTGTACACAAACCCGATCTGAGATCTCCTTTAACTAATTAACCTCATAAATTACAACTTAATTTTGTTATTACTGGGTAGCATGCACCTATCAACAAGCACCTGAAGCTGGACAAATAAAAACATTTACTCAAAACAGCCATTTTTAAAAAATCCCAGGGATCTTTAAACATACATTTTCAAAGAAGTGTGACTTACGCAATTAAGAAAAGACTTGACTTCAATTCTTCAACAGCTGGGATTTTTCCACACACACAGAAGAGGTACGTATGCAAGACTCAGAAAAGGCCACAGTCAGGAGAAATACTACAAAAAGTTCTGGAAACAAAAGGAAAGGTATTTTAAATGGTATAAATACAAGAATAACTGAAAGAATAAGTTGAAAAGCACAAATGCCTCACAAAGTTACATTATGTGGATTTTTACTATATTGAAGACAAAAATATGTACTATCTTCTCTCCCAAAGAACACCATCAAATACAATATAAATATTGTATATATACACAATATAACAATGCCTATTTTAAACTTAGCTTTCCCACTACATCTCAGGCATTCATAACTGGGAAGCATAAACATGTAACTTAAAAACAGCATGGAAAGAAGAGACTGGTACCTCCGTCCATCAGATTTTAACTTGAACTCAAAAGGCACTTATCTTAAGCAAAAATTTTAATGGTAAAGACCTAATTATAAGTTTCTATAAAGTTGTGCAAAAGCCTGGGAAGGAGGCGGAATATTAGATTCACAGTATCTGAAACAAATAGATTTAAATGCAGATATAACGAGTACAAACACTGAAAACATGTAAGCATGTGCCACAGTTAACTCTCGCTCAAAAAAAATCCAAACCACTAAGCGCAAGCATAAGTAACCACTTGAGGCTCTCAGCCTCAATTTTCCTCCCCTAAAATGCTGCAATATGTCCATATTTTGTTTAAAGAACACACACACAAGAGAGAAAGTTTTAGCTACATACTTTGATCTAGTGAGAAATAACAGATAGGAGCTGGACACTTCTAAATTAAGTAACTTCTACACTTTTTCCATTTAGAACTAAATTCAAAATAGATATCCCGGCAGGCAGTATTTTCAAGATTTCTGCAAAAATTTAGACCTATTTAAATTTTACTAAATAAATACATAAATAAAATTATACTGAAATATACCCCATGATTAGTCACACTCTATGTGTCTGCAAATTTAGAGTGGTGGCTTCATCTCTCCCAAGACCTAGACACATGCAGGAACTTACAGAACTAGATCTTAAGAAACCCATAGAGCAAGAGCGGTCAGATACAACCTGACAGAGCACAACGCTGCTTTTGTAAAAATAAAGTGAAAAAAAATCAACGAATCACTCTAAGAGCTCACACACCCAGCCAGCCAGCCCGTGCCACAAGGCGAACGTGCCATTTGCGAACACGGCAGCTAAACGCGGCAGCGACACGCGGCCAGCGCCAGCCCACCTGCCGGCTGACACTGCCTCCGCCCGCCCGGGGCTGCCGGGGAGCAGCGGTGCCGGGAGCCGGCCGGGAGCTGCGGAGGCCGACGAGCGCCGGGCAAAGCGCGGGGCGCCCGGGAACGGAGCCCCCGAGCTGCCACCGCCTCAGGGTCGCGCCGCGGGCTCCGTCCGACGGCGGGCACAGCAGCAGGCGCTGCCCGACATCGGGGTAGGGGCGAGCGGGGCGCGCCCCTGCCCGGCTCCTCCTCGGGAGCCCCGCGGCAGCGCCGCCCCCGCCCGGCCGCACGGGGCGCCCGCACGGCCCCGGGCCGGCCGCGACTCTCGGCGCGGAGCCCGGCGGAGGGATACCGTCCCACGGCGGGACGGCAGCAACACAGTTGGCCATTCCGCCCGGTTCCGCCGCCCGGGCGCGCCCCGCGGTGCCCCCCGCCCCCAGCCCCGGCTGCCCCGCGACCCCCCCGCGGCCGCCGGGCGCGGACTATTTAACGTCTCACCCTACCACGGGGCAGCGTCCCGCCCCGCCGCGGCCGCTCGCGCCCCCGCCCGCTCCGCTGCGAACTGCCCCGGGCCGCCCCTCCCGCACCGCGCAGGGCCCCCACGTTCCCGGCCGGCGCTCCCCGCGGAGTTACCTCGGGTACCGCCGCCGCCCGGCGAGGCGCTGCCGGCCGCCATCACAGTTTCCATCCGGGGACTGCCGGGTGCGAGCCCGGCCGAGGGGCGGCCGCGGCGGAGGGATACGCGTTCACCTGAGGGATGGGCGGACGGCGGCCGACGAGGCCCAAGGCGGGGGCGGCGTGGCAGGGGCAGACCCCGCTGCTTTCCCGCTCCTCATCCTCCTCCGCTTCCTCTCTTTCTTCCTTGGGTGTGGGCCTTGGGCACATGGCATGGCCACAGGAACGGCCCGACCGCTCCGCCCGCCGTTGCCTTGAGTGGCTCGGCCGTTCCCTGCGCCCAAAGGCGTGTTTGGGCCAATGGCCGCCAATGGCACTGGGCCGGGAGAGCTGCTGCCCCTCACAAAACACTCCTGAGCAGAGGCTTGGCCCGAACTGTTTGTTTTCCACTCCAGACGTGGCTTCGCTAACCTGCGTAGAGACAACAACAGACAAAATATATAAGGGCTGTCTAAGAGATGTCAGTAGTGAAAGCATCCAGGACATTATACATGAATTAGATCAATTAATTTGTTTTAATATGCTCAAAAGAACGCAAAATGAAAGCTGAAAATCATTACAAACAAAGTTCTTGCCTTGTTAGGGACACAGTACCATTTCTGCTTAGGAGTGGGATAAACAGTGCTTGTTGGTAGGAACATGCTCTTCATGTTTGTGCCGAATTTTAATCCACATGGAAGACCACCCAAAGTAAGGTCACTGAAGAGTAGGAAGGCGTGGGAGAAGTAGGAAGTTCAGCTGCACCATGGCCAGAAAAGGGTGAATGCCCTTGACAGAGATAGACTGAAAAGATGAATTGTGAATGAAGAGGTCATTGAAAAGAAATCCTCTTTCCACTTATGAAACAGTGATCAAAAACCAAAAGCAAAGAGGAGAAAGCTTGAGCTTTTTCCTTTGGGAAACCTATCTAATGAACAGTTTAGCTGAGCAACTCAGATAAACTTTTCTCCATAAAACTTGTGATATCGTACTAGTTGCAATGAAGTTTAATAAATGCAATAGTTAATATTAAATATGGGAAGAAGGAGGAGTGTTGATGTCTTTGTGTGTGTATGTATAATAAGGATACATTAAACATGAATATATTTTAAATTTCTTGTGCCAACTGACATCACTTATTTCGCTTGTGTCCTAGGCTGCAAAAGAAAATTAATAGAAGCATTTTTGGGGTGGGTTCCTTGGCCCTAAAGAATATCTTCAAGGAAAGAATTATATCACTTTTGGTTCTGCTACACCCAAATGAAACAATCTGTGCCAAAAGCAAGCAGAGAAATGTATTCTTCTGGTTTCTAATCCATTACATTTTACTAGGTAGTCAGAAGGGGGGATTGTACATACATATCCATAGTATTTTAGGGGATCTCAAAACTTAACTACAACTGAAGAAAAAGAAAGAAAAAGAGCATAGTTCTGTCTGAAACTGTAAAGTCAGAAAAGATAACAGAAGAATGATCAACAAAAATCATCAGTCTAATGAGCAGCTACAGTATCAAATCTGTGTTAGAATTCAAGTATTCCTAATGTGAAATTAAAATATGCATCATATTGTCAACTATTAATCCCAACAAATTTACATGTAAGATGGAAACAAATATTTTATCTGTATTTTATCTCTTTCTGATTCAAATTTAGATCACATAAAAGTGTCAAGCATGAGACAGAAAAAGAAACGTGGAATAACACCCAACAGCAAGCAAGAATGAAAGAAGAAAGGCTAATGCCTAGTTTATCATATCCATTGACATTCTTCATTGCTCAAGGAACCAAAAACGTTTACATCAAAACACACCATTTAACAATAAATTTCTACTGGGTTTAAAGTCTGTGTAGGAATATATGGGGGAAGAAGGTCGCAATCCAATGAAAAACTACAGCCATGGCCAACCCCACCCAAAACATTGACATTGTATAGTAGCTTCTCCCAAAAGTCATGGAAGAGCCCATTAGTCATGAAAGTAAGCATCATGAAAATGTAAGAAATGAATGTAAGCATCATGAAAGTAAGAAAAAATGCTCCCAAAAATTTCTCAGTAATAGCAATAATCTGCAACCTTCCAATGTGTAGGAATACCCGGCACCCCTTATGAACCATGACATGAGAGGCTGCCTTACTACTGAAGGAAGGACCAAAAAAGGCAAAAACTGCCTTCTTACCATGCTCAGAGAAGAAGGTAAACTGAAAGCCATCAAGGAAATCCAAGGAAGACCAAAGTCTTCCCAAGTGGTCCAGAAATTATCCTGATGCTGGCAGTTGAACGTCATGTGGCATGATTTTGTGACTTGAGCAAACTTACATACTTTTAAGCACTTTTATCACTTGAACATGATTTCTGTTACATTTCTAAATTCTTAAAAGCAAGGACTGAATCCACGTAATATTCTAGTCCTTCACTCTTTTTCAGAAGATAAATTGACTTTGGTCCACTTTTATTTGTGACATCTTGTGAAAATTATGCTCAACTGCAAGACAGTCTGTGCTCTGTAAAACACAACATCCCACAATAATTTTCACTTTTCACCAAAAAAAAAATTGCTCTGACATTTGCAGTCAGTTTTGGGTTTGGTGGGTGTTGGATTTAGTTTGGAGGGTTTTTTTGCTGATCATTGGCTATTGTGTCCAAAAAAATATGTAAGCTGAGTAGTATTTTGGAAGCTTTAAGGGTATTTGTACTGCCCCAGTGTGCATTACATCACATTATTCTGTGCATCTGAACTAGAATCAACGCCAGGGCTTCCCACTATGTCTCATTAGCATTAGTCTGTTATAAATTGGTAGGGAAATTAGGTGCAAATAAGTAGCCTTTACAATGTTATTTTTATTATTGTTGCTATTAGTTCTATATTTGCGATGTTTTAAAATTGAAAATGTAATGCTTTTCTCTAATAGATGGGTGTTTCACAAACAACAGGAGTACTACATCCCCGATTTGCATTACATATTCAACTTATTTATGGGTAGCAGGATGGATTGGAACAATCTATTTCATAATCTGCTGGACTATCAGAAATTATTTACATCAGAAATTAGTCCACCCCAAATAATTAGGACTGATGGAAGTATTTCCTCAGAAACACTGAGGGGGAAAAAGTTGTGTTTTAAAAAGTGAATGCTAAGGCAAACACCAACCATGGATAATGGAATGATTCTATGAACTCTTCATTTTCTAAGGAAAACCACTTTTCTTTGGTGTGAAGTTGCTCATGCATTTGCCTGAAATCACTGAATTTGGGCACAGATGGGAAAGAGCTTCTTCCTGGTTAGGAATAATGAAGTGTTTCTGCTAGTGAGTTCCATATTTGAGTTACAAAATAATGGAAATACCTAGCTTAAAGTGAAAATATTGTTTCAGTTAGATTTTCACATTTGTGATTATTCACAGTGTTGGTATGTGTAACAGCCAAAAGATTTTTGGTCTATGGCAACTTTTAGTCTTGGTTCTCTCACATTTTTTGATCAATCTAACATGAATTTTAAAAAGTTGATAAAATACTATACAATAAATTGAGATATTCATCTATTCTATGCTTTTTTGTATGTTTCTATGACTTTGCTCTGTAAAGACATGAGTTAATAGTAAATAGCTCTTTCGTTCAACTCATAAATCCTGTAAAAAATTGGTGTCCCATATGCCGCCTTCTATTCCTTCACTTAAAGCATCACTTTTAAGTAAAAAGTTACATCTCAGACACAATCATGCAGCCATCCCATTCTTTATTGCCCTAAAACTCCTAACTGTGGTCATACTGACTTTGCTACTGTTCATTTTGTTCTGTAATCTTTTCTACTGACACTTTTGAGACAATTTGACAGTCTTTCACACATACTTCATAAAGAAGAATGTTAATGCAGAAACCTCCACAAGTTTCTTGTTACAGATGCAGATTCACTTTGGTTTTTCACCAGTGGTTTGAAATTCTGAGTGCTCATCTGTTGGCTGTACAGGTTTTCTGGAAGAGTTCCTGTTTCTGATAGTTTTCTTACTGTGTGGGCTAAATCATTCTGTAATTCTAGCAGATAAAATTCTGAATCACTATGTGGCTTTTAGTGACAGTAAATAAAATTTAATCTCACGCATTTTTCTGTTTCAGCATTTAATAAATATATACTTTATAAAATATAATTAATTGATATTACTTTCCTGGCTTGTATGTAATGAGATTATAAACCATATTCCTATGTACTGCTTGGCAGCCACAGCTACTACTCAGTATCACCAGAACAGCTGCACTGATTATCTGTTTCTCCAGAAAACAGCAAGTTCTGAATATCTCCATGAAAAATGTACAAAAAATATGTCTGTCTTCATGGTACAACTGGGTGGGCAATATTACAGGTAGCAGAGGCTGGAAATTCACAGAGGAAGGAACCTGGTGCTAAACATACTCAGATGTGGGAAAATTATGTTCAGGAATTGACATTTGGTCTTACTTAGCCTAGTAGGCAAACTGCACAGCAGGACAGTCTTTGAATGATAAGCAAGAAAGAATTAAGGTTCTATTTCTTTTTAAGAATATCGGGTTCCCAGGAGTTAGAAAACATCTGTTGTGATAATAACAATAAGTCTGAGTCAAGTAATCTTACTGCTAGGTGGTTGTTTTAAATTCTTATAATGACTATAAGTAGATAGTGTAATTTTACAGGTAAACAGCACAGTATAAATAGAGGGTTCAAAGAAAATATATCCATTCTTTTCTGTTCCATGCCATTTAACTCTTTAAAGGTGCTACCTTGACTTTCTGTATTAAACATCTTACTGATTAATTCTTACATGAAAGCCTTTTGGTGGGGCCTTTGAGTTCATTCTTCAAGTCTAGTATTTCATAGTGATCTGCTTACAAAAATCTCCAAACTGCATGTCTCTAAAATAAATAATACATTGGCTAGGCAGAGCTCATTTCTCTCACAAAGTACAGTGTACTTCAAACAATGCTCATATGAATAAACTGTAGGGTTGTAAGAGAAGCTTTATATTTCTAAAATAAAACATCAGTACACTGTGAAAATGAGAAAATCGCCTTTTTAAGTGGTTCCTGATACACTATGTTATTGGTCTTGACGATGAAATATTTAGCAATGTTTGGTTGCCTATATGTAACTTTGACTCTGTATTTCTTATGCTAAATAGCCCACTTTTGTTTAGGTCAAAACAGCAGGAAAGCATAATGTTAAGGCTTCGTTTTCAAGATATATTATCTTATAAACATAACAGCCTTAATGATGACAGCTAAAGGTACAATTATTAATATCAGAACATCTATGAACTCTTTTCATATCTTCACCTGCGCATCTACAGCAATATTGCAACAGTGAAAGAAGTCAACAATTCAGTTTTCTTTGTGGATTTCATGGTAAAAATCAGTCTTGGAGCTATCTGAAGCAAAATTATTAAAACTTCAGGAATAAAAGTTCAAATTAAAACAGCTACAGCATTCAATCTAACATGAATTTAAATTAGTTTCTCTTTCTACAGGAAGCAGGGTGAAATAGCACCATGCCAAAATTTGATGACAGTAAGTTTCTCAAGTCAGCTGGGGAAATAGCAGCATTTGTCATCCTCTTCTATAGCTCTATTGGAATCTGCTTTTGGCGAGATGATGCTCTGCTAAACAGACTCTGTACATCAGTTCCCTCTGTTAATTATTTTAATACAGCCACCAGATGGACACATCCACTTAAGAGGCTCTGTTACAATGAATATCCTACATACTCTTATTCTGAGCATAGCTTTTTCAAGTACAATTTCTGATCACTTGCATACAAAGAGTCTGTTGTACAAGTGAGAAAACCTGTGTAGGAACTTGTTGAGTCTTCTTTGGAAATTTGTGGAGAAAGCATCTCTCTGCCTTCCCAATATGTGAAATGAGTAAGAGACTTCCTTATTAATATAATTTGGGAGTGGGGGAGTATTGCCAGACAGCAAAAGGAAGAAACTCTCTTAGAAATGTGTAAACAAAAATTTTTAGAAGTTTATCACTGTATTTGTGGTTCCACTACATGTAAATCAATTAGTGATAATCTGCTGAAAGTTTGAACTAGAATTTCTACATACCTTTTTTTTTAATTAGACTACAGTAAAGTCACTGTCCTTGGAAAATGTTTTAATCTCATGAGAGCTAAGGTTTGCATGGCTAAGTGAAGATGAGATTTGGCTCATTGTAATTCTAGTCTCAATGTTTGCAAGTGTCCTCAGCATCATGAGCAGTCCACGCTGAAACAAGTTCAGGCAAGCTAATTTAAAGCAGAAACTGGAGCTGGAAGAGAAAGAGGCGAGATCTAGGAACCAAGGCTGAGCAGGGGAAGGGCAGGATTAGGATCTAGCACTCAGTGGAGGAACCAGGACAAGGTTTAGAAAGTAGAAAATTGGATCAGGATTTTAGACAGGAAGTAATACTCAAGAGCAAGAGTCTAGAGTACAATTACAACGAAAAGGCATTAAGCTTCCCAGAGTATCTGGCCCTATTTCACGTACACCGAGACAGGCTATGCCAGCCTCTCAGAGGTGAGGCCATTACCCTTTGGAAAACTAGTTATGACCAGATGGCTAATAAAGAGATGCCTGAGCTGACTGTGGGAGACATCTTGGCTTCACAGCTTTCAGCAACAGCTGAGCTAGCAGGATGTCTTGAGTGACACAAGCACCTTCTTCATCATCAGATAGTCATGACCCCAACACCTTTTATCAGTAGTGAAGCAACAGAATTGCCCAGATGAGACAAGAGAGACTGGCAAACCTAGAAAAGTTTGAATCAAAGCAAACTGCAATAATCTGTTAATGCAAATAAATGCAAAGAAAGCAAAATTAACCTCAAGCCTTTCTCAAAATGGGGAAGATTTTACTCTTGGTAGCAACCAAACTAGCAACCACACACCATTGCACATACTGTCCTGATGCAACATTGCAAAATACATCCTGAATACTGGTCTGGTAGTCTTTAGCAAGTCGGGTACTAATTTCCCTTTTGGAAGGTGCAGATAAACGGAAATATCTAAACCAACAAGTTGTTCTATGCCATAAGACATAACAGTATATATTTTATAAGACTGTAATTTCTGTCCATTTTTGCATTTCTAATAGTCATGAGTATCTGTCAGCAGAGTCCTCTCATGAGTTTTTACCATCTAGATACACGTCCACACCTGCACACTTCAGGTCAGGCTGTTTACCCTCTCTGCCTCAGTGTATCCATCAGTTGGAGTGAAGGTGTGCACTCATGAAGAGTCCTAAAGAATTAGTTATTTATAAGATTAATTTGTTTTTCTCAACAGCTTTGTACATTCTTTGATATCGGCTAGGAAATTCTTGAGTTTCTTTTTCAAGAACTACATGAGTCCCACTTCCATATTCATTCATCTTTGGCACTTTTGCTGAGATCACTAATATCAAGTAGTAACTTCTGAAAAGTGGAGATAGAGATTGAACTCCCTTTATGTATGAGTCCAGGCCATATAATACTGGACTAACTTCGAAGTAGGAACCTACCATGAATAATCCTTCATATACCATCCTCAATCCCTTGATAAGATGCATATTCTCTTTCTACCTATTTCAAAAGGTGTACTGGAGACTGCAGGTGTCAGGTTGCCTTTTAATTGTGCTCCGTGGCTTTGGATTTCACTGCCTAATGGCAGGAGATCAGTTACACTGTGATGGTGTAGTTTTGCAACAGGCTAAATAAAGACATTTTTGTTTTTCTTGGCTCCTTAATCCATGTGAGATGTGTTGGCTATTCGTTTAGTTCTGTGCCCTACAAGGCTTTCCAAGCAGTTCTCCAGACTTGCACATTGTACCCCTTCCTGTTTACAGAAACAGGCAGACTGCTGGTGTGAATATGTTTGTTGGTTTGTAATGAAGTGTCTTTGTACTGAGAAACTAAGCCTTTAATTAAAACCAGCTGGCACTATAAACTGTTTCATGCTCCATAATACTGACCATGGTTTTCAGTTAGAAATAGAGAAAATCAGGGGTTTTCTTCATCCTGCCTAAAATCGCTGTTGCTGGTTTTCCCCTTAGAGTACTCCATCCCACACAAGAGATGAGTAAAACAACTGCATTATAGCAGTTTTGTATCCAAAATGCTGCAGTATTTGCATCACAGAGAGTTTTACAAAAGGACAAATAAACCTTGTGACAGCCACCTTGTTACTGTTTCTGCATTTCCAGTCAGCCAATTTCCTTGAGGTATAATAAAGGTAAATAAATAGGGAGTCCAAAAATTCCAGCAAATATCATGCTCTCGATAGCATACATACTGACAGTTGTTAAGGGAGGGTGGCCGGGTGTGCACAGTTTTGAGACGTAAGAGATCACGAAGAGAAGTACAACACAGCCATTACAATAATATCTCCCATAAGCAAAATCCAGTCCTAGTTGTTTTCCATTTCAGTTACGAATTAGCTTTGCTAATGCTATTTCATTATTTCCCTTATGAAATCTGTTCCCCTAAATTAAGTGAGTTTGCCCACAACATTTTGTTGGTGAAACTACAAAGATGAACCTGTTCAGTATTTGCAGAAAGAGGCTACAGTGATTAATTAGGCAAAAGATTAGGAGCAAGGCCAATCTGAGTCCTAATCCCAGCTGAGCCATTTATGGTGTAACCTTGGGGAAGTTACTTGACCTTCATGTTTCTCAGCAAACTCTGCTGGAAATTGGATACCAGCTGGACCTCAGAGAATACCAGACACGTCTGCTGAACTCCTCCCAATTAGCGAGGTTAGAATAATGGTGAGCAGGCTTGCATTATTATTGTGGAGTACTATGCATATAAATACAGTAAAGGATTAATGACCTTCTTTCCCTTTCCTGGCAAGGATAAACTGATACTAAGTGGTTAACTATGAACTACATATCCCGTCCAATTGTTGGCTATATCATACATTAAAATAATGGTGATCATGAGGCAATTAGGCTTTAAAAGAATTCCAACTCTTTCCTTCCACGCGGGATTCCCCTGCACTTCCAGCAAGGGCATTTATCAGATTAACTGATTAGAAAGATTAGATTTATAGGCCCAGACTCTTAGCTGCATCCATGATGAACTATATACAGTCCTTTAATATGGGATCAGTTCTATGCAACTGGAAAAGACAAGTCCAAGGGTTTGTAATCCCTTAGGTGAATTATCATTCTGGCCACATTTACCCCAAACACACCTGCCAATGATCCTATGCCAGTGACTTTATATCATCAAGGAAATTCCTCTTGCCAAAATCCTTCCATGCAACTAGGTTATATTCCTGAACTGAGCTTAAATTTTCTTCTGTCAATCTTTGTTTTAGTATTAATTTTGAAAAGAAATTAAAGGAAGGGAAAAAAAGGAAAAATAAAGGAAAAATAAAGCAAAAATAAAGGGCATGGTGAAGAAAGGCTCAGTCACTTTGGCAATAAAATGATAGAGTCCCACATAATCCTCAAGGGATCAATATGGGGTCCAGTATTGTGTAACCTCTTTATTAAAGGCTTTGCTGATGGGGCAGAGTGCAGCCTCAGCAAGTTTGCAAGCCATACTTGGGAAGAGTGGTTAATACACTGGTTGGTTGTGCTGCCATTCAGACACACCTGGACAGGCTGGAGAAATGGGCAGATTCTCAAGAACTTCAGCAAAACAAAGTGGTTGAACTAGATGATCTCCAGGGCTCCCTTCTAATCTCACCAATTCACTGATTCTGTGGGCCTGAATGAAGGGGGAAAAAAAAGCCGAAATCTGGCAGAGACATGGAGTTCATAGGTTTGAATCAAGGACAATGGTATTGCCTTCCTGATCAATAGTCCTGCAAGGATTTACAATCTTTTAAGTTTATGCAATATCTATTTTTACATATGCTCAGTGCTCAGTGTTTATTAGAGATTAATAACTAAAATTTCAAAGATAGTTTTTCTTGAGCAGAATTAAACTTCCTTGCGCCTACAGATGAAAATAGTTGGGCATACCTCTTTTCACTTCTTTCTCAAAGGATGTTACAGAATTTCACTCCATGGATAGCAAAAAGCCTTCTAATTCCAAGTCTAATTTTGTTTATAATGAATTAATGCATTTCCCTCTTACACTGGTACTGGTATTTAACATCTTG
The DNA here is from genome assembly GCA_036630365.1 of Acanthiza pusilla. Lineage (NCBI taxonomy): Eukaryota > Metazoa > Chordata > Aves > Passeriformes > Acanthizidae > Acanthiza > Acanthiza pusilla. The sequence goes on from JAXCHO010000234.1 coordinate 15,359,364, forward strand.
TTTAACTTTGTAAAATGAAAGTTAAATGAAAATAAAGATTGTGTGATTTTTTTTGAGAAGTAGGTATCAAGCTGGAAGCAGGTTCAGTACTAAGGGTGAGTCAAGAAAGATACAAAAGAGGAAGGACTGTCAAAATCCCTTTCAATTTTGTTAGGAGCTACTGATAGCAGAGACAAACTAAGACTGGTGATTGTTGAGGAATGCAGGAGTACATGGGTACAATAGAGCTTTGTGTGATGGGGCATTGTGGCTGACAAATTACTTAGGCAAAGGTACTGAGAAAGTAATCTACATTGAGGAATGTGTGAAAGAGAGATAAACTTACTGATTAAGAGCCTGAGCATGGAGAGACGACTGGAATGGGTACTGGAAAAAAATGAGGGGCAAGTCTGAGACAAAGGGAAGAGTTTGTGTGTGAGACTGACACTACAAGCTGATGACATAACTGAGTCAATATGTTGCAATCTTATAGAATCATTCATCTATGGAATTTTTAATGAGGCTGGAAAATTATATTTATAAAAGAGTTACTTAATAAAAACTAAAACTCAGTAAAAAACCTAATAACAGAACTAACACTTTTAAACATTTTATTTCATCCATCTCAACAAAAATCTATTTATTAGAAGAGATTTTTTAATTAAAAAGTGGGAGTTAAAACAGTAGTTGATAATAGCAACACTTGGACCAACTCTGCTTTCAAGTGTTAATTGGATGCTGGATTGCTGACATAGGTATGATCAGATTAGTTCCTTGGATGGAACAGCAGAAATGCTTGGTCAGGATTATTATGCTTGTGATGGTTAATGTGTTATTTTGTCCTATTGTCAGCTTATTTATATTCCTTGAAGTGAAAACAGCAGCTAAGCTGCCACTGAACCCCTTAATGCTTCACTGTGCATATGCAGCTCTTGCTCCAGTTTCAGAGAACAACTCGCTATGGATTTGAATAGAGCTGTGCAGTGAGGGACAACATTGTCTGTCAGCCAGGAGCACAAAGTGGATAGGATGAGATTACTGCAATAGTAAGAACAGCTTTGCACAGTAAATGCATGGCATGCTGGAGAACACAGTTTTATGCCTGCCTTTGCTAGAAGTCCCCTGGTATGCTGACTAGGCCACTGAAGCACCATGTTACCTCTGTTTGGAATTTCAGTGTCTCATTTTCTGATTAAAAGCTACTCAGAGTCCCAGTGAGCAGAAGAACACAGCAGTTGGATCTGCCACCCACACCAGTGGGGAACACTGTCAGTATGCACAGTGAAATATCATGCTGAATTCTCTGAAGAGTTACCTTCCAGTTTCCTTAAATCGGGCACCCAACATGAATTTCAGTTTAATTCTCCTCATGACCTAGATCCACTTCTGTAAGAGGAAGACAACATTTACCTCAAAGAGATTTTTGTGAAGACAACTATTAACAAAGAGACCCATGAAAAAATTCAAGCTTATCTTTTCAAAAGGGGTCTAACTAAACTGCAGTGAATAAAGTATAGGTAGAAGTTTCATGTGAAAAATTGAGAAAGAAATAACATAATGAATAGCTATTCAGTAAGGAAATATGGTTCTTCCTATGCTTTGAGTGAGGCAGGAATCCTGCAGGAAAAAAAGCAAGTCTGTTGGGATATGTGGTCTGTCCTGCTCCAGGCCACACTGATCAGGCGTGGGGGTGCTCAACAGGGACCCTACAAAAGCTCTCTTTATTTTATATCCCTTCCCCACACAAACCTTAAATAAGCAACCCACCCTGTTTTACTCTTTCCCCACTGCCTTTCATTTTGCTGATTACATCCTTACTTGAGAATTTCAGCCTCAGTCAGCACATCCCTGCCACTGTCCTTGAACATTTTCAGCCACAGGGAGTTCTCCCCACTCCCTCTTCCTATCTTTTGTCTTGCAGTGCCTCTTGTTACTCTGTTGCTATTTTAGCCCAGTCCTTTCTCCTTTCCCTGAGTGCAAGGCCAGCAGTTTCTCGCATTATCAGCCGGTGTTACCAGTGAGGAGTGAGGGCAGCTCCAGCCCAGAGTTCTGCTGCTGCCAGCGCCGCACTGAGCCTTGAGCAGCAGCGCAGCCTGCACACAACGAGCTGCTCTGCAGGGCTGCTGGTGAGGCTTTGCCCTTGTGGCACACACCGCGGCTCCCTCGCCATCAGCTGAGGTGGAACACACTCCCTGGCTGGTGACACGAGATCTGGTCCCTTTCTGTCGCTTGTTCTACAGGCAGGTCTGTGTTGACCATCAAATCATGTACCATCCCTCCTGGTGACACTCCTGGGGCCACTGCTGTGGTGTCTTTCCATCTGATCCGCTTTACCTTCACAATGCACCCCAATGCACCCAATCATTCCGTGTAAACCGCAGTGCAAATTCTCATACATTTTCACACTTTCTGTTTCACAAAACAATAAATCTGACTTAGTGGGAATTTATGCTTCAGAAGTGTAACTCTTGGATGGGTCAAAGTCAGTGTGGTGTCATCCCCACCTAGCCCCCACTTACTCTGTTATAATTGGGGAAAAGGAGCACATGTGTTAGTCCCTGGAGATGCATCCACAGCTGCTTTTAGGACTTATTATTGGATGTTGTCCCCTGATATTAAATCTGCCCTCAAACCTGGAAAACAGACTTTTTAATTACAACTAAAATTATCTTCTTGTTCTGGTTACTTTGTCATCCAGGTACCCAGACATCTGGAGTTTCTCAGCCAGACTATAGTTTACTTCTTCCATATTTATCCCCAGCATAATGATTTAATTTTCAAGTTTTCACTACTGTTTTCAGTGTAATTCTTAGAAAAAACCAAAAAAACAAAAAAAACCACCCAAAAACCAAACCAAACAAAAAAAAAAAAAAAAACCCAAAAAAAAACCAGAGAAAAACAGAGAAAGAGAGAGAAGGAAAAAAGCTGATCCAGGAACCTAAGTAAAGTTGAGGTTCTGCAGGCAGCAGATGAAAAACAAGCACAGACCACTAGAAACAACGTGAAAACAGGGTCACCAGGAAAGTAAATGTAGCTTCCTCTATGGAAAATATATTTGCATCGACTTCATTAACTTTTTTTAGGAGAAAAGGCAAACTTCAGGCTGCAAAGTTCTTCTTCCTTTCCCTTGAAAGTTTGCTGATACAGATTTAAGGCATTTCATAACTATATATTTAAAATAATTGACAAACAAATGAAAAATTAAATGTACTGTAACTCTTCAAAGCCTCTACTCAGCATGTATCTATACAGTACCCAGTATAATGGCATCCTTATCTGTGATGGGATATAGCTTCCCTTTGCACCTCTCTGTTAGAAACAGCAAATAACAAAATAGAAAAGTGACTTCTGAATATATCCAAAATCTAAATTGAAAAAGTAGGGTGAGATTTCACAGTGCAAACAAGTGTCTCAGGAATGTAGTTAGATCTCTTGCAAAGCTGACTTCAGGTGTTCGATCCACCCCTGCTCCCACTGGGGTTACTGTCCTTGTGGCTGACCCATGACCTGTCCATTGGCAATCATTTGTGTCAGCACAGTCTGACACTTCAGTTCTGGGGGTGAAACCCTCCAGGGAAGAAGTATTAACCATGGATTAACAGCAGTAAAAGAGGGTGTGTCTATGCATGAAGCCTGAATATTAAATATTATCTGAGTGCTTTAGACTGTGACCCATTTATTTTACTGGAAATAAAGAATTTACATACAGATTTTAGCACCATGGTCACTGGGCCTAGTTTTGATTCCCAATCTACTTTTGCATACTGGACAAAAATGAACATGAAATTATAGTAACCTCCCCTCAATTCTCTCTTCTTTTGTGAAAAGGAAAACCAGCAAACCATAACGTAATCTAACATCAGCCTTTATAGTATAATAAATAGTATAGTCTAATATTTGCTTTATAGTATAATAGATATACAAACAAACAAAAAAAAAAGCCAACAGAAGGACTTGAATGTTGGCTTTTGAATGACAGGAAAAAGAAGTGAACCATTAAAAAAAAGAGATGTAAGGCAAAAACCTACATTCATTAAGGATTCCCTAATCCCTCCAAGGGGTCTGTGTATCCAGAGGAGAGCAGCAGATAGAAGATCAATATAAAATAGTCAGTTCTTGTGAGCAGTGACTTTGGCATTTAAAAGGTCAGAGATCACTGGGGGGAAATTAACCTCTATGCAGTGTTCTGTAACAAGGACATTAAAAAAAATTGTCTGGGCATGCTGCCTGAAAAAATTACAAGACTATAACATTAAATATGAAAGCAAATAAAATTCAAAGCAATCAGAAATGCCTACATGTTTTTCCTTCACAGCAGCAATGAGAAATCGCATCTTGTGAGCATATAACTGATTTAGAACATAATTCTGCAGACGCTTCCAAGAGTGTAGAAGCTGACTCATGCAAGTAAAAGCTTGCATGAGTTGTGTGTTCAGCAATGCAGGTAGCAAATTCAGTGCATGGTAATGAAGACTTCAAACCTGTTGGGCAGTAGAACAGGTTATTTTGGAATCCCTAACACCCATTCCATTTTGGTGTGCTGCCAACAATGGAGTTACAACACTTTTCTGAAACTGCTGGTTGTGATACCCTCATTGTTGTCACCTAAATGAGGGTAAAGTCCCTTTGTTTAAAAATAGCTGAAATTGAGAATTGAGAACCACCAGCCCCAGAAGAGGGTCAGGGAAGACGGACAGTAATACTATCTGGGGTTTTCCAGTCTGGTGAAGGTGGGAGAGGTGAAAGACTGGTTTATATGGCAGGATGAATAAGAGATTAAAAGCAGGAGAAATGCCCAAGAAATACTCCAAGAGAACAGAGAAGCCATTACACAGGGCTGTCCCTGGAATTTTTCTGCTACTTTCCTTTTGCATAATCTTCAGAAAAGAGGCAGCAAAATAGCATGGTTGCTATGAAACTGCTTCCTGCTGTTTGGTTACTCTCTATCTACAGGATGCAAGAACAGGATGGCACATTAAAAAAAAAAAAGCCCAGCCAACTTCATCACCACTGTCTTCTCCTGAGAGTGACAACCTACAATACCCTGACTATAAGGGTAGCTGTAGGAAGATGAAAAGGTAGCATGGGGAAAGGGTGAGGCTGTTTGCAAGGAAAAAAACCTTGAGCTGCTTTCACAAATTATCAGGGGGAAAACTGTAGATGCTTGCAAAAAGAAGTCCCTTGGGCATTATGATCTGAAAAAATTAAAGTAAGAGCTGATTATTTCATGGAAGGAATTAATCAATTTCATGAGTTTAATGGAAAACAAAAATCATTCCATCATGAGATTGATTGCTGGAAAGCAGCAGCAACCACCCAGCCATGCAGAAAAGACAAGGTGCATCACCCACTGTTGGAAGCAGCAAGACAGAGCAGGATGGTGGCCTGTATTATCTGCAGCAATTTCTCCAGGAAAAGGAAAGTCAAAATAGAGCTTTGGTCAGCCAACTCTCTCCTGCAACTACAGCCATCCCTTTACTTCATGGAATGGTCCCCTCTCTTTCTCTTTACCCCTTTCCACTGGAGAAGAGCAGAGAAGTGTCTGATGAGGCCCCAGGTAGACACAGCTCATTCACCTAAAACACCTCCCAAGAGAGGGTTTTTTCCCAGGGATGCGATCCAACCTGGTGAAAACACATGAACTTCACTGTCTAGATCAACAGGCGTTGGAGGACCTGTTGGTCCTTGTCATTTGCACAACAAAGTCTCTTGGCTGGGAAGTCTCTTGACTTTTGCTTCAGGTTTGTTTCAGATCATTTATTTTGCAACTACCAAGTGGTTTTTGGTCCCTCGCAGTACAAGAATCACGCTATTCTGGGGGCTCACGGATCTTGAGGAATGCATTCGGTGCAGGTAGCTGGGTGTGCAAGATGCAGGTAGAGCTGCGGTGATGAGAGCCCGAGACAGGAGGCCGTGAACTGCCGCCCCTCGCATGACAAAGGGCCCGGGGACATGTGGCGCAGGCCAGGGGACACTCACACAGCGGGAGCCGGTGGCCCCACACTTCCATGCGCCTAGATCTTAAGGGCATAAAAACTCCAGGGTTTCCTTTGTTCAGAGTCCCTCCTCGAAGGCTCAGTCTCGAGCTGTTATTCTATTGTTGAGCCAAGATTAAATTATTTTAAGGATTCAGGCGCCTCAGACTGGCAAACCTGGTGTGACTGTGAGCGTGGCGAGTGTAGGGAGTCAAGCAGAGTTCCGAGAGCTCGCTGGAGTTTCCCGCTGGGAAGGGGCCTCAGTCCCAGCTCAGACTGTGACTGCCAGAGCAGCTCCTGATGGTCCAACGGGAAAGTTTCCTTAACACAGATACATATTTCTGTATAAACCTAAAGAGAGATACTTAGTCCAGGCTTCCTATTTGAAGACCAAGCAGACGTTTCAACTCCCCAAATATCAGTAAATTCAACACCAAGTCATGTTAGGTAGAAAACAACTGTGTAAACAGTCAGGATGGAGCAACATAATTAAAAAATGTGCATTGAGTGGTCATCCAACCACAGCCCGGAGCTCAAGAGGAAGGACTCTGCCTATCAGAAATTTCATTCTACTTATTCTTTTAGCTGGCAACACAGTGTTTTCATACGAATGTTTTCTGTCTATCTCTGTAACTACATTTGTGTACCTCAAGCTCACCATTTATAGAGGTTTAAGATCAAAAAGCTGAAAATGTAGTCAAAGCATTTCACTGTAAGTAGTTATCAAAAGTAAGTAAATCAAAGATCACGGAGACATATTTGGCAAAGAGTATGAGAAAACCATTCAGAATTTTGCTTGAAAGAGTCATGCTGAAGAGCAAGTTCAGACTAGTTTGGAGTGACAGTAACAAGGAAATCATGTTCATCTTGTTCTATTCTGAATCAGAGGCCAATGAGTGATTTCTCATGTTTTGTGGAAGTGCCGTTTTCTACCCTAACTGATCGTAGCAGAAATCTCACAGCACAACTGCTTAATGCAGAGACAAAAATGCTACAGGCATATCCAGAAGTCACGTAACCCACCGTATCCTGAGGGCTCACACTGCCCTGACGGAGGTGGCAAAGGTCAGACTGGAGAGGAACAGTGGTTTAAAGTGGTTTGAACTGCAAACACAAGTGATAGAGAGCAACAGCACTCTGCCTACATGAAGCACGAGTGCAGTCATCTGTCTACACTGGCCTACCTCTCACGGGAGGAAGAAGAGGGGATGGAGCAGAGGACATTCAAACCCTGTTGGGAGGGATTTCTCGCCTCCCTGAACACTGCATGTTGCCAGCGTCATTCCTGTAAAAATTCTGCTTCCCGCGGGTGCTCTCCTTTCAAGATTTCGTTGTCACTGTTCTGGAGACGCCTGGGGCGCTTTGTCCTGAGGCAGAGCAGGTTGGGGACGGAAGGCAGCGGAGCTGCCGCCCGCGTGTGGCACAGCCTCATCTCCGGTCCTGGGCGTCCCTCTAGAGGTGAAACTGCAGCGCTGTCCCCAAATCTGCTGCTCCACGGCTGGCAAACAGGGATAGCAGTGTGGGTTCTCAGCAGCTGGCACACAGCCGAGCAGGTTCACTCGGCTGCTGCAAACTACCGGGTTACAGTAGGCATCGAGTGGCACCGACATAGCGTACCCAGGAGCTGAGCACAGGCTCTGCTGCTGCATCCAGCCCTGCCTCGCCCCCAGCTCTGTTTATTTTTCCATACATTCATCCCTTTCCCCTCCAGCATACATGTCTGAATGAAGGGAAAACTAAAAACACTTAAATGAGGACTGTTATGTGAATAAACAAAATTACATTATCAGTGTTTACTGACTTTTCTATATCATCCAACTTAAGTCTAATTATGCTCAAGAAAAAAAAATCCAAGTATTTCTAGTGGAAAAAACATATACACATGTATGTATGTATATATGTATAAATAAATTTATAAGGAATATTAGATCTTTTGCTTCTCTCTCACAGTAATATTTTACAGTAATATGTAATCACATATTGATCACAACAAGCTCCTAGAGAGAAGAGGTAGCAACAAAAGCTCTTTGTCTGATTGCTCTGCTGCCAATTGACAGCATTTCGCAGTCTGGATGCCCAGTTTCACACACACAAATACATTTGCCTTCTGCTCTGCAGTCGCACAGTCAGCGGAGCCCTAAGCCACCAGCTTGTCACTTACTGTTACCAATGAACTGTGCAGTTCAAACCAGCAAGGCACCCAAGGGTGTTGCAAAGGATTTTGCCATTCCATTTCAGGGAAACTGAGCTGGATTCTTGGTGAGGAGTACAGAAAAAAATGTACACGTACAATCCTGGAAGCCAGAGCTGACACAAGCCTGAGACCAGTGCCTTGCACTGTGCCTACCTAGGCTGTGGCAATCTGTCTGGGAGTGCAGCTACTTAGTCACAGCCTGCATTGCTCCAAACCTGAGTCTTTGGTATCAGCATTAGTTTCTCTCCACAGCCCTTCTCTAGATCCCAACCAATCTAAGCATCATGGGAGACTTTCCAGGATATATGTTCTGGAGCCAGACATACCAGACTTTTCAAATCAATACATAATTCATTATGTAGCAAAATCAAACATTTGTGCACAGACACCTACTAGACAAATTCATAAAAACCCAGAAAATTCTCCATCACCCTTTAGCTGAAGTGACTAATCCCAATGGCACATACAAGAGATGCACAAATGTAAGGATGCTTCTGTACCTAGAATGACAGGAAATTCAAGAATCTACCAATTCACTTATATATGAAGATGATCCTGAGACTAAGACACTCCCATGCATTCTCAAAGTCAAAATTACTTTCAACTCGCGAACACTTAATAATTTCTGTTTCTTTTACAACAGCACTGTACATATTGTAACCCTGTTTCAAGTGAGGTGTTTCAAAATACTTTGCACACAAACAAACGTGACGGGCTTTCTCGAAGCAACCACCTGGCTAAGTTTTTGTCCACAGCACAACAGAAGCCACCTGGCTTTTCTTTTACACTGGGGCAAGCAGTTTTAAACCACACTGCATTATCAAGAGCCTGCAAATGACCTGTAATCTGTCATAGCTTCCTATTCAGTTACTCCAAACTGGGTCTTGGAATTTAAATCCCTAAGAAGCATACAAAAATTTGTGGGGCTACATCAGTGTGGAAAAAAAAGCTGCCTGATTTTGCTGCTTTCTCCTTATTCTCATTACAAAATTACTTTAAGACTGAGTGACTTTGGTTTCTGCATGCAACAATTTCATTTATTGGAAACCAATACATGTACATATTAATTTACCCAGCTACTTTTGCTAATAACATTCAATGCCTTCTTTTAAAATATGTGAATGGAGTTAACTCTAGATATACACCTCAAAGGTTCTGCTAGTAGGAATAAACCTACAGCAATGGATAAAGAGAGTTAGGAAGAGGGTTTGAGTTTTGTTTGTTGTTTTTAATAAATTGTTTCTTTCTCCTGTTTAAACCTGAACATTGTGTGAATACTACTGAAAGTAAAACACCATTAGATACTACTGGAGAATTAGAAAGAAAGTGGCAGTACTAGATTTGACAGCTCTATAAACAGAAACACTTCATTATTAGGAAAAGGGCCATGGCAAGTTCAGAAAATTTCAGCCCAGAGCCTTCATCATTCTCAGCCAGGGTTTCACAAATAGAAATCACAACAGTTCTCACAGATGTCCTTCTCTATGCTCTTCCTAAATATCAATCCTCAAAGTAGCCAGGATTTTCTCCTAAATCCATTTGATTCATATTGCAAAAAGCCTGCAGGCAGTTACTGTGACAGTGTTTGGGAGCATCCTGAGGATGGAGGATGGAAGATGCACTAAAGCTGCAAGCCACACGAAGGCAAATAGCATCCTTAGGCTTTCTAACTAGCTGCTCTTTCTGTGTCAGTGGGACACCCTTAGTGATCTGGCAATTTAAACAGCACGCATACACAATTATTCAGTCTTCTGTTTCTAAAGGCATTCATTTTGCTCAATTATATCATTAATATCACAGGAAAATAGACTCTGTGAGATAGAGAGCTACACTCAGATTACAGCTATTCCTACAGCTGGGAACAGGAATGGTACCAGAACTGTTTCTGCTGCATGTGGCACTGAAAGTAATAAATTATTCAGTAAAGATTGTACAGATCTGACAAATTCAGAAAAAAAAATTCTCAGTATCAAAACTTCAGCTGACTTCAGTGGGAGCAGAACTGAACTGCTGCAGTAACTAGAATCAGATTTAAAAATCTGGATTATGGGTAGCCCTCAATTAAACCTTGGTGATTATATGCTTATGACATGTTTAAATTATGCTAATAGAGCCTTTGAATGTTTTATCAATTCCACTGAGCAACCTGGCTCTTTCCCAGCTGCTTGGAAGCAGGTCAAAGTTAGGCAATGCTTCCAGGGCAGGCGCCTGCCAGACATGAGTAATTACCCTGGAATCTTACTCCTGAGAACTCTTTCTAAATGATGTGAAAAATAGCCCATGTTAAACTGCATTTTCTAAATTGACATTTTCTCTCCATACCAGGCTCTTAGTTAAGTAAGTAGTTTAGGTGTTCATAGGAAAACCCTGGCTGTAATTGTACCATTTATTCCTCTGTTTCAGAAAGAAGCTAAAAACAGGTAGGCAAGACAAACGCTGCATTCCTCTACAATACTGCTCAGCTCATTTAGCTGCTCCTACTCATACAGCTAAATAAAAGTGATGATTCCATGACACTATAAAATTAATCTTGATACACTTATATAGATTTGTGTTGCAAATAATCCAAATATGAAAATGACTGAAAACACAAGCATGCACTGCATATAACTTCCCCTACATCCATGTATCCACTTCTCCTACTTTGTGGAGATTTTTCTGATCATATGTTGCTGGCTTGCTTCCTCATTTTCTCTGCCTAAAGTATGTCTTAAGAAGTGAAATGTACATTATCATTATTAAATTTTACATCATGACCTCAGTAGTTTCATGAGAAACACAAAATCCCAGTCAAAGGGAATAGGGACTGTGAAATAATGTATCTCCTGTTGTGAGGGGGATGTTGTAGCCATGCTGGAGAGCTCTGTCAATTCACTTTGTGTTCTGCAACCTCAAGAGTATTTCACTGCTTGCCCTCGTTTAACTGCAGACCATTCATCAGTCAAAAATGTATATTTTGGCTTTGGAAAGTACTCACAAACCACTAGAGAAAGGCCATGAAATAATATTCAGTATGACCTAATCTGAACTCAGAAGCAAACCCAGTAGATCCTTCTATTACTTCTCCTGTGTTTTTTCTTTGAATTCAGACAATCTGTCTGATCTACAAAGCTGAGCAGTAAGGACGTAATTTTATCTTTTTAAAATAATTTCAGTTTTCAACCTCCTCCACTGATGGTAAAAACAAACAAAAAAAAAAGCCTTCATAGTCTTTTTGCTTCCAGTAACTACATTAATAGTTGCTCTATCTCATGTACTCTGCCACCTCATGTTATTAATTTGATTTCAATTTAGCATTTAGGTGAGCAAGATTTAAGGGATTATTTGGATCCAGTGATTGCATGGCACAAATGTCACTCAGTTACTTGAGCCACAGCTAACTTTCTTACAGGACAGGAAAGTGAAATTCAAACACACAGAATGCAGATGTTCTTATCCATAGGTAAGAATAGGCTTCCATGGGCACTAACACAGATCTATGGCTGTTGGATCTGCCAGCAGCCAAAATTTGATCAGTAGAAGGATCTATACAGATCACAGTTAGAAGTGATGGAAAAAGTAAGAAAATAAATTATAGAACTTATACTGGCTTTATATTTTTATGTGAGCTTTCAGTGTCTGTCAGAGGACAGATGATTCCTGTTCTTGTATAATGAAAGTGTAGCACTACGAGATAACTGTTGACATAAATGACACAAGCATAACCCAATAAGTGTTTTAAACAAAGCTGAACTATCAGAGAAAGCTTATGCCAGATCAAAGCTTTGGGTTCTGCAGCAGCACATTTTTAAACTACTTGTACAAGTCCAAAAGTTGAACTTAATGTTTTATTAAACCCCAACCCAGACTGGTTCTAGCATCTGTGACTTCATGTCTGCAGCATTATACCTCTGATTTTCATAACAAAATTAATAATTTAAGTCTAAGTATAATGTTAGTGGGTTTTTTTTTTAATTTCACTTCTGGTTTATCAGATAAGCACATGGAAGTGCTTATCTGAAATCTTAAATAAACATCACTAGGCAGTAAAACCTAAAGGTTGGAAAAGTCAGTCTAATCTGACACGCTCTTTTTCTCCATGTTTAGTCCCTGTGATCTAACAGACATGTCGATCTAGCAATGAATATCAGAAGATTTTGGAAGCACCAATTTTTCCATGGTGACCCCAACCAAGCCCAATATCAGTGTTTGAGCATTGCTTTGAATACAGGTCTCTAAATATTTACCAGTTCATGGTCAATCCTATTAATTGTCTCTTTCTGCTCTTCTCCAAATCCATCCCGCAATATGCCCCCATCCCTGACCAGTCATCTCCAGTCACACATTCACACCAATGTTGCTGAGGTGTGTTTCCTTTCACCTTCTGCAGTCCAGAGCTCTTGCTCCCCTACAGCACTATGCAGACACAAAAACCCAGTTTTGAGCGTGCAAACACACTGACAAATGCTCAGGATAACTTTAAAAGGCACTGTTATGTTCATAAAACCTTCAAAGGAGGAACAGAACTCAGTTCGATTCGATTGTGATGGTTACTTACAAAAAAACAACAGCGAACTAAAAATATACCATTTGGCTTTTACAGCTAAGTAACATGGTAAATTTAAAAATGCAGAGGTAGTTTCAAATGGTTAACTCTAAAGAATTCTAAAGGCATTTTCAAGCAAAGAGTAATTTACAAATAGTAACAAACATCCACAAAACAAACATCCAGCAGTATCAATCAGCTTCTTTCTTACAAGCAATACCTACTCTACTCACAGTCACATAATAAGCAAAGTAATGATTCAAACACAAAGATTGACTTTTACCATCTGTTTTGAAATTGTTGGGCCACCACTTAAAGAAAAAACACAAGCTGGCATTTCCTAAGACTGAAGCCATTAGGGAGAAGAGAAACATGAAGTGTTAGTTTGTTTTCTTGCCAAAGAGAATCTTGTACAAATTTAAGATATGGCAGTGTATGAGTGTTTCACAGATAGTGTTTATTTACCATATTGATGTCTCTAATTTCAGCATGAGATTTATATCATTTTTTTTCATATGCAGTGTTTTGCATTCAAAATGCTAAGCAAACGTGACTCCATTTTGCAAGCAGGACAAAAGAGATGGTTCTTACACTTTGTGCTTCAAAGTAATTCTGAATGGGACAGGAAAACGAATATATGAGTTAATTTGAAATTGTGCACATGATCACAGCAATATGCAAAGCAATTAAATAGGGCCCACAGATGCACACTGACTCCTGACAGCATTTCCCCCCAGCTTTGAGGTTGATTAAAGCTCAAAATGAGCACTGCCTCATCAGTTCCTCCCGTCTATTACACAGCAGTGGTGGAGACAGGTTCTGCTCCAAGAGGAGAAGGGCAATCTTAATACTGTCTGTTATTGTCAGAGAAGCAGTCAGCGCTGACTAATTTCAACAGAAAAAACACTTCCTACAGAACCCTTCCTCCCACAGTTTGTTAACTACTTGTTAAAGGTATAGCTTTTCTGCATGCGTTCATCAAACACGTCCCAAACAGAGACTCTAATTCAAAATGGGGCTCACAATTTCAGATGAGAGTACCACTGGCAGTGAACTGTGAAAACAAACATTTTAGGTTCATTTTACCCTTCCATCCAGAGATCCTTTCAACTGGATTGATCATTTAACACACTTGTCAAACCAGTTATCACAGTGCTTTTAGAAATATCCAAATGGAAGTATGTTTCTGCCTTTTTAATAATGCAGTGGGTGTAATGAGTCACAATGTAATGAGTGAAAATAAACAGTACTGACTCATGTTGATTAGAACATGTCTTGACTAGATGTGTTGTGACTAGGTGATTACACACTAAATGGCATGAGGATATTAGGAAGCAGAAAAGAAGGTCTGCTTGTCCATAAACCTCGAGAAAGGTACATCCACACTATCTAGATGTGATATTGTTAATCAGCTCCTTTAACACTTGACCATGTGCCTGACAGTAAAATGTGTCCCAAACATATAAAAATCTCAAATTTTTTAAGCAAAGTGAGATGCTAAGAATACATTAGGAGCCCCTGGGCTCTGTCAGAAGCAGAAATGGCCACATACATCAGACACTGATGCAGAACGAGATCCCAAATTTCATTGCAATCTAAGATGATGTTGGGAGTCACTATTCCTCCTTACTGCAGCCCCAAACCACAAGCTCATCCCTAACAACACAACTGATTACGGTGCAGTACTTCTGAATAACGGATCAAGGAGCACAACACTGAATACACGTAACCCTGTGGGATTTGGCAGGATTCACCCCAGCCCCAAATCTGCTGAAATTTACCATTCTCCATTTTTGGCCAGGTTTTTTGTGTTTGTTTGCTTGCTTGCTTTGTGGACACAGAATAAACCGTGCTGTGACCCTGGCAAATATCCTGGAGGGAGCACAACATAGACCAGGCAGCACTGCAGGGAAGCTGAAGGCTCCTAGAGGGGCAAGATGAACAAGAGTCAAAAATATGCTCTGGCACTGAAAAAGGCTGACAGCATTGGGCCTGTGTTAGCAGTGCGATAGCAGAAGAAGTTGTTATTATTACCATTTACTTATCACTTGTTGAACTGTATCTAGAATACTGCATCCCGTTTTGGGACACCCTCCTCCCCCCAGTACAACAAAGACATTGACTAACTGGAGTAAATCCATCAGAGGGCCACCAAGATGGTTAGAGACTGGAGCACTTGCCCTTTGAAGAGAAGCTGAGTGATCTGGGCCTGTTCAGCTCCAGAAGGACTTGGAGTAGCCTTCCCTAAGCTAAAAGGAAGTGCAGTGCTCTACAGATCTCTGTCCTACCTCTGTGCACATAAATCCCAACAGATGAAACAAGTTCCCCAGGTCCTCTGAACAGAGGACAATTAGTTATTTTCACCAGTACAGCTGGCTGTTCATTAGCAAGAAACTGGAAGCGTCAAGTTTTCCACTTGTGCTGCTACCGAGATGAAACCCCACCAGTGAAGTACTTGAACAAGAAGCACCACAAAGTTAAGTGCCCCTGTCCCACATCTGCATACAGTTCTGCTGGGCCACCCCTAGCAGACAAAAGCATTAACTCTGTGGTATTCTGCTTAGCTGGCTCCTAATTTGGGAACCCTAGATATTATATTAAAAAAGTACATTCTGTGATGGACCATAAGTTTGAAATGAAAAGGAACAGGCCACTTTGCCCTACTTAAATTCTGTGTATATAAGTAAATGAAAACATGTTTGACAGGAGCAACAGGGTATTCCCTGCTGTATCCCACCATCCCTGAGCTAACTGCACAACAAATAACCTTTACTAAATTCCAGTCAAATGAGCTGAAGCCTTCCAAGCAGGAAGTATATTTGCTTCAGATGCAAAATTCCTCCCATCTTTTTAGTTACTGACAACCATGAGTGTGACTTACAGAAAAGAACAATCCCCCAGTACAAATTATATCCACCAACACTCTTCCACTTGTATAAATGCTTCCTTCATCCAACACATTATCAAAAACATATACATTTATCCTAATGCCAAATAAAACATTTATGGGCGGACTGTTTTTTTAATAGCTTCCCAGAAGATGGGAAAATACTTAAAGCCAAATTGTTCATTAAAATGCTTAATGAAAAAACATGTATTGCTCAGGCTTGAGCATTCTCAGATGTTTTCTGTCTTAATAGCTATATTAACAACTAAAGTCAACAGTTCCAAAGGATATTTAGTAACTCAGTTCAAATCTATTAATCACATTTCAGTAGCTATTCTGGGAATCCAAATCCCCAGACAACTTTGAAAATGGTACCCACAGAGTACCTTTAGCATTCAATACAGGATTTACAAATATTACCCCAGAGTACTTTCTGTAGGAGACTTCCTTCATGAATCCTTCTGAAGTGTTAAGACTTTTTACCAACATGGCACATTTCATCTACCACCATGCTGCAAAAGAGCTCTGTGAGCAATTACAGTCCTGTCTTCAGGGTGATTCATTCCCTTTAATTAAATGGCCTTGAAATATTACTGCTATGAATGTCATCAGATGCAGCCTTTGTTTGAAAATAAGATCAAGAAGGACAGAACCAAAGCAGAGCTAACTTTCTCAGCCCAAAGAAATTCAGGAACTAAGTTTGGACTTTTTGGTTTTTTTAAAATAATTCTCAGTTCTACAAAACTGAGTTTCTCTTACATTTTAATTCCAAAAATTAAGTCCTTCAAAAAATGCCTTTTAAGGAATTACCACGTCTTTATTCTGATGAGAATGACCAAGAAGCAACAAAACAAAAGCAAGAACCAATAAACAAAACCCACAATTAACATAGCAACTGAGCTGTTATTTAAATATTTTTTTCAGTGCTATGTCACCCCAGAATTTAGCTTCCATCCTGGCTGCTGCTTCTGTGTTGATTCATCTCATTCTGCCAGTCAAGACAAATCCAAACTTTAGAGATGTATCTTATGACAAGGGGCACAGTAGAACCATGTGTCAGTCTTTAGAAACTTGTACTCTGTGGCTGATGTACCATTAAAACTAAGAAAAGTACACCAGAAACAGATCCTTTTATACTCATATGGGTAAACAGGTTCTAATGTGGTTTGCAGAATCAGAGCATTTGCTGTATTTGGCAATTACTTCCAAGTCCTTAATTTGTATTTTAAAAGTCACATTTCTTTTTCCACAGGCCAAGAACCAACAGAAGAAAACGAAAACTAGGGGAGGAAAAAGCAGCTTAAACACATAAATACACGCACCAACTCGTGAAGATACAGATCTAACCTACCAGTAACTACAAAGAGAGGCCAGCTCACCCACCATGTCTGAAACTGTGTTAGGACTATAACCTGTAAATTACAGGTCCATAAATTCGATGACTTCTGCAGCATCCTCTTTAGAAGATTCCACAGAAATGTTACAGGCATTTTAGTCCAGATTTTACAGGTTACATTCTAGCCTGTTTGGATGTAGTTCAGGGTAATAATTTTTCTTGGTGAGTTCCAAGAATAACGGTGTTTCTTGCTACTTGGCACCTTTTCAAAGCACAGACAGCAGCTCTCACAGCCAATTTCATTCCCCCGGAGACACACATATTTGCTTAGGTGATCCAGGGTCATTTACAGAAAGAGGATACCAATTTCAAAATGGTTCCATAACATTTAATTCTGCTGTTTTCTCAGGTTCTATATACTACACATACTTCACGCTTGCAGTTTCTTGCTAATGAAAATGTAACTACTGCCACTGAAATTCATGTTTAATATCCTCTGTTTATTCTAAGGACTCACTGAGTTGGTTTTGGTTCCATCCTGACTAAGGTTACATACAGAGGACAAAGGCAGGAATACTTAAAGCACTGTACACAGCCTTGACCATTAAAAGTAGATAAAATCTGGACCAGCTAAAAAATCTCCACTGGTTAGTACATTTAGGATTGATTGTAAGGCATGCAGAGAAGCTGTATTAACCTATTCTCATTACAGTTGTGCTGCTGCCATTCCCATTCAAATCCCAAAACTGTGATTTTGCAAAGTCTGAACTCTGAAAACAATCAGCCTCACTTTGGCACTCCAAGACCGTTCTCAAATCTCCCAGCTGGGGCTAAGGCTTAAACTGAGGTCATAGAATGCCAAGTTGGAAGGGGAGCTTCCAGGATCATCTGGTCCCAACTTTCTTGGCAAAAGCAAGATGTCCCAGCACCCTATCCAACTGCATCTTAAAAGCGTCCAGCGCTGGGGAATCCACCACTTCCCTGAGGAGATTATTCCAGTGGCTGATTGTTAACAGCTGATAGGATGCAAGCTTCCTGCAGATAACCCGGCTGTACTTAAGTGCTTTGGTTTTTTCAATAGGATGATTTTCTGAATGTCTCCAGGATTAGAAAAATGCATGCCAGGAGCAATCCTGGCCTTGGGCAGGATGATGAAGCTCTTTCCAAACCTATGTTTTCATTGCATGAAAAACAGACAGATATAACTGTTCACAAGATTAACATAGACTGTAATGGGAGCTTGGAAAAAATAATCTGAAATAGGAAGTTCCACAGCTCACTCCACTGTGCAGAGTGGCAGGTAACAATGACATAATTGCTTTTCTCAATTATATATAAATTAGTTCTTAGAGTACATAGCTTTCTGAGAATGGTATTTCCTATCCAAGTCAATCAAGCACATCTGAGAAATAAGTCAGCAAGTATCAATATTTTTTTCCCTGCTTAACAGTTCAGCAACAGACGAATCCACAGTGTTTAAAAGCTCTAGGGGGAGGCAGCACTGACAATAGCAATAAGAGAAGAAACATCACTTCTCTGTTTGGGTCTATTGTAACAGGTTTTAGCATGTTGGTGTTTATTAGCCTTCTCTTCATGCAGGCAACACATTTTTGAAGGCCATAAAGATGTTGTAAAAGACAGTGTCTCCATATGGAAACTTTTTGAGACTTATGCTTGAAACATACAGGTTGGTATTACTTTTAATAATAAACAATTTTAAAACAATGTATCTGCAAACATAAAAATTAGCTTGAGCATGCACTCGCCTATAAAATATTGTACAGAAACGAGACAAAAAGCCATCAGATCAGCAAAATGCTTATTTGTCAACAGCCCATAGATCACACAGCTACTATAAACAGTTGAAATATTTTCTCAATTATGCACAAAAAAATACTTGCTTTTTTTCCTTCAGAAAACTATGCAGCATTTTGTAACAACATTTGTCATAAACGGAAACAGTCCAAAAATGTGTCCTTGAAAACAAAAGCTTCCACCTATGAGCACACGGAACAGGCTTTTGCAGTTCCCACTACAGTCATTAAACTGGTTATGTCAAAAAGTTGGTTTCCATTTTCTTAATTAAAAAGAAAAAAATCATGTCTGAGCAAAGATAGAAACGAAAAACACACTCCATCAACAAAAACTGCATCCAAAGCATTTCTTCTCCATCACTTTGCATCACCTGTTGTACCAGCTTTTACATTCTCATTAACTAGTTGCTTCAACTAAATATTCAGAAATTCAAAAATGTAAAGCACTATGAAGCAGTAAGTTTTATATCGTAAGGTATCCATAGCGGGGAGTTACTGGGGAGTGGAAAGCACCAAGGAAAAGGCTGTGAACACGGAGCAGGCGCATGGGCTCCTGCTAAACCAGGGGCACGAGTGGGAGCTCTCCGTCACCAGCTGCCAGGAGACGGAGCCCTTCGCTAAGGTGAGCCGCACAGGCTATGGAAAGGGAGGACGCGTGCTCCTGCAAACCTTCTGCCGGGATTTAACCAGCAGGGAACGAGCGCCCGCTCACCGCGCCAATCCAACACTGCAGCCGCAGAGCTCCGCGGAGCCGTGTGCGCCCCGCACTGCTCCCGGGCCAACTCGCCTGCAGGGCACCAGCTGAGCGAGGCCCTGCCGCCGCCACGTGCTGAAACCTCACAGCTGAGCCCAGCGGGGAAAGAGCCGGGGGCAATGAGGGGAGGAAAAAAGAGGAGGAAAAAGAAAAAGGGGGGAAAAAAATGTTCTATCTGGAGCTCATGGGGGCCCAAAGACCGCTGTGCTCCGGCCGAGCGAGCCCCCCTGTCCAGGCGCTGCCGCCGCCCGCCCGCTGAGGGTCCCCCTGGCCGGGCCGGGCCGCCCCGCCCGCACGCGCCCACAGCTCCCGCCTCCGGCCCCTGACCGCCGCGCGCTGATTGGCGGCCGGGCCGCGCTGTAAAGCGGCCGACGATTGGCGGGCGGGGGGGCCGCGCTGTAAGGCGGCCGGCGATTGGCAAGCGGGCGGGCGCGTGCGGGCGCTGCCCGGCTTTGTACACGCGCGGCCCTTTAACAATGGGCGCGGCGCGCGGCGCCGCGTGATGGCGGCGGAGCCCCGGGGCCGCCGCGCTGCGCTCGGGTGTCCCGGGCCGCGCCCCGCCGCCTCCCCTGTGGCCGCCGCCACCTCCGCGCCCCCCTCGCCCGGCCGTGCCCCGCGGCGGGAGGGGGCGGCTTAACAAGCCGCACTTGTGCCCCGCATGGCGGCCAGCTGGGCCGTGGGGCCGGGGGCGCCCCGCGGCAGCTGATCGCGGTTAACCGGGGGCGAGACAGAAAGGGGCGAGGGTGGCGCTGCCCGTCCCTCCCTCAGCGAGCGCTGCTTCCTCCCCGGTGCTCGGGCCCGGGTGCCTTGCCGCGCCGCCGATGGAGCTGGAGGCGCAGTGGTGGACAGGACAGCTGGCGGCCGACATCCATCAAGCGCTTCGGTACAAGGTAGCCCGGGGCGAGCTGCGCTGGGGGGCGGCCTCGGCGCCTTTGTGAGGCTCCGGCCATGGGAGCTGCGCGGGGCAGAGGGCGGAAAGCGCGTGTGAGGCAGCCCCGCTCGGCCGCCGGGGCTCGGCGGAGTTGGCTTTTGTAAACTCGGAACTCGCCGTGTCTTCCCTCCGTGGATGTTGGGGCCGTGTGTCCGCGGCCGTGACAGCTGATCCGAGCGGCCGCACTGTGCTCCTGCCGCTCTCCGAACAGGAGAAGGACTCACGGTGCGCCCGGGGCTGCTCTTGGGACGTTTGTGGGTCCGGGTTTAAACTCGGCAGAAAGCATTGTGGTGTTTTTGGAACAAAAACCCTCCCCAACCAAACAAAAACCCAGTGAAAGAAACGCTGGGTGCATTAAGAATACTAGAGGGTTTAGGCAATTGTTTAGAAGTTGCTTCGACTGACTCGGAGTTGCTCTTCGGGGCTATTTTCATAGAGCAAATCTATACCCGGAGCTGAAAATCAGTTCACAGTGACTGGACCTACTAAAAACGTGCTTTTGCTGCCTGATGATACTCGATGAGCGGATTACTTTTCCCAGAGTTCTGACTGCTTTTCTTTTTCAGTGATGGAAGGAAATAAGGGAAAGACAGGGTCATTTATTCGCTACCAAAGTTACCATAGCTAAAGCTAAGTTGGCGCTGTGAAAGGTGAATTCTAAAGCTTAGTAGGTGGGAAGTTTGTTCGTGGGGTTTTTTTCACTTCAATAGCATGTTTTAAAACTTTGAATTTACTTAAAACTTTGAAAAATTTGTGTGACTACATTCCAACTTGATGCTATCAAGTTAAATTAACCAAATTAGCTTTTGCTGGAAATGTAAATGTACTCAGAATCCTACTTATAGCATGTGGGTGCACAGTCTAACTCATAAACTTATTCATGATAACAGAGGACAGCACTGCTGTTCTGCTGCATACAAGACGCAGTAGTGGCTACTAGACAGGAGCCTAGAGGATTTTTTTTTTGTACCAGTCCAAGTTTTGCATTCCAAATAGATCATAGCACAGATTTTTCTTAAATGTGGTGTTGTAGGGCTTTTGTTTTGAGGGGTCCTCCCCCAGATATAAAACCGTGTTTGTTTAACTATAGCGTGCCCTAGAGCACACTGTAATCAGTGTCAGTGTGACATTAATCAGATCAGGTCAGCGTTTTAACATACACGTGAAGTGAATGTGGGTTCATGCATACCCCATTCCTCTTCCTAGGGTTCAGCTGGCTGTTAGTAGTCTTTTCCTGGAGGCATCAGCAGGGGATTTGGCAGCTCTGGAACACGCAAACACTTAAGTACAAAGTCTGGGTGCTCAGATTGAGCTGTAGCAAGAGAGGGGTTGAGGTAAACTATTGAACTTTGCATTGAAGCATCTGAGGAATACTTGCATGCCCTTGCTGTACAGCTTCTGCAGCAGAGGTAATACAACAGACATGGTAAAAGCTGAAGTCACTCTGACAGATTGCCCAGTTGAAAGACATTAAATTTTAAGTTGTTAATGTTGTGCATAAAAAAGTATTTCTTAGATCTTCTGTAATACAGCAAATAGATCTTGTTCGCTGAAAAGGGATTCTGAAATTATGGGAACAGAAGGAAGAAGGGAGAAATACTTTGAAACTTCCATTATAAGTATTAAAATACTGGCTAGATTAATGTGATACCAATTCAAACTAAATTACGGTTTTAATAAAATTACCTGCTGCTGTCCATCTAGGAGCTGAAGCTGCCCTCTTACAAAGGCCAGTCTCCCCAGTTACACCTGAGAAGATACTTTGCAGACCTGATTGCCATTGTGAGCAACAGGTTCAGACTGTGTCCTGCTGCGCGACATCTGGCTGTGTATCTGCTGGACCTCTTCATGGACCGCTACGACATATCCACACAGCAACTGCATGTGGTTGCTCTTTCCTGTTTACTTTTAGCAAGTAAGTATGTGGCACAGATTCTACTGCCAAATGCAAGGTGTGTCTTGGTGGGATAGAGCAGATGAGGGAAACAAAGCAGTTATAAAAGATGAGCAGTGCCTATCAGTTTGGCCCAATTGGTAGAGCCTTTCTTTAGACTTGATTTCTGTTGGCACCTGATGAAACTGAGGGTAGAAAAAAACAAACCGTGATTAAAAGTTATTGTTTACACTCAGAAACAAATTATTTTAATGTGAACTTTAAGATCTGTGTTGTAGGAACAGAAAGACTGTCTTTCTAGGGGTATCTCAAAATAGGTGGATCCTGTGCTGGAAATGAGAAGTTTGCATATGTCTGATAAAGAAGGAAATTAAACCATGTGTGGACTGCACTGCATTCTGCTGATCATGCTGTGTAGTTCTGGAATACTCCAGATTTTGCGAATTGCAATGTTATTTAAGTAAGCTAAGGCTACAGTTAATCCCATATTGTCATATTAATATTATGTCGTATTAATATTGTCCCATATTAAAATACAGGATTTTAATGCAGGTAAATACATTGGTGAATGCACAGTACTCTGAAGAGACAGAATTAATTACAAACACTCATTATGAACAGTGGTGCTTATATTGACCTTAGCTAGATTCTTGTGGCATGTATCAATCTTTCAACATTTGTGGACCCCTTTTCAATATCGCTGAAAAAATATGGGTGCAGTTTGCTGGGAAACCTGCTGGCACGTGTTCATAAACCAATAGATTCAAAGAAACTGGTCCTGGCAGCAGAACTAACTATTGGTTCAGTTTCTCTGAATCTATTTTCATTTTCTCCAGTAAGGACTCTAGGCCCTCTTCACTACAAAACTGGAGTGTTATGGTGTTGGACAGTTTTCATCTTCTCACTGCATCCCGTGTCCACCAATACAGCTATTCAGCAGAATAGTTAAAACAGAAAAGGGTTATTTCAGATTCTTCTGAGGGTAGACTTTGACTAGGTGCCACCAGCCAGTAATCTTCTCTTGGCAAAGGATGTCGTGCTGAGTATGAAAACGTTGCCTCAGAAACCACTGTAATCCATTTAGGAAAATGGATTGGCTTTGAACTAATGCTGGATTTTCAAATTAAATTCATGTTCTGAAGAGAATTTATTTTTTTCCTTTTAAATGAACCTCTGCCATCTTTCATGGCAAGCTGCAAGTAGAGATATGAAAGCCTGCAGTACTCACTCTTCTGAGAAGCAGTGCATGGGTTGGTTCAGAGAGAACCAAAATGCTGTTTTAAACTTTTGCCCTGTGTGGCTTAAACAAGCAGTTTAATCAGTGGTGTAATAAGTTATGACACTCTGGTATATCTGATAAGGTTAAAGAAGTAATAAGAGAAATTATTATGTGACTCCTGAAGCTTTTATTTCTGTAATTACTGGAGTGTGGGAAACAAAAACTAACAGACTGGCACTGGTATTGGATTAAGTCCTGTATAAGTGCCTCCACTGTTGAAAAAAGTAAACGTTCACGTATGTTCAGTCCTGGAAAACTCAAAGAATGTGCATTTACAACCTATCATGTAGTACTGAATAGAGAGTGTAAGATGGAAAGAATTTGCAATGAAATGGAAATAGCACAACCATATGGCAAACTGTATGGAAATGTGACACTTGTTTCCCTTATTAATGGGTTTTCTACATACACAATTTTGCTTTAGGCTAAAAACATACAGGCCTGACAAGTCCAAGGAAGGCTGAAGCAGTGTATGTGGCAGAGGGGGTTTTCAGATGCACATTGCTGAAATCCACTTGTTTGCCAGATCTCAAATGTAAAAGTGCATCTACCATAGCAGGCATTAAAAGCAGCCACACTGGCTGGAGCTCTAGCTATGCTCTAATGAGTTTTAGACACAAAAAGGGTGTGTGGGGGTGGGAAGGTGATTAAAGCCAAATGCTGTTGTGGTGTGTTTGCCAAGTCACATCAAAGTGGTATTTCATTGATGATGGGACACATTATACAATAATTTCGTGACAAAAACTTGCATATGCAGTGTCAGTGATGTCCTAATATTCTGCTCTCGGCAGCTGGCTTCTGTGTGCTGGCATGGGAAAACCAACAGGAAACATGGCACTGCACAATATCCTACACACTGTTTGACATTATCTGCTGAAATTTGGCCCATTTTAGTACATACCCCTTTTTGTCTCTAATGGCATATTCCATTTGAGCTTTGCATCTGCAGGAAAGTCTCAAGCTTGTTTGACATAGTAGAATTGAAATATGACCAACAAGACATTAACTACAATCCATTTTATAGTTCATTCGTGCTGAAACTTTTTTTCCCTCCTCTTTCTGTTCACCTGAAGGTAAATTTGAAGAAAAGGAAGACAGTGTTCCCAAACTTGAACAGTTGAACAGCTTGGGTTGTATGACTAACATGAATTTGGTACTAACAAAACAGAATTTGCTTCATATGGAGTTGTTGTTGCTAGAAACATTTCAGTGGAATTTGTGCCTCCCAACTGCTGCTCATTTCATCGACTATTATCTTTCTATTGCTGTCCATGAGACTGATCTTCATGATGGCTGGCCAATGGTTTGCTTAGAGAAGACTAAGTTATATATGGCAAAATATGCTGATTACTTTCTGGAAGTATCATTGCAAGGTGAGTTACAGATTTCAGATAATAACTTCTTTGTTGTCTTGACAATGTCAAACTTACTTAAGTGAATCTTTTTCTCACTCCTTCTTTCTAGATCATGAATTTTTAAATTATGCCCCTTCTTTAGTTGCTACTGCATGTGTAGCTTCTTCAAGGATTATCTTGCGTCTCTCACCCACATGGCCAACCCGGCTGCATCACCTGACTGCCTATTCTTGGGACTTCCTGGTGCCATGTATTGAGCGACTCTTAATGTGAGTTAACAGCAGTGGCTTTTTTTAAGCCCGTTTCTGCATCTGTTGTTATGCTTAATTGCTGCCAACAATTCAATTACATTTCTTTTAAAATTTCCATTCTTCTGTTCTAAAGATACTTAGGTATTAGGAAACATGTAAGTTTGATAAATACATATTGTTAGGCAATAACTGTTTTCCTCTTTCCAAAAGAGAAAACTTTATCAGATCTAATCTCTTTCCTTTTCTTTCAACAAATAAACTTCTGCCTTGCATTTCCACTGAACATCTGGGATGCTTTGAGCATCTTCAGTAGCTTGTTCCCAATCTCTAGCCTGCTCAGAGAGCAAAAAGAGATGGTGAAGAGCACCAAACGTGTAAGAGCTTTCATAAAGAAGACTGTATGCCTTGGAAGTTCAAGGCGCGCTCCAAACAGATGATGGATCAAACGTGCAGACCGTTTGAGTGGCCAGCTTTGGTGGGAGGAAATGACCAGGAGTTTGTATCTATTTTTGCTGTATCCATTTTTGCACTACAGCTGACGAGGTAAAAATGCCAAGTGAGCCTTACTGGGAAAGCTTATTACAGAATCTGCTTTCCCTCTTCAGAAATTTGCTCTTACCCAAGTATAAACATAGTTGTGATCAACAGAAGCACAGCTGTGTCTGAAGAACCACATCAGCTGTAGAAATGTGGCATTATCACCCCTGATGGCTTCTGCTGGCTTCATTAATGTGTATAAATGAAAGAAGTACTACCTAAAGTGTGCAAGTGCTGTTGCAGAAGTGTTTTCAGTATTGCTCTGGAACAGCTGGGGGAAGGGAGAGCACCATTAAAAAGTTAGCAATTGAAGTGTTTAGGTGGCATCTCCTTAACCTCAGCACAGAATTGAGAAAGAGAGTGTGTCTAGATACATTTCAGACAGGTGTAAATCAAACGGAATTCAGGAACCATACTAGATAGGCTAGAAGAAAGATGAGAGGAAGAAAAAAAAAGTGTTTCTGCTCTCCAGAACAGGATCCAATATGAATATACATATGATCTTTAAGTACTGTAATGTAGATATTACAAACCTTTCTGGTATCTTGTCTTTAGAAACCTTATCCTCTATTTAATTTGAATGAGGTAGAAGCAGCAAGTTCAGGTTCTGTTAATCTGGCAATTTATTGGGATAGTAAAGTAAAGTAGTAAACTTCATTGCACTGTAATTCTAGATCCCACTGTATTACATGTATTGTACTTGGCTTTTTATCTGTGTTTTTTACTGCTATACAATGAAGTGAAATGCCAAGAAGAGAGACTGTACCCAAACCAAATTTTGAAACCTTAGGTGATTGTAAAGGGCAGCTAAAACTAATTTTTTTTAAGCTTTGAAAGCAGTCAGATATTTGCACCATTTTTTAGACTGCTCTTAAAAGTTAATTCAAAGGAGTTTAAATGATAATAGTATCTATTTTGATGTATATTGTCTTTTCAATTTTAGTGCGCATGATAACGATGTGAAGGAAGCAAACAAGCAGAAAGGACAGCAGGCTCAGTCTGCCCAACACGCTGTATTTCAGCCCCCAGCTCCAAGTGCCCAGCAGGCCAATGCTCAGCAGCACGTACCACAGTATCTCCAGGCTCATCAGTCTTCATTACAGTACCACCACCCAGCATCACAGCCACAAAGCTGTCAGCAGATATTATCATCCACTCACACAGCCTCTTACCCGCTTCAGACTTGCCCTGCTGCCTTACAGACCAGTGCTCAGGCCCGAGGCCACGTACAGACTGGTGCTGCCATGTCACTGGCTGTGCCACTGGAAGTGAAGCCATGTATAAGTGTCTCCTACAACCGGACATACCAAGTGAATGGACGATATTCCTGTATTACTCCCTGCTTTGAGAGGTGATAAGTACAAAACGGTTTTGTGCTTGTTTGTTTGGGGTCGAGAGTTGTGTGGAAAATTGTTCCAATTTTTGTTAAACCTCAAAAAAGTTTGAGGGAGTTTGAATAAAAAAAGGTGTCTTCCCAGAAAAAAAGTAACTGGATTGGCAACCAGTACCACAGCTCAAATACAGACTGCAAAAAATAAGCACACAGACCATCCTCTGAAAAAGAATCTGTATGCTTGGGGATAAAAAGTTCCTACTCTGACACTCAGAATATTCTTCCTCTAATGTGTGTCCATGAAATGCTACTCAAAAGAAAACCAGCTGTGGACTAACTACAGACTTACCTTTTAATGAAGGAGATATGCAGTATTATTTTGAAGACATTTATGTCATGCCACCATACAGTATTAACACTTTATACTTACTGAAACTTACGAATCCACTGAATGCCAGACTTCTACAGGTACATGGAGATCACAGGAAGAAACAAATCTCATGTGGCTAACTCCATACTCTTGCCCCTTTTTCACCACTCATGTTGGTTATTTGCTTTAGGCTAAGGCATGTGAATTAACTGGTATTTTGGCTAGTTTCTTAAGTTTTGTACCTTACAGGACAGACAATATATTTTTGCCTCTTTTATCCTCCCTATCTTTTTTGTGTTTAAAGTAACTCTTTCATACTAACTCAGGGACTTTTCTACTCATTACTCTGTGCTGCTGGTTTGTATGCTAATTGGGTATAACTTGGGGAAGGAAGGCAGCGAAGGGAGAGACTATAGCAAGTGGAGTGGCTTTTCTTCAGGGCATCTATGCAGAGTACCAAAGGGATATGTTAGTTTTCACAGAGTGTAGATGTGAACTACTTCCCAGCAGTGTGATAATTGAAGAAAAGAGAAAGTTTCAGCTCAACTTATACTGTATCAGAACTACTACAGTGGCTGTGATTCTCTGTGTACACACAAACACACAAATATTATTAACCAACAGAAAGCATTCTCCAGTTGTACTGACAGTATCATCCCTACAGAAAAAGTACAATTAAATGCTGACAGAAGTCCAGTTCTGTCAGGCTTATAGTGGAGGGAAATTCTCAGGTAATAAAGGGGCAACTTTTTCTTCTACTGTTTGGGAGTTCTAGAAGAAGATACAGAGATTTGCTCTTCCAAATGGGTGGATCAAAAATATTTTGCAGAGTAAACTGCTTCGTTACAAGTAAGGTGCTAATGACGTAACTATGGAATTACACAATCTCCTGTGGAGTGGATAGTCTGAGGGTAGAAAGCTTCACTCATCCACCTCTTGGGTGAAAATTACGGTAGAGATATTAATGGAGATGGTTTTGGGGTTTTTGTGTGTTTGTTGGGGGGTTTTTGTTGTTTTTTTTGGTTTTCTGGTTTTTTTAATACAAGAAGATATCGGACTTTTTCCTGTGGTAGAGTATGGGAGGAAGTGGTATTAATGACAGGATTCTTACTACTTTAAAATATCTTTATAGTATATGGGCATAAGGCTTTTTGGTTGTTTTCATTTGCTTCTACCATCTTCCCCCCATCTTAGTGGCGGCACTTAAAATTGTGTACCATCGAATGAGACTGAATTATTGTGAATCTTGCAGAAACTGAACGCAGGGGCAATTAAGTTACATTATCAATGTGAAGCTGTCTTCATTCTTTCTGGGGCTAAATTATGAAAAGCTACAAAAACCTATTTATTGTTGAGGAGAAGAAATCCTGTTTCTCTTGTTTTGTCTTTTAAATCCCAATTTTTGTTGTGGGCTTTTGTAGCATAGATGTCCAAGTCAAGAATAGGAGGGTGAATGGAAAAGATGACCCTCTCTCTTTTATGCTAGAGAATCAACTTTGAAATAGGCATAGTGTGGTCAGTTCTTTATTAAAGTACAAGTTGGTTTGCTTTTTTTCCTCTCCTCTTCATCTCTCCTTGTGTCTGAGAGTAGTGTTAAGTAGAGACTTTCCACCTCATAAGATGCCATGCTTTTTTACTCAGCACTGTTACCCATTTAGAGGGAAATGGACTTCTTTCTGCTGGTTTCGTTTTGTTGCAATGCTGTATCCAAGTCCTCAGTGCTCTAACTACCTCTGATGCTATGAATGTACAGTCTTGTAATAGACCATGACTTGAAATAACAGCAGATGCCTGTAGCAAGTTTTTTCTGTAAAATCTACAAATCAGCTAACTTGTCATCTTTTTTGTGACACAGCAGTATAGGCTCTTCTTTTTGGGGGTATTAGTAAATTTATCCCATAGGCATTCAATATATAAAAATTTAACTAATACTTAACACTGGAATTATGATGGGTGGGGGGCTTATTCAGTTAGTTAACACCATAAATTTACATTTAATAGGGTATTTTTTATTTGACTATTTTAAGACATTAGGTCAGTTGTAAAAAGATCCACTACATGCTGTTTGTTTTTAATTTATTACTTAGTCCGAGTTTTTTTCTGACACTACAGCTGCATCATGACTACAGAGAAAATGTACACTGAACAGTTTCAATCTATATTATTTAAAAGGGCTTTATCAGTGTACATTAAAAATACACTGTTCTTACTATTAGAACCAAAATATGTTTTTTATAGCATAAATAAGAATGGTGCTTCTAAATGCAAAATGTCCAAAACAATGGAATCTTTGTGAGTGCTATGCATTCAACTTATTTTTTAAAATAAAACTAGTTTTGAGTAAGAAGGCTCCAGTGTGTATTATGCTTTGTATTATGTTTTTTTTAAAAAATATGTAAACTGTCTTGCCCTGAAGCCGAAGCTGTAAGGACTTGTTTCTCTCCCCCTCCCCCCTTGCTTTCTGCGACATATCATAAGCTTCAGGAACACTCAGACTTCACTATTGAAAAAAAATAGGAAGGAAATCATGCAGGAAGGGGCTTTAAAACTAATTGCAGCCACAGCATATGCTAAATATTGTACACTTCAACAATGAGTCTGTTACAGCTGTGTACTAAAGAAATACAGAACAAAAGAACTTGAGTAGTTCAAGAGCCAGGGGGTGAATTCATTTTGTTGTCATAAAAAAAGCAACCATTAATACTGGCAATCTCAGATTTCTAATACTAGAAATCATTTAGGAGATGTGGGAATAGCCTCTTGTCAAGAGCTACAAGCACTTGTGTTATTTACAATAGCTGTGAAGGCTCAGTCATGCTGGAGGCAGCATAAAATCAAATGATTTACGCAAGCACAAATGTTTTTGATTGTTTTGAACTTCTAATAACTGCTGCTTACTAGAAGTTCTGTTTCTTCCTAACACTGCATATTCTGTATTTGTAACAAGGCTGTGATTATGGCTAGAGTCCCAAAAATCAATAAGCTTGCTTAAAATTTAATTAGTCTGAAGTTAGAAAATGAAATTGTGAGGCCTCTTAGCTTTCACCCATCCATGTAGGAATAAAGCACTGATTTTGAAAATCTTTTTGGAGGACCTAGAGCCAGACGGAGAGCAAGCTCTACTCCATCCCAGT
Source organism: Acanthiza pusilla (assembly GCA_036630365.1). Lineage (NCBI taxonomy): Eukaryota > Metazoa > Chordata > Aves > Passeriformes > Acanthizidae > Acanthiza > Acanthiza pusilla. The sequence goes on from JAXCHO010000234.1 coordinate 15,389,912, forward strand.
AAGGAGCAAGGGCAATGCTCTAGTATAATGATGACATGCAGAACACATGGATGCTTTGATCTGGAAAGTTTTGTCTTCACTCTTAAGGCAGCAAAAGTAAAGTCTGTCTAGACTGTGGCCTTGAAATCTCAAGTTTTGTTATTTTTTCACTGTAATTACAAAATAGGAACTACCCATGACATTTATGAGTCTCCTAACAACTACAAGGACTGCCAAATACTTTTCAACATTTCAGTAGAAGCCTCAGCTTCAGATTTGAAATTGCAAGTCTGAAGCTATTTTTGTGTTTGTACATAACAAGAAAAGCCTTATCTCTGCTTCCCATGACCCAGGTTCATTATTTACTTTAAATATGAGGATATTTATGGTCTGCCAGCATTGCAAATTCAGCTTAAAATATAAAATTTAAAGTCAACATTTTAGTGACAGACACATCAGCAGAAATAAAAACTTCTTGCAATTCTGATACAGCGGTTAAAAGATATATAAGCCAGAAAGTAATGTAGCGTCCTCCTTTAATAATTTACTAATTCTGCATTCTCAGTGTTCACAGGAACAAAAGTCCTGTGAGCAGATAAGGCCTTATCTGAGTGAGTGCAAGTGCCCAGTGGGTCGTCTTGTATTAAAAGGTTGTCAACAGCAATTTTTCAAAACACCAGGCAAAACATCAATAACAAAACCCACTGTTATTTTTATTCTCCATCTCAGTGATATTTTAGAAGTTACGGCACAAGAACAATTGTGAAGCTTGCGCCAGTTTGCCCTTTCCTGCAATTAAATGTTATGTAAGAAATTTCTATCACTTCAATAAAAAAGACATGCATTCTGACAAAAGGAAAGCATTTGCTACTGAACATTCCAAAAAAACCCCAAACCTAACAATGTGTAACTGAATAATTAAAGAACAACTCTATAGAAAGTAGATCCAGGTTTTAAAAATTCTCACTGCAACCAAGGATCTGGGATTTCTCTGCTAGTCCTACCAAGAGAAGGGCAACTTAAGGAAGAGTTCTAGGTGGTAAAAGTGCAAATCTGAGATTCAGTACATAATGTTCATATTCATCACCACAAGTCAGTTAAAATTGTTACCACACCTGTTAGCTGGAGCATGCATTTAAAGACTGTTTAGAAATATTACCTGCTTTTCTTTGAACATCTGAATTTACTCCCTTGAAAGAGCCAGATGAAGGAATATTTCCGTAGAACAACCGATTAAAGCTCTCTCAAAATACGCACTTTCCATATCCTATGAATAATTTAAGAGACCATTCTAAGGCTATATATTCTATAGGAATTTTTTATGTTAGTTATTAATTACTGGGAGATTTACAGCTATTAGAATATCAACTTACAATGTATTCCACAGATAATATATAGTTAGAATCTTCCTAAATAACAAATTTCTTTTGCATATTTTGCAACTAAAAAGCAACAGGAACTTTGTTTTGAGATGTGATTTAACTAAAGGATACTTATTCCTGCTTGATCAGAGAAACTTAAGTAGACCCACAAAACAAAGTATTATTTGGATATGGATGACAATACATTTCAAGAGAAAATTCTTTGCTGGGAATTTTGGAAAAATGAGTGCTTTAACTCAGCTTTAACTACTGACTGCAAATGCATGTATATCATTTATTAGCTACCATTCTCTAGTTAAAACCTTTTAACATATAAAAGGTGCTCCACTGCATGTGCAGTGCTTATAGTTAAAAAGAAGTATTTTACAATTACCTGTTATGAACTTGGTTATTTATCTGGTAACCAAGCTCTAACTTTTCAAGAATTATTTTCTCCTTGAACACCTTTTTCTATGCACCTTCAGGTATCTAGATATCTTTATCATATTTAAGAAAACAAAGAATATATGTAAAGCATTGCTTAGAAATTTTCAAAAAATAAAAACATAAAATTGAATAGAAGAAAGCAACTGAAAATTATTGTATGCACAGTTACACTGTGGATGTTTCAATACTCGAGTTCACCAGATTGGGTACTTTTAACACTTGCCATCCCATCAGGCTGACCTACACATTTATTTATTTATGAGACTCCATGCAGCAGAGAAGGACAGATTGTCAATCTGCAAAGATTTTGCCAAATGGTGTTCTCCTTTACCCTCTCAAACCAGCTATCAACTATGTTACTTAGAGAAGAGTTCTCTATTTATTTTGTTTGTTTTCAAAACACCAACAGCAGCAAGGCTTTGCTAAGTGCTGCTGTATGCTTGGATGCACAGATTTTGCAGGAGGGTGGATGACTCTCCAGCTGGCATTGCTGCAGATCTCCAGAGGTGGAAAAATTCTTCAGAAATACCACAGAGCCTGAGTTTCCAGGGAAAGTGCCTGCATTCTGGAGAGTTGTTCTATGCTTCTGACCTTGCATCTGATCTCTTATCTTAGCTCATGCTCACTGTGGTGCAGTAACGACAGTCTCCAAGGATATTCCATACCCTTTTAGCAGAGATTATGAATACCTCAAAGACTATCTGCACTGACAGATGAAGGAGTGGGCGTGTGGGCGTGTAGCTACACATCCAAAAGACTGCTGAATGACAAATGTGAAAATTGGATAAGGCCCTACTGGGAAACAGGTTCTCTAACTAGTAAGAAAGTCCCTTTCAGACTTCTATACCTGGGTTTAGGTATGTGCTCTAAAGGGATCCTCCCTCAACACAAAGGTGGTTGTAAATTTCTTTTGAGAATTTCTTGTAAAGTATCCTAAGACTTAAGAGAACTAGTTGGTAAAAAGGTAGCAAGCATGCAGCACTACACCTAGGAGAGACCATCAAGAATTTTTTGCACTTCCTTCATCAACCAGACTGTGAGAACACAAAACTGGATTGGAAGCACTTCCATTATCACTTTCTCTTGGAAGAAACTGCCTGTTTTGTTTGTTTCCATAAGCCGTCCCTGTTTATACATTCTTGTTTATACTTAAGGTTAGTACACGCCTTGGTTTATTTTTAACAAGAAACCATCCTATCTCCACATTCTTAAATTCTCCCCATTGATAAAGCAGTCAGTATTCTGCAGAGGATAAAGAAGTATAAAACTGGTTATAACATATCCCCTTGTCAATACAGCCCCATTAAGAGATCCCAAAAGAATTTTTCAAGAGGTAGTACAAATGCTACTTTCCCTCCTATATCAACACGAAATGGGCAGCAAAAATTATGTGTACTTCCATTAGAAAAGAAAGTTAAAAGGCTATTTAGCTTCCTTACATACTTGAAATAATATAAAACAGATTTAAAGCAGCACTTTCTTCTGCAACCTTTTACAAATTGTTCTCTTTCCTTTGAAAAAAGGTGCAGGACAACTCTGAATAAATCTAAGTCTTTCATATGTCAAAAGAATAATTACAGCACAAATCACAGCTGTCTCAAATACTACTGTACGTTGAAAAAACAGGATTAAAGGCATCAACTTCCATAAGTATTTAATTTTACTTCACTTACAATTCCAGTGACTGCACTGACAAATTGAAAAAAGGGGTATTGCTTAAAAGAAGGCTCTAAGACCAAACAGCAGCGGGATGCAAAATAATAAGACAAAGAAAAGAATGCTGTACTTATTCACCCTGCCATTATTAAAAAAAAATATAAAAGCAAGGAACGTTAAGTAGAACTGAAAGGAAATATATTTAAATTAAAATTAACTAGAACAAATTATCAGAGCTTTCAGTGAGGGCAAGAGCTTAGCAGGATTTTCAAGAGATTAAGCCCTTACATAGCTAATGAAATCATTCAGGATTTAAGCCAAATACTAATGGAGGTAAGGAAGAAATATCTCTTAATGCAAATTAGTCAATAAAGTCTATGATGGGATTTCTTGCACCTTCCACTCAGTGAATCTGATTAAATGCAGAAAGCACAGGACTTTCCTAGACTTCATACAGTAAAACAGTTACTTTTCAATAGAGTTTTGTGGTATAATAGATGTATATTCAATTCTGCTGAGCACTGCATATGCTGTGTACTTTCCTAGGCACAGAAGTGAAGATGTCCAAACATTTATAGAACTAAAAACTTACTTCAAAAACAGACATTCCCAAAAGCACACATTCTTTAAAAAACATCTACAGGAATTATGATAAAAATTACATTTTAGTGGTTCCACAGCCACTACTAGCAAGTTGTCAATTACAGTGTTAAACTGTCAGTTGAAGACTCGATGATCCTTGTGGGTCCCTTCCAACTCAAAATGTTCTGTGAATCTGTGAAATTCACAAATTCTGCTTTTTTTACTGGATGCTAAAATAACATATTGAAGTTGGGACCAACATGCAATAGCTCTTGTGGCATTTTCAGCACTTTTAATACAGTTCATTACTAAAACTCTTTTTCCTCCATTGTTAAACCACAAGTTATTATTTATTCTATTTGGAAATTGTGCTTTACATTTCTTTTTGAAATACATGCTCTTTGAAGAACTATTTCTTTTAGTAACCTATAAAATAGAACAGACAAATTACTTTGATTTGTAACTTCAAAGCCTGAATATAGAGGAAAATTATGTAGGTAAATAATTTTATGTGCTCCAAGGCATTAGGAAATAAATGTCTAATTCAAGGTGTATCCAAGTAAAACTTGTGGTATAGTCACATGAAATGCACTACAATTAATGTATTTTTGCTCACAGGTCTGTGTTATATAAAATTATTTTAATACAGTGTAAGAGATGGAGTTTAAGGTATGAAATCCATTTGACTCATATTACATAACTTGAAATAAAAGGAAATTAAAATTATTTCTATCTTCCTCAAAAGATTCTACTTGCTAAGTTCTGTAAAAGGATACCAACACTTGACAAGAAGAACAGTAGTGGACTTTTCCCAGGAGGATATATCCTGTGACAAATTATCTTGGGAAACACTCCTCTAGTCTCAGAGATGTAGAACAGAAATCCTGGAATGATGCACTTAAACATTTACAATCTAAGGAACTTGTAAAATTAAATTAACTTGGCAGTGTTAACTTTACAGCTGGACTTGTTGAACTTCAGGGTCTTTTCCAACCTACATGATTCTATGGTTCTACTCTATTCTATTAAGACATCTAGTATTTTGCAATTTATCTTCTGTAACCCTATCCAAATTGACAAAGTTAATTTAAATAAAAGGACTCTAAAATAGGCTATTAAACATTTTATTGCAAACAGCCATATTCTAAATACCCCTTAATTCAATTTTTTCTTCCAAACTTCCTACTGTGTATATGCTCAAGATAGGCATCAGCTATGGCTGAACAGAGAGTTTGGAACTTGAATAGAATAGAATCCAAATATTGTGACTGAACTTTCTATTCTTCTTGGAATTGTTTGTGTTGCTCAGACAAACTTCATTTCACTTCCTCCTTGAGGCCTTCATGCTCTCCTCATCATGAGGGAAACATGCCAGCACCTTTCATTGTAGTCACAAATTGAACAAAGAAGTGCTTCCTAAAAGGTTTTGGGGAAAGGCTTTTTTTGGAATCATGCTGCCAAAGTGGGAAGCTGTCTTCAAATTAGCTCCAAGACACACAAAGACACCACAAACAAATAATACCTTCTGTAGCTGTTGTTATAATATGTACTACTGGACATTGTAGAATGTCATCACTCTGAAAACCTTATCACCTTGCTTTTATAACAATCTAATCTCCTACAGGGTTTTGCAAATACCACGAAAATATTTTATATTTAATTTTGTATGACTTTCAATTGCTCCAGAGGAGCTGAGAACAGTATGATAATTGATCCAAGCCAGTTCTTTCTCATAAGAGTGGCCACTGTGAAACTTAAAACACATCCTATGAAAAACAAAGATGATACAACTGTGAACACAAAGCTAAAACTATTTGTTGGCAGACTGAACAAGAAACAGCAGTGCTGCTGGTATAGATATCAAAACTAGTTCCTCATATGCTAGCTTGGATCTAGCCTGTTCATGTAGCTTAAGATGGAGCATAGACTTAATGCAGTCATATCATTTCCAAAGCCCACAGAAGTCAGACACATAATTTTCATATATCATTGTACTTTGAAGTAAGCAGTGCTGGATCCAAAACATTGCTGTGTGGATCAAAGACTCAAGTGTCCTAAGCTCAGAGTTCACCCTTTCAAACTGATACAGAAATTACCTCTAGCAAAAAAAAACCCACAGAAGAGCAAAATAACGATTCCAAATTATAGTTGTGGTATTCTAGAGCAACTTCAGCTGAAGGGTTCTCAGTGTTGTGAACACTTTCTCATTTCACTACCTCTCAAACTTCCCTTCTCATGGAAAGAGAAGCTGTCTGCTTCACATCAAAGCATCTGGAAAGTTCCCTCTGATGACAGATTTGAGCTATCTGGAGAACAGTAATACAGCAATATAGGAAAAGGTTGCCAAGACTGAAAACATGAAAAAGGGTCTGGAGCTCAGCACAGGGAAAGATCAAAACTTTAAAATATTATAAAGGCAGAGGTGTCAGGTTCTGGTTATTCAGGTAAAGCTCTGATAGTAGTGTTTTTCTGCCACCTACTGATACCTTACAACTCCCTTTTTACCTGGCAGTTTACTCATAAGGTAGATACTATATAGATGAATAGGTGATTCAGCTTCTTCAGACATCTGCACATGCAATTATAAATTTCTTTGGAATTACTAGAATTTTTTAATCTACAGCTCTTCAAGTAAGCGTGTGATGAACAGCCCTGTGCACAGCTGCCACTGACAGGGCAGCACTCATTTGGACACGTATGTTTACAAGAAAGGTATAAAATAATTTTATAATGTCTATAAAGACAACAACTACATAATTGTAGGGAAGGGATTTTTTTAAAGGTCACCATGGTACAAAGGGTTGGAGAACTGAGGCAGTAGATACCTCATACTATCAATGTATGTGTCAGTCGTTTTTATCAATCATCACAGGCTTTATTTCCATGTAAGTTCTCTGCATGATTTGAGAATCCACACCATTTTTTCTGTCCTCATCTGCAACAATCAAGAAATGTATAAACATTGGCAGGAAACTGTAAAAAATCTCCATAAAAATGGACCTCAAAAACTAATAACTCCCAAAATATACCCATCTTTTGCATGAAAGAGTTTAAAAACCATTGATTTCATTGCTAATCTTGCCATAAAGACAGAGCACTATGAAAATATTAATCACCAAGAAAAAATCCCTAATTTATTAGTTCAATGAATGGGAAAGCTTCAGAAATGGTTGCATAAAAATTTACAAGAAAACTTGCATTCTAGAGACAGAGTGAAGAAAGTCAATTTAACTTCAAAAATACAGAGTGCCACCAACAGCCTATCAGCATCTGCACAAGAACATATCTAGTATGGGATCCTGAACTAGCAGATATGGATATACCAAAAAGAGAGTCCAGGAAGCTGACCCTTGATAACATGACAGAAATAAAGCATTGTGATATCTAACTATTAGGACAACTCTTCTAGGGGTGTGATAGATATTTCATCATGATATCCAGTTTTTTAAACTACTAACTGAAAGAGGAGCTGTAAGACTCCTATAAGCTAATGAAGAAAAAGAGAGAAGTATCAGCTGGCTTCTTGAAAAAGTCAACCCAGAATTTCAATGGCAAAAGTATTTCACAGAATGTCTGGTTCCTTTGGAAATTTCTAATTGTAGCCGAAAAGTTCACAGTTTAGAGAACCTACAATTTTTCCTAAGCCAGAAACACTTATAAGGAATAATGTCCATACTGTTTTAGTGCCGCTGCCTTTGCTGACTCTTGCTCTGCCTCAGAGCTCCATCTCATGATAAATTGTGGCAGCTCAGTGTGAGGGTTCACAATGTTTCATAGAATATACAATCACATCAATCAAGAATGTGAAGTATGGCAGTCTACAAAAATCAGCATGCTAGATGTATTATCTAATCAAAATGTTGGTTTTCAACTACATCTAAAAGTTTCTACCCACCCCTTCACTTTGAGAACATTTGAGAGAAAAATGCTTGATTTTTTTCAAAGGATAATAGCATCTAACTATGTATCTAATACCTGTGAGTAAATTTTTGCAAGCTATAACAAAATTCTTATTGGATTTCCATCACACAATTTGTACTGTTAACATATATCTAATATGCTTCTAACTACAGTTAATCCAAATATATTGAAAATATAGATAGATCTGACTTGGCACTTAGGTTGATTATGAACAAAATACTCTGCTACATAAGCATATAAAAGAACAGGAAAGTTGGATTCAGAAAATATAAAACAAGTCAATATAAAACAAGAGATTAAATGTAACACAATTTATCACATAGAAGTTGAAACAAAGACTGTATCTGAAATACCAAATTCCTGAAACACTGTATGTGGTATCTCCCTATAAACAGAAGTTTTACTACTGCAACAGCTGGAAGCATTTACACTTTTTAATATCTTCTTCAGTAACGAAGTTAAATTCTTCTTGCAGCTGTTCAGAAGTATTTTGGAATGGTTTGCTCCTTGGATCCTGCATACTGTGAAAGAATGTAAGAGCAAGGCTGGAGGGTTTTACAAATTGTCTCAATTTCAAAATAACTTTTTTCTTAATTAACCTCTACAGACTTTACATAAACTTCCTCAAGACTTCTGATATATCTTTCTGACTAGCACCAGTAATATAAGCATATGCTAGTTCATGGCTTATCTGAGCCAGAATTATTTATCAGGTCTAACTCTAATGTCATTTAGTTGTGAACAAAGTCATACTTTTTTTACTAGAGTGAATTTTTGAAAAGTAAAATAATAGGTGTACTTTTACTTTAAATTGTACATAAATATTTTTCTGCATGACAAAAATTTTAAAAAGTCCTTTTCTAAGAAGTAGCATTGCAAATGAAAGATGTTTGTGACAAAATCATTTGGTTTAGGTTTTCTCTTTTCGCTGAACTATCAGGTATTACTGATAATAACCACTTCATTACGAGACGCTCAGATACGAGGAGCACAGGCAGGTGAGCTGTACAGGACACGAAAATCCAGCACAGCCCTCACACACACTGCACATCACAACTGCAGCCTGTGCTCTCCAGGGTTAACCTGAGCTCATGCAATAAACCCACTGCATTCAGAACATCCCAGAGTTACTGAGCACGCACAGGACACCGGTGTGTCCTGGAGAGGACAGAACCTTTATCCCAGGCACAGAAGTGACCTCTATGCAACTGCAGCAAAAGATACAGCTTTCTCAGCTTGGCTATTCTGGTATGAAACTTAATCTAAGGCAACAGTTCTGCTCTGGGGTTTTAAATAACTGTGGTAACTACTTAAGTTTGTTCCCATGCTTTGCTTTTATCTATTAAACATTTTAAAAACATAATGAGCCTTAACTCAGTCCCTCTTATTTGTAATCTTGAAGCCAAAGAACTAACATGAAAAATACTAAGAGTATCTACCATTACCCTGTCTCCTAATACAGTGCAGACAATACATAAAAAAAAAAAAAAAGTAAAAATGTACTATCGAAATCTGCTAAAAATTACCATAACCAATTCCATCCTATATGAATACCACCATACATGAATACTTAGGATATTTGGGATCAAACTCAACTGCTTTAGTCCGTTTGATAAGTTTATATGTGACTAAGCCATCAAATTCCAGTAGCTATTTCGGCATTGATATTTCTTGGTACATTAAAATAAAACCATCTAGCATTAACTGCAGAACATTTAATGGACCAAATGTTTATTGAAACAGAAATTTCTTAAAATTTATATAGTTTTTAGAACACATTTCAAATTCTGACAGATTAATCAGGTTATTTGGTTTAACATTATAGCTATTAAATACATCAACCAGGAAGCACGAAGAAACCCTAAACCATCTTACAAACAATTCTCACAGATCCGAACAGGAAATTCTAACAGATGAGAACCCTGATAAACCTTAAAAATATACAATTCATTACTACCTGCATCAAGCAGAATTTATCAGATGTGAAACAGGTGCTACAGGAAAGCACTTCCTTCATCAGGTGCCCGTGATAAAGCATGCATGAGTTTTCCTGACATCAAAGCATGTAGTTTCTCTCTTTCATCTAGAAAGAAAGGTATAGCTAAATCAAAATTTGTTGACAGAATAGAAAAAGCCATTCAATAAAATTGTGCATGTACATATATTCTTTAATATATTTGAAAAGTTACCCTCTCCACCCCTCCAAATTAAATGAAACTTCCACTTTATTTTAATGGACCATAGAAACTATATGGCTTTCAAACAAAATTTATACCTTACTACCTCACAGTCATAGCAACTCACCCGCATTTTAACATCTGAATTTCTGATAAGCTTGTATTTCCCTGAAGGAGGATGATGCTTTCTTGAATTTAGAGTTAAGGGGGTTGAAAAAATGAATGCTTTAAAACCTTCAGAAAACATGATTCACAAACAAATACTTAACAAAACAGAGGTCAGTGTTGATAGCCTGTAAGATCAGAATTCAACGAGGACTCTTTTTTGGGAGGAAAAATCATATTCCTTGGTGTCTCCTTTCAGAATAAGAACATGGTGTTCAGAACCCAGCCCAGAACCCATCTGCGTTTTTTAAGCTGTCACCTACTGTAGCTGTAACAGAACTTGCTACAGAAAGGGTAGAGTCAGGGACTTGGGCATTTCTACTACAAAGCATGCTACTTTCACTTCAAATCACTTTACAAACTGCAAAAATAACGTAAACTCGCCCACTTTGACTGCTGTAATTTTAAAACCATTTGAGCACCTCACCTTGCCTGTGGTTATCCACAGTAACATTTCATCAGTTAATGAAGTGCCACTAAGCCATTTCAGTACAAAAGGGCAGAAAGATACACGTATTAGGCATTAGCCACTTTTATTCAGGCATTAGTCATTTGGCATCTAAATTATTTTCAACGTGACTATCTAGAACAGTTATATTTTATAGACATACCCCCCTTTTTTAAGTATTAATGACTTCTTAATGGCTACAAAAGCAAATTTTCATAACTGAGTCATGAAGAGATCTGCACCATTATGTATGAGTGCCTCCATCCAGCAGCAGATTTTTCTCAGCAATTATTTTACATAATACTCAGATAAGTGGGAAGAAAAATACTCAAATTTCAGATTATAGAAAATAATGAGCTGTGGACTCCCCTTCCTGTAAGTGTTCAAGGCCAGGTTGGATGGGGCTCCAAATAACCTGTTTAATAATACACCTAAAACCATATAGAAGTCTCCTTACTGATCTCAGTAAAATAAATACCTATATGTCCTAAGGAAAACTTGTTCTATGAAATGCTACAGTCAGAGTGGTCCCATTAAGTATGAGCAAGGTACAGAACTGTCACTCTAAATGCACATCATGTATGCTAGACCAGATTTTCTAGTTAATAGCAGTGCCATTTGTCTTATGACACAATGTAAACAGCAGAGGAGCTGAAAAAAAATGGGTCAGGTTACAGGTTTATCTAGGAACTAATCAATTTCCAATAATGACAAAAAAATGCATCTGCAGAGGAAGTAAATGATACTTCCTTTAAGTACTCTTTCAGCATTAGGTAGTCTGTATTTTGCACACTGCTGTACCAACACTGGTGCAAAATTGAGGCTGAGGAGATGGGGGTGGCTGAGACAGCAGCTCAGGTTCCTCATTTAGGGGAGTGAAAGTATTTAGAGAAGTTTGGGAGTATCCCTCCTCAGCACTACGACCTCACACACCATCTGGAGTTAGTACTATGGCTGCTGAGAGAACGAGAAAACTAAATTCAGAGATCTCTACCTTAAACCACGGGAAATGCCACCAAGTTCAATAGGACTATTCAATATAAGCACAGAAAAATAAAATTAATACATTCCTAACTGACTTGTTAAGTTTTGCTGCACAATAGCAGGAAATATGTAAATAAGTATCTTTTTTGTACTACCTTCCTGCAGGTTCTGATTTACAAGTCATTCTATTTATCATCTACCAACATCCTCAATGTCTCCAGCAAACTATGAAAAATAAATCAGGACAAGCTTTCAGTGAAGCATGAACCCCGTATAATTTTTCCTACACGCTACCTGCTCGACCAACTGCTGTCACGTTTTTATTAGCGAGCGCACGTTTTAATGAACTGAAAGGCTCGGCGTTTCTGACACGTGAGGTTGAAGATGCGCTGTTAATTTCCCGATGGGTGGGGTCCCGAGGCCATCCCGGGAATGGGAATGGGGACTGGGATGGGGCAGGGCCCGCCCGCTCCCAGCGCAGAGCCCGCGGCACGGGCGCCCTCTGGCGGTGTCGGGCAGCGCTGCGCTCGGGAGCTCCCAGCTCAGACTCGCGCTATACACATGGGAAACGAAAATAATGCCTTTCTTTCAAACCTGTATTGCTTCTGGTTTATTACTGTATTCTTAGAAAAACAGAGTAAAGTGAAGGCTTCTTGGTTTACAGTACAGAAAGAGATTAATAACCAGTGAAATGCTGTAAAAAACCTACCGCATTCAAATCAGTATTTAACACTTAATGGATCAGAAGTATCGGGTAGTGTCACACCGTACCATCGAAAAGAGAACACAGATGTTGTTCAGAGGGCTGCTTTGTTTTTTTCTGAAAGTCAAGGTTACCCTTCCAAAATCTTTGGTTTACAGCATGGCTCAGCCATGATTACTTCATCTTCCTTCAATCTGTCAATATAATCAAACTGCCTACAAGCATCCCTCAAAAATGCACAAATATTTATTTGTAAAAAATCCAAGCCAAATCACTTGATGCAAGTTTTCCCTTTTCAAAAAGGACTCTGCTCTCAGCTACAGTGATGCAAATCCACACATTCAAAAACGAGCAATTACAGATCTATACCGGCATTGTTATTAACAAAACGTTCTCTTTTGTCCTTTTCAATTTCCACTGACATCCCAAAGACTCAGATTAAAATGAACTTCAAGGAATGATTCAATTTAAAATATAAGTGCTGATGGTTAGTAATTGTACAGGAAATTGAAAAAATGAAGTAATACTAAGAGAAATATGCAAAAATGAAGATGTGTGAACTATCAGTTTGTACTGAGCACCAAGAGGACTAATCCAATGTGGAATACACAAAAAACAGTATATGGAAAGGGGATTTGTAAGTTCCATAAATGAGGTACCTCAAAATTGCTGCATCAAAGCACTTGCTCAAGGACAAGACTGAAGAAAGTTGAGGAAATACAAGAGCAAAAAAAAACATAGTACAAAATATATGCTTAGAATATTTAATGTACTTGCTCCATGAGTACTCCAATGTACCCTCCATGAGCCGTGCTAAATGATACCGTATCAAGTAGATATAAAAACTTATTAGCAAACAAATTATGACGACCAACATTACAACAGCTGTTTCACTGTAAATCATTATTTACCTCTGCAGTACATGATTCAGGTACTGACAACCATCCTGGCTGCCACCCACTGACATCAGCTCACAGTAGTGTGCAGGAGTACATGGTAATAATACATTTCAAGAACTCTTAAAAAAACATGAATTGCCTTAAGCAAGAGAGATTATTAGCTGGTTTTTAAATCTACATCACTTGCACATTCTTGACTAATGACGCTGGTCTACTGGGAAGGATCTACCTGGAGAATAATTCGGCACTAGCACTGCGCGGGGACGCGGCCTTCCCGCGATGCCGGCACCGGCCCGGACCCTCCGCGTGCGCCCTCACGGGCCCCGCGCACGCGCGGTCCCGGCACCGCCCCTCGCCCCATTGGCCGGCGCCGCCGAGCGCGCGGACGCGCGGGCCCCGCCCCCGGCGCCCCGGCGGCCGCGCAGGCGCAGCCGCGCTCCCCGCCCCGCCTCTCCCTGCCCCGCCCCGCCCGCCGCCGCCGCGCAGGCTCAGTCGGGGCCCTTTCGGGAAGGTTCTGTGTCGCACCAGCCTTTCCTTCCTCCGCCAGGGAAATCCTGTCCGGGTACGGGCCGCCCGCAGCCCCGCTCCTCCCCGCCCCGCCCCGCCGCCGCACGGGCTCTTCCCTGTCACCGTCTGCAGCCCGCGCCCTTCCCCTCACAGCCCGCCCGCCTGCCTCCCTCGACAGCCGCCTGCCCGCCCCCCGCAGCCGGGCCGCGACCTCCCCCCGCCCCGGTCTGTGTTTGTCCCTGCCCCGAGCTCAGCCGCTGATCGAGTCATGGGCCGGCCCCGCAGCCGGTCCTGCCCCGGGGACATGCGGCTGTGAGGGGCAGCCTCATCAGCGTCATCTGTGGAGCGGGGGCATGGGGGCCGTTCCCCTCGTCCCCCGCCCGGGCCCCCCCGAGGTCGGCGGGTATCCGGGTCCAGTGGGATCGGACCCGTCTAGGTTAGGGAGGGACAGGTGAGGGTTCTTCCATTGCTGAGGTGCCGGCCTCGCCTCTTGCAGCTGCTTGGAGGTTCTCCTCACTGAGACGGGTTCTAACTGGGAGCGAAAGAGCGGACTAGACGGCTCCGAGCCGCAGGAGTGGGACGGAAGGGATTGCCAGGAAGATCTTCGTACCTGCAGCGCTGCTGCCAGAATTAAGAGAGAAACCTGCCGCCTCTCCTCTCTCTTTCTTGTGAGCTCCTGGAGAGGAGAGGTGAGTTGTCTTTCCCTCTTGTCGTGCTGTAGCAATGGAGAAATAGCCTAGCTTGCAAGGTGCAGAACTTGTTCAGGACGGCTTCAAGCCCCAGCTGGCTGCTTGGTTTATTTTACACGAGACAGCCCTGTGAAAAGGCCCACTGATGGGAGAAAGAGATTAGCACCGTGTTAACCGCGCGGTTCTCTCTCCTTTGCTGCAGTGCCCACTTTCACCGCTGCCTCCTGCTCTGCCTACTGCTGCTTTCAGCATGGTAAAGAAGAATACTATCCCTGATGGGTAAGTATCCCTCACACTAAGCAAGAGGCAGGAGCGGGCATCCCTCAGAGAAGGGGCACTGACTGCCCCAGGCGCTTTCTTGCCTCAAGCATCTTCACCACTTACAGACAGGTAAGGTAGGTATCTTCTCCAAGACTGGAACAGCGCAGCCATTCATCCCCTAGGTGAGTATAACGCTCCAACCTGTCTGTGAACACTTCTTCATCGGCCACACACAGTTCCTTCTTCCTAATCTTCTTACCCCCAGTGTATGTTTACTGGGGAAATGGGAGAGTAGTCTGTACTTGTGACTACTCACGTGTTTGCTACTAGGAATGGAGGAAGAGTTGATAAGATGGGAGCAGGTGGTTGCATGCATAAGATCAAGGAATATTTTTATAACTTCAGATCCAGAAACATCCTGTTTTTTTGTTTCTAACAAGAGGATGATGGAAATGTTGTATCAGCAAAAATAATCCCAAATTAACCAAAATGCTTTATACAGGCACTCTGATGACTTGATTGGGAGTGCCTGTGTGGACCACAGAATGACGTAATTTAAAACAGAAACACTTCTACAGCTCTAATAAAGCACAAATAAAGACGTCCAAGTTTAGAGTTTTAACCCTTGTGTTACCACTGACATCAGTACAAACTTTTTGGATAGGAGGGAATGCTGAGATATAAAGGCACACTGTAATGGAGCTATGACATGGAGTTCATACATTATTTGAGGAAAGAATTACCCTGGTTTCATGGGGAGTGTTAAGTAGGTTTATCAAAAACATTCTTGGGAGGAGCAAGAAGATAAAAAACCATGCTTTCTGGTAACATGTGTTGGTCTAAAAGCAATAAATAGAAACAAAAGATGGACAGAATTTAAAAGAAGTTGAAGTTTTTCTCATAGCTGACAAGCTCAGAGATTAAAATTAGAATAAAATTTAAGAAAAGGTGTTGAAGCATGTGTTTCTCTGAAAATCTCAATGAAATTTCAGTTAAAATGTTGGATATGAGCTGAAATGGGTTAGTTTTGTAAGCAGTGATTCAGAAATCCAAAGAGAATTAACTGTCCTTCTTCATGCTTGGAAGTTATTACTAAAACTTTGAGAATCAGGTGCTCATTTTTCCATTCTTATCCTTCACTTGCATTTGAACTAGAGAAGCTTTCAGACTACATGAATTTCTTAAGCATGGAAGAATCAGTGGACTGTACTTTCAGCTTCTATGATTGGAAACTAATAACTTTCAAGGAGAGAAACAGCTACCGTCAAGTATTTGGTTAAAAAGTTAGTATTACCTTCTGATAAAGTGGCTGATACTCAAGTGCTTTCAGCTTCTCCAGATACTTACTTTTTATAGTGCTAAGAAATCAAGCTAGACATCCACAGTAATGGGGGTTTGGCAGTGAAGAAGTTTGTCAGCCCCTCAGTCTCCTGCAGCAGGAAGTGGATGACGCTCTGGTGCTAGACAGCATGTTGTTCTTCACTGTCAATTCAGTAATCCAGGAAAACATAGAAGTGAACTCTGGAAGGGACTTAAGGAGAACTAATTTGAATCTAGGTGATCCTGCACGTGCAATTTAGTAGCCCCAGAAACAGCTGTTGGCAGAAGTGAGATTGTGGTACACTGGAGCATAAGGTCAAGTCCAGACTGTACAGACTGAGGAAGTACAGCCTCAGTCACATCACCATGTTGTAATAGCAATACTCTTAACAGGAACTGTTTCAGTTTCATGGTACTGCAAGAGATAAAAAAAGTGACACAACATAGAGCCATCTTTTAAGATTGTCCTCCTGTTAGTGCCTCAATTCTTAACATTTTTAATCTGAATTTCATTATGCTAATTCAAGCAATGCAATAAATAAGAGGTTTCAGTTAGTAGGTAGGAACAGTGCAGTTAAACAAGAAATGGTGAACCTTTTTGTAGGATCAGGGGTAATGACTTTAAACTGGATGAGGTTTACCTTAGATGTAAGGAAGAAACTTCTCACTATAAGGATGGTGATGCACACAAATGGATTCTGAATACCTTTCCCTGTGAGTGTTTTCAAGGCCAGTCGGATGGGTCTTTGAGCAGCCTGGTCTAGTGGAAGGTGTCCCTGCCTATGGCAGGAGAGTTGGACCTAGATGATATTTAAGACTTATTCTAACACAAGCCATTCTATGATAAAGTATTTCTCTCTTTTTCCAGTAATGTCTTGGAACAGAGCCATGATGTGCAGTGTCCATTGCAGTATCAAAGCTACAAAGTAGTGCTGCTGAAGTAATTTTCTAGCAAAGTGAGACCTAGGTGTAAAAGTGGGATTCAAGTGACCCCTTGCACTGCAGTTTCTCCATGGAGTCAGGTTGTGGTTCTTCACAGTGTCTCAAATGGTTTTATTGTTCAGTAGTTGTACACTATGATGTTTTAGTAGAGAACCAGACAGTCCAAGCTGTGTAGCAAGTCATAAAATACTATGATGTTTTTACAGATTTATACACATTCGTGCTTCGGCATCCAAAATCCTGCTGTGGGTATAATTATATAAACTCTGATTCAGTTCTGAAAAGCATCTGCAGGAATGTTGCTTTCTGGCATGTTTCCCTTGAATAGTATAAAAAACACTGAGTGGGATCTTTTTGTTAGAAGGACAAAGCTGAATTATTTTTGCCTATGCACTATAAACATACTTCTTTAACTGAATTTTTCCTGTCCAGACTTAAAGCATCAGCATTTTCATTTAGATAGGAGTATTAAATACTGTGACATAATGGATTTTGCTTGTTCAACAGTGAGTGGGAGAGAAGGGTGATATTTTATTTGTAAAAGTGTTTCTTATAATCAGTTTTGAATCTGGTGTCTATAGAGGTATGGAAGACACTTGGAAAATAAGGCTGCATGTATATCATGCAGTATCAGTAGCCAAAAAAAGGAGAAGAGGTTCCGAGTAGTATTTTCTGAATGATCTTGCTAGAGGTGACAGTATTTCAGTAGTTGTTACAGTAAATCTTAGTGTGAATCAGTTCTAAACCAGAAAATTTTACTGGAAATTAAAGTTTCCATATGACCTTAATGGTAATGTTAAACTAAATTATGAAAAAATTGTGTGTTCCACATCTGGCTCTATTAAAAGTTTTAACCAAAGCAGATAAAATATGCAGCTGTATGTAATCCATAGTCAGCTACTTCATGTCCAGCTTGTTTTTTGTTCGAGCCTCTGTTAGCTCTTAGTCACTGGTACAGGGATGATGGTGCCAAGTCTTGTGATAACACCTCTGACTCCTGCCTTTCTTCTTTCCACTTATGTTCAAGCAGGATACAAATCACGTGTCACAAGTCTCATTCATACTTGTTAAAGGGCTTAGTTAAGTCTTGGCTCCTGTAATTCCTGTTTATGTGAGCACCTGCCTCTCATCTTTGATCATTTTTGCCTTTATCTCCACTTATTCTGTAAGAGTTTGACTTTCTTTAGTCCAGGCCGCCTTTAATTCCCAGCTGTGTTCCTTTGCTGACAACAGAACAAATCTGAATTTATTTCCTTAGCTAATCTTTGGTTAATTTCAATCTGCTGGTTTTATTTTTAGTTCTGCAGCCGTATGCTGAAATTTCCTTTTTAGATACCATTTTAAAGATAACATGGAACACATAACCCTTTATATTTTTGATGAAAAGTGCCTTCTGCTCATTTTCTACCATAGAGCTGTCAGCAGCTTTTGAGTTTCTTGCTGATGGTGCAGATTTTTTTTCTGGGAGGATTTAAATGGCTTTAAATACAAGAGAATAAAAACCCAAGATTATTAAGGTCTGACAACAAACTGGGTAATCCTGGGGTATTGTTCTGTCAATCCCCTAATATGAAAAAAGTTAAGAATTTTTACAAAGCCTTTTTTACATTGCTAATTAAAGACAATAAGATTTTAAAGCCTTTTTTTTATCATCTCTTTTTCAGTTCTAAACACTCCTGTCTATGATAATTATGACTTATTTTCCCTCATAGTTTTCCAAGAGAAAGCAGGTTAAAACAGCACTGAATTTCTGATCTTAATTGATTCACATACAATTTACATCTCTTAAATAGGAATAAATGGAGCATAGTCTCAGATTTTTTGTTTTTATATTTTACAGCAAGCATAAAGCTACCAGACTCCAAAGTTTACAACCTTGAAAATTCACTTAGGAAGATGTATCAAGTTATAACATTTATGTAATACATATTACTTACTTGCAGAGGACTGTTGCTGTTCCCTCCTTGCAATTAGGAGATACAAAGTTCTACAAAAATTTAGACTTTAATAAAAGCTTTTACTGCCAGTACCTCTCAGTGATCTCATCTCTAGCTTCTCGTTACACCTTCTCACCTTGTATGTCTTCGACAGAGCAGCTGTTTGCAGCAGCCTTCCTAAGGATGAGTTGCTGTTACTCCTTTGTTAGTTCATGTGCTGTCCATTAAGCACCTGTATGGCTACACTGTGAGCCTGATCTGTCCTTTGCCTCAGGATGAAGATTACGAAGATAAGTTAGTACTGAAGACATGGATGTAGTAGATTTTTACATGATTGGTTAATATCAAATACATTTTGATCACCATGCTTTGTGTTTCCTTTCTTAGTTCCAAGCACCTATGGATGGTGATGTTGTTATTTATATGCTATGACAATATAATTATAGATATTTCACTGAGATTTTTTTCAGCTTTTTCAACTCGTTTTTTCAGCCATTTCAACTAGTTTCTGGTTTTAGTTCTAGTTTTTGTTATAGTCTGATACAGGAATTGTGAACAAAGCAAAGTACTCAGTGGTTAGAATATTTTTAAGTGTTCAGTTTATTTTGTAAATGGTGTAGTTTTATGAACATCAGAAAGGAATCTAGAAGCTGTTGGATGCTCCGTTCAAAGGGAGAGATTAATTTAAACAGCAATTCAGAAAACTGCAAGTGAATGGACACCAGTGTTAAAGAATCTAGTGGAAATACTTTGTATTTTAATAGTTGAGGTATTAGCCAAAAATGCAAAAAGCTTGTGTAGATTTTTAAGTCATCCAGACGCACCTTGTTAGGTCACAGAGATAATTTGCAGTTACAGAAGAAGAATAAATAGTAGTTGTAAATTTAGTAGGTTACCTCTTTGAAGGTAAAATTTAACTACTGATTAACTTGTTTTTCTCTTCAGAGAATGCTTTTCACACTTTTTAAAAAAATTGAAATCTCTGAAATATTATGTATCAAGAGCTTTTTCAGTACAACGTAGAACTTGTGCGTACCAGTTCTTTGTGGTTTTGGAATTACAAGTGTTTTGAGTGTCATAACAAATCTTCATAATGGTGATTTGTGCTAGATTTTGGTGTGATGGGATATTCTCTGTATTTTTTAAAATGTTGAGAGAAAGTTCAGTCAAGAGAGTTTCTTTGAAAAAAGCATATTACAAAAGAAACATTTTTGGAAAATACAGATGATTTGTATTGTAAATGAAAGTAAGCTTCACATTTCATTGCCAGTTAAACGACTGATGTGTGCCTATGGCAACGTTTTTAAGATGTTTGGTTCAGTCAGGTTGAAAAGTGTCCATCAATTACAGCAATACATTTTTACCTGTTGAAGCTTGCAAATCTGCTTTGCTTTATATTTGTGCTACTTGTTTGTAAAAGTTATCCTGCCATTTTGAGGAGAGGAATTTCTTGGAAGCTGAAGGAAGGAAGGAGACTGTTTTCAAATGTCCTGGTGATACCTTGAAACTACTTCAGGGAATAATTGCAGATTTGAGGACCTAATTATACTGTATGATAACAGTATGCAATTTTTATGTACTCTGTGCTGCAGGTGTCTTCTGTTGAATGATGTAACTTGAAAATATTTAAAAATAAATACTTCTTTCCTTACAGATGGCGGAGTTTGACACCAGTTGGACAGCCTATACCAGGAACGAGATTCATTGCATTCAAAGTACCTTTAAAAGGGGTATGTATAAAAGTAACTGCAGATTGCTTGTATTAGATAAACTGCAAAAGTAATGAAGAATTGCATGAATATACATGCAAATTTCAAGAAAGTTTTTAAAAAAATAATTTATTCAGATTTAGCCCTTTCAGCCATCTAGCTTTTTAAAATAGTATTCTATATTTTTTCTTACTTTTCTTTATATTTAATGTTACTCTTTTTATATATCTTTTAAAAATAATCAAGTTTCTAAGATCTAATTTGATCACAATTAAGTGGCCTAAACTCATAATCTTACTTCACATCTTTTCATTCCTGTTTTAAGAAAATCATATGGGAGGGGTTATGATACGAATAACAATCTAGGCAATGTAAGCCAAAGGATAATTTTATGGAAATTAAACACTCATTGAAGGATGCTAGCCACTGCAGAACTTTTAAAATTATAGATCCAGATTGCCAATTTCATGAGCAAGAAGCGTCAGTGATCGAGTGGAATGTAGTATAGCTAAAAAAAGAAGTCCTCATAGGTTTCTTCTATTAATTAAAAGTACTAATTAATTAATTTAAAAGTACTTTTATTAGTATTTCCTTTAGAGTCTTACTAACATGAAGTGCCATTCTAAGCTATTAAATACAGTGAGTTAAATATTTAAGTTCTTTGATTCTAAAATATGTGGAGGCTTTCTTGTTGAGACTGTTCAGTTCTTTAGTGCCTATGCCTTTTTGGAGGCATAGGACAAATTAGTGTTAATTTATACAGAAGGGCAAATAGGACAAGTGCTGCATAAATTAACTTTTACAAGTCCTTGATTTAGATACAGACAAAATAAAAGTTTGTTAGCACTTTTAAAGTACAGTGGTTTGACGTAACCGTGGCAGTTAAGGGGAACTGTTCTGTCTAAGCTTTTGTCTACAGATTGCTCTCTAGTATTCATACACAAAAATTTTGGTTCTTTCCATATATTAGTACCCATTATGTTTTCAGTCACCATTCGGTTCAGTTTTATTAGCAATGACTGAGGTGAAATGCTTGCAGAATTTGCTTCCTGCCGCTGCTTTTACGGCTTTAGGATGATGGTGTGGTTCCGTGGACACCAAGGTTCTCATACTTAACACTGGCCATGTTCTCCAAGACATGGATGGATTGTACAGCAGTCATGGGCCTTTCCACCAAGATTGCCAGTCAACAGATCAAGCTGTGAATGTAGAATCCAGTAGATTTCTAATTGGCTTCTTTGCTCTTGTCACAAGGACCACTCTACATCAGCATATCACTCACTTCCACTTCTGCTGGTCTCACTGGGGTATGGATCTCTGTTCTGAGAAGCTGTCTTGGCCAGATATAAAGTCTGGTACCCAAGTATGCAAAATCTGTAACATTTTTGCCCCTTCCGTTTGTTCAGTCTCAACTATGCAAGACAGAGAAGTGACAAGTCTGCCAGAGACCATGTGCTTGAAGGTCATGGGGTTTGTGGCAGAAGACACATAAAATGTGTAACTGGCCAGACTGTGATGTCTTTGCAGATGTGGTGGTCACTAAATCTGTCTGAAAATGCTGAAGACCTGATTGGTTATAGTCTGTCAGAAGTCCTATTATTTGTTAAATTGGTGGAACAGACCTTTTAAAATATGCAGCAGTTTGCTTCTTTGCTACCTGTTAGGAAATTGATGATTGATGATTTCACCCAAAGGGAGAAAACATACTCTCAGTGCTTGAAGATACAAGGGTTTTTGTCTTAGAAGATGTGTTGTTAGTAAAGACTTTAAGATCATGTGTTTACTTGGAAGGATTTTCTTTCCTTCCTTTCAGACCAGCCATTATAATGCTAACAGTAACATTGTAGTATAGTAAGAACTGGGCAAGTTCTTCTCCATGCCATTAAAAGGATTTTTAGAATTGATTCAGATCTCTCACATTCTCAAAGCCCTATTAAACACCTAAACTACTGAACACTCAGCAGGGGTTTTTCAGCAAATTCCAAAGAGCCTTTCAAAACATAGTCTCTCATAACACATTTAACTGTCTGCTCAATCAAACAATATGTTTAGAGATACCTTATTTTTGTAAATTACTTTCCTCCTCAGTTTGTCATGTCACATAGTAAAAAGTCTTTAATGTTCTACCATAGAACTTTTGCAGATTCACCTTTGTCACCTCACAGTTGACTCACATTCGTTTTGTTTAAATTTCTACAACCTCCACTTTTTCAGCAGTGCAGTGGTGTCTGAAATACATAGGGCTGAATACTTTATTATATGCTTTCTATCCTACTTCTTTTAGCTCAAGCTTCCTAATCACGTACCAGCTTTGATATGACTGCCCTGCTGTTTACTCTTTACTTAGGTTTCCTGTCTCTCTTTCCAGACTTGAGACAAGTGCTTGCTAGCATTTTACATTATAATCTGTACAGTCAAAACAAGGAATGGTTAGTTACCCTGTAGCATCTTTGGTTCTAAGAAGTATGTGGTCTGTGGCTGCCTTCCTTTCCAATAGTTCTGAGTCCAGTCTGCTTGAATTTCTTGTTGACGAAGGAACTGACAAGTGGTTGAGGCTGCTGCATCTTTTGCCACTGTCTTTATTGGTTCTGGCTGAGCCTGTGTCAAAAAGGCTCTCACAATGGACAAGTGCACTATTCAAAGAAAATCCAGTCTTGAGTATATGAGGCATTTTCATACCTAAAGTGAAGAACACATTTCAAAAAACACAGCTACAATAGGGTGAGTAAACATTTTCCTCACTGTTTGTCAAATGAAATGAATTATTCATTATCCACCAACACACAGCTTTCTTAGTCACGATATTTTGTCTTATTTAATATTTCCCAGTGCTAAATGACACACAAGTACACTCTGTCAAGAGATGAAGCAGGGATAAAAATGTCTGCACAACATTGGTGGGAAGAAAGTTAAACCTTTAGAAATGAAATTTTGTATCACAACTTCTAATATTTTATGTGAAATACACTTCTAGTTTTGAGATATTGGGCAGGACAAAATGTGTTTGGGGGAAGTGGATTGCAGTGTTTTGCTTTTTAGTGTGTTTAGTTACATAAAAATCAGTATATACATGCTGCGTTTTGCAGAATTTTTGTGTCTATCAAATTAGAGCTTATTTTAATAATGTTCATTAACATTGTGCAAGCAGAAATGCTCACATTTTCTTGCATTTTTATCTGAATAGGAATTCATAAATTTTTGCTTCTTGGTTCTTCTTGCTTGTATAATACATGGATGTGGTTCTGATAATTAAACACTCCCTTTTGAATATTGATGTTTCCTAGTAGTAATTAAAATAACTGAATATTACAAATGTCTTATTTTTAGAACATAAAAAGAAAGTATTTCTTTTCCATTTTCTTTACAGGCAATTAACCAGAGGCTTACCCCAACCCAGAAATTTACACCAAAAGACTTAATTGCTGCAATGAAAGCCCTAAATGTGGAGCTTGGATTAATTATTGATTTAACATATACCACAAGATACTATGAAGTTAAGGTAACAAAAGCCTAATAAAAATGTAAAATAGTTGCTGCAACTTTTGTTTTAAAGTGTTTACGCATTTGCTTTCCTTGAATTGGAATAGGCAAGTAAGCCATCTAGACTAATTTTGTGTCTCCAATAGAAAATAAATATTTTATCACAGAGGAAATAACTCATTCTCCCAGCTAGATGCATTTGTGGCTTCTTTGTATTATGGTAACTTAGTAATGGATAAAGATTTCAATGCCAGGCACTGCACAAAAGGTGCAGAGGAGTTACACTCTGTGTCCTGAAGATATTCTCATTTATTCCTAGGTGTTTTTTTTTTTAACTGATCCTCAGTGGAATCCACTAAGAAGGTGTAAATTTTTTAACTACTTTATCAATTTAAACATTTTTACCTGCATGGTCCAAACAATTGTGACTAATCAACCTCCTGTTGAAAAGGAGAATAATAAATGATAGTGTTAGAATGCAAATCTTTGAATGTGCATGGGATCTAGACATTAAGGGAGTGAGTATGTGAGTATGTACAAGATTGTGGGTAGGAGGGACAAATACTGCTAATAATTGTAAAATGGGTTAGAATGGAATGACAAGAATCTGCTCCCTTAGTTAATGTGCAGCCTTATTAGCTGGGATAAATAAATCTTACATAGGAACTGTTCTTCATCTGAGATGTTACTGTTAGTTTCTGAGAGTGTATATACAATTGTGTCAAGATTGTTTTCAGTTTCTATTCAGGATTTGAACTACTGGTTTACACTGTCATTATGTTAGTATTTCAGTTTCTATTCAGGATTTGAACTTCTGGTTTATACTGTCATTATGTTAGTATTGCTTAAGGTTTCTCATTGTTGCAAGACTTCAGTAATTTTTACTATTGTTTTTTTCTTTTTGTTGTTAGGATTTACCTAAAAGTGTGCAGTATAAGAAACTTTATACTGTTGGACTTGAAGTCCCTGATAATGCTACTATCCTACAGTTCAAAAAGTGGGTCAGAAAATTCCTTTGGGAAAATGCAGGAAATGGTAAATATCAGCATCCTATGCTGTAAAAAATAATAAAAAAAAACTCACCAAAATTTTATTTTAGTACTAACTGTGTCATTTACTAATTTCAATATTCAATAAAATTTGTGACACCAGGGATCTCAGACTTTCTACAGCACTTTCCACTTTATTACCATAATAAGATGCATTATGTGAACCACTACATACCTTTTTTTAAATCAAAGCATGTTTTTTCCAAAAAATTACCAGTAATTTAAATGCCTTTCCTAATAGTGTTACATTTGTGTTATGTGTCAAAGTAACTGCAACAAGGCCTTCATCTGTCTGACCCAAATTGTTTACCATCAGCTGAGTGTTGTAGCTGTCAGCCCTTGATGGATGTTTGAAATAGCACTGGGTCTCTGATGGCACTGGCCACTGATATGTGTGAGCAAGTTCAGTCCATTTAGTCTGATGTAGGTTTTTTTTAACTTATGAGTCCTTTATTGCCCTCACATCTGAACAATTCTTGAAAATCTGATTACAGAGGCAGTGTCAGTGTTTCCACAGTGTGTCTGTGCTGCTGTTTCGGTGTGTGTGCAACAGGAGAGTTCTTGCTAAGATTGGATAAGGTGCTTTTTGTGAAAATAAATTTGTGTGGATTTTGCCACAGTGTGTTTGTGGCTTTTAGCTTCTCACTTCTTTTGGTAGTGATTCTTTGTAGACAGATTTTACCTGTTTGTTTATCCAATAATGGTAAACCATTACTTCAGGCTTTTCATGCTAATATGCTGTGGTTCCTTTGGCATTCTCTTTGAGAAAGTAGAGATATTGACTGCCCAAGTGCATACAGTTTCAACTGCAAAGCATAACTAGAGTCTTGCTGTGGATGGTCAACTCTGTTTTGTGAAAAAGTTCTGACCTTAATTTCAGGTATAAGAGCCTGAAGTAGAAGTACTGGGAAAATTAAAAAGTATAAGAAAAAGCCTTTGTCCTTGCCAAGGAAGTTTCTTAATTCTTCCTTTGCTTTCTTTTGGCTTAAGGAAATTACCTGGTGATTATTAGTTTTCTTTTGGCTTTGAGCTAGTGCTGTTTTGTGTGACAAAGAGTAGTCTGTATTTGAATCTGATACTGAGAAAATCAATTGTTGATTTGTTATTGGATGTTGACCTGGAGTTACAGCTTGTAAGGGCATGTTGGCAGAGCTTATGTAACTTCTGAGTTGGGACAACTTCCATTTTTATGTTAATTTACTCCTCATAATTTGGCATCTGTTTTAGATTATCCCTAAAATATCTCAGGATTCTTTTTACAAATACTTTTCGAAAAGGTGGGGTTTTTTAGTGTTTGAGTTGTTAGGACATCAACTTGTAGTGAACTTACGTGGCAATTTGATTGTCCTGATCTGTGGCAAACAGTTATATTTTGTCTCAGTTATATTTTATGTCATTCCAAAGTTTATCAACATCCTGTTTCAAAGACCATCTGTCAGTACTGTCTCTGCCAAGGTTTGTTCTTCTGATGATGATAATTTTTCTGCTAAAATCTAACATAAAACTCTCAATCAGTTACTGTACATTTATTGTTATGCCAGCTTTGCCCTTTAAGTATCATTCTCTGTCCCCATTATTATATTCAGTATCTTAGATTTGGTTTTACAGACTAAATAAGACAAGCTTCCTTCTTTTATGACCATCATAGTAGCCTTTTCTTGGGGTGAAGAAAATTGATTCTTTTCATTACATTTCAATATGAATATAAATAGTCTGGACGGGGTTTTACCAGTGTCTTGCATGATCATCTTAGAGTTTCCCTATTTCTGTTGAAAATGTCTCATTTGAAACGCCCTAGCAGTAGTAAGTTATTCTGCTTTTTAGACTTTGACTGATTAGTATAATCTCTTTATAAAAGAAAACCTTTCTTTAGAGATTACTGGTCCTTTTTTTCCCCATGTATTTTATACTTCTAGGTATTTCACACTTCTAGGTGCATTACGTGTAAGTTTAGTTCCTCAGTTCTACATTTGCTTGTTTAGATTTGCTTTCAAACCCCTATTTTATTCTTTAGTCCTGTTACTGCAGTGGCTGAGGCCAGGTGCTTTACCTGCCATCACTCCTTCTTTTTTTGTGTGTTCTGCAAGAGTCAATCTCAGCCTTCACAGGCTTGGAATTAGTGAGCTAACAGCTGCTAGAGATTCAGCATGGAGAGGACATGTGTCCTGTCTGGATGTGTCTGTTGTTTTACAGGCATGACAGCAGAATTTGTAAATAGCAAGTATTATTTATCGTTACTTTGCTAGAAAAGCAGAGATTTGTTTTGTATTGCGCTGACTGTTTATTAATTACACTTTCTGAACGAATACTCTTTCCTTTTTTGATAGAGAAACTCATTGGCGTTCACTGTACTAATGGAATTAATAGAACTGGCTACCTTATATGTAGGTAAGGTTGTGTGAAAACAGAAATAATTGTTCTCAAAAAATAGCGTCCTTGTATTACTCTGTATTCCTTTTGCGACAATAACATAGTCATATTTTTCTTCAGGTATCTTATAGACGTTGAAGGCTGGGATCCAGAGGCAGCAATTCAAGGTATGTATGTAGTTTGAGCTAAGGCACATGTCAGGTTATACTTCACAATTACTAAAAACTCACAAATATTACAATTCTATTTCAGTATTTTTTCAGTAATTTCATTTGCTGGCTTATATAGAAGATTTTATCTGACTGTTGATTCTGTTCCAGGCAGGACTTGAGCAATAACAAATTGACAGCTTAGGAGGAGTATGTTTTAGCTGCTTAGATTTTATTTTTTACTTGAAACAGTTTTCAGTCATAGTTTGTTACCACTACTAGTTTCAGGGTTTTTTAAAAAAAAATGCTGGATACCAGCTTGCTGAAATATTTAATACCAAGTCAGAATTGTTTCAAATTCAGCATTTCATGGGGAACAGAAACTTGCCTTTTGCATTTTCATGGCTCAGTTTGAGCACATTTCATTAGACTGGGTTTTTTTATTTTTTAATATTTTTTTAGCTTTTGGTGACGCCAGAGGTCATCGCATGGATGGCCTTGTGTATCTCACAGATCTCAGGACACAACCGATGCGAAGGTAAACAAAAGCTTCTAGTTGTATGCTTAAGATTTTCCAGTATGTCTCCTGGTATTTTTGAAAGTTCACTTCCAGTCCTAAGCCAAAATTAATTCCCTCTTAAACCTTTAATATGAAACGACACATAGATTGTAAAATACGTGTGTAGCTGTTTTTGTATTCTTAGATTAATAACATGAAGTGCAGTGTACTTCGTTCATCTTTTGAATATATATGGTTTGAAATACCGTTTTTAATCTGACTACTACTACTGAACATCGTTGTGCTTTTATCATACTGTGACAAGTGTACTGAGTCTGTATTCTCTCAGAAGCTGAAAGGAGCCACTGCAAAGATGTCTTTGTAAGCTCTGTGATCTGCCTGCTGTTTTTGGCACTGTAGAACAAGATATTTTTTAAAAAATAGTAGAACGATTTTAAAGGAAAAAAAAGGGAAAGTGGAAGATTGTTCTTGTCTCCTCTGCTCATAGTAGTTGTATTCCTGATGTTTAAGAATATTACGCTTATCATCACCTTCTCCTAAGAACAGCCAACCTTTACATCTTCCTAAGGTATTTGCGCCAATGATGCCTTCTAGCAGTACATTGATTTAAAAATTAATATCTAACTGCTTTGTGTCTTTTTAGATTAATTGAAGGCCCTTTGTTTTACTCCTATCATGGTTTCATAGTCTGTGCAGGATTAGGTTGGACTCATGTCATATTTTTAAAATAAATTTACACGATTAGTATTTTCTAAGTTGTCGGTACGTTTTACTTAACATAAAATTTCTGTCATTCTGAACTGAAGAATTTTATGGGGGTGGGTTTTTATTCTGTCCATAGTATGCTTTAAAAAAGGAAGCTTATGGAAGATGTTTTTTTCCCCTCTTAGTAACCTCGGAATGGATGTATGGGACGCAGATGAAGATATTATCCCACCACCACACGCAATGGAAGGATCTGTAGAGCGGTTCCCAAATGAAGATTTTCAGGGGTAATAGGCTGAAACATGGAATTAAAAAGAAAACAAAAAAACCACGAGGGAAAAAATTGTTTCTTACTGAAAATACTATAGTACCCAAAACAGGTTTTATTAATACAGCCTACTCATGTAAAATGTATTTACAGAATTTGACAAAACAGTGACAACATAAGGGAAAGAAAGGGAGTGTATCCTGTTAGAAGTCTGTAAGTAATTAGTTCACTTAAGAAAATTCAGTTTTTCTTTGCTTGTCCTTTATTATTCTACAATCATCTGCAGTTATTTTTAATTAATTTTGAATCATTGGTTTTGCCTGTTTAACAAGCACTATAGAATTACGATTGGATGTTTGTCACAGCTTCTGCTTTAATAGTGAAGGTTTTATAATCTTACATACAGTTTGTATTATTAGTAGTTTTGATACCTTCTTATTTGCAATCTTTCATATAAATTCCTGGTTAAGGAATTGTTTTTATTAATGACTTGCAACACTTTAAAGTGTGGTATTCAATACCTCTTTACAGGTCTGGGAAAAGATTAAGAATTTATGATGACCACTCTCACAATGATTTGCAAGGACAGATGCAGTTGAGAGATTTTGATTTCATTAATAAGGGGCCTGGACAAAGACGACGACCATTTCATGACCATCAAACTCAGGATGAATTAAGAGCATCAGTGCAGATGCGAAATTGGGACTACAACAGGGGACCAGATCAAAGACAAAGAGCCTTTACCGATCACCAGTTTTATGATGATTATCAAGAAGACACACAGCTGAAGGACCTAGACTTTAGTAACAAGTGTCATGGACAAAGTTTGAGACCTTTCCATGGACATGAGTTTCATGATGATTTGCAAGCAGACAGACAGTCTTTCAACTTTACCAGAGGCCGTGAACAAAGGCAGAGATCTTTTCCTGACTATCCATCTCCTAATGATTTGCAGGAAGACAGGCAGTCAAAGGATTTCGATTTTGGTAGCAGGGGCCGCGGCCAGAGACGAAAACTGTTCCACGACCACCAATCTCGTGATGAATTTCAGACTCAAATGCAGTTAAAAGAATTGGATTCTGCTGGCAGAGGTCCTGGCCAAAGACTAAGATCTTTCCATGACTATGAGTCACGTGATGACTTGCAGACACAAATGCAATTGGGAGATTTTGAATTTGTTAAGAGGGGTCGTGGGCAGAGGTTGAGACCTTTTAGTGATCATCAGCCTCGCAATGACTTAAAAACAGAGATGCAACTGAAAGATTATGATAATAAAGGTCCTGGACAAAGGTGCAGACCTTTTCATGACCCTCAGTCTTATGATGGCGTACAGGAACAGACTCAATTAAAAGATTTTGATTACGGTAATAAAGGGCATGGACAAAGGCCAAGACCTTTTCATGATCATCCAGGTCACAATGACTTGCCACATGAGTGGTGTTCGGACAGGTAAAGCATCCTTGAGCTGTAAGAACAGGATTAGAGAATAAAAGTGTAAATCTCAGCAGTTTTAACTTAATTCCAAATTAAGTATTGTTAAAAATAAATTACTTTAAAATCAATTAATCATCCTTTTAATATATAAATGATCAGTTCATTAACTTTTCTTGTTTTGACTTATGGAAGGGTTTGATGTAAGCTGGAGAGTTGCAGCTTTTAAAGCCAGTGTTTCCTAAATTAGAAGGTCGTGCTTTTTTAAAGTTTGTGTTTCCTTTACCTTTTAGTCAGCTTGAAACAAAACTCTTTGTCCCACTTTGTTTTGTATAGAAATTTACACTTAAAAAGCAGTCCTCTGGATAGAACAGGATATGACATTTTATTATGCCCTCAGCCAAACACAGATAAACAGGAATGCTACAAGGAAGTTTGATTTGCTTTTGTTTATTCCATGAGTTAATAATTTGGTAGAAATCTGATTGCTTCAGAACTTGCATTATATTGTCACAAATACATACATCACTTTCCCCTAAACCTATTGGGTTCTGACATATTTGAAAATACTTTTAATATTTCAGAATATATTTCAGATTTATTGAACTAGTTAAGTTTGATTTAATTTATTCCATTGTATAGGCTAAACCAGAGTATGTTATTACTATGAAGCATATAATTTTGAGGTATTAAATTAATACAGTTATTACAGTTTTTATTAAAACTTTAATTTTTAGTAAAAGTAGAAATATTCTTATTTCACTTGATCTGTATTTTTTCCAAATCTTAAAATTGTTGGCAGTCTTAACACGTAATTCTTTTGGTTATTTGCAGAAGTCAGTCCTTTTCTTCTCATGACAGTGTACCAGAACCTCATTTCTCCTCATCTCCTTCACTTCACAGAGATTACGGGTCTGATAATGATGACTTCAGCAGAAATTACAGGTAAGTATCAGATATCATATATTGTTTTCTGAAGTACCTTTGTAGTGTTATTCCCCCACTTTCCCAGCTAAAAAATACAAATTAAATGAGCAGTGCAAAAATCTGTGTTAATATTTATGCTTAAATGCAGTTTAACCCATTGAATCTGAGTACTGAGCAAATAATGTGACTAATTTGTCACATAATTAGTGACTAGTTAGCACAGTTCAAGCTAATGTACACCATAATAAGAAAATCAGGTACCAGTAAGCAAAAAAATCAAAATACAGAAGCTATATTTAACTCTTAACTGCTGTGTACAACAAGCTAATGAGTTTTACTGAGGGATGGTCAGATACTGAAATGAGCTTCCCAGAGCTGCTGTCCCACATCCTTTAAGAACAGACATAGCCCCTGTATAAACTCATCTAATGACTCTTAGTTTGAGGTGGCCCTAAGTACTTCTAGAGATCCTTTCCAGTCAAAGCGTATCTCTGATTCAGTAAGGGAGATTTTAAAATTTAAAAGATTGTTTTGAGTTGGCTTTATATGCCACTTACTTTACCAAGTAAGGAGGGTATTTGAGAGTAAAGAAAATTGAAACCTATATATTTATACATATACTATATGCATTTTTAGATCCTTCCATGTATATTTTGTAGGAGAGTGAGTCTTCTATTGCAGAATAATTAGTAATTAAAATGTTTTCCTAAGTATATTATTGCCTGTTGAGACTATGTACTAGAGAGATATTGTTACATATTATACACAAAAATGAAAACAGGACGTAGGAATAAAAACATCCCCTAGGTAAAGATATCCTCAGTAAACAGGTAATTTTAATAGTGAACAGCACTTTAAACAAAACTTCCTCTAGTAGAATTACTTACTGTAAAGAGCCATAATTTTAATCACTAGAATTGAAAAATTAATATAAACAAGTTTGCAACATCCATAGAAAGAATTATAGTTTCAGGGGGTAAAAACAAGGGTTTGAATTGTTCTTTCAGCATTAGACACAGTTAATTTCTAGAGGTGGCCATCAACAATAAATCAACTGTTTTATTTCTAAGAATTTCACTGTTCATATTTGTTCTTACAGTAATCGACCAAATTGTCCTGAAGACAATAGGAGAATGCATCCCTCAGAGGAATTTAATAGAGGAAAAAACAGATTTGCACCATACTCTTCACGAACAATGCACCCATCTTCATCCATACACCAAGAAGATAGCTCAATAGACTATGAAAGAAAGCCTTTTCAGGGTGAACCTACCAGAACCATGGAACAAAGTAAACGATTACCAGTTGTAACAGTTGATTACAATTACGGTCTGCCACTAGATTGCGGACCTGAAGAGGAACAGAGATCACATTATGATTTACCGCCAAGAGACCACTACAGCTGGAACTGAAAAAAAAGGACAATGTTTGCTCAGCTTAGAATTTCTTTTACCCATTTTATTTTGTATGTGGACCAATTTTTTTTTTTTAGGCAAACTAGTTAAATGAAATGTTAGTGCACAGTAGCACCAACAGCTCCTACTGTGGCTTTCAGTAGTAGAGAATAGGTCTCTATTGTAAAGTTAGATTCTACTGATGTTTGGTTCTTTGAATTTATTGGGCTGTATTTGGTAAGTGTAGTTGGAGACAATGTCTCTGTACACATGGAATTAAAGTAGTCCTTCCTTATAGTGAAATTGGAACCCTGAACCTTAAAACAAACAACTTTCCAAGTGGTTGTGGTTGTTTTTTGTTTTACAGTTCTTTAAAATGTATGTGATTTCCAGATGCATAATAAAACACTGCACTATCACGTAGACTAGCATTGAAGTTATAGGGAAAATACTTAGAAATGAACGAAGCAAAGTTATGTACGGTTCAGCCTTTAATTTGAAAACGGAAGTCTGAATTATCGCTATCACTGAAGTATTGCAATTTACTTCCATATTATCTGTACCATCCACTGAACTGACCTGGTTGCATTCTTTTTCATAGGAAAATTTTCCCCAAATTGCTAAGAACATGTAAGCAATTGGAATTTGAATATTCTAAATGTCAAACTTGCTTTTCAGTAACTGGAATATCTCATCCTGATTGTATTTTTTTTCCTGATCCCATAGGTTATCTATGCTCAGAATAGCCCACTGCAGGTAAATTTCACCACTTTCTCGCAACAGATCCCAAGGAAGGTAGGTCATGTATGTCACCCTACCTGTCTCGACTGGCCAAGGGCACTGGTGCCTATATACTCACACTTCCTTGTTAGTCAGTCATACCTGTCTTACTCCCCAGTTCTGGTTTTTACCAGTTTCTTCTTATGCCACAGCAATGTAGTCAGAACAGAAGAATAACTTCTTCAGTTGAGCTCCTTTTAAGATTCATGTATTGAACAGTCTCCTCTGAACAGCCTGTGGCTCTCACAAAGGTAGTGCAACAAACAGTAACTGAATTTATGCCAGCAGCTGCACAGTAGCACCAACAGCTCCTACTGTGGATAAAGAAATCACTTCATAGGATGGAAAACAGTATTACTGTAATACTTAGGTAAATTAAAATACCTACATTTTTCATTATTATTACATTTTAATAAAGTAATACTTTAAAAGGCATCACTATAAATAAGGATAAAGGTAGACCATTATATTAAAATAAACAATTGAATGCAAGCTACTTAAGTCATACAATTAAGACACTGCCTCAAAAGCAAAGCTGTAAAGCATCAAGCAAGAGAGCAAGAAGGTGTAGGTATACACCAGAAAACTGGGGGGTAAAACTGTTCATCACCAAAACCCACAAAGTTTTTTTGCCTTTTAGTGGCAGCATAAAACCCAGATTTCTGAATTCATGGTTCTGTACTAAGTTAGAACTATATTTGAAAAGTTTGGAGTATCTTGTAACTCCTGTTATTTTGTAACACATGCAGACTGTTCCCCTAGTAAAGGACTCTGTGAATATAAATTCATACTGCAAATGCTTCATTGCTTGTGCAACTGGTAGAACAACTTTGGCTTTGTTCATTGTACAAAGTAAATAGTTTTCTCATTTTCACAGCAGCTTTGTATTTCCCATTAAATTGTATTTGCCACTAAATCTGATGGTGAGCTTCATTCATGTGGTCTTAGGAATGAAGCTCTGTCTATATAAACTGGTTCTGGAACTGAACACTAAATGTTAAGAAAAGGCATTTGTTCCTTTCCTCACTTTTTTTTTTTTTTTTTTTTTTTTAAATGAGCTGTAAGATGAGACTCTTTATCTAGACTTCTTCATTTGGAAGCAAGAAAGATCTGCAACATGGGCTACTATAGTGCTCGATCCTTTTAAAAATCAATAAAAACCACCCTTCCTGGTACTCTCTAGCAGGGACCTAAGAATTATAGACTGGTATTACAAGCACTTGTTTTGGGGTTTTTATACTATGTATGCAGTATTCATAAAGTGAATAAAGAGCAGCAAACATTTGCTCTTTGTATTTCTGTTTTGGGGTTTGTTATTAAGGTTTGCAGTGACCCTACAGTCAATTCTTTGTTACTTTAGACTGGAGGATTGCAAAGCTGGTGCACTGGGAAGCTCAGTGAAGAAGAAATGTGGCATAAGGAGTTAGGATCAGCAGTAGCTCTTACCAGTCCTTGTCACTTCCTGCAGGACCCTTTGAGGATTCAGATGCAAACAATCAGGTGGTGTAATTCCTGTTATCTGACAAAATAAACATCATTTTCCTACCTACACTGAATTTCTTATTTCAGGGAATATTGTTAGACATGATGTTTCCACAAATGTTTTTAAGAGGACTATATGGAAATAGACATAATTTTGTTTGTATGTTTATTTATTTATTTATAATTTAGGATAAGGCTTTTCACCCTATTGTTCCTAATGGAATTAGGCAGAGCTAAGCCCACATAACACATTACGAACTCCAGCTGACATTTATCTCAGATTCCACAGTTGACTCATCACTGTATATTCATATCTGTACTGTTTAATTGCTAATTAATCCACATGGTGGAGAATGAAATTAAATTATATAAAATGTTTTTTGTTTTTAACAGAATATTGTATTACAGCAGCACTCATAAATAAAACACAATACTTTTATTTATTTCACAGTTCTACAAAAAGGTTATAAAATCTTGCTGGTCTCTGTGTATGTTCTCAGCAAACCTAGAAATAGCTAGTATTGTATCACGGAGTATAAAAAGCTGGATAGTTCTGGTTTCCCACTGCTCTGGGTGTGAAATTCTGAAGAAAAACACAAGAATACAGAAAATCCAGATTTAGCACAAAATTAGTTAATGAAGTTGTAACAGTTCTAATGTATGTAATCATTGAACTCAACTCTCGGAAAACTTTTTCTGTTGCTGTGTTGAAGTCATGTTTTCATTGGATTTTTATCAGATGGTGAAGTCTTCGTGCCAGCTTGCCCTGAGGTGGTATCATCCTAAGTTAAGAAAGGTTTGGGTGCTTCCTGGAAAACACTGAAAGTTCAGATGAGCTCTGTGCAGAAGGCTGACTCCCCCGAATGGATTGGGAAAAGGAGAGGTCAGCTCCAACAGAAAACCAGAACACAAGGATACAACTAAATTTATATGTAGAAATCTGCACTGTATATACAGCAAATTTCATTTTCTGTGTGAAGAATAGCTATCTAAAAAAGGGCTAGAAGGGTTTGCATGTGACTGTTTTTTCTCTAGGCTGAGGTAAAAGGTAAATGACCTACAAGGAGTCACTAGAGTAATTTGGATCCTTCCCTGTTTATTTGCCTATAAAGTAACTGCTAGCAAGCTGCAGGCTTTCTTTTTGCATGTGCAAAAATGATCAGTGATGTGTTACACTTCAAATTTGGGGTGCACTACTACAACTACTACAACTACAGTGTACCAGGACCAGCAGTTCAATGACCTGAGCAGTAGCTTCTGAAGATCAGTTCTTTCTCAAAATGTCTTATGTGGTGCATCCAGAAATGCAGACACCCAAAGGTCAGTTGTGGCTTAAGAACCTGCTCAGTGCTGGGGGAAGAAGGAAGGTGTCCCCCATCTGGGGTTTAGCAAGGGGGTATGAATCCGTGGTCACTGTGAAGAGCAGTTTATTTAAAATGTGTGTGCAAACAAAAAGCAATAGCTTCCATGCTGTCACCAACCACTAGAGCTTGTTTCCTCTCCAGGCTGACTCTTACGTGCTCCAGTTCTCAGCGGACCATGCCTTACTGGTTCCAGTAGACAGCAATTACCAAACCAACAGCTCCCTTTCTTCTTCTCCAGGGGAGCCAGAAAAACAGATGACAAAAAGGAACCAGGTGAGAAAGCAACTTGATTCTTTGTCCACCCGAGATGAGAAGACAATGCAGGGTTTGTGGGGAAAGGACAGGGAAAGAAATGTTTTAAAAAGGAAAAATTAAGGAGGAGGGAAAATGGAAATTCAGGTGTCAGGGGGAGAGAGTTACCAGTGTGAGGGAAGAAATGTACAAAAGGTGTGTGTAAAAAGCTGGCAAATACTCATAAAAAGAGGGCACGTGCTGGAGGAGGAGTTCCTGGCAACTGCTTATCTGGGTCTTCTAAGCTGTGCCTGTGGCTCTGTGTGAGCTGATGTAAATAACAGTTATCAAAAAAATACAGGAGCACTCAGACCTCTAATCCTACAATAAAGTCATGTGGGATCTTTAATTAACACTTCTAAGTTTTAAATCTAGTCTTATGTGGAGTATAATATCCTGAAGATATTCCCTGCAGAATCCAATTAGATTTTCAGACAATCAAGTAAAAAACTACTCCGCAAACCTGTTCCACATTAAAAACAAGCTCAGTTTTTACTGGAGATCAGGAATCCCACGATTTGAGAAATCCAACAATAAAGTTCAATTTGTCTATTACAGGTACATACCTGTCTTGCCTCACACTTTCAGGACAGCATTGAAACACACTATAATGTTGCTATTACTGTACCCATCACAAAAAACTTACAGTTATAAATTAGTTAAAGTGTAACAAACAAATCTGAAGTAACTGTCTCTGTAATTAGTACACGAAGCAAGTCAATCCAGAGTCATGCTGAAAGCAGGAGGCATTTATTCCTTTATGAGGAACACTCAGGACTGAATGTTCCACAAAGGAAGATGAAAGAACCCTCAACATAGATAAACCTGATAAAGTTGTTACAGATGAGGATGTTCCCCATGTAGTTCTTCAAAGGGCCTCTTCTAACATAAACAGAAAGAAGTTTTTACTTTCAGAGTTATACTACCAAACAAAAAGTTCATAAAACAATATAACTCTTTGAGGAGAAGAAAAGAGGTTACAGACTATTGTTAGTATCTGTTAATCACATCTCAGTCCATCTTTGAGATGCACAAAGTAAATAAAAGAAAGCATAAACTGGTATATCCAAATGCTAGAGCTGATTGATCCTTGTCTGCTCACTTCAGATGAAAAATGGGACCATCACATCTGGTACCTACATCATGTAGTATTTAGTAGCAGTTATGGTATACAGTAAATGGTAAATTCTGATATTCACATTACATGCTAGAAATCTTTCATAGGCCTAAAATATATTCTGAGAAACAGTATTTGCAAAATAAAATAAAAGAAAAACAGTAATTGCTTTCTACCACTTAAATATAGGAGTTAAAATATATAGCAAAGGGTACATCCACCAGACTTGTTTTTAAATCTAATTTAAACTCATTAACTGCTGCAGAACTTGTGATGATGGCCACAGATTAGCTTTCTTTTTTATCTTTGAAAAGCAGCAGCTTTTGGAAAGAGCTGGACTAGATGTGAAACCTCTGGCCTTGTTTATTCAGCATTATAGTGTGTTTCTGAATCCTTATGTCCCTGATGACAGAGGTGCTTTTCTATTTATGCTCTTTGTATTCAGTTTGTGCACACTGGAATTATATGCGCTTTTTTTTTTTTTTTTAACTGCACAGACTAATGTCCCTCTTGCATTAGCTCATGAAAAAATAAAGAACAATCAGATTACTGAAATTAAATTTTTTTAAAAGCCCTTAAAACCTCACAACTTCAGATAATAGAAAAACTTAATAAAAGGTCTCTAGTTGTTTCTCTCATGTTATTTTCATGTTGCATTTTTCCACAGGCCTATGTGGAAAGACCTGCACATTTATAGGAAGAGTTTGACCTCATTATTTCCATTTCTCTTTGTCTCTAACTGGCTCCTTTGTGTCTCCTACCTTGATCCAAACAAGCCCAATTAGATACTTGACATGAGCTTTTCTCCCTTTCAGTTTTCTTTCTGGATATGAAATACTAAATTCATTTTTATATATGTATGTATAAATGTATGTATATGTGCATTATAAACATATATGTATAAATTCTGTATACAAATGGACATCTCTGCTCTCCTAAATGTCAGTGAGAGAGCAGGTATAAAGATGCAATTGTCCATGGGAGTTACTGCTGCTAATCCCTTAACATTTCATAGTTAATTTACTGAATGTAAATTTACTTAAGTTAATTTCTTGACATAGTGGTGTAGTTCCATGCACAGAGAGGTCAAAAGAGGGAGGCTTTAAATGTAAACATAACAATTCCTTTGAAATACCAACTGTATGAAATGGACAGATAATACCATTTCCTAAAAAGGCATGCCACAGGAACAATAAACTATCCAAACTATAAAATATTTATTTAACTTAGGATAGTGTGGATAACTCCTAGACAAAACTAAGAAACTTACAGTTTTTATACATAAAAGATTTCCAAAGAGTTAAGTCTTCATGTGTTACAAGATAGGGGGGAAAGTAGAGCTGAGTTAGAAAATGGGAAGTTCAGGATCATAGAACTAAATGCTGAAGAAATTAGAGGCCATGGCTAACAAAAACAATGTGGTTGTACAATCCTGTACAACAAGGTTGATCAGTTGTACAGAATATCTGTTTAAAATGGAGATGGGCAAGAAGCAACACTTCTGAACAAGTCCATGCCATCTCATGAGACAAAATCCCTGGGAGCAGAAAATCACAAAGTTTTCTCTCTCTATTTGTCATATCAGGAGCCTCTCATCAGGAAAATTGTCTCAAATTGACAATGTTAAATATGTTCAGAGGTAATGAAATCTAATGAGATAATTACACAGCTCTGGTGACATTGGGAATCTTTTAGATGTTGGTGATTTTCACTAACTAATGGTTAGTGCAATCCTGTCTGATGTTGAGAAATTGGAGCCCATCAGACTTTTTTCAGAAATGTTGCTGCTTCATGTTGTGGGTGGCAGTGCCTTTGTCCTGATTTGTCTCTCAGAATCCAGTGTTTCATTGGTATCTCTGAGGTGTTTTTAAACTACGAGAGCTACCATCCAGCACTCAGCCTCCAACACTTACCGTGAAGAACTTAAAAGGAAGGCATGTACAAGTTGCCATTTTTAAGAGTCTTTTGAGATGGTTATGCAGCTACTAAAAAACCTCCTTGGAGTAAAAATAAGACAATTAAAAGCCATGAGAGTTGGCATGGAAACTAGTGAAGCTTAGATGAGAAGAAAAAAATTCACCTTTAAGTAAAAATTAAGCAGAATAGCAATAGAAAGTATTAGTTAGCAAGAACCAAGAGATTACTCAAGGAGAAAAAATCCTTCAGCAATCAGAACTCTAATTTTAACGACACTAGTAAAGAGGGGCCTAACTTAGATAAAATGTCAAAAAAAAGGAAGATTAAATAATACTTGAAGAAGAAACAAATATATAAGTAAATAAGAATTTTAGAAGTTAAATGTTAAAAATAGTCTACAAGATATCTAGTTAGTTTGCAGACCTCAGAATAGAAAGCATTATTACAAAATACATGTTGCAAAGAACCTGCACAGTTAATCTGCATAAGTGCATAATGTATAAATGTATCTCAGAGAATTTTTTCTCCAGATTATCAAAATAGTGATAGTGATTAAGACACCACCAGAGAAGTTGTCTGAGCAAACTGCTAAGTAGGGGCAAGCTTCTAAGACTAGCTTGTCTCCAGACAAGATTTCCACGGGAATTTAGAAATCAAATAACATAGACACTAAAATATGCAAACTATTATGAAAATAATCTTTTTTTACCAGACTAGGAGGCATACACTACAGAGAGGCTGGTGTGATCCTGAGCAATACAAATCTACAAACCTTCCGGACACAAAAAAATAACTGGAAGTTAGTCTTCTATAAGACCAGAACATGTAAAAGATTATGTTATGTCAGGTCTAATCAGGAGGGATTCCACCTGAAAAACTGTGCCTCTGTCATCTGCTATTTGCACAGCTGGAGCACTTGGAGGCTGCACCACTTTTTGCCTGGGCTCTGGCAGCCAACAGGGCACGTACCCGAGCTGCTGTTGCTGTGAATCTGCAGACCAAGCAGTAAGAGTTCACAGGTGAACACAGCTGGCAGGAGGGAGAAAGCAAAATAAAAACAGTTGAGATGAATGCAGGAAGTACTGATTAAAACATACTAAATGAGTGAAACTAGTGAGTTTTACTTAAGTTGTTGGAGAAAGTGTACTGGCACACAACACATTTTCGGGGGGATTCTTTTAACAAAAGAAGAAAAAGGAAGAAAATGTATAGCTACTCCTTGAAAAATGGGTCAAAAGAAAACTTATGCAAAAAAAATTGGTGTGACTTACAGAGCAGCTGAACAGATGCATGGACAAAGATTTGGTTTTCATAGAGTCTAGGGAAAGGACTGAGCAGAAGGTACAGGTGAATAGTTAAGTAATGATGTGCTTTACATAAATGTCCCATCAAAATACAAAAATATATGGTGTGAAACTTAAATTAATTGTGTTTTGGTCCAGGATGCCTACTATTACAGATCATTCTGTGTTTTGCAGATTGTTTTGCTGAAAGTGCAGTTTATAATAATTTCAGCAAGAACTCACTGTGTATGACCCACCACCAGTATTTTCCCTGCATTTATTTTTATCAGGTAGGAGCTGTTCAAGACAAATTTTATTGCATGTTTGATATGCCCTCTGCCTTGACTGCTATTAAAACAATGCACAAACTGTTTCTAAGGAACCTAAGAGGAAATAGGATGTTAGAATTGGAAATATTACCTCAGGATCATTTCAATAATGCCCACAGCAGGACAGGATGGCTGCTGATTCCTGGCTAAACAAACACGGAAATACTATCAGGGATGTTTGCTATCCATCCATGTCAACAAGAAAAATACCTCCACCCTCAGTCTGCTCCTTGCTGCTCCCTACCCCAATTCCCTGCCATTCCTCCCCATCACATGGCTAAGTGAAAACACATACACGCATGGGACAGGAGTGGGCATGTGCCTGGGATCATGGTCAGGGACCCAGGCAGGTGCACCTGCAGCACAAGGGTGTGGGATGGCAGGAAGGTGTGCGTAGTTTTTGGAGTACTTTGGCAAAAGGCTCCAACTAAATCCACTGCACCTTTTGTGTGTATTCTGCTACAGAAGGTATTGAGCTATTTAAAGGTAGGTGCTGCATCAGTCATGATAGGCAAAAGGCATTACATGTGTTGTTGAGTGTAGCACTGTGACAAAACCACCTCTACCACTGAAAAACAGGTCTGTGGTTTGCTCTGGCCACACTCTGTGCTCAGAGGCCCCAGGCTGACTCACATTGCTGGTGTTTGGGGTCACTTTAATGCCAGTTTCCAATTGCCAGAGTTCCCAGCAAAGGACAGGAGAAGAGACAGGCAGGAAGACAGCAGCCCGGGAAAACTTTATGGAAGACTGAAGTATAGACTGGACCCACATGGATAAGGACACATTGAAACATTATATCCCAGTGCCGTGTTTATAGAACTGTCCAGAGAGTGATCATGCAGACAGCATTAGAATGTTTGTTTGGAATATGTGCTAGCGGGGAAGGAATGAGTGAGCCCATACTCGAAGAGTTAACTCCCCGGGGAGAGGGACACCAACCAGAAAGGCTGGGGTGAGCAGAAATCCCTCTAAAAGGGTTGGGTATGAAACACACACCACAATGGTCTTCAGAGGAAAACTATCATACAGCGTTATGCAAATTCATATGTGTCTATCCAAGTTTATGCCATCACAGGAAAGAAAAATGTATTACTTTGTTTCCAGCTTATCACATGAAAGGTTATGTACGTCAGCTAACTTTATGTACTAGTCTGGGACCATTAATTTAAATGATTAGTCGAAGGCTAATTTCTTAATCTGGATCTGATGGAAGCTGATAGCGCGCACTTGGGAGCTCGGTGTGCTTGCCCGGAACAAGAGGCACTGCCGCGCTGGATCCCAGGGATCTTTCGGCATCGCCCGGGGTCCGCCCAGCTGGGAAGACGGGCCGCTGTCCCAGCCGGGGCGACGGCAGAGAGCGGGAAAGAACGCGGCCCCTCACGGAGGCGCCGTGACCGGGCCGAACCAGCGGCCCCCTCACTGCCGGGACTGGCTGGCCATGGTTAATAACCCCTGGCGTGTTATCGCCGTCGCGTGTTAAAACCTCCCTGCGGTACCACCCCTGTGGGTTACAGCCACCCTTCGCTGCGAGGGCTCCAGGGCTGCGCCCACCCGCAAGGACGGCGGGGCCCCCCGGCCCGGCGGCGGCGTGGGGCACGCCGGGAGTTGTAGTCCCGTTGGCTTCGCGCCGCAGCATCGGCCATGGCCGATGGGCGGCACACCTCGGCAGGCGGA
Source organism: Acanthiza pusilla (assembly GCA_036630365.1). NCBI lineage: Eukaryota > Metazoa > Chordata > Aves > Passeriformes > Acanthizidae > Acanthiza > Acanthiza pusilla. The sequence goes on from JAXCHO010000234.1 coordinate 15,433,129, forward strand.
GGGGTGCGGCGTCGGTTCGGCAAGTACCGACCGCCCTCTCCTGCCGCGTTGGCGGGGCAGAAGTGCCATCACCCAGTGGATGTGGAAGGAAAGGCATTTACTCTGCGTTCTGATGCCCCTCCTCTCCCCTCGGGGTGCGGGACTGGGGCGCTCTCCTTTGAGCTTGCCCCCCCCACGGCCATACAGATGGAACGCCCCGGCGGAGGCCGGCGCCCCCCCCAGCCGGCCCGGCGGGCTCCATGGCCGATCCTGCTCAGTGCGGGCGCTGCGCGTTCCCGCCCTCCTTGCTCTTACAAGCGCTCCCGCCATTGGCTGCGGCCGGGCGCTCTTGCCAATCAGGAAGCGGCTCTCATGGAGGAAGGGAATAAATACAAGATGGCTGCTCATATAAAACCAGGCATTGGGCTTCGCCCCGGTGATGGGGGAATCGAGGCTTTAACCCGCGCGCCGAGGGTCCTTCGCCGTTCCCGCCCGCGCCTCCGCCGCCCCGCTCGGGGGAGCGACACTCCGACCGCCGCCGGCCTCTGCCGCGCTCAGGCGCTGCCCGTGGATCGCCGGCGGGGCCGAGGCCGGGTGCGGCGCCCCAGGCCCGAGCGAGGCCCAGCGCCCTCCGCCCGGGCAGCACCCCGGCTCCCCCGTCCCGCCGCCCGCTTTCAGCCAGGCCCGGCTCCGGGCGGCCATGGCCGTCTCCAGGTCGGTGGGAGCTGGGAGGAATGGGGGAAGGAGGGCCGGCAGCGGCGGCCCGGAGCTCCTGGCTCTCCGTGTGGCCTGGGTGCGGGGGGGGGGGGAGGGAGGGAGGAGGGGTGCCCGCTTTCCATCTCCTTTTGCTTAGGGAGCTTGCGGAGGCCTCGCCGGGGCCGCCCCGCTGGGGTCTGGGGGTGGCTGCGTGCTCCGCCGCCTGGGTTTGCTTCCTGGCCTGGGGTGACTCCCGTGCCCCCTCCCTTCCTCGGGCCGCGGGGGCTCTGCCTGGGGCATCTCGGGCTTCCTGCTGAGTTCGGCACCTTCGTTTTGTTGGACAGTCCTTCCCAGGGTGGTTAAACTTCTAGGGAATGGGAAATTATGATACTGAATTTCAAAAACTGGCGAAAAACCGTTTTTGCCTTTCAGAGCCCTTAGTTGTAAAGTAACCAAAATAAAACAGGCTTTCATGGAGAAAAGTGATCAGTGTATTTTGGCTCTGCCTCAAAATGTTGGGCAGTATCTGCTTGCACACATGTGCTCTGGGGTGTGCCAGCGTTTAAAGCATTCACAGATACAGAGGTGTGTCTTAACAGAGCTGTTTTATAAAAAACGCTGAGCACAAATTCCTGCCTTTTTTTTCTTTTTGGTTTCTTTCTTTTTTTTTTTTTTTTTTCTTTTTTGCGTGTGTGTGTGTGTGAAATGGGTTACGTTAAGCTTCCTAACAGGATAGTTGAAAGGAAACCATAAATCCAAATTAAGCTTGTGATAGATTAGCTTGAAGTCACGTGCTGGTAGTATCTCTACTTCCAAAGTGCTATCACAAAAGTAAATTCTGTTTTAGTAGCTATGTGTGAATAAGTTTACAATTCTGTGTAGCAAAGTAAAGGTATTTATAGTGGAGTTTGTAATTCACATTTATAATGAAAATCCATTCTTCATCAAAACTTATGGCAGTAAAGCACCTTTTAAGACTTCTCTTAGCAGGTGTTTTATTTTAAGCTTTATAGTTTCTACAGAATATCGCTTTGTTTTATTCTGCTTTTAAGTTTTTTAAAATCAACTTGTTAGATGTTTGTTGTGTTTTTTTTTCTCATCCCCTTAATCTGTCCAGAACAGTATGGAAGTAGTAAGGATTGCTGTAACAAGATTACTGTGTACGTTAGAATAAGTCATCATGTAAAATAGAGGAGTCGTCTAATTACGTTGGGTCTGGTCAGTCTGCTTAACCAACTTTGCTAATGTTCGTGTGATATGGGGGCTAACTGGAATATCAAGATAGAGCTTTTCAGCTGTATGCTGAGGCTGTGTCTGCTGTAGAGGCTGGTTTCCATTTCAGCTACCAAGCTTGCTTTAGTGGAAAGCAGCAGTACAAAGATTTAGTTAACACCTTGTGGGAACTCTAAGGTAAACTAGATATGGCTCATTCAAGGATTCAATGTGAAGCACTAAAAAAGCTGGTGTGTTAATAATAGTTTCATATATTGCTTCAGATGATGGTTTTAATATTATCTAAATGTTACACAATTGAACACAAGCTATAGAACTTCAGTAAAGGTGCTGTAATACTGGTGAGTTGGTACGGAATTGTTTCAGGTTCACATGTAACTGAGGTAAAAGAATACACATTGTGGAGTGCTGTAACACCTTGACTATTCCTGGTGAACACCAATGTTTCTAAAATTGTACGAAGTGATAATGTGAAAATTTGGCTTTGTACATGTTTTTAATAGAGCAAAGCCTGTATATGTCCCTTTGAAGTTACACAGCAGCTTCTGACAAATGGACCTTTCTGCTGCTATACCATAGGAACACTGATACAGTGTCAGTGCTGTTTTTGTAAATAAAGATACCTTGACTTCTCCTTTTACTTCAGAACCTTGAACTTCAAAGATCCTTTCCTTTCAGACATATTACAAATAATTGTTCATATATAACCACATAACTGTCTTTTTGTAAAGTTTTAGTTGGTCCAGCTTTTATACTCATTCCACTTTTCCTCTAGGTAGTTACAGTTACTTTTTTTTTTTAATGGATTAACATAGTATTCCATTGTTGAATGCCTTTTATCTATAAAAGTTTGGAGAGTGAGGAAGAAGCTGATTCAAATTAATCTTTCTCCAAAGCCCACAGTCCTTGTGGTGTGCATGCCAAGCATTAATATTAACAATAATTTCATTAGGGGTAGTTCTATATTGGAACCATTATTTTGAACATAGCTATTTTTGGAAGTGAGGGCTGGGGTAGTTTTGCGCTCTCAAAACAGTAAATTATCAGGTAGTTGTTTTCCCAGGAAAGTTTCTTCTCTTTGGCCAATTGAAAACCTTTTTCAAAACCCTAGTCTGTTCAGGAAGATCCAGACAAACTTTCAAATGCTTTGAAATACCTCCAAATTAGATTGATAATCTGCAGCTTTGCTGTTTAGAAGGTTATCTTAAAAATAATTGTGTAATTAGTTGTAACCTGTGGACAAAAAGTCTGATATTTAATTCTGCTTTTTATGTGTATGTGCTTGTTTGACCAGATCCCACTCTTACATGGATTGAAGACCTACTTTTGTACAACACTTCTGTGTTGATGCTCTAGAAAACAGACATAAAGCAGAACAGTAGATACCTCATACCAAACAATGTTGCAGAATATTTGCATTGTGTATGTTCATCTCCTTGGTAGTTTTATGCTGAAGAGACTCATGAATGCCATCCTCCAGAAGTAGGGATAGGTGGGTGGGAAGGTTGATACTGCTTCTGTGGATGTGCAGGCTAGTTTGATAGGCCTTAGCTTCTGTCACCAGTCTTAAAAGTATAGATGAAGTAGTATAATGTTTGCATAGCTAATAAAAAGATCCCAGAATTCTTGATAGTGAAACTGAGAAGTGAAAAAAGTTTTGAAAAAAGAAGTAAAATGTTTTGCTTCAGCCTCATTTCTACAAAGTGCATGATCCAACTGAAAAATTGCAGTGGCTCACTAGTGATCTTTTGAGATACTTTAGGAGGAAAATTAATGCTCCCAAGACAGTGACAACTCACAGATTACACAGGATGGTAGAGTTTCAGTAGGAAATAAAGTGATGATAATCCTTCAGTATCTAATAAAACTTTTTTCCAGTTTTTTTAATGTGTTCAAAGGCACCTCATGTATTACTCTGACACCAAGGCTGTTAATGGCTTTCTTCTGTTTTTGAGTGCCTTTGCAGTATGACGGAGAACCAGCGTACTTTTAAAATGTAAAAAGATGAGGAAGCTGGTAAGGTGCGTTAAGAGTAAACAATTGGTTTTAGTTGGTATATCCTTTAAGTTCTCCCTGATATATCTTGAAGACAACCTCTTCAGGGTATGTTCAAGACACTTCCTTACAGAAATATAGGAGAACATAACTTGCTGCTCTTGCAAGCCATTCTTGATTTGATCTGTGTAAGATTAATACTGTTTCTGGAGTTTTCAGTGGATTTGTTTACTTGAATTTGTGTATGACTGGTAATATGTAGACTAGGAACCTAGTTTTTATTTTAAAATAATTATGTCAAAAGGCTGTGAGACTAAAGCTCCTGTGAACTAAGCAGGCCTCATGTATTGCTCTCAGCTTTTGAAGTGTAGGGCTGTGACTTGGCAAGAACAAATGGCTTTGCTGGCTGGTGTAATTACTTATGTAATATTTCAAACTGAATACTGGATCAAAAGTCTCTTACATGCCATGTATACCTTTTATAGATGTTTTTTGGGGGTTATCACAAACTTTCTCTATAAAGAATTAGCATATAGCTTCTTTGGAAGCTATTACGTCATGGCTGCTCTTGCATGAAAAGCAGAAATTAACCTGAGCAAGTATGTGTTCACTACTACTTAAAGGCCTATGCCCAAATCATTTGAATAGGTGTTCTATAACCAGTGTAGTTATGGGAGTTCAGACTCAAAACAGAGGAAGAATAGTGTAACTCTTCTCTTGTTGGTGGAGATTAACTTGCAGACCAGAACGGTGGACTGCCTTCTGTGCTGCTCTTTGTGGGAGGGCTAGTACTGCCATAGGAAGGGGGGAAGCAGAAGTAGCGTGTGCATTGATGCCCAAATGAGATAGAGCTCTCAGTTTCTCAGACTTTTCTGACGGGCTGAAGTGAAAGTTGAAAGTCAGGATTGCATGCTGATAAGAATGCCACCCTGCTCCAGCAGATGTAATTTGAATTGTCACCAAGGTGCTCGCTTTGTAACTTAGCAATGCACATCTTGTATTAGTCAGTTGTGACAGCTGTTTCAACTTCTGATTCTTTCTCACAGGTTTTGTAACATAATGTTTTGGGGTGCATTGTTAGTTGTAGATACATATGTAATAGTTTACAAGTAAAAGTTATATAGTATAAAGTTGTAGATTATATATTAAATATACAATCCATATGGAATTAATTATACTAATTTTAGCATTTGGTTGGCTTCCATATGCAGTATATAATACTGTGACCCGGCGTGGTCATGGAGCTGTTGTTTTATTCCAGATGTTCCCTAAACTGCTGTGTAGGAAATGAGATTTCTTCACTGTCCACTATCCCACCTTCGTAACTGTTTAGACACCTAGGAGAAGTAAAATCACAATCCATTCTTTGTGTATCATTGCACTTCTGAGTTTTGGTCTGAATTCTGTTGAGTATTTTTTTTTCTCTTACTGGCTGGTTGTATATTTGAAAGTTGCTTATTTGATTACTTAACCATTCATGTCAGCGGGTGTTTAGAGCTGTGACGCTGACCAAGCTGGGATTTGACTGAATGATGAAGTGACAGCATAGGACTGTCAGGTCAACAAGAAAAGCTCAGACTTCATTAGAACTTAGGTTCAATTTCACCCTTGTCAAGTCTAAAGTTTAATTTAGGGATGTTTTCAAGGTGTCTGGGCTATTTCTGTACTAAGAAATAGTGCCTGGGAGGAAGTTTCTGGATGTTGAAAATATCAACTCCTAGGAGTATTCCCGTGCCTTCTGATGGGCGCTAGCTAGCAGCTTTTCAAAGAGCTCTAGGCAGAGCTTGACATTACTTTTCCAGCGTCTATGCCACTAAGGATTTTTAGTACAGTCACACATTTTAATGGGCTGGTGGATATGCTAAGGTGTTCTTACCATATGGCCTTTAGTGATTGCTCTCTGGACAGTTTAACATGCTGGTGCACAGAGATGCAAAGCCCAAACAGATCGTTTCATGGACAGCAGTGATCAGTTCACTGTCCCTTTTAAGCCTCCAGTCATTGAAAGCAACAAATTGGAAATTTCATCATCTGAAGTCCTGTGGGGACCCAGTACAGTCAGAATACTTACACTGGGACAGTTGGGATCTTTGTACAGTTCAGTTGCACACATGTTCTTCTACAAACATTTTGAAGGCACTGTTGCTAACACCTGTATTGTAACATTAATTATCTAGCTACTAGCTTTCTAGAGCCTCTGGAGCTGACGGGCTTTTGAATCCACATCATCCAGTTTCCACAGGGGTGCTATAATGTTCACTTTAAATAGTATGACAAATGTCCCTTCATATGGAGATCAGCCCAGCAGCACAGAACTTCAGATTAGCATGAAGAATAGAACAGGTCATTTGGTGCAGCATTTTCCTCCTGTGGCTTGGTAAGGCTTGTGTCTAACTTGGTTTAATGCTGGATGTGCTAAACTGGTGACCAAAAGATGGAATCGCTGTGGTACCTGGAGAGTGCCACCACTTAGTTGTGATGGCTCTTCTCTAGGTGAAGCATCTCAAATGCTACTGGATGCCTGTTCTTAAGCACCTGCATTGATGTCTGTGTCAAAAATATTTCTAATGGACTCTGTGTCAGTCTAAAAGGTGTTTCTTAGAAGAAAAAATGGTTAATTTGACTGGAGCGCTGAACTTAGAATTGTTGTGTCTTGCTGATACACTTCAACAGGGACTAGAAAAATCTCGAATTTCTAAAGTGAGAGGAAGAAATTACTTACCTGTTTGAACAAGGTGGTGCTTTGTACGGAGTTCATATGGCATGAGTTCACATCAAGGTCGTGTATGGTTGCTGTCCTATGGATGAGAAGTAGTTGTCTCGGGATTGGAAGATGACAGAAGGATCTAAACTATTGTTTATGAAATAAAAATGAAGAACTTTGTATTTTTAAGTTCTGGCTGCAGCAGTTAAATGCAGAAGAAGTAGTTTAGAGATGTATTTAATTTTTAGCCTGCATTGGTATTTAAATTTTCATAATAATTTATAATTATTTTTAATAATAATTTATAAATCTTTTTTGTTTTATTGTTTTTCTTCCCTGAAGTATTCCTTGTGTTTCTGTTGTTTGCATGTGTCTTCTATAGGCTTAGAACAATTTGTCTGACAGAGTTGAAGTATTTATTAAAATAATAAAAAATTTTATCTGCATTGTAGAGCATCTCTACCACACTGCTTCACACTTCTGGGCATGATATGAGGCATGTGGTGCCCTTCTTACAGCACTGTCTAGTATGAGAGGCAGAGAACCCACATGCCACTAGAAAACAGCACTCTTTGGCTTTAATAACTAGTTAGAGACTGTTGGATTGTTCTGAGAATGAAAATCTTGTCAGAACTTAGGAAACTTCTTTTCAAACTGCAGGTACTCAAAACTAATTTGTTTAGAATTTTAAGTGGGGTTTTTTTTTTTTCATTCTTAATGAAACTCAGACTGAAAGCTTTAATTTAAAAAAACCAACTAGTGCTACTGATTGTAGACAACTTTTTCAGTGCTACCCTTTCAACTCATGCCGAATTCAGGCTCTGCCATACTCTGCTGCAGCAACACCGACACTTTAATTGAAAATCTTAATAGCTCCAAAATATTATCAGTTTGGGAATTTTTCATCCTCCTCCAGGAGGAGAAGAGGATGATTAGTGTGACCACGACTATGGTCAGTCAGATGTTGTTGGCTCTATTTGCTAATCCTCTTTCCATGTGTTTTGCTGAAGTCAAAAGCTGAAACCTTCCTGTAGTGATGTCAGACAACGGAAAGATTTTTTGGTGTGGTTTGCATTTGTGTGTAAGTTAAGCATATTACAATTTAAAATCACAAATTACAAACCAAGCATACTGTAGGCTTTAAAAAAACGCCAAACAAACGAAACTGTATTTTGTAGTTAACACAGCTTCAAAAATTTGTGGGCTTCAGGAGTGAAGATGTAGTGTTGTAACTAAGTGTGAAATTCAAGCTGAGTTTTTGAGTGTAGGCTTACTTAGTGGTTTCCTCCTGTTTTGACACATGAAGAGTTCTAGCTGAGGAAGTGGTCAAAGTTACACATCGTGCATGACTTTGAGATGAAAAAAGATAATTTGATGGATAAAGGAGCATGTGGTGCTAGATGGAAAACCTGAGTATGGAGCACTGAAGTTTCACAGATGAATGAAAGGGGTGAGAACGAGCAAGTTGGAGCAAATAGTGGTTCCTCTGAAAGCTACCATGTTTTGAATTGAATAGTACTGACTGCTGAAGATCAGGTTGGGTTATTACTGTCAAAAGTACTGAAGAAAAAATACTGGCAACTAATGAGGTACCTAGTATGTTTCTCATGACTAGTCCACTGTCAGTGATTCAGAAGAGTTGGATCTCTAAAGCTTTTTTCTCCTTGACTGTCTGATCACACAGAAACTGCTGGATTAGATACATCTGGGGTTTAATTTTTGTAACTTTAAAACAACTTACTAATTAGTAAATCTTAGCAATTGAAACTCTAGTTTTATCTGAGAAATTGAAATGAACTTATGTGTTTTAGTAGTAGGAAGAGAATTATTTCTAAGATAGCAAATACCAGAATTATGTCTAAAGAATTGCAATTATTTTGAAGACGTTGATCTAGAATTTTTTTTATTTAATGAATACTTAATCTAATGCCTCCAGTTACGAGAGTATTTGGGTTTTGGTATTGCCTTGGCCCTGCACTGTAGTTCCTATTCTCTTGTGACACATTGTAAGATATACTTGGGATTAAGTGCAATTTAAGCATGCCAAAGAAAATACAAAGTCCAGTGATGTTGGAAAGAGGTTTTGATGGTTTTTTTTTTCTTTTTAAAATTGTTGGAACTAATGTCAAAGGCAATTTACGTGAAATGTAATTAGTAGCAACAGACTAAGAGGGGCAAGGCATTTGTCCTTTCCTGTATGTGCTCAAACCAAGGGGGTGTGTTTATGAAGATAGGTTGTTCGGAATACCTATATCTTTATTTTGCCAGCCTGGTCTATGTGAGCTTCACTGATGTATAATGTTTGCTTTCATATTGTTGCAGTTTTTGGAGGAGTATTTTTGTGATAAGTCTGGAAGGGACAATTTTGATTGCACTATGCAGACAGGTTCTAGAGTTATATTCAATAATAACCTCATACTGCCCAATAACTAATGGATAAACTTGGCACTCATTAGAGAGCTCTGATCAACCCATTGATAGGGAGGAAATAATGAACACTTGTAACTTCAGTCATAGATTTGAGTATCTAGATAGTTATGATGTAAAAACATATTTAAAGACAGACTTTATTTCTCATTCTGTAACTCTGAACAGGAAATAAATGAACTGTTCTACAGATAGATGATTGGAGTCTTTTACTAAATACAGAGTTACTGTGGAAACAGATCTGCTGGTTAAATCCCTGTATTTTGTGGGAAGGGCAGAAGCATCAGATGATTTCCAAGCTGTAAATGGAACAAGAGGTTTCATTTTATATATTCCAGGTAATTAGGGGGAAAGATGTGAGAAGTAGAAATTTGTCATCCTGGAGAAGGAGAGTTTGGTGTTACAGATAACAGGCTATGTTGTCAGTGGAAGTGGTAACGCACTACAGGAGCAGCTGAGCCCTCAGAAATTCTGTTTTTTTCTATCAAACAGAATTTGATGAATATGTACAACATATTTATGTTTCAAGATTGAAAATATTGTATCACAGAACAAAGACAGGAACAATTAAATTTTTTCTTATAAGTGTAGAGTTTTTAAACTAACATTTCTTACAAGTGCTCTGGTTTTTTGTGATTTTTTTTTTTTGTTTACCAAATTAAATGTGCTTTTAGAACAGTGATGCTTACTATTAGAAAAATAGTACATTATTCACCCTGCCAACTGACAGTCTTCAGGCAGACATGTCTTCTGTTTGAGTTATATAAACTGAAAAATGTGGGGGAATATTAATAGAAATAGGCAATTGAACTATGAATAGCATAACTTTTCGGTTTTTGTCAATCACGTTTAGGCTTGATCGTCTCTTTATTTTACTGGACACCGGTACAACACCAGTAACAAGAAAAGCAGCTGCACAGCAACTTGGGGAAGTAGTGAAACTGCATCCTCATGAACTGAATAATCTCTTATCTAAAGTAAGCATATTTTTTTTCCTTAGTGCTTTAATGGTGAAAATGAAACTAGTTTAAAGGGGGATGCTTCTGTGGGAAGAAGAAAAAGCATAGTAGTCTTGTATTCTTCAAAAGTAGGAGACTGAAGAAAATTAGGGGCTGCTTCTGTTAAAGGTGCTGTTCTGCCAGCTTCTGAAATGGTTACATAAGTGAGGTTTCACTTTGCATTCAGTATTGATATTCAACATTTGCTGTAAGTTCAGATCTTCTTCTATAAAGAGAAGCTCTACTGCCTTATAAAGATTTCTGCTCTTGCCTTTAAAGATTATTACTTGTGTGATAAAACATAAAAAATATTGGAGGCTGCATGTCTTTAAAATGGCTGGAAAGTGGAAAGAGTTTTTCCATTAGTTTGAGACTTCAATCTGGCCCAGTCTAGTAAAACCACCAAAAATAGTCTGTATCTGACAGGTGGAGAGGGCTCAGTGACCTCAGTTCTGTTCTTATTGAACAGGTGCTCTCACCACAATTGATGCTATCAACAGAGTGGCCAAGGCATCACGAACATCAAACTGCTTTCAGAGAAAGAAGTGAATAGTTTTTCTAGATGTGTGACATACTGATAAATCAGTTTAGAAGAGCATATATTGCTTCGAGTGACCCATGTTGTCTCTCTTCTTGGTTTAAATGATTTCAGGGTTTTTAGGTCTGTTAATCAATTGTGAACACTTCATTTTAGAAAAAAAGCCAGCAATAAATCAACCAACCAAAAAAATAAAAGCATGTCTCAAGCCGTGTTCAGTACCTGGAGGAAATCAAGCTTCAGTTTAACTGATTGGACTAAATATATCTTATAAAGTCTTAAGATCTGGCTCTGGCCAGAATTCTGCTAAGCTGTGAGCAATATAGAGAAGGCTGCTGGCATTTCTTGCTTTGTTTTCTTGTCCTTTGTTGGTTTGGTTTTTTGTTTGTTTTGAATATTGTATTAATCCATACCATTAAAGTAATTGTGTTTTAATAGAGCATAACATCTGATGGATTTTTTGGAAGTATATTTTAAGCAAATACTAATTTACCTATTAATCTCTCCTTAAAGGTGTTAGTGTATTTAAGAAGTACCAATTGGGATACTCGTATTGCAGCTGGCCAGGCTGTCGAAGCAATAGTGAAAAATGTACCTGAGTGGAATCCAACTCCAAGATCAAAACAAGGTGCTCCTTAAATTAATTGTGTATAACTTATTGTTTATCTTATGTAAAGTGTCTGTGATGTGACACTTTTCAAGGCAACTGTGTCATTTTGGTTTTTTATGAATAGAGATTTTTATTTGCATGTAAGTTGTTTGGAGCAGGGTGCTAATAGTGCCAAGGTCAGGGGTTCAATCACTGTATGGGCCACTCACTTCAGAGCTGCACTTGATGATCCTTTTGAGTTCCTTCCAACTCTTACTATTCTGAGATTCTGTGAAGTAGGACTGTAAGTAAATCTCTTTGGCTTTAGATGTTCCTGCTCAGTTGTACCTGACCTTTCTTTCTTCCAGAATTCCTGTGCTTGTGCTTTGTACCTTCATGAAGCTTTTATAAATAAAAGGAATAACTAGTAAAATGGTAAAATGTTGAACCAATCAATTTTTTAATCAACTTTGTCATGATAGTTTGCAGAAACTCTTCTTCTCTGTTTTGTTAATCAGAACACCTTTTGAAAGGAGGTGAAATGGCAGCTTGCTGAAGTCTGTTCTGGTTTTTTGCATCTGAAATCATCATGTTAGGGATGCTAGTTTTCTTAACTGTTGAGTTATGGACTTCATGATTTTGTCCAAACCCATTGGTTCTATGTTCACAATTTTGTGGCACGGGTTCCAGAAATTCACTGACTTGTTTAAAAACAGACACACACTCACAGTGCCTAAAGCAACACCAATGAAACTCACATCTGTTTGAGATGATCTCATATTTGTTTCACTTAGTGCCTTCCAGTTCTGTTGGTTTTGAATTTGACAAGCAAGTTCTGCATTTTCCTTGTCCGCTGTCTTTATTTTTGTAAACCATCATTATTTGCTCTCCTCCAACAACTTCTCTTTGTATTGAAGAGTTGCAGTCTCTTCAGTCTTTCCTCACAAGACAGCTCCTTTGTCTTTAAAATAACTTTGTGCTTTCTCTTACTCATGTCCTCCTTGAGATCCACAGAACTTCACACAGTCTACCTCTATCTCTAGAGTACTAATATTTACACATAGTGACAAAATTATGTGCTTTGTCCTGTCATCAGTGTCCTTCCTGATGATACCCAGTACCCTGTTGGCTGCTCTGGCTTTCACTGCTCAATAAACAGATGAATACAGAAAAGTGTCAGAAATGGATCCAAGGTTTTTATTGAATGTTAACTGCCAGTTTGAATGCAGTGTTGGGTAGTCATGGTGTAGGTTATTCATTTTGCATCTTACGTACTTCTTTCCCCATTAGCGTGTTCTGAGAGTCCTCTTTGGATTCCTTAGTGCCATTGTGACTTCTAGCTCTCCAAAAGAGCTTAGTGTCACCTACGTGCTTGGAGAAGACTGCATTAGTGAATGTCTTCTCCATTGATTAAGATTGAGAATTGGTGCTGACATGGATCCCCAAAGGACCCCAGAGCTAACTTATATCTTTCAGTATGCAAAAGGATGTTTTCCCCAGTTCTGTGCTAAGCTGGTTCTTTTGATTTATTTTTTATGTGAATCCTTGCCAAAAGCTTTTATAAATGTATTATGTTCACTGGATGCCCTCTATCCACTTGTTACAGCTCTTTAAGGATGTTGATAATCAGGTTATTGAAAGGTGTTTTTTTTCCAGAGCAATTCTAACTCTTTTCCAGGAAATCATATTTATCCATATACTTAATGATTTAGTTACAGAATCATAGGATAGTTTGGATTGGAAAGAGCCGTAAAGATCATCTAGTTCCACCCCCCTACCTCAGGTGGGGACTCTGTTATTGTATATGGTATCTTACCAAGGATAGAAGCTCATTTCACTTGTCTAGTTTCAAGGATTACTTTTAGCATGCCTTTTGTATATGGAAATTGGGCAACCTGTTAGTCTTAGACTACAGCACCTCTTTTAAATGGATTGTCCAGTTCTTGTACATCTGCCTATCAGATTAATAATGAAATTGAAAAGATAATTGTGTGTTTGAGAAAAAGATATTATTAGAGAAGAGCTCACAGCCGGGCTTCAGCAGCCCTTGGTAGCTGACTCCCTCCCATAAGTGTTTAGACCACTCTCCAGCTTCCCTGCTTTGGATGCTTGGCTGGTAGGGGATATGCAGTAGTGCTGGTGTGCTGCTTGTGATACTCTGTGAGCCACATGCAGTTCAAAACTGTAAGCTGCCCATATGTGTACAGAGTGGTAGGTCAGTGTCCAAGATTTTAAAAAGCGAAATTTATTGAAGGAAAAACATTAATTTTTTTTCCATACTGAGTTAGGTACATTTAGTGACCTATTTCAGTCTGTCTTTGTGAAAATGGAGCCTTTATACTTTGTGAATCAAAATGCTGTATGTCTGATGATTCTTTGGAGGAGAGAAATTATTTTTTACTCTTCCTTAATCTTCTGCCAGAATTTTGAACAAAAATTTTATCATGTCCTTAATGTTCTTTTAATTTCTTATCTAGAGCCAGGCTCAGAAAGCCCTAATGAAGATTCACCTTCAACAGATCGGTTGCGTTTTGACAGATTTGATATATGTCGGTTGTTAAAACATGGTGCATCTCTTCTTGGATCTGCTGGTGCAGAATTTGAAGTCCAAGATGATAAATCAGGTATCTATATTTTACTTGCAGACAAGAAAACATACTGATTTTTTAAAGTTTGTTGTGGCAGTATTATGAGTCTAGCCATCCACGAATTCTCAGATTGCTAGGAAATAATGAAAGAAAGTATTCCCCAACGTAAGTGGGAAACTGTGGTAACACAGTTTTTTGGGGGGGGTGTATTGTTTGGGTTTTTGCCTTTACAGGATTACTATGTGTACAGTGGGGAAGAAAGGGTGGAAACCTGAAAAAGCAGTATCAAACATTTCTGTAGACTTACTTAAGAGGGCAGGCACTATCACCACTTGTTCTTCACTTAAACAGTGTTTCCACATGCAGAAGTAGGATACAGCTTATTTAAAAGCGTGATGGTTTCAAGTATAGAAAGAATGCATGAAAAATACTCTGATAAGACTGCCAAAGTTGGAAGGTCCAATACCCGTGCCTGTGTGATGTTTTTTTGTTTTAAGTGATTTGTCTAATATTTTTCTGTAATTTTTTAGCTGAGAGTTGGTTTATTGGTGTAATGACACTGAATTATTTTAATCTATTTTTTTGCTATTACTATACTTCTCTGCTCTTAATTCCAGTCAATCTACCAACTTCTGTACCAAATTAAGTGATGCTATAGATAAGAATCTGACTGCATAGCTCTGATTCCTTTGTTCCCTGTGTGTGATGGATTCTGTGCAGGGTACAGAGAAGATCATAGCTCAGCAAGGAGCAGAACCTGTGGCTGCTGAAACTTGGGCAGTGTCCTGTCTCTTCAGTCTGGCTGCTAATTTATTGCTTGCCATGTTTTAAGATGCAACTAATAAAGTGGTGTCCAAGTTTCACCTCATCTAATGAAACCCAACGCTTGAGTTTGTAGAAGCCTGATATTTATCCCAGTGTCATATGATTTCACATAAAAAACTTCAGGAATGAAAATAAATAAATACAATATAAAAAGAAATAAGAAACAAAAAATTTTAGTTGCTGCTTTTTTTAACTCATGGGAAAATGTACAGTCAGCTTTCTCTTCTGTTTTTTAGCAGCTTCCCTTCTCAAGTAAGTAGACAATGTGAATGGACATAATGTAACTTAAATAATCTTTAGAACTAGCAGTCTCTGACAGTTTTTCCTAAGATGATGTTATGAAAGGGAAAATACTTTATAAAGAATGGAAGTTGCTTGTATTTGCTTGTCAGTTAAATGCAGCTTAAGAAACTTACTGGTATAGATAATATTAACTACTAGTTACTACTCAACCTGGTGTACACCCCAAAGTTGTGCCCATGTTGGTCATCTACTTGAAAAGTTTGTGCCAGTAATTGGGAAAAAACCCCAAAACACCAACAAAACAAAACAACAGAAAAAACCAGCTCCTTCTGACTGGTTTCTGTACTGTGCATGTAAAGAGTGAATTCTGCCAGCCCTATCAGCTACAAGTTTTGGGTTGTTTGGAGGGTTTATTCTACTTGGGTGCTAAAATCTTTTATGCAAATATGGGTGCTCCCAAAGTCTAGGTGTTGTGTAGTTAGTGTTCAAACTTCACACATTCTTGAGGTGGCTTCTGTTAATTTCCAGAGTGAACCTTGCTTGATTGCAGTTTAAGTACTTGTGTAGTTACAGTAGCAGAAAAGGCATTCCTGGGTGTCAGTGTGATTTGTTTCAGAAGATTGTATTAACCAAGTACAATTTAATCCTGTAAATTTTGGCCTTGTTATGTACATTGAGTGTCTTCAATATTATATCTGGTTGGAAATCTGACACAAGTTCTTTTAAAACTCTTTTTAAGGTGAAATTGATCCTAAAGAGAGGATAGCACGACAGAGGAAACTGCTACAAAAGAAACTTGGTTTGGATATGGGTGCTGCAATTGGAATGAATACTGAGGATCTGTTCAATGATGAAGATTTGGACTATTCTCCTTCTTCAGTTTTACTAGTAAACAAACAACCTGTAGGTAAAACCTTGGGCTATTTGACTGCAAGGAGTAATACAGTGGGTTTGCTTTATTTGAGCTTCTGTGGTTATAATATTTGTATGTTAAATAAGATGATTGGCATGTAATGTGGTATGCTTTGACCTCCTGAGTTCTTACATCCTGTAGTTCCTTGTTAGTACTATTTGATGTCAAACTGCTGCTCAGAGTTTGAAATGGAGGGTTGGGGAAGTTGAGAGCATTGTGGGTTTGAGAATTTTTCAGGACTTTCATCGTAAGAATTGACAATGAATGACTTTTCTTTCAGACTCTTCAGGCTGCTGAGTTAATTGACTCAGAATTTCGAGCTGGTATGAGCAGTAGACAAAAGAATAAAGCCAAAAGAATGGCTAAGCTATTTGCAAAGCAAAGATCCAGAGATGCAGTGGAAGCTAATGAGAAGAGGTATAATAGTGAACTGGTTTCCTTTTATTTCAGTTAAGCTGGGATTGCGATTTGATTTATCTGTTGAGAAACTTCCTACAGTCTTTGCATCTTAAATCTCTTACATGCTAATTGTGCTGATGGTGAAAAGCTTGCGTGCAGTGCTTGTTCCCAGTAGAGCTTTGTTGAGGACCCAGCTTCAGAGGCATCTTGACATAATGGGGTAGTACAGCTGAAATGTGTGGTTTGTCCCTGTTATTAAATATGGCTTGAGAATAATGCATGAAAATAGGGGCTTTTAAGAAGATGAACAACTGAAAATTTAGGATACAGTTTTCTGATGTGTGCTGTGTTCTTCACTGTAATTTATAGTGGTATATTATTGTATCTACTGTGCTTATAAGTGGTGAGCAAACGTCTTGATCTTATTTAGGAATTGCTCGGTTTCTTGGAAAAATCTGGGACAGGTTACAAATTTGGGGACAGCATTCTGCTGTCTCCTCACTGCATTTTTTGGGTTTTTTTAAACTTACCTGTCTTGCATATTTCACGTTGTTAAACCTCTTTATATTCTTGCCATACTTTATTTTATCTGAAGACTTCAGTTGTAGACATCATTGCTTCCCTTAAAGTGTACTTCCAGTTCATAAACATGTACTTGCTCCTTCTCAGCAATGATAGCACTGATGGGGAACCAGAAGAAAAGAGAAGAAAAGTTGCAAATGTTGTCATCAACCAGCCTGCTACAGACTCAAAAACATTGGTAGAAAACGCTCAGGAGGAGGTATGATGTATTGTTCTGCTCTTAGCAGGAATGGTAATTCAGTTTTTTCGCAGAGTAATTTGAAATAAAATTCCTTCATGCTCCCAAATTCTTAGTCATTTTAGCATTCGCGGAAATGCAATGAAGAATGTGATTGCGAGGTTACTTTTATACATAATGAAGCAAATGAGCTTCTAACTGTATTACCTTGAGGAAGAAAACACATTTAATCCTTTGGTAGCAGTTTATGACCCAAATGAACAAGAGTAGGTGGCTACAGGTGTCAGACCTGGGTATTAAACTGGAAAACTGTGCTAAACACTTACATGGTGCGATTACAGCGAGCCACAAATAATTTGATCTAAATGCTTATTTAATCTTTATTTAATCTTCGCCTTACTTTAATTAGGCTTACTTTAGAATTAAATTCTATCTTTAATAGTTGAAGATTTAAACAATTACCTCAGTCTTGGAAAAAACTGCATTTGTTTCATTAGACTGAAAAGCTAAACATTAAGAAATGCTAAACCAGAATACAAATGGTGCATAGAAGTTTAAGAAGACTTTATCTAGATAAGTTTGTATTCTACAAAAATAGTTTTCCAGACATAGATCAGTAATTAAATTTTTATTTGCATAAAAATGATTGGAAAACTAATTTGAAATATTAATGATAACTACAGTCTGAATAGCTGCTGGTTGCTAGCTGCCTTTCGGTTGCTTTGTGTATTTGATTATGTGAACTCACTAATGGTAGTAAAGTTTCCTTTCCACAGCCATGTCAGTTTCCTTGTAGGAAATTTTGGGATAGTGGATCTGCTTTGGTTTTCAAAAGGTGGACTGTGTTTTGAAAAGGGTGCTGTTTATTGGATTCATTGACCCAATTTCGTTTTGTAGTGTGTTTTCAAACTGAGACTTGTCTATTATGTTATTTAAAAGCAAAGTTCATAAATGTAAAGGATCACTGGATACGATAAGAAACTTTGCTCAGTTTTCTTCCTTAGCATGGTTTCTAAAGGAAAGGTGAATTCCAGAACATGAAAATTAATTCCCATAGAAAAGAGGTTACACTGTTAAAACAGAAACTTCATAAACTTCTTAAGAGATCCAGTGCCAATCGGCAGAATTTCTGAGCTGGGGAACAAGATTGTTTTTTCAGTTCTGTCCAGTAATGAAGAAAAATACTTAAGCTTTTGGAGTTTTTTGTATGCCATTTAAATATATGAAGACAACAATATAAGAAGTGTTCATGATTCCTTTCTTTTAATCTCATACTTTTTTTTTATGGATTTAGGCAAATGAATGGCCTCTGGAAAGCTTTTGTGAAGAGGTGTGCAATGATCTCTTTAACCCTTCTTGGGAGGTAAGACACATGTGCAGTATTTAAATTTTTTTAGAAGAGCTTCAACAGAAATGCAAACGTTGTATGTGTAGGACTTAAGAGAATTTTGCTAGATATCAAAACTTACACCAATTGTGCATGCGGATATTACATATCCAAGACAAATTTGCTTTTAGCAAACTTAAATGTTTTTTAAGGCTTATTTAAAGGGGAATGGAAAACAGATGTGTAATGTATACTTGTGGAGAGTGGGAAAGATACGAAAAGCAGTCATTATATAAGTGAGAATTATGGGAGTATTGAAATTCAAGCAAAATAAAATGGCATCCATCTATGGTTAAAAAGTTTATGCAGTAAAAACAGACTTGGATTTATCAAGACTTTGAGAAATATTATGTGAATCTGTTGCTGGCAACAGTGGCATGTTTGGCTGATGTTAAGCTAGTAGAAAAGGGAGGGGAATCAATCCTTCTGTAACTACAAAAGATATGTTTGGTTGCTTAGACCACTTGTTTTCAAGATTCAGAACTGTTCTACTCACCTTTTTATTCAGTCCTTATACAATTTTCCAAAAACTTTGGTAGAAACTTGAGGTAAAAATATGAAGTAGCTGATAATGATCTAATTTCCTTGCGCAGAAGATAGAAATAACTGTTGTCAAGTAACTTCGTTTTCTTAAGTTGATGTTTTGAAGGGTTAAATATTAACAACTACTCTTAACATCCTTACGTGTATCTGTAGCACAGTCTTGGTGATGTCAGTATGGGCAGAGCCAACTTCCTCTTAAACTAGGAAACACAGAGATAGATCATATGTAGCCAGCACAATTATTTTGGTTGCAGAAAAAGAATAATTATATTTATGTGGCACATCACTGCATCTGAGTTTAAAAGCCTCACTAATTTTGAAGCAGGCTGTTGGCAGTTGAAGGCCAGGTCCACTTGTCTTCTGGTATGTAGATGTTCTCATAGCTTTCTTAGTACATTTGATATAAGGCACATACATCTTAATAAGGGCAGTAGATCAATACAGAATCATTATTACAGTATGTTCTGGGGGAAAAACAGGTTAACCTGCCTCAGAATGTATGTTTAAAATGGCTCTCTGACAGCATCTTGCAATGTCTAGAGTTGCCTGGGTGACTACTTCAGACTGCTTGCCAAGCTTACGGGCAGCTGAAGTCAGGCAGGATGAATGCTACTACTGGTATTTCCTTTATTTGTGTGCTGCTGGTTTGTGTTTGCAGAAGCTGAGATGTTAACTAGCAAAGTCTCTTTCTTTTGTCTAGTTCATCAGCCATCTTGGACCAAATAAATTGTTGGTGTGTGAACAATTAGGACTTTGAGATTGGACTCTCTGGTTGTTTTTTATTGGCTTGCTTATAGCTTTAACCAAAAGCAACTGAGCTGCACATAGGAGGACATTTATGCTTGCATTTCATATAAGATATTCTGATGAATGGAGGATCTACCAGATACTCAGTTCTAGTTGTTACTGCCATGAAATGAGATGCAGCTATCTTCTGCTAGCAACAAGCATGAATATTAAGTGTTCTTAAAAAAAAAGTTCTTCTCTAACCTATGTAAAGGCCTCTCGATGAGAACCTGGTTCAAAATTCTGCTTTTGCAACTTTGCATATCTGTTGAGTGAGCTCTTCTTGAGAAGCCAATAGCTAGTCCAGTTAGGTATCAAAAATACCAGCAACAGGTGTGTCTGTCTCACACCTTTCTGCTGGTCTTTTGTTATTTCCAGAACTCTTCCTAGTGTGTTCAACTGTTCGTGTTTGGTGAGAACATGCAAGTGCCTATAATTTGCTTTCCCATACCACTTGTTCACTTATTTCTAAAATCCAGTCAAGCAAGGCAGGTTTGTAAGCTATGCAGAATAGTAATTCCCAGAAATTTGTTTTGCAGACTCCAAAATACTCAGGAGTTATATTTCTCTTTCTGTTTAAGAAATACAAAGAGAAACATTAAACATGAAGAGTTCAAAACTATAATAGTGTTGATTTGCTTTAGCTCACGAACTTAATAAAAACAGTAATATCTTCAAATTTCTCTTTGACAACTAGTTTCTTTATAGCATAGTGAGGTAAAAGTAAATGAATGATGGCTATATTACTGCAAATATAACGTGTTAGAAGCAGTTCTTAATTCCTTCTGTTCATAAGCTGGCAAATACTTTGGAAAAAAGAGGTTGATTTTTGGACAGGTGAATATTTAAGTATGTGATTTGGTCTAATAATTCCCACAAGTCTAAGTGGTACTAATTCTGCAGCTCTTGAAACATCTTGGCTAAGAATAGAGTCGTATTATTTCAGTTTTCCAGCATGGGTTTTATCTTCTCTTTCCTTGTATTTTAAAACAGACTTTTTGTTTTGCGTTCCTAGGTTCGACATGGTGCAGGTACTGGACTGAGAGAGATACTTAAAGCTCATGGTAAAAGTGGTGGCAAAATGGGAGATAGCTCTTTAGAGGAGGTAAGTTTCCAGTTATGTCGACTTAATATGTTGAATAAATGAAGTTTAGAACAGAGACTTCTTAAAATACTTACACTTTGCAGCAGGTGTGTGATGTGGGGTAATATAAAGACTTTTCTGCTCAGAGTTTCTGGATGATATCCCTGTATGCATTGACAAAACATTTTTTTTAAAAGGCCTGTGCAGAACTCAGTACTACTGTATAAGTAGCCATTAATATGTTGGCTGTGTACAAAGCTATTAAACATTAGCTTCCATATTAGAATATACTGTTTTCAAGTCCTGGTAAGGCTGTTCTGAAACAAAATTGACAAGTTGATTATGTAACTCTAGAAGTGTCTCAGACCATTTAATTCTACTTGCTTAAATAGTAATCAGACTCTATCAAACTGCCTCTCTTTATTATGAGGAAAAGAGTTAAAATAGTCTTTTTAAAATGAGAAGAGTTTTTTTTAAAATATCCTGACAGTATTAGCTTGTTCACTAGTAGTGAATTTCATCCAGCTTCCTACTGACTTCCCTGCTGTAGAAGCAGCTGGAAGAGCTTGTGGCTTAGAGAGTGGAAGAATAAGATATAAATCAATGTACTTCAGCATACTTTGTAAATAGGAAAAGCAAAAAACTTCTCTCTCTCCTTGCTTCCCTGTGGAGTAGTATTTGTTCCATGGAGATGGCTGGGTAATAATAACACAATCTGCAATGATAAGATACTTTAAGCCATTTCTTAACTATTTTTGGAAAGTGTGTGTACTCCAGTTAGCTTCAGAGCCTGGTGTGCATGCCCTATGCTGGGTATAATTCTTTGGCATGTATGGGAATATGAAATCCATAATATGCTTTAAGTTTTGTTCATTAAAAGGCTAGTTCTCAAGGGAAGTGATCTAGTAGGCAAACAGTGGAGATGAGAAAGATGATGCCTGAGCAGGTGCTTTGTGGGGCTTTTGCTCTGAGACAGAAAACCACAGTTACTCTGTTAGAGTTACCTCGAATAGAGGCCAGAGCTTCAAGATGAGCGTTGGTAAATCTGGATGAGATGGGGCTAAAAAGAGAATTCCTTTCACTGGGTCCCCACAGTGAGGTACTGCTTTATAGTTTGTTTACTTGTAAATATGCTTCCAATATATTAATTGACTTGCCTAGGATGTGTTGCTGTTTGTCAGTGTAGATTATCTGAATGACTTTACCTTTGTGTGCTGTATAGGAATAAAATTGTCCACCTTACAAGGTGCTCTCCAGTGGTTGTATTTTAACTGCAGCAGGCAACAACGCATCACACAGCCTCGTGCTCAATCCCCCCTCTGGTGGGATGGGGAGGACCATTAGGAAAGAAGTAAAATTCATGGGTTGAGAAAAGAACAGTTTGATAATTGAAACAAGGCAAAATATTGTAATAATAGTACTAATTGTAGTAACAGTAATAACAGCAGTGAAAAGGAGAGAGAGAAGTAAAACCCAAAAAAAACAAAAGCTGCACAATATAATTGCTCACCTCTCAACTGTCCCAGCTGAAAGCAGGACAAAGCCTTTTATTAAAGGTACTATGCATTTAGATAAGAAAACAATCAGGTTATGATGTTTACAATAACCCAAGTGAGTCGAATTAGTGCTGACTACTTGGTTTTGACTGTCTGTGCAAGATGACTGTATTGAGTCAATGTGAACATTTGTTGTCATGTCTTTTACAGGTTTTAGCAAAAGTAAGCATATCAGAAATGCTTTATGAAAAAATATAGTCAAGGTTTTCAATTTTTCGCTTCTTACAGATGATTCAGCAGCATCAGGAATGGCTAGAAGACTTGGTTATTAGACTTCTGTGTGTGTTTGCACTAGACAGATTTGGAGACTTTGTTTCAGATGAAGTAAGTTTAAGTTACCTTTGCATGGACAGGTAAATCAGCAGGCTTCTGCAAGAGATAACCCTTGGTTGTGCTTTGTATAGTCCTACTGCGTGTGCCTGTTATAACTGCTCACAGATGCTTATTAAAAAGTAGCTGATACATAAACTTCACCCTGTTCATATAGCAGTTTGGTCATCTAACTCTTTCTAAGTCAAATTTCATACAGAAGTATCTGGTTTATCATTTTTCCTAGGTAGTAGCACCAGTACGTGAGACTTGTGCTCAGACTTTGGGAGTAGTATTGAAACACATGAATGAAACCGGTGTTCATAAAACTGTGGATGTTCTCCTGAAGCTGCTTACACAGGAACAATGGGAAGTGAGACATGGTGGTCTCCTAGGAATAAAGTATGCTTTGGCAGTACGTCAGGTAATAGCCCTCATGACAAATTGTAGAGAACTTTGGATCAAAAATTCCTGCTCAAACAAGAGGATGTGGCTGAGCAGTAGATAGATGTGATAAAGCAAGCTTGCTTGCACTGCAGTCCCGTGGGTTATGAGATATGAGACTGCACTTTTATGTCCATGCTGCAAATACATTGTGAAGCTGTGCTGTTACAACTTGCTAAGTTACTTGCAGAAAATGTTATAAATAGAGGCTATGCCAGCCTGCTTTTGGTGATACTCTGGTATGTGAGGTAACAGCAGTGTGTTACAAGAAGTTTAGGCTATACTGTGGTGGTATTCTGCAGACAATGAGCTTTGTTTATACCAAAACTGAGCTGACTTACAGTTCATTAAATTTATAATGTATATTTAATTTCATGAATGGTAACTTAGAATTTAGATTACTGTCTTGGACCTGTACCATCCCTTTAAAGAAATTAGGTTTATTCACACACTTAAATTGCATCTTAGTTAATTGGATCTTTATATACTTTTTAGGTTTAAAAATGCTTTTGATGTTTTTGGCAGGACATGATCAACACTTTATTGCCTAAAGTGTTGCCTGCAATAATTGAAGGTCTGCAAGATCTGGATGATGATGTCCGAGCTGTTGCTGCAGCATCTTTAGTACCAGTAGTGGAAAGCCTGGTCCAGCTTCAATCTCAGAAGGTGACTGACAGTTTAAATTCACTTTTGGTCTAAGTGAAGAAAATAATGCTTTGAGGCAGCACTGGTTTTGGTTTTTTTCTTTTTTTTTTTTTTATTTTAATGATGTCTTCCTCTGCTAATTTGTGTAGGTGCCTTTTATTCTTAATACCTTGTGGGATGCACTTCTGGAGTTGGATGACTTGACAGCTTCCACAAACAGTATCATGATCCTTCTTTCATCCCTTCTGACTTATCCTCAGGTCCGCAAATGCAGGTAACTTTTTAGTTAGTATTGTTTCAGTATTAAAGGTTTGAGTGTCCACTTACTTTCAGACTGGAATTAGCAGTGTCTTTCAAATCACATGCTAAGGAGATGAATAATTTAACTCTGTATTTAAGTTCCGCGCTGCTTTTCCCTTGAAGTGAAGGTTAGGATGGTGCTTCTCTTTACATTAGTGAAATGTATCAAAAGCATTAAGAGGCATACCAGACATGATTTATATGTGACTTTTTTCCCCTTCTCTTTCTCCATTCATCTTGGGTCTTTCAGTAAAGGATATTTGCTCCACTTACATGGTGGTCCTGCCCACAAACATATTGTTTGTTAACAGGGAGCAGACAAACTCCAAACGAGACTGAACTGTGTAGATTAAAACACATGCATAAAATGTAGAACTTTGGCATTGGAACAGTCCTAAAGAAAGCTACAAATATAAATTCTCATCAATAGTACGACCAGTAATTCTGTGACTGGTTGAAGATACTGCCTAGTTACTATTTCTTTGGGATTCTGACACATTAAAGGAACTGCATCTTAGCATGTTAAATTTTTCATAATACACATGGTAAACTCACAGTATCTGCACTTAAAGTAGATGCTGTACACATTTGATTTTTCTCGTCCTATATGGTTGGCACTGCTGAAGCTTGTGGTTGCCCAAATCCAAAATAAAGAATGAAGTTTTGTTACTAATGCAGTCTTTAATTTAGGATGTACTACTTGCATCAGCTGATAGGCCACTTCATACAAAAAAGATGCAAGCTTGTTTTTAATTGTTTGTAAAGTCATAACTGCCTAATAAGCAACTTCAGAACAGAAACAGCCCCTCCTTTTTTCTAAATAGTTGAACAAAGCCTAAAGTATAATCTGGAAAAAAACATGGTAAAAATACATGCTTAAATTGACTAGTTCTCTATACCAGTTAAAAAAACCCCAAACCAGTATTTTCCTGGAAAAAGTTTCTAACTCACACTATTTTAAATGTAAAAGTTGTAGTAACTTGATCCTTCACTTAAAATCACCAAGTATATGCAGTAATACTTTACTTTGTTAAAGCTTTCTTTTGCATAAAATGAGTATAAACAAAGTTAACTTAGCTCTGTGTGTGTGGTTTTTTCGCTGTCACTGCCTCTCTATCTCCCTTTCCTGTAGTATTCAGCAGTCTCTGACAGTTCTGGTCCCACGTGTGTGGCCATTCTTGCATCACACGATATCTTCTGTGCGAAAAGCAGCACTGGAAACATTATTCACGCTGTTGTCTACCCAAGACCAGGTAAGAATTAGAATTATTAGTGTCTTACTGTGATGCATATTGGAATATGCTTGGTCATATGATATCCTTGTTTCAGAGTTCTTCAACATGGCTGACTCCGATTCTGCAGGATATGTTGAGGCACATATTTCAGTTTTGTATCTTAGAAAGCAACCAAGAAATTCTGGATCTTATTCACAAGGTATTTGCATGACTTACGACCTAGATGTAGTGTTTGTGTATCCTGATCTTTCAAATCCTCTGGACTTGTGTGCTCATGTTAAATATTTTGCAATTGGCCTCTGTGATGCTTAACTATAGAGTGAGTGAGAGATGGTTCCTACAGTTTCTCAGCATGTGTATGATCTTATGTAGACCATGTACAAATCTGTCATGATTTCATGTTGTGGTTCTTTCCCAAGGTGTGGCTGGAACTGTTAAACAAGGCATCTGTCCAGTACGTTGTTGCAGCTGCTTGTCCATGGATGGGAGCCTGGCTCTGCTTAATGATGCAGCCATCTCATTTGCCCATTGACTTGAACATGTTGCTAGAAGTAAAAACCAGGTCAAAAGTAAGTGAAATATGACCTCACTGACTGTTCTGAGGAAAGTAGGAAATTGTTTAGCTGTATATAAAACACATTCTAAAGGTGCTAGAGGGGAGTGGTAGTGCCTTTCTACAGCTCTAAATGTAAACTGTCTTGCAAGCCTCAAGTCTGTAGAGCAAAAAGTTTCTTGTTAGGTTATTCACGAGAATTAAGTTCTGCTGTGTAGCATTCTCTGTGGACACTCTATAAAGTCGTTATTTACATGGTCCCAAACCCATCTGCTTGCAAGACTGAGTTAAATCCAAAAGCATTGTGTTATTTCTGAAAACATGCTGGGAGAGGTTTCCTTTTTCCTCTGTGTTTATCCAGCTGCATGTTGAGTACTAACCTCAATATTATAGTCAAGGAATATAGCATATATTTAATTGGACTACGGAATGCTATTAGCAGAGAAATGTTTTACAAGTATTGACTACTTTAAGAAGTCTGTTATCCAAGGAGTATTCTGTCTTAGTCCAGCTTTCGCATGGTGTGGTGGTTATTTGGAATGTTATGGAATATGAATTAATCTTTTTGTTACAAACACTTTCAACCTCTCCTTTGTTCCATAGGAAAAGGCGGGTGCTAAACTGCGTCAAGGTCAAACCCAGAATAAGGAAGTGATTCAGGAATACATTGCTGGGGCAGACAGCATTGCAGAAGATCCAGCAACCAGGGATTACGTTGTCATGCGTGCTCGGATGATGGCAGCAAAGTCAGTTTACTGGAAATATGAAAAAAATACTTAAAAGCAATGTATTTTTTCATTATATATAGTGGTTTTGCCAAAATCTAATTACTACTTTGGCATCTTCATTTTGAATCATTAATTGCAGAGTAATGGTAACATTGAAGTGACTGCTCTTTTTCCTCTTGTCAGGTTGCTTGGAGCACTTTGTTGCTGCATTTGTGACCCAGGTGTAAATACTGTTACTCAAGAAATAAAGCCAGCTGAATCATTAGCTCAGCTTCTGCTCTTCCACTTGAATTCTAAATCTGCCTTGCAGAGGATTAGTGTTGCGTTAGTAATCTGTGAGTGGGCAGCCTTGCAGAAGGTAGGATGTTTTTGCAGCAAAAATAAATTTTACTTACTATCTCAATCCACTGCTTGTATGGTACTTAGCTTGACATAAGATTTCAGTAGGTAAGCTAAAATGTGTGTATACATCTAGGTGTGTATACATCTAAATACCAAAATCTTGATCATTAGAGAGTGAAGGAGTACGATACTCAGTAGCTAAATGCCAGCTGTCAGAGCTATGAATTGGTAAATATGCTCACATTTTTTCTACAAATAAGTCTATTCTCAAGATGCTTTTTATCTAAGGTCAGTGATTCCTTTTAAAAAGAATGTCTTTTCTCTACTCACTATCATTTCTAGTGGTAGACTTCTTGTTCCTAATCCTTCATCTTTAATATTCTGTGTTATGAATGTTAATAGTCCCTCTAGAAACTGAATTTTGTAGTTAGATTGAGCTGCACAAGACTGAACAAAAGAAATTGTGATTATTCAGAAATGCAAATTGTGTTTTTCTGTTACAGGAGTATACAACTGTGGCTATTTGTGTTCAGCCTCGTTTACTTGGGGTCCTTTCTGAACATCTCTATTACGATGAAATTGCTGTTCCTTTTACACGAATGCAAAATGAATGTAAACAGCTCATCTCATTGTTAGCTGATGCACACATTGACATTGGAAACAGAGTAAACTGCAGTGTATTTACAATAGATCAAGCTAATGAGCTGGTAAGTAGAGGCATGCCTGCCTTTCCTTCAAATCTGTTCTTGTCTTGAAATGCACCTTCAGCATAATTATTACATAGACAGTAACTTGCAGAAATAATATGGTGACCTTTGCATATCTCATGAAAAAGAATGTGTAAAGATGCTTACTGTTTTCCTTGAGGTGTGTTTACAGTCTGACAAAAATCAAGTGCAGTGCAAGGTACATACTTAACAGGAGAATAAAATTTAGTGTTCTGTCCCAGGTGTGGATTCACTGTTGAAATCTACACACAAGAAAACAAAGCAGGGTTGAAAACCATTGTCAAAAGACTTGTAAATAGACTATATAAATTCTAGACCTTCTCCCCCCTTGCCCCGACCTTTTAATCTGCTTTTAATCTTTTTCCAGTGAAAGGTTTAAGCAACAATAGTCAGCCAGTTGTGAGTGGGGACTCGCAAGGGTATAGAAGGTCCTGCAAATACTTTGTTGTGCTTTTTTCTTAAATTTTTATGCCAGTCTCTTTCCTCAAAAGAAAATCAGCTCAGAAACAACTTGTTTGTGCACAGGACCTTGCACGTCTGTTCTGGATTCTTGTATTCACATTCTGCTTTGCTACTCTGTCACATGCTTACATATTTCCAGAATATCTGGATAGAACTGACAGATATGGGACAATCTAAATTTGCAGGAGTGCATAAACTGCTCTTGTAGCTTTGGAAATCTACACTTTAAGTGTTTATGATATGCCTGATTTTCTCTTTGATCTGCAGTTCAAGATTCCCAGAAACTACATTTGGGAGCATTTCCTGTTATTTACTGGGAAAATGGAGATGATGATATGTGGTCAAGTGACTCATGTTGTGCTATGAGGATATCCCATTTTACAGTAAATGAAACGGATTTATAATTCAGTTTTTTCCTTTCTCTTAGGTTACTTCTGTTTTCAATGAAGTGACATCATCCTTTACTTTGAATCCTAAAGTTCTGCAACAGTTGGACAGTAAACGGCAGCAAGTCCAAATGACTGTTACAGAAACAAATCAAGAATGGCAAGTGTTGCATCTGCGAGTCCATACCTTTGCTGCATGTGCTGTTGTGAACTTGCAGCAACTTCCAGAAAAACTAAATCCTGTTATAAAACCCTTAATGGAAGCTATCAAAAAAGAAGAGAATACACTCATACAAAACTATGTGGCTTCATGTATAGCAAAGTTACTTCAGCAGTGTACAACAAGGTCTCCTTGTCCCAACTCAAAGATTATTAAAAATCTCTGCAATTCCCTCTGTGTGGATCCACATCTTACGCCACTAGCAGCATGTCCTGCACAGCCTCAGAGTAGCCATGAAAACTCAAAAGGTATGACATCTAAGACTGCCAGGATTTTTAATATGTCTGTACTTATTTCTGAACTGTTGAAATGAGTATTTGACTGAGTCTTGTTTCAGTGATTTTTAAAATGCCAGCAATTTAATGTTTATTAATAATTATTTCATTTAGGTATTTTAAAATCTGTGTGCAACTAACGTATATTGTTTTCAGAAAATATAAAATACTTTAATTCCAATTTCCAAGTATTAACTCTTGTTCAGTTATTACCCAGTTATGATCATATTTTACTTATAGTCATTAAGCTTTTCTTTGAAATTGAGTAAAAATGGAAATTAAAGTAGCCTGTTAAACATTTCATAGGCTTATCATAAGATAAAAAGATGAGGACAGTGTTCAAAATGAATAAATAATCCTGTGCATGCAGTGGCCATGGATTCTTTAAATGGCTGTCCATTATTGAAAATGTATGGATTGAATGAACAACCCAGATTAACCCAATTAAGATCTTAATACTCTCAAAGATTCTAACCTGCTTTAAGGTTTGACTGTTGTATGTTCTGCTCTTTTTTAATGAATGTGTCCTCCTTTATCTCAGAGTAAAATAACACTCATATCTGATTGAAAAAGAAGCTCTTTACTATAAATAGAAACATCAACAAATCCAAAGATACTGATGGTATCTGTTATTGTATCAAGACAGAAGTATTGAACTGTTTGTAAAGGACACAGAACATAAGTTGGTTTAAACTTTAGAACATAATGTGCTTTTTATGAAATAAAACTGTGCAAACGTTTTATATTTCATTGAAGTGTTACCTGTCCTTCTTGCCAAATAAGAATTTCTGGCAGTTTGCACACTTAACTTTTCACTCCAAGTCTATAATGTGCTCCTAACAAAGTAACTCTTCTCTGTACTGAAGTGCCATCGTCCTCAAGGATGGGAAAGATTATGGCTTTTTTAAAGCACAATCAGCAGATGACTTGTAGGTAGCTCTCACTTCCCCCCTGTGTGTTAAAATGCAGCTTAAATTGTTGTCAGCTGTTCTCCCTTTTCTTTTAGGACCCAACTCTGATAAAGATGGGATGCAGCACACAGTGACTAAGCACAGGGGAATAATTACACTGTACAGACATCAGAAAGCTGCTTTTGCCATCACAAGTCGGCGAGGTCCTACTCCGAAAGCTCCTAAAGCTCCTATTGCAGATCTCCCTGCAGGCAGCAGTGGAAGCATTCCTACAGAACTTGATGAGGTAGATTTCAAAAGCTTGAATTTGCAGCTTCCCATCCACCCCTTCCTTCCATTACTTTGAATTCACTGGAGTTGATACCATTGTAGTAGGGATGGCCCAGGGTTTTGTATCACAAAACAGGAAGTTTAGTGATGCGAGCAGCATATGTTTGATGATGTCTTAAATGTTTGTCCTTAAGAACATTAATAACTCCTGAAATTTTATGTTTACTATAGAATATTAATATCAATATAAATTCATACATATGGATTTCCATAAAATGTGGAACTAACACAAGAGGATACATGCGTCCTGCCCATGTTAGTTGGTCATCTCAACGCCTGCTAAATGCCTCTGAAGCATTAAAACCAGTAATTGAAATATGACTGTGTGAAATAGGATGTGTGTGTGTGTGACTTTCATAGTTGCTGTTCTAAATTTTTCTCTTCTATTAATTTAAAACTTCAGCATGTTTTAATAAGCTCCTAGGCAGGACTCTGATTCCTAAACAGCGTTGTAGATTTTGTTCTTAATTGTTAGTATTTTGTATTAATTCTGCTTGCCAGTGAGGGTGGCAGCAAGAGAGGGGGAAAAATAACAAATCAAGTATTGTTTCTTGTAAGTTTTCTAGTATGTTACTGTTCTTGGTGTCACTGTATTGGCAATATCTGAGTTTCTGGAACTGGAATCACTTGGAAAACGTCTTGTTTAAATGGACAGTATCAGCAAAGACCAAATCTTAAATTTATAGACTTTAAATAATTGTCTATAAAAGATTTTTGCTTTTTCACGTGTATAAAGCAATTACTTGGGAAAAAAACTATCTGTGAATGTATTGTAGGTAGGTATAAACACAATCAGAATTGAATGCCTATGTAATGGGAGATAATCCTTGACAATAATTGTTATTATTGTGATCTCACTACTTTGTTAAATTGTTTAATTCTAGGCTCAGAAACCTTATGTCGTACAGAGAAGAGGAGCTGAATTTGCCTTATCTACTATAGCTAAACATTTTGGTGCTGAAATGGCAACGGGATTGCCACATCTCTGGGATGCTATGGTTGGTTCGTTAAGGAACAACATTCACATAAACAATTTTGGTAATTATACTTCTGATTTAAGCTGGGAGGGGGTGGTAGGCTGGGGCCTGTCTGTCAGTCTTTAACTGAGCACCTTTTCTGTTTTTACCAGACCGAAAGTCATTACTGGAAAAAGGAGATGCTCCTGCCCAGGAGCTGGTAAATTCCTTGCAGGTTTTTGAAACAACAGCAGCTTCGATGGATACTCAGCTACATCCTCTGGTAATCAGATTTTGTGTGAAACACTTCAGTCTGTTTATTACTAGTGCTTTAAGTCTTTATTTTTCTTTTTCAGATATTTTCCGGATTTTGCTCAAATGGTGTTTTAGTCACTCACTAGCCTGTCTGTTCTCCAAGTCCTCTATTGTAGTCTTGATAAACTGAAGGAATAGCCTTCAGCAGATAAGCTGTGCAGTTTTAAAGCAGTTTTTTCCCCTGTATTCTGTAGGATGTTAAATTCTGTAGTTGTTTATGCAGGTCATAGAATAAACCACAAAAGCAAACAGCTACTTAAAAACTTAGCCTTGGCCTACCTTTTTTGGATGAGGTTCCAAACAAGATTGTGTCCGGCGTTTGAGTTATGATAATATTTATGCTGTTGTGTTACACTGGAATCAGCATCTCTGCTCTGCTTTATTCTAATTCTGTATTTCCCAAACCTGGAGAACAGACAGATAATATGATGACTTCTCTTTGTTGTGAAAGTACAGATAAAAATGTGGTTATGCAGCAATGTGTGGCTGACTGAAATGGTTTGACTTAAAACGCACAAACTGACATGCAGTTTGTGTGGCCAGAGTGGGGGCAAAAAGGTAGTAATAAAGTCAGTTTACTGCCTGGCTACTCTGTACCAGGCTGAAGGTTGCCAGAAAGGCTGCCTGTGCAGGGAATGCAAGAATTATGGAGACCTCAGTTTACCCCCAAGTAAACTAGATTCAATTATTTAAAAAATAGTTTCTTTCTCTGAACTGTCTGTTTCTACTCGGGAGAGAATAATGGAGTTGGGATAGTTCTGTGAAAGTATAAGTAAAGTGCTGGGGGAAAAAAAAAAAAAATCGAGAAACAGAACAAGGAAGTTGTCCTTATGCCTGCATCTAACATCATTTTCAGTAATAGCCTATCTGCAGTACTTGATTTCAGAATACATATAGTAGCTCTAGAAGAGACATAGAGAAGGGCATCAGGATGACAAAAATACATGACAAGGCTCCCATGCAAGGAATAAGTGGGCCAGAACTCTGGAAAGGATGGGTATAATGAATGGCTGTAGAATTCTGAGTAGATGGAAAACAATCATGTGGAATTTCTTCATACCTATTTTAATAAAATACTGAACTGATTTTGAGTGCATTTAGCATATGACATGGAAA
The DNA here is from genome assembly GCA_036630365.1 of Acanthiza pusilla. Lineage (NCBI taxonomy): Eukaryota > Metazoa > Chordata > Aves > Passeriformes > Acanthizidae > Acanthiza > Acanthiza pusilla. Next base: position 15,465,627 of record JAXCHO010000234.1, read on the forward strand.
ATTTTTTTTTAATATGCGCATTTTAAATATATATATACATGGTATGTAGTTGTTGTGTAGATTGGTTTTGGTGATGCTAATGCTGTATGCAGTTTAAAAAAAACTAATAGAAAGGCTGAAACTGCTTCATCAAAGCTAGTATTTAAGGACTTTCACAGGAAAGGTTAGGAAAAACCCTCAGTTTGAGGTACCTGATACAAAAGCTTATCTGTGATGATTAAAAAGAAGACACATATTTGCACCAAAGACATATATGTATACCTTGGCTGGGGAGATGGAGATTTCCTTCTGATGTCTTCCTTGTCACACAGAATTATTCAGATTCCCAGCATGAATAATTAATCTGCCTAAACATGAAGGGGATGAGTCTCAGACAAATTTGTTATCTGGAAGGAATTCTTAATTCTATATATCTGTATTTAAGCAAGTTTTTGGGGTTTTTTTTTTAATTCTGTGTATTTAGTACTACGTTTTCAGTGCTAAACACTTCCTTGCTAGCTAAGGGCTTCGTTAACTTTCATTTTGACTGAAATGCTAAATATTTTGTTCGTCTGAATTTTACCTGTATTGGGAAGTAATACTTGTTCAGAGTTCAATTGCCCGTTTCTTCTGAAATAATTTTTTACTTTTAAGCAATTAGATCTTGCAAAGGAGCTGTTTTAAGCATTCTTAAATGGCTTTAAAAGACTCTGTAGTTCAAAAGAAATCACTGACTTGTTTATAATTGATATTAACCTTTACCCCCACACCTTTTTCTTTTATTCAGTTGATACAGCATTTGCCTCATCTTTACATGTGCCTTCAACATCCCAGCACTGCTGTGAGACACATGGCTTCCCGTTGTGTGGGTGTTATGAGCAAAATAGCAACCATGGAAACAATGAATATCTTTCTAGAGAAAGTTCTTCCGTGGCTAGGAGCAATAGATGACAACACCAAACAGGAAGGTGCAATTGAAGCACTTGCGTGTATCCTTGCTTGAGTATTCAACAATGCAGAGACTTCTTTGCTATTGCTTCATTTAGGTGAACAAACACTGTTGCCTGAAAAAAATGGGAGGAGGAATGAAATAAAATACTAAGCTTTTTTTTCTCCTGCGGAAGGAAGGAGATTAAACTTTCATTTCCATTGCCCTTATTTTATTTACCGAGTAATGTTTTGGGGGAGGTAATTAAGTTTTTCAAACCATGCACTTTGCCAGCTAAATGTACTTGGATAAATCAGATTTTCCTGCTTCTGCACTGCTTTGTTACTAAAAATCTCATTCACCTGACTATAACAATTAATGACTCTTACTTATTGAGTGTGAAGTCTCCTGGGTATATATTTGTCAGACAAACCTGAACTGGTAAAAACAATTTCCTTAATAACCACTTCAGGTGTAATGGAGCAGCTGGATGTTGGTATTGTTCCATACATTGTTCTTCTAGTGGTTCCAGTTCTGGGCAGAATGAGTGATCAGACAAACAGTGTACGTTTTATGGCTACTCAGTGCTTTGCAACGCTAATTAGACTGATGCCTCTTGAGGTAAGCTTGAGCTGTAAGTATATGGAGTATGTGAACTGTCCTGTATCCACTCTTTCACCAGCTGCAAAGTCCAGGCTTCTGGCTTATTAAATGCTGAATGATGAACTGATTTTATAGGTGAGCCTATACCACATAATAGAAGATGTGTCCTTTATAAGTAAAATGAGCAAAACTGGACTCTCTGTTAGCAATTTTCTAATTTAATGTTAAAATAAAATTTCTTTTTATAAGAAGCTTATTTCAACTGTGTACACAAAATTAAATGGTAGGTTTATTAATTTTGTTTGTAATGCTGCTTTTCTTAGTTTGGGCTTGAAAGTTTTAGGAGTTAAATGTGCACTCTTCTTAGGGGTGTTCATGTTGTTGTGTATATTGTCCAAAGAAATGCACAAAAGCAATACTGATTTAAAAGAAAAATCAAAAATAGCAGTAATAGAAACACTGTGGAGATAAGTAGTGTCAGTTATTACAAGTTCTTAAAATTAAAAAGCACTGCTGTACATATTTAGACAAAATATTGTGCATTATGATGCAATAGTGTTTAATCAGTACAGATCTGCTTTGGTCTTTCACTCCTGCAACAACTTGCATATCTCAAACACCTTCTAATGTTGTGCATCGAGGACTACAATGCTTCCAAGTAACTTAATGTGACCACCAGATGGTAATAGATGACAGTTTAGAATTTCCACGGCAATAACGAAAAGCAATTGTCAGCTTAATGGGCTTTTTATTATCTCAGATTTTAATTTAGCATAATGGAACCTTAGAATCTGATAACTAGCAGTCTGCCTTAACAGGAGCACTTACTTGCCGTGTGCTTGCACTGAGATGTTAAACAAGTCGAAAGTGAGCAAAGAACAACATAATTTCTAGCACATTCATTGCAATGCCATTTGCACCAGTGCCCTTCTTCATATGCATCTTAAACACAGTCCTATGGAATATATAGATCTTAGGTTTTGGGGGGGGTTAAAGCTGTTTTAATAAAGTTTAGTGAACATTTCTTAGAAACATGCCATACTCGTTTTATTAATTGCATGCATTTGTATGATCACTTCCTGTTTCTTTTCCATAGTCATGCAAGAAGTGCCTTAAAATTTCTCTTCCTGGTTAAGAAAGTTCCGTATCAGATATTGAACAATATTAAATATGCAAGCTTAGAGTGAAGCTGATTAATAAGGAGAGAAAATAATAGTATTGTCGTGGAACAGTATTTTGAGTTTTATTTAACAATAAATAAACAGCATTAAGTGAATTGATGCAACTTAACTGTGCTCTGTTTCCTGCATTTGTATGCTCAAATTGATTATTCCTTCAACCATAAAAATGGAACTATGGTTGAGAGAAGGATTGCAAGATAAATGGTTCAACTTGATTGAACCTGTATTGATAAGCAATCCTGCTGCAAGTTGACAATATACTTGAACTAAATTACCTGGCTTAGTATTCGTAGTGCAGATAAGTTCTTCTGAAAGGCAGAGCACTGAACAAGGAGGATGCTGTCCCTGTGTATGTATGTACTTAAACACCTTGCTGGGGCACTACTAACATCCCCCTTCCTTACCAACCGCACACATGGTGGAATTATTTGATAGAGGGTTTTTTTTAGCCAGGAGCCCTCTGTAAGTGATTAGTACGTTGGGCTTTGAAGTAAAGCTGACTAAAGATAGAAGTGGCCCAGAAAAATGGGATGGCAGATGTGATGGTGGGAAAACAGCAGTGCTTCTGCTGCTACTGTATATTATTAGCAAGCAAGAATGAGCATATTTGGCCCCCAAATGCCTTCTTTGGGCTTCTGGCCTGGTAAGGGGAGTACTTAGGAAGTAAAGGTCTGCTGCTACAAACTTACAGGGATTCAGATTTTTCTTTCTCCCCACAGTTTCCAGCTGCTTGAATTCATCCTATGCATTTCAGTATCACTTTAGATCTAATTCTACTAAGTAGGAAAAAAATCCATCAAACTTTGGATGGTAGTTTGTGGTCCAAGAGAAATGGGTATCATAGGATTCTCTAGCCTGCCAGATAAACTCTCTGATTAGAGGTAGAATAGTTCAGTCTTTGTAGAATCTTAGAAGCATGACCGTAAGTTTCCGTTTTCGGTATGATTTCTATCAAGGTTTTCAGTGTGTCCTCTTGGGGCAGGATTTGTCTCCTGCACCTTACAACCCTGCATGTGTTGACCTGCAAATAATCAAACAAGTATAGCTAAATATAGAATTTAAATCCTGAGTTTAGATTCATACAGTTGAGAAGATTGCTGATCTTTACTGTTTGTTTAAATTGTCTGAGTGAGTCTGAGGTTTAATTTCTTCTTCTCCTCTATGTGGCAATTAAGTCCTGTAGCCCTTTCATGTCTTCTTTTAAAATGTTATCCTAGGCTGGTATACCAGACCCACCGAACATGTCTGAAGAATTAATACGAATGAAGGCTAAAGAACGTCACTTTCTGGAACAATTACTGGATGGAAAAAAACTGGAAAACTATGAAATTCCAGTGCCGATCAAAGCAGAGCTCAGAAAATACCAGCAGGTAACAGCTTAGATTTTTAAAATAAAAGTTCCAGTCTGATATGATTTCATGGAATAGTAGGAATTGTTCAGGTACTGGCATTTTTGTTGTGGGTTTTTTGAGTTTTTCTCTTTTCAGTTGTGCAGTGTGTATCTTAGACTCTGGATAAGGAAGAACAAATGAAGTAATGCATGCCTCTTATACTGTTCTAATGATATTTTTTCCCCTCTCTGGATTCTGCCTTATTTTCTGGGAATGGCCAGTGGGCTGTGCCTTGCTAACACTGACTCTGGCAGCCCACCACTGCAAAGTCAGGCCTCACTGTACTGTTCGGGTGTTTGTATTTCCCCTTTATTGCCCCTGCTTTTAGTGAATGGGCTCTAGTGGATGCCTTTGTGGTAGGAAACCAGCTCATAGTTTGGCTGTGCTGGGTCATTGAACATATGGATGTTTGAACTGAAGCTTAACTAGCAAGAAGCCAGTTTTTACTTGAGGCACTCTCCTTTTGTGATTTCAGGATGGAGTGAACTGGCTTGCATTTCTCAATAAATACAAACTTCATGGAATTCTTTGTGATGACATGGGCTTAGGAAAAACTTTACAATCCATTTGCATTCTTGCAGGTGATCATTGCCTCAGGTAAGCTTAAACAAATAACATTCTGTCTTGTAGGTCTTATCTGTGATAATGACTCTGGACATAGTCCTGGGCAACTGTGACTGTAGGTGGCTGTGCTTGAACAGGGGGGGTTGGAGCTGGTGGCCTACACAGGTCCTTTCCCACCTCAACTATTCCATGAAAAACAATTTTTAAAAAATCTTTATTTTATTTTCTTACAGGGCTCAGGAATATGCAAGAACAAAACTGGTGGACAGTGTTCCTCTTCCCTCCTTGGTGGTGTGCCCTCCTACACTGACGGGACACTGGGTGGATGAAGTGGGCAAGTTTTGCTCGAAAGAATATCTTAATCCATTGCACTATACAGGACCTCCTACTGAGAGGGCAAGGTAACCCATCTTGCATTTGTAACTGGTTTAGAGTAAAATACCACACATGGAATTTTTCAATTCACTTTACTACTTTACTACTACCAATTCACTTTACTACTACTACTACTATGCATAGTTTGTGGGCATGGGATCCCTTGTGGTAGTATCTGTAAAGGCTGAAATAATAGCATATGTAAGGAACACCTTAATTAACTCCTCATTCTTTTTCTTAAGATTGCAACACCAGGTGAAAAGACACAATCTCATAGTGGCTTCATATGATGTTGTAAGAAATGACATTGACTTCTTCAGGTAAGAATTGGCTTGTTTTCTGAGGTTTTTAACAGCTTAGAATTTTAAATGCTACTTAAGCCTGTCTTCTTCTCTTCTAGAAATATTAAGTTTAATTACTGCATTCTTGATGAAGGCCATGTAATAAAAAATGGAAAAACAAAGCTGTCAAAAGCAGTAAAACAGCTGACTGCTAATTATAGGATAATTCTTTCTGGGACACCAATCCAGGTAACTGATTTTCTATTTTGGATGAATAGTAGAAAACAAGCAAGAAAGGTCTATCTTTCAGTCCATTTTATTGTACCTTTTATCAATCATCTTGTTCTAAGTATGCATTGTAAAACAGCCCTTTACTGTCAAATGCTCAAAATAACATCTTTCCCCTTTCCTGGCATACCTGTATGTAGGGGAGTGGGTGTAGGTTTTGTGGTACTTGTGGGATTTTAAAGTTGGCAGCAAGACTTTCTCTACCACTTCCTCTTTAAGTGTCAAGCAGGGAAGAGACCATTTCCTTATTCCTCGAATAAAATTAGCAGGAAACTCAGTTTTGAGACCTCCAGATTCTGAGCTTTGTCTTAATAACTTGTTGTTCAGTATCTGTTTCACCCAGGACTAAGACCACTGGTGTGTCCTGGGTTTTGTTAACCAGAACTCAGGGTGTGGCTTAAGGCATTGGACACAGTGGCAAGTCTATTTATTACATTCAAGTGCATGCAGAGGTATTCTTGTAACTTGGATGAAGGAGCCACCAAGCTCCAGCAGATTGGGAGTGGGTTGTAGTGTGAGGTTTGTAGGGTTTTAAATATGTATGGCTTTTTTTTCTGATACCTTGCAACAATTTATTACTTTTGAAAATAATTTATCAAATGTTTCTTTTATGTTCAGAACAACGTCTTAGAGTTGTGGTCGTTGTTTGACTTCCTAATGCCAGGATTCTTGGGCACTGAGCGCCAATTTGCAGCTCGTTACGGCAAACCAATCCTGGCAAGCAGAGATGCCCGAAGCTCCAGTCGAGAGCAAGAGGCTGGTAAGGATCAAATGTTCAATCTTTGGGGTTTTGTTTTAGCCTTTTAAATGAGAACTTCCAATTAAAAGAAAAAATGTGGTCAGTTCTAATTGTGGGCAGAGATTGAGGGGGAGCTGAACGTTTTTAAAAAGTCTTTTTTTTCCTAAAACACTGCTGCTGTTGCCCTCACTAGGGGTACTTGCCATGGAAGCACTGCACCGCCAAGTCCTGCCATTCCTGCTAAGGAGAATGAAAGAGGATGTGCTGCAAGATCTTCCACCCAAAATTATTCAAGATTATTACTGTATTCTCAGTCCTCTACAGGTATGCTTAAAAAGTGGCTGAAAGTTTAGTTTTTTTCAGCACAGTTAAGACCACAAAGGCATGAATTCCGTATTCCTCTGTCAGTCTGATATCAGCTTTGACATTCTCTGGATGTACTAAAAGGATTTTCAAGTACATGTTTTAGAAACTAATTCCAATCCTATTGTAATACAGTATTTCTTGAGCTTAATTTGGGCATTGTTCAGGCACAACATCTACCTATCTGCAGATTGTTTTTCAATAACACTTGACAAGTTGAAAGAAAATAAATGGCAAGTTGTTAATGTTTATCTCATGTTACATATGAAATACCTTTCTTCATGTATGGTAATTCAGAATTTTAACTTGAAGCTAAACTCGGAATAGGACCGTCCATCTTCTGTCAGAAAAAAACCATTCTCTTCTCTGGTCTACAGGTTCAGCTTTACGAAGATTTTGCCAAGTCTCGTGCCAAATGTGATATTGATGAAACAGTTTCTTCAATTTCACTGAATGAAGAAACTGAAAAACCAAAGCTTAAAGCTACAGGTCATGTATTTCAGGTACAGATTTTTTTCAGGAATTTTAATTACCTAGTATATACATTTTTGGTAACTGTATAGGTTTAGTAAAAAATGAAAATCAAAATAGTACACTTAGACATTTGTGGTCATCTGATCTAAGGAGAGTATTTATGTGTGGAATGGGATGTATAGCTGCTATGTTTACATTATGGATTAGTGTCTTATGATGCATAACATTGTCTTGTATTTTTAATGCGATCTGCCCACCTGGTGTTAAGCTGTTTTGTGGATCTTGTAAAAACTGAGAGAGCAAAACCTCAGAATGAGGGAAGTAATTCTGATTTCATCAGCTGTTACACTTCAACATTAAGATTCTAAAACATGGATCTTAAGGTTAGATCTGAAGTTATGAAGGTTTATGATGTTACAGAACTACAGATTAAGTTTGGTTAATTGGAAACAACTGTTCTCAAAGGCTCTGCACTGTTCCCAAACCTATTTCCTCTGTTGTAGGCTCAGGTTCAAATGTGGGAAATGGTAATCTTTGCACTTTTCCTGAAACAGGGGACTTTGTTTGGATACAATTTAAAATACAAGTTTTAAATGTGCAACTTTGATGAAAATACACCATAAAGTCCAGATTGTGGATTGTAGCTGAGTGACCCCTATACTTACAATTGATTTTGTTAATCCTTTTTCTGTAACTGTGTTCTTGCTAATTATTTCTTTGAACTTCATTTCTTAAATAAAGGCATTGCAGTACTTACGGAAGCTCTGCAACCATCCAGCATTAGTGCTGACAGCCCAGCATCCAGAATATAAGAGAATTACAGAGCAACTTGCAGCTCAGAATTCATCCCTTCGAGATATCCAACATGCACCTAAGCTGTCTGCTTTAAAACAAGTAAGTGGATGTGTGTTGAGCCTTACATTTCCTAAATGTCTCTACTGATGTTACACTTTAGGATGTTTTATTTAAGATTTCAACAATACAAAAACTCTTCTTCATAAAATTAAGTAGCAAATGAAAAAGAATGCAAGGGTGTTTCAGGGATATGCTGGTTTTTTCCCAGGTATTTCAAGAGGGAGGGAGAAGCACAGTCTTCATGGCGATGATGTTTATATATGTTGTTTTTGTTTTCATAGGAAAAACCTTAGGTCTATTTTATTCTTGTCTCTCTTGTTGCAGGTTTTTTTTTTTCATATTTATTATAGAGGAGACTATTTCCTTGATAAGGGTAGATTAGATTGCATAGCTTTACTTAAAGTAGAATTTAAGTAAGTGAAGAAAATGGCTTTCTGGTGACTCAGAAAAACTGAAGTTTTCTGTATTTTGACAGTGAAGTCAAACTTTGCCTTCTTGTCATTTAAGTGACTGTCATTTACATACTTCTTTCTGTAGTTTGTTTCTCTCATTTCTGCTTTTGATAGTCCATTAATGTCAATATTTACATGAGATCTACACTCATTTTGATGATACACTTCAATGTTCTTTTGCTTCAAGCTGCTGCTAGACTGTGGTTTGGGGAATGGTGGATCTTCAGAAAGTGGTACAGAAGCTGTTGTGGCCCAGCACAGAGTGCTTATCTTCTGTCAGCTTAAGAGTATGCTGGATATAGTGGAGCACGACCTTCTCAGACCTCAGCTACCTTCAGTTACTTACTTACGGCTCGATGGCAGCATCCCTGCTGGGCAGAGACATTCCATTGTTTCCCGGTATGCATTGTCCCCTCATAACCAGTATGAGGCCAACTCTAAAGAATTGTGTTGTTTATATGGTGCAGAATTGGGGTTTTGTGTGCCTCAAAGCAGATGAGGTTCGTAAATTCTTTATTTAAATGAAGCTTACCATACTTAACTTTTTCTTGTCTGCAGGTTTAATAATGACCCATCTATAGATGTTCTTTTGCTCACCACTCATGTTGGTGGACTGGGACTTAACTTGACAGGGGCTGACACAGTTGTATTTGTGGAACATGACTGGAACCCAATGAGAGACCTGCAAGCCATGGATCGGGCACATCGCATTGGGCAGGTGAAAACCTCTTCATTTCCCATAAGTGTTGTTTTTCTCTTGCTGAGCTCGCCTGAGAGATTGTAATGTATAACAAGGTAACATCTGTGGGTTTCCACCAAGCTTCCTTCATACTGAGGAAGTATGAAGGAAATTGCAAATATGCCAGCTGCTGAAGTGTGTACCTTATTCTGTCCCCAACTTGGTAATCCTTCTCTTCTGTACTTCCTGAGCTGCTGGGGAGAGGCCAGGGAATAATCACCCTTCAGTGCAGGAAGAGATGACTAAAGACTGAGACAAGGAACTGGAGGGACACCACCCAGGGTTGTCCTTCTCTGGTGCTTGGACAGGGCAAGAGTGACTGCTGTTAGTCTTCCCCTAGAGCTGTAAAGGGCAGTGAATTCTTCTATAGTAGAGAGGCAACTGAAGATGCCTCTGCTATGCAGTAGCACAGTCTCATGTTTTCTATCTAACATATGTCAGACTGAGTACAGTTACTGAAGGGTATCTCCAAGCCAAACTGCTTCCAGACTGTCTATGATAAACACTAAAACCTTGTGCTTTCCTGCACCTAAGATGGTACTTTTTAGCTAAGTGCTTTTTTCTTTCTTTCAGAAACGTGTTGTTAATGTATATCGCCTGATAACCAGAGGAACTCTGGAAGAGAAGATCATGGGTCTTCAGAAGTTCAAAATGAATATTGCAAATACAGTGATCAGCCAAGAAAATGCAAGCCTGCAGAGCATGGGAACAGAGCAGCTTCTTGATCTGTTCACTCTTGACAAGGTAAAGAAACATTTTTACAAATACATACTAAAAATAGAATCAGCTTAGGGAAAAGCTTTGCTTTGAAATGTAAAATTTAATCACACGAATGCTTAAGTTGGACTGATGAATAGTAGACAGCTCTCTGAACAACAGGAGGAAGTGATATTTCCCCAGCAGAATTATCAGACTTGAAGAATTTGTTAGATTCCTGAGAACATTATTCTGTGTATTAACAGGAATTCTTTTCTTTTGTAAAGGATGGAAAAACTGAAAAAGCAGATACCTCTACCTCTTCTGGGAAAGCATCAATGAAATCAGTACTCGAAAACCTTGGAGAACTATGGGATCAAGAGCAGTATGACACTGAATACAGTCTTGAAAACTTCATGCATTCATTAAAGTAACCATCACACATTTGTAATACAACTGCTGCTAGTTCACATATTTTTCTGCTGATATTCAGCAAACTTCAAAGCATATAGAGTGAACCTTTAGCTCAATGTGTAAATAGACTTACTGAAAGAAGAATCTTCAAAAGACTGGCACGAAGTAGTGTCAGCTGTTTCACTGGGAAGTTATTCTGTCTTAAACGTTTGCACTGTATAAAAACTTTAAATGTAAACATTGTGAGGTGGTTTGAATTTTACTTGTTCTGAACAGCTGCAGATTCTTTCTTGGTAGAAGAATTAAAACAAAGCAGGTTTTTACATTTGTTAACAAGTGTTACTTGTGTTTGCAGTTAAGTCCACCTTTATTTCTTTCTGTATCTATTAATAGTTTTGTACAGTTGTTTCAGTGAGTACTTCAGGTTGTTCAGTGTACATTTTTCTTTTAAACACAACTTGCTTTTATGGTGTATTAGAAAAAGCAATTTTCAACTTAAGCTTTCATTCAGATCATTTCAGGACTGATACCACCAGAGGCAAAGCCTAGAAGCCTTGAAAGTATCAAATAATGGAATGGCACTAGGCCTGTGCACCCACCCTTGTATATTGACTATAAATATATCACGCTCTTCAGTCTTTTGACACCATCTTGTGAGAACAGCTGACTTGAACTTTTTAATGTAATGAGCTCTATTAAATACAGGTAATGGCCTATTTCAGGCCATGTTTGCATCCTGTTAGCAGGGGTGTACTTTTTTAATTTATCTATAAGGCTAGAATATAGCCACTTTGAGAGATGCATGTGTTCAGTATGTTTCAATCCTATATATTTTTTGTAACTAAAAGAAATTAAATATACAGACAGACATTTTCCAGAAGTAGATTTTACACTCTCTAGGATTCTAAAATCCATGCTAAAGTGACTGTGTACTAAACTGATGCATGATTTAAAGCTTCTTAAAGGAATAGGGAGGACTTTTTTTCTTTAGGAGAAAATATACATAGAAATACCTACATTCAGTTTGAGGTAATTGAATAGTTAAAATTGTGTAACAAAGATAGTAAAAGACTTTAATAGCAGTGAGTGAGAATAATATGGCTGTATGTTATGCAGCTTTTTATAAAAGGGAGGCAGTAGTAAAAGTGTGTTTCTAGATGTGCATATATGTACCAGTATATGCACTTTTTATAAATATTAAATTATAGATAACTTACAGCAGTTGTCTGAATACATAGAATATATGTATAAATATAAAACCTAAGGTTTGTAGCTTGCTGTGTGCTTAAGCATCAGAGCTTAAAAACCACCAGAGACCTCAACTATTGTAAAATAAGATTGTTTTAAAACTATATAAATCAAGACAGTTCTACAGCATTGGAGATGAATTAATGTCACATTTCAGTAGTTATGAACTGCCAGATTGTAACTAAATTAGCATTCCATGAAAATAAAACAAACTGGGAATATATAAGTTGTGTGTTGAGTTTGTCCATGTTTAGTTTCGTTTCTGTAGAGAAGACTTACCTGGCTGCATAAAAAACCTAATGCTTTTGGAAATTACAGCTGGATTATGAGTATTATATTGGTTAATTTCTACCTTCAGGCTGTTTCTGTTGTGCTTTCAGCTAATGATCCAAGCAGGGAAGACAAGGTGGAAGACAAGCAGGGAGCTTGGTGGTTTTTTTGCAGAGAAGTTACAATGCTGGAATAATGCATACTCGAAGATAACTTGGTGCAGTAATTTGGTGATAGTGCCTAGAAATAACAAGATATTTGAATAAAGAAACTTCTTCAGTCATAAAAACTGCATATGTTTTTCTTCAAGAGTTTTATTAGGTGCAGTGGTAAGAAACTGGATTCTGTTGGAAAAGAAATTTACAGCATAGGACTGATTTAAACCAGTTATTGATCACATTGAAGTTGCTATGCAACCATAATAATTTTAGTGATGGCTCTTGGATATGACATCAAAAAGACTCCTGTACCTGGAAAACAGGGGAAGGCAGAACCTAAACTAATTATTTCAATATCATTGTATGTACTGGCCGATCCTAAGTGTTCTGTGAATTAATGCTTTGAAATGTAAACCAACAGGAGCACTGCACCAAGTATATAAAAAATGGGGTTTAGTTACCTTAATACTTAATAAGGAGCTCTTCTGTGCTTTTCAAACTAGCAGAGCATTTGCTGTGATCTGCCTTGTCTGTGCAGTGTCCTCAGTGCACAAACTGGATTCACTTACAGCAAAACTCCAGCAAGAAATAGCTCTTGGAATGCCTCTTTTGCATTTGACCTCTTTAATGGGTATTCAGCTGGGCCAGACCAGGGTCTGGGCTGGAATAGCAAAGTTTGTTTAGGCTGAAATGAAACCTTCAGCTATGTGAGATTCTCAGCACCAACCATTTTGCTCTCCAGCTCTGCCCCTAGTGCAGTTTGTTACTTGCTAATGAGGATATTGCCTAAGCCTTGACTGACTGCAGGTGGAGTCACTGGAGGCCCAAAGAAACATGAACTGAGTAGAGCCATGCGTAGGCTCAGAATGCTTTGGGCTGGAAGGGCCCTTAAGATCATCCAGCTCCAAAGCCCTTCCATGGGCAGGGACACTTTCCACTCTACCAGATTATTCCAAGATCTGTTCAAGCTGGCCTTGAACTCTTCCAGGGATGGGGCATCTGTAACTTCTCTGGGCAACCTGCTCCAGTGCCTCATATTCTCAAGGTTTGATGCATTATATGTAATTTGCACTGAATTCAACTACTTTCTCTCATCTTTTGACAGCATAAAAAAACCACTAATAGTCAGCAATGCCAGACCTCCAGAGTAATGTAGTTCCTGATTCAGAGCTTGCTAACCTGTGAAAACTAAGTACCTCTTACTGCTGACCACATTCTGGGCTGGAAGGAATGACTTAGAAACAACTGTACACATAATGCTGCTGTTCAACTAAACTTAAGGACTGCTTGAAATTTTACTTAAAACTAAATGAGAACTACCTTCTGCAAACATACACCAGGTCTGCATAAACACACCTTCTGCTGTGTCTCTTGTACTTAGTTTAACTAAGAATTCAATCTAACAAGTCTGTCTTTCTCCATGCATGTTATCTTTGGAAGTCATTTAGGCAGGAAACTGCTTGATTTCTGCAAATTTACTTATTACTTTTGCAGGTTTCTAGGTTGTTTTTTTATCCTTCTCCCTAATGCTTTTTTAAGTTTTTTCCCAAGCTTGCTGAAAGTGAAATTACACTGAATATCTAAGGTATATATATTCAATAATTTAGTTGAACTCGCATTAGTTCAAGCTGAGTCTTTTGCTTTAGTTCATTATCCTTACAAATCTTGTATTTTACCTTAAGATTACCAGATTTAAAGACAAATGCTTCGATTTCCCATTAGTGGTGTCCCTAGCTTTCCTACATCTTACGGTTCTGCAGGTTGTGAGGCAAAGAGCACATATTTCTAGTTAAACCTTAATTCAAGCAGAAATAGTGCAACTTCTAAGCCATGTTAGAAACTGTGGAAAACTTCTAAGATGAAAACATATTCACATACCAAAGCTTTTATTTACTTGATACAAACGGTAAATAATGTAACATCAAATCTAGCTTGGTCTGCAGTGTTAATTGAGCTTTGGCATAGGGCAAGCTTTACAGCTTTTAAGGACCACAGCAATAACTGCCTTGTGTTAAGCTGCTTTATAATTAAAAGCTTGGAAGCTGCAGTTCTTTCTTTAAACCAGGCAGAGAGATGCTTTAGAGTAAAAATTATTTTACCTTTTAAATCATATTTAAGTGAATTACTTTCAAGGACAGTTCTCTGAATATAAGCATTTTATAGAGATTATAGTCCATCTGAATTCTTCCAGTAGCCTATTAAAAGACATCACCTTTGAATTTGTGTGAGGAACCCTTTCAGCTGGTTCCTTACTTCTAGTGGCTTCACTAGCTCTCTAGTATTCTCCTCTACAGCAGGTTTAGAGATGTCTGTTCAGTTACCCTGTCTGTTTTTAAGGCCATCTCCCTGTTCACAAATCACAATTCAGTTGGTACTCTGGCAGCCAGACCAGACTCAGGGATTCTGCCCAAAAAGGGAAAGATTCCTTTGGTGTGAGACTGACAGCACTACCCTCTCCACTACAGGCATGGCACTCCCCTCCTGAGAGGACCATGTAGCAGCAGGGTAGCAGAGCTCTAACTTCACGCTGACATAATTCAGTGATCTTGGGTGTCATTCAAACAGGAGATGCTCTTCATCTGCTCTGTGTGTGGGCAAGCAGAGCTCTGCTGCTGCAAACCCTGAGATGAGCTCCATTGGTTGGAGCATGGTGCTCATAATGCCAAGTCCTCTCCATTATGCAATAACAATTTTCTTCTATTTCTAACACTAAGGTACCTTTAACATAATGAGTAGGTCTATGCCAGGCTCCTCTGTATCTTTTTTTTCTTGGGGAACAGCTAAATACACTATGCTTCTACTATGTAAATACTGCAGTAGATATGCAAGAAGACAATAAAGAAACAATCCTTTGCCAAGGTTGACATTTTTATTCTTGTAGACACTGGGATCCAACTTTACATCTCGAGTTGTACCCAGCCAGCTTTGCATCTGCACAAACCAGCACACATGGGTTTAGGAAATTTGTTAGGCTATCTATCCTTCCTTAAGGCTATCAAATCTTTAAAAAGTCACATGTTCAAGACTTGTTTTGTTTTCTTATCTCAGTTATGTGGATAGCTAACTTGAAGTTGAGTGTCTGACAATTAACCAAGTAATCAACAAACAAACTCTTAATGACTTTCAGTATTTTCTTTTAAAGTAAAATTCAGACCAGGATTTGCTAAGTTGTAAGAGGAAAATTCCACATACTAAAGGAAAACATTCATTTCTCAATTTCCCTTTTCAGATGAGGGAAGTTGATCCAGAGAGCAGAAACTTCAAACCCATAAATTCAGCCTCAGGTGCAAAAGCTGCAGGAATGGGGAGAAAGGAAGGATACACTGCATCCTGCCAAATGGCTGTTCCAGGGACGCAGCAAATTGAACTACTCCGCAGTTCAGTCAGAGGCTCAGAAATAGCTGAGCTATCGGAACATGCTGGCCATGTCTCCAATACACTCCAGTTCCAGGGGCCTTTGCAGGGCTATGCTGTGCTCTCCATGCCAAGGCTGTGCCTGCCAGAAATTTCCCATATGTCAGGGTAATTACATTTCACAGTTTATGCAGGCTGGGTGCTTACATACTCCATTGAGAAGATGGGAATACTGCTCCGTGTAGCAGCCCAAGCAGATCGTGTGGTTAACTCATGTGCTTTTTGCTGCTGTGTCTATGTTAGCACTCTCCGAGTAAATACTGTGTTCTCCAGAAACACATTTATGTATTCTGACCCTGATTCTCGTGACTCATACTGCACTTACAGAGATTTAATTATCAATCACAGCCCAGCATCTGAGAAATAAAGCCTTCAAGTAGAAATCTGTAGTGGTAAGCCAAGGGAAGAGCTAACGCAGATGTTAAAATCTAACTGCTTTTGCAAGAGCAGAGCTTGAAAAAAGTCAGTTGAATTTGTCATGATCTCTGCTGTAGCCAGAGAGGGAAGACATTAAAAATACATCAACTCCCAGAAAATGGCACATTCCAGTTCCTGCCTTTCTTCTGAATCAGAGCTGCCTCACTTAACAGCAAAATTGACTTTTGACTCTGCATTACCAAAACAAGTGTGCCTTTAGGAAAAGGCTGCACTGTAGTCTGATCTATTTCTCCACACTGCCCACGCCTCCACACAGCCCAAATTATAAAACACTTCTGAGACACTTGGAACTGTTCATTCTTGGTGCGAGTATCATCACTCACAAACCACACCAATCTTGTCAACTAAACTTTAGGTATTCAGGTTTCCTGTTCATCTGGACACATATGGATACACAGGCAAAGTTCATTTTTGGGCATAAAGTCAAAATGCGGCCCATGCTCATATTCAAGAGGATGTGTTTCCAAGAGATGGCAGAGGAAGGAATCATGCACAATAACAAAACCAGCAGTCAGTGCCAGCCCACCAGTCTTTGTTTACAACTGATTTAAAGCTCACCCATTTAGGCATCATATCAGTTAAATTATCAGTTCATTGGCAAGCTGGAAAGGACAATGTGGCAGAATTCAAAGTTGATACTTCTGCTTTCTTTGCTGCCCTGGTGAGAGGTGCAAGATGTGATCAGCATTTCAGGCTTCTCACGGCCGGCACAGTCAGCAGTAGTTAATTATTGTTTATAAAATGCAGAACTCTGTGTTCTCACAGTTACAAGTTGCATCACTCTTTGGCTGTGCCTATTATTTATCAGCTGAAGAGCAAAGCAGCAAACAAAGCAAGGAGAGTGAAAAAAACACCAAAATCTGTGACAGTTTACATGGGCTGTGTAGAGGCATGGAAAGAAAAGGAGGACGAAGGGACATGGGATGCACTTGCCATCAGCCTATTTTCCCTGGCTCTGTTTGTTTGGTTTATTTTGCCCAGTTTCCCACTGTGCAGCATTTTTGCCTCCAATATAGATGTGGTCACAGCTGGCAAAGGCACTGCAGTACTGCTGTGGAAGAGATTAGAATGCCTTACCCGTGGGAGCCTGGTGTGTGCTGCTTCATCCCCTTCCCACTTAAACAGGAAAAGTAGCTCCCACCACCACCACAGGAGCCTGCTGTGCCACCCCAAAGGAGAAAACAAACCAGCCAGTCCCAAGGTCCAATAAGTTTGTGGCAGATGGCTATGAATGCCCCACAGCTTCTTGCACCTCCACAGAAACCTAGAGAGAAACTACTACCCTTCCACACGAGCTCCAGGGCCCAACACCAGCCACGAGGCTGCAGCAGCCAGCGCTGCCTTCATAAAATCATGAAACCACAGAATATCCTGAACTGAAAGGGACCCACAAGGATCATCGAACCCAACTCCTGGCCCTGTGCAGGATGGCCCTGAGAGTCACGCCATGTGCCTGAGGGCATTGTCCAAACAGCTCCTGAACTCTGTCAGGGTTCGGCTGTGACCACTTCCCTGGGGAGTCTGGTCAGTGCCCAACCACCCCCTGGGTGAAGAACCTTTTCCTAATATCCAGCCTCAATCTTCCCTGCCTTTGTGCCCTCACTACCCCTTGCACTCAAAATAGCATAATAGAAAGAAGGCCTCAGAAGCACAAGTGCCCCTCTGCTCCTCGGGCTCCTGCCACCCACTCACAGGAGGCACGGACCGCCCCTCAGGGCCTGGGAGGCTGCGCTGGCTGCCGGGGCTGGGCACAGTGTGGGATTCCCGCCGGCCCTGGTGCCCTCGGAGGTCCCACTGGCCGCTGCCCAGTGCAAGCCAACCTCAAATTCCCCCTCTTCCCATCTCACCCCCAGGTTTGCCGTGGTGTGCCCCAAATAGCAAGCCTGGCCTCACACCCTGGGACAAGGCGGGCAAGGCTGGGGCTGTGCAGGCCCCGGGGAGGAGGGGCCCAGCTTTGTGCTCTTGGAGTATTTGCAGAGCAGCAGAACCAACGGCTTCACCGCTGGATTTTTGGATTCCTGCCAGGTGAGGATCAGCTCGGATTTGGGGCTGAGGTGCACACCTTGCGGATTTTTCTAGTTACCCAGGCAAGGTCTCTGAAGGCAAGGAGGGCTCCTCTCCGTTTCGTTAGTCTGCTGCTGATCTGTCACAGAGTCAGACTTGCAGCCGTGGCAGAGATGTATTCAAGGCACTAAATGGCTTTTGCAATTATTAGATGCCTTTATCAGCTTTGCTTTGGCACTTAATCAGCCGCAAAAGCTATTTATTGCCTCATAAACTCCTCTGCAGCAAACATTATCCTTTAATTAATCCCTGAAAATTACAAAGGCTGATGAGGTAACCCCTTTTTCACACCACCCAATTAAGCTGAGGAGAATTTGTTGCTGTTTTCCCCTTTCATTTTGTTTTTAGGCTTTTGTCAGCTGTCTCAGTCAGAGGGCTTGTTAGGACAGGTAGTAGCAATTTAGCAGCATGTCCCAGGTAACAAATACCACCCAAATCAGTGAGCCGTGAGGATTATTCACAGCTGAGAAAGTTAGGTGATGAGTAAAAGTTAAACCCTAATTTAACTCACATTAAAATAGGAAAGGCAATCTGAACAGCATGTGGCTGCAGAGTTAAATGATGTTGCAGACTCATTAAAAGATTGGACCAGTTGCTAATTAGGATTTTTTGAAGCTAAGGACACAATGGCAGAAGTAGATCTCTTGCATATTGAGAGACTTCAGATGCATATTTGCTTTGTATATCATTAAATTTTGTGTATCAGCACACAGAGGAATTCAAAGTAAATGAAAAGCATCAAGATCTTTCTATGTCTACAACAACTCAATACTTTTTTTCACTAGAATAGTGTTTTGTAATCTAGATGTAAGCTTTTTTACAGCACAGACATAAAATTTTGCTGTTTCCACATAACTCAACCCATACCTCCACCAGATTCAGACTTTAAAGTAAAGCAGTTCACAAAATAACAAAAATGTTAGGCATCACTATTTCAAACTTTTATCTAGTCTTATGAGGACTAGGATTATAGCTGGAAATTCAATGCTCTGGTGTAAACGTGTTGATTCTACTTTACAGGGGGATGAGAGGAGCAAGAAACATTCCCCTAAGTATTTGGGAGTTGGCAGTTCTGAGTCCTACCTCTTCACTTCCCATAGATGACTGATAATTCTTGTGGAATTACCATTGGCTGCTCGGAAGCATAATGTCAAGAAAGAAGGTATTTTCATCGAGATACATTGCTGAGTTGCAAAAGGGTGTTGGGACCATGTAATCAGCCAGTTCTATGAAGACCTGCAGAAAATGAACTGTAAATTGTATTTTAGGAAGTACCTAGTGATACAGGTACTTAAGGTAGAATAAATTTGGGAGGGCACATGAAGTACAGGAAGGGAAGTTTCTCTAAAAATTGTTGCAATGAATTTCCCCATCAGCATTTAAGTTTCCAAACCAAATTCTCAAAGGAAAAAAAAATCTCTTGTGATTGATAAATGGGAAAACAGAAAAAGTGGGAAAAAGTGTTGCCTTACATGTCTCTTAAAGCTCTTTATTTTTCCTCATCATTGGAAGAAAGAAAACAACCCAAACCCACAAAAACCTCAACCTTGTTCTAATCCTAGCTCACAGCTGCTAGGGAATTTACATCTCCTGTGGCAGGTGTTAATCATGGTGAGACTAAAGAGCAGTTCCACTTCGATGAGTCTTTCTGTGAGTCAGTAGGTGGTAGCATAGTCAGGACTCAAATTATAAGAGATTATGTTTTCAGAGATGTATTGAAAACCCCAACCCCAGCAATTATGTTTTCCAAAGTATTCCATTTGTTACTGCTGGAGACATCCTGCATTGCGTAAGTGCTGTGTTCTTGCCTCTTGAGTTTCTGAAATGTCGGTAGGGGAAGAAAAGCTGAAGTAGGTGGATGGTGTTAAAGCCAAACTTTGGAAGTTAGAAAGTCTGAGGCTTTATGTCCCGGGAGGAGGTGTGGTGGGGTGCAGTTATGCAGTGTTTTGCAGTGTTAGATGGTACAATAACCATTTTGCTGTATTGCTGGGGAGTGGAGGGCAGGTCTCTGCAGTGGTGTAGCAACAGTCCAGTTACCTACTCTAGCCCCGGGAACAATCACAGCCAGTGGGACACACCCCATGGTGCAGGAGCAGCTTGGTACCTGGAGTCCAGAGCTTCTTGAAATGAAAGGAACAGTAAAAAACCTTGAGTTCTTTGGGAGTTAAAGCTAAGTTACTCAGTTCTAGTTCAAGATGCTTCTCAATAAAGTGTGGCAGTGAGAACACATCCTCAGGAACAGTGACATTCAAGACTCCCAGGTCTGTATCTTGCCCTTTGGCTAGAGACAAAGCCAAAGGTCCAAACCTGTGAGTAACCTCACCTGAGGAAAAGCCAGCAGAGGTCCCTCACTGCGATGAGTTTGCTGTTTCTGTGCATCTAATTTCAGCTTTCTCATATGTTGTAACTTCCTTTCTGAGCAGTTTGGTATTTTTGTCATGCCTAAACCAAAGCTGGATTCAGAAATAAGTGTTGTTCATCGTGGTTGCATAACAGAACACAAATACCAGCTGCTGTCCTTTTCTTGTGAGCACAGCTGGAACACCGGGGGAAATGGCAGTGCCAGTCCTATTTCCATTTTTATGGACTAGAGTGATTGTTCAGTGATGTTAGTGTGAAGGTCTGCAACTCACTAGGATATGAGTGGAATTGTGTGGGATTCCTTTCACCCTGAAACTCTTCCACAATGCAACACAAGCTGAAGTATCACAGGGAGTAAGGAATGTGAGAGTGTAAGGATATCAGGCTGTTTGCTGTAGTCTGGATTTTATGTGCTTCCCTATGGAAGAGGGACTATAGTTGTGTCTTTGCATCACAGACTGTTCATTTTATGCATGTTAAAGCAAAACTTCCTTTGGCTGAAGTGCAAAAAAGTCCTGGTAATGTAATGGCTACTTACCTATAGCTGCTTGAAAAACATTCTCTTGACTCTCTAGGAAATACGGAAAAAAAACAAAGAAAATGCATTTTGTTTCCCCCAAATTACATCACATCAAATCACACAATTTTGTATTAATCTTCTTTTCAGTGTCAATCAATAATATCCCTGTTGTTTCAAAAACATTACAGCACCCTGCCCAGTGGGCCAAAGGAATGATAATGCACTCTTAGAGCATGAGGAAATCATCCTTGTTAGCTCTTCTTCCAAGAATAAAGCTGAGCAAGGGTCAGAGTTGAATCCTTTAGAATGTAATTAATCACATGTGTTAATGAGAGCACTGCTTTGTTACCATTTTTAAAAAAGAGTGAAACAATCTCACCATACCGACTCTAGGACTTGACAAGATAAAGAGACTCAGAGCTGCCTGAAGAGCCTCCTGCATCACTGAGCCCCTCCTTGCTCCACCAGGAAATCTACGAGCAGGAAGCTGAAGGTGAATTTCTGTGAGCGTCAGGGGTGGGGGGATTGTCTCCTACAGCTCCAGCAGCAGTGAGGTGCAAGAGGCAGACAAAGGCAGTGTTGTTATTCATGCTGGATTTGGTACAAACAATGCATTTTAACCTGCCTAACAGAAACTGAGCCAGACTGAGTCATAGCTGTTGTGAACTTGAATGCCTGAGTTGTTCCTAGTGTCTGAGCTAACCTTTTCTTCCAGCTTCTGCCAATCTCATTTGCAGTCCAAAGGGGTTTGTAGAGTTAACTTAGGTACATTGAACGGGTTTTGACTCATAGTCTCAGTTGAAAATGAGTGTGCATGTAATGGGATATTTCTGAGAAGAAGCCTCTTGTATTATGCTCTTCTGAGTACAAGGTTTGTTTGAATGCTGCCATAGTCCTTACTGGGCATCACGGCTGTGTCTTTGAAACATTGACCTAATAAAATCCAGTGCTGGGGATAGAGAGCCATTTAAATGGCCATTTAAATGTTCATAACCTCCCTACCCAACACAGTCCTTTCGAACAGGGGTCAGACTTTCAACCTCAGTTCTTTACACAGTGAGAAAGAATCAGCAATTAAAGCTCTTTATATCCTTGTAGTTGTCAAGTATAGAAATACACGACACCAGTATGTGTTTCTAATGTAGATGGAGGCAGAAAGAGATCATCACATTAACTAATTTTTCTCTTGAAAAAGGAATTTACTTTATTGCGTATTACAAGTGAGACCAGTGCATTCCTGACTGGCTGTATGATCTCAGACAAGTCATTTATTTTTAGTCCTTCTGTTACTTTTATGTGCTCATTTTGGTTTTTTGTACTTAGACTGAAAGTACGTCAGGACAGAATCTCTCTGCCTCATGTAATGCCAGGCCTAACAAAGCTCTAATGTTCTTTGAGGCCTTTAGGCACTGATGAAAAAAATACTTTCAAAGATGATTAGCAACATCGGCTTTGAATGGGAAGTTATAGTCCAGCCTGACAAAAAAGAATCTTTACTGCTCTTCCCTATCTGCTGATCTGTATTCTCTTGGACAGGAGGAGCATGGAAATTTTTGCAAACATTCTAAATGTTCAAGATGCTTGCAGAGTTGTGGCTGACTCTGAATGAGCTGGAGTGTGAGTGGGTAAATAGTGTTTGGCTGAAAATCAAATTACTTTAGTGATACCTACATGTCTCACTAGCACCTAAAGCTTAGAAGAGGTTTAGTAAAAACTAAAGAACTCCCTGTCCTAAGCAGACACATGCAGAACTTAACCATCATGTGCCTTGAGGGAGACAGGCTTGACAGTGTGGTAATATTTAGGCTGTAAAACAAACAAACAAACAAATTAAAATAGACTTTCCTTTGAAGAGTTGTATAAAATTTCCATTCCTTCTTTTTTTTTTTTCTATTATTTTTATGACAAGAGCACCTGAGACTCCAGCGTCAGCATAAAGAGCAAGGCAACATAAAAACCCTGTCATAAAAAGGTTGCTCTTTCCCCAAAGTGCAGTTGGTCTTGGGGCACAGTGAGATGGAAATATTATGTTGCTTAAGAGATGTTTGGTCTGACTACATTTTATAATCTTTTTTTCTCCAAAAGTTCCTGTCATGTCAGTTCTGCCAGTTGATCTACTTTATTCATTTTTTTTCCAACATGGCTTTTTTTATAGAGCCAGACTGCATTCTGTAGTAATTAGATAGATAAGAGCTGAGATGGGTGGAACTCTGGCAAAGACATAAGATTAAGTGTCAAGGGAGTGGAAACTTCTTAACCATGATCAGCAGAAGACACAGCAAATGAACATGCGCTGATTAGATTAAGTCAGCCTGGTGGCACAGGTGTGGAAAATAAATGCAGTCAGAAATCCTTCTCACTAATTTGGTGCCAGGTGTGATGAGGAGCACCTGCAAAGACAGTCACTGTTGCAATTACTTTGGCCTTTCATTTATTTGTTTTAAAAGCTAAACAAATATTTTAATAAACAGAGTGACTGCTGTAATCACAGGAGGGCACATTTAAGTACAGGTGTAGTATATACAGTTTGCTTCACCCCACTTCTCCTGTAAAGGCAATTTAAACTTAGATAGTGTCACTAATTATTCCACAGATGCAACCCAAAAATTGTGGTCTGTGTGTCTTCCCTCAGAAGACTTGTGGCTGCCAGAATGTCCTCTGTAATCAGAGAAAACATTTCTGTCATGGGAATGGTCCAGGTTTAGATACTCTGTTGATATCATCATGGTGGACTCTTCTAATTTGCCTGCTAGTTCACTAACAAGCATTCCTAGTAATTTCAAGTTTTTGATAAATAACACCAGGTCACCAGACCTGCTGATCCTCAAGGCAGGCTCATCATTCACTTGCCTATAGTGCATATGGGGCAGATAATAGTATCTCATAAACCCAGACAGGTGCATCTTTACAGGCTTTTGGATAGCTGTTGGGTGGTTGGGGAATTCTGAACCTGCCCAGTGTCAAGGGCAGTCAGTGTTTTCATACTTGGCAATGTAATTTCACCAGCACTAGCTAAGAGGAAGTGGTGTGGAGAGCAGCACACCTGAGATCTTGCCCTTCTTTAGGATGGGAATGTCACAAGGAATTCACACCTGTGTGTCCTTGTAGTCATCTAATTTTTTTTCTTTCTTCTTTAATATGTCATTGTAACTGAAGCTCTTATTAATAGTGAGAAAAGGTGGAGGCTTGGTGGTGGGAAATGAAAGTGTGCAATGCAGGTCTACAAAAGCACTTCCTCTTTGGATTTTGGTACTCTTCAGGCAGCTACCATATGGTGACCTACTATGCTTTGCCAGGGCAGGTAGTTCTGAGTCTGTGCAGACCTTTAGGCAGCTTGGTCAGCCAGAGAGTTCAGAGACCTTCAAGGTTATGCAGCAGCTGACTAGGAGTTTTCAGGAACAGTTTTGGACTTTAATTTTTAATTACGTCCTTTTTTATTTTTTCTGTTTGGCCCTACAGTGAAATTTGATTAAGACAGTACTAAAGGTTTTTCCACACCAACAATTTCACCCTCAAAGGCATTTGCAGCTGTGACCTCAGATATTGTCACTGCTTCATGTATTTCTCTTCTACTGACAGAAAGAGGAATTCATGTTCGCTGTTCATAAATAGGATCATGCCAGAGAACATCCTGACTCTGTGTGCAATCTCTCTGCCTGCAGTCTGTCTGCTTGATCTGCCAACCCTGAATTTTCAGCTCCCCACCTGATTTGAAAAGGGGCAGATATTAGATTTTTTTTTCTGAAACAAACTGCTGAATTAACAACTCTCTCATCTGAGGGCCACAAATGGAAATGAAGGGCTAATTCCCTGTGCTGTGGTGCTCAGCTCTGAATTATGTGGCAGACGCTCTGAGCGATGCATATGATATTCTTAGAAACCATTTTGATGAGGTGTCGTTACATCAGCGAGGAGCAAATGCAGATGGAAGGCTCAACAGATAACAAACCAGAGGAATTTCCTTCAGTCTGAGGTTCATGTCCTCATTCAGAAGTTGGATTTGGAATCTGCTTGTCCTGGGTGTCCTCAGTGTGTGTTTTGAAAGCACGCACACAGCTGTCCAGAAAATCTGAGAGGATTGCTGGCCAGCTCATTTGTCTTTGCAGGTTACATCTGGCTTTGATGTGCTGCACATGCACGCATATGATCTTTGTCCAGGTGGACAAATGTCTAGTTTAATGTTTAGCAATAGGTCCTTCATAGCCTTTCAGTCAAGGGCTTCAGTTACATATTAATGGCACAGGTCTTTGTGCATGCTCAAGAGCAGGAACGTTGGTACATGCTGGGGTAGGGAAAGTTTTGGCTCACCATGTCAGATATAGCTGTTGGCCCCAATTTGGCAATTACTTCAGTGTCCATGTGATTTTAAGCACATAAGTAATTCCAGTCAGTCAGGCTTGTGTTTAAAAGTGCGTTGCTGACTGGGGAATTTCTGGCTTCTATAGCTGTTCAAATCTTGGCTCCCAGGAGTCTTCCTCCAAATTTAACAACGTTTCTGCTTTACTCTCTTGTGCTAGAATACTGGTAGCCTGCTTTGCTCTGTCAGCACAGACAGCAAATCTGCTTTAGCTTCCATCCTCTGAGGATCTGTCAGTTATGCATTGGACAGATACCTTGATGGAAATAAACACAGGATGGTTTCCTTGAGAGGCCATGCAATGTGGATTGCTAAAGCTGAGACTCATTATTTAGATTGCATGAAAGTGCAACCCAGACAATTGGCACAAATTTTACACGCACTTTTACAAAGTTGAGTGCTTGTTCCACAAAGTTTAGAAGTTTTGCACAGCCTAAGTAGGGCAGTACAGAATAAGAGCCAGGAGACATATTAGAAATGGAATTGCTTTTGCACCAGGATTGGGATAGAAATATGTAAGCTCCTTTGAACTAGAACATGAAGCTACATCAGCTCCATGCTATACATGAGATAAATATGGTTCAGGGCAGTGTGGAGAAGATACGGGAGCTTAACTCTTGAGGGAGAGGAAGGACTGTCTGGGACATTGGTAAATAAGGGAAATACATTTAAATCCAAGGTGGTATTCTTTGTCCTGATTTTTTAAAAAAATAGATCCTTCACTTTATTGCACCATAACCTCTAGAAGTGAGGGAGTTTCTTCTTTCCTCTGGGCAGTGATTTTTTGTATCTTCTCTTTTTATTCACTTGTACAAGGAAATGTCTGCAGGTCATCTTCTACCTTGGCTGTGGAAGAATGAGCCTATAATAGGAAGACAGTACTGCACTACAGTGTAGGCCTTTCTCTTCCTTTTTAACCACATCTTTCCCTTGAAGAGCTGAGACTGTCCAGCCTGGCCCAGGTGAAAAAGGGAGAATGGCAAAAGTAGCTTTTCCTGGGAAGATGTTTTTTCCATTTACAGCTAAGTGTGTAAATTCACATCCAAGCTGGTCTGGCTAAATGAGCGCCTTGGACACCACCCTCCACACAACATCCTGGCTGACTTCCTCATCTTCAGCTCTTCCTCCAGCTGGAAAAGCTACAAGTATCTGGGGACTTCTGTCAGCTGTGCTGACAGAACTATTGTCTTCTGTCAGAAAATCCACAGCTGTTCCCAGATGCATCCCAAATATCTCCAAGCAAAGCAGCCATAAGAGGGGTTCAGTTTATGTCACATTTTCCTGGCTTCTGTAGAATAAATGGGATCATGTAGCTCGGTGGGCTGCATCAGACAGTCCAGTGGGGTGTTGCTCTGTCCCTTCCGCAGCTGTGCAGTGAAGGCTTCTGCTCATACTTAAGAACAAGGATGATCTGAGGAGAGTTAAGTGTAAGGGTCTAGAGCATGTCTAGGACTGTGCTCGTGGGGAGAGGTGGAACTGACAGAGGGGTGATATCCGCACCTTCTAAAGCCTCAGAAGGGATATCATGTTCTTCAGATCCAGAGAGAACCGACATCTCCCTGATTGCCTTGTTCCGCTGCCAGGGTGAGGCTATTAGGAGTAAATGGCTCAGTAATAGGAGGAGCTGCAGAAGCGCCCCAGGAGCCCAAGCAGGTGGTACAGCTGGTGATGACAGGCGCAGTCTGTGGGAACAGTATGTGTGCTGGAGATAGCCAGGGAGAACCCATTTTAGCAAGAGCTGGGCAGACTCACAGTCACATGGCTCTGGCTCAGCTGTACAGCCTGAGCTTTAGGAAGCTGAGAGAACCAAGTTTTCAGAATTTGCATATTGCAGCTGAATGACTCCACAGACTCCATTTCCTGGGGCTAACAAGTTGTTCTCACAATCCTGCTTCTGCAAGAATCACAAAACGGATGACAAAATCCCCTAAAATTTCTAATCTGATAGTGCATTTAGAATCGTTTTGGGAATTGGGCAAAGATTCAGCTTAAGTATTTGATATGAAGTGTTCACTTCTGGCTATTGCTATTTCTGTTACATCCCTCCTTCAGAGCATGATTTAAGAGGACTGTCTGAGAGAAGGGCACTGCGACTTGCTGACTCTGCGTTACCTCCTGCAGCATTTTGAATGCAGCTTAATTCCCCTGTGAAGAGAACTGATACAACCAATCCCCATGAACTCTTTACACTTGACAGAAACACAAGTGAAGAGGGTGATCCATAATAATTAGGAAATTGGGATCAAAAGCCGGCAGGCTTAGCCCAAACTGTTTTGCTCAGGGGCAATACTGCAGCTTATAATACACAACTTAATTACTAGAGAACATCCTTTCTGCAAGCGAAGGCAGTTTCCAGAGTGGAAAAGCTGCTATAAATATAGTTCTAAATTCTACTCAAACTAGGTTAGGAGAGCATGAGTTTGAGTAGCATTTAAAAGAGTAAAAGGAGAATGTCATGTAGTGTTCCATTTCTGGCATCACTCCTCAGTGGAAAGGCCATTGTCACCTATCTGCCCTCACATGTCATTCAGAAACAAGAAATCAAACACAAGACACAAAGGATGGTCCTTAAGATCCTTTTCCAAACAAAAGTGGTTGTCCGACTTTAGGGCAGTGGCAGGCACCTTCAGCTCAGGGCTGCAGTGGCCCTGTCAAAGGCAGACTGAGCTATGGTTGTGTGAACAGTCCTTTTGTGTGTCACAGATACTGTGTTAATAAAAGCCTAAACTGCAGAAGAGGTTCATCCTCCCCCGCGCTTTGCTGCTTTTCCTCTTATTTATACATGTACTCTACACTCTGTAGGCTCTGTTCACTGGAGCTGACTTGTAGGACAGAGGTAAATTTAAGATTTAAGGGGTTTTTTAATATGTTGTGTAAGAATAGTCTGACAAATGCAGAGGATGTCACATATTTTAGCATTTGTTTTCCTTTGTCTCATACAACCCCTAGTTTCACTGAGGATTAGATGTCAAGAGCCATTACACAGCAGGGAGTTAATTACAGAAGTTACTGAGTTATATAATGCTGTAAAGATTTCCAGACTCACTAAGTCATATCTCTTCAGGTTTTTTCTGGCCTTCTGGCTATATAGTCATCACTAAACTTTTTTCAGGGCAGCGATTGAACTAGTTTTACTGAAGGAATTTTAGCACTGAAATTTCCTGGTATCTGATGGATTTCTCCAGAACAAAACTTTAGCAAGAGGCCATTACAGTTTGTCATGTTTATATCCAAGCCTGCTCTGAGAGTAGTGCTTTCATTACATGGCCATAAAGTAATGGCACTTCTCTGCCTCTAAACCCTCTTGACAGAAAAATGCTAAAACATTCTATTTCTCGATTTGCTTTTCTGTCCTTTGTAGGATTGGGATGAGGGCATGGAGGGGTGTGAGGGGGTGTGATTGCATTATCAATTATTTTATATTTTCCCTATAGAATGCAGATTCTTCAGCACTTCAGACTTTAGAGTCATTTTCCTCTGTGTGGCTGGTCTTCTTTTTACAGTGCTTGTTGGAGTGTATATTTTGTGCTGTTGTCTAGCATTGATATTTAGCATCTTTGAATAGAACAACCTAAGCACCAAAGCACTTTTTTTTTTTTTTTTAAATCTGAACTGAGAAAAACAAGTCAAGATCTCAAAAGCTGAGTCTGCAACATTTTGTTGGTCATGTTGAATTTGAGCATCACCGTGTCTAATTGTTTAGCTTGTGGTGACCAGCGCATAGTCCTGGTCCTTGAGTTAGGCACCTGTAAGTAAATGTGATGCAGACATACTCAAGGTGCTTTAGCATGGGCTAATTTAGCTGCTTTTCAGGGTAGTTTATCACACAGAGTGTTTCGTACTCACAGCAGTAGCGTTTACTTGCATTATGCTGCCTGTGACTGGAGTAAGACTTTTGCTTTCTGTTGTTTCTCTTCTATATAGAACAAATAAAGATTCTCTGGACTAAGAGGTGGGGCATAGGAATGACTGAAAGGCTTGGCCATCCACTTGGGAGGGAGGAGCTGTTGGTTCTGGTTTCTGCCCTTTTTCTTAGTTCAATGTAATAATCAAATGCTCCTGCTTCTCTCTGCCAGAGTGACTGAAATTTGCCCATTTACAAATGGTAGCATGCAGGTCCAGTCAGAAGTAAAAAAGGTAGAGGCAGAATGCTCAGCAGGACATTTCTGGCACATGTGTCTGTGCTGGGATTCTGTGATGTGGGCCCTGGCCACAACAGTAAGCACAAGGCACAGTCGGAGGAATTAGGTACATTGTGAACAAGATTTTGCCCATCTCCTAGAATTTCATGTTTGTTATTTGACTCCAACCATGTTCTGTAGTCTGACAATGAGATTAGAGGCTTTTTTTGTAACACTGGAAAGCAAAGATTTTGGAGGGCAGATGAGATGAGATCCAGTATCTTTGCCATGACTTTTGGCAGTATTTTGCAGAATTATTTCGCATATGAATTGTACCAGCTCTATCTCTCTTTCAGACTTTCATTTCAGTGGGTGCATATTGAAGCTGGCAACGAAGTCAGGGTGTATCAGAGGGCATGATCTTGTTACATATAATTTTATGAATAATCGTTTTGATTATTTACCTTAATGGTGATGCTTATGCTCTTCCAAGGACCATTCTTCTTCACTTGGTAGAGACCAAAACATGTATTACAAAATAGTTAAGAGTAGTTGCTACAGCCATGAGCAAAGAGGTTTAGTTCTTTTGCCATAATGCAGGAAATTTTGAAAAGGAAAATAGTGAAAAATAAAGATATCCCCAAGTGTTTTGACCACTCAGGCTATTGGGTAGAGAAGGAGAAATACACCTCTGTTCTCCAGTGTGTCAAACACAGGCTGATAAATATGCTTGCAAGTGCTTTCTGTATTTAGGCCTGCAGGTGGGAAAAAAATACAGGGGGATACCCTGAGAATCTAAGTAGATCTTGGGTTATCAAACAATTAAGTATGACAACACAAGCAGTTTTATATACTCCTGTTCACAAAAACATAGGCCCAAGCAATGCTAGGGCAGCAGCCGAAAGGGAATTTTAGGAAGGTGGTAGCAAATAAATGTCACTCAAGCGCCTAAATCGATACCTGGTTTTACTGATTTAGCCCCAGGTGCCTCTCATGGTACTCAAGTAATGGGAGGCACTGACATCCTGGGAAGCTGCTGTGACCTGGATGGGACGGCACAAATTCTGTCCCAACTGCTGCCAAGGGCCTGCCATATGACTTTATACTTGCTGATAGTTTGTTTCTCCTTCAAAAACAGGAAAAGGGGGAGATTTCTGGACCTTTATCATGTTTCCGTCTCTAATTGCTGTATGTGCAGTTTGTGACCCCAAGATAAACTGCAAAAACTTGCTTGCTCCAGGGGAGAGAGAGGATTCATTTGAACAGGCATCGTCTGTGTGTGCAGCAGCTGTATGCAACTTTGTCCTGTGCTCATGATAGAATTGTGTGCTGTAAGGGTTTTGCAACTAGCTTGTAGCATTTTTATGAAAACAGGTTACATAGGTTTCTTGTTTTAAAGCCCATTTCCTGGGTCATCCCTGGGAGAGAACGCAGCAATTCTCCCCCAGTGCTCATGCTGTTTATCTTTTGCTAAACAGAGGAAAGCAGATTATGGCTTTTAAGAGCTAAGCTTCGGCTTTTCTGCAGGTCTGTGTGAGGGGAGACACGTTGCTTTGGTGCCTCGAGTGCAAAAATGTTTATTAGGCGCATGTCTAAATAGGCTTAATACACAAGCTTCAATAGTCACAGGCAGCTATTTTAGTTCAGTTTAGGTTTGCCAAAATAAAACACATCAACCAGATGCAAAAGAGGCCATGCAGCCTTCTGTACTTAAGTGTACTGGTTTAAATTAAGTTACTGCAACCTTTTTTTAATGAAGGCAAAGGCTGAGGTAAATGCTGCTATCAGCTGAAAAGGGAGTTGTCAGTATCAGTGTACCTTGCCAGGAGCACGGCCGACTTTATCAGGAAAGACTGGGAATTAGAAGGTTCAAAGAGGCTGCACTTCTTCCCACAACTGTTTTCTTGAATTGAGGAGGGGATAAACTCAGACTGATTTTTGTCCAGATGGACTTGGAACACTGTACAGTGAGAGGCTACACTATGCAATTAATTGGAAGGTGATTTTAAGAACTCCCTTCTCAAATTTAGCTCTGAAATAAGGAGAAGCCTACAGCTTCTCATTCATTCATTCATTCATTCATTCATTCACTCCTAGAATGAATTTTACAGATCACTGCTTTGTAAAGCCTTTCTCCTGGAGGAGCAGTCAGTAGACCACTCTCCTGAAAGTTATGGTTATTCACTACCAGTTTGAAAACAAGTCAGCCTGTCATTTCTAGTGCTGATAGTTCCAGCAGGGTTCTTGAGCTGCGTTTATGTAGACATTGAAAGAAAGCAGTGACATAAACCATGCACTGTTCTCGAGGTCTTCACTTGCCCCGACATAGAAGAATTCACATTTTTCTGGGGTGTTCCAAACAGCTGTATTGCTGAGCTTTAATTGTCTCCTATTCTTAAAAAAGAAGTATTTCTAAACTTCTGTTGCAGTGATTTTCTCTTTTTTTTAATCTGATCAGTCTAATCTCTGTCTGCAACCATTGTTAAACTGCTAGTAAGAGTGTAATATGTTAGCCAGCAACTTTTCTTTAGCTCAGAGAAAACAATTCAACAGTTCCTTTTCTCAATGCACTTGATTCTACATTCCCAGAAATATTTCCATCATATATGTTTTTGTATTTACTTTCAGCTTAGTATAATAAATACCTCTTTAATGTGGCTTTTCCATTTTAGAGAGGATACATAAGTGGACCATATAGTTGCATTATAAAATAACTAGAACAGACAGTATGTGTGCATGTAAGGTGTGTCTTTGCTTAACCTTATCTAGTGTAAAGTTTTCCAGTACTAGATTTGGGGGATTTGTATCTAGTTTACATTCCCATAATGCATATCCCAAAATTTCCTTAGCATGTGCAAAGGATGACAAATATCAGTACTTCATACAACTATATTTAATAAGTTATTACAGAAAAAAATAAAGTCCAAACTACAAAGTTTAAGCAGTTGTAAGCAATAGCAGCATTGAGCTCCATGTTTAGTCACAGTACTGCAGTTCCATACAAGCGTTAGTCCAAGCCAAAAAGGAAGAAGCCTTGTTAGAATTACTAGCAAAAACAATCTAAGAGAACATGTAATAAAAGATACAGTACATTTAAAATTAGTTGAAAAACAAGTACAGAGATCTTAGCTGTGAATGCTCTAAAAGTTATGTCCATTAGTTTGACAGTAAAATTACAAATATCTAATACTTTATACCCCAACAGAACTACATCCAGGAAAGAAAAAAGAGCAAAAATTATCTCTTGTTAGCACCCTGGTTTTCTACTTACTGATGAACTTTTAGTCATGTAAATTTAAGTGTGTCAGAATTATGTGACCAATGTGATTTCTGACCAGCTACCCATTTGGGGTATAGAGTAGTCACTAACATGAATATAAAATACTTTGTGGTATGATAGAACACTATAGCAGCAGAGATTAAGAAGTTTGTCTGTTAAAAAAAAGAGAAAGAAAGGAAGGAAAAGAAAAAGGGTTTAGCTGACATCATACAAACTAGCATAAAAGCAACTACATACAAGCCAGATTAAACAAAAGAGACATTTCTACAAATCTGTGACTAATCTTTCACTCATACCTTGCAAGTAGAGATGTCACAATACTGAAATATTAACATGGGAGCTTTTCCCAGTTAAGCGCCTTTTTTTTTTCTTTTTTTCTTTTTTTTTTTTAACTACTCTAACAGATAGTGAAATCAGCAAAGTTATTTGCTAACTGCATATTTGCAATACAATTTGTTTTAGCCCATGCCTTGCTAGCAGGCTATAAAATACAAGCATGTCGGCAGAAATATAAGCATAAACTTTGTACCACTTAGCAGGAATTTTTTATTCCCTCTTCATTCCTTAATCTCCTTTGTTTGCAATTTGTGTACATTCCAACCAGTAGTACCTAATTTGAGTCTAAATTTTACTTCACTATTTGATCTAGTCTATACATTACTTACAGAACTGAACACACAAAGGATACACAATAGACCAACTCTGGGCACATTTCTTCCCACAAGTCACGGACGAGCCACTCTAACACTCGAGCATAAGTTAAGTCTAAAAGGTCATCAGCAACTTGTGGAAGCAAGAGTTTTGTCTAGAGAAAGTCATTGTATGCCCTGTTTACGCAACACCAGTTTTAGTCTGGATTGTTTCAGGTGCCAGAACAGAGTCACTGGCTTCAGGAAGGGGTTTCTTCTGGCTGCATAGGGAAACAAAGGTGATGTAAATGGAGGTGAAAAGTGTTTTGATACTGGCCCTTGGTATTGCCAATACAAAAGAAAAAAAGGACAAAGACACAAGAGAGGCAGAGAAGAACGGAGAAAGACAAAGAAGCTGAACGGATGTTCAGACGTGGTGGCAATATGAGTTACTGCATTGCTACCAGGGGATGGACAGAGAGTATTTTGCACTAACTTGGCAGCTCCCACCCACGTGGGGTGACTGGGTTAGAAATGGTGTGGGCACTGACAGACTGCTCCACGCTGCCATGGGAAATGCATGCAGAGAGGGAGTTGTGCAGGAAAGGGGCAATTTCGTTAAATAAATAACACGGTGGCAAAATACAATGAAGAATATATATTTTAGGAGGTTCAATCTAAGGCTATTGAAAAGAGAGTTTATTGAGTTCATGACAAGAAAAGTAATGAAGAATTATGCTGAATGGGCAGGGTCAAAAACCCATTGTTCAACAGATTTAGTTCCTTATAACGGCAATAGTATTTCGTCAACACTGGTGGTGTATAAATCTAGACAGCGAACTGGTACTGTGACATCCCTATTATCTCCCTAAATCATTTTGATAAAGGAAAAGGCTTTTCAAAATATCACGTTTTTTCTGCTTCATTCTGTCATTTTATTGCCCAATTCTTTGTTACAATTTTCCAATCACTTTACATAACCAACCATTTTCATCATTGCCACACTATTGTAAACCACATCAGCAAGTTAATACATAAAGCTTTGCATTTCAAAAAACTAGACACTTTAGTAACAATATTACAAAGATTTTAGCTTCAAAAATAACTGAAAATGAAAAAAATAAACTTTTAAAGAATCAGCATCATAAAATTAATTTATTCCAAGTAAAAATACAAAATAATATTAATGACATTGACCAGATATGAAAGTCTCTCCCAGAAACAACTATATTAATGGTTGAGAAAGCACTCCTTAAAGAAAATACGAAATAAAAATGAAAAATATGTAAATATGTTTAATTTTTTTCTTAGCAAAAAATCTTTCTAAAAATAACAATGAAAATTTGTCTCAGTACAAAGGCTACATTACTATTGAAAAAATACCAGCATGAAGAAAAGGTACATATTTGACAGTAGAAAAATGATTTTAGTGAATCACAATGTCTAAAGTCTGCAATGAAAATAAATCTGCAATAAAGATTTATGCCTTTTTTCTTTTCATTTTTCTTTTTTTTTATACAAACAGTACAAACAGTATTGCACATAACAACAAATAGTCGAGGTTAGGTTAGCCTTCAAAAAAATCGACTAGTTCAAGTCTCACATCAGAAAAGGCCACAATAGGACCTGTTGTACCCAGGGGCTTCTTAGTCAAGTTGCAGTTCAGAACTCCATATTTTAAAAAATAACTTTTTTTGAAGGACCCTCTTTTAATATAACATATTAACAACTCAGGGGCACATTCATTTACAAAACAAAAGGGAGCATGTCATAATTTAATAAACTAAAAAAAGTTCTCTTTAAAAAAATACAAACAGAAGAACTCTCACAATTCTGGTCAGTCGTGCATAATCACACTTGATTATAAATATACAAATTAAGGGAAAATATTTTTTCACCTTCTATTCACAACTTTCAGCACCAAATGGAGTTTGTGTTTACACCTGTTCTTTATGATGATTTTGTTTCAGATTTAATCCAACATTATGCTATATTGTACATTTTCCAGCTTCTCTCTCTCACTCTCTTTCTCTCTGGGGGTATTTTTCTACATGAAAGAGGGGTATTTCTTCAAAAAGGTTTACTTCTTTCACATAATTAGGTAGACTTCTGTAGGTTAGCTATGATCTTTAATATTACAGTTATAAAGCTCTAACTTCTTCATTTTCAAAAAAACTCAAATAAGCATGAAAAAAATAAAGTTACCCATCTGTTAAATCATTTTTTCTTGCAGAATTAAATTAATATATATTTTTCTGAATAAACTTACTTAGAAAATATCATTTTCTTTCCTATATTTCAAAATTGAGGTATTGCAAAAGATCATGTCAGTCAGAAAGCATGCCTTTTTCTTTAAAAAAAATCATCAGCCGACTGTTGAAAACTGTCTAGATACAAAAAGTAGTGCATAACAAAATGTCTTGTACAGATGAAAAAAAACAGAAAAGACACCTGGGCTGGGAAAAGCAATATCACAAAACCGCCCAGAAGTAACTTCAAAAGGGATAATTATAATAAGCATTTTAAACCAGTAAAAAACTATTTTTTCTTTTTTTTTTCTCCAAAAACAGAAAAAATCCTTTCAAAGCCAATACTTGCAACTAAACATTGGGAAAACCAACTTACTAAATTAGACACAAAGAAGGACATCACAACAAACAAAACCCAGAACATTTAAAACTACTATGCGGTGTCATATCCAGTCAGATTGTCCCCAGAACTGCAAAAACAAAGGAGGAAAAAGAAAAAAAAAATAGTGTACACATTCTCACAATCATTAGTATACCAAGTGTGTTTATATTTATATGCTATCTGCAGCCCCATAGTTCATGCTAAAAAAATGTCCACTGTGTTAGCAGGTCTTAATTGTATTCAAGCTTCACAGGATACATCCAGGGATTAGAGAGATAACGCCACATCCACAGAGCAGACATCTCATGTTACTTTTATATGCAGACATTTCTTTAGCACCACTTTTTTTCCTAACTTTCTTAAATGTGCCTAGGTTATTAGTTTGACAGACTATCTAATCGGTAGTGTATGTACGCCAGCATGAGCTCTTTGGTTTTCTGGACAAGGTCTGCAGCTACGTAAATGATGCAAGCATTAGGAGAGAGATTGTAACTAAGAGCTCATTTCTGTTTATGTACCTGTTATGAACTGTCAAAAATGTGTTAATGTCAGATACAGAGGCTTTAACAGTTAAGTTTGATCACAGTACTAGACATAATCACTTTACTATATAAAATAAATTGCACGATATATAACAGAGCACCGCAAAGTACTTCATCTACCATCCACAAATTTTTTTTAAGAATATCCTACAGCTAGTTTTTATATTTGTTGTAATATAGGTCATTCTGTAATGGGCTGATCCTAATTTCAGAAGCATTACATTTACTGAGGCATGCCTTCCTCCAGTCAGTAATCAATTTTTTTTGTTACTGAGCATTTTGTAGCCTACGTAGATTCATAATTTGTGCATTGTGGGCAGGTTTTATATTAGACATATATAAAATTTATTGCATGCAGCAACCTGATTAAGTAAACATGCAGTCAAAAAATATTGACCTTCCTTGGAAGCTTTTCTGTATGCTATACTGATCTCCTTTCAGCAGCCATCACTATTTTAATCACATATTCATTTTTAATTGATACCCTAGCCTGAATAGAGTATTATGGTATTAGTAATACCATTTTAATAGCAGCAAAAGCTATTGCAGCATACATTTACATAACACTAAAAGACCTAACAAAACGAAACAAAAAAACCCAACAAAACAAAACAAACAAACAAACGAAAAAAACCCCTCAGCAAAACAAAAGAAAAAAGTCTGATCCAGCTTATGAGGTATCATCCTTACAAGTCAAAATGGAGAGCAACTAAAGGCTTATTTTCTTTAAGGGTTATTACTATTCTAAATGACCCAAACTAATGATTGCTGAATATCTGTTTAAGTTTTTGCTACATCTGCCACCTACTTGTGAATATTACCTTTGGTAAGTCATCTGCTAGGGGCAAGTCTCAATTTCTGAAAATAAGTGCATGCTCCAGTTTAAAAATAAAAATAATTATAATTACAATAAAAAAATCTTCATCACATACACATCAGCCCAGTGAAGACTGATGAGAATGGCAGTCTACATAATGTCACTAGTGACAAGTCTTGTGTAGGAAATTAAGGTACCAAGCAGATGTTTGTGTGAATCAAAGTGCAAAATCAGTACAGTTACACTCTGCCGGTTTGTATTATACTGGACACTGAGTTCAGTAATGTGACTGTAAATAATAATAATAGTAATAAAAAGACCCATATCTTCATTAAAGTCGAGGACGAATGCACAGATTTCCAGAACACTAAGCCCTGAGGCAGCGCTCTCTTTTCACTCAATTTTATTTACTCCAGTACTTGTTGCTGGGCGCGGCCGGGGTTCAGCTCCAGCGGAACGGGACGTGGCGGGGCCGGTCACCTCCCTCCTTTACCAGTGGTTTGTGGAACTCCCGCCCAGCACGAGAGTGTATGCTGGCCCAGCAGTATTCACAGTAATACTGCAAACAGGTAACGTTGGCACAAAAGAATGGAGCAAATTTTCCACCACAGCGAGTACCCTGGCATTCGTCACACATCTGATCATCCAGCACATATGGCTTCACTTCCACCTGCACCAGGGACAAGAAAACAACTGTAAGAACATTTCCTATTTTGCTAAGCATGAGCACAAACCCCAATATTTTAATTCTTTCTGGCTCTACTGAAGGTTTTCAACTGATGCAGGATTAACCCAGGAGGTTGCTGGTTAAATTTTCATATCAAGCACTTCACCTGTCAGAAAACTTCAAGAAAGAAGGGTGTGATTTCATAACTATTCAACATTCCTTGGGAAAGTTAGGTGTGGGAAAGTACTAAGATGGTAGTAAAAATAGCCTCTCCAAGCATTTTTCTACTGTCTAAGAAAACTCCAGCAATATGAATAGAGTTGTTATGGGGGGAAGGCCATGAGAGCAGAATTTAGGAAGAAAAATTATAATGAACAAAACTGTATTTCTAGACTTCAGAGGTCTGGTGAGTTTCAGAGGTTTTTTTCCACAGAAGATTTTTTTTAATGTGTCTTTGGTTGTGATTTGCAAAATGTAGGACCAGAGATTTAAAGAAATTCAAATTAAACAAAATTAAATGCACTTGTATTAAATACTCTCCATTTTGTTAGCAAAAATCACTATCTAAAGATCTTTACCTCTTGAGGTGCAATAAAATTTCATTGCAGTTCCAACTAGGGCCTTGCCATCAATTACAAAAAGGCTGGAGAGCTGTTAACTTTTGTCCTACACTGAGTGGTAAACAACTTGGGGTTGGAATGCCTTTTGTTTTTAAAGTATTTGTGCTAAACACAGCAGGACTGATGCATGACTAGACACTTGCAATAATGCTGTTACAGAAGTTGACAACATGTAAGTTCTCTCTCGTGAGCCTGTTCCTATGAATTGTGCCTACGCATTTAAATTAAGTGTTCATTCATTCCAGGGAAATCATGAGTTCATGCATGTCTAATTCTTATGGCTCTCTCATCCTATTTTTAAAGTGGTTTAAGTACAGTCAACTGCATTAGAAAATATAGAAAAAATAGAAGAAATTGAAGTATACATTTATTATAAATAATTTTGTTGTAACTGTACAAGCACAGTCTGGCAAAATTTGTATATTTCAAGGAAAACCTGACAGTAGTAACAACACTTAAATACACAGAGATTTAAAGAAACATAGAATGAGATATTAAGCTGAAAGACAAGAAACACTCTACAAAAAAGCTTTATGCTGAATTTACTTCAGCTTATCCTGATCACACTTCAACAAATGTTACTCCTTTGAAGTAAAGCTTATAGAGTGAGTTATATTTCTCGCCTAAGGAACAGCTAGGGCTGCCAATCTATTTTTTTTAATTACACCCTGCTACTAGTATTGCATGGAACAAGTCTGAGTAACTGCCATTTTGCATATCAGATGCCATATCACTAAAATTAGAAGCATCAAGTAAAATAAAACAGCACTGTCTCAAATTAAATTGGAAGAAAGCAGGTCCAGTGTCCAGCACAGCTCTAGATCCCCACCTACTCAAATTTCCCAGGCATGAATTGCGAAGGTCTGAAATAGAGTTTCTGTCTCTCTCTCTCTCTCTCTCTCTCTCTCTTACAAGTAATTGTAAGAATGTTTGCTGTACAGTTCCGGGATTTCAATCTATTAGATTTAAAAACTAAGATTTAAGGACTCATTAAGAGACTTCATACTTCTTCAAACTCACACATTAATCTATTTTAAAAACAGATAAAAGATAATTAAATAAACTTAAATTACCAGTCCGCCAAATGAAAAAAGAACAGAATGATGAAAAAAAATTACTAGTTAGCCACCTTTTGTAGCTTTACCCTACAGCTTAAGAAGAAACCCCTTGCAAGCATGGCTGATACATAAATCTCAAAGGGTTCAACGTGTAATAAAGACTCCAAAAATAATCTTTTCAATCTCTGTAAGATTTTTTCAGAATTCAATGGCCAAGAAATATTCAGGAATAGCCTTGTCTTAGTTAATGTAATATGGTGTAAAGCCCTATAGAAGAATTGTTTGAGGATGTATAACTCCATGACTTCCTCAAATCTGACAAAAAGTACAATTCAGATTTGTAGAGAGATAGTCAAACTAGTTTGAACTTTGCAGCTGCTTGGATTTATATGCATACTGCACATAACAGACACACCCAATACCTGTTAAGCTGACTTCTGAAGAAACAGATTAAGGAAAAAACAAGGCATCCCTATCAGAAAAATACACAGCAGCAGTGTATGCTGCATGTTCTTTTGAATAATTCTAAATGTGGAGTGCTCAAAACCATGGGTATTGTTTTACGTGTAATCAAGAGGTGAAGACAGAAGGCCTCAAGGAAAAAAAGTCATTTTGGAAGGTAGTAATGCTTTCAAGTCAAATTTCAGTGAATACTGTAATTTCACTCCACATTTGAAAAGCCCTTTAGGGATTTCATATGGACCGAACAAAACCATCTCATTTCCCCCCTTCTGCCTATCAAGCAAGTCGTGGCATTTGGTTTTAGTTACATAATTCTCAAGACTTTTGAGGTCAGCATTACTTATTTTACTTACAATAAACCTGTGCTTTAGGGACCTCAAGTCCATACCTATACTACTGACAGAAAATGGTGCCTAATAATAGCAAAACTGTCATAAGCTACAGAAGTAGTCACCAGATTAAAAGCCATTGATGCACAATAAGCAACCATCTAAAGGAGGAGAAAGAATCTGGGAAATGCTATGGAATTTGACCTATGGAATTCAAAAGAGAACCAAGGACAAATGAGCTTATAATCAACTATTTTCTGGGTTAAGCACGAAACATTTACCTAAGACGTTTATAGTATTTTTTCACTCTGCTTTAGATGCTTAAATAAGCTTTAAAAAAATTGACAAATGTCATCTCTAAGAACAGAACTTACAGGGTTCTCCAACACGAAGCTAATAACAATTTTTTTAGTATCTTACAGTTTGGTAACAACCATTGTGCTCCATGCCATTTTACTTACCCGTTTATCAATGTCATTGTGTTGGAGCTGAACAAAGCGAGCACTGATAGCAGCAATATAGCTCTGCTGGTTGGAGAAAGCCACTCTGCCAGCACCTTTTGGGTACTTCAGCTCTGGGTCTGTATCAATGCCAGCATAGCAGACACCTCCATACAAACGGTCCATAATCATTGCCAATTCAACTGCAAGAAGTCAATTGTTAAATATAATAGATTTAACATAAATAATGGTGTTGCATTTGGATTGTTGCATTTAAAGAAGCACCACTTGCCTTATCGGACTTATCTTCCAAAGTCTAAAATTGCAAACTGAAACACAGATTGAATCAACCTTACATGAATTGTAATAAAATATAAAGACAAAAACCAGAATCTGTAAAAAATTGGTGTGACTGAAGTGTGAAAGAAAATGCAGAGTTATGCTGTTAAGTAAGTATCAGACGAACAAGAATTTACAATATTGCATATTGAAACGCTAGCACTTGGTGGGCTTTTTAATGCTACTTTATATGTAAGATCACTTAGGGATATTCCTGGTTTTAGAATGTGATATTTTGCCCTAAGTACTAAGGTTCAAAAGACATCAAAGATATGTTTCACATTTGAAACAAAAATCTGTGAAACATCAGAACTTCCTGCAGCTAAAGCAAGCCTACATTTTCGGTGCAACTTAAATTAGTATTTTGATAGAATATTATCTTGGTTGTGGACCTTTTAAAATGGTTTGTTGCTTTTTATGATACTAAGAATAACTCTAAAGAAGTTAGAAATATTCATAAAATAAGACAGCTTGAGTGCATGGCTGAGAAAACATACAGAAGGCAAGTTAAGGGAAAAAACTGAAGGAAGTAGTAAAGAGGCTGAAGTAAGAAGGGAAGAGGTATGTAAACTGTGCAAAGATGTATGGCCACTGAGCCAAGCTCTCTGTAAAAACTTACAGGCCAACAAATCTGTCAAGTGGACAATGCAACCTACTGGGACCTGTACGGGCCCTGCCAAGGCAGCCGTTTTATAGTGCTAATGTGTGAAAATACTTTCTGTAGCAAGTTACAATTTAACTACCCAAAATAAAATTAAAACCCCCCAGATACTAAATATGTAAATTCTCATAGTTCTCACAAAATTCTCATTACTAAATTGAGTAGGTATATGTGTTTGTATAAATTTGTGTGCAGGGAAGACCATATGCTAATTTGTCCATTTGCAACAAGCAAACAAATGCGTGACTCATTCTACCAAACCAGAATAATACTTTTGCTCCAAACACTAAGGAAAAACTACCAGCATAATGTAGTAACTAGTAGATTCTTCTTCTTTCTAATGATTTGGAATCATCAT
This sequence comes from Acanthiza pusilla, assembly GCA_036630365.1. Classification (NCBI taxonomy): domain Eukaryota; kingdom Metazoa; phylum Chordata; class Aves; order Passeriformes; family Acanthizidae; genus Acanthiza; species Acanthiza pusilla. Next base: position 15,507,733 of record JAXCHO010000234.1, read on the forward strand.
TTGGGTAGTGATCTCAAAAAGTGACACAGAACAAACATCAGGAACAAACTTACAATAGTAGTTCCACTAAATTACCAATAGAGAAAGAATATATCGGATTCCAGAGAAAGGAAACCATGCAGTGTTCAGATATCTTAGGAAAAATTTCTATAGCACATCTTTAAAGCTACAAACAAGAACAAATGGAAACTGATTGTCTGCTTTGGAGAAGTTACCTATTTAAAGGCATCAGTTTTCAAATGTAATGCATTTCAAATGTGATCTATGACAGGCCAAATTACATACAGTTTTATAAAGGCTATCATTAGAAATGAGGCAATGTTTAATTGTTACTATTTACATAATTACCATCTTACAATTGGGCCTTATTTTAAGATTGTGAGGAAAGTGAAAGCTGCCAAGAAACCTTGAACAAGAGAAACCTTACTGTCAGCAAAGCCTGGGGGACATTGGTACAGCTTCCTGGAAGATTTAGGATTAGGCAAAAGATAAAGTGAGGAGCTGAAGTTCCACTGGGCTGGAAAGTGGCTGCTGAAGGAAATTGAGGCCTACAAGGATTCAGAAGTCTTTCTTCCAGACAATGACTGAGAGGCCTTTTCTACTACAGTTTTCCAAGATTAGGATTAGGGCTGACAGGATGAGAAAGACAAACCATGCAGCTACCTTGGAGTGAGGACGGAAAGGGAGTGCAAACAGAAGTGAGGGCTGCCAAAAGATCTGGCTAGGAGAAGTGTTTTAACTTGCTTCATGGCTTTGTCATTGGCTCACCAAAAATGTTGGGATTAGGAAGAAAGAAACAAGGGTTGAGCTACAATTGGGAGTGGTGCTCAAATGGGGCCTTCAAAACAAAATGGGGACTGCCAGGAGTCCTGGGCTGACATAAATCTTTGCTCTGGCCAAAAGCTAAGGAGTCTTGTCTATGGCTCTGCAAATAGAACTGAAGAGAAAGAGCTACGGCTGAAAAAAAGTTGAGGGAAAGCATCTACATTAGGAGTGAGTCTGGAAAATGGTCTTCAGTGTGAGGCCACAAAGAGACCTCAGTTGGGAGAAATTTTTCTTCTGGACAATAGCTGAGAAGCCGCATCCATAGCTCCAAGGAAAAATTAGGGTAAGGGCTGAATAAAAGGGAAACAGAAATCATAGAGCTGAGGTTCAAATTGGTTTGGAAAGGGTCTAGGAGAAGGGTCTGGTCTTTGTCTTCTAGTCAAAGGAAAGGGGAACTTGTCCGCACCTCAGCAAACAAATCAGGGTTAGGATTAAGATGGTCTACATTACAAGAAGTCAGACAAGTCCTAGGATATTATGCAAAGTTGAGGGAAACTGTTTCTACTGGAAATCCTAATTACAATCCTAATTAGTAACTTATTAAAAAAGGTTAAAAAAGTTCACTGTTTGTATTTTGTAAGCAGAAGATACTCCTGGTCTTAGAAAACACGCTGTAATCTTTGGAAAACACAGGGTACATTTTCTGTTCTTTTACAGATACTGTATATCTTTCCTCCTATTTCTTTACTTCATCTGCTATGTGTCCTACATTTCCCTTCTACTCACCAGCTCGGAGAGGCCGTGGAACTCCTCCAACAAAGATCGTTTTTCTTGGATCCAAAGGCTGAGACCCATCCATCACAAAGTCACTGTCACTTAGGTTCCAAGGTCGAATTTGCACCTGTATGAAGGATCATTTTCAGTAGAGGAACTTGACCACTTAATTAAAATTAAGAAGAAATTGCCAAATCTTTCTATAATTAAAATCAAAATTTGAACTTTTCAAAAGCAATAAATTGGTGGGATAAGCACCAAGACAATTTGAGAACATAGCTTATCTAAGTATATGAAAGAAGGGAGACAACTCATTTATAACCTCTAGAGGCCAGGCTTGAGTTAAATCTCCTCATCACAAACTCCTGTGCTCATTAATTCCCTGCCCCTAATCGCTATTATAGGAAGAACCCTGTGAAAGGACTTTCAGAACATTTTACTATGTGTGTGCAATTCGAGTTGCAGTTCAGGCTTCTGGCTTTCCGTAAATCACAGTGATCCACAAAGTTTAAAGCACTGATACGAGCTGATAAAATTAATTTCTGTGCTTGGATATAAAAGGAATTTGTATAATATGTGAGTGCCTGTTTCTACTGAGGAGCAAGAAATGCAGCTGATAAGAAATCTTTAGATTACGCAGAAAAAAACCTGCTCAGAAGTTATTTAGATAAAGCTGTTCATCAATCCATTTTTTGATCCTAGGAATCACACAAGCCCACTCACTGTGCTGCAATCCTGGGTTGTTCACTCATCTGTGCAAAAATTTTAATACTCCTTTTAAAAGGCAGCACACTTTTTATCTTATCTCATGTGTCTGTAGTTTTCAACTCATCTGTATATCTCCAAAGGCACAAAAAAAGACCAGCATTAAAGAATGTTAGAGATGTGAACAATAAAAACAGGTTACTGTATGTCTTCTGCTATAGCAGTGTGCAGTAGTTGATTTTACCCCGTAGCTTCTATAAGGTAAATGAGATCTAAATCATAAATTGATTAGTTACTGAATGCATAAAACATAATAACTAAAAAGCCTAATGAAATACAAGGGATATTTGATGCTATCTGGATCTTAATTTGGCAGGGGTAAGTTTCTTCATTTCATCGCATAAGGCTTTCTTTTCTCTCAAATCATATAGATGAAAAATCACCATTCCATTGTTTTACAGTTAACATTGTAAAATGATGCACATCCCTGATGCATATCAAATATAAAAGTTAATTGAACATGGCATTTATCGGAAAAAAGCAAATGTTAAAGCCACATTACACTGATACAGAAAGTCAATTTAATCTAACAGCAAGGACAGAAACAGGAAATGACAAGTAATTAACTGTAAGTATTTTTTATTTATTTATTAACTGAAAAGAGTAACAGCAAATGGGTTAGCAACCAGCATAAGTGTCATGGCATAAGCTACTTACTGGTTTATCCTTGATTGTGGGACTTGACACACATAGGTAAAGTTTTCCATCTTCTTCCAGACAGGCATCTATCAGAGCTTGTACAGAGCTTTCTTCTTGGAACAGCAGAAAGGCGTAACCTTGGAAAGGATAAGGGTACAAGAAAGAAAAGCAACAGATTAATTTATAGAGCATTTTTCAAACAAACCCAAGAAGTGGGCAAGATACACAATTTACAAGTAACTGTTAAGGTTGGTAGTTTGTTTTCATAAATTAAATTCACTGAACAGATCATACCCTCATACAGTACTGATTTCAGAATAGAGACAAGAATATTTGCTGCATCTGAGGTTGTCTATTTGATTAATTAATGACTCTGAGCAGTGAGAATATAGGCTGGTGAATAAGGGTTTCTATTACCCAACTGTATTGGAGCTATTTATCAGTGATATCTGCTGGTATCAGTGATTAACATCTTGCAATGGAGGCACAAAATGTCCAATCATTCAAGGACTTGTGGTACTGAAGATTAACAAAGATAGCATGAAAATGAAGAACAAATAAAGAAGAGAACTTCAGATAATACTAGAATCATAGAAGCTGACATGGTCAAGAAAGATACCTGCCAAAGTTAAAGGTATTTTTACTCATTTTCTAGAAGCACATAGGGATGCAAAAACCTTAAATTCAGAAAGGTGCAGTTCTAGGCATTGCTGCTACTGAAGAATTACCCTCTTCATCACAATGCCACTGTTTAGAGCTGCATCTACTTGCTCACCCAAGAAAATATGTGCTTCCATGGCTGTACTTCATTTGATTGGAACTCTATAGCAGAAGAAGCACTTTAAACTCAGGTTCCAGTATAAAAAAGTTCAATTGGAAAACACCCATGCCAAAATTGGCATTGCATAAGAATTATCTCACACTGGGAGCAATTTAGCTGAAAGTTGCTTCAAATTCCCCAGCATTGTGCGCTTCAACACATTCTCCTACCTGTGCTTCACAAATATCAGATCACTTAAAAAAGCATCCATTTTCTTCCAAGAAGCAAAAGATTTGATAAATCTCAAAATTTTAATGCTCTCTGGCAGAATCTTGGTAGCACACTGTGGCAGTAGGTTGCAGTCAAACTTTGGAAATGCTCCTTTCTTACCTGACCAGACATTCGAACAGTTTGAGGGCTCAAGGGACTGCCCTTGACTCAGATTCCACAAAGTAAAGCAGGTGACATATCTGAGGCCTCACAAAACAGCAACCTGACTACATCTGGATATTCTCTATCCACAGATATTTGGATTCTTGGCAGAGCAGAAGCAATCCAGCTCCTCCTCTGCTGTTGGTGCAACACATCACTGCAGTGCTGAAAATAAACATTGCAATTCTCTGGCAAAAGGCAACAACGTATTTTGGTGTAAGAAAAGTCACTACAGCTTTTCAAAGGGTACAGCAGAGGGAGGATGAGGAGAAATTTAACTTCCCTAGATTCTGAACCCAACCTGGGAGATCCTCAACCCTGAGCTCCAGGATTCATTATTTTATGGAAAGGAGTACAAGAACTAAGCTCCTTTGTACATGTCCTATTCTGACAGCTAAACAGTGACACAATTTCCATATGAAAGGGTAATTTAGTCCAGTTGGTCTAATTTCACTTAACCTTGCTGAGAAGGAACTGGAAAATCTGGCATATACACTGTGTCCCACAAGCTTGAAACAAGGTTGCCACTTGAAATGCAAGATACACTTGGAACTAAATAAAGTTGTTATGGTCTGGGAAATGCATTTTTGCCAGCCTAAACAGCCTGGAAAAATCTCTATTTGAATTAATACCAACATTGGCATATCTTCTCTAATGATGGGAACCTTTCTGTATTACTGAAAGCACATTGTGTTTTTAAGGTTTCAGTGACCTCTTCAAAACAACATGCTAGATGGAAAGCTTACTAAGGTGCCTATTCTGCCTTTCTAATAGAAGAAGATCTTGATATTCATACTTTTATGTCAAAAACTGGCATGGTGGTAGAAATCACAAGCAGCCATACTGGAGTTTAAGCTAGTAGTGCATTATGCATTGTCCTGCCTATCTTCCTCAATGTAATTAATCAAAAAGAATTACTCATGTACCTTTATTAGGACAGAATGTGCATTATATGTATTAGGCATGTGAGAGAAAATAAACTTACAGGCCCTGTGGACATCAATCAACTTAACAAGCCATAGCGGGTAGAGTTTATCAGAAAAGACTATTATCTTGTCTAAAGCAAAATATTTCCCAAGAGTTAAAGATTATCCAGCGTCATGCTTGTTATGGTTCACCAGGAAAAGACTGACTGCATTTCACAGCATCATGAAAAAAACATGTTTGAAAAAGAAAAGGCTTTCTCTTATTCTTCTAAATCTGGTAACACCTTCCTTTTACAGCTCCATGGTTAGGCACAGTTTGGTGGAGTAAAAGGAAATCACTCACTGTGTTTTGTAACCCATGGGAGAAGGTAGGAAAGAGGTTTGTTATATAAGAATTTTTATACTTTGTTTCACTTTAAGTGATCAATTACTAAAGTTATGAGAGCAGAGGTTGTCTGGACAGTCTCTAGTTATTTAGTGATACAGGAATATTTCAGAAAAGTACTAATGAAGTAACAGCACAGATCTCTCACGAAATGGAGTCCAGAGTGGACTGAATTTAATCAAAGAGTTTTTCCTTAGAAATTTCAGTTAATTGTGAATTAGTTCAATTTTATTATAGTAACTGAAGGGTATAATTTTATGCTCAACTTGTGAATACTCAAAGTGATTAATAAGTTAAGTTCTTGCATTTGAGAAGAACAATACATAAATTGTTGTTCAAATACATCAACCATGAGCTGAATCTTCTGGTACAAAGCCAACATTTTGGCATGCAAATGTTATACAGCCAACAGGGGAGGATTAACCTATTTTTGGTTCTCAGAATCTGGGCTCTTTTCAAACCAAGTGAAATACTGTAATGAAGAATTATATATATATGGTCAAAGAGTATTTGAATCTCGATGTCACGTGTCTGCATATCATCTATGGATTTTGTATGTAATTGATCTGAAATCCATAATTGCCAAAATTCAGCCCATTTGCAAAATCAGATAGAGGAATCATATTCTAAGGGTCACTTGTTTTCAGCTTTCTAACACTGAAGCTCGGTGGCAGAATTAAGAGAATGTAGAGAAGAACCTTTTATATTCTGCCTAGCAAGTCAGAAGAGCCTTTGGGTAGTCACATGCATTGATTTCATCTGCAAAAAGGAGGGACCACTTATGCTTGAAAAAACTACCTTTGAAGCACATTTTTCATTCATTCCGAGTGTCTTTTCTGATGTTCTTATAAGCTTCAAGATTACAATGAAATCTACCATCAACCTCAGATTTCTTATAAAAGTATTTCAATATACGAATCTACCTCATATTATTATGTAAAAAATAAGATGGAGTTAAAATGGCAGAGAAAATTAATGTTCTAGTCTCATTTCTTTAGGGTTATTTTTAGATGGTTGAGATGGCTGCCTCAAAGAAGTAGATTTAAATAGACTTAACTTTTAAAGGAAATACATATTTCACTTTCTATTTTCTTTTTTGTATTAGATTTTAAAAAATAGTTTTGAACTGAATTATGGTTATATTTACTAGAACTTTTAGAATAAAGTTGTTTTAAAAGCCCACAGGAAAGGAACATTTAGAAACAGTGTGAACCAAATTTCTAAATCAGTTAATGTGATGACAAGGGTCATTGCTCAAAGTCACCTTAGTAATCTTATTAGAAGATACTTTGAACATGAATAAAACACATTTCTAAATCCAAAGATGAAACGACTATTAAAAATGAAACTCATTTTTGAAAAATAAAAATCTGAGGTGTTAAAAAAACTGCAGACTTTCCTTTAAACATTGCAGTGACATGACTGCATTTTCAAAAAACTTCAAAGGCTTTAAATACTTAAGAAACCTCAAAATAGAAAGGGCTGTAATCTCACTTAGCTACTGCAGAAGAGTGAAATTATGTATTAGTCAGGGCTGCAAAGATTAATTTCTTTTAGTCGGTCTAATTTTATATGGCAGTGTTTGACCCTGTCAGCTGATCCTTTTCTCTAAAAAACAAAGGTGTATAAGAAATAGGAACAGTCTAGCATCTTACAGTGACTCTCCTATTTCTACACATTTACATTTTGACATGTTTTTATGAGTACCAGACTAAGCCCGACTGGTGTGATATGTAAGAAATTCCTCATATGCCACACTACACGCAGGTAGTGGCGAGGGGTTTGTTTGATTTTAATTAAAGGATTGTACTCCATGTCCTCAGTTACACTGAAAAATAATTGGATCCTGAATGTAAACAGCAATAAAATGAAGCGCACATGTCAGAGGGAAGACAGAAGACATAACAAAGAAAGTCAGCAAGGGAGTGGATCATAGAGAAGAGCTGAATGAAAACTGAGGTTCTGTATCAGTAACTTCTATAAAATAAATTGCATGTCTTCATTATTCCAGTCTTACCACTAAATAGCCCATATCATGAGATCACTAAAAGAACTGAAACTAACACTTAACCCTTACTCATAATGACCTAATAATAACACAGAAAACAGAAACCTTCTATTTTGTCATAAATATTATGGTGCATTTTTCTCCACATCTTCAATTTAAATGGAAGACAAAACCCAAACCACCCACAGAACCTCCGCTTTCTGGACATGCATTATTCATGGGACATGGGAGAGCTGCCCCAATGCTTCCTCAACAGAAAGGACAATGTTTCTAAAGTGCTGTAGTAAATACATACACCTAAAGATTTATAAAGTCTTTTCAGTTTCAAAACATGTCAAGAAGCAAAAAGGATTTTCTCGCCATCATTATTTTACTTTCACCACTTATGGGGAAAAAAGCCCCAAAAGAACAGTATACATATGCCATTTCAGTTTGTCCTGTAGTAAAAATACTCCCACCCACCTGTATTAAAAAAGAAAAGACTGAAATATATTACTTGGGGGTTATAGTTTTTTTTAACCAAAAGAATATTCTACAGGCATACTAAAGCCTCTCTTTATCTGGCATTTTACTTCTAAACTAGTATAAAACATTGCAACAGCAAATTTATACGGTTGTCTCCTCTTTCAAAGGTCACAGCCATTTTCAACATCGGACTTCAGACTGCAACATGATCTATAGCAGCTATAAATCAGAATTAAAGGGTATAAAAACACAAAAGAAAGGCTCTAACATACAATTTGGTTATTGTTGTTATAAGAGAAGTCACATGAATTTCATATGACGAAAACCAAGTATTTGATGAGGTGGAAGCTATCTTTGTGAAATTTACTAAGTCAGCAGCATGAAAAAAACAAGCATTCACATTTGTAAATATAAAAAACCCAACTAAATTCAGAATTTATTGTTTTAAATTTTGATTTTCAAGGGCAATATGCAATGGTGGCTGCTCTGGGCGGAGCAGCTCATGGTCATCATCTGGAGTGGGTCAGGTCTGCTGCTGCTGCTGCCTTTACTCGGAACAGATGGCTCAAGAGAGATCACTTTCCAAGTCTGAACAAAACCTGTTACTCTTCTTTGCAAGAAAACCATTTTCCAGTCCTACTCCAACCAACATTGATAAGGAAAAATTCTACAGAAATATAAATGCTCTGCTTGATTTCAGCTTCTATTTCAAGCACGGTATCAGCATGAGGTAAAATAAATTTTCAGAGGAAGAAAGCACCAGTCCAAAAATCCAGGCTATGTTCTAGCTGAAGTCAGTAATTTTAAATTAAATTTGAGATTGGGTTTTACAACAAAGATGGTTTTCACTTTAAGTTATATGTTTTTCTTAAAATTTATTTTTAAAGAAGAAAGCAAGCAGCACTTACTAGAGCTGTGATACACAAAATACTTGGGACTGCTGTCAAGAGCTTCATTCAAAGTAAAGTACTTCAATCAAAAAGAAAAGACACCCATGTCATTTGCATACACCAAGCTAGTAGCATATTTTCTGATTTTTGTATGATTCTAACTCTCCTGTTAGCTGTAAGACATTTCTGCAGGCAGAATGCAGAGCTTCAGTACTAAGTTTTGACTTTCCTTCTTTTAATCAAGTAATCAATTTGTCATTTGCTGCTGTGGTGCTGCTAATAACTGGTTTGAATGTTCACTCACATGTGGATTGTTCTCAGATTCTGGTTTGTTCAAGTTTCTTGCCTTTGTTGACTACAAGAAAAAGATGCAGCTTGAAAAACCCTCCTTAATAACAGAAGGGTTTTTTCCAGAACTGATTACGTTGAACAACAAATTTCTCTCAAAACCAAAGAAAACCCAAAACTGCTTCTGGTGAGTAAGAGTATGCATTTCCCTGGGAGATCAGAATGGTGTATAAGAAAAATAAAAATACTGAACTTACCAAATCCTCTTAAAAATTACGTGTTTCACGTTATTAATGAAACTGCCCAGCCTCCACTGGCATACAGCTGACTACTGGTTACCTTCTTGGTATAATCACTGGTCAGATACATCGTAGGTCCCAAAACCAGGCAGAATTTCGTTAGTATCAAGTAGATCAAATCTGCCAAACACAGCACTGAGACAGCTGAGGAGACACCAGCTCTGAGCTGCTCCAAGCTCTGGAGATCAAAGAGAGGTGTTTGCACTGCCTTGGGCAGAGGCACCCACAGCAATCCAGCACCTGAAATATTCACATTGCCAGTCCTAACCTCTGACTGGAGAGGACACAACTGTAATTAGGGGTATTACCTTAGATAAATTTATGATGTGCATATTCCAGTAACCTTGCACCAATTTTAGATTACTCTATCATTATTTTAGGGGTGGAATTGCATACATCACTGAAGTGATCCTAGGAACTGAGTACATAATTTTATAAATATAATGCTTGTAGGACTTCACAAAGAGAGCACAAGTTTTTAATGCATTATATGATTACAACTGTTTGGGGAGTGGTAGTAGGGAACAACTTATTTTTTTAGATGACCATCACAACAGTGAATATGCTGCAGTGCCAGTACAGAATCTGTCTCTGCACCACCACCTGCAACAACCTCTTCAACACATGCAGTGATTTGAAAGAACAATTTGGTGCTTCATAAATTATTAGCAAAACAAGATAGCACAAGCTACAACAAAGCACAAAGTCCTCAACAGCACTACTCAAAGGATGGCTTTTATCCTGAAGCCCATAATACTTACAGATCAATTCATGTATTTCCATTTATAAAACAAAAGAAAATGTGACATTTAATAACTGTAGTTTTGGGGAGGGATGGAGTGTACAACCCACAGTAAAATCTACTTGGGCTTTAGAAGAGGTTAATGAGAGTAAGACAAATATTTAATTCCTTCCATTTGACAAAAGTGGTCTGGCTACTTCTGCAGATAAACATGGAAAACTTTTTATGTACTTAGATATGTTCAAATTATAGAAAAAGGGTCTAATGTTTGCTAAAAATTGTGGTTTCTTCTACAGCAACCTAGCAATTCTGAAAGTAAGTGGGATCTGTTGAAAGCAACATTAAAACTGGGAGAGAATAATCCTGCAATGATAGTTCAGAATCAGATTTGTTCTGCCTGGGCTTGGATGGCTCAAAAATATTTTTGTATTTTGCCTCACCAGAATCTTGTTTGCCCCTAGAAAAAGAATTTGCAAATGGCATCGTTTTAGAGACAGAAATTCTCTTATCTGAAGCAAGCTCCTTGAATGCTCTTAGATACCTGGCACAGCAGTCCCAAATACAGACATTTAAAGATCATCATGATCAGTACACCACCAAGAATCCTCAAACATTTAGGGCAAGACAGGAAACAGCATTAAGAGCTTTACAAAGGGAGACTCAAACAAAAGTCAACAAAAAACCTCAAAGAAAATTCTCTGCAAAGCCAACTTGAAGTCCCACAGCTACAGAAGAGCACATTAGTGTGTACTTCATTTTGCCACCACGCATTTTGTGAATTGCACTGATTTGAGATTACGCTGCCCTGCTGTGGGAAGACACAGGGACTACAAAATACAGACATGGCCTCAGATGTCAGTGGGTAAACTACTGACACTGCACACATGTGTGTTGGAACATACATAAACAATATCTAAAAACCCTCCAAAAACCACTATTTGCCATACAATGTAATTCTGGATAGGCAATGACAGTTTCCATTCTAACAAATACTATGATCTCTGACTTCAGTTTTTAAAATACAAAAACTGGCTCGTCATTTCACACTGGGTTGTTGTGGTGTCATTTTTGATCAGTTAAGCCTAGGCAGGCAGTTTCCTAGAATAGATTGGTGTATTTGGATAAATCAGATACCTTCTTGTGAATATAACTAATGAAATTGGAATTATGACACCGTACTTTCTCCTTGCAATCATTCGTTCTTGTTCCTCTGGCAGAAACTACAACTGCTGCTGCAGTGGCAATGGAATTAGCCACGGAAATGGTCTTCATCCATGAAATCAAGATCAGTCAAAAGACTACAACAACAGTGTTCCCATCTAAACAGTACTTTAGAGAGAATCAGAGAGGCTCACACTGTCTCACCAATTGTTTTAAATTCCAGCATGAGAATAATTTCACGTTACTTTGTGCAACTTTGCTTACACTGTTTTGTTTTTCGTGAGATCTCCCTCACCCCTAGTGTACCATATGGAGGACTAGGGACAAATGTGCTTAATTTTATCAAAAAACAGCATAATGAACTGAAGAACAGGAAAACACAAAAGAATCAGACTGCTGCATAACACATCTAAATCAACTGTAAAGCCAAAGCATTCCTCCCATTCCAAACCCATCCTATCTTCAAGCTCTGCCATGCTTCATTTTCTAACTCTAATTCTCATCTTTATCCAAACATCAATCTTTCTAAATGTAAAAAACCCCCAAAAAATCAACACAAAAAAAACCAAACAACCCCCCCAAAAAAACAAAACCAAAACAAAAACCAAACCAAAACAAAAAACACCCCCCCAAAAAAACGCAAAAAAAACCCACAAAAAAAAAAAAACAAACCCAAAACCAAAACCAAAACAACAAAAAAAAAACCCCCAAACCAAAAATGTCTGCGTAATTTTTGGCATTTTAAAAAACATTGTGCAGTTTTTAGTTATCACTAGAAAAATCATAATTATCACAAAGAAAAACCAGTAAAGAGTTTTTTAAAAGTTGTTTTAAAGCTAGCAATCTGTTAAAAAAAAAAAAAAACTAAAAAAAATGGTTTTGTAGCAGTTGGCACCATCTGTTTAATAAAAAAAAGGATAGAAAAAAAATTACTGTAGTTAGCATAAGCATTGCTTAACTCAGCACACCAGCAAATAAGTGAAAACCCCATCAATTTGTATTTAAATAAAACACAAATTAACTGGATTTTGCTGGAGATAAATAGACTGTGACGTGGTAATGTGCAACTACTTTTGATAGCATCCTTTAATACATATTTCTGTATTTCTCAGTGTCTCATAGGTACTCAAAAGATACTTAACCACAAACCACATTTAATTCCCAAACTCTGGGGTGAAAGCCAAGTAAACACATTATGAACTGGGCATCTGCTTACCCAAGACCAACACATGGCATTTATAATTTTGCCAGTTCCGTTAGTAACATATCCAAACAGATGCCAAAGGAAGTAATCCAAAGACTTCTCAGGCAACAGGAATGAATTAGCTGTATTCAGAGGCAAAGCATTAAAAATCACCTCATGCATGACACAAACATAAAAACATGGTGCTAAGCTTCACAATGCATAGGAGGGGTAAAAAGAAATGTTAAGGCAACAATACAGATGCTCAGAACTAGAAATAGGAACCTCTTACACACATTGTCAGCTGTTGGCAGCTTCTCTTGCCCAAGTGCACAACACACACTTTCAGTGACAAGAGTGTCCCTCTTCTCTCACAGCCTAAATATTGAATTTGCAAACAAGGTAAGGTAAGGTAAGGTGTGCTTGATCTACACCAAATGATTTGGTTTTGCTCTTACAATGCCCAAAACTCAAATATTAACAAAGCCAGACTGCTTTCCCAAGCACATAATCAGTGTATTCTGTGATCATGTGTCAGGCAAGATTCAGTAAGGCTAACAAACCCCTAGAATATCTGGGAAAACAGGAGAACCTGGATAATACAGATAGCAATTATGAGCTTGAGGAATATGTTGCAAATATATCTGTGTTGCTGTGCCATCCCCCAAGGTCCACAATGGCACTGTTGACACCGCACTAGGATAAGCCTGGTGTAACTCACCATGCTGGAGATCCCAGCTCAGCATTGTTTCACACACAAACATTTATGTCCAACAGGCCCAGCACTAAATCTGAGGTAATGTGCCTAAGCAGACCTGTGGTGACACCATCCTGGTCAGGATGCCAAATCCAGGAAAACCTCCTTTGTTCAAGCTCAATGCTGCAGGAATGTTTCTGGACTCCAACTAGTCCTAATGATAGCTTACATGCCACTGCAGCTAAGCTAATCAACCCCACCAACTAATAAATTAGCTAAGAAGGCTTGCTGGAACTGACTACACATCCATGGCCAGACTTGCTCACTAAACGAACCAGATAAAGCCCTCGGGGGGGCTGGTGGGTGGTGGTGGAGGTCACTAGACTGTAAGCAACATTTTAATCTTTCAGATTTCATGCTTGATCAGATTAGCCATGGCTAATGGTTTCTGCAGCCTTCTCTTCCTAGCCCTAAGAATATCAACAGAGTGCTCCCAATACAGGGTGACTACAGGGAATTCATGTATTGAACCAGCACAGCAAACATTCCAAAATTCAATAAATTATACCAACAAGTAGATACTGGAAATCTGTACTGATTCACTCAGGACTGCAGGGGATGTGGCATCACCTGGAGGTAACTGAAGACAGAAAACCATCATGTGAAGCAGCTGCAGCATAAAACTTCACTCATTGTGCTGACCCATAGCATCAGCTACTGATGTTGTCTGCCCCAAACCTCTAAGTGAACACTTATCAAAGCAAACAGATAAAAAAATCCTGAACCTTGCTGAAAGACCAGACACTGCCCAATGGACTGACCCTCCAGTAATGGAAAAGGCTATCCATCAAAAGGACACTGAAGTCCATCTGGAGGTGATGACACATGTTCAGAAAGAGCAGGGCTCAGTTTTACTGCCTGTGGGGCACATTCAAGAAGGTGGGAGAAGCCTTGAAGGTCAGGCTTTATCTGTGTGTGAATAAAGATTAGCCTCTGCATCATCCCTACTTCATTCCAACAATTCATTTTCCAAGTTTTCTTTCAAGATTGCTAGCATACAAAACCCAGCTCATTCTCTCCTCCATAATTGCATTTGTCCTTTGTTTTTTTGGACATGTTTTCCATTTGAAAGACTCATATTCAAAATGTCAGAGAATTTACAGACTAGCAATGCAACAAGGAAGACATCTAGAAAAATGAAGGGAGAAAACATTTGAATTCATGAGTACTTAACAGCTGAGTAAGTCTCACTGAATTTTGCACCAACCATAATTTCAAATATCTTTCTTTCACTGTATTTTTAAGGAAATGTCTAGTAATGTACCAAAACAGCTTAAAATAAAAAAGTAAAAAAACCAAAACAAAACCAAAAACCAAACCAACTTAAATTTTAGGTCTAAGGAACTTCTGATTAAAACCAGCATTGGAGACATTTGATTGTGTTACTTCTGAAAATGATTCCGTAGTAGCTTTGAAAATTATGTACCCTTCATTAAGAAAAAAAAACCAAAATAAACAAAACAAAAAAGCTGTGAAAAAATTACAAGACATTCAAACTTTACCCTTTGATTCCTGGAAATAATATTCTGTCTTCTATGTAGATGCTGCCTATATGGGATCATAGTAAATCAAGTACATCTGACCTACGGAGCTTACCGAGACTGTAAGTGAATCTCAGAGCATGCAGGATGTATGATGCTGCAGCCCTGACTGATAACTAAGAAGTCAGATATAAATAAATCTGGAACAGTTGGGATTGACTGTTGTTTAGCACTTTCAGACAGACGTTGAGGGCAACTGGCAGGGGCTTTGAAAGCTGTTTCCTATATTAGAATCATGACAAAAATAGAAGTGAGGCTGCATTCCCCTGTCTTCTGCTAAAATAGATCTTACTCAAAAACATTTTTACAAGTTTGTCGAGGCATAACTAGTCCACAGTCAGATACAGAAAAAAATCAAAATTGGAAGTCCCATGTTGATCTACTACAAATAGTTACTTACTGAATTAATAAGAGAAAAAAAAAAAAGGGAGAAACAAGTAGAGAGTACTAAGAGATAATAAGGACAAGGAGAAGTTGGCTTTTCTACTTCTTAAAAAAAAACAACTTATAAGTGAAGGGACAATTAGAATTCAGTAGCCAAAATGACCCTAAAGATCTTTAAAAATAACATAAAAAGGGAAAAGCATATATTTCACCAACTGTCCTTAGGAATATTGCACGGGTGTTGAGTTTTGGGGTGTTTTGTTGCTGGTTTTGGGGTTGTTTGATTTGTTTTTAAATTCAAGAACAGATGTTGCATAACTACTGACAGCAAGGCTGAGTGGAGAAAATGGAACAGGAAAGAGGAAGCATGTATGGGTTTCTCTTCTGATTTTAAGTGTCCCAAATACTGTTCACAGAGCAAGTATTTGTCACAGTGTTATCTCGCCTCCAGCAATTAAGCTTCCAAATAAATTCAGTTGGCTTTTATTTGTGTGTTTTTACAGTCAAAATATATCTATCAAAACATTGTAGGATTAGCTAGTTCACTGACTGACCAGCCCATCGTTCTGCCAAAATAATCAGTGGTCTTAATGAGCAATGAAGAGCTTCCAGGGTCAACTAGAACTGAAAATCTTTACCTATAGACCAGAAACTTGGTGTACAACTTCCTGCTACTGTTTCAGATCACAGGTGAACTCACTAACTACATGCAAAAGGCACATGTGAATAAGAGTAGAATGTCTTATACAAAACCTGAGAGACCAGGGTACAGTAAGAGCAGTTTGATTTAGCCAAGTAACTCTCCCAGACAGGCTTCCCATAAACTGTTCTTTCTCACCCAAAACAGGTCTGCACAACGTTCTGCTGACAGACACGAGGCTGCCCCAGCTGCACACACCTCAGCCCACTCCCTGTGCCCATGGTGCCCCTGAGCAGAGCTTCCCTGTGCTCCAGCGCCGGTGAGCTGCCACGCGGAGCTCGCGCTGCCGAGCAGGATCACAGCTCCTTGGGTCAGGACACACAGCGCAGTCACACTCCCCTGCAAAGTACTGGGGACCCAATCCTACAAATGACCCCATCCACGTGACTTCCAGCTCTTATTCCCGTGGTTTTTGCAATGTGCAAACCGCAATGGAATCAGCACTAGGAAATTTCTGCAACTTGCAATTCTACCTACTCCTGTATGCATAAAGACATAATTCAAGGATTCAAGCTGTGCTGAAGAAGTACACACAGAAGAGCACATTTCACTAGCCAAATTGTGAATTATTTTCCCATCGTCACAATGGCTGAAAATATGCTTGATGGAAGATAGAAAATTCACCATAAAGAGTCAAAACTTTGCTTTGTAATGGATTGCCACATTTCAGATGTAATATCCTTTTACCAGAACAGCCTTCATAAATGTATTTTAAACTAATTACCTTTAGGTGGAAAATATGACTTGCTTTCAGCTTTGTGAGGCCAGTCCACCACAAGAGGTCCAAACCTACGAAAGCTGGCAGTGATCTCATCTACAAAAAACAAATGAGGCACCTTAGAGAGAATGTAAAGACTGACAGTGGCAAGGTAAAAAGGTCTTACTTTAAAAAAAAAACAAACAACAACTAACAAAACCAAAACAAGAACAGTGAAAGCGGCAATAATGTCCAAATATTCTTTCATCTCTATGCTGTACATGGCTGCTTAAAAAAGTAATTTGACATTCCACTAGTGGAAGTCTGCAGCAGGATTAAATGCAAACATGATCTATCAGAAGTGAATATGCTTCAGCTGCGGTCTATTTCTAATTATAGCCACAAAGCAGGGTCAGATGCAGCCACATGGGACTGACGGAGGAGCTCCATGTCAGCACGGCTGCTCCTTGCAGCCTGCCCTAAAAAGAGGCTGCAGCAGGTCATGCCACTGTGGGCATTTCACCTTCCTCAGGCCCCTCAGGAAATCTGCCTTCAATTACCAAGGTTTTTCTTCACTGTTTAAGCACCAATTTAGAATCACCATGGAACACACATCACGAGCTACCCTATAGGACAATTTTGTTTTATATGTAAATGCTTCAGAAAAAATATTTAAAGCAGTTTTTTAAAAACAATCTTTTTTTCCTCAATACATTTTAAAATGTACTTTAAAGAAACAATTAGTTTAAAATTGTGTTTAATGCAATGCTAAATAGATCAGAGAAACAAGCCATCAGGAGAAAAGGCAGTGGACTTTTCCAATTTCTGGATTGCTGTTTGAGATGTGCCCAGTTTCTCTGACCCCATGAACTGCACACCAGATTTTTCAAGCATCTGGAGACACAACACACATTGTGTACCTGAGGAGAAAGGGTTACCGAAAGAGACCACTCAGGAAAAAGGGTGACAGCTCCCAGGTTGCCGTGTTACTTCCTCACAGGACAGACTGGGCATGTATTTTAATTCTGAGTGACCCAGTAATGTTCACATCAGTTGTACCTGTTGGGCTGCTGCTTCTTACAGCTGCAAATCCAGATTACCCAGCAGACCCTGTACCAACAGCCCTGCAACTCTTGGTGTGACATGGGAATCGCATTTGAGGTGTTTGCAAACACAGACTGGCAACTCATACTATTTCTTCATTAAATTGTTACTAGTTTAGGCTTCAGTTTCGTAGATCACTCTCTTTTCATTATAAGGCATCCTCAAATTCCCTGTGTATGCCCACTGAAGCTAGATAGTGGTGGATTCCAGCTATAATATGACAAATGCACCAAAAGCTATATGATTTTAGTTTGGGAGTAAGGGTTTGTGGGGGCACACACAAGCAGAGCAGATAATGATTGAGGAAAAACCTTGACCATCCCTACTAAGCTGGTTATTATTTTGTAACCACGTTACTACCCTATATTTATCATCTGAACCCTGCATGCATGCTGGGTATAAGAGCTGATTATTTAAAGCCCACTGTATTTTGGTAAGGACTGCATTAAGAAAGTCTTTAAAGTCAACCACATCCAAGAACAGGAAAAGACTACGGAGGAGAGACAGTACCCACTAAGTTCCCTTTTTCAGCTTTCCCACTTTACAGTTGTGGGAAGACACGCAGATCAGAAGACCTGCTATGCAGCCACTTCTGTCTCCATCTCTTCTGATCTACAGTACAAAAGAAGGTCAAGTAAATTCTCAGGTGTTGCAGGGGGTGGTAGTGTGTGTTTGTTCTAAATAATGTCACAAGCA
Source organism: Acanthiza pusilla (assembly GCA_036630365.1). NCBI lineage: Eukaryota > Metazoa > Chordata > Aves > Passeriformes > Acanthizidae > Acanthiza > Acanthiza pusilla. Next base: position 15,526,094 of record JAXCHO010000234.1, read on the forward strand.
CTACAAGAGACACAGCTGGGAAAATATATTTGCTTCTATGAAAATCTGACCTTTTTTATAGTAATTATATGAAAGCCAATTCCCACATCTCAGCCATATAAGTGATTCACAGTACCTTCATCAATGTCAGGAGGAAGACCTCCAACAAACACCTTTCTAGAATAGCGTTCCACTCTCTCCCCATTTTGACAGCGTGTTGGAGAGCTGAGACCCGAGGATAATGACTGATCACCGTGGCTGTCGTCTAGGAAGCCATCTTCAAAAGGAAAGAGTGAAGACCGACCTGGAACAGATTTTGTAGGATCTACAGTTAAAGCTACTTCCTGGAGAATGAAATATTTCAGTAAAAAAACCTTTTTCTTTTAATGTTTTACTTTAACAGAATTTACATTAAAGGACCTAGCTAGGTGGTCCAGTGAGCAATTCACGTTCATTAGTATAATTTCTATTTTTCTGAGAGTGTATTACCCTTACAAGACAATAAACCTAATTTAGCTTTTAAGAAAACCTTACAAATGGACAGCAATGAAAAACAAGTTATCTGATGAAATTATGCATCATAGCTATAAAAAGAATCTTTGCAACATTTACATCTCAAACCAATTCTTAGAGATTTAAACCTTCCATAACAGATCTTGAAGGAATGATCTTAAAAGCAGATCCCTCAAGCCACTGCACTGCAGAGCAGGACAGTCCTTTGAGTGCTGTACAGGATCCTGACAACGAGGGCTGCAGCACTTCCACCTCCAGGGAACAGAGGCCCACGCTGAGTAGGGGGGCAAACAGCAAAATAAACATGGAAAAACTTTTGATTGTGGACATTAAACACGTAGTGAAGAAAGTTAGCAAACAAGAAATCTTGTTAAATAAACCACAAAGAACTTGCACTCGAAGGAAAACATTGTTAGCTACAACAGCCTGTCAGGCTGTTTGTTACTCAGAGTTAAAACAAAATCAACTTAAATGGCTGCTACTCAGTTTGTTAAGGAAAAATAAAGAATTTATTTGTAACCATCTAATGCAATTAACTTGTTGCTATTATTACCAAAGTATACAGACATTATCTTAAGAACAGATTTATTAACAAAGAAGATAAAAAATACTCAAAGTCTCCACATAAGCAACACTGTAGAACATGCCAACTTTAGAATTTAACAATTCCCTATACCTGAGTTGAAAAAAAAGTCCTGCAATTCCTGTGTAAATGGGAACCACACCTCAACTCTGAAAAGGCTACTTGTCCTCTCATATCATGGAGGATTGCTCTCAGGGATGAAATTATAATTAGTTGATACAAACAATTTATAGGGTGGTTGATTACAAATATAAATGCATTTCTAATTTTTAAAGTGCACATAATTAAATTCAAAAGTAATGGATCACATGAAATTAGCTTAGCAAGACCTAAGGATTAATACCATACTAGTATTACTAGTACAGGGAAGTGAAGGAAACAAAAACAGGGGCAAGGAGAAAAATCAAAGACAGAGGGACAGCAGTCAGAAAAACATATATACTGAAAATATCAGTAATTGTCTCCAGTAATAAAGGACAGATTACAAAAAGAAGCAGTATTCCTGTATATGGAAAACAAGTTAAAAAATCAGGAAAGATAATCTCACTGACGCACAACACCAGCCTGATTTTTTTTATAAACATCAGGCACAAGAAAAGTGTTGATTAAAAAGAATATACTGAATGTTAAACACTGACAGAGATTACAGATACAAATATACAGTTAAGCAAAAATCCTACCATGCTTTTCACACATCAACATAAAAAACACGGTAAATGCCACAATCAGAGAAGGATGTAGAGATGCTGCCTTTCAAAGACTTGTCAGAAATGGTTTAGCACATAAAACAGGGAAGACTTTTGATGAGTACTTATTTAATGGACAAACAGGTCATGCACATGTATAAACATATGCATTTCAACATAAAAGAGAACATTTGCATGAGAGAAAAAATAATGAAGAATACTACAACTGTGTAAAAATATCAAATCAGAACACACATTGAAAAGCAGGAAATCTGAAAATATCTGTAAGAGACTGACATTATTGAAGAGCTAAATAGTCTTTTGATTCCTGCCCATCAACCTACCTTCTTGTAAAAAAGAAAACAAACAAGAAACATGAGCCATTAGTGGAAACTGACGTATCAAATTAATAACAAGGTGTTCAACTAAAATACAGATCTGCAGAGGAGATTAAGTACTGAGTTCTGAAGGAAATAATAAAAATTCACAGCAGTTTAGAAAGCAAGATTATCAATTCCAAGCACCATTCTGGATGCTTGACGGTCTACAAGCACTGCACGCACCTTAAATAAATGGAAATTATGTTCTGTAAGTTTAGAGTTAAGTCAAGTATACAGCTAAATGTATGAAGTGTGCATTTTAAATAATGGAAAGCATACAGACAAGGGTACAGGGAGTCTTCTCCAGTAAGGGAAAAATAAACTGCATTGAGCACAATCAGTGCAAGCCAAGGCTGAAAGCAGGGCAAACTCTGAAAAGCCTTGCTGTAAACCTTTTGGGATGTTGAACAATTTATGTAGGTTTAGAAAAGGGAATGAGTAAGAAAAGGAGAAAAATGTAATCTAAAGCAATAAATATTGAAACATCACCTCAAGAAACCCCCTGGGGCAAGTTTCTGGGAGAACATTTTGGGAAAGCATCACTAAATGCACTATTTTTAACATGGTCCTGTACCCCTCCCTGGGCATTTCTGAGTTGTCAGTGTAGCAAAATAGTTTGGGCTGATTTCCCACAGCGGTGCTTACATTGTACCTGAAAAACTGGTTGTAAAAGTTAAAAAACAAGGTACCGAGAACATGACTCAACAGCTCTAAACATGATACCTACAAAGAAATGCTCATCTCTTTTCTCAAAGGAGACAGAATCAAGTAGAGAACCGAGAGTTTATGGCAAGCCTCGAGAAATGTCTGACAAAACCCTTTCTCACTGAAGATGCTTAGTCACAGTGACAGAATCAAACACTAATTAAAATATCCAAGTGTAACAAACATGAAATGAGTTCTTGCACAGACTTGCCTCTCGTTACTCTGCATATTACCACAATGTGAATGGTAAAAACAATAATAGAGAGGGATCTATAAGAATATTTTTAACATGTTTAACAGACTGTTGTAGAATTGCATGCTTCTTAAGGTTAGGAAAGCTCAAAACCAACATTAGAAAAGTCAAGGCAATGAGAAAGCATGAACATCACAGACTTTAATATGAATAAGGCAAGTCAAAATCCCTAACATTAATAACAAGACACACACACACACAAATCTACTGGTTAGTATGGAAAAGCCTGCATTTCACACAGGAAATAAGTCTTATGGACTGAAACATGCCTTTTGGTAGCGAAAAAAAAAATCTGAAAAGCCAGCACATTCCAAACTTGTTCGCCCTGTTTTGTCATCACTAAAATTGTATAAAACAGACTAAACTATATTCATCACAATTACTTCCACATTATTATATTTTGCTTCTACATGAGTTGCATGTTAGTAGTGTCCTACTGATTCCTACCTCCTTTCCTACTTTGGTGCAATTTGATAAATCTGGAAACACTTGCCACAATCTTAAAATAAAATTAAACAGTGTTTACATGCACAGAGAGTGTACCTTACTGTATACTCCATATACTTCCCAATTTGTTTCAGTACCGTGAAAGCACTGAACAAGTGTAAGTATTGAGATGTTTTCAACATCTGTCAACAGTAGCCTGATCTCTGAAGGTGAGGAAAAATAGGAAGGTAACTTTTTGAGGAAAACTTGAATCTTTTGTTTCAGCTTTAGCTATCAAATAAACACTAAAACCAGAGAGATTTGAACAAAATCAGCTGAAATTCTTTATTATAAACTGTGTTAGTATATGGATTGCATATATATGTGGACTGAGGCTACCACCTCAATCCACACATACATGGAGATTACAAGTCCTTAGACACTATCGGCCTGTGTGATGGATACATCTGTCTCCAAAGCTCTTCACAGTTGTGATGCAAACTCTACATTCGGAAAAGGAAGAAATGTCACCTGCATAGCTGTCAGAGAACTTCATAGAAAGGAAGATAAAATTAAGTTTAATGCTAAAGTACCCCATGCAGATGGCATTGCCTAAGTTAAATTGTTAAAAGCTGCTATTTTCGCTGATATTTTCTCAATAAAAAGCAGTCTGTGGAAGGTACAGCACAGTACACAAATGTAAGCTGCATTAGTGGCTTGCTCAGTAGTCAGCTGTTGGACTTGCTATTGTCCTTCATTTACCTCTCAGAACAAACTGATATGCAGCACTGTACGTTGATAAAATATTTTCACTTTGCTTTTATGTTTTAAGGGTTGTATATGATGAAATACAGTTAAAATGTGCTCAAAAACTCTATCTTTTTAAAGTTATTATCAATATTCACTGTTGAGGACAGTTACATTGTACTGGTATTCACACATGTTCTACCTGAGGCAATTCAATGTAATAAAGTGTAATATTCAGCAGAAGCTGTTTCATGAAAGAAAAAAAGTAATTTTCAAATGTTCAATGCCATAGCTAAACACTGCACTTCTACAAAACAAACACCAAACATAAACCCAAAACCAATCTTCTTTTGGAACACTACACATTTCAAGTCACAAATATGTGTCATGAGAGTCTTTACATTCAGTCATCCTCCAGTTCTCTACTAACAGCAACACACTTGAAGTTATCAGCTCAAGATCATTATTGCTTTAAGATGCTATTAAAAGGGAGCTATTTTGCAAGGGAAGAAGATGAGATTGATTTATATGAAGCAATTGATCAACTAAATAATGTTAAAATTGGTAACATCATTTTATCACAAGAAAACTAAATATTTATTTCTCCCACTATTCAGCAAACAAAACATTTAGTAAATACTTTTACCTCTTCTCCGCCCATAGCTCCTGGCTGCATGTAAACACAGAAGAAAATTGTCGGTACAGCTGTCATTAGATTTAGCTCCAAAAGCAATGAAAATGTAGCTTCTATCTCTTCTCTTTTTCCCCTCCCACCACAAAGAAGGAAAAGACATTTTAAAAGTGCAAGATGAAATTCAAACAACCCAAGACATGAAAAAAAAACTTGAAGATGATACAGCCAGGGGAAAAAAAAAGAAGGGACATACCTGCCGTGCAAGTTTTCTACATAGCAAAAGTATTAAAAAAATCAGGCACATCACACAGTACTATAAAATAATAATTTAGGATTATGGTTGTAAGAGGCAATAAACATCATCAACAGTAATCTTAATTAAAAGAACTAATTTTGCATTTTATTAAATAGTTGTGGAGAACATATTTTCCAATTATGTTTCAATTTAAATAATTAAACATGTGTAAATACTAAAATCCTACTAAAACAATATGAGCTCAATAGCCAGTATGTTTAAATGAATAAAACTAGATTGACAAAATGCCTTCGTAACTACCAGAATTAACACAGCATTTCAATGAGACATGCATCAATGACAAAATCCACAACACTGGACAACTTCAGAAACGTATTTTGTGACGTAATGGGAAATGCAAAAACCAGCATTTTTTGATCTGAAATTTTAGAAAGACAGAAAATAATCTGGAAAACATGTGTCTTCTACACAGGATCTTCAAACTATCACAAAAGACATCTGTCCTTCCAAGGTAATCAAATGTGGAAGGTTAGGGATCAAGTAGGGTTTTTCAATGGAAGTGAGCTTAGGTAAGATGTAACAGAGCTTTGTTTTGTTTTGTTTCTTTCTCTCTTCATGGTAACACTATCAGTGTTCCTCTTCCTTCCCAAACTCACCTCTTATTTCCAAAACTAACTCAATGCCTTCCAGTCCTGCCCTACACACCCAAGGGTCCCACCAGACCCCTCAGCCTTCCCTATCTACTTTTCCTTTGACTGAGGGACCCCGGGGCTCCCAGAGCAAGGCTTGCCTTCCTTCAGCACAGGCACCTCTCTTCTACCCAAGCAGCTTCTTCCTCAAGCCCTGAAGAAACACCATACACCTACACCTATACCTTTTTCTTCCACTCTCAGTGAGGTCACAAAAAGGCAACCACCTGAGTATGTCATAAGGGGGATTAAAAAATTTCAAGGGCTATGATGAAGTGCTCTGCAATTTATGTTTAACATGAAGAAGGCAGGAGCTGTTTGTGTGAAGAGCTACTCAGCCACAGTGAGGTGGTTGGTAAACCCTGAGAGAGACTCTGCTTCTTGCATAGCAGGCAACTGTGAGAATTAATACTAGAGCTGGCTTTGCAGCAAGAATAAAATTAGTCCTTCTGCTTTCTAGTTACTGCCATATTTTATTAGTTACTATGATGGCAAAGAATCATCATCAGATCTCTTGGAGCAAGTCCTTGTCTTGACAAATGCCCACACTCCCAAAAAAAGCATGTATCAAGTTACAGTTACAGACAGATTTTAAGAGAAATTTATCCGAAAGAGATTTCTCAAACAGAATATTACCAACCTAAAAATTAAATAAAAAGCATTATTTCAGTATGAGAGGAAACAGGCTCTTGTGTTTCTTCTGAAGAAAACAAAGCTCTATATGCTTAATGTAAACTTTCAGGCACTGATCAAGATCAGTATATGATGGCAGAAATCTCCCAGACTTCTGTAAATTTTAGGATACCCTATTGCTATTCATGTATTGTAACACTTACATGCAATACTGCAGTGCAGAATAATACTTTCATCCTATATTTGCATTCACACACATAATCTTTATGTCCATAAAAGTTACTGAAAGTCACTGAAGGTATATTTGCCCGTAAATTCCAGGGGCAAAATAGTGCAATTCACTTAAACAGGAAGACAGACAGATCAGTTTTCGCAGATTTAAAAGCATTGCATCACATTTAAATACTCATAATTTACATACATACATAATTTAAAAATTATCTCAGTTGTAACCAGTATTTATATTAAAATGTTACCTTTTTTCCAGCAAGCTGAGAGTTATTCAGCAAGGCAACTTCAGAATGTCAATGCACACTTTATTATGTTGCTTACCCATGATGTGAAATTTGAATGTGTCATTTGAAACAAGCTAATTAAAAAATACCCATCTTGTTCACAAGTCAAAATTCAGAGCACTACAGATTAAATAGCAGGAGTGGTCCATCAGGTAAATTTCATAATGCCTCCAGTTTGAGTAAATATTTTAGAAAGTAAACAATTTAGAAATTATTCTTGAATGAAAACATTTGGGAGCAAATAAGATTACTGCACTGTTACAAACAATGAAATTACCAGAGCTACGTAGCTGAAGTTACTTTCTCTCTTGGGCAATTCCAACAGAAGACAAAAAGAGCTCCTAAAATTGTAATCCCACAAATGCATCTGCTTCCCATGTACTGGTTTTGGTGCCACATATAAACATCATCTTGCACAGAAAACCATCCCCTGCACTGTTTCTAAATTCAACACAAGTGATTCTTTCCTAGGTACCTCCTAGACCATTACAGTGTTACAGAAAACACAGGTGCTTTAAGAAGGGATGAGCACATTTTCCCATGTAAAAAGTGCACTGCTGGATTGTGCAGCACCCAGCAGGATCATCCCTGAGTTGGTGTTTGTCCATCCTTAGCAACATTCTGTAACTGTCAGGTACAAAGTTACGTAACTGCTGTGTCCCAAATTGCACGTCCTCAAATGCAAAGGAACAACAGATTCTTTTTCACCCGCTGATAACTCTCCTGAAACTATTAACTCACCTCATCCCAGAAGCTGAGTGTATTTTTTATGAACATGAAATTGTATGATGAAAAACAGAACTTTAAGCTTTTAACAAACAATCAAACTCCCCAAATCCCAAATCTTGCAATGCAATCAGGTAAACTTAGCGTTAATGCTTTGGAATTCCCCCAAGCCTGCAGCTAAGGTTGCCCATTGTTGCAATAAATCAGAACTCACTCAAATGAACTGCTCAGATTTTAAATGCATCTCAAAGAAGACTACACAAAACTGATGAAAAAGACCTTTTCTGGGGTTTCTTCATTGTTTTATTACAATATGGGATTGGAACTGTACCTTGTATATCTATCAAATGATTAGTAGTCCCAGGAAACAATAAATTTGTGAACCATAAAACATTAACTCAAAAGGACCAGATCTACACTCTTTCCATATCATAACAAAAAATGATGATTATGTAATTTCAAATTCAGAAATAAGTGACACCCTTTATTTGTATTATCACATTTTATGGAAGACTTAACAGAAAGTATTTTGAGATTTTTAAGAACATTCCTTCTTCACTTCTGGTATTTATCTTGTTCATGCAATTATGTGTCCACAATATCAAAGATGCACACACTTCAAGGAAATCTTAAAGACACATCTTAAATTTACTTAAAATAGCATTACCTCTATGAAAAAAAGAGGTAAACATTTCCAGATTAGAAATTTTGGAGCTATACTGGCTAAAAGAAAGTTTATTTGACAAGACTGGGAACCTCCTTGATTTATAAGGTACCAGAATCTTATTTCTAGCTTGGAACACTCATTTGTATTCTTGAAGCAGTCAGCAGTTCAGAACAATACTTGCTTTAGGACATTATGAGTTATGCAATAATTTTCTAAGATCAGAAAGGAAAATATGTCAAGCTTTCGCTTTTGAACAGCGGGTCTCTGAAGTTCTTAGGGATCTGGAAGTTTACAAGTGAATTACAATACCAGTGAAAATGGATTCACGAACTGAGGGAAGGTGATAGAATCAAGTATAATTACACAGTGTGTTTTTCCACAGCAGAGGGGATCATATAGAAGAATTGCAAAGATGATGGACACTCATCCACGAGTGGTTCAAAAGGTCATTCTCAACTTCCACTGATAGATGGGCTGGATGTGCAATGGGCACTACAATAACTTGGTTACATGAACCTCAGCAGTCCCTTTTGGTGGATTTTTTCCCAATACTGGCAATGCAAATGCAGAGCAATCTCTCTGCTAACCTGTGCTCACATACATGTACAACTGAATCCCATAAACAGAAAAAGACAGTCTACATGTAAGCTGTTTGCAGTTAAGTCCTACACATTGGGCCTCGAACACTTGATCAAACACATGAACTGCATTCAATATCCAAAACCAGCTTAGGTGATCCTTCCTGAGGCATATGAGTATCCAAGCAACTGTACAAGAGGAAAGGTTTATCTATTTCCATCTCTTTGTTTTAGTTAAAAGAATCTGTTAGCAATAAAACTCACATTTTTAACAGCCAGGCTGCTTCATCTCTTCTAGCATCATATATACTGCTTGTGGAGTAGCTTGGCAAATCTTAAAATTCAGAGGAAACAGATGGCACTAACCCACAATAGAGAGGATCACAAAGATGAAAGGAAAGCACATTGGTGAGGTTGTGAGGCAGGAAAAGTGGTGGGGAAAACAAACAAACAAACAAGAAGGTATTAAAGAGCTACCAAGTCGGATTAAGAGGAAGACGATTTAAGATATCTTCCTCTGCTAGAAAAAGCCTTTAGCAGCCACTGATAACAAATACTGCCTTCAGTAATAGCCAAATCGGATCTCTGGAAGTGCAGATGCCAATATAAAAAACTGAAAGGAAGAAAGAAACATGTACTTATTATAGTTCCCCTACTTGCCCCTTTTATAAAATTTAAATAGGCATAGAAGGGACTTGGAGGTATCAGGGAGCCCACCTCACAGCCTCCAGGGCACCATCAGTACTAACTGCTAGTACAGCTGGTTCTGAAAAGCTTAACAAGGTTATGAGTAAAGTGACAGTTCCCACAATCCCTGGCTCCTCGGAACCCTGCTGCATTTGCTATGTCACACTTCACATCAGTAATTTTCTCCCTCCAGTTATATTAACTCAGATCTCTTCACAACTAAATCAGGTCTAGTTTTACAAACCTTTTAAGTTCTCTCTCAGTGTTTTTTATTCTTTTCTATTATTCTATATATGCTATTAAGCTGGCAACACATTAGTAACCCAACCTGGCAACTGGCCTAAAGAGTTCAGCAAATTCCTATAGGCAAGTACTAAACTATGAGAAGAGATTGATGCCTCTTGGAATTTAGTCACACATTTTCCCAGAATATTATCACTACAAAAGGAAAGCTTTTATTAGCTATTAAACTGCCAACCCGAGATCTTGCAAGACAAATGCAATTCAACAAGCTTTCTATTTGGAGCAGTTTATTTCAAGGTATAAAAGCAGCATTGGCAAGACTTTTAAATATTAAATGCTACTTCAGCAACTTTTTAAATATCTAAACACTATATGTGTTTGAAAACAACACATCAGAATACAGGGACAGCCAAGTACAACAGCCCTTAAGGAGACAAGGCAATTTTAAAAACAACAGAAACATGAAAATAAAAAATGAAATAATTTTGTTGTCATTACATTTCCTGTCATGGCATGACAACTTCTCCACATAAATGGTATTGATAAAACAAAACCAAAATCTAAACACAGGCATCTAAAAAGGTGTCCCAAAGCCCTCCCTTAATGTATTTTTCTAATTATTTTATTCCAAATAAACAGACCTAAATTACACTAATGAAAAGAAGAAAAGACAGTCAGATGGAGAGCAAACAGTACCAGACCTCACAGATGACACATTTTTGTATGAGACAAGAATGAACAGTGGAAGCAGATGGAACATTTGAAGCCCAACAGGACTGCAAAGTCACTGTACACAGGAGCTCTAGGAAAAACAAAATTCCAGCATTTCACAAAGAGGGTTTTCTCATTTGATCATTTGACTACCTTTAGACAAAATTTATTTTATGGAAGATGGTTTGGGATCCCAGGACTACAGTTCAGTGCTTCCTTAGAGAGATCACACACCCTTGTGTATTCCCACCTCCCTTTTTCACTTGCCATACTTCTCTCCCACTGTAAGTTATTGTGGCTTTCTGGAGTTCCCAAGAAGCATTAAAGACAATTCACCACCTACCACACAGGTGACTGTGTATTCATGCTGATCATCCAGTCCTAGTTACTCAGCTAATTAGAAAGGCACACATATTCAAGAGAATGTCCAATTGCTTCCAAACAGAAGCACTGGCTGCAGAAATGTATGGCTACAAATCGCAGTGAGAAGGGATGGAGGACACCTTTGAGTTAAATTTATACCACATTTCCCCTACAAATTACAGTATCAATTATTTTAACAAGGTGCTGTAGATGGAAGTTTATAAAAATTCTTCTACTGTTTAGCTCAGTACAAATTATATTGAAAAATTAACTCATATCACTAATTAATTCAAAACATTATTTCAATTAGAGGAATTTCATTTAGATCTAGTACAGACAAAAGCTATATCACTTCCCCTTTAAAAATGTTTCAAATCTAGTATTTGTATCTTCCTTTTGTTTAGGTGCTTCTCTAGGATTATGCTCAGGTCTCTCTGAATATTTGAACATTGCATTCCTTAATAAAAGCCTAATTCTGAACTTCAAGAGCATTTATAATATAAACATGTTTATACACATGTGCAACTCTGTATGTACACAAGCACCATTCCACTAATGACAAGTAGAGATTCATAATAATTATGCATTTGAAAGTAAATTCTTTCATCCCACTAATTTCATTATTTCAGAACTTCTTGTTTTAAGAGGGTGATGATTTAGCCTTGCACAATGATGAACAAAATGGGGGTAGCATCCTCGCCTCATGCTGCCAGCTAAGCAACACCTTCCCTCAAACCAAACAATCCCGTCCAACATTTACAGACAGCAGCTCAAGAGAGTCAGTGAGGAAAACCCCCAGGTTCAAAAGGCTGTAATGAGTAAACAGGAATAACAGCTGAAGTACAGTTGAAAGTGCTGCCACAGAGGATGAGAAGGAGCTAGAGATGAACGTTCCCCAGAAAACTTCCCCTCTCCCTACAACATGTGAAGTTTAGCATTGCTGTTGGCATGAGCATATGTTGTCTTCCAACTTCAAAAGATTGCCTACATTGTCAGTGTGAAATTGAGCTTTGAGTAATAAATCTTAAAGATTATTACTATGTCTTCACAGGAAAAGAGAAAAATGCTTATGAAGCAAAGACTACAAATAGAATGTGAAGGTTGGATTTGCAGTCTCAGCAGACAGTTGGTTTCACAGAAATTAAACATAGGTATGACAAGTAGTATGATCTAAAGACATTACATAAGTTCTCAAAATTATTCCAGAAAATCCTGTGATGAAGTATCTTTTGGGAATTCTTATTTTACTTATTTTATTTTTTTAACCCAAACCACAGCCATTCCAGCACAGAAAAGAATATTTCTTCTTGAACTAATTTTCCTTCGTATATTCCCCCATGACAGAAGTAATGGATGACATGAGAATTACCTAGTTCTAAATTTTTCAGGTTTAGCTGCATATAAAAAAGGATTTCAAACACAGAAAGTAATTTTTAAGCTTATGTACTTGAATATTTGCTTTTATTCTTAGCTCTTCGAAGATTTAAGAGCAAAACCCAACAGGTTTCACAGTACAATAATGCTAGCTTAGGGCTTTCATTGATGGCCAGAATTGGTGTGGCCTTACCTAGTAAAGAAAGGAAGGGGGAAGAGTTGCAGAAGAGGAAAAATCTATGGGAACTTATTCAGACTTTTGATTTGTGCTGAATTTCATTTGGCATAAATTGCATATTTATGATTCCAGGCTTATCTAAGTCTTTAAACAGTTAATATTTGAATAAACCCATAATATTTGCAATAGTGCAAATGCACTAACTTATACAGACAGTGCAAAGGCAAAAAATTTCAGAGAACTTCCTAAATAACCCTAACATATCTAATACAACATTGTAAACAAAAATTTCTAAATAGTTAGCATTTCTCAGTATTAGACAGACAAATACTCTGCTTTGATTTGCACAGTTCAGTTCAATGCTAGGCTGGTGGTGCCTGATACCCTGCCCCCCACCCTCCCCACACAGGAGCTGCCTTCCAGATCCATTCTGCCAGGTGTTTTTAATCCATATGTTCATGACTGGACTTCTAATTTTACTTTTATTTCCTGACACAAAAAAAAGCAATAATCTCTCAGTGAAGTGCAGTTTTTCCTCATTATTTAGACGTCTAAACACTCTCTTCATTCCTGCCTACATTATGGAAACCAACAAAGCAAACACCATCAGTCCATGTAATTGTATGCAAAACTTGTAACAGCTCATCCCAACAGGAAGAAATATGTCTGGAGAGATATCAGAAATTAAAGTTACAGATTTAACACACATACACACCCACAAAAGAGGGAACAAGAGAGACTGTTCTGCAATACTTTCTATAGCAGGCATTATGAAGCTTTCAGTGAAACACATAAAGCCATTACAAAGCTAATATAAAGAATCAGAGGTGACTGATTTATGAAAAACATTTTCAGAAAGAGAACATGAACTTCTATGCAAATGATATATATATTTATGTCTGACTGTGCAGCTACATACACAATAGATGTAAGAAATTATATTCAACATAGCAATATAAATCACTAGACATTAACTACTTACTATTAAGAGCCATAATATTGTCTGTTCCTGGATGATGGAAGTTTATTCCCATACGCCCTGCAATGTAAGCAAAAGCCATTTTCAATGTTTTTATTTAAAAACTGAATTAAATTCATTACTATGAAAAATTTCTAAAGGGGATGAACAGTTAGGGTAGCCGAATCTTGCACCTATTGAAGAGAGCTTCCCAAGAATACACATTTAAAATACTTAACACCATAGCTCCTTCAGTATTATGTACTTAAAATACTGAAAATCAAAAAATAAACAATGAAATAATTATTTTTAATACGTTCCTGTACTTTGCAGTAAGTATTGTGCTTACCCTTTCAAAACAAGGCCTCAAGTTCAGCCACGCTGCAGTTATGCCATTTACAGTTGGCTTCCAATGGTAAGTACAGCACTACAAAACTCCATTTAATTGGTAAAAATAAATCACTGTTTTTCATACTACATGCACCAGAATCTCTCAAGTTAACAGATAGCTGGAGAGAGAGTTTTTACCCTGGTTTTGTATTCTTCCCTAAGAATCTTCCATCACCTACTATTTGAGAAAAGACACTGGCTTGGAGGAAATATTGTTCTCAAGCAGTACATTCATATGTACTTTGAAAAACAGATATTCTTGACCCAAAGGAGACTTAGTCCAGAGAAACCTACTTTTACTGTCAAAGCAAGAAATGAGCCAACAGCAGTAGTGCTGTTCAGATTACTTTGGGATACTACTCAACTGAGATGAAATATTAAACCTTATCCTGAAGAAACTTTGACACAGTACTTCCTAAATTAAATCATCCGAAACAATCTGAAAGATGTAATTTGTATTAGTACTTACTTGGAAAAACATATAAAAGGATAATTATAGCCATGTAAAAATTTATCTCAACTAAGTAATGTAAGTAACTTTAGGTATATAATGTAATTCCATTTCATAAGTTTTTCCTATCTCTAGGTCTGTGGTTAAGTTCGGCAGCTAAGGAAGACGTCCCTTCACACTTCTTCACTACATGGACACTCAAATATGGGAGCTCAAGATCCACTCAGTACACTGAAAAATCAATATAACGGTTGTGTTCCTGCACTTTGGCAAACCCAAGTTTTTACAAACAAACTCTGGCAAAGCAGAACTAAAGCCAATCCTCTCCAACACTTTTAGTTCCTATTGATAGTAAAAGGCTTCTATTTCCAGTCACTGAAACTGCTGTGCTGTAATGAATATTCTTTCTGAACAAATGCAGCATGAAGTTTCAATATACTTCTGAAACTAAGTCATAAGCAGGTTAAGAAAAGTAAATAAATCTTTTCTTCACATTGAAGGTTTCTCCTTCTTTTGGAAAAAAATGTCACCACAATAAGGCTATGAAGCAAAGAGCACCTCCAGAAAGAAGTGGGGACAGAAGGTAAATAGAATTTCCATTTTTACTTTCCAACTCCTTGAGCAAAGCCTCTTAAAGAGATGATCTTCATTAACCACTTCACATTTCCTAATTACAGACATAATTCTTCTATACATATTTTCACATTAATCTGGCACTGCAGAAACATTAAAGCTACTATTATTTCTTAGTATAACCTTTGCTAAAATACTTCAGACATGTCTCCAGATGGACATTAATTCCCTTTTCCTTAACAGTGTATTAATGAGTGTGAGGTTATAGGTATTACTTGTAAAGAAAAAAGGTGTCTGTACTAATTTGTACTCTAAAATTAATACTTGGAATAGAAATTAAAAAAAAAAGAAAGAAACTGCTATGAAAAATACAGTAAAATTTGAACACATAATGCTCGGATGAGCCCTTCTCTTTTCCTTTGCTGAAGCTGAAATTCTGCTGTTTGACCAGCTTCAGAAATAGAATCCTATCTGTGACATCTGGGTTTGGTTTTTTCCTCCCTCCAGGCTGTCACTGGACCAGGTGCTGCTTGTGTGACATTTTGTCACCTGCCCTTGGCCTGCTATTTTTAAACAGTTCTTGTCAGCTATCTTTTAAGAGGAGCAGAAAATACAGAACAGCACAAGCAGAAGGACATGTTCTCACACTGAGCTAAGCCAGCGTGCAGGATAATTCTGTACATCTTCAGAGGTTGCATCGTGCAACTCTATAGAAACAGATAAATGAAATCCTTTCAAAACACACCTGTATTAAAAGCATTCAAAAGAGACTGCCAATACACCGATCATAAGACAATTAATTCATTATGAATAATTATACAGCCTTTCATATTGGTTATAATATTTTAATATTTTGTTGCTTGAAGCAAATTATTCAATTGAAAAAAGAGGCCATCTGCAGATTACAAAACTGCATAATTATCTAAGGAACAACAAGAGAGCATAGAAAGGAAATTATAATTTTTTAATCTAAAGGTGCAATGTAGAACTCTGAAATGTAATTAAGAATGTGTACTTTCAAAGACCTATTTAGGTTAAACACATAAATGACTATGAGAAAAAAATCAATTTTAAGAAAAATGTGTATGTTACCTGAACTTTTATGAAATCTATATAAGCAGATATTTCTAATTATAGTTTTAAAACAAAATCTCTAGATAAAAGTTTTACTTTCCAAGAATATTAAGTACATTAAACAGAAACATAGAGAAGTTAAGAGCTCAGAAGTTATGGATTCCAGCAGTTCACTGAAATCATAAATGGGAACCCTACACCGGTAACAGCATACCCAGTACTTGTATTCAGTGTACATCTGCCATTTTCAGTTTGCCTGTCTTGGTTTCATAACTATTTACTGAGTATATTTTCAATTACATGCTTTTATAACATACACTTAGAGTACTGCAGTTAGGCTGCAACTATAATCACTCTTTTACGTCTTTTCAATTCTTAGTTTAGAAAGAAAATAATTTAGTTGCATACTTCTTGCTCTTTAAACACTTCAGAACATAAATGAAAGCTCAATGATTCTTGTATAGCCCAGGCCACACTGTTGCTTATCTTATGTCATTACATTTCTTAAATTATCTCTCCTAACAACTTTTGGAGAGACTTTTCTGGCTGGACTGCCTGAGTGCTCTGCTGCATGTGCAATATCACACTTGTCATGGCAGAGAGCCCAATGCCTTTTTAGAGCACATCAACTCTGTGCATCTTCTCTTCTGTATTACACTGGAAATGAGATGTTAAATGGAATTTATCTTTACCTTGTTCTTTGCAAAGGACAGTAATGACCTTGAATGAATTCTGAAATCTTTCTAACAACTTAAGGAAGTATTCCCTTCTCACATATGAATTTTTGATCGATTCTTTCACAAATAAACTCTTTTTAATTGTCTTGAAAATTTTTAGTTACATGATCAGTTTTGAGAAATAATGTTGTTCCAGAAGTAGTAAAGATGAGTATCAGACACATTTTTACCACTATTGCATTTCTTCTTTTATTAATTTTCTCTTCCTAAGTGCTTTATCGTTTTTTGAACTTGTGTAACCCTAATCAGCCCCTGGATATGAACACTCACACAGTGAAGGACTTTTAAGATTACAGTTACTTATTCTCACCATTTTCATGTTACAGTCAATGTACATTGTTTATATATTGAGTTAAACTTCTTGCACTATTATACCTCACAATTTGCACCAAGATTGACCACTCATACCAATTTAGCAATTAGTATTTGGCATTAAGATTTGCTACAAAATAGCAAAGCTGGCTTGCTTTTGACCTGTCCTGAATTTTCTGGGAATGAGAACTTCCTTGAAATGAGAACTTCCTCTCACATAATTCTTAAGATCAATGTTGATATTATTGACAATTTATGACTACATAATCCTGTAGCAAGGTCAAATGAAACTGGCAACAGGACTAGATCTGCTGTATTTCTTTAGTAATAATACCTCCTTTATCACTGTTATCTTTTCTATTATTTCGAAGTTGGTGCCAACAAAAGGCACTAAAAACTAGCAATACTTATTTGGATGGATAGGTAGAAAGTTGGGTAGGGTAAACTTTAGACACAGAAGAGTGCAAAAATGAAAGCAAGACCAGAATACTACCCCAAACACATGAAACAAGAGAAATCATTTGACTCACATGTATTTGGGAGTCCAGTTTACAGCACAACCTATGACCCTACACACACCAACTCCCATACCCCCAGCTCAGCCATCAGTGTGTCCTCCAGGATTCACAAATGGCCACAAAGCATGAAGCCTGTGTGCATATACATGAATTTTAATAATTTTTACCAGAGTAGACCTTAGGTCATTCTCTCTCCTTTTCCCCCAAAATTACAGACATTTGAAACTATGCTACACTAACTCAACATACATGCCCAAGACAATATCAACACCAAGAATGCTGTAAGCAAGACGCTGCATAAAAAATTATAAAAAGTAACTCTCTGAAGAAGTTCATTGACTTTATTCTCCCCCCTCTTTTTTTTATGTATATCTGCCATTTGTTCACACCCATAATTTAAACACCTACACTTACAGATCTTTAAAAAAATTAAAATACTGAGCAGAACAAAAGTACTATTGTTTGCCAGAAAGGAAATACGAGGAACTATTACTGTGTTCACATGTATATATTTTAACTGCTCAAAAATATATTGTGGCAATGTGAAGAGAAGTGTATAATTATCAGCTATGAATATCAGTAATAAAACTTCTTCCTATCACTGACTAAGCATATATATCCTATCAGCAGGGAAAGCAACCTATAAAATAAAAAAGCATACACATTACAATGAAATGTAGATTTTATGAGTAAATTACGTTGCTCCAATAAAACACAAAGGTCTTGTTTATATTTAAGTAGTGCAAACATTTTTAGCTTGAAAACAGCTATATTTTCAAAATAATAGTACTTTGAAGGCAAGACTTGAACACAAAGTTAAATTTGGGATTATTTGTAAGTGGTAGACAAGTATTTGTACACATATGCTCATTCTACATGAAGTTCTAGAAATGTATTCAAAAGAGCAATATTGTTATTTTTCATTGGCATGGTTGGGGGGATTAAAATAAAACAATATCAAAGCAGAATTTTCATTTAGCAGTCTATATTGAAATATACAAAGCCATCAAAACACTAGCAAAGTGAGAAAGAAAAAAGCAAAACAGCTTTAGGTCTTTGTGAGGTCAGTCTTCAATAGCACAATGAAAAAATGGAAATAAAGAGAAGGAAACTTTGCTATCTCTGTTACCACTTCTTAAACCAAACAAAGGAAACAAAAAAACCCCCACCACTCCTAACCAACCAGATTCAGCAGGTCAAAGACAAGGGCATGCTGGTTGCCAGCAGCAAATTAGGAAGTATAATCATACTACAGGATCATTGGAAAAGACACTTATTTAATTTAAAAAATATGAACCATTTAATAACCACATTCTGTCCTAAAAAAAATATTAAAGAGGATTTTCTTAAATAACCAGTGCTTTAAATAGAAAGGCAACATACTCTCTTTTCTTTAAAAGGATTAGCACGAGGGGCCTAATTCTAAACACAAATATGTGTGCAAACACATCTGTCTGCTCACTCTGTTTTTCATGAGCATTTACAGAAAGGAGTCTGATGAGCACAGAGATTTTGGGAAATGCTGGTACACTGCACTTTTTTCTAATGAAAGTGTTGCAAAAAGCTCTAACAGTGTAGCACCATTTCTAGGACTGAGATGACAACATTCGTTCTATTTGCATGACCTTTGTGTTCAGCTGCTGACTGCAAACACAAATATGATCCATTCACCTTCACTTTTCTTAGGTCATGTGGCAAACTTAGTGCTTTGCTTACAAAAAGCTTAGGAACACTTACAGCTGAACAAAATCAGGTGGCATGTATTGAAATTTATGCAAATCAATGTGGAAATGTAAAGGTCCATTTTGTATTTATTACAATACCATCCAAATTGCATGTAATCTTCAAACACTTGGCTGCCAAAATGTAATTAATTTAAATGTAAACAATAAATCTTAAATTTTGTTTAGTTTTCATATGACCTGATACAGTCTTAACAATAGTTACGAAGTAGTAAACCAGTAACTTCAGTTTTGTGTTATACACATAAACGGGTGTCATTAAGTACTGAAAATCAAGATATAAAGTTTCCCCACAGATGCTATTTCTGCCTCTGAAGTGTTGTACATTTATATTCATATATTTAGATCATCTTGATCTCTACTGAAATATTATGACATAATCAACACATGCTTTATGTATCTTTCTATAGTATGATATCCATTAAAATTAGGTATAATAAAGCCTACACTTGAAAGCTCCTTGTACATGTGTTGTAAGTATAAATACTTACATTTGAAGTTGTGTCACACTTCTACTTTAAAAAAAAATCAGAACTTTTGTTAGGTGGGGATTTGCAAATTACAAGTTTGTTTCTGTTCTGATTTAGAATAAAACCCAAATATTACTGTTACCTAGTGTAACAGTAAATTTAAAAGAAATACTTTGAAGGACATGATTTCTCTCCTCAATTTTATACTTAGTTTCATGACCTGTCAGTAGCACATGTGCACAGCATATGATCTAACACAGCCAAAATATTTTATTTAATTATTTAAAAATAGAACAAAGGCAGCTGCTAGTTACTACTGATCAAAATATTTTTTATAGATCAGAATGCCTCTGTTTGTGTTGTAATGCAATAGTTTGACACGGATAAACATATTGCAACAGTGACATATTACACCACAGACAGGAGACACTTTTATGTAGGAAAGAAATGTTCTAGTCAGTGATAAGTGGCATCCACCCATAGCTATTCTGATAATTCACTTTTGCCCTACAGCTTTAGGTCAAAGCACTATGTAAATAAAAAAGATTATAAAATACAGCAAATATAGCCTTTCTTCATTAAAGCGAAACTGTCCCTCATATATTCGTAGTGTATAATATATTTTATTGGCCACTCAGAAAATAAATAAGACCATTCAGGAAAAACATCTTAGGAGATACTGCATATTTCTGTCACAGAGGCCTTTTTACGACTGACATGAGGAACAGCCAGACACCCTAGGCCTTACACTGTAATTTGTCATTAACCAGGCGAAGCTTAGCAATTCCTTTACTGAATGTTTTTCCTCTTTTTTTCTCCTCCTTTTGAAAGAAGGAAAGTACTTATGAGTATTGACTGAAAGAAAAGGAAATTGTTGAAGCTGGTCTTGATGGTAGAGAGAAAGCAGGTAGGGAAGTCTGCCAAAGTATCTTGGGACAAATGAAAATGAGAATTCCATTCAATTAATTTACATTCCTTAAATCCCAAAGCACAAACATGGAAAATGATTTGTAAAATTACACAGTTCCCAGACTACAAGGACAGAAAGATAAGAACATACAGAAGGGTTCCTCTATCTGGCAGGAAAAGCTGAGAAAACGAAATCAGTTTTAGAAACAAAACAAGAGCTGACACTGAGCACCTTCTCCCAAGACTGGGCTCTTGATAAAATGCAACTTAGATGGATATGTTGCTCATTTAAGTCCAGAAACCTCAGAGCCTGATTTCAAATCTCTTTTACAGCAAGAAATACATAAAAAGGACTGAGTGACTGAGTGACCCCGGCTCTCCTCACTGGAGAGCACCAAGCCAGGCTGCCAATCACACTGGGTCAGCACTCGCCCAATGTAACTCAATATTGGAAGAGGGACTATCAGACAGTTTCTGCTGCACTAACAATCTGTCAGACCTACTCTGCTCCACACTTGAAAGCAAAAAAAAGTCCCTCCCCAAAAAAGTCACTTCATCACATGGCCTCTCAAGGCCAAGTGGATCATGCTTTAAAAAAAGTGACCTGCTTTGGTGACAGTGAAATAAACTCAATTTCCATGGCCTACACCACAAAGTCTGGCCACACCTCAAACTGAGAGAAGGCTATGAAGCTTCAGCTACTACAAACAAGAGGACAGACTCCCTTACCCCAAGCTCCTCCACTACTCTGAACCAAATGGAGCATGAGGAACTCAGACCCTAAAACAAGACGAAAATATCCCAGAAGCATTTCAATTCGGTCTCCACATCAGAATCTCTTATGGTTAATCCACCGACCCACATTCTAATCTAGAGCTGTTGTTCCATACCTAAGCGAATTATTTTTTGTTCCAAGTATCTGCTGGGACATGAGGGGCACATATGCCAGGATGGGTTATGTTCCAAGCAAAGTTTCAAACTTCAGATAAACCTCTTGTAATATTTTACTAATGAATACATATATAGACAGTACTTCTAAAAATAAGTATTTGCTGGCAGCAGGTTGAAATGATCCTGAAACAGCTCCACTGGCTCTGTAACATGTACTGGAGGCCCCAAGATACATGCAGTTTTTCTAGAATCAAATCTTCCTGTATTTTCAAGATCAAAGGATTTTGGTACCCATCTTTTTTACCTTTTACACTTAAAAATTTGAATAGTAAGTGTATGGCAAACTGACCTGTAAGCACTGCTAGATGTGATTGTTCAAGAAAAAAGGGCTCATTACCAAAAGATGAATAATTTAAAGATACCATTTGAAAGCTGTGTCATTGCTTTTATTTTAAAACAGGATTTTTGTGGCTGCTTTATTTTGTATCTACAGAAGAAACAGTGCACAAACCTAAGAGAGGACAATCACAGATGCAAGAGGAAGTAAAGATTTAAAGGGAAAAAACAGTTTACTATAAAAGACAGAGGTGGTAAAATGAAGAGGAACCAGCTCTGAGGTTTGGTTAAGTTAATAATATCCCAGAAATTTTGCACAAGAGGCATTCACACAGGTATGTCTACAAGGAACTGAAAAAAAATCAAGCTGCAGTACCTAACCAATATATTCAAAAAGCTTCAAGGTGAAGATAAATAAAAATGTGGCAATGACTTAAGAACAAGCAAAAGCAAGCAGAATTGATCACTTACTTTCTGAATGTGGTAACAGACTAAAATGTCCTGCTACCTGCTAAGGGGGAGAGTCAGAGGAGAGTGGGATAAATAAGAAAAAAGCAAGTGACCTTAGAACACAACATAAAGTGAAATGTGAGGAAGGTGCAGAGGACAGCACCTGAAAACCTTCTGCACCTTTGGTAGAGAAAAAGATGCAGGATGTACTGGAAAACAGTCAAGACCAATTTTCACAGGAAAAGAAACAGCAAAAATGCAGTATGAAAGTGATTTGAGGACTAGATCAGTGTTTGCAGAAAAATGGTTTTCAGGAAAAGGATTCAGCTAAAATAGTAATGTAGATCTGTTTAACATAGAGGAAGACGACACTTCTTGCAAGGGAGAATGAACGTGTCCTGAAAGAGCTGCTCCTACAAATATTCCCAGTCACGCTGCGCAGTGTAAAAACAGGAGCAGAGAAAGGGCACATGAGGACAGGGCAAGGCTGGGGGCTGGCAAAGTCAGCCCCATACTTAGATGGAGGAGCAGAAGAAAGCAAGACAGGGAAAGAAACTACACCATTGGGCAAAAAACTCCAGCAACCAGGTAGGCAGAGACACAGGGAGATAATAGAAGACTTCTCCAACAGCTACTGACTGGAAGTGAGCTCATTAACAAGGCACGAAGGCCAAAACGGGTGAGATGCACTGAATGACAAAAGGAAATAGTTAGAGCACATCCAGTCTGAGACACAAGCCTTTGCTGAAGCAAAAGCAAAGCTAATGGTCCAGTGTCAAATGGAAAAGATTGGTTTATACTTTACAATTAATATCCAATACAAATTCTAATCCCACTTTTTTCATTTTTTTAACACTCAGATTCATATGGAAATTAATTTTTTAGAAAATTAGTCTCTATTTGTATATTTAACTAAACACTGAAAAAACTCATAAAAATCATGGGAGTTTTAGCTAGATTAGAATATCTCTAATAAGATAAACACTGAACTGTATCTATTATCAATTTGGATTTTATTTAATGTTCTAATGCCAGCCATGTGAAACATATACCAGCAGAAATCTCAACTTTGTTGAGCGTGTTTTTTTAAGTTCAAGTTTAACCCTTATTTCAGAAGTCTGTGATCGGAACAGACATGAGACTGTATTCCTTGCCATTCTAGACAGACGGATAATGGTGAAAGACCTATGAAGGTTACAGCACAGCAAATTTCAAAACAGTGGAAACCACAGGTTAGAAGAGGGTACAGAAGCCAGTTCGGTATAGTTATAAAAAAAACCTGTACCCAGAAAGATGGGAAAAAAGGCAAAATGCTTTTGACCAAGAAAAAATATTTTTATAAATGGAAAGGAGAGTAAATGAGGCAGTCATGACATCAAAAAGCATGTATATAAGCATTAGCATAGGAAGTGCTATACACAACTAAATTTCTTCTTTGTGTTCTGACTTCTCAATGTTTGGGAATAATTTCTTGTTCAATACTTCCTTGGTATATGGCTTACAACTATCTTCAGCCTTAAAAGTCGGCAAGAATGCACATCAGCAAGAATGTGTACCTATTTTTAAACTTAACCAATGAAAGATTAAGAAAAAAGGAGGGTGCAGCTTGGTCAGGAATTCAATTAAATGCTGCCACACCTTTCACTATACACTACCAGCTAAGTATTAAAAATAGTTTCATCTCCAACGCAACACCTGGTAGAACAAACACAGTTTAACAGCACAAATAATCAAAACTTTCCCAGTATGCAACAAATCTAATATCTTTTGGCTCCCCCTAACAATTTGAAATCCAAATTAAAATAAATTTGTTTAAAAGAAACCTGAAATAATTATAGAGAGTAACCTTGATACAGTGGTTGGTTTAGGACCACTGTATCCTAGCTGATAATCCACACGTAAGTGTAGTATAACCTTTGAAAAAGACGTTGAACACAACAACTGGACTCTAGCTGCACTACACATTTTTTGAAGTGCCTGCAGCAAGACACCTCACTGTGCAATTTGCTGATACAAAATCCCATGTTTCAAATATGCCAGTTAGATACTACTATGATTGTACACTTATAGTAAATGTATGCACATTTCACCTTATCTTCCTAGAGTAGAGAAGTTCATCTTAAGATGGGAAAACAGAAATTTCACATAACTGAAAACTCATTCATTAACAAAAAGTTTATAGAAATACTGAAAAGCTGATTTTTGTTTAAACACCAAGCAAGCATGGACATATGAATATTCCTAACCTGTAAAATGATTCCTCCACATTATATCAGCGAAACTCATTGGTGGGCCACTGGGAGGGTAGTGTTTACCTTTCAGAGGCTCATGATCAGTCCTTATCATATCCATTAAGGAATTTTCCAAAGAGTGCAAGTTAAAAGTGTCATAGGGCCTATTCCGGTCCTAAAAGAAAAAACAAAAGAAGAAAACAACAAGTGTTATTGAAAAATCTAATTTTCTAAGATAAGCTTATTTCTTGTTATGTAAATTCCAGCATCCAATTCGATAGAACTTTTTATGAGAAAAAAAAATTTGTAAATATGTCTACCGTTGTTAAAATTATACCCTTCATTTTGCAACTGCTGCTTTCACCAGCACATCTACGCAAAGAGGCTTTTAAATATTTCTAAAAATATACATCCAAGCAATAGCTAATTCTAAACATTATCATTTAAATAAGAACTTAGACATAAAGCAATATTAATGCTTACACTGGAGAAGTGAAATTATTTCAGAGATTTTTGGTTTACAGCTTCATCATCTGCCTTCTGCCACTGTGCTACCTTAATATCAGAGCAGAAGCATGCAATACTCAAGACACCAGCAGGCACCTTTGTTCCAGAAAGTACCAATTAATTCTTCAAATTAATTCTTCCAACATTAATCTGACAGGTTTAAGGAAAGTACACTAGGTGCAAGAAAAAATAAATGCAAGCTAGGATAACACTTCCACCATAGGGCATTCAAAAACCTGAGCAAGGGTTGGTTTGTATAATTTGAATCTCCCATTTTTAATTCACTGTAGTTTTGCACTGTAGCTTTTGGTAAGTAAAAGGCAAAAAGGAAATAAAAGAAAAACAATGCCCTGAATCAGTCTTTAGCAGGCCTATTAAAACAAGTTTCAAAATTCAGGAACAATCCCATGGAGAGTACAATCTACCAATCCCCATGCATCTAGAGCACTGTACACCATGAGACAGCATAGCAGAATGGCCCCTTGCAGCCATCCCGTTGCTACAAAAACATTCATTTTCCAATTCTCATCACTATAATTAAAAAAAGAAGTGGGGTTGTATACTACATTATGCCACAATTGATAAAGAGTGGTATAACATTCTACTCTCCAAACTGAAACCTTTGCTGTAATATGCTCCCACAATTCCCAGAACAATGTTTTTCACATGCTGGTTACTAGAAGATATTCTTGCTTGAAAAGTTTAAATTTAAAATCCTCAGCGAAAAAGCAGAAGTATTCATGGAAAAGGTAATAAAATTTTTGTCTTAATAAATATTATTTCTCTTGATCCCGCTATTTAATAAATATTATTTCTCTTGATCCCGCTTATTTTAGTCTTTAAATAAAACTGAAGGAGAGAATTGAGTTCACTGGTGTAAATTAAGCTTTCTTTTAATATTCCTGTTCTGGAATTAAAATAAATACACATCATTAAAAGCTTGCTGTCAGAGACAGCTCTGAAATACAGATAATCTAACTGTCAAAAATCTCATGTTCCCACAGTGCCTACTCTAAACTGAAGACCCAATTTCCCTCATCCAAGATGCTAATGTTGTATTTTCTATAAGCGGACTACCATTATTTTCTATACATATTTATTTCATCTATTGAGCATTTTTGGCAGTCAAACATAATGTTCAAAGAATAATATTTGATTTCCGTTAGAAGCTATACTAAGTACTGAAGTTCAAATGAGCTCACTGATTTTCAATTCTCATTGTTGATGATTTTTATGTCTTCCACAGCTGCTTAGAATGCCAACATTTGTATACTGTATTTAAAAAAGTACTTGATCACCATCCATGTGTATCAATACATTGGAATATAAAATAAAATGTATGTCCGGGAAATCCCAAGTAGATCCTAGGGGGGAAAATAACCAAAAACCAAACAAAAACATCCAAAATTATGAGATTGGGGTTTTTTTCCCAAAGAGAAAACTTTATTTTGGTTAAAAAGCCCAACTTCTTAGTAATATGCAGTAGGAGAGAAGATTTCATATTCACTCCCTTAAAAAAAAAGCAAAGCTAGATTGAAAAGAAAATGCAAAACTTGGATGTAAAAAAAAATCTATTCTAGTGATATATTAGTAAATTGATTAAATAGAATCTGTATGCCTCAAAGCAAGAACTTTTGGTGTCTTTCTATTTGCTTCTTTTAGATACGTGTACTGTGCATATGTCAAGAGGTCAGATGCTTCAGTACCAACTATAACATCTTTTTGAAGAGAAAATATGAATGCAAATATACAGCTTCTATCCTAAGTAGGGGTAGGGAAGTATTTTTCAGTCAGATCTGTGGTCTGATCTGGTTTATTATACAGCCGTAGCAGAGCTGAGCTGGCAAAACCAACACTGGCAGGAGAGCAAAAGGGCAGGACTGCTGCTTTTGCCACAATGATAGTTTATTCCAGCTTTAAACATTCCTGAGATTACAGTCTTAGAGGTCAGAAGGCGTGAGTTCAGAAGAGGACACAGCCTACAAACTGAATTTAATTGTCCTTTATTAACATATGTATGTTATATTTTAACCATGTCACTATAGCAGCAAATCCCTGGGAGAACCTACTTTGTTCTGTAACTTGCCAAGGAACTCTGCACACGGACACAAGTGGAAAAAGGCAGAAAGAAATCATAGTGTCGTGGCTAGGCTATGCAGAGCAGGCTTCTTAGAATGCTGCATCTTCCTAACCTTTTAAGGGGCATACAAACCTGCAATATATTTTCAAGATTAGAACAGACCTACATTAGACACAGGAAGATCGATTTAATCAAAACCCTTTACCAGGCAATTATAACACTTCCCATTATAGTACTTGGGCAAGATAAATCTAGTAAAGGAAATTTTAGATGCAACAGATTTTACGAGTATGTTGTGGCAGTGCATAAGTATAACGCATGCTGACTACAGACTTCGCAGTGTGGGTGATAAAACACAAGTAAGGGCTAACATTCTAGCTCCTAAATAAAAGGCCTATTACCATTTTTCTCAGTAGCTTTCATTTCAGTAGTAACTCATTTGTACTCAGCAGATTTGAAGAGTGTTTTTTAAATTCAGCAGTTTCTTCCAAGACAACTGCTGTTTCTGCACACACGCACACAGACACAGACACACACACAATTATGTTTCCTCATTTCTCAGCAGGAACAGGTTCCCCTGGTTTTGTGAGCTGATACTGTTCCATCTCCTGGATTTGCCTTTTGCATTGTTTCCATAGGCCACCAATCTATTGCCAAACAATTCCAACAACATAAACAATTCATAAAGGTCCTTAACAGCACATGAGAGCTTTGCAAGAAAGTTCTGGAACTAGCACCATGAAGTAAAATCAAAACATATACAAAATATAGAATGATAAAGCATAACAAATAACTTGGAAAAGAAATTTGAAAATCCAGCAAGTCTAGAAAATCTGCTGGGATATCTTCCTAAAGAAGACAAAGCTCCTAAGACCTACTTAGATAAACTGCATTATGGATAAAAGAGAAATCTCCAGCTACAAGGCATTGCCTTTGGCTGCAGAATAATCATTAAGTCAGCAAAAGATTAAGTCCAGCCTGCCCATGTTGGATTGTACTTCTGCTGTGTGCAGACAGCAGCTCCTTCCTTTTTAGCTGCTGGTGGATACGGCAGCACATTTCAGTTCTTAGAATAAGCCAGACTTGGAAGAAAGAAAAACAGTTTAGTAACAACAGCTCTTAGAGAAGAGATGGGTCCAAAACTTTAAATCCCACCCCTTCACAGCTGTTATCTACACCTTCATCCATGCCATACACTTTCTCAAAGAGGACAGGTTAAGCATAGTGAAAAATTACAAATGCGTATCAGGATCAGATTTTTGAAGGATCACAAAGTAAAACAGACCTTTAGTTGGAGTTGGGTCTCAACCTTCTACCTCTAAATATCTTATTTGTAAGGCTGGTTAAAAATCTCACAAAATACAGTGTCTATAATCTACTAATTGAAAAAAAACCCCAAACCAAAGACTAACTGCCAGAAATAACTGCTGAGTCAATACACTAAATAAAATGAGAAAATACAACAATGTGGATTTTATCTGAACCTTACACTTCTGTGCATATGCGTTAGGCACAAAATGTGTACTCAATTACACAACCATGATAATTATGCAGAGGTCTCCAGTCTCCATCCAATACATATAATGAACAAGCTCTAGGAATGAATCAAAATAGTGCTTTAAATATGTCTGTTTATCTCTAGGACAGATACCTGTGTTCCAGTAGATGGCTGAGTTCTAATAAATGCATCAGCAAATTCCAGGAGGGGGAAAGTAATTTTGAAAGTTATCTTAATTATGAAACAAATATTACTTAGCAGTACTTTAAGTATTGACACGTGTAACATTGGAAATAAAAAGAACTTTTCCCCATTTGTTGTACCCTGCAATGTGGTAGCCTTTGTTCTGCCCACTCCAGACTCACAGCACGGGCATGTAAGGGCAGGGCATACCTAGCACTGCTTCAGTTCCCTCCCAGTAGATACACAAACCCTATTATTACTGGTGAGAGGGAAAGATAAAGAATGAGAAAAAAATACATGAGTACATCACGGATGACAATGTCAAGACCAAATCTATAGCTAGGACCATAACAGGTGAGAAGTGGATCTTAATACAGCCTGATTTCCTCCCTAACTCTCTCAGCTTCAACAGGTAACCCAAAGTAATTAGAACAAATGAACTAAAAAAGGAAATAACTGACCTATCCTATGGCAGAGACATGAAGAAGATGCATCTTGCTCCAAAACCTGAAGTCATATCATTTTTTTCTGTCTCTGCAGAGGCTTATGGCAGAAAAGACACTTGACTATTAATTATTAAAGTACAGTTAAAAAGTGACAAGTTTTACCCTGAGAATGCACGTCAGCAATCTAACACATTGCCCAAGCCTAGCTATCATCCATACTAAGAATCCTTAACCATGAAACACATGGTTTCATGTGTTAAATCCTTGTTGGCATGGTCACCTACATCTATAGCATAAAATATACATGGAGCTGAGAGACACCCCTTATCTGTATATTTTTTACTGTGCAAGCAAAAAATGCTCAGGTATCTAGACCCTCCCAAAGATACATTTCCCTGGGTCTACATATTTCAGTTCACTGGCTTCCTACTAAGCTTCCAAGCTTCCTATATTCTGAACACTATCTCAGTATCAGTAATTTATTTCAGTGTTCTACATTTTCATGTTGCCCTAGATTTTTCAGCTTTCTGCACCAGTATGTGGCACAATGCAACCCAACTCTGCTGAGGAACAAGATGGCTCAGACTCACTGAAATATTAACTCTTACCAGAATACCACAACTCCAGCAAGGCTCACAGGAGTCATCAGATCCTGCGACATTACACGAAGTATTTTGACCAGAAGAATAAGACGAGATGTAGGGAACAGCTAAAACTCTTAGGGCTTAAACAACTTTCCTGTCAATGAAAATTTCTTCACAGGGGTCACTGCAGTGCTTTGTTCTGTGCCTGACATAAACCTGGATTTGGCTGGACAGGATTGTTAAGCACTGCCAACTAAAGCTGAAGTCAATGGAAGCACAGCTTTGAATAAATACCAGGTAAAATGCCAGCACTGCTTCAAACGTGGCTCGCTCACTCTGTTCTAGCACCTGCAGCAGGAGTTATTACTAAGAATACGAGGAAAACAAGTTTGTCTTGTTTCAGTATCTCAATTCAAAATAGCAAAACCAACAACTGCAAAAAAAAAAGCATTCTGAAGTTTAGCTTGGGACACGCTCAACATGCCATGATGGTGCACATGAATGATCACATACAGCATGCTCTAAATGCTCGCTGGGCAGTCCTTCACTTCTCACAGCTTCAGCTGGGATGCAATCCCACTTGCATTCTCAGTGAAGTTTAAAAAAAAGTCTTTCAAAATATAAGAACTCTGAGGAATATAGTCATGTGGTAAAGTGAAATTATTACTGTACAAAAGAATAAAAAAAATGTAAATAGCAAGTGTTACTTCCTTTGCAGCTTGGTGCTGGAATGCTGCCAAGAACAACATGACTGACAGCCCAGATGCACACAGAACTGGAACAACCAGAAATTTCAGTAATTCTTCCTTATATTGGATTTAATAAAAATATGAAATAAACCAAAACAAATGAGAAGACATTAAATGTAAGTAGGATGGAACAAGAGGGTAAATTTTTCTATGCCCATAATGGGGTATAGCTACTAACACCAAGTCTTAATGGAATTTTATTTGAATTCCACTTTCTTTTTTATCTTTCCAGTTAATTTTGGGTAGTAGTAAACTAAGCTGGATTTATTGTGCTCCTTTACTGGAACAAATTGGGGAATGTTTTCTTATGTTATTGCTGGTTTTGGAATGTGCACAGAACACATCGACTTCTCATGCATTTGTCTTTTCTCAGCATTAGCAACTGTAGTACATTTTATTTCATAGGTGTTCAGAAGTTCACTGGGCAAAAGGTGAATTTTTTTAAAGCTTACTTAGTAGGCTTCTAAGAAAAATAAAGAAGTTTAATAAAAACATAAAACAATATGTAGCTGTATACAGATTTTGGAAACATTTCCATGTAATTTGAAAAATAACATTTCAAAACTCGAGTTAATATTTAGTCACCTTGTCTGTGTTATATAAACTTTCATAGTTAACATGCAAGAACTCGGATTGAATCCAAAAGCCTTGAAAACTTGACCTACTCGAGCAATTTTTCCACAAAGAAAGGTAAAGTTGTATTCAAACTTTAACCCCTTATAAATTCTGAGTTCTAAAATATTACAAGAAAACTAAAATCTTTCAGCGAAATGCTTGTAATTTTAATTTTCAGATTAACTAAAAAGCACAGAAATAGGAAGAGGTACAACCAGCATTATACAGAATTACAAAAACTAATAAAAATTATATTATTTGGTTCAAATGTCCCTTTACTTTGCAGTTGGGCTTCCCTTTTTGTATTCACTTAATACATGCTCAAAATATATAGAAAAAGGTTCAGTCTTTACAACTATAAGACTTGGCATCACTTAAACAGACTATCTTGTTAAGTTACTGAATATTCAACATTTCCTTGCAAAGTGGGAGGAAGAAAGTAATTGAATTTGCCCTGCATTTTCCTAAACAGAGGTGGTAACTACAGAGCAGAGAGGAATACTGTTCCCCTGGTTTAGGCAATTTATGCTTTGAAGTTGCAGGGAACAAACCATAATATTGCCCTACTGGACAGAAACTACACATACATTTACACACACACACATACATATATACACTCTATATTATATTGTTAATTTCCTTCATTAGAGCCTAAGCAATAGCCTACATATCGTGTTCTTTGAAGCCCTCTTAGTTATTCTTCCAACACAGACTTTTAAAACATGCCAAGCAAACTATTTACATGATCATTAGTATTATTTCTCCATTCAATGTCAGAAAAGCACAAAGAGACAAATGCTCCAATGGGGAACACCATCTTTTACCAGTAAAGAGAAATACAATAATATAATACAATTAATATTTCAAACATCTTCCTTTTGCCATGAAAACAATTAAACCAGGTATTTAAAAAAAACCAAAACAAACAAAAACCCCAGAACAACAACAAAAAAAGAAAAATCAGAAGAATCAACAAAACATCTATTATTTTTACAGCCATTACACTACTGTAGGGAATGATCTGCAGACAGTACAACTGACTGAGCACTCAGAGATGGGATTTATGTTTAGTCATATTTTGATCAATGTGATGCTTTAGATAAAAATCTGCTCATCAGTCCTGCTGCTGAATGCATCCCAAAAAGCTGATGTATCCACTTTCTATTATCGTTACTGATTCCAGTAACAAATGGTTCTAACACTTGTAAAATATAGGATTAAAGTAGTTACACCCAAGATGACCATCAATTCACAAAAATAAGCAAG
The DNA here is from genome assembly GCA_036630365.1 of Acanthiza pusilla. NCBI lineage: Eukaryota > Metazoa > Chordata > Aves > Passeriformes > Acanthizidae > Acanthiza > Acanthiza pusilla. The sequence goes on from JAXCHO010000234.1 coordinate 15,558,590, forward strand.
TGGAAAAAAAAATATGTCAGCACTAGAATTTACAAGCCCATTCATTATACCCTTGAGCTATTAAAATGACATAATTTAACTGGTTCATTGGCCTGCTGTGCAAGAGTTCAGCACTGATAAGTTACCTTTGGGCTTCTACCACTCTGTTCAGTAGAATGTTGCCTGGGTCCCACAGCAAGGAAAAACTAACACTGACCTAAGAACTCCTTGCCAGACAAATCAGAACAAGGGCAAACCCCAAATCACAAGATGAAAGCGCTACAGAGATGCAAAGGAGGAGGGAGTAGTGGGGATGCTATGGCACGAAAGGATCTGAATTATGACACTTCGCAGTCTGGAGCACAGAATGTAGAAGACAGTAGAGGCATATTGTATAAGGAAGCTATTGTCTCAAAGATTTACAGTCTGTCTCATGGTATGATAGTATAATGAGACAAAATGGGAGACAGAAAAGAACACAAGTAATCACTGTCACACAGATGTCTGAGCACCATTGCCCAGTAGATTCATTTACTATGGCCACCAAGCAGAGGAGACTCAAGGATTTCTCAGAAACACTGGTTTTGTCTACAGTTACTGATCATCAGTGACAAGGAATATATTGGTAAGAGGGGAAAAAAAAAGCATCACTGAAGTCTTTAAGCCTGATGACAAATAAAATACTGTCTCTCTCCCCAAATCATTGTGCTTTTAAGAAAAGTGTGACTAAAATAACATCTAACTAGCACATCCCAAGTCAGGCTCTTGATCCATTTCTGTTGTGCTCAGGAAATAGTGCCTGCTGACAAAAATCTTGTGGGTATCAGAACTCCAGTAGCTATTTCAACAAAAGAGAGGGACCACATTTCATCTGTTCTCGCAGGACAAGATCCTCACATACAGGTTTGGAAAACTACCCTTTGAGAGGACAGTCATGTACAAGTTCCATTTCAGAACATGAAATGATATAGGGGGGACTGTTGTTAGTAGGGGCTTGGGGGGACCTGGGGTCATTCACCAATATTTACTCATAGGCCTAAACCAGGCCAGCAACACTCACAATGAAAAACAGCTCCCAGAAAAGACAAGGAGGTGACCTTTGCAGTGTGATGTCACTTTTCATCCAGCAGGATTTAAAGAAAAAGCTTAACCTATTAGTTGCAATATACTTTTAATTACTAAGTAATTACCAATTAGTCATGTGAACTATCCAAGTCTTGACTTTATACTATTACAGCATGATTAATTGGCATGACAAATTGTGGCACACAACAATCCACTCTGTCACCTTCTTCCTAATGGGGATTGAGAATAGTTAGGCAGCAAATGTTCTCCATCTTGGGACTTTATCAAGGACATAATCTATCACAGAATCCCAAACTGTCTCAGACACCTTCTTGTAAGGGAAATAGAGCTACAGGCTTTCTCAACCTCTGCACCTGTTTCTAAACATAAGTTGAAGACTCCTGTACAGCCAGTGAGATACCAGGCAAACTTTTTCCTAAAGGGTCATTATGCCAGAAACTAATTTAAAAGTATTTGCTATTAAGTATCTGATCATCTGCAAAATTACCAAATGCGGCACATAGGGAACTGAACAGGCAGGAAAGAGCAGACAGTAGCAATCGGAAGGCCACTTGTAACACCAAGCTCCACTCAGAGGAAGGGCAAGCAGAAGCGGAGCAAAAAAAATCTCAGTCCCAAATTACACTTTAATTAGAAGTAATTCTTCAAATCAAGAAGAATTCTTCAAATCATTGTTCCTGCGACCAGTTCCATTTCAGATTAAATTTTATAAACAAAGGAATTTTTCCAGTTGCAAGTATTGAATCATCCCACATATGGAAACAAATTCAATTTAATAACAAATTCAGAATTAATTTATTAAATATATTACTTCATATGATAATATATTAAAATAGTAACTGAATCACACTATGCACACTTCCATCTTTTATTGCCTAAGGGGCTTAAAGGCATACTGGATATGAGGAAAAGAATAACTAACTGTATCATGTATAAAGTACCTGAACATTTATGTTAAAGTTCTTTAAAATAACCAGAATAAAAAGATTCTTCCTCTTAGATAAGAAGAGGCCATGAGCAGTTGTGTTGTCAGGTAGATGCTAATGCATTCAAATTACTGCTGCATATTTGGATTTAATTAAAATAATTCAGAAATCACTTACAAGATCCACAAGTACAAGTGTGAGCAGCCAATTAACCAAAAGGAAGCCTTCTTTATGCAGAAATTAAAAACCATATTCATAGGAGCAAGAAAACACTTTCCTTTACATCATAAGCGCTAAACTGATTAGCACATGGCAAATTTAGTAAAGATTGCTCCAGACAGGAAAAACGTCTTGAGATAAAAACCTGCCTGATTTGCAACATAATTCTCCTTTTTTTTAGCACAAGGTAATAAAAACTGACAAGCACCTTAAGAAAATGTCGCTACAAGGGAAAAACCAGGATGTTCAGCCACTTAAATATATACAGGGAAACTGTAAGAAGGTCAGCATGAATACCTTGGACAACAAATGTCTAGAAAAAAGCCTAGCAAGACTGACAAAAAAATTTAAAAACATCAGAAGAAGTCAGGAGAAAATAATGTAGCTGCCATAATTGGTCTTCCCATTCACAGAGGAAAATCAGGTAAACAAGAGTAGAACAGAGAAGACAGATAAATAGTAGGAGAAAGCAACATCATCTATCCAAATCAATAACAGATGAGGAGCATGGCAACATCATAACCAAAAGGAGCCAGAGTCAGTAAGGCAGTCAGTGGAACCATTAAAGCTAATCCAAGTAAGAATGTCAGTACTGTATATATCTGACCAGCAAAATAAAAATGAAAGAACTGTAAGAACTGAAGCAGGATATGAAACTATAGATGACAAACCCCGTTTCTAGTTTTTATGACTGAAATTCAAGGATTTCTTCTCTTCTGAAATACAATGCAGAAATAACGTAGCATTATGCACAACAGACGCAATACCCTGGAAATGAGGATTCCTCGTTCTTGAGAGATTACGATATGGCTGATCTAACAAGGACTTCCATAGAGTGTTTCACATGGTGCTACAGGCAAAATAACCATGTAAATGGGGACAAAAAAGTAACCAGTGCAATTGAGGTAAGAAAGAAAATGGCAAAATGGGAAAGAACTGCTAGTGCTCCACAGAATCTGCTAAAGAAAAGTGAATAATGCAGTTTCTTAAGGGCAAATCTTGAGACCAGTTTTGTTGAGATCACTTGGGATACTTGAGATCAGTAATGTTGGTTATTAAAGCAGAAACACCACAATAATATTGACAAGACGTCATCAACCCAGAGGAGACAAACTCATCATATAAAAAGAACTGAAGAACCGGAGCAAAGCAGATGGATATTTAATAGCACTAACTACAAGGTCATGACCTCAAGGACTCAATCTTCACTCTAAACTGGGATCACATCAACCAGAAAGAATGACACAGAAAGGAGAAATACAAGAGTTTTTTAGTCAATTTCTGGACAATTATAAATCACAAATATAAATGTTATGTGTGAAAAGGCAAACAAAATTGTATTAAAAACTATGCATCTCATACAGTTGCCTTTTGCATCTAGGCATGCCTCTATTCCTAAAAAAAGTTATTTTCACCGTATTTGTTCTTTTAAATTAATCCCCCTTGCTCTACATGTCCAGTGGAGTCAAGAACTCAGCTATATTTTGCAACATTCACCAGTTAAAGTTTATATTCAAACAAGGCTACTGTGCAAGAGAAATAACAAGAAAATTTTCCAGTTTTTATACAAAGTGAAGCCTTTTGAAAAACCTGTAAAATTTACTACAATCAATTTTCAAGTAGTTTTGAATAGCATACATAACATCAGGTACTTCTCCCTTGCCTAGCAAGAAAAAATTGTTATGTAAGTAATCTACTACTTTGTAAAACCATGTCAGAAGAATGTGTTCCTGTTTAGACAAGAGAGGCAAGACTGTCTGCAGAAACTTGCATCAAAATATTGCTTGTAAAATCTGCTGACAATTATGGCTGATTTTTTTTATTCAGGAGTCACAGGCACAGCTTCACTTACTAGCAGTCAAAAGTAGCAGGAGCCACCCACCTGAGGACCCTTACCACTAAAAGTTGAATCTGATTCAAACTTCGCAAGATTTTATTTGCAGGAATTCTCATCCACAGAAAGTGAATGGGTATATTGTCATGTTGGATTGCCATATTTGAAAATGCCACAGCTTCCCTTTCATTCTGTACTATAAAAGTCCTACTTTTTCTTGTTCCTGACTTTTGTTTCCTCTACTCTCTTGTTCTGTCTTCCTGCTGCACAGTCAGCTGCTACTTCAGGCTTTGTGAGTTTTAAGAAAAACCCTTTCAGTTACTGTGAGAGGTCTCACTGTTCTCAATTTTTTTCAATTGTCACAGGAAGAAGCAATATGATCCTGGAGAGAATACATGAGCAAGAGAATTATTTAGCAAGGTGAAATAATTAGGTCAGATTGTTGTGGGCATCATGATTTAAAAGGAAAAGGTATCTTTACAAGTAGTTTAAAAAATTTCAAACCCATGAAATGTGCTATAAACATTTTACACTCTTGGTTATTACACATTAATGCTTACTAAGCACATCAATAGATGATACTAGATCTGGTTATAAGCCATCTGTTAACGTGCTAACAATCAGTTAATACATTAATAATTCGTTAACCCTTTACAAATGTAAAGGTCATGTAGTAAATGGGAATAACACTAGCTGCCTCCACGTTAATCCATAATGCTTTTAACACATCTCTTTCACAAAGCAAGATACTTCAGCCGAATGAAGCAGCAACTTTCAACAAGGAATTAGGAATCTTCATTTAAACCAAAACAATAACCATTAACCTTTCAAGTGTTTTAAAACAAAATGCTTGTTCTGCTTTATTTCAGCAATTTCTGTAAGAAGCTACTATTCTGAAAACTGTCTTTAGGAAGTTAGTCTTACCTGCAAAAAAGAGCCTTTACCACTCAAAGAATAAAACCAAGAGAGCTTTGGTGGGTGAATTTCTTTGTTGTCTGACATTTCTCATTAAAAGATCAGCTTTAAGTTGCCTACAGTGTTGCCAAAAATAACTTCTTAGGATTCATCTTTTTAAGATGAGCACCTTCACAATAATTCTTCCATTTAGGGAAGATGAATTTTACTGGAACATCCACTTATGATTATGACATAAAAGAAAATCATATATAAAATGTCCATTATAAAGCTATAATGCTTTTCTCATTTATGTCAGAAGTGTTTTTTGTCAATTTGTGCGAAAATCCATCCCAAGTCACACATTCTGAAAGCTTGGTGTGGGCACAGGGAAAGAAAATCAGTTCTACTTGTTCAGACTAAGTTATCATTTGGTTAAAATGTCTAAATGTATAGAATTTAGAACTTCTAACCAATATTTTTGAAAATACCATTCTCCTTGAATTTGTTTAAATGTACTTAAAACTCTTCATGCTATTAATTTTGCTCAGGGCTACGTGAACATGGTTCAGCTTATGCCTAGAGGGATTTATTGGGCCTTCTTCTGTAACCTGAAGCTTTGACACAGAAAGTGCAGTAGGGGAGGCCAACTCAAATGAGAAGCCCCATTGAAAAAAACACTATCAAAAATCAGGAACAGGAAGAAATAGAAGGGATGTTTGAAAGCAGTTGAACAGTTCAAGGGTGGATAAAAGAAAAGGGGCCTTGCCCACTGAAACCCATTGATGGTGCCCTGTACACATAACTGTCATTAACTTTGTTAAACCAAGAACAAAGAACTGTAGAGTTGATCAAAAGCCTCTTAACTTGGGTGATGAATCATGTGAAGTTTATCATCCTAACATGCAACACAATCTGTGGTTTTGCTTAAATTGTTTATTTAGAGTCTAGGAATTTAAAAGAAAACTGTTGCAAATTCTTGCAAATTTTGCAAAGCCATCCAGAAAAAAGAATTAGGAAGAACAGGAGTAAGACTTCTACAGAATCTGTAAGACGTACAAAGAACGACAAACACAGTTGAAGGAAAAGTGGGTATCAATTAAAGAAATTAAATATTTTGCTGCTTCTCTCTTCCCTGATGAAAAGTTCTTAATTCCTCAGTAATTGATATGTAACATAAACTAAAAGTTTTCACAGGAAACAATTTGTTGTCTTCACTTTTTCATGCCTAATTTGAGATTTGCACAAACAGCAAACTTAAGAGACTGCACTGGATGTTCTCTTTTCAAAGACCTATTTTCTAAATATTTCAGAAAAAACTACAATTTTTTTTAGTCTTCTCAGATTGAACGTTGAGAAGAAAATAAGAAATAATGAAACAAAACACAGCAATGGTGCCCTAAATTTAGATACAGAATGTATAAAATATCACAATAGCCTAAAAACTGTGAAGTCCAGAATAGAAGCAAAATTCAGATGTGTACTGTTTAAGATCACTTTCAAACTTTAAACTAAGCAGTGCTCTATTCTAGCTTCCCCTAGTATAGTTCTGCTAGGAATTACCCCTGAGTGACCTTAATGAAAGGAGAGCTATATTACCAACTGCTAACAAATGGAAATATTCATCATTCACTCAGCAAACTCTCTTTTTCCCCTGAAAATCACTGGAACCTGAAAACACTACTTTTCCAGGTCTCTCTTCCTCTTACATTCCATTCACAAAAGCCTAGGCTAAAAGATGAAAACTGGGAGACATGATCCAAGAAGGGAAATAGCAAAATGAACTGCCATGCCCTTCACCTTCCCTTCTACCATTTCTCCCAAAGACAGATAAATCCTTTATCAAACCTTTAAGACAAAATTATTGATTCACTGTTCCATATTAGTACCTTTAATGTTTTTAAGGAAGTCCTGTCTACATAAGGAGTTGATCAGAATATCAGCTGCATAATTGAGCTCAGATCTTTGCTCTACCTTCACTAACTTTAAGAGTTTAACTACGATTGGTTACTTAAAATCAAAACACTAATCAATAAGCAATTAGTGCTCAATCATGATGCTTTGAATATGAAACAGTTATGTGCTTTTTTCCTGTACCATTGCTATGTTTCAATTCATTTGAAAATGTAGACATTTAGAATTCAATCAAATTTAAATTCTAACATAAAATCATAAAATACTTCACAACTACTAAGCTAGAACGTCATGTGTTACTTGTATTTGTTACACTGGAAGATTACTGGGATACCACGATATGTGTTCCCACAATTTAGTATTCAGAATCCAGCTACAAACAGTGCTAGTAAATAGTACCAACTGAAGCATGTAAGAAAGGTAGGGAAATAAAAGAAAGAAGGCAGACCCAGGTACTTTTTTTCTTTTTTTTGGTCTATAAAGTTGCAGGCTGTCAGTACTTGTACACCACCGTGCAAGAAAAATTAAGATTGGACTACATGTTAAGAAAGTTTTTAAGATAACAGTAACACTACTAAACTGTTAAGAAGCTAGAGCCAAGAATGACAAATATATACTAAAGAAACACAGTGTTTTAAAAATTAAATAGACCTACAGCATACAATTATTTCTGACTGAAAAAACACTCTAGATTTATAGAGTTTTTAAAATTAGTCGCCAGAGCATATTAGCCAGTAAAACTCCTTTACTCATAAATACAAAACTTTGTTACACTCGTGAACGTTCCAATACTTGAACTCTGTATTTATACAAGTATACACACTTATATTTAAACACAAACGCATTGCATGTTAGAATCGGCATTTTGTTTAAGTATGAAATATTGAAGTGACACAAAATTTCTAAATTTAGCTTATAATTTTATCTGGTCCAGACTAATTCCAATTGAAAACAATAAGGAAAAACATGCCGCACTAGAACACTTTCCCAAAAATCCTTTCTCAGTCTCCCTCCAAAAGATAGCACGTTAAAGCTATCTTTATACACAATAAACACCACCTTATTTATTTCTACTAGAGAAATATTTATCAGTAAAGCTGCCAAGAATGATTTGATGCATGCCAGAATCTTCAGAGCACAAATTGCAATGCATTTTTTGTTTCTAAAGCACATTACTTGTAAAACAACAAAACTCAGCACAGTTTCTGAAAAATTTTTACCATGCTGTTATAATTAAAAATCCACAAGGTAGACATCCTTAATTAGAATACTGGTGTGCAAACATTTAATTCCTTCTCTATCTTCATTGTAAAAAGAATTTCTTATCCTTGCTTCCAAGGGTCTATTTCAGGCACTATCAATCCTCCTAACCCCACAAGCTGTGTCCCAGTATCTTCACATGGCCAAAAGCCAAAAGAAATGCACTATTTACCTGAGAGAAGTAAAGGGAAAGGGACTTGTGGGAGCAGCTCAGAAGCAGGAGATGAAAATAGCTCTCTACAAGCCCCACCACTCTGCTGGAAAATGGAACTGAAGCACTGCTGGGAGAACAGTGTCCCAGAGACAATCAGTTAATGTCAGCCTCAAATGCCAGAGCTGAGGATCACCTAACATAATAGCACAACACGGACTCCTTGCCACATGACAATCAGAGACCCTTCATCTGAACCACTCTGAAGCCAAAGAATATTCAGAAGAACAAACTGGTCATGTTTTTGTATTTCCTGTCTGGCCTAGTTCCACATGTGTTCCCATGATCTCATCTCCAACTCTTACTTGCTACATTACATTTCATTCCAGACTGATCACTTCTCCTCTTTTACCTTTCAACTATCAGCTTTGTACCTCCTTTTTTTTTTTTTTTTAATATACATTGCAATGAATTTTTCCCAGCAAGTATATGAATGCTTGAAATCCTTCAAAGCATTTTTAGTCACCTCTCAACACCAATCACAAAGCAAACACCAGCAGAATTCCTACCAAGTGGTATTTTAAATCTTCTGGTATGTTCTGCAGCACAACTCCTTGGGACAGACACCAATTGGTTTTGACATACAAGATGCACTAAAGTATTACTAAGATTAAGGGAAGAAAAAATCTAGCATACTGTTTTATACACACATTCTTAAGAGAAACACTTTCAAATGAAACATTTTTTCCTAGAAAAAGATGTATCAATAGCTGAGTATCAACTGTCCTCAAATATTACAGACTTAGAACACAAATCTCAGTTATTGATGTTTTCTGATTAAAATTTGCGATCACTGCAAAGACGTGAATTACAAAATAGCTCTCCCCGATGTTATTTCAAACTGTGAACATATATATCAATAGTTTCCTTTTTTCTTAAAAAGCTTCATAACCATAACATAAAAAAACAGGTTCACACAAAGAACTTCCTAATGTGTGTAAATGTGTTGCTAGAAAGTTTACTGGAAGGTATTTCTAAAGTAGCTCAAAACCACATAGCTATGGAGGATGGCAGATGTACACGGATAAACCTGCCAGAACTACTTGATAGTGCTGACGAGCAGAACTTACTGTGTCAACATATTGCCCAATTTCGGGGTGAGGGGAAGAAGAAAAAAGACAACCAGAACCTTGGCAGCAAATACTAAACTCTTAGACTAATTTGAATTTCATTTTTATCAGTGTAACTAAACAGTTGCCTCCTACCAATAGTATGGTTTCAAGATCTCTTTGGCAATTCATTAAGTATAGCAGCAACCAACATTAACCCAGATTACAATTTTTAATAAGCAAAATTCAGCAGCTTGTATTTAAAAAAAAAAAAAAAGCTCCTAATAGGAAAAAAAATACAAATTTTCAGAGTCTCTGAAATCAGACTGTTATACCAGCTGGTACTGAGAATAGCCTAAGCACTTGCTTTCAGCTGAACATGAAAATACCAGGTCAAATTCACAGAGAAGAAAACAAGTTTCCAAATTTACATATTGGCTAATACTTCAGTTTTTCAAAACCTTAATTTCAAAATCAAAAGAACTTTTATTTAAAAGCACTTAGCTACTTTTTTTCCCCCTAGTGATGAGTAAATATCTGCCAGTTTAATTTGTGACAATTTACAGTCACAATAATAAAGTTCTGTATTCATTAAACATGTATCTCACTAACCAAACCACAAAAATAAGACCATTTACTGTTGTTTTCACTACTAATTCAAATACATCAAAATTTGTAATGTCTTACATGTAGACAATTAAGAATACTTGTAAATTGAAACACATTTCCCACTCCTAAAAAATGTCTGGGAGCTATTAGCTTTGCGGCGCTGTACTCTGTGCAACATAGTATTTACACCAGGCATATTGTGTCTAAAGTGTAATCTGACTTCAGTGCTTCAGAGACATTAACCAGCAGCTCACCAGAAGCCACTCCACCTTCATTTAGGACAGCCAATAAAAAAATTGCAACTCTCCCTTTAAACAGAATGAAGCAGCAAAATGAAATTTCAGTGCTGACTATAAGATGTCCTCTTTGAATGGGACTCGAAAGTGCATGGAAATACATGTATTTTATTTCAACAGTCTCTTAAAATAATGGGGTGGGGGTGCATTTGTTTGACTTCTTTTTTAATGTGTCTCTAAAATAAAGTGTCAATCTAAATGCCATTCTTACCACAAACTGGTAAGTCCAAAATGTTTGAGAGATCATACTTTCTTGAGAAAACAACTACCTCAAGAGCAAGCTTATATGAAGGATTAAACTGTATTTCAGAGCAGAAAATTCTGACTTGTCTGACAGCAAAACAGCTAACCTAGAAAAAGTCTGAGGTTCACTTCACCTAGTATAGATATAACTGCAAGTGCAAGCTCTGCTTTTTTTCAACTTAAAATGGATTTCACACCATGACAGGTTTCATTCTGCATTAAAATTGCAAATCTTCCATTTGGCCCAGTTTCAGCTGCAATTGATCTGCTTTGTCGTCATAGATTAAAAAAAACAGTGAAGGGCACTGCAGCTTTAAATATTTCAGAGCTATGTAGCTAGTAAATAGACTCCATTGCAATATGGCTCTGAAGGTCGTGTCCTATTGTCTCTTTTCTCTGCAAATATTCTGAACAGCATAAAATGGTTTATTTTATACAATACCTCCCTGCCATTTCTAAATCATGTCAATTGTATTAGGCATTTCCTTACTGGAAAGGACAGATACGCCACTCTTTCCATACACACCCACGCTGCTTTGAGATGTATTCAAAACGTCTACTGTGAATATAACAGCAGGGTGTACATATTAGATGTATACAGCTTTTCATATGGATACCTCATGCGAACAGGCTCCCCGTTAAATCCCACCACAACATAAGGACAATTAGTTATTGCAATGGTGATAAAATAATTAACTGAATTTCAGGTCAAGAAGCATCTCTGGTTAAAATTAACAGCCAGTGAGAAAACTGAAGCCAGCAATTTCAACATCTCAGATTTCTCACATATGGGAGAATATGAAAAAAAATTCTAACACAGCACCAAGGGAACGTAGTCTGCCGAACCTGTTTTTCATGAAGGCTACTACCTTTCAGATGCTAAAAAAAGAGCAAAAAACAACAACAAAAAAAACCCATATGCCACATTTAACAGTAAGTTACAAGAAAATAAGATTTTAAACCGCAAACTAGAATTGGAAATCTTTGTGTATGCACTCCCTAGGTTCAACCCCACTTCTTTCATATAAGGTGACTATTTGCTACAAATATGAGTTATGGAGATGCCACTCACACAGAAAAGTAATATTAAATACAGCCCTAGAAAAAATACAAATCTGTGATAGCTGTCACCATGCAGAAGGTGCGTGTAGTCATTTACCTGAAAAGGCAACAGATTGTTGCCATTGTCCGTCCTGAACGCGTTGTCTTCCATCCAGGATTTGGGGGTTAAGGGTGCAGCCCGTGGGAACTTCGGAGGGGCAATGACATTGCTGGAGAAGGGCTTTTTAAGGGGTGAAATGGGATTGAGGGGGGAGGGTACACCGACTCCCACTCCCACGCCAACCCCCACTCCAACTGCCCTTCGAGGGTCCCTACCAGCCTGCAGCCCACCCCAAGGGTTGGAAGGTGTACTCCAAGCCGCGTTTTGATGATTATTCCAGCTGGAGGAGGAAGAAGAAGAGGCAGAGGAGGAAGACGGTTTGCTGGTCATGATGGGCTGATGGCTGTAAGCAGCATTTCTCTGGGCGAAAGGTGCCTGATTAGGACTTACAGGTGACCTCCGCTGCTGCTGCTGCTGCTGAGCTTGCTGCTGCTGCTGCTGATGTTGGTGGTGTTGAGTCTGAGCTAGGCCAATCTGAGGTGAGAAAGTGCCACCAAATACAGGGTTGACATGGTGTGGAAAATTCTGGAAAAGCATTGTCCCATTGACTGGAGTAATCCCTTGGAAAAAGCTATCATCCACCGTGTTTGTGGTCCCTGTAGACCAGGTGCTGCCAAACGAGGGAGACAAGGAGGTGCCGGCTGCAGGTTCTTGTTGAGGCTGGTGAAAGCTCAAGCCAGGCAAAATGGGAGACTCCATCTGCATCTTCTCCTTGCTATTTTGGGAAGGAGCCGATGTGCCGATACTAGTCACTGAACTGTTGTCTTCTGGTTTGGGTGTCTCCGACGAGATGGGTGTAGAGGGGGCTTCTGCTGAGTTTGGATCTTGTTGCTGCTGCTGCTGCTGCCGCTGCTGCTGGGGCTGGGCTTTGCTTTTGTCCATCAGTAAATCATCCTGCATGGTTTGCGCAGCTGAAACAGTAGGGGAAAAAACCACAAAGACAGATTATTAACATTGTCATTCATACCACAAACCAGTCTGTTTTAATCATTTGCCAGCCAAAAATCTCGTCCTATTGCTAGTACTACGCTACAGCATATTGCAAGGCAAACCCGTAATCTTCCCCCTCCCCCATTTAGGAATATGTAACCTTTGATCGTGCTAGATCGCCTTTAAAATATTTTTTAAGATGCTTCACCCTTTTTGATGCCTTGTTTCCCTTCAGTCTAAATGAGAGATGTGCTTATAGGGCAGAGATATACAGCAATTTCGCCACGTCTCTTTTCTCTTACACCGGAACTCAGAGCTCTCACCCTGCAATGAGAAACTGATTCTGGTTCCTGTTTTTCCAAGCACCCTCCTCCTCCACCTCCTCCCCCTGGTTATTTGCATACGTCAATAAATACTGCTGCGTCCTTCAGCAAGGTTAAAAAGACACCAGTCTTCGCTCTTCTCCACCCCCTTTTCTATTAGGGGACCTTTAAAGGAGCCGGGCACCGATTTTCCTTAATTAACAAGCAAGCTCGCAGCGACTGAGGTTTATCAGAGAGAAAGCGCACACGGACGCTCGCACTGATACGGGAGCGGCTCCTCGCAGCACAATCGCTTCCTGCCCGCTCCCTGCGCCCAGCCCGCGCCGGCTCCGGGCAGCAGCGGAGGCGATGGCACAGCCGGGAAGGGGGGCCGGGGGGCGGAGACACTTCGTGTACAAAGCCACCGATGGGTGTTAGATTTGCCTTCGGTGACCTTAGGATCTCTCCGCGTAAAATGCTATTTTACATCAAAGCAGTCCTTCACTTGAAGGTATAGCTATCTACTCGCTCTATTTATATACATACCCGCTCTATTTATACACATACATATTAAATCATCGGCAATTTGTTCATTAGAAAAACATAAGGTCAAAATCTGCAGACCGGAAAGTATTATTAGACTATGATCTTCCTGATGCTTTCAAATAAAACATAAACCCAGGGAAAATCGAAATACTTATAAAATAGACATGCTGCATGTTAGAAACCATCTTTATAGGCACAAGACAAAGACTAGCAATGCAAATTATTTGCTAAATCAATACATACGTTTAAACTTTAGAAAGGAAATGTATGTTCAATGGTTGAGCCTTATATCTGCTAGAGAAGGTGTTCCATATGAAACAGGAGAGATTGTATAATTTTATTATTATTTTGAGACCCAATAGTACTAATACAATACAGACATCAATGAACAGCAATTGTATGAAATCACAATAGGAACCTCTACATTTTGCAAGATTTTAGTCAATTGAAGACATCATTCTAAAACTCAAAAGTATTTAAAATGAGCCCCAAATCATAGTTACTTTAATTGAGTAACTGTATCAAAGATGGCCCTCACTGAATACCTAATTGCATTTCTATTCAGCTAATCATATGACATTTACATGCCTAAGACTGCATTTTTTAGGATTGTTTTTTAATGTAACAAAGTAAAGCCAAATTAACTGTTTGAGAAAGGTGGCAAAGTGTGAAACTGTCAACACTGTCCTTTTTGACATCAGATTGTCCAGGTGTATCTAACATTTTTTGTTATTTCTTTTAAGTATCTTCCAAGGCATGCACACACATTTTAGTTAAAATGAATGTCAGGAGAGGTTTCTGTTATGAAATAATTTACTGCTTATGCTCCCCCTTATTTACCAGTTCAACCTGTAAACCGAGCAGCAAGGCTTCCTGAGCAGACTATGCTGTGAGACAACATTAAAGCAAGCTCCTAAGGGCAGGGTAACCATTGCATCTGTTCCAGGCAGCGCTGCCCTGCTGCTGCTGGGAGTGCAGAAAACCTTGCAAGGCAGTTTAAAGCAATACTGCAGTAAACCACGATATGCCAAGCTCTGTGTAACTTTCCATTAGCTTCACTTCTACCCACATCACTATTACTCCTAAGGCTCCATAAAACTAGTGACTCCACATCAGAGGGAGAAAAGGATTATGTGTATCCCTCTCCCCTGGTTCTGAGCTATCAGTGTAAAAATATATTTAGGCAGAAAAATATAGCAGCTGAAATGTTAAAATTCTGTCGTCAATAAAGTTATATTTAAATTAGTTAGTCACCAGGTTATCTATAGTGGCTAGCACAGCAGTTGCTTCAAATATGTACCTTGACTTAGCTAGCTGGTTTTGAACTTTATCCTAAGTACTGTGATTCACATTCCCTTCCATACTGTTTCTTAAAGGCAAAAATCACTGCACAGTTAAACCCTCTTGTCAAGGTCAAGACCTTCCTTTAATGAATGAAGCCAGTCCAAATGAAAAAACACTGGTTAATAAATGACTTTGAAAGACAGGCCAGCCAATGTCTAATGTTGGACTAGTATGCAGTGCTCTTGATTATTTGCTGGTGTAAGTATTTGTACAAATTTACAATCCAGTACAGGAAATCTATATCCCCATAGCAATACCAGCTCCATTTGCATGCAGAAACCCACGCAGCCAACACAGAAATGTTTAAGGAACAGTTACCTTTGGATTTTCTGTATTTAAAGATCAACAAAAGGACAGTATATTTATTTTCTTCTTTCAGGTTTGGTATATGACAAATAGTCGACCAGTCTGGCAAGAGCACTTTGACAACTGGAAGCTTTCAGCGCATGCTCTCCCACGGAATCATGGGGTTTGAAGTCTTTCCTATAGATAGCCTTTCACTGCTGCTTCCTGAAAGGAAGAGAGCTCGAAAGGGAAAAAAAAAATGTGCACACTCCCTCTTCCCAGGGAAAACTGCTGCAATCTGAATCATCAGCTCTGAGAAAATATCTGTCAGACTGAGCTGAAAGTAACTAACTAAATATGAGCTTTTAAACAGTCGGATTTAGAAGCCCAGATCAAATAGTTACCTATTCAGACCAATTGCTAGACAAAGAAGTAGTTACAGTATTTCCAAACTTCCCTTACAAACTCCTAGCATAAGAAATTAATTATAAGTTCATACCAGCTATAAAATGTAAAGCTGTGACAAAGGAAATTGTGTCACATTGCTTAGCTGAAGAATATATTAAATAATCGCGTCATAATATAGTTTCTAAATATATTCTGAAACTCAAAAACAAATAGGTCAAGTATGAAAATTTTAAAACAAATCAAAATCAGCACATAGATGAAAAGTTGTACTATTTGAATAGCTTCCAATTCTGAAGTTACAACTTTTTCGTTACTGAGTTGTTACTACACTGAAAATTCTGCCAAAAAAAGTAAGATGCTCAGAAAAAAAATCAAGGTGTGAATGTTACTATTTAACATTCCATCTATTCTGTACACTGTGGTGCCACACTTCACCTCCCTCCTCTTCACTACCCACCATCTACATATCTCCAGCCTCCACATCAATACACAGCCTGACAGGACCTCCTCTCATAAGATATTAATATTGTGATCGTTAATGTAAGTCGCGTAAAGTTTTCAGAATTTCCTTCACTGGCAATTGGTGTTCTGTTTTGCACTAGTCCATGAATTATTCTGCATATTTATTCTGGGTAATTCATAATACTAATTATTCAGAACCAAATAGTAATGCTCATATGGAAATGACATCGTTGAAATCAGAAGTGTGAAAATAACAATGTTTAATAAAAGTGCAGGCTGATTTTCCAGGGATGAAATATGCAAAGCTTTGTGCATGAAGGAGAGATGACTAAAGCTGAGAAAGATAAATTAGGGTAGTTGAGAGTGAGTTGTTCTAACACTTAAGTCTCTGCCTTCTGCAGTCTGTTTATGTTGGACTGTATGGTCTGCCTGCCCTAAATCAAAGCTGTAATTAAGAGTTTCTCAACACTTGCTCTAACCTGTTTGTGCTACTCTGAATCATTAAAGGCAGCAAAACTGTTTTCTTACAGCAATTCAAATTACTTAATTTTATGAACTATCCCACCTATCACAGGGCTGGTTCTAGGCATTCTATGACCCTCCTTTATGTCCCTATCTATTTCTGGATTATTGCTTTTCAGATGATTTGAGGATTCACATGCAAGGGATGGCACTGTTTCTGTCAGTTCTTCCCAGGAGACAGTTTCACTTGGTAGATAAATCATTAGGATAAGGAAAGGCACTCCAGAACCAAAGAAAATCAAGACATAAAGACAGTTTTTGATCAACTAGCCACTAGCAGAAAGCAATTTTTTTGTTTGTTTGTTTCTAGCAATCAACTCTTTCATAACTGGAAGTTAAAAGATAGTAATGACAGTTGAATCAGAACATGAGATCTTAATTCAGTCTGGTATATGAATTACTTGACCTGGGCCAGTTCCAAAGAAACAAATCTAAAAAAGGCCCAAATAAGCCAAGCTAATTCAATTAACATTGTATAAAGTGTATTTTTAAGAAATCAATTATGAAGCAATTTAAGCCTCTTTAAGCCTCCTATGACTAACAAACCATGCTAGCCTTTTTGACAGAAAGTGACTATTCCAACCAGCTTGAAGGTTAAAATCATGTGTTATGCTTCTAAAAAAACCCCAAGTTTTATTGTACAAATGTTTTTTCAGCTTAGATTAGCTCCATTTTAGCCTAATTGAGGGCTACTTATCTTTTAAAAAATGGAACCAAGTAGATGAAAAAAGCCTAACTGATCTTGTAATTTAATTACTTATTACTATCATAGCAGTTAACATTTAGATTTGTCAAAATAGAATACTCCTATATTGCTGAGTAACGTACCTTTTTTGAAAACAGTGAATAATTTCAACAGTTTTAATACTGTCAGGTCAGAAGAACTGTATTAAGGTACAGTTCTTTCATTATTTGTCCTCTTTTCCTCTCCTCACTGAAATAGTCATCATATATATATTTAATCTACGTCCATGTCATTCTTTCAGTAATTGTCTGTCAACTTCTTTATTAAGCTTAAATCTGTATAAATTAATTATCAAACCATCTTGTCTTTCAAAAGTTAATATTTTGCAGTAAATCTGATAGCCAAATTTAGGGCTCAATTTTAAGCCCTAAGTAGCTTATATTGCTTTTGGTGATTTTCATCAAGTTCTGTACTTGCCTTCAAATGTGCAGTTTTACTTAGTTCAAAATGGCTGCTACCTCCAGTCAGTGTCCGGGAGCTGAGCTCCGGCAAAGCTCCAGGAAGAGCAGCCACTTTCCCTCACTTTGCACTGGCCAAACAGAATCTGCTCCCAGGAGAGTTCTCTCTCAGCTCAAATGTAGCTGCATACTACCAGATGAAGGTAAGAGATGACAGAGTGAGGCAGTGCAGTGAATGTCATAGAAGCAGAAGAAACAAAGAAGGATCTATTAAGGGATGATAGAAGAAGCAATAGTTTAAAAATGGGGGAAAAAAGCAAAAGGCAATCTGAGATTTATAGTGGAAATTGCCAATGCAAAGAAGGAAGCATAAAGAACAAAAAGTGGGAAGAAAATGAAGAGAAAAGGGTGATGAGGGAGAGTGAAGGAGGAGATTGTAGGGGAGAATAAAGCAACCATTTGAATAGAGCAGCTGCATATCCAGTCTTGTTAAGGAGAATAGAGAAGGATGGAATGACAACTCTTGCTCTATCTGAGAATAAGGAGGTTATAGATGTATTTTAGGATCGCGCTTTGATTCTGGAAAGAGCAGACAAAGAATACATACCCCAAGCTGTCCAACAGTTTCCACAAATCAGTTTTTCGATTTCAGAATCTTTAAGCTATTTATGGGATGTTAAGAAGTCTGCCATTATAGAATGCTTTGGGTTGTAAGGGACCTTTAAAGATCCTCTAGTCCAACCTCCCTGCAATGAGCAGGGACATCTTCAGCCAGATCAGGTTGCTTAACCTGACCTTAAATGTTTCCAGGGATGAGGAATCCACCCTCTCTCTGGGTGACCTGCTTTACCACCTTCGTCGTAAAAGATTTCTTCCTTATGTTCAATCTAAATCCACCCTTTTAGTTCAAAACCACTAAAGCTTGCCCAATCATGCTTTTATGTATCCTATTATGTTTTTATTTTTCATGTTTAAAAAAGGTCCAAACCTACTAAGCATTCACTATTTGACCTGATATTCAAGTTTTGTCTGGTCCAGTCTTGTCATACTTCCTTGTGCCATGGATAGAGCAAAGCAGTCACCTTTGTCATAGTTCCTTAGCCTCAAATGGTAGCCAAGTGGTCCTGGGTTCTGGTTCCATTTCTTCAGGTAAATATTCTTCACAGCCATTATTAGTCACTATGACCTTTATCATAAATGGCCAGCAACTAGCATATCCTTAAAACTCCAAAGCAAAAATACAGAAATTGCACAAACTACATACTCCTAAAAACAAAGACAGCTTCCCTATTTCCATTTATAACACTTGAGAATAAATATTAAAAAAACTAAGCTAGGCCAGTCTCGCTACTCAATATTCTGGCCAATAGACAATTAACTTAGTCCAGACCAAGAATAGGAACCAGAAACTCTTGATATCTAATATTGCTCTTGCATGCCATGGACAGCTGTAATTGGGACAGTGTGTATTAGGATCTCTTCCAGGAGGTCATGCCCATGTGGTTTACTCAGGCCACTGTACATCTAACACTCCTCAGCAGCGGTAGCAACGCTGAATTTTATGGTCCCAAGAATAAGTACAAAATAAATTTTCTGGGACAGGATGTCGATACCTTCTTCCTACCCACTTCTATACCTCCTCTAAGGAGCCTTTACATCTCTGTAAATACTTCAGCATTCCTCTTTATGATATTTGTAGCAATTAGAAAATAAACAACACCCTTCCTACCTTTATACATGCCCTTACTATTATACACGTAATACTGCTTACAAGTCCATGTCCAGGTATTTTACACACATTTTGACAACACTTTTCTCTCAACAAAGACTCTCAAAACCAGACTGATCTGTCCCTAGCTAAGGCAGCACAGTCAAAGAATACAGTAAATTCCTTAAACTTGCCTTACTATTCCACCTGACCTCTATTACCACATACATGCAAATGCTTGATCTCAACCAAGAACAGCTGTAGGTTGATGCAATGGCACAGTTGTACCCCAGGCTTGGCGTGTAAATTACAACCTTGAACAGCAACTACAGTATAATTTACACAGGGTACAGGTTTCATGTAGCAAAACGTATTACAACAGCTATTCTTAAAAATGTAACCTGAAAAGGAAAATTAAAAGTTGATTTTTACTAACTAATCTTTCCAAGAATCTGTCATGTCATAACTGCCTCTGAAAAACAGGATATTGCCTTTGCTTGGGGAGCATGATGTGAGGGCAGGGGACAGACACCCATGGTGGAAATAATTAGAAAGGCAACTGCTTCCCAGGTACCATCCACCTCTTTGCTCTATAAAGGCTCTTCAGCTTCTAAATTCAACGACAAATTTTAAAAGCGCCTTGGAAGGACTTCTTCCCACTTGGAAGCACACCAACAAACCCAAAAGAGAGCGTTGCCATTACCACCGGCCGTGCCATCCCTCACCCCACTCGCACACAGACGCCTGTGGCCACCAGGCCTCCATCGAGCACCAAGTGCCCTTACAAGGGCGCCGGGCGCTTGTCCTTGTCATTGACAACACCACCACAGAAACGGATTAATTTCTCTTCCGCCGTTCCAGCCGCCGCCCTTCTGAGCAGCCCGGTCGGGGCTGGCACCTGACAAGGTCCCCTCTGCCCTAAGGGCAGGTCCCGGGGCCCGGCGGCCGAGCAGAGGCGAGGGCCGCCTGCACCTGTTCGGCAGGGGAGGGAATGGGGGATGCTCCTGCCCGAGGGGGTCCCTGCGGGAACGGGGACGAGCGGCCCGGCCTTTTCCTCCTTCCCTCCCTCCCTCCCGCCCTCCACCCGTGAGGGGTCCCGGCCGGCGGCGGGGGGCGGCAGGAGGGGCAGCAGCCGCCGGGCGCGGACCTTCCCCCCGCGGACCCCGCTCGGCCACCCCGCCGCACTCCCGTACCTGCCCCGCGCGCGGAGCCGGGCAGCGACTGCGCGACGGCGGCGAGGAGAGACATGGGCAGGGCAGGGGGAGCGCCCCGCCGGACCTTTAAACCCGCGCCGGCGGCGGGACTACAGCTCCCAGGGGCGGCAGGACTGCGGCGGCACAGCGACGGGACTACGGCAGAACTACAGCTCCCGGCGGCCCCAGCGCTCCGGGCACAGGCTCTCGCTCGCGCTCTGCCCTTGGCGCAGGCGCGCTGCGGGGCCGGGCGGCGGTGACGGCCGACGCGGCTGCGCTCAGCGCTCGCCGCCTCTCCCCGCGGCGGCCCGGGCGCTCCGTCCTGCCCCGGCCACCGGCCCTGCGCCGCGTCCTGCCTGCCGAAGGAGGGGCTGCCCCGGCCCTCCCGCAGAAGGGCGGATTTGCCGCCTTCCTGTTCGCTCCGCTTTCTCCGCCGCCGCACGCGTGACGCCTTTGTCAGGCTCCGGGCCCTCGGCTGGGCCCGCTCCTGCGCCCGGAGCCATGGCCGAGCAGACGGGCTTGGCGCTGCCGCAGACCCTGGACAGGTACGGGGAGGGAACGTTCGGACTGTTCTGTGAGCCCCCCGCGGTGGGTTTGGGGCCCGTGTCGTGGGGCCGGTTTCATTTTTTGCCTTCCAGAATCTTGGTGGTCTGGGGGAAGTTGTGCGAGCGCTGTCGTAAATCAGCTCAAGGCACCGCGGGCAGCCGAGGGGCACGGGGGGATCGCTCCCGCAGCCCTTGGGCAGCCGGAGGTGTGTGTGTGCCTGCGCTGGGACGGGCCCTGGCGCAGCCGGGGGGTTGCGGGAGCCTGTCCTGGCTCTGGGAGAACCGCCGGCTATGGAACGCACAGACGTGCACGTAAAGCGAGGCACCAAAAGATGACTGAAGCTGAGCCGGCCTTTTGTGGTTTTTTGGTGGTTTTATGATCTGAAGAAAGCCTGCAATAGCTTTCTAGAGTGTTTTTAAAAATTACAACCTTAAAAGTATTTTGTCTTAAGCATTTTTCTTCCTCTATAATTACTGAATTGTAAATTGTATTTATTACCCTTGTTTTCTCTTTATGCTTTTATTTGAATATGCAGCACTTTCACCCTGTTCCACTGAGCACTTGAGATTCCTTAAGTGTAATTTTGACTCATCCAGGAAGCCCTTGCAACCTGTCCTTACAAACAATAAATCACATTCACAGCCTGTTATTGCAGGAGTTGTAATAGCCTGGTATCTCAGAAGGTGGGGACCCAGAAGCAATCAGGCTTTTATTGACGAACCTGTCAAGTTTTCATCATAAGGAAGCAAAAAGAACTCTGGTGGTTGTCTTCTTTCCAGGTGGCCTTTAAGGAAAGAGTATTTAGTGAAATACAGTCTGTCATCAGTCAGGTGATGGAAATACAAACTATGTGAGGCAGGGGTAGAACCTGTGCCACCTGAAAGTTGAGGATGAGAAGTTCCGGTTTGACATAGAAAGAGGATAGAAGGGATCTGGGGAGAGAGGGAAGGTTTGTGTTTTAGAAAAATGGAAAAAGTGTGAGATGACAAAGGGATGATCTAGGTTATGATTTAAAACTGTGCCTGTCAAGAAGGCTGGCAGCCAGGAACCATAAGTGCATTTCCAAGGCAGATTTTTAGAAGTACTATCAGGAAAGCTGATAGTACTCCATTTGATACACTTCTGTGAATGAAGGGAATAAAAGGGAAAAGTCAAGGAAGACAAAGAATTGAGAGGAGGATGATAGAATTATTGTGTAAGTAAAAGGAGGGAGGGAGAAAAAGATCAGGAAGAGAATTGTAGAATCAACTCCTCTTAAACTGAAAAAAAAAACCCCACAAAACTTTCATCTTCATCCTGAATTTTGTGGTCCAGTAATCTATGACATTTTGTGTTTTGGAGCTCTAGGAAACCATGACACTCTGAGTGGATGCCCTGCTGTCTGTGGCTGTTGTGTCACACTGTGACGTCGTAGTTCACCCTGTTGGGAAATGGCTGTAAAGTGGTGTTTATAATCTTTGTTGTGACCAACTGTTAAATTAAACAGTTAATTAAAAGAAAAGAGGAAATTAGTTAACTGGTTGCCAAATCAGTTTACTGTTCTTCAGTTGTTACCTGTAATAGAGATGTGGGTTTTGATGGACGTTTAGTATTCTTGTATCCCGTCAAGTTTGTGAAATTATAATTTGTGTCTCTGGCTCTTTTGAAAGACTTTTTCCAGTATACTTGAAGTAGCTTGATATCTAAAACAATTGGAAAGTGTCTCTGATTTCCTTAATAGCAAGGACAGCAGGGAAAGAATTTGAAGTACCTAAGTAGCATAGAAGGAGGTATGAAGAGAGGCTGTAGCTTTCCTATAAGAATTCATTTGACTCAGTGTAGGAACGTTTAGAAACAGGAGTGTGACAAGTGGTGAATGTAGTAGTAAGAAGGAACCAAGTATTTAGGATTTGAATTTAATTCAGAGTATAGCACAACAACAGTAGAAGGATTTTGGACTAACCAAAATGTCAAAGTACAGTTGGTGTAAATAATTTTTTGTGTTTATATTGTGTTTATTGAACAGGGTTACATTTAAATAAACAGTTTTTTGTTCATCTGATGTTTCTGAAGGTCATACATAACTGTTGTCCTGTTGTTTGTAGTGGTGATCAAGATAAACCTTCAGTATTTCATCTTAAGGGACATACCCCATGCATGAATTATCTGTGGGAATTCTGAGGAATGGAAATACTTCTTCAATTCTGTTATCTGTTTTGCTTGTGACAGATACTTGTTTTCCTCAGTGAGAAAAAAATAGATAAGCAAAAGCTTAAAAGTAACTGCTAATGCATTAGAGCTTAACACAAAATGCATACTTTTAAATAAAATATAGATCTGTTAGTGGAGGATGCAGAAAATAGCTTTCCAGTGAAGATGACTTTCATTTGGATTCTAATAGTTAAGGAGGGGAAAAAGAAGGGTTTTCTTCTGTTTCCAGTACCTGGATCACCACTGAGAGTGGTGATGTGCTGCTGTGTCAGAAGTTAGGTGTTGCTGTAGATCTGAATGCTTGCACTGCTTTATGTACAAGGGTCAGAGCTCTCAGAGCAAGTTCTTTAATTCTGTATTTGTGAGAGGGAACCATTGGATTCTTCTCTTGACTCTTAGGTTCTATACCTGTATGATTACAGGGTTTTTTCCTCAATAAAGCAACTTGATTTCTCCAGTGCAAGGACTGTCTTGATAGCATCTCCACATTGTTGCTTGGGATTCATCTTCCTTTGATGTATTTTGTGGTCTGTCCTTTATTTTCCCTGCATAATTTCAGTCTGGAAGCAAACCATGGATTTATAACAAAAAAGGTAAATAGCTATTAAGATGTAAGGAGTTGGTTACTCAAAATTTCTAGCTAAGGATTTTATACTTACCTGAAGGACTGACTACAGCACAAATACAAGAAGCATGGCCATGAAGTTGACACTGCATTGTGGAGTTGTCTCATCTGCAGCATTTAGGAAACAAATTCATATGATTGACATTATCTTTTCTAGCCTCAAAATTGGAATTTCCATCCCTCTTGTAATTTTTTCTTCTCATTCATGTTCAAGTAACAGTTCCAGATAATAAGTCTTAAAATGCTGTCCTTCTCTGCAAGCAGAAATCTTTTCAATCTATGGTAGAAAGCCACATCCCTGAACTAATGTGTACACCTGAAGGCAGGGATTAGTAATCTGTCTAAATGGTGAGATTTTATTATTATTTCATTATTTTCAATCCCTTTGTGTTAGTTTAATGCATAAATTATAGAATTGTGGTAATCTTCATTAAACCTTGAGATTATGTGGCAATAGATTTTTTACGTGCTGTTAATGTGAGCTGTAATGCAAAAATGTACTCATATTTGTAAGCTTTATTCTCTTGGCTTTAGTTATATTATGAATGCTCTTGCAATTGGTTATGCCAAGGCTTCAGAATGCTGGGTGTTTGTGGTAGTGCCTTGTGGTATTTCATAGACTACCTACATTAAAGACAACTGCTTCCTTCTTTCCTTTTCTTGTCACCTGGTCAGAAAATGGTCACCATTGCTTTCTGTTATTTCAGTCTTCAGAGATGTTAGTCAAAATTTGATAGATAATCTGTTGAAGACTTGTGTAGGTACATGCTGAGGAATCAACATAGTGGTAATTTTCGCGTGGTTTAATTTTTGAATTAGAATTCTTTGTTTTCTGAATGGATTGCTCAGTTCCAGCCAATATCCTTGAAGAGACTGGAGCAACATGATGTGACTTTAATTCTCTACCCTTGCCATTCCTTATTTAAAGGAGACAAGAAAACTGAAATTGCAGGTAGACTTTAAGAGCAATTAAACAACAAATTGTAGTTGGCTTAAGAAATTACTCATACTATCAAGAGAGGTGTACTGTTGCAACTAAATTTTCTCTTTGCCAGATCATTGATTTATTGAAAAAATTCTAGCAATTGTAGTTCAAAAATTGCAAAGTAGCATAGGGTTTTCTATTTCAGTTTTTTGAACTGTCATCTGATTCCATGGTAATTTTCTTTTTTTTTTTTCCCCTAAGGAAAAAAGAATATGCAATGGCTTTGTACATAATTTTCAGTTTCTCTTTCCATTCCAATTGCCATTTGTGGTGGTATTTGTGTTGATAGAAGTCTTTTCCTTCCTGCTTTGAAAGTTCAGGCACTGATTCAGGTTTATTTGTACTATTAACTGTTGATACCTTAGTAACCTAATTTGATACTTTATTAACCTTATGTGGATTAAGACCTTAATGCTACAACTGAGACAGTATAATTAGTGCAGTGTGGTCGTTGATTGAAGGCCTTCATTCTGAACATCTTAAACTTGTTCTGGATGTTGTGCTTTGATTTCTCTCACTGACTGAAGTTGACACATGAGTAACTTTTTGTAGGAGTGGAGTTCAACCAGATAAGATACGTAGAGTAATAAGTAACATAAAACACAATACAGGATTTCTGTATAATCTTTCTTTTTCACAAAATGCCATCTCTGCAGTTACTCAGTCTGTTTGTTCAACTTGCACTGATTAAGCATGTTTCTCTTCATTGTCCTACCTGAAATAATTATTTTCTTTCTTCACAACAGAGTTAAACTCTTTTGAGAGAGCTCTTCCTAACTTCTGGTTGAAGTCTGTCAGTGTGAAGAAGTACCTGGCTTTTTGTTGTTCTTTGAGAATAGGTTATATTCATGCTTAGAAGGAAGGGTGTATAAGAGTAAAGAATGGAGCATGCTGGGTTAATCTCTACCAGAAAGGAAACAAGGGGTTTGTTTTTCCCTGTCTTTATCCCAGCTGTTTGAAAGCTGATGTTGATACAGGATGGAAAAAGCAAAATCATGTATATCTTGGAGAGTGGGTTTGAAGAAAGTTTGAAACAATAATAACTTTGTAATAGCTTGACTTTTTCCTTACTGCTTCATGCCTGGTACATCCCTTAACTATTTTGCTTCCCTTTGTGCTAAAGTTTCTATGTAGATTGACTTCTTTTTATGTCCTACCTGTAAAGATGATTAGTGGAGGCATAATGCAGACCTGTAGACTGCCTTTTGCCCATGTGAAATATAAGGGTGTCAGCATGTTATTTAAAAAGTATGTCATCTTATGTACATTATTTTTCCATCTTTAATGTCTGCTTTGATATGCTTAGGAACAAATGTACATGTTTTAATTGCTGCTTAACAATTAACTTCTACCTGCAGACAGTAGGTAATTATTCTTCCTATTTAAGTGTGGGGAAACTCCTGAGAGACAAAGTACAATTTTTTGTACTCAAAGTCTCAGTATCCCATGTATTACGAAGGCATTCTAATAATATTTTAATTTATTGTATTCACTTTATCTAAAAAGGCTGTACAAACCCTTGTTTATTGATCCCTTCCATATAAAAGTGTTCAGACTCTGTAATAGTTCGTAAAGCTCTAATGGTTTCCTTTGCCATCGTGTCTTAAAAGTGCTCATTGAACTTAAAACTTTTGACAATTAATGCAAATGTGTTGAATAAATGTATGTATAATAATTTACAGAGAAATATCAAAAGGTTCAGGTATCAATTTTGGAATATCTTTTTTAAAGTAATACTTAAAGTGGTAATGAATATGCCAGCTGTTTTGGACTTGTTTGGTGTTCTGACATCTTAACCTGCTTATGGCCTTTCTGCATTGCACAGAGGGTGGAAAATTCCTGGTGTGAAAATAAGTGCTTTTTGATGCACTTTTTTTTTCCCTCTCAGCAGCAGAATGGGCCCAGTACTAGATTTTTATAGGATGTAATACCTACCTTTATCAAAAGAGTGCATGACTTGCTCATGCTTTTACTGGCATTTGTACTTTACCACGAGTAGCAAGTTCATCATCAGTGCAGAAGAATAAGAGGACTCAATCTGAAGTGGTTACAGCAGACTGCTTCTGGCTGATGTTTCTAAATGAAACTGTTGAGATTACATAAGTTGGTCAAAGGGCTGGAGCACATGACTTACTAGAAAAAGCTAGAGGGAACTGGGTCTGCCTGAAGAAGGGATGGCTTGGGAGATCTAATAACCTTCTACCTTCCAAGAAGGTTGTTCAAAAGACTGTGTTTGAAGGTTCCTGGCAGGATGATGAGAATCAACTGTAAATTTGAACACAGAAGTTTTCAGCATGTGAGGATGGGGGTGAGTTTGGGTTGCCCAGTGCAGATGTGGATGTCTGCCTATGGGACTTTTCAGGACCCAGCTGGAGAATGCTCTGCTGTGTGGTCTGAATTCAGTGTTGCCTCTGTCTTGGGCAAGGGGTCTGACAAGATCTCCTATGGTCCCTTCCAACCAGTAAATCTGTGATACAAGGTCTAGATGCTGCCCCAGTTTAAGGGGGAAAGCAGCACAGTATCATCTGCACTCCATAACTTAAGCATACTGTGTTGGAGGTGCCAGTAGGGAGGTACGGTCCACTGGCACCTTCTAGCAATTCTGCCCTTGGCTTTTTTTAGGACCTGCTCTGAAATTTGTACCTGAAAAATAAGATAAAATCCTGTCTAGTTGGGCTGGGATCTTGGTTTTTTTTCTCTTTAAGATTTTTTGCTTCTGTTACATTAATGCTAATATGAGTGCTTTTTGTCAGAAGTTTTCTAATATTCGATGAAAGTGCTTATTGTCAGGATTTTTGTGTCAGTGATTCTAGGAAAGGATTATGTACCTCTTGCCTAACGCTAGTGTAGGGTGTAGGATAAGAAAGCTTAGAATAAAAACATCCACTTTTAAATGCTGGTTAAAAAAATGCACTGGAGTTGTGTAAAATCAGGGACTAGTTTCTAACTTAAGATGAAAATTTAACTGGTCTGCTGTATAACAGTTTCCCCTAAAACAGGTAAATACGAGTTGATTTAAGGGTGAACCATGGAATCCTTGTATGTGTTTATGTTTGTAAACAACTCTCACGGGGGGGGCGGGGGGGACGGGGGGGCGGGGACGACTTTTTGGATAAGTGTTGTTAGTGGTTTTAGGTTTTCAGGTGATTGCTGATGAGAATTACAGACTATTTAGTGTTCTCACTTCTCACTCTGCCTGTTTCCTCCTGTGGCCATACAGCTCTTCTTCAATCTGCACATATTAAAAGAAACTACTAGCACAAGTGGGAAGGTGGTAAAGAATAGAGTTGTCATGGACAAGAGGGGCTGGCATACAGTAATTTTTTTTTTTAAAGCTATTTTGATGTAATTAATTATTTCTTCACAATCTTTCTAGAAAAAAGACAAGACCCTCTATTTTAAACCTGTAACGTGGTTGTTATGTTCTTTCCACCTTGCTTCTCATTTGTTTCTTTTAAGTGCCTCCTCCTGGAATGTGAATATTTTTGTTTGGAAGTGGATATTTTTTATTGGACTAAAATGTGCCAACATAAGTTAGCTTTCTGTGAGGGCTATAATTACAGCAGACCATGTGCAGGGTGCTTGTGACTGTTCTGCTGGTGAGTCATGCAGTCAGTTCTACAGCCTGTCGAGGAGAGTTGCTTCATGTTATGATCAGACACCTTGCAGTTTTGTTCATATTTATTCAGAGTAAAGACATTTCTAAATTTTCAATGTCTGCCACATTTGATGGGTGGTTTTTGTTGTTCTTGAGATATTAACATCCCAAGAATTTTTCTTGTTGGCATTTAAAATTTTTTTGTAATTTTTAGGTCAGAAATTGTTCCAATTTTTATTATTAGGATTATATAAGGCGACTGACTTAAATAGAGCTTTTTGGTTTGTTCTCATAAACTGTAATTTATCTGGGAAAAATAGAAATTGTAAACTGAGTATAACTTGAGTGATAGTGTCTGTGATAAACTCTTTGAGTTCAAAGCAGTTTGCTTGCCTTGGAGTCTTCCACTTTTTGCAATTTTAGGACTACATCTCCTTTTTTTTTTCCTTCACTTTTCTTTGGAAGAACACAACAAGAAGACTGCTTACCCTATATGGTCAGTTTAACCATGAAACTCTCTGGGAATATATTTTAAAAAATCAAACTTTTATTTCACAAGTGCTTTCCCTAAAAATTGAATGTAAAGCAAGGAGCCATATTTGGTTTATAACAGATGTCTATGCTAATGTGTTTGCTTTTGTAACTAAAGCTACTCTACCTAAAGATTCATTTGTACTTCTGCATTAATTGTGTGACACTGGAAAATGACTGCAGGAGATTGAGCTCACATGATACAGACTCTGTGAATAACTTTGCATTTCTTATCATTTGCTTATCAGAGCAACAGCTTAATGTCAAGGTGGCTACAATTTTAGGCAGGTCAAAACTGGTCTATTCTGTATGTAGGTCACTCCTGATACTTGTAGCATCTGTCATCTACTCTGTAAATGTATGCCACTATTGGTATTTTTCTGATGCAACTCCCTTCCCCTTTCCCCCAGTGCAAAATAGCATTGTTTAATGTTGTTTAATAGAAACTACATATTTTTGTAGTCATTTAGAATTTGGTCATCTTGGAGGTAATAAATAAGTAATTAAGATGTTTAAAGTCACATTCAAGGAAGTAACTTTAAATAGTCTCTAAAATGTAATTTCATAGTTCCTTCATATCTTTGTTACTTCCTATGTTTGTTATTATTGACAGATTAGTCAAACAATGCATGAGAAAGTGTTTCCCCCATATAGTATGCTATCTGTGTTATAAAAAAATCCATTTAATTTTTAAAGCATTAACTTAATGCTATTAGAATTCTTCACTGTTTGCTACGTATATATGTACTTGACTTGTCAGCTTTCTGTTCAAATCATGTTGTTCGGATCATGTATCAGTTTTGGAAGTAAATTGTTTCATGGGGGGGCAGTTTCTTTGTTTAGGTTTTGTTTGGTTGGCTTTTCTTTTTCCACTTAGTTTTAGTCACTTTTGTTTTTCCTTCTAATCATGATGGTAACATGGAGCTATAATTGAGAATATAATTAAGCTTGAGTTGAACTTCTGATAATCAGTAGATCTTTCTGGTGCACTTTCTAGTTAATTATTCTATGGGGGTTTTTAATGTGTTTGTTTACTGGAGTTTAGTTTATCCACATGCTTCTATTAAAAGTCTTTTAAAATCTAGTTTATACAATGTCATCCTGAGGTTAGAGGAAGTCAGAACCTGTATGTGAATACCACTAGTGTGACCATATGTTCACACCAACATTTGCTTGATATTCTCTACTTAAGTTGTTTCTATTGAAAGCACTGCTTTTGTAGTAGTTACTGTTATGTCTAGATTCTTATCAATGTCTCTTTTACACAGCATTACACCCTATCCTTGATGACTAGGCAGAGCAGAATTGGGTATAAGGTCAGATGACTTTCAGGACTTCCTTTGAGAATTTTAGACTTTGTTTCAAGGTGACAGCATGTTTTCTAGCTGAGTGATACAGGCTGGCATATGGCTGCTATGCCATGCTGCCTTAAAAGCATCCGTTAAAGTCACGATGGAGCATCTAAGACAGCTATTTTTGCACCATTATCTCTGTTCTTCACTCTGTGTATTTCCCTTGTGTGTTTTCTGCCTTAGAATAGGGTAAGGTTTTTTTGAGTTTGATAGGCAGGTCTTGGGTTGAAGATAAAAGTATTTTCCACTGTGTTTGATGGCCAGGAAAATACTGGGAAAAGAGCGGTGTTCCATCTATAATCCTCCAAGTGAATTCATCTCTTCTGGCACTTAATCTCCTCTGTGAAGCATGACATAAGCTAACATTTCTTGGGTTAATGGTATTCCTCTCTCTGTAGCCTTTATCAGGGGCTTTGTAGGCTAGGCTTGTGTTCTGTTGTGACCAGGCAGTGGCCCTCTAGCACAAGATCTTAGCTGGTTCCTTCACACTCAGGAAAAGGAAATGCTTAGCCATTTGCATTGTGGTGTTTCTCTTGCTTTTTGGGAGAACAGTTTGCTGTCCTCCTACTAAAATTCCAGCCAGCTCCAAAGTGGCCTAATGCTACTAGGTAACTCCATTTTTCTGACATCCTAGTCTTCCAACTTAAACACGATCTTGTAGTATTTAGAGTGCAGTTGGCAAGTTTAGTGTAAAGCTTGTCACTGTTCGTCATCAAAGGTATTTTATCTGTCAACATAGACTATGCATAAAAAGTTGTTATAGAACCTCATGAAAAATTGCCTCTTCCAAACAGAAGACTTGTGGGTCATCCTTTAGAACAGTGCCTTTTTATGGCCAGTCATTGGAATGCTTTCAGTCATTTTTTCCAAGATATGTTTTCACTCCTCACTGACTTGGCTTTCTGTGCTGTTGTTGCTATCAGTTATATTTCAGCCTTTTCACTTTCTACTTTTCGGATGTGAAATTCAGTTGTAATAAGCTGCTCAGACACTTGGTGCTTAGCAGGACAAGGATGCTGCAGAAAATTTCTTATTTTATGAAAGAACTGTATGAGAGGGAAAATGCTTTTTTAGCTCATGATTCTAGAGCATGTCATGCATGTTCAAATCTGTATTTCCCATGGTAAGAGTTAGGTTTAAAAGTCTAGTAGAACTTTCTTTTCTGAGAAGTTTTCTGGTTTTGCTGACCATTCACATTTACATGCCACTGAACATAAGGGGAAAAGTTCCAAGATGTTTTCCATTCTCACTTGCAGTACTGAATATTTGAAACCAGATCATAAAGCAAGTGTACTGGCCCAGTCTAGCAAGTCACTTTCCATTAAGTGTTGTGGATACAAGTATATCTGCTGGGCTCATGGGGCTGTAGAAATTTTTGCAAATCTTTTACTAGTGTGTATATATAATCAACATACTGCTTTTAAACTACTTTTTTGTATTGCTTTACACAGTCATGTCTGCTTGAAAACAAGCATGTCTGCTGTTTCATTATGAATTCAGCTTTCACTAATTGAGTCAGATTTTATTTAAATAACATGAATTAGATACTGTCTTTCCTCCCATTTAAGACTGGTTTTGTAAAAAAGTGACCTTAAGAAGGAGTATAGTTTAATAAAAAGGAGAGCAATCTGCTTCTATGTATGTCTAGTACTGGAGATCTTGTGGATGTGTTGGAGCTATAGCTCCAGCCAGGTACTGGAGAGAGTGATCTCCTTACTGGTAAGAAACTTCTGCCTTTGAAGAGCCTGGTTTTAGGCATGCCTTGGCTTCTTAGATTAGTCATATAACATGTGGAGTTTAGGATCTCTAGTCTTTCGTGCAACTTTCTCTCCATCTGCTCTGCTATTAACACAAGCAGTGGCCTGAAAAGAGTTTGTCTTTGCTAGAGAAAAAACAGATGCAAAAAATGCATTATTCTCAGAAGAGTCAGAATATAATTTTCGAGACTGGAAAGCTTCATCTGTTGGGGAGCTGAATCTAAAAAGGCATTTTTAACTGTATATTCAGAGCTGCAGTAGTGATATTGGTCTGGGGGTTTGTATGTTTTGTTTTGAGGGGTTTTTTTTTTTTTGGTTAGGTTTTTTTGTTGTTGGGTTTTTTTTTTTTTTTAGGCAAGGAAGTGTGGAAAAAGACATTAGGGTTATTGATTTGGCTATGTAGAAAGTCATCAAGGAAAAAGGTTTGAGTTTCAATCAGAAACAATGCTTTGTTCCACCTTTTCAGCCCTTTCTATTTCAGGTTATCTGAGTAGCAACCTGATTCAGTGGTAAGAATCAAGGTCATATTTTATTCAGTACAAGAAAATGGAAAATCTGGCAAGAGCCTGGATACCTGTTTTGAAATGGTTTTATTTAGTCCTTTCTGCTGCAGCTGCTGTCAATGGAAAGAGATAAAGCTGATGACAGTATACAGGGAATTTACTGTTCATTATTCATGACTTGCTAAAGGTTTAAGTTTGTAAAGGATTTTGTTATTCCTTTCATGGGTCTTTCAGGTTTTAGGATATGATTGGCTGGCAAGAAATTGGATGAAGCAATTAAAGAAAAAAAGCATATTTTTCTTGACTTACTCACCTTAACAGAAAACCGAAGTACAGAATTTAATCTGCAGCAATGACAATTTGTCATGGACAAATTCACTAGTTAAAATTGCAGTGAAGCAAAATTATGTTCATGCTTAAATCTGTTTTTATTTTAATAAACTCTAGACTTGCATTTTGTGATGGTATCCTCAGACCTAACTCGCTCTGTTGTGAAGCCTTTAATTCAAAAATAAAAATCTGAATTACAAAGCAGAGCAGTTGTATTAAAGCAGTATATTAGAGCAGTTGTAGACCTAAATAGGATGTGGAATGACTGAGTTTACATTACATTTACCTGTAATGCAGGAAAAAAACTGCTGAAGAGAAGCAGTTATCAGTAGTATTGTATGGTATTATTTCTTCTTAAAGTAAATTTGGGAGTTCTTAAAGTAAATAAAAATTAATAAACAATACAAGAACTTGTGTTCCGTAAGAACTCCTTAATACTGAGTACAATGAACCAAAATGTCAGCCATGCTTTGTAATCCTCACAAACCTTAGTTGTGGTCTCAGCCTTTTCATCTAGATTCTTACTAACTTGTGGCTTGTCTGTCTTTCCTCCTCCTGCTTGGGAAGGTTAATGTGCCATTTCATTTGGGACTGCAATAGGTGCATATTGGGAGCATGAAGGTAAAAAGAAGGGTGGTGTTACAGGAGTGCCTAATGTGACAATTCTGATATAAACCAATGTGGGGAAGGACAGAAAGAAGCCAAGACAGACTTTGATTTTACCTTCCCATTAAGATGAGTGGAAGAAACTATAGTTCTGATTCCAGATGTCAATCATCAACTGAAAAGTCTTATCAAATGCAAACTGAGGCAGCTCTAGTTTTAGACCATCATAGTTTAAAATTACATCTGTACCTACTGTAATGTGTTCTGTACTTAAAACTGGACATGTGGACATGACAGGTTCATTTTACAGATTGTTCAGTATTAAATTGCCTTTTGTCCAGTCCTCCCTGGAATCTGAGTCTCAGACTGTATTGCCTTTTACAAGTACGCCAGTAATAAATTGCTCCAGGTTGTGTTCTGCTCTGACACACTTGCAGTTTTTTCAACATACTACTACTGCTACTACTATGGATGTTAAAAAGATTCAGTGCTTGCAAATATTTTATAGGCAGAGTTATTTCTATTGAAAAAACATGGTTAATTCTTCTGTAAAGAAACACTTTCAATTTACAAATAGAATACCACCCAAAATAGTGAGGTCTTAAAAGCTGTTAGATAACAATACTTTTCATTTCTTGAAGTTGAAGCCTGACAAAATTAAGTCTCCCGCTGCAGATTCCCCCTTCTTTTTCCTCAAAGAGGAGATAAAAACAAACAAAAACAAAGTGAGAGGAAAAGCATCATCAACCACTGTAACATCCTGGCATAGAATCCACAATTATGATTCTTGAATAATGAAGTTGTTTGGTTTACTAGTGCCATAGCATTTCTCAGTTTCTTCTCCTCTTAATTACTGTCTGTTGCTGGTTACACATAAGAAACCTTTTAGTGTTTCATCTTAATGATGTTACTCAAGTTGTTGGGAGAACAAAACTTCAGCATCAAAATAGTGATGCAAAAATTCAGTTAGGACACAATGTTTAATTAGATGGTGTCTTGGTAGTTAATTATAGGGATGCTCTTGCTGTGCTCCTTTATAAGGGTTTAACTATGATTGAAGTAGCTTGCATAAAATATTTTTTAAAATCAAACCATTATACATATACCTATATTTATAAGTTTGATAGATCCTGATTTATTATGTGGACTTGAATATCTTGAGTATGGGAATCAGCAAATTGTTTCATAGTAAAAACTAAATTATTGGCTGAACATATCTGATATTTTCCTGCTTTAGATCCGTATTGTGCTTTCTCTTGCAAGTTCTAAGTTGTCCAAAGGTCTGGCCTAATCATCAGTCCAGATACCCGGGCGTTCCTAGGTTCTGTGCTCATTTCAGATCTGGTTATGTGTACTCTCAGTCTTGTGTTTTCTCCTTACAGAATTAATATATTTGAATTTTACATGTCCACATAGTTCTCCAAAACAGAAATTTCCTCCTCTACTGGTACAAAAGTATTATTGAAGTACTTTGTAATATAATTTATATTATACAAAATCAGCTTGTTTGAACAAAATACTTTATCTTTTCAAAGAGAGGGAATGAATTTGATAGAATTGTTTAGGGGGTTTTGTGATATATTGTATCATTTGTGTTGTTTTTTCATTTAAGTGGATTGGACATAGTTTTCCAAGTAACAGACTACAGTATTGATCTTATATTTTTTAAATTGAAAAAAACTTACCAAAATGTCTGTTGTAGAAGGAGATGATAATACATTTTAAAAATATATGGATTTTTCATATGTTGAATTATTCAAAGGTTGGGCCACACTCTCAATGCTTTTTAATCATAAATTATCTAAAAGTTTAATTAATAATTCAGAATGTATAAAGCAGATGTTTAGCTATCTATAAAATTATGTTTATTATGTTAGTTTTTTATAGCAAAACGGTGGTACAGAATACTTACATTTTTGATGATTAAGAATGAAGTAACAGCCATCATCTCCTCTTGGTGCACATTTTCAAAAGCTGCATGCTTTCACATGTGAATGTTTATTTTAAGCATGTAAAAGTAGTAGAAAATATATATTTTTTTTTCCTTCCTGTGATTACAGAAGCTGCTGGGTTTGTTTTGCTACCGATGAGGATGATCGGACAGCAGAGTGGGTGAGACCCTGCAGGTGCAGGGGCTCTACCAAATGGGTGCATCAGACTTGTCTGCAGCGCTGGGTGGATGAAAAGCAAAGAGGAAACAGTACTGCTAGAGTTGCTTGTCCTCAGTGCAATGCAGAATATTTAATAGTATTTCCAAAGCTAGGTAAGACATGGATCATTTATGTTGTTGTTTCTGTATTTGTTCTTGCTTTCTCTTTTTTCCTTTCTTGTGCCCGGAGCACCAGTTCTGTTGAAAACTTGTCTATTCCCTTTTCTAGACAGAAATAACTTCATATTCTGCTTGCATCCTATTTAAGTACCTTTTAAAAATTTTGGATGTGTTCCATTTAAGTATATAGATAAATCTTTTGATTGACCCATAATTATTTCCTGGCTAATGGGATTATTTTTCTTCTTGAGCAGAAGGTGGCTTCTTTCAGCAATTGCCACACAGCACATAAACACATTCTTTTTTTGACTCAGTTAGCAGAGACACTTATCAGAGGAAACACAGAGGAGAGAACCTTACTAAGCAGCATGTGGTATTACTGGAAAAATAGACTTTCACTTTGGTCAGGAGGTGTTTCTGAGTCAATATTGCCCTGTAATCAAGAGGCAGAATATTTGTGATTGCTGGGCACTGCTCTAGCTTTGTTTGTCAAGGTGAAAAAAAAAGTTGGACATGGTCTTACTGGAGTAGCCAAGTAGGATAATGCACAGTATGTTGCATGTATTTAAATTCACAGTCGTTGCTGTTATTTCAGCCCTCGTTTGCCCATGTGTTCTATGGGATATATTAAGTAAAGCAAGAAAATGAAATGTTGCCATGGTAACTTAAGGTTTTTTTAAAAGTAAAACTGCTTGTTAAAGAAGTGGTGATGTAGCAATTGAGTGCAGGCATTTAGAGGATTTTAAAGAAGTTTTGGGTTTTTTTAAGTATCTTACTTCTGTAAGGAAAGAGCTGAAAATAACGCACTGCCAGTTCTTTGGGACAGGACCCCTTTCCTGTTAGTTTAAGGGCTGACAAAATAAAGGTGTCAGGGAATTTTGAGTGATGACATTGATTTCCATGGTAGAACACTGAGTAATGGGAAAGAAAATATACACAACAATACTGTATTGTTGCTATTAAAAAAGACATAAACCAGTAGGAAACTTATTACAAATTATTCATATAACAACCACAATTCAGCTTTGCTGAGTAAGGTAAATCTCCGTCATAAAAAAGGCGTCAAACAATAACATTGGCTTTGGGGAGAAGATGGGGTTTATATCTGGACACAGAATGCACCACAAAACTTGATGCTGTTTAGAATTCTTACTTCTATCTCGAGAGATAAAATTGTAATGTGAACTGCATTTGCATTTTGACAATGGGAAAAAGGGGAAGCAACTATAATTTGGACAAGATACATTAGCAACAACAGGCGTTTTAATTTGTTTCTGTAATTTGTGGCATACTGTATTTGAAAGCTAAGGTTCTTAGATTCTAACACTCCTGGATTCTGAAGCTGGCCTAAAATTCTTGTATGAGGTTGTTCAGCTCTTGCATGCAGATACACAAGACTCCCTTTCATGTATTTGGATAAATATTCCCTCACAATATCATCTTTTTCTATTTCTAAAGATAAGGGTATAAAAATTTAGACTTGTGTAAGAGTACACAAGGCATCTATAGCAGAGCAGAGAAATCAATCTGGGTCCTTGGAACACCAATCACGAGCTTCAAGTGCCTTAAACAAGTGAGACACACTTGCCCTTTTGTAGCTCTTCCTAGTAACCCAAAGCTGTTACAGCACAATTCAAGTCAATCAAGGTCATCACACCAGGCAGTGTTAGGACAGTAAGATGTTTCCAAGAAGCCTTGCTAGTGGCCCTGTTTCTTCTGCAGCAGGTGTCTTTTGAAGACATTGCTAGTCATACCCTTCGAGAATCTAAAATTACTTGAGCAGGGAAGGAGTAACAAGTGAAGTTTCCCTTAGGCATCACAGTTCACAAACTTATTTACATTAAGACTTCCCTAATGTACTGCTGGAAAATTTTTTCTAAAAATTCTGTCAAAGGACATCCCCAACACAAATTTTAATTTATGGTTATAGTTTAGAAGTAATATCAACTTGAGGAGATACCAGTGAATATATTTATAAGTAACAGTGGGTGTCTTTTTATGTATTTACCAATTCAAAACAACCTCTTGTGTTGTATCTCAAAATTCTACTTCCAGTTCAAATTTGATAGTGCCTATCGGTTTTGGTGATTAGTGGTAAATATGTTCTTGTGACATGTTTTCTGCTCTTCTGAGAACTTTCACTAAATAGAAAAATAGTACCACTTTGAAAGTAACCAAAGATAATGGTTTAATAAACAGAAAACAGAGTTTGACAGAAAAAAACTTTAAAGCATGATAGATCTTTTAAGATGAAAAATATTTTTGTTTTGTATTTCCTTATTTAATTTGTGTATTAGTAATATTTATTTTCTTGTTCTTTCCTCAGTACAAAAAAACCCAACCCAACAGTTTTATCCTCCTTTCTTACTACTTCCTTCCTAAGGGCTAATTAAAAGATTGTTTGAATGATTTTTTTTCTAGTATTTTCTCAAGATTCTATACCCAGTTCTCCAGCTAGGCTTCTCTTAATGATTAGTATCAGCAGGTGCAATTTGTTAGTACTTGTAGTGTTGTAAGGCAGCCTTCAGTGTCATTTGAGTCTCTTGTCTTCAAACATAAATTTTCAAAATGTTACAACTAAACAACTTTTTCAGTGACTCTGGGAAACAGTCAAGATGTGTAAACTACTGTGCATTTAGTACTTGCAGTTATGACCTTGTTGTTACTTCCAGTATGTTGATAGACATCCCAGCACCTTCTGAAGCGTGTTCTGGAAAGTTAAACACAACTGTTAAGAGTCGAACTAGATGTTCCTGTTGCTTTTTTTCACCAACTGACTTGAGCGGAGTAGAAGTGGGGTTTTTGAAATTATTCACAACAGAGTTGTTCTCCAGACAAAGAAGAACCAACTAAGTCATGAAACAAGAGTCAAAATTTGGTTACTGTGGATAAACTTTGAGAGACATGGAAGATTAATGCTTGAGGAGTGCCTGTAGGCAGGTTTTGAGAATTGTCACTGATTTTGGTAGGAAAAAGTAGGAGGGAGCTAACAGGAACTGTTCATGCATGTGAGCTGTGGGAGGACAGTCTGTATGTAGAATTTGTTGACAAATACAAAAGTAATGTGGATTATGGTGATGATGTTTTTCACTTCCATATATACATTTCAGTGTTCTGGCTTTTGCTTCACTCATGCTCTTGCAGTCCCTCAAAGAAAAGATGCAGGCATTGCCCTTGTTTACCTCACCAAAGGTGGTCAGGGTACTGTCTTCCCTGTGTAAGTCTGGAAAGTGCAGTTGTGCAAAGACAGAACAATGAAACTATTCATGTGTTGTTGTCAAAGGCACTGAATAACCTGAATAGGAGTATTTTTCCCTCCGGTGTTTGGAGAGGTGATCCTCTAAACATACTGAATGCAGCCTCTTCCAGTGGAAGGAATCTTTTGTATTAACTGTGCTACTTTTGACTGCATAGCAGGATAGTTTAGTGACAGAATTTTCAGGTGAAGCTGTCAAAAATAAGGACATGAAGTACATTACAACAAATCGGTATTTTTTCCTTTTGAAAACTACAATATCTAACAAATAAAAAAGCCACTAAGCCTGAAGTGGTTTCTACAAAAGAACAATTCTTACACAACACAAAGGAAGCTAATCACTGGGTAAATTAGTGCTTTAAGCAGTATATCAATCTCTTCGAAAGATTATGCAGTAAATTAAATGGTAGGTAGAAAGAAGTTACAAGTTTAGCTTAATAGCTTTTTAATTATGTATTCTCACTTAAACAGCACGTGTGGTATGTCAGTCTTGTATTTTGCCTTGTTTGTTCTTTCTTATTGGTGATAGATGCTAACCTTTCTACAGTATGCTTTTGTGTGTGTGTGTATATATATCTATCTTGAAACCTTACTTTTCCTTTATCATAGGTCCAGTTGTTTACGTTTTGGATCTTGCAGATCGCCTGATCTCAAAGGCATGTCCCTTTGCTGCAGCTGGAATAATGGTGGGCTCTATATACTGGACAGCAGTTACGTACGGAGCCGTGACGGTCATGCAGGTACACACGTGTTCCCTCTTCCTACCAGCTTGGAAAGCAAAAGTCAATTCAGACTCCTCTTTCCTTAGCTTAAAACATGCTTAGCTGCTTTCAGTGTAGTTAACAAGTGAATTCAGATGGTTTTTCACTTTTAACTGGTCATAGTTTATAAATCCAAGTATGCCTGTTCAGGCATGGTTCAGTCTGCAACCAACAAAATCCACTACGGCTCTAGCTGACTGTGCTTTGTATGGCAGATTGGTGAACCCAATTCTGTTCCCATAGAAAAGGTACCATTACCACCTAGCTACCCATAAAGAGTAATTCTTCAAAAAAGAATGAGATTTAATCTTTTATCTTACCTGGAGAAAAATTCCGCTAGTAACATTTAAAGGGTTGAAATTGGAACATCGTAAATTATTTTTTGGATAATGTGATTTTTTTTTTTAATGTATAAAAGAAAATACGTGCTCTGAATGATGCAATTCATTCAAAAACAAGAAATTCAAAACATTGCAAATTAATAGTATGCTCTTTCAATTACTTCAGACTATATGATTAGTTGAAAGGGGGAAAAATATTTTTTCTTCTGTTCTTGTGCACTTGCTATTTAAATATAAAAATAATCTTGACAGGTGGTAGACTATTATCTACAAAAAGACTTGTTCATGGCAGTCCTGGTTCAACCACAAGACCAGAGTTTTCAGAGATTGTACAATCAGAAACACCTTCGTTACCATTTTAGTTGTTGATTCCTATATCAAGTCCATAACCTGTGTTTTGCCTGAAAGCATGAAAGTATTTCTGATGCTAATTTAGCTATAGATAGAATTAACAAATCTATGTTAATAAATACTCCTCTACACAGTTCTAATTTTAAATATACAATCTGGTCCTTCTCCATATAAGTCATTTGGCACTAGTTCTTGGTTTGTGTGGTACTGCCCTGCAGTTCTGCAAGTCACTCCCTCTCAAGATTGTGTGCTGTTGTGGTTCAGTTTGTATGTGATCTGAAAGCAGAAATGGAGCCCAAATGAGTGGTTGCAGTCTCCCTGTACCAGTGGGGCCAAAGCTTAAGCAGCTGCATAAGGGATGGGTAATGGCTTTCAATATCATCTCCATTCCAGTGGATGAGTCTCTGTATTACAGAATGGTGCACTTAAATATTTTCTCATTGGGTATTTTGTTCTTGTGGCCCCAACAGGAACATTACAACCATCTGTAATACTACAACCAGACCTTTGAAGAGCACGAGTCCTTTTCTCCTTGCTCACTGCTACACTGAGCCCTTTTCTGTAGGAAATTGTGAGCTTTTTAGCTGCCCTAGAACTCCATAACCAAATGGAAAGATAAATGCTTCTTTCTGAAGTTGTTTTGCTTTTGAAATGAGGATCTGTCTAAACATTAGTTTAGGCAGCTGGTCAAATCCCAGGTATGAAGAATTAGCTATTTTCATGATTTAATGTTTCGATTGTATGGACAGCATGCTGGGCAAGACAATAATTTCTCTTTGCTTGTAAAGGTGAGTGGACAGTAGAGGGAAACTGTTCCACCCCTTTTGCCACTCAAACCTTGCTTGGTTTATTACAACTTGTTAACCTGATGCATTTTAGACTCCTTTCCTCCAGTAGAAGGGCCAGAGAGAAGCACAACAGCTATTTTTAAAGCTATTTTAAACTTCAGGTGGAGAAAAATAAATACAGAATTGACCTTGTGGTAGCTTAGTCAGTAACAAATCAGATGGGGTTCCTGAAAGCAGAGAAATACAGTAGTCTAAAGCAGAAAGAGACAAGATACTGAGCCGCTTTTTGATGGACAATGACTATAAGGAAAAAAAATAGCGTCAGACTTCACAGTTTGGGTAGAAGGTACTGCAGAAGCTGGAAGACAAATGCTGAAAGTTTTTTCAGGAATAATCTTTTGGCAGCAACAATATTGGTTATGCCTATTTTTAGATGCTGTGGTATATAACATAACTTGCTGTTCTAGAGGCATAAAATGGAATGGCTTTTAAAGCAAGGCAAAAAATGTACAGTTTGAAGGTACTGTGGTACATTACCACTGCTTCTTCCCTGTGTCCTGCCTGTTCCAGAACTACTCCGTTTGTTGTTTCCTTTTTTTAAAATTTGGCTATTGTTTCATGTTCTTACCTCCAAATTCTAATTTTTGTGCAAATGAAGATTTGATAAGTTATATTTGTGGGGAAAACGAGAAGTCAGTGAAAACACATCAGAAAATCCAGTGCCTGACAAACATAATTATTTTAATGGTTTTAGTCTTCCTGGACTCTTATGGAAAAAATCATGAAAGAGCTTGTTCTTCCTGGAAGAACTTCAAGGATTATGTTAGCATTTAATACTGCTTAAATTGAGACAACTCTAGAGGATATCTACCACTCTAATGTCATTTTTTATCCTCAGTACTATTAGATTTGTTTAAAATTAAAACAATGTACTTTCTGGAAAACATAAGGCGCTGTTCTGTTACAGTTTTAATATTTGCGTTTTATAAATGGAAAACTCTGATTAATTTTTTTATGTGGCAGTAGAAAGGTTTAGACACAGCAGTAACAATTGTCCTTTAAAATCCTTGAACCAATAACCACATTTGAAAATAAGGTGCATGTGAAGATATGCTGCTATTTCCACTACAGTTGAAAATAATGTACATCTTCTTGCATTGTCCAGAGAAACAACAGTTAAATACTGTGATCTCTGTTACATAAGGTATTCCTAAATAACATACAATTTTTATTAAAACATCCTGAGATACTTACTATCAATTTATCCTTTGAACAGAAGTGTCTGATCAGTTTCTGAGTTTAGAATTAACAATTGTAAAACTGTAAATTCTTAAATGCATTTTGGAAAGTCTGCTATATTATTAGTCTTTCACAGGGTTAGGCTTTCACTTACACAGGAACACATGAAACTTCTATTGAGATGGTAAGGAATTGTGTTACAGCTCTCTACAAGATTAATGATTTGCAAGCTGGGGCTGGTAGGTCACCTGCATTATGCTCTGTAAGCAACCAAGGATACAAAGAGAAAACAGAGTAAAGTAGTTAAAACAGTATTCTTTTCTTCTTTAACTTAAAATGTGAGGGCAGCTTCAAACCATCTCAGCTTTTTAAGTTACATTTTTGTTCAGTTGTGGCCTTTGTTTATGTTTGTCAACTGTATGCTTATTTTCCAGGTTGTGGGTCACAAAGAAGGTCTTGATGTGATGGAGAGAGCTGATCCTTTATTCCTTTTGATTGGCCTTCCCACTATCCCAGTCATGCTAATACTGGGCAAGATGATCCGTTGGGAGGACTATGTGCTCAGGCTGTGGCGCAAATACTCTAATAAGCTACAAATTTTGAACAGCATATTTCCAGGTAATGTGATTAAATTTAAAAGGAAACACCAAGACTGAATTTCTGCCTTTAGAAGATGGGGATAGGCAAGCAGTTTTTGCCATTTTTAAATAGAGGTGATTAGCACCATCCCTCTATTTCATGTTCACTCTGTTTAGATTGTGTTTGTGTAGTACACAGGGGGAGGAGTAGCAGGAACATGATTTCAGTTCAGGCTTTAGTAACAAAACAAGTTACTAAAAATCATGAGTCTTACTTGAAAGTAAAAGTTACTGCAGTGAGTTAATGGAAACAGAATATTCACTGAGAAGAGAGATAGTTCTCAAAAAGTGATTGGGCTATAGATTTGTAGTGGAGTGGGGAGTTGGCAGTAATGTGCTTTC
Source organism: Acanthiza pusilla (assembly GCA_036630365.1). Lineage (NCBI taxonomy): Eukaryota > Metazoa > Chordata > Aves > Passeriformes > Acanthizidae > Acanthiza > Acanthiza pusilla. The sequence continues at coordinate 15,602,123 of JAXCHO010000234.1, forward strand.
CACGTCCTTTTTGAGGCAGGGACTATGTAACCTTTTCTTCCCCCATTCTTATCCCTTTAGGCATTGGATGTCCTGTTCCTCGTATCCCAGCAGAGGCCAACCCTTTGGCAGATCACGTCTCTGCCACACGCATTCTGTGTGGAGCTCTAGTTTTCCCTACTATTGCCACAATAGTTGGCAAGCTGATGTTCAGCAGTGTTAACTCAAATTTACAAAGGACAATCTTGGTAAGATTCAGTACTGTTTGTTTCACAAATTATTATAATATAGGAATGTGAAGTGTTGTGAAGGAGGGAGGTGAAGGAGAAAGGAACATAAATTGATCCAGAATTTTAAGAGCGGTATATGATTAAAGGAAGGGGTTTTTTAAGGTTGCCTGTCTTGGCAGTGGACAAACATCACGTGTGTGAAAGACTGTCTTTCTGACTGAAACTAATCTCAGTTCATGACAAGGCTGAAACTTTTATCTGGCACTGTCGTAGGCAGGCCTTAGCAGTAAGTAAGGCTGACAATGAAGATGAGGAGCCAGCTAAGAGCAGTCTGTGCAAGGGAAGACTGGAGTTTATATTATAAATTTTTCCATATTAGCTTTTGTTTACTAATTTTGAGAGAAACCCTTCGTTTCTTGTTTTAATAAGGAGAGGAAAATTAACTCTCCATAGAAGTCAAATGGAGGGGGAATGACAATCTCATCCTTTGTGAATAACCTCTCTGGTTGCAGCCTTTCAAGGGGCAGCACACCGAGTTTGGTAATATGGTATCCCTGGGCATCTGTCACTTCGCCCCTGTTTTCAATTCCTGCATGTTTACGCACCCCTCTTTTCTATATGGAACAAACAGTGACATTACAAATGTTCATGGAAAAAGTTTCTTGGTGTCTCATTTTGAAGACTTGAGATAAACATTTTGTAAAGCTTTCTAGAGGGAAAAAAGCTTGTTTTAGAAAAACAGATTTTATTTTACTCCACTTTCGGCAAGTGCCATTTTTCACAGTCTGGTTATAGAATGGTTATCAGTATTATTCCTTGTGCCATGTATAGTAAATATTCAGAGAATGGAGGAAAGCAGCTACGCATTTGTATTTTCTTTGTTCTTGAAACAAGATGTATTTTGGTTTTTTAAAAAATTTAGAATATTTGTGAGACTTCCAAGCAAATAAAAGCTTTTATAGTTTACATTATCTATGTAACGTTATAATCCTTTAAGTAACATTAACCTCTCTAATAGTGCATTGTGACAGAAAACTTTGAAATACTAATTTGGAATTGTACTAGTTAGTTAATCTTTAGAAGAAAATACCATATGTTTAGAAAACAAATCTTGACTGGAAATTTTAAAGAACATTTGCAATGATACGACACTCTACTGTACAGGTTTTCAAAATATCTTTTTATTTCAGGGTGGAATTGCTTTTGTTGCTATAAAAGGAGCTTTTAAGGTTTACTTCAAGCAGCAGCAGTATTTGCGCCAAGCTCACCGCAAAATTTTAAATTATCCTGAGCAAGAAGGAGCATAAGGCTGTAACCTCCAGATGTCACACAGTCTCACCGAACAGGTTTCCATGTTGTATTGGTTCTATTGTTATTGCACACTAGTGGAAAATTGTGATAAGTTGCTGCTCCTCTATTTTTTTTCTTTAAACACAATAAAGCACTGTCTTGTGGCAGGGTAAATCCTTTCAGTAACCACTGAACCTAAGAATGTGACTTGGCTTTCATTATTTTTTGGGTATTTCTGTTGGGCAATAGGCTTTTGAATTATTTTCTTCAAGCCAATATACTGAATGGAAAAAAAAAAGAATCAACTACAAAACATTTTAAATGTAATTAATGTAAGCTATATCCAAATGCCTTTTCTATAGGTGTTTTCATACCCACGCTGTCATTCAGTTCAGCATTTCACACAATGAAGGGAGATTGTTTTGGAAAGGGAATGTGAGTCATTACCAAGGAGAAGTAATTTTCCTTGGGTTTTGCTGGTATCAAACAGGGAGTGTGAAATACCCAAATGACAGAGAAAGCAGAAGATAGATCACTCTCTACAGGACTTGTATGTCAGCTTTAACCACCTAAGTAATAGGTGTTAAAATTAGCATGGCTTTCAGGTGACTGTTTTATTACTGGTAATTTTCAGTGTCCTGTTGTATCTTCTGCAGTGCCTAGTGTCATTTTCTCATGGCTTTACTGGTTTGTAACTGGTGCTGGATAGCATTTTTTTCCTCCACAGTAAAATAATTACGAGGGGGAAGTAAATTTCAGTTGTTTATTTTGTAGTTAAGTATTAGAACACTTTTTTAGTTACCATAGTCCTTTAGACTGTGTAAATACCCATACAAAAATGTGAGAAAACAGCATCGAATACTAACGCAAGCTGCATTTGAACTGACAGAGCAGGGCATCCCCCTAAGCATCCAGACCTGAGTGTGTAACTCAGCTCTCTTCAGGACTGGGCTCTGGGGGGTGACACTACACTTTGGGTACCTGATGGGAGCATCCTGCCGGCAGGGTAGGTGCTCTTAAGGTAACTTGGCTCCATTTTGTAAAGGACTAAAGGATAAATCTTACATGTGTAAAAAAAGTTTATTTATGCAGTAAACGTTACAGTTCCAATATGCCTAAAGTAGTCAGCTGAGGGAGGCGTTAGCACTTCCATTAATTGATGTATTTATAAACCTAATTTCAACAGAAATTGACTGTTTTGTGAAGTTAAATTTTGACAAACATAACACCACCATTTCATATTCATACCAGACCTAATCTAGATTTAGTATTTGGAGTTCTTTCTTAACAACAATTTGTTTTTCTCCAGGTTTTTTCTTTTCCTTGTTTGTATTAGTATGTCAAATGCATGGAGAATGGCTTAAAAAAATCTTCTAGTGGAATTACTCATAAGTAAATATTTCTTTTCACCAGAAATGAAGTAAATGCAGAATGGACTTCCTATTTGACTGCAATAATGTATGTTAAGAGAAATTCAAAATAAGGTACCTTTTCTATAATATGTTTATCTTAATTACCAAGATGTAATATTTTAAAACTGTACAGAAGTGTATATAAAGGCCAATTAGTATTAAAAACCTATACAGGTATTAAGAATTATACACTCAATCAATATCAAATACTTTTGAGGCTCTTGCTGTAATGGAAGAATTACTATAACCTTGTAAGTCTGCTGATTATATTTGTCTTAGTGGGCTCACTTTTATATAAAACCTAATTTGAGCAGCAGTCTCTGAAAGTTGCTACTCTCTGTAAGATAGTCTTGAAACAAAGTAATATGTATTTCTTACAGAATTCCTCGTTTCAAGAAAACAGCTTTTCAGTGGTCTTCACTGTATATATTTCCAAGCAATTTATTACTGTTTTATAAAGTCTCATGGAGAATTGAATGATGCAAATTAGTGGGTTTGAAACTTGTTTCATGGGAAAGTTCATTGTCTCCTCTGCAAGTTAAAGCTATTGTAAAAATACAATTATAAAATACTGTATGGACTATAAGATGATTTCACATGAGTGGTTTAAGGTCATTACTCTGTAAATCTTGTTTTTAAGTATTGAAAATTATAGTTATGTTGAATTAGGTTGAATAAATATTTTTTACACTCCTTAGTGTATTTTCTCAGTTGAACAAAAAGCTTGTAGCAAAACTTCTGAATTGAAACTGTGTTTTGTTTTAATGCAACCTAAGGATTTATGTAATTAATTTTAAGTTGATAGACTAAAGAAATACCTTTGTGATGAAGAAAGACTTTCTTTAAGACTTAAAGCTGACATTGAATTTTTTCCTCTTCTCTAGTGATCAATAAATGATGTAGGGGAATATGTTTCTCAAACATTTAAAGCAAAAGAATTGTTGCAGTATGGGCAACTTCCAGTAACACAGAGCTGGGGTTGGGAGTGACTACATATCCTTAGGCTGGCTGATGTGCAGCATTGATTTGGGCAATACATTGATCCTGCTCCATTGAGAAAGATAATATTGGCTGGAAGAATTGTATTTTTCACTGGCAGCCAATTTATGTCCCATTACTTTCAGGACAGTGAATATGAAATGTTACCTAGTGTTGCTTAGTATACTGTTACCTGTAACGTTGTTTATCTTAGGCTTCCATTACATCCCCGTAAGGGCACAAATTATCTGAGCCATGATTATGTAAATACATATAGGGGAGCTGTTTCTCGCCTTCTCTCCTCTCTTCTGCCTTAAACTCTTAGATTTAGATGGACCCCTACTTTTCTTTTTACCTTTTTTTTTTTTTTTTTGCTTGTGTGGTTCTTTACTGTAAAACTTTATGTGTGCCAAAATTTGCCCAGCATTCTTTCTGCTTTACTAATACATGTAAGTCTAGATCAACTTTACTAATTAATTTCAAGCCTGACTCAAGAGCTTGAGTGATACAGCTCACTCTCCAGAAGGGCAGCTTACAGGACATGTGCACAAGGAAGTATTGCTGTGAGTGAAAAATGTGTTTTTAGACAGGGATGAACTATACATTGGACCATGGCCACTCTCCCTGCAGAGGCTTTGAAGACCTGTGGCCACTTTGTCCATTCGTGCCAGTTAGTTATTCATGTGTTTTGGATATTTCATTGCTTTTGCTCCTCTGAATAGTGTGAGCATAAAGCAGTTAGTTCTGGTGTACTGTACTAAGTTGTTCAGTAGAAAAATTTCATTCCAGAACCGCTAAAAGCAAACAGGAGACATGACTTGAAAGTGCCTCAACCAAACAGCTCAGCAGCACCTGTCAAAACATACTGTGCAGGCACCTCATTTAATGCTGGATGACTAAGCCATGGAAAAGCAATTGCCTAAGCAGTGGTCCTCCATAGGAAGTACTATGCTTTAAAAAAAAAAAAAAAAGAAAAAAAAAAATACAACTCCTGGCTTTAGACCACTCTGTGGTAGAGCATGCACAGCTTGATGTTGGAGGTGTTTAGTGTTCTTCAATTGCTCCTCTCTCTCACTACACCTCAGTAACACTTGGCTGCAGCTAATGGGAACTGATAAAGGAACACACTGCTCTGAGTATTTGCTGCATGTCTAAGGACTGTTTTGTTAGCAGTTGTTTCTCTGCCATGAATCATTGCAAGATGCTACCTCTGAAAGAGCCTCCCCCTCCTCATTTTCTATATACTTCTCATGCACAAAAGATAGAATATATAAGACAGAATAGAGTTTAAAACATTCTTAGTTTGATGAAAAGCAAGAGTAATTTTTGGGCTTTTTTCTGCAGCAAGATGGTGGCTGATTCAGAACTTGACTACCTTGATGGAAGAAAGTCTCTACCACATTACCTCTCTTGCATAGTTCTAGGTTAACCTAGATTGTTCCCCTGGGTACAATCTAGGTTAACCATAGTTACTAACCATAGTTTGCTGCATTTCTGTTGCTTTATTCTGTTTCAAACAAGACCACAGTGCAGGAGGAAAATCCTGCTTCTCCAGTATATTTGCACTTCAGGTTCAGGGATTGTATATATTTTATTTATTTAGTCCAGGACAGATATTGGTTAAGTAGAGATACCATATTACAATAACTGCCTCTGGATCAGGAACACTGCAGCAGCTCTGTGGAACACAAGTTACTTGATAATTTGGGGTAGGGTGGGTGTATGTAGGAATAAAAACAGCGATAGAAGAAAATGCCATTTTGACATAGAGAATCTGAAACTTGGACCCAGTTCTCTCAGCACCAAGCTATGAAAGGCTAGTGGGATTTCTTGTAACCAAGAGCAGTTCTTCTGGAATTGCTGAGAGGAGCAGAGAAAATGGTTGCTAACCTGTAAGAATATTTCAGTTTGAATTTCATTAAACAAAGATTTCAGGTTTTAAAATTTTTTGGTACCTTTTAAATGCAAAACAGTGGTTTTTTGTGTTCTGTTGTTGGTTTCTTTTGAAAAAAGCCAAAGGCATATTTTAACAGCAGGGTTATCTACCCTAGCTTGTTCTTAAATTTCAAGGTACTGTGAAAAAGAAAGTGCTTTCCACTTAGCATAAGTTATATACTGTGGAATACAACTCACCTTCCCCTATTACCAAGCCCCATCTTCTGTTGCAGACACAGAATTGTGCTATGGATTTGCATTTCACAGCACCTTACTCATAATTAGGCTTATTTTGCCATCTCATTTCAAAGATGAATTAAAATGCAGACTAAATTAAAGAGTAAATTCAGAAGTGATTTCAAAAATATGGGTGCTTCCATTTCTTTGTTCAGCTCTAGATCCTTTACTAACAGAGTTTTTCTGTTTTCCTTTCTAAAGGGGCTCAGAAGTGCTGAGACTCATTACATCCATTTATTTTATTTTTTAAAGTACAGTTAAAACATTTACATGTAGATAGTTATATACACCAAATGACAGAAAACCTACATGTATTTCCTGAGCCTTGAGGGCAGAAGCTCTTTTGGATAGAGTCGGAGTAGGTGATCACCGATAGTCCACAGCATTTCTTCAGGATTGCAGTTCTTGCTGAGCTAAATCACACACACTAGGTGTTGAAATCCCTTTATATAACTTAAGAGTAGAATTATTAGCAACCCACATAAATATTTTGCCCTAATCTACAGATTAGGACCAAGAAAAACAAACCAGCTTTACTAGTAGCATCTGTGGAGACATTTTCGAGATGATTCCAGCCTCACATGTCAGGGATCATCTTGTCTCCTCAAAAATCTGAGCAGCATCAGGCCTTCCTTGGCCAAGCATGAGTTTTGAGTACCTCCCTTGCCAAGGTCAGCATCATGTGGCTTGCAGCACTGAGCTCTCTGTGCCTCATTCTTTTCAACCAAGTACCAAGATGGGGATAAACCTCTGCCTTGCAGATAATGTAATTACAGAATGTTCTTAGAAAGGGAAACAATAGTGCTGACGCCTCCCAAAACTCTGTGAGATGCACGTATTAACTAATGTTACTGGCTTCTTATTTCAAAATGATGGTCCAAGTCCTTATTTCTTGCATCTGGCATTCAGATGTTACATAAGTAACTATTTGCAAACCTGCAGCTGACAAGCAGAAGGCATCTTTCATACTTATCTTATTTTTCCTTGTTACCACATTAATTAAATCCCATAAATCACCCTTAGAGTGTCTCATTATTGAGACATACAGCCATTTATGGCATCCACATATGAAGAGCTTAAAAAAAGTAATTTTAAAAAATCATTTTGTATAATAAGATGGACACCTTCAAAAGCCTGTTAGACTGTCCACTTTAGGAGCCTCATTACAGGGTAATTAGTTGCATCTGGATATTCCTCACAAGCAAATTAACAAAGCATTTTAAGAAGTAGTGCATAAGATGAATTCATCCTTTTTGGCAGCTGCATAATCATCATCTGGGAAGCCATGTAATCCTTTCCTTGCACCTTATGAATGGTATCCACTGTGCCAATGTTAAAACACATTGGCAGACCTGTGAACATGGCCAGGAGAAACAGAGTATTTCTGCATCAGCCATGATGTGCAGCTTGGATGGTGGTTTTTAGTTTTGGTTTGGTGCTGTTCTGTTTTTAAAAGAACAGGCTTGTCATATTGCACACCCCAGGAGAGGCACAAAAGGCATAAGCAAGCTGAATTGATCAGCATGTGGCAGTTCTGCTCCAGTCAGAACGCAAAAATAAATGTAATGTAACTAGGATAAATCAAATATACACCACAATTATATGGCTCATGGTAGGCAGACTCCAGAAGTGTATTTTTGCATTGTAACATTTCCTGTATTCCAAAAGCAAATTCTTTTCTTATGATTGCATTTTTGACAGGTAATTAGATGGCTTCAAAACATGTTTTTTTTTCTGTAACAATCCCTTTTTGAAAGTCAAGTATCTTTTTTTAACAATTGACTTATGGAGGAACTGAACAGTATTACCAGCAAAATATAGTAACAACACTTAATATTCCCTGCCCAGTAGATAAGGAAGCAGAAGGATGGGGAGACTGTGCAATTAAATTAAATTAAATTCTAGAACTATTAACAGGTGAACTTGGTGCTGTGTTGAGTGGTACACATAGTTAATTTTGTCTTTTAAAATCTATTGGCATTAGAAAAATAAACATTTAATCAATATTAGATAAATCACAACACCCATGCTCAAACACACACACACAAACCCTACCTTTTTGTTCAACACTGACAGCAAACCAACAGTGAGATCCCAGAGCGGCAGCCAAGTGCTTTGGCCAAGCTGCCCTTGACACTCTGCTCCCTTCATCCTGTGTGGGTCCCTCCAGCTGGAGGAAGCAGCGCTGCTGGACAGCCAGAGCTCGTGAAGAACCACTTGAGACAAAATCTGCAGGTGATTCAAGCGTACAGGGCGCTAAAGGCAGTGACTGCAGGGTCACTTTCAGCTGCACAGTCTGGTTTTTCAGTCCCAGAAGTCCCACAAATGCCCTTTTCCATCTACAGAAGTAAAGCAACCACCTGTCAACATAAGCTGTCGATCACAGAGGAGGACTGGGGTTCCTCAAGCACCTCTGACAAATCTGTCACATCTGGATGTTGTTGCAGATTAAATTTCAGCCTCAAAAAGCCGAGTTTTGCAGCTCAGGAATGATGTCTCCTGGATAAGCAGATGCACATAGAGTAATTTTGTGACTGCATGAGCCATGGATATGCCACCTGATGCTTCAAATTGTACTGCACCTTACCCACTGCTACTTTCCACATGATTGCTGGATGCTATTGGGAATCTTTTGGGTGAGATCCTGATGCTCCTGTCCTGGGGCCTGACTGCCCAGGAGTCAAAGGCATAAAGGACACAGGATGCCATGCCATGGGGAGAGCACAGACGAAATGCAAACAGCTGAGCTGGCTGTTACTTGCTTTGAGTAAGGATGGGATTGAGACTAATCCGACATACAGAACAAGCTTTGTGGCCTCTTTTTTCCCAGAAGGTACTATATTCTAAAAATCCTCCAGTGGCGCATTATAAGGCTCTGACACCAAAATGCAGACAGACAACAGTCCAATCTTAGAGAAGCCAGGTCGGCCTCAGAGTCTGAAGAGTAACAAAAGATAGAAATTGAGAGCGTTGTGGCAGGATTCTGGAACTGTACCAATTGCTTGGGAAAAAAAGTTTCAGATTTCATTTTATGTCTAGAACAAGATTATCCCTCCTTATCATAGCAATGCAAGCCTAGAGCAGATGCTGGAATTCAAAATTCTGCACTATCTGAAAGCAGATCTAGGTCCCCAGCAGGTAAAATGCTGGGCATACCAGCACTGTTTTCTTTTTCCAGCTTCTGCTGCTCCTGCCAGTAGCTGCAGTTGTGCTGAAAAGTTATTTTAAAAGGTCAGAGATAAAGATAGTTGGATATGGATTTGCAATCCTGAACACATGCGGTATCTGAGAAGATGATCTGATCTCATATTCTGGTTCAGTCCTTTTATAGTTAATCTCCCCATTTTCCAACTGTGTAGGAATTGTACATTTTGGCTAATCCTCATATGCCTCTGGTGGTTGGAGTTTTTTCCATTGACAGCAGTTCATCAGTACAGCTAAACAAAATCACTGTAAGCTGTCAAACAGAAGACAAATGAGAGCTTAGAAAATAGAATACTCGCTGAACTGAGACAAAACTTCAGCGCCGACAATGATGATGGCAGGGGAGCAGAGACTATCTAGTTATAATTGCCAATTTAGCAACAGCTGAGCCTGTACTTATCTGAATTAGTACTTCTGCTAAATTCATGATGTTTTTGTCCTGTGCTAAGCCTTGACGTTAGCAGATACAATGCAAATGCAGTGTTCCAGGGATAACTCGTCTCTCAAAAGCAGCAGGAGGTGGTCAGTCTGAGGACTGAGTCCTAAGGGATGATCTCTTTTTTTCCCTTATGTGGGCACCTGGTGTTGAGCTGAGATTTCTTGAATCTGCCTGCAAGCCTCAAGGTAATGAGCATGCACCTTTTTTTTCCAGTAGACGTTTGTTGTAGCATTCACCTTTTTCTCTAAGCCCAAAACATGAATTCATTTTGATTAAAACTTTCATATCAGGTTTCTGAAATCTTGTCTTGATAACAGCTATCTTCAGATTGTACCTCATAAATCCAGCATTCTGTTTCATCGTGAAGGGGTTGCCACCAAACACTGGTGGCTTCGTCTATCAAGGATTGGTGATCTGTGGGAGGTAATTACTGTTTAGCCTCCTGATATGCTCTTATCAAAAGATGCTTCAAATTAATGAAGTGTTTAAAGGATATATAAAAATGCGCAAAGCCCATTTCTCACAAATAAATTTTGCTCCAATGCACTAAAGTGTAGATGAATGGAGTAGCAAAATATGTGCCTGCCCTTTTAAATAAAAAACAGCGTCTCAGGGAAGTTTACATGGCAGGAATAATTATCATAATCTAAAAATAATCATTAAGTATAATATTGGGTGTATTGATGATGTCAGTATTCAATATGGCATACCTAAACCAGAAAGAGAATATAGAATCCTGAAATTAAAATTGGACTATTCATTACAAGAATAGGGGAGTAAGAACAAATCCTTCCACCTTTCCTGTACAGACATCCATGTAGTGCTATCCATTTTGGGACAGGAACCTTCTAACAGTTTTCTAAACCTCATTATATACTAGAGAAACTGCGTCCTTTCTCCAAGCTGACAGTTACTTTAGTCCCATAAATAGCTTGCTATAAATTACGCCACAGAACAATAAAATTGCAGGGATGACACAAAAATTAGCTATATGATACAGAAAAACAACAGAGAAATTTGTCTTCAGCTGAAATTTTAGATGTTGCAGACCAATGTGCCCCATCCTCAAAGGCTTTGACAGCCCTCTCATCAGCAAAGCTGTAGTTTCCTTTCCTGCCATGTATTCTCTAAGTCACGGCTGCAGGCGTTTCTTGTTTCAATATGGGCAGCACGTTTGGTATGCAGTGGATATTGAGGCAGATCATATGAAAGGGTCAGTGTGGTCTGAACAATGCCTGTGGTCTGAAACATAAATATTTGATGCAGCTTTGACCAAATTTGCTGCACTGGAGCTCACGTGGTGTGTGGGAGGGGCAGGGGTTGGCAGCTCAGTCTGTCTGTTAAAGGCCTGATTCAGGCAGCCACTTAGTCCAGCTTCAAAAGCAGCTGCTTGTGTACAGATTTGACTCCCAGATTGCTAAGTCATAGAAATCTGTGCCATAATCAAGTGTTCAGGATTGCAAATAGGGCTGTACATTCACGGCTACTGCTGTTACTTACGTAACTGTTGTTTTAACGTTTAAGGAGACTTTAGATTTACAAGGTTGGATTTGAAAGTGAATGAAGAAAGCTGCTGGAACAACACATTGATCTACTCTTTTCATACTGTGTGTAACATCATATTAGACTTCCCATAAATCTGCATAGGCAAGGGCATGGTTTAAGCTGAGCCATTGTAATAATGGTTTGTACTGTCCTTCCTGGCAGGAGTTGTTTGAGTTGCCCATTCCCCACTCCTGACTGGCCCAGCAGTGTGAAGTGGGTGGCTGTGAAGGAGGATACAGATACACACCTGATCCTTCCGACAGAGCAGTCACCTCATAAAACCACCCTTCAGACTCACCCCTTTTCACCTTTTCCTTTGCTGCCAGATTTAGATTATTTATTACAGCTCTGTGTGTCTGAACCTGACCTGTTTGCCAGGACAGGCTGTAGCAGAGAAGGTCAGAACAGAGCTGAGTGAGGGAGCTTGAGCTTTCTCAGCCTTGCTTTTTAAGATGCAAGTAACATCATTTCAAACTTGCATCTCAGTAGTCAGCAGGGATAAGTGCAGGTCTAAGGCCATTCAAGCTGACAAATCTCTGACTCATCTCTCCTCTCTACTGGGGTGATACACTTTATGCGTTACTCAGGCCTTTGAAATAAAAAACGGACAAAGGAAAGACAAAAGGGAATTTAACAAAATGTCATAATTAATTTAACAACATTCTAAATCACCAACTGCAGTGTTATTCAATTTTAGTGAATGGGAAATTAAATAATTCAAATTTTTTTCAAATCTCAAAGAGCAATTATTCAATTGAAAGCTCAAAAGTTCAGATCAATCTTCAGAGAGGTATATTTCTAATGGACAGGATTTGTCTCAAGCCAAGAACATGCATTATCTCTGCAGTGTTCCTTTCAAGCTTACAGCTCTGGAGAGTGCAATTTATTCATCTGTCAGATTTTATGCACTTCTTGCCAGGGTATCATTTATATATTATTTCTCCAAACCAGAAAAAATATTTTTAGAAAGAGAGAGCAAGCAGAATAAAGCCTTTAAATACAAATCAGCTGATTCAGAGTCCCTTCTCCATTTTCTATCTCCTTCAACCACATTGCCTTGTATTTACCCTTAAGTTAAACCAGTCAGATGAGCTTTTCCTCTCTGTGACACAATTACAGAAAACAGGATAAGCAGTTTATCCTTTCAATGTGCAAACCAGGCATCTCTTCCAAGCAGATGTATTAGCAAGTCGCCACAGCAGGTGCAGCCCAGGGATGCTCACACTCAGCAGAAAGTCTGACCCAGGGGGAAAAGGAAGGTCCTGCTGCATGGCAAAGCACAGAGGAAGGGGCCTGTGGCCCTGTAATTCTTTTCTTTGTTCACTGTGCAAAGTGTGCAGTTCATCAGACACCTACTGCTGCCAATTTCTCTTCTTTCGCTCTGTCCCAAAGGCTCATCCTGCTCCTCTTTCCTCAGCACTCACATGCCTGCACATACCTACACATACTCACAGTTTCCCCACTACTAGTAAGTCTTGAAGCAAGAGGAGGCTGTTAGTACAGACTTTTGGAAGGCATATGTGCAGGATTTTTTCCATTCAAGGGTATGTCAACTTTAACTTACAGAGCTCTGGAAGCAAATGTTTCCTCCTCATCCTCTACTTCCACCTGACACAGGACTGCTGCTATGAGCACCTGGCTGCCTGGTAATTCCTTTAATAAGACCATGTTTCCAGTTGCTAGGAATCTTACTGAACCTCAAACACCGTGCTACGTGGCCCCACTGAGCAACTATGGAAGATTTCTTCTGTGATAGTTTGGACAATTGATAGGAAATGGTGGCAGGTCTCTGACAGTCTTGAAGTTTGAAGCAGAGAAATGAAAATTAGGTGGTAGGGAGGACTTCAGATTAATTGAGGTGGTGTGCTTTGTGAATTGTATGAGGAATCTTCCAAACACCCTGAAAATTTGAATGTTGAAGCTGCTTAGGTGGGATTGGATGAAACTGAACTGCAATTTCCCAAGGGGTTTTGTTGTGTTTTGTTTTGTTTAAGGGCCACATTAAGAGAGATGGATCTCAGCACCTTATCGCAACCTGAAAGCAAAAAGGCTGTCCTCCAGCTCTCGGTGACTTCCCTGCTTATCCTGTCCTAGTCTAAGGCAAAAGATAAAATATGGCTTCAGCAATGTGTAGTGAAGGAAGGACAGAGGCTGGGGACTGGGCAGGCACTGGTGGGCATTAATCTGTGGCCGAGCCCAGGAGCTGCAGGAGACTGTGGGCTGCAGGAGGCTGTCGCTCACACATTGGGTGAGGGAGGCAGGTGACAAATGGGTGAGGAGATGAGGACTGAGCCTGGCCAGAGGAGAGCGACGTGGATCAGTGATGAGGAGGGGATGGTCGGGAAGGAAAGACAAATAGGTCTGTCACCACCCGAGGCTGGAGCAGAGTGCACGCCTCAGCCCTTTGCCGTCGCCAGCCCTGGCAGTGGCAGCGCTGGGCCCTTATCGCACGGCCACACATGTCCTGCACGTGATGGGGCCCGCGGCTGTCCCCTGTGAGATAACGCACGTGATGTCACCAGGTAACACTGAACGAAAGCTGTCCCACATCGACCCCTGCAGTTTCCCTTTTCTCTCGCTTCAACACTTGGCAATTACACCTCTCAGTCTGTGCTACGGGCGCTTTCCCATCAAGGCCCCATGATGTCAGATGGGACATTCCAGAGTCATTCTGTGTTTCCCTCAGCCCCCTGTGCGCCACTCTCCCTCCATAGAACTGCTGCTGTTGTCACGGGTGTCCCTGCAGTGGCAGCTGGCACTGCCCCCTCGGGGCTGGGTGCGGAGCGGGCGCGTTTAGCAGATGGCACTGCCGGCGCCATGGCCCGGCCCGTCTGTTCTGCCCTCAGACGCGCGGGGCAGAGCCGCGGCGGCGCTCGGTGCTGCTTCACTCGGCCCCGGTAATTCACGGACACCGCGCAGCCGAACGAGCAGGGGTGGCCGACAGACGGAGGCTGACAGAGGCTGCCTGCCCGGAGATCCCCGGGGCTGCCCCGCCGCGCCCCTTGGTGTGAGGGGAAGGGAGAGCCGGGCCCAACCCGCGGGCGGGGAGGCTTGGAGAGCCCTGGAGAGCCCTGGAAAACCCTGGAGAGCCCTTGGAAAGGCCTGGAGAACCCTTGGAAAGCCCTGGCGTGAACGGCATGGGGCAGCGAGCGAGCTCCGGAGCTGGCGAAGGTGACGACGTCACGCCGTCTTGCTCCGTATAAAATACACATCTGGACTAGTTCTGCGATTTAAAAGTGATTTATTTTCTCTGATGAAGCATTTAAAGTTCCGCTTAGATTTTTATCTGTAGAATCGTACAAACACGATTTTCCTCAGCGGAATGAAGGAAATATTTTCATGCATAACGGTGAGATGCACAACTCTTCACATTGTTACAGGGAAGAACAGCAAACCTTGTATCATATAGCACCAAGAAGAATTTTAATTACAGTGTGAAGAAAAGCTTCTTGTTTCATGGTCAATCATTTAGGCTGACATTTTTACTCTGAAGTATATGCTGTTTTCCAAGCAACGAAAATTAAACTTCTCATTAAAAAATTTAAATATACCTATTTAAAAACTTTACACCTTCTAAAAATTAAGATATTAAATTTTACTTATTTTCTTGCATAGCATATTTTCTTTAAACTTTGAAACAGATATGAAAATCTAACAAAACGAAAACCCAACCCAAAAAAATAAACTCTTCCTTTGCTGGTCTTCCCTTACCCCAACCTGGCCAAACAGCAGGAAGTAATTATTGAATATGTATGACTAGATCATGAACTTGAACATTCCTCTGAAAATTTAAGCCTACAATCCTGCTCCTTAACTTATTACTATAAAAATGGCACTAAAGAGTTCAAAATTTACTGTCCGATAAGTCACTTCTACTTGACTTTCAAAAATATTTTAAGAAGTGCCAGCTCTAAAGACTCAACAAGCGACCCAAAAATTCATACTTCAGGTCTTTCACTCTCTTGCATCACCATAAATAAAACACCCAGTTCTGTTGTTCATTTCGAAGATGAAGAACTAGATGTGACAGGCAATTTCAAATCCTTATGCACATCTGTTACCTGCAGGCACAGGTAACTGGTTGGAAATAGCAGTAATTAATGCACTATAAATACTGCAAAAGAGGAGACAGAATTAAACTTCCTTTTTGAGAAGGAAAAGGTAGTAACATGTAACATTAAATCAAACCAAAGGAAAGACCTGTTAAGTAAGGACATTTGATGTAGCTGCTGCTCAGGAACAAAACTTTGTGGTTTGCATCTGAGATTGCAAGGGCCCAATAAAAGCAGGAACACTCTCCTCTCCTGATAGCTTTGGCCATTCTTACTTTCAGGACCAGGAAGAAATATCACAAATATTGATCAGCTGCTGTGCGTCTGTGGGCACTGTAGTGCTCTCCATTCTCAGTACATCTCCCTGAACTGGGCACTCTCTCCTGCAATACCAGGGCACTGGGACTCTGCACGGCGTTGCCAGGACATTTCTGATACGGCTGCTGAGGGCACCTCAGCATGTTCAATGCACCAGAACTTATCACCAGCCTAAGTAAAACAGTTTAAATTCACTGACTGTGCTATCCCTTATAGTCTTATTTATCATACACATAAATCTACACTTGGCTTTGATTTTGAGTTGCAGTCCATTTTCTGAACAATTACCTCTTCTGAGCTGCTGGACAACCAAATCTACTAAATCTTTCCACAGAGTTTTGAGAAGGTATATTATTTACTTCAGCTTAAGAAAAAGTGCCAGATTCATTACACTACAAATGCATACTTCACAAATTTAGACAGACATTATTGTTTTGCTTGCATGGTATATGGTGGCTCCTGGGGATTAGCAAGGCAGCTCCTCTGGCATCTCTGTCACACATCTCTGTGACACCATTGTCAAATTAAAGCTTGGAAACAAGCTATGAAAGTATGGGACTCTGATTATTTCTATCCAAGACTGAGACCCTGTATGTGGATCTCAGATCAAAACAAAAACATGAATGTTACAAGACTTCCAGGACTATTAGCTATTCCAAAAGTATTTTAAGTTTATTTTAAATGACCAGCCAAGAGTTTATGCCAAAACCATTGTTAAGATAGACATCTTTTATAATCGAGGGCTATCAGTATACTACAAGGCAACACATTTACTCCAGCTGTCAGGCCTACTTAAGGATTTAGTTATCAATTATCTCAAATGCCTTTATTTTTTTGGTGTCTGTTGGGTAAAAAATGTAGAGCTTATAAAGTCAATGAGAAATTCTGATAATTTTATTCTGTTGCTTTCAAAGCTCCAAGAAACTTAGAACTCTTTAGACACTACAAGTTGTCCTGACATTAAGGTCTTGTCTTCACTCTAAATTACTCAAGTCAACATTTAAAAAAGCCTAAGACATATTATTAGCTATACAGTGCCACAGTTGTGCATTGGTAGTTCACATAGTAACACATGACCCCCTAACACATGACCCCTTTTCACAGGAATTTATAATTTTTACACAATGACGTGACAGACAGACATGATTATCAGACAAGAAGTGCAAAATGGCATGCAACTTATATGCATTATCTTCCACTTCAACATTATTTTTATGAAGTGGCTCACAGTGTGGGCCAGCACCCCAGCTCACACTTACACTTTGTATACATTGAGCTTAATACAATCTTTTGCATTTTCACATTCATAGTATCTTTAAACTAACAATTACTGACATTTAAATTCAAGTGGACAACCCAAACTACAAGCATTCTTTATATATGCATTCTTCAAGTTACACAGAGCCTACAAGCTATTCCACTCTTAAATATTCCACTGTTCCTGCTTCCAGGAAAAGGCTGCATAAGGTACATTTTTCTTAGCTTATTCACAGCAATAGAATCATGTTGTGCATACTGATAAGCAATCAGTCTCCTGCTGCAGTTGAGTAGCACCTGCTTTCAAAATAATTCTCCAACAGTTTTACTTGCTTAAATCTCCCACTTTGCTGAGCTCCAGCAGCAGTCTAGGGTGACTCTCCAGGCCTGGACACACTGTAGTGCCATCTTTGTATAATTTTATGGGTAAAGCTTTCCATGATCAGAAGATAAGCTCCAATCACAGCAAAAATATCCTAGGGCACATTCCTGCTGCCCACACATGGTGCGTGCCATGTAAAGGCACACCAGTGACACCCTGGGCTGGTGTGACAATGGCAGTATCTGGTCACCTCACCTCGGCCAGGGAGACATCACCCAAGGCAAGGTGGGCAGCAGCCGTCTCTGCCTTTGAAGGTGACACACGGTATCAGAACTAAACAATCAGCTTGTGGACATGACAGATGCAGTTATACATAGAGATTCCCGTCTTCCTAAAATACATTTCATGTTGCAGAATTGTCACTATTACTTTCTCTTCCTACAGTCTTATCTGGAAATAAATATTAACCAAATCTGTGAACAGAATTATTTGCATAGATTTTTTTCAGACTCTTGAAACTTTCCCCCTTAACAGGTATGTGCCAGTGAATGATACGGGTATCACCCAGTCAAAACAGGTAACTTCACTTGGAGTAATGGGTTTTCAGAAACTGGTTGTAAAAAACACTCCTATTCCTCTGGCCCTGCAGAAGGCTTGGAATGCACAAGTATTAGCAGGCTGAAAGTTACTGTAATGAAAACAGGATAAACTGAGCAGGTGTTGAGCTGTTTAACAGCATTAATCTTATGAACTTCCCTTCCTTTCACACACATGCACAAATAATCATTTGGGTTGAAACCTGTCCTGCTAAATTTACTTCATTCCAAAGCCAGTTGGAAAGTTTAAAAAAGACCAAGTGAACCATTTTTTTGAGCACTATTAACTGTGAAACGTTTATGTATTTCTGATGTTTTAAACTAGTTCCAACATCTCCTTGTCAAGAGCACCACTTTTAATACTATTCAGGAAATTTTTAAGACCTCTGTACACTAAAAGGCATCATATCCAAAATTTACATCTTCCAAAGTGCTGCCTGTTTTCACTGACATTTGCACACCCAGATTTTCTACATTCAGTACCCCAGACTACCATTTTTGCACATGCTCTGAAATGACTCGGCCTTATCCATGTAAAATGCATTAGTTTGGTCTCCTATATGTCTGGAATTCACAAGCAGCTCTTCTTCTCTCTCTCCCATCACACAAGTCCATCCTTTACAACAAACTTCATATAAAAAATACATTCTTCTATGCCACAACAAACACTGTGGTTAGTTGAAGTTGCCAAACATCAACCTCAGTTCTATTTTCTTTTAGAATCTTCCCTAGCCTGTTCTTCCCACTTCCCAGGTTACTAACATAGGCAGAGGACCTCCTCATTCCCTTCTGTGGAACCTGTGCTGATTCTGTACGTGTTCACCACCCGAGCAGATGTGTGTCTGAGCCCACATGTACCACGGGACACCCAGTTCTGTGCAGGGGTGGAGAAGAGGGCTGGAAGGGATCCTGAGTTCCAGCTGCTGCTCCAGTGAAATTTTACATGCCTTTGGTAGTCACTGGACAAGTGCCACAATTCCTTGCTTCCCTTTTCGAAAAGGAAGCTGAGCAGAAAGTGAAAATCTGTAATACAAATCTGAAGCAGAAGGAAGCACATCTAAAACACAGCAAAGCGGTGGCAAATCCTCAGAAAGATGCACGATTTAAACTTGGATGCCTCTCCCTGGAGCTTCCCAGAGGCTAAGCCTAGTCACTTCCTTGCACTTGGAGCTGTGCATTTTCCCTCATCCATTGCACAGTCAAGGAATTTAATTTGGAATTTTGCACTGCACCACTAAAGACAGAGTCTTAAAAATTAACAGTGGCAAACGCTCATCAGTGTGGTGTCTACACCTTTTAATGCTGCACTTGGGCTTAGAAACATCAATTTCGAAAGAGATAAATATTTTCAATCTTAAATTCTGTGTAGATTGAGTTCAAGCAAGTTGATTTGTGACATTCTGCTGGGCCTTTGGCCTTACATACTTTGTTCCTTTGAACTGCAGTTCAAATTTCACCCACTATTACCTTTACATTCCACCCACTGCACATACTGTAACTTATATTCTTTGAATGGTAAATAGAAATGTTTCAAATAAAAGCCTTTCAGCAGAATTTACATAGGCCAGGCTTCTTTTAAAATTACAAGGTACAAAAGGGGCCCGACTTTTTGATCTCTTCTGCCTTTTAAAATAGCCCAGAGGTGCCTTGTAGTAGCAACAATATTAAAAACTAACTTGGAAACCAAGTATTTCAGAGCTGGATTTGAATATCACATTAGGTATGAGCTCAAGCAAAGGCCCCAGGTGTCACTGTGGATGACCATATCAGCTCAATGGTCACATACTGAAAAAACATGGAAAAAATGAAGGAAAATGTAGATGATACTGATTTTTCACTTTACAGCACTTCACTTTGCTTTCACTACAGTAAAAGCATACTAACCCATTAAGTAGGAGAGAAAAGGTAAAGTAAAATTCTGCTGACCCTGTTTTAAAACAAGAACTAGATAACAATAAATGAAGTTAAAAAGGTGTGTAATGCTTTCTTCAGATGCTATGATTACCCTGGGGAACACATTATCACTAAGGGCTGCTCACATCCAAGTGCTTAAATAATCTGAAAAAGCTCAAGCATTCGTTTATGGATAATAGTATTAGTTAAAGTAGATTTGGATAATTTGAATTTTTGCAAGACAGTAAAGTCAATGAGTCAAGATTTACACCAACCCCTAACGACTGGGAATGCAGAAAGCCCTGATGTTGGGGACAAATTAGTTTCCAGGTGAGCTGTGGCATTTTCTTTCTCCCCTGAGCATACCAGCCACTCTTCCCAATGCCAAGGACAAAACCTGCCTCTTTTAATGTTGCTCATTGTCATATATCCTTCAAGGAGCCCCTTCAGAAGAGCACAGAAGGGCCTGCTGACTTGAATCTTTATGCTGTCAGAATTGACATTATTTACTACTTGAACAATCACACACTCCTAACTTTTTGAAACATAGTCTTTTGGTGTAGAACAAAGGAAATGACCAGGGAAAGTAATTTCACAAAAGCAACACTGTAAAGCTGCACTAGGCAAGATTCAGTCTGGCTGCAGCCATTCCCTAAATTTACAGTTTCAGATTTGATAATTAAAATTCTGTCTTGTGCAAATATTTCTACCTTTATATTACTAAGTTTTCATATACTTAGAGGGCAACAGAGATGGAACTCTACTTAAAAGGTGTGGGATGCCACATGGGGAAGTACTCTGAAACTTCCTTAGAAGTGCTGGGGAACATTTCTGCAGCAATGCTATTTGGCCTAACTAGTCCAACTGGATAGCTGAAAATCACATTTAACGTCTAATAAAACACATGCACAGACTGATAGATGTAACATTACCAGTATGCAAAAATTTTAAATGAAACAAATTAAGAACTCCAAACATTAAATTCAGATTGTTTATTGTAAACAGAATAACTCTAGCACTCTGTCATACTGGCTGTGTCACATGCACCCAATTCCACATCAACTGCTTAAAATAGCACTTGCAAAAATTACAGTTATGTAATAATAATTTATGGTTTCTTACATAAACTAATTAACAAGCACTAAAATTGAATTACAGTGTACTCTAGGTAGTTCTTTATTGCTTGTAGACACTGCAGCTTTGGATCCATTAAAATGAACCCATTAGTATGCCTGAGTTTATCAAAATTTACTGCTATATCAAACTCAGAAACTGTAAAATGCTGGAGAACACTTAAAAGCAATTAAGAGTTGTTGGAAAACTACATGGGTTTCCACATCCAGTCACAGAACTTTGAAGTTATATATTTTTTCCTCTGGAAAACATGATTTGTGAGCTTGTGTTAGATACGCTGCTATTCCAATTTATTTATATAATCTGTTAAAATTAGAGTTGATAGTACTTCCATGAATATATATATATATTTCTTTTTACACACAATAGGAGCCATTTCATTGTATTCACCATAAGAGTGGTATGTTTAAATACTAAATCCCAAAATATATATTTTTATAATATGTTGTCAAAACTTTTAATATATATAATACAAATACTTTTACTAAAGGAAAACTATAAACAAAAGTGAAATGCAAGAGGGCAAAAAGCCTCACATGAAGGATCCATGAAAAATGTGAGCAGAGACATCTTGACTGGTTTTGCTTAGACTGTATTTAATTTTCTTTCGCCTCATCAGGCTAATAAATTGCTAGTGGACTTCCTTGGCAACAGGTTACATCACAAACTCTCATCAAATTTACTAAAAATATATTGAAACATGTACTTTTAACCTTTAAAACAACTTTTAAATGCACCATATTTATTCGGTTAGAAGAGACTCTCAAATAAACCCACCTTAAGGCCCTTGCCCTGTCAAGCATTCATTTAATTAGGCCTCAGAGCCAATGTAAGAAGCAACATTGATCCAATCCCAGAACAGCCCTGTTGACTGTACCAGGATTCTGGTGTTTGACACACGTACCTGCCACATCAGGACATTACTTTCAGGCTCTTCTAGTGAGAAGCAAATTCTCACTAACACCTCTGATGAGCAGATTTTGTATCTTCCGTGCTTTACATACTCTCTCCTGTCTGATTAAGTGTCGTCCCTTTTATGTATTACAGAGGTAGGAGAACGTAATGCTCCTTGTCTTTTCCTATTTGGGTGCTGTCCCAAGCACAAGACCATTCTGCAGAAGTCAGTAAAGTTGGCAAAGATACCATAAATTGTTTTATCATTTTATTACATTATGGAATATATATATCTATATATATATATATATATCTATATATATAAACATTATTTCAGCATAGTTCTTGATCCTTCTGAGTTCTGCACAGCCTTCTTCCGAGAAGTAGGAGCAACCCTTTTGTGATGTAACCTGAAGCACAGGCTGTGCTGTAGCACTGCTAGCCCAGCACTGGACTGTTCCAAACACCTTCCTGAAGGACAGGAAGGACCCACACACGTATCAGAATAATGATGGATCTGATTCATTAGAGAGCCCCTATCTGACATGCACCTGTTCTTGAGTAAAGAACCAGTGTGTGTTTAAAGTTATTTGCACTAGTGAGTGCTTTGCTGGACTGAGACCTAACATAACAGATGAGGCAAAAAACAGACGTGAGTTCTCCATTAGTACATATGCAACTGAAAACAAAAAATGACACCAAATGAAAGTGTTTGATATACCAAATGGAAACAGTATACACAGTAATGGTGAAAAACTGAACAAGAGGATGTTGACAGTATCAAGAGACTGGGACAACGCTTCTGGTAACAAAAATAAGATGCACTAATAAAGTGTTTCCAGCATTTTACTAGTTTTAATATAAAATGTCCCCAAATTTGTATAGAAAGATTAAAATCATGCCCTTATCTTCAATTAATCTCATTAAGACAATTCTCTCACCTATTACTGTGTTGTCAAATTTCCTTTTTTTTCCCCCACACTGGTCTTCATAAAACTTAAATAGAAAATATGTTGGTTGCATTAAGGATCAATTAAAAAAGTATCATTCAACACGTCACTTCAAAAAAATGTGAAAGTCTCTATTTTTAAGAAAAATTGCTGAGCCCATCCAAAAAAGGACTTACTTATCTCACCCCCTCCAACTCCCAATAAGATAATTATTGGGATACTAAACGGTGTTTTTCAGGAGTAACAAGCACATTTCAAGCAACTTTGTTTGCTCTGGAGGGTTATTTCATCAAAATGAAAATCTGAAGGGATATGTTATTTTAAAAATATACTGCATCTACAAGTTTTCTATTATTATTGTTTCAGTTGATTTTGGTTTTTAACAGGTTGCCTGTAATATAAATGACACATGACCACAACTGATTTTTATATACTCTCTATCCCTAACACACAGCTAATGTCAAATGAACCAAGAAGGAATTTGGGACTTTCATAATGAACAGAACCATTTATCCCAATGATCTCTAATAATTTTGTTCATCATGAAGTCCCCTGATACCATGTCAGTACTGATCATTTGCATTTCTTCATCCATTGGGTTCTTCACAGTTTTGCAGCCATGAAATTGATATGTGGTTTCACCAGTGGGAAGAGCGGCAGACTACGCTTGAATTCTGTCATATTTTCAATCACACTTGGCTGCAAAGAAGCGCATGCAAGAAAAAGTCTGCTCAGTATCTTCAATCAGAAAAGTGATAAATTCCTTGCTTTTCAATTTAACTGCTGCTACAGCTACATATAAACACCTTTCTTGCTCTTTCCTACAATATTAGTGATTCATACTTCATTATTACAAGAACCTCCAAAATACAATGTTATTTCTTATGAAATAACCTGTTTCATATTTACATAATTTCAAACAACAGCTATAATGCAGTAACTGCATTGCTAATAATGTCAGGCTATCCAATAAATGCAGAACTGATCTTTTCTTTCACAAGTTCTACTTCAGAGTACCCCACCTGTCCTTCGAATATCAGAATAAGATCATAACCAAAATAGCTATTCTATTATTTTTAGATGCAATAACGAAGTAACTTTCTAATATTTCAGTCACAATGGATAATATATCCTGATACCCTTCACACAGAAATTTCTACCCATAGCAATTATTTCACTTGTAAGGTCTGATGAAGAACACAGATCTAGCACACCGTGAAAAGTTAATCACCTGCTGTGGAACAAACAGTGCCATCCTTCAAGAAAATTCACTGAAGGTCCACAAATGGCCCAGTGCTGTCTTATCTAACCACAGTGAAATACGTAATACTTGTATCAATAGAATTTGTCAAATTGTCTTCTCCACAAGTTACACATTGACAGGAATCTGCCTTTATATTTTAGGCTTTAAAATGACCAAGTGGTTGGTTTTGTTGTGGCTTTGGGGTTGGCGCGTTGTCTGGGTTTTTTTAAACAAAGATGATAAATTTGTTGATGTATATGCATCTCTCTCCTGACACCTGATATATCTGATCACAATCAGTATTTTCCGACAAAAATCATCAGTATTTACTCCATAGCACAGATACTCAGTGCAGTTTACTACTACTATTAGCTTTCATTTCAGAGGACTAAAAGGAATAGAGGTAACTGGACAAACTGATGAAAAGAAAAATCACAAAAAATCCCTGTTGTCAGTGAGAACAAAACTGCATATAGAAAAGAGCTAAAACAGTAGCCCATGACAGCAGGAATTTTAAGAAGTTTGTTTCTCCCTATAAACTTGTATTTAATGATACTAAAACTCTAGCTTAAGAATGCGGGCTAGGACTTTTTTGTGTGTTTTTTGTTTTTACCTGTGGTAGTGGCGGTGCTGGTGCCAGGTTCACATCATTTTGGCATGGAAATTCTCCAACAACAGGGCCTATTTAACATCAGCAAAATTAATTTGGGACCATAATTTAATGAGTATCTTTTACATAAGTAACTTTTTTCTCTTATAAGACAGGTATCTAAATAAAGCATAGTTTTTAATTTTAAAGCATCACTAAATAAGGTTTTCTAAACATTCTGCTTTTATACTTCATGACTGTCTTTAGAAATACAGATATTAATCCATTATTTTATTTGAAAACATGAGCTGAGGCAACGGCTTTTATTCACTTTACTTACACATGAAGAGAATGTAGAAATAAAAATTGCTAATCTGTTGATCAGTGAATACTTAAAATTGTTTCTCAGTACAAATTAGGAGAACAGTAGCAAATGCCAGTGGTATATACAAGAGCAAGGCAAGAGCAGCACATGGTTTGATAAGGACACGCCCATGGAAGTGTAGAGGTTATTCCAGGTACCAAAAATCTGGACAGCTATCCCAAGTATTCCCTGCCTGTCTCCATACGTGTCCTGCTTCAATTTCCCCAAAGCTTCTTTTTGTATTTCTAATCTCCATTTCTTTCAAGGCAATAAGAGAGGCCAAATGCCAGATTAAAAGATTTAGGACTGGGGAGAATAACTTGTTATAATTTCTTTAAGAGTAGCCATTTGTTAGATTGTCTCACAAACTCACCCTTGTCTTGGGAAGATACTACTCCAAGCAAATAATAACCAATCTGGCAATGCAGTTACTACACTTTAAAAAGTTTTCTCTAGACAGAAGTTTTAGAACTATTTCTATTTAACAATTACTAGTCATGAAAACTGGAAAGGTGCTTTGAAGTAAATCCTCCTTACTCAGTAATTTCTACACTACCATAAAAATCAAACCTTCAGAGGCAGAAGGGAGTTTCGTGACATGTACGCACTATCTGCACTACAGACATGCCTTTAATATTTTTTATTTTGCAAACAAATACATGTTGGAATTTAAGTCCAGTATAAAATGGTGAAAGATTTGCAAACAAAAACTTAGAAGTTTTTCCTCTCAGTTTATTCATATTAACCAGAGACACTTCTAGCCTTTTCCTTCTTGAATTCTAAAACGGAACAATACAGTTTAGAATGCACAACTGATCTGTATTACTTCAAAATAAAATCTAAATAAAAGTTGACCTTCCTAAGTTTAAATAAAATGTTTGACATCCCCAGAAGTTCTGGGTTTTGTTTGAAGGTCTGTTTTCCCCTTTAAGGCAGCTTGATTGCTATTGTGGACATTCATTGCTTGTCAGTCAGAAAAACCCCTCACACTGAATTGATAACTGCAAATTCTTACTCTGGGTTGGTTGGGGTTTTTTCCCCCTGTAGGACTATTACAAAGTTTTATGTTTGTTTTAAAATATCTTATTGCAAACTGAAGTGTTATTTTAGGATATATTGTGTTATTATCAATCTACTTCAGAATGACTGAAAAACTTGTCTAAAAAAATCAACAAAAAATTGGAAGCACTGACATGAAGTAAACCTAGAAAAACCCCACCTTTTTGCTCTGAAAGGTATATCATCTCCAAAGTTGAGTTTTTCCTTACAGTGCATTTGTATGATATAACATGGTTATCTGTAACTGTGACTTACTGGAACAGGAATTGATTAAATATTGTATTCAATGCAATACTTACAGGAATCCATTTCCCTTGCAAGGACATGTACTGATACCTTGTGTCTTCTGGGAGCATCTATTGCCAACAGCACCTACAGTAAAAAAATCAAGTCCTTCAGGTATAGGAAGTATTGCTTAGACATTATAAAACAGTAAAAAGAATGAGAGCATTTACATTTTAATTTAAGCCTTAATACGAGGGATGAATTTTGGGATGTGCATTAAAATGTTAGTAAAAGTAATCCATACAGTACACTTGAATTATAATCAAGCAATTCACGTACTGCTGGGAACTCTAACTGTAAGTAACAGAAGTTCAGCCATTAACTATCACAGTATCAGGAATGCACGCTAAAATCTCTGCAGACTTTTCAATCCCTAGCAGCCTTCTGGAAGCACATCACCCTGAACACAATCATTAAATTCAGCTGGACTAGCTCACCAATCTGGCCTGTAATTTCTGCTCTGGCATGCTGGATAATCATGTATTTAGCATTGGTGTAAGCAAAATATATAGATTCCTACAAACCCAGAATATGCATACTTGTTCAAGTTATCATTTATTAAACAACAGGTACTGAAATTCCATTTACTAACTCTGCATTTGCTGCATATCTTCACCCATGCTATCATACTAATAAAAAAATTAAAAGTAAACAATCCTCTCTGCCCAAGAAAGGAAAAAAGAACACAGACACACACGAGCCCATGCTTCTTCATGGGCAGAAATTTTTCCATCCAATAATAAATTCGGAAGACATTAAGTTGAACTTATTTTCCAAAGAACTCCCTGAGCTACTAGCTGCTCCATAAGTGATAAAACTCCGTGGGCACTTTGCAATATAGTGAAATACCATCATCTATTACACATTACAAAACAGAAAGAATAATGCTTATTTTTTTTATTCTGGTGTGGTGTGACAGGGACAGGACAGGGATACATTCCATTCGCTTATATCAGATATCTATCTCAGTTAAAATGTACAATTACTGCATCATTATGCTGTTTCTTTGCTCTGCCTAACTATTAGAGGAAGAAAAATCCCCACTGATTTACAATGAACAAAGCTTTAAAAATATCTTTTTCATTCACTATTCATGCCCATAAAGTAAGCTGAATCACTGACTGGTTGAAGAAAAAAGAATAAATGTGCAATTTTGGCCAGGCTTGGTCATACAGCATTACATTTTATATCCATAAAGAAAGGATAAATGAAACACGGAGAGTAAGAGCTGGCAATAAAGAAAGAAAAACCATGGCAAAACCCGATCATTCTGTACAATTTTTACAGTTGCTATTAAACTAAATAACATTCAGGAAATAAAAGATGTCTGCATCAGTTTTATCATCTACCTAAAACAGGTGTCAGTATATCCCTTCACAGCTTGCACAAGTAAGATTCAGTTGTACCTACATCTCGTTCCCAGTAACATTTTAGCTACATGACTAACTTACCTTGTAGAACTGTATAATGTCATCCTTGGTCAGGGTCTTTAGATAAGCCACTTCAATGTTATCTGCACAACAATAGTACAAATTAGAGTAAGTCTGCAGATCACAGCTGGTTATTAGCACACTGCTTATTCAAAGTATATTTCTTTCAAATTCAGACGCTGTAATTGACTGCAAATGATAAGCTTTTCATTGTTATCTTTCAAGTTGATACTTGTTTCACTAGAAGTGTCAGTAGAACCTTGGCAGAAAATTGTATTTCAATAAGTCTATTTGACTGGACTTACTAAAAAATGCATGTTTGAAGAATACTGATTGCACTGTAGGATATTCAGTAGCTAAAATAGATATGCCTACTCTTGTATATTATCTTCAAACCAGTTTCACATTTCTAATGCAGACTGGTTATAGATGACTTTTATTCACAGTTAGAAAACAGGATGGTAGGATGTACTTTTAAAGAAATGTTAAGGAACAGTGCCCACATCATACCCCTTAAGAAGTAACCACCTTTAAGATATCTGGGGACAATGCGTCGCAGTTGCTACATTCCTTCATATTAATTAAATTGTCATGGACTAATCACCTAATATCATTGCTGCTTAAGCAGAAATGTGTTTTGTTGTAGGCGTGCTTGCTTTTCTTAGGATTAGCAAGAAGATCAAGGAAGAAACACGTGCAAGAGAACAGGCAGCTTACAAGTCTGTAAAGCAGGCTGTAAGTAATATGAAATTCCATATGGAGGAAATAAAAAATCAACAATACAGTTTGGAAAACTAGGTAAGATTTGGGAGAAAACAGTAAAAGTAGTAATAATGAAAATGTAAAAACATAAAAAAGTCCTTCCACTTCTTAAGGCTGGAATATGAATTTCTGATTTTGACAATTCTAGTCATATTATAATCATTAATTATATAAAATTACTAGAGGGCAGAGGGAAATTAAAGATATAAGTCAAGGGAAATAGTAAGTGGGATTTAGATATGAAAAATATAGCTACACTTAGCAATAAGAAATTCCAGAGAGATAATATTGATCCAAGTATGGTAAGAACAGAAACACTTAAGGCAGAGAAAAATCAGACTATTTCATTAGAGACAAAAAGAGTACTCGAAGGGATAAGTTTCCACACACTTCTTATGATCAGGCATGAAACCTTATCAGTAGCTCTCATTCTCTCTAGACCAAGCTAGATGACAAGTCAAAACTCTTCATTATTGAACAGCTCAGTGAGTCACTGTGAAGCAAAGAGACTGTATTTGCTATAATGGAATGCCAATGTGGTGCACGTAAGGCAGAAGAGATGTCAAGAACACAGAGTGAGTTTTATGGAGGAAGCATATTATGCATGACGACAGAAAATTACAGCTGTGAATAAGAGTTGAGACATGAAAATGTCAGAAAAAGCTGATCTGTATCTATAACTGATTTTTTTAAAATGTTAGAAACTGTATTACTAATGCATCTAACTGTAGTGTATCTCAGTATTTTTTTAAAAAATTAAAGTACATTTTAAAAGTATTTTAAAAATACAACTGAAATATTATGTAGGACCACACAGGAAATAACTGTCGTTCCATTTGCAATAATAACACTAGATGCCTGATCTCATTTGGTCTTCTACAAATCTATAACCTTCAGAGCATCATAGATGGAAAAACAAAAAAAAAATTAGTTTCTTCACATCCACTCTAAGCTGAGGCAGGTTGCATGTTAGTTAAGATACCTGCTGTTACCTCTGCCAGCTCTCCCTCAAAACAACTGCACAATGGGAAGAGAAATAGGGTTTACATGAATGTGTGTACTGTCGGGAATGTCACTGTGTATTTGAATGCATCTCAGGGAGGTAGAGAGTAAATTATGTATAGGCTATGTTAAAGTTTCTGTTGTTCCCAAATGAACATGACACTCAACAGTCACAAATGTAGCCAAACTGCAGCATTCAGTCTGAAAGGAATTGCCATTTGTCTTACCTCTGTCAAAGTTATACTGCTGGGAAATGATTTCTCCCCAGTATTTAGCACATTCTGCAGACAGCTTCTTTGGTTTGTCTAGACGACGAATTGCTAAAGCTTGGATGTGTTTTTGGAAGGCCTCTTCTGTCATGTCTTCTATGCATTTCTCCATAGTTTTTAAGAATGCTTCAACTCTGCTCTCTAAATAGTGTGGTGGCTTTTCAGATTGGATAATAAATCGCAGTCCTTGGATGCCATTTGCCCGCCGTGGGCCACTGAACACAATGTAACCTTGGCAAAACAAGAACAGCCACAAATTAAAAGAAATCCCTTGTTGCAGTATTGAATTTGTCAAACGTGGCACGTCCGACAAGAATGCAACGCTATGCTAAATTAATTCTGTATTATAAACAAAATAATGCAGGTTTTCAAAATGTGGCACTGTATTTTTTTTTTTTTTTTAGAACATCTTATTTCACTGAGGTCACTATCAGTTCAGGGGAGGGGCAAGGAGGAGATGAGGCAGACAAGACAAAACTAAAGCAATTCTGTCATCAGGATCAGGTTACCTGAAATGAAGCAATACTCCAGTGCTTCATTAGACTCAATATTAGAAACTTACTATTTTTCTCACAACGTCTAATCTGAATTCTATTTGCTGCAATGTAAGACGACTACTTCTCATCTTCTCAATTAGATAAAAAGTATTATTCCCTTCCTTTTTGTTGCAGGATTTGCTAATCTGAACAACTAATCCTTTCTTCTGTCTTCCTCCACCCTTTTAAATAACAAATCTATCACATTTCAGTCTTTTAAAAGTTGTTTTATAGTTTTCTTATATTTTCCTGATGCTCATGTCAAAACTGGTTACAGTATTTCAGAGTTTTTATCTGAACAATTTAGGAGTATTATTGTGAGTACATCTTGAACACTTCCATTTATATATCCCAGCATTTTACACAGCAGCATGACACTGCTGATTTATGTCCTACTTCTGATCCACTGTACCCTGCAGAGTTTTCTACAAAATTGCTACCTAGCCAGTTGCTTCCTAGCTTGTATCTGTGCCATTGGTTGTTCCTGCCAAACTGTTCCTAACAAATTGCATCTTATCTTCATTCAAGTCATGTTTCCAAAATGTCAAACTAATTTTAAATTCTAACTCTATCTTCCCACACACTTGCAGCCTCTCCCGAATTAGTATTATCTGAAGATTCAGTGAGTATCCTCACTCTTCTGTCATCCAGAATTTTGATGAATATACCATGTAACACTGGATCAAAGCAGAGCTCTGCAGAACACTGTTTTCCAAATGAACTCTTCTCTATTCTCCAGTCACGACCTTCCAAAGTCCTGTACCCAAATGTGTAGCACTCCCACCTAGGTACTTCAGTAATAGTCTCTCAGTTACCTTCTATGAATTTAGAACTAGCTTGAAAATTTATTCCATATTTTCCTGGAATTAAACTGACTGATCTATAATTGCCTGCTTTTTCTCTTCTTTTTTTTTTTTTTTTTTAAGGAAAGATGTAGCATTTAGCTATGTCTATATTTCCAATGCCCCATCTATCATCCACAAATTTTCCATTATAAGACTTCTAATTCCAGGATTTCCTAATTTTGTTCTTTGGAACAGAATGCAGAGTTAATAATACTTTGAACTTTTTAAAAGATTCTAATTTAATCTCATTATTCTGTTATTTTCCTGTTCAAAGGTACGCCATGGACTTTGATCACCAGTGTTTATTTTGGAAGTCATCTGGCCACAGCTGATATTTTAAGTGAAAACTAAGCCATCCTGAATTTTTTTATGATTTGAACATTTTGATTGCCAACTTTTCTCTCCGTACAGTGATCGCACTTTTTTTAAATGGAGTTGATTTCAGATATTTCAGACATCTCAAAAATCATGCATGCTTGTTCTTATTTTAGACTCTGTACACAGTAAAAATTCTTTGAGTCATCAGCAGTTAAGATGATTTACATTTACCAAGTGCTCTTTAAACGGCATTCACTGAGCAGAGAGAGAACACCTCCCCAGGTCTCGTGTGAGCGCGTGACTGTGAAAGCTTCTGCGTACACAGACACAGCCGCTCCGGAGAACTCACCTAACTGCTCCTTGGTGCGCAGAGTATTGAAGCACGGCTCCGAGATAATCTGGCAAAAGAGCTCCAAAAACATATTCTCAGATGTGCTCTGCATGTCTGTCTGGTAATATATTTCAATGCCACAGTTGTTATGAACTTCATTTCTCTGTTGATATACAAACCAACCTCCTAGAAGACAAAGTTAAAACACTGAAGTTCATGAAAGCGTATGTTCTTATTGTCCACAATTAAAAAGATAATGGTCCAGCATTTGTGGAACGGAATTATAGTAAGTGGTTTAGGACTGTTAAAGCAGAATTTCCACTAAGAGCTTACTTTTCATGAGACAAGAAAAGAATGTATTATTTTAACATCAAAATGTTGCTGCTTGCAAACACCATCAAGTAAATTGAAACTGGCTGCTTCTCTTCAAGCAAGTATTTTTGGAACTGCAGTGAAATTCTGCATTGCCTCCTGTGTAAACAGTTTCTAAAGACAATCTGCCAGAAGCCATTATCAACACTAAAAATAATTCATCATTTAATACCAACAACTTCTTTTGTATATGGTAGCTTCCACAGACAATCAGCTACGGGAAGTCTATCTTGTCTGCATAGCTACATATGTCATCACTCCCAGCAATACCTCGAACCTCCTTTCTTATAAATAACACTTTATTTACCGTGAAAGAAAAAGCATACAAACACTACAAGACCAAAAGAATCTGTGTAAGAAAAAACAAGTTATTTGTGTAAGAGCTTTTAGATTTTCTGAAGAGTCGTTACAATTCTTAACTCAATGGTCAATTAATTCTCAGAAATGCCCAAAGAACGGTGTTTATTCAAATGTATATACTATGTGTAGCAAAGAGTGGGACAGCGCTCTTACTTTAATAAATTATAACAAGTGACTTAGAACTAAATTGCAGGATCATATGATCATAGAAGGGGTTCAGGTTGGCAGTCACCTAAAAGATTGTCCAAGTCATCCCAAGAAGTCCAATTTACATATAGAAATTAAAAAATAAATTAATTGTCAAGTATCCTAGAAAGACCATGTATTAGTACATAATTTTATTAGTAAAACCACACCCTATTATTTCTGAATTTTAAGTTTAAAATAACTTGAAGTCAGTTTGACTTCAAAACACACTCCTAGCAACACAGTAATGTGCATTTTAACATGTTGTTAGCAAGGAGAATCTCAATTTAATGTGCCTTAAATATCATAAGTAAATCATTTAACTTACTGTCAGGAAGTTGCACTTCTCTGTATCTCACTAGCTGACTGGGAAGGAGGGGCTTTGTATGAGCATGCTCAATGAGAGTGTCCTCAACCATCTGCATAATTCCTAGTGCAGCCTGGAAAACAAAGCATAAGAGGGTTTTTAATGATCATTAGTTATTCTGTATTTAACAGCAGAATAAGACTTTCCAATTATTGATGGTGCTGTGAGAGAAAAGAAAAAAAATCGGCAACAGAAAGTAGGGCTATTGTAATTCAATACAAATACAGTAAAAGTTAAGTAGATGAGAGAAGGTAGGCGTGTGGGGGGCAAGAGGTTTTTTGTGTCTTCTTTATGTTCAAATTGTCTACATGTTTAACTACTACTACTACTGCCCAATTCGTCTGAAGTTAAAGTTCAATGGGCTTTTTTTTTTTCACTTTCCCTCCAACACTTGATGTGCTCATCTTTCAGAGTTGGAAGATGAGATACCTAAAATGTATGTTTGCAGAGCAAATGACTTTTCAGTAGATGAAATTTTAAGAAATCAAATGGTTAAGGTCAAGGATGCATTTCATTAACATGTTGGTGTTAATACTCATGGCCCAAATACTTTCATTTATTTGATGGATTACAGCAATAATTAAAAAAAACATAAGTAGTGAAAAAGAATTAAAAGTCATTTGTTTCATTCAAGGATTTAACTTCAATAGCTTCACCTCTTGAGGATTATGTGTTCTTGTAGCCTGCACACTGGAAATTACAGGAACTCGCTACAAAGCAGTTTTGGCTGAAAGCTAAAATCTCTCACTGTGCATTGCCATAAACTCACAAAACAAGTGATTTTATAAAAAACATGCAAAAGGTTTGAAAACTTAATAAACATACACCATACCACCACCTCCAAAACCCCCATGCAATATCAAAGACAAAAAGATTGAGGTCTAAAAACAACAGTTTAAAAGGTTAGAGAAAAATACTGTGTGTTCTTTCAATCAAGTCACCATATTAAAATATTGACAAAAAGACTTCTCAGATAGATGTTCTGAACAGGATTACTTTACTATTCATTCACTTGCAGCAAATAAATAAAAGAAATTTTCAAAAAACAAAAGTATCAGAATAAATTGAAGAAAAAATTAGGAATTTTAAGCAGCTAGATAAATCTGATTTTTCAAGTCCAAATTCACTGAATTTTTTTTTTCATTATTGAAAGGAGTCACAAGATTATGTAGATTTTGATTTAATTTTAGTTGGAAAAAATTCTTAGGTCCATGTTAAAATTGCTGAGCTTTGTCAGTGATTTTCACATCATGGGTACTCAAGGACAGACAACTTTTCCTACTTTTGTTCAGGGAGGTTTGTAGATAATTTCTAAACATTACACAGCTATGGGTGTACCAGGACATCCTTCCCAGTTCTTTAGCTGTAGTACTTTCAATAGCCACCCATTATGCCAAGCAAAGAATACACTTCTCTGACATAAGTACATCATCACAGAAATCTGAAATGTCTGGGCATTCAGTTCTGTTTCCAGAAGGAACTGACTTTCATATACAAATACGTAAGAAATAAGGAAGGCAAAAGAGACTATATTTTTAAATTTCTCTGCAAGAAGAATACTCAACAAAATTTTTAACAAGTACTTTAGAAACATCCTTGAAAAAGAAAAGCTTGTCTATCCATGCTATTAGGTCCTTCATATGCTATTTTCCTCTTCCTTACTAGTTAACTTTCTTCTCCATATATTCACATCTCCTGCTAGTAAACTATCCCAGAGCTGTTCTAACAAGCCTTATGAAAAAAAGAGTGCAAAAACATACCAGTACTACCTTTTGTATTGGTACATATATTCAAGTATTTCTCAAGACTTCATATGCAAACACAAACTGTTACTATTTTAATGGAAGACAAAGCAAATGTTTTCTGAGTTTTACTCCCCTAACTGAGAGCTGACACTTGGCTTTTTTTATGGCCCACCATTTCTGTTTAGCTATGTGCAAACAACTTACTTTGGAAGGATACTACATTCTTAAATCTTTGCTAGTTATTCTGAAAGTTTTAAATGGAAAAAGGCAAGATCTGTAGCACATCATTTCTTCTGCAGCTTGATCATAGTTAATGACATGCAATACAGACTTTCAAATACTTAGATCTTAAGTTGTTTTTATTAAATTTCCAAGAGCAATATAGAGGCAGCACTTAGCCTAATAAATCTAAAGTGGAAAAAATTACATTCGTACTCCCATAAAAGACAAAAAAGTACTAAGTTAAATTATGAAATCACATTTGGCAAAACTACTTCAAGATCTACAAAGATTAAACTAGTGTTCCATTTTTATACTGCTTTTAAATAAAAATTGTTTTATTAAGAAAGTATCACACCAACCTGTTTTGTTATATTGCCATGGAGAAGAGCCTCGATGTGTAACCGTGACAACAGCTGTGCTATGAAGGCCTTGAGACGGGGAAGGGTGACATCTACAACAGATATTTAGACAGTTAATCACTCACAAGCATTTTTAAATTATGAAAGACCTAAGCCTAAGTCATCATTAGATACAATACGTTTCTCAGAGGAGGAGAAATTTGTCATGATGAAAAAGTGAATCTCTCCTTTAAAATGCAACATTGAAATGCTTCCAGGTCCAAATAAGCAGCACTCATCATATAGTTTATTTCACTTAGAATTCACATGCTGTCTTGACCCAGATTAAAAAAAAAAAAAAAAAGAAGAGGAAGAAGAAAAAAAAAGAAAAAAAAGCCACCTTTCCAATCATGCTGAACAAACATTCATTCTCCAGAGAAAACAGTTGCAATCATTCAGGTGGTGTTCCAAGGAAAAGCCTTAGTTATTAACTAAACAAGAAGCATGTAGTTTAAAATGCTCAAGAAACACACTGTTCATTTATCATCCAGACTAAAAAATTAACCTCAACTCAAATACAGTGTTTTGATACTAACTTTGCAACAAATTACATACAAAAATATTTTGGCAATATAGCCTAGAGGACACACACACAACACGTACACACACGTTCTATCCAGCCTGTCCCCGCAATGCAGTTTTCATATATATTGCATAGTTTAACATATAGAATCACTGGAACAAGAGGAAGGATGGTTGAATGGATGGGGTGTTCATGGATATGTGTTCTAAATGAAACCCCCCCCAAATAAACACAAAAGCCAGGTATTCTTGTTGTAAAGAATGTCTTGGTGTATTCCAGGAAGACATTACAAGACATTTTGCAAACTGTCCCAGTAACAGCCTTTTATTACAACACAATAAAATGCAGGTGGGGGAAGTTCTTCAGCTGTTACTACAGAGAATCACCACAGAATGGTTTGGGTTTAAAGGGACCTTAAAGATCATCTAGTTCTAAGACCCCTGCCATGGGCATAAACACCTTCCACTAGGCTGGTTGCTCAGAACCCCACTCTATCTGGACTTTAAAAAGCAACTAAATCTCTTAATTTGAAATTCCTTCTTCCTTCAAATATATTGGGGTGCCAACTCGTCATTAAAAGCCACAATATTCTTTATTATTGTTGTCATTATCTACAGAAAGTACATTTTTTTTCTTTATTGGATATAGTTCTTCATTACCTACAGAAACATAAGCTAGGATTCACTGATAATGGAAAAAATAAAATGGTTTTCACATTGGGAACTACAATGCACATACACTCCCATGTGCCTGGAAGATGTCAATTAGAGCCAAATGATTTTACCAGTGTTTATTAAGTACAGGATTCTCCATATCCAGGTTCATACTCACTAAGTTGTTCAAGTTCTGCCTGAACTTCTACCTGCAAGTTTTGCCATTTCAGGCCTCTTCCATGAACTACTCTACTTTCTTGAAACTGGAGGATGAGTGCAGCAAGACCAGCACCAGGCCTGGCACTGCAGGGACTTCACTTGAATAGTGAGCAGAGTTCAAAATAGGTACCCTCAATAGTTAAGTAACATAAGAAAAAAAAAATAAAGTGGCAGAATATTACCATCTAGAGCTTCTTTTAATTCATCTTTGGTCCAAGCAACTTCTGTCATCAGGAGTCGGAGATAATACATTGCATGCTGGTGAGGCTGTTCAGCCCTGAAGTTGTTAAGTGATCTCATGTACTAAACCAAAATAATTAAGTCCAAATTAGAAATTTGGAAATGGAGCTTTAAGCATAAAATATTAACACGTACTCTCAAGTTTGCATCAAAAAGATATAATTCAGATACTGAGATCATTCTCTTGCTTGTTAGAACTGTTAAAAATTTGTGTTAAATGACCTTAGTAATAATGTGGGCTTCTGAGTCTTTGGATTAAGCAGAAACCATTAAGATGGTTGAAATGAGCACAAAATCAAACTTCCCCATAAAATTAATGTCTAGAAATTAAATTATTGCAGTTAAACAAGGATTCAGATCAAATTGCTCTACACTGGAAATATGCATTCTATGATGACTGATCAGGGGTGGGGAAATACTGCTGATAGAAAATGTATTTTTCTCCCTCTTGCCTCCTTTGCCTGACTTGGTTAGACAAAAACTGGAATATCTAAAAAACTCTTTGCATGCATAAAGGAGGTATGAGAGAAGAACCAGAGAACTTCTGCAAAAAAACTCCTTTCTAGTCCAGCTGCACTTTTACAAAATAAGCAAAACCTTTTTTCCTCTACCAGAGAAACTGGAAAGTGCAAACTAATAGTTTCGGCAAGCTGGAAGCATTCCCAGTATAGGAAAAAAAAAATTCATTTCAGGGTACATGAGTGACCAACAGTGAGCCTCAGGCTGCTGAGAATGGATCGTTCTGTCTGCTCCAAAGAGAAGCCAGAAATTGGCATCTCCCTTATCTGTTTGGTGTAGTCATGGGGAGAAAACTGCAATTTTCCCATCTGGTGTAACTTCTAGAAATCAGCATGTACTAAACCAGGTACATTACCTTTGCACCAAAGGATCTTGGCCCAGGAGCCAAGACAAACCTGGGGAGAAGAAATGTCGCAAACTTTTTCAACACTTCTTTTCCCCCTTCATCCATTTCCCACTTTTTTATGGCTAGGTCCTACTGGAGCTTTTCCAAATTGCAAAACAGGATACAAAGTTAAGATTTGCCCCTCCACTCCCCTACTTAGATTTCTACTCCTACCAAAGCAAGCTGTGATCCCTTGATACATCATAAGACAGACTGACTAAAAAAAGATTCTAGGACCAGTTATTTTTAACCAAAGAATTTTATATACACAACTCTGAGAAACTCACAGCCACAAAAAAGAAAGAAGCATCTGAAATCCCACTAGTGCAGAATTTCACTCTCTATTTCCATGGATAGTCAGCCCTCAGATTTCCTATCAAGTCAATGCATTCAATTTCAATTATTCTAAAATGTGGATTTCTCATGCAGCTTACCGCTTCCTTGATAATTTCAAATCGCTTTTCATCAATCTCGAAAGTTGCCATTTTCTCAATGATCTTCTTGAGCAAGATATGTTGCTTGTCATTATAACCTTTTACAGAGAGCTACGGAAAAAGTGCATAAGTTGCTTTAAATGTGGGAGATAAAATAAAATAAATACCGAGTCTTGTGTAAGTCAATGAGCAATACACTTTTCAATACTTACGCTAAATTCACTGTTATTGAACATTTAATCATTCTTAAATTAAATCCCCTTATCTGTCAGAAGTAACTAACTGACAAATATCATATTGCATATTTGCACAGGAGTTATAAAAGCACAGAATTAATGTAATTTCCTGTTAGTGTAAGTAAATTGTA
Organism: Acanthiza pusilla; assembly: GCA_036630365.1. NCBI lineage: Eukaryota > Metazoa > Chordata > Aves > Passeriformes > Acanthizidae > Acanthiza > Acanthiza pusilla. Next base: position 15,640,811 of record JAXCHO010000234.1, read on the forward strand.
CTCAGAATACAGATTTTTAATGATTAGAATGTTGAGTCTTGGAGTGCTAAAATGGTTTTAACCTAAGTTTCTCACTTTAGTAATGAAGTCTAGATTCAAACCTTCTAAAATACTCTCTCCAATTTACTTTTACCCTTGGTTCATATCTATGTTGTTGATCAAAGAATATTTAAGTGGAAGTAAACAGCACTACAAAAAAGGGGTGCTATAAACAGCACCACACTTTATAACCAGGATGGTGCTGAGCTGAAACATCAAGGTAGTTATTCCACAGTTGTAATGATATATTGATCTGATCATACATATTTTTGGAAGTATAAATGAAATGAACTTACTAATTTTAAAAATAACATAAAACTTTAAAATTACTATGATTTCACCAGGCCACAGAAAAATTCTCTTGCAAAAAAGGCATTAAAAAGTCTTTTTTTGTCGGAAAAACTTCAAAATTTGGTATCTCCAACTAGGAAACCGATTGGATTTGTGCAGTTTAATACTTAAAGTAAAACTAAACTTTAGAACACAAACCAACATATAGATGAACTCCTGCTTTTCAATAGAAATTATTTTTTTGTTCTGTAGTTGCTGAACCATAGCTGAATCATGAATTTGAAGAAAATGTTATCATAAATGGATTTATGACAAAGGCTGGTATCCTAAATTAGCATAGGAACACAAAGCGTTCAACAATCACCATGGGGGACTTTTCAGAGTAGTATCTGCCCTTGCTCAAAGCATCAATATAACAGTTACACTTACTAATTATAAAACTTCTCACAAAACAGAAAAGAATATTACAAGTTCTCAAATAATATTTAAAAGAACTGTGGCTAAAAATGAAGAAAGGTACACCCATTTTTTTAAAGGAATTAACCCTGATCATAAAAACACCAGCAAGCTTTGAAACTGAGAAGAGATAACCATGTTTGCAATAAGTCAAGTGAATGCAACCAAGAAATTAGATTTGTGTTGGCTCAAAAAGAGAAATTGCAGCACTCTCTCATACAGAAAATGTAAAGACAATAAAATACATTCTTTTACTAAAATGCTTTGGAAAATAACACTTCTACAGGAAATTTCAAAACTTTCTGGAATATAATGACCGTTAATAAAAGCTTTTAACAAAACTTCAAGAGAGACTACTAAAATCTGCTATCATAAATCTCATCGGAGAAGCTGAGCAAGAAACAAACATTTATTATACCAGTATTTATCAACTATTGCCAGCCATCTAAAACAGATTATAAAACACGTGATAAAAACGTAAGAAAAAGCCATAAATATCCAGCATTGCATTCTAATGAACGCATGCACAACCCATTTCCACAGCTCACTACAGGAGAATTAGAGAATTATAACAAAGTCTGTAAAGTTGAGGATTCATTCAACAGAAAAGTTAATCTTTTTATACAGAAACCAGCAATCGTACTTTCCAAATTCTCATGCAAGCATGTGAACCAGAATGCAACAATTGCACTACACACATGTTCACAAGACACTGCAATCTTTAACAGGTCACTCAGTACTGATTAAAATACAGTCCTGCATTGCCTTCAATTCATGAGATATATGCAAGGAAACAAAACATGAACCATCTCATTTAGAAATGCAGAAGTCAAATGTTTTCTCCAAGCTCAACAACTCCCAAGCTGTTTCATTTCCTCCTGCGTTTTTTTTCTTACTTACAAGTATTGCATTCATTCCTGATGCAATGCCATAGACCAAACCTGAGAGGCGTGCTGCATATGTATACTCTTTTAAATCATCCTTCAATAACCTGATAAACAGGTATGTCATGTTGCAATGGAGAGGATCAGCATAAATGTAGCGACTAACAAAAAGAAAAACAAAAGAAATGCTTTGATACCTCAGGCAGTGACAAGGTAATGGATGAAGAAACATGACTGAAGAGTATGTATATGCAGCCTCATGATCAGTAGTTCTTGAACAGGAAAGCTGAAGTATAGTGTTTAATAGCATGAAAAGGGGGTCTTTTACCCCATCGGTCAGAAAGTTTTTAGTAGATATCTGACCAATAAATATGAAAGCTTGGATTAGGGTTGTTTGGTTTTTTTTAATGGAGGAAGAAATCTTACAATTTATTAATTTCACAAATGATATAAAAATAAAGAAGAAAATTTGCTTACTATGAACTGAAAGACTGTTGAAGACTTTTAACAAAATTCAACTTAAAATTCAAATCAAAGAAAGGATGGTTAATAACCAAGATCAAAAGGACTAACAGCCTTTATTTTTTATTTAAAAGTGCTTCCATCAAATCAATATAAAAATGTTGATGAGTGGAAGTAGTTTTAAGGCTCTAAGCTTTTCCTTGATTTGGGTACTTACATACATCCCATAGATGGTATTTTGGAGATCATAGTTCAAGCCAGCTAGTTCTGCTGCATATGCATACTCGTTGAGGGAGTCTTTGAGTAGTTCAAGGTACAAATAGGCCATGTTACAATGCAAGGGATCCACGTAAGCAAATGGGCTGGAAGAAAATGTTGAAAGTAAAACATGCAGTTTAAAATGATTTCTCTGTTTCTTTTGGCCTTTTAAGTTTGATCTGAAGGAAACAGTATTTTCTGTGATTTTCTGCTGATGGATCCCATTATAGATTCCTATTTCGAAGCCAAATTTGAGCACACCTAAAAAGAGTTACTTAGCTTGCTTATGGGTTGATGACTAAATATACTCAAGATCCCAGAGATCTTCTATTCATGCTCATAAGTCAAGACACATTTTATTTACTTGACTGCACAGCCAGAATTCACCAGGAGTAAAAGAAACTAAATATACTAACATAACTTAACAGACTGAAATGAAAGCCCACATACTGAACATTAAATTAATTAATACTCATAAACTATCAGAAAACAAAGTAATTTCGATTACAAAAATTAGGAGATCAACAATTTGTGGTATTAAATTAAGCTGTACATGCCACGTTCAGCTCAGGAGAAAAGTCTGGCATATCCATTTTCCTACTACCATAATTTTTTGTGTTATCTTGTTAATGGCAACAACTCTCCAAAACCTACTCCTGCATTAGAAGCACATGCTCACACACAATACTGTCGCAAATTTCTCAAAAAGACAAATGCAACTCAAAGGCTGAAGCCATGTTTCAAATGTGCAAATTGCTAAATACCTGTGTGTTTTAAAGATTTGAGAAGTCAAGACGAGTTATTTGTACTATACGTATTTCTGAAGTCTCTGAAGTGCATGTAAATTCATTACCAATTTCACAGAAATAATCAGTAGTATCTGAAGCATTTGTTGTCAGGATGTGGCAGCAATTCACATTACAATTCAAACCCATGCTATTGGACATTTTTTTCCCTAAAGCAGTCACATATTCAGAGACATGCTATTACATACGTTTACACCTATACAGCAGGGTACGTCACTGTGTATTTCACATTAATGCAGTAAAGCGAGGATCACATGACCACAACACACAAGCTGATAACTTTAAAACACATTGCAAAGGTATTTTTAAGAAGTTTCCTCATGCTTTTAACTTCTCCTTCCTTTTAGATTAAAGAAAAGGAAGCACAGGAAGAGGTTTTAACAAACTAACTAATAAAAAATATATACATTTGAGAAGCAGAACCTGCTATAGTCTGAAATCTTAGCCCAGATTAAACAAACAGGTCAGTGAAAAAGACAAAAGGACTGGTATTCTCATTTCTCTCTACAATGTGAACTTCCCAAAACTGAGCAATTTCAATACGCCCAATAATATAGCTCCAATTGCTCTTAAATTTTTTAATTAAGACCAAATTCAAAGTAAGATGTAGGTCAATCCTATAAACCTTCCTCCAAACTCATTATATTATTTTCCACCTTGATACCAGAATACAGACTTAATCAGTTTGAGTGATTACTGTGTCTGTATCAGTCATAAATTCTGTACTCTCACTTAGCTGACAAAGGCCAATGGGGAGTTTTGAAAAAAACCACAACTACTAGATAATTTCTTCAAGTAAAAATTAACAGAAAACAATTATTACAACACTGTTCTGGGAATTGCTTCTTATTATTGACAGTTTTGTAAACAAATGCTTATTTCTAGTTTAACCTTTTTTACTGGACTCAGAGAAGTCGAACAACTCAATCACTAATGGCACGTCTTTTAAAAAATTGTGAAGTTTAGTCTCCTCCCCTTTCAAACAGCTGTGACATAGCTGGAATCAACATTGATGTGCTGAGTTGCTAACTACCTTGAAAGAATTTTCAAAACACCAGCACATTACATGGTTGTTTTACTTCCTTTTAAATAAGGACACTTCTTAAGTTGCAATTCATACAAATCCAAAAGCTTATCCTCCTCTTTTAAGCTGGGCAATCAGTCAGATGTTTTTACTGTGATGTTTCTTATCACAAGGAACCCTGCAAGGATCTTCAGTTTTAGAAAAAGGTGATTTCAAGAGGTCCATATACTCATTGTTCCTGTGGGATTTATATATTAAAGGGAGAAACCAACCTCATCAACTTCCTCTTAATTTATCTACACAGCAATTGCTGCTGTAACATCTGGCCCAGGAATTCTTTCTATGCTTCATGTTGATCAGGGCTGCAAGCAGAAGAAATCCTCCTAGTTTTTTTTATACTGAAGTAGTCTATAGCGTGAACAGACTCTTGTATTCCACTACAAGGCAGCACAGCCTTCATATTCTGACCTAGAACTGAGGCTAAAACTTTTATGAAAACCCATGTCATTAAGGTAGCTTTATTCACCACTTCATTTGGTCCCAAGAGATATGAGTGATTCCATCAAGTCTCATGAGTAAACACTCTACATTTCACCATTTCCTTCAATGACCATCAGCATAACCAAATAGAGACAGATTCACCAAGCACCTTTTTTAAGTATCAAAACTAGACAAACCTGCTTACAGCATTTTTTGGAGGTGAAGCACCCAATATCATCAAAATCTCCTCACTCCTGCTCACATACAATTACCATCTCATTTTTAAGGAAAAGGAAAGAACCCTTGCTCTCAACCCTAAGAAAAAAGCCAGCTCTCCACCCAGAACTGTTCCTAGGAGGAAAGCAGCAAATCATTCCATTACCATGGTCAGCAAAGCTCAAGTACTTCTGGCTTTTTATAAGGGCTCACTGCAAGTACAAATCTAGCTGGGAAATACCATCTCCACAGATCTAGCTGAAGATTTCCCTGCTTGCTGCAGGAGGGTTGGATTAGACCTTTAAAGGTTCCTTCCAACCCAAATGATTCTATGATATTGTATGTATGTGTACACTTACACCTTTGTGTGCTCTACATAAACCCAATTATTATCTTTTATTCATTCACAAAATATTAGAGATCAGACCACTTACAGTTCACCTGAATTGACTTAAAAACCCACCACAACTATAAACTCAGTGTCCATCACTAAAATCCTACTTTGGATTTTGGCCAAACATAGTTCCAAGGGAAAGCCACCAAGAAAGGACAAAGAAGGCAAAGCACTGCAATTGTTGCTCTTTGAGTAAGAGATGGAGAGTTACCATATTGATCCTCCATTTCCTGACACATCCAAGTTGAAACAGTTGTAACATTTGCCCTGTGGTTTCAAAAGCCAGAAAGAGAAAACGCCCAGACAACCTATTTTCCCCAGCTAGAACCAAAACCAGTAGCAAGACATGACACACTCTGAAAAAAATTTGTCTAATATTCTGCAAGAAAGATTTCAAGTGGTCTCTCAAAAAACGAATTCAACAGTGCATCTATAGGAGTCCCCACAACAGCCTTTCCAACAATATCACCAAATCACTTAATTAGGCAAGAGTCCCTGAATTTTTTTTAGCTTTCAGTAGTTCAACACAGAAACTGCTGCACTCTAATAATAGCAGTATTTTTTTTAATTCAAAAGTTAGAAATTCATTGAAAGGAACACTAAGAAAGTCCATCATTGTCATGCTTACTTAAAAAGATTATCTTCCTATGATGAAAATCATGCAAGACCAGAATTAACATTACATCATTTTATCATACACCTTGAGGCAAAAATCAAACATTCATTGATAATACAGAGAATGCTCTTCTAAAAAAATATACAATCAGTTGTGGGTGTCAGTTAAGTAAAATCTCAAAATTATACGCACTTTTAAAACTGGTTTGTACTATGCAAATGAAAACAGAATTATCAGAATAGCATTTCATAGAGAAAACACATCTTAAAATAGCTGTGATTAAGTAATTATTTTTAAAATACACACTTATTTTTAAGAAGGGATATTGCAATATGTAGTGGGTTCTACCAGCAGGTATATTTCAGGTATAGCAAATAAAATATAAAAGAAAATTTGGTTTAAGAGTATTTTTAGATAAGCTTTTACTGCTAATACAGAAGGAGCACATCAAATTTCTTGCTACTCAATTACTGCGTATTTTAGATGAGCCGTCCTGCTAAGCCTTATTGCATATTCAAAGTAAGGACAAACATTCTAAAGTGTTAATACGTACAAGAAAGTCTTTGCTGCAGAAATGCAGATTCCCAATAAACAAGAAACTTTTGGAGACTATTTTACGTGATATACTTAACATTGCATACCTGAAAAATTCAAAGTTGAGACACGCTTTTGGCAAAAAAAATTTGTCGTCTTGTTTGAACCATAGTTTGCTCATAGCAGTGTCCTGTGTCAAGAAAAGAGATTTTGTTAAATAATCTAACTTTTAACTGCAATATATGACACTATTTTAAAAGAAGTTTCTTCACCACTTCAAATCTCCACTTAGAATTATCCCCTTAAATTAGTATTACTTGAATTGCTATATTCAATATATATATTGAATATAGATGTATCCAATATATTGAATATATATTCAATATACTTTGAGATCACTAAATGACACTTCTCTCCCTTCTTCCATGCAATCACAGGCATTTTCCATACACAGTTACAAAGCAATACCCTTGTCTACACCCTCGACCTACTCAACACTGGTCAAAAAAATTTAGAGTGGCAGCCACCCTTCTGCTGAATAAACAGCTCTATTGCTATTTTCATCTGTTGGCACACTTTCAAAAGAGCAGAGAGAGTTCAAGCTGTTTCCAGGTTCGTTTTCATAGGAACACAAATAGTCATAATCCGAAGTTCAGCAAGAATGAACTTTCTACTGTCTTTCTAGCAATATATTGAAGTTTCGTACTTCTTGTTTACTACACTTTGGAATATGAGATGATCTGTGTTTTAAAAAACAGAGTAATTACATTCTAATTTCGCAGAAGATCAGGCAGCAGACAGGGCAAATACAGACAGTTTACCTTGACAAGGGCAGGGTACTGTGTTGCATCTTTTTCCAACGGCAAAATCTCAAAGTTTGTAGGAATGAACTCGTTCTTCATTGGAAGCTTGAATTTCCCATTCAGGTCAGCATTTTGCCATTTCTAGGTCAATAGGAGAAACAATGAGGCTATGCCAATTTCTGCTTAACTAAAGGATATATGCTTATTTTATGCTGAAACAAAAGATTTTAAAATGCATTCCACTACCTTATGTGTAAATACTATTGAGATAACGGGGAAAGAGAGAAATAGTTGGGAAAAGAAGTTGGAGTAGGCTATCAGCAGGATGAATTGCTCTGAGAAGGAGGATGACAGATGAAAAATAATTTCGAAAAGTTTACAGTAGAGAGGAAGGTGGGTTTATATCTTATATTTTCTGCTACCATGAACTGTAAATGAAGATATAAACTAAACACTTAAACAAAAATTCTAATCAAGAACATAGGTATGGTCAAGCTAAAGGAAGTGCTCCTATGCAGTGTCTGTTCAGGACACACTCAGAAGGTCCAATTCAGCCCTAAGGTACATTTTACAGCCATCCCTTCTTAGACAATTTTCAATAAGGACTTGCCCTCCCCCTTTTTTGGAGTTTTGATTTTTACGATCTCATTTAACTGGCAAAATACACTTGCTTTCTGTGTTGCAAAAATCAATTTCAGAAATACAGTTACATATAATAGCTTTTAAAAAATCATTTTTTAGATACTGATCAGTTCATTAACATATAATAGAGAGTTTTAAGTTTTTAAAAGTGAATGCTAACATTATTAAGTGGCCACTGCATATTAGGCAGCTTCTACAGAAAAAACAGTGTAACATTCCCTGTATTTAATATGGTTTATAACCATTAAAATAGATCAATTCTATAAATATTATAAATAAATATTTGAATATTGAATATTTGAATATTTAAATATTTGAAATCTAAAGACTAATATAAGATTCTTACTTCCTTTAGCATTAAACACTGTATTATTTTCATGCTATGAAGAATAGCAGATTTAAATGAAAAATTAGACAATTTACCACTGACTTGCATTTGCAGATATTAGAATGTTACAAATTTTAACATGCCTTAATAACTTCATCAGAAATTGCTTCCTGCTTGTATTGTGTTCCATACCAGTCTTCTGTTCGATCAGTTTTTCCTTCAAAAGACTTGGAGACTATTGCAACTCTGAAAACAGAGACAAAGCACTTTGGCATGAATGCTTCTGAGAAAGAGAAATTATTCCAATGACTGTTATTGCTGCATCACCAGAAAACATATATTTCTGCTAACAGTCCCTAAACAATTACAGGGTACAACAGCAAGTACAGGTATACTGAACTACATGCTAAGGTAAATCATAAAACCAGGTTATCACAGTCATTGAACGTCACGGTTTTTCTGAAGTGTTACAACCTACAGTTACACACCAGTAGTGCTGCATGCAATTTCTCTTTTTAGACTCTGTTGTTATTCCAGAAAACAGAAAGTAGTTCCTGCAGTCTCCTACAAAATTCATTAAGTGATTGCGTTTTACATACCACCTATATCAACACCCAAATATGTGAAAATACTGATTACAGAAATTTTATTCCAGGCCTAGTGTCATAATATCATAACCTCAAGTTGAAAGGGACCCATAAGGACCAAGTCCAACTCCCTGCTTCTTGCAGGACTACCTAAAACTAAACCATGTGACTAAGCATCAGCCAGATGCTGCCTGAAGAGCACACCTAAAAAAGAGGAAATCCAGAATAAAGAAAATTACAAACTTATCAGTAATTTTTTGCAGTCTACATGAGAGGTATCAAGAAAACTCCTTTAATTCAATTGAACAATCTATAACACAAAGGAGTATTTAACAGAATTAAGTGGTCAGCTTCAAGAGTAAATAGATGTTTCTAAGAAATTTGGAATTATCAAAAAAGGTAGCACAATTATGTGCTCTCCTGGACATGGCTGAACACCTGCCTGCCCTTGGGAAGCAGTGAATTAATTCCTTGCTTTGCTCTGTGCAGAGCTTTTGCTTTCTCTATTGAACTGTTTTTATCTCAAACCATGAGTTTTCCAGCTTTTACCCTTGTGATTGTCTCCCTCACCCCACTGGTAGGTGAGTGAGCGAGTGGCTGTGTGGGGCTTGGCTGCTGGCTGGGGTTAAACCACAACACAGGTACAAAGTTGCTAAGAGACTACAAAACCCATAAAGTCTCTTAGAATTTCAGAGCAACCTACCAGGTCCTTAAGAATAAAAATAAAGAAAAAGAAGTCAGAGTCTTGAGTGAAAAAATTATCCTGATAAAATTCCAATAATTGTATGGTTAGAGCAGCAAGACAAAGATGTTTTATGCTAGAATATACAGATGTCTGTTATTCAACATTTCCTCCTCCTACCCTTCTCCAGTATACTGATGCTCAAGCAGTAGTGACAACCCAAGCATTCAAACATTTCCTGTAGGAACATACTAAAATTCAAGAGCTAAAAATAATTCTGTCTGCTCAATGGATAGAAAACAAGATTGTGGAAATCAACATTGTAATTCTTCCAGCAGTTCTGCTTCAAGAGATCTTCCTGCCTTCCCTTTATCCCAAATCACTACCGGAATGATTACTGACATTTTGAGCTGTCAGAAACATACCCACAACAATAGAAACAAATCAAAAGGCATTTTGTCTGCCCAAGAATTACAACTTAAGACAAGACACCAGCACCAACAGGAATGAAGACCAGGACATGAAAAGAAGAGGGGAAGAGAAGCACAGCAGGCAGAAATACTATGCCATGTAGGTATCAATATATTGTAATCCATCTTTAAAGTCACCAATCATATAATGTTACTTTTGCTTTTCACTTCTCTCTTGTGCTGTATAGCACTATGAACACTCATATGTTTTAAGATAGCGTTGAAACACACTGGGAAAGCAAGGCAGGCAATCTCCAGTAAGACCTGCTTAAAGTATATTTAGACTAAACCAGTGGGATTAGGCTTGTGCCATTCATGGATATGGAACACAACAAACTATAAATGCCATTTACTTCTGTATATACATTCTTGTACCTGCAAACTGCTATGGTCCCCAGTTCCAATAACAAGCTTCTATAGTGCGATACATATCTACTAAATACTATCTTTTTTTTCCACTGCTGAAATCTAAAACGAAACTAGAAATGAGAGATCCACAGAAGGGTGTTACTTGGGAAGAGAATGTGTGCTTTAAAATGAATGTACTTCCACAAAAGATTATCAACTATTACACTCCAGATTTATATAACAAAACTCAAGGTTCTATAGGTGAAAAAGTAATAGGGTTAGAAAACTTAGTATTTTTGACATTAGTAACAAACATGTCAAGGCTAATTTATTTTTATAAAGGATGAATTGATTTTTTAGGACCTAATTTAAACTTTGTCTTCCAAATTACAATACTGTCAAACAATGGAAAAAATTACTTTTGTCTCATTCAAATGCATAACATAACACGACAGACAAAAATAGCAAAAGCCTACATTTGCTCATAAGTTCCCTCACAACCAACAGTAAAACTGATGTGAGGCAACATACACTACTCAAAGCCACTCACTTACAAATCTCAGAAAACAGAGGAAGGGGAAGTTACACGCAGAGAGAGATGCTGCTGGAGTGCAGCATTCTGATCACTCTGCAGAAGCATAAGTTATTTCTTAGAGTTCAGTAAAACTAAGCTGCCACAAAGAATTTGTGGGGAGAAATAAGTGAACAAATTGTGATTTTCAAAACTGTTGCCCAGATCCAATGCAATTAAAAATAAATACATACATTTCTTACATGTTTACCCTCAGGGATGAACATCACCAACTGCGCTGAGATAACTTTGCTCAGAGTCTGTGAAATTCCAGCAGTTAGAAATTTCTCTATCAACATTTTTGGCATTCATTTTATTTTTCTTCCCTCTAGGATAGTACCAGTGATGCACTTCTGCTATCAGGAGAGGAAAAAAGCCCACTTACTATCCAGGGGAAAATGTTCTTTAGCTACTTAATCTGGTGAGTCACTATCTTCTTAAATTTTAATAAGAGCATTTATTCTGCAGATGTTGAAGGGAAAAAATGTCTTGGAAATGACAGGAAAATTACATTTTTCAGCTAAGATTGCGACACATGCCAAGTCTATTCCCTTATCTTCACAGATGGCTGGTAAAACCCAATACAGTTTGAACAAGTAAAAATGATACTTATATTTTAAAATGTTTCTCTCTTAGGGAAATTAAGGCCCTAAATGCAACAAGTAGTGTGCGGGGTGGGAGAAGAATATGAGCACTTCCTGTTATGGTTCAGTCAAATGGAGGCACATATGCATACTTACTACCATCTGTGACTATGGAATTTTTTTCATATTTTTTAAACTCGAAGTTTGTTAAGAAAATAATAGTTGAAAAACTGTATTTTTAAAAAAGACATTGAATGCAGTTAATATAGATATGCCAGGAAGTACTTAGCATAGGTGGACGAAAAGAAAATTATAAATAAAACCACAACACAAAGCAAAAATTCAAATCAATGCCAACTAAACCGCCTCAAGACAGAATGCACGCAAGGTATAAAATGAAAAAAAAAATCAATAGGAACAGGAAAACAATGCCAAACAACAAGCAGGGTTAGGATGTGGCACATAATAATTCTTTCATCAAAAGGGAGAACAGAAAGGTAAACATGAGCATACGTATCAGTAAACAGTGGAAAACCAAACACATAAGATACTCAAAGCAGATGTGCACAGGTTTTTTTACTGTGCACAATAAAATTGTTCACAAAAGGACAAAAGAAGGGAGCAGGCTACTGGATTGGTAACTCACTACATTCATACAGATACAGATGTAATTAAAAAGAAAGTATAGCACGAAGGGATCCTTTTATTAACATCTGTCCTCTCAACTCATTCTTTCAAGGGAGCCCACTAAAAATACAAATCCACAGTGGCTTTCTTGAATCTTTGTAATGTACCATAAAATCACTTTTAGTAATACTTAAATAAGTTTTCCCTTCCCAAGATAATTTATCTTGCCAGCAATTTAAAATAAAAGATACTATAAAGTTATATTCCCTGTTATATTATACTATACTTCGAAGGATCTTAGTTAAGTAAAATATTTTTTAAATTGCAGTTCATTTTATTTTACTTTCAATTTCACACAAGTGTTTAAAATATATCTAAAAGGAATATAGCACTGTAGTAATACAGTACAAGTTAGTATTTTCTTTCAGTCAAATGAAAGTAGGGAAGTCTGATTAGCTGAGATCTATAAACATCTGATGCCACAAATAAAAAATTTAATTCCCACTAAAATCGACTTATACTTTTAAATCCAAGAAAAATCAGCTTCCAGTATTACCCCAGAAGCTACACAGAAGCATAAGCATAACTTTTGAGTCTACACTGAAAAAAATGTATCATCTAGGGGAGCAGGAAAAAGGACATGACACTTGGGAATCCTAAATTTGGGTTGATGTTTTGGGTTTCTTTTTGTAAGTTATACTTCTGGAGAATACAAATAGCCTGAACACTGAGAGAACTAAGATGTGAATGTATACTTGCTGTGGCAATTACACACACCAACATGGTCTTAGTCTACACATAATAAGCAATACATTTATCATTTAGTCTGACCATATACCAATCAAACTCAAAGCATGCCTGCTGCTACACCATTACAGACCTCCTGCTGGCCTCATTCCATCCATGGTGGAATAGCACTGCTTTGCTGAGTTTGGCTGCTAAAACTGCATTTAATCAGTCTCTGAACGCTTCCTAGTTTCTATGTATTTACACTCAAGCCTTAGTGGGACAGCTGTCAGCAAAGCTGTGGGCACTTAAGCTTCAGAGAAGTAACCCACTTGTATTTATTATCTTTAAGCCTTAGTAAATCTCAGCACAAGACAATATAAAATTTCTTTAACTGAAGAGGCCATAAAACCAGGTATATTCCAGTTCTGAAAGTCCAGGTATATTCCAGCTCTGAAAGTCCTTTTTTTCTCTAAATATTTAGCACCTTTTTAATCCAAAATTTTTAAATTACACATTTCTTCATCTGTTAAATGACATCTATTTCTTAAGCCAGGTAAAGTGAAGAGACAACATAATTAGTCCTGAAGGAAGATTAAACATAAACATACGCCATCCAAAAAGCACCAGCTAGAAGAAAGCAAGGTGAGACACATGACATTTAAAGGCCATGATTACAGACACCCACAGAAATTACTAATGACCATCCCTCTCTGATCACAAACTTTTTTGATTCAGTCACCATCCCACCATCACTCTTCCATTACAAAAACTTTGAGAATTCCCTGTACAGAAAAACAAACCTGTTCTGTCCAAGTTCATTTGCAAGACACCTCCACCACTGTGCCTCTCCAGCCTCAAAGTGCTACACTTTGCTTTTTGAAAAGACACCATCCAAAACAGGCTGAATTTGAATTCTAAATTTAATTCTGAAACACCTATCTCCACTATCTGGAGGATCAAACTATTATTAGCTGATTAATATACTAAAGTTCATCTTCAGTTCATATTCATTCTAGATGTGCTCCATCTTGAAAAAAAATCTAGTTTTTATTGTAAATTAATCCACAATTACCAACTGTGGTGAAAATGTCCATCTCCAGCAAGTCACTTTGTCAAACTGGAGAAGACTGATGTAACCCTACAAAACGTCAGATCTCATTAACACCTGTAGCTTCTTTACTAAATCAGCATTAGCTCAGGTTTACCTATTGCTTGTGAGCAATTCTAAAAGCAGTTAAAAGTTTACATTCACATGGAATTTGGTTAAGCTTTCTACAGAGAACAGGTAATTACACATTCTCTATTTTAATTACTAAAACCAGACTTTATATGCTAGAGGCATCAAATTTTCAAGAACTTGGGTGGTAGACCAACATGAAAATACCTTCAAAATAGAGAAGTATTAAATACTTCAGGAAAGAGAACCTGGAATTTTCATTATTGTTTGTTTAGAATATGATCTCTTGACACAGTCAAGCTTCAGTTAAGTATCCCACACATTACACACAGATGCACACCCACACACAGAGATATAGGCCCTTCTTCAAAGGGCATTAATTACTATGGCAACTGCTGTTGCTGATATAGGCAACTCCATTTACTCTATCATTACTTGCATATCCCCAGAAACACCAGAACCCCATGACATTTGCAAATACAGCTCACAATCGAAGTTTATCTGATATTATCCAATAATTATTTGAAATATATCAACCTTTGCAAATAGATTAACGTATATCTAAGACTTTCTTATACAAGGAAACATCATGAAGATTTGTGCCCAAACTTTTAAGTAATTCCCAGTAATTTCAGAAGGCTGAAATGCATAACCACTGGAAATATACAAAACCATGCCTCTTTGTCCTTCTATATCCAACACTGTCTGAAAATTTCAACATGTAACATATTCAGAAAGAGATTTTGGTGGCTAAAGACACAGCAATTTCTACCCACATAAACTGCTATGTTTCAGAGGGTGTGGTAATCTGCATGAAGTTTCATAGCCCTCCACTGTGGCAATAAAATACATACAGCAGGTAAAAGCCATGCCCTTAACAGTTTTCCAGACCTAGATCCAAATCATTAACTAAACCATTCCATATAAAATGTCCAAATAATTTAGTGAAGCAGGATAATTTTACTAGGTTTTTCTCAAAGAAGTTGAGCTCTTCGGAGTAAGAATCTTCCTAAAAACTATTTCAGTCCAAGGGAAGAAGACAGAATGGACTCAAATGACATTTCTGCATAGAAAGGACTCAAATGACATTACTGTCTGAACAGGAAGAGTTGCAATGCCCTTGAAAGAGAGAATTTTCAAAGGGAAGCAAAGACATTAACAGAAGAATAAGCTGTTTTTCAGTCACATTTACTTTGGAGCTGCAAGAGACACCCAAGATTCTGATTAGTTCAGCTGTGTTCTTATAATATTCATGTTAAAATACAACTTAACTTACCGAACATTTTCTGGTCTCAATTTATCCAGCACCATCTCTATTAAATCAGGCCTGAATTCTTCAAGCAAATATTCAGCAGCCAATACTTCTTCTATAGGATAATACTAAAAAACAAAGCCAAGGAATACGTAGATGAATTAAAACTAAGCACGAATAGCTATGGTTCAGCAGAGGAAATAAAAGCCAACACTTCTGGTCACTAAATCTGTATTACCTTGGTAATTTCAAATTAGGAGTGTGTACATGTTTTAAAATCTCTCTCAAAACTAAACAAGTGGGAATACCATTCTAACTATGCACACATATTTCTCATGTATTAGAGATTATTTTATACACTGTATATTTACCATTCTTCTCTCTTGGAATATTTTATGTCTCTATATAAAAAGTCACCCACCTTTAAATAGTATTTTGACTAAAGTAGACATAACATGGTAAATACTGACCCCTGCAGGATATTTCTAAAGATAAAAGAATACCAAATACTCACTTGAGTGCATTTGGGAAAAGCAAAACATAAATAAGCAGAATAAAACAAAGAAGCAAAAAAAACCACTAGGTTTTTTTAGGATTCTCTAATATTTCAATTATTATTTACTATAATTTAAAGGAAATTATATTTCAACATCTATAAGCATAATAAAAAATCAAACACTTTTAATTCTAACACTTTTTATTTAGGATCAAACTTAAAATCTGTTAAGGTACATGGCAATCTAAGAGGAAAAAAAAAGTTAAAACTCATCTGAACATGATTAATGTGGTTGTTAGGAAAACTTTCTTGATAAACACCTGCTAACCAAGGGAAAATTACCAGGTGACATAAGCACCAAGTACTTGCAGTTTGCCATACAGGTGTACTTTTTTCAACCAGAATTATTACAAAATGGCTTTCTGAATTACATATATCATACAAAAAATTACAGTGGAATGATTTCCAGAACAGACAGTAACTCACAAAAAGGATTCTGGAAAACAGAAAGGGTTGTGGGGAGTGGAGGTCAAGAACAATGAACCAAACCTGTGTTACAAAAATTCAAATGGGAATGCTAAAGATCCAGAATTTGATGCTCATTTAACTAAAGTAGAATGAAAATTATCATTCATACTGCAAACCACAGCAAATGAAAGGCCAAAAAAAAAAAGTCCTGAATCAATACCCTGCTCTTTGGAACGCTGCTGGCAACTTCCTGGCCTGATTTTTGGAGACAGCAATTGTAATCGGAAATGATCCAACAAACAGAAGCCAGTGAAAAGACTGCTTCGGAAGTCAGAAGTCCATTCGTTAAAGAGATTTTAGGCATTTGACAGAGCAAAAGCAAGAGACAGCATCCCAAGAAGGAAATCTTTAAATACCCATTTACATGTTTTCAGCTAAGTCTAATGCTTTTTAGCAAACAAAGAAAATTCTAAAATTAAAATCATTATTTTAGACTTTACAGATTAAAGGTCTACAACCAATAACAGTAATTCCTGCAAAGAAACCAAAAATTTATCTGAACAGATGCAGACATTAGCTATGCAATGAAGAATGGCTGCAATGTATAAAAGTTGCATAATTTCACTACACAAAAAAAACCTCAACAAACCCAACTATATCTTCCATTAGTGCAAAATGAGGGAATTTTGCAAGAAGTACTTTAGACCAAGCAAAAGCTCCGTGATGATTCTTTCAGTACCGGTATGCAATCACATCAGTAAAGTCAAGGATTTGTAATTTGCAATCTTAACACAAACATTTCTGCTTAAGGCAGTATTTCAACATTGTGAACTAAGCAACACAGTGTTTATGATAAAATATTATTTCTCTACTATTTCTCTAGAGAACACTTAGCTACCAGGAAAACACAATGGCAAGGTACATGTGCCTTAAGAAACACTGAAACAGATCAAATGGCAACTCCAGTTACTGTATAATCAGTTCTACCAAGTACAGGACTATAAAATGGTATCGTGAACAGAATGTGACTTAATGACTGCCAAAACTAAGGCCTATGCAGCATATTAGCCTCCTAAGCACGATTTTTGCTTAGGAGGCTAAGCAGATGGATGTATTAATTAAGTGGATAACCAAACACACTGCTAAATGATTATTAAAAAAACCAACCAAACAAAAATGACCCCCCTCCACTTACATGCAACATTCCTCCAAGCTTTGACGTGTAACCTCGTGGTCGTTCTTTATCTTTAAATCTGAATGCCACAGCATTTAGATCCTAGAAAACAATGTAGGAATGATTGAAGAGCATAAATTAAAGCCTATTTTAAGGATCATTACTGAGTACTTAATTCCTATTTATAAAGAAAGAAAGGGAAGTACTTTTGCTGTATCCATGCATAAGCAGTTAGACAAATACCTAACACAAGTGTATAGTAATACTCAAGTTGCATCAAACTCACAAGCAAGTTGTGATAGACTCATAATGTAAAGTGTTATACCAGTCTTGTAAGTCCTTTTCATAGTAATGTATCTGCCCCATCTCTCATATATTTAAACTTCCTGATAATATGAAAACACACCAACTCTGATACAACCAGTGCACAGTATTCCAGGGCAATGTTTGGCATATGTTAATGAATTGAAGCCTCTCTCTCTTCCTTTTTTCTTTCTTTTGTTCAGTCAGCCAATAGGTACGTTTAGAGATAGAAAAAGTGTGTTTCTTTTTGCTGTCTCAGACACAGAAATAGAGCACATCATTCTTTGGACACAATAGCAAGGGTGAATTAAAGAGAGCTAAGACTTTAAAGCCAGTGAAAAGACAGTCCATCCCTCCATGAAACCATGCAGAGAGACTGATTAATTCAGCTGAAAGTAAACTCAAAAGATTCTTTTTATACTAGTTTGCCAGCTCTCTGACTCAGCCCACAGTTCCAGGAGTGCTGGGGCTGAGAGAAGAGGAGCAAAGGAAAGACACAGGGATAAGCTAGAAGGACAGAACTACCTCTTTTGGATCTTGTATTGGCTTTCCCTGTCAGTGAAACAAATCCATCCTGACTTTTAGCAGAGGATAACGAGACTGGAGACTACTTTCAGAGGTATACAGTGTCAAAGTGTATGAAATAAAGCTAACTTAGCTGCAGAATTTCTACTTTAGAAGAGACTCGACAGTTTTCATCAAATAAAGTTGAGATGGAACAAGGAATCTTTACCCAAAAAGTGTAAAAATCGGGTGTGTTTCACACTGACACTGAGAAGAGCAGTGCTATCTAACAGGACACTTTACATTTTTGCTCTGTGCACACAGAACTATCCAGCCTTGTAAGAAGCATGAACAGTTCAGCAAAGACTGAGAGGTACTGCCAAAGTACTTCATGAAAAGCCTTTAGTTGACTTTTCAAAAAGATGAGGGGAACAAATAGCAGATTAAATGCCCTACTGACTTTACAATCTCAACTATGCAATCTGACACACGAAAGAAGGGAGGAGTACAGTAACTGCCATTTCAATTTCCAATTCAATGTTACTCCTCACAGCAAATGTTTTGCCCCCATCTTCAGTGAACATTAAGGAATGTTATGTAAAAACCACTGTGGCCAAAGCAAGATCCTTCTTCGTTCACCTCCATTAGCCTATCATAACTCACAGCTCTCTAAGAGCATTTCACACCTACATTAAGACAATGTATTATGAAGGTTCTTGTTATTTGTGTCACGTTGCATCTTAAAAATTAATAAACTTAATTACCATGTGATTATTAAATGCTAGTTACACAGTCAAATGATCTAATAATAAGAAAAATTTGTAAAAATACAACCATCACATACGGTACATGTGGTACAGCCCCAATTACCTTGCACTCTTGGAAAACCCATTCTTGAGGTCCTTCTGTACGGAGTTTTTGAATATATTGAAACATGTGCAAAATAATATCTTCAACATGCACTGGAAAGAAAAAAATACTTAATAATTCACTCAGTTCTGCACAGAGAAGAAACTTAATGAACACAAATACGGTTTTATTTTTAATTACACTTTGAAACATCAAGATCTTTAAGTATACCTGCAACCCCACCAACAAAGTTAAACTTGCTTTCCTCAGACATGAATTTAAGGTAAATGTTCATGTCCCCAGCTAATTCCAAGAATTGCAGTGAACATGTCTTTATGTGAAGCTATTGATTTACAGTATCATTTAACTCGGGTCTAAATAGTATGAGCAAGTAGCACACGAAAGCATTAACAGCTTTTCTTTTAAAGATATTTATTTAAAGTGTTTAATTAACTAACTTAATATAACCTTAAACGAATTGATTTCTTAGGTGAAGTGTGTTAGCATACTTAGAGGAACTAAACAGAATAATAAGTTAAAGCAAGTTTGCTTTCAAGCCGTAATCACAATTAGTCTCTTCAGATACAAAAACAAAACCATCAAAGCAGCAGTAATATGGAATACAGACACAGTGCTTCACTTACAAAGTCCTTCTTCTGTCAAGTCCACATTAATGATGAAAAACATGAAACCTCTAGCACCTTCCTTCTGGCCTCCAACAAGAGTATTTACCCATCCTATGTCATTAAAAAGAAACTATATTATATAAACAAATCTACAACAATTTATGCAGCTTTTTGCATACTTCAGCAACATCATTTTTTTAAACCCATTTTGATTCATTTACATGTTTTCCTTCACTTCCTTAATGCCTACAGCAACAGTGCAAGTCAAACACAACCCAAGTCAGATCTATCTGACTTTGTACTCAGAGTGATGTGACAAAATCAAGATTATTTGATTACTGGATAATTTACTTCTCTTTCGAACAGAATGATATAAAAGAAAATAGCAAAAGGTACACTCTTGTAATCTTCCAGACATTAAGGGACGTGACAATACTCTCAAAGTTAGTGACAGAACAGAGACAAGATCTGAAGTTCACGGACTCTCTAAACAAGGCACATAAAGGGGAGTCCAAGAAAACAACAGCCTCAGCAGCCTGAGTGGCTGTTACCTATTTATTTCTACCTGCCACAGAAACAAAAATAAAGCACAAAATGACCTAGAGTCCAAATCACTCCAGTAGCTGAAGGCTTTAACATACAGAGGTCCATTTTAAGTGAAACGTAGCTATACTTAAAAAAACTGTGTGATCAAATATTTTTCAATTCTTTACCTTTGAAGGACTTACCTTTGGCTTTAAGCTCTGATAAAAGACTCCCTGGGCCTTCATGCCCAATAAGATGGCCAAGGTAATGACCAGGGTTTGACTTATAGTACTTCTGAAGGTCTGGTATAGGAAATGTGACATAAAGATTTCTAATGTCCTTAATGGGTACCACTTTGTAAAGTTGCTGAGGGGAAAAACAAGGAGACCCATAAACAAAGGGAAACTCATTTGCTGTGTTCATCTCAGAAGCATATATCATGTTCCCTTCACAGACACATTGCAAACACATCTCCTGCATCTCAAAAGTAAAGCTATCTACAACACAGGGCAACACTTCAGCCATTCACAATACAAACAAAGAAAATTAATTATCTCACAGTCGTTTACAACTGCAACCAAATGTGCAACCTTTAATAGAGCTATACTCAGCATGGAAAAGTGGGTGGAAAATTAAGAAAGAAATACGGAACTTAACAGGGACATTGATAAAAGAGCAGCGAAGTACATAAAGTATCACTGAAACATAAAAAATATAATTTAAAATATACACCCTGGATGGAAGATGTATCTCTTTACATACCCGGAGGTGCTCTTCTTGGAAAGGATGTTCAGGAAACTCTGGTATAGGGACATTTTTATTCTCTACTTCTGAAAATAACTTTACCACTAAGCAAGTCAGCTCATCCAAGGATTCTAGAATAAAGAAACATTAGAAAAGACAGTCACTAAAAGATTCCAACAAACTTTTTTTTAATATTGTTTGGGAGAGACATAAATTATACAGGAAAGTAGTTTTAATGGTGTTATGATTATTAATTTCAGAAAGGAAATAAATATTCATATTTAATTTTTGAACTGTAAAATGCTAGAATCACCATGCTTATTAAAGGAAGGCTTCAATCATGATTAAAATAAATGCTGTGACCAAAAATGTATCTTTATGTTTTACTGATGAATCTAAGCTAGAACAGAAAAAAGGTACATCAGATATCGAACACTTACAAAAATAAACATTCCACAAAAAGTTTAAGGTACTTTTTTTTTTCTTACACATTACAGCTGCATTACATGTTCTTTACATTACATTACAGCTGCAAATTTTCTAGAGTGAAAGTATCTTTGCCAAAACCCAAATCTTCTTTAGCCTCAGCTCATGTCCAGTACTTCTGGTACACTGAGCCATGTCCATCTGTCCTTACCACCCAAAACACACACACCTGTGACCTGTTCAAGCACTTTTAATTTTATATCTATTCTAATTTCAGTCTGTGACTGCAGTACTCTGCAAGAATGAGAGCAGACCTTTTGCACAAGGAATATGATAAAGTGCACTAATTCACCTAAACTGATCTATGCCGTTTCCATTGAAATTCTGCCTTCAAAATTGCTATCTGCCTCAAGAAATGCATTTTGGAGCACTTCTGAAAGTGAGAATAAGATAAAAAATATTCATCTGTCAGTTTTTTAGTGAGCACCTTTCAAGGGTGGGCATTGGAAGAAAAAAAACTCCATCAGTTTCTTGGACATCTCGAAGTACAACCTTAATTCTTGAAAGATTTCTAAATGCAGTTACCTTGTTACCAAAACAATCCCAGTTAGACAGAGAAAGTAGACTCTTTCCTGCCCAACACATGCATGCTCCCATGCTACACTAACAGAACTGTGCAGGGGAAAAATAACAGAACAATGCAACCAAGAGGGTTCACTATATATTAAAATTTTGTGAACTGCATGTTATTCCATTAAAAACCACTAATTTTTATGCACATCAGCAAAATACACATTTATTTAATCCTGCTGTGACAGTTTTCTTTAGCACAGATTTACTGTTGCCAAGGTGATTCTTACTGAAAAAGTTACCATGTAAAATTCCTCACTGAATTTTGCTTTTGATTAGACAAAAAATATATTTTCTTCCATTGATACTCACCATCTGAGCATTACTGTAAAACACCATACAAATACCAGCCCACCAACTTATTTTGAAAAAGCAAACAGTTTTCAACACACTGTTACTAAGCTTTAGGCAAACCTATGTAAAATATCATCTCAAAACTCACCTCTTCCTAAGACACAAATAGCCATTAAATTCGATGAATAATAAGTAGAATGGAACTTCAACAGCTCTTGCCTTACATCTATTCCTTCTTTGGTTGGTCTAGTTTCCAGAGTGAATTTGTTCCCTGTAGCATAAAAACATTTAATAATATTTTATGTTTATGAACTTACAGATCAAAAAGAAATATATACATTAATCTGTCTGCTTTCCTTTGGATGGATAGTAATTTAAAAAATAATCAATACGCATAATAAGTAAACTGGATCACTACTATCAATGTTCTAAATATTTTGTCTATATTCCTCACCATCTGCAGACAAATTAAATGGTGAAGTTCTAGATGCCCTGTTCTGTTTACTCCCACAGAATCAATACATAAGTTAAAATAACATATAGTTAAAACTTCAGTTCAGTAACTGTGCTGTTATAGTACTGGAGGTACATTAGGAAGGAACATTTGAAAGACACCTTTCAGATGTAGGAAAACGGACACTGGACATGCAGAAGTGCCCAGAAAATTACTTGACACTGCTGAGGGTAATGATGGAGAAGAATCACCATCACAAGCATTAATTCAGGGAGATCAGTGAAGGACATCTGGGGACAAATGCACACCCTTAAAAAGAAAACTGGAAGACTAAGGTGCATTTGTTTCTATGGACAGACAAGAATAATAAAAGGTTTGCTGACCAAACAGGGGGCACAGCAATGAGAAGTGACCTGAAACATCAAATGGAGTAATTTCTGTACTCTGCTAGATTAACATCTCAGCTGGTCAAAAGGAAACAATAAGGATGCCGAAAGCATCGCAGTTGTCATCTCTTTGGGTAAATAAAAACCACCAAAGCAGAGCTCTACTTCTGCAAAGTCATACCTACAGGAAGACTATGTGCTGTAATTTCAGAATCAGAGCCAAATCTAAGGAGAGGTGAATAATGACTACTGCTGTTGAATTTGAACACATTTTGGGTATTCTCCCCCAGAAAACATTTCACTTGTGTGTGTGAGACAACCTTTTTAAACAGTACAAAACTCTTTCTGCAATTTCCATTTATGTTTTCTGAGTGCTAACTAAAAATTAAATGTCTTCAGTAGCAGAGATTACAGAATGTACTTTGAACACCTGCCTACTAAAGCACAGCTCCCAAGGCTTTATTTTTAAATTCACCTGTCTGGAGAATGGAGTGACAGTTCCACTTTCACAGACAGCCTCTCTTTACTGATCAACAGAGCAATGCCTGCTCTTGTGGCAGGTGGCTACCAGACCCGTAACTATGCCCTCCAGAAGCAGATGCAAAGGTATTCTCATCTTTCTTGAGACAGAGGAAGAAACCACTCCCTTAAAGCCCATTATCTGCTCTCCCAGCCTCCCACTTCACCCAGTATTTGAGTCAATTATTCATAGAGTAAACGGACCCATCCACAAAACACATTTTTTGGAGCACATTATGCTCAATGATTAAACAGTGCAGTCCTGTTACTTTAACAGTTTCCAAAATAAATTCACATAGAAAATAACACCTATTAAAAAAAACACCCAACATTAAAACTTCTACGAAAGCATCAAACATTTGTGGTTTTTTCCCAGAACTATGGTACCTTAATTTTAATGCTTTTTGGACTGAGGTTTTGGGGTATTTATTTCAAATTGTTACTAAGCATTCTGTGAATAATTAAGCCTGAGCAAAAAAAAGTACAGCCGTAAGATCTGTCTGAGAACATTTTGTCTAGCCAGCTCCTACTGTTGTGCTCTATGGTTCAGATTTTGTTTCTATATTCCTACTCAATAATTTTCACAGTATTTTGCTGATCTTTCTCATTTTATCTAGTCACTGTCATCTAGTCTAAATGAAATATTTGTTAACATAAAGCATGTGGCTAACAACTATTTAAATGCAATTCATTCACTTTATTATGCACAAATTATGCAGTACCAAATTATGACAAATTCAGTAACTGGAAAACAGCACTCACTGCCGTAATTGTCAGAATCATAAAGGTTGCTTCATCATTGTACTCCAAGTCTTGGATCACTCTTTTTCCTGTACTTTTGTCTAGCTCAGTTTGGTCTATGATGTGAAAAATGTGATAAAGCACCATAATAAACATGTATGGAGAGGAAAATAAGAGAATTGTTTCAGTCTGTCTTTAACTATTTTATATAAACGATATGTATGTTACACAGAACTCCATGGGATAGATAATTAGATTCTGACAAACCTGTTCCAAATTTACTGAAGGGATGATTGGGGTTTCCAGTAGCCTTCTCCAATTGAAACAACCTCCAGGCATCATTCATCAGATTCTTCTCATGCTCAGAATCAACAGCATTCACTTCCCTATCTTTGCAGCTTTCATCAAACAGAGGGCACAGGAAAAACTGGGCAAATCTAAAGAGAAAAAATTGAATTCAAGTCAAGAGTACTGTACATAGATTGTAATAGAAAAGTATAAAGCTTGGTACCTCCTGAAAACAGCTGAATACATTCTTTTTTAGCACAGAACTTACAAATTCTGTAATAGTTTTGACACTGATTCGGTTTCCTTACTTCTCACTTTATGTAAAAATGCAGACAACAACATGTCCATCATATAAGGTACAAGAAGAATCACGGGCCCTGCATCACAACTCACACAGTGAAATTTCTCCTGTTTTGAGGTTTAGCTGCAAGAGGCTCTTAATTTCACCTATCAAATAAGTCTTGTCAGGCATCTCGGGAGAAGCAAAAGAGAAAACTTACTCTACTTCACTGACTACACACCTTTCAATTTCTGTCCCCTCCCACTAAACACTGAGATTTTAGCAAGTTCCCTCTACAAAGAGCATCCCAATGTATTTCTAGACTTCTCCCTTGTTTTGCTGTCAATAAGGATCCCATGGGAAGCGCAGCATTTGGTTGCACCATCCCAGTACTTGCACAATGTGTAAATTCATGATCATATTCTGTGCCCCGCATTTCCAAAAATATTCAGTGTAAACACAACATTTAAACTTCAAAAATTCTGCCTCAATGAAAAACTCTCCCAGCTGAAAAAAAATCTGAGTAAGACTTCTGAACTGCAAAATATCTCATTATCAGTTTTAACAAAAGATATTTTTTACCCTTTAATACCATAATGACAGATCAAAAAACTTTTACACTACTGAATTCAAGTAGAACCCCTGAAATAAAAATTTAAATAGTAAAAAAATGTGTTTACCTGTCCAGTGCACCTTCTAGATGCTCATGTGACACATCAAAGTAATAGTTGGTATGTTCACCACTCGTGAAAGCATTTGAGCTCCCGGCATGCTCACTTAGAAATTGGCTATACTCATTCTCTTTTGGATATTTCTTGGTTCCCAGAAACAACATATGCTCACAAAAATGACTAAGCCCAGCGATGTTGGGGGGATCAGACAAGGATCCTGCAAGAGGAAAAATTTTGTGTAACCATTCATAAACAGTAATACTAAAACATTAAGACTTTTAAAGTTCTCTATATTATAGTATGTTGTTTCATGCAATTGTATCAATTCCATAGCTGTAAGCAGACACTTGAGCAACCACAGCCAACTTAATCTTAAAAAAAAATTTAAAAAATTAGAATTAGTAACTAAACCAATTAGTGTCTCAAATTGCGTCTCCAGATCAGCTTGCAGATCCTTATAGAGACGATTTTCAACTGAAGTCTATGACTCATAATCTGTAAAGACCTGGCAAATCACACTGTTCTGAAATCTATACCTTGACTTTAGTAACTGCCCTGTGTTAAGAGGCAGAAATTACCAACCATAATTAAAGAGATATTCAAGATATTCATCCTGTGGTTTATAGGACGAGTGATAACCTGTAATTGTCTGAACACAAGCAGCTATGGATGACCAGCTAGTAGGTGTGAAGGCAAAGGGATTAAAAGACAATAATGACTTGGAAGAATGGAAAACAGGCAGAAGTATGAGAGCGGCAGTCCTGCTTTGGAGTGTGCAGCAATGTGCAGTGGGAGAATGGAGATGAAGGCAACAGATACATCTCCTCCAGCACATGTGCAGGAAGTGGATGCTGCAGCTGGCTATCACTGTCACAGTACCTAAACAAAACCACATTTGGGATCCTCTGAACTAGATAACGATCTGGGACAGCCATTCCCATAACAAAAAAGGCCAGAAGTTTTCCATGTTCCTCTATTACTTTTGTCCTAATACAAAGAGCAGCAAGAGCTCCCAATTACAGACATGGCAAGAGGATGTTTAGGTTAAGCACACATGCATCATACTTTAAGCTTGAAAAATACCTCAGATATAAGAAAAGGCTTCCATTATTCCAGAGAGTCAAAGTAATTGCCTTCCCTTTCTATTTCCCATATTTCTGTTTGCACACATAAGCATCACTGAAGTTAGGGTGTGCCTCTCCAACTTCTCTAGCACTACAGCAGTTTCTCACCTCTCCACATCAACAACTTAGCATGAAAAAAAAGTCTGACATGACAGATGGAGCTGTCTGAAATAATTGCACTCGCACCCGCCCCTTTTCTGCTTACAAAAGATCTTTCATAACATGAAACTTAATGGTTAAAAGCAGTCTTTCGACTGACTGAGCTACACTTGAGTAAACACAGAGTACAATAAGAGCATTTAGCTCTAATAATTTTCAACTTGATGTGTCAAAGAATTAAATAAACTATAAATTACAATAAAAGGCTAGGCTGCCAACTGCATACCACTCCTGTCACTTTATTTGCATCAAGATACCAAAATTTTAAGCATTTTTATTAATGACATAATGAATGCAACATGAATTGAATACCTATGTGCACATCAAGTGCTGCCGAAGACTTATCTGTGGTGGGGTCACTAATGAGCAGAGCTTTAATGCCATTTGCCAATTCCAGTCCACGATACTCTCGTTTATCCTCAGGTGATTTGATAATTTCATTTGTTATTCTCTTAATAGCTGGATTGTTCATTTTGTTGTTTATCTCCTTCTGAAACCTTAAAGAAAACAGAAGAAATTTCTTATTATTATCACTTAAGCCTTGCTAGTATTTTAATATTATGTTAGACAATGCAGGGCAATACCTACAGCAAGAAGTTCTATTACGTACAGAATTCAACGAATTTGCTTAAAATTCAGACCCTGAGAAAACTGCTGCTAAAACAAAAACCTTGAAGAAAAAGAAACACGACAAAAATGTAGATCACTTCATTGAATGCTTCAAGTATCACACTAACTGTAATTTAAACAACCTGAACTTAATAAATGTCATCCCCTTATTTGATTATGATAATAATCAATATGACACTGCTATCTCCAGTACACTTCGAAACTTCAGGGAAGTATTTCATGTATCTGAATTGTTGATTACAGTATGAACGTTGTAACTCTGATTGTCAGAGTTGTCAGAGTTCACAAATTTGACTAACAGACCACTGGATTTGTACACTCAAGCAAGAAACAGTAACACTGTTTGCAATATTGCCATAAAAATACAAAGACTGCAGAACTGCCATGATAAACAGCAGCAGACTGTCTCACGTTTAAACTTCTACCATTAGTTTAACAGATGCTACAAGACACCCATCTTTAAAGGCACAATTTCAAAATGCTAAGAAACTAAATGCGACTGATTCAGAATCTGAATCTAAGCAAAAGCGATGAACAATACGAAGTAACTTTTTAAAATGTGCAGTTCAATGCATTTTAGAAGGAAATATTTCCACAAGTAAAACAAGGTTCTCTCACTATGAAATACTTCAAAAAACAAAAGTGCAATCAAATGTAATCACTAAACAGGAGCTGAAATGCTGAATTTAAATTTACATGTTTACACTCTCATTTAAACTGGTCATTTATCCCCTAGTTTAACCCTGTACAGGCTAATCCTGCTGGAATATCTATGGGCCCCCTTCCCCTGAAAAAATGCCAATACTATTGAAATACAAAGATTACTCCAGTACCACAACATCTCTGTTTCTCTGCATCAGTAGCACTGGTACAAATCGTGCTAACGATTAAAAAACGCCTCTATGTTCAGAGTTCCAAGAAGAAATACTCTACTAAACTTAAGATACTGTGTAAAATTTTTGAAGGGAGAATAGATACTACTTTTCATATATGAAAATCAGTAACTAAACTTCCTAATTGTTTTTCACTTGCACACAAATCAGACTGACAAATCTAAGTATGCAGGAGAACAAGGAGGTCCCTTAATCTTCTGATTCCATGTCTGATAACAAACACCTATAGCTTGATTTTCAGCTAGAATATTCTATCTCAATAAGATACTAGTTGCTAGTCAGAAGACACATATATACTATAAACTACTCAAGTTTTGGGGTTTTTTTAAATGTTATACAATTTCCTTGTCATCTGATATCTCCTTGTTATTTCTACACCACATCATTAAGTCACAGAACTTTACTGTTTGTTCAGATGACTCATCTTTCCAATGTGATTCATCAAATTACGCAGCTATGAAACCTTATGAGATTTCAATTGATGTCTTGTGAAGCTGTACACCTCCACTTCATTTTATTACCATTCCCTACTTCTGCCTCCTTCATAGGCTACTTCCAGCTTGGTAGTGAAATTCCAGTACAGGAAAAAGCTACAATTTTCAAAAGGACAAAATCAGTAATTAAGCCTTCAAACCAAGGACTGAAACTTCTATCTCCATCTTCATTGTTATTTCAATGGGCACTGTGAATACAACATTCTCTAACTTTAAATGGGTTTGCATGATTTACGTACAATTATTTTGCTGCAAAGTGAACTGTAGTACCAGACAACTTGAATAAAAGTAAGGGCTGATCAACTATGCAATACTCCTGGAAGGCAATATGTCAAAAGAACAAGACCAACACCTTCCTGCTTAAGTACTGTTCCTCCTGCTGCTATGTTACTACAATACAAAAGCGAGAAGAAAAGATTTCACTTTAGAGAGAACTTTTATACCATTACTTTTTCTTAAGGAGTAAACTGTAAGACCTAATACAAAACATTCCCTCATATGACTGTTTTCCTGTGCAGCTTTTAAGTTAAGCGCAATTGCTTTATAAAAATACCATATTCCATTCTTTCACACCAGAATCCTAGAACACTACAAACAAATTTTTGACAATAGAACTGCTTTTAACCACAGGCAAAAAAGAAGTAAGAAAACCAGAAAGAATTCTTGAATTATTTTTTGAGAAGTAGCTTAATTTCTAAAGTCATGTTGAGAAGCTGTCCTAAAGTCCATATGCTATAGCTACTTGCTGAACCATCAGTACAGTCAGCACTGGATGCTGCCAGTCAGTAGCAATGCAATTCTTCCACAAAGGAGGTGCTACGTTTATCGCAAAGCTAATATTCTAACAAAAACATTAAAAGAAATATTGCCATACTACTTTCACAAAACAAAAGCAACAGAGAAAGATCCAATAAAGCCAAAAAAGCAGGAACAATACAAAGCATTACTGTAGCAGTGGAAGTTCTTCCACGGGCTCAAAAATTACTGGTTGCAAGATGACAAAGGTAGAAAGAAAAAAAAGAATAGGGATGTCTGAACTGAGAACAGTGTCCCTACTCAATGAATAGGAAATATTCTTCCTCCTCATCAAAATTACTTCACTTGTACAAGCAAAATATCAGTTAAAACCAACACTGAATTTTCAATTACAGCACTTCTGAGTGAAATTATATTCTATTCTTTGAGGTTCCATTTTTGTAATCATTTCCAGGCAGGCAGTCCCTTGGAACCAGCAAGACTCTCTGGGGATGCCAGGTTTCACCTGCAAACAGTGTGCTACAGAGTGGGATTAAGTGATATATGATTCTGCTTCACTATTTTAATCTCTCAAAGTTATTTTAGCAAACTTACTTTAATTAAAAATTAGCCCGAGTAGTCAAATGTAAGTCCAATGTTTGAACAATTAAAGGACCATATTTGAAAACCAATTAACAGAAACTCCTGAGGGTTGCTTCAATGCAAGAATGTGACTAGCTAATAAAAATATGACCCCCAAGGCACAAACTCTGAACTGCTTTTCAAGATCTTTTTTTGTCATAACAGCATGCACACACTGCAGTCAAGCGCTAGTACACAGGTCTGCTCCAGATGAAAGGCAAGTTACCATCTCAGCAGATTCTGATGCTTGCTTTCCACCAGCTGCCTTAAAATTTGGGTTTGCTTGAAGTTTTTATGCAACTAATTGCTTACCATTTACCAGAGTGAAGTGAAACCTTGGCTGAGCCAGAACCTCTCTCTGTTCTGTCCTGCAAGGGAGTTACCATTGGTAACACGTCCTTTGTGTTATTTACTAATCCATCTTGGTTTACATGAAGATTTCTCCAGCTGCCAATGCGTGGAGAGAAAGAAGTGCTGTGTGCTTTGGCAGGAGGCCCGGTGCTGCAGAACTACTACCAGCCAGAGTTTTCTCACCTCTCTTACAAGGATGACAGCACTGAGCTGAGCACTCTGGAGGAGTCCAGGAACTTCTAGAGTTGCAAGCTCATGGCTTTGCAACAACCAAGTAAATCTGCATTCTTGCACAGGTCTGCACCCCTCCTCTTGGTCTCTGGCACCTACTTCTGATCATGATACCAGCAGAATTTGATGGCATTGTGATATCCCTTTATTTGTAACAGTCATGTTACCAGTAAGACAATCAAGAATCTACCTTAACATTTTCATTCACCTGTATAGTAAAAATGTATTTTTTTAGTCTAAACTGTAGGTAGTAAAGTTTTTCTCTGAAAATCAAATATTTTAAGTTCTGTTACCAAGAATGTAATAAAAATGGAGCAGTGAGTCACCACAAAAAAACCCAACCAAAAAACCCCCCCAAGCCCCCCCCCAAAAAAACCAAAACAAACAAACAAAAAAAAACCCACCCCAAACCTAAAAAACTCCAACAAATATCTACCATAACAAATTAAATCAATTCAGGTGAACATTACCAAGAAGGATTCTTCAGGAGGCTATCCATACTCTTTCAGGCTACAGGTTCATCAATCCTTCTTTTAGACATTTAGAGATAAAAATACTTCATGATTCAACATCCATAAAGCATCAATCTTGTGTGAATTTGCTTGTCATGATGTTAGAGAATGTATGAGATCCCAACACATTTCTGATACCGATCTAAATAATTCTGATTGCATGCAGAGGCAGACAGACTGCATAAGTAGATAAACTTCTCAAAATGTTAACATGTTTTATCACTTTTAAACTCATCAGGAATTCTGCATACTACTTCATACACAAAAGATCCAACTACAAAGACCCACAATGATTTAATCAGCGCTCCCAAGTTATTAAGAACAACTAATCATGCCAAATCAGGCAAGTTTGAAGATGATGAATATTTATAAGGTTTTGTTATGTAGTTCATTTTGAAGGAATTCTAAAGTCTCGCTACAATTAAAGCATTTTCAGAACCTCAGTCTGCAGCTTTTTGCCAAGTCTGTAATTGACTCAGAAAATTCCCTCCTAATGATGGTGGCCAGGGCAGATGCCTGCCTTGCTCTTGTTTCCCAAGGAGTCCAGCTTCTACAACTTCTAGATCACAGCAGTAAAACTTGGTCTGCCACAACCTTCGCTGCCAACATGACAGCAGGAGCAAGTGTGTAACATCGGTGTACAGGAATTACCAGTAACATTAATGAGACCATAGCACATGTGATCTTGGCAAAAACAAGGGCCCTGGTAGCTCCACATGTAAGATCAGGTCCCTTCTGAGCAACTGGCCTGAGAAGTAAAGTGATGTGCTGGCCAAACGAGATGGGATATACAATCAAGA
Organism: Acanthiza pusilla; assembly: GCA_036630365.1. Lineage (NCBI taxonomy): Eukaryota > Metazoa > Chordata > Aves > Passeriformes > Acanthizidae > Acanthiza > Acanthiza pusilla. The sequence goes on from JAXCHO010000234.1 coordinate 15,673,020, forward strand.
CACCATAAAGGTAATTTACTGTCCTAAATCTACATTCCTTAACTTGACCACTCCACAGTTTCCAAAGCACTGGGTAAAAAAGTCAAACAAAAAGGCAGGACCTTATACAATCTGATTGTACACATATCAATATAGGATAACAAAGTTTTTTTAATCTCTAAATAACTTGAGCTTACTTTTCCTATGTCCTCAAAAATTGTCCCACACAAATAATCCAAACACAACCTCCAAGGTAAACAAGGTCTAGCCACATTCACCAGAAATAAAACAGTTAATCTTTCCCTAGCAATTCTTTGCTTCAATTTTTAACAAAATTCCAAAAGGGTTTTGAAGCCTTTGCTAATTTGAAAGACTGGGGGGAGAAGGTTTAAGTAAAATTATCTTGTTTTAATCTTTAGATGTCATTAAAATATAGGATGATCATTAGTATTTTCACGAATCTGGCATAGTAATTTGACTTGCATTAGTGTTTTCAAATTGCATGTTAAGAACATGACTGATCAGACTAGTTTCTATGCTACGTGACCAGCTGCTTCAAAGTGTATTTTACACATTTTCTTAATAAATGTACTCATTAATTAAATTAATTGCTTTGTTCATTGAATATTTGCAGACCAGTGGTTCTCATTCTCTCTTCTTCCCCCCCCCCCTTTTTCCTCCACCACCCTATAGTTGCAGGGCTTGCTCCACAACCCCAGGACTGTGGTGGTGTCTAGCGCGTGGCCCTGCACACACAGCAAGGAAATGTTAAACTGGGTGCTACAGAGACCTCCGTGCTTTATTCTAACTGTGTTTTGATGTGTATTTCATATATTTTATGTGCAAGTAGCACACCAGATCGCCCAAAACCCTTTGTAAAGCCAACTCACTTAATGCTTTATGCTACCATCTGTCTTATACCCTCAAAAAGAAAAACTTGTGAGGTCTGAATTAAAAAAAACAAGATGAGACTAAAACTTCAGTCATACTGCATAACAACAAGAAATTCACAGAAAGATGAGAGAACTGGCAAGAAAATCTGATCTAGCAACAAAAACAGAGAGAACTTTAGAATTCTGAATCATTAAAAGCACTGTAATCCCACATTAAAAGCAACTGCTTATCTAACACTAGAGCTTTGACATGAGCAACAAACCCATAACAACGAGCAGTTTACAAGAGTCAGCGGTGTGTTTCAACAAAGGAAGTCCTGGTTGTTCACCTATTCTGTAGTTCAGTTTTTACTATTTTGGACAATTCAATTCTGGTTCTACTGTTAAACATTATAAATAAACTCTCAGCTCTACAGTGTTCTTTTCCATCCCAATTGTTCAGGCCAGCTATAGTTCTGACTCATTCTAAAAACAAGATGCAGAAGGTAAGATTTTAACAGAAAGCTGTAGTGAAGCAACTTTCAAACAGGATCCATCAAAAATCACCTCAATATATACATACAGTGCTATCTCATAAGAATATTTTAGCAACTTACAGGCATCATAAAAGCTGAAAGATACTCACTGACAGATCATGAATATACAAATACATAACCAGACACAAAACTGATTAAAACAATTTCTCTAGATTTTTATTACAAACCTTTTGATTTCTATGGCACCACAGTTACTGTAAGAGAATCAAATACAATAGAATTAATATACCAAAAATACTACCCCCCATGCCATTTCTCAATTGGTCTGACTGCGTTTTTAGTAAATGAGTTCTACAATAACCAGCAATGACCCCTATACCTAAGAGCTTAATACCTTCCAGTACAGCAAAACACTAGAAGTAATGAACTTCTTGTCCCTTCTCTCTTTCTTCTGGATATAACAGGGGAGGGGAGTGCTTCTGTATTCATGTGCAAAGTAAGTTTTATGCTTCACACTGCAATCAATTCCCAAAGGTACTATTTTATCCAAGGAATTAAGCCACAGCCTTACACTGACTGAAGACAGAAAGGAGAAAGTGGGCAAAAAAAGCAGGCAAACATAGAAATAGGAATCCTTCTAGGGACTTCCCAACTAGAATAGATCATTTGAATACTGTACATGAGACGAAAAGTAGGTAAGTTATAACTGAGAAATTATCTTGCTACTTGACCTAGAGGTGAGGATTAAAAATGTTATGAAAAGAAAAAGTTAAAGCTGAAGAAAAACGTGAAAGCATGAACAAAATACAGAGATGCCAATAGGGAACATATAACTGAAAAAAAGATTCTTAATTTTCACTTCTTAAAAAATCATCACATGAAAGAACTATGCCTGCTCTCATTTCATTATCATTTATGTAAATCCTAATTCACAATTAAAATTAAATGGATGATTAAATCATGCTTGTAGGCAGTACGAAAACATAACAGGCCTACTCACATATATAAAGTCCAACTACTGCATATATCCACACGCCTAAAGAAGAGTAATCTAGCAGGAGAAACTACAGCCTGAGAAAAGCATTGGCTCTGAATATACACCGTGGATTACCTTTACAATTCTGAAGCATAAATAGCAATAATGAACAGTAACAGCGCATCCGAATTTTGACACACGAGCGCCGAAGGTATGAGTCATCATAACTCACTTTTTTCCCCAGAAAGATGCTACTTTTGACGTCTCTTACTTGTGCAGTATTAAAAATAGGTTTGGCTACTAAGGTAACAGATACAGTGTTAAGAAAAGAAAGAAAACAACTTAGCCTTTGTCCCTTACCCTAGCTCCCTTCCCGGAAAAACTTTGCCGAGTTGTTACGCAGTTTAATTTGCCCCTAAAAGTGAGCTATGCCAAGCCTCCCGCCCGCTCCTCCCTAGATCGAGGTTAGAGTTGCTCTCTCTCCACTGGAGCTGGTGACACTGGTAACACAAACACGCAGTAACAAGGGCCGCACAATGCCAGTGCCAGACAACTCGTCAGAAACTGAAGAGGCCGCTCCCATCAAGTTCGGGTAACTGACAGCAGTTTCTTCTTAAAGATTTTAAACTTTTTTTTTCCATAATTATGGCTTAGGAAGATATGGCAAGTTAACTAACATGACAATTCACGGAGGTTTTTTGAGAGGGAAGGAGAACAACAAAGCAAGCCCCCGGGCAACGAAAGCCGCACGGCTGATGACCAAGCCTGCTTTGTCAAGGGAGGTGCAGCTGCAAACACCGGAGCACGTCAGCCCGGGCACTCCCGGGCGGCAGGGCAGGACACAAGGCAGGGCACAAAGCAGGACACAAGGCAGGGCACAAGGCAGGGCACAAGGCAGGGCACAAGGCAGGGCACAAGGCAGGACACAAGGCAGGACACAGGCCTCCTCGGCACACACGGCCCCGCTGCCCCCAGCTGGCCCACCACCTCCCCGGAAGGCTCTGCCGCCAGCCCCGCTCCGCGGCCCGAGCACCCCCGGCTCCCCGCCGCACTCGGGGCAGGGCGGGCGCTCCCCCGGACTCGCAAGGTGCCCCCGCCCGGCCGCGCCGCCGCCTCTTACACAACACCGCGGGGGCTCTCTGGCCTCATGGCCCCGGGTCACACGGGCCCGGCACCCGCGGCCCTGCCCCGGCCCCGCCGCACTCACACCGTACCCGAGAGAGCTGCGCCGCCGGCCCTGAGGGAAAGGGCGCGAGGCCGGGGCGGCCCAGGGGCGCGTCCAGCCCGGCAGAGCCCGGCTCAGCACAGGGAACAGCCGCTGCCGCATATCCCTGGCGGCCCCGCCGCCAGCACCGGCCTTTCCCCGCCGCCGCCCGGCCCGGCTCGGCTCCGCTCGCCTCAGCACGCGCCGCTCCCCGGCGCCATGTTCTCCGCCCGCCTCCCCCCGCCGCCCGGCCAATCCCTCCCGGCGCCCGCGGGGTCCCGTCCGCCCTCCGCGCCCGGGCCTGGCGGGACCCGTACCTGAGGGTGCCGGGAGCTGCCGCCTCTGCCGCCGGGAGGGCCGGGGCTGCGGCTGGGGAGGGGGCCGGGGGCCTCTGGGAGGAGGCGGAGGCGGCGGAGGGGGTGGGTGGCTGGGCGGGGAGCCGGGGCGACACTCGCCGCGGCGGGGGGGCCGCGCCCGGCGGAGGCGGACGGGGCTGCGGCGCGAAGGGCGGCGGGGCGGCCCGGGGCTGCACCCGCGGAGGGACCGTGTCGCGGCCCGCCCGCTTCCTGGTGGCCGCGCTCCGCGTCCCTGCCGGCGCCTGCCAAGACAAAAGGTAATTAGACGCCTCGTAATTTGAGCACAGTGGGTGCAGCGCCGTCCTGAGAGGCAGAGATTTCGGGTGTCAAAATCCTCCGTCCCCCAGGGAGAGGTCACCCTCCGGCAGGTCTCCCTTCTTCGGGAGCTCCCCTTGGAGCCCGCTGGCCGCCGCTCACCTGCCGCGGAGCTCTGCGGCCCCGGACATAGGATTCGCTTCGCAAGCTTGGTTTACAAGGTGTAAATGCTGAGTAAGGTTGAACTTCTGTTATAAAACCGTATATTTGGGGTTCTGGGGAGATTCTTTCCTTCCTTGGTAGATTTTATTATGGGAAAGTCATGGATATGGCTGGTTGCTTTAATTCCCTTCTAGGAGAAAAAAATAAAAAACCCCCAAAAAACAAAAAAATCAAACCCCCCCCAAAAAAAACCCAACCAAAACAAAACAACCCAAATAAAAAGCAAACCACAAAAACCAACCAAGCAAAAAATGTGCCCCCCCCAAAAAAAATAAACCACCAAAAAACCATGCTTTCTTCATGTGTATCTATTTTTTTGTGCCTTATTTTTCGAAGTTATGAGGGGAAGAAAAAAGGACAAAAACAATGTGCTACATTTAATGACTGATTTTAGCTTCCCCACTGCTTGCCTTTTTATGAAGGTGGTATCTCACAGCTGGAAATTCACAGAACCCTCCTGTCATAAAAAGATAGAAAGATGTGGCCAGATGAGTTACCTACGATTACTTCTGTATCCAAAGATGGAATTGAAGAAGTATCAGAAGTAACTTTAAGCTACTCAGCTTTGGTTAAGATTGCTGTTAAGAAGTGGCAGCGCACTGCTTCATATCAACAGGGAATCAACAAAATCTGTCAAGGAATTTTGGTAGACGTTCATCTGCTGGCTTCCAGTGAGCCCTGTGCTGCTATAGAGATGCTCTTACCCCTACCTGAGCTACGCAGTTTTAAACATTTGTGCCTATATCAAGTACACCCACGCTTCTGGCCTCAGTTTAGGCACGGAACAGTCTCTCGAGTTAACTCATCCTGGTTGGAGCAAGGCATTTGGTAGTTTTCACCTAAATCAACTGTTTGGATTTAGAACTGTGTGGGTGCCTAATTTTAACACAGTATGTTAACTCCTGTGAAAATGTCCTCATGGGATTCTAGTTTGAGGCAGTCTGGGTTTTTTCCAGTTCCTAGTGCATGTAAAAGTGCAGACCAAGCCGGACAGAAAGAGGACAGGATAAATGGTGAGCTGTTAAATCTGAATTCCACCCTGTTGCTATTGCCAGTGCATCAGAGAGGCTCATCCCATGGTATCTGACAGAAGGACTGCTGGGTGAGTGCCCTTCACAATCTGTCTCCTCCCTTTCTGAGGCAGCTGGGGGATTAAGAGGTTGTGGAGTCGTTCTATTAAATTGGATATGTAGTAGAAATGCTTCTGCCTTTAGTGTTAATACATGCTTACGGGTATGTTGTATCAGCTATCATGTATGGGTGAGTGCCATAGAACTATACAGTTTCAGGCAATTTACTCTTTTTTTGGGTCCCGACAGAGAGTTTGTTAGCCTAATGTAGCTGAATGTTTATATTTAGTTAATACTGGCCTGATACATATTTAGCTGCTCTAATAGATCCTGCCTTTTCCCATAAATCTTGCCTAGTATGTACAGGGGCAATCCTGTGGAAGCAAGGTAGACTGTGCCAACAAGAGTCTGGTGGTCTGCTAAAAGTTGGATCTAAAACAAGCACTTCTGTTTCTGTAGTGTGATGAAAGATCACACCTCCTCATGCATCTAACATAGCTATTGCAGCAGAGGTATGCAGAGAGGTCACGCCTACTGTACTTTACACCTATTTTATCCATTGTAAGCTTATTTAGCGGCTATTCAAAGTCACTGGTGTGCCCTGGTTTAACCCCAGCTGGTAACTAAGCATCAGGCAGCCATTCCCTCCCCTCCATCCACCCCGGTGGAATGGGGAGGAGAATCAACAGTAAAACTTGACGGTTGAAATAAGAACAGTTTAATAATTGAAACGAAATAAATTATAATAATAGTTGTAATGATTATAAAAAGACAAGTGATGCACAATACAATTGCTCACCACCTGCTAACCAATGCCAGACCCTGCCCCCAGGCCGTCAGGCCCTTCTGGGTAACTGGTATTATAAATCCCCAGTCTATATTCTGTGCATGATGTTTTATGGTGTGGAATATCCCTCTGGCCAGTTCGAGTCACCTCTCCTGGCTATGCTCCCTCCCAGCTTTTTTTCCCCTGCACCTCCTCGCTGGCAAAGCATGAGACACAAGAAAGTCCCTGATTTAGGATAAACGTGACCTAGCAACAACCAAGACATGAGTGTGTTACCAACATTATTCCCGTACTGAATCCACAAAACAGCACTGTGCCAGATACTGAGAAGAAATTAACTCTATTCCAGCCAAAACCAGGACACACTGATGTTTATTCAAATCAGTCTGTGTTCTTATACTCTGACTCCTCTCTGTGTCCATTTATACTAGCCAAAATTACGGTCATACGCTGTTTTGGATATCCTTTCCGTGTTTTAAAGATATTTTAATATCTTTAAATATATTCCTCAGCAAAAGTAAAGAGGACTTTTCAGTGAAGTTCCTTTCTTAGTCTAGTCCTGCAACTAAGATTTCTTCCCCTTGAAACTTCAAATGCTCATGGACAATTGGTACTTTTGGTCTTGCCTTCTTCATCTGCCCTAGTGGAAAAACAGGTGTTGTCTAAAAGATCAAATGAGCCTAAGTATAATTAAGAGCAAGTTGTGGAAATTATTCAAATATTCATATGCTATATGAAGTAGCAGTGTAGTGATCCCTCTTCAGGATATGTGACATAAATGTACAGTGCAGGGAAAGTGTTCTTCAAAGCAGGCAGGTTAAAAATAATTTAGAATAAAACCAGTATTTTATGTATGGTCTGAAAGCTGAGAGACACTAAGTATGAAACTCTAAGTACAGTCTTGATAGTCTTCTAATGGAAGCATGTCTTTTCCATATAGATAAAATTCTGGACTAAATTCAAATTGTAATTGTATATAATAGGGCTTTGTAGCAAACGGGCCTCAGGCTGAAGAAAAAGCATAACTTATGATTGTTATTTCCACTCCAAAATAAATAGTGGCAATTTCATGACAAGGCATATATGAAAAAAAGATTCTCTATTGGCTGTTCTCATATAAAAATACTGAATGAATAAAATTAAATTAATAAAATAATTAAGTTAAAAGATAATGATGCCAAGGAGACATTTCCTGTTGACTTCAGTCAGTCCTGTCGAGTCTGTATGTTTCCAATTTTGCCATTCATTGTTTCTTTTCTTGTTACGTAAAGGATGTCATCCAGCTGCACGCCTTAACTGAAAATAGGTAACTGTATGGAAAATTACTAGCTTAACTCTGAGCTGATCACACAAATGCATAGGTCTCCCTATGTTACTGTTAATTTTTTATTACAGTGACTATAAAATGATGTAAAAGTGCTACCATCTGTGTCTGTGTCGGACAGTGATCTGGCACACACGCCTAAAAAAAAAGAACTCTTTTATTCTGTGTATTTTCCCTGATTAGTTGGAACCAGTTCTGGTTTTAATCGTGTTATATGCATTGAGTCCTTAATTTTTAACAATATGGTAGCTATTTTATTGCATTGTATCTTTTCTTTTTAACAGTGATATAATTACCCTTTTACCTTGACTGAAGGAGAACCCTGACCTCAGCTGAGAATATACCAGTACTCTGTGTGTGTAAGTCCTTGTTGTTTAACTTACTGTATGTGGACAGCACAGAGTTTAAAATATTACAGGCCAACTGGTCAGGCTGTTCAAAGGCTAGAAATTGCTTTATGTTTATCTGAGGTGCAGGTAATTTCCCCTTTAATGTGAATATGCAATTAAGCAGCAATTTTTTAGTATGTCACTGATAGTATTAAACAATATTAAGGTCTCCACATGTTCAGTACAGTTGATACATTGTGTAGTATGTTGGCAATCAAATCAGGTGTTACTAAGCCTTGAAGAAGTCTCACCCAACCTTATAATTTGTATTAATTATATCTCTCCATTATTATACCTTATATAACCTTTCTTCATTCTTAGGTAATCATGTTCTGTGTCAACAATTTTACTATTTTTCAGGCCTCCATACCTATAATTCCCCAGGTGATCTGATACAAGCCCTAGGAAAACAGTGTTTGTTTTGTCTGTGAATATCATTATAATTCAACAACTTTTTGTTTGCAAGCCTTAGTTAAAAATTGTCCTTTTTGATCCATTTGTGGGGATTAATAACCTCTACTGAAGTTACATTTGCTGATGTGTGTATTTTGATATAATTTTGTTTTCTGTAATGTCTTTGTCTCTTTAAAAAAATAAAACATTTTTCACAGATTATGTACCTGTTTTCTGAAAGGTCATTCTCCCAACCACTGTTAAGACTGTGGCCTAAATATTTTTGTTTCCTTTTTCTTGTATCTATTTTTATTGCTTGTGGAAATGCTAGCTCCCTGTTACTCAGTTTTTGTGTATAGTGTAATAGTGTCTTTAGGCTCTACCTAGTGTAAGAAAATGTACAACCTATGCTATAAACTGACCTTGTAAAACAGACTGGCAGCCATTAAAACTGTATGCTTTTTTAAGCTACTTGATTACCAGAAATACATGTTTTCCACTTACCACAGCTATAGCAATGGTAGCTATCACCTAAATTTAACTTCCAGTAATCAAATAAATTCTTGTTTAAATGCAGGTTTGAATAATCTCTGCTGTGTCTGTGAGAGATGTTATATTTTGAGGAAAAATATGACTTTCATATTAGAAAAGAACAAACAAGCAGAAGTTGGACGAAAAGATTTCTTGTGTTCCAGTACTGCCTTCTTTTGTATGATCCATATGGAGTATAGATCAAAAGGTAAATATTTAGATTATTTGCATTGCATTTGACTTTTCAGTCTAGCAGTAGCTACCACGCAATTGTTGGTGCAAGTGATTTTTGCTCTTAGCATAGATGGAGTACAAAAAAGCAAGTAAGAATAAAGGTGGTCTCAATATATTTGCCATGGATTCTATTTATTTTCCTGCTTGGTTAAATCTTTACTTAGCTGAAGCAAAATGTATTCTTGTGATTTTTAGTGTTCGTTGTTTGTTCTTTGTGCCTCATGTAAGACCGATTGGCTCTGACGTTGTAGCTCTTCAGATAAATGGTAGAGGAGCGTAATGTGATATTGCTTCATGTCACTGTCAGAAAAATTACTGCAAGCCCCATGGGTTAGGATTCATTTGTTATTAACTTTAAGAACTCATGGAGGAGAGAAGTATAATAAGATTCAAAGCAGCTAACTTTAGGGGGAAAAAAGGGTGTGGACGCCTGCAAAATTATAGATTGGCAATCTAAATTTCAGAAATTGCAAAGGCCCTAGGACAACAGAAAAACACTGTAGCACTGTAGGCAGTAACAGGTAGATGACAGTATGACAGTCTGTAGGAGTCAGTACAGTTTTAAGAAAAAAAGCACATCAGACCAGTTGACTCTCCTCTAATATCTGCTTCTTCCCCTCTACCCAGAAGACCTCTTATCCTGTCATAGATCTCCACCTAGCAAAGCTTTTAATAGTGCCCAGAGGAAGCTCTCACAGGGAAGACAGGGTGATGTAAATAGGAAAGTGGTCCACATGGTACAATTTCAAAGTAAAAGGATCGATGCAGTGCACCTGTGGTGCTTTGTCCTGAGCCTTTAACTACTTATTTTCATTCTTAGGTAGGATTTTCCCCACTACTCGATAAGGCAATACCAACCTGTAAACACGTGGAAAGTTAGGTGTGGAACTCATTGTGACATTGATGAGTTGTGCTGGAGACCTGCCTGAGTTGAAGCATGCACGAGGCACAGAGGGACCGGAGCAGAGCTCTGCAGGCATGGGCAGAAGTGCTCAGCTGGGGGGCACGGTCTGCCTGGCAACCTGCGCTGGGGCACCACCGGCCGAGGGGACAGCAGGTGCCCTGCTGGGAATGGTGAGCGCTGTGCCCCACTGTGCCAATAGAAACCTGATCATTTTTTTAAACAGGCCAAGTAATGTTTCCATTCCACAAGGCATTGGCCAGGTGTGCTTATGTGTCGTGATGCTTAAAGAAATCGTGGGCCAGCTGGAGAGCTGGGTGGGACAGAAGAACGGATGGCTGGAGGGCTTGACCTATGGGAGAAGGTTATATGGATGATGTGACTGATGAAGACTGATGGCAGGCAAGGAGTTCGGCTGCCTTCAGACCCGTGCGTGTCAGTGGCAGCTGCGGAGAAAGCCGGACTGGCCCCTCGCGGTACTGGCGGCGCAGACGAGCCGTACGGCAGGCACGGGTGGGACAGCGGGTAGAGCGTCACGGTGCAGCAGGGCCGGCAGTACAGGGGCCCGGTCCGACTCGCCTCACGGTGCCGGCAGCGAGCCCGACGCGCTCAAGGCAGAACAATGCCACTCTCCCGCCGCGCGCCACGGCCGGGATTTGAAATGCCGTCCCGTGGTGCCCCGGGGCCGCCGCTGATTGGCTGCGCCGGGCGGTGCGCGGTTCAAAGCGGCGGTGGCGCGCGCGCGGCCGGCCCGAGTTCCGGCACCGCGGCAGCGCTGCGCTCCTTGCCGTGTCCCCGTCCCGCCATGGCTTTCTTCGGCTCTCAGGGCGGCGGCACCAAGAAGGAGGAGAAGGGCAAGAACATCCAGGTGGTGGTGCGGTGCAGGTACGCGCAGTAGCCCCTCTCTGGGCGAGCGTTGGGGGCCGCTCATCGGGGAAGCCCTGGGGAGGTCTCTGTCCGTACCTCTGGGAGTCGGGCCCAGACGTTCTCGGCGCCGTGCCCCGGACGGCACTGTGCAGCTCTGGCTCTGCCGGCCCGCTGTGTCTGCCTGTGATATCTGCCCCGGGGGATTGCTGTGGCTGCCCGGAGGGATCGCTGAGAGGGAGCCGCCGGTAGCTCTGAGCGGCCTCGGCAGCACGCTGGGGGCTGCCCGTCCCGGGCGCGGGTCTGCGGGTGAGGCTTCCCCGCGGGGGAGCGGCACTTCCGCAGAAGTTAGGCTGCTGTGGGCGATTTCTTACGGCTTGAAAAGGCCAAAGGCTGCCGTTTCTGAACTTGACTCGGTGTACAACCAGTATGAAGCAGTGTAGGAAGGTCAAGAAGAGCTAGGTAGAATTAGCATGCCTGATATTCGAGACACAAAAACCCAGGTTGAATTTTGCCTTTCCGTGAGCTCCTGTGGGAAGTTGCTAAGCTTCTATAGCTCAAATTGTTTCTGTGCCCGCTGTCGCATAACTTCATTGATGCAGACTTCCCAGTGGACAAGCAATAGGATGGGGGTCTACTGCTGAAGTAATCATCACCAAATTCTCGATTGATGAGTTGAATTTATTTTTTGGTATGAAGTGATAAACTTCATGTGCCATGAAATTAGGTTCTCTTTGTAATTCTGAGGTGGCTTTAAAGAATTGCTCGCTGATACTAGATCTTAAATAATCCTAAAGCATTTCACGTTAAAACAGTAATACTGGTAATGCGTTAACTATAGTGTTTGAAACACCTTTAGAAATTAGGGTTTTTTTGAGCCAGACCTGCAAATATTAGCTTACATATTATGTTTTAATGCCTTTTGCAGTCATATTCTCGAGCTTATGAGGTCTGCTTTTACAGATGAACAATGAATGTGGAAATTAAAATCAATTTAGCTGTACCTTTGCAATGCAACTGGAAAGCTTCTGAAATGAATACTGTGGGATTGGTGAAAATGTTGATGTGACTCAAGGCTGTTGCAAAAGAATAAGTATTGAAGCAATTGGGTTTGAAATCCTGTCTAGAGTAACCATTTTCTTTTTCATCTCGGTCTTAATTATTCTGGAATAGCTTCATTAAGTATTAGTAGTTATTTTAACTGAATATAATGCTCCCTGTGACTAGCATCAGGACTGTCCGTGGTGTATAGTGTTCTGTTTTTGTTGCAACTCACAGATTAATTGCTATGTCAAGAGTTAGTTTCTGACCTCTAAAAACTTTCTTGCCCACCCTTGCCTCCTGCCCTTTGTAGAGCTTTCTTTCTTTAATAGCTTCAGTTTGAGCTAGTTAATGTTTCTCCCACCTTTCCTTTTTCTTCTCCATCAAGTCAGATTCTTCTTATCTTCCAGATGTGTAGGTAAATGCAATTGTGTTCTTTGATGTCCTAATTTGTTCCCAAAACCTGATCAGGCTGAGCATACCAAAAATCTTTTCAAGCAACCCATTTACTGTGCTTTGGTAAAACGTGAATTTGGAAACTTAAAATGCATGCATTAGCATTGTTAATATGCATAATGTGCTTCATACCTAAGGGCATGAACCTGACATCAAATGTCCCCATGGCATACCAGGCAGCTGCTTGTGTAGTGGTGATGGTGATGATCTGTACTCCTGCTTCAGCATCAGGAGTAAATTGTTCCCCTAATATCACAGCTGTTGGCTATTGCACCTCCTGCGATGGACTGGTTCAGTGTTACATGGTTACACAGCACAATGTGATCATTGTTCAGCCTTCTGTTACTTTAAAAGTCACAAAACTGTAGCTGGAACTTGCTCCTGTGAACAAGGTTTTAGTGATCTTCTGTTGTTATCATTCTATTTTGTACCCAGCTGTCCCGTGGTCTGTTTAGACTCTGACACTTCAGCGTCAGTGCTGTGTTGAGAAAGAAATGTTAGCCATGAAGTTCAGGAAACTCGAGGTGCCATGTGCTTGTGGGTTTTTTGTGTTTTGTTTTTTCTTTTCTTTAACATTATAATTTAAAGAGCATCTAAAGTGTCTCTAGTGTTAAGTTACTTTAAAGAGTAAAAGGTTGTAGAAGTTATATTTTCAAGTTGACTGCTCGGGTCCACTGTACAGGTAGCATAGACATTCAGTGCAGTAGCATTAATAAATGAACAATAAAATAGGATTTCATGCTCTTTAAGTCATTTGCATGCTTTTCAGGAGAAATTGTGGCAAATGTCCCTTTAAGGAAAATGGTGTCCACCAAGCTTGAACTAACTTAGTGGTGAAACAAAGTGATTACCATAAAGTTCAAAAATTTTATTGTACCTCTATTAAACCTTTTTACTATGATCAACTTTTAATTAATGTGCACTTCTTTTCCCCCAAATGTGATGTTTTGTCTGTTTTAAATACTATTTGAGTGCGTTGGCATTATAAAGGTTCTGGTATTGCTGTTTACTGTCCTCCAATTAGTAGGGTCTGTTGGTATTTCTGGTGCTTTAGAGTGTTGTGGCATTGGCATTTGATTCACTATAGCATTAATTTGCATGTATAAGTGGGGGTTTTTTCCTTTTTACTTTTTGAAGTCTCTTCTTTAGACAGCTGTTTGGTATGTTTATTCTACCCCTGCAAGTGAACATGTTCTAATGCCTGTTAGCTATATGTCCATCTAAATTATTTTAGAAGTGGTAATAGGCTTGTCAAAAATATGTATGTAACAAACAAAAAGCTATAGATACCTGACTTGTATCACAATGGATGAAAGGAGAAACAGGATCTGTAAACTGCCAAATTGTGGCATTTTTTCTTACACAGTTTAAACAGATAAAAACTTTGTTCCTTTTGCCCAGTTATTCTATTCTAGATCCTTAAACTGAATGATGTTACTGCTTGTTCTTGTTATATTGTGTTCTTGTTAGCAATGATTTCAATCCAATATTCCTGACTTCTGTTTTTGTAGGCCATTTAATGCCTCAGAACTTAGAGCGAGCTCCTATGCTGTAGTAGACTGTGATCAAGCAAGAAAGGAAGTCAGTGTCCGCACTGGAGGAGTGACAGATAAGACATCGAGAAAGACTTACACGTTTGACATGGTTGGTAACTGCTTGTCAAGTTGGGGACTTGTATAAACAAGCTAGTACATAGTGTGATGGTATACATTATTGCATGGCTAAATGGGATGTGTTGTCTTTGTGTCAATAGGTTTTTGGAGCTCAGGCAAAGCAGATTGATGTATACCGGAGTGTTGTGTGTCCCATTTTGGATGAAGTTATTATGGGCTACAACTGTACAGTGTTTGCGTAAGTAAGCCAATAATTAGCGTTGGGAAATTTTGCTTGTATTTAATTTCTTGTTTACGTTTTAATTTTTATTCTCACAGTTATGGCCAAACTGGTACGGGTAAGACATTCACAATGGAAGGGGAGCGGTCACCCAATGAAGAATATACTTGGGAAGAGGTATATTTTTACTCCTGAGATTTGTCTTGTCTGTCCTATAGTTCAGAGTTGGAAGGTGCAGAAGGCTGAAGAAAACCAAAAGTTGATGCCTTTCAAATTCTGAAGCTGACTTTCCTTAAATGTTCATAGATTAACAAATAGTCTCATTCATTTATATGAAATGCATAACTTCACATCTTTAATGTATTGCATTCAACTATTGGCAATTTTTATAGGGAAGGTAATCTTTATTTTTGCTTATATGTAATCAGACTGTTTGAAACTCTACCCCCTAACTGAATTGAAATTCTACCCTCTAACTCCAAATCTCTTTCAGTACATTTATAAATTAAATATTTCTTTTTAATTTATAGGATCCACTAGCAGGTATCATACCCCGTACATTGCATCAAATATTTGAAAAACTCACAGAGAATGGTACTGAATTTTCAGTGAAAGTCTCTCTTTTGGAAATCTATAATGAGGAGCTTTTTGATCTCCTGAATCCTACTCCTGATGTTGGAGAAAGACTGCAGATGTTTGATGATCCTCGAAACAAGGTTAGTGCTGCAAAATTTGTTATCTTGAGGCTTTCAGGATTATTGAGAGACATATAATAAGCATGTATTACTTTCTGACAGAGGGGTGTAATAATTAAAGGCTTGGAAGAAGTAACTGTACACAACAAAAATCAAGTTTACCAAATCCTGGAAAGGGGTGCAGCCAAAAGAACAACTGCAGCTACTTACATGAACGCATATTCCAGGTACACATCTTCCCTATTTCAGAAACTTTGTTTTGCTCGTTATTAAACAGAGTCTTACCAAAGAAGTAAAAAGCTAGCACAGACATGACATCATCTTGAGATTGTCTGTCACAGTGCAGACTGTCAAATGTGGGTTAGAAAGCTAGAGTTACAATTTCTTCCTTGTCACGTGCTGTGAGATGATTGCAATAGGCTATGAAGGGGTATTGTGGTTTAACCCCAGCCAGCAGCAAAGTCCACCTGGCCGCTCACTCAGTCCCTGACCTGATGGGGGAGAGAATTAGAAGGGTAAAAGCTGGAAAACTCCTGGGTTCAGATAAAGACGCTTTAATAGGAACAGCAAAAGCTGCGCACACAAGCAAAACAAGCAATGAATTCACTGCTTCCCATGGGCAGACAGGGGTTCAGCCATGTCCAGGACAGCAGAGCCCCATCACGGGTCATGGTGACTTGGGAAGACAAATGCTATCACCCTAAATACTTCGTCCTGTCCCCCACTTTATATACTGAGCATGATGCCATATGGTCTGGAATATCCCTTTGGTCAAATGGGGTCACCTGTCCTGGTTGTATCTTGTCCCAACCTCCTGTGCACTCTGAGCCTCCTCACCAGCCTTGCAGCATGAAAAGCCCTGCTCAGCAATGACAACATCATCTCTATATTATCAACCCTGTGTGCAGCACAAGTCCAAAACACAGCCCCATAACAGCCACTGTAAAGAAAACTAACTCCATCCCAACCAAAACCAGTACAAAGTGCATGATAAAATCTGAATGCTTCTTGAGTTAAAAATGGGCAAGCTATTTCTCCCTGCGCAGCTTTTAACATAATCTTCCCCTCCTGTTAAGAGTTTGCATACTTCGTAATTAATATATCCTTTGTAAATATACAGTGTCTATTTGGAACAGTAGCCCTGGGATTCCGCCTAACTCTGGCTGAGATAAAAGCATCACAATGTTCTTAATTATACTTCTAGAATACTGAAGTTTGAGTATAACTCAGAGTTACAAAGCTAACTTATTCAAAGCTTTCTATGCCTATGAAAACAGAAGACCTGAATCTGACAGATGCATAACTGAAATACATTGCATGTATTACCATGAGAGAAATACCCCTTGCAGTAGATATTGTACATTTTCAAAAAGAAGGTTCCTTTCAATTGTGGAAGATGTTTAGTTGGTATACCTGTATCAGAGAGGTGGGTTATCTTTATTCCTAGGTGGTTGGGTGTTTTGGCTAATTCTATTTGCTGAATGACCTTGGTTTAAGAGTCTTGAGTATGTATTCTTTCCTCACCACCAGCAGAAAATGATACATTAGGATTTGTTACTGAAGTTGGAATTGCAAAATACTGCTAAGATCTGCTTTTTACAGATCAGCACAGGACCCTCATTTCAAAATCTGGCTTTTGCAAAATTTGCAAACTAGGCTGTGGGATTTGGGCATAAGGTTGTATGGTAATAAGGGCTGTTTCATATGATTGCAGGTCATAGAAAGTAATAGGGGCACCTGGGTCAAAAATAGCATTCTTTTTATTACTGCTTTCACATTCTTGAGCTGCAGATGTGATCTCTGTGTCACTGTGAACAAGTAGTGACCCAGCGTTGCAATAGTAAAGAATGTACCCTGCCTGTATTGTATTTTAATTTGAATGTATTCCGAGCATGTCTGTCTGCTGCTGGAAGGAAATGGGCATTTGCTACCACTGATTAGAACACAGAACACATTTTGTCTTAGATTCCAGGGAATTTAGAGAATTCACTCTGCCCAAGGTGGTGTTTTATGCATGGCCAAACTGGTGTAATTTGACACCTATGGCTTTATATATATGTCAGCTTCCTATAGTAAAAACTGATTTAAGGAATAAACTCAACCTAAAATGAGAGTGGTGAAACACTGGAACATGTTGCGCAGAGAAATATGCGCCATCCCTAGAAGTGTCCAAGGCCAGGCTGGGTGAGGCTTTGAGCTGTCTGGTCTGGTCGAAGGTGTCCTTGCCCATGGTCGGGGGGTTGGAGCTGGATGAACCTTTTGATGATGCTATGATCTTAAACTCTATTACTGTTTTTAATTGAAAAATTAATTGAACTTTTAAATTTTTAATATTGGATTCAGCTTGTTGCTAATTTTTTTGTAGCCTGAATAAAGAAAGTTATGTTCCTTAATCTCACATTCTGTGAAACTGTTCTTAGCATAATGACTGAAAAAAAAAAAATCTACAACTCAGTTTCCATGAGATGCTTGTGTGTTGAGAATACATAAATGTAAGCAATACCCTAAGGCATTTATCTTGGTTTTCCTTGAAATAAGATAAAATTTATCAGAATTGAATGAGTCAAATGTCATCCAGTTGCTTCATCACTGCTTTTAAGTACCATATTCATATGTATATGCACAAAATTATACTTGTCAGAATAACTTTGTGCATTGAAAATGTAATTTGCAGTTCATGGGCTAAATGTATTCCCTATGAAGAGCAGAGAACTTGCAGCAGTTTTATAACAAGTAGATATTTGGCTTTAATGGAACATCTGAAACTGGTTTCTTTTGCAGCCGTTCCCACTCTGTGTTTTCAATTACCATCCATATGAAAGAAACAACAGTAGATGGAGAAGAACTTGTTAAAATTGGAAAGCTAAATTTGGTAAGTATTTGAACTAAGTCTCATTGATAAAGTTTTTAGTCATGAACTAGAGTTTATTAAAGTTTTTTCCTGGTAAGGGAAAAAAAATATTGTTTTCATAAAGTGGTATGAAATATGCTTGTCACTCTGAAAAATATCAGTCCCACTTGTCACCCCAGTGTCTTCTGAAAAACTTGTAAGCTCTTTTATATATTCTGCAAGACTTTAGAGCAAGCATTCTTCAGAGTGATTTGAGACAGGAGCCTAACCTCCCTTTCAGGTTGATCTTGCAGGAAGTGAAAACATTGGTCGATCTGGGGCAGTTGACAAAAGAGCTCGTGAAGCTGGAAATATCAACCAGTCTCTGCTGACTTTAGGAAGAGTTATTACTGCTCTAGTGGAAAGAGCCCCTCATATTCCATACAGGGAATCTAAACTCACAAGAATCCTTCAAGACTCTCTTGGAGGACGGACAAAAACATCAATAATTGCCACAATTTCACCTGCATCTGTAAATCTTGAGGTAAATTTGAAGTCTGAAAACCTGTTCCTAAAATAAATAATATATTTTGCTAATGATACAAAATACAAGTTAATTCCTCAACTTGACCTCGTAGTACATCTGTTTTTCACAGGAGACATTGAGTACACTGGAATATGCCCATAGAGCAAAGAACATAATGAACAAGCCTGAAGTTAATCAGAAGCTAACAAAAAAAGCTCTTATTAAGGTAACTAGACATATATCTTAAAAAACGAAGTTACAGGTTAGGTTTGATTTTTTTGTTAACGTGGTCTTTGGTCTGCAACAGTTATGAGTATGGGAGAAGCTGTAACTAATAGCAATGCTTTTCTGAAGTGATTTTAATTACTGATCTGATGCTTTTAAACTAGAGCTGTACTGGTATAGCATTAGTCCCTGCAGATATTGGAACTGTCGATAAGACTAAAGTTGAACAGAGGGCTATTGCTACTAGCTGTGACTGTGGGTATTACATGTTTGCAAGTTATTGGAGAGCCATTAAATGACACTGGATTTTTTTTTTCTGGAGTTGGTATATTAGCAGGTTTATTCCCTAGAAAATGCCTTAATTAAAGTGAACTTGCCAGTAAGTACAAGTGAAGAGCCAATGCAAAGTAGCTCTGTCCCTAAGGAAGCTGTGATTCCCATTGTAAGCTGCTAAATGCAGCCAAGTGTGACCTTCAAATGGAAGGTTTCAATGCTCTACATATAGCCAATATGTATCCAATGGTACGGATTTAAATGGTGTTATACTGAACTTAGAACAGAAGTGAAGTGCTTTGCTATTGTGCTTTTGCAAAACTTCTGTAGAGCCCTACCTTTGTGAAGCATCTGTTAAGCTGAATATTGAAACCAAAATAGAAATTTTCAGGTTTACATGTGATTGTTTCTTTATGCAGGAATACACTGAAGAGATTGAGCGTCTGAAGCGAGACCTTGCAGCTGCACGAGAGAAAAATGGAGTCTATATTTCTCTTGAAAACTATGAGTATGTCTGCAAAATTTCTATAAAATCACTAGCAACAAATCTCAGATACTGGTACCTATCCTTATACAGAAATACTTTCAGATCTATTTTCAATCCAGAAAGTTGAAGATAGTTAGGAAAACTTTAACTGTTTCGCCAATTTGTTATTTTGAAATTCATTATTGTACAAATGAAATCTAATAGGCTTGCACTGAAGAATTTATGTATAATGTGTGGAATTTACCATAAGCATTACCCAGCATGCAGATTTACACCATGCAGCCTTTTTTGCAGTCGAAGCTCATACATGAAAGCAAACTTGATATACTTAACTTCACTTTTAATAGGGCTAGTTTGGACAGGAAGTTTACAATGGATAATTGTCTTAAATCAATCCTGCCTTAAGTGAAAATTACGTGCTATTCGTATAGAAGTTAGCAATATTGACTTTTTGAAATTACTGAAAATACAGTGTAAAATCTTGAAATTGCCTCTTACTTGACTAATTTGTTTATTTTAATCCTTGCTTGAGAGCCCTTAATGGAAAGCTGACGATTCAGGAAGAACAAATTACAGAGTATATTGACAAAATCAGTGTCATGGAGGAAGAAGTGAAAAGAGTAAGTGATATTTTTAAACTGTGGCTTAAATCTGCCCAAAAAGTGAAAGAA
Organism: Acanthiza pusilla; assembly: GCA_036630365.1. Lineage (NCBI taxonomy): Eukaryota > Metazoa > Chordata > Aves > Passeriformes > Acanthizidae > Acanthiza > Acanthiza pusilla. The sequence continues at coordinate 15,692,911 of JAXCHO010000234.1, forward strand.
ATTAATTTCTCCTTTTAAAAGGGGGAAGAAAGTTTGAGGAAAGAACAGTCAGAAGATTCTTTTTGGGTTTTTTTGTTTGTTTGGTGGTTGTTGTTACTTAAGTTTGCCAATTAGTCAAGAAAGGAAGCTTCCTAATCCTTGAAGTTAGGAGCTTGAAATAACATATATGAAATTGCAGGTTGCAATTGTTTTTTTAAAGCTGTTTTCATGTCTACTACTATAATTTGCTTTGCTGAATTTTTGACAAAAAATCTGCTTGTAATACAGTATCTCACTTGAGAGGTATCTGCTTAGGAGCAAAGAATGAGGGGAGAGAAGTCATGAGTTCCCATTAACAAACTACATGAAAATTGGAGTTCCTTGTTTAAGAGAAATGTGGATATTAATTTGCTGGTATATGTAACTCCTCTATGTAATCAGCTTTACGGACTCTTTTCAGTCTGTCTGGTTGTGTTTGTTCAGTGGGATTCTTTTCCTTGTGCTGTAACAGTAGCTTGCTCTTGTATTTTGAGTTGGGAAGCAAGGGATTATTATGGTGAGAATGGTGTTGGCTTGGTATTTTCAGTGATTACAAAGACTATACCAACCTGTAGTTTGGGTTTAAGACCTGAGTCCTACAGCTGAAATTACATTGCTAGATGACAATTTGCCTTCTGGCATAATTTGAGAGATGTGAAATGAGACTGTCAAATTTATAAAAAGTGGTGGTGCCTTTTTGATGATTGTCTTCCTATTTAGGTCACTGAACTATTCAGAGTCAGTAAAAATGAACTTGAACAGTGTAAAACAGATCTGCAAATCAAGGAGAAAGAGCTAGAAGAAACACAAAAAGATCTACAAGAAACCAAGGTTCAGCTGGCTGAAGAAGAATATGTGGTTTCAGTTTTGGAAAACACTGAACAAAAGCTTCATGGCACAGCTAGCAAGGTTCTCACCGTTCTTGTACCTACTGTAAAACAGCTTCCTACATTTAGGAGTTTCCTGGGCTATTCAAGGAGACCAGTTGTTGTTAAAGCATGATGGGAGTGGAACAAGACCTGAATTTAAGATGGAAAACTAGGATTAGAGTGCAGCACTTTCTCTGTGGTAGTATTGATAGTTGACTGCTAAACACTCTGGTTGGTCTGGAACTAACTTTGCCTCAGGCCAGTTTGTCATGGGAGTTCCAGTGCTTTGCAGTGTCTATTATCATGAGTTGTTGTGCAGAATAAGTACTTTTCTTTCAGAATCTTATGACTGGTCCTGCAAAACAGTAAATTATACATAACTGAAGAACCTCGTGTAGTGGAACATGTTCCTCACTGCCCATGGCAGGAGGCTTGGAACTAGATGAGACTTTAATGTCCCTTCCAACCCCAAACCATTCTGTGAACTGGGGTAGAAAAATAGTAAAAAGCTTTTGAATAATGTTGCCCTGACACTTCTGTGTTTTAGAGTATAGCTTTGATGTGTAGATTGGTCATAATTATCAAAACAGACTTGAGGTAGGGAGAGATAATGTCCTGCTATTTAAACTGCGAAGTGATGGAACTTGTATCTTCAGGCACCATGACAATTTCTTTCTGTTTGGATTCCTGTAAGATTGGGAGGGCATGCCTGGTTTTTACATGTGGGTTATGGAGTGTTTGTGTGAGACGAATAGATACAGAAACTATTTATGCTCACTACAAAACCAGGACTCCTCTATTTGTATCAATTCTAAATTATTTATCACAGGACTGGTACTGGAAACCTCTTGCTTAAATACTATATTAAAGAATAATTTACTCTCAGATTGTTCAGAACAAGTTGAAGTGCTCAGATATTTTTCAGTTCCTATTCTGGGATAAATGACACCTTAATTCTCAAATACTGAGGATGTCATTTATTAATGCTTTGGTTTTAAAGCTAGAACAAATGGTCTCTAGTAGGTAACTTTTTTCCATGTTCTAAAACTAGAAATTCCATAACACCAGGGTCCAGACCAGTTTTGATTTGGTGATGTAAAGGGAAATACCTGTCTTCCTAGAGAGATAACTTCTTTAACTCAGAACTATTGTTGCTTTTCCTTATATAATATATACTTGACTTCTTGTTTTAAGACTTACTAAAATACCTTCCAAAATTATAGTTACTTAGTACAGTTGAAGAAACTACCAGAGATGTATCTGGGCTCCATGCGAAACTGGACCGTAAGAAGGCTGTTGATCAGCACAATGCTGTCGTCCAAAATACGTTTGCAGGACAAATGAATGCTTTGTTCAGCAAAATACAAGATTCAATTACTGAAAACAGTTTGAAGCAGCAACAGATGTTGACATCTTACACAAATTTTGTAGGTAAGTAATACCTGTATTAGTAGTCAACCTGAATTTTTGCAGTAGTAATCTCCAAGACTGCTTCCTAAAATTTATCTGTTTTAGGAAAGGGGAAGGGGCTTTATTTAGGCAATGTAATGATTACAGTTGCATCAGTAATAAAGTATCTGGGATGATCCACAGCCTTCCTGTGCTGTAAGGGGGCAGTAAGGTGATGAGCAGTAAAAAGAGTTCCTATCTTACAAGGAAACTTTTTAAAAATTTGTAATTCTTCATTTCTTTTGTAGGTGACCTGCTGTCTACCAGTTCTTCTGCAGCAGATATTCTTGCATCAGTTGCATCCACATCTTTTGCTTCTGTTAAAGAATTGGTGTCTACTGAAGTTTCTCACATGTCTGAAAAAATAACGCAGCATGAGAATCTATCACTTGATTGTAAAGCTGAGCTGCTGAGATTAATTGTTAGTACTTTTACATACTCTTAAATATTTGAAACTGGTTTTGATCAAAATGGGTTCTGTAAAGATAGAGATTTTTTTTCTGATGCTCTTCCCCTGTATCTGCTTCAGCACCTGACCATGACTATGTCCCTCTGCACTTCCCCTCACATGTGACCTCCACAAGCTGTAATGTGCTATATTACTATATGTAGCATATACTGTCACAACAGAGCACATGAATATGTAAATGATAGCTTCTTACAAATGTAGATGAAGGAGCAGCCATATTCTGGTTAACTTTTTTTTCCCCCTCTTCCTAGGAGGAACATGAAACTGGATTAAGAAGAGCGGTAAATAACTTGACACCAGTGGTAGAATTTATCTTGGGTTTAAACTGTCAGTTTCAGAGTAACATGAAGAAATATTCTGCTGTGGCTGACCAGGTAATGCACATAACCTGCCTCTTTGCCTTTGCTCTTCTATTTTATTTAATTTACAAATAGCATGTTCTTTGTTTTTCTGCAGTATGTCAGAGTGTTTCCACTTCTTGTCTGGCCTTTTCCCCTTTCTCTTGTCCCATGAGTTCTACCTTTTAACTTTCTTTCAGACTTTTTTCCTCTCTTGAGTGTGGTAAATGTGCTTGTTACCTATATTGGCACAGCTGCTTGCCTAAGTGCCACAGTAGAATAGTAAAACATGGATGCTTAGGTATAAATGTAACAAATACTTGATGATACATTTAATATACTCTCCCGTGTGTTTTAGAAATCGAAAAAGTCAACTTAGACAAGTCTTACCACTCCAGTTTTCTTCTGCTGTCATACCAAACATTTTGTGTTTTCCCTTTGATTCCTGTGGAATGTGATGCTTTATTTTGTTAACAACCATAAGTGCAAATAATACTGCACTTATTAAAGTCCTTTGCTTCAATTTATAGTTCTAGTCTATCTTGTGATACTTGTGTAGAACTGCGGCCTTACTCTTTCATTTCTTTGTTTTGTTTTATCAAAAACAAGTCTTTGTTTCTGGTGACCTGTTTCTCTTACTGAAACATTTTCTCCTCCTTTCAACTACCGCTCATGTGAAATCAACTCCCCTTGTCTAGAAGCTTTTTACTGGTTTTCAGACGTAGACAGCAGATAGTCCATGGCTTACCAGCTCTTGCTGTACCTTGTCTATTTTTCTATTTTGTTTACCTTGCATGCCAAATATTATGTTTGGAATAGCCCCCACATTAAGTTCCAGTCACAAACTTCAGATTGTTCCAATCATTACTTTCTGCCTTTTATGCACAATGCTTTATTAATGCCTTTTGACAATTTCCTTGGGGTAGAGCTTGTTCCTATATCAATTATGCTAGGGAAGAATACTGGTTTCTTAAATAAAGAAATAAATATCTAACTGTAAATGAAACTTTTTTTTTAAGATGGAAGGCCATAAAAAGGAAATCGATACCTTCTTTGGAGATCTTTTTCTCACTCTGAAAAAAATACAGGAAGAAACAGCCAGTGGGTTTGCTCAGCTCCAGCATAATTGTGATAGTTTAAAAGAAGAAGTGGAAGTGACGAGGCTGGCACATAGAAAGGTATCCTTAGAGTAAGAAAACACCCTAACACCAAGTGTGATTGCTTTCTTTGATTTAAACTCTTATGTGGTAGTAAACCATTATACTTGCTTCAGAAAAAAAGTTAGGATGACAGTAACTTGATCCTAATTCTGTTCAGTTTTTGTTAGGCTGCTTTAGGTAGTTTATGTAGGAATGTAACAAAAAAACTCCTTCCTCTCCCTGTAAGTGTGTCCAGTATATGTGCATTTACATATGTCTCCAAAAGCAAAGTCTCTGTATCTTCACTACACAAAAATTGTACCTTCTCCTTTAGAATTGCAAAACTCTGCATTTTTTTCATTTTTTAATTGAGGTGTTCAAGTACCCTTTAAGACTGTTTAAAAAGAACAGTGAAACTTCTGCTATTTTTCTTGATAGAGCGCAGCCGAATTGATGTCTCTACTGCAAAGCCAGCTCGACCTGTTTGCTCAAGAGACTCAGAAGAACTTAACTGATGTACTCACAAAAAATGGAAGCCTGAAGACCACCATCACTGCTATGCAAGAAAATGTTCACCTGTAAGGAGCAAATTATTTTTGCTATTATTGCTACATTTGCTATTATTATTATTATGATGATGCAAGATACACTATATATGAAGAGAACTTCAGGGTTGGATGCTCTTCGTGTTTATGTGCTTATAAAGCCTGCTGGACATGGCCTCTATGTCAGATCTGAGTTCTGCACAGAATGTAGATCATAGTTTGCCTTTTCCCAGAGTAAACAGTAGTTCTAAAAGGCTTTCTCTTGAACTCGTCTCTTGAGCCTGTTGCCATAAGAAAGTATCATTTTGGGAGCAGGATGCTGAGGAGTGTCCCTCTGTCTGCACTTCAGAACGCCTTATTAGAAAGGCTTAGCTTGAAGTATAGTAATGTATCTGTTGCAATATGCTTCATTCAACTGAAGACTGAATAAGTCTTTTTAGTTTGTGGTTAGGGTCTTTTGGTTCTCTTTTGGGTTTTTTTGGTTGGTGGGGTTTTTGTTTTTTAACAAACCTACTGCTGCAAGTTTACTAAATAGAACAACAACATTATAATGAACTGGTTTGATAGAATTGTGCTATTTTCACTGGTTCTGGTCTCATATTTCTAAAAGTATACTCTTAAAATCTACCTTTCAAAATCTCTGAACTCTTGCAAATATGTTGTTGCAGCAAAACTACAGACCTGGTGGGAAGTACAAAGTCCAATCACAGCAAATTTACTGCATCTCTGGATAATTTCTCTCAAGAGCTCAGGAGTATAAATGCTGAAAACAAGACAATGCTGGAAGAATCCAATGACCACTGTCAACATCTTCTCACCAATCTCAAAAATGTGTCTCAGGATACCAATACATGGGGTGAATTTACAACTGCTCAGATGGTCAACTTTACTAATCAGCAGCTATTGTCATTCAAGGATGAGAAAGAGCAATTTCAGTGTTTCCAGAAGGTACCTATAATCATTTGTAGTCTAATGCAACATCCTGAGACAAACTTTACTGCACAACTTGTAGCGGGGGTAAAAAGTTCTTGGTTATAGTCAGAACAAAATTATGCATTTTTTGATAGCAGACTCGTGTTACTGAGCTTAAATATATGTAATTAGAGGAAATCAAAAGCCTAAATTAAGAGGAAGGCTTTGAACTTCTAATAACCTCAAAAAATGGTGTCATGATTAATGCTGTACAGCTAACTTGCATTTGTAATCTGGGTGTTTTACATCATCTTGGTAGTACAGTCTTGTAGTTTTACATCATCTTTAGCTAATTCAAAAGCTTTATCTACCAGTACTGTCCCTGGGAGATACGCACAGTGATCAATTGCAGACTATTTTCTGGAGGATGCAAAGACTTTATTGGTCAGATTAATGTGGGAGAAAGCATTGCTTTTCAGTATCTACAAGCTATTGCCTCTTAGATAAAAGTTTCTCTCTCAGGTTTGGGTTTTTTTTTCATTTCCATCACAAACTTCGCATCCCACCTTTGTTTTATTGTTGTAATAGGCAAATCCAATGTTTTGTGAACTTTCAGAAGGAAAAACTCAGCTAAAAACTTACGTCATAGGGAATCACACAAAATATTCTGAGCTGGAAAGGACCACCAAGGCTCGAGTCCAACCCTTAACTGTTAAAAGCACTTTTGGTCTCCAGACAGTTCTGTATCAGTTGTACTTGCTGAATACTTCAGGATTTTCATTTCAACGGAAATGGCTAAAAATTAATTTCCTTTTCCCCTACACATGCATAAAGGTTCTAGTGCTTGTAGGATGTTCGTGTTCAGTTGAATATCCCAATTCTGTGCAGGGTTTGTGCACAGAAGCATGAGGAGTCTGATCTAAGCCAGATGGCATCATCTTTATTCTTATGACTAGCTGTCTAAAATGATCATACTTTCTAAGAAACTGACTCTCTTCTGAAGATAGCTCTCAAAATGAGAGTGTAAAATTGGCACTGAAACTTCTCAATTTGAGGTCTCTCAGTTGTTTCGTTTCAGGTCATGCACCACATCTTAGAAAAGAGGCCATAACCTTACTTTTCCTGTTAACGTGGTGTTTTTAGTTGGGTTGTTTTTTCGTTTCGTTTTCAGGAAAATGAAGAAAACTGCGATAAAGCAATAGCTGAAATTGCTGACCATATTGGCAGACAAAAGGCTGCAGAGGGGAAGGTACTTAATGGCCTTCTTGATCAGATAAAGGTGGATCAGGAGATACATGTGGAGCAGAAGCTGGCACTTACGGAGGAAGTACAGCATGGACTAGCTCAGGTTAATGGTTTCCTGCAAGAGGATCTTAAAGTGGATATTCCAACAGGTATTTAAACAGGCTGGGGACAGAATGGTCTTACAGAAAACAATTTGAGTTCCAGAATTCGTAAGTGAAGGGTAATGGGGACACATAATATAATATGACTAGCAGCCTTACCTCTTCTTTTAAGATGTATGCAAAGATGGTGACTGAACAAAGCATGATTTCTGTATTGAGTTGATGTAAAATTGAGGATCTGACATTAAAGCAAACACTGAAAAGTGTAAAATCTTCATTAAAGGGACAACTCCGCAGAGAAAAGACTACTTCTATCCAGTCACTCTCGTGAGAACAGAGCCTCGGGAGCAACTTCTGGAGCAATTAAGGCAAAAGCAACAAAATCTTGATGCTGTGCTAAGCAGTGTGATAAAGGATGTGGAGGATAATGGAGATCACGTATGTATATAAATGGCAAATGAGGCTCTTGAATGAAAATTTCACATCCTTGAGGTTTTCTCATGCCCCTGTGGAGAGTTGACTGGAGCCCCAGGGCTGCTGTAGCCTTTGTGTTTTACAGTGTACTTGGACTCATGTGTGCTAAGCTTTTGACAAAAACATTCTCTTGAAAAATAAGCAATTATATTAATGATTTAGATTTCACTTCTGTTTCTCAAAAATGGAAATTGCAGGTCTTTTATAAAGCTGATCATGCTTAATACATTAATTGAGGAAATTCAGATGTTAAATACATTTTTTGTGAAAAACTTCTGTTTTAGGACCTATTGGAAGAGGAAGGGGAGTTGCAAGAATCCAGTGAAAGCCTTGCTTGTGACAAATACTTAATGGATACAAACGTATACTGCCACACAAATGGTGGCATTCCTTTTTTCCAGGTAACTTCCACAGATAAGCAAAACAGCTGTGTATTTGAGAGAAGAAAAATTATTGCTCCGTAATAGTACTGTAGTTTCAAGTTACTTAGTATATTTCAGTGTAGTCTCACAACTTTAAATCCTGTAGAAAATGCTTTGTTATACTTGAGCTAAAGTAACAGCAGATTCTGATGGCAGTTAATAATGGATAAAAGAATGCAGATTTCTGACAAGCTGGACGGACAGTTGAAAACTCCTCAGCAAATAATCCTGCGTGAAAACAGGAAGCCTGTCAAACAAATGTGTGTTAATGGAAGAGTTGAAATTACATGGAGTAGTTTCTTAGAGGCCTGGCAGAAATATTGGCCATTCTTGAGTCTTTATGGGGTTGGGGTTTTATTCCTCACTTGCTTCTGACCCTTTTGCTCTACCAATGTATCAGTGTAAACTCCTTGGTATATTAGTCAGGGGGTTTTCTTGCTGGGGAGAGCATCTTTTCTTGTTGTGGATCCTTTAAAAATAGCTGCTGAGCTTCTGTATGTCTACAGGTAACCTTTTTCAGGAGTTATGTCAACTTTTTTCCCCAGAACACTGTGTACTGCTTTGCACATGAGCAAGAAGTCTCTTTAATTTCTTTGTATTCTCTTAACACTGGCTATTTTCTTTAAATCCCAGCACAAAAGAAGTCTCAAAAAGGGTAAAGAGAACAAATCTGCAGCTACAGTGGAGAACAAAATGGAAGAAATGACAGAAGAGTTTCTTCAGAAATCTAAGCATCCTTTAAGACTGCTGAACTAAGATATATCCTCTGCAGATCCCTGTTTTTAAATATTTCTATCTTACTGAGCCATAACTTGTTTTGGTTACTCTCAGTCTCTTTATACAGTGATATACTGATGCAAAGTTGCATCAAATATTTCCTTGCTCAATCTCATGCTTTGGTCCCATTTTTATATGTTGCAGCTTGCCAAATTTTAAGAAAAAAAAATGACCTGCAGATTATGGTGCTGTTATGTTAAATATATATATATATGTTGTCAAGTAAGAAATAATTTTGTTTTCTCAGTAGATCTAAAATGCCAGAAAGGGATGTGGAAATATGCTTTGTTAGCATTATGAGTTGCCATTTTATGTATTAATTAACTGTAAATAAGTGTTCTGGTTTTATACCTGCTTTTTATACCAGTTCCACGCTTTTGACTGTAATACTTCAAATAAATCGATACATGGAAAACAAATGTACAAGCACCTCACTCAGAGTAAAACGAACTTACCTAACTTTCTTATGGTGCCAGGTTTAATGTAGCTAAAACATTATCAGCTATGTCATAAGTCTTGTGCTGTCAGAAGATACTAGTTCTCTTCTTTGTTTCATAAAAGATAATAGCTTTATTGCAATGCCTCTTCATTCTGTGAAATTCAGTTTTATTCTGTGAAATTTAGTTTTATTCTGTGAAATACCGTTTTACTGCTGGGTCTTGGACTTTTTGTTTGTTTGTTCTTATCTTCCTCTTAACTTGCAGATGTGAGGTCAGTGTCAGTCAGGTAGAGTATCAAACTGGCAGCATTTCTTTAAGATCTAGTTATCTAACATTAAAACATGCAAACTTGGTTACAAATCCAACTTCTATGATGTATAATAACAGTGAATTTCCAGTAATCTACAGAAGTATTTGACCAGATGTTCTTTTCATGCTCCTCACCTGGAAATTTGAAGAAAACTTCAAGTTGCAACACGGTAAAGAAGTAGATGAATAGGATTATGATGGGAGTTGGGAGAAACACTGGAAGGCAACTTTAATTACATTGGAGCACTATTCTTAGATAATTGTCCAAACACAATTTAAGAGATTTGTTCACTTTTCTGTGTTGAGCTTGCAGGCTTACCCTGATGTTTCTTCAGATAGGTGATCCATGTATTTATTTCTCTTTGACCAAGAATGTCAACTAGTTACACCCTGGGCCCCATTCAGACAGCATTTTGCAGTCCTGCTGCTAGAGCCAGGAAGGCACCATTTGGCATTATACATCATAGAAGTTAGATTTGTAACCAAGTTTGCATGTTTTAATGTTGGGTACCTAGATCTTAAAGAAAGTGTACCCTTGCACTGATTCTCCGAACTGTAGCATGAGGGAGACCATTAATCAGTTGTCTGTCTGAACACCGATCTTGCCTCTTCTTTCTCCTATCTTTCACCACTGTGGGCAAAGCTAATCGCTTTCTGACTGTCCAAGAGCAGGAGGAAAAGCATTAATTCCCTTTCAAATGACTAAGAAGCACAAAGAGCTTTGTTTTAGGTTTTTCTGGGTTAAATGGGAGGCAGCTTAGTATCATCTTGGTACCTACCTTATATCCTGAGTCTTTCTCCTGCTGTAAGGGACTTGACACACTGGAAGCTGCATGACTGTCATTTCAGTGTGTTTGAGGTATTGTCAAATTCTGGCACCTAAAACTTAATGGGCTTAGTTCTACAGCATCTAGGATCCATTTTCTTGCACCACAGGCCTGTTAACAGTGACTAGATATTAGCATAATCTCCCACAATGGTTCAAGGAATCGTTTCTTAGCAAAAATTCAACCCCAAGGGTTGATCCCACAGCTGTATTGAATAGCCTAAACGAAAGGGGCGAGGCTTATAAAAGCCCTTCACCCTACTTCATTTTCCCTGTGCGTTTGACAGGATTAGTGTGAACAAACAAACTGGAATAGGCAGTAACAGAGGAGGCTTGCATGCACAAAATCATAGGGAGCCACATGGGAGCAAAACTGTATTTTGTGCTCCCTGTCTTTATGCTCTTTGAAACTACTACCTTGGCCCTTTGCTTCCTGCAGTATGGGCACAGCCTGCTTTCCTTAACGAGTGTATGAATTTCAGGGGCTGCTTCACACTTTCTCTTTTTCTGAAGTAGCCCTTGGAGTGGTGTGGTGTCCTTTGTTTGCATCACTGGCAGTGATCTGCTGATCATTGTTCTGTTGGCTGAGGTATCCGGAGGTGGCACCAAAGCCAAATAGGATGAAAAATCTGAATGCAGAATGTGTCCTGGCCTCTCTGTGCCTCCACTCCCACTAGATGGCCCTAACACTAAAGGTTGGTGTGAGCTCAGGTACTGGCTGCCAACCAGGACTTGGAAATAGGGGTTTTGCCAAGCTTTTCCTCAAGCATCTGTCAAAAAACCGTTTCAAACACTTGTATTGAATTTATGCTTCTATCTGGAAAATTCTATACTCAAGCTTCAGTAGGGGGTTGTTTTATGAAGGGCCACATTTGTGTAAAAGATGATCCAGTGTGTGTCTTGGGCTTTACTGCAGGGCCAGTGGACCCTCTTGGTAACTGAATTGATGTCCTGGCCTGCTCCGTTCCCCACCACGTGGGCATTGCCCAAAGCAGAAAGCTGCACTGATTTGTTTTGGTGTATTGTGTGATGTATGACAAAGAGAAAAGGGTAAGAAAAATAAAGCAACCATTATTTCTTGTATGCAGTCATTGTAATGATAGGGCTAACCCAGAGGGTAGAAATGGCACTGTCCAGGCTAACTAACCTGCTGGTTTGATTTTATCCTGTGTGAGGCATCCTTTACCAGAACAGCACAAAGCATTTCCACAGAATACTTAGCCAGGTCACATCCACACTGACAATGCAGCTGAGCATGAGGGAGCGTTACAGTGACTGCGGCTGTAGTACAGAGCCATGTTCTAATTAATCTGAAGAGTATTTTTTGCATTCTTGATTAGTGGTTTAATGAGATAGCTCTTGATTTAACAAAAACTTAAATACAATTATTACAATGTGGGGAAATTAAGTAAGGAAAAACAAATGCATGTAAAGGGGGAAATGCAGAGAGGGCAATAAGAGGGCTCCAAAAAGCACAGACAATTTAGAGTCAGCAGCTTCCTTTTCAAGTGAAAAATGAGCTGCCAGGAGGAAAGAGAGGAAAGGAAACTTCCTGCTTCCTCCTGGAAATCAGGGAACAGTGGCACTTGCTGCATCAGTGTTGTTGGGGGATGCAATGTTTATTTGAAGAGAGAAAAGACTAAGCTGACTGGCTGCTGTTGATGACTGCTTTTATTTTGGGTATCAAACAGTTGCATGGGGCTAGAGAGGAGTGAGGAAAAGGCACAGAGTTGCTAGACTGCTTTTCTTTTTTCTGTTAGGTGTCAGTCACCATTGCAATTAGCTGTTAAAAGCGTAGAGGAAACGAGGAAGCCTTTAACTCTTTGGAGTGACAAAAGAAACAAATTAAACTAGGAAGAGCTGGAAAAATAAAGTTAACATTCCTTTTTCATCAGGAAGAGATTAAAGGGAAAAAAGAAAGTTCTAATGTTTGAAAGCATTAAACACAGGAAAAGAAATATATTCACTATGTATTTTAAAATGTATACATTTAAATAAGTGTTTACAGCCATTTGACTATTTTTTTCTTTCCCGGTTGCAAACTACTTTTTATAGTAGAAGGCAGTGCTCTATAAACTGCATGCCCACCCATGCAGTTACTTTATAAAGTTAAATAACAATAAATCATGCTCTGCTTTGCCTTCCTAGGCTTTAAGTGACGGGGTTCTCTAGGTGAGCTGCAGACCACCTAGCAAAGCAGCCCATCCTTGTAGGGCGAGCACGAGCTCAGTCCAAGCAGCACTGCTGTGCTCAGTCTTGAAATTGTTAAAAGTGCAAGCACAGCAAAAGCAGTGAACGTGTACATTCCCGTGTTTGGAATACTTCTAAAATACTCTTTGGCTCCCTAGAAGAGGGTCTAGCTACCCAAAGGAGGGCATGGTATAGCTAACAAGTGCTCTTCAGACAGATAAAAAGGAGCAAATGCTTGGTCTAGCAGTCTCTCATCAAGGAAGAGGTTAGAAACAAGCTGTCTCTTTTATATCAAGTCTGAAAATTGTCCCATTTTTCCGTCTTTCTACAACTTTATGAGATGACTGTTGGTTTTCAGGTGGCACAAAGTTATATTTTGTCAAATAATGGAAGTTAACTGGATTGCTTTCCTTTTCTCAAAAATATTAAACCTATATGAATATTCACTTCCTCAGTTATACTTTAAATGCTTTTGTCACTCTTGATCTGTTTATAACCTAATCATTGTATTGCAAGGAACGAGGCACAATGACTAAAACTTTGAACTTGACTAGTGCATTTCCTTTATTAAAAATTACCAAATAAAGGAATGAAATAAACAGAAATATCACATAAAAGTACATTAGATTCTTTTCAGAGCTTCTCAGTTCTTGTCAACATATATATGTTTTTGATTATAATTTTATTCTGAGAATGTTCAGAGCACTAAAACTACTATATGAAGACTTTTTTCATGTGATAAAGAATTTTCATTGCCAGAGGTTAATTTAAAAAAATATATTTTTTCCTAATTAACATAGAAGTTTTGTAGAGCAAAAATAACAGTTAGCTGGAAAGAATATATGCTTTTTTAGCATTTTTAAAACAGATAAAATATACTGTAAGATACTTCTCTTCCTCCCTAGCATTTAGAGTAATAATAATGACCGATGCTTCTCCGAGGACTGATTTCCCCACTGCCCAAGTCCAGTCTTGATAATTTGGCTACAGTCACTTGACTTACAGTAAAGTGGTAAGATGAAGGATCAGAATCTCCATTTTCAAAGTACACACTGAGTGTCACAATGATGCCTAAAAAACCCTAGTTCTGTATGCTCTTTTACAGGTGCTTCAAGCATACCTACTTCCCCTACTTTGTAAAATGGCTTGGGATCTTTCAGGATAGGTATGAAGTTATTTTTCTGCTATTAAAGACTAGACCCAATGTCACTTGAAGCTTTAGCAGTGGCTGCAGTGGCCACTGTATCATGCCAGTGTCCTTAGGCAAAGCGTGGATCACAGCAAGAGGAACCTTTTAAACCTCCAAGGGATGGCAGAGGTATCTTCTGTGTCATGGTACATAACTTCATGCTGAATCTGAGCACCACTGCTCCCACTTTGGAAGCAGAAATTTGTGAAAGTGTTTCTAAGGGAGTAAATTCAAATTTGGGGGTGTTTGGGGCATTGGGGGTTTTTGGGTTTGGTGGTTGGGGGGTTTTTGGTGTGGTTTTTTTGTTTATTTGTTGGTTGGCTGGTTTGGGGGGGTTGTTTTGTTTTGTTGTTGATTTAGGGTTTTTTTGGTGACACAGAAGAGCTTAAGCAACCCCTGTCATATGTAAAGATTGTTTTAGGAAATTGGTTTTTCACATTTCAATTAGCTGCCTCTAACGCTCAAACTAAAATCTAAGCAGCACTGTCATTATGTTCAGAAGGTAAAGGAAACAAAGAAGTGAATCACTTATCATTTGCTATAGCCACCATCTTCTCTGACTTAATTAAAATATGGCATCAATTTGAAAACCATTCAGCTACAGATATATATTTAAATGGTTATAATATAATAATGATAGGTGCCAAAATTTTGTTCATTCACTCTAACAGTTTATTTTAGGAAACTCAGTCCAGCAGGATGAACCTTGAATATACAAATTATTGCAAGGAAGAAAATTTTATGATGTCTGTTAGTTAATACAGAAGCCAATCTTATTAATCGTGGATTTACAGAGGGCTGTTTTATTAGATGTTAACCATAGCTTATGTTGACAATTGATTTTCATTGTAGGAAAACTAAATTTATTATTTGTAAAAAGATAAAGATAATTAAATTGACTTTATAAAGGTTACTATCATAAATGTTAGTACCTGAGAATAGCAAACATAAAACTGCCTTAGCAGCAAAAATTCATTAAGTGATGGGTGCTTTTTTTCCATTACATTTAATAGTCCCTGAACATTTTTAGCCTTCATTTTATTTTCCAGAGTTTACGCCTACTGCTATGAAAAACTGTTAGGGTTGAAGCCTTTTCTTTCTAATAAAATAGGATCAAAACATTTTAAAGTTATACAAGTAAAACAAAACAAAATAAAGCTTGAAGTACAAATGTACTATGTCATCCTGTCATTTCTCATATTTGTCATGAAATTCTTCAGACAATGTTGAAAAAGATGTTGGATCTACAATAAAATCTGACACCTAGAGGGTTTTAAGAATTGAAAGGAGTAATTATTAAGGAAATTAATTTGGACCTTTACTTCTTGCTCTAAGGGAAAGTGCAAACCTTGCACTGCCAGGATCCAAGTATTACAGAGAAATTCCTCCTCTCTGTGGCATTCCTGCTGTGTGAACAGCTCTGCCAAGTGAGTACCCACTGCTGGCGAAAGCAGGGAGGCTGTGAGCACATGGGTGCTGGCCATTCCTGCTGCCATGCTTTGAGAGCTCCTTCCCTGCCTGCCAACAAAAGCTGCTGTCAGAGCACAGCCCACGTCCCCTTCCTGTGCCACCACAGCTCGGTCCTGTGTTCATGGAGCTGCAAGCATTCCCTCCTGTGTTTGGTGTGCTGAGGGGACCAATCTAAAACCCATGTGGAGTTTGCAGCAACAGAGGATGGAATTCAACCCTCACCACCTCTTCAACAGCTGTAGTTGATTTTGATGGAGCCCAGCAGGTGAAGAGTTGTTGGTCATCTTGTGGTCAGGCCACCTCTTGGTCCCCAGTTTTCCTCCCAAAGCAAGGCATGGCCTGAATTCAGCCTTTCTGTGTTCATTTAGGCACCTACATGGAGGTACCCAGGTCAGAACCTTCTCACAGCCTGCTCTCCAGCGCCAGGGGAGACAGACAGGAACCTCATCAGATGATTCCTTGCTGGTGCGCTGTGTGTTTCTCCTCATCAGCTACATGGGAACCTAAGGAAGTAGTGATTTTAACTTGGATGCTACAAGTGCATAGCTGAATCTGGGATAAGCATCACTCTCCTTAAATTTTCCTATTGTGATTTTTTTTATGTTAAAGGCATTTATTGGAACATAAAATACAGATGCCTTGGCTGAATTTTGACTCTTCACAGCTACCTCACACTGTCCTGTTAGCCACCTTCAGGTCATTATAAATAGCACTTTCTGATTCTCTGTGTGCGAATTTGCAGTGAAGGTGCTGAAGCCATTGCAAGAAACTGATATTGTCTGGTTTTAATACAGTACTTAATCTGCTCAAGACTAAGCCAAGGCAGACTCACTCTTCAGGCAGTTGCCATTTTGATGCAGTATTTACTTAAATGAAAGGCCATGATCCTGTTCAAAGACATGATTTCCCCTCTCTCCTCTGCTGTCATTAGAGTCAGATAACAGGAAGAGACAGTAAGATAACTGCCACTTATTTAGATTTCACTGAAGCTTTCAGGCAGAAACAGGGACGCCAGCTAGAGCCAAATCAATTCATTTGAATGATTTGCTGATTATCTATGTTAGTTATTCCCTGATTATCTTGCCTGTTGCCCAGGACTAGCTCTTTGCCTTTGGGCTTGGTTTGACTGCTTATTTTAACCTATTATTTCTAGGGAATATTCTGCAGCACGGGTAGTGCACCCCAGTCTGCAGATACCAGAATAATTGGCACTGGAAAAACTGAGGATTGGTATTTTAATAACTGATTGACAGAAATAAAGCTTGATCATAGTTTTTCATGGGAGCATCTTAACTTGCTAGCAAAACAGGGTTAATAAAGCCTTTACTGGCTTTTTTCAAGATTTTGGCCTGAACATTTGGATCACTGCTTTTGTGTTAATGTTTAAGTTATGGACATTCCAAGAGCTTCCCATCAGGATACATTGCACGGGGATCATACTTGTAGAAGAATTTAATCTAAAAGGTGGGGAGCAGGTGAACATGCACAAACAGGCATGGATGTGGTGACATGAACTCCAACAACAGCATAATGTGACAAGGGTAGGTGTCCAGGGCCCCATTTTCCACTCCAGAGTTGCTTAACCACAGTCCTCTCCCTCTCATCTGGCAGCACAGTGCTCTGTAGTCACTGCTGCATCCCTCCAGGGAATTCATGCTCTCCATCCCAGTAGCACTCAGAAAAAAAAGAGAACTGGTGCTGCTCCTAACACTCTGCTGGAATGTAAGCTTTCTTTCCATAGAACCTACTGTCATAGAAGATGATGAACTATAGCAAAGTTTAGGAAATTTGAGTCAGTAACGTTGAGATACTGAAGTACTGTGTCATGGAGCTGCAGTAGCAGGTGGCTATTCCGTCAGATTGTGCAGTCTGACCTCCTTCCTGCAACCTAAGGATCCGAAATATTCTTCAAAAACAATAGCAATGTTCTGTGCTTTGGGCTTCTGGTGACAAAGAGAAAATTAAGCCTCAGAATTTGATTCTCTTGCATTGTCGTTGCTTCCCAAGTGAGGCAGGCCCCCAGCCAACAGACTGTTCTCTGGCTTTTAACCATGTGCATTTTAACAACATAATGCAGATAAACACATACAGCTTTCTCAACAACAGAAATAAATCACTTCAGTCTATTCATTACCATGCCTAAGTGAATTTTTCTGCAGTAACTAAGGCAGTTACACACAGTCTGAGCTAATGCAGGAGCTGTTTGGAAACAAGGCTGTAACCAAAATGAGAATCTGTCATTCTAAACGATGAAAGAAAGAAGCCTCCATGACAAAGCAATACAGATGAAATCAGACAACACGTTTTGCAGCCAAACACAGAACAAGAAATGAAAGCAACTCATGATGCTATCAAAATTATGGGCCAGTTTTCCCTCCCTCATGGACTGGTGCAACAGGTGCAGCCTGTGGGGTGAGGCTCTCTGCCCAGAAAAGAGTGGCAGCCAAAGGGCCAGGGCTTGCTCCTGTCTAACCAGGCTGTCCTGCTATCCTTCCTCACCAGCCTGCCCTCCTCTCCTTCCTCACCAGCCTGCCCTCCTCTCCTTCCTCACCAGCCTGCCCTCCTCTCCTTCCTCACCAGCCTGCCCTCCTCTCCTTCCTCACCAGCCTGCCCTCCTCTCCCTCCTCACCAGCCTGCCCTCCTCTCCTTCCTCACCAGCCTGCCCTCCTCTCCCTCCTCACCAGCCTGCTCTCCTCTCCTTCCTCACTGCCCTCCTCTCCTTCCTCACCAGCCTGCCCTCCTCTCCTTCCTCACCAGCCTGCCCTCCTCTCCTTCCTCACCAGCCTGCCCTCCTCTCCTTCCTCACCAGCCTGCCCTCCTCTCCTTCCTCACCAGCCTGCTCTCCTCTCCTTCCTCACCAGCCTGCTCTCCTCTCCTTCCTCACTGCCCTCCTCTCCTCCCTGTGTGTGTGCCTATGGCTCTCTTCATTTCACTTGTCAGTCAGGACAAACTGAGAACTCTGAGGAGAGACTGATAAACCTCAGCAATTACAGAGCAAAGTCAACAAGAAGAGATGGCACCACAATGGCCGGTGGGAGCATTTGTTCAGTGAGGGGAGAGAGCTCCAGGAGCAGATACAACTTTCACAGCACAGATAACAGGTTGCCTCTTGACAGCAGTCCCCAGTGAAGTTGATCCAACCTGTAATATCTGCAAAATCTAACTTTTGGCTGGGCCAATAAATCTAGCCATGCTGAAACCTTAAAATACCCCATTTCAGTCATGCACTTTGCTGTCAACAGCATGTATTAAAGTCAGCAGGATCAGATCTGACAAAAATATCCAAAGAGAAGTCAATTTTTGGCTTAAAGATTGTATTTTTTAAACTTACAGGCATCTGTTGACATCTGTGTGTCTCGTTAGGAGAGAAGCATGAGAGCTGCTTTACTAAGACCATTAACTCCAGTGTCTTCCTGCCAGTGACCAGAAGAGGCTACTGAGGGGAACTGTGTGAGAAACAGGCACCAGCAGAAAAATCCTTTCCTGCCTTCATCAAACAGTTCTGTAAGGACTTCCTGAGCCAAACACTGTGAGCGAGCTGCTATGTTTAATACTCATCAATGTACCTATCCTCCATTAATTTGTCTCCTCTTTTTCTGAACCCATTTGGACTTTTGGCATCCAGTGCTTCCCATGGCAACAAGTTTCATGATTTAATTATGTGCTGTGTGAAAAAGTACTTCCTTTTGTTTGTTTTAAACCTACTGAAAGAGAATTACAGGATGCACAACAGAATTGCATGAGCAGACTTAAATGGGAAGATAATGTGGAATGACAATGGAAAATCAGTCTCAGCGCAGAAAACTGGAAACCAGCTTTGTTTTTGCATTACTCTGACCACCAGTACAGGGTTAGTTAATACTTCCTATCGTTCCTCTCCCTGTCATAAATAAGACAATTCACGTGATTAGTATGAAGTGTTAGAAAACAATCTGAGGTCTCTACAGAAATAGTAATGTTCGTTAGAAAGATGAGGTCTGAGGTCTTCCTTTTCTCTTAGGGCAGAAAAGATGCACTGACTGCTGTGCTGAGCAAGGAGAGCCTCTGAATTTGCATTTGAATTTTCTAGGTGATGCGACAGTTAAAAATGTCAATATGATTTGGGGCTGTCGTGGAGACACACCACAGGGAAAGAGCAAGTGTGTCTCTCTTCTTGGAACTGACGTGCGATAGCATCTGGAAAAGGTGAGTGCAGTTCTCTGCACCTCGTTACCGGGAAGCCAAGCTGGAGGAAGTTCAGAGAAGAAGAGCCAACTGTAGCTATATGCTTGGAAGAGCTGCCTGATGAGAAAAAGTACAAAGAGCTGACAGCATAGTTTGCTAACCAACACTTAGGGAGTAAAATGACATAATAACTGTCAACTAATGTTTTAAGTGTAAACCTGCAGGAATGAAAGGATCTAGGTTAGCATGGGACAAGAGAGCAGCAGAAGCAGTGATAGGCATAACAGAAAGAAAATGTAAGAAGAAGGCTTTGTCATCCCTGGCCTTGCCCCCTGTGTGGGGTTGACCTGGGCGTTCCTGGGCTCAGCGTGTAATGTTTGCCAGGAGCACACAGACTGCGATGCTCCCACCCAGCAGAGACAACTGTGGGCACAAACTCAACAGTGCCATGGCCCACACTGCAAAGAGGGGCTCGAGGGCTGCTTGCATGTCCCAAGAGCAACAGAAGTACTGTTCATGTCCCATGCACATTATTGTCTCTGGCAAAGCTGGCACAACTTTGGTTCAGGTGCTCTCTGGAGAAAGAGCATCCCTGGGTCTAAGTTAGGTATAGGCAGACATGGAAAGACTGATCCTGTTTGGGCTTTATCCATAGTCTCTAAGAAACTATTCATGTCATGAAACCCACAGACACTGAGACTTAAGTATTCAAAGCCCATACATGAACTAAATATACAGAAAACTGTAGAAAATGCTACAGGCATTGGATTACAAGAGTTTCAACTGCCGCAGTTTGAGGAGTGTGCACTGTGGGCAACATGACTTCCTTCTGCTGCTTTCTGTGATTTAATAGTTATCTACAGCATCCCGACTCTTGAGGAATTTACCCTTCACTGATACAGACAGAGGCTGTGGTGCTCTCTCCCAAACAAACCCATTTATCTATAGAACACACTTATCCTGGCTAACTGACTTTAACACACATTCTTACAGTTTAATATTTTACAGGTGTCAGATGGGTGCTATGAAGGCTACATAAAGAGCAACGTCATGTCTACCAACAGATTCAGTCCCAAGGGAAAATGTAATGTAATGTGAAAGAGACAAAACAATAGAAAAGCAGCTTGGGAAGCCACAGAAATTAAGTGATACAGAGGGCTCCGTTTAGGCACATCTCAATATTAAATTGCTTATTTATCTTCAAAAGTAGAGTACTCTGACTTGATTCTGTAATCATGGTCCAATTAAACCTGCTTTTATTTATGGCCAGTACATCTGAGACTGAAGAAGACCTCTATCCTTTATGAACAAATATCTTAGAAGGTAACGTAATGGCAAAAGTCAGAAAGGGCTCACACTGTTTCTCCTAGACGGGCAGATGTTCTTCAAGCGACAAATGTGAGCTACCTCTAACTTCAGTTTTAATTGGTTATATCACGTTAATTAATCATAAACTTTAATCTGCACTAACTTCCTAAGAAAACTACTGAAAATACATAGATTTCCCAAAGTCAAATTACACAAAATGAAAACACACAGCTACACAGACAGCAGTGTGGAATCTGTTCTTCTAAATGAAGATATTTCTCCAGTTAATTTCTAGAACACATTGGTAATATTATACAAGGAATAATTTTGGTTGATTATGAATCTGTAATTAATGGGTCTCTCCCACTGTCTACAGGATCTCTGAAGTCTGTCCTGGTGAGCAGTCTGCTTCCTGCATCTCCTCCCCAAATGTTCTAAGAGTCTGAACAGATTTTACAAAGCCCCTTTTTGTTCAGATTATATCTTTGGCTGTACCTTGACATGTGAAGAACTGTGGATTGGCATGAGACCCACATGCACAACATTTCTCATTGTTCTTTGTAGGAATGACCCCCCCAGCCTGCACTGTCTGTGGCTGCCTTGGAGCCCTTGGAAGCAGACGTGCTTTGGAATGGTGGGGATTCGCTGGCAGTGCTGGGGAAGGGGATCCAGCCTAGTGCAGGATCCTTCTCCAGGCATTTGCTCTGTGTGTCTGCTCCAGCAGGGGTAGGTGCAGAAGTGTGGACTGCAGCTCTGCCTCTGAATTACCGTGCAGGAGCTGAGCTGCACAGGTACAGGCTGTCCTTCTTCGAGGATGTAGCACTAAGCTCTGGGTGGAAGTCCAGCTGCCTCTTCTCTGCAGGTGTGTGTCACCTGTCTGTCTGCCTAGGATACTATTTGGACACCCATTTACATATTTTTATATTAATTTTGCTGTAAGGTTTTAAAGTAAGCATTTTAAAATAAACAAAATATGGTTAGAGATCAAGATTTCGATTACCATTTGTATCAGGTTCGACTCTGGTGTCATAGTTTGACTTCATGGAAACATCTGGGCTATGGTTTAGATTCTGCAACACTAAAACTTCTAGGTCTACATCTACAGCTTCCAACCCAGTACTGGGATGAAGTAAGTTTATGAGATGGACAAACTAAGGAAAGATTAAGAAAGAGCAGCTGTTCCAAAAACTTAGTCAAGCCCAATCCTTAAAGTATTTGGAAAGTACTGTAATGTTTCGAACACAGATTTTAGACATATACAGATTTTAGATATATACAGATTTTATATTGGCATTCTTATTTTCATGT
Organism: Acanthiza pusilla; assembly: GCA_036630365.1. Classification (NCBI taxonomy): domain Eukaryota; kingdom Metazoa; phylum Chordata; class Aves; order Passeriformes; family Acanthizidae; genus Acanthiza; species Acanthiza pusilla. The sequence goes on from JAXCHO010000234.1 coordinate 15,714,873, forward strand.
TAAGCACAATTTCTTTTTTGTTTTGCTTTTACCAGAAGTGGTATAATAAGTAAAAGTTGTGTTGTGTAACTCTCCCGACACCTCTGGCATGAACTAACAGCGTAATTGAAACAATGAGGTCTCTGGACTCAAGAGATCTGAGGCTGGGTACTGTCTGTGACTGATGCTGCTGTGTTTTGTCAGTTGATTATGGGCTATGCAATTTCCATTACAGGGAGACCTCAGCTCAGGGGCAGGAGCAAGAAGGGGAGATATCTGCCTTCGGGAAAAATTACTCTTCCTTTCCTTTCCTTTCCTTTCCTTTCCTTTCCTTTCCTTTCCTTTCCTTTCCTTTCCTTTCCTTTCCTTTCCTTTCCTTTCCTTTCCTTTCCTTTCCTTTCCTTTCCTTTCCTTTCCTTTCCTTTCCTTTCCTTTCCTTTCCTTTCCTTTCCTTTCCTTTCCTTTCCTTTCCTTTCCTTTCCTTTCCTTTCCTTTCCTTTCCTTTCCTTTCCTTTCCTTTCCTTTCCTTTCCTTTCCTTTCCTTTCCTTTCCTTTCCTTTCCTTTCCTTTCCTTTCCTTTCCTTTCCTTTCCTTTCCTTTCCTTTCCTTTCCTTTCCTTTCCTTTCCTTTCCTTTCCTTTCCTTTCCTTTCCTTTCCTTTCCTTTCCTTTCCTTTCCTTTCCTTTCCTTTCCTTTCCTTTCCTTTCCTTTCCTTTCCTTTCCGCTATTTAATATTGTACTTTATGAGATATTTCCATGCACAACCATCAAGGCATATTCTCTCCTTTTGTTACAAAAAAGAAATGATTTGCCTACGAAAATCATCTTCAATGGACTCCAAACCTATTGCATGAGTTCTGAATTTGTCTCTAAGGCAATTCCTCCTCTAGCCTTCTAGAGCCAATTCTACCTAAGTATTTTGGCTTCTACCTGTGAAAAGGAAGCCTTTTGAAGAGCTTCTGCATCTGAGAGTTTAACAATCTGTTTTTCAGATGAGGACAGATTTCAGATCCATCCTTCTAACCCCACTGTTAAACAACCATTAATAGTTAGCTAGATGGTTATTTTAAGTTTTCATATTTGACTATTAACAGCAACTGCATGTGTGTGTCTGCTCCGGACAAAACAAACCTATCTAGGGATTGATTTTATGATGACAAAATGATAAAGTTTGCTAAAAAATGTAGAGTGAATGTGTAAGCTCTGGAAAACATTAACAAAAATAACTAAGTAACACTCCCTATTCATACCTAATTCCTACTGACATCAAATTTAGCTGTGTGTACTTTGGACTCATTGGAACTGTTACCGTGAAAAATCTTGCTGCACAAGTCCTCTTTGAAACATATAATATTTTGTGTTCTGGTTGCCCTGTAAAAAAAAGAAAAATAATTGTTTTGTCATCACTGTAGTTTAGGCAGATTCTCCATTGTCTGGTGTCTTGTTTTAGTCATTTATATCAACACAGAGTGGGTGTACAGTAGCCAGCAGTCTGTGTTAGCAGCATTTTAGATTCAGTTTGCACTTACGTAAATGATTGTGCAAGATGTGAGAGGCAATCTAGCCCCTGGGAATTATATATGGTTTTGGGCGTAATCTTTATGTGTGTAGCCAACACATGAGAATATAGAGAAGTTTTAACATGTTACTGTTGCCATCACCCCAAATAAATATAATTAAACAAGCAGCTTTCAGTTGCACTTATAGGCAGGATCCAGAATAGCTCATGTTTTTGGTGGCAGATATATAGGAAATATGAGCCTATAAGGAACAGCATATTGCTTTGTTTTTCATAGCATTGTTCACCACATTCTCATAATGGTCAGATAAGAAAATCTTCAGACCAAGGAAGGGTTAGAAAAATGCATTCCAAAAAACATTATAATCTATGTAGTTTTATAGGATGTCTCTTTGCAATTCAGAAGAAAACTCTGGTGACTTATGTCACACTTCAGCTGAATTAAACTGGTTTAGATACTGGTATCACGGCAATCACCAAGCCCAGTTCAGAAAGAAAGTGGTATTAAAGTGTTTATAATGTGGGGCCATGTGTTCCTTCCTTTTACCACAGAGCCATAAATGTTGCATATTCCACTTTGCAAGTCAAGGTATCCCAGAAGAGATATTAATGATATGGGGGGCTACAGGAAATGGAAGCACCTTAACAATGTGTTCCCCTGAGGGTCTGGCATGTGCTGCCTTGGAAATCCTTGACAAGACTCAAAAGTACCATTAAAGTTTTTCTGTAGCTTGCTTTTCTCTTTTTTTCCATCATAGCTGGTGACAGCATATGGGAAAAGGGCACTTGCTGGCGGCAGCACATCTCTCATACCCCCAAACATTCAGCGCTGGGAAAGAGGAGCTCTTCAAACCATCAGAGAGCTAGGTCAAGCCCATGGGTAGCTTAAACATTCCTAAGGTCTGTGTCTCTCTGCAGAGGTTTGGGATCTTTATTTTGCCAGACTCTAAACCACAACCCTGAGTATAAGAGCAAAGGAAGAACTGAAGAGACAACCCTGGGCCGACTTTTTGACAGTTTCTCTCATCTCTTGAAGTTTTTCCCGTCATGGGGTTCTGCAGGTTTTCAGGGCAAGGCAAAGATGTCTAAATGCCAGGAAAAAAAATTTGCTTTCCTCTAACCCAATGCTCAGAAACAGCTGAACCCATTTTGCTGAAACCTTAAACATACTCAGCATGATGTAAATTCTCTTGGAACAAAATTTTTTTCACTTGAATGATTTAAATTTGGCAAAATCATAGGGACGTAGAACAAAAAATGATAAGCTCCTGCTAGCTCTGCCTAGAACAATAGTTTATATGTTGTCCACCCCTTTTTAGACCAAGATTTGTCTTGTTCTGCTACATCTAATGAATGCCTTTAAGAGTGACTTGCTTTAATATTTATTACAGTTGTAACTCATTTATTAAATCAAATCATGATGGTGAGAAGGAGGAAGTTGTAAGAAGTGAATATCTAACAGATGAGTTATCTGGAAGAAGGCAGCACCTACTGACATCACCCTGCAACGTGCGGTGCCTCTGTCTGGAGCAGTCTGGCTTCCATGATGCTAGGAAAATCAGAGAGGTGAACTCCCTTCTATTTCCTCCTTGGAAGGTGTTCAACGCTGTGGCCTCACCTCTCCTGGAAGAGTCTTGAAATATTTTCAATAATGGGAAAGGGTGGAATGGCTGAGGGCTGGATCCTCTTGGAAAGTACCCTGTTGCATTAGGGAATGACGCTGCTGGTAGCCTGCTCCAGCTGTTAAAAAGATGGAGTTTTGCTGATTTGCTCACTTTTTCTGCACAGCCAAACACAGTTATTGCAGCTAGGAATGATCCATCTCTGGTGTAACTCTTCTGAAGTCTGTAGTATCACAGAGGATGCGATTATGGGTGAAAATCCCAGTTTGGAGAATAGAAATCGGCTAGGTACACGTCAGTGATAAGAATCCATGAGGTAAAGGAAAGTGTTCTGTGATTTGAGACGCATTTCACTTATAAATTATGGACCGGTTAATGTATTGCCCGAAATAACTCACGCCAGGAACCAGGAATATTCTGTTTATCGGGCCGTTTATCACAGATAACCACGGGTGCGGTGCAAATACCGCCTGGCGTGTGTCGCTAGTTTTGGAAGCATTCATTTCCTGATTTTCTGACGGGAGGGGGGGCGGTGGGGGTGGGGGGTTGTGGTTTTGATTTTTTTCCTATTCTTATTTTATTTTAACGCACCGGCGTGAGGACAGGCCAGCACAGCTCAGCGCCCTCCGCCGCAGCCGTGCGCGCCCGCGGTGCCGCCGTCCAGGTGTTTCGCGTTACCGCCGCCCCGTAAAAGCCGCTCACGAACACGGTGACACATAAACGCTAAATTAAAGCGGTGCTGCGGCCCCGCCCCGGGGCTGGGGGAGAGGGAGATCCGACCACCCGCAGCCGGGCCGCGGAGCGGGACCGGGCCCCGCCGCCGCCTCCGGGGGCTGCCGACTCCCCGCAGCACCGCGACGGAGGCGGCGGCGGCCGGCGGGAGGCTCCAGAGCCTCACCGGAGCCCGGGGGTGCCGCTTCCTCCGGCGGGCGCTTCCCCCATCGCCCCTCGAGGCACCTGTGGAGCGCCGGCCTTGGGGAAAGCTGCTCGGGGCTGACAGGGGAGGGAAACAGGCTCAAAGCACCCATGAGCGTGGCTGGGCCAGGCTTACAGCACAGCCCAGGGGGCACCGTCCTGCGAGGCCAGCGTGGCGACATCACTCAGGGAGTGGCAGCCAAGACTCCGCTGCTTCCCCCGGGGAGCCCGTCCGACCCCTCCCCGCCAGCCCCCGGCCTGGGGGGACACACGAAGCGGCACATTCGCACCCGTTCCCTCCGGCCAGAGCCGCTTTCTGTCCGCCCCGCGGGGAGCGCGGGTCCCGCCCGGCACCGCCGTCGGGGCTGGCAGCCGGGCCGCCTGCAGCAAGTGGGGGCCTTGATTTTTATTATTATTTTTTCCTTGAGCTCAGAACTCCTCGAAGGCGGGTGATTTCACGGAAAGTGAAGGGGAAGACAGGGCCCCGAAGTTATTACACAAAATAATGAGTTCTCCAGCCGATCCCTTCGGGCTGAGAGCGTGCCAGTGCGGGGATGCACGCATCCCGCCCCGCCGCCCTCCAGAAATCCCCAGATTAACAGGAAAACGTGGGGGTGTTTTAAGTGCATACCAAGAAAATTAATGTGAAAGGATTCCTTTTTTAATCGGGAAAGGAGTATATTTTCTCTCTCTCCCAAGGCTTTCTCTCTCTCTCTCTCCCCCCCCGCCCAGGGTTTTCCAGATAAATTGGAGAGCTTTCCAGAGGGAACCTGGAGAAGAAATGATGGAAATACTAAAGCACTGTTTTGGTTGCCCTGATCTACAGCACCTTACTTTAAATGCCCGTTAGACTGTAAAATCTGGTCAAAACTGTATTAATTGCAACAATATTGGTAATAATGTATTTTGTCCGAAGCTGCATTATCTCCCTCACGACAGAAACTACAAACAAAATGTATGTTCCAAGCGAAAAGGAAAAGGTTTTATTTAATCCAGAAAATAATTAAAATCTCATGTATTTTTATTGGTTTTAGTATCCAGCAGAGTGAAAATATTGAAACTCCGAGACCCCTTGCATTAAAAAGTCACAACTGTTCTATTTTATTAGTTCTGACTGTGTGAAAAAAATTATAAGGACAACATTGAAAAAATCCGGGTTTTAGAGCCCCGAATGGCCATAAAAACAATAAAATCAACTATAAAACCTGCACTAGTGATATTAAAAAATTATGTAGTTCAATAAATGTGACATTTCATGAATGCGGATTTAATAGTCTCCAACCCGTGGAAGGAGGAAGGCTGAGGTCTAACAATTGAATTTGAAAGGGGCGGTTCTGTAGAACTGCAAAATTAAGTGCTTCATTTTTCTTGTTAGGGATTATGCAGTGGGAGTGGAATGTAATAACTGTGTCATTAAAACTTCCTTTTAACAAGGCCTATTGCTTGTATAAAAGTCAGAAAAGAATAATCTCTTCCTCTATTTATTTGTTTTCCAATAGTACAGCAAAACATTTTTTTTTCCTTTTTGCATAAACTTGTTCTCAAGATTTTGAATCGACAGCTTGTAAAATATTGTGGGGGCCCTCCATTCTGCTGCCTCGTATCATGCACGTCGTTATTCCAGAGGGCAACGGGTCATCGGTTTACTGTACATTTATTAAGTAAATCAAGCTGCAAATCCAACACTTCCAGATGAAAACATTAACTAAACCCCTTGGAAAGAGCAATGCCTGGGAGACTGAGCACAGAGAAAAAATAATCAAAACTGTCAGCTCACTTTACGTGTACCTGATATTTACAAGACACAAGACCACGCTTTAAAGGTGAGTTTTGGCATTTGTTAACAATGTAAAGAAAAAGAAAATCCAACCTCTCTATATTATTAAAATATATATTTTTTTTTCATTTCACCAACACCCTTTCGTCTTGCTCTGAGCCTCTTAGTTATTAAGATCTTCGTGGGTTTGAACTGGAGACCTTCCTTATTTAAAAAAAAAAAAAAAAAAGAAAGAAGCAAAGTTAAACCAGCACCTGCTATTCCTTAACAGCTTTCCGTGCTCGCTGTCAGCACGGGGGCGTGTGAGGGAGACGGGGCACGGCGGGGTCCGGGACACGCAGGGTGCACCTGCCGCCTCCGCTCGCACGGAGGGGGCGAGGGCTGCGCCAGCCGCTGCCGTCGGGGCGAGGCCCCGGGCGCTTGAGGGGCGCGGGCAGAGCGGGGGTCGCTGCCTCTTCCACACCGCTCCCACCATCCCTCGCCCAAGCCCGGTGCTAGGCGAGGGGCGCCCCGCAGAACCGAGTCGGCGACGCCCGGACGGAGCGCGTGTTTCTCGCTGGGGGCTGCGGGGCAGGGTGGATCACCCGGCGGGATTTTAAAAATTAAAACGCTGGAGCCCAGGTGGCGCTGCTTGGGACGTCGTGCCGCCTTCCCTGCCTGGGCTGTCGAGGACTGGGTCCCCAAGCCCAGAGCGGTCCCCGCCACCCCATCGCCCCCCACTTTACCGCCCGGTGCCGGCCGTCGGTGCCAGGCGGGACGCGGAGCAGCGCGGCGCAACTTCCTGCTTCGCCATGCCGTGCTCTCGGCCCTGTCCTGGGCACGGGGCAGGAGCCGTGCGGCCCCGCCGCCCACGCACGCCCCACATCCGTTCCCGGTCCACGCAGTCAGGCGGAGCGCCCGCGCGGACCTTCCTGAAGGAGAGCTCCGGGCCGGGTGGGGGGTGCCCATCCCCTTCTTGCCTCCTCCCTCTGTCCGCGCCAGGGCCACGCTGCGGGGGTCAGCGCGCACCCCTCAGGTCACCCTGCGCGGGCAGAGGAGTGGGGACAGCTGCGGGAGGCGCCGGGCTCCCTGTGCCGTCGGGGCCCGGCGGGCGGCGGATCGCGCCCCGCTGCCCCGGGCTGCCCCGGGCTCCCCCGGGCCGCGGCCGTGGTTGATTGGCGCCGCGGGGAGTTCGCTCGGGGAGGCGGGGGGAGTGTTTGCCGGCGGGGGGTGGTTTCCCCCTTCCCTGGCCGGGCTCATTGGCCAGACGGCGCCGTGGCAGGAAGGGGACAGAGACCACGCGGGCTCCGCCCCGCGCCAATAGAAACCTATCGAAGGGTAACCCGAGCCCAGAGAAACCCGCGGCGGCGGTGCCAGCACCCAAACGCCGCGGTCGGGGCCGGCTTTCCGCAGGGGCGGCCGGGGGCGCGGGGGTGCGCGGGCGGCGACCGCGCTATGCAGTACCAGCCGCCGGCCGCGGCGCCGGCGGCCCTGGGCGTCGGCGTCCCGCTGTACGCGCCCACGCCGCTGCTCCAGCCCGCGCACCCCACGCCCTTCTACATCGAGGACATCCTGGGCCGCGGCCCCGCCGCCGCCCCGGCCCCCCACTCCCTGCCCGCCCCGCCGCCGCCGACGCTGCCGTCGCCCAACTCCTCCTTCACCAGCCTGGTGTCCCCGTACCGGACCCCCATCTACGAGCCGACCCCCGTCCACCCGGCCTTTTCCCACCACCTCGCCGCCACCTACGGCACCGGCGCCTACGCCGGGCCCCTCTACTCCTTCCCCCGCGCCGTCGGCGACTACGCGCACGCCCTGATCCGGCAGGACCCTCTAGGTAAGCCATGTGCTCTCCCCTCCGCCCTCCCCGGCTGCCGCGCAGCTCGCGTCCCGTCCCCATCCCGCCGTCGGGGCCGGGATAAATGGGAAGTGCCTGAAAGCGGTCCCTTTTCGCGCCCGCCCCATTGCCTTTCTGCGCTCCCCCGACTCCCTCCGGCCCCTGTCTGATTTACAGTAAATTAAAGACGTGCCGCGCTCCGGCTCTGGCAGCGAGACCACAGTGCGCGGCCGCGGTGACTCAGATTTGTTTTCCTTCAAACCAAGTGACTCTGAGAGTGTCCTTAGTAATGTCGCGTGTGGTTTTGGTGGGGAGTTTTAATTGTGCTGGGAGATCGCATGGCAGATCTCAGTCTTTTCCTGCGGATGACTTGAAAAACAGCCGGGAGGCCGGCTCCGCTCGCTGGGGCCCCTGCGGTTCCTCCGCGGATCGGGTCGAGCCGAGCCGGGCCGTGTCGGAGGCTCCGGCGACTATTTCTTGCCCGTGGCCGGGGGAAGCGACCCCGCTGCGGGGGCCGAGCCCCGTGCCCGGGCTGCAGCACTTGTTCTTAGTGATTGCAAAACTGGACCTGACTCACCACATTTGTGCAGTGAAAGAGGCTGACCCTTTCCGTTCATACAGGAAACCTTGAGCTCTCGATAGGAGTAAATCTGGTTTCAGAAGCTGTTAAGTGTTTTCCTGGCCGCCTGAAGCAGGCTCTTCCCCGGGAGTCGTGCACATTGCTGATTACTTTATCGACATCCTCAATACAGACAAATTCAGGAAACACTCGACTTCTGATAGCCGGGATCCGTTTTTCTGATATTGTTCATTTCCTCTGTGTGGGATGTGACTTTATGACAGCTAAAATAACCAGTTGCTTCCTATTTTTCGAGTCTGTTTTGCACCAGAATTACTAAAGCCTGACGCAAGCAAAATCTCGAAAAACAATGCCGCAAATTGCAAAGGGTGCAGGCAGAAAGACAAACAGCGTGACTCAGTAGCACTGGCCAGAGCCTCCTGCCCCGGGACGCGGCCGCGGCTCCGCAGTGGGGCTGGTTCCCCGGCGTGTCGCTGCCTGCACCGCCTCGCCCCTCAGCGCGGCCCCGGCCCGGGGCTGAGCCTGGCGGGCACCCCGCGGCCTCTGCCGGGCAAGCCCCAGCCGGGGGTGGGGGCCTTGGGGGCACTTGTCCCCAGAAGCACAGTGCCCTCGTGTTGGTGCATCACCGCCGCCCAGCCCCGCGATGTCCCCTCTCTCCCCAGGGACCCGGGCACGGGCTCAGAGAAAGGAAGACAGTTTCTTTAGGGCATCACAGTGAAAGAGCAGAAGGAAGCAAAGGTCTTTTTTTTCTTTTTTTTTTTTTTTTCTTTTTTTTGGTCTCTTTTCTTTACGAGATAGACCAACAGGAAACACATTGACGGAAATGTTGGCAAAGCCCGTAGAGTGACTTTAACTGGTCTCTCTGTTTGGCGGAGGGGAAAGATCAGAGCAAGAACTGGGAGAAATAAAATCAGGCGAATGAAATTAGCGAGCCCTGGACCCGGCGCGCTTCCAGGCCTGGGCCCGGGCAAGGCCGGGGCTCCCCAGTCACGCGTGACCGTGGCCGGCCAGTGACCCTCGGCGCTGTGCCTCTCTTTGTAGGGAAGCCGCTGCTGTGGAGCCCCTTCATCCAGCGGCCGCTGCACAAGAGGAAGGGGGGGCAGGTCCGCTTCTCCAACGACCAGACCATCGAGTTGGAGAAGAAGTTTGAGACGCAGAAATACCTCTCCCCGCCGGAGAGGAAGCGCCTGGCCAAGATGCTGCAGCTCAGCGAGAGGCAGGTGAGGCCGTGCCCCCGCCCCGGGGAACCGCACCCCTTGCCGGCCCCTGTCAGTGCATCGCTCCCGGGGGCCTGGCCGGTGGGGTCGGCAGGGAAGGGGTGCTTGGGAGGCTCTTTCTTTTTGCTTGTGGCTTGGGTAGGGCTCCGGGCACTTACTGGCTCCAAGACTACCCTGCACCTTTTCTCGCTGTCGTTGCTTAGGTCAAAACCTGGTTTCAGAATCGCAGAGCCAAATGGAGGCGTCTAAAGCAGGTACGTGGATGTTTCTGTTTCTATAGAAATAAGTATTTTAATTGTCTTATCTTACACGCTGCTCGCCTATTCCAGGTTGTATGCAGAAGTCATCTGAAAGGCTGTTTAACCTCTTCACCTTGATTAAAAAGACAAATAGTCATGCTGGAATCCATGAGGGCTCGTTCAGGCAGCACTAACGTTAAAAGCTCCTAATGTAGTTCCTATATCAATTATGCCCGTCTTTCACACACCACCTAGTAAAACTCCACACTAATTGTTTTGTAAACCCATATGTTGTTTAGCCAATTAACGTGGAGAAGATAAGTAATTGTCAGTAAATTACTTAGGCAGTTTTTTTGAGAACAATATTTACTGGTGTTTTAAAATGCCCTCTCCTAATAAACATCAGTCGATGTATTTTGCGAACATTAGGAGAAGGCAGGTACAAATACCTTGTTTGTTTTGAGGAGCCACATGGAAAACTGAGTAGCTTTTACTTTCTGTTCACCAGAAGTTGCAGTGTATGAGACTAAGAGGTTAAAGCGGTTTCCCTTATTTTAGAAATGATGCTCAACCAGATAATTATTTAGGGATTTTTATGGCACATAGGGCCCGATCCTGCCTGGCTCGGCAAAATTGAGGTCCCTTGGCTCAAATATTTTTGAAAAATCCCAACATTTTGGCCTGAGTCTGGCTTCAGTAACTATGAGATGGACACACGTTTTACTGGCAAATTAGCCTTCAATATAAAAGTAAAAAGAAAAGAAAACTAATCACAGCTCTAGATGAATCTGTTCTGTGACCTTCACCTGAGTTTAACTCAACCGTCAGTTGATTTTTTTTAATAAAGTCCTATTATTCTGGCAAGAGGCTGACTAGGGCCCGACCTATGCCACAGTGTCCGGAGAGCTCGCTTCGGATCTCAGCCATTTTAAGTAATTTCCTCCTTTTCATTCAGTCGCATCCATTTCTCCAAGCCCACACGGTTATATCATGGGTACATGTCTCTGCCTGCTTTCTCTTTAGAGTAGCATTTCATGCCTCCTTAGGGGACTGGGCTCTCCAGACAGGTGCTGACACAGGGCTACTCTTGCCTTCAGAAACAGGGTTTTGGTTCAGTTTGGTTTTAGTGGTGAGTGTTTTAATGTTGAGTTTTAGCTTAATTAGTAATTTTTTTCCCGTTTGCTTTTGGGCCACTGATGGATTCAACCTCCCTCCTCTTGCTGTCGGGTGTAATTAACGAAAGATCAGGGCAGGAGGAAGCTGTGTGTCGGTGTTTGTAGACTCATAATAAACATTTGCTTTGCTAAAGACAAAAGTTCAGAGGTTCCTGGGCTCCAGCAGCTCCTGACTCTTTTGAAGTGGCTGTGATAACCATCGCCAAGGAGCCTTATTCACGGCAGCAGTCCCTGTGGCTGTGAGGCAGTGGGATCAGAGCCCTCACCCGGCCCTGTCCCACTCAGGCAGGTTTATAGCAGGAGGGTCAGGGAGATAGTGGGACACCTGCCTTTTTCTGCAGGAAACCCAAGGTGGTTTTCCCACACAGCACAGCTGGAATTCCCAGACCTCGTGTCTCTGTGGCCTGTAGTTCTGTTCCAAGCAGGATTCTTTCATTACAGGAGAACCCCCAGGCCACCAAAAAAGAAGAAGCAGAAGGTGCTGACAGTCACAGTGACCAAAGGCCGGAGAGCTGCCAGAGCCCCGAGCAGAAGGGTAAGGAGGTCTCTCTGGATGGCTCACAGTACACCCCCTCACCAGCCTCACAGGAGGACCTGGAGTCAGATGTTTCTGATGACTCTGATCAAGAAGTGGACATTGAAGGCGATAAAGGCTATTACAATGCTGCCCACTAACAGCCCCATGCAGAAAGTGGACCCTAACTCAGCTTGCACTTTACCAGGGGCTGGTTTGAAAGACTATTGTGCTACAGGAGAAAACTTTCGCCATTACACTGAAAGAAAAAAGCATCACCATACAGACTTGTTTTTACTAAGCAGAGAAAAAAAGATGTATTTTCTGCAAACAGTTCAGTTTTGGCATCTCTAATTTGGTTAAAGGACCATGGTTTGTACTTAATTATTTGTAAGATATGTTTGTACAATAATCAGTGTTCTAACTGGAATATAATCCTGCACCCTGTCTTTACTCCTGGTGGCAGAGAATCAGGTGCTGTCGGTGATGAGGCAAAACTCTAACTAGTGTGGAAGTGAGTATGGATTGCAGGACTAAGCCCTTTATATGTGTAAACAAACACACTTTAAATAGATTAATTTAAACGCCCTTTGTAAGCAGAGAAACATGTTCTGTGAAATCGGGAGGGATTTGACCATCCCGAGAAGTGCCTTATGCTCACACCCTTTTATGTGCCGTGGTGCTCTCTACTGAGACATCCCTCCATTTGTCAGGTAGAGTCTTTGGAGAGATTCCTTTTTCTTCTTGTGTGAGATGAAATGTGCCTTCTCAGATTTTTGAAAATTTTGCCTTACAATTTGGATGGTTCCACTTGCAGGAAAAAAAAAAATCTTTAAAATCTCTAGCACTGTTTTTTATGGATTTCATATTTGAGAAGAAAATGCAGGGAGTGATAGGCCCCCGGTGCAGGAGAGAAACTGGCATCAGCTGCGGGGCATAACTGAGGCACACAGCCATGGGAAGATAATGCCTATTGTACACATATCTGCTTCTGTACATACTAGTTTTCTTTAAAAGTCTTGTGGTTTTATACCTCAAATTGTTCATATTTTGTACATATTTGTTCAGTGTTAGAAAAAATGGCAAAACATGGTATTTAATTTTTGATGGACATGTCTGTGAAATAAACCTAAACTCTGCACCACTTGCCACTTTGGCTGTCCAGTTACTGGCAGGAGAAAACCCAAACCTGTCCTCTGCCAGCAGTGCCCCAGGTGTGTTGTAAGCAGGCTTTTCTCTCAGTACTGTGCCGGTTACCAGCTGCCCTGCAGGCTTCTGGGCACCCTCGGTTGCAGGGGTCTCGCGTGGGCGCACTGCTATTTTTTTGGCTGTTTTTCAGCCTCCCACCCTGCCTTTGGGTTTTGCCCGTACCCGTGGCTGCACGGGAACAGGGTCTGTGGCGGGAGGAGGAGAGCCTGGCTGGCAAGCCCAGGCTGGAAGCGTTGGGTGTTTACCCCCGAGTCGCCCCGACCTTGGGGGGCCGGAGAGGGGGTGCGGACTGGAGGAGGAGCGGGGCCGGCAGGGCCTGCTCGGGGCCGGGCATCGACCCCAGCCGGGGCAGACGCTGACCCACCTGAGTCAACAGTGGTTACTCATCGGCCTTTCTCCGAAATTACGTCGACCTGGGGAAGGAGCACGGAACCTGGCGTATGGGAATCGATCCCAGGAGCAGGCATCCTGTGTGGGTGTCTGCATGGGTATTCAGCCCCTCCAGGTGCCACAGTGAGCACCCAGGGAACAGGGAATTAGAGCTGGCCAAGTGTCATGGAGGCTTTTAGTGCCAGAAAATGTTTTTAGATAACAAGTGACTGTTGTGACTGGTGAGGGAGGATGGCCCCCAGAGCAGCCGACATGTTGCTTCTGAGTGACTTAATGCTTTGAGAAAAATCAGCTGAGTTTTCTGAATAAGTGGCTTTACCTTTGGTTTATTCCTAACCCGCGTTTATGAATGGGGCTCGAAAAGATGAAGTGCTCGGGAGGTTCTGTCCCCCCGACCGTGCACGTCGTTCACAGGCCCCGGCCGCTCCCGAGCTGCTCCGGTCTGGGCCGCGGCAGGGCCGAGCGCCCGCCGCTCGCACGGCGGCCCCGGGGATCCGAGCACCGGCCCCGGTTTGACGCCGCCCGTGACAAAGGGAGCATCGGGAGGTTCCAGGGTGTCCCTGGGGCTCCTCTCCGTCGTCGCGCCGGGATGGAGCCCCAGCGCGGTGCGCGCCCCGCGAGGAATCGCCGACGGGCGCAGACAATTCATGGCGGGGCTGCGCTGAGGAGGAGAGCGCTTCTCCGTCCGTCGGCTTTTCCCTCGCTCGGGTTGCCGTCGTGGTCTCAACTCGGGTCCCGACGGGGACGGGAACAGCTCACTGTGAGTCCCGGGAGCTGCGGGGGGGACAGTGATGGGGTGGGAGGGCCGGAAGCAGAGCTGGCACCGCTCGGGAAGATGCGTCCCGGCCTTCCCCGTCTGTTTTTCTTTCTCTGTTTGTCCCCATCGATATCAAGGAGCACGAAACTGACATTACCTCTTCAAAGCCACTTCGCGTTCTGGCTGTGCTGTCGCGTGGGGGTGGGAACCCGCGTGGGACAGAGCGGCCGTGACGGATGGCAGCGGGCGGCGGCCCGTGAGAGTGGACGCTGGGCAAAGCCCATTTCCCCGAGGGCTGGTGCCGCATTCCCCGGCCGGGACACGCCGGGAGCCAGCCGGGCCCCGGGGCGGGGGCTCTGCCCGAGGCATGGGCGGGGTCGCGTCCCGGGCGATGTAACGGGGTCCAGGGAAGCCGGGCTCGAAAACCCAGGCGCTTCCCCCGCCGTGGCGGGGCTGTGGCAGCTCCCTGCAGGTGGGAGCGCAGATGCGCCGTCTGCAGCCGCCTGGCCAGGGATGTGGATTTGCAGGGTGTCGCGACAGGTGACAAACAACGCTGCAACCCAGGCTGGACAGTCGATATGCCCTTGCTCACCCGCCCACCCGGGGAGGGGGCTTAGGGAGGCAAAACACACCGGCGGGGCCGGCCGAGCTGCCGGTCAGAAGTAACCCCCCAGTCCCTAATTCCCCCAGCCCGTTTTCACAGCGGAGGGAACCGACATGGGGATGCCCACGGTGGGACGGACGAGTGTCCCTCCACGGGCAGTCTCTGCTCCTTGGCAGGAGAAAAACAACCAAAGCACTTTACACCGTTCAGGAAAACCTTCGAGCCCCTTCCGTGCCACCGTGCTCTGTCCTGTTTGTTTGCCCGTTGGCTATTCCATGCCGAACTGGCACGTATGACCTTTCCAGCACAACTCCCGTCTTGTTTTCGACTTTTTTATCAGCCGATTCAACTTGAAAATGGTTATCATTTAGCAGAAAAACAAACAGAAAAGCACATTTTTGTAAGCAAAACGTTAATGATTGGAAGAATTGCACCAATTTCAGCTTGACAGTGTGTGATTAATCCTCCGGGTCAGGTACTTATATTTTTAGTCATTAGGTTCGTCGGCCTTTGATATGCAGAACTGTTTCTAGCCTAATAGGCTATTGACCGAGCCGCTGTGTACTTTGCCTCCCTGCGCAGCGCGGTGCCGGGCCCGCAGCGGGCACAGCGCGGGATGCCCGGGCAGCGGCGGTCGGGCGGGGCCCGTCCCGCAGGCGACAGTAAGGGTAACCCGTGGGACCGGCGGGGCTGCCCCGGCCCTGCGGGGCCGGCCGAGCGCGCTCCCGCGGCCGGGACACGCGTGGGGCTGCTCGTTCGCGCTGCTGCCGCGGGGGCGGGGAGAGGAGGAAGGAGGATACACGATGTGTGCAATGCAGGTCACTTTAATCCTTCACACTGAAATGTCCAGAGCCTCTTCTATTGCACAATAATAGGAAATAATAACTCAGGGCTGCTAATGGTTTGCTTTCGCTGAAAAGGACCTTCCTCTGGTCATGTTGGATAAAAGGAGTTTTATCCATCCCTCAGTTTAGTGGACAACAAGAAACGATGTCAGGCCTGGAAGACATCTGCTGTTAAATGCCTCGTCAGAGGACAAAGGAAAAATCAGACAATAAAATTTGTGCATGGGTATTATTGTCTTTTAGCTATGTTTGTATGTATATAAATACGTATACATGTATTATATATGTCTAATATTTGTATTATTTATATTCTTTATGTTATTATTGTAGCACATGAGAAAGTTTCAGGACAGACAGAGCTGTAAACCTGAAAGAAGCATGAACAGCAGGTTAGAGCATGCTGATCTGATTCAGATCAACTTCCCATTGACGTTTAGCAGTGGTTTGGGCGTAGTAAGGACTTTGTCCAGGTCTTTGGGTGACAACTGCTTACCAAAAAATTTTTGCTTGTGGTTGATTCTCTGTCTTATTTTGAATCACGGACTGGCTCCAGGCCTCCTAAGCACAGGAGGTTTGCTTATTCCTATTTATCCAAAACAGGAAATCAATGTGTATTTCTAAAATATTTCAGATGGTGAACGTCAAGGCAAAAAAAACTTTACACAATCGTGTAAAAGCCTTATCGTGTTAACTTAAGTGGCTCCATTTCACAGCTCCATTGTTTGAGAGCTATTGACAAATGACTACTAAACTCCGGGAGTCTCAAGCACATCTAGGCTGTGTTACTTTGGTCACTTCGAGTTATACCAGCAAATTATTATTTGGTGGAGTCTTTCAATTGAGTTGGTGACTTGTGAATTTTCCCGTGGATGTTAGATACCCACCAATGTTACAAAGACTAATGTTATAATCTCTAATGGGACTAATTGAGATGTAGATGTTTTTCCTATCAGATTGATGACCCACCTATGTCATTAAGACTTAATAATAAATAGAACTAGTAGTTTTGTTTGGGTTTGGTTTTATTTTGTTTATTTGTTTGGTTTTGTTTCTGTTTGGTTTGTGGTGTTGTTGTAGATTTTTTTTTTACTTAGCAGAAAAGGGCCTGACATTAAACAGTCTGAGAGACTGTGCATATGCTTGTTCCGCAATTGTGGTAGTGACTTTTTCTTTTTTTTTTTCTTTTTTTTTTTTTTTTTTTTCCTGACAGTATTGTTTAAGATGTCAGAGATGCTAGTACAATTCTAGGAAAGAGATATTCTGATTTTTTCACTCTCCAGTAATCTTGGTGGGAGCAAACCAGTGTAAGGATATGTATTAATGACTAAGAATTTATCGGCTACCTTTGTACAAGACAATTGTTACAGTGGGTATGTGTGCAAGCATGTGGGCTAGACATGTTCAAGTAGTTGTTTAAAGGAGCAGATTGGATCAGGGGTTTTGTCTGAGTACATTTCAGTGAAAACAAAGTCAAAGTTAAAACTAATTGCTGTGGTGACCTGTAGGACATGAGTCGGTGCCCACAGTCAGCTAGAAATACTAATGCTAAAGACAAATTGAGCTTTGCATTTATTGGTACAGTTTAGGCAAATGATTTGGGTTAAAAGATTGAATGGGCATGAAAAATGAGCTGCCATCTCATGAGCCTTAGGGAAGGGGCCATTTCCAGGAGACCTAATTCAATCAAGCTTATTTAAGGACTAAAACTCCCATCTGACAGACACATAGACTTCAACACTTTTAACATGATTTTAGCAGGCTGAGTTGCAGTCAGCCAGGAGCCCAGAATATGACCTGCTAAAACTTGGCAGATTATATCAGTAGACTTTTAGTGGGTCTTGCTTTTGAAAAAAGTGTGCCTGCCTGAATTAAATCTACTGAAAAAAAGGGTCCTTTTTCTCTTGTTGTCTAGACATGCGCTTCAGGGTTTCCCTGCACTTCAGTTTGTGCCATTGCTTTGAAGACCAGCTTCTTATTGATTCTTTCCTATGCTATTATTCTCCTTGGCTGTTGCAGTGGGCATGCCATTGTAAGAAGTATTCTGTCATTGTCTAGACAAGTATAAAAGTCGTATTTTTAGAATGACTTAGCAAACACTTTTTAACACCTTTTAACATTTGACTTGTCCTATCTATGCAAGGTTTCAAATCATGGTAGTCAAACCTTGTTAGCTAGTATTGTGAAAAACACAACTTTTATCCTAGTCTAGACATAGTGAAAGAGAGTTCTTGTCCTGGAATACACCCACATGAGGGTAGAGCTGTTTTATAATGAGTCAGGCCTGCCCGCTACTCTGCAATTGTATCTCAATGACTTACTGCAGCTAAGAGGGTAAAAAACACAGGTTAAAAAGGGAAGAAGTAACTTTGTTTTATACACATCAGTTCTTCCACTTCCTTCTCTGTGTAATAAGGAACTCTCTTACACAGCCAAAAACCTAATCTAGCACACAAAGTCAATCAGGGAGACCTGTTGTAGTCCTAGGGTATAGAAGGACCCAGTTCTGCAAAAGGATGGACCAATGGCTGAGGTTACTTTCCAGGGACTTATCCTGGAAGTTCTTCCCAAACGTACCTTGGAAATAGCCCAAGTTGCCATAAGCAGTTTAGAGGTGATAACCCTTTAAGGAAAAGGTCTGCACTAATTTAGTTCATTTCGGCTGGTAGGTGTTGAAGCTCTGCCAGCACTTCAGAGAAAGTTTGGCTCATTGAGGGAGTTTTGTTGGTTGGTTCTGGGTTCCATGGATAGTAAAACACCAGATTAAGTTTATCTCTGAGCATGTCAGTGCCAGTTAGATGTGGGCAGGAACTGCGAATGAGTTGCTCTGTTGGCTGAAAACAAACACAGGGCTGTACAAGTCAGGGTGAGACCAGCCAAGGGAGTTGAGCTGTAGTAGAAGAGGTTTCAGGGGCTCAGAGGCAAAAATAGTGGGATGGGACAGTAGCTGTGCAGCCCAATGGCATCCTGATGCAAGCAGTGGAGCAAACCAGGAATTTCTTCTGAAGTTTGTCAAATAATGGAAAAGTATTGTTTTGGGTAAAGGGCAGAGACTGATCTGGCAGTCTGGCAGGGACCAGACTGAAGTTTTCCATCCAAATAATATTTTGGGATAAACTAGTGGTCAGCACAATCCCGAGGAGATGGATGGGGTCTGCCCTGCAGAGCTGAACCATTTTTTCTGGCTTTGGCCCTGGCGACTGACACAGACTTGGTCACCAGTAATGCACCTGGTACAATATTGTCTCCTTGGTTCAATACCCCCTGCAACTTCATGAGCCTTTTACCCCAAGTGAGGCAACCTAATTTGATTCGGTGGAATAGCAGCAATAGTGGCAGCAGCAAAGATGGCAGCCCTTGGCAGACTGCCTCCTGAACTCACCTTCGTGAGCAGGCAAGAGATGTACAGCACTTCCTCCAAACCATTTCTCTTTATGGTAACTCTTTCTTGGGGAGGACTGAAGCCCATCAGATCACAAGTTGCTTTTGAAAATCTCAGTCAGAACTGTGTGCAGATAGTCTTTGTGTTGTTCACCACTTCCCATACTGTGGTACGAGAAGAGAATGCTGACACTGCACTAGCTGAATAAAAGACACCCATTTTCTGCCTGTGTTACTCTCATAATGAATATTGTTCGTGCTCGGTGCTGGTTTGCTTCACCAGCTACCCCTGCCCTGCAGCCTTTGGGAATGTCTGGGCAGTCAGGGTATATTCACAGAAAGTGCAGGTGGTGAATACCAGCGTACATTAGAATATATTTATGCTTTAATTAAAAGAACACTGAAAAGTACAATTTCCCCCCCCTTTTTAACCACTGCCTGATATTTTGTAGCAAAATGTATGCTACCTGCAGATGGAAACAAATGTTTTGTTCCAGGGAAGAGAATTATGCCACAGAGGCCTGTGGATGACATGACACCAAAACTCCTCTGAAAGTAGTGTGTGATGGGATGCAACTGGCCAACCTCAGACTCCTTTGCAAGACAGCAGAAGTTCCCTGTGCTTGAAGTAATAAATATCTTACATACACAGTTGTGGTTGGGGAGGGCAGTTTATATTGATTCATCATCAACTACTCCAAAATGAGATTGCTGTGTTGTAATATAACCCTTGGAAGGGCTTTCCTGACAAAATTATTTTCTGTTATTTTCTATTTTTTTTCAAAGATGATACTTTTGTCTCATGACTGTCTCCTGAGCTATCAATCTCATGATTCATTAACACAACCTCTACAATCTTATTTCCTATTTATATGAGGGAGAATCTAGCACCACCAAATGAGGCACATGCGATGATAATTTAAAATGTATGTAAAATATTAAGTTATTTGTTGGTTGCACCAGAACAAATGTAGGATAAATAATGCCATTAAATAACAAATGGATTGAGGCCTTATTTTTTCTTAGTTGATTACGGAATCTGCATTACTACATAGTTTCCATTATTTGCAAATTACACCAGAGAGATTGAATAAATGCTTTAAAATGGGTTCTGAACACTGGTTTAGAAGCACAGAGGAAGTGGTTTCTTAGACAACTGCTACCCACATATTGATTTAATAACAGAGAGGTGGAGGGGCAAAGATGATTATGTTGATGTACTGAGCTGTTGATTGTTTAATTGAAGGTAAAATTTTTAGCTTCACTAGTCAATTACCTGATCTCATTAAGTTCTTAAAAATCACTAAAATACCATTCTGGCTGAAGCAGCTGCACTTTGCTACTATATTGTCTAAAGCATTAGGAAAATCATTTGCTAATGGTGATTTACAAGTGTAAACATGTGGTATTTTTAGCATCCATCCCCGTGTGAGAGATTTTGAAAGACTACCATGCACCAGGTATGTAAGGGCAAAGAAGGATATGAAATGTGTTTTTGTGTTTGCTTAAATGAACCTTAAACTTCTAAATATTTTAAGGTTTTGTCTGTTCCAACCTTATCAACAGAGTGGAAAACAGAAAAAGAAAATAACAGGTTTTTTTTAATATTAAAGCTGTTTCAAATATAAATGTAAGAAGTTATTCAGTGCCTGTCACTTAAAAGAGGTTGTTTTAAGGGTGAATGTAAACTAAGGCAGCATTTGGCATCCCTGTGGAGGAAGGAGCCCCATGCTGTGAAGATGCTGAAGACACCAACATGGCAGCACAAGGTGATGATGCTCTGAGGACTCCAGAGCAGCAAGGACAACTCATCCTGGGCCTCACCTTGTTGCTTTGGAAGCTGCTGTGACAGAGGGCTTTGCACAGCACCTCCTGGATTCCATATGCCATAGTGGGCACAGTACTGACGTGAGCACTGCTAGCAGTCAGCGGCATAGAATGTATTTCCAAACATCACAGGAACACATTCTTTCAGGTTAACACATTTTCATTTTGCAGGATGACTCTCCCAGAAAAGGTAAGTGATCAGCAATGGTTATGCAGTAATGGAAGAAGCCTTTTCCCAAATCTGCATGGCACGCGTTCTGTCCTTGCATACTTTTGTTTTTAGATCAGTTCAGAGAAAGCTGGTTTCCATGCAGAAGGAATCTGGGATGGATTTCTTTATTCCTGCAAGCAATGTGACTTCAGTCACCTGAACTTGATGAGCTCTCAAAAAGGAGCTAGACATGTTTTCCTCTCAGTATAAAGATGTAAAGAGTTTATGAACAAGTTCCAGAATGAGAGATGAAGGAAGACCTTGGCTGTATTTTTTTCCCCCCTTCACAAAGTGTTGATGATACACAGTAGTAGTTGAGAAATAATTTAGAAGAAATTCAGTAACACCAAGGCTTCCCAGTTTTTGGGGTTATTTCCACTGATGTCTGGTTCTGGTTCTGTGCCAATCCATGTGCCACTTAAAATCTCTTTGGAGTGAAAAATGACTGTCAAAATATGAAAAGGGGACAAAAGCACACAGCACTGACTAGGAAATGTGCCAGTTTCCCAATCTTAGAGCACATGCCTCCAAACTTCTCCAGAAATATAATTATCTTCCTATAATTATCTATTATTGCTTGAAGTTCCCATACATCAGTAAGTCTTAAACTACCTGTGTGGTTTTCACTTAGGTTTTTAGGTACTTGAATCGAAGTGCAAAGTGTAAGGCTAATAAAACCACTAGTGTTGCATTTTGGTGTTATGTAAATTGCCAATTGCATTCTGCACAAGGAATGGATATAAATTACGAGATCAGCCCAGATTTGAGGGCATTCACAGGGAGTCTTCCTTAATATTAGGTAGGTGCCAGAAGGTATTTTGCATTGTAACACAGACCGTGGGCATGAAAAAGGCAAAACTCACTTTTTAATAAGACAATATTGATTTAGGTCTTTCAGACTGCAAAACTACTCAGGGTCTGGAGTTTGGGTACTGGCTCTTTGGAGTTTGGCTGTTGCCTTTTTAGGGTGTTGGGAGGGGGATGTTTTGGCCCTGCACTGTTCTGTATTGACTGTGGAATTGGACAGAAAGAGCAGGAGCTCTGTAGAGATACTCCATGACTCCCTCATGCTGTCAAGTGAGACAAGTTTGTTGTGCCAGCTTTATTGTGATCAACCTGTCTGGCCAAAATGGTGCTGCAACTTTTCTCAGGTTTAAATAGCACAAACCCATTTTTGGAAGGGGTAGAGCCTGTGTAACTTGGTTTACCATTGCAGTTTCTGGAATGATAGCAAATTTGGCTGTGATATGTTTACAGGAACAATTAAACCATTTTAAGCACTGATTCAAAGGTAATTCTTGGTGATAGCTGATATCAACAGTGCGTTGATTTCCTGCTTGGTGAGTGGGCCAGGAAAGCCATCCTGGTGGAAAGGAGAGCCTGGAAGGTCCCTGTGAGCAGAGTCCTGTGTGCCCTGAGATCCTGCAGAGAGAACCTATAGGAGTAGCCAGCTCAGGAAAGTGCCTGGAGCCAAATATTTGCAGAACTGTTCTCAACTATCTGCTATCAACTATGCTGCTTAGAGTCTTTGTGGTTTTGAGATAAGAAAATGAGGAAACTGAATAAAAGCAACTACCCACCAAAAGGGTGAGTTGTATAAGGGTATCACTTCTGTGTGCCATCTCCTTCCCCTTGCAGACCATGGTCTGGCAGAGGCTGCCTTGCTGCTCTTGGTAAACAACTTTTGAGGTGTTTGACTGGCATTAAAGTTCATGCAGCTTCTTAGATGCCAAATATCTCATAACCTGCACCCTGAAGTTTACACACTGATACATGGCTATCCATTTCATAACCCATTTCATTTATATTTTCAAAGTAGAATAGAAGAATCAGGGTGCAATTTTCTTGAATATAAGGAGCACTTAATTCTGAAGTCCACCTTTTAAGGTCTCCTTAGTTTGTGGTTTTATTTGTTCGTTGTTTTTGCATGTGCGTGTGTTTATTTGTTTTTATCCTGTTTTTATTTTCAGTGATTTTTCATGTTCTTCAGAATAGGAAGACCTATTTCTCTGGTAGCATGAGCTATACCAAATCCTGCAGGTTGCACTTAATGTTGATTTACGTGTCAAACTTAGCAAGGTGTGTCAGACTAGAGAGACCTTTTCCCTGACAAATAAATCAACACCTTTCCTAAAATGAAGGTGGCAGGTGTTTACTTACTTTGTGTTTTTAATTTGTTTTTCAGTTGACTTGAGCTCATGCCAGCTTATACAGCACTGGATTGCATTTAAGTTTTCTAGAACATATACTGTAGAAAAGAAGCAATTACAGTGCAACGTATTTTGAAACTACAAGAGACTGAGGTCATAGTACTATATGTCTATACTAGACATTTCTCAAGCTTCTGTCTTCCAAGAATCAGCTAAAACATAATGCTGGGAATATACTGTATAATGAATGAAGATATTTCAGTGATTCATAAGAATTTGTCTCATTCTGTTTCTAGATATGAATAGGTAATTAACTAGCCTGTACATATGTATACATTTAAAAGCAGAATTTCCCCTTGCACACTAAGATCAGTAATATATGATAGAAAGACACTGAAATGTTTCATTATATCTCAGCAATAATCTTTTCTCTAACTAGGTACATCTTATTGGCAAGGCGATAAACTTTCTGAAAAACCTTTTCATGTGATCACTCACAAATACTAAGGCTTTTAATAGTCATATTGTGCAATGCTTATATTGCCTAGCCAACATTTATTGTGAATCTATTAATGCCCTGCTTTTAATTCCTAATGATACTGAAATTAAATTAGCTATGACCTCCCTTACAACGTCTGTCTCCTGATCTGGAAGACTGTTTATACAAGCAATCAGGGAAGTTAGCTGCTCACTGGCAGGGCAAGTGTCTGCAAATAGTCTCTGCAATAACATATTAGCCACTGCAAATGGAGGAATATGAATTAAGCATATAGATTTTGCACTTGTTTCCCTTGTGCCTCCCCCCTTTCCTTGACATGTTTACTAACACATTTGTAATGTCAGAAAGAGCTCTGAATGTTGAGCATTAATTACATTTGGGAATTGGAGCATAAAATAACATCTACATTTTATCCTTTTTAATCAAGAGGAAATGCTCTAATGTTGGATTTAGATTTAATGCAAAACTAAATATTTGACTCACTATATATTATGTCAGTAGATTAGCTGGTATTTATCACACTTTTCAAAACTAGAGCTTTAATGCCTCATTTGACATGATTTTGTCAGTCCCTGGCAGAAAGCTGATAAAATGTCCATTTATGCCATTACAGCTGCCTCTTGTAGCACTTGTGCTGCTATGGAGAAGGGTCAGTTGTCTTTTCCCTAAAACCTTTGGTTTTGATAATTTTATAACAGGTTGATCTCTAAAGCTCATTTGGCTGTATTTCAGTAGATAAGTTCTAGACTATAAATCAGGTTTTAATGGTACAAAAATAGCTTAAATTGACCAAGTGGCCAAAAGTTATCTAAATACTGCATTCTTTCTGTCAAGGTAGCTGAAACCGGAGTTAAAACTACCACTGGATTTCCATTTATTTCCTTATTTTGAGTTTCTTCTTCATAGGACCTTTTTTCCCTCTTACTTGGGCATTTAAAAAAATTCATTTTGTGCACAGGTAGCAAGAAAAAAGGTTTTCCACAAAAAACGGCAAAACTGAAATGGACCAAATTATACGGTCCCTGCTGTCCAGACAAGATGATTCCAGAGAATTCTCTTGCTCCAAAACACTCTCTGGGTGTGTGTTTTTACCCAGGCAGGGCTGTCAGAATGGGCAACATATTACCCTGCACCCCAGCTCTTAGATATAATGTGGATGTGCCAGTGCCAAGTACCCTGTGCTCAAAAGGTCTGCATTGGGAATGTCTTGTTACAAATGCAGCAGAACTATTTAACACTTATTTCTAAGCCACCTCTACCTTTCTTTGTGGTTTTAGAAGTGGATGCTGTGTCACTGATCTGCTGACTGGGCAGCAGCACTGCTGGGACAGCCTGAGGAGTTAAACACGAGACAGGGAGTTCTGTTTCTCCTGTGATACCTTCCATTTCATCAGGCTCTGCTCACAGTGGGAGAGCTTTACTAGTTCTATCTAAATCGGTAAAATAAAGATAAAAAGACAAATGCAACACCAGCAAGAAAGGCTACTCAAACATGTGGTGCTTGGTCCCTCACCTGCACAGGCAGGGAATGGCGTCCTGCAGGACTGGCTGAAGCCCTCTTGGATCATTAGTGAGGTAGTTCATTGCACAACAGCCTCTGTGTCCAGTGTAACACCATTAGAAATATGATTTGTGTGTCTATTTAGGAAGATTGGCATATTTTTACAATTATCTAAACAAAACGAATTGCAGGATTTCAGGTCAAGCCTGAACTTTGCCCTGTCTCCAGAAGTGCAAGGACAGTCAAGTCACTGACTTGTAAAGTGTACAACTCATCCTGTACAACTCATCCTGTGTATTTTCTTTCTTTCTTTTTTTTTTTTTTTTCTGGTTGATCCCATTGATGCCAATGTCAGCATCTGCATGAGCTAAGTGAGCATTTACCTTTGGTGGCCAGATTTTGGTAAGGAAAGTATGTGGAAAGTCAGCTACTCTGGAGGTTGAAAACAGTGCTTTTCAATTTACAGGCATAAATTAATTTTCCACCCACCAAAACGGAAGGAAAAATAGTTCCAGCACTGACAGCTTATACTCTGTGGAGATGTCCAAAACCTAAGGACACAACCAGGTGCCACTTGTCGCTGCTCCTGGCCACTCCTGTCCTTGCTGGAGTGCTCAGCCATCACCAGCCCAAGGGTACGATAATCCTCCCCTGCGACCGGTGATGGTTTGAGTGACAGAGCTTTGGTTTCCCCCTCTGCTTTGGGAAGAGCAGAAGATGGGGAATTAAAACAATTTCCCCAGTAAGACCCGCAAGAAGGTGGGAGGAGAGTCATGCATATTTGTGCATACTTGCAGTCCACCCACTCCTTCCTTCCCTGGGCCCACCCTTCCGCCCTTGAGCTGTCCCCAGGGGCACAGCGGCTCTGCCTGTGCTGGATGCTGTGGCAGCACTGGGGGGTTGTCAGAGGGCCTGTCCTCCCTACAGGGCCTAGGAGGAAGGCCAGAGATGCTCTGGGGGCCGGGAGTCCTCCTCCAGCTAGGAAAAGGAGTCATCTGTGCAGCTAAAAGCAATAAAGAGCTTCCCTTCTACCAACGCCAGCTCACATGGTACGTGTTTGACAAGCCCAGGTAGCTGCTTCCCTCCTGTGCTCCAGGCCCAACAATTGGAGCTACAAATTCTCTAAAATAACTCATGTTTCTGGGTCATTATCAAGACAAAATTGTCTGAGGGGTGGCTCAGCACTCGTGCTAGCATAGAGATTGATGTTCTCATGGGAACCTGCAGAGGTGGCGTAAGCCTCTGGGACCACTGGAACAGCACCTTTTGTTTGCTGACCTGGTGGAAAGGCAGCTCCTCCGTGCTCAGCAGTGCCAGTCAGCAGAGGCCTCAGAGCTTGTGGGATCAGCACTTTATTCACATGAAAGACCTGATGCCTTTGATTCAGTACTTGTGTCTTTCCAGGATGATGACACCAAAGCAAAGGTCTCTGTGATCTCACTGTCTCAGCAGCTTTCACGTGTGAGCTTGGTACACAGAGAGTTGCCCCTCTGGCATCTATTTACTCAGCGGAAAGGGAGCAAAAAGGCACAGACTTGCCCAGGGTCACACAACAGAGGTGTCGCCAACTCTTTGCAGTGAGCTCTTTATTGCACCAGGTTTTAGAGTTCATTTTCAGTCTCAGTTCTTGCTATTGTGTGATAATCTGGTCTTTAATTTAAAAAAAAAAAAAAAGAAAAGTACAAAGACCCTGTGACACTGTCAAAGAGAAATTAGAAAATTTGCAGCAAGGGACTAAAGGTATCATAATGCAAATAAGAACCTATGTGATATGTAAAACAAACATGCTTTTCTCAATTTTTGGACTTTTCTGGAACAGGGCAACTCACAGTTTTACCACTGTTACTGGAAATGGTGAATGTTATGCTTTGAAGTCCTCTAAGATGCTGAAGGTGCTCCTGTTCACATGCACAGTTCTCAGGGTTACCCTGGCCTTTAATGGGGCAATGATGTGGGTGGTGACACCAAAAAAAGACACAAACCAAGGGCAGGAAGAACTCACACAGCTTCTTTTTTCACTTCTTGTCCCCTCTGATTTCCCACACGACCCCTGCTGCTGATGGGCCAGCATGGTGTGTTATTTTCCTGACTACCACGGAGATGGGGCAAGTGTAGTACCAAACCCCAAACCTCCGTGTACTCACCTAATAGAGGAAACCAGAGGGTGAAACAGCCTGACTAGCATGAGATTTTCAAAAGTATTTGGTGTTGGCTTAACTGCCTTCACTGAATTTCTGAATAAAATCCTTCCCTGCCTGTGTGGTGGACAAAGCCATACTGGCCTGCTCCTGGAGATTTGACTGTCAGCAATGTCTCCTCCCGACTGTAACACAGATCAGCCTTCCAGTCACAAAACTAAAGGAAGAGACACTCAGGTTAAGATTTAGAATAAAATTATAAACAAAGATTCAGGTTATGGTCTAAAGTGTACTCAGAAAGACTAAAAGAGCAACCCTCAGGCTGTTTTACAGACTTCAATTTAAAAAACACTCAGGTTTGTTCAAACTTTAAAGCCAATGTGTTTAATGCAGAAGAGTTATTTTTACTTTGCTTCTGTAATTAAACGCTGAGAGACACTGTTCCCCACATGGCTCGGTTTTGTAAATGCTTACTGTTTACCCAGGCAGCTGGAAGGATGGAGAAACAAATATGATTATGTCCTTGCCATCTTAGCCTGAAATAAATGAAATAAAACACATTGGTTTTGTTACATGGGGAAGTCTTTTATGGTTCTCTGATACGCCATGAAGTACCTCAGAACACTGGAGATTTAAATCTGCAGATCTAATTTCTGCTGTATTTAATTTTATAAATATCAGATGCTACTAATTGAGACATAGGATTAGGGTGAATGACTATGCAAGGTGTGCAGAGTCAGGGAAATTAGAACCTTTTGCTTAAATTTGTCTTGTCTGATACAAGAAACCAAAGACTTCTCTTAACTTTGCCATCCAGAGGAGAAATAAAGTGAATAAAATCCATGTTTAAAACAGAGAAATGTTCTACTAACGTAAAAATTTTAAAAAGCACTTAAATTTAAATACTACATATATTTACATATATATACTAAAATTTGGAAAAAGCAATAAGCATGCTTTGTTTCCATTCAATGTCATATTCAACTAATCCTGTTGTGTTGGATAACTGTGTTAAATACTGACTTGGAAGGGGAAAACTATGTGGGTTTTAACCCATTATGTGACATCAGAATTTTGTATTGATTTGAAATTAGGGAGGCATGATGACAGCACTTTGCATTAACATGTGTGAGGTCAAAATCACGTAGCCTAGAAAATAAAATTGCTGAATATACAGTACAGGTGAAACATGAGCATATAATAATCTCTTCATGTTCCAGTGTAGAGGAGGGAAAAACTAAACTTAATAAAGTTACACATCTCAGGATTTCTTATGGGGTCTGAGTTTTGCTTCAGGAAATGACAATCCTACTGCTACCCTACAACAAACAAAAATATGGAACACCTCTTGTCTCTTTGTTCTTAATTTACTTCTTCTGTTTGCTTGCTTGTTTTTCATTTGGAGACCTTCTATGAGGACTAGTGGTTGGGTCCTTCTTGTCCTTTAGATTTTCTGATGAAATAAGTAAGTGGTTAAGTTGTAAGAGGTTGTTTCAACTTGCTCTGTTTTGTTTAGGTTTTTTTTTCCTGCTCATTGTTTTGTTCTTGCCCTCTTTCTTAATTATCCAGCACAGTTGTAACAGCTGGAAGATACTTGCTTACAGGGACTTTTGGTCTGACCCAGGATGGCCATTTTTATATTCCACAGTTATTACTGTCTTACAAAATTAGAAAGTCTAAACACTGGGGAAAACTCAACTGCTTGGTATTTTTTATCATCTAATTGTGACAGGTATATTTGCCATAAGTTTCTCTTCTTTTTATGCTCAAGTCAAACAAAATCTTGTAGATTCTCTGTTATTGTGGGGACAGGAATATCAAACCCCTATGTCTTCAGTCCTGTGACTGAATGTGGTCAGCTAGTGACACATTGGCTGCTTCTTCTGAAAAATCTGTTCAAGGTATTGAAATAAAAGGGGAAAGTTCTGTCCACTGTTCATCATAGTTTTTTTGTAAAATAATTCAGCATCAAATTTAGAATGAGTAATACTTCCTGTTATGATACAACTGGCTTAAGAAAAACAGAGCTAGCATGTATCTGTTTGTCCCTTCTGTCTGGAAAAACCCACCTGATTTGACTGCTTTTTTCAAAGAGAGCATTCACACATCCTAGTGGTCATGTAAAAGTCACTGTAATTGGCTATAACTATATATTTTCTAGGCCACAAGAACAAAGGCTTCTATATGCGCTAAATATTGTTTCATTCAGGAAGTTATTCTTATGTGTATGTTTCCACAACTATTATCAGTAGAACTGAAGGGTACCAGCAATATCCACAAGCTGTCTGATTTCCTTCCCACACTATCAAAGATTGAAAGAACAAAGATGAAAATGTCAGGGAAATGCCTGTAACTATGACATAAATTTCTTTCCAGGAAAGGTTTTAGGAAGTTGCCTTTAATATATTGTTTATAGTATGGCACTCCTGCCTGAAAGGGTTTGGTTGTGTTGGATCTTCTAAGCATTTCCCAAGTCTGGCCTCAGGATGTCCTTCAGTGGGTCAGGCTCTGCTCTTGGTCATGGTAGTGGAAGCTCAGAGTTTCTGCACCGTGTCTAGGTTGTTTATTCTGAAATTGTGCGGATGCATCTGAAATCAAGCTGTGGCAAATATCTGTAAAAAGGCCAGTTCAACCAGCTCCGGAAAGTTCAGAGGATAAAATCACATAGGAAATTATTACTCTTACAGTGTTTATTTTATTTTATAATTTTCCATGATTAATACAGATTATTTATTATTGTGACTCCTCTCACAATGTTTGCTAGTGCCTGTGCCTGGGGTATTATGCAGTGGGAAACTTAAAGAAAGAGGAGCTGCTGAACCCTGTGGCACTGATGAGATGTTGGAGCCTACATTTTCAGCTCCTCTTCCTGTCTGGAAAAGCTCTTCTAAAGTACGTCACTTTTGATGGCAATCCATGCCCAGTGAATGGTTTCAGATATTGCTCCGCTCCTTTTATGACTTTATTTTGTCTAAATGTCATGGGTCAGTTTCATGCGCATCCTGGTGTAGGAACTGAGAGGAAGCACTTGGCATGGCAGCGAGTTGGGAAAGGCTGCCTAGCAGTAAAATTGGACATCCAGATGCTTCCTTGATTAGGATCTCCAGACTGGTGTTCCCCTGGAGCCTGGGAAGTGATGAAGAACTGAGCTGATGTTTGCCAGGACCCTTCTCTTCCACAGAACTTCTGTCCCATCATTGTCATTGCTCCTACCCCTGGCCTTCTGCCAAGGCAGAACAAGAACAACCACAGAGATGTGTCCACTGTGAGCCCCTGTGAACGAGCTGGACACAAAGAGACCCCGAAGCAATGTGTCACCAGAGCCCACAGGTTTGTTGTGCGGTAGTGTCCCTGTCCCCCGTGGCTGCCATCATTGTTGTCCTGCTGCAAGGTCCTCACAGAAATACCTGATTCTGATGAGTCAACCTTCTGGGTCAACAAACCAGCATTTCTGTGGGTGGTTAAAAATGTTTATGGGAAGTAAAAAAAAAACGGTAAGCCCTAACATAGTGTCAGATAGAAAACTTGTGAGATCAGATATTTAAGATATGTTGAGGCAGGCAATAGTGGTCAGATGGGAAAGGCCTTCTTGCTCATATACACAGCAAATGGTCAGTGCCAGGGAAATTAAATCTGGCCTCACTGTTAGGGGAAGGAGCTGCATTACACACTTTTAAGTTCAAATGCCTCAGTTCTGCCCAAGTTCTTGTATGTGTTATTTTTTTCAAAAATGAATAGTAGACATTGCCCAAAGTCTGGATGAATGAAATATGGCATATTTGGAACTTGCTGAAGGAAGGGTTTGGACTTTTTTTTTTTTTTTTTTTTTTTTTTTAAATTAAGCATATGTTATAAATAACTGGGTTCTCAGATGGAAATTTTTGAGAGATGAAAACAGAATTTCATACATTAAGATGTTAAGATGACTTCTGCAAAGAGAAAAAAATACTTACGACAAACACAATTAATGCTTAAAACAGGTGAAAATGAGTCAGTACACACCAGATCTTTCGTGGTGGACCCAGTCACTTTGTGCACATCAGCTCTTGTTACCTCTGTGGTGTCACCTCAAGAGCCCATGTTAACTCTGCAACCTTCATCGTTTCAAGGGCTGAAACATCTTGTTTGCTTGTTGTTGTGGAGGCCATAAAACCATGAGATAAAAATACTTAACAGCCAACTAGCAACTCCTTTTTGAACAGCTGAGATCTGAATATCCATTACCCCACAGTGTGTGCCATCCTGCCTGTCAGTACAAAGGGGTGTGAAGGAAAGGCAGAAGTGCGGGGTCAGAAACTATGATAAATTGGCTGTTAATCTGATTTTTACCACTCTATACAGAGCAGGAAAGCATTGCTTTCTCCGTTGCAATATATATTTTTGCATGGCTTCATACATGCTTTAAAGCAATGACAGAGATTTTTGTACCCTTATGTAATGTGTGTTTGTAAAATGGAATAAAATAAAATACTTCCTTCTCCTTCTATAGCATTATAGTTGTAGTTGTTTTCCCAGCTGGGAGTGGTATAACTTAACAACCTTACAGCCTTACACACACTCTTCTTGACTTGTCAGGGATGACAAAACAGGCTCCCTCCTGTACCGCGTGACCAGCAAGATCCTGTGCAGGGTGCAGAGCCCCACCATGGACAAGGTCAAGCCCAGCCAACACCCTGCACCCTGAGGATGTGAACCTGCTGTTAGAGTCTGCTGGGTTATATCCATGTCTGAGGCCTACCTTGTGCCTCTCCTGGGCTGCCTACCCTTGTTTTTGTCCCGAGACTCAGGGGGTGCCTGCTCAGGGAGGGTGCAGAGCCCCGCAGATGCTGCTCCCCTGTGCTCTGCTCTCTGTGCCTGTGCAGCAGAGCAAGCACTGCTGTGGCTACGCAGATGCTCATTTGCCTAACCTGCTAGTAAATGCTCAGGGGGCATTTCTTAATGTTCTGCATGTTGGTCTCGATTTATTAATTAACATACCCGTGGGAATCAAGGATCAGTGGCTTTGTTTTTCTGTCTCTCTTCCTTTTTTCCAAAAAACTTGTTTCTTGCTTCAGGCAAACGATCTAAGCTGTGTCCACATCCTTGATCCTGTAAACCAGGAGTGATAAGACCTACCGAGGAGCTGTTTGTGAGCTTTGCTGAGCTCTTTAGCATCCTCAGCAGGAGGCAGCATAGAAACATATGGCAAACATACTATTTCAAAACAACCCAGTTTTAAGTTATTGTAAAGAGGTCTCACTAACCCGGGCATAGCTCTCAGTCCCCTCCTGATAGTACCACCATTGCTTTAAGAAGTTGCAGCCAAAATTTTTCTGGCCTTTTTCTCCCCAGTCATTGTTCCTTCCCACTTTGTGAAAACTCATGCTAGTGAAAACCAAGCACTTTATTTGTATTTTTTTCAGGTTAATTTTCAGCAGAAGTTCGCTGATCTAAGTGGCTGCATAGTTTCCTGACTGCCCATACTCAGAAGGGGCACACTAAGATCACTCATCTGAGCAGGTACAGAGCTGTGTCTTTCAGTCACAGCACGCATTTAGGTTAGCTTAAATTTACTGGGAAATCTAATTTTCAGCAAAGCTTCCCCAGGTAATGGTAGGTAACCTCAGCAAGCCCTCTGAGGCATGTAACCTCCCAGCGTTTGTTAACCACACATCTTAATCTTCAGCACAGGTGAAAATTTGATGTGGTGGGTTAGCTGAAACTCAGTGATCCACCATATTTAGGAAACAACGATTTATACAAATTGTATAGTCAGCCTTTTCCTTGCTATCTGGCTAGAGGTAGAAGGGAAACAGGTCTGGCTTGTGCTCTGACACAGTTGTCTTTGTACCCCTGTCTGAGCCATGGCCTTGCAGAGAAGGAGCAATCTTGGTATCTCAGCCCCGTGCTCTGGGTAAGCTCATTAAAAGCTACGACTCAGCTGAGGTCTTCTGTAATCCCCAGGTGAATTGGAAGATAAATAGGTTATATAAGTTTGTGAAAGCCACAGAGTTAAGGAACTTTTCTGGGGCAGTGACAGACTTCACTTAACACCTTGGAGACATAGTGAAGTAAGTTAAATAGAGTATCAAGAATGTCTCACATAGTTTTCTGTACTGTTGAGGATCCTGCTCCCAGATAACAGGATAATATAAGCAAAGTACTTGAATTAGCATTCCTGGCTGCTAAGGGAAAAATCTAGCAATAGTGCCCATTAGACAAAGTGGTATTTCTGTCACAAAAGATGGGAAAAGCATTGAGTTGTCCCTTTTTATTGCAGAAGTATTTTTTCAGTATTATTTTTGCTTAGTTGTGTATATATCGCAACAGCAATGGGTGACCTAAGCATCATAAAGTAGTGCTCCATTAAACAAATGTAAATGTGGAGAAAAGGTTTAAATTAGTGCTGGAAGGTTTCTGAAAATGAAATTGATTAAATTAGTTTAGTAACTAAGTGGCCTAATCCAGACAAGAGGTTAATAAGCATTCCCTCATAAAGCATGAGAGAGTGGTAAGGGGTGTTGGTGCCTGTTTGTGTGATGCTTGCTAGCTTTTGTTCACCTCTGAACACCGCTGCCTACAATAATGGTAACTGGAAAGAAACAGTCCACATGTGATTAAAAAGAAAGTACTGCAGATGCTATTTCTACTAAAACGTGTCCCGGGTAGTGATGGCTGTTTTCTCATAGTGAAGTGTGTCCATTAGTGTGCATAATGAACAGCTAAAGGCATTAAATTACATTGTTGAGGGGCTAACCTTCTGTGACAGACTAATGTGGTGCTTGACCAAGAATTGCTTTACTTCAGGTTCTCTTCAGGTTTCAAAAAAAGTGCTACAAGATGACAGTTGGTAGCTTTCCACTGAAGTTTAAAGAAATTACACTCGACTGATCAGTGTCCAGAGAATCCCAGGACTTTTCAAGTAGGCATTGAAAACAAACCCTGCCACTACTCTTAGCTTTACCAGAGTGAGTCTATGATAACATTGTTAAGGTCACTGCGTAGGAAGCACAGACAAATACATCAGTTTTGGAGTATGCTTTTCCACTGTGCTGAATAGTTCTTTAAACCCAGTGGAATTACATGGCCCTAGATGTCTAGCCTTCTTCAAGGAATAAGTTCAAAATTGTCTTTTACTTTGCTGTTATTAGGAGATCCTGCCCTGTCTCCCAAAGTATGTGAATCTTACTCAGACTTATTTTTCTATTTTGTTCCTTTTTCTGTACATATATGATGGAAAGAAAGGACACACAACTCATAAGCCATATTAAAATGACCTTTGGAAAAGTTTGAGATGCTCTTGTTTCTTTGGTGTGACGTAATTAGGTAATCAGGTTTTAGTCCTGAACAAAGATACTGGAAAGCTGGGTTGTATCACAGTAGTTTGCATTATTCTTTTACTTTCTTGATGGTTTACTTTCTTGATTAGGGAACAGTGTCTCCCTGGGAGCTTCAGACAGAAAGTGCTCTGACAGGAAAATGTACTGAATCCTGTAGATCATTGGTTTTTACACGGATAAAAATGTATGTAGAGATGAATTGCTAGAGTATCTGCTGATTCTTTTTCTTAAACTTGCACACAAGACACAGATTTTCTGGCTTTTTTTTTCCTTCTTTTTGAGCAGCTTATTCAGCTGTAAAGATTTGGGTTTGCTGCTTAATTAGCTGTTTAGAATTGTACACTTTGCATAATCACTATTTGACTACACTTCAGAAAAAAAAGGAAGTTCGGTCTATTCGTTACTCAACTAAAACAACCTAAAAGGCCAATCATACTGTCTGATTTCTCTTCATTGCTATGAAGTTTTGAGGTAACTGCTTCTTCTAGGCAAAGACACTGACTTCTGCCTGATCAGTATTATTTCAGTCTTGTGCATGGTCTTATCTTTCAAGTAGAATTTTCTGTAAGGGGAAGGCAATATATTTCAAGATACTGGGACGTGAATAGTTTACTTGACTTATGGGGGGTGTGTGGAAACAGCAAACTGCTCTGCAGTGTTCAATATAAAAAATCAAAACACAAACTGATATGCAAGTATGTGTATGAGTTCTTCATATCCAAGATTATTCCATATTTGCATACAAGTGTATGTGTACTGAGACACAAAAAAAACTCTTTAAAATGTTTTATACTGGTTGCTTTTCATATTGCAGAAGGATCTGAGCACACTTGTCAAAGTTCTTTTTCTATTATATAAGAACAGAAAATTAATAATATTTTTCCCCCAAATTTCAAACATGTACATGTCTTTTGTAACTGATAGCATAGCTAGCTTAATATTATCAGCATTTCTCTGGCATTCCCAGGGGTTCTGAAATGTGCAATTAAGATTGGCAGGACAGTTACAGTCCATTCTGAAATCCTCTGTCAGATTACGTTTGAAAGAACCACCTTCATAACTATGAATGCTGACCAAAAGGGCTGGGGTGTGAGACAGGCATTTCCAAGAGCACCTTAGCAGAGCCCTTTTCCTGCCATCCTTACACTCAGATTCCCTCTCCTGCCCATGTCTCTTTGTCCTTCCACTTGCAGGCTCAGGCTGCTGCCCCTCCCAGAGGGGCTGCAGAGCAGGATTTGAGCCCAGCTGCCCTCTGCTTTCTCTCAGTGGCATTTAGGGTCCTGGCACTTGCTGAAGGCATGGACTGCAGGGGAACACAGGGACGGTGCTGGGGCTCAAGCACTTCCAGGCAGGTGCTCATAAAGTTTGCAGCAGTATTCCTGAATTCCTGTTATGACTGTTGTCTATATTGATGAAAAACTCCTTTCATGACAAAGGCAGGAAACTTTTAACATGAAAACGGTCAAACTGTTGTCACAATTCAAAGCAAATATGAAGTCTGGATAGAAACACAATATAAACATTCCCAGGAGAGCTTTTTGAGACTTGTTATGCAGAGCAAAGTTGGCACAGTGTTCCATTTGCAACACTAAAAACCAAATGGGTTTTTGTTTGTTGTTTTTACAATATTTAAGTGACATTTTATTTATTTTAAGGATCAGTTGCTGACGCACAATATTCCTCTGTCCACTGATTCACATCAGATGAGCACTCTTTCTGTAGCCACAAGTGTCTGCACACCAGGCTTGTATTTGCAGTTGAAAAATCAATAATTAATTCATAGCCAAGATAAAGAGCTCAAGCCCATTAAGAGATTACACCAACGTGAAGATTTTCAGTTGTATTCATAAGAAAGGAGGAGGAGACTGAGAATGTTTGCCACTTATAGTTTGGTCTACTACCTATTTTTGTTTTTTCTGAGGTGCCTATCACTGGGCTATCTAAGCAACAATAAGCTACCCACTCAAGTGTTATACTAAATATTGGTTTCAAGATAACTTAGTATAATGAAAATGAAACTTGTTTTGACAATGATAAAAATGTTTGTTCAATAATTTTTTCCACAATTCCCAAGTGAATAAGCAGCCCTTGAGTTCCCAAAGAAAAGTAATTGCATTAATTTTTTTATTCAAAACCCAGTTGCACCTGAAAAATACAAATTGTTATCTAACTGATTACATTAATTTATCTGCAAGAGAAATCTCTCCAGGGAAGGGAATGTACAAGAGCTCAGAATAAAATTAGCAAGTATGCAAGGTTAAAGGGAAAACAAAGAATTTTTAATTTGATTACAAAGGAGTGAGTTTCCATATTTCTAATATAATGTGGAGACAATGGAAATAGGCCCAAATTGACAAGCACCTGTGTATTTTATTATTTTAAATTTTTTTACCTGTTGCTGTGACCATGGTAGTTACTGTCTCTTAAATCACAAGAAGTCTGTAGTCATGCATAGGATTTGGTCCTTTGCTCAAGTGTGTGGCTGAGAGGCTATCAGAAAAAGAATCATTAGGTATTTTCTGCAGCCACACACCCTGACAGCATAATTATCAGCAGTCACTGGACTGTGCTTTCATTTACAATTTCTTCAGTGTCAGATCTGATTGTCCTCCTCCCTGCCTGACACCCAGATTTACTGCTGGGGCTGGTGTGGCTCTGCTCTAACCCAGCCTTCTGCAATGGGCCAAATAAAAAGGCTGCTGAGAAGGTGTTCTGTTTTTAATAACTTGGTGTTTCAAAGACTGCAAGCTCTGTGTGGCTCTGCCTTGGTTTGCCTGGGCTCAGGATGGTTGTGCTCCTTGCATCTTGGACACTGCTCTGACCATAGCTCGCTGCATGGACACTGCGAAGATGTAGGTCCAGCCAGCAGTGGGTGGGGTACGAAAGTGAGCAGAAGAATCGATGATAGGATGGCTTTTTGTGTGTCAAGAAACACTGTACAGGGCAAGCCCTTGAGAATCTCACCAGAGAGCTATCACATTAATTTAATCAATCATTGTGCTTCTCATTACTTCTCAAACTTGCTATAGATGCAGAAGCCTTTTTTTAAACCTTCAACAATAGGTAACATTTGATTGATTTTTAATATATGACAGTTGCTTCTCTCACTTTTAACAGTCTGAGCTCCTTAAAAAATAGTATAAACAGAAAGTGTGAAAAGAAATGCACAGAACTGCTGAATGTTAACAAGATACTTTATATAAGAACAGGTTGAAATGTCCACAATCTGGAGCCTTCTGGTGTCTGAGGAGGAGGATTCAATGTCAAGGCTGGTTCTAGGATATCCCCATGTGAGGTGTCTGCATTGTAGGTGAGCTGTTGTGGAAGCACCTGTGGAATCTGCTCCAGGCCTCGGTGATTTGTCTGCACTTTTGACAATGTGTAAGTATTTTTTTCAATAATTACTTCACCCTTGAGCAGTTTATTATGAATTCTTGATATTTTATATTAGGAATTGCATGTGCTTTGGACCTTTAACTTCCATGGATTATTATTTTGTGCTTGAGTCAGTCTGTATATGAAGAAATACCTCCATATTTCAAACATTTTCTGAATTCTAATAAAAAAACCCCTAAACAACTTCTGGTGTATGTTAAGTACTCACATTTGAACCTCACTTCCCCCACGACTTTCAGTGTGAGGAAAACTTGGCTGCTGAAAAAATCACAAAGTGAACCCAGAGTAATTATATTAAATTTCTTGGAGTTTGAGGTGACATTGATGCAAAATTGGGAGGAAATTCCACAGAAGGAATTAATCCTATTTCCTACAGGATTTTTCCCTTGCAGAAGACAAATCTAGCCTTATTCTTTAAACAATCCCTGCTTCTTTCTCCATTTGACTAAACTTTTTAGCTTAGTTTTCTTTAAAACTTTATTTAAAATGTAAGTAAAAATATTAGCCAGGAGGTTTCTGAATTGCAGGGCTCCAGCTGCAGCACAGGAGCCTTTGGGAGAACACAGATCTGGAGCTAAGAGTTAAGTGTAGTTCCTCAAAGAATCATTTCAGCAATGTGTGAGTAGAACTGCTTCACAGCTTACTGAATCTTAGTCACTTGTGCTTTGGCTTTTGCAATAGCCACGTGAAAAAGAAAGGGTTATTTATTAAGAGCAGAACAGTTCCCTTTTAGTTCTGTAGCAATCATGTCTCTTTTTTTCCAGTCCATGGAAAGTGTTATCTCAGGCAGCTTTGTGCAGGAAGTTCTGTTTATCACTTCCTCACAGTTGCAGTTTGTCTAGGACTTAAATATATGATATCAGATTGCATCAAAATGTGGGCCTTTGTGTGCTTAACTCATCAAAGGAGTGGACCCTCAGGACTTGATATCACTTCACTGCATATGCAGTCATGTAGCAAAACAAAGTCTATCTAAACAGGACAGGACTATTTCTGTTGGTAGTGTAGCAAAGCTAGCAGAATTGATGTAGTTTCAGGTATCTGCACTGTTTCACTTCTTGTTTTTAAATTTATCACTTTTTAAAAAGTGACATGGTTTGCCTGTTTTTACTATGTAAACTACAACGAAAACAAAAATATTTCTTCTACAATCCAAATAACTCCAAAACCCCAGACCCAGATGGGATTTACTTGGTTTACACTGTTGGGACATCTGCTTATGCCACAAAAGAAAAGAACTCTAAAGTTTTGAACCCTTGTATTTTCAGCTGGCTATTGTTCCCACAAATCTGAAATAGTAAAAGGTTATCTAGACAACTATGTGTCAAATAAGCTTAATGAGACTATAACAAATAACAACAGTTACTGTAGAAGGTTGGGTGCAGGTTCTGAACCTGCTCTCCCACCTTTGTGGTTACGTTTCTATTTTCTCCAGGAGGAGTTCCCTTTCCAGTACAGCAGGCTGCCCTGCCAGATGTTGTCTCAGGGCAGCCACAGGAAGTCTATTCAAACTGTGGAGCAATACTTCTGCTCTAAGCAGCAGCTCCTGTGCGCTGACTCTGGTTTTTAACACCACCCTGTCCCACGCCCCTTGCAGTATCTGGCTTGACTGCATTGGCCCTGCTGCTGCACACAAGTTGGCTTCGTGGTGGCTGATAAATGGCCGGGCACTGCACAGCCTGATTCCTGCTTGCCAGGCTGGAAGCTGCAGCTTCAGGTCCATTTCTGCTCCTTCCCACACGCTCTGGTGCGTGTTTAACCACATGATAGATGCCAACCTGAGAATATGAAATTAGGATCATATCCACTCTCAGGTCCATGATGTAACATGCCCTTTGATTAGTAAAATCTTCTAGTACTGTACGAGGTGCGGGGGAAGTTTAAATTACTCAGCAGTGAAAGACAAAGTAAAAGTCTCCTCTCTCTTCGTGTCTCTTTTCTTACCTGTGAAAGAAAAAAAATATTACTAGAAGGTGGGGCTTTTTGCTTCTCCTTTTGAGGGCTTTTTCCTTCTCCTTTTTCCAATTATTTTAACTGTGTACGAGTTGATGAACATGATCAAGAGATTACTCTAAATCCCATCAAGAGACTGCTGGGGGAGCCAGTCAGTGATGTGGTCTGAGCAGAGCCATCCCATCTGAACAAAGGGGCCCCAAATCCCAAACGGTAGGGATGACTCGATCTTCTGGCAGACACTGTTAGCATCCTGTCAATTCTTGAGTTCGAGATGGGACATAATCCAGTTTTCTAATTCCACTGTTTTCCACTCTGCCTGGCTATGCCAAGGAAACCCTGAGGGGCACTTGATTTGGTCTTCCTGCCTTTGGTTGCTGCTTCCTACCACTTTTTCCACAGAAGGGGTGGTGTGGGCCTTAGCACTCAGTGCAGCTAAGGAAATTTTTGAAAAATGTAGGACGTGCTGCTGTGTGCTGTAATTTTGAGCATCGTCGGTCCTTTGTGAGGAATGAACTCTCGCTGCTGGCTGGAAAACAGGAAAGCACAAAACACCAAGGACGTTTTTAAAGAAGTTGAACTTTCCTCCCCTTTTCTTTCAGTTAGATTATATAGCAAAAGTGAAAGTCAGGAACCTACCTCAAAAAAAACCTTGTCCTGCTCTTCAACATAGTTTTACTTTGAAAATAACAGTACTTTGCAGGAAGTAAATATGCACTGTTGCCTCATGAAGAATATGTCCATTTTCACTGGGGGTGAGGGAAACCCTGCTTTTGTTAGTCAATATGGATAATCAGTGCTGTGAAAAAGAGTTTACAGCTACTAATCAGCCATATAGTTTTTCACATGCACACATTTGCACAGTGAAAACTGGAAGTTTTGTGTAGTTCTGCTTTGTGGAACCTCCCACTGCCTAACAACTGTGCTCTACAATTCTACTGCCCCCTTTTAATTAAAAAAAAAAAAAAATTAAGGCTTTTTTTTTTGTATTCATTAAGTTTTAAGTGTTCAAGTAGGTGATGGTACCCTGTATGTCACTGAGGATGTGCAGCAGGTCCACCTCTGTGGACAGTCTATGGCTTGTGGACTCATGGACTCAAGTGGGCATGAAAAGTCTAAACGACTGAATCACTAGATTAAAGTTTCCTTTGCCTTTAAATAGAAAACATTTGGTGGTTTCTTAAACATTTATTTATTTTTATTTTATTTTTAGAGGGGTTGTCTTTTTTGGCAAGGGGCATTATTGTCATCCAGTTTGGGGTTTTTTGATTCAGAGCCCCATATCTCTGCTTGGAAAAGCATGTAAGGTGATGCCAACCTTAAAGCTCTGTTTAAATACAGCCAAGGTTAGCCAGGAGGAAGAAGCACAAGATTAATGACTTCTTGGCTTGGGGCTGCTGTAGGACTCCCATAGATGCTAATGAATGTTAATTTAAACTTCTTATCACTACACTAGCAAGACCGTTCACACATTTTCCAGAGTCACCACAGGATTTAGGCTGTTGTCCTAATTGCTATTGTTCAGGCTGCTAGCTATTATATTTACCACAAGCTGTTTTCATCTTGTTGGGAGCCTGGTGCTAAAGTGAAAAACACCTATCTTAGCAATTTGCTGCCTTCTGGAAGCTGAAGCAATTACAGTGGAGTATGCAGACAAGCGTCTATACAATGTGTGCAAATGTCTGTCTGTGGTTCCAATAGATAATAAATTTGGGTTCCTGAAACCTTGTACCTGATTAGAAGTGTAGGGCTCTGTAACGTAAAACACAACACATAGCCTTTCTGTAAATGTTAGGAGGTTTTTTTTTTTATTCTTTTAAAAAGATTAAATATAACTGGTTAACCAAGATGTATGTGATCATGATTTTCATGCCTGGTCAGGTCTGAACTTATTCTACAAGACAGTCTAATGGTGGATCCACAACCTCAGTTTGCATCTGTTTTGAGCCAATGTCTTTGCCAGAGATGGATTTCTCTATGCCACAGAAGTTGTAGCTGCTCGGAAGAGCACAACATTTGCACAGTCATGGTGGTACCAGTCCGGAAAAATACTGCAGGCAAATAAGAGCGAAGGAGAGAAGACCTTCTTCTTCTCAGTCTGAAAGAAATGGCTACCTTAATCTGTGACCAAATCTTTCTCATTTCATGGAGTTTGGTGTTAGATTAGCTACTTGTGGCAGCTGCATGATCATACAAAGCACAATCCTCTTTCAATCTTTGTGCTACAATTTCCTGCTGCTTTTCATGCACTGGGAGCAATGGTTGTCTGACCCAGCAGTCAGACAGCTAAGAGAGAGACAAACAAGAAGGAAACCAATTTTATCCAATATATTTTCTGCCAGTCTCAGTCTGTGATCCAGTTTGTAGAGAGGTCAGGAAATTTTTGTCCTGGGCAGCAGATCCAACATTTTGGGCGACGATGCTCCATAAGGCAAGTTTAACTCCATAAGTTAAGATTAAACCTCAAATGTCTGACTTTCTAAATTGCTTTCTTCTCTTTCAAATTTTTAGGTACAGTTATTAACCTGCTTTAAAAAGGAAATTCAGATCACAAGTCATAGACTTTTATTTAGAGAGTAATTTGTCCTGGAAAAAACTTTCTAAGTTTAAACCAAGTTTAAGGTTGCCAAAAAAGTTTGGTTACATATTTGTTTCATTTTTCACTCTCATCTACACTTCCTTCTTTGGCTGGAATGTTTCCAGCCTCATCAGAACCTGAAGGTAACAGAAATAAATCAGAGACACCCATTTTTGCAAAGCATAGCTCTTCTTGTGCTGAGAATCGGGAAATCTGGGTTCAATTTTCTGCTTTGCCACTCATTTGCAGTTTGATATTGGATAAGCTATTTAGTAAAATCAGTGTGTGCTTCAGGCTCCCATCTGTGAAACAGCTGGCATCTGCTTCCCTCAAAGGAGCACTGAGTTAGTTGGAGCAGGGTGCTCATAATGCAGAGATCACAGGTTCAATCCACGCACAGGCCATTCACTCAAGATTTTGACTCAATGATCCTTCTGGGCCCCTTCCAGTTCAGAATACTCTGTGATTCCCAGTGGTTAATTCATGGCTCCACACTGCTCTGGTGCTGTGGTGATCAGAGCTGTTTGTGAGCACAGAGAGGCTCTTTAAGAACAACAACAAAATGCTGTCACATTTAAATAAACATAGGATTTGTTTTTGTTTCCCAAATCATTATTTTTATCTTGTTTCAACCTGCTGGAGAACAAGCTGTTGTGTTTGTTTCTGGAGACATATTATCCCATCCTGAGCAGCTCTGTGTGTGTGTTGTGGCAGTGTCACTCCTGGCCAGGTGACCTGGAGTGGGATGTGCCACACAGCCCATCTTCAGTGGGGCTTTTATTAGAGACTCACTGAAGATGTACTATTCTCAGTAAGACGTTCAGGTTTTTGGTTTTTTTTTCATTAAGACCTAAAGGTTAGCAAATCTTGAGCAATAAGTATATTCACACTTTTATTCAGCAGTTTGACTTAGGGGGCAGTGCCTGTATATGGTACATGTCTGGCTCTGAATTTAAGCAGGGAAGGGATGATCTGATCCTAAGATTAGAGATCCTGGCTCTGTGGTTCAACTCATTGTCTCACATACTCAGTTTGTGATGACCCAGCCTGAGTGTCCTGCACACAGAGAGCTGTATTCCCAGATGCACATGAGAATGGTGCATTTGAAAGATGGGGCATGAATGACTGTCTGAAGGGTAGCCAAAACTTCTCATCAACCTTGACTCCAGTTATGGTCTGAAGATTATGCTTGTTAGCCTAGGGAATGGTGAATCAATTCATTTACCAGTTTTAATGAAAGACTTTTGCTCTTTAGAACTTTAATTTGCAAAAATTAATAGAATATGTGTAGCACAGAGCCAGGTGTTGACAAAGATTTTTTAGCACTACAAGAATCCCCAACTATTACATTAAGACCACATCAAATTCCATGGTCTTTCGTCATCGGAGGCAAGTGTGTAGTTTATCATAGGTATGAATAACAGATTATTAACACATTACCTCTTTCCATGACTTAGCATTTTGAATATATGCTGCAAGATTTCATGAGTCAAATTTTGGAAGGGGCCAAATAAATACAAAAATGAAGACATTTAATCCTGGAAATGCCGTTAGTTAGAAATGCAAACATTACAAACAAAACCATTTGCAGCTAATTACTCAGCAAAACACATTGCAAAAGAAAGCTCTACAAGCAATTAGATTCCCAGAAAAAATGTCATCACAGCTGCCTCAGCAGTTAAAAAAAGACAAATATCAAAGTTTTTTATAAGATTGCTGTGTAATGGTTTACATATTTCTCCATTCTGCTGAAGTAAAACCCAGACTTTCAAAACTATGTTCAAGCAAATGACTCAGCTTATTAAGTGCTACTGTACTCACTGATAGTCATTTGTCTTCACCATTAGGCAATGACTAAGCCATCTTTTGAATCATAGCTATGTACCTGCATAAATAAATTACCATGATACAGATACCGTACTATTCTATTTTTAAATTTTCATAGTATTGCCCACTTTTATATTATGTGGTCTTTGAAAAACTATCTACAATCTGAAAGAACATCTTTATGCATATGTGAGTTTAGGTAAAAAGACTGAAGTTGAGCTCAAAGGCATTTTCATTGCAGTATGTTCTAAGGATGAATGAAAGATTACTTTGCACTTGAAGCCAATTGGACATCCAAAACTAAGTATTTTTGTTATAGATGCAAAACCTGGAACCTGGAATTGTTGCTAGCTGCTTCAGAAGCACTAGGAAAACCAGAAGCTGAGTGAGCTGGAGTAAGATGATGTAGCTTTCAGTGCTTGGCACACTTATAATTCTTAGATGAATGTTTGCCAAAAGCAAATATGGTTATTGGTTATTGAGGTGTTGTGACATTATATAATTGACACAAGACCTTTGAAAACCTATACAAACTGGTTTGGGTTATGATTGGATATATTGCATAGGCCACATATATTTCTGAACAGTTGCACTGCATTACAGAAGTAGTGGGTGAGGTCCCTATATTGGATTCAATATTGACTATAAACAAACATTAAGAAGTTCAAAGTTATTTCCACAGTTTTTAAGAGTTTGACAATAGTCTTT
Source organism: Acanthiza pusilla (assembly GCA_036630365.1). Taxonomy (NCBI): domain Eukaryota; kingdom Metazoa; phylum Chordata; class Aves; order Passeriformes; family Acanthizidae; genus Acanthiza; species Acanthiza pusilla. The sequence goes on from JAXCHO010000234.1 coordinate 15,759,512, forward strand.
ATCTGAGTAAGTTCACATCTTGCCAACCATGTATAGAAGACCTGTGTCTGGATGGTTATGGACAGTCTGATTTATGAAAATGTGGGGGTTTATGCTAGACAAGAGTTTTTGTGGGTGACACACAAATGTTCTTCACACCAACCATTGTTTCAAAATCTTCTTGTAAAGCTTTTTTGAGGAATTGAGTTTGGAGGTTGGTTTGGTTTTTGAGGGTTCTCCTGTTCATATAGATCCCTCTGCTTCCAGTTTGTGAGCAGGATGCTTCTGAGTCTATAAAAACCAGGACTCTGCTAAACACTCCCTTTTTTACAGCCTGTCTAGACCTCTAGAAATTGGGAGTGCCCAGCACTTTAACAACTGATGGCTGAATGTGTGTGTATAGCCCTGGTTAACTGCATAAATGCCATCACAACCCTTAACTCTGAATTCTTGGCACTCAGCAATGAGTGATTTACTCTTAAATTAACCAGCAAGTGCAATGAGGAATATCTCACCAGGTCTGCTGTACTGTGCCCTTAGCAAAAGGTAAATACATCAGCCAGAATCATCGTTTTGCTTTAACACATTAATACATTTGATTATTTGATGCCAGTTATATTACTAATGCTATCTGAATGTTTTGTCTCGAAAGTATTTCTGTATTTTCAAAGTTCCCTGGATGGCTTTTAATAATCATTCATCAGTTTTCAGAAATGTCACTACATTGTTTTGGTAGAGAAGATCACAGGTACAGTATAACATAGTTGAGGTTCTCACAAGGGCTCATGCAGGGAGTGGAGAGGAGAAATAGGATGTTTCTGCTTTCTTAGCCAGGCATTTCTGAATTCAACAAAGCGCTTTCATGCTGCCCTCCTAAGATATTTAAGAATTAACATTAAAAAGAATTAAGCAGAACAAACCAGTGGCCTATAAATGTGAACTCCACTGTCTCATAATCTGTAAGGTAAAATAAGGGAAAAGTGGGTGGGTAATTTTCTGAAAGAAGGAACAGATGATGAATATGATTCTTTGCATTTGGTGTCCTAATAACATTGACAAATTTGCTTGTTAACTTTTGGGAACATTAGATGTGAGAAGTCATTTAGCAGCGTCCTGGTAATCACACAAGATCAGAAGGCATTATGTCCTTGTCCTCATGATAGAAAACAGAAGTAACAAAAAATTCATTTTTTCCATAAGACAAGAGCTTGTCCTAATGAACAAAATGAGAACTTCTAGGAAGAGGTACAGGAGGCAGAGCCTTTCCTCTGTTGCTGAGTCCTTCAGCCTGGGAAACCCACACAATTCCCAAATCCAACTCCAAGTCTCACCCAGCCCTGGTTGGGGCAACATGTGGTGGTCACCTTGGAGATTTGGCCCTCCCCACAATGTAGAGGGAGGGCTGTGCTTCCCCTGATTCTTCCCTCTCTTGCCTCATAGGCATCTCACACTGTTGGGTGCAGGGATTTTAAATACTGAGAAAATATTTTCTTTCTTTTTTTTTTTTTTCCCCATGACTTGACTCAGCAAGGTTTTTGAGGGAGGAGAGCCTGGTTAATTTGGTCTGAGATCCTGTGAAGGTTTTTGACCTGGTGGGATATTTAGGGCCAGCGATTACAAGGGTGGATTCTCAGCTAATCCTTCCTAGTATAAGGAAGGGGAAATGGTGCCTGTTGGTGGATTTCTGACTTTCTGACCCATTGAAAATCTGTAAAATCTGTGCTTGTGGGTGACAGTGGTCACACAATATCCCAGGTGCAGCTGGGCCTGAGCTCATGGCCATGTGCCTGGAGTGAGCACCAGGACAGGGCACAGGCCTGGAATCTCTGTCTTGTTTCATTGGCAAATGTCACATTCAACAACCAGTTTTCCTCACTGCAACACCTGGGCATGTCTCAGGGCGTGGCAGGAGCCCCTGCTCGGTGCCAGTGGTCAGAAAGAATGAGGCCATGCAGAACAGCAGGAGATTGTCTGGATGTGTGGATTGAGCTGTGCTGTGCCGTTTGCCCCAGAGGCTCCCAAATGAATACCAGCCTAGGTGAAAAGGTTGTGCTAGGGATGCCCAGGTGTGGAATGTTCCTCCTGCAAATGGTGCTGCAATGACCCCTGTAGCTAAGGAAGGAGAATTGAAGGGCTCAGTAAAAAGTGAGACTGAGACTTTCTCCAAGATGTTGATTGCCATTGGCATGGGACTTGGAGAGACCCCAGCAATAAGCATCTCAGTGATGTACTCAACTATTTAAAGTGATCTTTAAATGCTTGCTGTCTTGCAATGAGTAGAAATGTTGAAGTAGCAGGCAGGGAGATGGAGTCCCTTATTTTTCTGGAGGTTATGGAATTGTTTCAGCTCCGACAAAGCAAATCCCATTGGGAATGATGAGCATTCTTTAACTCTGCTTCCAAGGGGTCATCCTAAAACTGAGAGGTAATCCTGTCTCTAGCTCTCTGCTAAAGTATGCTGTGCTTCAGTTCAGCTGCCAAAAAGGAAAAAAAGAAAAGGAAAAATAAAGGAGGGGGGGCGACTTATCCAACATATTAAAACAAAATAAGAATGTTCAAATTACTTTCTTTTCAAAAAACATCACTTAACTGGCTGGATTCAAACTAGCTATTTAGTGGCCAAAGTCTATTTTTTCTCTCTCAATTTTAATCCCGTTGATGATGAAGTATTTTAAGTAGTATTGGTTAAGTCTTCTTTCTTATTAGAACATTTACCTTCCTCTTCCCCCTCTTCACCTCATGCTTTATATTTACAGAGAACATCAGGTAACAAGGCAAGCCTGGCTTCTGACCAAAAAGGTATTTTAGCTAGAGATTCATTAGCGGGTATAAAAACAGCCAACCTTGTTTAAAGGCACTTCTTGCACAAGAAGAAAGGGGCTCAATTACCATATTTCATTTAAAGTGAAGATTAAACATCTTTACCAGGACAGTGCACTAATCCCATGAATCCTATTTATGTTGAAATGTAGTGCTATTGGCAATAAACAGCAATTTGAGAAGTCATAACCCAAGGAAATAATTGTCAAGTGACTTTAGAGCTCCCTATAAATTTCCTCTTCATGACTTTGGCAGTAGTGTTCAACAACAGAGTTAAATATTTGTTTTAGGTGCTCCTGCCTTTAACAGACTAATTAAAAAGATGGAATTCTTTGATTCTATCTCAAATAATTTTACTTCTAATCTCTCTCAGGCAAAGTCAGCTCTATAAATGGAACTAAACATATTTTTTTTCTGAATAGAGGCTTTACAGTATAGCAATAAATTCAAGCACTGGGAAAGTAAATGCAACTGAAGTACCCTTAATGATGCTATTGTGTAGTTGTTGTGGTTGTAATCCCATTACACAGACCTTTACCTTGAAGGCCATAAATTCTTTGAGAAATAATTCTAATGGGAAGGTGCATTACTTAAACATTGTGTTTAAACATGATGAAAAAGAAGATTATTTAAGTTTGCAAAACCAAGTCACACTAACTGAAGTAGTACTAATGGAGGGAGATTAAATTTTTGCCTATCATGCAAACCTTCTAAATTTGTATTTCCTGAGAAACTGCGCAATGGAGCTGATCCCGTAGCCACTTCTTGTAATTTGCATCACACACATGCCTGGAACTTACCATTAAGGATCAGGACCCCATTCTGCTCTACACCTGCAAACTTAAAAACAGTACCTGCACCAAAAATTGTCAGTCTAAATACCTGACCCAACTCCCAGTGAAGTCAATGGAAGATTTTTCATTGATTTTAATGATTTAGTTCAGGAGCTAAGTAAGTATTTCTAAGACAAAAATCAATATTGTCCCACAGTGGTAATGTTTTCATGTGCTTCTATTGATCCTTTTGACACAGATTACAGGATACCTTGGCACTGTCAACATACCAGGTTTTAACAAACTGATTTGATTTATTAACACCATTTGATTAACATCTGAAGTAGCAAGTATTTATCAAATGTCAGCAAACAAATGTTCAGCAGACGGATCACCACAAAAAATGACTTGTTGCACAATGTAAGCTGAAGTTCAATAGGAAAAGGCTTTTGGGAAAACCAGTTTATGTGAGAGCCCTACATGATATGCACAGCATAAGCTGGGTATTGAGAAACGTTTTTTTTTTTTTAAACCAACCATATCATCAGGCCTGAAAAAAGCTCTTACCTCTCTTGGAGTATCCCAATTTACCTCCTTACATGAACGGTGAAAAAAACATTGCCATGACAGCAGGGCTGTAAAAATTATGACAAAGTTTTGAAATCCAATGGTACTTGCATAGTCTGTCAGTTATGCTTTATGGTTTTATAACCCATCTTCTGGATAAATACAGTGAAATGAATAATTCTCTTTCAGAAAGACTGCAATGCATTGCTGTGTTTGGAGCATCTTGCTTACAAATGGAAGTCCTGGGGCATCAGAAACGGGACTGGTTGTCAGTGATATTTACAATGTGATTGTTCAATTGACAGCCCTGAATTTAGCTTTGCCCCGCTATAAACCAACCAAAACCCTTCAGCCATTTCTTGAGAGTGACACTTTGAAGTCTCTAATTCGACTTGATTTTTGTGTGGCTATTTGAAAAATAATTAATCCATACAATTTAAGAATTATATAGTAGTAGTCTAGTGGCACACAGCTTTCCTACTACATGACTAAAATCTACTCTTTTAGGACATCAGACTCTACCACATGATATTGTTTCTCAGTTTACTAATAGTCACCAGAATGATCCCCAAGTTTAAAATATCATTTCCTCCCTTTGAAAGGATCTTTTTCCCCTGGAAGAATATTTGAAATCTTTCAGAATTTTCCTGATCCACACCCGAAACTACAAGTTATATCTGACACAGACTAGGATGGGTTACATTCATTCGTGTTTGCCAAACCAATGTAAAGCCTAATTTGCTAATTGAACTGGTAATCATTTATCAGACATAACCTGTTACAGTATGAATATCTCTAACAGTTAAATCGATCATAGCAAAAATGTAGATATCACGTAAATCTTATCAGGATCACTAAAATAATGGGGCTTTTGTTTACAAGGTGTCGATTGGTTTTAGAAGCTTTGATAATGACTCCAGACAGTCAATAAATACACAGACTTTTACATAGCCAGTAGGAGCCGAACTAAACTATCTAATCTTTTTAAAATGACAGACAACACAATGAACTCTGAACTTAATCCCCTCCAAACATTAAGGAGACAGTTTAGTGCTTAAAGTACTATTCAAACTCAAACCCTACATTAAAACAAAATCAGTAAGTGTCTGATTTAAACACACAGGAAAATTCAGAGGTAAGGCTGATTTTCCTTCCCATTGTGCCTGGGCAGTGGTCTGTGGTGGGCTCCAAATCTGTTGGTTGCTTGTCTCGGGCAAGGAAAATACCTTTGTGCCTTTTGAAAGTTTGCAGTCAAAGCATGAAACCCACCCCCCCACCCCCCAAGCAAACCCTTAATTGCTTTTTGTCTCTATCAAGCAAATTTTCCCCTAATGTTTTGAAGCAGAAATGCAGGACAACATTATATGCTACATTTCAAGTTGCAAAATTTACACTGTTGGGCTCATAACCTCTGAAAATGATACATTGCCTTTAAGAGGAAAAGGAAACTCTAAATGTAAATCTTATGTTACACTTAGAGATGGGAGAGGAGGGTGGCAGGTAATGGCTAACATACAAGTTGTGTAGATATGAGCATATAAATATATTAAATCACCCTTTACTTCAGCTTGTCAATTTTTGAAATAAGTCATAGGACCATCCAACTGTAGGACAGTTTCATCTACTAATAAAGTAAGAGAAAAGAAGATAAAAATATCCTTTAAATAATAATTAGCAATTCTTCTGAGATAATGTTTTTGTTTTTTAACATCTTTTGAATCTCTATTTGCAGTGCAAATCTGAATCCTCCCAGTACCACTGAAGGTTCACTATTACCCTGTTTTCCATGGATTGCATATTGCATCTGACTTTTATTAGTTTGGCTTATAAATGTACCACTCTGGATAATGAAAAGAGGAACTAATCTTTTCTAACCTTTTCAGTGCATCTCTCTTGCTTCCTAATGTAAAGCCTGATGTGAAAAATGTTTTTGTTTTATTCTTAACATGACCCAGATATCTTTAATGTTTTTCCTGGGTAGTTGGAGATAAGATATGTTAAATATCTGTATTTGTTATTAATTACTTCCACTGAATAGATAATATTTCCTGAAATCTTTTTGATGCCTCTTAGTATCTCAGGCAGATTGATGTATGCAAAGGGGGAAATACAATTTAAATCATTATTTGGACTTTAAATAATAGATTTTTTAATTACCAAAATCTGCTTACATCGTAGAATGCAATTTATTGTTCTACAATTTTGTAAGTTTGTTTTATAGTATCCTCATTGTCTTGGTAAGTCACACTATGTGAATGGTTTCAAATATTTTATGTTGTTAACAATGATTCTTAGGTTAGGAATTTCTGATATTCCCACTATCTGGGTTTTGCCATGATTAATTATTTAATCTTGTCTTTCCTGCAGTGCGTGATGAGCAGACTACAGCTTCTTGTTGTTGAGTTGTCACTCAGATGAGTTGCATTATCAGGACAGCTTAAATATTACAATGGATTGAGAGATGTGCTATCTGTGTTCTCAGGATGAGATCAACCAGCAGAAGTGAGACTGTGAGTATTTATTTGGCATCAATGTGTGATATTTTAAACCATTTTCTAAAGTCTGAATTTACATTAACTTATACAAACTCTATCTTAATTTCAGGCTCCAGTTATGCTAATAGATTTTGCTGACTGAACACAACATTTCAAGATATTCTAATTTTAAAAACCCTCTAAATGCTTGCTTTAGGATTTTTTAATATGTTTGACTGACAGGTTTTTTATAAAGAGTACTTTCTCTGGTGATCATTTGCGGTACAATTAGTGGAATTTCATGACAGCTTATTACACAGCACTTTTCCTTTGCAAGAGTTGCCATTCCTTTCCATAGTTTCCTAATTAGTATTTCCTGAATCACAAAATAGCTACATGTTTCATAATTTAAAAAGAAAGGAAGATAAAGAACCAGAGCTCTGCCAGGTCTGTGCTGAATGAAAATCCACAACTGCTAACTTACTTGGCTTCTGGTTTTTTTCCTTCTTAATTTCTTTAAACCTTTTCTTAGTCATTCTCATAGATTGCTTCCCAAATCTGCCCCTGGTTAGTTACTATGCATTTAAGGACAAGTACTGCAGAAAATCTTACAATAGTAAAGTCTGTGTTAAAGGACTGCACAACTGGTTGTGAATAATATCTAACCAGTATCCAGCTAGTGCTGAACCTACAAGTGTCTGTAAGATACACTGCAGCATCTTTTGCTCTTAGAAGCTCCTTGGTTCGTGCTCTCTCTCCCTTTCTCTTTCCTCTGCAAAGTGTCCCCAAATTCACTGCATTTGGGCAGTGCCATCACACATCAAGTTATAATTAAGATTAGTTGAAGGCTTTTGTGGTTTTTTTTTTTTTTTTCAGTACCAGTGGTAGCAATGAAAGGGTTTAAGAAAGCTGAGTGATGCCTGCCGGAATTGTGGGCAAATCATCCTTGGCATGGGCCAAATGGCAGAGGACTGCCAGACTCACCGTTCCCCTCCCTGTGGATTATCCCTAGAGCACTTGACATTACACAGGCCCCCAGGAGCAGTGGGGACCCCTTCCTTGGCTGGCAGAGCTGCTCTCAGCTGACTCTCTTGGAGAGCCAAGCTGTCCCCGTGCCATGGGGTGCTCTGGAGCATGCTGGTGTGGCTGGCCTGGTGACATCCGTGTCCTGGGCTGTGGGTGTCCTGCTGTGTTGGGTCTGCCTGCAGTGATTCAGGTGCAATTTTGAAAGCATGGAGCTCTCCTGTGGTTTGCAGCAGCCTCCCAGCACGGTGTTAGCCCCCAGTGGGGCTCAGTATTGGTGTCTGCGGGGGTCCTGCTCTCCTGAATGAAAACCAAGTCCTGTTTTTTGGATGAAATCCCGGGCGTGCCATGGCCAGTGAGCTTCCTAACCAAAAAGAAAGATAAAGGTGTGACTTTTTTTCCTCCAAAAAGGATAGCATTTACCATATCTTTAATTCCCAACTGTGCAGCAATTTCACAAGGAGTGCTTACCAGTTTCCCAAATTTCTAATTGCCCTTACTTTCCCTGTGTGTGTATTTATAGCAGTGTAACACTAAACCAGATTTGCCTTTGTTTTTGTGATTTATGCATTTTTTTTCTTGAACAGGAAAACATTCATTAGCAAATGTTGTGAGAACAATACAGTAACTGGAGGTTATTTTATATGAAAATATTGTTGATTGTTCCTCCCCTAGAAATCTCTCTTGGCAGCTCACTTCCTGCCAAATGAATCAGCAAAAGCTGCTCATGAAAGTTGTTAATATATAATACAATCCCCCAGCACTGCACTTGCTCCTTATCTATAAAGTCCTTTTGTGATCAATGATTCACATCACCTTTTGATTATAGTCTCTGAGCACAAACAGTTTCTCAATATAAATTAATGGCCTTGGAATTTCTAAATAAACATTCCCTTTTGTTCAGCATCATTTCCTATTTTCTTACCCAAACAGAGTCTTATTGTAATTGTACAGTTTTCACTGGAAAAAGTGTTTGTGGCCTGGAATGTTCTCAAAAAACAAGCGGTTCCTTTCAAAGCTAATAGTGTTGATTTACAAGGACTAACGTGCAATGTTAATTGAATATAGCTAGGAAATGTTACAAAAAAGCAGCTAGTGTGGTGTGGTACTTTAAATAATGATTCTTGTACTCATTTACTGGAAAAGAGGTTTTCTCTTGAAGTATAGTACTATTTGTCAATGTTGTTTGCTTGGTGGGTTTTTCTTTCACAGCAATAAGATCCAGCTATCTAAGCAGCAGATAGTCAAGATACTTCCTTTAAATTTCCTGACTGCTGTTAAGACTACTAAATAGTTAGGCATGGGCTCTTCAGTAAAATGAATACTGAAGATTTCCTCTGGCCAGATCTGACTAGTAGGACAATTAAAATACCAACCATCATGCAGAGGTAACCTAATGTTAACTGTTCCCTCTTAAAAATTTCAGAGAAGAATGAGTGGAGAATGGAGCAGAAGCACAAGCCTAACCTGCACAGAGCTGGTGCAAAAAACTATCTGATAATCTTCCTTTCTAAGGCAGAGTTATTTCACTTAAATCAATTAGATGGAGTCCTAACTAAACTAAAATAAGAACCTGAGAGACTAAAAATGCCTGTGGAGATACTTAGTTTAATTAATTGTTAGCTAAAGTGATTCAAACCTATATTCAGACAAGGTTGGTTTTTTTCCCAAAGTATTAAAAGAATATAGGCCATGATAAAAATGATCAAACTTCTGAGTGGATTGTTTGTAGTGGTGTCAGTTAAAGCATTTGAGTTTGCAGTGAGAATAGACTCAGAGTGGGCACCATGTCTGTCACTCACTGTGGCTCAGCTGACAGAGCAACTCATCCAGCTCTGGTCACTCGGCCATCACCAGTCAGATGTCCATCATGCACTCATCCTAACCTCAAAAGTAATTTTAATTTCTTACTTGTTCAGACCCCAAACTAGAACAGGGGCTGTTTTTCTCAGGAAAGTTCTCCTGTATTACATAAGGAACATACATGCTGTGGCTAAGACTGGATGCTCTTAAAATTGTGGAGAAAAAAAAGCCCTCCTGTTCAAGGAAAATAATGTCCTCCAGAACAATATCTGTAATAGAGCTCCTCACTGCCTACAAAGAGGCAAAGCCCTCAGGCTCTCAGGGCATGTCCTTGACTCAGGGTTTTAGTCAATGCTGTTCCTTAAAAGCCCTAGTAAGCAGAGAGAAAATTTCTTCATGCATCAGTGTTTTGTTCTGTAGAATGATAAAGATGCTACTTTGTAGGCTACTACCCAATATTATTAAAGTGTCTCCTTCAAATAGGAAATTCAAATGCTGTGCTAAAAAATATGGTTTGTATGTTGCAGTGACAATGAAATAGTATTTGTTCTTCGGTGTCACCAAGCATTATATGAACACATATAATGACAGTGACTCTTCTCTCCTTCCCACTGCAGTCAGACAGAAGTGCCTCTGTTCAGCCAGTAAGTTTCAATGCCTTACTGACTCTTACAAAGACAATATCAGCACCAGATAAGGATCTCTCCAGATATTTTTAGGTACTTGTAAGATGTCAGTGAAATGTGAAAAGCAGTTAGTGATGCACTGCCCTCATAATGGAAGAGATGTGTGCTGTTCTGACAATTCACTATAAAAAAACCCCTCAGGTGTAATTGTGAAATAGAACATTGTTCACTCAGTATTTTGGTGAAGATTGTTATATACGCTGTCCAATTCTTAACTCCAGTGTAATTAAAATGAAAACCAATGTATTTATGATTTTGACTACGATTCAGAAAGCATAATTCACTTACATGCTTTGAAATAAAACAAGCTAATTTCCTTGCTGATACCTAATATACTGGCAGTATATTAGGCAAAAAGGTAAAAGGCAAAAAGTGGCAGTGATGATTCCATCATCTCCTTATCTGCCTATTTCCCCCAAGAATCGTTTGAGAGGATTGTTGCCACCAAGCCTCATCTGAGAGGCAGAAATGGGTCTGGCCATCAGAAAAACAGGCACACAGGGAACGGGAGCAGCAGTTCAGTTTCTAGGGAGAATGAGCTGGTTTGCAAGGGTCCAGTTTGGGGATGAGCCCAGGAAAGGAGGCAGTAGTGGAGCAGGAGATGCCAGAGAAATGACTAATGGCATTGTCGTCCTTGTGGAGGGATGTAAAGAGGAGATATCTGGGCAATGACCAATGAAGTAATTTGTTATGGATGGCATTGCATGTGAAAATTATCTATAGTAATTCCATTTGAGGGGGGATATTTTCCCCCCTTTTCTCTTTTCCATGAATCATTCAAAATGGATTCCAATCCAACTGGGAAAGAAAATTAAACAGACTCAAAGCTGCTAATCGTGCATTGGCAATTTTGAAAAAAGGAAGTAATCTACACAGGAATTACATGGCCAGTAGGGACTCTATTCTGCAGCACATTACACTTTTTGTAACGGTCATGTGGGTAAAATGTATTTTTGAAGTATCAACACAGGCAGGCAAGATTTAAACCAGCACATTTTGGCCCTCTGGTATCCCATTAGGGTTGGGGAAGAATAGGAATTAGAGGAGGAAAGGGAGAAAGGACTTGGTGAAAGTGGTTTTGCTCTAGATAAGCCTCTGCATCCTGTTTCACAATCTTGTTGATAATTTGCCTCAATTTCCCCTCTTGCTCTCTATGGAGCTGTGAACCGTTTTTACACCTTCAGCAAGAAATAGGTGCTTTGGATCATTTTTTCAAAGGAAAATCTCAGGATGATTGGAAAGATGGCAGCAGCTGTCTTTATAGCCTACAGGGCCTGAGGTTTCTGCCTGTCCAAATAATGAAATACTTCCTTCACAGAAATAGCATGAATTTATCCAGCACAGAAAATACATTCCCATTTTCAGCCTGGGACTTCTAGCAGAAATAATACCTTCTCAGGCTTCTTGATCCGGTTAAATCTGAACTTGTACAAGTATGGTACCTCAGAAATAATAACTTCAACTCTGCTTTTCTGCATGGAGAGTACCATAAATTTAAAAAAAAATTTAAAAAAATATAATTAAATACTTAGCATTGTCTTTGCTGAAAATCAATTTAGTTGCAGCCTCTGAGTATGTAATGTATAGCTGTGAAGCAAAGATACAGTGTTCTGCCAGAAATTCATGTGCCTATTCTGAATTTGTCACTTTATTTTTTCGCAAAAACACTTTTTTTCCTTGAACAAGGGAGTTCCCTAAAGCCTTTTGAGAGTGGCCCCAGCTGGAAAAAGGAAAAGCTCCTGTATGACTGAAAGATGTAGATGTTGGGCACCGGAATTATGGTGGGGAGGAGCAGAAGACAGCAGTGGAGAAGGGGAGCACAGGTTGGACAGACAGCACAGGGAAGAAGCAGCGTCCCCTGCAGCAGAAAGGGCTTTTGGCAGGTGTTAATGTACTCCTGCCCACGGGTCTGAGGTCAGATACAGATCCACCACTGTACACTGGATTTTCTCTGGATGTCATGGCCTTAGACTGGTTCAGTGGGGGTGTAAAGCACTCTGGAGAGCTGAGCAGTGGGCTTGGTGCAATTTGGTCTGATCCTGTCCAGCGAACCAAGGTACCTCAACACTCACTGCCACCACCAAAGAGACTGTAACATCTGCCTATTTCTTGGTCATTCACCTTTCTATTTGTTTGCTTCTTTTTACATTGTTTTGCTTTGTTATTAAACATATTTATTTCCAGGCATCTGTGATACCAACAAGAACATTTGCACAACAGATTCAGAGTCCTGTTTATTTTGGTCAGTTGATTTCCTAAAGCAAGCTAACTGTTCAAATTTTGGGGAAAGAAGGAAGAAGAAATTGTACCCAAAGCCTCTGTAAGAATCGAACTCATTTAAACCACATAAATACATTCATAAAAGCACTTTTTATAAATTGTCATGCTTCCATCACTGCATTCCATTTTTATTGCCAGCCACAGTGTGTGATGGCTGGGTTTAGATATCTGAGGCATCTCTGATTTACCTGCCCTGCCTCTGCTCTGCCACAGTGCCAGTAGATGCACTTTCTTCTATCCCACAAATAAGCTTATTATAATATTTGCAGTTTACTTCCAGAGTGTCACCTCATAATTGTTAAATTAATACTGAATCCAGCGACTGTTAAGATTAGAATGAGTAGTTACCATATCCATCCTTTCATCTGCATTTGTGTGACATCCAGTGGCTGGATGAGTCAATCACAGGCTCCCATTTCTTGTGAAATGTGTAAAAATTACTCACAACTCTGTGTAGAACATGAAAGCAGGAAATGTATTGCATAGTAATGCTAACAGAGCAATTGCTTCATTTTGGTTCAAAAATAAACTGGTGATTAAAGCAGCTTTTCAAGGGAACACATTGCAAATTTGTATGCAGACTTAACTCACTGTAGCCTTTAGCATTCTTTCCCACTGCTGCTGACATAAACTCATCTCCTCTATTCCCACTGGGCACAGAGAAGTGAATAAAGTATGTATCACCCTGCTTAGAAATGAGTAATCTCTGCTTCTCTACATTTAATTGTTGACTGCATTATGAGTTCCTGGACTCTCATCAATTTTGTCAGGAGCAGTACTGAGATTAAGAGCCAAATTTTGATTAAAACTCTTGAAAATATTTAAAAAACCCAAAATATATTAAGTTGGATTATCCAAATAATATTGGATTAGGCTTCTAAAAAGTTGTTTATCTCTACAGCGCCAGTCTCACGTTTGAATTAACTGCCAAAAATCAAAGTAATTCATGGCAGTCATGTAAAGTATTTTCTTTGCCATCATCCTGAAAATGACGTGACGGCAGCACTGCTTTCAACATTTGTTTATCCATTTTTTTCCATGCAGGTAATAAATGAGAAACAGCTTTTTTATTGTTCACACAAATAAAACCCACAGTTATCACAGTGCATTTTTTGCAATTTATTATTATAAGTAGCAACTACTAATGATGAAAATGTGAGAACATCAAAGTTTCTCTGTTTTTCTAATCTGCTTTACAAGATCCATAAACCTTTTTCATAAATCCATTTCTAAGTCCTCGTGGGCAAGCTTTCTACGTGGCAAAAGGAAAACAGAATTGAAAAAAAAAATTTTAATCTCATAAAACTTAACAGAGAAATTAAGCATTGATGTCTCGTGTCTGAAATTCCTTTAAAGTTATGTTTTCAAAATGACTGAATTTCAGGTTTAATATTTATTAATGATGAGCAATTTCAAGGATGTAAAAATATTATTTTGGCAGCAAATTTGTTGTTAAAATACATAACTTGGACACACACACACGAAAAAGACTGTGCAGGCCTGGGTACTGCATACGAGGCAAATGTTACCAGCAGACAGGAAAACAGCAGCTGTGCACCATTCTTGGACACAAAGTCCTCAGGAGTCACGAGGTTAGCACAGGATCTTTTTTTTGTGCCTGGTTTTGCTGACTAGAGAGTCACTTAGTCAACTACAGTAATCAGAATAAAAGTCCTCTCCTAAAGTTAGATTAGTTTTATGCTACTCTATGGCAAGGAAAAGCAAGCCAAATCTGTCAGAATTGTATCTAGAAGAAAATAAAGATCAGATATATGAAAATGCCCTTGCTGAGATCCAGTCCTTTGAGCTGCCTCTTGGAACCACCCTAAGGTATGCTTCTTTATGATAATATTGTACTCTTCATGATGGATGTGTTCCATTCTATTGCTGTTCTTTCAGTCAGCACAATATGTTAGAAACTTTGTTTTCCTGACCCTGAAGCCTACAGGAAAGTTGAGTTTAATTTTAATGTGATTGGCCCTAAGTGAAAAAATACAAACCAAGGTCATCTACTTGGCTCTTTCTTTTCACCAGGACAAAGTGATCTGTTATTGACGGCTGGCTGCAGATTTGTGAAAAAAGAAATTGCTCTTAAAAATGAAAAAAAGGAGAAATTTTCTCTTTTGTGTAGCAGTGTTTTTAGTTTGAAGTTAACAGCTACATTTTTAAAGAATTAAATGCATTTTATTATTAAATTTTTAATAAATGCAACTTTTATTTTAATCACTAAAGACACAATTACTTAAGGTTTTACTGTTGATATTTCTAAATATCTGAAGATTTAATTTTTTTTCCTTTGCAGCTTATGGAAACTGTTTAATGGTAAAAGTGCAACTGAAAAAATTCCTATGCATATTCATCCTTAAAAAAAGTAATACATAAAAGATTATGATGTGATTTGTCTAAGTATATTGTCAGTATTTGTAAGAGTTTTAAAAATAGCCTGCCTGGCACTGTAGGCGTCAGGTTGCAGTAACAATCAGGCTAAAAAAAGAAAATTACATTTACCCTGAAAAATGTGTCAATCTATAACTTCAGTATTTTGGTGATGGGAAAAAAAGGAATGTGGGAAGGCTATTATTGCATTTGAGTGATTTCTTGATGGAAATCCTACAAGTGGTAGGATTTTTCCTAAATTTTTTGTTTGTTTTTTGCATCATGCACTTTGTAAGCACTTGTCTACATTTAGAATAGCCCTTGTTGATTTAGTAGGTGTCATCAATAAATTCATCTGAATCGACACTGAATACAATAAAGGCACAAGCATAGACAAGATGTGCACAGTCTTTGGTGCCATTTATTAACTCATGCACAGGTGTAGCTGCACCAGAGCAAGAGAGATGATGAGCTTGCTAACAGTAACTGGAAGGGTGTCAAATGCAATTGCAGACCTTGATGCATTCACACTTGTCAAATGCTCTCAGTTCATTATTGCAGAAAACAGCTACACATCACCCTGAAGTTTTACATATCTGGCCTATTTCTCTACACGAGCTTCCCACTTGTGTGCAGATGACTCTGCCCAGAAAGCAGGTGCATCCTGTCTCCTGAGCATGCAAAACCTAAGGATTGGTTAATCTTTGGCCACAGGCCACAAAGTGTGTAATTTAAATAGAAAATAGGCTATTCCTCCTCCATTGACACACGAAGCTTTGCTGCACAAAGCACCAGGAAACAGTGTGTCAGTTTCTAGTGAAACATACCAAGCCACTGCGCATAAAGGCGGACGGTTTTGTTTTGTTTTTGTTCTATTTTACCCCGATCCCCAAATTTCTATCACGTAAAGAACAGGAGTGAAGTCAGTGACACAACCTGAATCCAGAAACCCCGCAGAGCCTCCGCCTCAAGGGTCGCTGCCTCCCCGGCGGGATGGGCACGACCCGCGGGAACGATCAAATCAAAACAAACCAAATAAATTATAACAATAATAAAACAAGGCCGCACCATGAAACAAACCAGAACCAGCCCGGTGGAAAAGGCCGTGTTGCACCTTATAAGCTTTCAAAGCGTCTCTGCAGCACGGCGCACCGGGGCGGGCAGCCGGTCCGCCCGGCACCGGGGCCGCGTTTTGCGTGTCCCTCGCGCTGTTTGTCACAGGGCACTGAGCGGATGGCCGCGGCTGGCCGGGCAGACGCAGCTGCCGGCAGACACCAGCGCCCGGAGATGCCCGGGGGACGGAGGGGCTCTGCCGGGCTCCCCGGGCGTCCCAGGCGCAGCCCTTCCCCTGGCAAAGGCGGCGGGGCACCGCCGAGCAGGTGCGAACCCGGGGGGCGCGGCCTGGCACCACCTGCGCCTCCGCACCTGCCCCGGCCCCGCCCTCCTCGCCGCCGCCCCGCGCCCCGCGCGCACCGGGAAGCCCTCCCCGGCAGCTCCCGCCGGCCCCCGCCCGGCTCCGCGGCCGCTCCTCCCTCCGCGCCTCCCGCAGCGGCGCGGCCGCCGGGTCCCTCCCATCCAAGATGGCGGAGAGTCTCCCCGAGCATGATCGGATCTTGCAGGAGATCGAGAGCACCGACACGGCCTGCGTGGGACCCACCCTGAGGTGCGGGGCGCGGGGGCCGCGGCGCCGCCAGCGGGGGAAGCTCCTCCGCCCTGCCCGCCCGCCGGCCCGGGGATCCGCGGCCCGGCCCGGCTCTTTCTGACAGCTGCTCCCCAGGGACGGCGCGGGGCCGCCCGCAGCGCCGCCGGCGGGAGCGGCCGCGCCGGGCGCGGAGGGGACGCGCAGCCCCCGGTGCCGCTCCGCGGGGGCCCGACCGCCGCCCCCCGGCCCGGGCCCTGCGGGAGGAGGGAAGGGGCCGGTGCGGCGCGGGCAGGCAGCGGGGCTGTCACGCCGTGCCGGGGCGCTGACAGGGAAGGGGGGCCGAGCAGACACGGCGGCCGTGCCCCGGCCCCGGGCTGGCCGCTCCCTGGCATTGTGTGCCGGGGAAGCAGCCGGGCACTGCCCGCCTCCGGCGGGGCTGGAGTGCGGCCTCGGCACGGGCCGCCGGCGCTGGGCCCGGCGCGGGTGGCCGGCCTTGGGGCGCCCGCCGTGACGCGGTGCCGGCCCTTGCTGCCCCGCACTGGGACACGAGTCAGCTCCCTGGGCGTGCCGGGACCCCGGTTCTGTGCTGAGAACGGGGCTGAAACCGTATCGTGGGTGGGTGTTGCAGTGCTCCACTATGCAGCCTCTAATGATGCGGTCTGAAACCTACCACCCTGGTCAGCTTCCTTGGAGATGTGACAATGTTTAGGGCATTTCTGATATGCTGTGTCTTCAGTGGTTTGGCTTTCTGGCTTTTCCCTCCAATTCCACGTACTGCTAAGTGGCCTAGCCTTCATGTTGAAGAAAAGGTTTTGCATAACCTTTCTTGCTAGAGGCGAATGTCGAAGTGCCTTTCAGTTTGAGCGGGGGAGAGAAGGGCAGGGCCTGTGGGGAGTGAGTTGGGTACAGAGGAAACACAGGGGGAAAGGCGGTCTTCATCATGGAGCTGTGGTGATGCTTCCCTGGTGAAATATGTCTGAAAGAAGTAAAAAAGCATAGGCACTAGCCAAATGGAGGAGAGAGAGCTGTGAATTTGAATGTTATCTCTTTGAGAAGATACAGTGAGCCTGTGGGCAGAAAACTGGAAAAGGCACTTTGTGGGGCAGCGTGCTGCAGAGCAATGAGCATGGTGCTGCAGCCTTTTCCTGGAGCAGGAATGGTGCCTGCTGGAGAGTGTGGACAGGGCTGGGAAAGGGCAGACATGGGGTCCACGGGTGAGGAACCCAGTGTTGAGAACTGGTGGAAGAGAAGTTTCTGTTGCATGCCAAATGGGTCATTTTGCACATCATAGCAATTGATTTAGAGGTTGGTTAGGCATGTCTACAGTGGATCCTCCAAAGCTGCGTGGGCAGTGGCATTTGTGTGAGGCTGGGGCTAATCAGTCCTCTGAGAGCCCCGATAGGGAGTGTGGTGGGGTCATCCAGACATCACACAGGGACTGCTTGCTGGGTCAGTCTGGCCTTGGAGGTCAGCTTGGAGCAAACTGCACTCTAATCTCCCTCATGTTCCATAAACACAGCTGCTATTGAGAATACTGTGTGGAGATGCTGAAGCTAAGTATCACAAGGAGCCTCTCCTTTGAGAGTCTGTGGGTTTAGGCTGAGAGAAGGTATCTGGGATGCTTTCAGACTTGAGTTGTCCCTGGAGGCAGTTTAACTGTGTTTCACTTAACAAGCCCAGGCAGGTTGAAGCTCATGCGTGCAAAAACCAGCACCAAAATAGTAAATATAATTGCAGCTTCGCTACCATCTCGAGTATAGAGCTTATATCAGAGTAACCTGTGGAAAGGATAGAGAATTAGGCTACATAGCAGAAGAAGGCGTGTTTGGGAGCCACAGGTGTGGATGGGGAAGGGACTATATGAATCTGTTATCCTTACTTAGCATTTAAAATATGTTGAAGTTTTAAAAAATACATTTAATTTCTTAATTTTTTTTTTGCATATTTCTGTCCTATCACTGACTTTCCAATAAGGGAATTTTGCATTGCTGACTTACAGGGTTTTTAGGAAAAAAGTGCATGTGGGTGTGATTTAACCTCTAGTGTTCAATTACAAATTTAAAAAACTGAGGTTAAAGAGTGGTTACATCTGTCTGAGTCTTTTGAAAGAAGTCCATGCTTCTACTTCCTAAGAACAGCAGTGTTTAAAATCAAAACTTGAGCTGTCTGCTCAGCTCTGTCTGTTACAATTTGTGAATTGCTGTGTGAAAGTGAAAAGTCTGAAATCCCACATCTAATTACAAGATCTGTTTCAATGAACAGAAGCATGAATGTAAAATGGAGCATTATTTTCTGCATGAGATCTAGGTTTACTTGTTAAACAATATAAATCAAAGAAATGAGTAATTCTATGTGCGGTTGCATAAGGCTACAACATAAAGTGTTCCATTGATTTCCAGTCACAGATGCTGCTGAAGCCAGTTGTCTCATGTAATGACTGAAATTACATTCATTTCATTATTTGAAATGGAATAGTTTTGTAATCTCTGGTCTGTAATACTGGGAGAATATTTATAGCATTGCCACATGAAATAAAGTACCAACATACCTACTTAAGTAGCAGAACAAAAGAAGGGACTTGAGGTGAGTGGTTCGGATAAGTAGTATGAGGTAATTCAGTGCTGAAGATCGTAGGATATGCAAGATCTGACTTATCCTTAATTGTTCAGATCAAGATATTAGTGTCTTCCTGGTGCATCCATGCTTCACAAAGGAAGTGTACTTTTTTTTGGTAGGCTGTATGTAGATTCCATGGAAACACATTTTTGCTCTTGTTTTTCTTCAGTGTTTTGTTTGCTGGTTGGGTGTAGCTGTCCCTGCTAGGGTGCTGTTTCCTACCCTGGTACAAGAGCAGCAGCACTTGTGCTGTTAAAAAAAAAAGCATTTATTGATATATAATATCTTTGTGTGTAATTTACAGGTAAGGAACAACATACAGGCTGATCCTGCAGGTGATTTTCTAGTGCTGAGATCTACCCATAAGGAGGAATGTGAAATGCAGGTCCTTTATAGGAGGAATCAACATACAGCTAGTGCAGTTGGGATTATTTACTGTTTAGGAGAGTTAGCTCCTAAGCATTGCTCTGCATCTCAAGAAATATGAAATGAAGAGATTGTATTTGATTAAATTTATTTTCCTTATAGATTTTAAATGGATGAATTTATTGATTTAAATTTGCTGCTATTTTACTTGCATCTCTGAATTCAGTAACACATGCTGAATCATTACAAATGAGACTTAAGCCAACACACCTTTCATTAAACAGGCAGACTGTGTATATAGCAAGCCAAGATTAATTTTTTTATCATCAGACTCCATGAAACTTTTCTCAACATCTCTTTGGCTTTAACGGCTAACAAAATGAGATTAATGACAGAACCTTTTAAAGGCTCATCACTCTCACCTTTTTATATAACATGTTAGTATCTTGTTAATATTATGTTGCATACATACTTTTGAGCTTCTCTCAGGGAGTGCTAGCACATTTCTAATCTTCAGAAAGGAAATGGAAGAAGATAGGCAATTTCTCTAATCCTCTCAATAACAACAAAAATCAGAAAGCTAATAACAAAAAAGTTTAAGGCCCTCACTGAACTCTGTGTCTTAACACTTCTTAAATTGTCAGTTGGACATGCTGTGGTAGCTAACAAGATAAATTCTCTTCAGAAGAAAATAGTTGAACTTATCTGATGGTTAGTTTATGGTTGGGTGAAATAGGTCAAAGTAGAACTCAGCAGAGTAGAAGTTGATCTGCCAGTGCCCTGGTGTACTATAGATATGAGTCTCTTTGAGTCTGTAGTAATGTGGAGTATTTCAAAGCCTTTTTAAAATATAAATGAATTAACTCTTGAACTCTAGCTTGGCAATATATTTCATAAACATATGGTAGACTTTCTGAACACTTCATCTTGTGAGCTTTGCATCACTAAGTCTGCAGTGGTCTGTGATTCTCATGCTCAGCCTGTCGGTGGAGTACCTCCATGCCCACAATCCATTGACTGAACAAACCAGAAAAGTAAAATTAAATATAAAAACTATGGGGGATTTAATAATGGAAATTTTGTAGCTAATGTGAAGTTGATAGTGCTATGTCTATTGATATGTCTGTAAATGGAATATACTCTGTAGCTTTAACCCAGAGTAACAGCTTGGAAAGTGCTCCTCAAAAGTTAGTGTAAAAATGCTTTTAATCAAATCCTCTCTTCCTGAAATCTGCCTCCACCAAGCTGTTGTTGTAAGATGTTAGAGCATCTTCTAGGTTGCTCTAAGTTGTGCAGACCCTGAAACTTCTCTGCAGGGTCCTTAGAGAGCCTCCTGTGAAGGCATTTCACTGGCCTGTTGTCTCTGGGTATGGCAATCACACCCACAAGTGCCATTGATGCATTTCTGTCTGATGCTGCAGTATGCTGCAGTCACCTTCCACTGATCTAGGACTCCATTGCACTGGTAAAAGCAGCACTGAGCTGAGTCTGCAAAGCAAAATCATTTCCGTATGGTGCTGTGTTTTTCTCATTTAGGTTAAACAGAATTTGGAGGTTGGACATCAAAAATTTTTGAGTTTGGCTGAAGTGTTAGAATCAGTTGATAGCTGTTCATCCTGAACTTCTGTCCTTGTGTTGCAGAAAAGTCGAAGGCAAAAGGTAAAGGCTACACTTTAGTAAGGCATTATTAGAAAAATAAGCAAGACTGTTTTGTCATTTACTGATCCAGGTTCTAAGAAAATTCAGAGTTAGAAATATGGAGAGGGAGTCTAATTTGGCTGATTTTATTATGCTGTGGTACACTTTGCAACTGCAGGTGCTTTGCCCAGACTGGGCATTGTAATTTGTATTTTGGAGATATTCTTGTATTCATTGAGGGGGTCTGTCCAAATCAAAATGAGCAAAGTGCCTAAATGTTATGGAACTTTAACTTCAGTTTTACAGAAAGTATACATTACAGTTACTGTAATGTAACAGGCATGATTTAGGCAGGCATGATTTAGCTATGTGATTCTGTGTCTTCAGCACAATGGTTAGTAAGCAGTAATATAGGCATTATCAATGATTTTTCAAAATGTGGGAAGATTGTACGGTATTAACACAATTGCAGGCAGGGAAATACTTTTTCTGAGTACTTGCCTATGGTCTGTTGGGATTTGTGATGTGGTTATCCAATAACAATGTGGTTGCCTTCAATTTTGTCTTGTGGTCTTACTTGTCTGGCAGGATTGTCTAAAGTAATTTTTCTGTGTTTTCATTATTTTGGTTTTGGAGTATGAGCCAGCAATTCACATTTTTGTCTATAGCTTAGTCTTGTTTTAAATATAGAGCAAACGTAAGAGGACTCTGAGATCATAAGCCAGTGCGTTAAATCAGGATTTTAATGGTTTGATCACATATTTGGATTTCAAATAGTATGATAATCTTTTACAGAATTGTGAGCTCTTGGTGTGAAATTCAGTAGTCTCTATTAATGGTCTGCCTTCAAGCCCTTCTAAATTTTCAAGTTAATGTGTTTCATTCCTGGTTCAATTTCAAACAGAAGCTACAAAGTAGCCCAAGAAGAACTGGAAATTCCTTGTATGATAGCTGTGGTCTCTTTTGGGTCAGGTCACAGACTGTACTTTCATGTATATTGTTGCGGTTTGACCCCAGCCAGCAGCCAAGCCCACCCAGCTGCTCATTCACTCTCCCCCTGCAGGATGGGGGAGAGAATTAGAAGGGTAAAAGCTGGAAAACTTGTGGGTTGAGATAAAGACACTTTAATAGGGGAAGCAGAGGCTGCACACACAAGCAAAACAAGCAATGAATTCACTGTATCGCAGGGGCAGACAGGTGTTCAGCCATGTCCAGGACAGCAGAGCCCCATCACGGGTAGTGGTTACTTTGGAAGACCAGTGTCATCACTCCAAATGTCTCCTCCCTTCCTCCTTGTTCCTTCACTTTATATTCTGAGCATGATGCCATATGATCTGGAATATCCCTTTGGTCAGCTGGCGTCACCTGTCCTGGCTGTGTCTCCCCACAACCTCCCGTGCACCCCCAGCCTCCTCGCCAGTGTGGCAGCACAAAAAGGCCTTGGCTCTGTGCAAGCCCTGCTCAGCAATGGCATCAACATCTCTGTATTGTCAACCCTGTGCTCAGCATAAATCCAAAACACAGCCCCATACCAGCCACTGTGAAGAAAATCAGCTCTATCCCAGCCCAAACCAGCATATATATTTATCAGTTTATCTTTATTATAATAGCTGACTTCTATTTTGTAACTGGATTGTTATGGACTAAGTAGACTGGTCTGCTCACTGTGAACAGTGTATCCTGAAAAAACAGAGGCATGCTTATAGTGTTAGTTGCAGATTTTGTTGCTTGGTGCAGGATTTGATGGTATTCTACATATTTAAGTTGAAAGACAGCAGTCAGGTAAAGCAACTGTCATGTGATGTATACTGCTTTGAAGGAGCAATTTTTTTAATTGCTAGTCCACTATATAGAGTCAAAAGGGCTTAAGAAGAGTGTGTGCTGTAGACTGATTAATCTGGCATTCAGCAGCAGAACTGCAGTTCTGATTTTTCTGTAGCCTGATCAATCAGATTTGCCGTTGGTAGCAAAAGTATTCTAGAAGGATTCACTTGTATTGCTGTAAGTTTCAACATACTACTTTTCAACTTTTTATGAAGCCTGAAACTGTGGGTAATCGTATTTGCACTGCATTTTTTTGTTGTGAAAAAATCTTTAGGTTCAATGCCGTTTAAGTTTGTCATGAAATATGTGTCTGCAAGTCAGGTTATCTTGATCTTTTAAGTGTTCATGCATCAGCTTCTGACTCAATTCTTGCAGTGATTTCCAAATGGGCAACTGCCAAGTGAAGCTTTAACCTAGCTAGTAACCTGTGTTAATTGCTCTGAAATAGCTCTCTAGAATTCCACAAGCATTACCAAAGAGCTTGAAATTGTCTCAGTGTTTAGGAAACAAGTTTCAAAAGACATTAAAACTTTTAAAATAGAGAAATCATCTGCTGCATCATCATCAGAATAGTGTACTTAATAGGTGTTTCATGCAGTTTGTGTCATTGTGTCTCATTTAAATTTAGCCTTCTCATCATATAAATTTGTGCTTGTACGCTCTTACATCAGCTAAATGCAGAAAAGCCAGTTCTTATTCCTGTCACCTCTTCATTGACTTATTCCTCAAGCTGATTTTATTCAGTGTCTGGTGACCCAGATTTTGGACCTGCCATGTGCATTGGAAGTGCATAATTTTACATCCTTCACAAATGCTGGTCACACGGGTGCTTACCTGCTTGCAGATTTTTTTGGAAAGCCAACAGCATACCCTGTGCTCCAGCTCGCTTTTTGTGTTGCTGAACCATTGCTCCGAGACTTTGCAGCTTCCTCAATACAGATATCTGCCTGAGGAGCCGTAGCATAATTCAGTTAAATAGAAGTTTGGTTTTGACCTGTAAATGCTGGTGTGTTTGCAAGCTTTGTCATGTTGCATTTTATGTATTGTACTACTAAAATGAGCTCATTAAAATTGATGAGGATTAATATGTCTTAAATAATGCTTTTAAGATAATGCCAGAAATGGATTTGCAAATAGGAGACTGTTTTTATGGGTTGTAGTAAACCATGGAGTACTAGCTCATTCAAAAATACAGACCTAGCTTTGCATCAGCATCAAGTAATCACATGAGATTTTGATGTTTTTTAGCAAGCTAAAGGCCTTTTAGCAAGCTAAAGGGCTTGCTATGGCTAATTATAAAATCTAGCTGTTTCTAGTCTTTCTGTCTGTTTTCTGGTGATGGTTGAAATGCCCAAACCTAATCCCTGTCACCACAGACCTTGGTGTAACAATGACAGAATGTTCAATTTGATGTTCAGCTTGAAGTATTTTCAACACTGCATCTCTTCCTTATCTTGGCCATGTCTGCTATGGAACTACCTGTACTTCTGACAAACTGAGTCCTGTGCAGGAAGGAGTTAATGGTCTTTCCTGGAGCCTGGCTGAAGCCCTTCCCATACCTCAACCTTTGCCAGTAATAGCAAACTAGTAGGGAACTTAATCACTGACGGAGGTATTAAGGAAGGAAACAGATTTTAGAGTGCATCAGCTTTGATGGAAAGACGTGGGATTGGACAGAGAAGACCTAAAAGATGCTGGGGATTTTTTTTTTTTTAATATAGCATGAGAAAAGTGTTCAATTCTAATACTGTGAGGAGGATTTTCCCTGTGTCTCAGGGAAAGTAATTTGCTTGCAAAATTGCAGTGAGTGTAACTTGGAATTCTCCTGTGAATCAGAGTATTACAAAATTAATAATGCATATACTGCCATATATGTACCTGGGGGATAGTTTTGAGACATTTCAGCTTCAGAAGGAAAGGTTTAAACTTTCAAGTTTTGGGACTTTCACTGTTTGCATACTTCCTTAGGCATAGGGTGACTTCGAAGGATTTTTACCCCATTTTGTTAATGGAAGCAATGTTTTCTTACAAGTATTGTTTTGAGTTAATTTGAACATAAAAGTAACATAGTAGATACTGCTTTATACTGCATATTTGTTCTGGTTTCTTTCATAAACTTGGGAAGCTGTAAGCAGTTATCCAGTGTCTGCTGCCTTCTCTTGAAATGTGGGGCTCCTGTACTGTGCTGGAGTGCCACCTTTCCCTAAGAAATGAACAGATTTTCTTAGTTTGTGTATGGAGCAGGTGGAGAACTGGAGTAAGTCAGTTGCTTCAACACTGTTAATTGCTTCCTAACCAAGAGAAACACTGTTAGTTTCAGTTCAGCTTCTGAATTGAAAGCAGACTTTTTTTGAAAGTAATGTTTTCTTTTTTGCAGTGATCGTGGAGGTGTGCAAAGTGTATCACAGGCTGTTGTTTTACATGAGTTAAATACATGATGATTTTCTATGCATAGGCTGTGTGAGTTCGTAGAGTTAACAAAAATGAATAATATAAAATCATTGTAAAATACATGCTTAGGTTATATGTTTGCAGAGGAACGTGACACAAAGAAGAACTATCTGGTTTGATTGGTATTGAATAGAATACATTCTTAATCCAGTTGGTTTTGAAACTTTTTAATTACTGGATCTTTTATTTAATCTGGAACTTCTTAAATTTCTGAAATAATGTATTTACATCTGTGTAGTGTTGGTATTCAAAGCCTATTGAAATAAGTAATGTACACATTTCTGACATTAAATATTCTGTTCTATTTCGTATGTCTTGTGAAGAGTCATATGAGATTGTTGACATACGAAATTTATTTTGTCTACCAAAACAATTGGTCTGTATTTATCTTGAAGATTATGTCTCAAGACATAATCTTCATAAAATTGACAGATTAGCTCTAGTTAAAGTTGACAGATTAGCTAGAGGTTATAATAGATCGCTAATTACTTCTGGTACATGTGTAATAGAAATCTGATAAAATTTTTTAAAAGAACTTAGGAGCTCACAGTTTGATTTACAGATGAATCCATTGCTCCTAAAATGTAACAATTTATGTAACAAACAGTCTATGGAAATATTAAGGGAAGATAAAAATACTGCTGTATGGACTTCTGTTTCCTACTTTATTTTCTATGAAATAACACAAGTTACAGCTACATCCACTTGTATCCATTTAGGTATATGAAACAGATGGCCAAACTTGGCACTTCATTCCATGGCGATAGCCAGTACCAAAGTGAGCGAAGCTTCTGTTTCCTTTGCTGCCTTTTTATCTACTATTACAACACAAAATTAGGGGAAAAAAAAAGCGGTAGTGCAGCACTTGTTTTTCAGTTTCTTGCTTCATACATCAGTAAGTCGCACAAAGGCTTAGCAGGAAGAGGCATCTCCTTGGTCAGCAGTGCAAAAACAGGAAGGAGGAAGTCTATTGCAAATCTGGGTGTGCTGATTATCAGTTCATGTTTCGCTGCAGAGGATGTCCATTAACAGCCATCAGCATGATCCATTGCTTATCCAGCATGAACAATGACTGCTCTAGTGCTGCTACTACAGAATAAGGACCCTGCTTATAGGAAGTAATGTTAACTAACAAACTGTACTCGGCCCTTTCCTGCTCATAGAAACAGGATACTATTAGTGAGAACAATTCACAGAAATTGCACATCCAGGAAAACCAGGCAAGCAAAGCATAACAGCTAAACTAAGATTAATAAAATCTCTTCTCTGAATAGGCCATAGCTGAGTTCTGCATTGTTCTGGCATGTAATGTGAGCTTTTAAATAGAGTGGTGAAGTGTAATTATAAGTAAGGATGGCAGAACTGGAACGTAGGTAGTGTCTGGCATTGAAAGGCTGCTTAGGTTTTAAGAAATGTGCTTATTACCATAACTGCAATTGAATTACAGGAAACACCTGGACATTATTTTATAAAGCTTTTTAGGGTGTATGCAGCCACCTATATGAAATTACTCCGTGGAAAAATCCCTACAAAGTTTGCAGCTTGTGTAAACACAAAATATCTTTGTATATTGTAGAACAAAGGAAGTTTTTGCAGTGTTTCCTGTGAAATTGCAGCTCAAATGGAGTGTGTGATACAGTATCATGGTTAGGGATGCCGTGGTTATAGTCACAGTGACAGGTCTGTTTTAAGGGCGGAATCTTACTTGCACTGTCGGTGTTTTGTGCTTGCACTGATCCCACTGAACTCATCATGTAAATTTAAATTGCAAATATTACTTTATTTTATAATTTTATTTAGTATATCTCTGTATTGCTGTTTTATTTTGGGATTTTTTTTTTCAATGAAATGAGAAATAGAGCATCTGGTGGGCCACTTCTTGCAGTGTGTGTATGTGAGCTAATTGAGAGCATCTCTAGCATCAGGACAAAATTGGTGTTGGTAGCAAGATATGAGTTCTAAAAACATTATTTTCCATAAGCACAGTTTCTTCATTTGAGAATTGGTTAATTTGTGTTTGTGTTTTAAGTATTACTTTGAAAAATTGCATTAGAAGTGTGTGGTTGGAGGGGGTTTTTTGTGCCTTCATTTAATTGCTCGAAACAATCAGTAATTTTTTCCCCCCACGGTGCTAAATTTGAAGCTCTACAAATGAATCTTTTTCTCTTGCTTCCGTTGCAGGTCAGAAGTTGCATGGTCAGACTGACATTCCATGTCAAACTTGTAGAACTGTTGTCCAGATATATGTAATTCCTGTCATTGTCACAGCATTCATGGGGTTGTAACTGATTGGCACTTACTGAGTGGTTATCAGTATCCTGAAAGGAATGTGTGCATACTGTTTTTAATTGCTTCATATGTCTTGTGTAATCAGGAAATGAAAGACTTTGTGGCAATATAGGCAGGGGTGGGGAAACCTGCAATTCATCCTAGTACTGGGACTGAACAGGATGGGTTGGGGGAGGTGTGAAAATGGTGAAAGGTGGCAAGTCATTAATGAGGAGTTTCTTTGTCCTGTAAAAAGGTTGCTGTTTTTTCTCTATTTTCTGACGTATTTTTTTTGGCTATTTTAAAATACATGATGTGTTTTACAAGTCTCTGCTGCATGTAGAACCTATTATTATGAAGGATTACTAGAAGGAGAATTGTTCTCAAAATATTACAGTAGTGCTCTGTAAGATCAGAGTTGTTTTTCTTGAATATGGATTGCAATTAAAAATTGAATCATTGCCCATTTAAAAGAACACACAAAACAAGCAGCAAAACCTTTAAGAAATAACAGATTTTTTAAAAGCTCCAGTTGGATTTGTTAAATATTATTTTTTCTTTATCTTATAGATTGTTCTAGTGATAGTTTTTAATTGACAGAGTTATCACCAACCAGGAATTCATATTATCTTCTGAACGATTATTTCCTTATGAAAGTATGGAGATTTTATTTTTAATAAAATGAACTCTTCAAGTTAATTTTTTTGGCTGAAGCCTGAGATCCTGAGCAGTTCTGTTCTCCTTTGAAAAGTTACAGCTATTGCTATAGATATGAGACAAAATTACTTTAGTTCCCATTCTGATTATTCTTGCAATCTGTTTTTCCATGCTAAAACAAGATGATTGCAGCAGAAGTTCTGTTTAGGTGTCTGGTTACTGTAATTTTCTAGTTTAGAGGACATAGATGTGAAGGTTGGAGATGTGGAGGGGAAAAAACAAATTTTGGGTATTTGCTGAACTTTCAAAAATAATTTTAGGCTGCTATACCCTTTTTTTTTCTTACAACTTTTTATTTCCCTCCTCCTTAGTGAAATGCTCACCCTCTTTTAATCCCACCTACACTCAGGCATTTAAGGACATATATCTTGATTTCATGCACAGAAATACTTACATGAAATGATAGCAGAACTGATGGAGTGATAATGTATATATATGGAGTTGTCATAGATGACAACAATAGATCAGATGATTTCAGGATAATTGGTTTTTAATATTAATATTATTTTTGAAGGGTCATGTGGAATTCTTGGCATGTTAAGTTTAATGATTTTTGACTGAATTTTAGTTTTCTGGAGATGAGCATTTTTGCTTTACTTAGCTGGTATTTTTGTGCATAGCATGGCGCCCTCTGGTGCTTCAATATATTTTTGCATGTAAACACAAAAAGTCATCAAGACCTATTAACTACACATTTTTCGCATTGTGTTTCAGTTTTGAAAGTAAAAGTTTTAGGGAAGTTTTTTTACAGTATAAAGGAAACTTATTTTATTGTTTTCAATTGGAAAATGGTTGCATATTGGCAATGCAATTATCCTTTGTTTTTGTCTTGAAACTTGAATTCAAGTCTTTTTATGCTTGTCTTTCTCCCTTCAGCCTACCTGGTAAAAAATATCAAGGCAAAAATACCTCTATTGCAATAAAATGCATCCAATAACTGAGACAACTTTCTCCTTTAGGTTAGTCTCTGACCACTTTGTTTTTTTTCCTTTTTCAGGTACTTTCTACACTCTCTTCTTTTTACCTAGATTGGCATTAATATGGCTCATCCAGTTGTTGGGATGAGTTAAAAAAAGTGTCTCTGTTTATATACAGAGTTCTGAGAATATAGATAAATAACCTGCTCTACATTACCAGGAAAGTTGTTCAGCTCTGCTTGTGCTCTTCTTGGGTTCCTTGCCCTGTTGATTAGGAGAGAAATCAGTACCTGTCCCATCACTGATTTGCAGTACTGATGTCTGAATAGTCACTCAAGTTAACATTCTCTCATTCCAGATTGAAAACTAGGTGATAATGTTCTATTGGTTTGGGTTTTGTAGGTGCCAAAATCAAACATAAACTTCTGTCTCTAACATCAGTGATTTTCTCCTTTTTTTTTTCCAGTTTGAAGGCGCACAGCAAGAAAAAAGCTTTCTTGTCAAAGTTTCGTGGTATGAATCAGCCACTAGTAGTCTGCAGGTTCTTATTCCTGTGCAGATCAAAGGTTGAAAGCACTTGTAATAAAAACTGATAATGTCTTTCAGTTTGATGTAAATCTGTGCTCTATTTCAGACCATTACCGTTCATTTCAGGGGCCCATAAAGCTGAAGAAGCTCCTTGGGGCTCTTCATTCAGAGACATATAAATGTAAACAAAACCTGAAAGAACTGTGTATTACCCATGTAAAAATTCTTTTGGTATCCTAGGCATATTTGCCCCTTTTTATGAGTCTTCCTACTTGATGGATGTGAAGCAGTTTACAACGAGAGGGATATTTTTAGGGTAGACATAATTGCATATAATTGTCATCTCCTGAAGAAACGGAGCTAGAGAGGTTACTGCTTCCTCACTTGCTTTCCAACAGAGCTCTATGTGTGTGTTGGAGGTTCAGTTAATTTTGTCTTGTAATTAAAAAAATTATCTCTAGGATGCTTTTAGGATTCCATGTCTCTCTCCAAGATACTTCAATATTGCTGATTTGTCTGCCTGATAATTTAGCTCTCAGAAGTGGAGAATTGTTATCAGCCAGACGTCGTTCCGAAGCCCCTGAAATAGCATGTGTAAAGTGTCCTCAGAGGGCAGTGCCCTAGGGGAGTCAGTAAACCTGTTTAATTCATCCTCTTCCTACCTGTGCGAAAGTTTTGATACAAAGTGTGAATTTCTTTTGAATACTTGGATGATGTATTTCTGTAAAGGCAAGCAGTTCTGTTTCAGGAGCTTTTTTACTAGTGTGCTGATGAGCATTGATTTGTTATTCCCACAAGATGGAGCTGTCTACATATGTAATTAACATGGGATTTATACTACTAATGCATTTAGGGGGCTCTGTCAAAATACTGGTTTAGATCACAGGTCACAGTTTTATTAGTATCCTTGCAGAAAAGGTTACAATGTATGACACAAAATAGTAACTCTTATTTTAAGAAGGTAGGGTAATCTTATGATAAAGGCATTGGGAGGTACACAGTATTGCTTTCTTTCCCCTGTTTTGCACATTTATTCCCTGTATTAGTTTCAATTAAATATTGTGATAATACCCCTGAGATTAAAAATCAGTACTTTATTATAATGAAATTATAATAAAGTACTGATTTAATATTGAGGAAAATGCAATCAATACTGATTTTTACAGCAATGAAAACTATATTGCCTGTGCCAGATTGTATGTACTTCCAGAATTTCTGGCTGTGTTTTCTGGAATTTTTTGATAACATTTTAAAGAGCAATCTTCTGATTGCAAATGATTTCCTTCTGTCAGTATTTTAACAGCATGTCTGAAAGTGTTGGCAAATCTGAAATGGATAAAAAGTTATCAAGGCAGCTACTGGACACGCCCAAATTGTCAGGCAATAACTAAGTCCAAAAAGACAGTGCATTGCTACCATCAAAGAAATTTTGGTGGTGCAAATTCAAGTACGGAGCTCCTCTTGAGCCATCCTTTTCAGTCTTATTCTCATTTTAGATATATTTTCTTTACTGAGCTTTGCTGCTGTTTTCATTTATGCTTACATTGCACAATTTACAGTTTGAGCACATGATGATAGATAGAAGTCTCCTGTCTTTGTGGTAATGATGCTCCTTTCTCACTTCTCTTGGAGAGCACTGGAATGAGACCTAAACTTGGAGGCTCCTTCTACCCCCAAACAAAAAGGCTAAAGAAAACAGTAATAAATTGAACTTTTTTTTTTTTGTATATGTATTTTTTTGTGTGTGTGTTTTGGTTTTGGTTTTTGTTTTGTTTTTTTTAAATTTGTTTTGGTTTTGGTTGGTTCGTTTTTTTTTGCTTTAGCATACAGTGCAGTATAAATGGTGAGTCCAGCCCATTCAGAGGAGGCTGATGCTTGCCAGATCTCTGTGAGGCACTATTTGATGCATCTGGTCCTCCTAATCTTTTTTTTCTCTCCAGGAGCTCTGGAGACAGTTGGATATTCCTCTATGTGCACGCTGTAGCTTCTAGCATCTCTGACCCTTTTCTTAATGGAGCAGCACTCATGTAACCAGCTTGTCGTGTGTATTTTGGAGTGCTACAACATCAAGAACAACATTCTCATCCCTTCCCCCGTTTCTTTACAGGTGGCAGTGCTGTGTCCACGTGCTTCCCCCATATCTTCTCATGCAGAACATTAGGTTGCCTAATGAGAGTTGGCTCAATGCCCATTGTGTCTTGCACCTTTCTTTCCTCCCAGGCCAGGATGCTGCTGCTCCCTGCAGCCATCGCTGGGTTCTGGGTGTGGGTATTTCCCCTGGCAGGTGCAGGGCACTTGTGACCATCCACCACAGCCTTTTAAAGCTCAGTCATCCTGGGCAGTGTTGAGGGAGCCCTTTCAGGGGGCCTGACAGGAACCTCAGGAGGAGAGACTTCTTAAGGGCACACATTTTCTCCTTCCAGCTGTCACTTCAAACTGTGGTGGTGGAAATGGTGAGGGGTGAACCACTTTATGGGTCAACAATCTTATTTTTCCCTTGGTGCACTTTGGAGGAAAGAACCTGCTTTCAGTACCATAACCTTATTTTCCTATCATAAGCAAAAGGGGATATTCTTGGGATATTTTATTCAATAGGTTTTTCTGCCAAGAAAATATCTATAACAAGCAGAATATAAGGAATTGGCATCCTTCCTTTGACATAAAGGACAGTATATTGCCTTTCTTTTGTGTCTTCAGTTGCTCCTCTGAATATATTGTACATGGTCAAAAGAAACTGAAAAAGTATAAAGAATCTTTTTACAAGAGTCTTTTAAATCTCTTCTGCATCCTTTTCTTCACTGAAAGGTCACATTCCTGTCAGACACTCAGCTATAAGTTTGTTGTGCTGATGGTGAGCCCAGATCTCAGCAAAGCCTAGATGTCTGGTCAGAAAAAGAGAATCTTGAAGAGTATGGGAAATCACACTTCTCCAAGAAGACTGGGAAGGAACTACTCTCTTGCTACTCAGGAGTTTTAGAGGCTTTGACTCATGGTTGCTTAAGTCTTGAACTTAAGACTACTTCTGCAAGCAACACTGAAACCCTTGGAACTTCAGGCTTTTCTTTTCTTCATCCTAAGCTTTTTTTGGTTTATTTTTTTTTAAACCAGCTCCTCCTTACAAACATCTGGAGAAAAGTTTGTAATTATGAAAGGAAATTGGAGGCTAAAAAACTGATTCAAGTATTTTTGATCACTTTTATTTTTCAACACTCATAGTTTATAGTACAAACATGTTTGTATGAGTATGACTATATCATCCTTGTATTGCTGCTCTCAGTCTGTGTGAAAAGCTCTTTGCTGTTGTTGCTGTATCAAATCATTAGTTTTTGGAGCTGTCTGTGCCTTGCCTTTGTTGGGATGCTCCATACCTTTGGTTTCGGAACAGTTCTATGTAAAACCTCTTGCTTGCTCTGTCAAAGTTGTCCTCCTTTGCTCATGTTCATGCTTGAGCATTTTTCCACACAGATTTCTGTTTCTGATGTTGCTTAACGAACTACACCAGTAATTTCTCCAACATCATGTTTCCCACTGGAGGTTTCTAAGTGAACCATTCAAGAATAGATAAAATAAGCCAAAAGACCTGATTGTAGCCCTTCCTGACAGTTAGGTCCCATGGAGGAAGCAGCCTTAGGCGCGTGTGTGTCATGGTTTTGCCCTGGGAGCCATTGGGCGTGGGCAGGCAGGGACGGAGCCTTGGGGATTGCCTTTGCTGGGGTCTGGCTTTGCCGCACAGCGCTCCGGTCATTCCGGCTGGAGTCATCCGACCCTGATTTAGTTGGATAGCTCTGCTGTTAGGAATACCGGGAAAGCAAATTCGTATGTTTGCACTTCTTTATATTTAGCAAAGAGTGGAATTTGATGGAAAAGCGATCCATGCTATTTGAGGTGGTTGGAGAAACTGATTCTTTTGTACCCATATTTGAGCATTAGGGCATAAATAACAGACCAGTGAGGCTCAGGTCAACCATGATGTAACTGGTTAAGCACCTGGATTAATGCCATAAGGGCTGGGTTTTGCGCCATCGGTTCTCGGTTTTGTGCCATCTTTTTATTTTCATGCTGATTTTGGTAGAGTGGATCCACCAAAGGATGCCACTAACATCAAGTTTGCTCACTTTTATTTTCTTTTTAAGAGAGAGGTTTAATAAAGATCATTGCATACATACTATTTTCAGCTGGGGAAAAAAGTAAACTTTGATTTTCTTATTTGTGTTTAATAGGTCTGTATATGATGACCAACCAAATGCGCATCAGAAGTTTATGGAAAAACTTGATGCCTGCATACGTAACCATGACAGGGAGATAGAAAAGATGTGCAACTTTCACCATCAGGGCTTTGTGGATGCTATTACAGAACTTCTTAAAGTTAGGGCTGATGCAGAAAAATTAAAGGTAAGGAACAAGTTTTTCAGAGTTTCATATATCATTGTCTTTGAATCTAAAAGAAGGAACTGGACTCTTCTACTGAAGATTAATTTAGTGTTTATTACGTGTGCTCTGATGTTTGCAGGAATTTTTAGAACTGAATTAGATAGGATTTGTGATTAGAGCTGTGTTGCCTGGTACAGTAATTTACATTTACTAAGCTGAATATTTTATTAGATCTCATCCTGATTTTTTTAATGTATGTTTTCAGAAAATGCTACCAAATTGTTTTCCCTTGTTAAAGGCTTTCTCATAAGATAAAGGACAACAAATGATAAACACAGTATTTCTTAAATAGGTCTTTTCCTAATCATGCGTTTATATGTCAGACCTTAGAAGAATTTAAAGTCCTTATTAGAAAACTGAAAATACAACAACTGTGCATGAAAAAGATTGTTCTTTACTTTGTAATGAGCAGGACAGTAGGTGATGTTAGTAGTTTTCATGAGATATGAGAACCAAGATTTACTCACAGATCAGAACGCAGAATAGTGAATTATGAGATCCGTCCCTTTTAGCTCTCCTTACACTTTTGAGAGCAAAATATGCACACCAGACAGAATGAGCGTAGTTCATCAGAGGTTATGATTAGAAGAGCATTATATAAAGGATATTCAGATAACAAGAGACCAAATACAGCATCAATGAGGTCATTGAGCATCTTTGTTCAGAAATTAATGAGATTTTTAATAAACTAGAATGTGCTTCCTTATTATGATGACCTAATGAGTCACTTACTATGTGGGAAAATCTGAGGTTGAGCTTTGCCTGCACCTGCAGCATTAAAATGTTGCTGTGGTTTGGAGATTTCCACGTTTGATGTTAATCAACCACCCAGTGTTTGCATTCAGCAAAGTATGAATGTTTAATTACCATAAAATGCAATCACCATTTCTTACAGACAATGAATGGCCCATAGAGCTCATTGAGGTTATCAAAAAGGGACCAGTGGTCAATTGGGTCAATGATTTGAATTGTTTGACAGACCTACAGAAACAAGGAAAGTTCAAAAATCCCAAGTAAATTTGAGAAGTTTGCCACAGAATCTGTTAGAAAGAACTGTCATAAGTAATTGAAGTTAACAAAAGCCCTTTGCGATCAAAAGTTCAAGTTCAAGCTGTAGAGTTAATTTGAATTTGCATTTCTTTGTTCTAAGTTTCTCAGGAAGCATGATCTGATTACAAGGGTGAGCAGTCACATCAGGGCAATATATGCATATTTGTCTAACAAAGGTGAAATTATTTTTAAGGTCCAAGTTACTGATACCAACCGAAGGCTTCAAGATGCTGGGAAAGAGGTGAGAAAATGGTGCTTCCTATATGGGCATTATGAATATTTGTAGCAAAATAAATTTATTTGCATAATTTAAGTGTGATATTTTTTTTTTCTTTTTTAAATTTTTTTTTCTTATTTTTTAAAAAAACCTTAAAGGTGATAGCCCAAACAGAGGAAATCATCCGATGTAGAGTTCAACAGCGGAATATTACAACAGTTGTGGAAAAACTACAGTTGTGTCTTCCAGGTGAGTGACCTATAGCTAAATATGGTGGCAAATTAAATAAAGTAAGTGACAATAGCCAAATGGAAAATACTACTTATTTTTTTAACTTTTGTTCCTGTAGCATCCAGTTTAATGAAAAAATTAATAGATTGTTAAAGGATGTCAACATGTAAGTTCCATGTCTTTTGCAATATTTGACAGAGCAACTGAGACACGGTCAGAAGACAGTGAGACCTTTAAATTATGCAAATCGTGTAGCCACATACAGTTTTAAATGAACTGATATTTTTAGTATGCTAAAAAATTAATTTGTTGCTCAAGAAGATGGGTTTTAGTATTTGAATACTGGTAAGAATACTGATGATGCTCTTTCAACATTGTACTTTTAGCTCTGTGTCACTACAGGTGTTTTGAAATAGAACATAAGGGCTCTAAATGTTGTTTCAGGAAGGTAATATTGTAGGATTGCACACAGCTCCATTAGGGTTTTATCCTGTTTGTCATATTGGTGTAAAGTAGATTTGAGAATTTTTCTTTGTGAAGTCTTCTTGTTGACATGTTCTGAGTACAGTAGGTGGTACTGTTGCCTCTTTATGGAGACAGGCCATGGACTGGTAATGCAGATAAGGTTGTGGCATGTAGTAAGTGAATGAATATGCTTGATATGTATAGTGTTGACTGTTTGGTTAATCCTAATTTTTTTTAATTTAAAAGCTGTTAAGAGTTCCATTATTTTTTCCTTTTTTTAGCTGCATTCTAGAAATTTTTTTTGCTAAGTTTATCTCATTTATGCTACAGTAGGAATTAAATAAGGTAAATATAGCACTTCCTTTTGTATTTCTAATTTTGTCCTTTACTGTACATATTTTCCTCTTTTATTAACTAAAGCTTCAATAAGATTCATGTGTTAATCTGTTTGTTTTTATGCAGTGTTGGAAATGTACAGCAAACTAAAAGAACAGATGAGTGTAAAAAGGTGAGTAAACTTATTTTTGAGAAAAAAATGTAACAGTGGTAAGTAAGTTGACAGAATAGCAAACACTGATGTAGACAAGTAAGCATTCTAAGTCCTGTAGCTTTGTATATGTGTAGTCTTCATTTCGTAATACTGGTCTGTGTTTCAAGAATATTTGAAAATGTTATTTTAAAGAACCCCTAGGACCCTAGGACAGTGGTTGCTGTGAAAAACAGTGTTCACTTAAATGGGTATGACATGTAGTGAAGTTATAATTATAACATGTGAAATAAAGTTTACTGTTTTTTGTTACTTAAAGCAGTCTAAGAAGCAAGAAAAATAAGATCCTTAGGGACTAAAGGTCTTTCAGAGTGCATAAATATGTGATTAATATATCATGATATATTTAAATCAAACTCATAATACAAGAAAAGACATTTTACTCCTTACACCTTTCTTTAGACCTATCTGGCTTCTGTATGCTTTTGTGTACATGGTACTATGAGAACGAAGTGCGCATAATGTGTTGTGGTTTGGAGTTTTTCCTCTGTGACAAGTTGACTTGTTAAAAAGAATTAAAACAATAATTTAAAATTAATTTCTAGAATAATGATTTATATCTGGTACACGACAACCTGCTTCTTCCTCTTGTGTTTCCATTTTTCATCTCAGGGAGCCTCTCACTACTGCTGTGGTCCCAGTGTCCCTCTCTCCATGGCAGCTTGGCTGTCCCTCCCCAGTTTCAGCAGCATCCTGTCCCACTGGGGCTGCTGCCTGCACCTCACACACCCACCCCAGCAGTACTGCTGCTGCTGTTTTCTTCTTCATCATTCCCATATCATCACTGCCCCTGTGATCCCTGCCTGCCTCTCACACCACCTCAGCCACTCTGCTGCTCTGTGCTGGCCCTTTCTGGACTCCTGGTCACTTGTCCCTTTGTGCACTTGGCACCACGGCAGGGAACTCCTGCTGACAAGTCTGTCTGGACAGGACTGTTTCTATTTGGAACTAGCTACGCACAGTCAGTTGTCTGCAGGGCTGCTATGTAATCCAGATTTACTTTTTGAATTTTTGTCTGGATTTCAGTTTCTGCGTAGCCAACACCTCCTGCTGTACTGTTGGACATCTGAAAACCCTCAACAGTGGCCGCTGTGGATGAGCAGTCAGCTCTAAAGCCTGTGTGCAGACATGTCTAAAATGCTTCAGATTAACTGTACACATCAGATCTATGAACATTTTGCAGCAGATCTGATGCATCTTTGACTGTGATATATGTGCTACATGATACCTATATATGTTTCCTCTCTGCGAGGTCTTCTGCAGAAATATAAAAGCTTTAAGAATGATGTTACAGCTATGGCACTATGGTGTCTGATATTAAAATTAAAATTTGCTGTATGTGAACCAGTGTGGTCGATCTCATCAGCTTGACTACTATAAAACATGACCTCTGAACAGGACACTGGTTTGGCATCTGCTTGGAGTAGCTGGCAGTGTGTTATTGCAGTGTTCTGGGAGCATCTCTGCAGAAAGATTTAAACAGTCCTGTTGCTGCCCCAGTCAGAGATCAGACTGAAGAGTATGCTGAATCACACCCCTTCCCTCTGCAAGGTCTTCTGTGGACTATGCTGCATTTAGTGTGTTGAAAATATTGGAAACACAGGGTTCAGGGCCTACATTCTGCCCTACCCTTGCTCTGTCAGACAAGGCCAGCAGCATCCTGGTTTTAGAATTGCAGGCGAAGTTGTAGTTCCTAATTTCATCATGTAAAGATCATTTTGGTGAGGTAAAATTGCCGATGGCTTTTAGCATTTTAACTCCATATTTGCTAGTGGTTTTGTAGAGTCTGCTGATGGTTGATATGCTTTCTGAGAAACCATCAATACTCTTCAAATCTTAAAGACTCATATCTGATAATTTTCCCATGGAAGTTATTGCCAGACAGGAAGTCTTAAAAGTCAAAGGACTCCTGAATTGAGGGGTTTGGACGTGTTATTGTCATCCCATAAAAAGATCTAAGGGGGAAGGGAGATGCCATAGCTTTGATGTGCCATGCCTTGAAATCACATGGAGTGCAGAAGGCTTAGGCTCTGCTGCAGGCTACTGCTCCAGCTCAGATAACTCTTTCATTAACTACGCTGCAGTTACAATTTTGCCTGTGACTTACAATTCCCTATAATACAGCCTACAGGTGGCTATCCCATGGAACTTGCAGGTAATTCAAATAGTTATTTCCTTGTGGCTCAGCAGAGTGCATGAATCCTGGCCTTTATCATTACTAAAAGATTGAGTAACAGCAAGGACATCCATAGTGTCAGTGCAAAGATCTGACAGCTGATGTGTGCACATACAAGGGATTTCAAAATTACTCTTCCTAAGATTTGCTGGGAAGCTTTCCTGGAAGAGTCAGAGAGAGTAGCAGTCACAATCCTTGTCACACCAAAGCAATGAGGAGTGTTTATTTTAGGCAAAGATAATTTCTCATAAACCTTCACTGAGGTTTGTTAACGTAGCAAAGCTTTCATTGCTCTTTTTTTATGAAAAGACACCATGACTTTCTCTGCTTTCATGGCCTTTTAGAACATATTTTCATTATTCCATTGTCTTACGGTCTTACACTGTGAATAAAACTCTCAATTCTGATGTTTAAAGGAAGGGAAAACCGAAGTATGGCAATTATGTGTGTTTGGGGTATAGTTGTACAGGAAAAAGACTGGAATTTCATTTCCTTTTTTTCATGGCAGACCTCTTTTAAGATAATGCAGGATTTTGGATCTGGAATACATCCTGGTTTGTGAAGGTGGAATGGAGGTTAACAGAGAAGTCCAAAAAGCAATCTATTGATAGCAACTTTTGGTCCTTACCAACGTGGATAACATTTGAACTGATGACCTAGAGGTGAAAGGCTCTGTAT
Organism: Acanthiza pusilla; assembly: GCA_036630365.1. Classification (NCBI taxonomy): domain Eukaryota; kingdom Metazoa; phylum Chordata; class Aves; order Passeriformes; family Acanthizidae; genus Acanthiza; species Acanthiza pusilla. The sequence goes on from JAXCHO010000234.1 coordinate 15,799,055, forward strand.
CCTATTTATCTGTCTCCTGAGCCATGGATAACACAAGTTGACAAGAACTGTAGTAGTGAGAGGAAGTAACTGCAGAATCTGCTCTAAACAGACACAGTTGGCTGGAAAGAGTTTCGGAGGTTTTAAAGTCTTAACTGAGAAAGCACAAAGGAATGGTGTGGTTTCTTTGCTGCTCTCCCAACTGCCTACTGGGGGCTATGCCCTGGCACAATTCGAGCTTGAATTTTAAGTCAGAGATAAGGTCATCACACATTTCATACAGCTCTGTTACCATGGCCTTAGTGTTTGGATTTTGATGTGTGTCTTGGGAGAGAGGTCCCAACTGCTTCAAGAGATTGTGGTTTAATTGGGAATAGTTAGAACTGGTGTTTTTGCAGGTCTTTTCCCCCAGTAAATACTACAAAAAATCCAAATCCGTCATACAATGAAAATAATTAAATCAATCAATCTGCTGAGGTTGTTGCTGAATCTTCTCAAATCCACTGTGAGATGGACTGAAGAACAAGTACAGTGTTTCAGAGTGAGCCCTGAAAGACTTGGATTTCTTTTTTGACCTTGCTGTTAAGCTCTTTTCCAAACTGTGGAAAGACAGGGATGATGAGTTATTTAGGTTGCTAAATCTCACTGAGGGAGTCATGCAGCCTTTCTCTGCATAGACCTTCCAAGCATCCAAATAAACCTTAAGACTTAAAGGATGCAAATATGAAAAGTTCATAATTTGTATCATTTTGTTCTACCCATGTCTGTATGGAAAGATATCAGAAGAGATAAAACCATGGTAATTTGATTTTGTTTTTCGGCATTGTTTTGGAACTGTGAGGCAGTGCTTCCAGAGTGAAGCACTGGATTTTACCAGCTGAAAAGCAATGCTTCCCAGAGGTACCATGGATCTGGCAAAAAACCCCTTGATACTGAACTGTCAGCTGCTTTGTTTGTCACCTTTTTCAAGCCTTATTAGTTCAATAACTTGACTTTTAGGATTTTTTTTAATCACATCATTATTGACAAAAAAGGTATTCCACAGACCTTGTTTTTTTCCCACACAGCAACTCTTTAATCTGATTTCCATAAATTCTGAGCTTTTGGTTCGCTTTACAGAAGTTTCAGAGTTAGTAGTGCCTCTGTTTCAGTTCATGGTCCTTTGGGCATCTGACAAAATTGCTATGCTGGGGAAGTTTAAAAATTGGGTTTAAAGTTGTTAAGGTAACTAGATTTAAAAACAAAATAAATATCTGTGGTAAAAGGATTTCAATTGCAATTTCAACATGTCACCTTCAGGATCTGTCTGAATATGACTTTTCTATAGAATTATCAAAAAATTACGAGATACTCCCTTAAATGCCTTTGGTAGCAAAGTTTCAGGTACTTAATGGAAATGTAGTAAGCAAGAATATATGGAATTTCCTTTAAGGGAAGCACTAAAGTTGGGGAATACTACAATTTTTTCTTTGTAAACTAGGTTTGTTTCCTAAATTAAGATCAAATGAGGATTTTGTCTCTTGTTTTTTTTCAGCAGGAAATTTTGGGATACAACTGCATGTTTCTTTACTTAATAAACTTGTGTGCTAATAAATTATTCTTAGTAAAATTCAGTCTTCGAGTTCATCTTGCTCCTGATCTGTGTAATTTCTTGTTGGCTGTAGTTTGGCTTGATGGGGCTTTTTCAGTAAGTTACAGTATCTCTCTTAACTGCCTCCAAACAACACTCTGCTGATAAAAATCTTAAAAGTTCTCTCTGTCATTTAAAGCATAAATGGATACTTCATGTACACTAAAGTAATGGTAATTTTCTTTAACTTCTAGGGGTTTTTTGTGTTGATGTTTCAAATTCTGTACAGATCTATTCTGTGCCTGGGGCATCTTGTAAAGAATAAGAGGATGCAAAACACTAATATTAATCTTCGGGGGTGGCTGTTTGTTTGTTGTGGTATTTTTATTTTTTGTTTTTATGTTGTGTTGTGGTTTTTCCCATCCAAGTTCTTGCTGGTATTAGAAGGTTCCATTTTTATGTTTTGGAGATGTTAGTAAAATCCATCAGCCAGTTTTCTTCTTCTGGTGTTGAAATGGGTCAGTTCTGGACAGTCTCATTATATGACCCATATTGGTGTTTCAAACTTGTGTCTTCAGTTTCAAAGCTTACATTTTAAATTTTGCATTGACGAACAACAAGATTAGCTCAAGAGAATAAACAGAAAAATGATATATTTTTATGAAAAATAACTTTGAGGATACTCTTAACTCATTTGTAGTCAAGTGGGCAATCTTCACCTTACGTGATTGGTAATATGTGATGGGAGCCAATAACATGGTTGTCAAAATTTTCAGCTTTGAGCTAAATCTGTGGAAAGTCTTAAAATCTAAATACATAAATATATAATTCTAAACTTTTAAACTTTTAGTTTAAATCCTGACCTGCAGATGACCTTCAAATTAATAAGACTTTAGTGCTTTATTGGAACAGATGTTAAAAGGGCAAGGTCCTGAGCTCCATATATGTATAATTAGTAAGGGACTCTAGAATGGATTTAAAATGGATTATGTAAATTTTGATCTTAGAGCCAGCAGTCAAAAACCTTCCAGATGAACTAACAGTGTTCTGATAAGCTGATCTGTATAATTTAAATAAAAACCTTTTATACGATTTTGATGCTATTATGGTTTTATTCCCCAGAAGTCTCACCATGTGGCACTCGTGGTCATTTGCTGTTTAGGAAAACAAAACCCACACACATAACCCCCCAGATCTTTTCTTATGTGCAACATTCCCGTCACCTTATGTATATTTTATATAAACCAAGTATATAATAAACAAAAGCTCCTAATTTACACTTGAAACCTCTTTATTTGCAGTCTTCTGAAAGCAGCTCTGTTCTGGAATAAAAGAGAAGATTTTTCCCATCCTCCAGCTATGCTGAGTTGTTAACTTAGAAATGTCTTGATTAAGAAGATTCGAAATACTGCCTTAATTTCAGAATTGAACAAGAAATAATGACTCTAGTGTTAGTAATTTGTTATTGCTTGCCTACTGAAGGAAGCCAGCAACTTGAGTTATATTTTTTGGAAGTGTTTACTCACTATATTTACAAAGTAATGTCCAGAAACTAAAGAACTGGAGAGGACACTTTTCCGGGTTTTCTCTTTTGAAGGGATTTTCATAATATTCAGCTTTTTCCTTCAAAATAATTTGGTAATTTTTCAAAACAGATTATGTGGGACTTTCAGAAAGAAAAAGGAATTAAGTTTATGGAAGAAAAGCTGAAAATGGATAAGGATATTACTCCATATTTGTAGACAAAAAGGGTTGGAACTAGCAGCAAGTTAACTCTGATCTGAGTGTTTCTACTTTTCCTGTTTAAGATCTAGATAGAAGGCATTGGTTTACCACCTTCTGTTCTAATTAGACAAACTAAATAAATTTTCCCAATTGCCTCCAGGGCTGAATAGCTGGTAGGAGTATTACATAAAGGGAAATAAATTATTGTCACATCTGCAATTGATTGCTCTCCTACTCGTGTTTAACCTTGTTCCTATACCTCTCTTCAAAGAAATGTGGTTGAGATCACAGCTTTGTTGATTATGGTACTTTGTTGATGCAGTGTAGTTGTCTTCTGGTTGGGACAAAGTGTATTTTAGTATATAATAGACTTGTGGTGTACAGCAAAATATGATATACTGCTGGGAAAAGGTATTGGTCTGGATAGGTGGTATGTGTCTTTTCTGACTAAGGATAGTGGAAAGAGGGTGGGCACAGGTGTGTGTACGTGTTCACATATGCCTGAAGAAGGCAGATACCTGCAGGCATGCTTTTTCAAGATTTTTTTCATTGTTTGGTGCATGTACTGCAGTGTTGGGTGATTTGCAGTTTGTGTTTCAGGGAAAAAACCCCAACTCATAAAAACCCTAACCAATTCAATCTAGAAGGGAAGATAATGGTTATGACTTCGGTGTCTCTATTCTGCAGGATGCTCCATGTGGTACTGGGGCTGTTGATTAGAACAGGAGCCTACTTAAAATTTGGACTTGGTTGAGTCACTCTGGCAGTTTACTAGGTTTTTTTTCAAACTAAAACATTATATCAGTGACCTTTTGATGGCTAATTTTTCTAAGAACAGAGTAATTTCATTAGATGCATATTGATTGCATGTGTGATATTGATACCTATATTTGATAAATTATTAACTTTTTATAAGAAGCTGCATAATTTTATTTTAATCTCTTTGTAGATACTATTCTGCTTTGAAAACAATGGAGCAGCTAGAAAATCTGTATCTTCCTAGAGTTAGCCAATACCGCTTTTGCCAGATAATGATAGAAAATCTTCCAAAACTGCGTGAAGAAATAAAAGAAATATCCATGTCAGATCTGAAGGATTTCTTAGAGAGTATTCGAAAGCATTCTGACAGAATTGGGGAAACTGCCATGAAGCAGGTAAGCCAACCTAACTGCATGACTTTGGTCCTGTTTTTCACTGAAAATTTCAGGGTTAGTCACAAATTATCCCAAAAGATTTGTTCAAGGATTACAGTCATCCTGTAGACCTGTGAGTAAAGATGGAGAGCTGTGAAATGCTAACATGTTGTGTAGTTTTTATCAGTGTCCTAGACAAGAGGTGATTTCCTCCGTGAGAAAGGAAGGAGAGATGCTGTATATCTCAGGTTTCAAAAAATTATTGAATGCTTTGAGTAGTCAACCCATGGACAGTCTGCATCTCAGCAGCTACTACACCAAAACAAAGAGTAGCCTATTTGACCAGCTGGCCAGGATGAATTAGACAAAAGAAGTGTTGAGATAACTGCCTAGCTCTCTCTAAAGTGCTGCCAGTACAGGAGACTGAGGTAAGAGGCAGGAGGAGACTTGAGACAGCTGGAGGCCTTGCCTGTTCCATCACAAAATAATGTGCCGCTTCAGAGCACTAGTACTGGGCAAGGTTTAAAGCAGTCAATGCTTTTAAAATTTATTCAGAGAGCAAATAAAGTTTTCATTTGATGTCTCTTTGGACAGAATTTAGGTTGGGTTGCCATTTTGTCATCTAAGGTTCATGTAAAATGACACATTGATTATTGTAAATGAAGTTTAATTACAAGATTGTGCTGTGCTACCTTCAGTAGTAAGGACAGTATAGTCCCTTTGACTTCTGCAGCTGACTGCTCACTTAGACTTCATTGAAGACAGCAAACAAATAGGTGGAAACTCAGATACATGTACTTCGTTAAAATACTGATTCTCTGCAATTTATGATCAGGAAAATTAAAATTTTTTTAAAATTATTTTTTCTGCCTTGAAAATTGTGTTCTGTGTATTCGGGAAAAATTATGCAGGATTGACTATTGAATTCATTTATCATCCCAAATTGATTAAAGGTAAAATCACTGGTGTAGGCTAAGGGCACGCCCGCATCTTGCAGTTATACTGATGTGTATTCAGCTGCACCACCTGTTTTTCATGTCATAGCATATATTCATCAGTGATGAAATTTGAATTAACATGCCTCTTAATTGATTCTACTCTTAAAACAGGCACAGCAGCAGAAAACCTTTAGTACTGCTCTTCAGAAGCAGAATAATGTAAACTATGGTCGGAATATGCATTTAGGTAGAAACAGAATTTTGGAATCCAAGAATGAAATTACATTGAAGCGAACATTTGAAGATGAGGATGAACATGAAGAAGAGGTAACTTTGTACTAAATCAATTCGTCTTACTTAAAGTGAATTTTGTAGGTTTGTTGAACAAAGGCCATAGTACACTTCTTTAGATGGTTAACATCAGTTAGAAAAACACACAGAACACCTTCAAGGGGTACCAGTCCAGATCAGCATTTTAGGGTAAAAAATTAGTGCTAAAATGTTAGTTGTATTAATGCTAGCTTTAGCATTATGTTTGAGGACATTCAGTTGGACAAGACTTGCAGTTTTTCTGGAATTCAGTTGGAACTTATGCATGACCTGCCCACTGCCAGCGGTATGTGGCCCGCTGGAATACTCTGTTGTTGTTAAATCCAGCATTTTGGTGTTGAGGACCTCAGCTTGGGTTAGAACTCTTTCATCTGTTAAATGCTCAGTATTCCAAAATGGAATAAAACAGTGAGTATTTAGACCTTTAAATCTGGTGCTCTGGAAACACAGAGAAAGGAGTATGGTATTTTAATACAAATAAAATATATTACTGTATTACAGAGGGAGGAGAGATTCGAGCAATTGTTTTATTGTTTTCTGATAGAGGCCGTCCATTTTTGAGTCCTTATTATATAGACAAGTTCTGTTGGTAATATATCACATTTTGCAGGTTATATGCTTATTATGTTTTATATACTCTTCTTTTTCCTTTCCTCCTTCAGGTTTTAACTGCCCAAGATCTTGTAGACTTTTCTCCAGTCTATAGGTGTTTGCACATCTACTCAGTTTTGGTATGTATTAAGGTGACCTTAAAAAGATATTTAAATTTTAGAAGTTGAATATTCACTTTCACATTGTTCATACTCATGATAGGTCCCAAACATTGCTTCTAGTGTTAGTCTTTCTGGATGAACCAACTGGGATGGGTAGAGTATGGATACTCAGGGCATGAGCCTTTGTCTTCTTTTGTGTACACAATAAAGGACACTCCACAAGGCATTAATTACCCTGATGTTTTTAAGTATATGTATAAAATAAGCATGTTTGATATGGGTATCAGTACTTTTGCAGTTCCCATAAGTGTTCCATATTGCCCAAATATTTGGATGAATATTGCAAAACATAGGAATATTCAATCTGAATTTTGTGGAAATCAGAGTAGTGAAAAATAAGCAAAACCTGGAGATTCTGACAGGGTGTGCCCAAGCAGATTAGATTGGATTCCATGGCAGAGACACGATGGCCTATTTTAGCATCAGTAAATGAGATTCAGTGCACAAGCTTGCAAGGTTGAAAACTTCCTTTGGCAAACATGTTATCAAATTTTTTTCTGATCTTTCCTATGTCTCAGTTACTTTTGAAGTCAGATTACTTATAGAATATGAGTGTCAGTGACGCGTAGATGATGTAAGTATTGCTAATCCTGCAGTCTCAGATGGACCTGGCTTCAAGCATTCAGGCTGGGTTATCTTCTTTTTATGGAATCCTTGCAGCTGTGTTGCATAAACATAGCGTATTGAAATAACTGTTTAAAATGTTATTCCACTGGAACTTTTTTTTTTTTTAAAAGAAAAAATGCAAACAAAAACATAATTATTCATCTCACTGAAAGGCTGGAAGAGAGAGAAAGACAGGGTGCCAGAACTATTGGAAGAGTGTTTTTAGAGCATCTCTGTTTCTTTTAACAGAGAGCAAAGTGTGAAATAACACATAAAAAAGAATGTGTGAAATTAAGCATACTAGCTGACAACATCTGCTAATTCTTGTTTTAGTATAATAAAGGAACAGGAAGTAAAATTGATAGATTGACATTTAAAAGTAATACATAATTGTATTTTTCACTTTGACAAGGATCCTGATGTTGGACCCTTGATCCAACGATACGCTTTTTAGAATTGCACAGAAAGTTTTCCAGATTCCAAATTTACTGAAGACAGAAAACAGGTTGTAGTACTCCCTGATATCAAAAAGGGTTGTTGATGATTTCAGAATTAGACTTCTTTATTTCCTGCCAACATCATCTCATTAATAAGCCATGATACCATTAGCCAGAGTTGTGCATTAGCCACTTTTGGGAGTCCTTCTCATTTACCTTGTGTTGCAAATCATCTCTTTTGAGTTTAGAGAACTTTGGAGATGGCAAAGGAGGGGAGTTGATACCAGATGGCTTTTCATTAAATTGCTATAGCACGGACTTACCTCACAGCAAATGTTACATTCTTAATGAATTCTGTCTCTGCTACAAAATTGTAGAAAATATTCTATTTTCACACAGGACAGAAGTTTTCTACTCTGCTTCTTCATATTGAAGAAGAAAGCACGATTTTTATATATCTCAGAATATTACGCAGCTTGTGATTCCAACCTAGTGATGGCAAGATACATACATACCAAACGTAGACTGTATTTATGGACCAGTAACCTTTCTTTAGACTAGAAACTGCTGAGAAATATACATGAAGACCTTTTTTTAGTTCCTGTGTTGTCTGAGATGCTGTATGTATAAATTCTGGTGAAAATACCCCTGCCCCTTTTGCATGTAATGTTACCTTTTAATGAAACACCATATCAGTGTAAAACAAATGTATCTATGGTGTGAAATAGCTCTTGATATATTAGCAATATTCCTAAAATTTATAACTGAACATGAAGTGATTTATTGTTTCTTTGATACAAACTCATGTATTTTTGGAAGCTGGGCAAAACAAATGCATTGCTTTGTTATGTTTTATCTTGCCTAGGCTTTGCTGATTCGGTGAGTGAACCATGAGGGTTGTTGGTGTATTCTGCTGATTGCTTTAGCACATCTGGTTCCAACAGTTGTTATGCCTGAATTGTTAATCTTGACTGCATAGTATAGCATGGTCTGTAAATAATCATAAGAAATTTTACATCTCCACTTGGGGTGTGGATTTGAGAACAGCTAGTCCTTTTCACTTGAGAAGCTTGTGTCAGGACTGGATAGAGATTTGATGCTGGAGGTAGAAGTCAACGAGCTGAAAACTGCACTGAATATTTGGGCTGGAGGTGAATGGTTGGTGTCTCTGATCAGTATGCGTTTGTATGAATTGGAGCATGCTGTATAAAGTTCTGCTGCAACAGACAGTGTTAGTAAATTTGCATCTTGGTTTCAAGTGGATTTTTTTTCTTTTTAAGCAAAGTCTCTATTTTACCTCTAGGCTTTCTTAGCAGTATTTCTAAATATGACTAAATATTCATTAAGAACTAAATATTCATTATGAGCTAAATTTTTGTCTTAGAAGGAGTTACGTAAGTAATGCTGCCTTAGTAGTACAAAATGTCTGTAATAACTAGATTTGGAGATTTTTTTGAAGACCAAGTAATGGAATTCTGAATAGCACTGGCCTAATAGCAGGCTCACGAAGTAAAAACAAACCTTAAAAATGCTAAGCTGCTTTATTCTGCTTGCATACAAATTCATGTGGTTTAGTATATAGATGAGTCAATGTGGCACTGATTTCAAATGGACAGATGGTTTCTACTGAATGGTCATCTTAATGAGATGAGTAGGATGTCACTTGAATTCCTCATAATATAGTCTTTAGGCACAGAAGGTATTGTATTTTTGAGGATTGTGGTAGGAAAAAGATCCAAATCCACACTCATAATATGTCCGAAAGGAATAAGCAAATATTCAATAAATCTCGTGTGTGTTTCCTCAGGCAAAGCTAATGCAGGCAGTATTCAGATGTGTCATATATTCACAGAAGCATTTTTGTAACAACTTTATAATGCAGTTACTTTCTTGAATAACCTAGAGAAGTGTTTTAGGACACAGTGAGTTTCAGTTATACAGTAATAGGCTATATGCTTTGTCTATGAATATTAATATACTCTGAAAGTTGTAGTTGAAAAGTGGACATACTGTTTAAAATGCATAATGTTGCTTGACAAAATGTAGGCATGTGAGCAAAATTTCTATTTACACTATAGGCACTAAGCTTCTCTACAGACAAGGGTAATTTCTGTGTATTTCATGCACGCAAAGCTTTGCTGATGTCAGCTGGAGGTTTATATGTGGAATAACTGCAAAATATGTGCTGCCCTTAAATTAAGAAATGCCCTTTTTGTACAGGGACAGTATTCTTTTTTTGACTACTTATGTCTTTTTTTAGGGTGATGGAGAAATATTTGAAAATTACTACAGAAAACAAAGGAGGAAACAAGCAAGATTAGTTCTGCAGCCACAGTCAAGCATGGTAATCAGTACTTTTGGTTTTGCATTGATTTGAGTTGAAGCTAATGCTTAGTGATATTTTTGTTCCTAAACTTGTTTTCTTTTTCACTGAAAGCATGAAACAGTAGAAGGCTATAGAAGATACTTCAGCCAAATTGTAGGGTAAGTTTTCTAAATGAAAATTAATTTCAGTTTTGCTGTATTGATGCTCAGTTCAACCCATGCTCTCCCATTGTCCAAAAACTTCCTTCTGTGAGATTCAGTTTCTGTACAACTCATGTGGGTGGTTTGTTGCTGAATCTGAGCAGGAAAGAACATCCAGATCCTACCAGCACAGTGCCCTGCTAGGACCCTCCAGCAGCCTGTGCTCCAGGTGGCACGAAACAAACTTTCCACATTTTTACTTCATTCTTGGTGAAGCAGAACACCAAACCTACCAAAGCGTGACTGCTCCAGTGGGGAAGGATTTGGCTACACTGGGGTGTGAAGGGTGGTATTTGCTCTAACATTAGAAAACAACTTAATAATTTAAGCATTATTTTGTTTTAGTTTCTTTGTAGTAGAAGACCACATTTTACACGTAACCCAAGGATTGGTAACTAGAACATACACTGATGAACTGTGGAACATGGCCCTTTCCAAGATCATTGCTGTTCTTCGAACACATTCAGTAAGTGCGAAGTCTTACAGTTTTGCAGTTGAAACCCTCTTACTTCAGAGCTCTGTGTATTTAAAGCCAGGATAGCAACAAAGTGAAAAATTACACCTCTCTCATGTTTTCTTTTTGTTGTGATTAAAAATTGCTCAGTTTTGGGAGGGAGCCTGCCAAGCTTTTGTTTTTCCCAACAGTATCAGGCTGTGATCCGCAGCCATGGGCTATTTGCATAATCCTCCACTGATTTACAACTCACTGGGTCTTCCAAACCTTCTCTTAGTCCAGCAGTTTAGAATATGCAGAGTTAATCTGCTGTTATTATTGCAATCCTTCCTCATTAGTCTCAACTGACCTCTTCATTAGATCAGATTGAATAGTTCAGCACTGAAAGCACCACCAGGAAATAGTTCCTAATTATCATTCCAAATGCTGTGTTTCCAAAATAAACTCCACCAGCAAAACCCTTGGAGCTCCGTCTTCAATGCTATAGTAGTGTTATGTTTATGTTGAACCAAAGGTATTAGAAAAGTTCTGTATCACTTGGGTATTTCCATGCACTTAAGTGTGTCTCCTAAAGTTATATTCCTACCTTAGCTGCAGTGATGCTGCATGCTATTTCTTACTCCTCTGTGAAAAACCAGTGGAATAGACATTGTTCACACAAACTGACTGATAATAAATTACCAGAATTTACTATTGGTATGACTTTTACTATTGGAAAAAAAAAGAATTTTATCTTTCCCTTTTTAATGTTTGCTAGCAGCATCTCCTTTATGTAATTAAAAAAAAAATTATTAAAATCGATCTTTAATTTAAGGAATATTTTATGTTTCATGTATACTGAGGAAAATGGGAAAAAGTTGAGATTGCAACCATAGTTATCATAGGACCTTTATTATCAGTGATACATGAGGTGTTCTCATACTTTTTGACTTCTTTTGAGAGGATTCTGATAAATTGAGATATGTTCATCCAGCATTTTTTGAAGTTAAATACTTTGCTAGTTAATTGTCTCCATGTGGATTTATGCACCTATATAAGAAAATGATAATTTGAGGGTTAAAAGTAATGTAATCTCTAAAGAATTCTTCAAAGTCTTGTCGTGAACTTAGTCACTATTTCTTCTCAATGTGCATTACTCCCATCAAACCCAATTCTGTCAGAATCTCTTTAACATCATCCTCCTCTTTAACATCGACTAATGTTTAGATAAATAAAGCAAACCCTTACTTTATTAGCATCTTTTTTCTTGGCATACTTTAATAAGGTAATAGAGCAAAACTTCAAGCAAGGTGAAAGAAGTGTATATAGTCTTCAACTAATACTATATTTTTATGTGGCATTAAATTATTTTACTATAATTTTTTTTTTTTTTTACTTTGTCCAGTATTGCAAATAGTGAAGCTGAGGTGAAAGCGTTAGATGGATTTCGAATTTGGAAAGTTGGATATTTCAAAGTTGGAAATCAAATTTCAGTCATTTAGTAAATAACTTAATGTCTTGACCTTTTTATCATCCAATTTAAGTTTTAACTTACTTAGAAAGTGGTTTATAAAGTTTTACCTGTACAGCTTGAAAAAACTGTCTGAAATGGCACAGTTAGCATTAGTTAGACCCAGGCTTGGTGGTCAAAAGAATGTCCTGTGGAACCTCTCTTGTACTGATTTAGCCAAGTGTGCTTATGTTCCACTAAAATAAATGTGATTTGCTGATTTTCAATCTCAGTACACCGTACTGATGTTCATTGAATCTCATATTTTAGTTTCCTTTTTCTGAACTTTTACACCATTCATAGTTACATAAAAAGTTAACAAATAATTTTATGTAGCTGGACCAAGTAAAGACAAATGAGTCTAAGTCTTCTTCACTAAGGCTGGAGAGTTTAACCTGTGATACAATTCTTTGAAAATATATGTCCCATATTTTAAGTCCTTTTAACAAAACCAGAATTTCTCATTTTCAGTCATATTGCAGTGATCCTGATCTCGTTCTGGAACTGAAGAATCTCATTGTAGTATTTGCTGATACTTTGCAGGTACATACTCTATTATTAATTTAATTGAAATTCCTGTAGTCAGATTTTAACTTTACGTGAATGCAGTGTTTTCATGAATCATATATACGCATGAAACCTAAAATTACACAGTAATAGTTAAAAAAATGTATTTCTTGCCTTAGATCCTCATTTTCAATATTGTGAACTGAACATATGTGTTCTGGGCTATCCAGCAAGCATCAGTTATTCATATCTGTGTAAAATCAGTGTTAGTTTTGTAATTTGTGTGTGTTGTCTTTTACAAATGCTTTACTTCTCATCTTAAAAAAGAATAGCATTCCAGTTATCTGGAACCCAGTTAGTTGAAAGACCAAGTGAGCATCACTGGGAAGTATTCTTGCAATTTTTAACAAACAAGATGAAATGGGGCAAATTTCCAAATGCATAGGATAAATACTTTGGTAAAGATTTAATAAATCAACTTATAGGGGTGTGCTAGAAGTACTGAAAGTACCTGAGTTATAGAGGTGACAAGACTGAATAATAAGTCTCAGACTTCTGAGGTGTTGTGATAGGAATTGAGTGTATTGGTTCTTGAACCATCCCCTCTTCATTTTTATCCCTTAGGGCTATGGTTTTCCTGTGAATCGACTATTTGATCTTTTATTTGAGATAAGAGACCAATACAACGAAACACTCCTTAAAAAGTGGTCTGGATTGTTCAGGTTAGTATATCAAAATATTTGTACCTTTTGTATTGCATCTGTTGTTTTTGGCTGAGTTCAAGTTTTTATGATGTAATTCTGAAGGAATTTGTTAACTTAAGTGTTGTGTATGAATTTCAGGTTGGTTAGGACTAAGATATTCATCACATCACAAGAAGAGACTGCTTCTGTAGTTAATGGAATGAAGGAAGGTCTCCAAAGGGTCATTATTGGAGAAACATGCAGGAGAGAGACATCTGTTTCTCTTCTTTAGGAACCTAATAATTGTAGGTTATTGCAATAGGGCTTTAGGTTCCTAATTTAGGTTGTCTTTATGTTTACTGTTAGCTGATATGCATATCTGCCTGACAGACTACTGACATTGCCAGTATGTCTTCGTGCTTTTTTAATGAAAGTTGGTTTCCACCAATTCCTTGGGATCATTTGATTGAATAAAGTTTAAACCCAGGAATACATCAGCCTGAGACTGTACACCAAAGCCCATTAGCAGATAGGGTGTGATGTCTGAATGTGCAGAAATTGTTTGCCATAAAATGTTTTATTACAGAAAACCTTAATATTAGATTGACCACTTAAGGTTCCTCAGCTCCCTGTGCTTCTAATACAGACATATGACTAGTAGAGAAGTGCAGAGGATGCCCAAACAATGCTGTGGACATACCCTGCTTGAAGTTCTCTGAATCATCTCCTTTGACCATATGTAGCTCTGGTGCCTAAGTGAGACACTCTGAGTATCAGCTTTAGTGTAGGAAAATTGAGGTTACCATAATCAATAGTTATATTGTGGTTTGCTCTGGAGTGGATTAGTTGTTCTAAGGTTCCGTTGCTGTATTATGCACATATTAAAACACTTTCAGGTATTTTTTTCTCTGTGATTAGGCACACTGTAAAGAGTTACCATATATGAGGTATTTCCAAAATAATTAAAAATACTTGGGATGTGTAAAATTCTTAAAACTTTTTTCAAGATGCACACCTAAGTGTGGTGGTGAAATTTATATTTATTTACAGATTTTAACACCAGAAAATACTGTAAGTTACGTGTCCAAATTGTTTTCTCTTCACTTATTCACCAGGGATATTTTTGAAGCAGACAACTACAGCCCTATCCCTGTAGCAAATGAAGAGGAATACAGAATTGTTATAAGCAAATTTCCTTTTCAAGATCCAGAACTTGATAAGGTAAGGGAAACTTTTATGCTATTAAAGTTTGTGGAAATCCAATTGAAGACACTGGGGACAGTAATGATTTTTATAATTAAAAAGCAATTAAAATTTGAAAAGCTAGGCCGATTTAGAAGCTAAATCACCTTCTTTGTGTATAATTATCTAGTCATAAGTAAATATAAAAATGAAAGGTTTAGTCATTTGCTTAGACATTTGAGTGAATAATGAAACCCATTGTTTTGTAAACAAATTAATAATAGAGTTTAATTGATAAAGTCTTTATGTAATTATAATGCAATCTGTCTTTAGTTAAATTTTCTTGCAACTCATTGGGTTTAATTAGTCAGTATATGCTGTTGTATTGCAAAAATACATGTAAAATAGAGATTGGTTAGAGAGAACGACTTTTGTATTTCACTTTTAAATTTAAATATTTGTGTTTGAGCATGTGGGACCAAATAATCATGAAGGGACTATAAATAATTCGCTGTACTAGCACTGCAGTAGGATGTCCTTTTGTAGCCTCAGCCGTTCTTTCACTACAAACTCTTTTCACAGAAAGGTGATTAACCTGTTCTGCTATTCAAGTATGATTTTAGAAATAGCAAGGAAGAAATAAGAGCTCCTGATGGAGGCTGTAGAGGGGCACTAAGGCTAAGAACCACAGGACAGTGAGAGTAACTGCTGGAGGGGGAAGCTGTTTTTTACACAATCCATTGCTACAGATACCTGCAAAAGTGAAAAGCAGTTTTAATTCTGACGTTCACCAGGGATTTGCCAGGCAAATGTAACAGCTGCCTGTCATTAATACAATGCTGCAATGAAGGTCAAAAATTAAAGGAGGCTTTTATGCTGATTTTTGAATGAGATTCCAGAGTGCTTTCTGGATGCTTTCCTCCATCAAATTAATTTACCTAGCCATTATACTCCTAGAATAAGTTATACATATATATATGATTGCTACAAAACTTCAGCTGTTCTTGATGGATTTTTTTTTTAAGAGAAATTAAATTTTTCAGGGGTGATACCAGTTGTTGATTATTTTTCTTATGCATTAGTCATAAACAGAAAAGTAATTTTTTTGCAAATGTCAAAAATTGTGTTCAGTGCAGAAATACCTATTTGGTATGTGTAGATTTAATTGATTTTATTCACTTTTGTTCTCCCAAATAGCATATCAGCTTTAAAATTGAAGCAAGGAGTGTGATTTTATTATTACAAACTTACTACTATTTCCCACATATTAATCCAAATTCCTGAAAATAATTCAAACTACTTTGGTTTTGTGAACCATTAAAAAAATAGTCTAAGTGTTCTCAAGATACTTTGAGAATCCCAGAAGTATTGAACTTCCCAAACTTTTTGTTTGCACTGGTTTCTTTGGAAAAAAAAAGTTTGTGTTTTTGAACGTCTTATCCCAATTTCTTCTATTTTGTTCATTCAGATTAAAAGCAGTTTGAGACATGTTTTCTAGTGTATGTTTGTAAATGACATTAGAATTACATAGAATCTCCAAACTTTTTTGTAATTTAAAGAAGTGATAAAATTTTATTTTGCTTATAAGCTATTTAAACAGATGTAGAAGTCAGCTCAACACATACCACTTCGTATTTGATGAAAACCAGAAAAGGTTAAGATAGATTAAAATGTTGATAATGCTTTCTAATCGTTGTGTGTAATACCAAGAATTGCTGTGTTTAGTAGCAAGCTATTTTTGGCATCATTTCAAGTGTAAGACAGTATTGTCTCTTATTTTCACAGCAGTCCTTTCCAAAGAAGCTTCCAATGTCTCAGTCAGTGCCTCAGATTTATATGCAGGTGAAGGAGTTTATTTATGCAAGCCTTAAGTTTTCAGAGTCACTTCACCGCAGGTGAGCTTGAGCTGTCAGGAATGTGCCGTAAAGGAACTTGTGCCTTCCACGTGACCTAAACATATATACTAAAATGAAAATATACTTTCTTGTGTACTTGCTTGCTATGCTTGTTTCATCATTTACATATGTAATTTTTTGTGTATGCTTCATCTATCATTCCCAATGCTGTAGCATATATTTATACATACGTGAATATATATATATACACTATACAAAGGGTGCGTTGGTGAATGTAGCTTGGTGCCGTAAGCAGTTCAAAAACTGCTAGGGTTTTTTAAACACTATTGACTGATTTGAATAATCTAGAGAATTTATTTATTTAACAAAGCATGTAAAGGCGGAAAAGGATACTTTGATACTGACCATTGCAGAAGTATTTGTTTAGCATCCCTGATTATCTTCTCAGTCTTTCCCTACTCAGTGTTTTGAGTTTCCTTAGCAATGATTTCTCCTGCAACAAAACGTGCTGTCTGCATGTTCACTCCCTCTTCTATGCCACCTTTTTCTGATGGAAAACATCACAATGCACCCATTTCCTTTCCCCGTCTGGCCTTCAAAAGCTTAGTTTTAATTGCATAAAATGGAATTAAAAGATCTGAAATCTGGAAGGTATTTGTGGCCTGTCACCCACTTCTGCACTGTTAAAGATGTAAATTACTCCCTTTCACACATTCTCAATTGATACTGTTTATAATTTACACGTACTAATGAGCGCATGTTGACCTCCTTAGTAACTCATTAAAACCCACAAATTACTCTTTACGAACTGCTGTGTCAATAAACATGTCCAAAATCTAAAAATAACAGATTTTGCTTCAGTGTTGAAATTCAGTTAATGGATAATTTGGTAAGTGAAAGAGGTGTTCTATCTGCTAGATCACAGAAAACTTGGAGCAACCAGAATTTAAATGCATGTAGGGAATTCCTAGCATCAAAAGTTCTGTTTGCATGGGAGAAATTAGAAGTATTAAATATTGCTGTCAAAATATTGGTATGTACAGCATAATTATAAAAATAAACTTTTTTTTTCCAGTTCAACAGAAATAGATGATATGCTCAGAAAATCTACAAATTTGCTGCTTACAAGAACTCTAAGTAGTTGTTTACAGAACCTAATTAAAAAACCTCATATAGGTTTAACAGAGGTAAGTTTTAAAACACGTATTCAAAACTATGGATTTAAAACAATTCATTCTAAAACTGTTTTTGTAAATGTAGATACGCAAACATTGAAAAACATACACAAACAGTATGAAAAAATAAGTAGTGTTTGCTTTAAAATGAAAAATTAAAAGAAGTATAAAAAGCACCAATATCTGTTGAATAAGAACAATACTCTGTTGGGTCTAGTTGGGCCTGGGGATGCCTTTTGAGAGAGACACGACAGTGAAAGAGTTTTGTGTTTTGCATGATAAGCAGAGTTGCAAGTAATAAGCCAAAAGACTCTTCTATTTTTTAAGTTTACATGCAGAGTATGATTTGTGTGTTCAGTCTAGCAGTTAGTAGCACTAATGTTAAGTTTCTCTTTTGTCCTCTAATAATAGAGTGGAGCACGATATAAAATATACTTGAATGCATCATTCTGCAGACAGTGCTGTGATTTTTTAAAAGCAATAAATGAAAAAAAATTCAAATGGCAAAAATTAGTGATTTTATTTCAGCAATATATTTTTCATTATTTTCCCTTTTTTAATTCTAAACTATCAAGTGGATTTTTTTCACTGGGTAGGTGTCTGCAATCTGTTTTTGAAATGCCATAATTTGTATTTGAAAGCAAACTTAAAAACTGACAGGCAGTAGGTGATAACCTGAAATACTGAAATGAATTTCTAGTACCATTGTTCCTGAAAGAAGTAACCATTTACAAAATCAAATGACAATGAGTGGTATAAAAAGGTTTTTACAAGAATCTTTTTGTCTCTTGTAGCTTGTTCAAATCATCATAAACACAACACACTTGGAGCAAGCCTGTAAATACCTTGAGGATTTTATATCTAACATTACAAATATTTCTCAATTGACTGTTCACACTGCAAGACTTTATGGACTTTCTACATTTAAGGTATGGTATATTTCATCCATGGTATGACTATGTCTGAAAAGTTATGTCAATGAAGCATTTTAAAACAAAAAGGGTGAGAGCAAAGCTGCATGTCTTCTCATTTTTCTTTCTAAAGTAATTCTGAACTCTTAAGCATTCAGTTGTAGCACAGTGCAGATAAACAGTGTTTTTTTATGTTATTAGTATGATCTGGAATGTGTCAGGATGTGAGAAGCCTTTTATTAAGTTGTGAAATGGCAGTCTAACCTTAAGTTCGCTAGAAGCTTTTAATAGATTAAGCTCCCGTTTGTGTGACTTCTCCCTTTTCTGAATGGAATCAAGCAAAACAGCTAGCTTAATCTAAAGTGTTTGAATCTATGTGTTTTTATTCTACAGTAGAGATACTTTGTGATGCATTTTCAAAGGGTGTATTAACAATGTGCTCCAACTAAAATTATTCTATGATATTTTTAGAATGTAAACAGCAAAACAAAAGTAAAGGTCATCAGGGATTCTAAAGCAGCTGCAACTTGAACTTTAGGTATTTGGTGTTTTTTTCTGTGCACACTGAAACAAAGGAGAGCCATTTCTTGTATTTATGGGATAAAGAGGATTAATCCTATTGAGAGATTTCGGTTTTCTGCAATTAATTTTTTCTCTTGATGCAATATGTAGCCTATCCTACTGTAGTATACCCTCTGGCATAAATGTTAAAAGGTGGGTGAGGTGGAGTAAGATATCATCATTGCAAGACACTTCATATTTCCAGTTTTTACAAACAATTACCAACAATTCTCCCATTAGCTGTTGCTTGTTTTGCTAAGGATGTAGTGCATAAGGCAGGACAGAAAGATTCTGGCCTAGCAGCCATACGTGGTTACCATGTACAGTTTTACTAATTTTGGTCTGGGCTGCCTGGTTTGCTTGTTGTGTACCAGTAGTGCATGTTTGTCTTGGAATTTGTGTGTCTGTGGCTATTCTCATGTAAGGGCAGTTCATTAGTTTTTACCATTCAAACACACATTCAAAAATATGTAATACAGCCATAGTCTGATTTGGTTAAGAGGTGAGATGTTCTTTATCCTTGAGTTTCATTTGGTGAGTGCATTTGCAAGTTGCATTGTATTTTTGTAGATTGCTTATGCTGTAAGTCATGTTTAACACTCCGACAAACTAAGTTCTGTTGGAGGGATTCACACCATATTGTGTCTGTGCTTAGTGAGTTTCGCATGTATGGGCTTCAGAAAAACACAGGATAAACTCTGTTGAAACATTAGGGTTTTTTTGTGTGTGTGGTTTCTCTCCTGTCTACTTTCCTGGAGAACTTGTTAGCACAACGTTCTCCAATTATAGCAGAAAATTCTTTTCTTGTTAATCCCTCTTTTTTTCCCTCTCTATTGTAATGAAAAACTGCTCACAGTTCCCCAACTGGGCCCTCACAGAGTTTGGTATGTTCTGCTGTTATTAAATTCATCTCCTGGTGGCGATTTGTGTCACCTCCATTCTTTCAGAGTGGTCAAAAATCTCCTTTTATTAGCAGCATTGATCACATTTACATTCCATGAGATGAACTTTTAAGTACATCTGCACTGTATTTTTGTAATACAAAACAAAACCAG
Organism: Acanthiza pusilla; assembly: GCA_036630365.1. Classification (NCBI taxonomy): domain Eukaryota; kingdom Metazoa; phylum Chordata; class Aves; order Passeriformes; family Acanthizidae; genus Acanthiza; species Acanthiza pusilla. Next base: position 15,818,945 of record JAXCHO010000234.1, read on the forward strand.
AAGGACTAATCTTGCCATTGCCAGTAAATAATTTTAACTGTTAAAGGTGATACAACCACTCCACAAATGACTTAGTTAAAAAAAAAGAAATCCAAACACAAAAAAAATTTGAAGCAATTTTGCTAAACCTAGGCAGATATATTTGCAAGTTCCATCGTTATAGATTGTTGCAACTGAGGTTTTATTGTTAATTAGAAACTTTAAATACAGACTTGATTTTAATTGAAACTTTCTTAGTCAGAGCCATCTACAAAATTGTGGATATCCACATTATCCTTTGACATGATGGCAGGTGCCAGGTTCTTGCATGTTGGATTTGAAGAGCTGTTCAGTGGAGGCTTTCTCAAGTTGGTTTGGCAAAAAAAAATGCTATTTTAGGGAATCATACTTTGGTATTTATTCATGACAGGGCCACATACTTTCTGGCTTACTCCTGAAGTGCCTTTCAGCCTAGGGCCTGACTGAAGACTAAATTTGGCACAGTGAGTGTGAGGACACCTTAAGCTTAGATAAATGTGAATATTTTTTTTTTTATTTTTTCCTTTCTTTTTTCTCAAATGCCATGTTTTTTGGATTGCTTTCTTCCAGAGGAAAGTGGCGATGGGAGTTCCCTGTGTTTTTTTGTTGCTTCAGTGTATGCAGGCTATTTTTACCCTCTAAAAACCTTGAGCAACTGATCCATTTGGTTTAAATCAAATGTCTTACTTGAAGTAAGGAAATTTCGTGTTGAGCCCAAATTAGAAAGATACTCAGTATCTTTAAACTCCAGTCTGGCAAAAGCACAGCTTACCAGCAACACACACAAGAATCTGCAGATAGATCCTCTTGCATCACTGAGGACATCCCCTGTACCAGTGAGGCAGAGGGACAGCATTTCAAACTCATTTCACAGTAAATGCAGCACTTTGCTGTTCCAAAAAGTAGAATCCAGGGTGTGGCAGAACAAAAGTAGAAGAACGTGGGGATGTGCTCTGCATCATGGTGTGTGATGATCAGGATATGTAAAGGAGGATTAAAAATTATGAGTATTCCTCAGATGTGCAGCTTTAAGACATTAATTGCATACAAGTCATGTGATTGCTTGACTTCTGTCCATAAAATACAAAATTATTAGGTTCTTTTGTTATTTTCTTTGTAAAAAAGGAAAGTAAACTTTGTGTTAGGGTTGATAAATTTGTAAGGCTGAATTAAAGGTGGTTGTTGTAAAGAAAGTAAACAAACAACTATATTTCCAAATTAAAAGTAACTTGTCTGAAAAGTTTGATTATTCTGTAGGCATATCATGTTATAAACACTCACAGTATTCATTATGGATGTATTTTAAAAACCTGAGCCTCAGACGCAAGACAGACATTAAAATACTAATTTAAATAAAATGTTTTTTAATCTAAGAAAAACACAAGACTTCAATTTTGTTGATGGATATAATTTTGCCTGCATTTAGTATTATTTTAGAATTCTGACAAGCATTGCACACAATTTTTTTTTTCAGGATGCAAGGCATGCTGCAGAAGGAGAAATATATACAAAACTTAACCAAAAAATAGATGAATTTATTCAGATTGCTGATTATGACTGGACAATGTCTGAATCAGATGGAAGAGCCAGTGGATACTTAATGGACCTAATCAACTTTTTGAGAAGCACGTTTCAAGTTTTTACTCATTTACCTGTAAGTGTTCAAAATTAAGTTTAATTTCAAACTATTTGAATGTCATTTTGTTTTAAAACAATAAGGTTTTAACAAAAGGTGTGATTCATGAATTGTGCAAATGCTGACAGATGTATTTTTAAGTTTTTCTCAGCACAGAAATATTGTCAAATGTGTTTCAGTATGTTGGTAAAGCTTACCCATCAGAATACTTAGAAAATACTTTCAACTTCTTTAGTCTAAATATTGTTACCAACAACTAATCTGCAAATAGTGTAAGAACTCATGCAGTTTTCTAGAGGCTTTTTGGTTAACCATCTTGATTTTGTGTACGCATGCATTGGTTCAAACAATGCAGAATTGGTGCAAATCCTGCCTTTGTGCATAAGATTATGGAGGTCTTGTATTCTACAAGGTTGCTAGCTAAATATTTTTGATAATAAAAAGTTATTTGATTGTAATTAACAGAGCTTCATTGAAATGAATCCTTGTTCATATTCAAATATATCCTGTGTTATTTTGTCCCAGGAAAAAAGGTATTGTTAACTTGTCCTATGTATGAATTGTTACATTCTCTTGTCTGATTTTCCCTTGCTTTCAGATAAAATAAAAGACTATTTCTAGTTTGGCTTATCATCATAGGGCTTTATAGCTTTCTAGGTCTGGAGTAACTTCAGTAAGTAATTCAAGCTACATCTGCTTTTTATCAGCTTGTCCTTGGTTGTTACAGTCACACTGATGTCTGAGTGCTTTGCCCACTTGCAGTGCTTATAAAGAATAAGTCCTCAATGCATAGAACATTTTGAGGCTTCAGACTGGAAATAAAAGATAATTTCTTTATGTGCACAGCAAGATGTTGAAGTTGCTGGCATGGCAGGCTTATCTTGTCTTCCAGGTCTTATACAGAGACTGTGATTCTTCAGTCTCCTGTTCTTTTAACTGCCTCAAAGACAAAGCCCACTCAAAATGTATCATGTGATATTGATGTGACTGTGTCATGTGAGGCATATGCTTCTGTGCCAAATCAGTGGAGCGTTTTTTGATAAAGAATAGCAAGTTTGTTAGATAGTTAAATTCATTGTAGCTTAGTATACAAAGCAGTGTGACCAAATGGCACTGCTCCTTAGGGGCCATATGCATATGGCAGTTAAGGGATGTGAAGTTTGTAGAGCAGGATGTACAGAAGTCTGTCATAAATGTAAGTTGCTATATGGCTGTTCAGAAATGAGCCACAGACAAAACTGAGTCATGTGTTAAGAGGAATGCAAAGAAGCAGCTGTGGCATTGGGACTTAAGAAGTGTGGGAGGAATAGAATTTTGTGCCTGGGGGTACAACTCAGCCTTTGGAGAAAGTTAGTTTCTGTAGAGAGGTTATTCTGTAATTTCAAGCTCTGGTCAGGTGACAGGCAGGATGTAGAACTGTATGGACAAGTAGTCCGCTCTGGCAAGAGGTTTCTTGCAATTTTTTTCCTTATCCTGCATCTCACTCCCTATCCTATCTTGGCCAATTGTAGAAACATACAGTCCTGCAAAACATACAGTTGTGTGTGAGCTGCAGAGTTTATATGAAAATGTGTACACAGTTTCATTATGGTGATTCTAGTTAGGTTTGTTCTAGTAAGTTTTTTTCATTAGGAGAAAATTGGTAGTAAAAATGTTTTCCAAGATTAGCCCAGAACTAGGTTCTATAACTTATTAAAATAGTAAGTGCTTCAGAATGATAAACTAAGCTGGATTTTCACATGCCATAAATAAGATCTGGAATAGTTTCAGAATTAATTTTCATTAATGAATTATTCCATTAATGTCACAGTGTCATTTCCATAATAATCTTTGTATGGCTGGAAGAGACATTCCACTGCTCAAAATAGTTCATCAGAATCATTTCTGTAACTAGAAATCAAAGAAGAAAAGTCCTAGCACACTGGCTGTAATTCTAGTAAGGAAAAGAGGAAGACAAGTATGGAGGTCTCTTCTGTTTTAACATACCCAATTGTGTTAGAGGGCATTGGGGTAGGACTGGTGACACTAGTTGGCCACGCTAGTTCTTCTTTGTCACACTCCAGGGTCACTGACTTTCTCTTTGGTATTGTTTCAAACTCTGGTCTGCCTGTAGAAGTGTTAAAATCTGTTCTATAACAATTTATTTTGTTGCAGTCATTGGGTTCCTGTCATTGGAGTCTTGTTTTATTTTCAGTGTATGTGTAAACTGTGTAAGTGCACAGGGATTTGTCTCCTTTTATGCTTTCATGTGGAGCTATACTGAAGTATTTCTGTAGCAAAGTAGACATAACTTTTCAAAAGTGCATCTAATGTTGTATATCTGTTTTATGCAATTTGTATGCCATTTATATTATTTTTATTGGAATATTAGAGCTCTAAGTCAGGTAGACCATGATCTCAGCTGTACTGAGTCTGCACACAAAGGGACACAACTTGGGGTCTGATATCTCTGTTGAATCACTGGAAATGTCTTGTGTCTCCAAAGCTTTTTTTTCCCTCTCAAGTTTTGCATCTTAGTTTTCTCCTCTGTGTTTGTTTACTATACTTAAGAAGCAATTTTGGAAAACAGCTTTCTTCCACCCTACATTCCACCCTATATTGCTATTAGTTTTATGTTAAAATGTATTAATGGGTCATGTTATATTTAGATTCTTAGTATCCCAAGCCATTCTAAGTCTTGCTTGAACAACGTACGTTAATAACATACAGGTAGCCTCTGTAAGCCAGAATGGTAAACACAGCATTTATTTTTTAACCTAAGACTTTTGGAGTATATTCTTTCTTGTAATGAAAAGTTTCTGTAAAGGCATTTCAATAGACACTTTGTCATTGGAAGTTTGCTACTTTGATATTTTGGCATACAGTTCCTTATTACAGAAAAGCATATTATTGCCAAGTTAGTATTATGTAAGTTATAATCTCTTTGTTACACCTCAACAAAATACTATATAAATTCAAAGGTTTAAAAAATTATTATTATTATTATATAGGTATGATTGTTCTTTTTGTAAGCTTTTTCTTATCTTTTATTGCTACCAATTTTTATTCTTTTTTTTTTTTTGACGTTGACAGTACATCTTAATTTTTTTGTTTTGATTGCCTTACTGGTTTCCTTCTCAGAATAACAACAATGACCATGCAGCTATGTCGGTAAGTAGATGCAAGATGAAGAAAAAGCATGTGAACAGAAAAACTATGAACTGCCTGCAGGCTTATTGCTTCAATTTTTAATCATTTAATAAAAAGACCCTTTCTGTTTTGCTGATAACTTGCTGTGTACCTTGTGTGGATGCATGCAGGGATCAGGTTAATGACTAACATTGGGCTTTCATACACTGGGACAGACAGCAGGAGTCCTAAAAACCTTGCAGAAGGTTGATGGGGTGTGCCTTGCATCCCAAATGAGGTAATTTAGAGGAGACTGTGAGACCTCTTGAAAGAGAGGTCAGGTATCAAAATACAGCTATGAGACATGCATACAGAATTAGGGTAGAGTGATGTAGCTGAATTAAGAATCACTGAAAGTTCCAACGTTCCTCTGCTACAATTTGCCTGGGGTCGAGGGAAAGTGTGTGCTGCTGTTTTTTATTTGCTTTTTATATATTTTTTAAGAAGGTAATCAATTACATTTAAGAATTCTCTCATCCCTCGTTATTTTCAGGTCATAATTTTTTTTTATAAGGAGTTTATTTTGATTTGGCATAAGTATTGCTGTGATAATGGAAGTGATGATGTTAATATTACTAAACTATTAAAATCTGGAGAATGGATCTAGCAGTGGACTCCCAAGTTGTTAGGAGCCTAGAGCACATGAGTTACAAGTGGAGGTGTAGGAAAATGGATTATTTAGTCTGTTAAAGAGAAGGCTGAGGAGAGATCTAGTGGCAGCCTACAATCTCTTAGAAAAGAAATAAAAAAGTGATGGAGCCAAATTTCTTGGTAGGACTGACAAATTTAGAAGTGGCTGTGGTCCCAGGAAGAAGCTTGGGAGGTAGAGCTTCAATATGAGGGGAAAAGTGTGCTTGAAGAGAGTACTGCAGTGTTGGAGGAGATTGCACAGAGGCTGCTGAATTCCCATCCTCAGTTATTTTGAAGGCTCTGCAGGAAAAAAGGTCAACGGACCTGAAGTAGTGTTGGCAATAGTGCTCCAAGTAGAAGGCTGGACTAGATTACAGTGGTGGTTCATTCCAATGTATGTTTCCATCATTTCAATACTCAGCATCGTGGGGAACTGTCAGGCTAATAGGTGTGGTGAGCTCTGTGTTTTGTGTAGAAATATTGCCTGATAATGTTGTATGGTCTCAGTCTGCTGGTTATGTCATGATCGAGGACTAGCACAATTTCAGCAACGTAGAGCACAGAAGCTGTGTGGCTTTTGGAAGGTTATAATTGGAAAGCCACGCAGTTTTTAATGGTTCTGTTTTCCAAATTCACAAGAATTTAGTCTTTCGAGGTTATTTTTACATCCCATTTTAAGTTCATCTTGCAGTTTATAGTGCCATTAGGTGCTTTGAATCAAAAAGCAAGTTAAAATTTCATTATATAGCTGTTAATGTCATGAAATAAATTGCATAATCAAATTTGTTATTAAGGAGCAACCTTTTTTAGTGTTATTTTGGAGTTGAGGAAAAATGTTACCTTGTGTTTCCAGACCAGTTAACTTGAAATTATGGTGGGTCTGTATGTAAGTGGCTTTAATCTAAGTTTAGAATTAGCTGAAATTTTATTCTAGATAGGTGCCTTGTCAATACAAAGTTGGAAAAGAGTGGCCATTGAAAAGAGACAGTTGCAAATTACTTTCAGTTAGGTATTTTTAATTGTTTCAGTAGCATTTGAAGCAGAGACTGGAAGTAAAATTGATTCTTTAAAATTCCATTCATGTTTTTAGTTTACTTATATTCTATTAATAGTTCAATTGATATACTATTGATATACTATATTAGTATAGTATACTAATTGTATACTATACAATTGATATACTATCAATTCTATCAATGGAATTTTTAACCCTGACTGATAAAATCTGTATGTTTAATTTCTTTACATTTTCAGAAAGAATAACGTTATGTTATTTCATATTGGTAAATTAATCATTCATCTTAGCATCTTAGATTTAACGGGTGAGTTTTGTTATTTTCTTTTTATGCTGAGGATGGCAGTTTGTGTTATTTTATTGTTTCTGTGATTGGCAGCAAAAGCCTAATTTCACAGCTTGCAGTGAGGGTGAAGGGGTGGTGGTTTTCTGCAGCTATATTCAAAAACTGTCAATCAGCAGCCTCCACAGGCTACTTAGAGAATGGGTTTTCTTACTGACTTCTCCAACTGCTGCTTCATGCTGTCTTTGATTGGCACAGCCTGGCAGGGAGGATGGATGAATCTGTCACTGGCTGGTTAATTGTGTTGCTGGTCTCAGCCTGACATCGGGTCTTTGACTCCTAAGTGGCTCAATACAAAACAAATTAGCAGATTGTAGTCATATTTCTCATTCTATATGCTTTGACTTTGTTGAATGCAGTCCATAAATCATATTGACTGACACCATAGTGAATGATGAAAGCTGCTTTTGAGACAGCTAGCATGGGTTTTAGAAAGCAGCACCGCGAAGGTGCCGCGGAAGGATGCATATGGCTGACCCTTTGGGAATTTCCTAGGAGCCAAATGTCTCTTTACTACAATTGTTCTTAGGAGAAAAGCTTTTGGGTCCTATAAAAAAGGATTTAATATGTCAGCAGATTCTCTTTACAAGCTCCTTTGAAATATAAGAAGTTTGTATAAGGGTTTTCTCTTTTTACAAACTTGTATTTCAGCAAAATGTGAAGGCTGGGTGAAAAAACAGTTGCCTTTAACACTGTTAGCAGGTGTTTTTGCGTATAGAATAGGGTCCTTGTTTCCTAAACTTTACATTGATTGAGTGGAAGAATAGGTTTTGTAGATAGGAGCAATTAGCATAGGCAGAGCAGAGACAATAGTGGTGTCTCCAAATGGGAGGCAACTGGGGCGAATGTGAGAAGCCTGCTGAATCTCTGCATGCTATTGAATATAGGTATTTAATTGCTAGATAACCATGGCCACCCCCACCCCCTTAAAAAATAATACTAGTCGTTTATAAAAGCAAAACAACTGACCGAAAAGTAACAAACATCAAGACTGTTTTAAAATTAACTGCAATTTGTTTAACTCTGTAAAAGAAATGTTATTGCTATGTTCATGAATCCTTATATTTCCTCTTCAAAATGCCTTGTGAGAAAATGGTAAGGAACTGATTATATGGTAGATGCTGGAAATTTGAAGATGAGTTTTTAGCTAGATGCTATTTTTCAAACACAGATTTTAGTTTCATTCTCTTCTGCGTGTCATGCATCCAGTGTATTTTGAAATAGGAAGCACTGAATTTTGAAGAGGATAACAGTATAGTTCACATTTCTCTTAGTTAAAATTCAGCATTTTGATAGACCTTAGATTTTTAGATTTTTTTTTTCTAAATTTGAGAATATTGAGTGATTTTCATTAAGTATCAACTGTATATAGTAAACTTGTAGCATTTGTTAATGTGTCATTTGAACAATAAGCCTGTAGTTCAAGTTGCATAGTTGGAAATAGTTTATATGTTAGGTTGTTTCCATTTTATGAAATTTTAAAGTCAACATTAAATGTACATGTATTGATACTTAAAGTCCAAGTGACTTTAGCCATGTCATTTCTGTATTGTAACCATTATCTTGTGCTCCAGTACTATTGATATTTGCCAGATTGTAACAATTAACTACACATGCTTGCTAGAAATATAAATTCTGTCGTTTATTTAACAGAGGAGTACACGTTGTTTCCATATGAAATAAACTGAATGTTAAAATTTTTCATGACAACCTATTAATCTGGTTGAACTTTTATTACATTACAGTGGCAGCATAAATAGGACATGGAGCTGATTTGATGGAGCAGTACATTAAACAGAGATGCGCTAGTTGTTCCATTAAATCAAAATGACATTTCATTAAGTATTTCAAACATACTACACTGTAATTACATGAACTGTGGCCCATTGAGTCCCCTTCTCACCTCCCTTTTTCCTTCCTTTTTTTGCCTATTCTTTTTTTCTTATTTCCCCCATTCATATTGATATTGTTCTGCTTCAGGAATAGAGCTGCATGTCTCCCGGTATAATTGCTGTTGGGTTTGGGAGACTTTTAAGCATGCTGTTCTTGCATTGTTTCTTACATTCTTTGTTGTCAGTTCATCTATTTTGCTCAAAAATGTTATTTGCTTTTCTGAGATTTTCAATTAAGAAACTGACATGTCATTTTAGATAAAAAGCTCCTAACAGTTCAAGGTGTCCTAATGCTAAAAAAGAATTAGCAACAGCCGTTTAATGTTTCAGCGTGAATGTGGGGAGAGTTGAAGGCTCTCCATTGTGTTCTCTGCATATTAATTACCTTTTAACAAATAACGGAATTTTTAAAGCACAAAATATTTGTGGCCAGATTTGCTTTCTGTTATGAAAATTTTCTGTACATGACAATTCAATTATGTTAGCAAGTTGACTTAGTATGGACAAGATCTGGCTCTTCAGATTCTGGAGCAGAACTTTCCAAACATATTGGGACAGTGAACTGTTGTCCATTTTAATTGTTTATTACTTACATGTGTTTCTGGGAATCAACAGTGAATTGATCAACCTGAGTTTGCAGAAAACAGCTGGGGAGCCATTACTTTAGAGGAGCAGGTGACAGCACTATACTGATGGATAGAAGTAAAACAATGGTGGTGTTGCTCCAGTAGCTCTCTTATGTTGTTATGATTTATTTTGTGTAAATGTGTTGTTACCTTTGTTTCAATATCATCGTAATGTACCCATCAGTTGAAAAGAGTGGCTTCAGTACATTAAACTACAGAGATTCGTGTAGTTGCATTTGACACCCAGGACCACTCTGTTTTAAAAGATGGCAGTGCTGTGAATAGAGTGGTGCCATCTGGTTTGGTATCTGGTCTCACGTGGTTTTCTTAGCTTTAAGGTAGAATTTTGTTATCTTTCTATTTTTATTACTAAATTTTAATTAATTTATTCAGGTTAATGTCTCACTTCATGTTTTGTTTTTTTGATCTCATGTTGGAAAAATGGTCTCAATTATATGTAGATGATAAAGAACAATATTGCTAGCTAGACTGTGATTGAAAATTATTTCAGTTTTGTACAGCAGAGGGCTACATTTCGTTTTGTAAGTAATTGATCACTGACGGTGCTGATTTAATAAGCATCTGAAAAGATGATGGATAAGCATGAATATTTTAAATAATTTAGTAACAAGCTTTGAGATGGAATCTGAGCAATTAAACTACCAAGAATTAGCGCAAGCTGTTATGAGAAATACCCCAACCAATAGCAATCATTTTGGTTTATAGAAAGTTGGGTTTTTAAAAAATTTACTATTGTTAAAAATATGCAGCATGTTGATTTTCATTACATTCTTGCTTTCATTCTGTTTGGGTTAAAAATACTTAAATAAATCCACAAAGCTGTTCATATGCTCCAGCAACTTTAATTGTCATTGTTTTGGAAATGTCCTTGTATTCATGAAAACTGTTGGATATCTGGAAGAAATATCAATAATTGCTTTAACATGTATTTAATGTAGTTCTCTATTTGATCTAATAGAAACAAAGCTAATAGGTCAAAGAAATAACAGGAAGTGTGATCTCTCTCCTTCTAAGTTTTGTATCATTAAGACTTAGAGTGTATATTAAAATAAAATCAGATGAGCAGTTCTTTAGTGATGTATCATTTGTAAAACTTGTTGCTTTTTCTACTAGGGAAAAGTGGCCCAGACAGCGTGCATGTCAGCCTGCCAGCATCTCTCAATGTCCCTAATGCAGATGCTACTGGACAGTGAATTAAAACAAATAAGCATGGGAGCAATTCAGCAGTTTAATTTAGACGTGATACAGTGTGAATGTAAGTATATATTCCTATCTGTATTGGTCTTAACATTGATAAAAGTTATTTAATGTAAGCTATATAGTGATCCTTTTTCATAATCTACTAAAACATTGTCTTTTATTTTAAAAAAAATATTACAGTACGTCTTCTTTTATAAGTATTTATGAGTAAGTATGTTGGCATTCCTGGGAAATTTTTTTATGAAACTTTTCTTTTAACTAAAGTATCTGAATTGAAACATACATTGTTGTTACACTTAAAGGGATCATAATCACTATATCCAATAAAGACTTAGTTTAGTACAAAATTGCCCAAAACATAAATATTATGTTTTAATGGTTAAGAAAAAAGGTTAAATGTTTGTGAAATTTTAATGTTCCCTCTTGGCTTCATCTACTATGACACAAATTATAAAATGTGCCGTTACATAGGATTTCCTCACTCCTAGAACTGCTGCTCCCTTACTGTGCAGAATAATAGCACTCATTTAGTAAACATCAGATGTTGTTCTATTGTCACTGTTCAAAATATGGCATCAGAATTAGTTTATGAACTGGTTCAATCCAGCACTGAAGGCAGGATTAATTACCTCATGTTTTGCATGGAGCTCCTGGCTCAGGGTGAGCTGTTAATCTGTAGGAAGTTACTTCCATGAATAGGCTTTAGGATTGGTTTTGTAGTTGATGTCTGAGTTATAGTAGAGAGGCTCACCAGAGATTTTTTCAATGTATATTTTCAGATTCTTCTGCTCTGTTTTTTGTTTTTCGAAGTATCTTTGCTGTTACGTGTTTGAAGCGTAGGTCTCAATGATTTTGGTGACAGCTGTAAAATGGGGCAGTTCTGCAAGTCATGTCCTGAGGCTTTTAGTTTGGATATATGAAAAAAGTTGATGACCACTCCATTAGAAGCTGCCTATGGGAAACTGAAAATTTGGTTTCAAGCAATTTGGTTAGCATCACAAAAGGTTCTTGTGGGAGTCCAGAGACAGACTTAAGGGGCATTTTGACATTTTAGCCATTTACTTGTCTTTCCTTGTCCTATCTTTGTTGAATTTCAACTGAACTCAGGTGAAGCAGGCATTTGCTGACAGTCCCTCACTGTCCAGCCTTAAGGCCTTTCAGGGCATGGAATGAACTGGCAGGACTATCAGGGCCAAAATGATAGAATATTTATGACTGTGATGCTAAAATTCTGTGATTGTACTAGTTAACCAAACAGATCACTGTTTGACTTCTCTTGCTTTTAGTATGCTTAATGCAAATTTAATGATGTTGTTTTCAGGTAGGTACATAGGGGTGTGTTTGTGCATTTGTGTAGTTTTTCCTAGGTGTAAAAAAGTTATACAGTATTCATAATATTGACATCATAATCGTTCATCTTAACAAACTGAATTGATGAAACTACTGAACAATAATCTGCCTTCTGAACAAATAGCGTAACAGTGGAGAAAGCTTGTCCATTACAGTATTATTCTGATTCTAATATGTAAAATACCAGCTGTGAACAACACAGTACTTTGCTACTCTTTGTAGATTAACCAATGCCCTGTTTCACTCTGGGGTTTCTAGCAGTACAAGGGATAAAATGCATGTCTTGCAGGTGACTTTCACAGCATAAACAGTATGTTCACAGCAAAGAAGGGAGAAGCACCAATGTGTCCAGCTGTCATCTGGTCCTTGGGTTGTTTTCAGACCTTTTTCTTCTCAGGCAAAGGCTAATATGTGCCCTGATTAGTGCCGTCCTAATTTCTATTACCATTCTGTCTACCATCTTTGGTTGATGCACAGCAGAAACTTTAATCAGTGAAGAAATCTTAGTAGAGTTTTATTTGATCTAAAATGATGACATTGCGTTCTTTTAAAATTAAAATAGAACTGTAAGACAACTCTTTTTTAATATGAAGCTGTTATTCTGAGCATATGGTGTGGACAGGACATATCAGAACTTGAGCCGCAATAAGAAGTTTCATAGAGCTAGTAACTTAAAAACTGAAAAATGCATTCTGTCCACCGCTGTGTAATTTCTATCATGGGCTGTACAAATGCTAACAGAATGAACTTTATTTCTTACTTTCAGCAAAGCTGTTTAACCGTGTTAGAAAAAGAATTGGTTTTGCACAGAAACCCTTTGAGTACTTCAAATACAGTTATGGAAGCTTGTCAGAATAGTGTGTTGTAACAAACAACATTTTGCAGTGTGCGGAATAAAGGAGTGACACAAGATTTTGCTCAGACTGCTTTGCTGATGTGGTTTCATTCATAAGGTCCATCACAGGCACATTCCAGGCTTCACTGTGATGCCTGTGATTTATGTTCTTGCTCATCACCCTCCCCCAGCTTTATTCTTTGATGCTTTGGGATTAATGGATGCGACAGTGACATTTCAATTAGTGCTTAGAGTGTGCGAATAATTCACAACTGTTGGGAGTTTTCTACTGTATTGTATTAATGGGTTTGACATTTTACTTACAATGGAGTATACTCAGATGAATTTTGAACTAAGAATTTAGATGAGATTTAGAAAGTTATTAATATCTGAAGGTAAACTTTTAAAAACTCTTGGCAATATTCTAGAATTTTTTTCTGATCTTGTAACATTGTAATTTTATTCTTTCTGATATAAACTGGAGCGATCTAAATAAAATCAGAAAACTGTGATTATTTATTAGTATTTTTCTTTTCTATTGAAAACCAATCAACAGTCCAAACAACAATCCAGCAATCTGTTAGTGAGCAGCAATCTGTTAAAGTCAGTAAGTGCTCTTCTTAGTGGCAAGGGATAGGTAGAGTGATAAGTGGCATTCCAAGAAAGGAAGGTGGAAGGGAAGGAGGTGGTCTCGTGGTGAACTGTGATTTTCCTTATCCTGCACTAAATTTTCATGCAGTGTAGTACCTATAGTAGCTAACTTCAAAAAGCAGAGCAGAAAATACGGAAATATCTAATATTTTTGCTCAACAATAGTGATAGTATCAGGTGGTCTTATATAATGATCTGAAAGGAAAAAATAAGATCGTCATCATCTTGCTCTTCTTCTAGCAAGTTGTTTCCTGTTTTTATCCAAGTATTTCTTCACCTCCTCTGCAAATTTATAACCTAGAACAGTGTTTGACCTCTGTGTTTTGCACCATTCTTTCTCAGTGGTTATCTTCTGCTAGGATGATTAAAATTCTTGCAGCGGTGTTCAGAAAATAGCATGTACTGGGTCCCATTGAATAAAATCCAAAGAGTAGTCTTTTGCTTCAGCATTGCATTTTGGCTCCCCAAGGAAGGAAATGGGTTGGGAAGGGGAGGTGTTTGTTATTCCTTGAAGATGAAATTCAAATTTGGGCTACTGTATCTCACTTCACAAGAGGAAAGGTGTGTGTGTAAAAAAAAATGAGCTTTTCAGAGACACCATCCAGATCTACTTACCTTACATCACCTTCTTATTAAGAGATTAGAACTTGTCAGAAGTTGTAATTGCTGGGAGAGCTAAATGTTTTTGGTTTTATTTTATTTATTTATGTGTTTTAACATAGATGAATTGTGAGGCAGGATTAGTTAGCAGAATGAAATATGGGTGAGTGGGCATCTTTCTTCACTCAGATATGGAAGGGTGGGTGAAAAGGTTTGGGGTCTGGCCTGTAAATGAGCAAGGGTTAGTGGAGAGTCAGCGCAAAGCAGGATGCTCTCTATTTTCCTAGTCAGCCCTATGTGTGGCTTCCTGGCAGTCCCTCCTTTCACCCACTGTGTGGAGAGCTGCAGTATCCAAGAGCAAGTGACATCTTGACCAAAGTGTTCTCTGCTGAGCACACACAAAAGTAATCTCCAGGTGGGCATGCCGGAAGCTGAGGAGCCCAGATCCTGTTTTTCCTTGGAAAGGGACTGTATTCTTCTCTGGAGGCCCCTGCTTTACCTGCCTGCTCTCCCATCTGGGCACTCAGGTTAACTTCCCTCGCTGGAGGCCATCCTTCATCTGCTGCTCCCATATGGCGGCAGGGAGGGAGAGGAAGCAGCGAGGTGTTGCTGGCGCTGGGGGCTGCTGCCCGGCCAGCTGGCAGCTCCCTCAGCAAGCCTCCCTCCAGGCATGTTTGAACAGCTGGAGCATCCAACAGGGCTGCAAAGTGGCTGAGGCAGCTGAGATAGTCACCTGATTCTCTGCTCTTCCTTTAAAAATACTTCTGTGGCTTTGCTGTCCAGCCTGTGAATCAGTGCTGTGAGCCTGGAGTAAAACTGTCCTAGTTTAGCTTTTGATTCAGTCTGGACTCTGGTTTTTAATTTCTTCTGCTGAACAGCAAAACTATTTGTCAAGAATTAAGTAGTGAATTCCCAGACAAGCAGAGAGGCACAACCAGTGATGTCTTAAAGATAGGATTTTGAGAAAATAAAGAGACCTGTTAATAAATCTAGAATTGCATAGAAGTTCCGTGCAATTTACAGTTAAAGATGTCTTAAATGCCACTTAGCAGATGCATCCTTTATTTTAAGATCTCCATTAATACTTACGTATACGTATATCTCAATTCTCATACATCCTGTATACAAAATGTAATTATCATTGTAAAATATCAAAGCAAAACATTCAAAAGGAAAATGGCTAAGGTAATCTTTGCAACATTTGTATTCACCATTATAATTTATGTGTTACCTCCCAGCCTGTTTTTGTATTACTGCATATTTTTTTCATTAGATCCTACCTTCTTTATATTCCTAAACTGCCTGTTATAAGAAGTATGTAGGGGTTGTACATATTGAGTATGCACATAGTGCCAAAGTTCTTATTCTATATGCACAGTATCAGCAAAGTGGAGGAAGAGATGTTAACAAGAACATTGTGAATACCAGATTCATGTAATGTGTATTTTCAACTTATTTTTCCCAAATATTTAAGTTTCTGTTTCAAACTGCCAAACAGCCAGTTGTTTGCCCCTAAAAGTGACAGTTTAATGGTGATCTTTCTGTTTCATTCTCTTATATTGTAAAATTCCAGAATGCTTTTATGCACATTAAGCCAAACAACCAACCAGCCCCCTACCCCTCCAAATCCTCTTTAAGCCTAGAATGATTGTAGGGGGTGAATATTTTAAAATATGTATATATGACAATGTTTCATTACTATCTGGGTAAGGGCCCTTAGGACAAAGACATTAAGAATGTTAATCCTGTTCTTATAATATCTTCCTAATATGCTGTGCACTAGAAAATATTTAATTAGCTTTGTAAAATTGTTAGGAAAACTTAAAAGCCCTGCACTGAGGGCAGAGGGGGAACTGTCTGACTGTTACCATAAGTAGATTATCTTTTTGCCCTTTGAACCCATGAAATTATAATAATGAAACAAATTCTATTGTAGTCACCTGTCAGAGTGATCCAAATGTGAGAATAAATGCTTGTGCTATAATGAGTGTCCCTAATGTTGTAAATGCATTCATAAGGTAAAATTGTAGTTAAAGAGAACAAAGCTTACGCAACAATTAAGTTTGGTGCATTGTGTGCTTCTTGTTCTATAGCTGCAATGCTAGTAGGTATTATGTACAGAAACAAAATTATTCTGCATTATTCAATGCATTAGGATAAATTCCAAACTATTTTAGCTTGACGAGCACAGAAAAGATGCAAGTATTTGCCTTGTGGCATGTAAGAGTATTCTGCTGTAGAAGATATCTCCCAAAGTACAAAGTGCTAAAAGGTAGCTGAAAAGACTTTGTGAAGGCCACTCTTCAGTTGTTTAGCCCTTTTTTTTGCCATTGATCTTCCTTGTCCCAGTGCTAGCTACAACTGAGGAGTGGCTGGAGGAGCCGAGATTCTGGTGGGGGAAGCTGCTCTCAGTTTGCTGTGTATGAACAGAAAGATAGGATCAGATCAGATGATCTGATGGGCTTTTACCTTTCTGGTTTCAGACAAGTAGAGAAGACCCCTTCTGACCATTGTGCATATCCTCCTTATTAATGTGCTGCCATAGCTCACAACCAACTCATGTTATCTCATCTGTTTGCTGTGGAGCTTTGCTTAGGATTCTCTGCCAGTGTGTGGTGTTGCATTTTAAACGCTGTGTTTGGCTGAGCACAGAGCTCAGCTTTGCTGTCCTTAAGAAAGGGTGTTCTGATGGCCATGAAATAGCTGCTGAAGACAGCCATGTAGACACGTAAACCTTTAGCCTGGGCTGTTCAGAAGGGTGCCTAGGGTTCCTAGGCTTAGATGGGTATCTCTGTAATTCTGCAGGTTGGTGATTGTACAGGCTGTTTTCTCTTTGCTGCTTTTAAAGCATTTATTATTAGAAAACTCTCCCTATAAAATACTGAATGTAAGGTATGCTTTTTCTACTGTTTTTAAGCTTTTTTTTTTTTTTAAAGGCATATTTGTGGTCAATTAAAATTCCCTGAAAACATCTCTAGAAAGTTGGTGTTACTTATAAACTAGGAAGACCAGACAATTTAAAATTCAGACTTGAATACAGTGATCAGTGAACATTTGCCAATTCTACCAGTACTTGTCTGTGACATTACAGTGGTGTCCCTAAGGCATTTGATTGCTACTTTTTAATTCTTTAGTTGATAAAGAATAAGGTTATATTGTAGTTCAGTTCATTCTCCTATTACATGACTTTAATGAAAACCTTTGCTCTAGTGTAATACAAGTAATAAATTCTGCTTCCACTGGTAAAGCTGCTGCTCTAATACTATATTCATCTATTACTAAGCTGTTCTTAAATATTCCAAGGTGCTCTTAGTAGTTTCTTGTACCATTTAAGTAAGAGTCTTTATTTAAAATTGTATTCCATACAGTCATTTTTAGACTTGTGGAATAGTCCATCTGAATTCCGTAGTCTGCTTTAAGTTGAAACCGTACATTCAGAAGTAAATGTTCGCGGCCATTATTTACTGTTATGTTGGCTCAGACACCAATGGTTTTCTGGATTTTACCTCCACATAATCCAAATTTTCTAACTAGCCATTAAAAAAATATATATTAAGGATTTCATCTTACTTCTAAATGCTAGTATTAGGAACAATAGAGCTTAGCACTGGATCTGGAAATTGGATACATATGTTCTGTTTCCTCTACCACTGAATGACCTGTTTCTCAAACTTGGGAAAAAATATTACCTTTCACTGCCTCAGATGATGCTTCTCTAAAACCATTGCAGTAGTATCTACTCTGTTTTGTTAAGAGCTCTACCTGAAGGGTGTAAGAAAAATACTTTTAAGTTCTTTTGAAATAAGATATCTAACCTGAGTGGGGATGTGAGGCAGTGGGTGTTTGTCTTTGTTATTAACTTGTGACTGGGATAGTAACAACAAAAATGGTATTTGTTTTTAAGTTTGACAACTATTGATCGTTTCCTGATTTAAATAAATACCTTTCTTTCATTACCATGTTGCCATTTTTTGTATTATGAATGTATTTTTGCCTGCCAATTTTGACAGCCAGTTTTGGGTTCAAAATGAGCAGAAGTTCATTATTGATAAGGAGGCTGAAAGGTGTGAGCAGGCATTTCATTTCTGCTGTGACTGTGGCATGTAGGACTTTCTACCTGTTGTCTACACATGAAAATAACTCTCACCTTAGTGTTTGTCTTTAATGCTGTTTGGCTGGAGGTGGAGTTTTTGTAGGATGGATGCTGTTACAAAGGCAGATGTTTGAAAATACATTGACAACCATGGAATTAGTATTATCTTGAAATTCTTCAATAATTGTGCACCTCAAGCCAAAAAATATATTGGTTTCTGTCATTGTAGCATTACTACTGGGTTAGAATTTTAAGCAAAATTTCTAATAATATTCCTAAAAGTATTATTTTTTAGGATTATTGGAAAAACTGTCAAAAGGTTGTTTGTTGGTTTGTTTAGTTTTAATCACTGTGAATTGTTAGATTAAACTATTTTTATGAAACTGTGAAACCTAGCATTTATAGTGCATAGAGCTTGATTTTTCTGTTAAGTTAAAAAAAAATCTACATCCGTAATATTTTAACCTCTTTTTTGCAGTGTTTGCTAGTTCTGAGCCTGTGCCAGGATTCCAGGGAGACACCCTGCAGTTAGCTTTCATCGACCTCAGACAAGTAAGACACTAGTTGGTGTTTTTTATCCTACTAATTTCCCCTCCTGACCAATGCCGAAGTTATTAAATTCAAGAACCTTTCATGTTTTTGCATTCCCATGTAATTAGTTGTGAAAAGCAGTTATTTGAAGTGTTATTAGTGGCACTATTCCCTGTAATTTAGCATAAAACTGTTTCTCCAGTGTGTGGTTAGGGGGCACTGTGCTACTGGCAGTATTACAGGAATGTTAGATTGAATTTTGGTCCTGACAATTTTGTGAAGATTGTGTGATGCCTTTTTGCAAGAGTCTTATCCTGATGTGTGCTTGTCTAATTCCACTCTGAGCATTTGCTCCTGTCTACAAAACTACTCCCTGGGTTGCAGAAGCAGGCATCATGTTATCTAACATTTCCTTTCCTGCATTTGTTACATAGAATTCTTTTAAAATGTTGGAAAGCAGCTTTATTCCAACTGGATGATCTTTATTCTCTATAAAATTTAATTTAATTTAATTTTAAATGCCATAATATTGGAAGCACTTTTCCACAGATCTTGCTGAAAGGAAGGTTTTTCCGGATTAAAATCTACTAAAATTTTTGTAAATTTGGACACTATAACCACCCATAAAAAGTTATTTTCTAAACCTTTTCATACTTGAAGTTAGCTTTTACAAAGAATTTATTATGTCACAAAATTGTAAGTATCATTTAAATAGTAAAATGAATCATTAACTGTACGTGGAGGATCTTTAGCTTTCTACAGATGTTGAACATATTATGAGCCTATCAAAGTCATTAGAAAATAAGAGAAGGTAGAAAGAATTCTTACCAAATTATCCATATTGTAATAATATTTTTGCTTTTAATAGTTTAGTAGGTTTTTCACAGCAGTATTATTAAAGGGCATTTCAGAAGGGAAAATTCCTAAGACAAAAGAATTCAGATTTCTGCTGATAGTTAGAAAGGACTTCATAAAACTGTCTTTTTATATAAAAAAGTTAAAACGAAGGGTTCTCTGTTACGTTCTCACAGTAATATAACAATGGACAATATCTACAGTGGGATAAATGTGTACTGCCTGAGAAGGATACAGGATTATGGCTACAAGATTTGTTCATGCCACAAGTCTTGCCTTGACTAGCAACCTTCCTCTTTTGGATTCTTTTTTACTCTCCTTTTATTGTCATTGTTAAAAGAGACTGAACATCTTCCAGTTTGTACTTAGATTATTTCAGGTGAAAGGAAAGGATGCTGGGATTTTGCACCATTTCTGTCATCCACCTAAGTGGTGTAAATCCTTGCAGAGCCTATGTTTGTTTCAAGGGAAAACATGATTTCCAGCTATGCAAGAGGGCAGGGTGTGCACATACTTGCTACAGGAACGAAATATTTTTGTATGTTTTAAGCTCTAACTGGGGAGTATGTCACTCAAATAGGTATTATGTTGTTTATGATAGCTCTTAGTTTATGGTAGCAACTTATATTTAGAAGTCTCTCAAGCACTTTATAGAGGATGCACTGTATGTCATGAATTTAATTGA
The DNA here is from genome assembly GCA_036630365.1 of Acanthiza pusilla. Lineage (NCBI taxonomy): Eukaryota > Metazoa > Chordata > Aves > Passeriformes > Acanthizidae > Acanthiza > Acanthiza pusilla. The sequence continues at coordinate 15,839,094 of JAXCHO010000234.1, forward strand.
TTTAAAATACTTTGCAAACAGGAGAAGTTTGGGCAACTCTCTATTGGGTCGCAGCTGGAGCTTGCAGGTGTAGAACAGTTCTAATATATTTGGTTTGGTTTGGTTTTGCTATATTTTTGTGTGCATCACCAAAAGGTATTGTAGGCACACATCAAAAACTTTTACCCTTTGGTAAGGATTTTCAGTGCTTTCCCTCGTCTTATTTGTGATCCGTTTCTGTCTTAATAGGGTGGATGACAGTTCTTTTCAAGAATACTTAGAAAGGCAACAGAGCCTTTTTCAGAAAGTTCTTATAAAAGGTCATGCTTCTGTTTTTTAGTTTGAATTTGATACTTCTTCATGAATTGCAGGATATGAAAGATAAGGAAGTAGGTCCAGTGGTCAGGTTTTACCTGCCCACCCGGACTGTGCCCTGAGGTCAAACTCCTGATATTGGCTGTTTGGTACAGAGGAGCTGATGACAGGTAGGGGCTGATACAAGGGGGAAAGCTTGAACCGTATCAAAGCTAAAACGCAGGCGATTTGGGACTCAGTGAGAGACTGTAGCTAAAAGATGGATCAGCAGGATTGCCCTCTTCTTAAAAAGCATCTGACCTGCAAGGGAAAAGACTTTATCGTCCTGCCAATCACATGGTTGCTAATGGAAGCCAGTTATCTCAACAACAGCTTACTCACTCTCTGCTGTACTAGTGCAATGTGTAAGATTAATGAGGATTGGGCAGTAGGATATTATAGCACGATTTACTAACGAAGTAAAGTCACTTACAGGGAGCCCACTTGGAAGACAGAGAGAAGAGCTACACTTGAATGATTACCATGTAGGGAGGAGCAGCTTTGAAAAGAATTGCTGTAGGTATTTTCAACCTAACAGTTCCTGATCCACTGTGTTTCCCTGAAGACAATGTGTAGGCAACATGTTGTCCCCAGCAAGCCCACTTTCCTTCTTCTTCTACAGACACAGAAGAGCAAACAGAAACAGCTGGCATGAGAAAGAGTTGTGTCTAAGAAGATGACAGTAGTTAGTAGCAGGAAGTTCTAAGAGGACAGAAATCACAAAGGGGCAAGCATTTACCAATGTCCCCTTTGAGCCATCTCTTTCTCTTTATACTGTTCTCCACTTATGCTCTTGTCGTACTTAAGATGTTCTTTAAAGATCTTTGTAATCTGAAGAAACCCTAGTCAATAAAGATTTTTGTGCTATTTCCATAACCACAGTACCTCAGCATCTTACACAGGTGACTTGGTGGGATTGGCTAATCACACATAGTGAATCACACGGCCACAATCATCTAGAAACTTGCAGCTCCAGCTAGTTTAGCAGGTAGAAAATTGGGGCAGATTCATGGTTCTGTGCAGCTGCAGTAATTGTGTCATGCCCTATGCCACTTGTCTTAGCGTATGACCTGAGGTCACACCTACGTGCACCCTTTGACCTCACTTAAAGCCACTGAGGGGCCATCTCAGCAAGGCAGTTATCAAAGTGGCATGTGCTGCTTTACAGAGACTGGTCTCTGGCATCTTGTGAAGATGACCCAGCTCTCCTGCAACTTGCATTACTCTCTGGCACTCATTTCTTGCTACTGTCTGTACAGGGAGCCTGGGTAAATAGTGCAGAGAGGGAGAATAAACTTGGGGGATTTTGCTACCAGTTTAGATCTTAGGTCAATTGGAATTAACCTTCAAAAGTAAACAGGTCTTAGTTTGTCCTACTTGAATCATCTCTAAGGAGGAAGCACAGCCTCTGACGTGAATTAGCTTATTCCTGGTTATGATCTGTTCTTTGGTGCCTAAAGACTAGGGTTACAGTTCTGGAATTTGAGACAGTTTCTTGGATGTTCTGTACACTTAAGTACTGTGAGAAAAAGACATGAATATTGTAGGTCGTGTGTTACTCTTTGGAGAGCCTGTGTAGTATATAGTGGACAAGAACAATAACCTTGTGGTAGGCTGAGAGTTCAACAGTTGCTGTCCTAGGCCAAATGTTCTGTTTCTTAACCAAGTGGGTGGTATCAAATACCTGTTTTTGGAATCAAACAATTTCCTGCAGAGATATAACCTAAGCTGCCAACATAGCTTGACTTTGTTTCACGTTTGACTTCGCAAGTTGCTCCTGGTGGTTCTCTCCACCATCAGCACTGCTTATGGACTTCTTCCACTACTGTCTCATCTCAAACAAGTACTCCGCTAGCTTGATGATTGTGGAATTTCCTTGTTTTGCTCTGGTGAGAGCTGTGTCTCATTGGTGTTCTTTTGGCACTTAAGGACATGTTGTTAACACCTTCCAGCTGCTGTCAGTGTTGGTCAGCAACAGGCAGCAGTCTCAAGTGAAAATAATCATATGCTGTTGGTAACTCCAGAGTTAAGCAACCACGGTAGCAGTATCTCCAGCTACATGGCAAACACGGAGTTTACAGTCTGATAGTGGTGTCCCTCAGATGGGAGACCAAGGGCTGTGATCAACAATGTCCATAAGCTTTGCTTAAGCTTGGGGGGCAATTTGAGAAGATTTTCAGCAGTTTCTGTCTGCATTTTCTTAATGTTAGGGATAAATTGGACACAAAGTCATAACGCAATCAATATGATTAATATACAGAGTGTTATAGAAACATTAGAAGATACATTTTTACATCAAACTTTTGTTTATGTTGTGTGTAAATAAGTGTGTATCACTTCTATGAACTTAAGTTACTGGTAGTACACAAGGTGTACAATCTGCAAATTGATACCTGATATTTAAAAGTATAATGCATTGTCTTCTAATTCCAAATCATTGATAGTTTATTGGGTTGCTTGTCCATTTATTTTGTCATGTGTTTTCTGGTGAGAAATATTGCTGGCCTTCTGAACTGTACTGTTCCATGCAATGAATGTAATGTAAGTTTATTTGAAAGAAAAAATTGTTACTGCTGCTTAATGTAGCCCTCCTCTTTCTTCTCATTCATTACTGAGACATAGCATTGTCCTTCTGGTAAACTCAGAAGTAACTCATTGTAGATAGGAACTGTGTAAAAGACCACTGGGCTTCAATCCCAGGCACAGGATTTTCTGCCACTAAAGGCAGGGTGACAGTTCAGTCTTCCCCACTGTTATATTTGCAGTGTTTAATTTGAATTAATTTCCTGTAATAGTAGCTGCATTTCAGCTCTGGCTTGTCTCCTATTCCCAAAGGTGCAGCCTGCCAAAGCTCTTGCCATCTGTATTCCTTGTGGAGAATGCTCTTGTGCCTTTCAATACACCTCAGAGAATAAGTTGCAGCCTGTTGCCAAACCTGTTCACCATAACTCTAGGAGGTTGAGGGCTGTAAAGGTGTACTCTGGCTTCCTTTACAGGCTGCCAGCCCACAGAGTGCCTAGGCTTTGAAATTAGTGGAGTACACCCACCCCAACCTCTGTTCCAAGAGTCTTGAACTGAAAACACATCAGGATTTTTCAAGAGGGAGAAATCCCCAACAGTATGTTTAGGAGTAAGTCTTAAAAACTGCAGAGTTTGAAGATAAAAGTAAGACCTTTTTCTTGTAAGGCAACAGTTTGAATTTTAAATTAGAAAGTAGTAGAGTACATTTCATCTTTTGCGTCCTGAGGGAAGTGGTTCCTGAGACTTTCATCTTCACAGAGGCTCTTTCACAATGCTTACTGATCCCTTTCCCCCTGTTATGCACTCCCCAGCTTCTCTGAACAAGCAGAGGAGCATGTTACATCTGTAACATGAAGCCCAGCCTCAGGGTGCTATGTAATGGGATTTGTGCTTCTCTAGTTTTCAGTGCAATGCTGCTTATTTAGCTAAAGAAAGGAGCTCAGGTTTCAGACAGCAACAAAACAGGAGTTGCATCTCCCTGGATTTCAGATCATAGCTCTTCACTTTGCTGGAGGAGGAAGGCAATTCTTCTTGGACTTTCCCTTCTCCATAAATTGTCTTGGCGCTAAGGCAGGAGGGCTTGAGACACACTGTGAGCAGAACAGGCACATGTCAAGGTTCAATATCTCATCTATTTGCATCATACAGTATGTACATGGATCTCTGGGTTTAAAATGACAGAGTTATTTGAGAATGACTGCAAGTGAAATATGTGTTACCTGGCTTGCAGGGAAGACGCTATTTCTTCAGAGTACTGTATTCTTCCAAGTAAACAGCAATTATTCACACAAATGTGGCAACGTGTTTGTAAGCACTTATATTCCCCAATGAAATCTCTTACTTTCGATTTCTCCTTCTCAGCTAGGTTCTGCAAAGCCTGTAGTTAATCACAGTAGGCTCAGATCACAAGCTGTGTGTGTAGATATTTGTGAGGAAGATCTCAATCAGTGCTCTGTACACAGAAGCAAGCTGGCTCATTACTGGGATAGGATTTATACCTGCCAGCTGGTAAGAATTAGGAAGCTTTGGAAACAAATGCACAGAAATTAGCAGCAGGGGGTCAAAAACAAGCATGGCTTTGGATTCCCCATTTTGATAAGGATTTGCAGAATCAAAGCAGAATGGCAAGTCAGTCATTTCCTGGTAGTAAGTATTCCTACCCTGTTACTGCCAGAAACTAAAAGCACACATGCCAGGTATTAGATGTCTGTGCGTTCTTTGGGACATTAAATCATTCATCAAATTCAGTGCAAAACAGATTGTATCCAGTTCGTCTGAATGCCTCTTTTTCAGCAGAGAAGTGTAAATAACATGCTGATCATGTACCAGGTTTTTGCTCTAGATCATGAGGGGGGCATACCTGCAAACAGGTTTGAAAACCTCAGTATACAAATGCTGTTACTTCAGTAGCTCTATCAAGACCTCACTTAACTAAAATGATATACATATGGCTATTTAACTACAAGATACCCTATTCTGTCCATGGCAAAAACCTTACCAGTTTCTCCAAAGGAAAGTATAGTAGACTGTGCACAAAAGGCTGTGAGGTAGAAAGGTGTGATGCTTAAGCGATGACATTCTGTTTAATCGACAGTAAAGAATGACATAGGTACCTAAATAATGAAGTTATAAAAAATAAGAACATTTTCTTATTGTTTCTTTAAGCTAGTTAATTTAAGGGATACAATTCTTGTAGTTCTCTTACCTAGCAAGATACACACAAGAACCAAATGAGCCAACAAGAAATTTGCGCTGTGTATTTAGAAAATGACAGATCTTGTGAAACGCTGGCTCAGCTTGACTTAGAGACCTGTAGATAACAGCCTTTGAATAAGAACATAAGCCTTAGTTAGGGCATCTTTTGCTGATGTTAGGTGAATTTTATAATTTTGGGAACTGAGAAGGAAATCACATTTATTGATCTCATTTGTCATGTGCAGGTGAAAAAGTTGACTTGGAACTGTGCAGGGGAGTTTCGTCTTCTAAATGCTACCATCAGAGAAATCACTAAAAGTTTCACTGGGGAGGTTGATCAAAGCAGATATTAAGGGAAAAAGAAAAGAAAAAGTTGGCAAAAGCTGCTGTCAAGACTGTTTAGATGGACATATTTGAATCCCTATCTGAATACTACTAACTGTCACATGTAATCAGCTTTAAGCTCTTCTTGGTCATCATTACTTTTCCAAGACACAGTTTAGAAATAGTTAATCAATTAATTCAAAACCTACAGAGCTGTAGTTATGATGAAAACTTCATATCTCTGGAAAACCTTTCCATTCAAGAAAGCTCATCCCATAGTTACAGAGGAAATTCCTATAACACTGGGTCCTAAATGGAACTAAATTGTATCCTTGGTAGTTGAATTGAAATCCCAAGAATACCCTGCACATAATGCTAGAACCCAAAGACTTCAGTTTTCTTGGGCATGACACGACATTTCCCTAATTACTGGCATGCTGTGGAATACTTTATGAAGCAGCATTGCCAAAGACATTGTGAGAGAAGGAACTAAATAAACTTTATTTGGAGAAGGTTTTATTCTTTTGCGGAAGGACTGTTGGTAGGGAAGTTTCAGAAGGTTCACATCCAGATAATTTCTCGATTAACAAATATCTTCCTTGAATTGGAAGTTGATCTATGTGCATGTTACATTTGTAAAATCCTGCTTACCCTTCAAGTCACTGATACACATTCCATTCAGTGGAAGTTATTCTGTGAAATGAAGATTCTCTCTAGTTACTCTTCTGCTAGCAGTTTTGCTCCCATCCAGTCCTTGCCTTTATCATGTAAGGAATGATATACATGCAAAGAAGAAAGATTTGGGTGCATGGCTTTCCAAAGTTTGTGAATATGTTATATCAAGCTGTTCTCTTCCTGTTGACTGCCAGTTGCTGCAGGATCTCCACCATTGTGTCTGGACTCTTCTTAGTCCTGAGCTGATGGATGGAGTTCAGTTTTGGAGCCCCCATCTCGTCAGTACTTCCTCTGAATTCTGTGAGCAATATGTGGTTCCTATGAGTAATGAATAAGCATTGTTAATTGAGCAACACAAGAGAGGAAAATTATTGGTTTCCTTCGAGTTACATATTATTTGTATTCTCTTAACATTTCTAAGTCATAGTCTCCCATCAGGGAGCCATGGGACTGGTAGCTACATTGGTGCATTAAGTAATTTCTGCCCCAAAATCACTGACATTCTCCAGGCTTAGATACACTGGTAGTATCACTGGTATGTAGTATGTACTGAGCAGCTCTACTAACCCTTTAACCCTACAGATTTGCCTTCAGTATTTTTTTCAGTTGCATCAATCAACATACTTTGGTTCCATTCCTTTCCTAAATTATCTGTCAATCACATGCAGGAGACAGAATACCCCATTTTTTTCCTTTTGCTGGTTTCTTCTGTGAAGAAGAAAGTCCATCTCATCCTTGGAAGTCAGTGTAGGGCAAATGTAAAATCCAGTAAAATCGAAGGAATCTTTTACATCAGGAAAACAAGACTTTTTTCTGCTTCAGAACTGTAACAACACAAGGAAGGAATTGCATGGACATAGTAAGGCAATGATTTGAATTGGTGAGTTGTGGTTAATGAATGTTTATTCACTTGGATCGTAGTATGTTAGGAATAAAGGTCATATGTTCAGAAGTGTTTGTATAGGATGTACCATAATGTGACACTGCTCTTCAGTTGGCTATCTTGGAACTGCAGAAATACAAGTTAAACATATTACTCTGTCTAGCTAGACTGCCTCCAGTCAGCAGTGAAATTTTGGAGATGAAGTTAATACAAAGATGCCAGTAACTGGCAAAAGAAATCACTGAATTTCATACCAGTTTTGTAATACCTGATTTCTGAATGAAGTGAATTAATTGCGCTAAAAGCAATATGACTGAACTAGCATGTTCTGAGGCACAGCTTATCAGATGTGTTAACATTTATGGCTCTCATGGGTGTGTCAGGTTTGGAGCAATTTATCCTCTTACAAATGGTGCTATTTTAAAAAATATTGAAATAACAAAGTTTACATGGAAGATTCAGATATGTATTGTGTGGTCCTTGCTGAGGACTTTCCCTAGAGCATTAGTAGCAAAGGAGCAGTGCAACTAAAGGACCCTGCAATTACAGAAAGTGTGATGGTGGTGAATAAAGAGTGAATAACAACAGAAGTGCAGTAAAAAAAAAAAATCAAAATATGAGTAAATGGAAGCACTAGATGATTGAGAGAGAAAAACATAAAAATACAGGATGAGGGGAAAAAATATACAAAGTCACTTTGTGTCTGTAAATGTACTTTATTGTTCATAGCCTTTTCTTTCTATTTATCATTTTCCATGGTTTATGCTGAGACCCTTTAAGAACACTTCTTTTTAAACAGTAGAAATTTGAAGAGATGTTTTTATCTAAAGAAAAGAAAGTACTTTCAGTACACAGTTAATAGTGTATAAAGTCCATGAAACCATCAGGTTGCCTTATTCCCAGGGGAGCACAAGCTCTCCCAGTTTCAGTAGTGTGCCTCCAGGAAATCATTCAGGAGGACTCATAATTGGCCCACACTCTTCCAGAGTGCACAGTGTAACATGATGCAGTTAAACCAGAAGACAGTTTTCATCTTTTGACCCTGTGTCAAATGTGTCAGTTGAGTAGCTTACCTGAGATCCGTAAGGGAACGTAGGCCATCAGATATTTTCCCATAGAAAGGAACATGCAGTAGGACACACACAAAACCTCACAATTTTAAAACCTGACTTCTTTTCAAAGTAACAGAAAAAGTGGCCCTTTTAAGCGGCATAACTCAGTGCGTTCAGATTCTGTTTCTTTTTGCCAGAAGTTTAAATAGAAATGTTTGCCCTTGCTTAGGATGTATGAGAAGGATGTCAAAAATGGCTCCTTCACTTTAGGCACTAACAAAATATTGTGTCCTCTGGAAGGGTGAATTTGGTACTGTCATTCCAATGCACATCCAAATGATAGTTGTGGGAATGGTAAAATGTTTAGTGTAGTGTCTGTGTCTTGCATCCATTGACATGCAGAATAGTTTAGAAAGTTCAAAGGAATAAGTGCAATGGAATAATGTTGAATAACTCGTAGACAGAAATGCCCTGGTAACGGTGTGAGGTGGGTTGTTGGTGGTGGAGGTTTGTGTGTCTCAGGGTGTGGTGTGTGCAGGGGGAGCCTGCAGAACTGGTAGAAAAGGCACGAGCTGAAAACTCAAATGACAGTGTAAAACAGCCCTCATAGCTTAATTAAATAAAACCAATAATGCGATTTAAACTTCTTTGAGTTAAAATTACTTTAATAAGGGTGTTAATTACTAGAGGATTAACACTGCTTACATGTGATAATAGATCTGGTCAGTCAATAAAGGGTGAGAATAATGTTCGTTTAAGAAGCAAAAGAATCTAGCACAGGATTACTCACTAGAAAGGGATAACATTTCAAAGTGGCAAGTAAAATTAGGGGAAGATGTTTTCAAATTGCAGGAGGCATTAGAGGCTGAATTTTGCCATCATTACTCAGTAAAGTTCCATGTGTACTGGGGTCTGTTGGAGCTAAAATATGAAGAGTAATTATTGCAAATGACATATAATTTGGAATTGTTCTGTCTTCCAGGGCAATAATAAGAAATAATTTTTCAGATAAAACATTTAAAGAAAATACTGTCTATAGAAATGAGGAGAAAAGGCATAATCCAGAGGAAAAAGACCAACATCTAAGGAGAATAATTTCTTGAAGATGTATTTCTTAGAAAAGAAATTGCATTGGATTATTGCCTTTAAGCAAAAAGGAGTTTTTCCAAAGATGTTTACAAACAACAGTCAGAGGAGAAAGATCTTTTGCAAAAACCCTATAAAAAAAGAAAATTCTGAGGTATCCAGGTTACAACTTGCTGGGCTTGGAAGCCTTTGGTAAACCAAGTTATCTAGACAACAAGTTAACAAAAACAAAACGGGGACTTTTATGGGCTGTAGTATTTTCTAAAATATTTTTAGAGTAATTTGATAGATGTAACTGTGGAAGTAAATGTCTTCTTACAGCTGAAGAGGAAAGTGAAGGTTGTTCATGAAAGAATATGGAAGTTTTTTCCTAGTGATTTTGGCTTTCCTTTTAACTTGCCTCTATTTACATTCCTGAGCTACTGATTGTGGAATTCCTTGTCCAGCGGTTCTCAGGTCTCGCATAGCTTTCCCTAAGGGATGTAACTTCATCTGCTGTAAAGGACGGTTGTGCAGCCATGCCCTGAGTGCACTACTTTGGAAGAAATAATTATCTGTTTACAATAAACTTATGATGACCACATCTGTAAATGTCTGTGCCTTATGGATTGCACTGGATTTTTGTTTCTGGATGCAAACAAAATTATGCTGTTATGTCTTGAATTTCAATGGCTTTTCACTTGTTCAAAATCAGCACCCAAGATCAGCTGAGATACTTTATTGAGCAGTTGCTGTATTTGTATCTACTTCCTGCAGAAGCTTTTCAGAGAGACATCTTGTATATAAAATTCTGAGTGTCTCCATGGCCGCCTAAGAGAAGAATGTAATGCACTGTGGCTGTAATTTTTTTGTTTTAGATGTGCAGCTTTTGAGAACTGCACAGATCCTAAAAGAAACAAAACAAACAAAAAAGTTGTAAATTAAAAAATAGTTACTCTGCTGTGTTGAAACAAACTTATTTCCCTTGCCTGCTGTAGAACCTCAGGTTATCTCAGTGGAAATGATGTGATTCGTAGTACACACTACAGATCATGGACTTCTGTGAAGACCAATTGCTGCAGGCTCAAGAGGTGCTCATAAACCTAATAGATATGATATATATCCTCCTGTTAGGTTGAATCAATTTCTGTAGCAATGTAATTTCAGCACATTTCATAGATGTAATTTTCTCTGGTGTTTTTGTCCAAGTCAGAATCTGACAAGAAATGCCTGGAAGGTGACGAGAGGGAAATGCCCTGTTCACTGAATCCCTAGTTCCCAGCAGTGCCCAGGCTGGTGGAATCCTGGGTCTGTTCTTGAGCTGCAGCTTCACACAAAGAACTGAAGTCTTCTCCTCTGAAAGCATGAAGCTGATGCCATGGAGCTGTGCCATGCTCACTTGTCTTCCCGTAGGCATCAGTTTGCATTTGCACGCCAGGGCTGTGTATCTAAAACTCCTTCCTTCAATCCTAGAAGTAACTGGACTGAAATTTAAACTTGGAGTTGTAATTATACTTGGGCAGACCACTGCAGGTGATTAGTTCTAGGGTACAGCAGCCTCACTGTCTAGATTAGTTGTGTGTGTGTACAAGGATAGTTTGGGGTAGTTAAAACCACCATTTGTCAGATAATGACTTTTCGTGGTATGGTGTATATATATACGCTTGTAAGACTGCAGGCATCTAGAGTTGCTCTTGTGGGATAGTGTTAAATACTAAATGTGACAGATGGGACAAGAGTGTTCAATTCCAGAACGCAGTATGGAAGATGAAGTGAATGTGTTTTGTGTTTGAATTTTATTCTAGTTACACCAAATTAGATTATTTTAAATTAGACCCACCTCTAAACCAGAGAAGGTGATTAAAATTTAACTTCAGATTTTGAACTTTTTGAAGATGTTTTTGTAGTAAATTGCCTCAGATGGATTTTTACAGGAAGGCTTGAGACAAATGATACAGTTCTAATCCCCAAGAAACTATCTTTAAGATACTGTGCCTCATCATGAGCTATTTATGGCATTATTTAATAGATATTATTTTATATCTATTAATATTGTCATTATTTCATAGTTGAGTCAATAGTTTAAAGCAACCTGTTGAAAGTCTAGTGCAAGTGAAAAAGAAGTACCTATAGAAAATTAAAGATTAAATAAACTAAACTGTAAAATTCCTTTTTGGTAGATGTCAATATTTAAGTACCACTGGCAAACCTGTGTTTAGAAAAACAACCAGAAGCCAAAACCAACCAAAATGCTAGCTGAGATTTAACTGTGCTATATTAAATGCTTCATAATTTTAACTGTTGAAATTGTGTTTTCAAAGTCTCATTCAGGTCAGAGGCAGATGGCCTGTGTTGGGGGGGCTGCACTTGTCACCCTGCGTGCTGTTCGAGTGTGTACACCTCTGCGTCAGGAGCTCAAAACCAGAAAAAATGGTGAATGACCTGACCATTGCATAATACACAATTTTTAATCCACACAAATTTTGCCATTGACATAGTTTTATGCTTTGTCTAAGGGACTTTGTGTACGGACTAACACGCTTGACAGGAGCAATTTGGCCCGAGCCCGTGCCCTCTGGAGCCTGACTGTCTGCCAGGCTCCTGCTTTTCAAACTCTTCCCTGTTTCTAGACTCAAAAGACGGTTCTTTTGCTACTAGTCCAGCTTATTCTTTAATGATGACGAACAACACACTTCATAATAAACATTTTCACTGTAATTAAACAAATCTTCTTTGAAGAGGTATTACTTGTTGCTATACTGTGTATTTCATAGGGCCTAGCTATTTATATTTCTTTCAGAAAATATTTTCTGTGTCTTCAGATGTTGCATCGTGGGCTGCTTGAAGTTTTAATGGGATTTGTAAAAATTACACATTGTGAGTTTTTTTTCTGGTTATGGTAACAGCAACAAGCTTGTTCACGTGACTTCAACAGCAAGTGTTTTATTTTGTAGGTAGGCCTAAGTTCATTTGAAGTGCCAAAGAATAAAAAAATTTATTTTGACATGTTCATGAATGTAACAAGACCAGACATCTCTCAAAGTGTACCACAGGGTCGACATTTCAGGAGAGAATTCTGCCTTTGCAAGTATTTTTGCTTATGAAAGATATATGAATACAAATAACTTCTGTTTTTTCTTAGCATAGCAACAATTCCCAATGGTTCAGCTGTCATAACATTATACATTGTACATTTCTGAATGTGTTGAAGATTGTATCCCAACATTCAAGATAGTGACAGATACGATTTCACTTATAAATATGAAACAGATGGTAGCATTTAAATATAAAATTGTTTCATTCTTGTGAACATTTCAATGTCCCAAATTTAGACACAATTTCTAAGTGCATGGGGCTTAAAAGAAAAAGGCACGTTTTAATGCAGTGGCTTAAAAACTGAAAGACACTGCCTTTCTAACACAGACTATCCTTCCTTTGAAAATCCACGGCTCAGTTTTCAAAGCATTGTCTAGGAATTTAGCCTGCGACCCCCATTGACACTAATGGGAATTGCATAGCTAAGTCCCCATAACATCACTTTGAAAATCCATTTGTTGTACCAATTCAGAAAAAGGGTAGCATAAACTACAGGGAGACATTCACAGATCAAGAGATCAATGTACACTTTGAAATACAAGACCAATGTGCGTTATTCCAGTTATGTGGCAGTAGGGGGGATTTTAAAATTCACCACATTGACAAAATAAGTCACCAGGTCTAAATAAAACAAAATATTTTGGCAAGTGGCAGGCAGACTTGCTAACCAGGCTAACAAGATGTTTGTCAGCAGTAATGAACACCTCCTGATTAAGTGATAATTGTGTTTGGTTGGTACGGTGTTATTCTGCAGTTAGCAAACCGTCTTTTTTTTTTTCACGCTGGACTTAGGTATCTATATTTTAAGTAGTTCTGTTGTTCCTTTGCAACCAAGAAATGTTCAGAGTAAACAAGACTTGTCTTTGTCCAGTTCTGATTTTGATCCTGGTCCTTCATGGTTTTTTTCCAGTTTAGTAAGTGCTTTCATGGTGTGCATGCTTTAATTAACAGGAGCATAACTTGGTGAATAATCATGGTGTTATCTTCATGGGCATGCAGACAGTTTTTGTTGGAAATAAGTGTATACCTGTGTAACATATATTCATGTATACTTGTGCATGAAACCTAAGCAAAGATTAAAAAAGTGGTGTTGTTGTGTAGCTGTGTTGTTGCAGTGCCTATGAGTCCCAGTCATGGACTATGGCCCCATTATGCTGGGCAGAATATAAATAAGTGTTTTAACAAAAGAAAGACAGTGCTGCCTCAGAGTTCCCAAAGCGATGAGATTATAGCTCCACTGAAAGGTTAACGTTATGTCAGAGATTATGAAACAGCAACGATTCTGGTTGGCAGGCCTCGTTTTGGGTCGTGAAACCCATTTGTCCTTCTGAGTACAAGGTGGGGTGGATTGGTACAGTGTGAGCTCCTTGGAGTAGGAAATGTTGAGAACTGGAACATTAGCGAATGGTTTTTGTGTGTTTACTGTGTTTAAAATGGAAAAATCCCCTTCATGTTTGGAGCTTTCTGGCCCCAAACCCCAATAAAAGTAGTAATAATTGAAATATTAATGTATTTGTTATTTCTTTATCTTAGTGACGTAAATGATGCATAGCTAGCAACAGTCTGGTTTTTTTTTTTTTTGTAGGTCAAAAGCCAGGGATCCTCAAGGAAAAAATTGTAATGTTACTTCTGTAGTCTTTCCTAAGAAAAGATTGGGTGTAGCTTGCAGTTGTATATGCTTGGCACTGTTCATTTCCCAGAAGAGTTCACCGTATTCTAGGCTTTGGGGTTTTTTTAATTAAAGAGGTCAAAATCCATTATATCAAAATTTCAAAGAATTTACCAATTAGCTGTAGTCTGTGATGCCCAGCAGGTGGCTTTTATACTATTAAAGGGAGATTGTTTCCATCTCTGATCAAAGCAAAAGCAAAACAAAAGAAAATATAGAATATTTTGCTGTACACAGTGCAAACCACATGCTGTGTAAATGATGTGAAGACTGTACATGAGAGACTGTTCAGTCATCCCACTTCAAGAAAAAGTTCTATATATTTTCACAGTGGTCCTCACGAGGATTTTAATGGTAATGTCTAAGTCTGTTTAGATTACTGATTAGCTGAGAAGGTTAGACAGCTTGCTATTTCCTAAAGCGAAGACTTTAGTATTTTTCTTATTTAAAAGTAAAAGCGCAGAATTAAGTAGATAATGAATTTGCTAGAAGAGAAATTAGAAAAAGCTGAGTGTGCTGGAATGTTTCAAGATGCAAGAAAAATTCCAATTTGCACTTTTCAATGAATCTAAACTTCCCTGATTTTTGCCTACTTAAAAGAATGTTTGTGACCTTTTGACCCTTTTGTTATCCCTTGCTCAGAAAGGCCTTTATTCTGTAAGACTTAGGTATAAAAAAATAAAAAGAGCGTTAATGGCATAACAGTCCTTTCTGATCACCCTGTGTAAGATGTTTATGCAAAGTGTCAATAGAAGCAATTGGCCTAACAGTGTGACAACCTGCTTTGCTTGGAAATGGGCTAATCTCCTGTTTGGGTTATCCAGAGGTCAGGTAAGGATTTCTTTTTTCGCACTCCCCGTAGCGCATGGGTACATAACCTGCAAACACTACAGGGCAGAAATCAGAAGCAACTGAGCCCAAGGATGCCACAAAGCATTTTTATTTAATCCTGACCGGTTTGCTTTTCCTGATATTTTTTTTCTCTGCCTTCTTTTAGTTTTTCCCTTCCTGGTCCCATCCCAGAGAGTCTGCTTGAGCGTATAACACATAATGATGACAGGGACTCTACCAATTTCATTATCTGCTGCTTCACTGTGTTGTTTTTTTTCTTTATTCTTTTTTTTCAAACAGGCATCATCCCACTCTTTTTTGAAGTTCACGTGGAAACCTACTTTAAATCTCAGTTTTTGAGGGCTGCCCCCGTTGCCCTGTCACAGCAGGCTGGAACTCAATAAGAGCTCAGGCAAGCGTAGCGGGCCGGGCAATGGGCCTTGGCGGGCTGCACGCTGTGAACTCCTGCCTCACTGAATCAGCTTCTGTGTGTTTTTATAACTGCCTTTTTTTTCCCTGTTAATTATGCCCCAAGGCTGTGGAAAGACAGCATTTATCTGTTTCAACAGACTAAGCAGCAAGTGTTCTGACATGTTTATCAGGCAAATTGTACCTGACAAAAGGTAATTACACATGCAATCAAGTCCAGAAGTAACTGGGTGATTAGGGGTTAATAAACTGTTTCGCATAAGAAATATTCAGCTTGTGAACAAGGAGAGTGGGCCAGAACTGACATAACTGACAGTGATATGTTAAAAGAATTACTTCTCTTTGGTTGGAATATTTGACTTTACTGAAAGGTAAGTAGGATATTAGGCGTACAACTCCTCAGTTTTATCTCCAGCTCCTGAATCCACCACTGGTGCCTATTGTACAACCAAAGCTATTTGCTGACACTCATGCTACTTCAGAAGAGATTACAGCACCATTCCAAGTTGCACTAAGCTACCTTGATAATTTACGATTAGGATTTTTGTAGTATAACCAGCACAGTTGCTCTTGTCTAATGGACACTGCCCCCATTTCCATCTGCAAAGCTCATGTCTCCTCCTTCTGTCTGTTGCTGTGTTCACTCTGTGCGTAGCTAGTTCCCAAAGTTGCGTTCTCTTCCAAGATTATTCCTGACAGTTGCCCAAAAGTAAAAAGGAAAGGGCATCTGTATGATATTTGAGGATGTGACAAGAGGCTCAAATGGCATTGAAAGGGCCGGATGGTCGATTCCAGCAGTTCCCAGTGCACAAAATTCTCACGTAATTACAAGATGGCCTAAATACAGGACTATGGCTGAGCTGCTCTGAACTTTAGGTAATACAATACAAAGCTTTAGTGAGCAATGATGAACAGTAATTTCTATTCAAACACTGCCATATCACCTAGATACTGGGAAAACACTAGAGTACTAACTTTGAAGAATAGGTGCAAGTACCCTATTTGAAATCAGAATTCTGTCCCTAAAATTTTAAGAACTTTTCCACTCATAGCATCAATATTGTAATGTTTTGTGTTAATTCATCCTGTTAACTAGCAAGGTCTTATAGTAGGAGCTCTTTTAACCAAAACATAGTTTAGTATCTTTTAAAATAAAAGTCTTAATGCTAATTAAAAATAACAATATTATCTGTATCATGTCAGAAGTTACTATAAACTTTTGCATAAGTACGCATAAACACCTTTTCTTTTCCAACTGTTTATTTCTATAAAGAGACCTAATGTTAGACATAAAAGGCATTTAGAAAATACCTTCCCATGAAGGGAAAATTACAAAATCAAAGCACTGTAGGGCATAATTCAAAGTGCATAACACCAACCAGAGGGTAAGTTACCTATAAAGTATACCTATAGTGTTAGAAGTATATATGTGACTAATAATGTAATGGTTTGGGAAGACAACGCCGTTGCACGTACAGTAAGAGAAACATGCTGCTCTCTGATCATCAGCCCTGATGGTTCCAAGATGTTGGATAAAGATTCCCCTTCTATCGCACCTTTAAGAAGAGGCAAAATCCTCTAAAGAAGGCAGAAGGGTATATTGTATCTTGTAAATATAAATAAGTGGACAATATATTGGATGTTCTGTGTGGTGTACTGGAAAGGCTAAAGCTTGGTTTTTTTCCTTTTTTTCCCCTTGGCTTTTTCTGTTGTTTTTTTTAATAATGACTCAGACGCACACACTTCTCTGCAAATTGTTCCGAGTCAGAAGGGAATAATTGCTCCTTGCTCATAGGGAAGCATATTCTGCTTCATTATAAAATACTCGGCTGAAGTATTGCCTGTCTGAGCTTATTCTTGTTTTTCCTGGTTGTTATGGGATAAAGAGCACAGCAGTTGCTGTTATTGGGTAGCAGAGTATGTATATTTAGTTATTCAGTGCTTCACAGTGTTTTGGCTGCATGATAAGCTGGTTCTGACTGAACACCCTTGTGTGGCACCTTAGGTGGGGCTGAGTAGCTGTCTAACAGCCCAAATGGCCTGCACTGCCTCCAGACTCTCAGTGTAGTGAGGGAGACTGCCTTTCTGTCTGAAGTTCTTTCCATACATGTTAACTTTGGAAAGATGCATGTGCAAAATAAACATTTTTCCTATTGTAATTTCAAGGCAAGGAATACACATTCTAACTTTGAAGGAGTCGCAGCCAGTAGCACCAGTATGATGTGATACACCCTGTGGCCTTTTACTGATTTTTGAGGCTGGGAAATACTTACTGCCAGGACCTACTCTTTGCCCATGTTTAAATTTTGACAGTGTGTGCCAGTGTGGACCATTCCTTGCTAGATGATACATCTCATTTTCAGTTATTATCTCAGTAACAGTGAAAGCTTTAACAGATAAAATAGTGGTAGGGAAATGTTGCTTTAACTTGGCCTTTAATAATTTTTGATCCTAGGTGCTGCAGTAAAAACTACTATCACAGAACCAGCAAATTCTCCTCTGCTTCCTGTACATCATATGCATGTTGCCAAGACAGTCCCACTTTTTCTATATCAGGGAGAGGAATTAAAATGTTTAATTTAAATAGGGCACACATTTGTGTAGCAAAAGGTGCTGTAAATCAGAAAGGAACAGAGCAGCAGAAATGGAAAGAGATGGGTGAGTCAACACCTCTGTGCTGTTGCTGCAGGAGTGAAGGTGAATTCAGTGCTGTGCTCAAGTGAAGCTTTGCATGAGTGGGTTGAAGTTATTTCCCACCACACATGTGGTGGTCCTGGGGCCGGTGAGTCATTTCTGCTAGACTGTCCTCTCTGTCCCTGGCTGCTCGCCAACCTGCTCCCCTCACAAAGCGCCTGCATGGGCTGGACATCCGCCGAGCCTGGGGCCCAGGGCAGATGCAGGTGATAGGAATGGCCAGGACATAGATCCCAAGAGCTGCACCAGGCAGCTCCTGCCCACCCACAGCGTGCAGTACGTGCTGTCAAAGCCCACGGCGTACAGCAATATGCCACAGTGCAGAACTGCAGCTGTGACGGGGACGAAATGCACAATGCATAATTGTGCACAGCAGCAGTCTGCTCTCCAGCAGTGTCTGCAGCTCCCTGCCACATTTACTCCAGAGCTAGGGCATGATTGTCACACTGCAGCCCCTGAACAGATGCACAGAAGGAGGGAAGGGGGCTGTGACTCAGTGGCATGTGTAATTTGATTGCATGTCCGGGCCTTTGAGCTACCTGCCACATGTCATGACAGCTGCTTGAACTGAAGAGATTTATTAGCGTGAGGTTGGTTGTGTGCAGCTCTTTGACCATGCATGGAGCAGGGAAGAAGCTCTGGGTACGTCCCCCTTGCCAATAGTGTCTCTTGGAGTGTTCATGCTTTAGAGCCAGGACTGTCTTGTGTGACATTTTTTTACCTTGTTTTACTTCATGGTTTGTTTAGAGCCCTACATGCCTACCTGTGTTTGGTCAGGTGACAAATGAGGTGTGATCTTCCAGCAGTCACTATCGCTGAGATTTCCCAGAGCCATGGCACAATGAGACAGTTGAGTCAACCATTGAAAGCATCATATGAAACTCACTCATACTGTATTGTCAGGGAAGTTTCTTGGAACTTGTCAGCACAGTGGATGTGTTAGTCATCAATAGCTTTGGGCCGTACATTGCTAACAGGATGCCTTTAGATACCTTTCACCCATATGAGCTTCAGGGTTGTTCAGGATTTACCCAGAATCCTCAATTTCAATGTTACAATAGGGATAAGAAATGAAATTGTTCACCTCTCATTCAACTGAACCAGGAACACTGGTCCATCCTTAAGGACCAGGTCCCATGTGGAGCCTGTAACAAGTAGCACTGTAAGTAGCAGTAAGTTATTAATGACCAGATTATATAGTTTGGGTTCCTGTCAGCTTTATCCTCACAAGCTTGTCTTGTGCATCTGCCTGTCCTATCTTCCTGTCTTGTGCTTGAAAATACCTCTGTGAGGACTGGGCACTACTAACTGTGTAACACAGGTACTAGCAAGTGGTGAATAACATGCAGCAGCAGCTGAGGCTGTAGGTTTCACAAATGATACTAATTTCTGAGCTGTCAAGCCTTCTTCAGTCTGTTTAGTGACTAAAGGCATGTTTGCTACAGCTCAATAAAATTGGCGGTGTCCATCTTGAGAAAGGGCTTCGTGGGAAAGAACTGTTTGAATTTGACCTTGGTGGTTATCATAGATATCTAGTCAGCAGAGAATGAAATAGCCTTCTTGGGTTTTAGATCCTTTCACCCCTATGAGATAGTTAAATTTAAAATGTAAGTGTCACTGAGGTTTGTAAGGGTCCCTGGAGGTCTTTGGGATGACAGAGCAGTAGTCCATTATAATGCGAAGAAATGTTGCTCTCTAGTCCTAAAAGACTACACTACAAATAAGGAAGGAGTAATTAACTAGAAAATCATGTGTTTAAATTAGACACTTTATTTGAAAGTTATGTAAGAAAGAGGTTTGGAAATGGAAAAAAATGCAAAAAAAAGAGGCATAGAAATCTGAAGTTGTGAAAACTGGGTGTATGCTTTTATTGTGTAAATAAGTTGGTGTTATGATTTTGAGTATGAGCATACTGGACACCTCTGACAGTTTATCAGGCTGAGAAGTTTGAGGACGGCAATGTTCTCTGAGGTGCAGTCCTCCTCTTGGTGTAGTCAGAGGAGCGGGCACCTGCTGCAACTCTGCCTGTGGGAGCAGGGGCTGCTGCTGCTGTTGTGCCCCAGGCATAACAGCTCTGGCCTGGCTTAGCAGAAGCAAATGTTTGAAGTGAACAGGATTCTTCCTTGAAATAGTAAAATGGTATGACTTGCGGTAGTCTGTTACATTTCTGTACGTGGTTTTGTTACACAAAATCCTGTTCCAGCCCACCTTTCCAGCATTACTGATTCAGCAGGTCTCCAGGCAAGCAGGTTTTGCCGAGGACCCAGCTCAGCGGAGCAGCCACGGGCACTGTGCGCTGGGGCAAAGTGTTGTTAATGGTTCCCAACGCTTCTTTGAACAGTAGGTTTGGCTAACACAGGACAGCCTGAGAACAAGCCCTTGTTAGCCCTCAGCAGCAGGACAAGGCCAGGCACCAGGCGCAGGGGGAAGCTGGGGTGCCCCACCATTGACGTCAATGGCCGTGGGGCCCGCCGGGCCGCAGGTAGCCGTGGGAAAGGCAGCCCCGAGCGGGGCTGCCTGTGCCCTGGCCCCTGGCAGCCTGGGCAGGGTGCCCAGCGGTGCCTGGCCTGCACCCCGTGATGCTCGAGGGGGAATTAGGCTTTGAGGGCTCTGAGGGTGCTGGCTGCTGGAGGTTCGACATTGCGTCTGATTGTAAAAGCAGGCTGTTTTGGTGAACAGCAGCTCTGAGATCATGAGTCAAAGGCCTCATTTCAAACTGCAGCCAGACACAGGACTGTGCTTGGAGGCTTTTTGTTCCTCCATTGAAGTATTTGGGTTTGTTTGGGCCAGAAGTGTGCCCAGGGCTTGGCTTTGAGTTTCAGGGATCAGTCACAATGGAGAGTGCAGCAGGAGGTGTTTAATTCACTTAGTTGAGACTGTCTGAACCTCTGGTTTAAATTACTGTGAGAAGCAGCAGGCATGAACATCCCTGTCTTGCTCCCCACGGTAAAGCAAGTTCCCAAACACCAAAGTGTGAAGCCATTAGCCTCCCCTCCTGGGGCCGAACCTGCACAGCTGCCTCCCTGCACACGGAGGGAGGTGAGAGACATTTAAGAAAGAAATGGGCAGGTGAAGGAAGGGGTGTCGGCTGGGCTCGGCGAGGGGCTGCGCCTGGCCTCTCTCGGCAGAGCCGCCCCGCGCTCCCTCACCCGCCTCTCCCCCCGCAGCTCCTGGACCTCTTCATGGTGTGGGACTGGTCCACCTACCTGGCTGACTACGGGCAGGCCACCTCCAAGTACCTGAGGGTCAACCCCAGCACGGCCCTCACGCTGCTGGAGAAGTAAGTGTGGGGGCCGGGGCCGGAGCTGCCGGCGCGGGGATGCAGAGCGGGGCCGGGGCCGGGGCCGGGGCCGGAGCCGCCCTGGCAGGAGCGGCGGCGGCCGGAGCCCGGCGCAGCGTGGCGGGGTCCCGGTGCCGGGAGCCGCATGGGGCTGCAGCGGGACCGGGGTCGCGGGAGCAGAATTGCCGCTCTGGGGAAGGGAAACGCTGGGCTTTGGCCGTGGTGAAGCCGGTGCGAGCGGGCGGGCTGGGAGGGCAGGATGAGCAGGGCGCGTTACCGGCAGCCCAGTACCAACCTGCTTGTAAAAACCGCATCAAAACACGTTGCGGTTTATAGACGCTTTCTAACAGTGTTTTCTCTCCTCTCCTGCCTGCGATGGAAATGCCTTTTGCAGAGTTCACAGAGGGTACGTATCGCCTATATTGTTACAAACTATTGTTCCTTTATCTTACTTAATTTTCCTAATTTCGTTTTAAAATCCGTTGGTATGGGAAACCAGCGATATAGATACCCGTTATTGACGGTGAACAAAACTCACCCATGCACCGAGTCTGAATTTACTTGGAAGCAGATGATACTAACGGGTTTTCTGACTTGCTTCTCTTCTAAGGCATTTGGTAGGGTTAGGAGTCCTGCTGAAGGGGTATTTGTGTAATACTTGCAGGTTATTTGTGCAGTAATATTTGTTAAAACAAGTTCTGCATTGCAGAAGTTTAAGAACACAGAGTGAACAGGTTTTGTAATCTTTCAGTTCTTATTAGCAGAAAGATCAAGAGAGGAACAGTAGTAAACCTATTTAAATAGTCATATTTTTCCTTTTCAAATTATGTTTCTAATGTGTTTGTCATTTGCTTTTTTATTTCTCTAGAATGAAAGACTCCAGCAAAAAGAACAACATTTTTGCTCAGTTCAGGAAGAATGACCGTGACAAGCAGAAGCTAATAGAGACTGTAGTAAAGCAACTTAGGAGTTTAGTGAATGGTATGTCCCAGCACACATAGGCCTCTTAAATCGACAGTATCTCATCACACCAAGAGGTGTTTCTTAGCCACTATTTCTAATAAGCAAATAGTGATACCAGTTAGGACTTTTGTTTGACCGGGAAAAGGAAAAATGCAGTAGATGGATTGTACATGGAGTCTTCAAAAAACAATTCTTTGTATGTATTTTTAATGGATTGAATACTATTTTGTATATTGTAAACAAATGGTGAAAAATGAGATTGTACAATAAAAACCAGCGCAATCGTATTGTACATGGAACAGCTGAACTGTAAATACGTTATTTAAATATCTGCAGATATGGTGTCCAAAATTTTGCTCTGAGTAGGAATTATTTGAGAAATGATCCCTTAGTTGCTGTTTTCTGGTTGTATCCTAATTTAATGTTTTTAAGCATTGAGATACTTGCATTTCAGATGCCGCCATTGTTTTCCTGCATTAAATGTATATTAGCCTTAAAGTGATTGGACATAATTTTGTATACCAGGTTTTGTAGTCTGGAGGTATGAGAAAGTCTTCTGATTTTTAGTACCTTTGAAAACTACCTGAGAACTAGACTTGATATCTATTTAGCATTAGGACTTACAGGCTTCGTTCTCCAAAAGGGTTTAATCTTGGGGTTGTGAATGTAAATAACCATTTGAGTTCTTTATAACGTGACATTTTGTTTCGTTTTGGTTTTGTTCCTCAGGGTTACTATTTCTAACTGTACTTTTGTAAGATCTCGGGTTCTTTTTCCCAGGTTGCAGTAAGGAATAGGTTTGCCGCTGTTGGTTTCGTGCCGCATCTGTTTGTTAGTTTGCGCTTTCTCCCACCAGCCCCATCCTAGCGATTAGCATTTTGTCCCACTACCGGTCTCTTTGCACTGTCCCCTCCTGGCTATTTTAGACACTAAGAGAATGTCTAACAAATACAAACCAAATGGAGCGTGTAAAAATAATGTACATTTTCGCTGTATTTTTAAGTTATTGACAGTCTAAATACAGTAATATAAACCTCACCCGTATTGCTGTTAAATTTCACACACCGGAGCACACCTCGGAGCCGGTTTCGCGGGACCTGTGCAGGTCCCGACTCATCGGTGGTTTACCCGCGGGGAAGGCGGCCGGGGGTCCGCGCGGCCCCGACGGCGGGGTGCGGGCCGGGAGCACCGCGGGACCGCCTCGACTGCCGCTGCAGTCCGGGAAGTCGGGGCCGGTGGGACCTGCGGAGCGGGGCTGGAGCGCTCCCAAGTCGGGGGAGCCCGGGACGGGACTCGCTACCTGGGCAGGCTGGCCCGAGGGGGTGCCGGGAGCTCCCGGCGGGGCGCAGGGGGTACCCCGCTCCCAGGGGCGGCCGTCCAGCCACGGCTGGGGCGCCCCGAGGGCTGGGTGGGGGCTGGAACGGGGCGCCGGGCCCCCAGCCCCGGGGGGCTGCCCCACCGCGGCCCCGAGCCCCTCGGCCGCTGTCCCCGGCCCTTCCGCGCCAATCACCGCACTTGGCCGCGCTGCTTAAATATGCAGCCGATACGTCATCTCCGAAGGTGGATCGGGCGTAAGTGGCCAATATCTATATAAATGTGGCCGAGGGGCGAACCGGCAGCAGGAGGCGAGCGGGGCCGGGCGGGTAGCAGCCGGCAGGGCCCGCCGCGCAGCGCCCGTAGCCGAGCCGCGGGCCGCCGGGCCCCGTGCCTGACAGCCGCCGCCGCCCGCCCCGTCCCCGCCGCCGGAGGAGGATGCCGGCCGGGCTCTCCTGGCCCGAGGCGGCGGCGCTGGCGCTGCTGGTCCCGGCTCTGCTGGTCACCCTGTGCCGGCACCTGTGGGCGCTGCGCTGGAGCCTCAGCCGGGACCGTGCCAGCGCTTTGCCCCTGCCCAAGGGCTCCATGGGCTGGCCCTTCTTCGGGGAGACTCTGCACTGGCTGCTCCAGGTAAGGCGCAGGGGACGGGGCAGGTGGGAAGGGGCTGGCGGGAGCCACGGGCTGACCTGCAGCTCGTCCCCAGGGCTCCCGCTTCCACAGCTCCCGGCGGGAGAGGTACGGAAACGTCTTCAAGACCCACCTCCTGGGCCGGCCGGTGGTGCGGGTGACAGGCGCTGAGAACATCCGCAAGATCCTGCTGGGCGAGCACACTCTGGTCAGCACACAGTGGCCCCAGAGCACTCACATCATCCTGGGCTCCCATACTCTGCTCAGCTCCATCGGTGACCTGCACCGCCAGCGCCGCAAGGTGAGCCTCGTGGCCACCCTGACAGGGCGCACAGCCCAGGTGGCACCTCCTGCCCAGGCCTGGGCCTCGGTGGCATATGTGCTCCCCCTGCTTTAACTACCTGCCTCTCTTCCCTCCTTCTCCTCCTAGATCCTGGCCAGAGTCTTCAGCCGCGCCGCCCTGGAGAGCTACCTGCCGCGGATCCAGAAGGTTGTGAGCTGGGAGCTGCGGGGCTGGTGCATGGAGCCAGGCTCCATCGCAGTTTATTCCTCCGCTAAAACCTTAACTTTCCGCATTGCAGCTCGGATTCTGCTGGGGCTCCGCCTGGAGGAAAAGCAGTTCAAGGAGCTGGCCAAAACTTTTGAACAGCTGGTGGAGAACCTCTTCTCCCTGCCCCTCAACATACCCTTCAGTGGGCTGCGCAAGGTACTGCTGCCTGCACTGCTCTCTGTGCCGGGGGGCAGGGCCTGGGCCCTGGCAGCACACACACCCTGTCCCTAGGCCCACCAAGGGGCACTTCTGATGGGCCAGGACATCTGCAACACCCCATTCTAGGTCTGAGGGCTTGATGCCTTACCTACCCCAACCATTTCCCCTCTCTATGCACTTCTCACCTGCTCCTGTTTGGCTTCCAGCACCTCTGGACACTGAATCCAGCTCACTGTACAGCACAGGTCTCCTCTTCTCCCTCATCCCATATGTTGCCTCTGGTGAGTCCGTTGTGCCTGTCCCATCTCATCCCACCTGGACTCATGTCAGCCCATGGCAGAGGAGTCTGTGGGCATAAGCACAAAGACAGGTGGGCCCAGCACACCCCTGTGCAACTCAGGCAGGCTGAGGACTTAAGACCCTCTTATGGTCCTCTGTCCCTTGTAGTCCAGCAGCACAGAGACAACCCAGGGAGAGGGACAGTCTCCTCTGCTTCTTTCAATCTGCAGTTTCTTGCCTGCTGCTCTGCCCCTCTTTGCCTCTCCACACTCCTGGGAGGCACTCCACTTTAGCTGGGTCTTCCCTCATCTCTTATTTCCACTGTGCGGTGATCCCCATTGGATCGTCTTACCCAGCCAGTCCCAGTTCCCTGTCCAGTTTGCCTTTGCAGGTTTTTACCAGTGTGAGGTTTCACCCCTCCTGCCCTACTCCTCCCTGCCCTCTCTCAGGTCAGCCACAGCCTGTCTGGTCCCAGACCAACATCTTCAACTTGCCTTTAGGTCCCCTTGTCTTTCTCCTTGCTCCCTGCCCAGTTTACTTTGTCCAGTCCTTCCCACCTCAAATCTAAGCCTTTGTATCTTCTTCCCAACATCTGATCATGGCCATTTTAAATTTCAAATCTCTGGTCCTTCTGGCTTTTGCTGAAGACATTTTTATGTCATATATTTTTATATATGTCATTTATTTTTAGTCATATACTCTGTAACTCCACCTGTTGCACTTTGCAAAGAGATTGCTGAGATCTTATGTGAATGTTTCTCTGCACTGTCGTGCAACACACCTGAAGATGAGTTGGCTGAAATTATTATGTCTTTATCCTCTAAACCCTTGTAAAACCATTTGTGCCTTGCTGTCTGGACTAAGTTTTATTAAGCTACCTTTTCTTGGGACAAACTGCTTTTGGACCTGACACAACTGTGGGATTGCTCAGTAGAGATGCCTCTGAACTTGGTAGCATGGGTTTACTCCTGTCTTTTCCTCCCGGAAAGTTTCTTGGGTCTTGTTGCATTGATTCACAACAGCAAGACAACAGAATGTGCAGCATTTCCCCCCAGAGTGCTGGCTCTTGCAAGGCTCTGGGGCTGGGCAGCACATTAAACAGTTCTTGCTGTTACAGGTTCTGGGATTAAGGATTGCTACACTTGGGTTCCCCTGGTCTCTCTGGAGAGCGGGGCAGTTCCTAAGGTTCTCCTGAACTGTATCTGCCTCTCGCAGGGAATCAAAGCACGGGACACGCTACATAAGTTTATGGAGAAGGCTATACAGGAAAAGCTGCGGAGAAACAACCCAGAAGACCACAGCGATGCTCTGGATTTCATAATGAACAGTGCCAAGGAGCACGGCAAAGAATTCACCATGCAGGAGCTAAAGGTAAGGAGAACCTCTGCCTTGCAGTGCCCCTCTGGACTCAGTGGCTGTTTGAGTGATGTGAGCTGAGGGCCAGGAGGAGGCTTGAGTGGGGACCCAGCACCAGCTGCTGGCCCCTGTTCTCCTCTTACCAGCAGTGAGGACACCTGCACAAAGCGAGGGAGCCTGGACTCGGCACACTCCTATGCTCTTGTAGTCTTGTGTCTCTTTGCATTAGAAGGGACCCTTTTAAAAGGGAATAATACCCCTTCTACCTTTCCTCTCCATGGCTGCCAGCCTTCAGCCTGATGTAGGATGCTGGTAGGGTTGGGTGGCTGCGCTAAGGCTCTGCATGCCTGTGCAGTCAGTAACCTCCAGGACATTCTCTTGGACATAGAGCTGCTTGTGTGCTCCTCAAACACAGCCCAGCACCCGACCCAGGGCAGGGTGTAGATCATGTCACTGGACTCCTCAGGGCTGTGAGCCTAGAAATGTCTGAGATGATACGTCATAATGGGTCCAGGGATGGAATGATGGATTCTGGGTCATTCCCTATCACCTCCTCATTAATCAGATCATGTAGCTTGTGGATGGCTATGATGGAATATGATGTATGACTGTGACTTAAGGATGAACCCAGTAGTCCTTACTGAGCCAAAACCACCAAGTGAATGTGAAGAGTATTTTGCCAAAGATCTTGGGAAAAAATTATCATTAGTACTGTATCATTCATAGTTCCAGGTCACTTGGTATCAGTGAATGATAGATGACATTGCATTTATGTAACAAGTTTTGAAGCAGTTTTGCATGGGTATAGCAGCTGAATATGGTTTAAAAGTATTTAAACATAGTTTAAAGGTAGTTTTACTGTTTATTTAAGTATTTCAGGAAAACTATCCAAAGACTAATGTTTTATAAATATTTTGTAAAAATGCAATCTCTAAATCTAAAATATTTGAAAAATTTTAGCAAAAGTTTAGATATAATTAGAAATAATTAGATATAATTAGAACCAGCATATATTCCTAAATAAATTTAACTATAATTATTTATTATATTATTTATTCTAACAAGGTTTTGTTATAATGTAATTTTAAAAAAAAATTTGACAGATTCAAATGTGATTGATTAAGATTAATCTCTGTTAGTATTCACATGAATATTATGCAAGAATAATTTCACAGTGTCTCATCATGTCCTTGGCTCTGACCACAAATGGAATTAGAGGATATTTAATGTAACATGGAGTGAGTGACATGGCAGCGACCTTGGGCCAGCAGATTCAAACTATAATATATTCATATGCTGTTCTGTACCTTTATAGTTAGAAAAAATCTGTATTTAACAAAATTACTTGCAAACTGAACAGCCTATGCTTGCAATTCTGGCAATATTCTCCACCCTAATAAAACAGTAGTAGAGCTGTCATTTAATGAAATGGTGTAATTGGATAAGAAGTCCAAAGCTGTCTCAGAGTTGTGGATACATCTGTCTTTGAGAGGCCCTCCAGACACTGGCACACGCTAGTTACTAATCTGCTTTTCGTTCAAATGATCTGGAAAGATAGTTTTCCCAGAAATTTTCCTAAATACACTGTGATTTGCTGCCATGAACTCACCAGGATCCTTGAAATGTAAAGGTCATTAAAAAGATATTGCTTTGCAAAAAATACTGTTTTAAAATATTTAAAACCTTGGGAAGATTTAAAAAAAAAAACCCATCCTGCATAATAATGCTGTCACTGGCTGGATGTAATGGTGCCTGTTCTGCCTCCCAGGACAGGGAATTGGGCTGTAGCACAGGGGCAGTGCTGGTGGAGCTTGGGAATATGCTGCCTTCCAGTCACTGGTTCTGTTGGCCTCGTAGAAGCAGGGAGGGAAAGTGGTGACAGCAGCTGTGACACAACTCCTACAGCAGCACTGTCAGAGGTTGATGCGAAGAGCATAAGGGCTGTTATTTCAAATCTATGAGCTTGCCCTAAATTCCTTGCATGCTATTGAAATGTCGTGGGGTTTAATTGCATGTGGTGGAGCTGAGAGGTTTCTTTTCATCTGGGTCTGCTACCTTGTGAATGTAAAAATTCCTGCTAATGCCTGCAGGAGGTGTGATAGGGGTTGACAGGGATCTGTTGTTCCAGGGGTTTTATTTCAGCTGAAAGATGCCCTTGAGAGCTGCACTTTGGCAAAAGCATTTAGTCCAGCCAATATATGGCACCGGGGATGGTAGCAAAGAGTCATCCTTGTTACGTTATCCTTAACTTTATCAGACTTGAATGCAAGCACCTTCAGTCTTCAAGTGTTCTCTGTGTTTGTGGCTTCACCTCTCTAGAACCGGTTGTGTCAGAACAATTTAAAGTCCAGACACAGTCATGTGAAAGGAAACTGCTCCGTGTCCCTGGGGGATTTTGCTCCTCTTTGCCCCTGGGCTGGAGCAATTAGTGCTCTGTGGTACCAGTCAGGTCCCAGGCCTCCGGGGGGACAGCTCCTGATACTCCTCCCTTCAGCTTCTCCCTAGCTTTTGTCTCTGGCCTCAGCGCTCCCTGCCCTGTGCTACAGAGCCACTGGCACCTTCGGATGGTGCTGCAGGTTTGAGCATCACGTTTGCTGTCAGAGATGTGACATGCCATGAACCACCTCTGGCCAACCCTTAACTTTTGGAAAACCATTTGCAGAAGTTAATCAGAGGGTGCTGCGAACAGCCCACCTCAACCTGGCACATGCTGTGCCATATAGACCCTGCAGACAGTCCCACAAAGGCTGGCAGGCTGCGAGGCTGTGAGGGGACCCCTGAACTTGGACAAGGCACATAATACAGATTTCACTGTGCTGTGGTTCACGTATCTGAGCTGGTTAACTTCCTAATTTGTTATGGATACATCTGCTGTGGAGCTGTTGGGAACACTGCTGTGCTTCCGACTGTAAAGCTTGAAAAGCGAGTCCTTTGCCTGGTGTGTGCTCCCTGCTGGCTACAGCCTGACCTGCTCTAGCAGAGAGGCCTTTATGCTTTCAACTCTTGGCTTGAGTCCCCTCCCAAATAAAATCAATTATAACTGGAAATGGATCAAATGTAACCCATTTTAGCTTCCAGCACATCTAGAATTTGTGCACAAACACACCCATATCCACGGCCTGGGCAGAAAAGTAAAAGCTGAGCACAAAGGGGAATTGGCAGGTGAAGATAAAAAGCATAATGCTTGAAATGGACTTCACTCAATGTGCTATAATGCATGTTAAAGTGCTGCTTTAAAATTTGTAAATCTTGTCAGGAAATCTCAAAAGAGCTGGATTGGAGGTGATGTGTACTCATCCCAGCTGTGGTTCTGCATCAGTCACTTGGCAAGTGGATGTCCAGTTCATACAGAATGCTTTGGTCCTTGCCAATCCCGGATGAGTACAGGATTGTGGAGAGCAGAGTGGGGGCCAGGGCCCTCTGTGCAGGGGCAAAACCTGCAAAAGGCGAGAACAGTCTGAAACACAATCACTTTAAAATATTATTCAAACTTGTCATTTTCGTTCCTCTCCCAGGAATCAGCAATTGAGCTCATATTTGCTGCTTTTTTCACCACGGCTAGTGCTAGCACCTCTCTGATCCTCCTGCTACTGAAGCACCCCTCAGTGATTGAAAAAATAAGGCAGGAGCTGATGTCCCATGAGTTGTACCAGCAGTGTGAGTGCTGCCCTGCAGGACCCTGCCTGGACACCCTGACCATCCAGAGCAGGGACAGAGAGAAACCACTTTTCCACTCCATGGCCAAAGACATTCACAAGGACCAGAGCCAGCCCCCGACCCCAGTGGAGGAAGATTCCCTCCAGCCTGGTGCCCTGCTGGAGCCCACTGTCCCCCGGAGCAATCCCTGCACTGGCCCCCAGCTCCCAGCACCCCCAGGGCAAAGCTGTCACTGCGCCTCGGACATCAGCCTGGAGAAGCTGAGCCGCCTGCGCTACCTGGACTGTGTGATTAAGGAGGTGCTGCGGGTGCTGCCCCCAGTCTCCGGAGGCTACAGGACGGCACTGCAGACTTTCGAGCTCGATGTAAGTGCCTTGCACTCTGACAGGCTGCTAGAGAGCTGCTGCCTGCCGTTGTGTGCAAGCAGCTTGTGTCCTGCACAGTGGTGATGCTTGCTAGTGTAGCTCAAGGGGAAGTGTCACCCAGCGACCTCTGTGGGTCCCACTTGGGCTGGGGAGAAAAGGAACTGCAGAGCAGGTGGGCAGTGTGGTGGGGCTGTCCCCAGGCACCCTCTGCTCACCCTCCACAGGTGTATATACCCTGCACAGGTATATAAAACTCTCCTCCCTCTTCTCTCCCCTTCCCAGGGCTACCAGATCCCCAAAGGCTGGAGCGTCATGTACAGCATCCGTGACACACACGAGACAGCTGCTGTCTACCAGACCCCCCCCAGCAGCTTTGACCCAGAGCGCTTTGGTGCCGGCCGGCCGGAGGCTGCGGGCCGCTTCCACTACATCCCCTTCGGCGGCGGGGCACGGAGCTGCATTGGGAAGGAGCTGGCACAGGCCATCCTCAAGCTGCTGGCCATTGAGCTGGTCAGCACAGCCCGCTGGGAGCTGGCCACCCCTGGCTACCCCACCATGCAGACCGTGCCCATCGTGCACCCTGTCGATGATGGGCTGCAGCTCTACTTCCACCCCTTGCAGCCCAGCCATGGCCATGAGGCCTGAGCCAGGGGTACGGTGCTCCCCTCAGCCCTGGAGCTGATGCCCCTCCACAGCTGCTGGGAGCAGGGCTCTGCTGCTGCAGGCTGGGTATGCTACTGGGTCACTGCAGAACAAAACCCGAAAAGTCTGTCTGTTTTTTCCCTCCTGGTGTACAGGTTGGTAGGGTGTGCAGGGTGCTGCAGAGTCCCACTCCTGAGCACTGGGGTGAACCTCAGCCCCAGCCTGGGGACAAAACCCGCTGAAACTGCTGGCATGGTGTGTATGCCATGGGGGCTCAGTCAGCCCCTGCCCCATAGAGGCCCCCACCTACCAGGGATGGGGAGCAAAACTCCCAGACCCACAGCCAAGGCTCCCATGGTTATCTCCTGTAGGTGTGTTATAGGAGAGGCAGGATGAATATCCTGCACGTTGTAGCTTTTTAGATGCAAAAAGAGGCAAGATGGGGGGCTCTGCAGGAAAACACAAGCCAGAGCTGCCCAATCCATGGCATCAACTCTAGCTGGCATAATAGGGTGTAAAGTGATTTTTATTGTAAATATTTAATCTCATTCATGCACTTCCCATTAGAGCTGGCACAAAGAGAGTATCTCTCATTCACTCAGCAGTAGTGGCTGTGTGTGTTGTGCTTGAGCACTGTGCTGCTGCTTGTGGTATGCCATGAAGCTCCTTCTGGGATCCCCACAGGACATGCTGCCCTGCCACGGCCTGACCACAGGATTGGATTGAAGCAGGGGAGGGGGCTTTGGGGAGCAAATGTTTAGAAAGTGGACATTTCTGAGTGTGTCTGATATGTGGTAGAAAGTCCCTTGTTCCTGATGATGCTGTTCACATTGCAGAGGGGACATTTGCAAGGTGACACAGGCCCCGTGGTAGCTGGCTGGCTGGTGAGACTGACTGTGTCACCTCTGTCAGCCCAGCTCTGCCAGGGAAAGTGTTGGGACAGCAGTTCTGTGGGTCTGTCCAGGGAGTGGTACCTGAGGCTAAGCTTGGGTGCTGAGGGCACATTTTTAGGTGGCTTTTGAGTGCCCCCACAGGGTATTTCTCTGCCATGTAAAATAAAATGAAGTGAGTCCTGGTTTTTGTATACTGAGAACAGAGCTGGGCCTAGGTCCTTGATCCACAACAACGTGTTTATAAGTTTCTTTCTGCTTCACTTCTACTCCCCACTGTCATGCATCCTATGTGAATGCAGAGGGAAAATAATCCTCCTTGTTCCTCCAGAGCATCCCATGCCTGGTGGTGTAGTGTGCTCTGTGTGAAGAACCAGCTTGACCTTTGAGGGCCAAAACATGGCATGAAGACATTGTCCCTTTGGAAAGGCTCTGGGGAGCTCTCCAGTCTCCTGAAACTCTGTCATCATCCTGCTTCAGTGCTTCAGATGACCTTGCCCTGGCCAATCCCCCATGCCTGTCCCTGCTGGGGCACTGCAGCAGGGCGTGTGCTGGTGTTAGCTCTCCGAGAGCTGTGCAGTGACCACCACACTACCTCAGGCAGAAACCTGGCTCCCAAATGTGACAGGTCAAATCTGGAAGAGGTTGAACTGCAGGGCTGAGTTAAGTGCTGTTGGCAAGTCGACCCTGTAGTGAACCAGAGCCTCTGGCCCTCCTGACCTTGTCCCGAAAGGTGAATCTTTTTGCCTATCAGAGGTGAAATCAGTGGATGGTGGCTGCAAGTGGCAATGACTAACTTTAATTAGCAGGAGCTACTGGCTGGCTGAGACCGCAGGCGATTCAAGGTCCCACCACAGGCAGGGCTGGGCCTGCAGCATCCAGCACCCGGTGCAGGAAGGTCGGGGCTCCTTCAGCAGCGCACTTAAAAATTACCCTGAGCGCTAACGAGCCCGCTGAAAAATGTAACATGAATCAAGTTAAAAAAAAAAAAAAAAAAGACCTGAAACTGATTTTGTTTGCAGATAAACACGAGCATTTACAAATGAAGTGTAATAATTGTTACTTGTAATCAAAGTTTGTTCATATTAGGCTGTTAATTTCTTGACCCCCTTCCAAGATGTTTTTAATTATCCCTTTCACTCTTTACCATTTGATTCTTTTCAAGCCGATGGCTGGGGAATACACAGCTGGGGAGATAATAAAGCCTTCCTGTGGCAATTATCGGTGCTCAGGCCACCGTATCTCGTTATTTTGATAGACAGTGAACTTGGCGCGGTTGCCGGCCGGGTTCACGCAGATGTCACGGTCCGTGTTGTAGGTCACAAGCAGGTCAGCGCCCGGCAAGGGGAGAGCGCCGGGTCAGGGCGCGGCCGCCGCTCCCGGCCAGCGCTGCCCGGGCCCGCGGCGAACCCCGAGGGGCTACCGCCTCCAGGGCCGGGGGACTACCCTCAAGGGGGTCCCTCCTGGGCAAGGGGCTGCGGAGGCGGGCAGCCCCGCTCCAGCAAGGCATCGTAAGAGGAGGGCGGGTCTCGTGTGATGCGTTGATTGTTAGAAAAATAATAATTAAAAGTGACATCTCCCTCTCCCCTACATAGACACACACACAAAACTTCTAGCGTTTATTGAGCTGGTCTGGGAACAAGAAAGCAAAAGTAACAGGGATGGAAGAAATAAAAACCCTAAAAAAAAAAATGTAGTGGCAGCAGCCGTGGCCAGCGGAGAGCTCCGCGGCCCCGCAGCCTCGGTCCGCGCCGGGCGTCCCTTCCCCAGCGGCCGGCGGCTCCCGCGCCGGCACCCAGCGGCAGCCGCAGCCCTCCCGCAGCCCTCCCGCAGCCCTCCCGCAGCCCCGCTCCCCCTGCCCGGAGCCGCCGCTCCCGCCCGGAGAGCCGAACCATTGCCCGCCCGCCGGCGCCGGCACGGAGCCCCTCTGCGCCGCGGCTGCAGGCGGGGAGCCCGGCCGTGCCGAGTGCCTCTTCCCCACCGCGGCAACCTCGACGGGATGCCGGAGAGCCTCCGGCAAGGGTGGGCAGTGGATCCCGGGGAGAGGAGCTGGGCACGGCGGGTTTGGTGTTTCCTTTCCGCGCTCACCTCCTTTTCCCTCGGTGACCCGAGCTTGAACCTGCATCGGGAGGCTGAGACGGACTGCTGCCGGCGGCTCCTTCCTCCGCGGCCGGCAGAAATACAAGCCGTGCCTTTCGAGGTGAACCAGGGGACAGCGGAGGCTCCTCCGCCGATACGCCGGCACAGCTGCCGCTCTGCTCAGGGGGTCGCCGGGCTGCCCCAGCACGGGGGACCGTCCGCTCCGGCCGCCCCACGGGCCCCGCCCGCCGTCTCCCGGGTCCGGCCGCTGCCTCGCCGTTCGTTCCCAGCCGACGGTGGCGGCGGGCGGGCGAAGGAGCTCCGCAGAGCGCATCGGCACCGGGCGGCAGCGCCCCGGGGTAGGTGTCTCCGGGCAGCCGGGAGTTTCTCGGTGCGACCGCTGGTCTCTAACGAGCATCGGCGATAAATCCGAGGAGGAGGCGGCGGTGGCTGCCGACCACCGGCTGTCAGCTGTCGGCGGCGTCCCGCAGCCCGCTCGCCTAGCGCGGTGCAGGGTCGGCGAGCCCGGAGCCACTGCCGCCGCCCCCGACAGCACCTTTCCTTCCCCAGCAGCGGTCTGCGGGAAGTAGGATGCACTACGCAAAGCAAATAGTTAAAGATTTCGGGGGGAGGAGTCAGGCCGCAATCCGCAATTAAAGATGAACTTTGGGTGAACTAATTTATCGGACCAAGGTAGGGGTGGGCAGCAACCTGGGAAGGGTATAAAAGGCGGCCCGCGGCGAGCCCGGCCCGCGCACTCGAAGCTCCCGGGGGGCCGGGCGGGAGTCGCTCCCCAGTCATGGGCTTCTCCGCCCTAGTCGCCAGCGCCCTGTGCACCTTCCTGCTGCCCCTGCTACTCTTTCTGGCTGCCGTCAAGCTCTGGGACCTGTATTGCGTGAGCAGCCGCGACCCCAGCTGCCCGCTCCCGCTGCCCCCGGGCACCATGGGGCTCCCCTTCTTCGGGGAGACGCTGCAGCTGGTGCTGCAGGTAAGGCGAGGCGATGGCGCGGGGAGCGGAGAGACGCTCCCGCTGCTCCTGTGGCTGTAGGGGAGGGAGATGAGCGGTAACTTTGACAGGCTACCGTGCCCAGGTGGGAAAGAGCTGCTCTCCTGCTTCTTCCTCTTACCTTTTCTAAAATTTATTTTATAATTTCTCCCCTCTCACCCCCTGTCCAGAGGCGGAAATTCCTGCAGATGAAGCGCAGAAAATACGGCTTCATCTACAAGACTCACCTCTTCGGGCGGCCCACGGTCCGGGTGATGGGCGCCGAGAACGTGCGGCACATCCTGCTGGGCGAGCACCGGCTCGTCTCCGTGCAGTGGCCCGCCTCGGTGCGGACCATCCTGGGCTCGGGCTGCCTCTCCAACCTCCACAACGGGCAGCACAAGCACCGCAAAAAGGTACGGCCCGACGGCGGGCGGGGAGCGGGCGCGGTCGCCCCGGGCGCGGCGGCTGAGCCCGTGTCCCTTTCCTCCTCGTCCCCCCGGGCAGGTGATCATGCGCGCCTTCTCCCGGGACGCCCTGCAGCACTACGTGCCCGTCATCCAGGAGGAGGTGAGCGCCTGCCTGGCGCGGTGGCTGGGCACCGCCGGGCCCTGCCTGCTCGTGTACCCCGAGGTGAAGCGCCTCATGTTTCGCATCGCCATGAGAATCCTGCTGGGCTTCCAGCCCCGCCAGGCCAGCCCCGACGGCGAGCAGCAGCTGGTGGAGGCCTTCGAGGAGATGATCCGCAACCTCTTCTCCCTGCCCATCGATGTGCCGTTCAGCGGGCTCTACCGGGTAAGGCTCCCGGCGGGCCAGGAGGAGAGAGGTACCCCTGTGGCCAGGGCAGGGGGGAACCGCAAGGGAGGGATGGCAGTGCAGCCCGAGGCTCACATTGCTCTCCCTGCTGCTTGGTCAGGGCTTGCGGGCACGCAACATCATCCATGCCAAGATCGAGGAGAACATCCGTGCCAAGATGGCCCGCAAGGAGCCGGAGGGTGGCTACAAGGATGCGCTGCAACTGCTGATGGAACACACACAGGGTAACGGGGAGCAGCTCAACATGCAGGTAAGGCTCCCCAGGGCTGGATTCATGCCTTACCCCAGCCTCTCTGAGAGCATCCCACTTACGCTCTCTCTCCATTAAATAAACCAGCTTGTGTTGAGAACCGGGGCGCAGAGGCTGCACTCAGGCTGTTAGATGGGGAGACATGTTCACAAGGAGCATAAGCACCGCCAGCCACCCCCATCCCGGCCCCTGGGTGTCTGCTCCAGTTTAGGAACAATGTACTGCATTGCAGTGGTAGAGTGGGCCTGGTATTCAAGGCCTGGTTTATCCCTCTTCTATCCTTTGTGTAAGGAGCTGAAGGAGTCTGCCACAGAGCTGCTGTTCGGGGGCCATGAAACCACCGCTAGTGCTGCCACATCGCTGATCGCCTTCCTAGGCCTCCACCATGAAGTCCTGCAGAAAGTGAGGAAAGAGCTGCAGGTGAAGGTATGTCTTCCCAGAGCCATTTCACAGGAGGGGGCAGTGGGAGGACAGGTATCCCAGACAGGGCTCCCTTTCACCGAGGTGGTGCCCTACTTTTAGGGGTGGCAGGAAAACACCACTTGCTGAGGGGCAGCTGCTTTGCAGTGCCAGGAGCCCTGGCTGTCTGCTTCATGAATATCATGGCAGCACTTTCCTTTCTAGGGGTTATTGTGCTGTTCCAACCAAGAGAAGCAGCTGGACATGGAGGTCTTGGAGCAGCTGAAGTACACAGGCTGTGTCATCAAAGAGACCCTCAGGCTGAGCCCGCCTGTTCCTGGAGGATTTCGAATTGCACTCAAGACCCTTGAGCTAAATGTAAGCGAGGCTTGGGCACAACTCCTCAGAGCAGCTGCGAAATATTTTGTGTTCATGTAACCTGTCTTCCTTAGTGATCTGCAGGAAGCCAGGAGGGGAGGTGGGGTGCACTGATGTGTCCTGTGCTGTCACTTCACATTATTTAACACAGCAAGGTGCTCCACGTCTCCTTTCTCTTCTTTTTATAGGGTTACCAGATCCCTAAAGGTTGGAATGTTATTTACAGTATCTGTGATACACACGATGTGGCAGATCTCTTTACCAACAAGGAAGAATTTAACCCAGATCGCTTCATGTCTCCATCTCCAGAGGATTCTTCTAGGTTCAGTTTCATTCCTTTTGGTGGGGGCTTGAGGAGCTGCGTGGGCAAAGAGTTTGCAAAAGTCCTTCTAAAAATATTTACAGTGGAGTTGGCTCGGAGCTGTGACTGGCAGCTGCTGAATGGACCTCCTACAATGAAAACGGGCCCCATAGTGTACCCAGTGGACAATCTGCCTACCAAATTCATAGGTTTCAGCGGCCAAATCTGAGAGCTCAACACTCGCCTCTGACTGGATTTCTATATAGCATTTAATATGTACATAGTAACTTTTTATAGTAAAAAAGGCCTTTAAATATTTAAAACTTGTAAATGTACAATAGTTATTTATGTCTTCTAAATATTTCAAGAGGCTATGATATTTTTTCCCCCAAGCACTACAATTATGGGTCTCTGATTCATAATTAGATAATGTTATTTCTATAGAAATAAGTTTTCCCCTATTTAAAAATATCATTGAAAGCTGGCCAGCTAAGCATTTGAAGACATTTCAGGATGGTGTATGTATTAAGAAATATTTGAAAAGCATTCAAGACAATGGTAACTAGCTACTCATCCAAATTACCTGAAATGGTTATTTTGAGAATGTTTGCAGTATTATTTGTGTCTAGATTGTATGTTTAATGTGTGAATTTTAAGTTTGATAATAAAATTTATTTTTGATGATCCTCTGTATGAAGATCTGTGTGTATGCTAGAGAGTAACTTAATGAATGTGGCTGTAGGGTTTGGGTGTGAAGTCAGATCTGCCTTTGTGACCGAGGTATTTACTATTTCTATGCTCATAACTCTCTTCTGCCTCCCCCCTTCACATGCGGCTCTTGCTTGTGAGCAGTTAATTGTTTTAAGTTTTAGCTTGTAAGAGCAAGAACAGTGCACAACCCCATGCTTGCTGAAGTCTGCATGGGGTGATGGAAAGTGCTACAGGTCTCCTTATCAAGCACATCATTTTGAGCCACAGTAAATAAGGAACTAAGGAAAGCAGAATAGTGGTCACATAAATCTTTCTCTAGAGATGGTTGAGGAAAAAAAATCCATAAATGTCCTCTCCTGCCATATTACTGCTGGCCTGTGTAAACAGACCACTGGATCTCGTTCTGTGTTGAGCCTGCTGGCTGTGAATCTTTACTTACGGAGGTGTCTCTTATCAGCTGGTAGAGCAAATAAAATCTGCTGATTTCTTCTTGAAATGCAACAGCTCTGACTAGGTCAGAGATAGAGCATGCATTTGGTTTAAGAACTTCTTCCCTGGAATTCAGCAAAGTGAAAACTAAAAGGCAGGCACTAATGTGAATTGATTAACAGAGAATCAACTGTTGAGATGCAATTCCCCAGGGGTGTGTAAGCAGGGCAGATAAAATGCCCTAGGCATGACCCCTATTTTGGCTTAACCATAAGGGGTTTTGTGCCCACCCCCGCTTACTACACCTATTAGTCTTCCCTCAAAAGTCAAACAACATAGGCTGGCTCTATAAACATCTGCAATGTAAACCAATGTAATTCAGTGCCATGAGCACCTATAGCACCATATAGAATAATTAAATTTTTTGTTTGCTTCTGGAAAACAGGCACTTTTTCATTATGTTCTCCCAAGATCAAAATTAAGGACAGAGTTGAGTTGCCCAAAATAGCTGCAGGTGCTTAATAGCATCTCTGAGGTTTGGAATTTTTTTTAAGGGATGTTTTTATAACACATTTGATGTTTCTTGCTAGCATTTTAGACTTGGAAGCTTCTAACATTATGGCCTTAGATACAACATACATATCAGCATAACTATCATGAATCTTTCATATTCAAGTTTTTGTAGCCTTAAAATGCAAAATGTATTCTTTTTTAGATTGCACCTGCATCTTGGCAATGCTTAAAATGTTAAATATTTTCTATTGTGAAAACCTCTTGCACCATTATGTTTCTCAGGTACTTGATGAGTAACCTCAGTTTAAGACCCCTTTATTACCAATATAGTAGTGGAAAATTGCAAACCTTGATCCTGATTTGGAGGTGATCTGGAGTCTGGAAAACAGCAAGACCCTTGTCTTGATATTCTTTACTAACATTTTCCTCTGTAATATTAAAACCTTTTCCAAATCCAAATAGATGTTGATATTCTTTAAACCTTTTGTTTGGTTTCAATTAAAGTCTTTTATATGTGGGAACTTTTTTGCATGACCTTCATATTATTTTGGTTTATATTTTAATTTTATAAAGAATGGGAACCGAAGTGCTGTCTGGAGAATACAAACACTTTAACAGTGTAAGTCTAAGGTCATACGTGCAAGTCTTTCATTTCTGATTTTGAGTCAAGTTTGCATGGCTTTTGTGTTTGAAGAAGAAAAAAAAATCATATACCTGATTTGATTTTGTCTGGACATCTGGGGGCACATCCTCAGCTGCTGTAAATCATGACAGCATAACCTATGTTGGGTAGAGCCCCTGTACTAATTTATCTCTGTGGTTAAGCGGTCTGTCACTGCTGTGCGATTTAGGCATCCTGGAGTAGCTTTAAACAAGCTATCTCGAGAAATGGTAGCAGCGGAGCTACAGTAAAACGGAGCTCGGTGTGGGTTAATTGCTAAAATATTTGCCCAACTTCTTGAGCAGGTTTTACAACCCCAGCTAATCTCCTCTCTGCAGCTGTATTTTGACAGCTTAGATGCTGGCTGCAGACCAGTTTCAGGTGAGCTCTGCTGTGAGTGCAGCTTTGCCTGCTCAGCAGAGCCTGGGGTGGGCATACACTGAGATGTGGTTGCTCTTTAGGTGCTGCCTGTCTGCTGCACCCTGAGCCCCTATCCCTCCTGTTATGCTGGTTCCAGGAACTGATTCTGTTGAGAAATTACCTAGCAAAAAACTAATTGCTTTTCAGTCAGACCAGGTCCTCATTCCAGCTCCCCACATGAGTATGGTTTGTGCTGGGGTGCTGCACCGAGACAGGAGGCAGAGTATTTCATATTCCTCTGCTTGGTTAACCTGTTACTTAAAAGAAAAATATTTGACCAGGTCTCTCTTCAAAAAATCACACACAATTTAGAAGGTGTTGTGCTTTGGTCCTGGAGCAAAAAGCCATGATTTATATGTAGCATACTGGTTCTTCCCTGAGGGTAAGGTTAGTTACTAGAACCCACACTTCTCCTAAAACCATGTAGCAGCTCCTGCCAGCCAGCAGCATCTCAAAGCTGAGAATTTCTGAAGTATCTATTCAGTGCTAAATGTGTTGTTCTTAACAACGCACGGTTATATCTATTCTTGAAGAGAAAGGGCGTTAAAGGATTATATTGGTGTAAATGGACATTGAGGAATGCTACTTGATAAATCAATACCTGATTGAAAGGTAACAGTAATTTCAGAGAAGGTCAGAACAGGTAAAAGCAAATTTTGGTAATGGTTATATAAGTAAGAAAAGAAGTGCTGAAGACTCATTTGGAATGATTAAAAATAACTTGATCAGATTTATCTATTTTGTCCTTGTGAAACAACGACACGTTACTTGCATGTTGCTTTCAGCAGCTGAGCTGGGAAAGATTTCCTTTCATTTTGGTTCATAGAAGCACCTATTCAAGGGACAATATAATTTGAAGCATTGTATGCTTAACATTTTGAACTTACTTTTCTGACATTTTATTTTTTTTGCTTTTATTACAGGAGTCTTTTCCTGGACCTTGCAAGATGAGAGGCTGACAAAAAGGTTTTCCATCCTTCTACCCCATTTCAGTCTACTGTATATTTTCTTATTTTATTCTGTTCAGTGATTTAGAATAACCTTTGGAGAGGTACCAAGAAAAATACTTAATAATGTGTAAAATACTTCATCTTTGACTTTCAAGTGGTACTTTCCTAAGTGCTGGAGGAAGTTGTTTAAAATGTTTTTACAAATCTGCATCTAGCCATCTTTGAGAACAGAATACTGCTGTGTTTTATTAACTCTACAGAGCTTTTCAGGGTGGATGGTGATAAAATAACATGACCCAGTCTTTTAAAAACTAATGTGCATAAAATTAGAACCATGGATCCAGCTCTCTGTTTCTTTTTTTTTTAATAATTGGAATTGGTTTTATGAGATATAAATTCTGAAAATTTTCTATCTGTCTCAAAGGGAGCTGCACTGCTTAGACTCCCTGAAAATCCAACTATTTTTGATACAGTCTTAAACAGATTAAATAGCCCAAGTGTAAGCAACTCATTGCTGAATTTCTTTACCTTAAAATTATTGCATATCATCTTTCCTAGAGCAGCCTAACAGGATCCTATGCAAGACTACTGGATCTTTTACAAGGCCATGTAGGACATTTGCATAAACCAAACTTCAATCTACTGAGTTTCAGCAAAGTTTTAGAAATTGTAAAATACAGGGACAGATTTTGTGTTTGAGATGTATTTCCGGTATGTTCCAGGCCCAAATTAGTGAATTTATTTATGGCTTAAAGGTACTATGTTACATGCATTTGTCCTCTATTATAAAAAAGAGTGGGGTAGATTTGGATAGCATTTGTTCATTGAGATAGTTTTGTTTTCCAGGTGGTTTGTATTGTAAATTCTCTGTCAAGTTATACATCCAGCATGCAATGCAAAACATATACAGATTAGCAGCAAAAATTCAAAAAGTTTATTAGTTGCAACCATTAGAGTGATAGATTAGGAGAAAGGAAATGTAACTGGCAGCAAGTTTAGAGAAGACTCATTCCTAGACTGGCTTGCTTCACTTGTTTAATAATGTCTTACGAAAAATGTTATATGAGAAGTTCAATGAATAATGCAGCCTTCATTAAGTTATGTAAATGAATGTAGCTTCGTGGGTGGGTTAGAAATAAAATATTTAACAAATCTGTTTACATCCAAAGAGTAAAAGCAGCGGAAACAGCTTTTAAAGAATCTGAGATTTAAATATTTAAAAGGTGACAGACAGGAGAACTTTAGTAGTAGGACATAATAGTTCTGTTTTAATAGGTGTTTACAGCTTGCCTCTCAGTTGCAACATAGGCAGCACACCATATTAAGTATTCTCAGTTAATTAAAGTGTTATTTGTCCCTTTACCAGCAGCCCCATCGTTGCAGTTTCACTTGCATGCTGTTAGTGCCCCGGAGACACATGCAGAACTTGTGTGATTTGCAAGGCTAGAAGGATCATTTTAGCAAAAGTGACTTATGATGTACTCGTTTGTCAGGTAATTTTGTTCACAAATACACAATTATTCATGTGTTGGTAGATTTCAGTGCTTTTCGTTTCCCCAGTTTATGACCATTTAGGAAAGCCTAAAACTCTGTGGGTTAAGATTACAGTGCTGTACAGAATAACTGTCACAGCTGGGAAAATTATAAACCCAGGACTAAATCAGCTATAGACAACATGTTCTCCTACCACACCCACAAATGCCAGCCTTTCTACGCCTCTCCCAAAGCAAATCCTTGGATTTGGGCCTCACAGCTTAGGCAGAAGGTCAAAGATTGTTGGAGGCTGTTTTCGAGCAAAGGGGGGAATAAATTCCAGAGCTGAGGGCCCCTCACAGGATCTCTCTAGAGATAAAAGTAACCGAAATGCAGTCAGTACCATTTGCACTCTTTTGAGTGGGAGGCAGGTCAGTAACTTTGTGAGGTGGTGGGAAGCTGAAAAGATCGGTGTCACTAGGGAGATGTGGCTCCTGAGCAGTGCTCTAGGTACTGTTTAAGGAGGAGATGCACACAGGCACACATCTACCAGCACTTGTTAAGTCATTCTCACTAATGCTGCTTTAAATGAAATAACTTCCTCCAGGAATTGCTGTTTTGAGGGGAAAAGCAGCAACTTAGCTTTGGAATTTTTTATGCTGAAGCTGTACGGGGTCAATATTAAATTAGTGCATCTGTATCTCAGAAATACACTGCTTTTGTAAAATATCAGCAGAACAAACATGTTTTCAGGATTGATTCTGAATTTTCAGTGCAGTGGGAGTAGGTCTTGGTTTCCCTGGCTTGCTGACAAAATTGACTGAAAGGAGCAAGGAGCTGTGGTGTGCTTTACCTAATAGCCTTTATTTTATATCTGAGCCCTTCCGAATGAACTAACTGCTTGTATCCTACAGGAAAGCAAGGAAGTGACTGCATATCGCCCTGCTAGCAATAGTAGTGCCTCCTGCATGAATAGAGTTGGGTTTGTTCCCCTCTTATTTACAATCTACATCATACACCTACTCATCAAACACACTGCTTCTTTCCAAAGCTTTCCTTGGAAGCCTAGGAACCGCAGAGTAATCGGAAACTGCTCCCTGACCTGGCAATAGCCTCCTCTTTTGTGAATTGTCCTTAACTTTGACAAGAATGGAAGGAGATAGGGTGGGAACAAAGGGGAACCAGCAGTGAGACAAACAGCCCCACTGCCCCAGCAGCACACTGCAGCCCTGGCTGCCTGACACACAGGTGATTTTCACCCTGGTGTCACCCTTCTTGTCCTGCACTCTCTGCCTCTTGGTGTCGTTATATTAAATAGATATTATTGATGTTAATGATGCTGCCTACAGCACTGCAGCAGCTAGCACGTGCATTATAAATCTAGCAGTTAAACAGAAAAGTTCATTAATCTTGCTTGAAGTGATGGCATGTCGTGACCTTTTTGCTCATTGTATGAAATGAAATGGCTCAGATTTGTGACATTTCTGAGGGG
Source organism: Acanthiza pusilla (assembly GCA_036630365.1). Classification (NCBI taxonomy): domain Eukaryota; kingdom Metazoa; phylum Chordata; class Aves; order Passeriformes; family Acanthizidae; genus Acanthiza; species Acanthiza pusilla. Next base: position 15,882,800 of record JAXCHO010000234.1, read on the forward strand.
ACTTTTCCTCTAACTGGGACTAAGAGCATGTTGGTCACTGAAATGCACTAATTGTCAGTCAGCATTTCCAGAAAAAAATTGCAAATTTCAACCACAAGGACATGCACAGAAAGGTACATTTTACAGAGACCAGTTACATGGCTGTAAAGTAGAACCATCCACTTTTTATGGAATTAAATTATTGTTCTCCTCCTTTGCAAACTGATAGTAATTTTTTTAAATCAACAGATAGCAGATGTACTTATTATCAAAGTATTTCGGAGGAGAGAAAGGAGACAGGCAGGCATGCTGACGTGGAAAACCAGGAATCCTTAAGCAGTCAAAAGGTACTTGTTTATTTTGGTGGCTCCTTGGTGATTGTCCTTTTCACCTTTTATTAACCTGCAAATGGATTAGTCCTCATAAACCAAAGAGAAGAGACCAGTGCACAACCCACTGCCCCAGAGATAAGGTCACAAAGAGGGGACGTGTCCCGAGTACAACCTCAGAGAAGAAATAGAAGTCTGAAGGCATTTACACTAGGCTGCCATTGCGCTTTACTAGCCCTACTGTGATTTACCGTATCAGTTCAACTGCTGACACCTTTATGTCCCTCCCTCCTATCCCAGCAGGCCACAGAGACACAGTCCATGATAGATGCTGGTGAACTTTTCCTCTGATCACCTTCTGAAGAACTTTCCCATAATCTATTGTTTTCTATCACAGTGGAAAACAAAACAAGGGGGTTTTTTTGACTTTCAGTTACCAGCTATTTTGCCCTAACTTTAAAGCAATGTACTGAATTTATTACATCAGTGTGAAAGAAGTTTTAAACTCTTGTCTCTTTATCCTACTCCCTGAACTTAACATGGTCCAGAGTAAATCAACGTAATTGCTGCTAGACCTACATTGTTGCAGGAATGTTTTATATTCCATGTTGTCAGTTATTTAGAAGAGTTAATTGAAATTGCAAACATAAAGAGAGGAAAGCTACAGTTAAGAAATTAACTTTTTTTTTTGGTGCCTGTGGCTACTTGTATGAATTATATAAAGAGCCAACACTAATGTAAGACCAAAAGTGTGTGAATAGCTAAAAGGGAAAATACAGTTGTGGATTCAAGGCAAGTATTTTCTTTAATTGACTGCATAAAAATCTAAGAACCCATTCTGGATTGAAAGAAGCAGTTGACCTATCATTCTTCTTTGTAACTCCAAAATATTTACTGAAATGTTGCATTTTCTTCTAAATAAACAAATGCCACGGGCTACATGTTTTTCTCATCAAAATTTAGCACCAGTATTACAGCATGAGGGGGAAAAGAAAGTCACGGCAACCTTAACAAGGGGTGTATTGAAGAGAGTGCACTTGGAAGAGGGAGAAACTGTGCCACAAACTGTCCTGTGAGCATTCTGTCTCTGTGAGTGTCCTCAGGTGACTTCCTTGCTCCTGCAGCCCCCAGCAAGGCTGAGCAGAGGTGTACGGGAGCATTGGTACCGTGTAACAGGGAGTGAGTGAGTGGCTGGGTTGGGAAGGAGATATCCAGGGAAGGCTAAGTCGGCACTTCTCAATGGTGTTCTGATTGCAGCGCTGATCGGTGCCATCTTTTCAGCAGAGAATTATGCTTGAGGAAGTCTACCATGAAATGCTCCCAAATATGTTTTCCCAGTCTTATGCAAGGCTCTCTGTTCTCTCTGGGTTGTGGGTGTTGCAGACTCAAAGCTGGTTTTTAAAAATTATTTTTATAATTGCTTCTTATAATTAACATTGCTGTTAATTGCCACATTTGGCTCAATGTCTTTTAAGAAATTAAGTCTTTATCTTACTAATTTTCTCTTCATATACTGAACTTCATGCTCTTTAAGCCCAGCTTCTGGGCTCTACTCTATCAGTATGGCTGGCTGTGGTTTTGGAACTGTTGTTTTCAGCAATAGTGGCAGAAATAGAATTGAGATATTGTAAACCAATCTTGTATTCCTGAATTCCTTAAAACTGAATGTTTTATCTGGTAGCAGTGAGGTTAGACGTAGAAATATTTACTCACACTTACATGGGCAAATATATATAGTTATACATCTAGCCATATAAAGTCAGGTAGAAATACGAAAAATTATTTTTAACTTCATATTACCTACATTAGGCAAAGAAACACAGATGCACACTGTGTGTCCCATCTGGCTAATGCTCCTTGTTTGCTTGCTTTTCCCGAAGTTTGGAGGAAGAACAAGAATTCTAGCAGCGGCTTCTTGATCAGACACACTGAAAAGGGGCAGGAGTGCCACCAGCTTGTGACAAGGTCGGTGTAGGTACCTCCGTGCCTGCTCAGCTTCTTTGGATGGAGGGGACATCAGTATGCTAAGAAAAGAGCAAGTGGGGAGCACAGACACCCTGCCCTTTGCTGCTGCTCCATGAACACCGAACACCGGTGCACTCTGCAGCTCCTGTAGGCACCAGGGGCACCTCCCTGCCAGCTTCCTCCTTTCCCACCCTCCTTTGATCTCCTGCATGTCTCTGGTGCCTAATACCTGCTGCTGCACTGTGGCTTCTCTTCCCTCCTGCAGGATACTGCAGAGAGGGAAATGCAGTTCATGTCCCCCCATGATCCCTGCACCTCTCTCCCCTGTTCCAGGATTTCCCTCTCTCCCCATGTCCCTTAGCAGTGCTCACGGTGGCCCTGTCTCCCTAACTCTGTGTGTAGTCTCCCATCATTCCTGTCTGAATTGCCTTCCTTAGTCTCCTACCCCTAGTGAAGGCAGACTCTCCAGTCTTTATTTGTCTGGGAAATGGCTCATTTAACTGGGACAGGGAGGATGGGCAGGGATGAGAAAGAGCCATTGTTATGCTGAAAGCAGTTAATGGGTGCCACCAGACACTTGCTCGATCTACAGCCCTAGCAGAAGTCCCTTAAGCTGTGCTGGTGCTGCCCAGGCCACCAGGGTTTCCCACTTCTCCCTTCTCACTTTTCAGATTTTCCTCCAGTTGACGCTGATCTGACACCATTCCTTGGCATTTTCTAATGAATTTGATGGAGTGGTCAAAACACACCATACAAAAGAGGGAGAAACATGCTCGAGGTGAGAAAAGGCCTTATGATGTGCCTGTCATCAAAGACCTGAGACTCTGGCTTTGGAGAGGGCTTTGGGGAGCTGGCAGCTCCTGTCCTGGGTGGGAAGGACTGGTGGATGGACAGACAGGGCTCCATCTGGCCCTGCTTGGGGCCAGCTGTGCACTGGAGGGAGGGTGGGATTGTGTGACCTAGCCCCTTACTTTCTCCTGAGCATTTATACATGCCATTAGAAAAAAAACAACCCACAGTCTTCCATGAGAAAACAGGTTTTTTACAGGCAGATGCTGGGCCTTCAGCAGATGTGTAGGTCAGCTGCATGGTCCGAGTGTCCTTATTTGATTAAGGAAGGCTTCCTTTGTGTTCCTGTAGAAATTAGGCTTAACTCATGACTGGGCTGGAGCTTTCATGGTTATTAGGCAAACCCACTGTCAGTTTAAAGGCCTAAATAACTCAGGCTTTTACACCAAAAATCATTCAGTGTCATGCTTCTTTCACTTTTCATGGGGCTGCCTGTCAGAGGCAATGTGAATTTTTGCTCAGTTTTTCAGTTTTGCTGCTAGAGACTTGAAAGTTACTTAAATTTTCATCCTTTCCCAATTTTTCCCCCTTTTTCTGCCTCAGCCTCTCTCTGGATCACAAGTTCTGATTTTAATGCACCACAAGCAGTCAGTCTCTCAGGGTTTTCCTGCGACCAAAAAAATGAAAAGATGAGTAAGATTTTGCTGGTCAGAGATTGACTGTTCCTGATTAATTGAAACAAATCCAAGTGTTTGCTAGGATGTCTCTAAATATGCTGTAATGAATCGCTAGTGACCTCTGAGGGGAAGATAATGTGTCAGAGATTGCCTACAGATACATCTTCTGGACTGGTACGGAAGATGGCTCTTTCCATATTCCCCGATAGGTACAGGGAAGGCACTTGAAATAAATCTTGGAAGAAACAGGGTGGCTGGCATATGGTGTCATTCCCCTTCCAGTCACTTCCAGCTCAGCTCAGCAGTGGCTGGCGCAGTTATCGTTGTCCTTTAATGGTCTATGAAAATGAACTTTTGATCCCAGTCCTGTTTTAAGTAAACAGATGACCCCATCAAGCAACACCATCCCATTTGGGAGCTCAGCAGAGGCTAAAGCCAGCAGTAAAAGATCTGCCATTTACAGACACTGCTAGTGAGCTGTGAACTTTCAGCCAGGGGGTGATGGTGGTGAAAGGACACAGGAGGAAGTAGGAGGGGTGACACTCAGGCCTTACCAATTTATGGTCGGGTTTTTTTAAATGTGGTTCCTTCTGTCAGAAGAAATGTTGGCAATGAGGGATATTATCCATGAATAAACTCGTGAGGAAGAAAAGGTTAGTAACCCCTCCTGCCTCTCCTGGAGGTTGCCTGTGCAGCGGCAGGAGAGGGTTCACATCTGGTTCAAGTGTCCCCTGGCTGCAGTGGCAGTCCCACAGCCTGCTGCTTTTAGCCGCAGTGATGCTGAAGGATGGCGGTCAGCACACGTGCAAGCCCTGGCCCTGCTGAGCTGAGCTGGGTGATAAAGTGCCTCGAGCAGAACTTGTGTGCAGACTGAACTCTTTCCCATTTCAGTGAGAGAAACCAAAACTCTGTTGCAACACAGTGTACTTAAAGGCTACCAAAGGCCACTTCAAATTTGATCTTAGAAGTGTTTTTTAATGAACAAGAAAATTCACCATCTAGAAACCTTTTTTCCCAGATTATTGCAATCTTCTTTGTTAAGCCAAATTCATTAGTTTAAACTTAAGGACTGCCTTATACCATAAAGCTGGATAACCTTTTTTTTTGTTTGTTTGGGGGAAGGGAAGGGAGCTGCACGGCCTTTCACCTTCCAGCTTTACAAGCAAAGCCAAACTTCTGGGCAATCACTGCAAAATGCTTTTTCCCTCCCCCTCTTCCAGTGATGGCTGCAAACAAAGGTCTTTAGGGCTGGCTACTCCAGACTTCAGGACTTTTAAAGGTCTTTACTTGACTAGAGATCAAAGGTTCCTCCTTAAAGAGTTTATCACTCAGACAACTATGCAGTTAGCATTTCAAACTGGGTTTACAAGTCAAATAATTTAGCAATTTCTTCTAACCATGTGGCCTTATGTGGAGGCTGCTGGATGCCAATTATAGCACCACTATGACATGGAGTGCAGCACTATCTATTGACAAATGTGTGTACCCTTTTCACCATTCTTTACTGCTGAAAAAAGAGGTTTCCACACATTCTGAGTAGGTCCCAGACTGCTCAGCTGGGGTTTGAGGTCCCTTCCTGCGATTGTGGATTCCTTCTTTGTCACCTTCAGTATGTCTCTTCAGCTCTCTGTGCCCTGGCAGAAAATGTTTTTTCCTTTGAAAGCAGAAGAGGTATAAAGATAACTAACTGGATGGTGAGCATTATTATCATTGGTGTACAATGCAATAATATGACTAAAACGAGGTCTTAAACATTGTTCAAATGTCCCTGACCATTAACCCTTCTCTTTTCAATGTTAATATCAGAATATCTAGACACTAGGGAGAAGAGATTGGTGTGTACAGGCCAAGCCAGTGACAAAAACGCTGTTGTCAGCAAACCTGCACCAACAGCTCTACCACATTAGCTGCTTGAGTCCAGAGCTCTGCTTATTTTCTGTGCTAGGTTCTCATCTGTTATGTTCTTGTAGTTTTCCTTGCTGTGCTAGTCACTTTAAGCACCTTCCAAAAGTGCATTGAACAATGATGCTCCCACCCATCTTGGATTCCTATAGCTTTTCCTCTCTCCAGGCAAAGAAATGGAGCCATTGAATTGTTTTGGGGATGGTGAAACTTATGGTGAAACTTTTGTTTCTGTTAGTCCTTTACATATGGCTTCACCAAAAAAATTGTGTTTACACATGTTGTACTTTAATTTGAATGTAAAATTATGGCAGCAATATCAGATGCCCATTAAATTGTCAGGAGAGTAACACATGGGATTGGTTGAGGGAAGGTGCCTAGGCTTACAAAAACAATCAGCTTCTTGTAAGCAGAGCTGTGCAAGAAGTATTATATATCCTATATATTCCTTCTCTGTGCACCTGGAGGGAGGTTTTGCTCTGCCTGTTAACTGTGGAGGCTCAGGGTCTGACTTTGGCTGGCAATTGCAGAACAGAAGCATTTTATGGTAGCAGAAAGTGAAAAAGTCTGTGGGTCAGGTTTTTCAGACAAAAGGCTGAATGGTTTCTCAGAGCTCCTGTGCAACCGGCAGTATACACAGTTTTAGGCAACATTATTAATAGTAATTTAGCTGGCTAATTGTTTTCAATTCAAAGTGCATGAAAAGGTAAGGAAAAATGTCAGCACATTATGAGTAATTTGTGGGATGTATTTTTTCCAGATGGACATTCTGTCTTGTACGTGCCAATTACAATGTAGGCTGATATGTTCAGAGTTATGGGTGACTGAGCACTCAATAGAAGAATTGCATGCTGTTATTAAACAAATGCTGTGTTCTACCTGTGCCTGTAAGTATGTGAAAGGCTGGTTAAGGAACACTATTAATTTAGAACATATTAGGTGTATATTAGGTACAAATACCCCCTCTAGTTTTATATAACTATGGTATCCACTCAGCATCCCGATAACTTAACAATGTTCAATTCTTAGGAAAAATTTTTGATCATCAGACCCTTTCTCTCACAGACAGGGTGGTTATTTTCTGCATTATTGGAATTGTATAGCTTCTATTCCCCAGGCTGACAGTTTCTGCAAGAAGCCAAAGTCGTTCATACAAACAGATTGCAAAGGAACACAGATGGTGCTTCATCCTTCTCCTGATCAGCTTCTGCATGTTAGCCTGTCCTTGCCCAGTGTCTACACCATGCAGAAGGCCTTTGCAGACCAAACTGAAGATAATACGGACTGTGATAGAATTGTCTAACACAGGGACCATGCAATGTTATGTACAAAAGCAAGGTATTGTTTGGAAGAAAATCTCATTTGAGTTGACAGCAAAATTCCACTTGAATTTGAAAAAGCAGGCTGTATCTAGCCAAAACGTCTTGCAGGACTTCCCTAGCAACCCAAGCTTTATGCAGTAGTCCTATAAAGGGACTATCCTTATTTATTTTGTTACTATTTAAATTTTGTCATAGCATCTAGGAATCTGTAACATGAAGTAGGAGTCTAATAGAGCATTTTCCAACACATCTTTGTTCTCAGTAATCTACAAGTCTTGAGGGCCCTCAACGCATTAATTTTTCACTAGATGTGCTCAGGATGTCACCCAAAAGAGGGAAAATAGCAATGATGTTTCCCTTTAAGCTAATTGCCTGCTAATGGAAGTTGCCATCCAGGACGTAGGAAATGAGTCCTACCTTGGCTGGGTGACATGCTCCACCCCCTTGCTGGGAAAGCATTCCTAACCACAGAGCCTCCAGCAGCATGGTAGAGTGCTCAGCTCCAGGGCAGAAAGTTAACCTTACCTGGAATTGTGCCAGGCCATGATTATAAATATTCACTCTGGTCTGGTCAGGAAGCAGGATCTATCACAGGAGCTGGAGTGCTGGTGTGAAAGTGAGGGGCTTGGCTCTACCTTTTACGAAGCTGTGCATCTTCTGAAGAAAGCTTGATTAGGGTGAGGCTGAGTTTGATGTCGATTTGGTTACCAGGTTGGTGAGGTGGCCACATGAGTGTGGAGTTGGTGTGTTCAACGCTGCTTCTCACATTGACACCTGCAGCCTTAGCTCTGTGTAACCCAGACTTTCTAATGATGAGTGTGCTTGATTTCTGAGAGAGGAATACCTCAAAAGATGAAAGTTAAGCTCCTAGGAACCCTGATTCCAAAGGCTCAGGTTTTGCCCTCCATGACTTAGTTCAATTGTTTCTTGGGATGACAATATAGGCCAGAGCACTGGGGAGCACATTTGCCCATTGTGGTCCTGGGAATTGTGGTTAAAACTGACAGGAGTGAGGCAGGAAACAGCAACTCTGACTTACTGCAGAAATGCTGAGATTTCCTAATGGACTATCACCTTTTCTGTGCCTGAATGTGAACATTGTCCACTTTATTATCTCTGTCTGGAAAGAGGAATTGAATAAAAGATAGTCGTAGACCTGAACCTTTCTGAGTGATTTATCAAGTAGTAGTAGAATTGTGAATATGAGGGTTAAATCTGGAAAACAGCTGTGTTATGAACTGAATCAATGCAAAATACAAATTCCTTGTTCTCTCATACCCTATTTGGTTTGTTCATTTTATTTCAATGTAGTAAATGGGGATCCAGTTTTGCATTCCTTACTCAAATGCACAATTAATGTAAAAGAATCCCCTTGTCTGAAAACAAGTTGTGAAAGGTCTAAGTTAAAACAGCAGGACCAGGCAGTAAGTCATACACTACAGAATAATAACTTCTTAACATAATATCATCATGTGCCACAAAAACTAGAAACTAAAATATTCACACTGACCATAAAAATATCTTTCTACACTTCACCACATCCTAAGGTATGTTTTCTTTTGGAAGCAATGTATAATATATTCCTACCATTACTATTGCTTGGTGAAGTTGCTCTTGCAAAGTTTAGTATCTGCTGATGCAAGGTGGGGGGAGGAAGTGGAGGGAGAAAAAGCTTGTTTCTAAATTTTAATTTTGAGAGAAACTATATTAATATGTCATTATCTTGCAGGTATTATTTTAAAGATTGTTTTAGTTTGGCAACAGCCTGGTGGTTTTTATATCAGAGCTAGTAATTTTTATCAAAAGCAATGTATGTTATTGTGGCACTGCTCTAGAAAAGACCTTCTTTTCTGCTGTTGTAGCTAATGGCTATTTAGTCACAAACCCCATTCTCAAAATGAATCAAACTTGGTTGTAAAAGCATTTATGTTACTCGCTTCCATTATTCTTAAAGGAAAACTCTCCTTGAATGTCCCTTTTCTAATAGTTAAAAATGTATTTGAAATCCAGAAAAAAAAATTGCTCAGAGCTAGATTATAACTATTTATTATTGCACTAATTTGGTTTTAAAATTAATGAAGGTTTTTCCATTTTGAGTACAGAGAACCATTCTAGCAGACTTCACTCTATTGCACCACACAAACCTTTTCATTCTCTTCTCCAGGGTCCTGTCAGTACAGCAAGTTTTCTCTTTAGTCATTCAATTTTGAACAAAGATGAATTTAAAATATGGGCTAATGTGAACAGTATTCCAGATGAGGCTCGAACAACACCTTCTCCAGTGTTATGAATATTTGCCTATTTCCACTGGAAGTGCCTCACCTCATATATTCCAGGATCACTTTTGGCTTTTCACAGCCATATCAGGTTGGCAACTCAGTCTTTCCACGGTCAGGTAATACCTCCTGACCTTTTTTTTCCTTCAGTTGTTTCCAGCTGATGAGAATTATTAGTCTCATCTTAGTCTAATTTTAATTCTTGCTATTAGTTGCTAAACATTTACTTTATACATTACTTTCCATCCCACTAGCACACTCCTGAGTGCCACTCTCTCTTGGACACTGCCATCCTCTTGACTGTTTGCTGTCTTATGAAATGAGATGGTCACAAAACTGATCACTGAGAAATTACAGTGGTAATGCTCACCTAACCAACTCTGACCAAATATTACTCCTTTTAGATCCTCCCCCCTAGCAAAATCCTTATCCACCTCACAACTATCAATTTCCACCTTCTGTGCCTTAACTAGCAGCACTTATGAAGGATAGCACCAAGTGCTCCACTGCAGGCTTTTTCTGTGCACAGAAATTCTGTTATTTCTTCAAAAGAAACCGTCATGAAATGCCTCACTTGATCTGATACATTTACTATGAATTCTCAGTGGTAGGACTGAGCTTCATATGTCAGCTCTGTACAACATCATATGAAACAATCCTTAGCTTGTCAGGAAAAATTCAAAATGTGTGCATTTCAAATATGGATGATGGTATTGTTAACAGCTGCAGTTTTGTGATACTTCAGTACAATATCTGATAGCTAATTGCTCCCATAACAGAGGGGATAGAATGCAGATGAAGCAGGAAAATGCTTTTTAAATGCTTGTCTGACTTGTTTTTTTTGGCTTTTTGTTTCTCCACTGAGAATCAAAATTATTAAACTCTTTCAAAGCTGATGAAAACCATTTTTGTGAGTACAGTTGTACAAAAAAATCATCTTTATTTATCAATTGATTGAATCTTTATACTACAGACCTGGTGTAGTTGATCTGTCCTAATATAAAAATTTGATTCAAGAAATATTAATATTCTCCTAATTACATAGAGATTATGTATGAACTAATGCCTTCATGTATAAACTAATGCCTTCATTTTTGTATCATTTTATGACTTTACATCTTTGGAGATCTAGATATTTGTGAAGCACGATGGAATTGAGAAAGAAACAGGAATTTTCTGTTTCTGGTATGGACAACTTCAAACAAATAATTACCTATATAAAGTTACCTATATACTATTGAAAAAATAGAAATTAAAAGTAGAGAGGCTTCAAAAAGTTTTCATGCTTGGACTCTCGTAAAATACCTTCTGTAATTTGTATATTAGTCATTCTTTTAATAGTGGAAAAGGTTTATAGTTCTTCAGATACAGGTTCCTAGTTCTTGTTTGTTCCTACATATTTTTTAATCAATGGCTTATCATTAATAATTTTTTGGAACAGGGAATAAGTAGGTGGTTTGGACTCATATTTGGTCAGAGGACAAATACATGTAGTACGGTACCAAAATCTTTTCTTTGCAAAATGGAAAGAACGCATAATAAATAGGCTTTTTTCATCCTCAAAAAACCTACCAACCAACCAAATTAAAAAAACAAACCACAAAAAACCCCAAACAAACAAAAAACCCCAACTGCACATTTACAGCTCCTGAAATCTGGCTAAAAATTACAAGAAGGTAAACATTTTTGCAGATGACTCCAGACTCGGACACCTGGTTTTGAACCCCAGAACCACCTGTGCAGCGTTAAACACGAGAGGAAGGAAGTACAGTGCACAAGGTAAAAAGTACAGGGCGAGGCAATGTGATGTATCCCCTGGGCCAAACAAGAAGCTGCTTGTAAATGACCCTTCAGAGGCAGGGTATGACTTCCCAAGACTGGAGCTCTCTACAAAGGGATGCATAAATAGCAGTTGTTCACAGCAAGGGTTATACTATATGGCTATTAGAGTGAATAGAAGCAACTCGCTTCTCACCAATGACAGGAAATAAGGTCAAGCAAAGATAACAGGTCTTTGAATTAGAGGTTTTCAAAATATTAGTCTTACGCCTTTAGTACGGGTTTGAATGAGTGGCTCTCTTTAAAACGCCCTGTTCTGAGACTCAGGGACATTTGAAACCAAGCGTATGAAACAGCAATCGTGAGCTTTTATATCTCCCTGACCTAGCTTCACTTACTCCAGGAGGCAGTATATTTAATAACATAGGCAGTCTGAATGCAAGTAATTAAAAAAGGCAGCTGAGGGCCTTTGGGGATGTTTTGTTCAATCTGCATGCTCTCTCTAAAATGGAGGTATGTAGGTATGTCAGTGCTGTAATAGCACTATTAAATATCTGACTTACTTGAGAAAATAAATGTTTGTATAACAGCATCTTGTTTACTATTAATCTTTAATACCTGTATGTGCTGCAGGAATAATTATCTTTTTCCATAATTCCTTAATGGATTAATTAATAATCAATTTCCAGAGTGACCAAAGCCTCAGCTTTCTTCTTAGGCATTTGACAGAGGAAAATGGATCTTTTCCTGTTACATGTTGCTGAATGTGACTCATAAATCATCATCCAAAACAAGTCATTACCATGTTTTACAATGGAAGCATTTAATATCAAAATTTCTTGGGGAAATAGTTTTCCAGTGATTTCTAGAAGCTCAGTCTGAGGTGCTGTCCTCTTGTCTCTTCAAATATTACAAGGTATTTTTTCCTGTAAACCATTTTTCCTGTAAGCCACTTGTTCCATAATGGGGTGAATTCAGTAGAGTAGATTCAAAATTAGTGGAGCTGCCTGCAACAGTAGAATATGGTAAAAACATGAAAAAAATTGAGTATACTTTTTTTTTGTAGCACCTCTAGTAAAATAGTACATTGTATTAATTTTGTATTTATATTTTGTAGTCAAAATCAGAAATGAAAAAATAGTTAAATGCCAAATTACTTATTACAGATACGCAGCTGTAACAGTTTTTGTCTCTGTGTACATATTTCCTATGTTTAGCAGGTATGCAATTTGGTTTTGCACATGTGTTGTTCTTTCAATAAAATACAAATCACTGCTAGCTAAGTAATTCTGAATAGTTAGTAAATTCATGTAGCATGAACAGACAGACTCCACATTTTGTTCTAGTTTGTGTACACATTTGTTTTTCAAGTCAAGTGTATAAGGAACAATGGATAAGGTAATTTTTAAAAAGATAATTGTCTTGTCTGTCATTCCAGCAAGAAAGGGTAAAAACTCTTGATCGTCACCAATGTGCTAGTTGGGCTGAAAAAAAAGGTTAAGCATCCTTTCTTATTATCCCTTAATCATAGGCAATTTCACTGACGCAGGGGTTTCGCACCTTTCATAAGGATGCCAAAATGACCCATCTAAGCACATCAGCTGCAAGACAAGGGAAGAAAAACATTTCTCATACTTGTGTTCCTTTTGTAATGCTGCAGGTCCTCCTTTAAAATGACAGAAAGCTTATTTCCACTTCAGGTTTTGCATTTAAATGAAAAATATTTCTCGTTTTATATTGTATACTCTGTTCAGTAATAAAATGCCCCTGATGTTAATTAGATAGATGAAGATTGTTGAATGTGCAAAGAATTTTTTTCTGGTAAAAATGTGCTGTTTAGGTAGAAAAAAACCATGAAACATTAGAATATATTTATTAAAAATAATGATTATAGGTACATTTCATTCCTACATGATATTCTTCAGTTTATCAAGGGTTCTACAATCAATAATGAGGTCTGCAGTAAGGAAAAAATGCAAGAAATGATTATATTTCAGCTACATTTTAAATATTGCTGTTTAGAAACCATAGTAAGACAAGGCTGAGGAAGAGGTAGAGGGAAAGAAATAAATTCCTTTTTTCAGTTCAACCTCTGGCTTCTTTTCACAAATGCTAGTTGTTTGGTGTTTTTTTACAGTTCTCATATTGTTTACAATAATTTTAGAAATAATGTTTACTCTCTCCTTTCCCCCCCCCCCCCCATTCTAATTTCACTTATTTTGAATAAAGGATTTATTGTGTTTTCCTTTAAACAGTGTACAGAGTAGAATTATCTTGGCAATATATTCTAGTTCTTTGTGGGTTTTTCATATATATATATAAGTACATATGCAAGATGACCTCTCTCACATTGGGCTTTTTTCTACTCTTCATTAATTTTAATGGTTGTGTGTTTCTAGCATAAATTCTCTGAGCTCCCTGAGTAGTGCCAGTCTCTGAGTGATATTTGGTTTTCTTCCTTCCTTGGGTCTTTAACTTTTATTTAAAAACATTTAAGAAATGGTGCCACTCATCCTCGTATGTGTCCCCTTGAATTATTCCTTACTTGCCTTTTTACCCGAAGTTCACTGGCTCTGCTCACTCTTTTATTAATTCATTATTCCACAAAGGGTGGCATTTTTCCAGGGTTTGAATAATTTTTTTTGGTAACTGTTTAAAGTTGAATATTTTATAGGCTCTTGAGAGGTTTTCAACTCTTCCATATTTGCCGTCTGTACCTGGAGATGTATTAATTCAGTGAGCATGGCTGTGTTTCTGGGTGATGACTACCCAGCCCTCAATCATCCTTTTGCAGTTTTCAGTCCCAAACTAAGAAGTTTCCTGAGCAGAACCATCTGAGATGTAAATTGAGATTGGTGTGTCCTGCAGAGAGCCACAATCCATGCAATGCATGAGTACTGCAGTCCCAATGCATTTTCGTTATGTTTTCCTTAATGAGGAAAGTAATTGTCATTATTCCTGTTTCACACACGGCTCTGCTTGCTTCAGTTTATGACTGCCTGCACACTTCAACACAGATTTTCAGCTCCTCAACTCATGTCCTAACTGCTGGAATTTTAGTATGGTTACTGCCCTTTCTCTGTGGTTTCTAACTCAACCTTTTAAAGGAAAACTCCTAAGAAAATAGGATCCTACAAGCCTGAAATTCCTGAATTTTTGGATGAAAAATGTTTATGCATCATTGTATAAGTTTGATTACAAACTTGAGTCCTTCTGCTTTGTCATGTTTTCTGTCTACACAGGTGCAACATGGACCTTTTCCTCTGACGTTCAGTGTAAGGACTTTCTCTGTCTATTGTAGTAACATTCAAAACCATTAATATTGTATCTGAGGTGCCTGCTGAGCGTTTCCGACACTTACCCTGGGAGGGGCACACATGTTAGTAATGATATCTCCAGCTGCTGCTAAATAAATCATAATGCCATCTTAAAAACATTGACAAAATAGAACCAGATTCCATATTGAAAGCTGGCCAATCTTTCATATGAATGTCTTTCGCAGAAATTCCTGGGCACCTGTTATAAGACTTACTCTTCACTTTTAATTAAAAGATATCCATAAGTATTTTTATTAAATACCTAAGCACACATGGTAATCTCTTTTTATCTTTTGTTTCTTTTCCACAGAGTGTAAAATCATCTGCCAAGCATTGTGCTCTGTGAAAAATTTGTGGTTTGAGGGTCATGTTGAAATGGGGAACCAGAAAGATGAAAAAGTGGATGTACAACTATGAAACTATGTTTGTATATCCAATACATAAAATGCAGGCGCTTCTCTTTTATTTGTCTTGTGCTTCTCTCTAGAAATGGAAACATAATCATGGAATCATTTCCTGCTGGAGAAGCACGAGTATGTTAGACAATAAGTGTTATCCATCTCTTAATAATAAGGAATGAAAACATACATGGGATAGGATTTTAAAATAACTCAATGGTACTTCTGTATTTTTTGCATATAGGTAACAAAATGGAATCAAATTCATCAACATTGAAGGTTGCTTTGTTATTTTTCTAGTTTTTTATTCTATGGTGAATGGATAGGCTTCTGCCTTTCTGTTTAGGTCTTTTTTGTAATGCTCTTTGCACTTTGTCATTTTTTGTTTTGTATTACCTGACTTTTGCTTTCCCTGAGGCAAACTGCACAGTTACTAAAAAAATTTACAAAATTTACCACCAGCCTGGAGCATTCAAATTTAATGGTAAGACTTAAGAGAAAGTCTCCATGCTCCTTTAGTGCTTTACTTTCCTAGGGGCTAAGAAAACCTTTTAATAGTCTCTGTCAGAAATATGACTTTGAGACAATTTCCCTCTGTGAGCTCTGCAGAGCACAGTCTGCTTTCAACACAGCTTTTCAGGTAGTCACGTCTTTTAATCCTGCTGTGTGCTGTCCTTTCAGAACAGTTTTTTTCCTATTGTTTTAGCCTAATATCATAACATAAGAGTAATGGTAGTTGTCTTAAGAGGAAATAAATGAGACTCCTAGGTGCAGGCTGTGGAGAGAAGCATATGTAGGCCAAGGAATGTCCTTAAACCTCAGGCTGTTCTGCACAGTGGGGGAAGTACAGAATATGATCAGAGGGAACCAACGCCATTAATATTAACCTACTGTTTTCAGTGTATAAGGTTACTGTCATGCTGAAATTCTGTCAGACAAGAGCTATTAAGAACAAACTTAACAACAGGAACTGGTGGAAATGTATTTGTGTACATTCTGGTGGAAGTCACCAGCCAATTGTGACTAGCATGAGCGTCAGTTTGAAATAATTTCAGTATATAACAACACATGTGTGCAAAAGCAAGAAATACCACCAAGAATCTTACACTGGGGTGGTGTACCACACATCTATTAATTTAAGCTTTGTAGAAAACATTGCCAAATCAGCAGGCCCTGAATGTGTTTTATTTACCTTGCTGTATATATTGCCTAACACCTTTAAGAAACTGTTAAAACACCGTTGATGCAAAGAGAATCCCTGACACAGTGTGCCAAGTTCAATGTTAGCGTGGTTTACAGACTATTCCCATGCCCACAGGGCTAGAAATTCTGCCCAAGGCCATAGGAAGGGTGTAGTCTAGTTTGAAGTGACTTAATATGAGGAAGGATTTGATGTAATTACTGGATACTAGAAAGTAATAAAGCATTTTAGATTAAAGGTGGAACTAACAGGTTTGTACTTTCTAGTTTAAATATATGCAAAGGAATGGCAAGAAGTCGGGGGTTTTTTGTTTGTTTTTCTGAAGTTTGTTGCCTTAATTTTGTTCTTTAAGCCATTTTGCTTTGTTAATATTGCATAGGTAACCATCTATGTTTTAGAAGCAAATTCCATTCATTAGTCTCTTTTCTTTCAGTAAAGTACTCAATAGCCAACAGTGTAATTGTAAGCTCATTTAAAATACATTGATAGTGTAAAATAAAATCAATCTAGAGTTAAAATTTAACAGATAAACCCCTGAGACTATTAAAACTGTTCCATATAATAAATACAAAAGGAGAGTAAAACAGTCTGGGATATTGTCATACACAAAGTACGCAAAACATCTCATCTGCTTTCTGGCATTAACCCAGCTGAGACCTAGCTACCATGTAAAAAACAGATTAAACTAACATCCATCAAGGTGAAAGATAATTATTGCTTGTGTCAGACAACACCTGTTTTTGCAGCATTCCTCAACTGAGTTAAACTAGAGACATGCTGAAGTTTTCCACTGAATTTTACATTTGACAGTTGCCTGAAGCAATTGTGTCTGTGAAACACCTTCACCTCTTCCTTTGTTTACTTTTTGGGTAGACTAAAAATGTGAAAATACTGAACAGAAAATTTCAAAAATGAAGCAGAATATTCAGCAGCAAAATACGTAAAGTTTTTGATGGATGTTTGCTGAAAAGTGTTACAGTAGTCGGTCTTTTGTGAGGTCTACACACAGATCTGTTGAAAACACTCATTTGGTAACGAATTCTGCTTACATTACTCAAGTGAGTAATCCCACTTACTTCCGTGGAATTTTGCAAAAGTTAGATAATGCCATAATGTACTCCTGCTGTCTTTAAGAAACACTGCATAGGTTGTAAGGCAAGATGTTCATCCTACTGCAGAAAATAATCTGTATTTCAGGCACTAATTTCACAATGAAGTCCTGCTTCAGTTGTACCAAGACAGCTTCGAACCCATGGATCAAAATGGATTCTGTTTCATGAAAAGCAATAATACATATGAACAGTATTTCACAGATCAGTTCACAGAAGGATTTAGAATTTTTTTCTGGGTATTTTTGCCTTTTTGAGAGATATAGGATAAAGTTTGATTTTGTGACTGTCATTTGAAATAGGCCTCTGAAAACAGAACTTATTTTTCCACTATATAGAAAAAAAACATTGAAAACTCTGTGTCATCAACTACTCTACAAGGTACAATCTAACTTGATCATGTTAAATACTAAATACTAAGAGGTCCAATCCATGTTCACTTAGGTCAGATAGGGTGTTTTCATCAACTGAAGTGGGGTTTGGGTGATATTTGCTAGAAAGGCCAAGTGGATAATTATGTTACACAGTAGCCCTGAAATTAATTTGATTGGAGTATGAATATGAAAGTGTGCAAGTCATGGAGCAACAATCATCCCATGAAAAGCAAAACTGCCAGCACAGGGTAAACTATGATAAACTGTGTTCAAAAGGTAAAGAAAACCCCTCTGTAAAAAATGTGCTTCCCAAGAGAGAAACACAGAGGTCCATAGAAGAGAATGAGCTGAGGTCACAGATGTGGTGTTTATTGGGGCAATAGATCCAGAGGCAGCACAGCATGGCTCATTGCAAAAGGAGGCAGCAGTTAACAGGGTTTGGTACTAGCTGCTTTTAATGACAGCTTCTAAGGATTGCACACGGATTTGAAAACAAACATGATCAGATGGAGAAATGTGCAACAGATAAAATGTGTAAGCCAAAGGCCCTAAAAGAAAAGCTACTGCTACAAGTAAGTTAGGGCAGGCAGTTGTATCAGTACAGATAAAAGATGCAAGATCGTCTTGTGGGAAATCTTTGCAGAATGATCAGGAAGAAAAACTATTTGCACTACCTCACCTATTCTTAAGAATTTTATCTGAGAGCATATCTATTCTTAAGAATTTTATCTGAGTATGGTCACAGCAATGGCGGGGTTTACACCACAAATAGAGGGTTTCAAGAGACTCCTGTAGTACCTTTGCCATTGAAAACTCAGCAGAATATGTCCTTAAGAGAGTAACTATACTCCTGAGAGAATTAAGAAAGTGAAAAACAGAACAAAGTTAGTAGAGAAGACCACAAATTGGCTAAAGTCAATGGTCGTCTCACCAGAAACATAGTGACCTGAAAAGATCTCTGAGTTTTTATTAAGACTGTTATGCAAGAGCTGTATTAGGTACTGACAGAGGAAGGACAGTTAGTGACAAAAAAACATGAACATTAAATAAAAAGGATGCTTTGCAAATAACATGGTCTTACAGTGGATGTCAGGATGACCAAGAAAATATTTCATAATAATTTAGCAACATCACCACATTAATTCTCTAAAAACTTCAGATGAACAATGGATGGACAGAGACCCTAATGTAACTTGAGAGTACAGTAACTAGCGGTAGGAGTTAAAACTATGCAAATGGTAGGATTGTGTCTGTGGAAAGTGTTTTAGAGACGATGCCTCAATAGCAGATGAGGTCAGTGAAGAAAGCTGTCAATTATTTGAGCTGGAAATCTACATTGCTGTGAACTGTATTAACAATACAGCTGGTACTGATTACATAAAAGCACCACAGGAAATACCAGAAGGAGTAGATAAAAAAATGTCGTTTGGTTTAAATGTATGAAAAATACATCTTTGTTGTTATGGTGGTAACTGTGGATGGTTTTAGTGCTTTCTTTACATCTCTCTTAATCTATTGATCCTGTGCTTTAAAATAATTGACTTAGAGCATGATTCAGTTACATCAAACCCAACTGAATAAAAGGTGTAATTGGTGATTGGAGAAGTGTGATGAGATCAGTGGGAGGAACCAAATAATTAGCTTCCACACAATGTTTTTCAGAGTTTTATATTTCAGACAAATCTGAGCACAGACTTAAAACATATTCTTCCAAATCCTAGCCATAAAAACATTGTTATGGTTATAAAACATAATAATCTTTGCCCTGGAGTTTATAGCCTTGAACTATTTCAGTGCCAAGTCTGTATTTCTACCTGTGTTAACATTTTAACTTCTCCTACTGCCTGAAATATTTCAAAACTGGTAGAGAACAAGCAAATGCCCAGGGCAACATACAATCTGAAGAACAAATCACTGGGATTAGCTGCCAAAGAGATGATCACAGATGGAGCCTGGTCCAGGGAACTGGTCTACAGACCACATGCACCAGCTGAATTTCATGTAATAAACCCTCACCCATTTGTCTGCACAACACCACATGTTGGAATTAGTACCAGTGTTGACCATGGTGCTATATTTAACTTACAGATTTTTCCTGATCTGTGATCTCCAGATGCCTACATGGCTAACACCTTTGAAACTCTCACCCCCTCATATCAGTTTCTGACACATCTTTTTGTCTAGTGTTCGCTAATTCAGTTCTTCCCCATGAACTTCTGCTCAGAAAGATAGCTAAAATATTGTTTTCCTAGACAGTTATTTCATTCACCTGTCTCACAATCATTCTCTCCACAGTTTAAGTCACAGAAGTGATTAGTCTTTCAGGAGTTTCATAGCTTATATAATCTTCTCATTCAGCATCTAAAGGTTGCCTGCTATTTTTAACCTGTTAATGATGCCAGTGTCTATTTTCCACTTGTTACATTTTCAAAAGAACACTGGAGTGCTTTCACTCATATATTTGGCAGAAGCTCCATTGAGAGCTTCTAAAGAAATGCAACCTATTTGTCTTCATTGCGCTTAGATACAATGCCTACCAAAAAAGTGGCTGGACAGTGCCCAGGCAGAAAGGGACCTGGGAGTGCTGGTCGACAGCCGACTCAACATGAGCCAGCAGTGTGCTCAGGTGGCCAAAAAGGCCAATGGCATCCTGGCCTGTATCAGAAATAGTGTGGCCAGCAGGTCCAGGGAAGTCATTCTTCCCCTATACTCGGCACTGGTGAGGCCGCACCTTGAGTACTGTGTCCAGTTCTGGGCCCCTCAGTTTAGGAAGGATGTGGAGGCACTTGAACGTGTCCAAAGGAGGGCAACAAGGCTGGTGAGGGGCTTGGAACACAAGCCCTATGAGGAACGTCTGAGGGAACTGGGGTTGTTTAGCCTGGAGAAAAGGAGACTCAGAGGCGACCTTATCGCTCTCTACAACTTCTTGAAAGGTGGTTGTAGTGAGGTGGGGATTGGTCTCTTTATCCAGGCATCAACTGGCAGAACAAGAGGACACAGTCTTAAGTTGCGCCAAGGAAAATATAAGTTGGATATTAGAAAAAAGTTTTTTACAGAAAGAGTGATAAAATATTGGAATGGTCTGCCCGGGGAGGTGGTGGAATCACCATCCCTGGACGTGTTTAAAAGGAGATTGGATGTGGCACTCAGTGCCATGGTTTAGTTTAGTTGAGGGTTGAGACATGGGTTGGACTCGATGATCTTGAAGGTCTCTTCCAACCTGGTGATTCTGTGATTCTGTGAAATTGCCAACAAGAGACTGCTGGGGTCCTGAGACGCCTGCTCCTCAAGCTGATGAGTATTGTTCTGGTGCTCTTTTGTAAAGCTCTGTTATAATTTGTGTACTTTTATTTAATAGTATAGATCTTTTGGGCAGGGACTCAGGAACTATTTCTGCTTTCCATTTATGCAGGATTGCTAGGGCCTGCAGCGATGCCAACAGAAGAGCAATAATTAACACTTGTACAAAACTTGTACACACAACAGCCCATAAATGGAAATAGTAACTTTTGCATGATCTACTGGCTATCTTGAATTGCCTTGTATACCCAACCTTTCTTCAGCATCAGGCAGGGAGATTCTGTTTGATTAAAGATGTCACATCTAAACACAGACTTTTAAAAAGCCTGTGGCATTTGCTGCGTAACTCCAAACACCGTATTCTGCACGCATTATCTACTTCCCTTCTGCTTACTCCAGAATTAATAAAACTGGTCCCAGCCAATTTCAGTGGCACTGTTTGCTTCTAACTTTCTCCCTCCAAATCTCTTAAAAATGCATGAATCAACATAGCAGTCTGACAAACCATTTTAGGAGCTGATTTGATTGATGCTTCTGTAATAGGTTGCCAGTACAAGTCCTACGACAAATTAGAAAGAAATGGGAGAGCAGAGGCACACACAGGGTCTACAGAGCAAGGGTCAACTTCCTAAGTCTCACAGAGGATTCAGTGTTTTGGTGGGGGAATGGGTTTGATATACTGTTCGGAACTTCCCAGAAGAAAGACATGAGGATCTGAGGGATTAAACACATATTGGTCATCCACACCTGTCACTGTGAAGGTAACAGCAGCCTCAGGGGTGCTGGCAACAAAATCCTTCCTATCTGCTATCATTCCAGATGCCAGGGCTAACTTTCTCTCTGGGTCAAAAAATGGATGCCAACAACCACACCTGAGGTTCAGAGAGGGACAGGAAGCAGCAAAATCACTCCCATATATTTGAGATGAAAAGAAATTCTCCTTGTTGCATGGCAAAAGGCTTGTCTGGAAAGCCATGCCCAGCAAGGCTCACTTATCAAAGCCACCGGCAGCAGCTTGAAAACCGTGGGGTAAATCTGTGATGGCACAATTGCAGGGTGTGCATACTGTACTGGGCCCCAGGATCGGTACGGTTTGTGGTTCCTGACAGGGAATGCTTGGGGTGTTCAACAATCAGGTAGGGCAATGGAGAAACTCAGCTTTATCCCTTGGAAAGTTCAGAAAGTTAATTCATAGAGCATCTGGGGTGTGAATTTAGATGCTTCATGGAGAATATATAGAATTAATCAAGTGATGATTCAGGTGATTATTTTTCTGATCTCTGGTAACAATATAATTAGTGGTGTGGACAGAATGTTGTTGCTTTAGGTCACATCCCTGTATGGAATTTCAGCTCAGTGTTGCCCTTCATCCCTGACTCACTGCCAGCTACTTCCCGTATTTTAGGACATTATGGAGCACAGGTGGGCTCCGAAAAAGAAAACAAGTAAATAATAATGAGCAGAATCCTCAGCCATCACCCTGGTTATGAGGGACGGCTGGCTTCAAGCGGCAGGTGGCACAATCCTTTCCAGGTGACACTGAGCAGGCCTTGCCCGCGCCGGGCTCGGGGCGCGCAGCGGCGGCGGGAGCGGCTCCGGGGCTGGCGGTCAGTCCCGTCCCGTCCCGTCCCGTCCCGTCCCGTCCCGTCCCGTCCCGTCCCGTCCCGTCCCCGCCGAGGGGCTCATTTCGGCGCTGCCTGGCCCCGCTGCAGTTCAGCCGCTGCCAAAGCCTGGCGGGGTCGGTGCCTTTGCGAGATGCCGGGACGGTGACCCGCAGGTACATCAGGGCATCCCTGCCTTTGCTGCTTGGGGCGCAGCGGCTCGGCTTTGCTGCAGCGCTTCCTTATGGTTGTCCGCCGCTCCGTAAGCCGCCCATCGCCGCTCCGGGAGCGGAGCGGGACTCCAGAGGGTAACGCGTGCGGGATTTGCGGGGAAAGGGAACCGGGGACGGGAGCGGGAGCGCCGGGCTGGGACTGCCCTTCCCCTTCGTCCCGGTGGGACCCGCCGCGCCCGCCCGCCCCGACACAGCCAGCCCGGCTCCCCACCCTTCCCTCACTTTTTTTTCTCTCTCTCTTCTTCTTCTTCTTTTTTTTTTTTTTTTTTTTTTTTTTTTTCCCCCCTAAATGCAGCGAGGTAGGTATTTCCTTTCCTCATTCCTGCTGAATGCTCAGCTCTTGGGTGAATAGGGAAAAAAAAAAAAAAAAAAAAAAGAGAAGATATCTTGGATGTAAAACTTGCCAGCGAACGAAGCGGAAGGGCTGGAAATAGAGCTGTATAAGCAGGCTTTGGAGTTAAATGGTAAATTTGGAAGATTTAGTTAGAAAAGAAAGCTAGCAACATAAACTGTCATCAAATTGCTTTAGCATTTTCTAAGTCTTGAATCTGTCTCCCTGTCATGGTTCAGCTGAATAAAAACATACAACTGTATTAGTGAGCTGCAGCAGAGAGGTGATATTAGCTGCAATATTGTTAGTGATTGCCACAGCTGCTCTCCGTAAGTAATCTGTGGGTTGCTTTTCCTCATTCTTTGGAATAGAAGGAATGAGTGGCTCCAGCCTTACAGGCTGGTGAAATACAGGGCTTTGTGTGGTATGATTATTTTCACAGGGAATTTATACAGGACTGAACAGTTGCAGGAGTTTACCACTCTTCTTTGGATTTTGTAAGGCTTGCTTGAACCTTATGTAGTATGCAGTAAGCATTTCTAATGTGGTCAGAAAACTTTGTCATTCATATGCACCAGTGAGTTATGAAACTGCTTGTGAACTTGAAGTATAGAACATCTTGTAGGGGTTTTAGTAATTTTAAAAACCTCAAAATATTTTCCAGGTTTTGTTGATTGATATGTCTAAAACTGATAAAGCATGAGTTGAGACTGCTGTAGAATTTCTAATAATATTTAGAAGGGACAGTAGTAGTCACATGCATGCAGGCCAAGATTTAGGAGGAGCATCAGCTCAGGAATCTTAAATGCACTGTGTTTTCCCAGCTTTTCAAAGGCTTTTGTTGATCTATATCATGAATTGAAGGTATCAAGCTTTTTCCCTTTGGAAAAAAGTGTCTCTACTTCTTCATAATAAAAAGAATACAGCCTAAACATCGAAATGAAATAGCAGTGCAAGGAGCCAAGTGAAGTCATGTGTGCAGAGTTTTTTTTTTTAAACTAACTTTATCTGTGAACTCCCAGCCCTGGAGCCTATTTGAAATAAGATAGGAAGCTTCAGTCTTGTCACAAATGCAGCTACAACTTGTCCTGGGGAAGCCTTCGTAATGGGGTCAGGTAAAGTTCAATGAACTACCAAACCAGCACTATTTCAGAAATGCTAAGGTGCTCTTTCCACTGATCGCTCCACTCTCTCTGCCTGTTATTAAACTGGTAGTTTTTACAACATCAATAAAGAACTTTCCTACCCAATTGCCCCAGACAAAGGCCTGAAAGCT
The DNA here is from genome assembly GCA_036630365.1 of Acanthiza pusilla. Classification (NCBI taxonomy): domain Eukaryota; kingdom Metazoa; phylum Chordata; class Aves; order Passeriformes; family Acanthizidae; genus Acanthiza; species Acanthiza pusilla. Next base: position 15,906,958 of record JAXCHO010000234.1, read on the forward strand.
AGGTTTAAACTATGAAAACTTTGTGTTAGGTTCATTTAGATTGTTTTGCTGTGTCAAATACTCACTTGAGTTCAAAAGTTCAGATGAACCATGAACTTTGTCATTTCACAGCAGGCAGTTCTACAAATATAATCCGAAAGTGAAAAAACATGGTATATTTAAGGTGCGTTTGTTGTTCTGTGTGGAATATACTTGGAGTTCCGCATTTGCAAAGTTCTGCTCGACTTAAAAAAACCTTTTAACTATTTAAAAGACAAAAACCCCTAAACACAATTAAGCCAAATAATTCCTTGATCCCTGACCTTTTAGGCTTTCAAACCAACACATATTCAGTGACTAATCATTACTGCACAAACTAAACCCAGCTAATCTTCTTAATAAATTGTGAAGTCTTGTATGTCTCATGGTTTCAGTGATGGCTTTTCTCCCTGTCTGGAACATTGCAGAATATCAAAACAAATGGGTCATGGCTTTATGTATTTGTTTAAACTTTGAATCTATGTCATCTCATGATATAGTCTTGAGTCGAGAAGGCTTTACAAGCCTATGTGAAGTATAAGACTGGAAGGAATGAAAAGTCAGTCAATGCAATTTTCACCCACTTGCTAGAAAATAAAAATGTGTGGGCAAAACCAGTTTGTGCATAGCTATTTTTTAAATGTGGAAACTTACCAGAAACTGAAGAGCCTGTAATAAATTCAGCTTCTTTTCTATGAAATAAAATTCCTTATGCATACTCTCTTCTTCCTCCTAGTAAGTCTGGAGTCTCAATCTATCGGGAAGGAGCAGCTTTTTTTTTCCAGACGTAAATTTGGAATAGTAAGTAACTTTAGGCAATTTTCCCTGACTGTTCATAAATTGTAATTCAAGGTTCTTCTCCTTCAAGAATTGCTACATCTGTTAAAAGAAAACAAAAACAAAAACCAAAAAAAACCCCCAAAAATTTCCAAACCCAACATGACATTATCAGAAATCTATTTTTCAGTATCACGTGTATTTTCTGATTTTTACATTACAATAATTTTGAATTTTTGCACTTTTTTTGGTGCTGTATAAGAGCTGAGACCTCGTATGGGAGGGCTTATAATTTGATTCTAACACGCTAGGAACTTCTCATTTAAGGAAAACAAAATAATTACAGATTCTTGATAAAATTTGGTCTCTGTATGAAGCACAAGCTTTTGGCAGAGAGTAATCTAATTGTTTAAAATAATTCATTAGTATCCTTGCATTACTCAGCAAAGAACAGATACGACCATAGAGAAGAAATCAGCAATCATGTTCTTTGTGAACAACAAAGAGAGGACAGTGGGGAGACATCGCTTTTAGTGGACATCTGCAAGAGTTGCCAAGCTGTGCTGCTAAGCCCATAATTGCAGCTGAGATTGTGATGCAGGCTGTGATTACTGCTAGGATCACTGCCCTATCTCCTTCCTCCTTCTGAAGGTTTGTGTCTCCTAAATGGAAGAAATACACATTGTAGGTGTGTGCACTGCATGTCTTGTCTGACACTTGCAAATTTTGGCTATCTTGGGCAGTTCTGCTGCAGTGTCTTGACCAAGTGCAGCAATTCTGGGCACTGGTGACCCTTACCTCCTGGGCTAGCTGTGCTGCAGCAGCCATGAGATCTCTTCCTGCTTGCAGGCTGCAATGGAAAAAGGCAGGGAAGCAAAAGTAGAATTCCAGAATACAAGCCATGCATTGCAGTGGCAATAGCTTCCCTCTAGTGCTGGCAGGAAGCTTTATATAATGCATCAGTGGTTTGCAGCATGAGCCCCAAACTGACTCGGAAGTTTCGATTATAACCTAATTTATATATATGTATTTAAGTCTTTCCTCAGTCCCCTTATGTGGGGTAAAAATCTCAGGGCGGGACAAGAAGCACTCAGAATTTTAGGTCTAGGTGAGGAAGACTGTCTTCTGAGAGCTCCCCTGTCCTCTTTTCCAGCATTTCTGGAGGTGGTGATGGGGGAGTCACTTCATCACACCTGGGCAGCCTTCCATAACATGGTCAGCAAGAGACCTCACAAACTGCGACACAGAGTGGCTCCAGAGATGGCTTTAAGCCAACTGAGCATTCTGTCATTTCTGTGAGAGCTCTGTGTAGAGGAGGTACAACAGATGGACAGCCTTCTCAAACTGCTGTGTAACTTGCGAGCTGAAGAGAGTTTCAGGGGAGGTGGTGGTGTCTGTTATTTGGTTGCTTGGCTTGTTTTTGCAAGGTGCAGTTTAGACCAGAGTCCTCTGTAAGTTTCTAACTAAAGATAGAGTCAGCTAATGATGAGGTGATCCTTCATTGCTTCCTGTTTTTGGGGCTGGTGTAGCAGTTGAATAGCTAGGAAGGATAGGTTACTTTTCTTCTATTCTGAACATGGCCAGTGATTTTAAACACAGTTTTCTTTTTGCATTTGGGAACATCTTTTTACTGAAAAAGATTCTATCGAAACCAGGTTGCAGCACTAATAATATTAACATCATAGTTTTCATTGTATTGTCTCTTTTAATCAGCTTCGGTGAGATAATAGAACAATATTTATCTACTTATAGATATCTCTTGCACAGATAGATGTTCAGGATCTAATTCACTGTGGTGGGTTCTAACAGGTGAAACCTAAACAGGGCTCCTGTTTCTATCATCAGTTCTCCTGAATGTGTAGTAATTTCTATACAGTACATTTAATGTACTTTAGAGTTAGAGAAAATAAAAATATTTTTTAAAAAAGCACAACTCACTTTTTTCCTAGGTGTTTTTCCTCTAGGTTGTCTCAGTTCTGTGCGGGTATGAATAGCAAAGAAATGATACTCACTGAGATTAATTACTAAAGCTATGTGAAAAAGGTCAGACTCGTCTTGTACCATTCATAAATTAGGCTGCATTCATCTCACATTGTTTTGACTGAAGTAGAATAATAGTGGTGATAAATGCAATACATTTTTCTATTCAGACTGCTCTTAATCAGGGTGATCAAATTATTTAGTGAATGGAAATAAATCCAGGATGGGAGAAAGATGGGAATAAGGATTGTACTGTTTATTAAAGTTTTAATTACTAGGTTTTCTACTTAATTATAATTTGCTGTTTGTTCTAACAAACATGACATTTACTAACATTTGCCATTAATTATAATTCTATCAATAACTTTCTTTAGTTTACTCCTGATCAGGACAGGAAACAGGCATATTGCCTGCTTTGGGAATGCTGAAATTCTGGGGTTTGTTTATTTAAGCACCTAAAATGGTGTCAGTTCTCCTCAAGCTTCTTGAGACTTCAAATGTTGACTTGAAAACCTGAAAGAAAAAGTTGATTTCTGATACTAACCTCTTACTGGTGCTTTTGCACATATTTGAGAAAGAATTTTCAGTGGTATTTTATCCTTTTGGCTCCGCTCGCAAGTTAAGTAATATTGAAAAACCATTAAGGTGATTTCAGAAACTTTCTGTTTAGACTTGACATAAAAATATTTAAAATATTTTGGATGACAATGGTGGAGAATTTGTACATTTTTTCCCAGAGTGGTTGAACAATTAGTAATTCAGTGGTTCCCGGTCTTATCTATACAATGCAGTAGAGGCTTTGAACTTCTTTTTCAAATAGTGTCCTTTAAGAGTAAATATTAGTGTTACCTTTTTACTTCATAAATGCATTGTTACTTTAGCTAATTGCTAGATTTACTGGTCTTCTGGGGGCTGACGTGTAGTTTAAAGTGAAGTCACTTAAACGGAGGGCTGGACAACAAAAAGCTGAGACTGGCACTGAGAGCACAGAGACCAGGCTTGCGCGGTAGTGTGTGTCTTTACTGTGTTAGCAGAACACACATCAAAGGTGCAGGAACCTGATCCTCTGGCTGCTCAGAAGTCTGAAAATAATTTGGTAGTAAGGTGCCTTCCCAGAAGGGAAGAGGGAAGCGGTAAACTGCAGTCCCAGCTCTAAATCAGTGTGGTCAAGTCTTGCACTACTTTGGGCAAAGGGATGGTGGCTGCAAGAATTCCACTTTTGCCATTGGTCCACAGGAGCAGTGAGCTCTTACTTCTGTGACTTGCCCAAGCGTTTGTTTCTCTAATTGCCTTAGCAGGAGTGTTTAAAAACACTGCAGCATACTTGTGAATGGCAAAGAAGTAGATTATGAAAAAAACAGAATAAATGAGAATGTCAGTTGTAAGAATTCCAACAAGAATTTTGTCTTGATTTTTGCCTGCATTGGGATACTCAAGTAATTTCTTTGACATGCTGCTAAGGATACTGTCAAGTGAGATCTTTGCTTTGAACTTATTTCCCCTTTTCCTCTCAAAGGAGAGTAACTGACAGCAGGCTAGCCATACATTAACATATGTTTCATATCCTCATCATCCTCAGAGCAGGTACCTGGCCAAGTTGTGGTTAGCAGGTCTAATTCTTTGCATTGTTTGCTGACTGCAAGGCTATAGCTTGCCTAAGCCTTCAGTTCTGCCTCCTCTCAGACAGTTGCTCAGCTGCTACCCTCTCTTTCCCTATTCTTCTTCAAATTGCTTTTATTATAGCTGCTAAAAGCATTTTTTTTTAGCTTAGATATTCTCCTGGCTAGATAAAAGTGAGAAACTGTCAGTACTGGCTTCACAGTCCATTAAAGACTTTGTGCTATTGATAGTTTTCACCACAGTATTTTGGAAAATGTACTATTGTAGGAAACTTCCAGGGTGCATTTCTGTACCCTGTGGACCTGCCCGAGGCCACACAGTGCAGTGGCACTCCTTGCTGGTTCGTTTGTCTCCTCACTGGTGTGCCAGAACTGCTGCTGGCTTGTCCTGTGCCCAAGGATGTCATCCCACTCCAGTAGAAACTCCAGAGCATCCATCAATTTATTGTAATGACAATGCTGCTGAAACGTCAGGGCATCCACTGCTGCAGTTTTTGGTATGGCCAGTTCTTTAAACCCAAGTTCTGCATGTCCTTGCCTTTTAATGCTTTGAACAAGCTCTACCAATTTCCACAGGAGCTGTGGAAGCAGTGGAGTTTTTGATGGCATGTTTCCAGCTCGAACTGGAGAGTGCTGTTCATACAACACTTCCATAATTTGTTTTGGCCTTGCAAAGTCAGTCCAAGAAAAGAAATTTCTGTCTTCAAGAGATTCACTGTGCAATCTGTAGATGGCTGCCTCTCAGACTATCTCTTTCCCTTGGTTCACAATTCCCTGCTGTCACTGACTGATTGCTCAGCCTATGTTTTACATCAAGGACATCTGAACTACTTTTTGTAGTTTTTTGTTTTCTCTGAAATAGTGAGATCTCAACTGGTGAATTTGAAGGTTTGTTGACATGCCGGAGATCAGTATCTATTCCCAAGTCAAATGACGCTGTTACTTGTTTCTTTTGCAGCTTGGATTCTATGTGCTTCCATTAGGTATTAATTCCTTAAAATTCACCTGCTTTACTAATATTCTCTTTTGTTCCTCTTCACACGAGCCCCATGTAAATACCAAAAGGAAATGACACAGCTGCCTCAGCTGTTCTGTTAGTATAGGAAATACACTTTGTCAGTGACACTGTATTTTAATGGCATGGCTGTCACAAAAATGCACAGAAAGCACAGCTCAGGAGAGATAGAACAGAGGAAATGTCATCTTCTGCTTGTGCTTTGGGAGCTGGTTATCTCCTCACACAGACTTGGAGGGCTTGGAGAGACCTTGCTTGAATGCAAGCGGAATGGAAACTCTGGGAAACAGGGATGGCTGCTCAGAGAAGTGCAAGAGAGGAGAAGGAAAAGGTAAAATCAAGAGCTGAGAAATTGTTTGGCCTGAGAAGATGGATTCATCATATCTGTCAGTGGCACTTTCAAACAGTGCACCTTTTAGATGTTCTTGTGTCTGTGATCTCTGCTCTGAAAAATCTCCACTTGCATTCTTTCATCTTACAGCTGGAATATTGAATAAGTGACCTCTTCTGACTCAGACACATTGTTGTCTCTGACCTCCTCAAATCATGGCTTCACCTTTGCTGCTGCCAGATGCCTGACTGCTTTCCATCTCCCCTGTCTCTGCACCTCAAGAAGTGTCCTTCATTCCTAGCTGAGTCTTTCCTGTTGGTCTGCTGCAGAGCTGCTTTTCTCACCACTTGCCTCTCAGATCATTATAATTGACAGACATTTACATTTTATTCCACTTTAAGAAAGCACCTTCCATATGGAAAACACATTTTATTTGATGTTGGATTTATCCAGGAGCTGATCTTAGTCATAAGAACTGTTTCTCATTCAGGGTTGCTGCTTTTCTTTCTGTTTTTTCCAGCTGGACTGTTTGAGGCATGGGAGGTCAAGTGACTTGTCCCAGACTATGAGTCAGTGCTGTGAATTTGGATTAGTACCCAGGATCCTAAAGGCTCCCAGCCTTCTCCTCTGACCATCACTAGACCATGCAGCATCTCTGAAAGGATTGGCTCTATGGAAAAATACAAATTAAGAACACTGAGTTTGAATCTTTAATTCCCAGAATGTAGTTATTGAGCCTTGTTCATATTACAATGAAAACATGTTTTTTTAAGTAAATAAACCCTCTAACAGCTTTTGGGGTTTTGGCTTTGTCTCTTTCTCTGCCCAGCTAAGTACTGGCAAAATGTTTTTTATCAGCAGCTAATACAGGAAGCACAACATGAAAGGGAAGAAATCTAGAAATGTTTGGCCTAACAGTGGTCATGATTCAACAGATATTTTGGACAGACTGACTCTTTTTGTAGCTGCTTGCAGTTGAGTGCCTCTTCCACTTAATTAGAGTATACTGCTGTTTATAATTTGAGGTTAAATTGTCCTCTTTTTTTGTGATATATATTGAGTTTTCCCAAGGGTACGTTCTGGAATTCTTAGCTAATGTCTTAATTAAGATATTTTGTTTTCAGAGCAGCTCCACGGTGTGAAGGGGATACTGCCCCATCTTATGAAGTATGACAAGAGTGAGGGGAAGTTGGTGCAAGCATTTCTGCTAGGTTTATGACTCCAGTCTGAGGTGTTTAGGCCTGATTCATCAGGGAAAGTTGTTGCTTATGATTTAAAAGATTTTGGCTGTTATTGGCTCCTTGTATTCAGTAAAAACTGAATACAGAAATTGTTTGGACACAAGATCTCTGTGTTTCCACAAGATGCCATTTCATAGAGCTGATCCCACAGACACTTCTGGCTCAGGTTTTGGACTGACAAGCACCTACAGCTTGCTGTCTAACTCAGAGAAGAAGACATGAAATCTTCTGCAGACAGGAAATCTTTTGCTGAGGTCTGATCAAACCTTTTTCTCTTTCCTTTCCCTATCCACTGCTCCTCATCCTCGTCTCCAGGCTGACTTCATGCAGGTGTGGTGTGGTGGTTTCCCAAGCCAAGACTCAAGCTCTTGTTCCTAAGCATTCTAGTGCTGGGCATTATCGTCTGAATGCATCTGGGGCAAAGTTATTCTTGTTTCAGGGAGCAGTGGCACAGCTGCTTCAGCTCTCCAGAAGACAGTCCCACGTCCAGTAGGAGGAACAGGAATGTTCAGATTAAAGAGATCGTAGAATAGTGGGCAGTTGAAAAGAGAATTTTACAGTGCCAAATGATCCTATGATACTATGATTCTGGTCAGCTAAGCAGATTCTGGAGGTGACTGGTTCCTCTGTCAAATTGTTGTGATGGTCAGAATTTGTAACACAGCACTCACATTCATTTTCCTTTTTGATTATCTCTCTTAGGTAAACATCACTGTAGCAGATCTGAGACCCTTCCTCCACACATGCAAATTAACCAGCAAGGTTTTAATTTAAATTTGAATAAAAAATTTGAATAGTTTTGTAAGCATCTATACAGAGGGAAATACAAGTGTCGTTCTCACAGGTGCTTCTTAAAAATACTGAGTAAAGAGGTTTAGGCTGAGTGTAATTTAAGGTTATGTTAAAAAACATGGGCACAGATGAAAGGGCATCCACATGCTATAAGATTCCAAGGGAAATATTTCAAGGTTAGCAATTCTTATAAGATGTCTGCTCTTTGAAATTCAATACTTATGGAAATTCATATTCTCATGAAAATTTCAACCAACTCCTGACAGACTAGAACTGAAGAAAATCTGTCTGGTTTTGATTTTGACTGGAGTCAAAGCTGTTCATTCCGTACTGGACAATTTTAAGGAGACTGACTCTCATAGCTGAAGCTAATTTTTTTCTGAAATGTTAGATGAATCAGGGCATTACAATCAAGGCTCTGATTATAACTCCTCTCTATCAGACTCCATGTAATCATGTGAACACATAACCTTTTAAACTCTTTTTGTTTATGAGTTTATACTGATATATGCAGAGTGAGGAAGTGTCACATATTGCAGAGGGGAAAGGGTGTTGGTTCCACTTGATTTTGTTTTGTTTAAGCTTGAATTTGAACTCTGGATGTAGGATTTTCCAAAGGATATCTGTCTTGGGTACTTTTGAGGCATAGACACTTGTGAAATGGAGAACATCTGGTTCAGCATTGTTAATCTCCATTTGAAGAATGCCATTTAGTTATTACTCAGACTTTATGGTGAAAAGAAAATATTTTGTTTTTCAACATTGTTGTTTTTCTGCCTTTGAAACTTTTCTAGCATAGTGGAATGGAAATATAATGAATGTGTTATGCAAATGAATTTTTTTTGTCTCCGTAACTGGAAAATGTTTAGTTTTAGTACTAGCTTGTCTGAAAAGATGGGTTACTCTAAATAGAAAATTACAGTTCTGCTTGTTTTATTGTGTGGCCATAGTATGCAAACTTGCAGTGTAAACTGTTGCATTCAAATGAGAGAAAATGAGGACTAGGGAGGCTTGCCTGGTTTTTCACCTGCTGCAGTGAACTTCTGACTTCACAGAACTTGTGTAAAGCCTAGAAAAGCATTAAAGTTTTACAGCTACCAGTCTTTCATCAAATCATTGGTAGCAACCAGTGCTTGAAATACCAGTTGCTCCCTTGGGTTTCATATAAGCAACACAAGAATATAATTTGACTTTCACTCTTTCCCATTTTACTTTCTCTCTTATTTAACAAAAATTACCAAACACTTTAAAAGGTATACATTGCAATGTGCTTTGCCAGCCTCCCATAACTGTATCCAATAAGGAGAATGAAAATGTTTGCTTTTCTCTTTATTTTCCTTTTTTTTTCTGCTTGGATTAGCCCTTTGTATTACCAATGGAACTTAACAATGACATTTCTTCTTCCTTCCACAGACTCTACTAACTGGGCAAATGATAATTCTGCTCATGACACAGAGATTAAGGTAATGCAAAGTACATTTGAGTAACATTCCCCATTAAATGGTGCTTTTACCTTTTGAATCCACTACCATTTTTTGTTCCAGAAGCTCTGCTCTTCAGGTTAGTTACTAAGCACAGGAACAAGTAATTTGCATCAAAGGGTCTATCCTGTTATTGAAAATGGTTAGTAGTGTGAAAGGAAAAATCCCTAACACTCACTTTTTTTATTACTAGATTAAATTTTTATTGCAGTTATCACTGAGTCTTTTTTTTTTTTTTTTTTTTTTTTTTTTTTTTTTTTGGTAAGGAAAATATTTTGAATTATTTAAGTGAAAGCAGTTTCCACAAAATTTGCTACTTAGAATAACTGGAAAGTTAAATTCAGCAAGTTCTAGTAGTGTTTTGTTTGGGGCACGGGGAAAGTACCTATATGTGTAAGATTTCCTCTGAAGTGAGAGGGAAAATCTGTGGGAAATCTGTTTAATCTTTATTGATTTTTTTTTTTAAATCAGTTATGACATGGTGCACCAAGAATGGCTATTTCCCTTTCCCCCCACCCTTCATGAATTCTTCAACAAGTAGCAAATTATTTAAGATAAATGCCTACTGCTGTAGACAGCTGCCAGAATAGAAGTGAAAATAAACTGGTGAAAGGAAACTGCCCAGTTCATGGAAAGGGCAGCAACGATATAGTGCAGCAAGTCCATGACACTTCTGGATACACATGCTGAAAGACTTACCCTGGCTGGCCTGCTACAAATCTCCCAGTAATTCATTAAGGGGAAATGCTCCTTGAAACATTTCACTCCTATTTTAACACCCTTTGTCTTTACCTTACATACTCACTGGGTTCATTCCTATGTCAAGTGAGCCTCAGTGAAACCAGTTTTTCATTCCTGATAGAGCATACTGTTTTGCTCGAGTAGAAAGGTTAGATGGATGCTTTTACTGTAAGTATTTTAGCAGTCTGTGGTATTTTTTCAAGGTTTGGGGTCAAAAGAAGGATATGATCCCTGTGATCCAGTAAACAATGTAGAATGAAGTAACTTGACTAGTGACTGAAGCAGGCATGAACGTTGTCATGTTTTCCATAACTTTGAAGAAACAGTTATCCTCTAAATATAATGCAGTCAGACATTTATTCAGATGGAATTACAAAGCCATGTCCTGGTTGTTACAATCTGCTTCAAATCTTTGAAATTACAGAATTAATTTATTTTCATTATCACGGGGCCAATGTGCTACAATTTTCTAGGGAGAAATCCCATTAACTTCACCCAGATTTTTTTTCTGAATGCTGACCATGGATTTGACCTGTTTAAACAAAGCAGCTTGCCATTTATTTCAGCTAGTATTCAGTTACAGCAAGTGTCTCTATTCCTCCTTATGTAACTTTACAGCCTTAAAGACAGTTGTAGCTGAGTCCTGGTTTAGTAATTTTGTATTTCTAAAACAGATCAGAGTGATGGGACAATACTTGAATTTACACAATACTGACTCAAATATGTTGGCAGAAAACTGAGTCTGGATAACCCGAGAAGCTAAATTGTCATCTTTTGCTCATAGTTTACAGTTTTATGGGATTAAACAGAATGGGGGGACAAAGTATGGCAATACCAGTACCCCTGGTGTAGTGTGGGGGTTTTGCTGCTGTTAGTTTGGAGGGGGTGGGGGAAAGTTTAGTTGTTTGTTTGTTTGTTTGTTTGGGGGTTTCTGTTTGTTTTAAATGTAATAGCAGCATAATGGCTTACTGGCAGTTGCTGTAATACTTTGAGCATGGTTTGTGAATGGATCCATCAAGAGAAAGTTTCAGAACTGTTCTACCTAGTATACCATTCAAGAAGCAATCTGTTTTGCATTAGTGTAGTCTCTGGCTACAGATTACAGGGTTTCTAGGTCTTGTTGTTATTTCCCAGTTTATAAAATAGCTCATCATTGATGGTATTCTGTGTAGCCTTTGGATTTCATTCATGAACCTTTACAGTTTGATGGGATTTCCATGGCTGAGACACATTCCATTGTGCACATGCAAACATCCATACGTGTACATGCTCCAGGCTTATCTGTATAAACGAAGCTCCTCTTTAGTGGAGGCATATAAATGAAACATCATCTGACTGAAAAAAATGTTTATTCTGGGCCAAGAGGTGTCTGCAGGTTCACATTGGTCCAGTAAGAAAACTAAGCTCTGTAATACTTGGAAGTTTTGTTGCGTGATTGTTTGTTTGGTTGCTTGTTTTTGAATTGTTTTCTGCATAAGTAGCCAGTGTCACTGAAGGTACCAAAGCTAAGCTGCTGTCACTCCTGTTAACTCTTCTATGGATTTAAACTCAGAAATGCAGTGAGCTGCTGTCTCCTTGGTTTAGCACAAAGGTAGCTGTAACTAGGATGGAAACTTTCAATGTTGGAAAGCAAACCCTGTGCAAAATAGTTATTTTTTTCACTCACTGCAGTAAGTTTGAGACTTCAACACCTTTAAGTGTACACCTTTGTAAGTGATTAAAACATTCTTATTCTTTTATGTGGGTGTAGGCTTGCTGTCCATGTGTTAAAAGTCCAAGGAATCCATATTTGGCATGACGTGGAAGTGCCATGCTTGACCCTCTTTCTTATTATGCACACAGAACATTATTAAAGTTTCCTTTTCACCCTTACATCTTAGCACCGCTCTCTTTCCTCTGGGATTGTATTCCATGTCTAAATATTGTTTAATGTGCTATGATTAGTTAAAAAATCCCTCCCTGCTGTGACACAGAAGTGCATCTCCTGCTTCGTACCCTGTCATGTGCTTTGAGAGCAGGATACAGTGAAGCTTTCTGAATTCCAGCAGCAGAGCTCACAGTACAGTGTCTCTTTTCACCATTTTTGAACCTGAAATTCCCCATGTGTTTTATTCTAGTTACTTGTGACAGCATTCCATCCTGTTGCTCTGTGTGACTAACCCACCAACAGTATCCCATGTTTTGGTCAGCTTTCATTCTGTTTCCTTGGGCTCACTTGCTTTGCTTCCTCACACGACTCCTTAACTTGATCTTAAATTGCATCCTCAAAATAACAGATATCTACCTCAGTGCTATCTCAGCAAAAGCAGACCGTCAGAGGAAGGCTAAACCCAAGTACTATCAATATGAAAAGCAAATGGTAATGAAAGTAGAAGAACTAAAGGCAATAATAAACTTAATAGCTAAAAGAGGAAAAGCAGAATGAGTGATGAGTCTTAATATTGTTTTAAATGTGAATGCAATGGTTTTAGCTAATGACTTACCGTTACAAACATCTCCATGAAACAAAGCACCTGATAAAGTGGTAGATTCCCTCTTTTTTTAATAATAACTACAGTTAGTTGAGTAGGGAACTTCTTGCAAAGGTGTTTTGGTTTGTCAGTTGAGCTGTATTAGCAGGAATTATTACAAGCTCATGAGCATTTAACCTAGCGCAAAAATGCAGAATGATTCAAATGGAAATAAAAACAAGTTACTAAACAGTGCATTGGATCACAAGAATATTTTTTGTCTCCTTATAGTATGCTGTTTATAATTGAGAAATAAACAGTTTTTAAAGTTAATGAAAGTGTTAGATGTACTTAACTGATCTCATATAAAATGTGTTTTCTCTATTTCTCCTTTTCAGAATATTAGAAATTTAATTAGATATGAGAACTGAACATTTTAGAGGACATGGTCTTGCTGCCTAAAAGCAATGATCTCCTGAAGTACAGATAATACGCTGAAAAAGGAAGCAGCATCACATAAAATGTGTGGTTTTTTCCCAGAATTCAGTTTTGGGGCTGGATACACCCCCTAATTTATCTTGAATTCATTTTCTGTTGTGAACACAGAGGTAGAAAGGTTTGTATTACTGCTGGGAGATGTGGCAGAGCAGTTTGTTAACCGAGTTTTGAGGGAGACTTCGAAAGGCTTGAGAAAAATATGTGCCTAAATCTTATCAAGTCTCTCAAGGAGTTTCACACCTTTACCAGAGGTGCAATTTTCTCTTGTTTAGCATCCTTACAAATGTAGGCTATTCTGTTTCACACTACAAAGTAGGCCTGTTTCAATAATAAAATTAGCTACTGCTTTCTTCCCTCTTGTTTTGTTTACTAATTACTTCCTTAGGGGTTGACCCTAGGTTTAGATTTAAGTTTTGTGTGTTCAAGGCTGACAAAGTAAAATACCTCTACTTTAACTACCAAAGGAGATTAGGAATTAATAGGTTAAAAACTAGCGACACAAATCAATATTAGTATGCCTTGTAGTTTAAGGAGGGCAAATCTGTGTAAGTAAATATTGTGTTCAGTTCAAGCCAAGAATCCCAAAGCTAAATTTTAAAGAAAAGGACATATACAGACCTGTGGGGTGCAGTGTCTGCATTACCAATAAATCTTAGTTTGGCATAGTGAGAAAGGGAAAAAATTGTAATGTGTGGTATGAACTGGTGAAAGAGCATGAGGAGCAGCATTGCTTTGCTGGTCATGCTTCTGCTTCAGGAAGTCATCCTTACTTTAGGAAGTGTCAAAAATAGACAAATGAGAGGCCAGGAAAAAGAATAATGGAAACAAATCTAATTGGGCATGAAGAGAAGCAATGGTGTGAGCTGGAAACATCAAGATGCCATGAGACTTTTTCTCCATCAAAAATGAAGAAATAAATCAGATTTCAAATATGGATCTTGCATAAAGCCAGTGTGCCAGTGGCCACATGTGTGCTCCAAGAATTAGCAAGAATTGTTGCTCAGATAGATGTGGACAGAGCGCTTTCATGATGCTGTGTATTCCTTGTGGAGTGTCGTTCCATGGAGGGTAAGGTAGGAAGTGTGTCCAGCTGTTCTGCTGTGACATTTTTTAAATGGCCATCCAACGAGGAGTCTGGTATTGCTCTGATCTGAGCAATAGTGCTCCCTGACCAATCAGTTACTGTTTCATCTGGTAAAGAGGTGAACTACAGCAAATATTAGAGAGGAAGGAGGACATGTGGAGAGCAGCAGGTTTCAGAAATGTAAGTTCCCAAATTGCAAAGCCTTAGAGATACAGAGACACGAATAAAAATACTTGCAGAACAGTGTATGCTGAAGAGAAATAGCTGCGTGTTTTCTGAATTAGGTCATGTAAAATCCTGAATTAGCTCATCCCTACCTCAGCCACTTCAGAAAGGAGCCAAGAGCCTGTTTGAGTTATCAGACAAGTAACCATGAGAGAGGACTAAAGGCACAGTGTGATAGTCTTGTGTGGTTTTGTGTATTTATTGTTCTCATTGCTTTGCTCCTGGGATTCTCTCTCCATCAGCTCGTTCTGCTGTGAACAGCTGAGTATTTGCTGAGTGGTACAATAACAACTCACCTCTACATTGAAGACACAGGAACATTTAGAATTGGGTATAGGTTTTATAATTCCATGTGACACTGATCCTTCAGGTGAGTTGGCATAGCTTTGTCTCCTAGGTATATAAAACTTTGAGTCTTGGATTTGGATTCACCTTCCTATCACCATGCTAAAATGCATTACAAAGGAGCCAATCCCAACACCACTAAATTCTAGTAACCTTTAGTAATTTGTGAAATCATATTCCTGACTTGATGATGACTCCCTGCTAAACAGACAAGAGAACATAAATTGAAGTGTGTTGCAAAGCAATTGGGTACATTTAAACCAATGCCTCTAGGAGGACAAGCCTGGTGTGAGTGAGTGTGCTGGCATTGCCAAGTTAAATCTTGTTGAAAAGGACAGCTGGAAATCGAGGCATTTGCTATATCAGTAAAATAACACTGGAAAAAATGATGTGTATGGCTGAGTAATGAAATGAGTCGGGTAAAGTAAAAGCACCACGTTTTCTTCACCTTTTTGTTGCTGTAGGTAAGGAGCAGATCCACTGAGCAGTTGCACAGGTATGGAATAACTTGAAAAAGCCCAAGCTGAATTGAAGTTTCAGTGGCTGGAGCAGAGAGGGTCAAATCTTTTGTAAGGGTTAGAAAGAAGAGCTGGTAAAGTTCTCTTCAGGACACCTGTGAGCTGAGATAATGCCTTACTCCTGTGTCTGCCTGACAGTGTGTTTTCTTGGAGAAGTGAACGAAAGACAACAAATGAAAAATTAATTGTTAGTCTTCTTCTGTTTAATTCTGTAATTTGTAGAAATTATTCCTGCTCATCCAGAAGAACATTTACAAATTAGGCAAGGAAAAAAATCGCAAACCCCTTCATTTCTGATGACATCTTGGTTAATTGTAAGAAATTTTATGTCCCACTGACTTTAATTATGTCTTGGGATGTTTTCCTCTTTTGGTTTCTTGTCATTTCCAGATATTTTTGGTCTGGTTTTCAGAGAGCATATCTGATTTACTACGTCCCTTTTAACTTGAGTTGCAAAGTTATAGAAGATCAATAATAGTTTTTCTTGCTATGAAAAATGAAGTTCTCAATGAAAAAGGCTTTTATATGGTGATTGATAGGTCTACTGTATTTCTGGTTTTAAAATTCACTTTGTTAATTTTTTTTTTTTTGTAAGGCAGAATAGTGTCAATATTACATTCTATTCAGACAAGTCCACTATAGGCACTCAGATGTCAAAATGTTTCAAAAACATATAAAAAATAAAGAAATGAATAGAAGCTTCCTTGTTCCTTAAATTATTACTGTGTTACCCTGAACTGTAAGTGAACCCTTTTTGCTTATAAAAGAAGCAGCTGTTCATGCGATTGAAACCATGGTTCATTACAAGCTGACCTCAAATTCAGGAGTAAAACTTCCTCTATTTTACTACAACTATTCAGACATGGACTAGAGATAAACAATAATCAAAATCAGGATGAAACTTGACTGGGAAACCCTCTATACTCTTTGGCAGAATTATAGCAGCTTTTGGATCACCAAGAGTGATATAATGTTAAATGACCCTAAAACATTCCCTTCTCAAATGCAGCAGGTCTGCGCTGCCAACTCTGTAGCAAACAAAGGCTGATTGTAATGACTCCTTAAGCATAAGTGTATAGAAACGTTAATTATCACATTTTTCACATTAAACATTTACAGAGAGTCAAGATGAAAATGGACCTGTTTATGATGATTTCCCACTTCTTTTTGGGTAAACCGTGTGATAAAAACTGATTTTTATTGCATGTGTCATATTTGAGTTTCATATCTTTCCTAAATGCTTTTGTTTTTTAGCTAATTTTGGAATTAAGTCTGGATGTAAAAGTAACAAAAGTAGCCAATGTACCACTCCTCTGTTTTGACTGAAGTTGTATGTCTAGAAAAATGTCATACCATTAAATAATGTAAACTAAATTAATGCTCATTACTAGCCAACTCTTTTATAAATGAAGTAGGGCAGTGACATAGTGCCTTGGATGTATGTTTCTCTCTTTTGGTCTATTGTGTTTGTTATTCCTCTTCTGTAGCTCCCTTGTTTGTTGTTGTCCAATTTTGAGACACAGCACTCCTTTCTGGTATTATTCATGACCCATATACCAAGACTCAGAGATAAGATCCTTTCCTATTTACTGGGGGGCTATACAAAGTCCCTAAGATTTCATGATCAAGTACAAATAGAAGATTATGGATGTGTGTGTGTTTGCCATAATACATTTAATTACAGAGATTTGGGGCAAAAAACTTCTGAGTCCGAGTGAAATACAACATGCATCAAGTGGTACCAATATTAATGATACTTGTTCTGTATATCAGAAGTCTTCCTTATATTATAAGTATGTTCAGACAATTTTTTAGCTTTCTGACCCAATTTTCTTTTGGAGTTGTTAAAAACTTAGTAATGAGAATATATCTCTGGGCTTTTAAAATGCATTGTGTGAATGTCTTAAAAAATGGTTTGGGGAAAAAGAAAGAAAAAGCTGTTCTCCTGTGCTTGGAAATCTGCTGGCTGGAGATGCATAATATTGTTTTGGGATAAACTGATATTGTCTTCCATTGATAGTTTTCCTTATGCCTTATTCATCCATTGAAGCATTCATAGGGCTTGACTCTCAATCTGGATAAAATTTGTTGATTACCCACAGATTCTGAAGTGTTTTTACTGAAGATGAGGTTTGTTTAAACTGTCTAGTCTTTGAATGTTAAGAAAGGAAAAAGTACTTCTGTTGAAGTGCCATTTTGAGGGAAGATAATTCAAAAGCTAAAACTTTACATTTCTAAGAAATATTTTCTTAAATTTGTTGTGTTTTCTTTGCTCATGACGTGTGCATCACATGCAGTGTCTTCTTCCCTACTCCACAGAATTTCACATCATCTTTATCCAGGTCTATCCCCTGCCCTTCCTGTACAGAAGCTGGCAGGAGGGCACCCAGCTTGACTTCTCAGTTCTCCTAATTCCACTGCTTGGTTTGATTCCACCACTCTGCTACAGTACTCATGCCTGCTTGCCAGGGCAATCACAGAACCTTATGTGATGGACATCAGAATCACACTAAACTAGACTACCTTTTATTCTTAACTTCCTTTTCTTGAGCTACTGCCCAACTGGTGCAAATTCAGTCATAGTTTAAGCAGAGAAGGAAGAGGAAAGGAGGGAGAGACCCTGGGCAGGTGGTTAGCTGTGACTCCACTGTATGACTTGGAGTCAAGCTTAGCACAGACCAGAGCTGCCCCTTGCTCTTCTCTCTGTCTGGACTCTTGGGGATGAATCCAAATGTTTCATGTATCCTGTTTTCAGATGGTCTTTCCTCAGCCTGTTTTATTTAGCTGCTGCCCTCTCACTCCTGACAGTTGTGCCCTCTTTTCTTGCTTGTGTTATAGGTCTTCACTCTTAACAGGCCTTTGTTCTTCTCTGCTTTTGAACGTCTGACTTCTCTGCTTTCAAAAAGGAATTTCTGGGTTTGTTTCCTGTCTGGTCACAGTGCTACCAATTAGTGATATTTTCTGTAAGAATGACAATATTTTAGATTTCATCTTTTTAACTATTAATAAGTGGCACTGTGGTCATAGCTAAACCATGTCTACATAATACGGGATCCTCCATTATCATATCTGATACTTGGACCCAACTGTGTTCTTTTCAAAGTGATAGACTCTAAGAACATTTACACTGCAAGTGTGCAGTGCTGCTGCTCCTGAGAGTGACCAGTTTTTTGTCTTCACATGAAAGTTGTGGTTTTTATGCTCTGCTATCTCTCACGTTCTTGTGCAGGATGAGTATATCTACCAAAATTCCACTTCCTCAGCTGCCTGCAGGATAAAACATTCTGCTGAATAAGCCTTATGTAGAGAAATCATGAAGATTTTGGTCCCACTATTGTTTGTTGCTTTTTTATCTTCAGTCTTCAGCTCATGTAAATGCTTCTGCACAAGGAACTCCGATAGAAGAGCAAAGGCAGATGAAGACTGATTTCTGTCTTCCACTTAAGGAGAAAGCTGAGCACACCCATAACCTTTTGGACATTTCTCCATAGTCCATTAACTGTGAGGGGAACAATTCCACTTAACAAAGCTTTCATGGTTCAAGGTAGCATCTTTTGGTTTTTATATCCTCTTGTCACCTGACTATGAATTGAGTCAGTGAAATGTATCAGCTTTCCACTGGGGAGATGGGTTTCTTGTTTGGTTATCTGCTCAGCTAGGAGTGTCTAAAAAAATCTTACTGTTAAGATAAGGACCCAAATTTTTTAGTTGCCATTGATAAGTGATCATTTCTCTTGGACTGGTGTGACTGGATGATTACCAGACTTTTTGATGTTCACTGAGCACCAGCTCATTGGTCATCAGTGCTTTCCAAACCTCTAGTTCACTGAAAGCAAGGATACCTTGGTGGCGTTTCAGAGAGCTCCAGCAATTTCAGAATATCTCTTGGATTGTTTTAAAAGGAGCAGGTCTTAGATCCAACAACTGTCTTGTAATTTCCTTTTTTTTTTTTTTTTCTTCTCTAAGAGCAGTTAAAATTTACCAGGTTATGGAGGTCATATTCAAGAACATCAAAATACAGCAGACAGAAAGTACTGGAGATTAAGTAGGACAATGCTTTTCAGTTGGAAGAGATTTATAAATTAATTTGAAATCACTTCATCTGCTCTTAAAACAGAGCCATGCCATTTGCAAGAAAGGGCATGAAGGATATGCACTCAGTGGAGCTGTAAGGAGAGCAGAAGAATTAATAGAATTGTCTAATGGAATAGATATATTTACTCCTATAAATACCCTGAAACATTTAATGGCCTGAGTGATCAGGAGTATTGCTCTGCCTGCTGTAGCTGAGTGTAGGGTTTGGAATGCTCCAAAGCCAGAGGGAGCACCTGATGGGCGCAGTCTCACCTTCTGAACCCCTGTTTCCCTTGCTTACAGCATCCTGCATTGCCCTGTGTGTTCTCTGGCCTGTCCAGGTTGACAATAAACTATTTAGGTGACTCTGATGGTACAACTTGCAGACAGTCTATTGCCTTCTGTCTCACCCTTCAGTGTCTCAGATTAATTTCATAGATAAAAGAACCTTTGTCCTTTAAATCTTCTTTCAATGGTTTGAGTTAAAGATGAAGTGTCAGATGTGACTTTTCATTTCCTGCCTATTTTGTGTTAGGCCAGGTCTTTTGGCATTATTTAATCCAGGTTTTTTGGTGTTATTTAATCAGTGTGATATTTTAATGCAGCTGTTTACATTTGGCTCTTGCTCTGGCATGTTTAGAAACACACAAAATGCCTGCAGTATGGAAAGAAAATTGCTAAAAACTGAAAAGTACAAGGAACTAAATACTTACTTTTCTTAGTTTAAAAAAAAATCCGAAACCTGGTTATCTTAACATAGAGTAAAATGGACTTTTAAAAAAGACGACAAAGATAGCCTGTGTTTGTAAGATGCTATTTAGATATGGCTCAGGCAGATGAGAAATGGTTTAAAATGTGAGGCACAGTATTAATTTTAGGAATTACTTCATATGTTGAGATTCTAAAAACATAAATGCAAGAAATTATCCACAGTCATTTCTTAAGAGTAAAAAAGCAAAAAAAAAAAAAAAAAAAATTCTGTACCAAGCCAGACTAGTAGGATAAAGCCTATAAAGAATTTAAATAGCTGCTTTCAAAGCCAGCAGTGAAGTATGCTGCTTGATGTCATTCATGGCCTCTTTTTAGGGAACTTAGATTTCCCTGTGGTCATATTGGATTGACTCAGGAAAACACAGAGGGGTCTGAACATCTCGGAGGGAGGTCTTCTGTTGCCTGATGCAGAGGCTGCTTGTGTCATAGTGCAGGTTATATTCTTTTCAAAGAGAGTCAGAACAAAACCAGCCCTCCATGACCGAAACCAAAATATAAAACACCTTACGTGTGTTGGCCTCTCAGTGCCTTCTTTGTTCTGGCAGTGCACCATCTGCCATAGGCGACACTGGGACTCTCATGAAGTGTTTATTTCTGTAGTGTCTGGAAGTTTGTGCTATAGGTGTTAAAAGCACATAAGGAGGTAGCTCTGTGCCTAAAGATCTTAGAAGTTAAACGAATGGGAGGGAGGGTAATTTGCCCTTTAAAAGAAAACTATTTTGTTTTGTCCATTCTGCTGTTTTCTGTAGCTACTCTTATTTTCTAGTTGCTTCCTGTTACTGCTGTGTATTTAACTGCTCACACATGCTTTGTTATTTCTTGTGTAACTCTTAAGCTATCATGCAACTTTTACAAGTTTTGCCATTTCCTTTTAGCTGTCTTCTGTTTTTTTTGCACTTGTACACATACACTTCTTTCAGCTGTAAAACACAATTAGTCTGCATTCTGCTTCAAAATGCTTGTCACAGGCCTTTGGGGGAACCTCTTCCTGGAGCTTAGGCTCCTGCTAAAAATGCTGTTTAGGCTGCAGGTGATCTTGCTGTGCCAGGGCCACTGGGAATCTCTGCTGTGATCACGGAAGATAAACCTAAAACAAGGATGCAAACCATGCTGTCCTTATTCCTTCTGGTCTACTCTCTGCTTGCTTGTCCCAGGAATTGCAGCCTGGAGCATCTTGGCTGCAAGAGCAGTGAGTGTGTGACCTGCACAGACTGGACAGTGTGCTGGAAATCACATGCAAAAGGGCTTATAACCCAGACGTCCTTAAAAAACCTCACTTGCTAAGATCTTGAATCAAAGAAGAGATTTATCAGCCATCCTGCTTTACTAGCAGTAAGAACAATTTGGAAGGAGTCAAGACTTGTGGCCCAAAGCTCAGAGCAGCAGGTTTCCAGCCATGTAAAGGTGCAAGTTTTGCCTTGTTGTTGATCCTTGACAGAAATCAAGTGTAAGCACCCCTCACTTTGAGACATCAAGTGATGATGTTGGCTCTGCTCCAGCAAAGGCAATTCCAGGGGAAGACAGCAAAGCTGAGCAAGTCAGCTGTCTAAAAATGGCTGTGTTAGAAAGGAAGAAAGAGTGGGAATAGGGAATGTCTTCTCAAATAAAAATAAAGTTTATTATTTTAATATTCCTTCTGACTTCCCCCTAAAAATGGCCTCAACAGTTTGTGCATTGGCTTCCAACGTTATTGTCCTTCCACTGGAGGTGGTTTGTTTTAAAGGAAGGTGGCTTTAAAAAAAATAGAAAGAAGAGAGACAGGAAGAAAAATAAGGTCCCCCTAGTTAAAATTTAAAAAAACCAAACCCAAACAAAAACCAAGGCAAAATATTTACTCAGCATAGCATCAAAATTTTATTCAATCTGAAACCCATCTCATCCCCTAAAATGGGAGACAATAGCCACAGTTAGTTTACTAATTGGTTATTTAGAGAGATTTGAAATTCAGCTTAGTGCTGATTCTGAAGTAATTGATCTGTTAACCCAGGAGATTAGATGAAAGAATACAAATTTATCTAATATGTGTCTGAACCAAAAATTCTTACAGAAATTGTCACTTGCTTCCCTGGAGTGTGACTCCTGGGCTAATAACTTCCATGCAGCTGAAAAATTGCCCTCTATGGCTTCAGTGCAGTTTATGATTGCTTTTCTCCCACTCCACATAGAAACATTATTTCAGTGGAAAGACAGCAGTTCCTAGGATCACAATGGTGGTTTTAATTCTGCTTTCCTTCCGTGATACAGCTACCTATTTTTAATGACTTGGCACTACTTATTAGCATGGGTGGTTTTGCTTTCAAATTTATTTTCACAGAATTTCAGTAAGTCCAGGTGTCTTCACTGCATTTCTGGAATGAAGAATACCAATAAAATAAATCTTGCTCAAATGAGGGACCTCTAAAGAAATTGTATTCAGCTGTAGTTCTCTCTGCTTTGCTAAGATTAATGAATTTTAGTGCTCGAAAGGCCAAATCTACGTTCGTCACATGCAGGAAGCCCACAGGTGGGTGCCTTTGTCAGACAGGATGACAGAGCCTGGTGCAAATAGCTTTGATGTGTGCGGTGACCAGGTCAGATGTAGTGTGTCACAGTAAAGCCTGATTGGATAAGTGAGAACTGTAACATGTGTGCATATATGTTGTTTTTCAGACACCCTGAAGCATCTCTGCTTTGCACAAAGATCCCCCCTATGAACTGCTCTTCCCTCCCTATCCCCCAAATTGTGCTAGGTTTTGGGGAGGTGGGGGTGAAGTTGAATACATGAAAAGACTTCAGGATTTGTTTTGTTTGGTTTTTGGCATTTCTCTTTTTTAAAATTTTTGAAGGGATTAAAAAAAGGCCTAGCCTCTGAAGCATTTTGCTTCTACTGGCACATGGTAAAAATTATCAGCCTTTGAAAAAATTAAAATTCTAACTAAAATTTAGAATTCCCCCATAAGGTGATGACAGAATCTGGAAATGTGTTGTTTTTATACACTATGATAATGGAAGTGGTGAACAATTAATACTCTCGCAAATATGATCCAGGATTTGAAAATTAAACAAAATACTAAAAAAATCCCAAACAAAACAAGACACAATGTGGGCACCACTTTTACACACTTGGATCAGTCTTTTAACATCTACTCAGACCTGTACCTTAGAAGGGATTTGAAAACATTCTGACTTTCTGGATTTGTTTTTTCCTGCTGTATTTGCCTCTTTTATGCTGCCTCATGTTGGCTAGTGCAGAAGTACTCAGATTTGATGAGTTTAAGGTACCTTGCAAGCCACTCAATACAGCTTTTCAACCTGTGGGTGCAGAAAAATTGGAAAAGTCATGTCAAAGGATTAAAATCTTCAATGCTTGTGTCAGGTAGTTCTGGATTCCATGACTACTTCTGTCTCATTTAACCCTAATACCAAGCTCACTCAATAGGACAGAAAAATAGTCCATGGGATGAGCTATCATCTTATAAATACTAAAAGTGTATTACCTCTCCCTGCCTTTCCCATTGCTGTCTGAATGCTCCCCACTGTGCTCCCAATTTATGTTTTAGTGGCGATTCCCACTCCTGTTGCACTAAGGACTGACTTGTCTAGCATCAGCCAATGCTAATAGCACTGGAGTTGGTGGATCTGCATAGTTCAGCATAATTTAGCACAAAGACAAGGCTTCGGCCCCTAGAGCAGGATAGTTGTGATACTCACGTGGGACTGCTTGCTTTCTCAGTGGTTTGTTTATTTGGGTATGGCACAGATCTGACTATAGCAGGAGAGTTTTTCTTCTTAAAATGCTCTTTTCAGGGAATGGCTGTGCAATTGTTACATTGAAATCTCAGAGAAAGTTTCTTCTAGTAGATTAAAACTTGGACCAGAGTTTAATAAATCGGGTATTCTGGCTCCTGACCTGTTTGATAACAGCGAACAAATAATTTTATCACCGTGTGCTTGATGCTTACCTAATTAAGCCTGTTCACATGCACTGAAGCTGGATATTTTTACACATCAGAGCCAAGAGTAAGAGTGTTTCACTAGAATGCCTGATGGCTTAGTCTGATGTGACATTTATCTTCACTCATCAGAAGTGCAATCAGTGGGGAGTTACCCAGATTTTTGTTCATGAAGATAAATGTCAAATATTATCTATCTACATTCTCATATGGTGTCTATCACCATGGTATCTGAATGCCTTCCAAAGCAATGATGTACACAAATTAGACCTAAACTAGTCAGCAAATGATGATCATAAAGATGTCGCTGACAATTTTCTGGCAGTGCCTGTTTGCATCAAATCTTTCCTATTTCCTTTCATTCGATAACAGACAGTGAGAGATAAGCTTGTTTAATTATTGGAGGGGGGGAAGGAGGGGGAAATTACAAAAGATAGATTGGACAGTTTGATGGAACACTGAATTAATAATAAATTCTTTCTTTCACCTTCCTTCGAGTTTTCCATTCTGCCCAGGAGGCTAAAGACATGTTCTCTCTTCTAAAGTCAGCCTTGGAGTAACCAGTGCCAACAAGGCCAGGTGTAATTTAAAAATATTTATGCATTGTCAGTTCTGGAATTAATCTTTCTTAATTGAATTGACATGAACCCATGTCTGCAGGTAATGTAAACTGTCAAACACTCTGCCAGTGACAGCATGTTGGTCAGGGTGGTGAAGTTAATGAGAGATCTAAATTATGATGGAATATCTCAGTGTTGGCTTTGGAGCCTGATGTTTATAAATGCATTAGTAACATCACATTAGCTACAGGCTACAGACTCTGGAGTTCAGAAGGGCTAATTACTTGTTTGCAGTTTCTGAAAGAACTGGGGATGAGTTATTTGTACCTCAGAAACATTTTAGTAGTAGATTTGCTGCAGTGAAATTTCTTTCCCTTGAAATTCCTGTAATGGAATTTTAAAGCATAATTTATTTCATTTGACAAACAGTGCTCTTAGTGTCTGGAAATACTGTTTTAAAAAACACATATCAAACTATTTATTGATGCTGTCTAGGAGGGTCTTACCCATTTCCACTGGCAGTGAGATCAAGCCTGCAGTTACCTGTTAGCAAAGCACTTAGCATAGTCTAATGATGGTGCTTTCCTTTCATGGCAAAATGGAATGACTGTTAGCTTTCTAAAATCCAGAGAGTGCAGGGTGCATCCTGTGGAACAGAAATCATAGATAATATTTGTGTAAAGGAACAAAATTAGCAGATGAGCCTTGGCTTGCCATCGGCAACTGTTGATGAGAACTTCCCAGGATGCTCAGTGAAGCATCACGAGCTGTGCCTGGCATGCTCGGGGTGAGGCTGCAGACTAATTTTACTGAAGAGAGGTAGGAGGTGATGAATCCAGTCTGAACATTCCAACTGCAGAGATGAGCACTTGCTTGTGTGCCATAACAAGTCCTTGTAAGTATAAAACTGCTTTTGGCACTAATTAGAGTTCAGACCCTCTTTAGTGCATGCAGGCTGGGCTGAAACAAGGATGCTGACTACATTTTAAACAGCAAGGCTTTTATCTTGAGGTAGCTGGGCGATAAGAGAACCTGACTGATAGCAATGGGTCCAGTGATCCATTCTTCCAGACCAAAGGAGCTGGGCTCGCAGATGGAATCCTGGGGACAAAAAGCTAAAATATTTGAGTATCAGCTTGGTATTGGGACAGTCTTCCTGTGGGTTTGAGCTCAGGACAAAACCGAGAGGATCCTGAGAGTCCCTTCAGGCCTATTCACAGGCAGAATTCTGAATTGATAAAAAGTCCCTTTCCAAACTCAATAGGTAATAAAACTCTCCATAACTTGGAGAACTAATGAACATGGCTTAGTTCTTCTGTTGCAAATATTTTTCAAGAGGTGAGATAATCCATTGTAAAAGAAGGTCTCCTAAAATTTTACCGGCTTTGGGTTGTGTTGGACTAAATAATTTTTTGAAAAATATGAGTTAATTTCACAATTCAGGTGTTTATAACTTTTGAGAGATATTACACAGGAATGTGGATTTAGCATATGATGTCTTTATTATGAAGGTAACCCTTCCAGTTTTCATGTCAGAGGACAGAGAAGTGAAGGAAGAATTGCTGCAGGTCAGTGAACTGAAGCACACAGAGTTTGAATTAACCTTGCTTGTTTTATGTGGCAGCACAGTAAAGGTAATGTCTACTGATAACTTTGAAGCATATTTAAGAAATTTCTTAGCTGGTGTAGCACTGCTTTCTGTGGATGCTTTAAACAATGAAAGCACAGGATTGTCTGACACATTTGGAGGAAATGCTGATTAAATTTAGCCATACAGCTCTTTGTTCTCGGCAGCTATACATCATATTATCCCTGTTATTCTCTGCATTTAATGTGAGACAATTGTTGTTCAAAGACTGTGTAGGGAAGTGGAGGCTCTGCAGATTATCAGAGCTGCCTGCAAGCTGAGGCTGCTGAGACAAGCCTGGTCACGAGGGGACCTGGTCAGGCCATTCTCCACTCGGGTGTTTTAACAGTGGGGTGTGGGATCTGTACTCTCCCAGTCCTGACTGTGCCCTCCCTTAACATCCTTAGGAGTAATGATGTCCTCCTTAGATCTTTTCTGCCCTTTATGTGTAGCTAGAAATTTTGTCCTGTGAAGTAAACAAGGAAAAAAAGGGGGAAGTTAATAGTGCTTTTGATAAATGCTGATTTAATTTTATTTTCTCTGGTAGCATAAGGGTACCATTGTTTATGAATGTTCTTCTTAAGAATGCTTGTTAGCCAAATTCTTCCTTTCCCTCAAATACTCCCTAAACTGTACATCCTTCCTTCAGGTGCTTAGTGATTCTGTCCTATGCCAAATAATTGATTTTATGGGGTAATTCTGAGTTATGAGGTAAGACAAATGAGTTTAGACTTCATCTTCGTGTGAAATATACAATTTTTCTTTAAAATTGGTAAAAAATTTTCATCTTTGTTAGACACATATCTTCCAGGGACATATACTTACCTAAAGAAACACAAGTGGGGTAAAATTTAATAACTTTGCTATGAATAAAAGAAAACAAAAGTTCATTGACCTTGACATTTCAGTTGAGGTGTTGCTCATTTTGTAGACACAGACACAGGGTCTGTTACAGCCTGCCTGTATCCCTGAGAGCTTCTCACAGCTCCAGCATCGCCCTGAGCTTGTTTAGATGTCACTGTGGTTACTACAGGATATTCTGGTAGCTTTCTCCTGCATTTCACTGCTCATGGCAAAACCAACAAGTGTGTGTTTTTCACAGATGGGCAATGGATTTTTTTCTTTATCCCTCTTTAATTGCTTTCACAGCAAATTTTCACAGGATTAAAAAGAAAAAAGAAGAAAAAGATTGTTGCATTCAGGTGAAAAAAAAAAAAAAATCCGAGGTGAAATTTGGTATTTCCAGTTTCCAAACTGGAAACTCAGCTTTCGAGCCAGTAGTGGCATGCTGCAGTGGATGTGTATAGCAGAGTGGAAGTTCCACGGAGCAGGTGGCCACACGCTGAGCAATTGCTGCAGGAAGGTGTTAGGTGTTTCCGTGGTGCATCAGCATCACTGCCTGACCTTTGCAAAGGTAAGGCTGATTTGGAGGCTGCCTGAACCGAAGGCATTTCCCCCATGCTGCAAAAGGGACTAAGAGCAGACCAGTTGCTAACCTGGTGCTGACAGCAGGGCTCTCCCAGGATGTGGCAGGCTGGCCTGGCTTTTGCGAGGGGGATTTGGCATTTCAATCCATTTTCTCCCCTCCTTATTGCCCTGAGCGCAGTGGTTTGTTTTCAGGGTCTTTTGCCAGTTTGGAGCAGCGGAGCTAAGGTTCTCTTTCATTGCTTTGGGGGATTTCCATTCCCTTTTCCTTTAATTTGCTCCTCCCTGTAATCGCATAAGAGAAGCTGAGAATGTTAACTGAACAGATAATTCTGGGTTCATGTATATGAGCAAGAAGAATTCAGATTTGCATGAAAATAGCTATCCTCAGGTTAGTCCTTTGCATTTGGAAATAAGCTGTTTTCAGGTCTGTTTTCCCTCCATTGTTATGTGTTTTATTTAATGTGAATGGTGGATGTTTGGGGAGGGACATACGTTTGTTTGACTATTCAGATGCATTGGCAGGGTTTAAATTGGCACAGCATGGATCAGAGCAAGATGAGTGGAGACATCTTATTTCTATTTAAAAACACACCCACATATACTTGTGCAACTGAAGTAAAAGTAAATCCTTCCTCAGAACTGATTGCTTTTAGTGCTTTTACCTGTCTATTTTGTGTGTGAGTGTATGTTTAAGCTCACAGCACAGTGGGACCATCCCATTTTGTTTCAGGGAATTTCAAGGCAAGAAACAACAAAAACTTGGAACAGATCTTCAGTAACAAAGGCCCTGTATGGCAACACCAGAAGAAGATCTTGCCAGGTGTTCTGATTCCTGTCTTTCTTGCATAAATAATTGTCTCTGGGTTTTGTATTTTTCTTTTTAAACTTTCTTAATGTTCTAACAGTAGCAGTTATTCATATACAGTGCGTATACAGTGCAGGTTTTTGCATGAGGGCAAGTGGATTATGTGGAAGAACGTGTAGATTTGAGTTAGACTGCTCTAACGTGGGCAGGATTAGTTTTAAAAGTTTAATTGGCTGCCTCCTACTCCTAAACAGGGACTCTTCAGCTTTGAAAGCAGCCCACTGCAATCGATCTGCTCTGCCAGGCCAGGGAGCTCAGGGATCTGGGCAGGAGCTCATGGCTGGAGCCCCAGGGGTGCCGAGGCTGCTGTGTGGCTGCTCAGGAGATGCTCTGGCTGAAGTGAAGGTGTTAATTAACTCTGCTATCGGTTCACAGCCAGAGACTCATCTCAGTTAAAACAAAGGCTTCATGATTCTGGGAGTAAAGCAGAGCAGAATCACATACAAAATACTTCTGCCATGTTTCTCCCCTTGAAAACATGGAAAGGAGTGTTAAGAAATCTGGAGTTTGCTGTAGAAGCCTGGTGCTTTTCTCCAAGGTAGATGATATCTAACGTTTTGCTGCTGACTGGAGCCTCCGTTGTTTTTGCACGTTAATGTGTGTCTTTTACATTTAGAGTAAGTCTTGGCCTTCTTATGGATGCTTTATCTCAACTGATGAGTTGTCCTCTGCGTCTAAGTGTCCATCCTTATTTTTGATACAAATGTGAGCTGGTGGCTAAGTACTTTTTTTTAACCTTAGGTTTATATTTTATTTGGTTTTGTTATCTTTATTATATTTCTCCTCCTGTGAACAAATGAATTCTTTTGAGGGCCACTCCTGCAGTGTTGATGTATTCTTGTCTCCTTGAGTTTGCCTGCAGTCCTGAAATGGAGTCTTGGGGCAAAGGAACTTGCTGACGACTCAGTCTGAGAATATTTTGTTTGATGACTACATCAGATTAAGATATTCTTCGGAAGGCCATAACCCATGGTTTCTTTCAACACACTATAGTACTATGGCTGGAAGTAAATAAGACCATTGTCCCACACTAAACAATAACCCAGAAAGGGTGTAGGAAGGTTGGTAGTGTTTATTTTTGTTTTGATTTTGGTAGTCAAGAGCATGGTAGTGAATGGGAATAAATATCAAAAGTTAGTCATGCCACCAGTGCCAATGCATTGTGAAGCCACGGCCCAACTGGAACGGTGACTCTGAGGCTGGTCCATGATCAGTCCTTCGTGGTATTTTATCTGATAGCCTGGATAGTAAGCAGTATGCAGTTAAGGCTAGAAAACCTGGGAATTCGATAGGGAAGGGCATCTTTCACAGCTGTGAGTGCATAATCCTCCTTTCAGTAGCACAGCGCTATCTTAGAGTGGAATACAGTTTTGGGGATTCCAGTCAGCACGGGATGCAGTGCAGTATCAGAGCTAGTTTATTTTGTAATATTGTCCTAAGATGTAAATGCAGGGAGGCATTACAGGCTTTCTCTGTTCTTATTAAACCAAATAATATGCTCTGCCAGTGTATTCCAACAGTCACCTAAAATCTGAACTACAATGTCTCCTTTAAGCTTTTGTAAATTTTTTGGCTTTTAGTTTGAAGGTTTTGAGAGGGGAGAAAGAGTCTTCAGGTGTGCACATGCATGTTTTTAACATAGTCCCTGAAGAAATGCATCTGGTTTATGTTCTCTACCTCTCTGCAGCCTACTTTTGACACTGGTTATTTTCTTATTGCTCTGCCACTTTCCAGGCTAGTGCTGATGTCTCAAGCTTTTCTTGTATAGGAAGTCTTTTCCTGCTTCCTTGCCCTTGATTCTTTTCATTATCTGCATTTGAATCTTTATTCATTTATAATACGCCTTTTTTGAGACCTGAAACAAAATTAAACACAGGGTTTGAACGTAAGAGGATTATGATTGATGGAACATCGTTAACATATCCTGGGTTTATGAATTGTTTCCTGTTTGATGATGCATCTAACTCTATTAATTTTCCTAACTGCTGTTTTATAGAGAGCTGCTGTCAGTGACAGACCCGACAGACACACAGCTGTGTGAAGAGGCACCGCTGGGAGCTCAGGTGCTTAGGTGCAAATCTGTAACTGTTCCATTACTGCCTAACAGCACTTGAAGTTTATATAAACTCCCCAGTCACTCCTGGTTCTGCATCTTTTCCTTTCTGGAAGTATGTGTATGTTTTTACAGCTAACCAGCTTGGCACTGAACCTGCATCATGACCAAAAGCTTCAGTATCTCCGAAGGCCTGGGCTGACAGGCTCACTCACACAGCTGTCTGCAGTACTGACGGTCCACAATTTCTCCTAGAGGGTGGTGGCAAGTGAGTCTTCTGTTTTACCATATTTGCTTAATAGTGACAAGAATTACACAGGAGATTGGGAGCGAAGGTTCAGCTCACTTCTATGCCCAAAAGGTTTAAACCTACATTTGCTGCCTGGCTGAGGGTGCTGGGCCATTCCTGGTGCGCTGTGGTCATTCCTGGGTCACTCTCTAGCACTGCTGCTGTGGTAGCAGCGCTGTTGCAGAAAGGAAGGGAGAGGAAGTGGTTTGGGCTGCAGAGCCCAGGTGGATGCTGGCCCCCTGCAGCAGCCTGGGGCTCTGGGGTCTCAGACAGGCTGGAGGGTCATTGTCACTCACTGCCCACTTCTGGGTAGCTCTCCTAAGTGCAGCGAGCACCACTCTGCTCTGTGCTGGCACTCCAGGATCCTGTGAGGTGGCTGGCAGTCCCACTGCTCGTTCCGGGTGTTTGTGTACCTCCTGCTGTGTTCCCAATGCCCCGGTGCCTTTTGCTGCTAGTCCTGACACCTTGTAGGTCTGGGAAAGGAACAGAACCGTCTTGGAGTCTTTTGTCAGGGCCTACAATGCATTCAGAGATTTTGCAGGCTTCAGGAAAGTGTTTTTTCCCTACACTGTTCCTTATCTTGCACTTGTCAGTGGACGCAATCTCTTAGCCACTGTAAAGGTTACAATGGAAACGAATTTTTCAAAGGGTAACTGTGGTCAGATCATAGTCAGACTCAACAGATAAAATGTGTATTGCCCTTTTTAAAAAAATGAATACGAATTTTTAAAGAAGTTGATATTAAAGACATTAAAGAATTGTCTTTCTAATTCACGTCCCTGTCTGTATAAATGACAGCAGCTCTGAGCAATGGCAAGTACTGTGTAAAAAGCTGCATGGTATTTACTAGCTGAGCTAGCATTGAGACAAGATGCAGCACTGAATGCTGCCATTTCACACTTTGGTACTGCTCTCAAGCTGCTAAATAGCTACTTAGGCACGTAGGGGTGGGGAGTGGATACAACAGCGCACAAGTCAGTAAGGACCAGGCTTGGAGTCTCTTTGTCTGTAACAGGTAGGTCCCAAAGGTGCTTACTGCTGTGTTTTTCAAATACACTTAGACGCAATGGACTCGATGGGACTGTTTTCCCTTAACTATTAAATGTATCTTGTTGTTCATCTCCTTATGTGAGACGTACTTAGGGTAGGAATAAAACAGAAGTACTAGAAGGCCTTTGTGAACACATGAGACTTGGGATGTCATCTTGTGGTTGTTCAAAGAAGTGCAAGAACAGCTTGTAAGTGTGCGTGAGTTCACTGCCCCCTTACACTGAGCTGGTATAGGTGCAAATTTCTCCAAATTTTTCATCTTGAATTACACGATGACTCTTTCTTTGTAAAGTACGTGACAATAGCTGTTAACCTCCTTACAGCATATGCCAGTACTCAGGGTTTGGGGTGACCACAGCAAGCAGTGATAGGAAGTTCTAAGCTGCTTGCATATCTGAGCGCATCAAAGAGTGCAGCTGCTGGCATTTGAACCTGTGTGATGGCAAAGGCAGGAGGACTCTGACACACTGCTGCTAGTCACCCATTTTTTGTTATTAGCACTTCCAGTTTAGCTTTAGCCTTTCCCTGGCTGTTCCAGCTGCTGGCAAAACAAACTCATAGGAGGAGGAATTCCCAGGGTTAAGTAATTTCGTGCAATAAGGAGGAGTGGCACCAGGCACATCTACATTCTGCCCTCTTTTCTGTCACCTCACAGGCCATTTGCCTCAGTTGCTGGTAACTGGAATGGTTCAGAGCTGGCCTGGCCAGAGTGAACATCCCTGTCGTCAGTGCACAGTGAGAGCAGCACCAAGCTGTTCCCTACACAGGGCTAAATCTTTGGTAACCATTCCCACTAGACATAAACCTGCTGCACGTTGGAGTCATGCACAGCAGCTGCATCAGGGATTACAGATTTGACCAGCACTGTATGTAAATATAAATGATCACCTTTTCTTTCTTGTGAACATGCGTTGTCTTTTGTTTGTTACTGGGGCAGGCTGGCAGACAGAATGGCTTCTCAGACTTTCCAGTGATGTTTTTAATAGCAGTGCCTAATTGAAGTGAAACGATCAAGCCTATGCATGCTTGGACAAAAAGGCATCTGGAAGAGGGTGAACTCCACTCCGAAGGGCAGTACCTGCCACTCTTCAAATGCTCTGTGAGCAGGCTTGCTTGCATCTCTGCTCCACGCTCTTTGAAGTTAAATGCTTTCTAATTACAACCCTTAGAAGCAACACGCTTTCTTGCCTTACACGAAAATAAGGTTGCTGTGATTTCTACCGTTTGTCAGATTTATGCCATTGATTGAGACAGATTTTAATAGTGGATGATCAAACCTTAGCTCATGCAAATTGCTGCTTATTTCTGGAGTGCTATTTCATCATTAGTGGAGGGACAATCCATCTGGATAGCGATTAGTTCCAGCTCTGGGCTCTCATTCAAGGGTCAAGATGCTTGAGAGTTTCTTAACAACAAAAAACTAAGGGTAGTGCTATGTTTTTGACAGGATGACTGCTGTTTGCTCCACTCTAGCCACTGGGACTTCACATGATGGAAGTTATTTCTTGTAAGAAGTTTACCTGAGCTCCTCCAACAGAATAAGGTTACGTATTTTGCCTGACAAGGATATGCTTATTATTTTACAGTACTGTCACTAAATACAGTGACAGAGGTTTTTAAAGACTCATTAATTCTTGTAGGTTTTTTTGGCATCTTTTTAAAGGTAGCTGAAGTCTTTATCCAGTCAAAAGTGTGACAATCATACAAAATGCTGATTTCAGGTTCTGCTGCAGATTTCCTTCATTTCAAGGACCAGAGGATGTTTGGAGGTGCTTCTGCTTCAGCCCTCCATAAAAGCGAGATAGAATCACGACTATAACCTGATTTTTAGGGCCAATTATATTTTACTCTGCCTTGGGAGAGGAGACTGAGGCAAAATGAGATATTTCCCATGTGCAGATCAGATTTCAAACAGGGGTTGATTCTGGGTCATGTATCCTCTTGTGTTTTGATTCATGATAATCTCTAAATACAAGGAGTAGAGTGAAACTAGTCAACAGATTTAATTTTTTACTAGTTTTCTAATTAATGAATTGACAAGGACTTTGTGCAAAAGTATTTCCTTATTCTTCCCTGTGCAGTTAATAGTAAAATACCTTAAATTCCAGGTCTGTGACATTACACCCTCTGACAGACACTACACAAGTCCTAATACATTGTAGTTCTGTACTAGGTGAAGAAAACTGGAAATTTGCATTTTACTTGTGGATAAGTTTATTTAAATTTTTGTAATTATACTAAAAAAACAATATATAATTCATTTCTCTGTTTCATGCAGTTGTTGTCAGGATACCTGTATAGTGTTGTCAAGTCTACAGCATGGCAAATAATAATTTTAAGCAGCATGATGAAAACTTTGGAACCAGAAACAATGTATGACCCTTCAGTTGCACTGTGATGTTTCTTTGGTAGACATAATTGTAAGTAGTGATTGCTTTCCTTTAATTTAAAATGCAAAGTTTAAAAGTGTGCCAAATGAAAAGGATTCTCAAAAGGAAGTATCCATTAAAAAACAGAGATATCAATAGCAGGCAGCCTCCTGAGTGATTTTTATGAAAAATTCACTTTAAAAGCAAAGTCAGAATTTTGCCATGTATAGATACCACTGAAGTAAAAAAACGGGGGGTGTGGGTTAGTCCTTGTTTTTAAAAACACCTTTCATGACCTCTTGAACCTTGGCTAACCTTATTGAAAGTCTTAATTATCTATTTTACCATTCTAAATGCAAGCAGGTACAAAGGATGGAGAGCCTTGCTGGTTTTGGTCCAGAGCCTGGGGCAAAAATTCAGTGCTATTTAAAGAGATGAGGTAAAAAACTTCTTTAAATTGGTTTCACGATCTTCATTGACAAATAATTCTGTTGGGGGAGGAGGAAAGAAACAAGAGAGTTAAAATGATGTATACAAAATACTTCAGTGTAGTTTTGAAAAAGACATATAAGACATTACAATGGATCCAAATGTATTTAGGGTGTGGTACTTTCAGTTAAAATACAGTGAAAATAGGCATTCTTTTTTTCAGACTAATGTAGACTGAAATCCAGACTCCAGGCCAACTCTTAGCTATTTTAATTGTGTAGGTTATTACTCTTCTAAAGCAGTTCCTTGTTCCATCTCTAGATAACAGACTAGTTTTAACCTGAATTTTAATTGTTTCTCAATAACAATGAGATGAATTTTTAATAGCTGTAAGGATATAATCCCTGTCTCCTGCTAAAACAGAGTTGATAGAATCCTGTGTGAGTAAGGAGTGTATCCAGCTGCTGACCCCTGCCTAAGCTCACCCCACAGCTGAGGAACAGGAACATTTAGGAATTCTTACCGGCAGGGAATAGAGGAGCACTGCTGCAAACAGGAGGAGAATCAGCAAGATGATGAGGCCTATGAAGACCCATTTAAACCTGCGCCACACGATAAATTTCATGGTCTTGCAGGGATTTGTAAACCAAAGGAAGGAAGTGTCTGGCCGGCTGCATTTTGAAAGAAATAAGTATTATTTGTACTCTAAAACCAGGGAATACTTATGTGTGAGATTATAACACATTAAAACACGCTGGTTTGGAGGCTGAAGAAAACAGTTTTGAAGTGCTATATAGCAGCTGCAGTAAATATGTGCCATTAGTACTGAAACCACCTTGCATTTCATCCTAATGCTTGCAAAAGGAAACAGGACTGGCTTTTATAAATGAAGTTTTGCAAGGATAACTGATGACTAATACATTACTGTATGCATCAGAGTAGCTAGATACTAGATATTTCTAAAGATAATGAGAGAAAAATATCTTACTTTGGTAGATCTAGTTTGGGGTTCATGTTGGGTTCATCTCTTCCTTTACCAGCTGGCCTTTCCTCAGCTTCTTTTTCATTGACAACTTCCAGTGTCATTTCAACTTTACCCTTCAGAAAAAAGGTGGAATGAGACAAACATCTTATTGAAATTGTACTAATAGGACTTGCTT
This sequence comes from Acanthiza pusilla, assembly GCA_036630365.1. NCBI lineage: Eukaryota > Metazoa > Chordata > Aves > Passeriformes > Acanthizidae > Acanthiza > Acanthiza pusilla. The sequence goes on from JAXCHO010000234.1 coordinate 15,942,680, forward strand.
GCCACTTATACAAAATAGTTAGGATCAGCTCATGGTGTGCATCTGTGTTTCCCATTTCCTCTTCAACATATACTGATTTCTGTACTATGACAGTGTCACAATACAATATAGAAAAGACACATAGAAAAAACCAAATCACTGGACACAAAATTGTTCTGCTAATTCATCCGTGGTTCTGTTTCAAGCTATATTTTTTTTTCCAATTTAGCAAAACAAAAACAGTTCTTCTCTTCTTTCAAGAGCAACCCAAGGACCGCATATTTTCCAAATGACCAAGCATCTAACTTTTTGTATTGCTGTGCTTGTAAATATTTCTGAATATTTTTCCTCATTTATTAAATTCCAGTGATAAATTTTAAAGGCAAAAATATTAGAAAGAAGAAACATTTGAAAGGCCTAATATTCTGCAAATGATAAATATGCATTTATATTCTCTGTAGAACAAGTTAGAATGCTTTCAGTCTTCTGATTGCATACATAATCACAAAGCTAGTCTGGATTCTCAGTACAGAAATTTTGTTTGCTGTGTACAAATATCCTTTGGATATAAACTTCTTCCTTTAGTCTTTAACGCGTTTGGGATATTCTGATGTTCTTCTGAGCAATAATATGGTAACTTAAAGAATCACACAACTGTTTAGGCTGGAAAGAACTTCTAAGATCACCAAGTCCAACTTTTGACCAATGGCCACCTTGTCAACTAGACCATGGCACTAAGTGCCAAGTCCAGTCCTTTCTTGAACACCTCCAGGGATGGTGACTCCACCACCTCCCTGTGCAGCCCTTCCAATGCTTAACAATCCTTCCTGTGACGAAATTCCTCCTGATGTCCCACCCAAACCTGCCCTGGCACAGCTCGAGGCTATGCATTCATTCACACAACTTCTTCAGCTGTTTTGGCAAGATAGCATGACTCAACCCAGCACCAGAGTTTTTCAAGTTAAACAAGGTTAGCAGCAAACTAAATAAATGGAGTATTAAGCTCACATTTTAAAACAAGAAATTTTGCTGGACCAAATTCCTGAACTTGTGCATGGAATGTGCTGTTTACCCCTTCTCTGTCTATCCTCTGAAAGATACTCGGGAGACTTCACAGTCTGTTTTCATAATTTGCAAAGTAAGGTGAGCACATCTGAAGTACTTGTAAGAGAAGTAAGAACCGTACCGCTAAAATACGGGCGCCATCCTTTTCAACATAGCACGGCCACCATCCTTTCATGGATTTCTGTTCAAAGAGAGAAGCAGTCCTGGGAGCCTTCTGAGAACTGTCTGCCTTGTATTCTGGAATCATGTCTATATTACACTTCTCAGGAACTTTTGCTGGAATGATTGTTTTATGTAAATCAAGTTCCACAAAGCCTAGGAAGCAGATACAAAAATAAACACTGCATAACACCACCAACCATGCAGCACAGCAGTTCAACATCAACCTTTGCTATCTCTAAACACGTTATACAGACACGTTAAATTCTTGTTTGTCTATGGACGTTGTGAGGCAGGGAAGTGGGGCACATTGTGTTTAAGCCCCTCTTGCTAGTGTTGATAAATTGAATTTAGCAAGCTCAACTTCCCCTTCTTTAATGCAAGATTGCTTGATTTTTTAATAGAGGGTTTTTTCCCCACACATCTATACAGAAGATACCCAAATAAAGTAATGTAATAAGTAATTTCTGACAGTTAAATGCATAATTTAGCAGACTTTAATGATGGTTATAAATCAACTATTTGTTTTCAGATTTTGAGGCCTATATAGTTCGTATGTAAGCTAAAGACTTTGGAACTGTCTTAATAGAGGGCAGAGAATCCTGTGCAGTGAAGTATCTGCAAAAAGGTAGGGATTAATAGCATGGGAAGTAGATTGTTTAAACCTAAATTACATGTTATGTCAATATTCTTATTTAGAACTGAAGTACTCTTATTTAAGTAATTTTGCTTAAAGAAAGAAGCAAAGTAAATTTTCATGCACATTATCATTTCATGTGCTTTGTGAGAGGGTTTACCCAAATGAAAAGCATCTTGGTTTACCTGCAAGGCCCTTACTGAGTGAATCCTCACTCATTCATTCAGTAAGCCTGTACAGTGTAAGAAAGCTGGAGTATATTTCCATGCTTAGTTTCTCACTCTGTAAGTGCAATCCTCACATGATCATTTAAAATTGTTCACTTTTATATCCTTCTTTGAGACGTCAGTAGTTATTTTAATTCAAAGTCTTACCCAGATAGTCATCCAAGGAGAACTTGTCATTATCCCATATTTGAATGATCAGTTTGGGTGGGATTCTGAATTCTGTCTTGTCAAGACTCCAAAAGTGTTCCTAAAATTTTAAAAAACAAATAATAAGCACCTTTAAAAATTATTTACAAAATTTCAACGCAGGGGTCTGCTAGTGCTTGTGAATTCTGGGGTTGGGGGAAGTATTAAAAGATCTTGCCCCTGCTAAAAGGAGATTGCTCTTGGTGCCAGTGTGTTGCTCCTGGCCCAAAGGCAAAATGAGTCTGTTCACAACAGCAGCTTGAGAAAAGTATGCGGAGCTGAGCCAAATTGTCTCCTTCAATATGTAGATACAAATTACCAGGCTAACTAGCATCTGTATTCTAAGTATTGGAGTCCTTAGAAATACTTACCTTTTTGGAAACTAAACAGAGCTGCTCTGCTGGGAGATAGTCAAAAGGAAAAACAAATCGCCAGTTAAAGTTCCCTTCCCCATCCAATGATCGGTAGTGAACATCAGTTTTCTGCTTATTTTCTTCATTACCAGGCATCCATCTGAAAACATGGAGAGATTTTTCTGGTGTTTGCAAGTGGGAGTACACTGGTGCCTGCTTGTACTGTAACTGTCTCCCTAAGGAGTTGCAGACAAGCTGTAAGAATTGCTCACAGAGGGCTGGGGAGTTTTTCATCCCCTTTTGCAGTTTGGTTCCAATTTGGCACTGAAAACAGGAACATCTGAACTGAATTTCTGATCTAAGACCAGTGCTGTATCAGTGGTGAGTTGCTGAGTTCTTTTTTAGGGAGAAATTAGATCTGTCTAATAGTGTATTTCTCTGATTTCTATGGATTGGTTTTTTTTTTATATTAAGACTAGGGAATGTAAAAATTAAAAGTCCAGGTTATGCAGTGCCAAAACTAACTCTCTGTCTTTTCAGTTGCTTTCCATCTCAAGAGATGAAATTCTGGGATCTTTCATGACACATTTACTGCTCATGCTTTATCTCATAACATTTCTGTACTTCTCTGAGGTTAGCATTTGACTTGGCTGAACCAAATAATATTTGAAACCCATGGTCAAGGTATTCCCAGGACATTATGAATGTTATTCATTTGTAAGTAAGTGTTACATGAGAGAATGCTCCTACCCCTTCACGTAAATGTCACTCATTTCTTCTCCTGTGATGCTCTTCTCATCCAGAAGGACATCTTTGGTGTTCCAGACAATCACACGCAAGATATACCTAAGAAAGATGTTTGGGGCAAGAGAGTTGAGTTGCCTGTGTCAAGGCTGCCCAAGGGTTGGTAGTAGGTGGGGATACTCACTTCTTGGCTTTTCGGGGAGTGATGTTGAACGGAGGGCCTGGTGGTCCTAAGCTTTTGGGGAAAACATCAACCCACATCTGCAGCTTTCCCTGTAGCAGTGAAGAAGATGAATGAGGGATTATTTGTTGCATATAGGTTTGTCATGGTCCCTTTATTTTTCAGATAAGTTTTCTGGTTCCTGCACAAACTTTCTTAAAAAAAACCCAACCACCGGTGAGTCAGGTAATGCCAAAACAGTAATGTTAGCCTTTGTTCCTTTCTAGCAGAGAGATTCAATACAAGACTTTGTGTTTAAACTTGACCCTCTGAACCTCATAGGGAATTGACAAGTTGGGTCTCATTTGTTGGATGCAGCTGGGAAGCTCTTGAGCTAGCCCATCTCCATTATTGCTGGTGAGGTATAAACATATAATTCCAGTTTATTTCAGTAACAAAAAGATAAATAAATCTTCCCTAATTCCCACTCTGTCAGTGTTTAAGATGTCATTTGGAAGTCTTAATGGCAAAACATAACTGCATTTTATTATGTTTCTAGACTTTCTAGACTGCTTTACATTTTCATCAATGGTTACAATTTCAAGCAATAATGATTTGTAGCCTTCTTCCCATGATGCTAATACCATGATATAAACTCTGGAATTGAATAATAATATAATAATAATAAATTCTGCTCCATTTCTGCATCCAAGAAACCATAAATAAGCCAGTTCACAGTACCTGGGAGATGTTGGGCTGGAAGGTGCTATATAAGGTCCTTGTTTCCACATGTTCAGGTACCAAACCCTGCGTTCTGAGGATATGAAGGGCTAACCGCTCTTCACCCGGACCAAGATGCTGATGCAAGATTTTGTTAGCTTCTGAAATAAAAGAAATGGGAAAAGAACAGGGCCTCATGAACTAGAATTTCCATTTGAATAATAAAAAGAAGATTTCAACCAGATATTTAAAATTGAACACAAAAATGTACTCGGAAAAAAAATCAAAATTTTTTTAGTATTCCATAAATAACTGAAAAGTTTTATTTTTTATCAATATGAATTTAAGACACATAAAATAAGAGAACAAGCTCACCAGCTTCCTCCAAAGTATAGTCTCGTCCCCCGTAGTTAATCTTTCTACCGTTCTCAGAGAGGACAGGAGGAGCATAGCCTTTAAACCTGGCTACATTTTGCAATAACTGGGTGGGTTTTAGTTGATCACGCCAGGTATTCACACCTGAACTTTTATGAAAGCAAAATAAACATATCCTAAAATTATTCACTATTCAGGGCACTTACATATAATGTAAAACGTATTTATTAAACTAGTTCAGAAAGAGCAGCACTGTAACTGCCTAGACTGAGGCCACTGGAATTTGATACAGTGACAAAATTTTGTATCAGCTCAATTATCTTCCAAGACAGACTGTTTCTTTCTTTACATATCAAAATAATTTATAATATCAGATGCTTTCATTTTTACTTCCATTAGTAGGTCAGAAAATCCTGTTGAGTTCTCTGGACAGAAATAACCTATGTTACTGTATTAAGAAAATATTAAAATATTTGATGCCATGGTTTTCAGTGAAGGCTGTTCTGAATATTTACAGCTTCACTTGGAATTTAGATAATAGAATGAGCACAACAAATTTCCTTGAGGAGTCAGGGCATTTTCTTTAACCATAGAATTAAGGTTTTTTTAGAGACTGGGTAATAGGTCTTACAGATTAAAATTTTGAACTGACAAAATTACTTACATCCAGTACTGCTGTGGGATGCCACAGTGAGATCCATAACGAGAAAGGAATCTGTTTTCAAGATCAATTATGGTTTCACCCACTTTTTCATCACGAGTCAATGCATCATAGTCATAGACTGAAATTTTCAGATCCTTCTCTTGAGGCAAGAAGCAGCTGAGTTCATACATTCTAAACATAAAAATGCCCCATTAAGGTTATTGCTCATTTTAGCAATGCTTCTAATTTTTAAACTTAAAAAAAAAAAAAAGTAAAAAAAGCACTTACTAGTTTATTTCTGAGCAATAACCTTTACAAGGTATTAAAAGGATGCTTCCAATGCTGATAAATCTAGCACTGGTTACCATTCATGTTCCAGTTGCTATTTGCACTTATAAATAATTTCATTTGTATCCTCTGGATATTACCTCCTTCCTTTTGCAAAATGTATTACTTAGATGTTTTCTGGACAACTGGGACTGAGAAAGGAAGTTCCTTTGTGTCTGTAATCAAGTATCTTTGCTGTCTATTTCTTTGCGTAATCTGAACAACTGAAAATCTGTAGGGCATCATTGCCAAGTTTGCTTTCCAAACCCTTTATAATCCTTCTAGTCCTCCTCTCTGGACTTTCTCTCTGGAAAATCCTCCTCCAACTCTGAACACCAAACCAGACCCAGAATTTCACAGTAATTATGCAGCTGATATAACTTTTCATTCCTAACTAGTATTTTTTATTCATATATTTTGATGATATCATTAACCTTTGATGGGAAGACCAGTGTACTGGGAATGCAAGTTAAGCTGATTACTCGTGAGATTCATCTAGTTTTCAGAGTTAAAACTTTCTCCATATTCTATAAGCATATATTTTGTTATTCTTCTATGCCTAACACAGGGTGGTTTTAAGACACATACATTGTTTTACTTTGTTCAATTTATCTATGTGACAATGAAAATCTACAAATCAGCCAAACATCTGCGTTTTCCAATGATTTCAAAGGGAAGTGGCTTATGCAATTTTAGTCACTGTTAACTGTCAGTATGTAACTATGAATAGAGCATTGAATATTTCAAGTAATGGTTTACCTTAAAAAATAGGAAAACATTCTAAAATACAGTAAATTGAAAATACAAAAATGTACGTTACCTGCCAAAGATTGGGTTGAGGGTATTAGGCACATAATGATCTCTGTCTTCAATTACTTTTTTACTTAGAGATATTTTTATATAAGGATCACACTATTTAAAATTAGAAAAAAACATCGTTAGGAAACAATTACTAAGACTAACTCTATTTAAAGTACACTGGAGCAGCTAGCTGACAGCCATGGCAGAAGCAGAAAGTCTCACCAGCCCGTTGTTGTCCTGGGGCTGGAGCTGCAGAGCTCGCACGATGTAGATGCGCACGATGCACTCCTGGGGCCCACTGTCCGGCAGCTCGCGGAACTGCCGCGGCGGGGCTGGGATGGCGGGATCGTCCGGCAGCGCGTAGATTTTAAACGAGCCCTAAAATATAGTGTACACTCGGTCAAGATAACTGTGGAAAAGTCACTCTGCTAAGTCTGCGGTTTCTTATTTATCTTACACATAGACACTCTGTTTTATAAAGGAACAAAACTGTAGCCTGATCTGCAGTGACTTAGAAGTCTTTTGTTTTACTTTAGTGGGTTTTGCATATTAAGACTTACTGAAAGGCAAGGTTATATCCTCAATTCAGCTGTTTTGGTGTCAACACAATTACTCTATTTCGCTCCAGCTATGTAACAAATACTTTGTTTCTCTCTCCAAAAGCACCATTTAAAGTTTGGGGGTTGGTTGGCTTGTTTTATCAACATTGGCATAATTTTAATCTATAAAAGTCACAGAAATCGTACAAAATACCTTTTCCAAATTAATTCTAAAAATGTACTTTGTGGAACTTTAGTCCTGTTCAAGAGGTTATCTGGAAAGGTTCTGTCCCATGGGTACCAGGGAAGGTTACATTAGCAGGAAAACATATTTATTTTAAATTAAAATGTAGCATATTTAGTGTGACCAATGGGCGGCTGTACTTTGGTAGAAAAAGATGTGCCTGTACCTAACATTTGCTGCCCCTACTAATTCATACATCCATATTTGAGCTGAAATGCTTGCATGTAGATCTACTTGAATAACCCCTTACATACAAAAGACTGCAACTGGCATTTGGTTGCTGCCCATAATTTGAGATTTACCTTGAATTCCCCAACCACTGATGGATCATCACTATCCTCAGATTTGCCTCTGTACAGTTTAAATGTATCACAGAAGTCTGTTAAGTTATTGAATTCAGGTACTTTTTCCAATTCACAGTCATACACCTTAAAAAAAAAAGAGAAAAGGGAAGTTTAGAAATTATCATACACATTAGCTCCACCACTGTGGCAAGGCAAGGTGTATTTTATGTTTGATGGAATATTTTAAGGAACCAAAGCTTTTGGAACTATACGTTTTTATAAAGGTGGAAGCAAATGCAATGTTTGGAGAATATGTGATAAAGCTTTATTAGGTCTGATTAAAAACAAAGTAAGTAGCATGTCATAAGCTTATATTTACTCCATTAGGTGTATTAGATAAGAAATGAAGGTGGTCTCACTTCAAATTTTAACCAACAATCACTAAAAGTACTGATTCTCTTGTGCTCATACTTTCTTACTGTGTATGTTTATTCAGGATGTGCCTGGCGCCCAAAGAAGTCAAGAGTAAAATTCCCTTTGACTGAGGGTGAGATTTAACTATTAATACATCTCTTAATAAGTGTAGTTAAGTAGAAGAGAAGCAATGATATCTTCTTAAAACCCTTATTTCATTACATGAATTAGTAAAGAACCTTTATAGAAAATCATGTATAGTTAAATTTTGAAGAGCATTTAAAAAAGGGGACAGTACTGTTCAGGTCTTGGGCCTATATACTCTGAAATATGTTAATTAATTTATCCTGAGCAATACCTTTAAAGTGTCATATCCTTTTTTAATGTACTGTCCACATTTTTCATGTTCTCCTATTGAAGCATAAAATTTGCTCCACCAATCAACAATTTCTTCCTCCTTAAAGAAAAGCAAATAAAGAAATATTTTATTGGGAGATAATGATACTGTGCAGCAGAAATAACGAACAATTAAGCATAGTAAAAAATAATATACTCTAAAACTTATCATTTAGGTATTATTAAAGCTTTATTTGAAAGAAAATTAGAATGTAATAATAAAGACAGTTGCAGATCTACCTCATTGTTAACCAAATGCAATAGAAAAGGAGTAATTGAGTTTTGCCCTCTTAAAAATAGTATTTCAAAAGCCTCATAACACCTAGATACTAGCAATCTATACCTTCTACTAATACAGTATTTCTGTAGGGTTTTTTCTAGTTTTATTTTTTGAAGTCTGATAATTACTGTTTAAGAAAGTGCTATTTTCTGTATTCACAGGCATTGCATAACATAATTATTTGCCCCTCAAAACATACTGCCAATGATAATGAATAGCATTCACTCATTATGAATGAAAAGAATGAAGAGTATTCATCCACTGTGTAAATCTGATTTTTTTTAAAGATTGGTTGGACTTACAGAGAATCCTAAAGTATTATGCCAATCATTAAAGGTTAGGGTTTGTTTGGGCTGTATTGGGTTTGTTGGGGTTTTTTTAATATATAGGGCTTCCTATTTCAGTCTTGCATATTTTTCCTAAATTTACCATTTTACAAGTTCACTGTAGGTTTTATATCAATCACTTTCTGAGATTAGTGTTCTGACCCACATGCTGAAAATGGTAATTTATAGGCAGTATTGATACACTGGTTTTCAGCTGGAGAAAGCAATGCACAGATTTTTTAAAGTAGTATACATTACCTTTTCTGTAAGCTGCTCACAGAGATCAAGACATAAAAAAGGAGCAAAAAAGAAACAGTGGTAAGGATATGACTTGCAGAATTTTATCCAGTTAAATAGGCTTTAAATGGTTAGGGGTTTGTATATAGTAAGTGTGCCAAGTAAGTTACTAACATCAATAATTTAGAAATGCTTTTGAAGAACATTAACTTGATTTTTTTTTTCTTTTTTTTTTTTCTTCTGTCAGAAAAGCAGAATGTTCTAGATATTAAACTGGAGCATATATACATGTATATTTTTAAAAGCAGGTTTTCAGCACTGTAAGACATTATCACCCTGTGCTTTGCTCTTCACATAATAAAGCAAAACTGAGAGAAGCTTGGATTTTTATTGTATCATTGTAGTGTTACAGTCTGGATTCTATTTACTGGTTTTCACAGTAGCATCATTCCCCACTTTCATCTGTGGCTGCACAGAGCACTGGATCTAATTTATTTCAGATGAAAAATGTTTCTAAGAGCAGTTACAAAACTGAACCTATTCCAGAGTTTTCCAAACGAATTCCACATATGTAAGATTCAAGTGGGGTTTTTTCCCCTTTATAACTATTTGCTTCTCTATAAAATAATTTGCTAATACTCAACATCTTTTTCCCTTTTCCTTCTAGTATTATTTAACAATTGTTTACAGGCTGGGGATTTTCAGGAGTCTGAAAAAAAAATGAAGAATTATAAAGTATAGTAGCAACCACTCTATGTGTGTCTACAGATTCATCCATGTAAGTGTAAAAGCAATAAGCACAATCCAAAATGCTTCACCTGTTAAATCCCAGATACCCTAATTACGACCCATTAAGAGCAAGCATCATGCATGCCATCTGGAAGCCATGATTAGCAAGTGTTATTTGTGCTACTTTTTATACATTATACCTTGTGGTTTCATTTAAAAGCATTAGCAATGAATTTTTGTGCAAAGCAGAAGAAATATGCAAAACATTTTATGAACACAAGCCAAATGCATCAATAGGTCAGGACATCACTCTGGTATATCATTCTCATTTATTCCCATTTCTGTTCTCCTAAGTAATTATTTTGCTGGGATGTTCAGATCTATGGTATTTTACTAGTCTTTTCTACCTTCAAATCAGAAATACAGCATAGGTTTTTTTCAGATTTGCATGGGACTGTCATTTTCTCAAGACAGTTGGAATGATTTTTTCCCAGAAAATACATTAATAGTGATTTGAAAAACTTATCAGCAGAATTTATGAGGTAATTTTGAATAATTTGCCATATTTAAATTTCACTTTGTTTAAATACTGGTTTGTAATGTTGACAATGAGAAGGCTATCTTGCATAATTATGCAAACATAATTTAAACTCCCAATTTAAAACCTTTTCACAAAATATACTGTGTAGAACACTCAATCCTTCATCAAAGCATAATGCTGGAAGCGTCAGGGATTATGTTTTGGGTTTCTGGTTTTTTCCCCTTGATATACCTTCAAATGTCTCTTCAAATAATGCACTTGGTAGTTTTGGGAAGAAGTAGTTAAGGAGAAAAAGAAATCAAAACCTTAGGATCGTCTTGAAAAATTCCCAGAGTAAATAACACTCTTCAATATTTGGATACCATTGTTTCTGAAAGTTGTAATCAGGATGTGCTCACAGAATGCCAAAACACAGAATAAAATGCCATATGATAAACTGGAGATTTTGGAGTGAAGTATTCACACAGTAAAAACAATGTAATGTTACTGTTACCCAGTGACTTCACTGTAGGTTGTTACATGTGAAGTTGTCAAGGCCTTAACACTTAACTATTAGCTTTTTGAACATTTTGGCTTCTATCTTTTGGCTTGTGCTTCTATCACACAGATTCTAAGTTAGCTGACACACAAAGTAAGTTTTTAGTAGTTCATACATATTGCATATGCATAGTTAGACTTTCAGAACAGGGATACCTTAATATTTGTAGCTAATCATTCTGGACTTTTGAGCATCATCTCCTCCAAAATCTCTCTATGCCAGAACTGCCAAGAGAAGTTCCCCCTGAAGGCCCCATCAGGTTAGCACTCCTCCCCACCCAACCCATCCTGGTCCCCTGCATGCATTAGTTTGGTACATACATGCACTGCTGTTGGAGAAGCCATTTTGCTGAGTGCTGTTGACATACTGCTTAAACACTGGAAATTGGAATGTAATTGATGAAATTTTGGCATTTTGTGTCCTCAGGGTGCTGTCTGCATAGCACTTACATTTTCCACAGTTGTACTTATTTCAATTTGGATTGTTCGGAGTTCTCATTCCTCTAATATGGATGCTGTCACTGTATCTAAGTGTTATATTTGGCTTGGGTGATGTCAAGCTAAAAGAAATTGTGTTTCTGCTTATGTAGCATTTAAAAGTTTTCCTTTGTAGTTGAAATAAACTTCACAAATACAATCAGTTTTACTAGTGACTTCGAAGTGCTAAGTCTTCTTTATCTTCTAAATATTTTTCCTTATAATAATTTTTAAAGGAAATAATAATTCTTTGTTTCAGCTTATATTAGAATATATACAACTTCTATTAGAAGAGAAAACCTATTTCAGATAAACGTTAGAGACTGTTGTAAATTAAATATTAAGGACAATTTACATGTATGATGACAGTAATCACAAGATCATGGTTTATGATATATTTAAATTAGAGTCTTAAAATTATGATGTTAAGAAGAAGAGATGAATGAAGAACAATGCAATCAATGCAATATACTCAAATAGCAGTAAGAGTATGAAAGTTTAAATTCAGTAGTATTTACTTTGGGACCTCTGTAATGTAAAATATTCTGCATTTTCAAAAGTCAAAGTTGTGGATTAAGAGACTGCAAAATTGCTATATATTAAAGCGCATAACTTCTCTGCTTCCTTTAACATAACAGGCCCTCACAAATCTATGAAAATACCTTCTAGGCAAGGGAAACATTTTGCAGTCCTAAAAGAATTGACATTTTATCCTTGAAAATGTGCTGTTTGGAATCTGTCTTCAGGCATGTTTCAACTCAAGAGTAAAATTCTGCAAGCAGAATTATTTTTTACCTGGAAAGTAAAACTGAATTGTGGTGGTCCCGAAAGAATCAGAGCAGTAAAGAGACAAGGCACAGCAGAAAAGGAAAGAAGATAAGTGTTAGTGCAGAAAAAAAAAATTGTTTCAGTGGTATTGGGTTTGGATAGCTTCAAGATAAGAGAGGCAAAGCCATGACTGTGATAAAATGAAGGATTGAAGGACCAATGCATATACCCACTTCTAACTCCTTTTTGTAGAACTGCTCAGCCTGTGCAAAATCAGGCTGCCCTACCCACCATCACTGGGAACTGGGTAATGCTCTATCACAGGCTTTCAGTAGCTATTGAGCAAGTGAATTAATTCTTAAGCTACTGGTGGATTTTACCAAGCAGAAAATGCTATAGTTTGATGTTTACTATATGAAAACAAAGGTTAAAATGATTAACATATTTCCTTTGCTTTCATGTCACCAAGTAACTTTGCTCCATCTGGCTTTCCAGAGGGTTGCATATGTTTCTGACAATTCTGCTGTCTAGATAGTTCCTCAGAAATCAGAGATCTTAAGAACAAAGTCAAGCATCAAATTTCAAAGATTACCTGAGCTGTTAGCAATGGCTGTGTGTCTTCCATATCAATTACTGTATCCTGGCGTGGTGCAGCAGAGAGCAGACTAACTGTAAGCCAAAGGTTTTATTAAGGCAATATGGTGTAGGAAAAATACCTTACTAAACAGTTTCATCAGATTTGAAATCCAAACAGAAATAAAATAATTCATTTGCTATATGTTTGTCTAAAGAAAGTAATTAGTTGCCACTTTTTGCTAAAAACAGATGACTTTTTTTTTTGCAGGATATGCAAACATTCCTCAAATATATAGAATTAAAATTATAAGAATGAGTAAAACTTGAAAAAATACAGAGGAAATGTCAGCATTGTACTCAGACATATATGCTGGAATACTGGGTCTTTACTTTGGTACTAGTGGAGAGGTGATCTGCAGCTAGTTAACTTCCAAGCTGATACTAAAGAGGAACTTCAGGATATGAGCCCATTAAGTCTGAGAATGGATTTGCCTTTGCATTCTGCCCTCTTACGCTTTGCAGAACGTTACACTAATTAATACTCTCTGTTAGATGTTTTTCCTCTCAGATAACATTATCTCCAACAACATGAGATGGCTATTCATCAGTACAGCATTCAGAGTAAACACTGAAAGTAGGTAATTCTAGCATCTCACAGCAAAGTAGAACTTTTCATTTTCCAGCTTTCTACCTTTCAGTTGTGGTGCAATGTCCTGTTTAGTAGTGTAGGGGTCACAGCGAAAGCTTTCCAGTAAATCAATAGTGCATTGTCCCACGATGGGCTTCCGTCCAAACGGCCTGTGGTCTATTACTTTAATAACAAGAGATGGACTGTATAACTCCTCTTTTGGCAAAAGCTAAAAATAGAAGGTTAGACATGTTTGACAATGCAAACTGAAGAGAAAAAAAGAATAAAGATCTCCCCCCTAAATTAGAGATGTTACTTCATTCATTTAATATTGAACTGCTATGTTCTATGGCTGTATGGTGAATGAAAACTTTTAATATTATCAGTCAATAAAAGCCAGTAAGAATCATTTTAATTGCCCCAAATCTTGAATTTTCTTGACTCTTGCACAGCTCCCATCCTAGCAGTAGGAAAGTAGCCAAACAGCTACAGTTAAATCGATACCTTTTCAAATAAAAAAATTTATATACTGCACTGGATTGTGCATATAAAATCGTGCAACTTACCAGTGACTGTACAGACATGTTTACATGATCTTTATTACAGCTTTCAGGCTCACAAATTACTTATGGTAAATCAAAAAAGGATGTCTGAGTTTCTTTATTCAGGACAAATCCTTGACTTTTAAAACTATGGAGCAACTTATTTTGCTATAGATAGCTGGTACAGAGGTTTTCATAACGTACAACTTTCATGAAGAGAACAGAAGATGGAAAATTCGGTGTCTTTTTGAGGTTTTTGATCACCACAGATTCCACCATTTCACCTCCACATTCCACAATGAGACTTGGAGACATAACTGGTGCAAGTTGGTAGTTTTTCATGTTTCGCAACCCCCAGGCCAGAATCTGTAAAATAAAATCCAAAATAAGCAAAAGCGTGAAGGGATATCAATGTGCTTAATAGAATACTCAAAAAGTAGGAAAGAAGAAATTAATTCTTTTTAATAATAAAATGTGTCTGGCAAAATATTTCAAGGTTCTAGTTCTAGGAAAATTAACGGAAACAGTGAAATTCGCAAACAAAGGAATATTTCTCACTACAATTTTTTTTTGTTTTCTGTAAGTAAATACATAAGCTGTCTTTACACAATTCTTCTTACAGGACGAGAAGACAGTACTTGCATTCAGTTAGTAATTTAAGAGTAACCATACCTCAACAGCAGTGAGTTGAACTACTGGTCTGATTCCTTGAGGGACCATGTAAAGCTTTGGTGCCCTTTGTGATGGAAGAATTGGAAGGTTGGTACCACCCTATCAAGACACAAACATATTAGTTTCTCCCATCTTCCTTAGATTAAATACCTTGCAAGAACTAAGACTGTTCTTCACATGAAAGAATATATACTGTATCTCATTATATTGCATATATACACAAAAAAGAGAAATATATACCTTGTCTCTCAAAATAAGTTCTGCAGCAAAAAGAATGTCTCCACTAGCTTTGCCATTATTTGTTACAGGATACCAGAGCAGTTTTGGTGTGATGTCCTCTTCTGGGATTAACTTGACCATGGGGGAACAAACACTTCTTCCAAGGAATTCATCTTTACCCTGCAACAAAAAATAGCAATAATAGCCATTAACGTATTGTCAATTATTATAAATAAATAAAAAAGCAAGCAGGTTAAAAAGATTACACCTACCACTTGGTCACTGTCAAAAAGTTCAATAACAACATTAGGTGGGTTTTGGGCTATTGACTGTGGATCCCCATAGATCTCAATTTCATTAAATATGAGTGTTTGGTCCCATGTAGGATTTAGAGTTGAATGAATGATCTCAGTTGTTTTGCTTTGATGGAGGAAAGAAACATGAGCATACGGATCTGAAATATCATACAAAGATGGAAAGCACAGAGTTACAGACAAACAAAACCACATCAAGCCACAAGGCACACAAGCACAGTTTTTATCAAATATAATATGTTATTTTTCTACTGTTGTTATTACTAGTTCTATAAGCCATTCTATGTAAAACAAAAATGAACATATATACATAATTTAAATTTAATAGAGCAATTTCCACTTGATTAATAAATCACTTCCTTTATACAAGTCTTGATTAACAGAGTAATAAATGAAAATGATGAAATATCTTGCAAAGCAAAAAGAGAACCAGAAAACAAATTAAATACTGTTTATACTAATCTTGTCTTAAATCTTGTCTGTAGAAACTCTTTTTTGTTGTCTCCATTGATATACAACTGTACAGCCTCATAAATAATACAAAGACATAACTCTAGTTCTGACTAGTTGTCAAACAACAAATTCTCCCAGGCTATGTTGCTCAGATCAAGGTTTGGTTTCAAACGTTCTTATTTATAGCAACCTCTTCTTGTGAACCTGCTGAATGATTAAAGGGGTCTTTAGATCATCAAGAGCTTTGTAGAAGGTATCTGATGATGGTCATTAATGTTTCCTGTACAAATTGCAATTACTAAGGACTAAAGGCAATTTTAAAGGTTATCTTCAGGTCAGTTTCAATAGATTCTGACAAGGTACATGATCAGAGTTTTACAAAATTTGGCTAATTCTTCAAACTAATTTTAGAGGAAAATAAAACATAGATGAGCTAGTTTATGTATGACTGCATCTGAGATGCCTGTCCTGAATTACACATATTCAATTTAGAGGCATTTATATGTGTTTGTTTGCATTGCTTTTAAGAGCTGCATATTGAAATAAGACCAAATACACACTGGCAGCTGCTCAAAACCCTCCTCTTTTCAGAAAATAGCACTAAAATTTGTAAAGCACTGTATCTTCTGTAACAAAGGCATTACACTTACTCAAATACAGGGAGAAAAAGAAGGACGCAAACAGAGGGCAATGGAGAAAGAAAATTCATTTCAGCTTTGTCTTTTGCTGAACTTCCTTAAAAGAAGTGTAAAGTCATATTCTTGCAAATCTAAATTCAATTTGCTCAGTGACTTTCCAGTGAAATTTTAATTTTAATTAGCAAAAATTGAAACCTGGGTATTAGCCTGACTACAAAGATGCCAGATGGACACTACACTGTTGGAATATCTAAGAGCTGGAAATAAAAGGGCAAGCAGCACACAAGTATAAACAGGCAAAAGACATGCTTATCAGTAAGGCACAGTGTAGTTTTCTACAAGTTCATTTCCATAATGAATTAATAGAAAACACTGAACACAGAGAGGCAGTTGGTGACATTAGAGCCATCCAGCTTTCCTTATCTTTGCTTTTATGCAAGCTTTCTGCAGGGAAAACTGCATGTCAACTTTCGTTAGAAGGAGAATCCAAGGCAAAAGGAAGGGCCTGCTCATGGGAAATTCAGACCTTATTTGAAATCCTATTCCCTTATCGAGAATTCACTGGCAGCAGCTGGTACAGGACATACAGAGCACACTGTGTGCAGCAGCCTCTGGGGCAGTAGGAACCAAATTCAGAGCAGATGTAATAAAGCTGAGACTTTACAGCATAGTTTCAATAGCTGGGACCTACACACAGTCCTTAAGGAGTTAAAATATTCTACATCCAAATAAATCAAGCTACTAGTTCACAGCAAAAGTGGGTTTTCTGCACCTTTAGCAAGATTTTTCCATACCTGAAAAACTGTCTTTGTCTAAAGCCATGAGGTTTCTTGCCTGGTAGATGTAACAACGAAGGTGGTAAGTATATACTCCTGTATCAAATAAATAAAAACAGTTCAACTACATTATACAAGAGTCTTTTCTGTAATGCAGATATTTTGAGTTTATACAAATATCTTACACATTTTAACACAAGCACTCCAGCAACACATTTGCTTTTCATGAGATGAGTGTATTAATACCAAGGAGCTAGCACCTGAGAACATTTGTTCCAACCCAAAGCAGAAATTAAGAAAGATCACTAATGCTATTTGGACTCTTTTCGCTGTACTAGCATCTAAAAATTCTTCTATTCAAAAATTTCTGTTTGAAACAGTGTGATAATCTCGCTCACCCAAAGAGAATCAAGAACTGAGCATTCTTGTGCTTGGTTTAAGTATTCACTATAGCACTTCCAAGGTCCTGGGTGTTTCACATTTTTAGCTCTTAGCGCTAGAAAATTATTCCAATTGCACCTCTGTCTCTTTGGTTAAAAGATTTAAAAAAATAAACCACTGCAGGTAAGGTGGAATAGCTTAAAAAAAAAGATGTGAGTGGCCTAAACCCAGGACAGTGTAGGGCAAAGTTACTACAGCTTTTCTTCAAAAGAGGTCAGGTCTAACTCTTTCAGCCCTTCAAAAAATCTGAGCCACTACGTAGCTTCATTGAGCTGAAACCTCTGACCTCTGGCAAGAAAAAGTGCCATTTTCCTCTGACTGTGGTCATTATTAAAAAGAAATTTCAACAATGTTCCCTGGGTTCTGAAATATTTAAGATTTAGACATCCATTCCCAGCAGGTTGATCAAGTTCTGCAGGGTTCAAATAAAGACAAGGGTTCCAGTCAGAGCTCCTCATAAAGGATGTTAAGTCACAGGATTGGCCTCTATTCCTGTTAACTAGCAGTGGTGCCTCCCATCTCAACATCCCTGCCTTTGTGATTCACATTACAGTGATTACAAAGCATTTAAAACCAATCCAGGTTGGCAAAGTTACAGTTTTGTTCACTTTGCCAACTCCACTACATGGTACTGCTTCCTCTGGCCAGGCATTGTCTGATCCTGCACTGAGCTGGTTAAGTGACCTGAACCAACAAAAAAAATTAAATTTAGCATTAAAATTCCTGTCCCATTCAGGTTTTAAAAATATCTGTGTGACAGTGGGCTGAAATACTGAAATGACTAACTGTAATTTTTCTTTTAATAACTTAAATAGGGTCCAACTTAAATAGGGTCTGATAGTAATTACTACAGATGCTTGTAAAGCTAGATGTAAACCACAAAGAATTATGATTTTGTTTGAGAGCAAAATGAAACAGGTAAGATTTTTGAGAAAGGAATTGCTAATGAACCTACTGTCAAAATAGCAGGAAACCATTGGTGTATTGGCACCAAACACCTTTGTAGCTGACTCCTTGGTTTTGTCTGAACTCTTCCCTTCTCCATCATCGACACTATTGTCTGCTCCCTGAAGTTATACAGAGAAAAAAGTTACTGAGTATTTACAAACACAAAAGAAACTTGATAGAAATGGACTGTGTGTGGGAATTTATGGGTTTCTATCTCTCTTCCAGGACAAGGAGAGATTTACTTCTGTGAGTTAATGTACTTCACAAGATGTTTACTCATGTCCAGAGGTCATTTCCTGTTGCCAATTGAAGCTGTGCAGAAATCATATCCAGTCATTTCATCTTACTTCCAGAATTTCTTATTTCTGGAGCTGTACTAGCTACCTATCAGCTTGTACTGGAGGAAAGGTGGCCGAGAACTGCTCTAAGGCTTCATCCCAGAAACTATAGCTGCAAGCGAAACTGCAGTAGGAATTATTAAACTCTGAAGAGCCAAATTAAGTGGAGAAATAAAATGCTGTCAGTGAATCCTTGGTCAACAATGGTCAACATTTGACACAAAAAAAGAGAACCAAACCAAGAAAAAAGTGCAAAGTTTTGTTAATGTTATACACTCAGAATTGTTATATTTTATAAAAACAAAGGAGTCTTCTCACATTGTTTGTTACAGTTTGTATTTTGGAAAATAGAGGTTATTTTTGTGAAGCTGTGTTAACCTGAAAACTTGAGGAATAAATACATTCAGCTCATGTATTTCTGTCATATGACATTCTGGCTTCTCCAACACTTTCTGTTCTTTTCTTGTGTTTTCTTTTTGCTATCTTTTCTTGTGTTTGGTTGTTTATACAAGCGAATATTCATCGGGGCAGCTTTTTCAGTGCCTGTTGTTTCTTGTACTGATGTTAAAACATCTTAATTACATGCATGAAAAGCTTGAGCTATCTTTTCACATTACTTACAGGAGGCTCATCTAGTAATGTGGCCTTTTGAGCTAAATCTCACATAATGCAGTAATAAAAATAATTTGGAAAATAAAGTAATAAGGAAGATTTAAAAAATAATATAAAATATAAATTATATACAATGGGATATATAATATTTTATATGCAATATAAAATATAAAAAGTTAGTAACAATACAAGAGTCTCTACCTGAACTTTAATGGTCCCTTTCAGAATAAATAATTTAAACAATATACACTGTATTAGTTTCTCAGTTATACGTTAGTTGAAGCAGGTGCTAAATGGCTGATATACCAGTTTATTTACTGCAAATTAACAGATCGACCTTGAAAGACATTTTTGATACTCTGTCCCTTACCAAAGCACCTTCAAGTTTAAAGATGGCTGCAGCACCATGGGTCTCTGAGGGAGCCATTTTTCGTCTCCATCGTCTTCGACGGAAGGTGTCAGAACTGCGTTGTTCCCAGTGAAATTTCCAGCCAATCAAGGAAGCATATTCCCATCCTTCCTGATCTTCATATGATGACATTCTCTAGAGGTATAAATTCTTGTTATCCACAGTGTTGTGCAACCATCGTGAAAAAAAGCAGTACTTGCTCTGGCAGGCCTAAAAACCCCTCATAAACCGAAGCTAGAAACACCAATGTACAAAAAGATAAAGAGAGGGAATAGAATGAACACATAAAAGGTTGTTCAAGATCTTCTGGGTTGGTATTACATTTTTTCTTTACTCAGGAAATGAGTAAACTCCTGCAGATTTTTTTACATAAAAGAAACACAAGCAGTTACAATGTGCAAGCCCATGTCTGGATCTCCCTTTTCTTACCCTTCCTGCCACCACTCCTTCAGACAGATCCCTCCTACGTTTCCGCACCAGTCTCCGTCGTCGATGTGTGTGGTACATTTTCTCTGCAGCAACCCATGACTTGGGTTTAGTGTCTGGAGGAATAGTTATTCCATATTCCCATCCTAAAACAGAATTGATGAGTTGGAATATTTTCAGAAATATACAGAGATACAAAGAAGAAAAGCATGGGGAACAGAGTGACTGTAGCTACAGAAGATGAAGCTTTATGACACAAGACTATTCAGCATTGCAGACCCTAAATGCCCAATAGCCAGGGGGCCACTGGTGACATTTTATAATGGTGCTGCGTTGTAATATATGCGGCCATAAAAATCTCAACATTAAAACAGATATAATACATTTCAAGTTCTTTTCTTTGCATTCTTGTTTTTCCAGATGTTCATATCATGTTTTCATACTTCACAGCAGGAAAAACTAATCCTGAATTTTAAATAAGAGTCAAATGTTCTGTGCATATGTTCTGATCATAAAACTTTAAAAACTGGTAAACCAGTTACTGTATTTTTGCTCTATGTATAATTCAGTTGCCAAGTATCGAAGACTCAGAATTTATTTTAAATTCATCTCATTAAAAACATACTGGAGACTCCTACCGAAAGTTCCCATCAAGACAGATATCAGTACTCTAAGATAATATAAGATTTTTTTCCTGCTCTAATGGCTAGCTCTTTTTTAATTTAAAAGCAGTAACTATTTGAGAGTTTTCAGCTGGTTTAGAACAAAATAAAAATTCCTTACAGTTTTGCAAAATCCTGGGTTTTCCATTGTCTCCCATGATCTTCCCTTTTTTGTTAAATTATTTATTTTGTTTTCAAACCATTAAATCAATGTCCTGTAAATGCTTTGCTATGAGATATTGACTACTTTTTTCTTTTGCTGTAGGATACAAATTATGGTCTTGTAAGGTTGTTTATATCACAACTTTCTAAGCTGACAACTGTCTTAATTTATTGTAAGTAATAACCATATCAGGATTTTCTAACCTGATCATGTTAGCAGTACGTATAATCTGAAAATCTCTGTCTAGCAGCACCCAACTCTTCACAGAAAGATTTTGAAGCATTTCTCATTTCAGAATTGCCTAACAACCAACATTTCATCCTGATCAGTCTGCATGGCTCCCTTCCCACAAACTCAGTGCTGTTATTCTGCCCCGAGCAAAGTAGGAATCATTCCATCCTTGTGTGGTGTGTGACCAACATGAATCAGTTCCCCACTTTCCTTAGTTCCCAGACCCCCGATTCACTTCTTAGCATTATTTGGTGACTCATCCTGTGGCTAGAGGCTCACAGGTAAATTACCAGACAGATCCAAACCTGCCTTTGCCACATATTCTTGGTGCAATTACAGAGGTTTCAGGTCTCAAGCTTCTGACTTCTCTAAAAACCCTTCAACTGCTGCCACTAATCCATTAAAATGGAAATAGAAACAGATGCAGACAGTGAACAATTTCTCGATGTCGTATTATGTGATTCGTTAAGCAACTTTATCCAAATATTTCCTTTGTATTTTTCCATCGGGCAACCACTATCATGCTCAGGATATCACTACAGTTTTGATATGTGCCCTCCTTCATTATGAACCACAGCAGATTGTCCTAATAATCAGCAGATAAACAGTAAATCTTACCATGTTCATCTACTGCTCGGTTTAAATCGGATTTCCAAGCATCATCTTCCCACACCCATCCAAAAGGACATGTGAATTCACGTGGGGGTGGAGCTTTTTCTCCATTCTTTTATGTAAGGAAAAGATAACAGGTTTGTGCATTAGTAGAGTAAATACACTGTGTAGCAAAACATAGTTCTCCTTGTCTTAAACCTTTACTTATCCAGTGAAAAAATTAAGTCTCACCACATCTGTGAAACTCTCCTCAGATGCTTTCCATTCCCCTCCAGGGTAGCGACTCTCATTTTCATACACTTCATCAGTAAACTCAGTATGACCAGCATCAGCTTCAGTCAACAAACTGCACATCCAAAAAAAAAAAAACCAATAATAAATAAAACCTATTTTAGTTCACTACAGTGAACATATAGAAGCATAATACAGAATGTGCACACATGGTGGTGTTTTGGATTGTCCACCTATATGAAGGACACTTAGCAAAAAATACTGAAGAAACTCCAGTAGCAGTAAACAACAGGAGGAATATTACTCATAAATATGAGTGACTAGCAGGAATGTTTAACTGCTGTTGTATTCAAGATCTGCTTTCAAAACATTCTCTTGGAAAAAGAAAAAAACATCATATATTTAAGTATAGGAGACCCGGACTGTGTATGACAATCATATGCATCTCTAAAGCATGTGCATCTATGTATGCACTAAAATTTGGCAAGGTACTTTATTTTGTTTCCATTTATGCTGTTGACAAGGCAAGCAATCAGTTGGCTAATATTTTTCTAATTCGTAAGTAAAAGAAATAGGAGAACATTAAATCAGACAAAAGCCTTTTGCTTTCTCTTGGTGGTTCACTGTGGTTCAGAAGGCACTAAAGTGTGTTCCACGCTGCCATTTGCTGTCCAAATCGAACCACAGATCACCTCGCAGTGGAAGCAGCTGCATGGCAAAAATATGCATTTCAACAGCTACATTATCTGAGAAAATATCTCTATGTTACTGCTTTTCTTTATGTTATATTATTCACTGAAATAAAAACTATTAATTTAATATAAACAAAACCCCACCCAGTCATACCTATAACTGATAACATTTTACAATGGATCAAATAATAGCACATACTTTTCCCTGCACAGTTCTTCTGTAGCAACAGTTCTGTATTTTTTTCACCATGAGAACTCAAGAATTTAAAATGGGCCAAATATTTTCTTTCAGGAAAAAAGAAAATAGTCTCTTTCTCAATGCTGGATTTTGTTTATGAAACAAATAATGTAACCAGCCTGGTTTAAAGTGTGGCAACACAGGTGGACTGGCACAACTCCAGTGCAGGAAACCTCTAGCAGAGCAAGACTGAATCTGTTAGAGCTGAGGAAGGACTGGCACTTCATGAATTTGTTCTGCCAGGGGAGGAGCTGTCACATGGCACCACAGCCTTCTACTGAAAACAACTCCTGCCTTGATTCAGTTTGAGAAATAACCTGTGTCAGTTGTTTAGCGATGGCAATGGAATTCTCAACATTTAATGAAATAAACCCAAAAAACCATCCAGTGTTTGTGAATGCCCATGCAAACACTGCAATGGTGTTGCTACAGGATGAATTGCAGATTTATATTGGATGCCAGGGCTGAGTTTCTATCTAGGGATGATCCACCAATACCAGGGCCTTGTCTGAAACCATCACAGCAGGGTCTGTGAATCTCACACAGACACGTGTAAACCTCACAGTAGCTTCCTAGGCGTGAAATACTATTATGCCTTTTAAAAAGATGAAGCACCGAGACTCAGAGAATATAATCAATAGTGCCATCGTAACACGGGGACCATAAGTTCTTGAAACTAATGCCTTCTTTCTGTTGCTTGTTTTGTTTAACTTTTAAAAAAAGGTAATGTTAATTTCAGCACTATTAACTAGCTTTGACTATTGGCTGGTTTTAACTGTCCTGGAACATTCAGCTTAAAATCTCTTTCTCATCCAAGAAAACTGAGAGGAGCCTCTACTCAACATCATAAATGCCTTTATTCCTACCTTCATAAAATTAAAAAAATCTGACCTTCTTTCAGGATCAACCATCCATTCTCCTTCCCAGTCCCAGCCCTTTGGGGGTAGAAAGTACTCTCTTTTCAGTTTGATTTTTCCTGTAACATCAGAAAATTTGTGGCGACCAACAAGTCCTGAGGTACCCCACTTTCCAAAAAGGAGAGCCTGATTTTCATACTGTGTGGAAAGAAAGCAAAAATCCAATTATTGTTTAGGAATAATAAACAGCTTTTAGGAGACAAAAAAAAGAAGTGACTATTACAGATGAAACATTTTACTATAAATTTCCTTTCTCTGAAATTAAGTACTCCCTTTCCACATTACTCTGCAATGTCATCATTAATTGCTTTCTTTCATTTTTTTCTGTGCTGCCTGGTACACAATCTTCTCAATGTAATGCCTCCCTACAACTACAGTAAGATTTTCTCAAAATTAAAGCTCTGTTTAATGAAATTCTGTTACATTATCCAAACAAATTCCTTCTGTTCCCTAAACGCATTATTCTGTCATTCTTTTCCATCTCAAATCTCCTCCTATTTACAATCTTTTCTTTTGTAACATGTAGAACTGAATTAAAATCTTATCATAGTAGCTACCAGGGGTATGATTCTGGTGGCAGCCCAATTTATATTGTCTGTTTCCTTTCCTGGCATTATTTGTAGTTTATGATGGTCTTGAGTTTTCTGCCCTTATTCCTGCAAAATTGTTGGATTCTTGAAGACCAACAAATTCAAAAGCCTCTTAAAACATATACTTTAATAATGGCTTTGAATACTATTACTTTAAGCAACTCAGTACAGCACTACTAAATATTTAAGCATAGGTGCAATGCTGACAGCACTGTAAAAATGTCTTTTTATTAGCTATTTTACTGATACTAGATTATATGCAGCATTAGGTGATGTGGCATATAAAACACACCTGCTACTTACCATTACCATCCAAAACCTCTATTATATGCTGTGGGACTATTTCAAGTATTTGTATTCTGAATTTGTTAACTCTTCTCATTGAAATGTTATCATATTATAGCCTTCTGTCAGCAACAGTAAATTTTCTACTGCTACAAAGGAACCATTATTAAGCAAAACCACTTGTATCCAAGTATAATTTGTAGAAGTGAAGAAGCAATTAAAAAAAAAAGAAAAGCTATTCACATGCCAAAACATAATGGTTTAGATCTCAATCTTAATTACACTGATAAAAATCTAAAATAAACGTCTTTGAAATCACTAGAATTAACCAGATTTATACCTGACTAACCAGTTCAGAACCTGGTCTGCTGAAGTTCATCTGGTAGGCACAATGGACTCGATCATCAATTGCCTTGAATGGGGTCTACTTGTTTCCTTATAATAAACACTATTCTCTCTTTCTGTCTGGCACGCAAAGAAATTCAAAAGAGCTCCAACTGCACTGAATTCCCAACACTCACATCCAAGTTTAAAGTAAGACAGCAATGATGGAATGATGGACATACCATTTCTGCAAAAACACTGAATGTTCCCTCTGCAAAGCTATTAAACTTCTTCTCAACTGCACTGAGCCCCAGCCAAATGTTAATTCGCAACTCTGCAGGCATTTTGACATCTTTCGTCTTGTCCTGTGGGTACTGGCACACAAACAAAAATGTTATTCTTTGTTATGCTATGCAGGTATTCTAGCTTCCAGTAAAATATATACAATAACAAAGCGAGATGAGTAACAATGCATGTTTTGTTATCTCCCCACGCTGCTTTTTCGCAAAAGCCACTAATAAATAGTTCAGGAAGAAAACATTTTTTAAATTATACCTGCCTAGGGCATGTAAAAACCAAACACACTAATAGTAGTATCATCCCCGTTCCTGTATATTCTCTCCCGAGTTTCATTCAGCAGTGAGTTTTTAGTTTGCACAATAACTTAAAACTTCAATGTTGATAATTTGAGTTTCTTGTTGGGAGACTGGAAATGCAGAAGTTAGCAAGAATGGTTCAGTAAATGCAAAATGGGGGTTTGCATAAAACCATGAAGATACAGGCTTGTCCAGATTGAAGCATTCTTAAATATAACATTCATCAAGATAACTACTAATAAAACAACAAACTCTGTAAGTGCTAGTGTTTTACAGTCAGATTGCTTTTTTTCTGGTTAAGTTTATTTCAATTTAAGACAATATCAACTTAAATGGATAAAGGCATTCCC
This sequence comes from Acanthiza pusilla, assembly GCA_036630365.1. Lineage (NCBI taxonomy): Eukaryota > Metazoa > Chordata > Aves > Passeriformes > Acanthizidae > Acanthiza > Acanthiza pusilla. The sequence continues at coordinate 15,968,711 of JAXCHO010000234.1, forward strand.
ATTCAATAGCACGACTCAATTTAGAAAGACAACTGGGTGTAGGCATGCTCTATTGCATGCAGAAAACCATTCAAAACTTGGAATAGGTTTTTGGAACTTCTCTGACTTATGCTCATTATTCCCTCTGAAAGTTTTCATTCGTGTCCAATCCCAAAATACCAACTCCAGTAACGCTTTAAAAGTTCTATCACAATTTTGAGCTCTTTTAGAAAAGTCTGAGAGATAGGGGCTAATGCTGGTTCTCATTGGCTTATGATGAAATTAAAACTTCTGTGATATTTTGAAGAAGTTATATGCAGTCAGCTTTTAATCTGTCCTGAGTTTTGACACCTCATTGTTCATAGTTTCCTTCCATGTTTCACACTCCTGTCAGAATGCATCTCAGTTTAGGGGGTAATTATTTCTTAAGGAGAAGAAAAAAAAAAAAGTTACCTTTAAGAAGATTGTTTGGGTCTTTCCACAATATTTACCAGATGATTCAGGGCTTGTTGTGGAGTACAGCACTTGGTGTGCAGGAACTCGAGCATAGGCCAGTCTCTTCTCCCCTCGGATCATCCATATGATTACATCAGGCATACTGTTTTGGGGCTGTGGATTATTTGTGGGGAGAGTTAAGAAGAGTAACTAATAGAACAATAAATTAATCTAGAGCTTAGAAAAGAGAAACATAAGTAAGGGTTTATGTCAGAGGATTTATCATTTAGAATCAAGAATCACCACAAACTTATGACAAATGGAGGGAATTGTTTTCTTTTGTAAGTAAAGCAATATATAGTTCTGACGGAATCACAAAAAATACCATTAAGATTTTTGGAAAGACATTTTGTATCCTTATGGTGATGATAGCGATTGATGCCATATGCTGATGCTTTGGATTGACCTGCTACATATGAAAGTGCTTGTGTTGCTTCCACATTAAGGGTATGTCATTGTAAGACTTTTAATTGGAGACAGAAACCACCTACTATCTTTTTAGGGTTCCTTGTGAGCTAGCTGCAGGTCTGGCCAATCAACCGCTCTTTTTTTCTTTTTTTTTAATCAGTAGCTTTACAGTGCAGAAGAAACAAATTAAAAATAAAACCATTTCTAAAATGTTGTGAAAACTGATTATGAGCTAGCCAAGATGAAAACAGCAAATGTTGCAAAAAATTAAAAAAACTAGACCCACAGAAACAAACAGATTTAACTCTGTTAGAAGTTGATTACTGTGGCTAAAAAGCTGTGGAAATATAACATATACCCTGCAGTCCCTGAATCAGAAAAGTGACTTGCTACTCTGGAAGAAAGGAAAGGACAAATACACATTCTCAGTGAGGACTGAGCTAACCCATGAGAACATTTTGTTTAAGTAAACTGTAATTACAGAGGGGAACATGTTTATTTTCACGGCATCTAAATGTACTGTTCTACAAATAGTCGCTATTGCTTAATCAGCAGTGACCTTTACACTCATTTGTGTTAGACAGGTATTGCTAAACTAACTGAATCACCAGCACTAACCTCTTCACTCAGTTGAAGTAATCTATCCAACCAATCCTCAATTTCTGGCAGAGTGGCTTTCACATCAGTAGCTTCATTCCTCATCCTTGCTGCTGCTTCTCCAATCTGTTTGAGAGACTTGAGGCGCAGTTTTTCTATCTGAGTGTCAAGGACTGTGATATTAGATTTGCCTTCTATGAGGGGAAACGGTTTACTGAAAAGAGAATATTTGTTATGGTTAAGAATCTAAGTGGATTTTATTTAGCTAAACTCTAAATGCAGACATGCAAACAGTGGCAACAGATTGAGTGCCATCATTTCCTCTGATTGAAAACCACTGGAATTGTGATATTGCATCTATTTCTGCAGAAATTTCCACCTGACAAGCTGTTTATAGTAAGCAAGGGAAAGGTTGTACTTACATAACAAGCACCAAGGTAGAATACCTTGATGCGTTTGCTTTAATGTAATTGCTGCCAATCAAACCAAGGAAAATCCATTTCTCTATATATCCACAGTCAAAAATTACTGTCTCAAAATGTACATCTCAAAAATGAAATCAGTGCCTTCAGACCAAGATTAGGTACCTCTCCTTCACTGGAAACTGTATATTCTCAGAAACTCAATATACAAATATGGCTTGTGTCTATGACTAGGCTTATTTAACCCTCTGGCAAGAAAACATCCAAGAACTTTAAGAGAAGTCCATGACACAGAACTTCTGAGTCACCAGAGGGCAGAGTAACTACTCAATGGAACCAAGAAATCATAGACTATCCTGAATTAGAAGGGACTCTCAAGGATCATTGAGCCCGGGCTCTGCACAAGACAACCCCAAAAAAAATCATGCTAGTGTGTGTCTGACAGTGCTGACAAACCCTGGAGGAAAAATTAGCTTTTTTGAGTTAGACAAGGTTTGAGGAAAAGGCAGCTTTTCAAAGACCAATGACTGGATTCCTTAAACAGAGTTCTTTAAAACGTCTTTAATATGATTTTCTAGAAAAAGTTTAAAAATTTCCAACAACACTGCCTAGTTTGAAAAGACTGACTCTTATTTGACCTGCATTTAATGACATGCTATGCACTTCTAAGGGTTTTGATTCTGCAAAACATTGATACTCACTATTGTGCCTTCCACTACAGTTAGTTCTACCAATCTGAATGCAAGGGCTGTCTCCCCTGGGAGCTACTTAGGCTTGAATCAAATGTACCAGATCAGAACTTTCAGAAAGTCACATCATTTTAGGTTTAAGTAGTGCACTGAAAACCCTCTGGAACTCCTAGCTCATTTAAACCTTAGCACAGCAAGGAAAAATCTTCTGTGAATTCAACACAGGGAATTATGTCATTGACAGAGGTTTTATGAGTTTGCTGAAAAAATACCCCAAAAGAGCACTGTATACCACAAGCAACAGGAAGTTCATTTAGTGGATATATCTAAGTGCTATTGCTCCATAATGGTAGAGTGATAGTTTACAAAATAATGGACTGAATTAACAACAGGACAATGAACTGACCTGATGTTTCAACACTCACTAGATGGCTCCATGTGACAATAGTTTGCCCTTCCCATTTTACTTTCCTGGAGTTTGTCAGTCCTCTCTCTCTGCTTTCTTTCAGATCACAGCATTCTAAAAACTTACTAATTTATATTTTTACATAAGCTTTCTGTTGTGTAATTCTTTGCTAGTATCGACTGATCTCCACTGTTTGTTTTTCCCTCTGTTAACTTTTATATGGGCTCTACAACTTGATGAATTTGTTCTCTCATTTCATGTTCTTTGTTATTTCCTCTTATGGATAATAACTGTTCTGTCATTTTCCCTTTCCTTTTCCTGTGCTGTTTTATCACCCACTTGTTTACTCTCCCCATCTCAATATCTCCTTTTGTTAATGCCTCTTCCTCATACAATTCCTTCCTCTCTATTTAGAATTTATTCTCTTTCAAAACTCTAAATGCTGACTCCTGTTGCCTTCCCTGAACGCTCCCATACATACAGACATGTTGACTAGAGGTTTATAAACAAAAAATTATCTTCATGGCCCTTAATCTCTGCATAGCTTTTGACTTTTTTTATTTTAGGTTTATCAGTAAATTACTAGACTTTCTTCTCTCTTCAGTTTCAGAAATAACATTGAAACATCAGTAAACCAAGGGTACATGAGGAATTCTAAAGAAGGGAGGATGGAAGAAAGGCAGCAGAGAGATCTAATAGCTATTTTCAGAACAGTCTTCCCTTAGATTTTGTCAAGAGATACTGCTCTGTTTTATCATTGTCAGTAATAAAACTATCCTGAGATAGAGGAGAATTGCACAACTAGATGGATTCTTTAATTGGTAATATCCATGATGTTTTACTACTTTCAGAGACTTTCGGAATTTCAGTTCTTAGGTCATGTCATGGGATTAGTCAATTTTATAGTCCTCAGAATTTGTTTTCTGACTTAGCAGAGGCAATAGAGAAGATTCTGAGCAGGCTAGAATGATAACATAAGAGATAAAAAAGGTTCTTTTACCTTATATCTTCTGTAAGTTCATCAATCAGCTTCAACCACATCTCAGCTAATCGGTTTTCAGACATTTTAGCCTGCATTCCTGATTTTAAGGTGGCTAGGTTGGATTGCTGAGGAATTTAAAAGAAAAGAATTTGCACTTATAAACTTCCATTGTGGTTTATGGTCAGAAGGAGTTTCAAGATTTTGATCTTATTTATTTGTCTGTGTGAATTCCAAACAAAAAAAACAAAAAAAAATTTAAACTTAATTCATATTTAACAGGACTATTCTGATGTTCTCCCACACTATATTTAACAAAACATGCAAATAACAGTTCCACATACTTAACGTCAGCAAAAGAAAGATTTTAAACGTCTTACCAGTCTTTCAGCCATGTTTAGGATGACATTCACAGGGTCTAATCTATGACTTATGTCCTCCCAAAAAGAAGTCAGCGTTACAACTGGCTTTGTGTTTGCCCATGGCAAGTAGTAATAATAATTACCTGGTGTGAAACATTTGTATGTAAGATTTAGAATTCATGGCAGGAATACACACTGTACACTGTTGGTATATTTATTTCATTTATGTTCTATAAATCATTAAGAACATAGAAGCTACTACAAATTCATCAAATGATTAGTATTTTCAAGCCACTGTAGGATCTTTTGAATGGCAAACTTTCACTTCAAGTTGTTTCAAATTGTTTCAAAACCCAAGAGATTTTAAAAAACAAATTAGCTGTTAACATGTGCATTATTCTTTCCCATAACTTACTGATGTAGATGGCACATTAATGTATCTTTGAAATAAAATATTCAAATAAGTGTTTTCCAGAGTAATTGTGATCATTTCATTTAACACACAGGAGAAAAATAAATACTCTTTGCAGTTAATAAAAAAAATTATAGCCAAAATGTATTTTCCTGTGATCTAGCTAGTTTGTTTTTTTCTAGCCTGAGAGACATATGGTTTAAAACCAAGTTATTATTTTATTCTAAATCAGATATTCAAAGGATGTTTTCCCTATTTAATCCCTAGATAGCTCTAAAATAATGTAATTTATTTTCTTTGCAAATTTTGTATATATCTAGTACATGGTCAAAAGACTTCCCTGAATTCTCTTGAAATTTCATTAACAGCCTCAGTAGGCCTTGCAGCAGGTATTCCATAAATGCAACTTCATCTCAAAAGCTGTGAAGAGCCACACACTCTTTTCTGTCACATTTTCAGGAAGTGTTCAGTGCAGTTTGGGCTGACACTCCAAAGCTACAAACAGCACCTCCAAAAGACAATTTTAGAGTATTTAATCCCCAGACCAGAGCATCCTTACCATCAAAAACAGCGCGGCTGTACTGAGTCGTTGACGCCAAAGGTTTACAGGTGGTGTCAAACTTGTTGCCGTAGTTCCCAATGCTCACTTCGAACTGGATGGGCTCTCCAGTGTCCTGCAGCATTGTGGCAGAATGGAACACAGCAGCCAAGCAGAACTTCCTTCTGCGCTGGTATTTCTACAAAAACAGTCTTGTCACTTGTAGTTCAAAACAGGATCCACAGTTATAGAAAACAACAGCAATTTCTTAATGAAAATAATAACTTTAATATTTTTACTATTTTCTGAGAAGAAATGAGAAAATACAATATGTATAATAAATTACTGTATTTGATATTACAACACTCCTTACTCCAAGGGCACAATTTCTCTGTAGCCACTACTGCTCAGCCACCAACAACCACCTCTCTAAACTTGAAGATTCAACTCTATTGTTTTGATTTTAGTGAGTTAAATCACTCTCTAAAAACAACCAGCCAAGGCATATCTCCACTGCCAACAGTGACAATAAAACAAGGATTTACCTCAACAACCAGTAAGTCATCATTAGGAATCATTTCTAATTTTTTATTAACAGGCTTGCTTTCAGATATTGTAGATAGTTCAACCAGGATTCTCCCTCTATAAGCAACTCCTTCTCCCTGTAACATAAACATATATCAATTCCAATTTTATATATTTGCCCTAAATAAACCTTTTTTTTTTGTTGTCTGTGCAGGATTCTGGCTTCACTGAAGTGTTCTCAAAACCCGTGCAGAGGCATGATGCACATATTTGAACAAGCAAAATAAAGCAATTGGCTTTACTTAATGCTAGAAGTGAAAAAGATTTGTGCAAACAAGGAAAGAAGACATACAAATGCAGGCAAAGGTGCAGTTAGTGAAAATTATCAAAACACCATTAAAACAAAAACTGATAGGAGTGGAAAATACTATCATACATTCCTATTTATCTTAGATGTTGCATATTATTTAAAAAGAAACAGCAAGGGGTGTGTAATGTGAAACGAAAACCATTAAAATTGATTCATTCATTGATTAAAAATAATTGGGTTTAATTCTTTTATAAAAAACATTAATAAAGAAACTTACCTTTCCAAAGTTTAATTCATCATATGGGTCTGGGAATCCAGTGTATTCTCTTGGACTTCCATAAAAGTTTAGGTAACAAGGCCCAAATGTTGGTAAAAAGCCAACTTCAGTTTCTCCGGAGTTTACTAACAGAAGACATTACCATTATATCTTTGTTAATTACCATATGAGCCAGAAAGAAATAATTAACATTATTACCAAATCCATTAGAACAAATGTTAGATATTAGTTAGGTATTAGTAATAAAGGAACACTTTGTTCTCTGGATATACAATATGAATTTAAAGTAATTATACCACTGACGGTACTTGAAAGAAAGATAGCAAATGAAGTATTGTGTGGATGAATGTTGGTTACCTTTCAACTGCACTCCACTTGTATTTATTTCTCACTAAATATTTACCATAAAGTCTTTCAAAACTAGATGTCAACCTAGACAGTTAGGGAAAAAGTCATCTCTCCAGATAGTAACAGAATCAGATTTTATTTTCCAGGTTTTGGTTATATAGTTTGCTAAGCATAAGCAAAACAGCCACTAATTATTTTAGGCAGATATTTACTTCTGCAGGGCTCTGCAGGTGCAAATATACTTGTGATCTTGTAGCTAAGTTAAAATTTCAAGCCATTGTTAGACTAAGCACTTGGTAATTGAAGCAACTACACGCTCATCTCTAACATACAGCTTGAAGCATCAGCCAAACAGAAATATTTTCAAACCAGTTCCAGTGCCAAAACTGATTTATAGAGTTAGTTATGTTTGATACTCTTTAATCACAATGGTGAAATCTTTTAGACAAACAATTACTTAAAAATATTTTTAATCTGATGAGTATCTTAGGCAATACTCTCTAGTTTGGGCAATGGAACACAAAATCAGTAACAGGTGAAGATATGAACCTTCAAATGATGAAGCCCCTGTTCCCGAAGATGAAAAATCTATATTATGAAAAGAGAAGTAGTTACATGACAAGTGACAATAGCATTAAAAAAAACAAAACCCCACACATCACAAAGCAATCTCCTTCTAAAATAAAGTTGAAGGCCTGGGAAAAAATAAAGTTCATGTGGGCTAGAATTTTGCTTTCTGGTTAATATATGAAGTTATTACTTTTCTGTACAAATTCCAAAGGAAAAAAACAGCCTATATCTGACTAATTATCTTGGGTTTATGGCTCTTTTTCAGCTTTGTACAGTTCTCCTCCACACAAAATACAGATTTATTTTTAAAACTACTTCTAAAATCTTAAGAATGTTTAAAAAACCCACTACATTTCAGGGTCCCTTAGGGTATCTACATTTACATTTACTGAGGACCATAGACTAGCTCAGTTTCACAAACCTTTAGAGGCCAGAACAGGCTTCAGGCACAGCACTAAGGAGAAGATGTAATAGAAATGTCAATTCCAATGTCAGTACCTCAGCAGAGAGAGAAACCAAATTTATCTCTCCAGTTACCAAGTGCCTGGGTTTGAAGGGTAAATGTGCTGTGACTCAGCTGCAGCTCAAGATAAACCCTGATATGGGGAGTACAAGGGATCTCTCCCCAGCTGAATTTTCCACAACAGCCCAACCCTTCTGTCTTGGATTTCCCATTGCCTTTTTCTTTTGCTTCTCACTGTGCACAGGATATATAAAAAGAATGTTTGCATGAAGTCTTACTTCAACAGCAGTCCTTCTAAGGGGACTACTTTATAAGCTTTTATGTGACTGAAAATCCAATTCTTGCCTCAGGTCACTATAGGATTGGAGCCACTAACTTGGTTTTTAAACACAGGATATAGCCACCAACTTAAGGACAAATTGGTCTGTCCCAGATAAGTACGTATCATACAGATTTTATAAACACAACAGAAAAGAATTAGTAATTTAGATTCTTATTGCGTCAATGGTGAAAATGGTTTTGAGACAGTGTCCTTCAAACTAGTGTAAAAAGTCAGATAAATACACGTCTAGCCTGTTTAGTCTTGGGCTTTACAATTCCGTATGGACAACAAATACTCCAAACTACATTCATTAAAAAGAGAAAACATTTTTTTCTGGCAAGTTAACACAGAATCTTAGTCCAGGAGCCGGTTCAAAAATATGAAAGATCTTGCTATAAAAAGAGGGGATTATAGACATAGATCACAAAGAAATCATCAATAATCACAAGTTTATATTAGAATATAAAGTAACAGTATTTTTTCTAATATTTTCCAAAATATTAGCACAGAAAGTATTTCTTACAATTTTTTAAAGAAGAGTTTTATTACAAAGCAATTTTCCAATGGGAACAATATGTTAGGCACCTCGTATCTTGCACAACTTGTCTCCTTGCAGTTAATCAGTTTTAGGTTTCAGCTGTATGAAACTACATATCCACCCATCTCTACTGATTGAAGCACATAATTCAATCATCTGCAACCATAGCAGGGCAACCAAAATCAGGGTTACTAAACAGGAACATGGAACACTCCTGCAAAGAGATGCAGTGCCTGCTTCTAGTAAGCTACTGATCAGAGCAAAGACTGACCCAGGTTCCCCCCACATCTGAAGGGTATGTAGTATCTGAAGGACCTGGTGGTGTCAAGGAAATGAGTATGTGGTTCTAGATAGCTCCTTTAGGCTGACTATCAGGAATATTCCACAGCTTTTAGGTTCTCTTCCCAGAGATAGAACAGATATTCTTATTAGGTAGCAAAAGGAGTTGCGTTTACCAGTGTCGAAAGAAGAAGTGTTTCTGAAGCAGTGACTCCAGATTGTCTTGAAATTAAATGTTTTATTAAGTGTCTAAGTAAATTTGCACATCCTTCACATGGTAGATTGCGATATCACATAGTTTTCTGAATTTGGGAAAGTACTCACAAATTTACTTAGTTCATTAACAAATATAAATATAAATATAAATACCAAATCTTGAACTACTGTTATTTCCACGACTATGTGGTTTAGGCATTAAAATTTTAATACTTTACTTTGAAAAGTCCCACAGAATGTTCTCTAGAAGCATTGTTTTGAAAACTTCAGAAACAGATAATCTTTTTGCCAGAGAACTGTGGGACTATAGAGAAATATACTTTCTTAGAACACTGATCTTTGCCATTCTTTGTAATACAAGAGAGTATGTTACACACTGCTCAATCAATTACCTTCAATCTCTCCTCCAGAAGAAGCAATTTTTGAGAGACTCAAATATGTTGTTCCGACTACATCATTTTTTGTAAGACGATCCCTAAAAAAAAGAAAAAAAGAAAGAAAGATTGTATTTAAATATAATGCTGATCATCATACACAGAAGCAAGCTAGTAGTACACACATCTTCTATAGCTTAAATGCTACAACATTATTAACAAAGAGTTATAAAAGTGGGCTGTAGACCATGAATAAGTCACCTGACTTTCACATTATCATGAAACAGTGACAGTGCTCAATTCTCACTGCACAAAATTAAAAATAAATTTGTAAAGGTACTCACTTGCTTAAATAGCGTCACAGACTGTAAAAATACCGCACATCTATAGAACCAGACCTCACTTAATATCATTTACCTTGTTTAGTAATTTGATTAAAAGTCATAACTCACCAATCAACAACTGAAAGTTTTATTTTCTCACACATTGATGGAAACTGAAAAGCAATGAAAGTAAAAAATCTCATTACTTTTTTCACCACTGTAATATTAATGACCTGAGTTCCAAAAGAATGGCTGTTTACTACAGAAACAAGGGTAAAAAACTGACCTTGATTTGAAGATAAATAATTTGATTCCACTCTGGATTAGCGTTTTTCTCAATTATATTTGTGCAAACCTGCCAAAAATGAAATCAAATATACAACACATCAAAGATAAAACAGACAAAAAAGTATTTACTAGCTATGATTTAGGACACATCATCATCTGATTGGAAAAATTAGGGCTAGTAGTCCATGAATCCTGGGGTTTTGCTGCAATGAGCCATTGATGCTCAACGAGCTTTCCATTGATAACTACTGCTACAGTAATCTGAATATGCAGCATTAATGACTTCTGGAGGGAAAATATTGAAACTGTGAGAGTTACTCTGCTTTTTATTTTCACTAGCTACAATTAAATGAAATTATTCAAGCTTGCTGTGTTCAAAAGCCACAATTTAATGTGCTTTTATCAAAGCAAAGAAATGAGATTAAAGAACAACTTGATTCCCGCTTTCTTTATGCAATTTTATAGTAGATGAAGAGTATATAATATGGGAGAGACTGTATAATTTGCTAGTCATGTCTTCTAAAGATCTTCTGCATTATTGGGTGTGGCAACCTGATTACACAGCATGCTAAGGGACTGACAAAAAATTGACTAGTAATGAATGTAAGTTGTGCAATTGTGCTCCAGATCGAATTTGGCATTCTAAGGAACACATTATCATTTAAATGTACAAATGCTGTTAATCTGCCCAGAAAGACCTGTATCGTCAATTGCTCAAAGCAAACAGAACAATGGATAGGCAAGCAATCTGGCACATGTCAGTTCCAGCCTTTAGTCATACATTCCTTTTATTAGTCATCATTTTACACCCTTTCTATTGTACCTTGAAGTTTGTCATTCTACAAAGTGAAATTTTTCACTGTTCATTTCCGTAATTTCTGCAAACTTAAAAATTCATATTGGCATATGAAATCTGTTCTTAGGACTACAATTAGAATACAAAGACTCAGGTATTTACTAAATTACCTTTTTCCCAGCAAAAGAAACTTCAACAAATGGATCTACCAGGTTTTTCTTGTCTGCTTCTCCTCCAAATATTTCCTTGACAGTCTGTGCAAAAGCATCATCCACTGGAGAGGTGTCAAAGATGAAATTAAGGTGCTTGGTTGTTTATTACTACTACTACTACTACTATTATTATTACTCCTAAATAATAAATTGCTCATTACAATCTTACCAAAATCAACGAGCTTACAGATCTAGGAAAGGTGAAGTGTAACCTGATAAACAAAATTCTGGAGTGTTGCAGGTAAAAATTAAGAATTTTGGCTTAAGAGCAATTTTAAGAATATAGATTTTTCGAACACCACAAGATGTGCTGATGTGCTCCTGAATTTAAAGGCATCACTGTATTTGAAAAACATTATACATGTATTTGTAGACATTGCCATTTGTTGGCAGAGATATAGGTGAGAAAATACTCTAGGAAGGGATAAAAAGTCACCTATATTCTATTCTGAACAGCTAACACAAGTAACTATTTCTAACAGTAATCAAATACACTGATAGAAAAGTAGAGAAGTTACATACTTTGTGGAATGTCCTCAGCTCTGTAGATTTTGAGAAGGAAAGTGACCCATCGAAGTGCAATCCCTGCAGGTAACAAAAGATTGCTCTCCACATCATCGCTTTCATTATCTCTCTCCCTTTTTTCAACCTGTTGGGGGATACAGTTGTAGACAAGAAAGACAGGATAATGTACAGAATTAGAATTAAGGTGATTAACTAAACTGGTGTGTAGGCCAGTTTAACTTGAATAATGAGATTGTACCAAATTATCAAGCCACAGAAATTTAATTCTAGCTAAACTAATTTACTTTCAGTTTTATCTCTAAAGTACTCAATTGCAGGGGCCCACTCTAATCACACTTTCGAAATCATCGCCATCAGACGATGATGATTTTGGCACATATACAATGCCAGCTTCATGCAAATCTCTTACTCATCTCAAGATAAGGCATCTTACTACAATTAGAAAAGGCTTACAACTCTGATATAATTTACCAGAACTTACTGGTTCCTCATTTAAAAATAAACACACCCCAAACGAGACATCCTTGTGATTTCAAGAATCATGAGGAGAGCAGAGAGGAAGAGTTAATACAGAACTAAAACGAAATCTGCTGTGGTTCTGGGGACCACATTATATTTAACTAAGGAGTACCAGTATGCAAAAATCTTAGGCAGGAAGAACAGCAGAACTTTACTACAGACAATGGTCAGGTAAGAAAAGCATTACAAGAAAAAAATGCCTTGGCAGAACAGCAGACAATGAAGGGTTGGATTGTTAAAACTACCTACTCCTTTCAAATGCATCAAATTACTTGTGCCTGACCCATCATTACTGAGGGCTCTGATTTTCACCACGAAAATTTTGGAGCTTTCTGGTACTCAGATTTCTCTATGGGCTTGCATGCATTACATAGTAGTGGAGACATTCCTGACTTAGTCCTGGCACTGGAATCAGTGTTACTCTGACTGCTTAGCTGTGCTAGGGAGAATTACATATTAGCTTGCATGCAAAACCAGGCTAACACAGCTCTACTTCCAGTATGTGAAGGAGTTATCCATAAATGGTAGAGGTTGCTTAATTGAGCAGAAAAACAAAATAAGCTCTGAGTTAGCCACTTAGTACAGGATGCCCTTGAAACCACTTGTAAATTCTGTCTTACTTACAAATACTGCTCTCAGTGCAAATGATACAGTATTAAAAAATGTTGGGGGGACATTAATAAATATCCTTGAAGTGGAGAGGGGAAGAAAAACATTTAAATTAAACTTACTGGTGGCTCATCTCCAGTTCCCAGGACAAACATGCTGACTTTTATGTAGCCTTTGGCTCCTGAATTTGTGTCTTCAGGATCACTCAGCAAAAGCCATTTTCTCATGACTGCATGGCCTGAAATAAAACAACATCACCACTGGCCCCAGTGCCCCCAGCAATATCCATTGCAAAATGGCAGATATCATATAAGCAGTCAGCTATTTCAAGAGAATGCTTTATCCTAAATTACCCTCGTTATTTAACAAAATTATTCTGTCCGAGACCAGTCTCAATAGTGCCTTCCAAAACAAGAAATCTCATGTTAAACTATTTTGGCATACTAATTCAGGGACATAGTTATCAAGTATTTTTGCATTATTTTTCAGATTTTAGGTCTTTGATAAAAAAGGGGGCTTCTACTTCATCTTGAATTCACGAAAAGAGTTATATATTGTTGGATTTTTTGAAGTTAATACTTACAGCAGCAAACTTAAATAATTTTACATTAAGTTTCTTCTTTTACTTTAGAAATTGAATGAAATGTTTCAACTTGTAGTTTCAAGGAAAGAAGTTCTGAAGTAACTATTACTTACCAGGCTCATCATAGACATAGCCAATGTCAATCTGAAATAAAGATCAAAGGCATTACCTTTGAAGAAATACCAAAACAGAAAAATGGTTGGGCAACTCCCCCCATGTTTCTCATGGGCAGCACTACATTGTTCTCTTGTCACAAACAGAAGACAGTTTACATAGAATATTACTAGGAGGAGAAAGAGAAACTGCCTTCCATTGAAATTTGAGGGATTTCAAATGGATACAGCAGCCAAGAAGAGATGTATTAGAACTAATATATGTAGTTACTTTCTTCTTCTTTTGGATCTCCAGCTTTTTCATTCACCAGAGACACAAGATGGGGCTGGCTTACTGCTTCTTGAATTCTCTATGCTCACCCATTATTTTATGTCCAGACAAGCTTTTCAGACGACTTTTTTCCTACTTCCTGCTCAAGGTCTCATCCTTCAGTTCCAGAAGTGAAACTTGTTTTCCTAATAAATAATTTCCTTTTCTTTATTAAGAATATGACTGTTTTTTCCCCCACTGTGCCAAATCTGGACAAGATTGCACACATTCTGTGACTGTACCCATTGTATCAGATTTCAAGCATGTTCAGGAATGTAAGTATGTTTGCTCACGGCAATTGGGGCTAGTGTTCCCTGCAGGTAAAGTCTGAAAGGGTGATTTTCTAGACAGAAATACCCTTGTGGTTTCCTCCTGGAATGTGCGCCTGCAGGGACAGAAAGGAGCTGAGTGATGTGCTGTCACCTGCTTGGTGAATAATCAGTCTTCCACAGAGCAATAAACCACTGACTGAATCACTAGAAATCACAAAGAAAATAAGCAGGGAGAAGCAAAAAGCAACCAGCTTTGTGGCAGAAGGTGTTTCATTTGGAAAAGAGCACTCTTCCTCATTTGCACATTTTTGAAAAAAGCTGGTTTAGTGACCTGCTGAATTTATGCAGTAAGTAAAGTGTTGTACCAGTGGATCCCAGCAGCCATTACCATTGTCATGGGAATTCTTGGCAGGCAGATGTCTCCTTCTCAGTGTTGACCATAACAAATCCAAATAAAGACAATCTCACTACTACCATCAGAACCACAGAAACTACTTTACCTAAGTGAATTTTCCACCATCTTTTTTATGTAACTTCTGATCAAAGGAACACCTTTCCACATCATTTGAGAATGTGTATCTTTATGCCACCATACATAATCACTATTCTGCCTATTAGCTACCTAGTAAAATTATCTCTTCAAATCCTACCTCACACCAAATAATCACCTGACCTGACCTACAAAAGAAGAAAAAGTTATCTGGATGCAAATTGGAGAACTTGGTATATAAACCACACAAATTTCTTTAACAATAATGCTCTACTCAAATAAAAGACCTGCTTACTAGTGCTTTGAGCAAATGATCTCTAGCATGAGAAGCAAGACATTCAAAGGTAGTTCTTTGGCCCCATTAAAAAAGAAGTATAAATTTAAACATTTAAAACTAGTACTTAAAAAAATTCTCCCATTTTATTTAATTTAGTCCTGAAGTTACTACATACTGACCTTAAATTCACCCATTAGACAGTCTGCTCGAAGAGAGTGAGAATCATACACCTAAAAAGACAGATGAGCATGAAACAGGAACGTTCCTAAACAACATGGCTAGAGGATGCTACAGGCATCCAGCAGCCTTGTGAATATGCACTGGTTTTTCTTACCCGAATGCTAACTGTTTCATCAAGCAGCTCTAAAGGAGTCATGTGGACATTGTAGAAAAATATCTGTCAAGGTAAAAACAAACAAAAAAACCCTGTCTCAAAATGACAAACATAATTATCTTAACATAAAATGTAAAAGCATTATTTTAAGAAGCATGTGACGCATGCCTGATACAGTACTTTCACCCTGCCTCCTTGCTGGACATGTGGTAATTTGGTAAGGAATGAAAAACTGAATTTAGTAAATTGACTCAGTGCAAAACAGGCATGACAATCACAACTTCCAATTGAACAAATGCAGTCAGTATAACTGTGCTGCAAACTTTCAGCACTGCCCTTTGCTCCTTTCTCTGCGTTTCACATTTTTCTCAGGAGAGCAACTTCAGAAACTATAAAGGTTTCTATATTTCCAGGACATTAAATCTTGGTCTAGCCATCTCTGTTATAATTGTCAGAGGCCTTGTTTAGGGCTGGTGGTGATAGTGATTGTAATGATTTGAAATTTTGAAATTCAAGGCCATAAGAATGAATGTGATAGTCTGACAGCATGAAGATAAACACAGTCTTTATTAGCTTATTTGTTTTCATAATAGATCGTGCCTCACTAAGTTTGGTCTTTGATCCCAGCTATATTCCAGTCAGTATTTTACACACAAAATGGAAGGGTACGTAAACATGGCTCCTCTTATTCCAGTTATAAACTACTATGGATATTGGGACTGCCTTGGAATTGTTACAATTAATTGATCATATCAAAGTTGCAATAAGTATTTTTCTACATTTGATAGCCTCAACACTTCAGCTAGAGTATTCTTGCACCACTTACTTCATCAAAAAATGGGTTATTTCCTCTTTTGATTCTTGTCCGGTGTGTCTGACCACAAACATGAACTTTGGCTACTGGTTTTATGTTATTTCCAGGCAACTGACGACCTTCAATGATTCTAACACGAATCTGAAAAAAAAAAAATCAAATATTTGTATTAATTAATTCTCTATATTATCTATCATCCTGGTGATAACAATTCCTTATTATACCACCAAAAGGTTAGCTAACACCTGAAGTACCTGACAGATATGAACCAGACAGACTTTTCAAACTTAATTATGACAGTAACTGTAATTTTACTTGAGTTTTACAAGACAAGTTAGGGTTAATTATATCAGTAGAGTTTTTTCACTTGCCTTTATAATTTATTTTTAAAGCTACTATAGTAGTTTGAAGTCTATACAGCTATACAGTAAATAAGGTTCATCCTTATTTCACTCAGAACAATGCAAAATCAGACATCTCAGTAATAGGCCCATTTGAAGAATACTTTTGAAATACTGGCTTTCAAACGAAGAGGCTAATTGTCTCTATGGTGCATTAAATAAGCTAAGATTAAATTATGCTCAGGCTATGTGAAAGGAGCAGTGTCATGCTCAGCAGAGAAAGGGAATATGTAATATTTAATAGAACAATTACCTGAAAATCTTGTGGTTTGTTAGAAAGGATTCTTCGTGTTTTCTTTCCTTTGGTGATGCGTCTAGCTAGCTGGGCTTCCTTTGTGCCACTTGGAACTGTTGGTGTGACACCACCAACTGGACCATCCAGCCCATCCTCGTAACCTCCATCATCTTCTCCATCTCACACAGCAATAAAACAGTGCAATTAATAAACAAATAGCAGAGCTTGCTGTCAGTGTTACAGGATTAAGAGTCTGATATCCAAGAGTTACACTAAAATTCTATTATTAGTTCATGTCAACAATTTTTTTGCCAACTACAGGATTCCAACTCCTTTTGAAAGCTAATCTTTTTAGCCTGCTTAAGGACAAGTTTATATCCTAACCAAACTAACTCTAGATCTGTCTCTCTTCTGCATGCAGAGTGTCTAATACAATTCCCACACACTTTTAAAATCAACTGATTGAAGCAAAGTACAGTTCAGCTGCAATCATCACCCGAAGTTCACAATACACCACAAGGGATTAATTTTATTCCAGTTGAATAAATATTTCTGTTGAATGAATCTTGCTGTTTCCCATCAGCCAGAGTAAGTTATAGTACTGCAGTACTTTTTAGTTCAGAATCTTGAATACATGAGGATATTTAGGGTCTGCCATTCAAAATAAAACTCTGAATCCTTCCCCTCAACATTTAAGTGTGGAATAAGTTTTTTAGTAAGCCTCTTTGACAGTTCTGAAATCAGTGTTCCTCTGTGGAAGACAGTTCTAAAACCACATGACACTACAATAGTGAGTTGAGTCATACTGTGAAATTCCAGTATTGCAAAACAGGATCCATAAATATCCAGACCACCAAAGTGGTCACTCCCTTGTGTTTCCAGCTTTTCTTAACTGAAGGACAGTGACTATGAGAAAACTTAGAGGAAAAACGAGCTGTGTCTCTGGGGGTTGGCAAAAACAGAATGTATATTAACTTCATGAATTACAGGCTGATGATCACTTTGTATAACAAAGTCCTTCATGGTTATGATAAGAGAGGTATAAACCCAGGGAGACAGACATACCATGCATTTTATAAGCAGAAGAACCCACACACCTCGCTAACATCTTACAAAAATGCATTTGCCTGGAGGGATCCATGCAGCTCATTACATACCCTAGCACTTAGTTTTTAATTTCTGAAATTGAGCTGTAGCTATCTCAGTTGGGAAAGTGATTTCATTTCATGGGAAATAGGTATTTACAACAAATAACTAAGCTGTGTTTGATTTCATACTGAAATAATTTTCATGCAGTTGCTGGATGAAGCTAAAAACCTGCCATTTTTTATTTTATCTGCATCTTATAGTTCAAAAACATTAAAAAAGCTATCAAAATAATCTCATAAAAGTGAATTTGCGTTTTTAGCCTTCAAGTCCACATTTCTATAAAATTAATTTGAAGTGCAGTAATTTAAAACACAGCTTTTGTGTTTACATTACTTATCCTTCCACTCTGCAAGAACACCTCTAGGTGAAGTCAGCAGAATTAAAATTTCCCTCCTGAAGACTCCTGATTTTAATTTTTCCTTCTCAAGTTATTATCCATCACCAAATGATGGTCAAACTCATTTCCTTCTCTTCAAACACATAACATTTATTAAATTTCCTTCTTTCTGCACAAACACAGCCTTGATATTAGACTAATTATTTGCCAATCAACTGCAAAAACTTGTTGCTTCACAATTCTTTTAAGAGTCTGGAAAACTAGAAGGTCTCAAAAACACTCTCAGCAAAAGCCTGATTAATATGACATATACAGAGACCAAAGAAAATTCCCTCCTGATCACAGTATTTCATCGGCTAGTCAAATATCAACCTAATATAAAGCAGTGTCTTTCAAAACTTAATTGTTCTACAAGGGAAAAAAAGGTTTAGTTATTCAATAAAATCTTTTCACAAAGCTCCCTAACATTGAAAGTAATAGATGAGACTTCTCTGCTTTTTGGTCAGCCCTAGAGCTGCAGCAGACCATTGCTGTTTCTTTGAACATTCAAAAATCATTCTTTCCTAAACAAAAGCTATTTTGAAAAGTTTTTAAGCAACTAGAGAAAAAAAATGATGCTAAAATCCATCTTATGTCAGGAAACTTCAATTTTCCTCTTAGCTGTAATTCTGAACCATCCTTAATTTCTTTAAAATCGCTATGTGGCAGTCTTGATACGCTTGCTTCTGGTGAACAGTGCGGCTGAATGACTTTCTTGCCTTACCTTAAGCAGCTCCATGAGCTTTTAACAAGAATATTCTGAGAAAAGATTGAAATACCTTCCAATGCACTGGTCCCTCCTGGATCTGTTGGATTTGCAGGTCCAGCTGGTGGCTCATATCCTACTACCAAATCAATTGTTGCCTGTAGAGAAATACAGTTTTTTATGTAGACCACAGTATTCACAATAGCTGATTTAAAGCAGTAAGTTGTTCTAACACTGTCCGTGAACAGTTAGTTATTCATGGGCACAATAGTTTTATAAAGTTTCAGCTTCCAGTAAATTAATAAACTATTATTTAGCTATATATACATACAAACAATAATGATTACACAATTTGCAGCTAATGGAATAGGTTCTAAATGAATACCTAACTAATGGAGTCGCTGTGTCTGTATTTGGAAAAATCCATCACAATAAAATCATGTAAGATGTTCTACAAATGTTAATTTATTTAGTTCCACAATATTCATGGCAGACAAGGTGACATCCTAAATTTCCAGACAGAAAAACAAAGGCCACAGAGAAACAACACTATCTCATCAACAACTTAACAAGTCGGAACCTTAAGTAAAATTTCCTATCTGGCTTTTCCAATTGCTTGTTCATATCTCCATCCTGGAAGAAAAACACTATGTCATTTTCCATTCTAATTATAAAATTGTCTTTTTTGTGCTTGACTGTGGTTTTGGATTTTTGAACAAACCATTATTATTCCTGGTTGCCAGAGTAACATGAGGAGTCAGCAAAAAAAGCCCAACCCTGTGATCCAATAGTCATGATATCAAACTGCAGCTGATGAGATACTGAAATTACCCTTAGAGGCTCTTATTATTGAAGTATACCAGAATGAAGTTTGAAGTGCCTTAACAGCTACGTTGCACAAACACAATAAGGTCCCAGGCTCCAGAAACCACTTAATTAATAACTAAGTTAATAACCATTTCAATTTAAACGTGCTAAATCAAGTCAAGCAGGTTCTTGTGCAACCTTCTGAACAGAGCTGTAACTTTCTGAACAGTGAACATGTACATGATTGTCTCCTTTCTAAAATCAGTGCTATGACACATGTAGCTGTTACAAAGAATATGGCAAAAAAGTGCTTATGGAAACTCCATCTGATACTTGAAAAATGCACTTTTTCAACATCAGGCTGATTTCCATGCATACTCTGTGGCCCGTAGTATTTATAACACATATATAAAAATACATAACATATACAGAGAAAACAAAATTGTACAGATACAAATATCTCTGGTTATAAATTTCCTCTGTCTGGAGCTTTTGCTAGAAATTTCCAAGCATTAAATTGATGCTACCCCTGCTGCTGGAGCATTTTGATCAAGAATACAGTAAAATAAGAAAATGTAAGTCACTCACCCCAGTTTCTTGTCCCCTTTCATTTAGCAGAGGTATGAATTTGAAGGGAAAAGATCTGCTTTGGTTACCTACAAGTTCTTTAAGTGCTACAGATGCACTGCCAATTAATCTGAAATTAAATAAAAATCATTAATAGAATGCAAGTACACATCAAACAGAGGTTCCCATTTTGCTATCATTTGTTAGTCGACCAAGGAACTCCAGCCATGACTTGAAAACTCAAAGCAAAAAAAAAGACCATTGCAAATGCCACATAATGACTGTGTACTGCTGATTTGTAATTTCTGTTTCATTATACTTAAACGTGTTGGTGTTCCTTATGACAGGCACAGCTTTAACCTAAAAGAGGCTAAAAAACTGAACTAAAATTATTTTTTGCGTATTTTTGAAATTAATCTGCTCTATAACTTTCAACAGCCATGTCACTTATTTCAACCACTGAATCCTCATTGGTAGACTAAAGGACATATACTTTCTTTCCCTACACAGATTTGCAAACTCTCAGGTGAGAAGTAGTGAATAAAAACTAGGTATGACAGCTGCTGTACTACACAGAGACACAAAAGAGACACAGGCGTCTTTGTAATGAAAACAGTGAAACAGAACAGATGCAATCAGTGTGCTTACTAGAGAATTACAAATCATTCTTCTTGCCCATGCTCTGCATTTTGGAATAGGTTCGTCTTATTGCTTCTAAATTCTCAGAACATTTCCAATGGCTCCAGAGATGTCCTAGCAAAGGAAGGTGTTGAAGGGATCTGATGTGGTAGACTCTTCTGAGCTACTCCTGTGTACTTTGGACTGCATCTGTCACTCCCACCCTCCCCCAGAAAGTTGAAAACTGCTAGTACTTTTAACCTGAGAAACTTCTTTTAGGCAACATTTCTCAATGTGGCACTGGTGTCAGGATACTTGGCACTGTGTTTCATTCCCATGGTATGTAGCAACAGTTTACTTCCCATACTGAAGTGGATTACTGGAATAACTGAGATTTTTGTCAATGAAAAAAAAAGCCACCAAAAACCTCAAGATAATCTTACCCTGTAAATACTTCAAAGAACATGTGTTACAAATAAAATTCCAGCTTTGCTGCCAAAATGGAAAAAAGATCTGTACATGGAAAACCTAACTGAGGTCCCCTGAAGTACCAGAGCTTTTTCGTGGAGGAGCTAAGGATGCAAGAGCGCTATTACAGCTACTCTTGCATGCTGTGTCATGAGAACACAAATGAATTTTTTGCAAAGTACATTAGGACAGCTAAGTATAAAAGATAAATTTCCTTCAAATATACTTTCCAGGTATTACACATCACAACTTCTGTTTAGCTGTGGATTACAAATAACTACACTTGCTGCCTGAATCGCAAGCAGTAGTTAGAACTACTTTGGTGCTCTCACCTGTCGGTCAACTCTGTTTTCCCAGTTCATCTCACTCCTCCAGAACCTGTTGTCTTTTTGATGGTTTTGACTTGCTACTGAAACCTTTCACTTCTGCCCTCCAAACTACCAGAGCACAGTAATATTCCAGCTATACCTCACACATTCATCACACGCAGGGAATGGTTTACATGTGAAAAGCAGTTTTAAGATCAGGCCATGCTGCAGAGGAAATGCCTGAAGCTATTCTAACTTTTAAGATGACCATAACTGGAATTCTGATACCATGTCTAACACCTGTTTCTCCTCCCTTTATTCAGCAGACACCTGGATCCAGTTTTGTAGTCTAGATCTAGTGTCTAAAAAACTACAGAAGTACACCCATTTATTTCAGTGAGCATTAGATTAAGCATAGGTACTTTCTCACTTCTTACAAACTGTTGGACAGGGGCAGATATTAGCTGAAACACTGTCTCCATGCATTTCTGAAGTTTCTCAAGTTTAGGAAGGTTAAGAAGCAATTCTGCTTGTTATGCAATTAAAGTGGCACTGAATCCACAAGACAAACCTAGATTTGGAAAATCATTACATGCTGTGGTGCACTTAATGCCTACCTAGCTCAGAAAACAACAGCAGATTGGTCTTACAAACAGAGAGAAGTTATATGTTTACCCCTGTCACTACACCATTCCAAAAACGGATGCTTTATAGAAGTCTAGTAAATTGACATCACACACCAAAGAGAACATCCCCTTCTACATATAACTAAATTTTTCTGTTAAGAGGAGTTATGCAGACAGACACTGATACTATTAAACAAAGAAAAGCAAAATAGGTTCATGCTATAATGACCGTAAATCCCAAAGCAGTTGAGAGAAAAACACTGGGTAGTTCAATGCATTTTCCTCTTTATTACATAGCCTTCTAGCATGTTAATTGCTTTGAAAGCAATTATAATGTAAGGAAATAGGAAATTATTCCTACAGCTGGAAGGAACAAATGCTTGAATTTCTTTTAGACAGCAGGATACTGAAAGAAACCAACTTCTTTTCACCCTTTTTCCTTCCATGCAAATCCAATTAATGTAAATGCCAAATATTCTTCTTTTGCCTAAATCCTTCAACTTGACTACATCTTTCCATTTGAGAATAACAAATAGAAACTTACATAGTTTGACGTGTCACAGAAGGGAAAAACCCAACAAGACTACCCATAACCAGCTAGGCCAAAACTGATTCTAGAGAAAGACGATGAAAATATTTTCCTATGCACATTTGTAGAAAAATTATGTAGACTTGACATTTTGATTTGATATGAGCTGGAGTGACTTAACTTCAAAAGCATCATCAATTGAGAAGCCACCCAAAGTAATCTCAAATCATCAGGACAAATATTTCAGCAACCACACCCTCCTATCTGGTGACATTAAATCAAGAATTGCTGTTCACCTGTAGTGCTTTTGAATTTTTCCACTGTACATTTCCATTTCCATATCCTCATCTGTCCTGTACAAATGACAACTGCACACATTTGAATGCACTGTAACTATTTTTAAATGAGTGATCACCTTCAGAAGACTGAAGAGGGAATCAGTAACATAGACTTCTTGCTTGCAACCAGTTGCATCTATATATTGCCTGTATATATATATATATATATATATATATATATATATATATATATATATATATATGCCTTTATTTCCCCCTCCTTTAGCAGGTTTTGCAACAATAGTCTCCAGTCTTTTTCCACTCTAGCAAGACTGAGAAATTTAATATTCAGTCTACAAACTACCTTAGTCTACTTCTAAGGTTTAGCTAAATTCTAAGCTTTGGGCACTATTCTGCCTTTCCTGAAGCTGTCCTGTTCACTAGATTTGGGGCGTTTCACCCCTCCCTTCGCAGAACCACAGAACTGATGAGGTTGGAAGGGATCACTCATGATCACCTAGTCCAATGGATCTGCTCAAGCTTAGTCAGCTAGAACAGGTTACCCATGACCATGTCCAGTCTGGTTTTGATCATACAGCTACTCAACAACTGAAGTAATACATTCCAAAGTAACAAGGAATGCCTCAAAGTCATCATTAGGGCTCATTTTTGTCACTTGTGTACAAGTCTTAGAGAAAGCCTCTTTTCTGACATGCTTCTCTTGGGTCTCTGATCTTTGGGCTAAGTCAGCTAATTCAGATCTCAGGAGCTGCTGTGAGATCATGTCCATCAACAGTTCACTGATGTTTAGTGCTTTGCTGCAAGGTCTGCTCCTGTACTTCCCTCTGATAGGAAACCCCCAGTTCCCTGCACAGCTACCATGAGGTTGCTGGTTTCCTCTGAACTCAGAAGACTTTTAACCTTCAGGCAGGATTGTATGTGATCTCTGACTCAAGTCATGACTTACAGGATGACAAGGAATCCTTTCCTTCCAGCACAGCTGAAAAGACTTTCTGCCACCTGTTCATCATCAAAGGACACTGTTCTTTGCAGGACCTATTTCAGCTTTCTTTCTCTTGCCTGAGCAGATCAACATTTGCTCATTTAATTCCAGATCACACTAGTCTCTTGACACCATCAAGTGGGATAATTTCTGCTACTGGAACAGCGTAATGCATCCTCTGACCTTTTGCTCATCAGCTGTTTTAGCAGAAGACCAAAGCAATTAAGTATTTCTTCTTAAATGCTCAAGTACCTTTTTGGCCATCCCTGAGACTTCTACAGGCATAATGCCCAATCAGTCTGGTCTCTTAAACTTTTCCAGCTTTGCAGGAGTAAAGCAAAAAACCTGTCCTGCCACAAGCAGTTTAAACATTCTGGTCTTCCACTGGAGAAGACACAAAAAAACCCCAAAAACAAACAATAAAAACCCAAAGTCCCTATTCAGAAGCTGATTAGCTGATTTTGAACGTTACCATCACTAGGCCTATGAGAGTTTCCCCCCAGTGATCACAGGAAAATACTTAGTTTATAAGCATGAAATCAATGAACTACTGATGACCAACTACTAAACACTGAGTTACACTGGTGCCAAAGCTAATTAATCCGTTAGTGCTGTGGTTAGCACTTCCTGTTAGCTGCCTAAATAACCAAGTGAAGTGAAACTTCACACCCATGTCTGGATCAGGAAGTGCTAACTCACAATACCAACCATTTTATTATTCCTCTTGGTTTGAAGGTAGCAATCTATACTAAATTCTTTAGCCTATCATGTGCTCCAGCTGCTTACGTGCTACTTCTACTGGAAGCCCCAAGGTTTACGTTGCCTGAGAGTCAAGCATTTAAATTCTTTTTACCTATTTTTAAGGGTTTATTTTGGCAGAGGTTTATATTTATGATTCTAATCAGCAAACTTGATTCTACTCTGGAGTTATAATTACTATACTCAACCTTTCTTTCTCAGTGTGTATGCTTCATTATAGAGTCTATGCTACAAGACCAAACACCCACCTTATTAGTGGGTGAATAACTTATTCTTGCTATGTTTAACAATTTTTATTAAGAAAAACCTGTATTTTATCTTTACTTATTTGATAATAGCCTTTGCAAGAACAAACTTTTAAAAAGAAACAAAATATGGTTACTGTTTTGTACAAGGAAGAAAAGCCAAAAACTGAATCTTAAACTGTCTAGATCTTGCATAGAGTGGATGCAAGGAACGCCTGCAACTATGCACAGTCACACTGATGTGGAAAAGAATCCACACAGAAGGGTACAGCCGTAGGAGGATTTAAACAATCTGGAAATTATTTAACTATGAGAAATACTTAGTCATGATTAAATAATTTGCTGTACTGCTCATTTGTAGCTGCATTTTTCTGTTAGAGCTAAGGGTGTGCCCAATCTGTTTTTCCTGTCTCACTAGGTTACTAACTACACAAAGGACGTGGGGAAACACGTAGTCCCAACTCTTTCTCCTAACTTCACAGGGACAGCTGACATTACTGTGGAGTTTTGGGGATTTTTTTAGCTGCATAAAGATTTGTGTTCTGAGGATTTGAAATCTTTCTACTAACAGTATTAGATTTAATAGAAAACAGATGTGTTCTCTTTTCAAACATTTTTATGCCAAAAAATCTAACTTAGCATGAATCATATGAGTCCTCTGGTTTATTCCTGTAATGGTCTGTCTGTGTACAGTGGTTGGCTTTATTTATCTTTTCCAATTACTGTGACTTTTCACCATGAAGAGCACTCATTAACCTATCTGCAAAAGTTTAGTGATCCTGCAAATGAAGCACTAAATTCTCTCTCCAGAAAAACAAAGAAATGGAAAAATATCCAAATGTTCTTTCAGGCTTAATTTACAGAAACATGCCAAAGCAATGAGTTCAGTGCCTTGGCACAGTGTAAAAGCAGAATAACATCCACTGTACTCCTCCTCCTGCATCAGTTTAAGAACTGACTGGATGAACAGCTATATGAGCTTCTTGGAGCTGGAACAAATCATGTTTGATATTGCAATCCTCTGCTCTGCTGTTCCAGAGGGTAGTATGGGTTCAGTAGTCACCTCTTGGGCATCGCAACAGAGCATGCAAGAGCAATCCCTATCCCTTATTTTCCTCCAGAAGAAAGAAAATAAAGCCAAAGACATGGTGTAGGTTTTTCTCATTGCTCTTTCTCAGGCAACAGAGGCCTCTAGACATACTCTTTGCACTCAAAAACTAAATCCAAATTCAATCTAGATTTTAAAATAAAATATATAAGAACTGAATCTCTAAAGGGAAGACTGCTGATTTCAACTCAAATCCCACTTACCTTAGACACCTAACACACCTCCCAAGTTAATGGGTCTAGTTCTGAATGTCAAAAGCACACAGCAAACACTGGGTTTCTTAAACTGTCATTAGAGTATCTCTCAGTAGTAAGGACCTTAGGTAGGCGTACTCCAGCTTTCCAATCCTGAACTAGCATGCAGACAAACCCTGGGAGTGTTAGTTGCACACTCTTCCACTGAGCACTGTTTTGAAATGCTGCAGCACTTCAGACATGTATCTAACTATAGACTTTTGTTAAGTATTAAAAGAGGATACTGTGAAAAAATAGCAAATCTATGATATGGTAGTCCTAAATCTCTCTCCAACTCAGTAAATAGAATCAGTAACTCTACAGAAGTACAGGCTATGCATACATGCAATTGGTAGGTGAGAAACATCCCACATTCCCTCCTTTCACGTACTCTTTCATCTAAATGTGAATGTTCACTAATATCACATGTCTTCTGTTGCTACAGGGCTTTGTGTCTTTAAAAGAACTACAAGATGCTATTTCCTATTACCATGTTACAATCAGGAACTGCTCATGTGTTTCTCACTTAGCCTGTTTCCTTGCCAATATCCCTTCCAAACACATCACACACTGCAAATATGTGGTTGTTATTGACGTTCTGGTTTCAAAGAACATTAGTTTGAAGGTGTTTTTCTGGCTTTGCTATGAACAACTTTCTGTGCATAAATCCAAGTAAAACAAACAGGCATTTGCACAAGCTGGGGGTTAAGAGTTACAAATATGAGTCTAGATGATATTTACAAATACAATTTGAAAAAAACCAATGACATGACTGCTTAACTTTGACCCCATGTACAGAGTGAAACATTTTAGGTACTTCTGTTAATCAATTTCCTTTATTTTCTCATAGATTATAAAGTCTATTACAAAATTCTGATTACTGACAAGCTTTCCTATCTCAGGTTTTGAGATTTTCCTAAAGTCAGAGGCATGCAATATATTCCTGCCTAACTGACCTGCAGGAATCTCAAGAATGAGAGACCTGAGGGCACTGGCTTGATTGACAGTGATTTTACAACAGAGCTGCTGGAGTATTGTAAAAACCTGAATCCACATGTTGGGAGGAGGCAGAGAGTAGTAAAGGAAATCTAACAATGGAATTGGGCTACTATGAGTAAATATTAATGTTTGCCTAACATATGAAATCTGCCATGAAAAAAGAAGAAAGAAGATGACATGCTCATACTCCCTTTCCAAATAGCAACAGCGAACACTACTTGGCATTGACAGAAAAGAGAGCACAGGAAACAGCAGCTACCAGCTATCAGTTCCATTTTTCCCCTGTACTGCTGCAATGGAAGTTGTGTTTAATGCTAGGGTGGGAGAGGGATAAAGAGAGGGAAAGAAGGAACATACTTGTTTTGTCCAATTGTTTCAAAATCCTTCACAATAACTGTTAGGGAAGATGAATTATCCAGAGCGATTCCTTTCAAGTCAAATTCAACAATCTGAACAAAAAAAAAAACATGGACCAAACCCAAATTATAATTACAAATTACGTAAAAATTAACAGCAGAGTAGCATATACAACAAAATTATTCAGAAATAAATTTTGCATTTAGTGAGAGACCAAATCCAGCTTACATTTGCAAAAGCAATGTAAAAAATGCTCATAGCATGTATTTGATTTGTTAATTACTAGCAAAAATAGTACAATTAAATTGTTTAATAGTGAGCCATAATTACGTTTGCAGTTCCACTTCCTCATACTAACATACATATTGTTTTGTCATTCATAATATCTCATATTAATCCCCTCCAATATTGGCTGAACTCAGTTGCTGTTGAATTTAAACAAACAGCTGTGGGTTCCCTTTCTTTGTAATTCTAGTTACAAAATGTAAGAAAAATCTTAGTTTTCATTTATTGTTGTGAAAAAACACAACCAAGAAAACATTTTCCCAAGAAAAATATTACTGAAGATGCAAAATAGGACTAATCCTACAAATAAGCCATGAGGATTTTCAAGAAATGATTCCTTTTAATTCTGTATAGTGTTTCCTGGTATTCAATAAATGATCCCATTATGTTCCCATACATGTTGCTAAACAATGGCTGAGTATCATTTTGACCGGAAGAAAGTGGGAACAAAACCAGGCCACAAATTCATCAGTTATGCATCTAATTTTACATCAACACATTACTTCATGAATTGTAATAGATGGTGCAAGATGAATCAATTCACCTGCATTTACTAACGCCTTGAAAGAACACGCAGCACTAGATCCTCTTTCCAGCAGCATCCTCAGCTGTTGAAACTGACTTCATGACCTTACAAGCATTCTGTCTTAAAAATTACTAAGGATTTACTTGAAAAAAGATTACCTCATTCCAAACAGGATTGAGTTCATTTTCAATTTTCTTTGTTTTCTTTTTTTCATCTGCAAATACAAACAAAGTATGATTATTTGTTTTTGCTAAAGCACTACACAAATATCATCATTTTTCCTTTCGCTCTTCTAGAGAAGGTTTGAGCTTTAAACCAAATGTTCCAATTCCTTTTACCTCTTCCAGAAGTTGCACATTTTACAATCAAGAAGTCCCCTGGGCAAGTTCAGTAGTTGAGGCTTTTTATTCTGTTTTGTTTAAGCATTGCTAGATGAACTTCCAAAAAGCAAAATAAATATTTAGGTTTCTCAACCTTTTATGACCCTCAGGTTCAGCTTCAGTAATGATGAAAAAACACAGAGTAGAAGACTTGGAGACATCAAGCCAAACAATAATATCTAAGTGATAGCAGTAAAGTACTACTTTTGAAAGTAGTAAAGAAAATAGGTTACATATTTACCATATTCGAGTTACAAAACATTTTTAGCTGTTTAGCTCCGAAATAAAACCACATGGAAAAAAAGTCTTAAGAAGATATGCTTACAGTGTCAGTACTTTCTGGTTTAAATGAGCAAATATTACAAGAAATACACATTCATGTAAGAGGAAATGCAATCCTTCCTGAAAAAATGGTTTCCAAAAGTTATGCAGATCTGACTTCACCGACACTTACTGTGGCCTAAAAATTACAAGATTGACAAGTTTTCCATACTTCCTGGTAAAATTTGCATTTGGGCAACCTACAGATCCTGGGAATGTGGGGTGTGGTGCAAATTCTAAATAGCGTGGCATTATTTTTCCTTTTCAGTTGCACTATATGTATATAGCTCTGATGGAGGGTGAGTCTTTTGGCACTCAGAAGCACAAAAGAGCACAGGCAAACACACAGCTCTTTAAACAGAGATTGCATATATTTGTGATAACAAATGAGCATATTTAAGTACAGTCAGTAAAGCAGCTGCTGATCTACCAAGTGCTCAGCTACCACAACAAAGCCAAGCTTCAGACACACTCCACATATTTAAGCACTCTGGTAAAGATAATTGCATTTTTGTTATTTCCAAGTTATGACTATACTTGGCCTGGAAAATGCTGCAAAGGCCTGGGAAGCACGAGTAAAGATATGTCAAATGGGCAAGTTCATGTACCCACTGTTGAGGCAGCAGACTGTGGTGGCTCTTTTGACTGGGTGAGAGTGGGATGTACTGGAAAAGTCAGCCCATGCTGCAAATTGCAAGAACTGACTTGCATTTATGTAACAGGAATTGTCTACAATTTATACAGGATATTGACTCATGTTGTAGGACAAAGGAAAGAGCTTTCATAACATACCATATTGTGGACTGACATTTTGCAGAACAAAGCACTAATTAACAGGCTGGTGAGAGAAATTCAGCTTCATGCTATCTAATAGGAGACATAGCATTTTCAAAACAGAGTATCCCACAATGTCTGGGGTTGGGCACGGATCCTTCAAGTCCCCCTAGAAGCTGGGAGGTGAAAAGAATTTCTCACTGCCAGTGGGAAAAAGGAACAGTTACACCTGTTTGTAAAGGAGATAGTGAATTACAGACCTGATTCTGATGGAACTAATGGATGAAAGTCCTATAATCCCTGCCTAAGCTAAAATGTAACTCTCTAAGATATGGAGAGCCTTCGCTTGAACAACAGTCAGAGCAATTCTTGACAAGGTGAAAAATTTTCCACTCTGGATTATCCATTTTCACAAAATCAAGAAGATTTATGTTTCCACTAATATGCATATTCTAGATAACACTGAGAAAAAAACCTTTTTGTATTATGCATCCATGTGAAAGTGGGATGAAAAACACCAGGAAGCACAGCTTACACTGGGTTTTAGTTGTAATTTTAGTCTGCTGGAGTGTGACATTCACATTCCTCAAGGATATATTTTGCATATATTCTCACCTCTTTACTGACTTCCTTTTTATTACGCTTATCAGTATTTCAGTGCACTGGGTGGTGGTGGTATTTGTTTTTAAGCTGTTGGCAAAGCTCCTTCTTCTTCCAATCAAAAAGCCCCATTGCCAAGCAGGGTGAGGCGATTGCTCAGTTATTCCAGGAGCTCACCTAAGTTTCACGTCCTCGGGCTGTTTTCCTCGGCTGGCAATGATTGCAGCAAGAGCAACCAAGACTAAACCAGCTCAGGACAAACGGT
Organism: Acanthiza pusilla; assembly: GCA_036630365.1. Lineage (NCBI taxonomy): Eukaryota > Metazoa > Chordata > Aves > Passeriformes > Acanthizidae > Acanthiza > Acanthiza pusilla. Next base: position 15,999,608 of record JAXCHO010000234.1, read on the forward strand.
ACAACAGGCCCAGTCACCATTTCTAGTGTTGCTCTACCATGATATAAGAAATTATAATGGATACAGGTAGGACACTCTATATACTCATTTCTTTAAAAACTAACCACAGTACCTGTGCTGCTGTAGGAGAAATCACTATTTGCTTTATCTTGATGGAGGTGTTACACTACTTTATACTGTAACATCCTAGTTAATATTCTCAAGTGGAAATTACTCTAATAAGAATTTAATGGCCAATGAGTTGACTCAGTGTCCAAAAGAAATTAAGATGAGTGGTTTAAATAATAACTGTTCCATCATTAAAAAGATTATTAGAGTAGAGAAAAACAATGTTTCCATCATAATTTTTTTTTCTATTATAACTAGCATTTTAATCATCAGCAGCAGGTGGGGAATAGCAGAAGCAAACAGTATCTTTTACAACAGTCCTAAGTCTAAGAGTCAAGAGAGAATCATATTTCAGTTAACTAAGTATCCCATAAAACTTTTGTAGAAGGAGAATTAAGATTGCATGGTGGCAGCAAGTGCAGGATCAAATGAGAAGACCTCCAAAACCCAGGAAATTAAATTTAAATAATTTAACTCTCTGCAGAATGGAAAATATAAATTTAGTGAATAATTACACTCCAAAACTATTTTCTTTCACACACTGAAGTATAAACTAAAATAGCTATTAACCACTGTAGGCCTGCTGAAAAGCCCTTAGATTAAGCACAAATAGAAAAAGAAGTTTTATTCAAGTTGGCCCAGTCAAATTAAATGCCATTTCATCTCAGTTTTTACTGCATAAAGTGGAATGAGGCAGCCAAAAGGAATGATCAAAGCACTAAGTATTCTAGTACTGACTGCACATACAAGCAATTGAATCAATTTTTACACCCCGAGACAAGAATCTAACAAACCAAAACAATTACACTGATTTAATCATCACACTTAGTGTAATTTTAGCAAATGGCAACAGTTTTTTCATATTAATTTGACTAATGATGTGTCTCACGTTGAGTGACAAACTCAGAATTCGGCAAGAACGGCACTCAGCTCCAGATAGCAATACTCATTTACTCTCAGGGTGTAGTTCTCTTTGAACAGTGAGCTGTTCTTAAAGTAAATAGAAGTTCTATCCCACTGGAAATAAATGTGTAAAAAAAAAAAAAAAAGCCTGCACAGAATTTCTCTGCTGTAAGATATCTGAACAGAAGCAGCTGCCTATTTCCTCTTAATATCCAGCTAACATGTATCACTCTATTAATTATATTGACTGCCCAGTCTGTAACCAGCTCAGTTAAACAAACTGGATGAAATCTATTCTGTTCATAGATGAAACCATATTAACTTATCTATCTAAACATAGAAAACATCTGCAGTCATTTTCATACTAACAGTTGTAGGATCAGGATCTTTTTCTTCACAGCATGGCTGTAAATGTCTGAGACTGAAAGACTGTGTTTCCATAGGAGTCTTAAGTTTACTGAACCTGACATCAGCAAAGATCCTGTAAATTAAAATTTGAACAAAACACTGTTCTGATGAAATGCCAGCTCCGACAGCAATTTTTTGTCAAATGAGTGCTGTTCACTTCACCAAGGACATTCCAGAGTCAAACAAGAAAATGAAAATATGTAGCAGGGCTGTGGCCAAAGTCCTGCAAATGCTTGAGCTTTTCCCAGTCTAAAACATGTATTCCCTAATGTGGGGGTTTTTTTGTCCCCCAGGACTTACACTGGGTAGGGACTAAAGACTGATGGCCTTTGACATACATCTTCCCAAAATATGACTGGTTTCCCATCTCTACACATTAAGATGGTGAGGGGAGAACGAGCAGCATATATTAAAAAAAAAAATCTATAAACATAACCAGCCAGAAATTGAACTATTTCAGATATGACCCTATGCCCTTGCACTTGGTAACCAGGCACTCAACTTACAAATTAAATCAGAGCTGCTTAGTATCTGGTAAAAGTCTCGTATTTTCTGTCCCACTTGAATCACTCTGGACAGAAAGCAAAAAATCAGTCTGTTGGTATGTAGCAAAATCACATAAACAGAAGTGGCAGGATAATGAGAAATTAAATATCCTGCTAAAAACATGTCACAATTATGAAGTTGACACTGGTTAAGCACATTTGGGAACATTAAAAATCCCAATTATAGTACATAAAGGATAAATATAAATTCATTCCTTAACATCTGTTGTCCAATTCTTATGCTTGGATAACCGAAGGACTGAAAAACAAATCCAGCAGTGCAGAAAAAAAATCTGTAACTTATATTTACTGGGTAAAAATGAACTGCATTAGAACACATAGCAGGAGCAAAAGGTTACAAGGAGAGATCAAACAGACACTTAACCATAAAGAAGAAGGGAAGGCATAAACCAGCTCTGGAGTATGAAACTGAAGGAACAGAGGCAAAACTGACAGGAAAGCAAAGAAAGGCAATAACTGAAAAGAGAAAATGGATACTGAAGGAGCAGCAGAATGCGAAACAAACCAGAAAAAATACAGTATCATCACTTTTTGCAGGGCAAGTAAAATCATATTTTAAGAGTTATAAAGTTCCAAAAGCTGCTGAAATAGGCTCTGCTACTTGTTCTAACACACAGGGTGGTAAAAAAAACCAAAAAAACAAACCTTGAGAAAAGGAGGAAACTAAGGGAAATGGAATGTTTTCACATCTTTCTGTTGCTGAAATAAAAGTATTTGAAAACTTATGACTTTGAAAGTTAAAAATCTGCGCATGCAGTGCCTTGTCCTTTCCCAGCCTCCAGCTGTCATGATTCCAGATTTGGTTTCTAAAAATGACAAACCCCTGCAATGATTTTTCACACTTTAAAATACCATTTGGATTTCAGTGCACAGTTAGGAAATCAGGTCACCAGGAGTTAAGATGCCTGTTTGTCACAGTTTGGTTTGATGCACTACATGATCCAAAATTGCTTGAAGATTTTGGCACCTTAAAGATAAATCAATACTTGGAATTGAGTTCTTCTAGTCTCGCCAAGTGAGGTAATGATGGCAACAGATAAAGTATACTGTAAAACATAATCAACTTTACATATGAATGCTAATTTTATCACAGTCTTCTCCCATACATAACTGACAAGCAATGAAAGTGAAAAATACAGTTTCTTTCCTAAATCTTTAAATTAAATAATCGCAACAGGCAAAATTTTGATGTGCAATTCTGTTTGTGAAAAAAAAAACCAAAACAAAAAACCAAACCAAACTAAAAAACAAACCCCTTAAGAAATGGTACTACTGTTTTTTCAACATACTACTTGTAACAACAATAAACCAGTCACAATAAAAACGTGTGTGACGGTGAGCAGAGGCTGTTCAAAGTAATCAAGACAGGAATGATTTTTCAGATGGAAAACAAGGTAATCTTCAATACCAGAATTAAAAGTGGGTTCATCTATGCAATTACATTTGTTTTTAAAGCAAAGGGCTAATCCTTTGCAAAAGCTTGTAAAATGTGGATCCTGAAACAGAAGCACAGCTGGTCAGAAGAGACCAATGCACTCCACCCAGTTCAAACTTCATTCAGGTAACTCCTATCTCTAATTAAAAAGTCTTCCCTAAAATTACATCAGATATAATTTCAGGAAAACATGTTTTCCAGATTTTCAAATACTTACAAAGGGCACTACCTTTCAGAGAATTTCCTCCCTGACTACATTTATGACAGTTTTCCTTACCTTTAAAAATAACAGAAACGATAGGATCTGGCTTCCCAAACTTGGTTTTAGGGATATTGGTAGCAGATTCCACAATCACCCGAAGCATTGTTTCCCGTCTTGCCTAAATGTTGACTACTACCGAAGGAATTAAGTCTCCAGTTTCACAGTCCTTAACTTCTGGACTGAAATGTTAGCAGGAAGAGGAGGTAGGGAATTGCTGCTTTACAGCAAAGGAGGTCTATGGGTGGATCTATGACGGACTAGCTACTCAAAACTACGGAGAGAAAAAAAAAAAAAAGTCCTGTAAATTGACACCAGGTTGTGTCTTGCTGCACAGAAAGAGCTCTCGCTAGTGAAATCCTGTAACAGAAAAGCGCACTTCAAAAACGCAGATTTGTTGTTGTTGCTGCTGCTTTTATTCTTAAACTGCGTGAAAAATCTCTCGTCAGTAACCCAGGCAACAACAGGCATTAAGCAACAAGAACATTAAGCACTACTCTAGAACTCGAGCTAAATCACATCTGCCTCTCGGTATACCAAGGTATGAAATTTCACGATGGCTTTTATTTTTTTCCTCTTAATTTTTTGAACGTCATTGTTCGCAAATGCTTTTGGCTAGTCTCCGTGTCAGCCTAGTCACAAACTAGTGATGGTCCCCAAAAGCAGTGAAAGTCCTCCCCCTCCTGTCGCGCTCCGGAACAACGACGTGTTGCATAGTAAACACTGCAGCTTCCTCATGGAACATCCTGGATACAGTAGATTCCTTGAGGAATTATTGAAATATATATCCATAACTAAAAATGAAAAAGGATTAAAGAAATTCGTGCCAAAAAACCCCCAAAAAAATCAAAACCCAAAACCAAAGAGACAACAGTCTGTATTGTTTGGAGGCATATGAATGTTTGTTTAAACATAAATGTTTTAACATGAACACGTGCACGGACACGCCAGTAACATGAACTAGGTAACACATGATAAGCACAAGAGCTCGGAGCTCGCCCGTGCTCAGCGTTAGTTATTCTCAACCTTGAACAGATGTGAAAACCCGAGAGGTGCACGCTGCCACTGCCACTCGTGTCCCCAAGGAGAGAGGAGAGGGGACGGCAGCGAGACGGACCAAAATGAGTCACATGCGAGCGCAGTTCAGCCTGCTTTTCACATGGTTACATAAGAACTACCCTAGCTTACTTTGTAATTGATAATATTTTGGGAAATGAAGAGGATTTCTGGAGAAGACACATGTTCGGGGGAAACAGAAAGGAAACAGACACGTAAGAGACAGCACTGAGCGGGCCCTGCAGACTCGTCCCGAGCACCACGAGAGCCTGCGCTACCCTCCCGAGCCGCCGCGGACACCCGGCTGGGAGCCAGCCCCTGCCGCCGGGGGCGGGGACGGCACCGGCCGGGCGGCCACTCGAGGGGCGGTGACACGAGGGGCGGTGACTCGAGGGGCGGGGACACGGGGGCGGTGACACGGGGGCGGGGACACGGGGGGCGGGGACACGAGGGGCGGTGACACGGGGGGCGGGGACACGATGGGCGGTGACACGGGGGCGGTGACACAGGGGGCGGGGACACGATGGGCGGGGACACGGGGGCGGTGACACGAGGGGACCCCGCCCCTACCGCCACCGCCCCGCGGGGCCCTTCCGGCAGGCCCGGAAGTGACGGACCACAGCCGCGGGATTCAAACTCCCGGAAGCGGCGCCGGGCCGTGCCCGACAGAGCAGTGCCGGGCCGTGTCCTCCCGCCGGGCCGTGTCCCCCGGTGCTCGCGGCCCCTCTGACCCCCACGGGATCCGGGAAGGCCCGCGCAGCCTGCTCTCGACTCCAGCTGTCCGAAGCCTTGTCCTGCCCGCTGGAAGGGATCGCTGTTCCGCAGCGCCACGCTTGGTTTATACAGGAGCCTGAAGATGAGCGCCAAGACCGCCAAAGATCGAATTATTGGCAAGTGGGGCCTAAAGTCGGGCAACTCCAGAGCTGACAGTGGGCTCGAGAAGGGGAAGCAGGAGGGCGCTGCCCCCAGGAAATCCGGGGAGGAAGTCGCCACAGGGAAAGGCAAAATGACGGAGCCGGAGAGGAGCGGGCTCCTCCAGGTGAGCCGGGCTCTCCCCGAGCCAGCGCGGGCCATGCCGCACGGACACGGCCCTCGGCCTCGGGAGCAAGAGCCCCACCTTCCCTCGCAAAACTTTTGGTGTCACGACTGCTTTAGTAGTGTTAGACACTTTAGACAAACCTTTAGTTTGACACTTTAATTCTCAGCTATTTTTTAATGATAGCTGAGCTAATAAAATCACGCTCATCTGACAAGGCTGGCAAATACAAAGATTTGAGGCCAGAGGTGCCAATTAGTCCATTAAGACCTGCCCTCGCATGTCCAATAGAACATGACTCAGAGAATTGTTTTAAGCACTTCCTGCAAAGAACTTTGTTTGCAAGCATTGGGTTAAGAACATGCTAAAAACTGCAGAGTGTTTGCTTGAATTGAATTGTCAAGCTCCCACTCAGCTATAGGTAAATGAAACTGTGATCAGGTTGCTACGTTATTATTCCATTGCAGCTGAAGAGCAGAAACTAAGGCCGTGCAAGGTATTGCAGCATCTGTATGTCTGTATGACTGTTCTACTCAAAGTAAACCTGTGGTTGCAGAGAGAGAAGTTCAACACTTAATATGTGACCTAGTCTCATGCTGTCAGGCCTCCCAGAAGGATGGGGAAACTTTAAATAGACTCTTGAAAAGGATACAACTAATGGAGATTAGGCACACTGGTATTTCTAAGCCATGTTTTCAACCAAAGGGTTTGTCATGTGTCTGTGCCACCACATCAGTTGAGATGTCCTAAGCCAAGGATGAGCTATGGCTGGGCAGCTCATGCTGTTGTGTTTAGCCACAGTTGGGGCTAAATTCCTTAGTGTATTTGCTTAGTCTGTTGGTGTTTCCTGCTTGCTCCATGTTGGTTACTTAATACTGGGTTCCTAGTTTACAGGTGGAAAATCACCTGCATGTTTGATATACCAGGTATTCTTTGGTAAATTTGGTATATTTGGTCACTATTTTAATTCTAGTGAGCAGTGTTCCAACTACTCTCTAACTGAGGCTCTCTCCAATTCAATTTCTTTCCATTTCTCTGACATCTTCTAATGGCTTAATGTAAACATGTAGGATTTCAACATCAGCCTTTCTCACCCAGAATTAAATGCTATCACATCTGAAGTTCATGCAGAGCCCGATGGTATCTTCAATGCAGTACTAATTCTGTATAATAATTACCTGTGCTGGAGGCATACTGGAAAGAGAGTCCATGTTGAAAATATCTACTAAAGCACATTTTGAAACTTAAGGGCCAGATAATTTGGAAAACAGGATCCTTCTCCAGAATGCTCTATTATAGAATATAGAATACTTTTTTCTAAGTTCACTTACTGTCATGTAGTTTGCAAGAAGGCTCTGCTGCTTTCCCAAAAGATACTGAATATGCTAAGAAATACACTAAGAAATGTAGCACTAACCTCTTCACTGGAAATGTTTTGGAGTTCTTGTACTGCTTTTGTTTTAAGGTTCATATACTGTAGTGATATTTATTCATATGCCAAACTGAGTACCTACCAAGCCTGTGAAATTTGGTTCTTTCTATTCTTTCCTCGCTTCATCTATTTCAGACTGGTTTTACTACCACTTGAAATATTTCAGATGATCGCTCTAGTATTGTCTACTTTGAGTTAAAAGTAATTTTCTCAGCTAATTAAAGGCTAAGAGAGAGCTTTGAAAGTGAGTCTCATAGAATCATAAGGTCATAGAATGGGTTGGGTAGGAAGAGGCCTTTAAGATCACCTAGTTCTAACCCCCCCACCATGGGCAGGGACACCTTCCACTAGACCCTGCTGCTCAGATCATCTCAAACTACTGTAAACATGCTAACACATTTGATGCATAGACTAACACTTCTTTTTATTCTGTTTCATTTAGAAAATACTTTCCCTTGAGAAAGAAAAGCAAAAATACAACCATCTTCTTGGAGAGAAGGACAGAGAAATCCAAAACTTGAAAGACGAGCTTAGGTCCAAAACCAAGGATAGTGAAGTCTCCGTACTACAAAATCAACTAGAGGAAAAAATAAAGGAAGCAGAAAGGAGAGAACAGTTACTTTGTTCTCTGTCAGAAGAAATTAACAGGTTAAAATGTAATTTATCTGCAGTCATGGCAAAATGTTCTGATCTTGAGAACAAAGCCAGTAGTACTTCTCAGGCATCCCAGGTAAGCACCAAAGAAATATTACAATTGCAAATTGGAATTTGTGCCCACTAAAGCACCAATACGTGTTATAACATAGGATGGGTTTTTAATTTTCTTATAAGCTGTGTTGCATGCTGAAATATTCTTGTATGAAGTGAGATGGTATCCAGATTGAACTCTAAATGAGGAACAGAGAGCACAACTTAAGGCAACACAGCTGGAGAGGGAATTCTCTCCTGCAGTATTGCAAGGACCCTTGTTCAAGCTCACACACAGGGAGTGTGACTTGTGATACCACATGTGATGATCCAGTGTTGCTTAAGCAGACACTGCCCTTCTCAGATTTGTGTGCTCTGTGATTAGACAGAGTGAGAAGGCAGCAGTGATAGAGATATGGGGCACAAAGACAAACTAAGCTCCTCACCTAATTCAGCTTCAGTCATGAGAATATTCTTCTCTCTGCTCTTATGAATCCTCATTTGTGTCTCAGTTGTTAAAACTAATTGTACTTTCTATGGCATCACACATGGTAAATACTTCACTGTGACACAAAATAGGACAGGAATGATGAGTTTCTCCTCTCATGTGAAGTGGTCAGTAGGTGGTGCCGATCCTTGGCAGTGTTTACAAGTTCACTGAGTATTCTACAGTTGTTTTTCCACCCCCCACTGCATTCTAATGTTCTGTGGAAAATGCAGTAGTATCTCTATGAGGGGCGCAGGGAAGCTGGTGCCTAAAAATAGGTGCCTGTCTTTTCCAGCTTTTGACCTGCAGATGGTGCTGGCTCCCTGCGCTCTACACAGGAGTTGAGCAATTTCTAGAAATTCTGCTATAGCCAAATACATAGCAAAATCTCTTAATCTACTACTTTTGAATGATAATACATGTACACACACTACTTCTAATAATGCAGTATATTGAGAAACACCACTTTAAATGTAACATACTTATTTTCAATTTTAAGAGACTTTGAACTTTGTTAGAGGTATTAAAATATATGTTAAGTCAACAGATTTTCATTATATTTTTGTTAATAAACCACCAAAATATGTTTTACTTTAAAACCATCATTGTCTTTTCAATTTTTAACTGATTTATCAAGAGGACAATGATGTTTTGACTGGATGTCTTGGAGAACTTGAAAACAAGTCTAGCAATGCTGCTTGAAACTGCTAGGTGGCATATGAGCTCTGAAATGGAAACAACAGTTTTATGACACAATTTTGAAGTTTTCACTGAAACAGGATTCTAATGTTCAAAGAAACAAGGGCCATGTCTCTAAATCCTATCCTTATTAGGAAGTGTTAGAGTTTAATAATTGCATTCAAAGTTCTGTATTTTTCAGCTATAAATTCTGTTGTAAATCATATTCCAAGACCTATAGAAAAATGTTGGAAAAAATAGTTTAAATTTGGGTAGTAATCTACCTTTTTTTTTCCTCATTGAAGTTCCCTCTGACTTACATCTGCACAATGTCATAAACACTTTGTGTCATGCAGAGACCATCCATGTCAGAGTGGAAGACATATGACTGTGTAACTGCTGTCTCTAGTCTTAGATGGGTCTCAAGTACTCTCTGACTCATACACGTGCAGGAGTCATACTCACTGGACTGTGGATCATGTCTCAGAAAATCAGGCCCTTTGTCCTCATGTGCCCAGACAGGCTCACATGATTTCCCAGATGTTTACAGTCTTGCTCTTATCCATCGAGGTCTCTGGCTTTCCCCAACAACCCCTGTAGGTCTGGGTTATTGTCAAACATATGAGGATACAAAAATAGAAGAAACATTTACTTTTTTTTGTCTATTTAAATATCTTCATTTTTCAAAAGCTCTTTGGGTTACACCCTTCAGGTCTTCCAAGACAGCAGTTCAACAGAAAATATGTGATGGTTTTCTTAGGAAACACTTTAATGTTTTGTGTGTTTTGTGTTTAATGTGTTTTAATGAGTTGCAGACTTATGGAATAATTCCACATCATCTTTGTCCCATATCTTGCAGAAGAGTCTGCAAGAGTTTAAATATATGAAATGGCTTTCTGCATAACTTGGATCCTTAAAAAAAAAACCCCAACAACCAACTATAAAGATCTTTAAACACAAAATGCACATGTATGCATCTGCTTTAATTTTTAAATGCATCTGTTTTAATTTTAAAATATTCTTATTATATTTATGTGAGATTAATGGCTGTACAGGAGTAGCTTTGCTATTTCAGCTATGTATTTTAAACACTAACAAGTTGTTATTTTTCTGCAGGAAGCTGCAACAAACAGCACTGAAGTTGAAAGGCAATTGAAAGATGTAAGTTTCCTGTACATTTCAAGTACAAACCATCTGTATTGAGATGCAGAAGAATGTAAATTATGATCATACACATTTTTGAGTAGTATGGGACCTCAGAGGATATGTTTCTCTCTAAAATACAATCTCTAAAATTATTTTGTGACAAGGCAATAATTAAAATTAAAACCCCAAAAACCTGCAAAAGAAAAAATTAAGATTTCCATCATCTTTGAAAAGCCTTGCTTGGAACATCAGAAAAAAGTGGTTGCTGACAAATCAGGAGCCTCTAGGAACCTGACACTGCCTGGGATAGCATGAGGTTGGATCAGAAACCTCCTGAGGTCCCTTCCAAGCTGATTAAGTCCATGAGCCAATCGGCTAAAAAATCCACGTCCTTGTTCTTGCAAACTAAATTGCAATGGTACAGTTTTGTTCTACTCCATTTTCAAGGTCTGTTATTTTATATTTTATTTTATATTTGAGATTGAAAAGCCAATTCTTCAGAATCTAGTAATGTTTCATGAAAGACTTTGCTCTTTAAGTCATTTTTCAATAGCAGCAGTTTTAAGTTATGCTCAGCATCCTGATTTAACTTTCCAAATGAAGATGGATTTATTTATTTATTGTACAGATTACTACAATTTGCAGCAGACTTAACTAGCTTATCTTTGAACTGTGCAATAAATAACTTCTAATATTTGTAAGACTTAAATACTTTTAAAATCTGATTAATTACCTGAGATTTTTTCGTGTTCTTCTGTTTCTTTTCATGAAGGCTCTTGAGAAAAACCAGCAGTGGCTACTGTACGACCAGCAACGGGAAGCATATGTGAGGGGATTGCTTGGAAGGATCTTTGAACTTGAACAGAAGGCAGAAATAGTTAGCCAACAAGAATTGAAATCAAATTCAGAAGGTATCGACTTTATTTTTTCCCCCAAAAGTGACCCAAACCATAATTATCTACAGAATAAATTTTCTGAAAACAATTAAACAAAATCAAGACTTTGTTCTCAACACTTTGGCTGCTTAATGGTAAAACTGGGTTAAATAATATTTCTCTGCTTCCTGTTATCTTGCCATGTTACTTGACCAACAGTCCTTCCTGTTCTTATCCACTCAAAGATGGTTTTTAACAGCCTTGACACTCTATTATCAACCACTCTGTTTGTGCAAAGTGTTGAGGCAAATAGATGTACATCTCCCATCCTTCAAAGTACACTTTCAACCGACATAATGGAAGCATTAAGGATTTATTAGCTAGGTGTGGATCAGATTTTTTTACATTTACTTTTTTCAAAATAAATATTATAAAAATGACTCAAGATTGCCAAGCTCTTTACTCACCTGAACAGCTGTTACAGGGCAAGAAAAGCTGTGATAGGTTTTGGCACCTCTCCAAAGCAGTGTTTCACAATAAGGATCTGGCCACCTCCAGCTCACTTCCTTGCTGTGCAGTTCCTCAGTAAGGCACACCCTCTCAGTATTAATAAAATTAAAGTCATGTTGAGCAGAAGAACCAGAAGGCATTGACTTATTTTCTTATTATCAAATTATTAATTTCATACATGCTGCAACTGACCTGCAAGGTAAATTTACTAAACAGAACTAGCATCACGTGGAGTAAGAGCATATCCGCAAGTAATACATGGGCAGTGGCTTGGTTTCTGTATTGCTGATTTAATCTTTCTGGAAAACAGTAAAATATCATAATCATGTTTTGGTGCTGTTCAGAAATCTATGAACCGTATTTTTGGAGGGAGGCAGAATCAGCTCAGCAGGAAATGTAACTCAGAGTTACTGCAGTCAAAACTTTGCCACAAGAGCAGCCAGGAGCCTAAGAGTCAGGGTGTAAGAAAGTTCCTCTCTTCAAGCAGCTAGGCAGCAGCAGAAATCCAAGTTCTAAGAACCTAGCTATATAAGTTGAAAGTACACATGACAACTTTTTCCAAGGAAAAGCTTGGCCTGTGTCTGAGGATGTCACTGCCCTACAAAGGAGTATTGCTAATGAGTAGGTAAGGGTTAGTCATAGCTGAGGGGAGGGAGAACAGTCAAGCAGGCAACTCCCCCTAGAAAATTAAATTCTGAAGAATTAGGGTAAGTCTTCAATAGGAAAAGTACCAAAGTCACGAAACTTACAGTGCCAAAAATCAGCAAAGCCCATGAAATTCTGCATTCCTCGTTCTGCTTCTAGGTATATTTTCTATTACAGTTGAATTTCTGCAGTCTGCCTCAATTTTTTCCTACTTATTAAATTTTTCTTGGGTCAACAAGCAGAAATTTTTCAAACTCTGGTTTAAGTAACAGCCACTACCCAAGAAGCAAGCATTTTTTAAATAGAAAGGACTAGAACAGTTCTTTTGATTTGCTATTTAGAAGTAAATTATTGCATACAATTTGAAAAAGATGGTCTACAAAAGACAGTGGAAGGTCTAGCTTTGGTCAACAAGGTTAAAGTAGAATCCATCACATCCCCAAGGGTATCTCTGGGGAGGGAGTAATGCCAGCAGCTTGGCTAAGGAGCCTAAAAGTGGAGGTATGAATCCAGTCTCTTTGGGTCAGATTCCCATATGTCAGTGTAATGCATGAAGCCATACAAGAACTGTGTTTGCCAGTAACTATATTGCTCAGGAGACTTAATGCATTATAAACACTGAAAGCTGTTTTAACTAAAGTTTGGTTCTACTCTGAGCTGTGCAATAGCCTACATGTCAATTTCTATTAATAAGCCTTATGTTAAAGATTTACTGCTCTGATTTTTAAGGTGGGGTTTTTTTCACATTACTAACTCAATTATTTCTGACTCATTAAGGTCATCCACAAGAGGAAAAGCAAGAATACTATAACCAGCTGTTGCTAACTGCTAAGAGTGATCTTGAGACTGAAAGGCGCACTATAACCCAGCTGAGATCTGAACTTAATGAATTCAAAAAGACATATGAAAAAACACAAGGGGAAATAATGAGTTTAAATGCCTTATTGCAGTCACAACGAGCTGCTGAAATGAAGACTCAAGAAAATGAAAATAAAATGAAAGAGAAAGCACAAAGACTAAAACAAGAAAATGACACTATCAAAGAACGGCTCAGAGAAGAAAAAGAAAAGTATGAAGATCTTTTATCTCAGGTAAAAGATAAAAGATGGACTTGGAGGTTTGAGATCATTAGCAAAGGATCAAGAGAGATGAAAATTCATAGTTAATCAGAATGGACCATCACTATCTCTGCTAACTGTGCTTCACATAGATCCAGACTCATGTCCTTGTGGTAAAAACTGAGTTATTTAACAAGGAACTTCTTTGTTCATTTATTTCCCTGGTCTTAAGGGACATGAAAGAGAAGTGAGAAAATATTGAATTGATTCTAATATAGTTCATCTTTAAGACTAACAGTAAATGAGAACAGGAAAGGTAAAAATTCATTTTATCATGTGCCACTAACTATGGAATACCACTAATAATTGCTGTCTTCTGTCAGCTACAATACAACTGATATTTGAAATAAGAGAATAAAACTTACTAGACACTAAAGTAGGCCAAAACCAGAACAACAGTTAAACTCTCTAAACACAGGCTGGTTCTCACTGGTTAATAATGATTAAAAGATGTTTATTCTATTTCATTTTTGAAGTTGAACAACAGCATTATCATAAAAGTTGATACGTGCTGAAAGCAGTGGATATTTTAATGTATACATTTACTTAATCGTTATAATATAGTACTTTCTGAACCTTAAACTTGTTCTCTTCTATTAAAAAAAGTTGCATTATTTGGTTTTATTGGCATTGTACAATGTTAGTGCAAACACAGGTTTTGTGAGTATATTTTTGTCAGCATCTTGGCAATCACCTAGGAAGCTTCAGTTTTTGGTTTCTTTTTTTTAACAATAACATTATCCTGCATTCCCCCTTCTCAGTGCAACAATAATTTTTCACTAGGGTTTTCCTCAGGGAAGTAGAGATTTGAATTGAGTTTGGCTGTGGCATAAACAGGCATACATTTTCTGTTGGCATTGGAATGCATGAGTGTGCTTCCATCCCATTACAAACTAATTATTTTTTGAGCTTATTAACTGTTGTATATGGAAGTTGTTTGTTAAATGTGTTCATATGTCTTGTAGGTGCAACTTCTTCGTAAATCATTGCTCAGACACGAGGCAGAACACACAAGAATAGCTTTATTGGAAAAACAGGTACCCAATTATATACTAAAGTGCAAATATTTAATCTGTGTTATGCACAAAGTCTTGCTAGAATAACTTCACATTTAAGAATGATTAGTATATTAAATAAAGTAACACTAGGCATGAATATTCAACCATGCATAATCTCTTGAGCCTAAAAATTTTGACACATCTGTCAGGAGGAAAATCTGTAACCTTTTACTGGTAACAGGGTATGATCAAACCTCATGCTATTTTCTCCACAATCACTCGGTCAACAGTTACAGCCTCAGATAAGGCACAGGAAACATCCTAAAACTAATCAGCTAATTGAAGTTTTGTAATATATTTTTTACATAGTTATAGAAATAATTGCATTGCCATGTTTTCTGTTTTCTTTATTTGAAATTGAAACACCCTCCAACCAAAATAGCAGAGATGCAGTTTAAAGTTAAGGGAGATTTTAATAATTGGACATGTATAAATTTCACAGTAGCGAAAGCAATAAACAATTTGTAATTTTTCATTTAAATTTTCCTTTTAATCCCATTTTAAGATGTTATTTCAGAGCAAAACTGACATTAAATATATAAGTGGGAAACATTCCTCCCAATTCATAATAATTTTGACTTTAATTTTTCACTTTGGGGGGCCGCCAGATCCAGATATGCACCACAGACTTAGAGAATGGAAAGCTTGATCGCCAGAACTTGGAGCATCAGTTAAACCAAGTGCTCAAGGAGCTGCGCAAGGCCAGGGAGCAGATAACGCGCCTGGAACCTCTGGTATGTACTGAATAACTTGCAGGTGAATTTAGTCAGGGATTTTGCATAGACATGCATCTCACTTTGGGATCTTACTTCAAGCACTGAGTAAGTGTCCCTCCATCCTTTACATCTGTGTCCCCAGGGTGCAGAGCCCTGTGCCAGGCAGGCAGGCAGTGCTTTTCTCTGCAGCATGCACAGAGCAGGAGTACTGCAGCAGGAGCTCCAGAACAGTCAGGTTCCTGAGCAGGGAACACACTGTATTTTATATTACAGTGCATGACCCAGTTTTGTCTGTTGCACCATGACAAAGCTGAATTTGCTTCCACTCAGACCTGTTGCTGGTGAACAGGGCACACTCCTTAGTGCTGTAACACACACAAGGCTTGTGTGTTGCATGCACTTACCCCATGACATTCACCTTAATCCCTGATGGTTAAGGCCATCAAGCCTTAATATATTTTCCTACAGTATATGATCAGTTCATGCATGCCCCAGTCTTACACTGACCCCTCCTCCTTTTCCAGAAACTCCAGGAATCTGGACGTATGGAACCACAAGACGATTTGCAAGCTGTATTTGACAAGAAGCTGACCACATATGACAGAAGTCCTCCCCTCAAACATTCCAGCTGCCTTGATGAAAGCTTTCTCGAGTGTCCCAGATGTAAAGTGCCATATCCAATAAGCCAGCACAGAGAATTACTGGCACACATTGACTTCTGCACAGCTTGAGCTCCAAATGGACTTACTATCTTTGCTCCATATATGCTGCCAATATGCTTGGTGAAAGATCTTTATAAAGCTTTTTTCTTACAGTTATATAAAGGACTGCTAATTTTATAATTCCATTCCACAAAAACATTATTAACATTATAATAATTTGGCCTCAGTATTTTACCTCTTGTTTTTGCAAAACAGCTACTGCATTTTCTGGTTGCAAACAGAAATATTTTTAGAATTAGGAATATTTTAAATAGTAAACTACTGACTATTTTTTTCTTTTTGCACTATTAAATATAAGAACAGTAAAAGCACAATTATTGTGTCAGACTATATTCTAGTGTTTGGCATACCCAGTTCTTGGTTGATGAATCCTGATGATTGTGCTTGTACCTTAACTGACAAGAACAGCTGCAAAAGATTTTTGGCCCTCATAGGTGCACTCTATATATATATGTTTATTTATATGTGTTCTGTGTATATATGTGTAATATGTATAGTATATACTTACATGTATTATATATATCATATACATGTGGAATATATCATCATCTTGATACATACAAACTCAGGAGGGTCATCTTAGATCTTTGCTGCTTAAGATTAATGTTGAAAACATCAATCTTAAGTAGCTGATTATCCTGAACCAGAGTCAGGGGTGACTAAAATGCTGACCAAGGTTTACTCTCAGAGAAACCAACTTCCTAGCAAATACAGACTTCCTTGGTGCTGAAAAATGTTCGTTTCAGACCATGTCAGAGGTAATTTTTGAAGTTTGCATATAGAATTAGACTGAATTAAACTTGTTTTGCTTCTGTATTTTAGAGGTTAAAGTTGGGAAATGTCAGTTATTCAATCTTAGATTTGACAAATGTTCCAAAGTGCAGTTTTTAATAAATTGCTTTAGTGGATTTGAAGGGTCACTGTATTTTCATATTAATACAAAACACAAGTTAATGATAAATTCTGGCAACAAATTAGAAACTGGCAAAAAAAAAATCCCCCATGGATTTGCAACTGCAGTGTTATTTTTCTCTAGCACCTACTGTAAACCTGAACGTGTTGTGAACATTTTGTTCCTTGCATCTGTAGTGAAGTCCCAACAGAAAGTTACTTCCATGGAAGTTAATAAAATGAGGAAATTTTACAAAGATACACTAGTTAAGAATAAATTTGGTTATTTTACAATTGTTTGCTGAGAACACACAAATACCCAAGGTGTATCTTTCTCTGGCCTACTGATTCTGATTGCTAACAGGTATCAGCTTTCTCCATCATGCTTTGCTGCAAAACTGTATGCACTTACCCCATGATGTTCACCTTAATCCCTGATGGTTAAACCTTAAGTATGACGGTGTTTTCCAAGTTATTTTCAATAACCTATAGTATCAACTGATGTTATTATCAATTAAATCCAGTGTTCATGAGACAGAAAATATTAAAAGCTATTATCTTTATGTCTGAAATATCTTTATGTCTGCGAGATTTATTGTATTAGCCACTATCTATCCACTCTTCAATTTCACTGACTATGTCTCAGGCTAATCTTTGTATTTGACAATTTACTCAATTGTTAGCAACAGGTTTTCTGACCAAAGATATTATGACCTAATGAGTAAAACAGAAATTATGCGACAGAATCTCAAGGTTTTGCTATGAGGGAAATTGTCTTAATTTCATCTCTTTTTAAAGATCTTTTAGTTCAGGAAAATAACTATGCTTTTCATTGCAGCCTAATAATTTTAATCTCTAATTAGCCTTACTTTTGAAAGTTTAAGTTAGTTTGTCTTTTAACAACACCTTAATCAGCTAGTATTCTATTCCCAGCTGCATAGTCAGCATAGTTTCTGCAAAAGGAAATCCTGATCTTTTATGTATTATAAATGAAATAGGTTTTGCCTACTACAGGTCAGCACTCTTCAGTAGTTCTGAGCCTTCTTAAATTAGCACAAAACACTTTTACATTAGAAACTGGTACTGTAGAGGGAGACTCAGGAAGCTGATAATGTGATAACCTTTAAAAAGTTTTGTTCACTCCATCTTTTCTGAACTTTAACAATGGATTTAATCCTACCTGATAAATATTATACCTAAGCACAAAAAAACCCTTGCTGATAAATTTATACAGGTCATTAATGTGGTATATGTTGAAAAATACCAAAATGACATTCTAGTGAAGCAAAATGCTTACTTTGAATGTAGACCCACAAATACTATTGTCATCACTTACATGTAATTAAAACCAACTATAAAACAACTTCATAAGGTATGTAGATCATATCTCTGTTTTTTTCCATTCTTCAGAAGCTAAGAAATCTCAGACCTTTTTTTTTTTTTTCCCTGAAAGTTAATGATGAAGATCTGCTGCTCCTCTCTTTAGTTATATGTAGGAAAGAAATTCGTGCCTGATGCGCCCACCTTACTGGTAAGAATTAATTAGTTGTAAGTATAGTTCTTTGTAAGGCAGGAAGCAATAGCAATATCTTCATTATTTCAAACACAATTTCAGTAGCCTTTTTCTGTTATGTCCCTTTCAAGTAATTGAATTTCAGCCTAGCAGAAGATCTGCATTATTTGACGTTGTTGATCTAGGGAAGCTTGGGAGTTAATACAATGGTTGACCAGTACTAGCATATTTATAAATCCTAGCTTTCACACTGTTCTTTTTAAACAGCAAATTAAATTATTTTCACACAGTGTCAGGTGTCTGGAAAGACAGCTAAAACTCCATGTAATTTTTTTTCCATGAAAGATGGCTCTGTTGTTTTTCTTATATCAACTTCTAATAGTTTACTTTTTTGTGCATGTTTTACTCTTGGTTTTGATAACCATCTTTCACATAGCCATGTCGATTTTGAGTATCATACTTCAAGAACAATTCAGACTAATATGAAAAGTCTTTCAGATTTCTGATCAAATTCGTGACAGAATCCAGTGGCTTATCCAGTCTAGAAAAAACCATAAAAATGACAATTTAAAAAAAAAAAAAAATCAAAACAAAAAACCCCCCAAAAATACAAAAGTCTTCCAGTGCTCAGTGAGAAGAGTAATGTGTTCAAAATTGAAACAGATAAGGAAAATCTTTCTGGTGGTTAGAGTAGGTGAGCAGTGAAACACATCGCTTAAGGAGGCTGTGAAATCTCCACCACTGGTGATTTACAGGGACACTTATGTAACTACCTAAACCATCCCTGACTGGTGAGTGCCTCGGGTCAGGGACATCAGCCACTGATTTCTCACAGTGCCTTGAAGCCCTGTTTTTAATGACACATAAAGACTTGCAAGAAAAAAAGCCACAATGGTTTTTCTGCATTGACTCATGTTATTTCACTACACGCTAAGTTAGTAGCTACTGCACGAGAAGTGCAGTTTAATCTCGTGTTTCTCAACTGGAAAATTACTGGTATTCCTATGTCTGTATAAACTTCTAGTCTAAGCAGACAAAACTGTTTCAAATCAATATTTGCACTCATGCATCGCTATCCTGCTGGAAAACAAATGACACAAGTGCAACTTGATGTCACTTAATTCCTTATGATTGGGAAGTGCCTCATTCCCACATAGTTTTAACAAACAGCACCGTGGTGTCTGATTCTTCGGTACTTGGGGCATTTACGCTCCCCTCCACAAGGTGCTCCAGGAAGAAGATTCAGAAAGCTGGTGTCCTGAGTGGGAGCTGGCCAGGCCAGCCAGTGAGAAACATGACTGCTCAAGAAAGACTTGGTGCACAGAGAGGAGATGCTCTGGAGGAGTCAGAGATATAATTTCTCTTCTAATACTGGCTGTCAATGTCAAATAAGTCTGTCACAAAAAAAGCAGACTTCAAACAGGACATGTATCCATGAAGTCAAACCTCCCCTCACATGCAGTCCCTCTTCAGACCTGGAACACAGCTCCCCACCAGCAGTCAGGGACACATACTCATTTTGCTCTCTCTGTGACCAACCAAAATTGTAAGTATTTTACATTGAATTAATAGTTTCAAAAAGATAGAGCAAGATAAGGTGCTTCAGAATATCCTGTAGGAAAGAAGCCTGGGACCTTATCATAGCAATATCCAGCGGGTTTCTTGATGGAAGTGCAGCCAGGCTTAACTTCCCTCATCAATTCAAAACTGGTGAATGTGCACACTGTGTCAGTGAAAGTGCCAGTGTTACCAATGTAACAAGCTTGATAGGGTCAGTACTATCTCATTCAACTAGACAGAAAACGACAGCCTAATTACGGCATCCATGCTTTCCAGAGTCAGTTTATGGGAAGCTTCAAGTCACATCTTATCAATTATCTCAAATGGCCACTGATAATGAAAACCATAGACAGTGTAGGAAACAACATGATTAGCATCACATTAGGGAAGCCAGAAGAGTTTACAGCGGAATTTAAAGCATTATTTGAACTTTCATTACTGTTGCAAGATTGATTTTTCTGTTTCTCCAGCCCTAGCTTAATGCTACCTAAGGAGAAGCCTGACAATACAGACAGATGTTCTTTGCAGCAGACAGGCACTGTAGACCTTATTTCAGAAATATGTGGCTTTTAAAATTAAAGCTGCTATCCCAGTTCTGACCTGAAGAATCCCTGTTGCTCACAGGTTACTTGTCTAAGATGAGACATCAGTGAAAGAAAAGCAAGCCAAATCTCCTTAAACTTTACAAATAAGAGCATTCGCTAATCACTGTGTTCTTGACTTTGAGAGGAAACAATGATATCTGTGATCTCTGCATAGCGTACAGCCCAGTAGACCAATGCATTCAGGGAATGTCTGAGTACATCTCATGAGCATGAGAGGCTGGTGACAAGTTTCGTTTGTAAATCCTTCAGACGTACACCATAGCTCTTGTTTTTGTGTCTCTGCATCAAAGCTCATTAGCAGGAATGCAAGTAACTTTTTGAACACCTAAAAGTTAAGCAAAGGTGCAGTGGAACTTTAACATCTGACTCTGCAAAACACTCGCTCAGGGTTTCAGTCTGTGGTAAGAGTGTTCTAGCAGACCACGCAATGTCCAAACAAACCATTCTGATACCCTGTATTCGCTGATAAACTCCCTAAATCCATGGGCTAGATGTGTAAGTGTAATGTGGTTTCTAAAACAGTTAAGAAACAATCTCATTTGGTTATAACAGTTTAGCTGGAGCTGATTCACTCTGGTGAAGCTTGGTTAACATGCAGCAAAACAGAAAATGTGACCTTCCACAGGAATTCTATGTTATGCGGATTATGTTCTTAATGTTAACTTGGTTCAGAGAGAAATCCCTTCCTTACTACGAGCCACAAGGAAATTGTTCAATGCTGATGTTGGTAAAACTTCTGGTGGTCTTGACATCCAGAAGCTGACCCAGCCTTTATTAGAAAGTATATCTACTGAGAGTATTATCAGCAGTTGTGCTTTTGGCTGAGGCCTTGGTCAATAATGCTGCCACTGGCACATATCCCAGGAAGCATGCCCGCTTCTGGTGGATAGTGACCACAGCAAAATGAGACTTCCCAGAAGAAACAGTGACTTGCTCATGTCCCAGAAGAAACAGGGATTAGTTTTTGACATGATGACATAAATGAAGCATCCGGATATTTTCAGTGGACACAGGAATATGTGAGCTTGCTACTATATGAAAACAAACAGATGCATTTATATTTGCACTACAAGTTTAAAATTGTCCCTTGCACATTGGTGTAAGTGCTTTGGCTTGCTGATATGAAAGTATAAAATGGGAGAGCAGTTAGAAAACTTCCTAAAAACAAAATAAATCAAAACAGACTTGTATTTGAAACATACCTTACAATGGTGTAACTTCTTCTAAGCACAGGATTCATAGTATCTAGAAGCAGAACAGCTGCACTGTGATATGTAAGAGCAAAAATGAAAACAGCAAGCTAACTGTGGTTGAAACTTATGCTAAAAACCTTATTGTGCAGACACGAGTCATCTACAAGCTTGCAACCTCTTTTGTGAAGACAAAGAGCCAACACTTCTAATGAAATGAATTTACATCACTTAGCAAACATTAAATGTGCAATACATCTGTTACAGAAGTCAGTGCTATTTACTCATTGTGATACAGGTGCACAAAAATAGACCCAAACACTTAAACACCAATCTACCTGCAAGAGGATGCATAAATAAGGCAAAACCCTTTACTAGATCATGTCCAAATGGAACAAGAAATCCCATCTCCCTAGCCCAGTGGTCCCTCTCTCTGGGAATATTTCTTAATGCTCAAGAAATAAATACACTGATCTATCCCCATCTGTCATGACAGTTCATGGTTGCCAGGGGAACAATCTGAAAAGCAGAGCTTGACCTATGGTATCAGGTAACACAGCCCTTATCTGCAACAGAGGCCAGCGCTTGGGCTTTCAAAAGAGATGAAAAAACACCCACGAAAAAGGAAACAAGATTTTTCCCTGCTAGGTTAGACAAACCAGCTCTGCAGAGGTCTCTGCAGCTTTCATTTAACATAGAACAATGAAACCTGAGTTGACTCCATGTTTGACTCTGAGCATAAAAGCAAACATAGGTTGAAAAAATTATATAGGTTAAGCAATCGCAACAGGTTTCCCAGCATTCTGTTAATCACTTCCTTGTCATGAGCACGTGGTGCACATTCCACACACAGCATCCACTTATTACAGTAAAGCCAGAGTAGCTCTATCGAGGTTCCCATTCCTCTCTTCCTCAGATTTCACGTTGTGATGGTTGCTATGGTTAGACCTACCCAACAGCAAATACAGCTTTTGTACTTCATGGGAGGGGAAAGAAAGCTACTCTTTTACATAATGGATGCAATAAACCCATGAGTAATCAGACTGTTTTTGCTCCTGCAAGGAGCCCTGATTCATTTGAACAAACCTGATAGAGATGTGCATGTTTCTTCACACCTCTGCTGTTCCCAGGCACAGGATTTTGTGCACAGGTCAGTGTGAAGTTCACTCACTAATAGCATACTAAAAGCAGCATTTTGCTTTGGTTCTCCTGAGCAAACAACAGGCTTATGCCAAGTAAGTAAGGTTCTCACTCACACCTAAGGACCAAAGCTAAAGGTGATCCTTTCTAAAGAAGATCAAAGGGCTATCCAGATACTTCCACACATCCTCTCATTTTCAAACCTTCTGCTCCTCTGACATTCTTTTCCTCCCTGACTGAAAGTATCTTAATATCTTCAATAATGCAGCTTTGGATGTTTCACTCCCTCTTTTCTTTTCCTTATTCTGTTTCAAGTATGTTTACTTTTACCCTGAAATTAACAGGACCCGTTTCTAGTTTAATTTTCCATTAATGTCAAAGGGGCTACAGATTTTGTTCACAATACAATTTGCATTTATCTGTGCTACCATTTCCAGCTGCCCTGCCTCCACTCCCGCTGTCCTCTTCATGCCTTGCAAGTTTTCACACAGGTACAACCACTACTAACAATAGCTCTTTCCCAAATCCCTGCCATTACTTAGAGCTGACCACATCACTGCTACTGCCAGCTGCCCAGAACTTTGGGGCTAGTCTGCTAGCTTGTAAAAAGTCCCAGACCTGTGAGGTTGTGGCAACTGGAAGGTATTTGCTATATTTCAAGATTGACTAATCATTTTAAGGAAACGAACCATAAATTGTTGTTAGACATGCCAGGTATAGATCATAAATACTAATAACCAGTAGGTCTATTAAATTTGCTGAAACTTTTGTAATATAGGTGCAGATTTTTTCTCCCATCAAATGATGTAGAATAAAGTATCCATAGCAAGACACTTGCCAGTCACTCGTGTTGCTTGCTGAAAAAAGCCCAAATCTTTGCAAGTTTTCTTATTGTCTTCACTTGAGTTCATAGCCCATCCCACTTAACAGCAATTGTGCCCACATTTTATACAGTCATCAATCAGCAGAAGTCAGTAGGAGCATTTTGTCCACCTGTTCAGGCTGCCTGCAAACTCCCTGTTTGATGAGAAGGCATGGATAGTTAGAACCACTTATAGCTCAGGAGAAAACATGCTAATTAAAACAAATGCAAATTCTGCACTGGCAAAGATGTGGGAAGCAGCCCAGGAAAGATGTCACGCTTGTCATCCTTCATTAGGAGATTGCCCCTTCAAAGGACCGAGTTTCTGGAATCCCCACTAATCTGGAATCCCCGCTAATGCTGTTGCGTAAATGGTTGATGGCAGGGTCACACCCAGGGTACTGCAGAAGCACCGCCCGGCACCTGCTCCCCAAGGCTCAGCAGTTTGGAATAACTCTCACCTAATGAGAAGGTGTAGGTCCACACACCAAGCCTGTAAGGGCACCCTTGAGCACCTACACTGGCACAGAGCCAATTTAATTCACCTAGAGCTATCTAAAGTTATACAGCTGTTTACATACTTTATGAAAATATTTTATCTTTTATGAGACATTATCTGCTTGTCTGTGACAATTTATGTGCTTCACTCCCAGACCATTTCTAAATAATCTGGGATGAAGAGCCTAAGCGGAAAGCCCTACTTTTGTTTACAATCTGAGCAATGGCTTCTAGGAATTGAAGTTCAGAGAAAATACGGTATTTTCTATGTTTGTCTTACTTTAACAGGCTTCTCCAGTGAGAACTCATAACACAGGTGGGTAAGATTCGGGATCAATTTTGTAAACAGATCCCCAAAATCATGTCAGCAACACTTCTCCACAGTTAGGACAAGCAATGCACAGGTCTACTGTTTCCAAATACCACTGTCAATACAGGATGTGATGGGTAAATTCGTATTTTTCTTTTACCCTAGATTAGTCTGGTCATCCCAGGCTCCTGAGGAGAGCTCTCCGAGTGGTGTGACAGCCATCCGTGTTTTAAGCCATGCACACCCCCATTGCATGGGAGCAGCCTGGGTGGCCTCCCCGGGTCACTGCCACCCGAGGAACCTGCCTGGAGAGCCAAGCAGAGCAGGGCTGGCCCTGGATGAGGTGGCTGGGCCTGGCCCCTGGGCATGGAGGTGCCATCGTGCTGATCCACACCCCACCCAGGGAGGTGTGGGGCAGCCCCTCACTGCCGCCCCACGCACCACAGCCTCGCCTTTGTGTGAGCTCCACCGTGTTTACTCTCCCACTTCCTTGTTCCACTCCAGTGCGAAGGCCATAAACCGCCCGGCTGGCACGGCCGAGCCCTTGGTGGCAGGGGCAGGAGGAAGAGGAGGGAGGGGGATGGCGGTCATCCCCTGGCTCTGTGCTGGGAGGGCACCCCAGGTGCCACCGTGGTGGTTGGGAGCGCAGCCCTTCCCCTAGGTGGGGGTCCACGGTGGGTCTCTCATGCCCACTGGCCACCCTCATGCCGGGGTCCAGGGGCCCACCAGGAGAGAACAGGACCTATTTCCCCTTCTTCTCAGACTTCAGAGGCCACAATGCGACAGCCCTGCGGGTCGGAGAGTCATCTGCCCTAGCCTCCATCTTCCTGCTGTCCTTGGCGGGGAACATCTGGGGCATCTGTCTGCTGGTGCGGCGGCACCGCCGGCTCTGCGCCGCCAACTGCCTCGTCCTCAACCTCTTCTGCGCCGACCTGCTCTTCATCACCGCCATGCCCTTCATCGCCGTCGTGCGCTGGACCGAGTCCTGGGTGCTGGGCGACGCCGTCTGCCACCTGCTCTTCTATGTGGTGAGCCTGAGCGGCACCGTCGTCATCCTCTCCCTCTCGGCTGTCAGCCTGGAGCGCGTCGTCAGCATCGCCCGGCTGCGCCACGCCGCCTTCCGCCGCCGAAAGGTGCTGGCCGCCGCCCTGCTCCTCATCTGGGGCTTCGCGGCCCTCGCCACCCTCCCGCTCTGCTGCTTCTTCACCGTGGTGCGGCTGCCCGCCGCCGCCGGCCAGGTGAGGGCGAGCGCCGGGCGCGCCCGCGGCAGCCGGGCCGGGCCGGGCCGGGGGCGCCGCGCCCGACGGCGGTGCAGGCTCTGCCGCTCGTGCCACGGCGGGAGAGGGGCAGCGGGGACAGCGCTGCCAGGGCGGGCAGCGCTCTGCGGGCCGGGCAGGTGGCAGCCGTGCCCGGAGCAGCGGCGCAGCTCCCCCGACCGCCCCCGGCCAGCTCTCCCGGCGGACCGTCCCGTTAGACGGGAAACGCGCACCGGCTGGGATTCCCTTTGCGTTCCTCAGGGCAGCTCAGACATCCCCTTTTCAGCACACTTCCCGTTTTACCGAGGGATCAGCATCCTGGGAGAGTTGCTCTGGACCCGCAGCCCCCTCTGTACAAAATGGCCATGCAGAGATTTTTCTGCCTAGTATTTTGAAATGCTTACGAAAGTGCACCCAACGTGGCATTTAAATATAAGTTTAGGGTCTGTACGTTTCAATGTTGAAGTTGCCATTTAGCACTTGATATGAAATTAATGGGAATATTCCAGTTGTGGACACATCTGTTTGTGATTCTATGGGCTTTTAAAACCATCAAGGAATATATTACTTGACTGCTTTGTCGAAGTACAAAGTTTTCACAGTCTTGGTTTAGCCTACAGCCATTTGTTTCCATAAGCATAGAGGGAGATAAGGACAATGCTGTACTGAAAATAATGGTACAATATTACTTTTCTTCTTCTTCTTCTTTTTTTTTTTTTTTTTTTTTGTCAATAGGACATTCAGATTTGCACCCTGGATTGGCCCAGCACTGCAGGAGAAATACTCTGGGATGTGACTTTTGCCATTGTTTTCTTTCTAATACCAGGATTAGTCATTGTCATCAGTTACTCCAAAATCTTACAGGTATGTTTTTCCTTTAAATTTTGTTGTAAAACAAAGGGAAGTAAACAGTAACTCACTAGGCATCAGCATATTGTCACTGAATTCATGTAAAGAGAAAAACATCGTTTGCTCAATAAATGATGAGTATA
The DNA here is from genome assembly GCA_036630365.1 of Acanthiza pusilla. NCBI lineage: Eukaryota > Metazoa > Chordata > Aves > Passeriformes > Acanthizidae > Acanthiza > Acanthiza pusilla. The sequence continues at coordinate 16,026,270 of JAXCHO010000234.1, forward strand.
TGCTATAAAATTAATTTCAACCTTTACATCACAGCCTGTACATTTCAATTAACATGCTTCAACAGCACATTACCAGAGGCCCAACACATAGTTTGTCTTCTTGTATATATAGTATTAAATAGGTTTTTCCACTTACATGCTGTTCATATTTAAAGACTGTCAATCTCCTAAATGCTGAAAGAGTCAAGCATTTGAAATAACTAGGAACTAGATTTTGCTTTCCTTGAACCTAAACTCCAGTCATAAGGGATTTGTAAGAAAGCAGAGGAAGGCAGGACTAGACAAAAACCCATCCACTTTTTGATCTACTGGCTTTCTGCATGGGTTTTTCTTACATAGATCTCATTATATTATACTTAATCTTCCACAATTTAAAATGTTGCAAACAAAACCTGTAAATTAAACCCTCTGTTTCCACTAAGTGGATGTTGTTTAACTGTTGTTTAACTGGATGTTGCTGAAATATAAGCCAAGACAGCCAGCACGAGAGAGTTTTAATCTATATTCTAGCAAACATTATATTAGCATCTAAATTCCTTTTAAACTATCTAAAACCAGAGTGAGAAAGATCTAGAAATCTTTGAACTAGGCACTGCAATGCCTAGTTTTTAGCAACTGCCCACGAGATTCTAGATTCATTTATTGGACAATTAAACTTCTCATAATATATATAAGAAAATGATAGGTTTTGGAAAGGAACCTCAAAATACACAGATTATTGAGCAAGGAGTTAACTGATGAAATGCTGAGCACCAAGGGGCTGTGGATGCACACACCAGAGCTGCGTGTAGGTGTTTCAATGAACCTAGGCCCTAGAATCTGGTCTGCACACATCCTTGCCTATTGATTAGGCTTAAACTTGTAGTAAAAGTCATCAGCCTGTAGTTTCTATACTGTCTATTAGCTCACTATAACCTGAGGTAAATGCATTAGGTGAATCTCTTCTGGTGAAGTAAAGCACCTGCAACCTCATATTGTTGTAGGCAAAGAGCGTAGAGTAGCTCAGTGGAGAGTGTGAGCCCTTTGAGAGCACTGCAGAATACTGCAGGCCAAGGAATGCCATGGTTCTTGGTCAGAGGCCAGGACAGGAATGGTGTTTGTCATGTCCTTGCAGACTCCAGATTACAGGTAAATTTAGAAAGCAAAATGGCACACAGGGAGCTAGAAACCAAAAATAGTCTTTGGAGTACTGGATCACAAGACAGACCTGTGCTGCCCTGCTCCTATTTCTTTTCTAACTTGCTAACAGAGATGCTAAAATACATTGCCATTTCCCTTGAACTGACAAAAGCTTGAGGCCCATCGCAGGATATAATTGAATCTTCTCTCTCTCCAGGAAACAAGCAGAGCTGAGCCAGAGAATGTCTCAATCCCTGAGTCATTCCCAAGAGCAAACTGACTCTCACTTCATGAGAACGTTCCATTATGCCAGTGCATACACATCATGATTCTCAGTGCTGCTGGAAGCAGTACAAAGCATTCATGTATTCATGTTACAACATCTGTGATGGTGATGATGACTGACTACAGATAAAAGACTGAAATTTTTTAACTAATATACCCTACTACAAATGTGTACTTCACAGTTTACTCTGAGTATTATTTTTACATAACACTTCCCAGAACCCAGGTAAAAATGACAGATTAGAACCCATGATTTGTAGTTTATTTGTTTTTGCATTGTTCTGCCTCTCAGGTAAGACTTTGTCAGAGGCTAGAGCTAGGGAAGATGCCCATGTTCTGGAAGTTACATGCTCATATATACCTGGCTTCTAAGTTCCTGTTTGTCCAAGTATGGTCCAGATGCCCAGGTTAAGTATCTATATTGGGCAGACCAAAAAGGGATCCACAACATACCTCTGCCACCCAATTTCTCTTGAGCACTTTCCTAAGATGCAGTTGTGTCTTATTTACCATAGTCCTGGTGATTATTGCATTCTCAGTTCTTGCAGGCTGTGCAGCTCCTGCAAGAAACACAGAAAGTATTTATATGAGACAGATAAAAATATATCTGATGAAGACATTCTGTAGCAGTCTTGAACAGTGGAGGCTGAGAAGTATGCACAACCCAGTTTTCCTACTTTTATAGTAGAAGTAGATATTAGTCCTTTGCATTTTGTGAAACCTTCATTCTTACCAAGACAGGTTACGTGCTCTCTGAGAACAGCTCTTGGATCAGACTGTTTGGAGGAGTTAGCCTAGTTTCTGGATTCCAGATGGGTACAGCAGATCATCAAGCTGGAATAGTTTTACATGCTCAGGTCATCAGAATTCTCTGCTCCTTTTAAATCAGGGAAGCAGCTAGTGACACTGTCCCCTTCTCAGCCTCAGCAGCCTCTAAGAAGCCCATTTTTGGTTCATGGGTTTTTCTTTATACACCTACATTCTATTTAAATATTTAGATGTCTAGGTTCTTAATGAGTATTTACTATAGGCCATCTATCTCTGTGAAAAATTCAGAAAACTGCAAACAGAATGACAAATTACTTTCTCTCCCTAAACATCTTCATCCTTACCTGTACCAGGAAGCTATGAAGTATTTCTAGTGTTATCTTTTCTGTAGTTTCTGCTAAAGGGAAAATTAACAGGAAGAGTCTTACACCTTTTGACTTTCCTTTGTAGACAGCAAACAGATCAAGCCTTTTGAAAATACCCCTTCTTTACGCATGCAGGGGATAAAGTGGCGTCTCAGTTATTTAGCATAAGTGTTTGTTTGCTAAATATTTCAGTTTCATTGTATTTGCATCAGATGTGTGAATGTAATGAACTTAATTGTAGCATCCCAACTTCAGTGAGGACAGGGATGTAGAGGAGGAGATTTAGAGTTTTCTGCACGTCATGGGATTCAGTATTCTACTTAATGACAGATGATGCACACCCATGAATACTAGATTCCCAAGCTACACATAGTCTGGTTTATTACATCAGAGAGCACTTTTACAAGACACATATTTTTATAATGACAAAAGGATCTGTAAGATTTCATGTTAGTTCATAGAAAGCAATTGTGATTACTGGCTGAAAAGCTAGAAGTTGATACAAAATGATGCATAATCTCACATTTAAAATAATTTAGCAACTGTAATAAATTCATGCTCCCTCTAATGCCTACCTTAAAATATCAGCATGGCCATAAGAATTGGATCACATTCCTTCTTGTGCATCAACAGGATTGTTAACTGTGTTCCAGTTTGCACTTGTGGAAAAAATCAATGGGTTTCTTTAGATAGAACAAATGAGGTCTTAATTTGAATTTAATGGGATTTCATTAGTAATTAAGACTGTTTTATGCTGAAAAGTATTTATGACTGGTAGAGACCCATGAAAAGAACAACCACGTTGCCCAATATTGAGGTGAGTTCACAGCTGAGAGGAGAAAGAATTGCAAGTGAAGTGAGAACATTTTAAATGGAACCATTGACAAAAAGTACAAATGGAATCCTGAAATGCCTTTTTTGTATTCACTTTTAAGAAGAAAACATCATACACCAAGATCTATTTTTTCACTTGTCAAAATGGGTTTCAGTGAAAGTGGCTTCCTTCTCTTTTTCTGCAGATTACAAAAGCATCAAGAAGAAGTTTAAATGCTGGTTTAGCCTACTCAGAACATCATCAGATTCGTGTTTCCAAGCAAGACTACAAACTGTTCCGTGCCCTCTTTCTGTTGATGATCTCTTTCTTCGTTATGTGGAGCCCAATAATAGTAATTATATTTTTAATTTTAGTTCAGAACTTCAAAAAAGATTTAACTATTTTGCCATCAGTTTTCTTCTGGATAGTGTTATTCACTTTTGCCAACTCTGCTGTCAATCCAATTCTGTATAATGTTGCCCATTTCAGACGTAAATGTCAGGAAATTCTTCTCTGTTGTACAGGGAACCCTGAAAGGCATGGAGCAGGCACAGAAACCACTGCAAGAAGAAGTAACCGTGAACAGCCACATTTGTCTTTCATTACCAGATAACTATTTAAAGTCTGGTCTGTGCCACACTTTGGATTTTGTCTCTGCTATCCCAGATCACATAGGTCATTATGTTATAGTATTATATGCCAGAAAAGGAGGGGGGAAAGCTAAATATGCATTTTTATTTCATGCAGGGAAAGTTCTCTTGACCTCATTGCTTTTCCTCAGTAAGAGTTGGACAATTTAATCCAATGGATTGAATTCTCCTCTTACACTGAAATAAAGAGAAATATGGCAGTGAACTTGGTGAATGTAAAATAGTTGAGATAAGTACTTTAAACTTTCTAGTGAAAATGTCCATCCTCAGAAAGTATCTCCTTTTTTTTAATCCAATTTTCAAAGGGAATTTGATTAAACACTTCAATAATGGACTGCCTGAATGTAGGTTTGAGCAGACAAACTGATTTCATGTAGGAAACAAGGTGATGAACATGCATTATCACCAAGTGGATGACCAGTTTGGTTCCATCTCAGATTACAAGTATGGACTTAATGCATGTGAATTTATAAGTAAACAATAAATAAATAAATGGTTAATTGTCATGTGTAAAATAGTTCTTTTAAAAATATGTATATTTTTTATGTCTTCAGTCATATAATAAAGTTAACTAGTGATATATAGAGTGACTGAAATTCCTTTCTCTTTTCTAAATGATTTCCAGTATTTTCTAGAGAAAACGTAACATTTTATTTGACAAGAAATTAAAATACATATATCTGGGGGTTTATGATTAATACTATTTTAGTCAGAAGTTGAAACCACTATAAGAAGGAAGATAATTATCACCATGTGGCACCAGTTCAAAACAGTGCACTAAGATAACAGGCTACTAATGAAAACAATGTCTCCATATGTACAGATTTGCATACAAACAATTTGCATCCCCTCTAATCCAAGTTTATTAAAATGTTTCATTGGTTTATTAACAAAGTGAGCTATACAGCTCAGATAAATATATTGAAAATCTAAATGAAGCCATTTAAAACATTTTCCAGAGAACACATGATCAATGTGTTAACTTTACATCCATTGTGCTGTTACATGGTTTCTTCCCAGTGTTGGATCTCCTTAATTGCAAAATCCTGAAACACAAAAAAACCACAGTTGTGTTTGTCAAACACACTAGACAAAATTTAAATACATGAACTCGTGCCAAATTCAAAATGCATGCATATCTAATGTCTTTAAAATGCTCCTGAGTCCAGCAGCCTGTTACTTGTAATAATAATGCTGTTACCCTGCTCTGCAGTTTGTAATTCCAAGGAATTTTCAACTCGGAGCAAAACAGGAATTCATCCAATCTGTTACACCTCTCCTAAGCATTTTAATGCTTTTACAAACAGGGTATTGTCAGATCATAGATAAAAAAGTATCTTTCAGTGATAAAAGAGTCTATACTTTAACAAGCTTATAGTTATTTGCCTAAAAATATTTGCTGACGTGAGACTGTATTGTATTTACAGGTACTCTCTCTTAATATCCAGTCTGACATTACATAACTTAAAGTAACTTCAGCTATTATTCTGAGAGACAAAGTGTATCATAGCTTGATATTTGAAAAATATCTATATTTGAAAAAGATATCTATATCTATATTTGAAAAATAGCTGCCATCAGAAATGCAGTGTAAGTTAGAACAAAAAACTTTCATTTCCTAGGCTTCTCTTTTACCTTGAACAGCCAGTACAGTCATTTTAAATATTGTTTTTAAAATCAAGGTAAGTTTTGTACATCTATTGGTTTAGGACACACACACACATGCTCTTAATTTGAGTACAGTATTAATTTAAAAAGTTAATGAAAAATTGCTGGGAAAAAAATTATCTTCAAGACATAGGCAGAGTATGCACAATTAGCAACAGATACCAGCCTATTCTTGCAGCATTTACTAACATTAGTCAGAATTTTACCACAGGAACCATGGGATGGATGTCAGTACAGACAACTGAAGTTGGCTTGTGTTGGTAATAATTGTGTAACTCTTAACAGCAGCATTAAAACTAAAGTAGCAAGGCTTCCAATCCACACATTTCACAATTAAGCAAATTTTGTAAGAGTTTCTGATATGAAGCTTTCAAGAATTTTTTTTCAGTTTAGCTTCCAAATGTGCTTGCTTTGCAGGAGCTTTGGCTTAATGGTACTGGAGAATTCAGAATCAAAAAAACAATAGGGTCCTGATCACGTAAAGGGGAAAATGCAAATTTCTGGCTTTAAGTTTAATTTATAGTTTGGTGCTGGACTTATAAACTCCAGCATAATCTTTAATAAAAAAAGTACCTGGGCTCCTATTTTTCATTTGCAAACTATGGAGCTCACACTGTTATATCAGACACTGCACTCAACACCTGAGTATAAATTAGGATAGCAAACAAAGAACAGTCTGACTCTGTAGATTTGATATTTGATATTTGATATTTGATATTTGATATATACAATAAACTAGATGTAGCATGATCAACATTTCAATTAAGGTTAGGAAGTAAAGGAATTTTTAAGGCTGGAGTTTCAAAAGCCATTTTTAGCTTTTGTGTTTAATTTGCACTATTGGTTCTCTATTCTGCAAAAAAACCAAAAGCATTCTCTTATATAGAAGTTCTGAGATATTTGAAAAAGTTATATCACAAATTATAAATAAATTTATATATTCCATTTTTTCTTTTTGGTTTATACTTTCTTACAAAGATTGACAATACATTTATTGCTTTGAAAGCTTAATGTGTAGTAGAAATAATTGAAGCACAGATTCCACCATGCTGAATTGGACCTGTACTTGTATTAGCCCAACATCCTGGATGGTACTGCCTCTGGGTTTGACAGAAATACAAGGAATTACCATAACACACCATTCCCAAATTCACAGCTATGTATCTACACTGTATCTTAGATTTAATAGAATATCCCTAAACATCTCATTATTCAGCTTTCTCATCTTCAGGAATTTTTATTCTTGCTGGACTTCATTTGAAAAACAGTGAATGCAGGATTCAAAACAAAAAGTATCATCAATTTATCTAATTACATTGTTTCTTTTCTATCCTACTTTTTATGCAATTATAGAAATAATTCATGAAAGTCAATTCCATTTGCATTTATGATATCTCTTATTCTTGACTGCTTAAGTCTCAACGGACTTTTGTTGTCTCCAAATTCTCATTTGAGACAATTTCTTTTTTTTTGGTCATTGTTGTCAGGCACTTTTTCCAGGTCACTGATCAGTACTGTAAACACCACCTACTTTTGCAGATCTTCAAGGCACCCTGTTATCAGCACACCTACTTTACAACATGGCAATGCATTGCTCTAGATCAGATGTTTATAGATCAGATGAACAGGTAATAGAGCCACAGCAGCTGACTTTGCTCATCTGTTCCGACTTTCTTTACAAGACAAAAAGGTTCCTTCAGTCAATCCCTGTTTGTTCTAGAAAAGCCTTTAATCTTGATTTACAGATTTCAGTGATGAAGAACATACAACAGCTCTTGGTAAACTGTTCCAAAGGTTAATGACCTTTGGAGTTAAACAAATGGCTGTTTATTTCTTCTCTGAATGTGTCCAGTTTAAAGTTCCATCCATTTCAATTTATTATTTCTATGTTTGCAAGTTCTTTTCTATCTAATTCCTGTTGCTTGTGTGGGCAAGCCCAGACTTTGTTCAGCTCAGCCTTTAACCTCTTTCTAATGAGAAAAGATCAAGTTCTTTGAATAGAAGACTCACTAGAGGACACATTTTACAAACTTTCAATCATTTTCTCTGCTGTTCTAATTCATCCTCAGTACTTTTTCCAGTTATGGTTGTGATCAAATGTGACATAGCAAGCAGACCTATGCCAAGCACAGCAATCTCATTTCTTGGTTTATGCATCCAAGAATCACATTAAATCTTTTGCCCACATTATTACACTGGGAGTTCCCATTCAGCTGATTCACCAGTCAAGTCTTTCATAGATATTGTGTCTTCCAGGATGTGAGGGGTGGGAAGAGAGTAGGGACAGGTAATACTATTTTATTTGCTCTAAAATTTCTGATTTTTCTCCTTCACTCTTTACTATTCCCCACTCAGGTATAATTTTTATCAGTAGGTACATTATGCTTTCTTCTAGATCATTACCATTTGGCCTCATTTGAGCATAAGTGAGCTAATCAGTATCCTTCCCTGTGTTGTAAGCTCAGCCTGACTATGTGACTCAAGATAGGGTCATGCTTTCAGTATGAGGGGTATGCCCTTCTTCCACAGCCCTTTGTGAAACGGTTGGCATGAGGACTTGTGAGAAAGGGTCTTCTACAAGGTATCCTTTCCAAGACTTCTGATTTTCTTTGAAAGCCTTTTTGAATAATTTCTCAAATAAGTTTTTGAAAAGAGGTAAAGAGAGCTGATCAAAGCTGCACAATTACTTTTTACTGTAATTATGAAGTTCATCCTTACCGTGTTTACTCACACGACATTGATTTAATTGTTTTACAGCTTCCTCTTATTACTGTTACAGCTGATCTGATATGCTGCATGAAAAGCTATACACTTTAGCTGTCCTTCAGATAGGGGAAGTAAAAGCTGGAAAAAACTTACTACAAGCTCCAGTTTTTCGAAAGACAATATTACAGCCACTAAGTAAAAGACTTCATGCATTTGATATTCAATGAGCAAGGGAATCCCAGTGCTTTAGTCATTAAGCCCTGAAATAAAATTCTTCAGAAAAAAAGTGTTCTCACCATTATGAGCAATAACTCTGTATTTTCTGTCCAAGCAGAGATCTATCTGCCTTTGTCTGACAATTTTCTGTGCTTCTGGAGGCAATCCCTTGGGGTCCCGGGAGAACACAAAGGAATAGCTATCAGCACAAGTGCCATCTTCATTTAGTTGGCGGCAGGAGTAATGAAGAGCATATGTATCATAATCTGTGTCCACTACCCAGTGATCATCGTCTGGAAGAAACCATAACAAAGAAGGAAAAGTATTAGAGACACCAGTGAAATCTAGTAAATCAGAAAGGATTGCTGCTATAACTCTGTAAAGAAAATACTAAGAAACCACAACAAAGAAGGAAAAGTATTAGAGACACCAGTGAAATCTAGTAAATCAGAAAGGATTGCTGCTATAACTCTGTGAAGAAAATACTAAGATGAATAGGGGTACAAATTAAAACAGATTAGCTTTTCATTTATTCCTGTGTCCAGTATTTAAATCCATGTTTATTTTAAAAAAGAAAATAAAGAAGAACATGCTAGGCCTGCTCCAGATGACTCAAACCCATAAATATTTTCCTATCAGGGACTACATTTTTAAGGAAAAATATTTTCATGCAGTTTAGATGTGTGTTAGAAGTGTATTTGCTACAAGTTCTTAAAACATAGTTACAACTTCAGAGAATTCTTAGCTATTTAGCTATGTAACCTGATAAAAACCTGGTCACACAGACACCCTGTTCCAACAGAAGTGAATCTGTTCCGGTGTTTGCAGTAAAACCTGGCATATCTGCACCTTCCTTTCCTGTAGCCAAGGTTTTCTCTTGCAGTACATCTGCACTGATGAAGGCAACACTCTGTTCTCTTCCCTTTCTCTGCTGTGGGGGGACATGAGACTTCTTAGAAAGGTAGAGTTTGGGGTCAGCCAGCAATCTGAAGTACCCGTGACTCAGCAGCACGTTGTGGGTAGACTGGCAACTATTTAAGACCAATTGGCATCCAAGCCATGCTTTGTAACTGTGTCTTTGGACAGAATGGAGCTCCTGTCAGTTCCAAATTCTATCTGCTTCTCTTGGAAACAATCCAAGGAAATGTCTTGAGCTACAAAGCGTCTGAATCTCTGCTTGGCTCAAGGAATGAATGTTGTGTAGGGTGTGACAGATGACATAAAAATATTAATATATCTGTATATACATACGATCATATTTGTCTCTTGAAACAGATAAATCACAACATATGCAGACACAAGACCAAACAAAATAACATTTTCTAAATCCTCTTCCCTGCTTGACCAGGTCAGTGAGAACAGGCTTCAGAGAGAACAGAAGCATCCGGCAACTGAGTTCTGAACTAAAACAAGTCTTAAAATACTTCATCTGCCTTTCATTTCTTTCCAAACAGTGGCCTTCAATTATATTGTTGGGTAACAAACAAAAGAAATGCACAGATATACAAAGGCCAGGTCTTCCCTTGTTTAAAGAAAGCTAACCAGCTGTCCCATATAAAAAATAGTGATTACCTTGTTCACATTAAGGCTTGCAGTATGATAGTTACTATGTCTTTTAAGTGTGTTTAAAGAATTCAACAGTACTCTTTCCTTCTCCAGCATGGACATACAATATAACTAGTTTTCCAAGTAGCCCTACGTGTTCTATAGCTTAGTACTCACTTCCTTTCTGCAGAAAAGAGGCAACACCCCAGTACTTCATCTTGAACTTGGCAGGATCCTCTGTGTCAGTGAAAGAGCCAATCATGTCAGCACAGACATCCCAGTTACTGTAGCCAGAGACAAAGAAAATACCACATTCCAATCTGACAGCACAGGTTCAGAGTGACTGTGTGACTAGCACAGGGATAGCAGGTGGGCTTGGAGCAGTAGCTTAAGGGAAAGGAACAAAAGGAGAATAGTAAAGAGCTTACTTGAAGAGTCTGACTCTGCCCTTTGCAGTGGCAGTCATTTGTCCATTCTCATCTACAGTGAACTGGGCTACCACATTGTCCTGCAGAAACAGCCCCTCAGGATCTTTTTTTGCCATGGCGTACCAGGTGCCAGTGTACTGCAATTACATAAGAAAGACTGCAGTTAGACCTAGAACAATAGAAACATTACAACCAGACAGTACAGAACAGGGGAGGTGACAGAGGGAAGGGCACGCAGATTTTTGACACCATGACTCAAGGGTGTGCCTAAGAAACAAATCTAGCTGTTTCAACAGCATAAACCCACCAATACATCCTAGTGCAGTCATAATTTGTGGAAATATTTACTTTTTTTGGGTAATCTTATCTGTATCTGCTATTGTCCAGCATAAGGAATACAAAATTGAGTGGAAAAATGATAACAACTGGCATATCTTGACAGATCTATGTATATATTTTTTTCCTTGCAATGGCGTCTGAAAACACCAGAGTATTAATTTTTCATAGAAACAACCAAGTCAATACACTCCTTTTGCATATATCCTACAGTTTAAGACCAGTCTGCTGAAACTCAGTTTCTGCAGTATTCCTTTATTGGATGCAGCAGGATCCAGCATCTGTGGAGGTGTGGACACCATCATACACTTCCACTGTTTCTCAGGATTGCAGTCTGTGTCTCTGAGTGAAAATGTGAACACACTGGTGCTACTGAATGCCAAATTTTGTAGCCTGGAAAGAGGAGCTACGCAAGACATCACAGATCCAGAAGAGTAAAGAAGATTTACCCTGGTCTTGTCGAAGTTCTCCTTGACTTTGAAGCTGCTTACTCGGCAGTCCCGCTCCGCAGTGCTGCTGCCCAGCAAGGCCAGTGACAGCAGCAGTAGCCAGGGCAAAGCTCTCTGTGTGTGGGCCATCCTGTCCCTGCAGCAAACAGAGAATAGCATCAGAAACAGGCTCTGTCACACAAGGGAAGGGAAAAGGTTGCCCTGACAGGTCCCCAGGGCATCATGCAGCTTTTCCTGGTACATGTGCAGGCAAGGCACCTGGTTGTCCCCAGCCCACAACAGCAGAGTCCCTTACAGACAGTGCCGGTCCCTGAAGCCTCTGGAGAGCTCAAGTGCTAATGGTGGTGGCAGTGCCCAGACAGGGAATGCTTTATGTAGTCCTGGCGCTTTCGCAACCAGCCGAGCCACAAAGCCAGCATTGGAGAGGGGAGCAGGGAGGCGGGCAATGGGTGCTGCAGGCTGGGGCCCCTTGCTAACAGCCTCTTGCGTAACACCCATGGGCTCAGGTGGTCTTTGACCCTGATCTGCAGCCAGGCAGGCACTAGGAACAAATGCCTCTCTTTGCTTTTCCTAACCCAAAAGCAGAGCTCGCACCTGGGGGAAGGGGTGTGCACATGTGTGGGGAGAACAAATGGAATCCCACCTTTGCATGGGAAGAGTGAACTGCCTGCCTCCACCTCCTCTGTGATTTTACACACTGCAGTCCAAAATCCATCTTACCCAATATGCTCGACCCAGTTACAAGGTGCAGACTTGTTTCCTCCACCTCCTCCCCAAATTCTTTTCCTCTTTTACCCTGATAAACAGTGACAAACATAATACTTGCAAGTTTCTGCTCATGTTTCTGAAAGCCTGGTCATGCCAGAAGCTCTTCAGGTCCTCGTGACTGGTTCCCTCTTGCTTCCAAAAGGCTGTCTTGGGTGCTAAATCATCTCCTGAGTGGCTCCCAGCAACAGGAACTGGGGCTCAGGAGGAATCCTCAGGAAGGTGAAAGAGCCCTTTTATGTGGTAGCAGGACCACAGGTAGCAGGACTTAGATGTGGCCTGCAAATATCCAAAAGAATGTATACACCACATCTGGCCATTTGGACATCTATTTAAAATCAGATATTCCATAATTTCTATTCTGTTTTTGTCAAACTGTTGTCAGTTATATAAACCATTATTTTCTCCTATCCAGGCAAGTTTTGCTGCCTCTCAGTCAATATTTGTTCTTTAGTTTCAACATCTTTAGGAAGCATTAGAGAAAATCTGTTAATAATTTTCTAGGCATGTAACCAGACCAGGATAGGAATGATTGTTACCAAGAGAACTAATTCACCTACTTTTTTCACGTCCCAGGTTTTTTAAATAATAAAGGCAGGAGCCTGTTATTTGAAAGGCCTGTGTTCATTACTTTAAAAATCAAGTAAAAATATAAATTAAATATGGTGATACAAATGTAGTATTAAAAATACTTTGAATAGTAGTCATTCAAATAGATGTATATCTTTAACCAATTTATTCCGCATGGCCTTTCTGGGAAGTTTACTTACTATTCCTTTCACAAATTCATAAAACTATTAGAATTTTTACTGTTGCTGTCCTTTACAGTCTCTTCTCATATATAGTGCAAACAGTCTGATTGATTTATCTTCCTTTTCTGCTTTGTGTTGCAGCCTTTTTGCACAGTGAATATGCTTTGTTCACTTTCTCAAACATCCATTGCTTAGGGCTGTTCCATGTCTGCCTTTGATTTCCTGGATAACATCAGACACTAAAAATTCCTCTATGTTTAATATTAAGCTTCTATTTGGAGTAAAGAACATATTTAACACAGGGAACCAGAAGCACATATGCATATTAATTGTCCTGAAACTTTCAGTGGTAGTTTTTCAATAAGTCAACATTTCCATTTTTAAACTGAGATTTTCACATTTGGTAATTCCTACAGAGTCTGGAGAGAAAAAGTAATGTGTACTCTTCTGGTGGCTTTTAGAATCTTGCTCCAGTCTGTAGCAGTGGGGATACCAGTGATATATATGTATTTTTATAAAACCGTTACAGAACACCCACTAGTCTTAATATAATAATTCATCATACGTACAAGATCAAAATCAACATGGATTTTCTTTGTTCAGTGTCTCACGACTGTTAGTAATAAGATGGATTATAGCTTAATTTATAAGCTTTGAATCTATTACTTTAATACCAAACAATTATTTCTTTATTCTCTGCCAATTTTGAAATATTATAATTTCTCCTAAGTTTGTACTGTTCAAAAATCTGTATACTGCATTATATTACCAGAGGTTCTTGCAGGATCAAATCTATTTCTATAACATTTTGTCAATAGCATAATTGTCTATGAAGTTTTCAAAGGAGTTTATGGTCACTCATTCATATGAGACAAAATGTGTTGAGATTTGACCACCTCTGAAAATCTAGCTCAGTGTTCCTGTTACTGCTGTTGTCAGAAGATTTACAGAAAGGAAATTAAACCAGACATCACTGAAACAAGAATTTACTTCTGTTAATAAGTTTTAATAAGATCAGTTCTAAATGCATGCAAGAGATATTGCAGTCTTTTAAATTAATCTGATGTTATCAACAAAACTAAATCAGAAATATGTATTTTTGTATTGGCCATGGCACAACATTTCTGTAATTGTGTACCTCCCCTCATCTCTGCAATATTTGGCAACTCATGTCTGGCAGAGGTACCTGACAACTTAGTAATTGTAACTCCTAACTCATTCAGGTCCTCAAGTCTGGGATCACTACAAACTCTAGATAATGCCCAAGAAAACTCTGATTTTGACCTGTTATCCTTAGGAATTGGTGGTAGTGCAGCTATGGTGAAATCGCAGCAGTATTTCCCAGTCAGATTTCGATAACCACAGAAGAAAAGCTGGGCGAGTCAGTACGACAGGAAGGTTACCCTGGGAGTTGGCTCTCTGCCTCCTCTGCTTTAGCTGTTCCTCCAATACTGCCTGCCTGACACACGGTTTACACTGAGGAAGTCCTTTCAGAATTACAGCTAAAGCAATTCCTTGCTCCAGTGGGACAAGCTTCTTTGGCAAAACCGCTGCTCTGTCGTTGATTACGTCTAGACTGAGGTGTGTCAGAGGAGGAATGGAGGGGTTTTGGCAGATGAGCATCCCTATGGCAATTTAAGGGTGAATTCTTCCTCAGTCCTAAGAGATACAGCAGTGCCAGCAGAACTGTGTAAACCCATAAACAGTGTAAACTTTGCCTCAGTTAAACGTCATTTGGATTGATTGGGCTCTGGGTTTGGTCGAGAAATGATGTCAGCAAGTGATCCTCCTCCAGACTTAGATATTCACCTTGCAGATTTGTACTTCTCATGCAAACTGAAAGGAACAGAATTTGGGCCAGGATTTCAATTGATTCTGAGAGGAATATGCATAGATCAAGTCAATGGTATCAAAGGATTTCTAGTTTCTGGGAAAGCTCAGACAATTATATTTAAGAGATTATTAAAATATTAATAATGTAAGTTTCATACATGACTTCTGATGCCTGAAGTTGGCAGCATATTATGAATATTATAAAATAATTTTTAAAAGTCACTATGTATTCTTTTAAAATATATTTTATGAAAGGGAAAGAAGGTCTTCTACCTTTCAATTTTTCCAAGAGGACAGAAAAGGGGCTAACTTCTGGCAGTGATTCTGTGACTGGATTATTTTCTACATAAATAGCATGCAAAATTCTGAAATATTTTCAATTAGGTATAAGAAGGGAAAAATATGGAAGGAAGTGGCTGGAAAAAATGTTCTTTTTAAGAATTATTTTATCTTTATTTATGACTTTTTAAAAAAGGAAGAAACAGGAGTCTGTTTTAACACTGCAACTTTTAAGCTTTACATATTAAAAAACCTAAAATATTATTTGTAGTTCACAAGAGGAAGTCTAGCTCTTAGGAGAAAGTTTTCTCAAAAACTGCTAATAGGAAATGGAGCATCCATTTCCAGCCAGACCACACATAGATTGAAAGACTTTTTGCTGTCTTTTCATGATGATTTATTTATAGAATGCCATTCCCAAACATGGGTGTCCATTAAACTCTCGGAGGCAGATTTTGCAGGTGAATGAATGACCACTGTGTGCACAGAGCAGTGGATGCAAGTGTAGCCACTGCCCTGTGAAACCAGACTCATATCAACAACAAATGGCATGAGCTGAGCCAAGGAGCTCCGTGTACTTTGTAAGGCACAACTGTGTACACTGTCACCATCACAACTGTTCCCCTTGGTGGCACTCTGAGTACAGAGGTCAAGGACAGAATGGAATAGAAAAGATTGGCCTTTGCTCCATGCTGGCCTGTGTACTACCCTGTTTTTGTAATTTAATGATGTGACAGTTTGTTTAGGGAGTAAATTTACACTGAAATCTTTATAAACAGTATTTACTAACAAAACTAGTTTAAAATGGTACCTTTATTTTCTTTAGCAGGTGTTTCTGAGTATTGTGATTCTGAACTGAAATTTTTTCTGGACATATTACTAAAATGGAAACAGTTTGAAATAAAGATGTAAAGCTCTCCAACAGGCTGGCCAGCCAGGTGAGAAGAACACTAAATTATAATTGATGAAGAAGGCAGAGTTAGACCCTTCTCAGCAGTGCTGAGTAACACTCTCAGTAATAAAAACTTGTCAGGTAACTAAAATCACCATGGAGTAAATGTGAGAATGGCTGAGATTAAAAAGCTGCTGCCTTTTGCCTTAGTCCTTATGCTAAAATTCACGGCAAGCTATAAAGAAATCCATGCTTTTGGTCAAAGCTACAGCACATCTGGCAACCCAAGTTAACCCCTTCATGCTAGACCAGCCATTTACTACAGGAAATCTCCCCAAGAGTCTATAGTCTCTGTTGATTACTAATTTCATGATCCCCCAGAGCTAAACATTGGTAGTTTTGAGAGAACATAAAAATTTGCAGCCATATAGAAAAAAAAGCAGCTAACTTGCTACCTTCAGTCTTTGTGTTTTCAAGATTACTTTTGTAAGGAAATGGATAGAGAATTATTGTAAAAGAAATACAAAGTTAAGGAGGTTTATAAGGGTTCCCAGAAGATACCAGGTCAGTGACACCAAAACATTGGCTATGTTAGGATCACACAGTACCTGTTGTAAAAACCTACAGAATCCATTCTCACAACCTAACCATTTAGGGAAAAAACATCATGAACATTAATTTCTTGGATTATACATATGAATCTCTAATGTCCAGACAGTGCCCACAGTATTATCCACATCAAGAGCCATGCAATTACAATAAACACATTTGATCTGTGTTTTTTCAGAAAATCTTAGCTGAGTATACCACTTTGCTATCAGGATGGGCAGAGATGTTCAGATACAAACACTGAGCTGAACTGGGAAACCTTATAAATGCCTTTGACATTTACGTGCTGCTTGAATCTATTTAAATAACCATGTCTGTCAGTTATCCTTCTTAGGAGTTTCCATGTATCACAAGGGCTCAGGAATGGTCTACTACTAAGAACTACTCTATAAATAGTTTGATTTCTGTAGGTACTATGGACGTCAAAGGCAAATGACATCAGAAGTATTAAAATCACAAAGCATACATATTTCTGAGAGTCTCTGAAATTAAATTAGGTTTAAATACAAATGTGAGTTAGCTTTAATAGAGATAGAATGTTTAATACTGTGGAGAAAAAGGAGAGTAAAGGAGATAGAACAGAAAATAAATGCCATATGCCAGCAGAGAAACTTTAAAATTCATTGCAACATTCAAAAAAGAACTCCTATTGGTTTCTGATACTTCTTTCCATGTCCTTTCACAATTTACAGCACAAGAGTGCAATTTTAAGGGTGAATCTAAATTAAGTAAAATACAGTAAGAATTGCTTTATGATATAAGAATGATTATGTGACAACTGAGCTACATCTGAAATATTTTACTACAACGAAAATGTATCACCTTACAGTAGTGCCTAATTTAAAAAAATCTTTATTTGTTATCTCGAAGTAGAAATAGTAATTTATCCTTTGTAAAAACAGATAAGCATGAGGGAGAGTCGGTGAAAGTATGATAAGCATTCGAGGTGATCTTACACATAGAAAAAAATGATAATAAAATTATATTAAAACTGTTAGTTTACAAAAATATAAACCCACCCATCTCCCTGCCCCCCAAAAAATGGTATCACTTGGTCAGGTTGGCTGTCTTCACTTACTCTCCTTCTGGAGTGTGACATGCCACTCTTATCTCACTGGATTAATGTGATCACAATATAAAGAATTGATGTTTGTAAAACTGATTTATCACATGTGATAAAGATGAATGTGTAAATCTTACATCAAAGTTAATTTTCTAGAATGTTTTAGCTGGGTATGAGACAGATCCTCTATAAGCCCCTTCTACTTCAAAGAAACTACTGTGGGGATTGTTCCAAAGTCAGTAAAAAAATATGACTGTAAACATAATTTAAAAAAATATTACTAATTCTTCACATGATTTCATTGAAGCTTTTCAACATCCTCTGCTTTTAAAGCACAGCATAAAAAGTAATGAGCTAGAAATTAGGAAGATGATAAAGAAATAATTTAACTCTATGTGCAATTACATATAAAATTATTTTCAAGTCTCTACTGCTCTTATATGTATTGATCAAATAATAAAATTACTGAAAGACTCAGATATATGTGCCTTTCTTCCACTGTTTTCTTGTAAACTGTGTGTGTGTACAATGGTGAGAACACTCTGCTGTGCTGCCACAAGTTCCTATCACCAGGTCACCTGTCAAGAAGATGCTGCAAACTCACACACCCACCAGGGAGGGGCCTGTCCCCCAGGCTGCTGGGGGCAGCAATCCAGTCAGAGGAAAGGAGCCAGGCCAAAATGTGTTTGTAATTTGCTGATTTTCATATACATTTTAAATCTGTAGAGCATCTGCAGTCTGGCAAAAATTAGTGTCATACACAGTGTTTCCTATCATGGTCAGAGGGAAAACTAATGTTAGGTGCCATTGCACATCTACCAGTGAGCTGTTCTTCATGCTTGAGAGTGTCTGTGTCAGTTGCTGATATTGATTCTTTTAGATCTGTTGATAAAAACAGATGTTGACACACTGTGGCTTCTGACTGACACATGATGTTGTGCTTTGGCATTTAGTCTTTACAAATTAAGAATAGCCAAAGGGTATATGTTTTCTTTTCTTACACCAAGAACGTCTCCTTGCTTTTGATTAATGTGGATGCCACAAACAGAAGATTAGTTGTATTGCAGCCCTCCTACTGTGCTGAAATTCAGATCTGTTTCAATGAATAATTTACTGTCATAGTTGGCACTTAAATTCAGCCTTCTCACTCATGTAGCCTTGGGATGTTATCTCCTCAAATCCAACACACTTTCCATCACTCCTTTTCTATTCATGTGTGTAACACTGAACTTCTAATGGTAAGAAACTTTAAACATGTATAGCCGTATGTCTGTATCTATATAGATAGATGTTGTCTATGGTATATTTATGACCAGATGCAAGATCTCCTCTTTGCCTAATATCTGTCAGCTATTATCATTTTTCTACTATTTAATAGAGCAGACATCTCCAACTTTTTCTGAAAGAAGTGTAGACTCTGACTGGATATTTATGCTTACAGACTAAAAAATTTACTCTTACCTCAACTGTTTGAATTTAATAAATTTTCTGGTTTTATTCTTTATTTTGGCTAATTTTTTTTTTAAAGAATAGGCTGTATCTGCCTGTGCTAAGTCAAAATCTAATTCTTTTATTCCATCTTCACCTAGGTAAATCACTTGAGCACTTGAGGAAGCTCAGACTTTTGTAAGGTCTTTAGGATTTCACCCATTTTATGCTTGTATAGCTTCATAATTATTTACTTTCAGTAATCCAATTTCTATCCCGACTATTTCAAGGAAAACTAAATTCTACCACTTAAAAGATTTCTCCATAACATTCTGTTTTCCTGCCCTTAAGTACCTCTCACAAATACACGTGTGTACATCTGTGCACGTGTATAATGTGGGATAAGTACCTAGGTGGAATTCCTCATATGAAGTTTTAATAGGAACTTCTGTGTGCATAGTACAGTATATACACTGTGAATGAAGGGGATAACATACAGGCATGCATATCTACACATCAGACAATTTTATAAGAATTAATTGGTTCGTTTAAAATGCTAAAATGATTCCCTGAGGATTTATGAGCTAAGAATGCTCAGGGGTTTAGTGTCCTGACATCTCTTTAATTAGCAGTCTCCAAGATCTCACACTAAGAAGATGCTAAGCCAGTGCCTTCTGTCATATCTCAAGAGTATCAGAAGGCTTGGAAGCCACAGAGGAAGATGAATGTATTATGTCTGTGAGCTATACAATATGTACAAAGTACATTTTTCTTACTAGTAATAAGTTAGGACTTCTTGCTACCACTCCTGCTTTGTTGGTGATGCAGTTCTAAAAGAAATCCTAAGAAAAATCCAGCAAAAATGGGTGAGGTAAATAAAGACGCTGTTGAAAAATACTTGGAGAACAATCCTCAGTTTGCCAAGGAGTATTTCGACCGAAAAATGAGACCAGAAGTGCTGGGAAGTATCTTCAAAGTGAGCCCTGGAGATGTGAAGGAAGGAGTCAGCTTCAAAGACATGTCCCGTCTGGAGGAGTGTGACATAATTTTTGAGTTGGTAACAGAAATCCAGGATGAAGCCTGTGTTATGGAAAAGGTAGTGCACAAAGCCCTGCAGAGGCTGGCACAGCTGCTGGCAGCTGATCGGTGTAGTATGTTCCTTTGTCGTTCCCGAAATGGTATTCCAGAGGTAGCCTCCAGGATTCTTGATATCACTCCAACTTCCAACTATGAGGCAAATTTGGTGGCACCAGAAAATGAGACTGTTTTTCCTCTGGACATCGGGATAGTGGGATGGGTTGCTCATACCAAGAAGTTTTTTAATATACCTGATGTGACAAAGGTAAGTGACTGCTCTTGGGGAATGGGGTTCCGGGCATTTGCTTACTCAGCTTCCTGCCCAGGGCTTGAGGTAAAAAATAATGATTCAGAAGAATCTCAGAGATAGAAATCCAGACAGTAACGTGAGAAAAGCACCAGCAGACATAGCTTAAAATCCAATAGAACCACATCACATAGCCTAGTTAGGTGTTTTCAGTGTCCTTGTAGTAGTTGTAATGTCAGTGACTATAATAAGGGAGGAGAATATTTGATTAATAGAGGCCATTAAGTACTTGAGGTTCTGCTGAACAAGGCAGGCTTGTATTCTATTTTCCACTATGGGCTTGCAAGTGTTCTCTGTTGTCATTCCATGCTGCCATACATGCATCTGCTGCAAATTAAATGATTATTTAGTTTGCAGCTTTGTAATGAAGATGTAGCCTTAAAAGTAAGTGAATGAGGACAAACAAAGATGATGTCAACATGTATGTTCCACTTCATATCAGTGTTTGATTTGAAATGGGGTCAATTTTGAATATGTCTGGATCCAGGGCTTTTGTTCAGATCCATCTATAGAAGAAAATTAATGAATCAGAGCTGTTCTGACATTTTCAAAGTTCCTGTTGAATTTGCACAGAATCACCTCCTTTCTTTGAGGTACTGATAAGAGTTTAATTATTCTATTATTTTTAATTTTATATAAATATTTATTATTGTTGTTATTATTTATTATAAATGTTAATTAAATTGATGAGTGACCTAACAAAAGTTAAACATGCATGAATGAGGTCTGCTTTAGAAACTGCTCTGAAATACATGCGGAAACATAAATATGCTTTGATTGTGAGGATTTCTTTAAAAATAACTAACCTTGTATCATCAAATGCTGGCATCTTCATTTCTTTTTACTCTTATGTGGAAAATCTGAGCGCAATCAAATGGTGCTAAAATAATTATCAAGATGACCATCTGGATTCTCGGTTTTTCCTATCCAGTCAATTAAAAATTCCCAAATGTTTTAGAGATAGAAACTGCCTCAGTGTCCTAAGCTCAATGTAAATAACAAAAATATTTATACACTGCAATTATGTTTTCTGGGAGGTAAGCAAAAAAGAATATATTTTATCATGCTAAAAGGACTACTTTTAAAGCTCAGAAACAAATGAATATATGTATATCTATAAAAAGAACACTCCAATATATAGTAAACTGCTTGAGATGTAAGCAGGAATCACAGGGGTGAAGAGAAGACTGACTGATTTAAGAAAACAGATCAGTTGATTTTCAACTGGCCACTAATATGTTTTCTTCAATGGCTGCTGTTCTGACCAGAAGTGTCTGATTTACTGCCTCTTACCACCGTGTGGGGAGATTGGGGGATAATCCTTCTAAGTTCATAAGACTGATTACATGAGAAAAGATCAGCAGGATCAAGAAAGATGCTCCTCCTATCAGACACTGCACTACTTCTTAATATCATTATGTGAGAGGTGCCCGGAGCAGGGCTACACAAATATTTCTGTGTTTGCAAGAGGATTTGTTAAAAATTTTGTGACAAATGTCATTTGAATATGCTTAAGTAAGAGAACTTTTCTGTCCATCTCATCCTGCTAGGTGTTCTGCACTCATAAATTAGTTAATGTCAACTGAATATCTGTTATTATTCAATCATTCTAAGGTACTCTTTACTTAGGGACCCTTTTACTCCCTTAGGATTACTGAGGTCTATGCCATTACTAAGGCCCACACTTAAAAATGCAATTAAACTATGCTCCCATTAATCCAAATTTGGTGACTAAACGTCATCGAAATATTAACATTTTATTAGTTAATTGCAAAACTTCCAGAGACTTCTCTGGAACCAAGGTTTGATATTTAAAAACAACCTTTACGATCTCAAAAATGTCACCATTTTCATTCTATGTGTACAAAAAGTAAATGTCCAAGTCCATATTCCTCATACAGGCGGAGCTCACAATTATGTCACCAGAATCTTTATGTTGATAGTGAGCCCAGAACTGCAGCTTTAGTCAGTAACATTTGAATATAGTTAGTCCATGGCAGTAGAAATAGGCAGCCACTGACGCCTTTATCACATTTTAGAACTGGTCATTATTTTTCAGGTCACTACATACAATCTGTCAAGCTAGATTGTCTGCTACGCAAATTCTGAACAAAAAAATGCCAAGCAGAGAGAGGAATTTTGCCCCTACTGCCTTGCAAATACAAAATGCACAATGATTACTTCTAGTTGGCTGTAGTACTTTAAAAATGTAATGTCTAGCCACTTTCTACTGTTGACACAGTCCTAATCCAAACAGCACAGTGTTTTTTAAGTCTTAAGTACATGACAACATTGACAAACCCGTGGTGTGACATTTTCATGCTTCAATCATCACCCCTTTATAATAAAAGTAAATGTAATAAAGGATCACAACAGCAATAAATCATTGGGAAAAAAATGAATTCACTTTTAGTGCCTGGTAGCCAGTTTTTTAGGGCTCATCTCCTTCTTCAGCCTGGAAAGGTACCAATAAACGTGAGGAAGCTCCTCATCCTGACTAATGCTCCAGAAAAGAAAAGCAGAGGAAAAGATACAGACCGTCCATAATGAACTTAGCCATCAGAACAGTCTCCGCCCCACAAGATTATGGACCTGTTGACTGTGAGAGCTAATAGCCCTTAATCCAGCCCTTAGCCAGGGTTTAATAGTTGTGAGAAACAGGAGGCCACGCAGGACCATTACCTTAACAATTTGTCTCACATTATTCACAGGGTTTAACAGAGTATGTTCCTCAAATATTACAAAGTAAAATAGTAGGCTGCAAAAAAATTTATTTGTCCATTAATATTCTCTAAGTGGTAACTGAGAACACAGACAACATTATAAAGGAGTTACCTTACATTTTTCTCCAAGACATTATTTCCAAATAAAACTAAGAACTAAACAATAGCTCTACAAGGAGTATGTCTTTTTTGGGGAATTAAAATCTCACATTCTCAGCTTGTAAGAACCAATAATAAAGACTTTATTTATTTGCTTTAATCCATAATCTATTTAAATTATTGCACTATTCCTTTCAATTCAGAGGTATTTGAAGACAAGGATTTAATTGAGGTGTGGAAACTCGATAAATAATATTCCTGGTTATTTTATTTGGGTATAAAATGATAAAAAGGGTGAAAAAAATGCTTCAAAAGAAGTGAAGGCTTTTGGATTAGATGTATAAAGGGATGGAAATATTCTGATGCCAGAATAATAAGCCCTCATTTTCAGAGGTCCAGCACTGGAATTCACAACTCCCAATGAAGTGAGGAAACAAGAGACAGTGGGAGATTCCAACTCAGATTAAGCAGACAGAAGAATGATTGTTTTGATACCTAATATAACCACTGGAAACCTGTGGTACAAACCAACTTAAACACACCTTCCAGTTGCAAGCATTTGTATCATCCCTTTGTAAACTGATCCAGCTTCAGAACAGCAGCTCTACTCTTTAACCTAGGGTGGGAGAGACTTCAATTCCAGTCCTGTCTAAACTGACAGAGTTTCAGATTAACGTGAATGTTCTGGTCCCAACACTCCAGACTGTCTGAGGTAGCTTTTTACGTGGGAAGAATATGCACTGTAAATGTTAGTGTCTGCACCTCCGTTTTATCTTATCTTGATAATAAACACCAGATTGTCAGAAACTCATACTGAATAAATATTAACTGGAAAAATGGAAACATGTTCTAATCCTCTATAAAGACAAAGATTCAGTCAATTTACCAGAAAATATTTTAACACAGGAACAAATTTCTATTAATTTTGCCTTCCAGAAGAAAACCCTGACCAATTCTTTCCTTGATTTACTGTTCTAAGAGGAGAGCTCCCAAAACCGAAGAAGAAATGTACATTAAAAATTAATATTTAATGCTCCTTTTTATCTGATTTTCTTGTTTTATGTGAAAAAATACTTAAAATAATATAGTACACATCCAATTTCAAGCAGTTGCAAAATAGCCACTACATATGGCAGATAACAAGCCGGCATTTCAGCGACATAATTGAAAAGTTCAACCCCATGTGCTGTTATATATATATTAATTTCTCCTTGATTCAGTTGCAGAACTCTAGTGATGTTGACAATAACAGAGTCAATTTGTTCTGTAATGCTAATAAGTTACATCTCAAAATGAAATTTACATCCCTGACAATACATGATTTTTTGAGTGTGGCCTAAGAAAGGGACAACCCATTTAGCTAATTGGGTTTGGTTTTGAATCAGATTTATGACATTTTTATAGATGATGGTAGGTGCTTTATTTTCTATTCATATTCAATTATATCATTATGAAACAAAAACACTTGTGAGTTGAAATTAGGCTAAGCAGAAGTAAGAGATGAAGCAATATCATACATCAATACCACCTATGAGTGGTTCAAATTTTGAGAAATCTGATCCAATGCAAGACAATCAGTGGAAGAACAAAATATCAGGAAGAGCATTAAATACTGTTGAGCTTCTAGAAAGAAAACCAGAAACATGTGGAGATAATGCAAAGAAATATGTGCAGTCTGAGCTCATCTGTCCAACACAGAACCTCCTGCCAAATATGAGCAGAATAGTCAAAACTGCAAGGGGACATGGTAACCCCTTCTTCCTCTGTGCTTTATAAGGGGAAAGGGGTGGAGCAAAATAGACATCTGCTGTCTTGGCCCTATCACCTCACCTTCAGGATTAAGTTTTATCCCTTGTTGTGTTGGGTCACTTCAACCCCAGGCAGCACTGCAGGGAGGAGTGGCTGGAAAGCTGCCTGGAGGGAAAGGACCTGGGGGTGCTGATGGACAGCAGCTGAGCATGAGCCAGCAGTGCCCAGGTGGGCAAGAAGGCCAAGGGCATCCTGACTTGGATCAGAAATAGTGTGGCCAGCAGGACCAGGGCAGAGATTGTTGCCCTGTACAGACCACTGGCAAGCCCACACCTCAAATCCTGTGTGCAGTTCTGGGCCCCTCACTACAAGAAATATAATGAGGTGCTGGAGCATCTCCAGATCATGGCGACAAAGCTGAAGAATTATCTGGAACACAAATCTTGTGAGAAGTAGCTGACGGAGCTGGGGGTGTTGAGCCTGGACAAAAGGAAGCTCAGAGGGGACTTATCAGTGTCTACAAATCCATGAAAGGTGGGGGTCAGCCTCTTCTCCCAACTTACAAGTAATAGGACAACAGGAAGTGGCCTCAAGTTGTGCCAGGAGAGGTTTAGATTGGATATTAGGAAACATTTCTCTACCAAAAGGTCTGTGCTAGCTAGTCGTGCTAGCTAGGTGCTGGTGCTGGCTTAATGCAAATCCAGGATATGTTCCCTATCTTAGGACCTATCTGAAGAACTGATCATAGTACAGTAAATGGCTTGGTATCTCAGCTTTAAATGGAGCTATAACAAATTCCTGCAAATTTACTACAGTTAGGGAGTTAGCAGCAGATTGCTTTTCCATCATTTCTCTTTTAAAGCCTATTTTGTGATTTAACTGAGAGCTGAAAGTTCAAAACATTGCTCAAAAACAGTTTGATTCATAAGATCAGGCTCAAGCCAAGTAAGAGTCCACATTCATATAGTCATGGAAGCACCAAGAGGTTTTTCTAGGTCTGGTAATGCAGATCACATTTCTTGCATATTTGTCTATGAACATGATTACTTAGATACTGTGATAAGTGATTTTCTTTGGAAAAAAGAAGGAGCTTGTGTTCCCAAGAGAAAATATTTTAAAACTCTGTTAAGAATAAAGGCTTCAAAACTCCTGGAATTTATGTATAAAATATTCAGTAATGAAAAGCCTAAATCTAAGCACAATTTTTTACTTATATATGCAAATCATGTGAGACAGGAGCCTTTGCATGTGCTGTGGGAATGCCCCCAAAGCATTCCAAGATATTTTGATCTTTCTACTTTACACCATCTAGGCACAGGGTGGCTTGTGGTTACTCTGTTTGTTAACAGAGACTTGTATTAAAATTTTTCTATCCTCTGCAAAAATTGCATGACCGAAGTGCTTCATCTGAACAATTCTGATCACCACTGCTTTTACCTTCATTCCAGAGTTATTAAACAAAGTAAGACACAGAAGCTGAGTCTTGCTGATTCAACTGATTTGGTGTCTACAGGTCCCTTTTCAGTATTCAGAAATCCAGGAGTGTCTGAAATTTTTTATTCCTTCACAGCAGAATACAGTACCCTAAAACCAGGGACTTGAGCCCCTCCAGGAGGACAGATGCTCTTAGTGATGCAGCGAGACTACATGACAGTCAAGTTATCCACCTGATTGACTGGATTTTCAATGGCTGAAACAGTCAGAAGCCCAAAACCACACCCAAGTCCAGAATGGTTGTGCCAGTAGGTAGCACATCTGCGAGAAAACCAAATATTTCCATGTAATACCATACTTGTTTAGCAGGCTGCAGGACAGTATTTAACTCTTATGCAGAAGAGACAGTTTGACTGGCATTTTCTCTGGGTGTCTGTTAAATAAAATACCCCTATACCTTTCTCTGAGAAGAACAGACACAACAGCTTGGGGAAAGGTTTTTGGAAATAGAGAAAGCATCCCCTTTTCACCTGGTCAATACATTCAAAAGTGGCTTCACTTTCCATGGATCCAACATTGAATGAGATTTATGGGGATCACACAAGCTGTCCTTAAGAGAATCAATTCTCTGTGAGAGAGACCAGGGCATAAATACAATATTTAAGAGTTACTTCCAGACATTTAATTTGTTTCACTGAAATGCAGCCCTAGAAGGAAATACAAAATGCAAACATAAAAGATGGACTGCCTAAAGACTGTGAAAAAACTGAAGGAAAAAACCCAAACCCTAATATTCTGATGAAATAATAAAGTTGTCTTTCTTGTTAGAGTTCTATGTGCTATAAATTCAGTATATACTAGAAACAATTGCTAAAGGGAAGAGGGACAAAAGGAAATTAGGAGGAAAAACCTAAATAATAGACAAACATTTTTAGTTCTGGCATTTCCAAACATAGTCATGCTTGATTTTACAATCTAGAAAATGCTTATTTGTTTGAGTTTTTGTATAAGTAGCTTTATGTATCATCTATGAAAGCTGAAGTTCCATTATGTGGCATCCTGCAACATTGTCTATCAGCAAGGAAGACACCTTGGGATGCACCACGCAGATCTAAGCTGCCTAAGCTAATGCAGTAATTAATAGCAGTAATACTTGCCAGTTCTGGGGATAGACATGCAGTATAAGTGGGTTCGCAAATATTTGCTACTTGCAGGGGACTGGTAAGGTTTGGGAATCTTGGTTCTGGGTGAATGTCCTCAAAACAGGACTCCACTGTCCTCACTTTGGCCAGCTGCTGCTCCTATCCATGGTGTTACAATGTGGTCTGACTTTCCCTGGTTACCAGGCAGCTTCCTGCCTCTTGACATTCTCGTTTAGCACCAACTGCTCATCACCTTGAGAAATCAGAACCAAGCCTGCTAAAGGAAATTAATGGGGAGTGTGCCATTGATTCTATACCAGGACTTGAGTGCTTATCTCTCTGAAGAAGCTTGAGTACTGACATGTTCGCAGTGAAATGTGAGGGGACGGAAAAGGCTGTGTGAAGCCAGTCTGGCTATTTTAGCTGCGTAGTAGAACCATGGCACTTCTCAGTACGCACCTATCAACAGATTTCCAACCCCCAACTCATAACTCAGATGCATTTTCATAACATAACAAGATGTAACAACCCTTGACAAAGAGATTTTCTTTAAAAAAAAAACCTAAAGAGAACATTAAAGTTTTTCAAGAAAATACGAGAATCTCTTTGATATGAGGAAATAAAAGTTTTCCATCAAGCATGAACTAGCTTCCCAGTAATTTTTGCATTAAAAAATTAAAATAATAACTTTTCCTAAAGCCCCCTCAGCATTTGGTTTTAAGGATGAAAATGGTGGAGAACTTAGTTGTGGCTAATTCATTTGTCACATGGCCTTACTCCCACAGGATCACTTATTAACAAAAGCAGCTCTGGTCCTATATCTTTCATTTCACCAAAAGAGCATGTAGAGCTGGGAGCAGCAGGGATGGGAGTGTGTCAGACAGGAAGGAATAAGGAACAGCTCAGCCAGATGAATACCTGCTGTGGATGCTTCTCTGCCACAAGCATTCTTAGCCAGGACAGGTAGTAGTTTTAAATATTGTGTGATGGAACAGTATAGTGAATATAGAAATAGAAATATTAGAATATAGAAATATAGAAATAATTAAATAATAATAAATATTAACATAGCTATGAAGTAATTCTCTTACACACAAGCCATATTTATTAGTTTCACAGGTAGTCACAAGGTCATATTATTGTTTTTAATTCCTCGAATTCCTCGGCATAATAATAAAGACCTGCACAGAACTTGGTTTCAGAAGGTGTCTTCATAACCAATGCCTCAATTAAGATTATACATAAAACTCTGCAAGGTTGAGTTAAATAATGATAATGGTTTTTTTCAAGTATAAACCTACTGCACTGTGAAACAGTGCTCGCATTGCAAACATCAGTTATCAAATGAAATGATCATTTGCTCTTGGCATGGTAAGTAATTTTTGTATATTTAACTTGTGATTTTTTTTCTTTCCTTACAGAACAACCATTTTTCTGACTTTATGGACAAAAAAACTGGTTATAAAACAGTCAATATGTTGGCAACTCCAATTACACAGGGTAAAGAGGTGCTTGCTGTTGTGATGGCACTCAACAAATTAAATGCCCCCGAGTTCTCAAAAGAGGATGAAGAGGTAAAATGTTACACAGGAATATGGCTGTTAGTTCAACAAGTAGTTTGAGTGACTCTATCTCTTAATTTGGTACTTTTGTCTTAGGTTTTTTTTTTTTTCATTTTTAGGTATTTAAAAAATACCTCAACTTTATATCTTTGATCCTAAGAAATCATCATACATCGTATCTCTACAATATTGAATCACGAAGAAGCCAGGTATAGAAGCATTTTTTATGATAATACTTCATTTTTGTATGAAACAATTACCATTCCCTCTATTTTATATTCTTGCAAGCTTATTGAAGTAAGGATTCAATCTTTTTTTTTTTTTTTTTTAATTTGGTAACAGTAATGCAACTTATAATTTTATCCTGGAATGCCTAGGATTCAAATGTTCATGTTTTCTTACTGTTCTGAACATTATCCTCTTTCTCTTTTGTTGTAATTAGATGCTCCTCTGGTCTGCCAACAAAGTATTTGAAGAGCTAACAGATATAGAACGACAGTTTCACAAAGCACTGTATACTATTCGAATGTATTTGAATTGTGAAAGGTACTCCGTTGGCCTGCTGGACATGACTAAAGAGAAGGTAACAATTATTTTTCCTACTTGATAGAAACTCGTAACTTGAAGTCTCCAAGACACAAAGCTACCATAGTTTCTCACTCTTTGGGATAATTTATATAACATCTAACAATGTTACAAAGATTATAAAACACAAAGTATGGCAAAGAATACAACCATGATAAACATAAAGGCCAATTCTGAAATAATTTTTCATATTCATAATTTCATGTGAGAAAGGGTAGAGGTGCATGTCTGATTATTGCTTTAGAAATATCTGCCTGCTAAAAGAGCGATTAAAGTGCACAACTATCTAGAGATAAGATTAGCTTTCAATTTACTGGCAAAAATTCCTTGTCTGGAATATAATTGACAATATTTTCTTAATATTGTCTGAAATATGATCATAGTAAATTATGTAGAAATAAAAATCAAATTGTAATCCACATATGTGATGTTATCTATGAACACAGAACACTGATTTATTTTTTTCTTTTTCCCTGTATATAATTTTCTCAGGAGTTCTATGACGAGTGGCCAATCCGGCTGGGGGAGGCAGAGCCTTACAAAGGCCCCAAGACACCTGATGGACGAGTGAGAATATTAATTTTTCTTTTTATGAACCTTAAGTTCGAAGTTATACAAGTCACCTAGATGTTTTTATATTTTTATTTAGGAAGTCAACTTTTATAAGATTATTGACTATCTTTTACATGGACAAGAAGAAATCAAAGTCATTCCGTGAGTATTCATTGGCAGCCTGTGAATGTCCAGTAATTAGATCTATTATATTTATCTATATCTATCTATCTATCTATCTGTCTATCTATCTATCTATCTATCTATCTATCTATCTATCTATCTCCATATATATAGCAGGTATGTATTGCTGGGATAGAATACCATGTCTATATTGTAGAAAAAAATTAATTTCATTGTCTCTCAAAAGGTCACCTCCAGCAGATCACTGGTGTCTTGTCAGTGGATTGCCAACATATGTTGCTGAAAACGGTCTTGTAAGTGCATTGCAAAACTAAAAACTAGAGTTTTAAATCAAGCAATTGTTCTGATTGAACAAAAACTCCCCCAAAGCACCCCATGGCCAAAATCCTCTACAAAAATACTGTGCTGCTTCCAGTGCCTTTGGTTCCCAATGAGATCATTTGAATCAGTATTTTGGATGGAGACAAGGCCTCAGCACAAGTGGTGAAAACAGCAGGATAATTTCCCTTGGATTGCGGTGATGTCAGAGGAATAATTTGTGTGTCTGATGTCACTTTCCAGGTGTTCTAAATATTACAACAAAATGTCAAAGTAAGAAAACCATCACATGCAAGGTTTTATATTTTTCTTTATTTTCTGTATCTTCTTGTGTAGACATATGTAATTCAAAGTCAGGATGTAGGACAGCCATTAGTAACCATATGGCATTTTTAGTAGAGCCCTCAGTACTCAGGAATTTCTTTCTAGAAACTCCCATGCCATTTTAAACTGGAAGAGAGTTTCTTAATCATGATGTTTTGCACTGTGAGACACAGAGGCACATTTCTACAAGCATTCCAGAATGATGTCTATTAGAATAATCACATCTAATTTAAGAGGAATAGTGTTAGTTCCTGTAGCTAGTTAGGATGATCACTATTGCTAGCTCAGAAAATAAATATGTCTTTTAAAAATATTAGACCAGGTTCTGATGCACATTATATTCCATTTAAATAATGACTCATTTTCTTTATGCTGTAGATTTGTAACATGATGAATGCACCAGCAGACGAATACTTCACATTTCAGGTAAATCCAGTAATGTTAATAATATTGTAGAAAAATATACTAGTCATATTTGGTTATAGAGTTGATTATATAAATAGTTTCTCATTTGATTGTGATGCACAAACAAAATCTTTTTGTTACATTGCTTATGACAATAGCTGTATTATTACTTTCAAAGAAATATATTTCCTATTTTTTGGTTTCCTACAGAAAGGGCCAGTGGATGAATCAGGATGGGTTATCAAAAATGTCTTGTCATTGCCTATTGTCAACAAAAAAGAAGAAATTGTGGGAGTTGCAACGTTTTACAATAGGAAAGACGGAAAACCTTTTGACGAGTATGATGAACAGATCATTGAAGTAAGCTTAATAGGATTAGAGGGTTTAAGGAGCCATGTAATGTTAATAAAATATTACACTAAAAAGTGATGCTTAAATGTAAAAATTTTTTAAAATAGGCCATATTAACATATAGCCAAATGTCTATCATCTTCACAATGCAGTTTCTTAAGAATCTGAGATTTTAGTTCCCTTTATAAAACTGAAAATTTCTGAATGATCATTTACATTCCAGTAATGAACAAGAGTCGCATATAATTTTACTTTTAGTCCTTTGACTTTTTAACGATGGTCAGCGTCTCCTAAGTAGCAGTGGGTAAGCAGATATGGTGTGCTGCTGGTCAATGGATACCAAGCCTGTGATCATGGGAGTTCACAGAGCATTCACAATCACATGCGCTCAGGCAAGATAAGATGCTACACAGTGTACCCAAGTCCACCCACCTGCCTTAAGCTTCATAAGCCTCAAAGTCCTGTATATAAAATGGGAATATTAATTACTTAATTACTAGGCTGAGCCAAATGGCATTAGAAGCTGTGTGAGTGCTAACAGAACTGGCTGAGGGAATACAAAGGCCTCTAACAAGTAGAGTAGCACCTTGCTTTTCAAAGGGCGCTACCAGAAATGGGACTTTCAATAAACTGAGTTCAAATTGTCAGGTTCTTTCTGCTGTCATGGCATCATCTCTGCCTTACTTGACTTTGTTGCAGACTCTCACACAGTTCCTGGGATGGTCTGTTTTAAATACTGACACTTATGACAAAATGAACAAACTTGAAAACAGGAAAGACATTGCTCAGGAAATGCTTATGTACCAGACAAAGGCCACCCCTGCTGAAGTTGAATCTATCCTGGTAAGTTTCTGTCCACAGCCACAAAATTAAAATGGGAAACTTACTACACAAACCCTGAATTTTCTTGCTCTTTTCCATTTTTAGAAATACAAAGAGAAACTAAATGCAAAAAGTTTAGATGAATGTGACCAGAAGGATCTCATCAGGATTTTGGTAAGTCATTAAGCAGAAAATTCTGGTGGTGTATTTATATCAGACAGTAATGTGTCCTCATCATAGAAAAGTTGTGTATAGCAAAATAATGATTAATACAATTGATGTTAGCTGTCAGTTCCATAGACTAGATGGAGCTGATTTAGTAACACATCTCACCCTCTTCTGTCCTTCTACGTGCAGACCCCACTTTTACCATGAGGAAACATTGTGTCCCAGATATACATCAACAGACTTGGATAGTCAGAGTTATATAGACATTTTTATATTAATTAACATTTAAAGTGTTAAATTTATTAAAATATCCATAGGGACAACGCTATATCTATAATTGAATTTAATTTATCTAATTCTGAGAATAAAAGAAGTTATATTGTTGATATTGCCGCTTTCATTCTGTATGTAGGAGTGTCCAGTGGAATAAACTTACTTTCAGATTAATTTTCCTGCATTTCCTTAGGCAGAGAAGTCTAAAGACAGTGATCTGTGACTCCACAGAGACAAAACACATTTGACCCAATGAGTTCTCTGCTCTACTACTCTACTAC
The DNA here is from genome assembly GCA_036630365.1 of Acanthiza pusilla. Classification (NCBI taxonomy): domain Eukaryota; kingdom Metazoa; phylum Chordata; class Aves; order Passeriformes; family Acanthizidae; genus Acanthiza; species Acanthiza pusilla. Next base: position 16,059,556 of record JAXCHO010000234.1, read on the forward strand.
TACCAAAACAAAATAGGGTCACTTTCTTTTCCAGACTGTGCAGTCCTCTGGCTGCCTAAAGCATTTCAATCTAGAAAGGCAGTGTCTTTTTGGAAGAAAGCTCCTATTTTTGCCCATTTAGTGCACTTCAGCTGTCCTGGAGCACATGAACTGGCCTACTTTACTGGAGAAAACCCTCAAAGATGTGCTCTGAATGAAAACACTGAATGAAAACACTTTGATTCCACTGTTAATGGAACAAAACAGAGCTAGGTTGAAGAAAAAAGGTCAAATATACACAAATCTGTTGACTTCCAGTACGAACCACTTCACGTATTTCCTATTACATCACATTTGCTAACGTACACATAGCCATAGGGAAAAGATCTCATTAAACACTTTTTAGTTATGTATATGTGCATGCTGGAATGCACTGGTGTTAATGTTTTACTGGCTTCCACACAACAGATGCTCACACAGCTTGCAAGTGGTGAAATAAAAAAAAAAATCAACAGTGTGTAGCTTCACCTAGCTTTTAAAGGAAATTTAATATAGCTGCATGAAAAGCTTAAAAAATAATAGATAGACATTATAAAATTCCTCTATGGGTAGAGAAAAAACTGATTATTCTGGTACAGGCTCCAAATTTAAAAACATAATACTGGTATAAATTTTTAAATCTACAAAAAGCAATTTGTTCTTTCAATGTTGTGGAATCACAAATTCAAAGGTCTAATATCTTCTGCACTGCCAAGGCTACATGCAAGTGCTTTATCCTATTATAAGACCTGGAATCTCAGATAGCTAATAGGATAAAGCAGGTGTTTCTAGATCTGATGATTCACAACGTAATGGGTTTTAAAACACCAGTGGTCTAGGTTTCTTTGTCCTTGATCTCAGATCTGTGTAGATACAAAGGAAAAACCCAGGGAGAAGGAAATGGATGATCAGCCTTATTTGTTGAAATATATGCATACATTAAGTTGTCTTTTTTCTTTCTCCATAAAGTGAAGATCATTTATAGCCTGCTATGGAGGAAGGGAGTCATTGGATAATATATTTTTTGTGCTGCATCAGACTTTCTTGAGTTAGTTGTTGTTTGGATTGGAGCACATTCTTGAAATATAATACTGCTCTCCCTCAGCTTTGAGACAGCTGAAGAGTGTTATAGAACAGTTCACTAATAGCACTCTTACCAGTTAGGCAATGTGAATCTGTATCACAAATAAAAAAGGCAATTTAATCTGGTTGTGAAAAAGATGAATGTAGCCTTGCAATCAGGCTAAAAGTGGGAGAATCATAGGATTTTATACTAGGATAGAGAAATTCCAAGACCCAAGATTTCTAAACTAAGGAAATGTTGAGATGGTCACAACCCTCTGTGTTGGAATTCAGAGTAGGAATTGCCCAAGGCTTTTATCTATTCACTTTGAGAAGAAATCCAGCAGTATCATGATGGTATTTCATAACTTAATAAACATTAGTTCATAATGACACCTGAGACCTTTGAAGATATAGTAAGCATACTGTCCTTGAGCAATATTTCTACTGAAGAAAATTAGAAAAGATTGTCCAAGTGTTTTCTTGTCAGAAAAACTCTTGGTTTTGATTTTTCCTAACAGAAAGAAGAATTACCTGATCCAAAAGATTTAGAACTGTATGAATTCCGCTTCAGTGACTTCCCTGTTACAGAGCATGGCCTGATAACTTGTGGAATACGACTGTTCTTTGAGATAAATGTTGTTGAAAAGTTCAAAGTCCCAGCTGAGGTCTGGCTTATTTTTTCTTGTTTATATTTATTTTTAAAGAGAAGAAAAATAGCTGGTTTTACGTACTTTAATCTTGAAGTAGGCAATACTAAAATATTAGTGGTATGGTTAACAACCTTCCATTCTTAATGAAACATTTTTGTAAGTGTCATAAAAACACATAACTAATCCTGAATTGTGTGAGTTAGGTAAGAAATTAAATCCACATTTATGTTAGAAAAAAATGCTGTTTCCATGTTTAACTCAATTAAAAACATTTGTTTTCAAAGAACTCACACAATTAAGTAATTTCATAGTATATTCCTGTAATTTAATGGGAATTCCATTGTTTTGTTTCAATTAACAGCCATCTTAATCACTTTGTCCCTAATAGGTCCTTACAAGATGGATGTACACAGTCAGGAAGGGTTATCGAGATATCACTTACCATAACTGGAGACATGGATTCAATGTGGGACAAACAATGTTTACTCTGCTGATGGTAATGTCACTAATATTAACCTCACATTTATTATTTAGTCTTCTTTCAATTCTAGATGGAAAATTTAGGAAGACACACACTCAGAATTATCTGTTCTCTTTTACAGACAGGCAAAATTAAGAAATACTATACTGATCTAGAAGCCTTTGCCATGGTGGCTGCTGCTTTCTGCCATGACATTGATCACAGAGGGACCAATAACTTGTATCAAATGAAGTAAGTATAAATTATCAAATACACAGAAATGTACTACTTTTAGAGGAAAACAAACAAAATGTCAAAACCCAGAACAATATAAGATATATATTCCATTTTAATCTGGCATGAATAAATAACTATGCTACAGAAGATTTCTGCCCCAGAGCACTTTAGGCAGCTGAAACACAAATGCAAAATGCAAAGGCAGACTCTTAGAAGGATTTCCTGCAGCTGCAATCCATTTTTAAGACTCCAGCTTTTTTTAACTCTAGCAATGCTTGGATTGTAGCAGACAGAGCCTCATGCACATGAGGCCACAAAGAAATTAGTAAAGTAAATTAAAATCCCTAACTGGATTACTTTTTCAAGACAGGACATAAGCACATTTCTGGAGAGGGATTCAAGACATGACATAGACAAGGGCCAGTTTTGAGGGAGACAGTGTTTTCTTCTCTGTTTTCCGCTGTCTAATGTGACTAGTTCAGTTGTTCCTCCCCACATTCAGTTTCCTAACTGATGTAGGTCCTTTCCTGAGGTGTAATATCCTCATGTTATACAGGAATCTGAGCTAACAAGCCTGAGTTTGGTAGAACTCCACTATGTCCACATGCGCAGAAGTTACACATCATGAGGCTGAAGCTTTGCAATTCATGCTCTAACATGTTCTGAGAAAATATTCTAAAGGATTTCTTCATGATTTTTACCCTTTTTATTATGAAACAACATTAATTCATATAAATTTACCTTTGTATTACAACGTTACACATCATGATGAGACCCACTCTCCTCCTGAAGAGTGAACAACCCACCATTTAGTCTTTTATGTGATCTGTGAGGGCTTGTTTCCATGTGCTAGCCGGAGAACACGGGTTTCTCAGAATATCATATGTACCCCAAGGTTATAATTATCTGACTAGTTTCCACCAACTGTATCTCCAGAGTGATTGATCCTACCCCTCTGACCCTGAATACTCCTCACAGGAGGAGCATTTCAGCCTGCGTGCTAGAGCAGTGACGCAGGGGGATTTTCTGATTATTCTCAGGGATTCTCCAGGTGACGTAGGAAAGAGAATGACAGATGCTGGTTCTTATTCAACAGACTGCCTCTCATCCAAACAAGTCTAAGGGGGGTTTAAATCTTCCTACTGTGGTCTCCCCTAGCTGAAAGCCCTCTACATGAGGTCATACGCAGTAAAGCTATTTATAAAACTTATCAGGCTTTACCACAACAGTCCTAATCATATCAGAAAATACAAGTACCATGTAGCAATCCACCTCGGGTTATCTAGGAAACAGAGCCATTAGCCAAAGGAAAAAAGGAGGAAAATACACTTCCAAACATGCAGAACTACCTGGAGCCCATGTAGGTAGGGTACCTCTCCCTTCATCCCACAATCATAATCCGATGCAGAATTTCCTCTGCTTGAAGCTTAATCCAGTGTCAGGGGAATGCTCAACAAAGCTGTAAAACTCAACAAACCTGAGCTGTCAGGACTTGTCCTGTCCATAAAATGGCAATTTTGGTGGAATGAAGTAGCCCAAGGGCTTTAGAGGAATTAAACTCCATTATACTGTTACTTTAGACTTAACTTACTGTTAAGTAGAATCCCAGGGCACATGGCCCAGTCATTACAGACATACAAGAATTCAAAAGCCATGCCAGAGAATAAACACTAAAAGATGGGTAAAGGCTACTTTTAAGGTACACAATAAGGGGCATAGATTAAAAAACCAGCAAAACTGAACATGCAAGACAAAATGGAGGCATATTTTAAATACCACAGTTTTTGAGTTTTGAGGCATCTAAAAATGACTTCGACTTTAGTGGGCACTGAGCACACAGTGCTCTCCAAGCTCCATCATTACTCAGTCACAAAAATGAAGGGAAGCAAGCTGGGATTTTTTTCTCTGCATTATACCAATAGCTAATGTATACAGATTAAACTATCAAACCAATGGTTAATATATACAGATCAAATTATTGAACATGCAGATCAGAAACATTTTAATCCTAAAAGTATAAAACCTGAATTAAAACAATTTCCTTCAAATTATATATATATATATATCATATTCTAAAGAATTGCTTATTTTTCAACAGGTCAGCTGCTCCCCTGGCTAAACTTCACGGCTCTTCCATTTTAGAAAGGCATCACCTAGAGTACAGTAAAACCCTGCTGCAAGATGAGGTAAGTCATGGCCCTGCTCACACAAATCAACACTAAAGATCCAATTAAGTAACAATGTTCCAAATTTCACTGGGTCTCATTTCATCCATAGGCCCAGATTAAGAAATGCTAAAATTCAGAAGTTTAAGACAAATTCTTATGCACTTTCTACTTTTAGAGAAACATCAGTGATTCTGCCTGGAACAGACTCACTTCAGATAGAAAAGCTTCCCCTCTAGTCCTCACTCACGCTCCTCAGGTCTTTTCCATTTGCTGATGTTGAAACCAAAGGAGAAAATACAATACATACACACAAAATCTTGCCATTAAACCACTGTACCTGATTCATGAGGTCTGAATTCAGCTGCACGCTCTGAGAGCTGAGGAACCAAGGGACAGAGCTGTCCATGGAGGGCCCCCGCGCCCTCAGGCCAGACCTGCCCACATCTTACCTTGCTAAACAGGGTGGGGGCATGGCAGGCTCTGCTGCAGCTCCCATTAGCCATGTTCCTGCATTATGCAGCCATCCCTGTCCCCAGCTGCCCTTCCCATCCTGGGTGATGTCCCCACCGCACCCCCAGGCTCAGCTGCCCCTCAGGGCCCTGCTCCTCCAGCGCGCCCCGGCCACCCTGCCCTCAGCGCGCCCTGGCCACCCTGCACACAGCAAAGGACACTATTTATGCTCTTTACTATGCATTTTGCGGGCTGATTTAACTGCAGGGCATGCATATATACACCCCTTCCACCCTTTGTTTGCAGCAGCAGGGCAGGCACCCACTTCACCCTCATTTTCCACTTCTAATCCCTGTGCTGATGCTATTGCCTGACCTCATGAGGCCACGGGATAAATCCTTACGCTAAGCAGCAGCCCTATGTTAATAAAAAATCCAGAGGTTTATGGTATGAAAACAAACAAACACCTTTCCCTTCACTGGTGGCGATGTAGTTTTTCAAATGTGGGATGCCAGGGACTGACTCCTGCTCTTGGGCAGAGCAGCTGGTAGGAGCTCTGGGGGCTCTCCCCAGCAGCATCGCTGTGCCCTGGCTCACACAGGCCTTGGATCTCCATTAAAGGAGGAAATAAAACCAAGAAACTTAGAAAAATGCTGTGTGATGGTCTCATTCCCTTTGCCTGAAGAAAAGAACATTGCACTTGGCATGGTAGGACCCATACACTGCCGCAGGCAATTGTGCCAACCCAGTTTAACAGGGAAAAAAGGGGAACTGGGAAGCTTTAAAAAGTGAGGAAAATTAGGTTTATGGAATGTGAATTTTTAATTTGTACCATTATTTTAATTTAAGGACTTTAGTTGGCCAATTTTGTTACCCTATTCTGTGAAACAATCTGTATATTACAAACCAAAGACAGTGTTATAAAAGGAATTGAAATCATAAACTTTCCACCTTGCAGAGTTTAAACATCTTCCAGAACCTAAATAAGCGCCAGTATGAAACCGTTCTACACTTATTTGAAGTTGCAATAATAGCAACTGACTTGGCTTTGTATTTCAAGTAAGTACTAAATTCTGTATAACTTCCTACTGAAAAAAAATCAATCCTATAGAATGTATAACTTTATTTTTTTGTTGTTTATACACAGCATACAAAGATGTTTATATGCAGAGAACAGAGCTTTATTTAACATTGTCATTGAGTCTAATTCTGGTAAAAACCAAGACATTCTTAGTTCGATTGTAAACTTTCAAATTAGAGAATGCATGAATGTATATAATACTTAGTATACATTTAGTAGGTCATTCCAATATACTTTTAGTTACAGCAAGCACTATATTCCAGAAGTGTGGATTCAGTGGTCTAACCATAAGGTTGTTTGCATGTGTGATATTTAGCATACCATACAACAAATACTCACACAAACAGGAACATGCTGAAAATTAAAAAAAACCCTGCAGACATCAACTTATCCCAGTGCTAAAAATGCCAAAGGCTCCAAATATCAAACCATCTGTTTCTGTCCCTAAGTTAGTGAATTAATGTGCTTTAATAATGGGTACCTTCCTTAAATATATGTGGACACTTTTGTTTTATGACTAGGACAATTTAAAGTCAGAAGACAGGTAAAATTTGAGGAAGTTGTTCAACAGCAGTTATTAAGATTTAGAGAACAGTAATTTCATTATTTCATTAATTCTAAGCACAAACCAGAAGATTTATGAAACAATAGCAAGACAGGCTTATGTTTTTGAAAGTTCTCAGTCAGGTCTTAGTAATTCTTAGGATTTTTGATGGGAGGGAGTGGAAGAGCATTTATTAGCATTTGCTTCACTTTTCCCAATTTGATATGTTACAGGAAGTAACAAATATGTAATGCTAAAAAATGAGAATATCACCCCAAAGAGTTTAATTTGAAGAGGTAGGAAATTGGTTCTTTGTTTCTTTGTCAGGAACTCTGACAAATTGCTTCACATCAGTGGTATATAGCTAAATGTAAATGTCTAGGTTACCTGAAAAGTTTGCATTCAACAGCAGGAAAATGCTACTTTGATGCTACTATGACTAGCATGTTACTTTGGAAAAGAACAATATCATAAATATGGTTTTCTATTTCATTTTTAATGCAGGAACTTGCATTCAATAATATATGCTTTATTGGTATGTTTTAACAGGAAAAGAACTATGTTTCAAAAGATTGTGGATGCAATCGAAAAAATGGAATCAGAAGAGCAGGCAATTAAGTATATATCTATTGACCCAACGAAAAAAGAAGTCATCATGTAGGTGGTTAATATTTTACTCCTTATTCAATCAGTTATCAATGACTAGATTTTAAAAGAATTTGGGCACTTAAACAGGGAAATTTGGACTTAGTGTTATTGTCCAATGATGACCATACCCATGATTTTAATTTAGAAATCGATGCCTACAATCTTCTTAAAATGTGCAAAATGTTAATCCATTTGGCATCTTAGGTATTTAAATCCCCTAAAATCTAGACTCTTTTTTTTTTTTTTTTACAATCATCCTAGCACAGGATAGTTAGGGTTGCAAGGGACCTCTGGAGATAATTGAGTCCAACCCCCCTCCCAAGGCAGGGTCACCTAGAGCAGGTTACACAGGAAGTGGTCCAGGTGAGTTTGGAATGTCTCCAGACGGAGGCTCCACAACGTCCCTGGGTAGCCTATTCCATGCTCTGCTACCCTCAATGTGTATTTGTTCTTCCTCATGTTGAGGTGGAACTTCTTCTGGTTTTGTTTACAGCCATTGCTCCATGTCCTGTTGTTGGGCACCACTGAAAAGAGTCTGGCACCATCCTCTTGACCCCCAAAGCCATACTCTTGTTTTGGTTTTTGTTTTTAAAGGGCTATGATGATGACTGGATGCGACCTGTCTGCCATAACCAAGCCCTGGGAAGTGCAGAGTAAGGTAGGTACTTTTGAAAGGGACAAAAGGTACTGCATTTACTCTCTATTTTACTGCCTATTTGGTGCATGATCAATTAACAAAAAAATTAACTTATTATCACTTGATACATATTTAAGTACCTGTTTCTTCCAGGAAAGAACCTCTACCTTTCTGTCAGTGGGAGTGTTGGTGTTCCATGATGTCTCAACAACTCAGTTGAGAGTTGTAGAGTTGTCTCAACTCGACAGTTGTCAACTCTTCTCTATTTGTCCACCCTTCTCTACTTGTCCTTCCACTAAAACTGGCACCGCTGATTCTGGCAGTTGTTCTAGCTACCCTGAACCATCACTCCAGTATTTCTGTGCTAGACAATTTTTGCTACTTTCCAGCTATTTTTAAAGCACAGATTTAACAACAGTATGATTTGAATTGTGTCTGTTCTGTAGACCTTGGTGACATTGCAAAGTAGCTTAAACACACTAAAATCCTGTAATACAGTGTGGTACATAAGTACTTCAAGTACTCCAGCATTTATTCACCATCTTGCTGAAGCTCATCATTCAACCTTACAGGAATATGTTTCAACAAAGCACAGTAAAAATATAACTGAAATTTATTGCTCTTCTAAGTTACACACAGAACAGGTATTACAAGACTGTTAGGTTGCTAATATTGCCTTGTTCCTGTTGGCAATAATCTGTTATTTACTGAACATTCATTAGAATATTGTTAGTGACAATTTACTGGAAAAAGCCTTAAATACAGCAGTCAGTGTCTGTAGTTTTTTCATGTTTTCTGGAAAGCCTTGTTTTATTTATTTAAATTTACTACTTACTGCTGATAATTCCACTGAATTGTGCCTATTCAGGTTGCCCTCATGGTTGCAAATGAATTCTGGGAGCAAGGTGACCTGGAACGAACTGTGCTACAGCAACAACCCATTGTAAGTACTAAATAATTTAACTGTGTTAAGCAATATTAACTGTTATTAAAACATTGAATAAATAATGCACCATGATGTTTATGAGATCACTATAGCAAGAAAGCATGATATCTACATATTCTAAATTACTGCTCTTCTGTTCTAGCCTATGATGGACAGAAACAAGGGAGATGAACTACCTAAGCTCCAAGTTGGTTTCATAGATTTTGTGTGTACATTCGTGTACAAGGTAAGAATAACTGGTTTTGTTTTTCTGTTCAGCAGTTCTGATGGCACAGTTAGTGACAAGATGTTGCAGTAAAAAATTCCAGACAGCAGCAGGAATCTTGGTCACAGGGTGAACAGCTATCACAACCACCACCATTTTTCAGTATTTTGTTACATGAAAGAATTGTTCCCACAGAGCAAATTCAAGAGATGTGAAGCAAATTCGCTAAAAAGGCAGATCCCAGTTAAACTTGAGGGCATTGCAGTTTTGTTATTGCCTTGAAAGACTGAGTTACAAAGTCCAGCTTTATTCTTTACAGTCCCATTTAATATAAACAAGCAACATGGATGGTTACAGAAAGCAGTTAATGGCACAGCAAAGGGAATAGGAAATATGTAATATTTGGGGTATGCAGATATGCTGGTGCTTCTGTAAGACACTGAAATGTTAACATTCTTAATCCCTGTCTAGTTTTTAATATTATCCAAAAATGTCATGCAAAAAAGTGACAGGGTTTTTTAATATCTACAGAAATATCCTCATCTGCTTGGAACATACTACAGATTTTTTAATTGTATCCTGATAATCATGTATAATGTATCATAGTTATAGTTGTATTATATGAGTCAGACTGTCATATGTAGGATTAGGGAAGATATTAAAATTTGCATCATATAACTCTGAAATTTTCCTAACAAGACTATGTGCACAATAGGGCATTATTATCCCAACATGGTATTTCCAAAAATATGCCTGAGAATTAGATGTAAAAGGAAATGTTTTCTCAGAAGTATTTCCACAATTTCAGACTTAAAAATTCATCAGTGCTTACAAATTTCTAATTTACTAATTTCAATTTCTTGTACAGGAATTCTCAAGGTTTCACAAGGAAATCACACCTATGTTTGATGGTCTTCAAAACAACAGGGTTGAATGGAAAACACGAGCTGACGAATATGAAGAGAAGATGAAAGCTATTGAGGAACAAAAGAAAAAGGAAGAAGAAGCTGCCCAAAAAGGTTAAGTAACTTCTTAAGTTTTCATTTACATATATTTGTAAGGCAGTTGACATATCCTCTCTCTCTCTCTCTCTCTCTCTCAAATTCACACATGCATTGCACTTTATACTAATGGTATGCAAGTTCTGAATTAGCCAAATCAGTTTTATCTTTACTTGGAAGAGGAGTAACCTTTAAAGATGACACAAATCCAGTACACTGACCTCATTTTCTGAACTGCAGAATTATATAAAATATGACCATTACAAAAGGAAAGGGAATGTAACATTTCTTTTGTCTAAAGACTTAAAACTGAATGTAATTAAACACTTGCTTATCTGAAATACATGAGATGTATCAAAATTCTGTGTGGAATCAGCCCCAAATGTATTCAGGTGCTTTAAGCTGAAAATGAAAAACACAAGGGAACAGAGAGTATGCATTCAGAACATAAAAAACAGTGCCAATCCCCACTTCTTTTCCAAGTTTGAGATAAAGCTTTTGGCTCTAGTTCCCAACCACTAGTTTCTTGGCTGAAATACACTCTCTCATATAACAAATTTAACATTAATCTTCCAAAGACTGACCAAGTCCAAAAATCGAAAGAATGGTTCTGCATAGTATTACCTAGAAGAGAATTTGATTTTATAGAAAGTGAGAACCTATCACTCGAGTGTAAGAGTGAAATGAGTCAGTTACTTTTATTCTCTGTATTGCATGTGGAGCAGCAGGTCTACAGCTCTACCAGTCAACTGAGATGACTGAAAAGGTTCAAAGATTAAAACAATACTATGTATGATTAAAACAGTGATATATTGTCAGCTAGTCTGAAGAAGAAAAGTTAGTTTACTCGGTCTGTGTTTCACAGATCTTTAAAACATAAAGCAGTACAGAATAACTTTTAATCAATATCTGTGGGAAATAGGTGAGTATTCTTCACATTTCACACAAAAGAGGCTACTCAAGGCCACACATAAAGTTACTGTCAGTGTGTGAAAGGGAACTACTTATTGGCTCCTACAAAATTGATACTAGGTTAAAGTAAGTTTAAAAAAATCAAAAAGTTGCTGCAAAGTGGTTTAAGAAGTATTGTAAGTTACATGTTTCAATCAAAGCAGATTTTGGAAAGAGTTTAATAAGATGAGTAAAATATTTTGGCTTGCTCACACTTGTAAGTGGTACTACTTACACACACTTACACGGAAATTCCACCCTCCTAGTTGCTCCCAAATTTATTTTCAATGACACCTTAAACAGAAATATATAATTTATTTAACATTAATTTATTGCTAAGAACTAGCTGGTTATCAGTATGAAAAAAGTACTTTTTCTTTACACTGGAACATAAGCATCTGAACTTCACACAAATACCAGCAAAACAAAACAAAACCTGGGACCTCCTTATACAACTTCAAACCTCCTTATACATTTGCTTTCTCAGCAAAGAATATAGTTACAAAAGTCAGATCCTATGCTCCTATTCTTAAATAAAAATCAAATAATCAATTTAGGAAGAGTCGAGTACTTCCCTCTTGGAAGTTAGGACCATCTTCCATCATTGGTATTTTGGAATCACTTAAGCCATTGACTGAAGGAGTATTTTCCCAGAAGGAACCACCTTACACAGTCTGCACAGACAGACTGATTTTCAGGAGCTAAGGATCTGGCCTTTGCACATCCTAATTGGCAAAACAAAAGGAATTATTCTGTATCTTTTCAAATACACACTGGAATGAGGCCATGGACATTTGTGAAGAACAGATCTGACACTGTCAAATCAAGGCCATGTAAATACATGGGTTGGTTAAATCAGTTCATACAAACAAGGATTTGATACATGCTGAACCATGGTGGTTTCTCTAGAACACACTGACCTGGCTATTCTTAGCCACTCAGTAGACACAAAACAAAATAAACATGTTTGCTGAACCACTACAGTGGAAAGTTCAGAACTGAAGTAAAGCAAAATACAGTATTAAACTGAGAAAATCAAATACATAGTTAGTAACATAGTGTTGATTATATCCACAAATTACAGAGGGTAGGACACTGATTGTGTGACATGTTTCAATGCAGGTGGAAAGGGTCGAAAATGACCTAGTAACATGGTGATCCACAGCTTTCAAATGTAAGTTTTAATTCTAATATTGGTATCTTACCTTAAGTGAATCTGGAAACGCAATTTATTACATTGAAAGAATCTTAACTATGACCAATGAACATCTGTGGAATCATTTGAGAGAGAGTAACAGAATCAGGAGCTATAAATAAAAACATGAAAAGTCTCTCTCTCTCTCTCTCTTAATTGGTAATTACAAAGGGATTCATGCAGGGTTGGAAAAAGGTTTATGCAATTAGGTCAAATTAAAGTTTTTGTATCATCTGCTTCAAAAATAGATTCACAGATTATATTGATTCAAGAGTTTCTTTTGCATGGCTTGCATACCTCAGTTTTGTATGTGTGGGACAGAGTCATATATATTTAAATACTGAAACTTTCCAGTAAGAGTGGTTCAGTGTGTGTTTGGTCCCTTGAAAAATGTTGGTATCAACTCCTACACTATATACACATATGTATATATAACGTGTCATTGTTTCTTATTCCAATATCCCAGACAAGCAGTGAAATTTCAGGTCAAACACACATAATATACATAAAATAAAAGCAGCACATCTATAACAAGGAATTAGAGCAGCTAAAATTAACAGAAAATACTCATTTTACTTTCCTTCCTTGTTTTTTAACAGAAGGTGGTGCTGGAGGTGGCGGAGGAGAGGAAGGAAAATCCAAAACATGTGTAGTTTTGTAATTCTTTGTCTCAGACACTGCTCCTGCTACAGAAAAGACATCTAGAAAGAACTTCAATGAGCCCCAGTGGATTTCTGCTTTGCATAGAATAGTATAGATCGACCTCTTAACAATCCTCCTAAAGACTTGCCATTTGTTGGAAATAATTTTTAATGGATTAAAAAAATGGTTACAATTAAAAACTGAAAATAATATTGGTGCAAAATGAGTTAACTGTGTGCTCTAGGTATTTTTTCATGTCACTCAATTTATATACAGTATTTTTATTAAAATATGTAACTTCTACACACTGTCCAGAAAAAATATAAATAATTTTGACAGCTCTTATGTGAAATTACTGAATGAAATCTAACATGTACAATTCAAACCAAAAATTGCAATACTCACAACTTGGATATTTAGATTTTTATATTATGTGTATTTCTTTAATCTGTCATTCTGTAATTTTCCTTCATTCTCAACATTATATAAAGTCCTAGAGTAAAACATCTCTTTCATTTTAGGAATGCACAATTCCCTAGCTCTTATCTATAAAGAGTAGGCCCATGGTACATTGTATTTTTTCTAAAATTGCCAATGATAAATCTGTAAATGGTAGGCATTGGCACACTTTGATCACATGCAAATGGCTTTCCCACAGTTCCTGAACTGAGCAGCTTTTATTAGGCAAAAACCTAAAATGGCAGACCACAAACATCATCCTTTACACACAAGTAAGAGTTTACTAAGATACCTACACCAGCATATCTACAGCAGGATCTGCATTCAAGGGCATTTTAAAAGGCTCACATACTCCCCATGTATCTCTTTCAAAATGCAATAAATTATTTGAAAACCAATTAATTGGCACCCATTTAATCTTCTGAGGGAGAGGAAAGCCAAAGTCAAGCACATCAAAATTCCCATTACCTCTCTTTCTACAAGCAAGAAGCCAGACTGCACACAAATTAGCTCTTCATAAACACTGATCTCCCTCCCAAAACCTTTGGAACAACAGTCCACTCCATACCTTCCACTCAGGAAGCCAGCTCCTGCTGCGGATGGAGAAAGGCAAATCACCAGTGTGTTACACACACATCTGAGTATTCACTGGAACCAGTTTCAAATCTAAGGAGATCGATGGCAATGCCTGCAATAGATAAATTCAACGTGCAGACTAATCCTGCCACTTTTCCTTGCCCTTTAAATAAAGCAGACCCACACTTTTTTTTTTCCTCTGAAGGACTCTCCACATCCACGTGGAAGGGAGAATGAGCAATTTGCTCTACATAAACCTAAGATTACTCTATGAACAGAGATACTGTGTACATTTATCACTCAAAATTAAAGGAATCCACAAAAAAAACTCCAAACACAACACTCTGACTTATAAATGGGCCAAATATTTTATGCAAACAGTTATGACATAAAACTGGGTATCGTGTTATTTTCTGTATTAAATGCAGCTACTAAAGAAAACTATTTCAAGGTTGTTTGATAATGTAATTTTATTCAAACTGTATTAAATTATGTATTTAATATGTATAGTGTAACTTTTTATAACTGTATTTTAAAGACCCAAAGAGAAGTAGTTATCCAGAACACATACTTAATATACAATACTCGAAGCAACAAATATAGCAACGCATTTCACAAAAGCCCCTTTGGGCAAGTTGCACACGTTTAAGCAGATTGCTGCAGATTGGATTTGACTCTCAGCCAAGCTTGCAAGATGACAGAGAATTAACCTTTAAATCCACCTTCTTACCTAAAGAAGCCTTCATGCAAGGATACGTTTATTTCTTACTCAAGGACGCCCTAAATATGCCCTTGTACTGTCATGTATTATGTAAGTACGAACTGTTTAAAATGTAATTATGTTAAGTAAAACTTGTAAATAGAGTTCTCAACTTACTCATATGAGTGCATGTAAAATGTTCATAAATACACAACCATCTCTGCTGTTACATTTTCCACATCAAATATTTACTAGAAATACTTTCTATAAATATATCTACAGTGAGACATACCTATCAAAAATATATTTTATACAACATTAACTTTCCTCAGATTAATAGGAAAATTTAATTTAAAAAAGTTTGACCTTCATATCCAAAGTAGTTTTCACCAGACCGAAAAAATATAGGCATGGTTCCTATTCATCTGCAGACTGTTTCTCTGGGGACATGACTGAATGAATGTTTAAAGATGTGTTGCAAGTTGAAGAAGATGAATCCAGTAAGTTTCTCAAGCAATATACATGCTTTATTTGTATAGTTAGGATTACACGTGAAAGAAGGATTAGCGTTCAGTCAACGGAAAGGAGATCAGAAGCCACAGATAACACCAAAGTCACGTACATCTCCAGTAGAAAGCCACATGTTATTTTTTACATTAAAAATGTCAACAACCAAACAAATTTTTATAAGTGGAATAAACGTGTCTTTTTATAAGACACATCACATTAAAGCCAAAATTTGAAAGAAAGTCACAATAAACTGAACTTTTTAATGAAGTAGAGAGACATTTCAGATATGCTTTACTTAATTCAAGTAAAACACAAGTAGAATACATACTTGGCAAAATGTGAACTTCTCCAATAGCATTTTAAAATACTTACAGAGACTTATGCCCAAATATTAAAGTCTACGTGACCAACAAATTTAAGGCTATTAATTCTTGTTTAATAAATTAAAAATATAAATATAATAAATTGTATGGCTTAAACTACTCACAGAATCTTACAAAATACTCCTTTACAAAAATCTGGCAATAACTGAAGTTTAGGATAAAATAAAAGCAGTGAACTTCCATGTTGTAATGTCAATAAACTATATTCTTGTTTGTTTAAGTTTGGGTGCCATATATCTTTTGCACTGAACTGAAAAAATTATTCCTCTTGTTTCAAGAGTATGCAGCCTATTACAAGAAACAGGAAGTTTTTAGATATGAAGCCTTCTACAAAAACAATCTACCCAAATATTCCATATGAGTGACTGTAGAAAAGGTGTGTGCTGGCAGATAGAGATCTCTGGAAAATTATGACTGGATTTCCAGACTTCCATCTGGACAACTCATGAAGAAAATCAGCCAACATCAGCTGCAGGTTTTAGAGAAATAAGTCTTGAAAATACTCATCAAACTCCTCCTCCCTGTAACAACAACAGAAAGTAAAAGTCAGATAGTTCTGATTTGGATTTGTACCTAGGAGATACTCTTTGTATGAAAAAGTTTTAGCAAACTTCTCATCAGAATTGTAGAAGGTGTGGATAATTTTGACTTATTCATTATGTTCCAATACCTTTCACATCTCCCTGTGTGAGTTGACTGTTAGGACTTACTGCTAAGGTAATTAATGGTGGTGGGGGTAAGGCAGCAATGGTATGGTAGTGGTCTAGCAAACAACTTTTCCTCAAGAGTTGTGTATGTCTCCCCTTTAAAAACACATTTTTAGGTTCACTAAATGGAAAAAGATTTGACACAAGCTTTTATGTCCAAATACTCACTGAAACACTCAGGAAAACTCTGCATTTGTAGTTCTGAGTGGACACTGTACATTTCAGTAGCTATTAGTTCACTACACCAAACTAACCGTGATTTTTTATCTGCTTCTCGTAGAGGACCTTTCCAAAAGTCAGCTCCTGAAGGGCCATCTTCTGCATTGCTGTTATCTGAATCTGTTTAAAAAATTTAAAATATTTATGAAATAAATTTTAAAATTATTTATCTTTTTTTAAATTAGATGGTATATTGCTAAAAGCAATGTTTAATTGCAACCATGAGAATAAACAGAACACTTTACTTTGCATAAAGTGAAAATGAAAATATTGTGCAACATTAATCAACCTAGCATCAAAAAGATTCTTAGGCATCATGAACTAATGTTTTGGTCAAACAACAAAAATCATGTCAAAACACTGACCTTGACACAACAGCAACATAGCAATTTTTTCCTAAAATTAAGTATTCACAAACCCAGAATTACAACAGAGTTTCAATTTATGATATTAAATGAATCTATTACCTTACTTAAATGATAGCTCTTATCAATTGGGACTTCTCAGTGAAATTGTAAGAAGACATGGATTAGTGCATAACTGTTTTTCATCAGTACACAGGAGCAAAAACTTGTATCAGGAAAAAAAACCCCCTCAGTCTTCCAGTAAGACTTTGGGCATGGTCCAAGTCATAAGAAAACTGCTTCATGTCTTCCTGTACCTAACTGGGAAAGCCTAGGGGATGAGGACATTCTTTAAAATGTATAGCTCAGCAGAGCAATCAGTGGAAACAGTCAATCACTTCTCGACAGTCTGCAGCAAGAATTGGCATGACTAGGAGATGGGGCCTGTTTCATCAAAAAAGAAACTGGAGACTGGAATTACTGAGATACAGAGACAACCAGGGACTAAGGAGTCACTGAATGCATCCACCTGCAACAAGACACTACAGGTGGTAGCTGGAAAAGACATTAATTAAACCCTAGGATTTCTTTAAAATCTTTTTTTTTTTTTTTGAGCAGAGTTCAGTGTAATATATATATCAGTATAATTCCCTGAAGGAAAATGTAGCAGTTACTGTATCAAAAAAGTACTATCTTTACACAGCATGAAATTATTAACAATGTACCTATTTTTGCACCATCTACTCTTTTTTGGAACAACCTGACCTCTCATTTTTCTGATTTTTTACATTTTCCTATCTGCCCAAATTTTTATTTTTTGATTAAACTATTTCCTTCTTAAAACTCCCTGCATTTTTTTTTCCAAGATATGTAAGTAATTCATTCGAACCTTCATATTTCCGTTTGTTTTCAGACAGCTTTCTCATAAAATATTAAAACAGACCGCTAATAAAACGAAGATCAATGACAACTGTCTATGAAGTTATACAACTTATTACAAAAACATAAAGGATATTAAAAAACTTTGCCTTTATCAGAATTACCTGAATCGTCTGAAGAAACCTGATCTGTAAAGAAACACCAAAATAGGAAAAAAAAAGTAAGCTTTCCTTGGTTTTATCTGTTATCTTAAATTGCTTACAAGGATACTTCAATCACAATATAGAAATATATGCATGCATGCACACACCACATTCAAAGAAAGCAAACACTGAAATAAAAGGGGTTTTTTGCATGAGTGCAAAGGTCATCAGTTTGAGCCTAATTATGTCAACCCAAGATCTGTGGTGTAAAAAGGTTATCTAACATTTCCAAAAGGCTTTCAACCCCAAAGTCTCATGGAATGAAATACTTCACAACCCTTTCTGGTATACAACATCCAATGCTTGGACAAATTTCCTTTGCAGTGCATACCTTGCAAAGGCTCTCCCTCTCTGTTAAATCTAAGAAATTTATCTTTTTTTTCCATCTAGGAAATTTTACCTAAGATATTTACCTTTTTGCCTACCTGTGTTACAGTTAAGAAAGCTACATATCTGTGTGTATAGCTAAATGTATTTATCTACAGTTATACATTATTATGTGTCTGTATCTATGCACTATAGGTGCAAAACTAAGGTTCAACTAATCTATGTGAGTATTTTAGTAACTGAAGTTTTAAAGTTTAAATTTACCTTTATGGGTCTTTTTTTTGGACTTCTTTTTTGCTGAACGAGATAATTTTGCCTTCTTTTTTTTTGGCTCTTTAGAGTCCTGTACAGCTGCGCCTCTTTTCTTGTGTGTTTTGACTTCTTTCCTCCTTTAAAAAAGATGAATGTACACCTTCTCTATTATAGGTACTTTTTATGCAACAGTAAATCTGAAGTATTTAATTCAGACAGACAGTTGTCATTTTTTCAGACACCTATCAGTAGTTAAACTGAAAAAAAAAAATATTCCATTAAAAAGCAAAGTGCTATAGAAACACAAGAAAAATAATCAGTGGGCTGAAATTAAGCAAATGAAACTTCTGTGGTGGTAGAGATGGAATTTTTCCAGGCTGAGGGGTTCTGTGCTGTCATTAGCACAGTATCTTAACCCTCAACTGTGCCAAGTCAGTGGCTTTATAAGAACTCCAGAATATTGATGCTATTTCAGCATTAAAAAACTTCCTAATCATCTCACTTAAGTTCCCCCCCTACGTGCTGTTCATCATAGTCCTAACTTATCAATAATTCAGTCCCCATTATTTTCAAAATATTTCATTACCGGTGATGGAAGTTTAGTTTGTGGGAACATTCTGGACATAGTCCTGAAAAAGAGAAAATGAGAACATTGCAACCAAGAATCTGACAAGCATAATTAAGACAACTACAAAATTAGTTAGAACTGGATCTTTCATAATCAGCAGCTTTTCCTTCAAAACACTAGTTACAATGTAATTGCAGTCAGGATTGAGAAAATACATGATGAAAGTTTTCAGTACAAAACCAGATTTTACAAAATGTGAAGAAAGATCACAGGTTTAGCACTGGAAACTCTTCATTAAAGAAGTATTAGTGCTTATCATTGTACAGACATTCCATTTATGGATCCTTGTGGACAGATTAAATTGCTCTGCAATTATACTGAAGACTTGTAAGTCTCTTAGAACTTCGTCAGAGACCAAGTGCTCCCACATGGAGTGTCCTGTGCACAAAAGGAAAAAAACTCCACTATTCATTCATTTTATATGAAGTAACTGTATAAACAGGGCTAAGATTAATTATCTGATGAACATATCATAACGTACACAATAGTCAATTAGAAAATCCCAGTCAAGATGCAAGAATGGAAAAGAAAATTATTTTAAAATAGAACTTCCATAAGAAAGCCCAAATATTTAAAATAAAATCAGTAGAGCTGAATGTGTAGAAAAAGTTGTCTGGTCCAAAGCCCTAAGGATTTCTAAGCCAAGTAACTGAATGAACAATGACAATACTGAAACTCTCCTTGCAATGCAGTATTGTCCATTAAAACTAGACATGCTTCTATACAAAACAGCTTCTTGTCAATTATTCTAATTTTATGACATGTCAATTATACAGAATGAAGTGCTCAACCTGTAACAACTGTATCATATACAATGATAACAGCTGCTCTCTCTCAATCAAGAGCACCATACTACCACCTGTGATTAATTCAACAAAATTATCTCCTATTCAGCATTTGCCATGAACTCATATTACTATCACTGGGTCCCACTCGATAGCATCCAAAGTACAAGACATTTGTCTTCTTTTAAGTGTACATATCCTTGAAGGGCTGACTTACTCAATTTCACAAGTGCATTCCTCTTTTCACCATGTTCAACGTAACCAAAATTCACCTCCCAGCTCTTCAGGCCTTCTTTCTCATCACAGTGTTTATTTCCACAGGAAAACTGACCTGTAAAGAGCCAAAACCAGCAAATCATGGTTCAATGATTAACATGAATAGGTTTGGGATTGTTGTTTCCCGTTCTGCTCAGTTTTTGCTTTTTGTTTTCCATTTCTTTAAAAAAAAACTCCCCACAAATCTAAAAATAAGATCCAGATTAAGGAAACAATAACAGGGAACAACAAAGCAATCAATCGTGTCCAATATTGCCTATTTACAAATAAAAAACATAACTCTGGTTTGAAATCTATGGATGAAGGTGTATGTTATGAAATAATAAGCCTAATATTGAACTCTGAAAAAATGAATGTCACTAGGATACATCCTATACCCTAAATGGTTACTGACTTAGCAGAGGATGATGAATCAGAAGCTGTGATTCAGACATGTCTTTAATGACATCAAACTATACAAAGTATCATGTATGTACAATATGAAGATGCCCACATTCTTTTTACATAACTAGTGTACCTGATATTGTGGACATACAATTTGTATTCTAGTGACTATCCATAAACACCTTTTTTTTTAAGAAAAGCAAATCCAATTTTGTGAGAAATGCTATGTCAGCATTAAAAGCTTCCTCTGGTTCGTTATGTGAAAAACAAAACAACCCTGATTTTAAAACAAATCTGTACATAGTCAATTTTGTTTACATCACTGAAGTGCCAATATTGGAGTAATAAAGATCCATGCAGAAAGACCCCTTTGCAGAAGACTGATTCATAGGCAGAGCAGGCAGAAAGGATGTGTATAAATAGGCTCACATGCAGGACTGTTGGTGAACGATTAACCTCAGAAAATTCTGCTTAAGCAGCTAACTAATGGATTGGCAGTGTCCTCAGATACTTCAGTTCTGTAATGAAACACCACTCGCAAGGCAAACATTTGAAGGAAACCCCCCACTGTAACTCTCATTAAAAAAGCAAGTTTAAAATTAATACACATGAAGTATGTTTAACCCTATGTAAGGTATGGCTACCTTACACAGGTAAGGTATGGCCCTGTGTCACAGCAATCTCCAATATGACCTCCTTTCAAAACACCTATGGCAAAAGACTGGAAAGAAAAGAAGCCAAAGAAATAATTTGGCATTTGCAATTAGTAATATGACATAGACACCTCTTCTTTCACTATCGTAGCCCTTCTTCTTCGTGACCATGCAAAGACAGCCATCAAATGCAAAGCAACCAAAGGTAAGTACTCCATTCCTGCATTCCCTCGCTAACACCCCCAAACCTTAGTGCAGCGCACCCACGGCGGTTCTCATCACAACTATACTGACAAAGCTATGTCAGTGCATGCACTAAGTACATACAAGGCTAATGCTAATTATCAGACAGGTATGTATCAGTGTGTTATTACGTTTAATTAAGGCAATTTATATCGCCGATTTGTATTTTAAAACAGCATAGAAGACCCAAGGCTTTTTTTAAAGGATTGTTTGGAGCCGCACTCGGAGAGAGGGTTGGGTTCTCGCGCCCCCCAGTGGCGAAAGACAGGATTTAGCCACTCATATTCCAACTGTTCACTTTTCATTAAAAAGCTTGAAATACCTAATTCTGCACTTTCTCCCACACTTAAAAATATGGAGTACCACATATTAAAAATACAAAGTTATAAATTCTTTTTCCCATGAAGACATAAAAATAATTTACTTCTCATTTAATTATCTTGGTACTCAATAAAGCATGTAACTCTATCCAATGTAACTATCTATTAATATAATCTGTAGTGCTGAATGCAACCACCACCTTTAGAGGCTTTAATCTTTACAGTTTAAAAAACCCCACCAAGAATGTTTATGCTTTCTACTGTAAAATACCTATATTTTTAAAAATCATAAATGCTTTTCTAACTTTCTGAAATGTATTACAATAGAGGTGTTTACAGAACACAGCTGTTTACAGAACTGTAACTGAGTGATACTGATCAACAGACAACTCCACGCAATTTTCTGGTGTGTGCATCCATGACTTCTGAAAATCACACGTATATGAGAATCTACCCCCAGGAGGAGCAATACCTCATTGCCCTCATTTTCTTGCTTCAGTCAGTTGAAAGCCCAAGCACCTCTGCCATGGAAGGAGGACCACTGTGAAAAGTCCCAGTGGCACACTGGTATGACTTCACACACAAAAGTAAGCTACTGATTTAGAGACAGGGTTGGGAGACATGATAACCATTGCCACTGAAGCTTTCAAAACCAATTTAGCCTAAAATAGGTATCACACAAGAAACTTTAATTAAAAAGTTAATGTTTTGCAGAACAGCACTGAAGAAACAGTTAATCAACAAATTATTTCCTGAGGAAAACTACTGAGAGACTTCAATTACAGGTATAAAAGGACAAATGAGGTAACAGAACTATTGGAGAAAAGCAGCTAAAAAGCCCATTCATGAAATTCTGCATTATCAAACGCATTATGGTGGTGTTCATTACAAAGCTTGTGAAAATAAACTATATGCTCTTTTAATTGTAATAGGTGCAGATCAGTGTGCAATCTAAACCTATGTGGCATAAAACAGCAAAGCTGGAAGACAAGTCAATTTATTGTTCATTATTATCTGATGAACTTACCAATACTGTCAAATATTATCTAACAAAATTATGTCAAAAAGCAGGAGGAGAAGCATCAAGAAGAAATATAATACAAAATGAAAGACAGCATTACCTTTTCCTGAAATTACTTCTTGCTCATGTCGCCATCTAAATCCAAACTGTTAAGATAAGAACCAAAATTGGGTTGTGAATAGTCAATGTATTCAGTACTGTAAAGACTAATTTCAGTTGATTGATGCCCTGGCTGGTCAGGAAAAATTAATTTTTTCCCTTTTAATTTAAAATATCTCTCTGACTCTGCTCACCAGAATGGTATTTTATTTAGAAAAATACTTTAAATATTTTTATTTTTACAGGAAATGCTCCATGCTGAAAAACAATTACAAAAGCAAATATATTAATATTTCCAAGTGGAAGACAAGTTGGCCTAGAAATCTGGAAATAAAAACAAAAGAATAAAATGTAATGTATTTAATGACCAGGTGTCAAACAGATTTCATTTCTTAGCAAATAGGAGACACTTTCAATCTGTTAAGCCACAAAACAAAGTACAGAGACAGCAAATAAGAAATTCTCTAGGAAAATAAGACAACAAAGGGAACATTTCCAGTCCAGTGCATATCAAAGTAAAACTTAGATGCAGAACACCCTCCTGTGCTGCACTGCAAAACTGACAACAGAACTGAACTATCTGACAATACAGACGGTCATTTATCAGGCTCAAAGTTTGCAGACAAGATGCACTGAAGGTTCAAAGACAACCTTGACCTAGAATATTCTTATCTAGGGAAAATGTAAGGAGTAACAGACCCATCAGAAGCAAGAGCTGTCAGAACACTCTTCCCCTGTCTCTCCGTAGCCTCACACCAGAGGTTCACATTGGCATTTCTGATTAAAAGGAAACACCAGTGAAGAACAAACCAGAGTGGTCATCAGCAGGTGAAGTGGCCTGGAAGCAAGGAGGGTGAGTGGGTCTCCAGCTCTGGGTGTGAGAGCACCTGTGAATCTCTAGGGATGAGAGCAGAGGAGTCCTAGCCATGGGGGTGTGTGTGTGTCTGCATATCCATGTGTGAGTGACTAAAACAGTCTGCACCAGCAAATGGAATGTGGCTGTGACCTTAGGGGCTCACACGACTTGGGGCTTCTTACTGTTTTCTTCTGAGCTTCAGTCTTTGAGAAGGTGGTTCTGCTCATTTTTGAGACCTTGAGAGATGCCACCATGAAACTGGTCCTTACCATTATCCAGTACTTTGCAAAACAGTGGTTTACTTAAGAAGAAAAGTTTCTAAGGAGATCTGAGCTACAATCTCTATGCAGAGATCTTCAGAAAAATTCTCTGACTAGAAGATTTTGGCTAGGGGCAGAACAATTACAGCTGTGAAAAGACACATGAGCAAGTGCGTATGTGCAAGTCTCAATCTGTGCAATACATGTATTTAAAACATCACAGAAAACTGACATCCAACTTTACTTTGACACCAACTAGCACGATGTAGAATCACAGAATCAAAGAACAGCCCAGGTTGGCAGGCACCTCAGAAGACCAAGTTCAACCTTCCACAGGGAAGGGAGACCAGATGAGATTATCCATCACCCTGTGCAATTGTATCTGAAAAACCTCCAGCAACGGGGATTCCACTGTGCCACTGGTGAGGTTGCTTCAGCGACTTAATGCTCTCACTATAAAAATTTTATTTCTTATATCAAGGTGAAGTATCAACATGTAAAGCATCAACAAGTACCATGCAAAAGGCTGACTAGCTGAGAAGCTTATTATCTACCCTGCACCTCTCACAGCACCAGCACTGCAGAACAGAAGGCATGGGGGGCTAAAGATATCCAACTTCCAGTTTCTGGAAATGCAGAAAAAAAACTAAGGCAGGAAAAATCTGAAAGCACAGACTGCATTCCATGGGTGTGAATGGGATGAGCAGCAAATTTAAGACTTCCAAGAAAAATGCCTGCTTTGAAATCCTTCTGTACCAAACACGAGTATGGATAAATCAGTCATTGAGAAAAATCTCATATTTTTTTCTATTTTTCTAAGAATTTCTAAGAGAGGACTTTCATATGATCAGAACGTGTTTGAGAAAAGAAAGCATAAGTATTTTACAAATGGCATGACACAGCAGTTATGCTGACATGGCAATTCCAAAAATATAGGTAATGATTTAGGAGCATAAATGGGAATTGAGAGTGACCTCAAAGTTAGGACAGACACACTTGAAGTCTGACAGGGAAATACCGTTCACACAACACAACATTAAAAAAAAGAAGAATCTGGGGCAGAACAGTTTCCCACAAAAGACAGCAAACATATGGAAACTTGGCACAGTAACGAGAGAAACAAAATCTGTAAGCATGCTCAAGGGAAATCAGCTGGGGGGGAAGGAGCATACACTGAGGGATATGAAATAGCTATAGGAAAATAAAATCAAATTTACTCAAAAAAGGAGGGAAGGCATCTTCAGCATTTTAGGTTTTGTTAATTTTAATTAAAGTTTTGCATTTTACTGTCCTAATGGTCTTTAGATGACTGTCATCTTTTCTTCCTAATAGAGCTAAACCTAGTCCGTGCACATATTTACCAGTGAATGTAATTTTCAATACCATAAATAGTCTAAAAGAAGTCTACAGGCTGGGTTACTGTGTGCTAGAAATACCAAGATGTATCTGAGTTCAGCACCAGTCTTTAGAAAACCACAATAGAAAATTCATGTATACTCTTTGACTAAGAAGTTAGTCAGCCAAAAACTTGGAAAAAACAAAGGCTGTTCCGGTTAAGAAGAAAACCTGGTGCAGGAATTGGGCTGTTTCTCTTAAGAAATTCTATTTATTTACAAGGCACATACAAATCCTGTTTCCACAAACAGAAAAGAACAACCAGCAAAAGATGCTGCTTTAGAACAGACTTTTCCAAAATTGCTTCTGCCAGCATTCAAGTACAAAACTCTTTTTAGACTTTTTTTTAACAGTAACATTCCATGGGGTTTTAGGCTTCGTCTCCTGCTCCTCTCCAAGCAACCTCTCTAGCCTCTTTCTTTAACCCCTTTGCATTTTCTGCCTTTTCACACACAATGTACCTCTTCATAAAACATCATCTGACAGAAATGTTCCTATTCCCACAGAAATACATTTCTGAGGCAATGACAATGCTCGGATTCAAACTGCTGCTGCTTATTAAGTAACTTGACAAATTCTCACAACTCCCTTTCTATGGAAGGGGTACTAACATTCTGGTTTTACAAGATATCCACAATAATAAGGCAATTTTTAAAAAGGGTATACTTCAAAAACCAAGATGATTCACATTAATGAAAGATACCTTATTCTCTTTGTATCTGCTGAGATCTGCTATACAGTATTCTTTGAACAATTTATCATAATACTTCTTTGCAAGATTCTTCTCCCTAAAACAAAAGGTATT
Source organism: Acanthiza pusilla (assembly GCA_036630365.1). NCBI lineage: Eukaryota > Metazoa > Chordata > Aves > Passeriformes > Acanthizidae > Acanthiza > Acanthiza pusilla. The sequence continues at coordinate 16,085,738 of JAXCHO010000234.1, forward strand.
ACTTTTTATTAAATACAGAAGACAACACAATTCACTTTACATTGTAATGACATTAGCAATACAAAGAGATGTTGTTTCATTGAAAGAACAGAAGTTGCAGACCTAGAAATGCAACAGATACACACTCATTAAACTAAGGAGTAATTTCCATAAAACTGGAAAAATAAATATAAAATAAATCCACAGTACTTATTAAACTGTATTTTTCCAACTCTGCTTTCTTCAGAGTTTTTCAACAGTCATTTGCATCTCAGATAATAAATATTATTATTAGTTCTTTCTGTTATAAATTCATGCTGGCATTTGAGCAATATTACAATATGAAAGACCTTCTAATGGTCTCTCATTTTCAAATGCCTCAAAGATCAAAGAATGATCACCAAGTGTGCACAGTAATTCTTAATTAGGAGGGGAAACCACAAATTTAGTACAAGTGATCTAAAAATAACACATCCTATAATCATTTCAGGTACCAATTCATGTCTGCCTCATCTTCTTCATACCACAGGAATCTATGGTTCTCTCTAATAACATCAAGATCCGTCTTGTCATTTGCGCTGTAAAAGGACACACCTTTTTTTAGTACAATGTAACATTAAAATGAAAATCCATCAAATAATAATTTAGTAAGCATCAATATTTCACAGTTCTGATCACCTCACAGCATAAAGGAATACATTGCTATGAAATAAAATTATCAAAAATGTATTCCCTGGCATACCTGTTCCCAAATAAAAAAACTCATGGTGGAAAATGGCCACTGAAATTGTGGATGACTTGATCCTGTCTGAAAACACTTTTTATACTCTTTATTGAAGACAGTGATGTTAAAAGGCAGTTATAGATAGCTCTAAAGAAGTTATCATTATTCTGGACAATGGATAGCAGTTCTGTGCATTTCAGAAGTATTTCAGACTGTCATTTTGAAGGTACTGACAGATATTTCTCAGTGTACCCTCCATTAATGATCACCTGTCATCTTTCCTTTTACATAACAAAATAAGAATAATTCAGCTCATGGTAAGTTCTTATCTAAAAATATGAAAACAAAATGAAACAAGGCAGTTTTGTGTTTGGGTACTTGCAATTACTGTAGTTACCATTTGTGACCAAAATAATTAGCAATTTGATACACAGCTACATCCATCTCTGCCCCCAGAACTATAATATATGTTTAACAGCTTTACATAACAGGGGAGCTCTGGGGTCAGCAGGGGAAAGTTTGCTAATGGTTCTCACCCAGATCGTCGGAAATCCTCTATTTTGCCGCCATAGTATAAAATGTAGTCATGCACAAACTTTTTATGTCTTTCATACTGAATAAAGCAATTAAGGATGGTTTCAGAACTTATTTCCTTTTGTTTTACTGTAATTTAAAACTAAAAAAAAAAAAAAAACAACCAAAATCTTTTTATATACTTAAGAGAAAGGTTTTTCTTCTCACAAACAGTTCAGTAATTTCCAAAAAAAGGAACAGAATCAATTAGCAACTTTTACTTAATAACCTCTCATAGAAGCTAATTTCCAAATACAGGAATTCAAGGCAATTTCATCTTTAAAACCTCATTCATCATTTATAAAACCGTCTTCCTTTATAAAAGATGCTCTGTATGCATATACACAGAAACTTCGTTCATTTTTTCAGCTGTGATTTAGACAACAGCTTCTTTGTACTGCAGTTTTGGTTTAAAACAGGTTTGTACTCTTCTATTATAAAAACAGTCTGGCTACTAAAATGGAATAATTTATTACATTTTTACCATAAACATACAAATAAAAGTTGCATGGAAAAATATGTAATGTTTCTTAGAACACTTTGGCCTCAGAAACATAATTTGAAACACATTTTGTACCATAATTTGAGCAAACTTTGTAATTACTTATTCAGAGAATAAGCTTCTTTTTATAAGCAACTTTATATATGGCTTCTTTAAAACAGTTTCAATTAACTTTTATCTCAACAGCAAAAAGAAGCTCCTCTGAGAAATGTCTCAGTGTCTGGTGCTGCACTGTTACCGGCGGTGATAACAGAAATCCCAGTATTTTACCACAATGGATAACCTGTGCCCCATCTTCAAACTTGAAAAAATTAAACAGAAGGATACAGCATCCATTGATATCAAGTGAAATCTTCTTTTTCTTGCTTCTTCCCTGTTAATAACAAACACATTTCAGTGAAAGCTATCTTTCCATTAAGAGGAAAATGTCTCACAAAACCAATATACAAAAGATACCTATCACATTCTTCAGTTGCAAATTGTCTGTGAACCACACTGCCTGGCTTTTCTTTTTGGAATGGCTTTTTCAGGAGGGCATCTTCCTCTGTTCTAAAGGTAGGTGAGAAAAAGGAAGGAAAGTTAGTCAAGAATTTTTCATAAGCAGTAAAATTTCCATATGCCAAACCTTGCGCTATCTTGAGTAACAAAAACAGTTATAATGCTATTTTCTAAAAGAATAAAATTAAACTTCAGAACCAGTGTCAGCTTGCACTGTAGCTCATTCGCAGAACATCAGAAAGGCATTTGCTCCCAGTTGGCATTTAAAAGCAATTGCTTAAAACAGCAATTTGTAGTATTTGTTTTTATGAACATTATCACTATGGAACCACAATAAAAAAACCTGGAAGATTCCTCAGTTTCACTCTGACATTTAAAGTCCTTTACAAATCTCAGCTACACAACAAAGCAGGAACAGGAAGGACAGTGCATCACTGAATGAGAGTGACTGGTAGTAACCCTATTCCAGACTTTCATGCCAATGTCTCAACACCTCATTAAACAACTCTGCCTCTTGTAGTGCAATCACAAGAATCACAAATTTAAAACTCTATTACCATGTTGTGAACCATACTTGTCAGTAGGCAGCTAAAAATACTTTCAGAGTTCAACAAAGTAATAAAAAGTTAAAGATATGCATTTTAGCTAGTAAAAGGTATATTTAGTTCATTCAATTCATGAACCAAGGTGAAGAAAAGATTTTTCCATAATTATCAGCTGGCAGGAAGAATGGAAACCAGAAACATGAAGAAAGCAAGCCAGGGAATTTGTTTCTAGCTATGGAATATAGGACTCTAGAAATTAAGGGTATCATTTACTCAAAAGGATCTGTAAGCACAAAATTCTCATAAGGAGACTCCGTAAAACAGCAATTTGGAGAGAATGTAAGACTACTATTTTCCCTAAAGTGAAAATAAATACCACGACTGAACAAGAAAAGGAACCCACATAAGAGCCCTACTGGGAATCAGCAGTGGTGTGCCAGAAGAATGATAATGATGGCATTTTTGAAAGGCTCCTGATGGTTAGTTAATATTCCACCTAGAAAGTGGAATGGTAGAATGTGCAATGGCATTTAAAGAAAAAGAAATCTGAAAAAAAACCAGTCACTATTTTAATGGAGAACAATTATATTTATAAAACAAATTAAATGGCACAATGCCTGCTATTATTCCAAAGATTAAAACATGATTTTTTTCCCCCGAGAATGCAATCAGACACTACAAAACCCATTCTTTCAATTTTTCTATAAAGGAAAAATATGCAAGAGCCCTAGGAAAGTTTTCAGAAAGTCTTCTTAAATAAAGTCCAACAAAAGAGCAAGGGAGAGACAGGAAAAAGTAAGCAAAGTATATGCAAAATGTAGGCCAAATGTTTAGTATGGTGTGGAAAGTGTCAAGGAACTACAGTATAAAAGCAAAATAAATACATAAATAAATACAAATCTTTACAATATGGTAAGATCAGACTACAAAATTTCAGGTCCCTAACTGTGCAAACCACTGAAAAGTATTGGCCAAGGTGATCTCAAATACAAGATGGGCAGATACATTTCAAGGATTGATCACAACGCAATTCACCAATTCCCAGGTCTCTTCATAAATTAAATAACAAAGAAGTAGCATCAGCTCTTCACTTTATATCTCTGTGTTTTATATCTACAAAGCCTGCTACCACTTGGCCTTTTTTGCCTTGCTCTCCTACCAGTTCCATTTGTCCTGATGGATCGCAGTGATGTGAACAGTGCTGCCAAAACCCAGCAGTGGATACTAATGCTTGGAAAAACAAAACACTCTGCTCCAAGAACTGAGGGGCAAATATACACCAGATGGAGATGGCAGAACAAATCTTAATCAGCTGCCCCTAGGAGATGACAAGCTTTGGCAAGCTTGAGATGAGGAGATGCAGAAATCAAAGAGATTGATTTTTTCAAAAGCCATTTCAACACCAGAGCCTACACACAACAGCATCATCTTCTATGCACACTAAGAGGCCATTTGTACAAAATACATAATGCAAAGTGTTAATTCTGTATTACATTACCTTTTAGTCTTTTGCAGAGACTTCTCTCCACTCTCCTCATCACTAAAATCAGAATCATAGCCTCCATGGCCACGTGCCTGAAAATAATAGACCAGTCAATATATCTGCTAATGTAATATGGATATGGCATAATTGCAAATCAGTACTGTCCATCATGCATAAATAAAAGAGAGAAAGACAGAGGACAAGCGAACAAGTGCAAATTCTTACATATGTTTAATGCAAACAAAATTACACAGACAGTACAGAGTATATTCCAAATAATACAGGGCAAGAAAGATCACTTTATAAATCACTTTATAAATAGTTTATACACAGATGTCTGCATATTTAACCTTCACACAGAAGCAGAAAACTAAACGTATGATAAATACGGTCATGGTTTAGAACACTGCCCGCTCCACTCTCCCCTGCCGTAGCTGGGCAGAGAAGAGGGGGGAAAAAAAGGTTAACACAAAGGGTTCATGAGCTGAGATAAGGAACTGGGAGAAAAATGCTCCAAGGACAAAATAGGCTGATGTTAAAGTTACAAAGTGAGATTTATTACTAACAGAGTCAGAGGAAGATAATGAGAAATAAAATAAACCCCCCTCCCTCTTTCCCACCAACGGTGCAGGGCGGGACAGCGCGTGGGGGTTAGGCTGGTCCAGCACCAAAATCTGCTTCCACTGCTCAGGGAGAGGAATCCTTCCCCTCCACTGCTGTGGGTCCCTCCCATGGTAGACAGCTCTCTGCGAACTCCTCCAGGGTGGGTCCATCTCACCAGCAGCATACACACACCTGCTGGAACGTGAGCCCCCCCATGGGCAGACAGTCCTCCCAAACTGCCGCGGCATGGGGTCCCTCAGCCACGGGGTGCAGGCCTCTGAGGCCAGGCTGTTCCATCTCGGGAGCAAGGCCTCTCTCTCCACTGGGACTCCCGCTGGACCACAGCCTCCTCCAGGCATCACCTGCTCTGGTGTGGGCACCTCCCCACGGGCTGGGGGTGGATCTCTGCATCCCCCGGGGACCCCATGGGCTGCAGGGGCACAAATGCTTCACCATGGCCCTCACCATGGCCGGCAGAGGATTCTCGGCCCCAGCACCTGGAGCACCTCCTCCCCCACCTTCTCCACTGACCTTGGTGTCTCCATGTTTTTTTCCCTCACCGTGTTCTCACCTCCTCCTTCTTCTCCGACTAGAAAGAAGTGGGTAACTACTTTGTTTTGAATTCTTCTTAAATGTGTCATCACAGAGGCATAACCAACCTCTCCAACTGGCCCAGCCTTGGCCAGCGGCATGTCCATCATCTTCAGAGCTATCACTGGCTTTGCTGGACGTGGTGAAAGCTTCTAGAAGCTTCTCATAGAAGCCATCTTTGTGGCCCCCCCACTACTAAAAACTGGGCCAAGCAAAACCAACACAAATACCTTTGGTTTTTATTTTCTAAACAAGGTTCCTTATGTAAGAGAAAGGTGAATATTTTCCCCAGGAGCTAGTCTTTTAGGGGGCTGGAGGGCAGCAAGTGATGTGCCCACTTTATAAACAAAGAAAAATGGGAATAAAAGTTTCTTGGGCTGCGATACAGCATTTTAGATCATTAGATCCTACACTTGTAGCCGGAAATCTGATTGAAACAATTGAAACAATAACTGAAATACAAAGCAATATGCCTGCAAAAATGTACCGCCTCATCAGCACAACATTCCTACCAGAAAATGAAACCTTTTTTTCCACACACTTTTGGACTACAAGGTCAAATTAATGCACGTAAGGAAACCAAAATATCCATATCATAATGTTTTCAAATGGCCAAGCATGGACTGATGTCCAGATCTATCACCTCCATTTTTCAAGGCACAGTTCCATGTTCAATTCCTTCAGGAGAAGCAATGGCTTAAGTAGATCCCATCTCCTCTCTCTCTCTCCTGCTCTGGTACCTTCCTTCCAGGTGCTCTGTTACAGTTGTGAGAGTACACATGAACGAGATCAAACAACTCACCCCAGTTACAAAGGAACCTATGCAAAAAAAGGTTATTGTTTTGCTCCCAGATAAGCTCCCTTAAAGTTCATCCAGAGTTCCCACAACCTACACCAGCCAGCAGAAGGGGCAGCACAGGGAGAGAGCAGCCAGAGCTGGGAACTGCATAAACCAGCACCAACTCCAAGCTTTTACACAACTGAGGTAAAAAAAAAGAGGCTATCAACACATGTGCATGCAGAAAGGTGCAACACACACTACCTAAGTATCTTGGTAAATGAGACTGGGGATAGGAAAAGACAGTGGGTTAGAAAACAAGTGCGTTTGATTCAGCTGATTTTTACACTATCTACAATCACATTCCTCCCCAGCCAAAAAGCTGAGAAAAATGAAATCTGAAAAAAAGACACAACTCCTCGGGATGATTTTGATGAGTGCCTTCTCTTGATGCAAATGCCTTGCAGAAATGCCATGCTGAAGAGTCAGCTGTACGCTCTACTGACACCAACAACTGGTTTGTATCATGCACAGTATGTAAATCACTATCTTCTCAAACTGATGATGAAGGACTATTTTTAACATTTTAAAAAATTCTTTTACTATTATTATTAATAATAATAATTAAAAAATACTGTAATGTTCCTCCCACTCTTCTGGACGCTTCTGAAGAACACATAACTCTCCTATACATATATATTTGTACAAAAGCAAATCAGAACCTTTTTCTGAACTGTTTTCTATTTCCCAGGAGACATAAAAATTGTCCATTACAAAACAAAACAGAAACAAACTAATAAACAAACAACCCCAAAAACAAAACAAACAAAACCCCGAAACAAACAAGTTCAGCAGATGTCTGCTGTAAACGGACCTCACGCACTAGCAAAAAAGCAGCAACAATGTACTCTCACAGCTAGGTGGTAGCCAGCCTGTGCTACTTTTGTTACTGAAGCTTATGTGGGCTTTGGAAAAGTCTGAACACTCCATGAGTATGCAGCAAATATATTTATATTTGGCCTGTAAATTTAAAAAATATGCTACTCTGGGAATGTTTTAAATGGCATTAGTATTGCTTCCCAAAAGAACATCAAGAGCTTCCTTCACACTCAAAACGGAAGAAAGTCCCAGCCAACACCATGAGCATGAAAGCATTAGATAGATGAAGTACTGAAACAGGAAAGAAGAGGAAAGCACAAATGAAAGGAGGTTTTCACAAAGCAGTTGCTCTTGGATGAAGTACCCCAGGAAAGAAGTAGACATCCTCAGTAATCAGCTCTCAAGTTTTTCTAGGAATGACTCAAATAAAAAGAAAAAAAGATGCAAGAAAAGCTGCTCCAACAGAGTCATACTGTAGGCTCTCAGAAGTTGATGACTGCCTTTTGTAAAGCTGACTGTGAATATAAGGGCAGGTATGGCTGAGGACTAGGCTGCTCTTCCAACAGGAAAGCTCTTCACAGCTTCAGACATTCCTCTGAATCAGTACAATACCTCAAAGATAAATTCAGAGTGAAAAAGAATACAACCCATGGCTGATGTCGTGACACTTCTAGATCACTCGTCAGTCGAAGGCAACAGCAGGACAGACAGCGACTGCACTGGGGCTGGGCTTGACATCGGCAGCTCCAGCAGTGCTGGACCACACTCGTGGAGACTGGGACTGAATGATTTCTGACCCCACACCTTAGGATGATACCAAGTTGACCTGACTTTTGGTAAAACAGTTCATTTCGTAAACTCCGTCAAAGAATCTCATCCATAAATGAATCTTGCCGTTTTGGAAGGACAATATAAACAGACACCTACTTAATATCGAAACATTTCACGATAGATTTCTCCCCTTCTGCCCAAAAAAAAGAGAGCCAGACAACAATCCCAGAATAGGAGAACATGTTTAATATTTAACTGTAGTAAAAGAGGAGCAGATAGCAAAGCTTTATGCCCAGCCTAGCAGATATAGACATAGACATGCATAATTGTCAACAAAATTTAAAGTTACTACTTTCATTATTTAAAAAACCCTTTAATATAAATTTTGCTTTGATGGAATTCGTCAGACTCAGAATGCTTCTAGTAAATTATTAATATAAATACCAAGTATTTTATCAAAACATGAACCTGAAAGCTACGTAACTTAAATGGTACAGTGTATTTTGCTGTTGCACCAACTTTGAATTTTTTTATTCCCAAACAACAAAGCAAACTTAAACCACAAAATTAAAACAAGCGCAAATATGCTTTGGGGCACATTTAGCTCACTTTTAAGTAATCCAAACATCTTGGATTATTTAATAATGAAACAACTTGAGACAGAACAGAGTCCACTTAACTCTGGGCTCCTAAAACCCCTACGAAACACAGTAAATGTATGGACGTTGTACGTAACTGATGTCAGACTGAGATACCAACTCTTGATGTCAATACAGGACACTACAAACTGCCCAGCACTGCATGTACAGCAGGTATTTGCACCCAGAGTAGGCACCTCCTTTAAGCCTCTCTAAGGGGGGTAAACACTGGTGAAACAGACACATCACAGTTCATGCTGACTCCTGACCAAAACAGGTGGCTGAACAGTCTAAAATACAGCTTAAAAAGAAGAAAAAAAGGTAAAACAATCCTAAAAAATATGTGGCTCCTAACCTCGGGCCTAGTCTTGCCACTGCTCTCATAAGCATCACTCCCATCCTTCCCTTTATCTACCCAGCACCCAGGTCTTGTCTGCTCACAGCCCAGATGTGGCCCAGAACAGCCCAAAATGTTCGTTTTAGTACAATCTATTTGAGGAGAGTCTGAAGGAAGCACAGGATCTCTAAGAGGGCTTGAGGAGCCATCCTGGCTGGATAAAAGGTGCTGTGTGGAAGGTCAGAATGCTTCACTGCAGTATGCTCATCCCACCTTGATACTGTCTATGAGGCTTTGCCATCCCTAGTTGGGGGGAAAAACAACTAGCTTCAAACCTATTCTTCCTTGTAAAACAAGTTACAAGGAGTGCCTGCATACACTGTACAGTGAACGGCCCTAACAACGAGAGAAGGCACTCACAGGATACTACCCCTTTATTACAGCTATGAAAGAAAAAGTAAAAGGTAGGTAACAGCAGACCACGACATCGAGGATTAGAGCTTTGTGGAGCTCCACGGAGAAATAGCACACCGAACAGCAGCCCGTGTGGGTCGGGCGCAGCTTCCGAAGCCGTTCGTTGTCACTTGCTTCCCCGCAAGAGGCCCAGCGCTGTCCCGGCCCGCCTGACCCGTCCGCCGCCGGAGCGGAGCGGAGAACAGGCACGACCCCCGGCTGCCCGACCGCCGCGCGGGGAGAGCAGCTCGGCCCTTCCCCGCACCGGCACGGCCGAGCGCTTCCGCCCGCCCCGGCCCCGCCGCCATGGAGGCCGCGGCCTCCGCGGGCCTGTCCCCGCCCGTCCCTGCCGGGACCCGCCGTCCCTCCCTCCCTCCCGACCCCACTCACGGCCGCGGAGAGGCGCAGCTGGTTGGGCTCCATGGCCGCGGCGCGGCGAGGGCCGCCTCCGCCGCCCGGCCCTGCTCCCAGCCCCGGCGCTGCGCTGCGGGCCGCTCCCGGAAAGCGGGGCAGAGGCGGAGCAGGGCCGCACCGGGGGCTCCCTTCCTCCCTCCGTCCCTCCCTCCGCCGCGGGCGGGCGGCGCGGGGCAGCGGGGCGCGGGGGAGGGCGAGGGCGAGCCGGCACGGGAGGGGAGGGGAGGGGAAAGCCGCTCATCATGTTTAGGGGCGAGGGGAGTCTCCCTGCCCGGGAACCCGGTGAGCGGCCCCGGCTGCCGCGGTCTCTCCGCCTCTGGGAAGGTAGGACTCTGCCGCAGGCGCTCAGAGAGGCCTCAGTGCGCCCCTCTCCTTCCCGGCCCAGGTCGCCCCCGCACCATCCCCGGCGCTTTCGGGCAGGGCAGTCCCTGTTGTGGGGGCACGGGCTTAGGTCCCGCTGCGGGTGCCGGGGCCCGGCGGAAAGGGTCCCTCGGGAGGGATCGCGGAGGCGGGGGTCGTTGTTCTGGAGGGGACCTGTCGTGGAGAAGGGGACCCCTCAGGGAGGGAGGCCCCGGGAGGCGCTCTGCGGTGGGCAGCAGCACAGGCGTGCCCGGGAGGAGCGCGCTGCCCTCGGCGCGGCACAGAGCGCGATCGCAGCTTCGGCACGGCGATCTGTAACATTGATTTCTGCCTGTGCCAGCGGTTTCTGTGCTTTCCAGTCGCATCTCGCAGTTAGGAGAACGAAAGGCAGTATATGACTCAGTTTCCCTGTGAGGACCGACGGCAACTGGGCGATAAGAGTTTGGGAGCCTGTAGGTTACATCATAAAAAGGAACTTTATAAACCAAAAGCGTTTTCTGATCAAGTAGCTGGGAAGCACCAATCTTCGGCATTAAATCCTCAGATACAGCAATTAGCTGTCAAGGAATTGATAGTTTCCCATCAAACACAGCCTAAACTGCTGAGGTCTGAAATGCTTTAATCCATCACAGGTACTTTCTTCTGGACTATGTCAGAGTTTCCAGTTGTGTTATTGATTGTTATTGGTTGTTAAGCCACAGATACACTTAATACAGGGAAATATTAAAAGTTTAGATAGTGCTGTTCTTGTAATATGCAAGTTGTAAAATCTAAGTTGTAGGTAGTTGCTTTTCCGCAGTAAGGCAATCACACACCGTAGGCGACAGTGTATCTCCTTACCTTGGCTACCAAATCTCCGTTTTCAGAATTATTTTTTCTCCTGATCTAGTGTTTGTGTTACTCATTATGCCATTTTCACTGTGAAGGGATGTAAAGATGATGCTAAAGGGTCCCGTGGAAAGGAACTGAGTGGCACTGTGCTTATCTGAGTGCATGCAGTATTCTGCTGAAGTCCTACTGGATGCGGCCCGTTTCCTCTAAAGGGCAGAGACTCTGTTGCAAAAATGGAATTATCCTAATTAATAATTTAAATATATAGAAATGAATAATGTATACCCTCAAAGCTGTAATAGCAGGCATCTTTTTGTTGTTCCTGTCTTATGGAAATGACAGACTGCTTTAGTGTGAATGAATCCTGACATGATTCTGGAAACTGGGCCAACATATCATTGATTATGCACTTTGAAGAAGAGTGGGAAAGGTAGAGGAAAGATTTACAATTCTTGAGTCTCTTGGCATTGTGTTGTGGCCACAAAAGCCTGCATGTAGAAAAAATACAGTTTCTGGGACAGGAAAATTCTGCAGTGACTCCAACTATAGCAACTGCTGTAGATGCTGAAGTTATTTTATAAACAGCTTTTCTGAGAATAGCAGCTAGATAATTTCATTGTGCTATGCTATGCTTTTCTGATGTCTGACTGTGTTGCATTAGAACATCACCTGATTGCTTTTTATATGTAAGCCACAGCTGGGGAATGAGTTCAGAAGTGGCCTCCTAAATAAATTGGAAGTTGAAACTGAATGTGTCATTAGCGCTTGGTGTATGTATTATACTTGGCTCCAATAGGAGTATCTCCGTACTTTAATTCTAGCAACAGTATGTTTTTGACACCAAAAAGGCACTTCTTTCATATGAGTCCCACAGGACTGGAAGGTACAGGAAAAAGAACATATGAGATGGGCATAACTCTTTACAGAGCAGGAGGTGTTACAGTTCTAGATTTCAGTGACTGTACAGCCAAGCCTTAGGAGCACAGCTTTCCTTTACAAGTAAGTCAGTCTATAGGTTAGCTACCGCTGAAGAGAGCATTCCTCTTGAACTGGCCCTAGTGCTATCTGACCACTCCTGCTGAATTGCAGAATTTAATTTTCTGCCAGCCTAGTTCCTGTGACTATTCTGCTGTGGTGTCTGATGAGTAACCCTGGTGGGGCAAAAAAGAGTTAGGGATGGAGCGATGGGACAGGAGGGATATGGGAGGTGAGAAATATGGGCTGCCCTTTCAGCAGCAGCTCTCTTTTAGATCAGCTCAGCAGTAATGTGAAACAATAGCCTTAAATTACAGTAGCCCTGAACTTCGTGGTCCACAAAGCAGAAAACATCACTGTAGTTTTTACTTTAGTTCTGCCTTAAATCTAGAATGGGCTAAGTATGAGACCTGGTGTATCCAAAAAGCTTAAGTCAGACATGATACATACACCATGAAGATGCAGAATCCAAAGAACTATGCCTGACTTACTGAGCTGTTCCTAAAAGATTCTAGTATAAGAGATTTCACAGCTTAAATACCTTAACCTATTAAACTCTTAGGTATAAAGAGGTTTTTCATACTAAGAAAAATCTTTTTTGTTGCTACTTACAATAATTTCTTAATGCCCTGCACTAGTTGGTACAGAAAGCAAGAATTGATCATGATTTGAATAATATCTTTAAATACTGGAAGACATATATGCCCCCAGTCTTCCCTTTTTGCAGCCTAAGAAAGTACTTCAAGCTTTCTATATAGGTTACATATTGGAAAACAGTTACATTTTATTGCTCTTTTTCAGACACAGCTTTCTCTATGTATTTTTAAGAAATACTAAGCATAGCTGTTTAGTCCTTAGCCAGGAAGAAACACATCAGCCTTCCTGCAGAAGATGACTGCCTCCTAAGATCTTCTGGTAAAGTTGTTTAAACTCAGCAGCCTCTGATTTGAATCAAAATTTGTTTAGCCAATTAAAAAATTGTTTCAGTTTTAATGAAACACATCAGAAGGCTTTGCCAGCAGGCCTGAAGAGGCAGCTACCACTGGTATGTAGAGCCAGGGCAAGGCAGTCGCTGACAACCACATCCATTTTGAGTTGGTTGCCAGGGACTACATTTGAGTTTGATTATGAGACAATATGTGGAACCATCAAGAATGCTAGTAAAATCGAGATTTGTCCTGTCTAATCTTTCCTCTTTCTCCATTAAGTCAGTTATTTTGTTGACAAATGAGGCAATTAGACTTTCCAATGTTATTTGATGTTGGCACCTTCCTATCTCCTACATGTCTATGAAGTTGCCAAATAATTTATTTTTGTGTCTTCATTGTACGAACAGTACTTTGGCATCTGTCGTGTTCCTGATTTTTATCTCCTCCTATTTGAAGCCCCCTAGTAATTTGCAGAAAAGCAAATAAAGCTAAAAATGGACATTCACATATGCCAGTAACATCACATTCAGTAACTGTAGTTCTTTTTCATTAAGATGTACCCGTGTACAATTTCAGGGATTCACTGTGCCTCCCAACGAGCCCTGAGGAAGGTATACACTGCAATCACACAGCTGATTCCCAAGCTTAAGACTTCCTGACAGGGAAAACCAGTGGGGCTGTACAGGAGGGGCAGTGGCTCACGCTCACCAGTTCCCATCACTGGTACCGGTCACTCCAAACTAGTTATTAAAGACTAATGATATTCTATAATCATCTAGAGGTTATGGGCAGATGGCAGGCTGTTGCAGTGCATATCTGTTTTGTCAAATTACATAAATGGTGTGTTCCACATTTTTTGTCATCCAGGGAGTATCAAACATGAAGCTTAACTAGCCACTAGATGTCAATGTTGCTGTGCTAAAAGGCAAATGCAATTTTATTTGTTTGGCTGATAAAGTAATTTACTCAAGAAAAGAACTTGTGTACTTAAAGATACTTCCAGTATAAAGTCAGTTACAAAAAATAATCATAGACAAGCCCATCCTGTGTCCATTATTTTGAGAGCAGCTGTGCAGTTTTATTTTGAAGTTGCAATTACCTTTTCAGTGTGTAATCATTGTTAGAAAAGTGCCTTTGAAGAAATAGCATCTGATTGATCGTCAGTTTCCTTCCTTGTTCCAAAATCCCGGAGCTTTGTGTAAGTAGCCACAATCATTGTATTGCATTTCACTTGATAATAAGATATAATAGAGCTAATAATATGATAGCTAATCCTATTATAAGAGTATTGAATTTCCTAAATTCCAGTTATCTGTGTACATTTTCCTCTTAATTATTCCTATTTAACACCATTGGATATCAATGTCAGATACATTGTGGAGACAGAATTTCTAGAACACTAAGACTTCCAATATGATAAGCAATTTGGAAAACAGTTCTTTTGAAAATCTCTATATCTAAAGGCAGGTCTGACACATGATGGCATTTTAGAAGGACTTATGAGGTAGAATTTGACCCATGGACCTTTGTTATTACTGGGTTCTCTACTTCCAGGGCGAACAAGTCACGCCAGTCTCCACAACTACTTACTGCCTAGTGCACTAAAGGTGCTGGTTCTATTGTCTGTCTACACAGCATTTATTTTGAGACCAAAGTTTGGAAATTAGTTTAATAAACAGTAATGGAAAGCTCAAGAAGATAACAGTGTACATGTAAAATTTCAGATTAGGCTTGTTCTGCTGTTAGGATAAAAACAAATATCAAAACCTCTTATTAAAAATTAAGTTGAAACTTTCTGTTGATCTGAAAATCTCCCAAGAAGTCAAATATGAGGAAATTGCACCCTTATTCTCAGCTGATCATTTTGGTAAACAGAATCCCAGTTTAGGCCACAATGTTAGAAAATACAGCCTAACCTGATTTATTCCCTTAGCTCCACCTCCTGTGATGCAGATAAGGCCTCTCACCTTCACACGATTCATAAGATTTTTTTATTACTGTTGACCGAAGAGCACCTTTAATTTTCATTATCATGGACTGAAGTAGTTTAAGTCCTGCTCAACAGCTTATTTGATGGTAATGTTACTTCCACTCAACACGCTAAAGAATTACAGATGCACTATTGAAGAACTATAGCTGTTTTAATTGCTAACATTTATTTTAGTTTTCTTGCCTATGACTACAGAGTTATGTAAGAATCTTATGATAATATCTTGAAAACCAGATTGCTTCATTCGTTCATTTTGTTGCAATTAAGGGAACACTGAAACCTTGATCCTAAAACTTAAGTGTATTTCAAAAAATATAATTAAAATAAAGTTTCCTGCAAGCCCTTGTTAAGATGTATAGTGTAAATATTAATAGTATGACCCTGTAAAGATTACCTGATTAAGTTATCGAAGTAATAAATCAGACTTCCATCAAAAATAATTCTTTGAATCAATCCCCCGTATTATCTCAATAAAGTTTGGGATTATTTTTGCAAAATGTACAGAATGTTACTAAATAAATCCCCTAGAGATATAGTATGTAGACTCCTGTCTAGCATCTTTTAATTGTCACTGCCAGTTCCACATTTGGTGTGTGGCAGGTGATTCTGGTCTCCAGCGCTTAGCCTGGCAGCTCTGCTCAGAACAAAGCTCACTACCAGATTACACATGCATATAGGCATGCATAAACAAGAGTATTGACTTCAGCCTGTCAGGAATTTAATTAAAAAGTAATTACCAATATGTACTAAATAGTACTTCTTCGTTTTATCAACCTGCATTGAAGTAAGTGCAATACAGAAACTATAACTCCTCCACCATGTTCCAGTTTTCATTTGAGGAGATTTTAGAAGTTCATTATGCTTAAATTCCGTGAAGTATGAACTATTTCCTAAGAGAGCAAAGAATGCTTAATCTTACTTTTATGTCTAGATCTGCTATGGTGGAAAGTGACTGATGGCATTCAATTACATAAATATAAGAGAAAGGCAAATCTGTTTTTCCAGTTTGATACCAGTTACTATATAAGATTAAAAAATCATAGAAAATAATAAGCAAGAGAAGGAAAATCCAATAATGTGGAAATAAATAAAAGAAAACAAATGAAAAACAAGCAGTATACTTATTTTCTTTCAATTACATTACTTCCCACTGGATTTTTTGGTGAAGAAAAAAAGAATACGTGAGCAAAGTTACAGTCCATTGCATTTTTAAACCACAGTGGAAAAGATACACATTCCCCCTTTTCCTGACATGCATTTTTGTGCATAATGTCTACCACGTATGTATATTCATAATATTCACTTACGAGAATTGAGGAAAGGTACAAATCATTGACAGGGAATGTGTAGAATCTAAAGTCTTCTGTATAAATAAGCGACAGACAAGTCACTGTCATCTGAATCACAGAAGCAGTTAAGCACTATTTGTGTACCCAGCATTCTACATAACCTGGAAAAGAAAGGTGCCTCAAAGTCTAAGATAAAATGTAATAGACATGTATGGTCTCATTCCCGCAAACGTGTTCAGAAAACTCCTGTTTCTTAGAGATGTGTTTCATCTTAACTTAGAAGTTGAGATCTTAACTTGGGAATCCAGAAGGCCAATCCTGAAAACTGTACTGTGCAGCTGGTAAAACGAGTTCATCACAGTGTTTTCCACTGGTTGTCCTAAAGCAAAGAAAATACATCAGGGGTTATTTGCAATATGCAGTGTTGCAGTCAATTGTTTCGAATTTCACAGTCAGATTTAAAAACACTAATAGAAGCACATAATATGATCTAATGATGACAGAATCGACCTCACTTCATCCTATTATTTCAGTGGGATTACATAGTAAAGTAGTATAGTAGCTGCATGTAGGGGCTGTCAGTATCTAGGTTGAGGTGATGGATAGGATAGGATAGGATAGGATAGGATAGGATAGGATAGGATAGGATAGGATAGGATAGGATACAGGGATATAAAAAAGCTGCTCTGAGCACTGAAGTAGGATGAATCAGTTAAAAATTCCTGTTTCACAGTTTTTAATGAACATTCTTATAGAGTACTGCTGTGACACCTCATTTAATTAATAATACTGTAAGACATTTTGCTAGAATTGACCTTTTATTAGTAAAAGTATACTTCTGATTGCTAGGGTTTGGAAATAATAGGGATTATATTTCAAATTAAATACAATTTAATGTTATTTAATCACCAATATCATTAAGACATGAAGTACTGAAATACTATCAACCTTTCTATTGGAAGTATTTCCAGGATACTATTCATTCCATGGAACCTTAGTGGAATGGGAAAGATAACTACCCTAAATGGGAACTATTAGTCTAACTTAGTTGCAAATATCAAGTTACGTTATTTATAGCCAGCACCACTGAGCTGTGCAATATCCACAACTCTAGAAGTAAAAATGGCAGACTCAAAAAAACACCAAGGAAAGTATCTCTGGCAAGTAAAAAGAAACATTCCAGCTTGCACCCTGGGGGAGATCCTGCTACTTGCTGAAACCACATTCAATTTGCAAGTGATAAGTCAAAACATTTAACAGTTACATATCTAGATGACTGCCTTTCTTGAATGGAAATAAAACATAACCACATGGAAGATAAGGGTCAGGATGTGAAGTGAGTTTTGAGTGAAAAAACATTTCCTTTAGCGTTTCATTAAATATTCTCTGAAGTTTGCATTACACTGGTCTTAAATAAGTATATTATAAAAGATGGATTGTGTTATTTAGATTTATATTAGGATCTGTTTTAATATATTTTAACAATCTTGGTTTAGTAAATCCATGCCACTCTTTCCCTGTAAAACTTTTATTGAACCTCAGCCTTAACAGAGTCAGTATTTGGCAGGTTTCTATAATAAGAGTCTGTTAACAAAACTATTCTGACTACCTCATTTATCTTAGATATGGTCATAATCCAGCCACAAATGTTAAGAACTAGAGAAATTGGCCTTTCGAGATGAAAATTAAATTCAGTTTCTAATACAAAACTCCTGAATCATAATCTTTCCCATACAATTTTCTGTTGACCTTCAACTTCTCATTGTAATTTACTAAAAATCACTAAATTTTGTAGAAAGTTAATGTAGCAGAGTAAGCTTAAGATATTCTGTATACAGACATGAACCTGGTTTATTACATGTTTGGGAGCTAATGTATACTGTGGAATAAAACTCCCGTGTTTCTAGGCAGGAGTTACTTTAATGACCAATATTTTGCCATCCATTATTTCTTGAAACTTACCCTTTAACTCATGTGTCTTGCTTTCACAGTTAAGATCAGATTGTTACACCTTGAAAGGATTTTACTACATTATGAAAGAAAACACTTATCTCCATTAATCGGATTTCATTATCCTGAAAGGATGCAACCAGTGATATTCTCCTAATGTAGAAAAATGATTTCTAAAAGCTGGAAAACACTTATGATTATTTTAGTTGCAGGACATAGAGATAAATATGTTCTGGAGAGAATCCTCAAAACTTCTACATATTCAAGCTTGGTAAAATAAAATCTTTCCTATGATTCCAGACATTTTGATAGACAAAGTTTAAAAATGAAGGTTTCGTAATCTTAATCAAATGACACTTAACAATAGCACACTTCACTGTTCTATGCAATAAATGAGTTGGAAGGTTATGTACAAGCAGATTTTCACTTGCACTATCCATTAAATTGTAGACATGAAGGTAACTTGCAAAATTAACATTAGGTTTGTCAGCATTGTCAGAGGACACACTGCTGGAAGTTCAAAACAACAGTAGTTGAACAATTTTTAATGCTGTTTCCTTGCTTTCTTTATAGTAATCAAATAGATGATGAATTTCATCATCCTTTCCACTCTGTGGTAAGAAGACTAATGAAGCATTTTCAAATTTTCTTACTTGAAGACATCAATGCCTGCAGAAAAATATGCCCATACGACAGAATATTAAATTGTTTCCCAGCTAAAAAGAAGCTAATGTGCTATTAATATGTGAATGTACTGTGGTACTGTGATCTAACACTACAGTATGAAAAAGAAAGCCTTAAACTTATGATGACATCCATGATTTGTATTGATTTGCCTTAAGAGCAACACAAATGCCCCATCCTTGGAGCCTAAGAGTCTTTATGAAAGAGCATCACAGCCCTGGTCACAGATGCCCATCAGCTGCATCCACACGGATCCTCAGCAAAGAGAGATTGAGCTGTCTTTGGAACATCACCCATTCTGAATCTATAGCAACCCTCCTCTAATATGCGAAGCTATTTTTAGCATCAGGGCAGCCTTGAAAACAGCAGGTAAAGCATGAAAAGAATGAATAAGTGGTTGTGGTGCTCGCCTGTGAATAGAAGCTATATATAGCTCTTGAGAGAGATCTTTATATATATATGTATATATATATATATATAAAATGTGTATATGAAGGGATCTCAGCCTCCCTGAGGGGGAAGCAAGGGTGTCAGAAACACAAATTAGAGCCTTATTACTGTTTGTGACCTGAGCAGTTATCTAAAAAGTCATTATTTCCAATTGTTCTGTTTAAGAAAATAAATTGTTAATGGAATCTGGTATCTTCGATCCAGTCTTTATTTGCAATGAATGTGTAGCCTTCCTTTCCCTGAGTGAAGAGAAAATTGAACAGCAGGAGACTATTTGCAGCTTGAAGCTCTTTTCAGCCATTACTTGCTCCAAGAAATTCTCTAGGGAATTTCTCAGGTCCCCCTTTCCATGCCTGGGGGCCAATATCTCAGTTTCTGTGATGTTAACTGTTCTCTTGAGTTCCCATTCCTGGGTTTTTTTGTCCTTGTCTTTTTCTCTTATATATTCATCCATTTCCTTCTAAAAAAAATCTGGGGAAAAAAGGCCACATGTGCCTTTGTTTAATCAGTACTGTGTGCCATTTATTTAGCTGGGGAGCTATATTGCTTCATGAAGGAGCTTATTACTTCTTACTAATGTGTTATATTGAGGCTGGGAATTAGGCCCTCCAGTTTTAATGACTCTTTGCCTAAATCACAAGGGCAGCAACAGTGGAAACTTACAGATGCCTACAAGTGATTGGTGTCAAAAAGAAAGTCGGCTGTATGGCATTTGGATTGTTGTCTTAGAAAAGGGATAATTAGAAGTCATTTTGAACTCAAAATGTGAATGTTACCATATTCAAGGTAGGGAAAATCCTTTAGCTTCTGAGCAGTCATAACTATTTCTCTGTTGTTACGAAAATTATATTTAAAATTACAGACAGTTCTTAGATAAAGATGTTGTGTTGGTTTTGTTCTCCCACTGCAGAGGGAGAGGGCCAGCAGCCAAAAGAGCAAATCTTTTCTTAAAGCTATACTAAATATGTAGCATATTGGCATATGAGCAAACAGATGCAATGAAATGTTCAGCCCTCCAAAGTCTCCTCAGCAGGGCAAATGTGGTTTGTAAGGAAAAGGGACCTTGGAGTTCAACTTGGTGCAATTTTTCATTAGATGGAGAATCTGTGCTGGGCTTGTGCAGTAGCAGTGTGCCTGCCATAACGCAGGGTGGGATGTCAGGCAGATTTGGTATTTGCTGGATGTAAAAAGGATTAATTCTTACTGAAATAAGGTATTTTTCCAAATTTCTTGAGTTGTTGAGAACAATAAAAACATTAGTAAAATACACTTGTGGAGCTACCACCAACCCCTTAAAATGTTTCAGCGCCAATCCAAATCTCTGCTTTGTAAAGCATGTTGATTAGCAATGATGAAACAATAATATGTGTTTGATGAGGCACATCCTTCTGATTGTGCAGTTCATTATGTCAGTGGCACTCCAGCAAGGCTTTTACTTGAACTATTTCAGTGACTTCAGTGGCGCTAAGATTTCTTTCATTGTAAATTATTCAGGACATAGAAACCTGTTTTTAACAAGTAAAGGCTTTCTCCTCAAAAGCCTGTTGTCTCTGCCATGTAACAAATAAATTTCCTATGTACATTTAAATAAATAATATTTTGCTACTCTTTTCTGTCTGCAAAATGACAAGGAAAATTAAAGACAAGTTTATAAAGATTAGAATAATTCTTCAGGGAGCCAATGCCATGAAAAAAGTACAGAAGGGCATGTGAGATAGCATAGGTCAAGGAAAGGATTTTGTAACACGCCGTCTGTTTTTAATTAGCATCTTGGCAAACTGGAAAAGCTCAAACATTTTTCCATGAAGAAATGTATTGTAGACTTTTCTAGCTGCCAATTAAATGGCATTTAGCTACACTGACAGTAGTATGTTGTTTTGGGTCTGTAGAAAGCACTTGCTCATGCTAGAAAATCTGGGACATTTTGTTTTGGGTACAGGGTTCTTACTGAACTGGGTTTTCTATCCCTCTTATTCTGAATGTAGGCATGAAGGATACCTTCTATGAATAATTACTAAGTTAAGAAATAGTGCAAGGAGCTGGCAGAGTGGTGATGATAATTATGAAGTTTGTATACACCTGTTGAAAGTCTGTCCTCCAGCTAGATGATAATTTTTAAACAATGGTAGCTAAATACTGGGGTGTTTTATGAAGCTCATATTTTGTCCTGTTTGGTAGAGACAGAAGTAATTTGTCACCAGTTCTGTCCTATGGTTCATTTAAATATGAGCATTTGTAACATGAAACTGCCCTTCAAACCTGCAGCTCCCTATACATTTTCTCTAACAGTGAAACCAATGCTCTCTGTCCACTGCTGTCCTCAGCTGCTTGTTCTGGCTCTAGCAATTTTTTTTTTGAGGGCAGTCGGTTGGAAGGATTTGGGCTTGTTTAGGGTTTTATTTGTTTTCTGGTCTTTTACCAGCTAATCTATTTAATCCAGTTTAGAGAATAGCATTAGCGTAGAAACACCAGCAGTGAGCTGTGGAAGAGAGCAGAATCAATAGTACTTGGAAGAGTGGGGAAGAGAGAAACCATCCTATTAAGGAAAGCGTTGCACAGAAATGTGTTCTTAAAATCACCATGCCAGTTTCTTCAAAAGTCATGAGACCATTTCCAATTATAAATTAAGCATAAATTCTCTCACTAGTACCCTGTTTTTAATGTCTGCTTGAGCTATGTAGGGGAAAAAAAGGCAAAAAAGTAGCTTGCATATTTGAACAAGACTTCTTGCTGAGAGGTTCACTTAATCTTACAGTAGGATCTATGCTAGGTGATGAGTGTGATGTCAGTTCCACTGACATGGATGGGCATGTTGTCTATCTCAAAAGTGTTCCCATTTCCAACATGGGAGAAGTTTATCTTCCCTGAGTAAACTGCAGGAAAATTTTCTTTAAAGTTGTCTTGAAAGACTGAAAAAAATCCAGATTTCTGCAGCAGGTGGAAACCTTGTGTTCTTTTATATCGTTTCCTTTTCTTACACTTCCCCCTATATTAGGTGTGGTCTCAGTTCCTGCTGTGAACCATGAAGTAGCATAGCTTCATAGGTCTTTGAATTGGGCTCTGGTTCACTCTTGAGCATGTTATGTTTGCTCTTTCATTTCCCCCCCAGCTTTAAATATCCATTGTTAGCATTTTCAAGGCAAAACACAGACCACAGAAGCAAAGCAAGAACTATTTGTGTAGGTCTGGAGAAAAGTGGGTGGTAATCAGGAGAGCAGTTAGTTAGCTTGATGCTGCTGGGTTGTGTGCTGCAAAGCACACTGCTTTGTGACAGAGCTCAGAAGCAAATGAAGCATCAAAAATCATAAGGATATTGAAAGTCCTTATTTGCAACAAAATAAAACCTAGAAATAGATAAATTTTGCCTGGCTTCCCTTTGAAAGAAATATATTGTGCATCTGTTTTTCTTAAAGAGAGAGATCATTCAGATACCAGTTCATCTTTCCTGACATGCTTTTTGTCATTGGTCAAATTCTGGTGTAGCTAAACCAGAGAGCAGTTTCAGAGACACCTGCACATTCACTGGGATATGCTCAGTGGAGCAGGTGGTTTACATCACTATGAAGTTTTGGCCATAAGAGCTCACTTCAGAGGTGATCACTTCTAGTCCATAGTGAACTGTGAACTGGCTACTTTATGTAAGGGAAAGGAGACCACCCTCCAAGTCTTTCTTTCCTCCAAAGCTGGCAGCAGTTAAGTAGCCATTTCCTCAGCTTTTTGACACAGGGACTGGCCTGGTTGTTCTGCTTTTAATGAAACTGGTATAATAAAGAAGGATACCCATAATACAAACCTGTATAGACAGGATAGGGCAAAGTCAGCAGAACTTTCCAAATAGAAAGTTTTGGGTAGACTTGTGCTCATTCCCAAGCTTGTCTGTGCTATGAGCTGTTGTAAAGGCATCTTGAGTTTTATTATGCCTAACCTGCAGAAGGCCTCTTCCTGGCAATGGCTATTGGTGCCAGATCCACCAGGAAGCATAGTCTTTTCAGAACTGTTTAGAATTCACAAGACTTAGTTTTGTTTATTGAAACTACAGCCTTATTCTCAGCTGCTTTAAATTTGCCATTTGTGGCAGAATTTCTTAAAAGGGTGGAGCCAAGAGAGCAAAAACTCAGACTCATGAGATATTTGTAGGAGTCTTTGATCTCAAAATCCTTCTCCTCCGAATACAATGGTAACATAGCAATGGCAATGTTTTGTTCTTTAGGAGACCCATGAATACTGGGTGTGATTTGGACTATTGCCCATCTGTGTGGTGTCATATTATGGGCTTGACACCAAGCACAGTAAAGTCTCATCATCACCATCAGTGGATTTTGGATTAGGCTATGTATGTGCAGGCTGCTCATCCTGAACAGAGAAAAGGCAACACCGTTTTCTAAAGGCAGGATAAAATTAAGGATAACTGTAACAGGATATGGATCTGCAAAGGGAAGTGTACTGAGCATGAAACCACAGGCACTGTATTCAAATTTTGTCATATGTTGGTAATGAAAACATACCGGTCTAATGCAAATATGTAAATATATTCATTGGCGTGGAGTTAATACCTCAAAAAATATTAAATATTTTTTAAAATAATTTTGGTTCTATGTTCTGATAATTTCTGTTTGCTGTCCTCAAATATTTTAGCAAACACGTTTACTTGTAGAAGTATTAAAATTTCAACCAGATATTAGAGAATATGTGCTAAAAATAAATGCGTAGTAAATAATAATAATAATAATAATATTAATAATAATGTATATGTTTGCTCTAGAAGCGAAGCCATGGAAGTTGTGCTAAGCCTGACCAAAGAACACAAGCAGTGGTGGGTGTTGAATACCTCTAGTGGCAGCAGGCAAAAGCAGCTTTAAATTTGACTGTCATATAGCTGCACCAACCTTTTTAACTAGATGCTTGATTATCACCAAAAATTGTTACCAAGCAATTTGGATACATTGGAAGAAACAGCATTTTGTTTCTTAACACGCAGAGCCACTGCGTGGGAAACGCTGGGTCCCTGAGGCGTAGTTGGCTCTGGTCAAGAGCGGAGAGGTGAAATATGACGGCACATCTGTGCAGCAAACCCTGCAGCGCTCGGCTCGGGCCCGCGAGGCTCCGTCCCACGACTACAGCGAGGGCTGGCAGGGAAGGAGCCGCGGGCCGAGGGAAAGCGAGGGGCGGCCCTGGCCCTCCCTCCCTCCGGCCCGGCCTCGCCCCGCCCGGCCCAGGCCGCTGAGGGCGGGCGCCGCCCGGGGGCTGCCGCGTTGCCGGGAGACGGGGCCGCGGCGAGGCGGCGGCGGGGGCCGCGCTGGCCCCGAGCGGTGTCCCTCTGACGGTGTCCCCTGCCAGTGTCCCCTGCCAGTGTCCCCTGTCCGGTCCGGAACGCGCCTGACCGCCGGCCCCCTCCGTGGCACGGCAAGGTGCAGGGTTTTGGGCTAGAACGTCGAGTGATGGGAAGCAGACCGAGGAACGCATCCACAACTCCCTCATCCCCCCTGCTGGAACCTTGCTGAAAGAAAAATAAATGAATTTTGAATCCCATTGTGCCTACTCAGTACCTGAAACACCCGGGAAAACAAGCAGGGAGCGAGAGGCAGGCGCTGGTCCGTGGGCGCAGCAGGCCACTGCCTGCTCTGCTGGCCAGCAAACAAACAGCCATGGCATCGGCCAAGGGTGAGCCAAGTGTCGCCGGGCTGGAGAGAAGCTATGCCACCGAAAACCCATGAACCAATTTGTTTTTAAACTGCTCCATGGCAAGAAATGAGATGCTGAGCTTGGCAGAAAAGGACTCTGTAAAATGTGATTATGCCTCTCTTTTGATGGGGCTGTTATAAATATTCATAATATTGCAATTTTGGAAAAAGCGGTTGTTTTGGCATGTAGTTTGGAATAGAAAACTAACTTCCAGGCCGTTCTCTGCATGGACAAAACTGGAGTCAGGTTACTGCTCTGCTGCAGAAAGTGCCTTTGTTACCGAAGAAAACGCTACACTGCAAAGTTTTCAGGAGGTTCACAATGTGGCTGGAGTATTAATTAAAGAGAAATGCCTAGGTAATTGATGGTGGATTTCAGTGAATGAGCCAAAGGAAATGAAACACGGGGTTTCACCATCAACGGCAAAATATTGCCATGGCAATGGGTAGCTTTGCCAGGAAAAAACAAACAACAACAGGCCTCTTTCAGAAAAAAAAGTTTGAGAATTTTCTGTTCTCACCTCACCATGTCTGTGCCATTGGACATCTTTGAGGGGAGAAGATGGTGTAGCCTAGTTATGCAAGTCCCACAAATCCAGCTCCCTTCTCAGCAGGTACAATTAGATCATTTCCAGAGCCAGAAGTTACCTTTATACAGGGGGATGGGAAGGCATTGACATTTGCTTAATAATGATTTCAGTGCTTTGGCTACTGTAATTCTGTTCCATTTTCTTACAGAAGGTGGAAGGGCTCAGAAATAGCCCAGGTTTCTGTCACTCTTAGCTGGTGCTGCTTCAGGGGAGACTGCTGACAGCGAAGGTTTTCTTAAGAGCAGAAACATGGGCCCACATTTAAATTAATAAAGAGCTTTACAAAAACACAATGGAAAGAGCAAGGGAGCTGAGAAAGCACGAGCTGCCCTTTCTTCCACGGGCACGGATGCCTGGTGGGAAGTGTGCCCATGCAGGCACTGCAGTCCCCTCCCAGCAGGGCCTTTGAAGGAGGCCATCTGCCTCTAAAAGCTTTCTGGACATTTCTGGCTGCACCCAGTCCCTCAGAGGATGCAGTCCCACCACCTGGGGTGAGCTCTGCATGTCTCCCCTCATCCCGGGGAGATGGACCTCAGCCACCACCCAGTCAAGGCTCAGCAGTGCTGGAGTCCTGCGTTGTATCCATGGACTGAATTTCTTGCCGTTTTGCAGGCTGTTGTTCTGCCCATAGCCTATGAAATTCCTGGTGGGCACCCATATCCGGATATGCACTAAGGCCTTGTTGGGATTGTTCCTGAGGAAGATAGACATGGCCTGATGTTGATCTTGGGATTTCATGGCTTGTAGAGCAGGAGCAATAGGCCAGAGCCTGGTGGCCATGTGAAATCAAAGGAGGGGTAACCAGAAATCAAAAGAGATGTCCTCGTCAGGAGATCAGGTGTCTCTTGGTGAGGAAACAGCATCTATGTGAAGGGGCCAATAGTGAGCCTGATTAAATGTATTAATATCTGTACCACTGGGTTGACCTCAGTAGTGTTTGTGAGCTGTGTGATGTAAACAGTCCAACGGGGAAGTGTTAAGACCTGTTAAAGTTTGCAAAACTCTTCTAATAGCAACCGTATATTGAACAAAAAAATCCTCCCATATGTCTTCCTAGCCATTTGGCATTTGTTAGTTTTGTCTTACCATTCTTAATATAATAATACTTAGGTAATGCTTAAGTTCCCCATAAAATATTTAATGTGGTTTACTGTAAAGTCTTCAGGCTGAGGACTGTATCTTACAGAGCACTCATACCACACATAGCACTCATTTTGATTGCAGCCTCCAGGCAGTATTCTAAAGGTTCATTATTACCACCAAGATCTGACCCTATCCTGTCACTTTTCAAAGAAGGTCCGTTCTTAACTACAGGTTTAACATAGCTGGAATTTAAATGACAATTTTCTTTTTTTCCATCTAAAATTATCAAACCAGTTCCAAGCAAGTACATTTTTTAACTTGAACTTTAAATTCATGTTGTCCATATAGAACTGGGCTTGATCCACCTATGCCTTTATTTAACCAGCTCAGAAAACATGCAACAAATAGGAAGCGTTCTTTTTCTGGGGGGTTAAAAAAAAAAAAAAAAAAAGCAAGCTGTATTTGGGGTCTATTTTGCATGAGAAAATATTTTGTTTAGGAATGACAGTCAAAGGCATTCTCTCATACATTGTAATATTTTCCATGTGTGGTAGCTTGTTTTTCAGTGGTACAAATATGTGCAATAAAGGCAGAGGATAAAAATTAATCTAACAGTTTTTGCAGCAATGCTTTTGATGGTTTCACTCGATTTCATTTTCCTGTGGATACTGCCATTAGTTCTGCTGCTTTGCAATATGTGAAGCATAATTCTGAAAGGTTCACGAGGTTGTAGGGATCCAGTAAGAGATGACTGATTTCTTCCCCCACACACATACACTCCACCCCACACCCACTCACCCACCCACCAGCAAAACATAATGCTGTACTATTTTTGGAAACAGGGAAAGGGCCTCCCTGTGAAAACAGAAAGCAGTGTATTTCTCAGTTACATCACTTTGCAATCTAATGCTGTGTTGTGCTCAGTGTTTTTGTGGTGATGCAAGTCTTTTTTTTTTTTTTCTTTCCCTTTTTTTTTTTCCTTCCCTTCAGCCGGTTGGATTTTCCCCATCTTACAGCACCTCGCAGGTCTCTTCTCTGAGCAGTACGTTGCCTGAGTGAGTGGAAACATACAGATCAGCTGCAGGTTTCTGTCTACAAAAACAGAGTGAAAGAGAAAGAAAAGGGTTGGGAAAGCAGAGACAAATATTGACCTGGACTTATAGAAAGACATCCAATGGCTGAATAAAGAACCCTGTTCATGTTTTGGGATATTCTTTCAACTGGCTGGAACGAGAGCGGATCAAAAGAATGGGAAATGCCAGCAGACCCTTTAGAAGAATTGCTTATTTCTTATGCCTTTTATCTGTGCTTTTGCTGACTGAAGGGAAGAAACCAGTGAAGCCAAAATGTCCTGCCTGGTGTACTTGTACCAAAGATAATGCTTTATGTGAAAATGCCAGATCTATTCCTCGCAGCGTTCCGCCTGATGTTATCTCACTGTAAGGGCTGTAAGCATTTGGTTATTTAATTTATGATTTAAAATGAACTAGGATGTGTGATGTTTTCAGTGCATACAGAAGGATGCTTGCTGCAGGGAGTACCTCCAGCATTCAGAATCATCAGCTAATGTGTTAAAATTGTGCTGCATCCTTGAATCCTGATTTTTATATCTCTTTCATCTGTCTGTCTGTCTGTCTGTCTGTCTGTGTATGTGCACACATCTCATCTCATACCTTCTTCTATACTACATGAAACCTGTCACATTACATTTGGGGGGGGATGGTAATTTTTTTTACTTATATAAATAAATTTCTCTGTGATGACCAGATCAGTATTATAACCATGGATATACAAGGCTACATTAATGTATGGTTGTTTTTTTTTCTCTTCTTTACAGATCCTTTGTGAGATCTGCTTTTACTAAAATCCCAGAAGGGAGTTTTTTGCTCACACCATCTCTGCAGCTTCTGTGAGAAATATTTATATGCTACAGTTTTTGTTATGAAATGTATATGTATTCATAAATATTTTAGAAAGGGTCTCAGTATTAATTTTATAGGAAACTGCAGCAGAAGATTTATTAGATCATATAATACAAGACTTTTTAGTGATTTGAAAGATAGTGCATGTTTAATTTTTCAAAGTGTTTTTACTTAGTATCTTGCAAGGCAATCTGTTGTCAGTACTACTTTGAATGCTTACATGCATATACATGGTGACAGAATGTATATTATCTTCATTATTCTTTAATTAACATTACAGTAAGGACTTGAGTATTGCAAAAACTATTCTTGTTTATTTTCTGCTTTGCTGGGACCTGATCCCACTATGAAGCTGTCCATTTGCAACTCCCACTGACTGTGAGCTCAGAACCCCTCAGATCAGGCCCGTCATTGCAGTGGGACAGGTCCTGAAGACCTTTTCCATGTAAAATTGCTATTGACTTCTGTGGAAGTTTAGTCACTTCAGTGAGAGTTTTGCCTTCATAGCACCTGAATTTGACCCTGTTTGTTATTTCATGTTCTTAAAAGTAATGACTATTTTCTTTGAATTAAAATCCTGGAGCAGTTATTTTAAAATCAAATACTGTGATGAGGTATACCCAGAAAGAGAATATTTTGGGGTGTTTAACTATTAGCTGCATTTCAGCACAGGATTTTTACAGGCTCACAGGCTTTCCTAGAAATGTGGGCATATGATTATATAATTGTGAGCTATACGGAGGTAGAGGGGGTGTAACCTGAACTGTTTATAGTGGATGTGCTGCCAGCCTGACACACACCCAGATTTGTCTCAGAAATCCGGCAAGGCAGACTCCCCGATGTGATCAAAACCAAAATCAGATGTCTGTCCCAAACTGACTTCCCGTGCACTCTGGATGTGGTCAGAGGGGTAATGTTGATGCACTGGAGCTCTCTGG
This sequence comes from Acanthiza pusilla, assembly GCA_036630365.1. Lineage (NCBI taxonomy): Eukaryota > Metazoa > Chordata > Aves > Passeriformes > Acanthizidae > Acanthiza > Acanthiza pusilla. The sequence continues at coordinate 16,115,178 of JAXCHO010000234.1, forward strand.
CTGTTCACTTAAACTGGTGGCGTACCGATAGCTGAAGCCCTGACCCTGGCTGTACTCTGCTACCTCAAGTGGAGCTGATAAGGAGGTGCAGACATACTGTACAATTTTGGATACAGGGTAAATAGGTAAATGCAGTTACTATGGAAACCTAAATGCTTTTCCATGGTGCTTTATTCCAGAGAAGCTTTTCCCAGGTGGTCACAGATCACAAAAGGGACACATTTCACATAATTTCTGCAATGGGCCTTTCACAGGAGAGGAAATAAAAAAAGCAGCAGCATTGGTGGAGCTTGTATTTGAAGAGAGTGAGTAGGACATATTCTCTCTTGGCTATGATACACCACCTACACTTAGCGATCCCACTGCAAGGCAGGCAGAATTGGGCATGGTGGAGTAGGACAGACACAGTCATCTTATTTTGAGGTTTTATAGTGCCTGGCACAGTGGGTTTGAGCAACGTCTTATGGCATTTTGGTAATGATAATTTCCATTTCTACTGTACAATGAAATGCATGTTCTACGCTGCTGTTCATAAATGCTGCAACGAAAACTATGACCCCAGAAAAGCAGGGTTTGTTCCGCTACGGGTTTTGATGAGTGATCTGTTTTCCAGATATATTTTTAACATGGTAGTTGAGCTGCTTGCCATCCTTGGAATGTCAGGCTGCTGATCTAAAGCAAGCGACTCCTTAAACACAGACCATAGGAGCAGGATTGTATCTGTGGGGACAACGCTCCAGTTTGCATGTGGGAAAAAAATTTTCGTCTTTGGCAGAAGATAGTAAGGGAAATAAGAATATAGAAAACTTAAATTAATTAAACATTTACAGTAAGTTTTAGCTTTGCATGATTATAGCTGTATTGGTAGGTTTTATTTAGCCAACAGCAAGATTTAGCAGTTTATGTGTATTTCTGTAATAATAGAAATACATACAGAAATAGTAATACTCTCCAACATTACGTTTTTGAAGTCCAAATGTAATTGGGTGTCTCCAGTGCACCAGTCGCAGATTTCTAAATATGGAATATTTCTGCCACTATTATTATTTACTACTATTTTTAATGTAGTAGCACCAATGGCCTCTGGAAAAATCACGGTCTTGAGCTAAACACTACTCGTAACTCCCAGTCCTGGAGAGCTTTTCTTCTTGTGTAGTATGGATGCTGTTCTCTGTGCTCTTCATGTGACAACAAAAACACAAAGCACCTCCACAGCTACAGTGAAGTGCCAGCAGGAGTGTTCCCTAAATGCAGAGAGAACCTCCCAGCTCTCACCTTCTGCACTTTTATCTCTGTGTATCAGCAACGTGCTGAGGAGGCCTTATAAACTGATGACCTGAAAGCCCATAGAAAGAAGGGAGGTAATCATGGCATCAGGATTTGTACCTGCTAGCACTGTACTGTTCCTGCCAAGTGATACAGTCCCTAGCTACAGTGCAGTACCTTCAGCCTCTGTCCCCAGAAGCAGCAAATGTGGTGTTTGAGGTCAGAATGGGAGCAAAAACATTTTGTGCATCAAATACATGTGACACAGCCATTGGGGAGAGGTATGAGTTGGGAGGCAAATAAGCTCACCAAGTGCAAGACCTATGCTATAAGCCTGACAATCTCTAAAATAGCAATACTATTTAAAGAGATACCACTCTGTTCTCTAAATTATACAGTAGAGTGCAGAAAAGGAAAAATTATCCAGTGAAATCATATCAGAAAAGTGAAATTATTTGCAGGATTTAATAAATTGGTCTTCTGGTTCAAGGATTCTACAAAAATACTTGTTTTCTCTAAAATGGAAGTATTTTGTGATTTTGACAAAAAGGAAGAATTTCCTGCTTATATTTTTTCATACACTTTATACAGGAACATACTTAAAGTGGAAAAAGGACAGTCTGCAATAGCCAAGTGAGAAAATAAATTACCTGCAATTTATTCTGAATGTAAACTTCAAAATAGCAGATTAACTCGTTGAGTGGATTAATTAGTTCTTGGAACTCTTGCATTCCTGAACATCTAATGATGTCATAGCATGAATCTATTCATCCATCAGGTCAACTGATTAAAATACAGATGTGCATGTAGTATTCCACTGGGGTAAAGTTCAATGTACTTGATGATGTCTCACCACATTAAAAGTGTGGCAGTCCAGGGCTAAATTATAATGGACAAATGCAAACATGGCTGATAAGCATAAATAAAGATGGAAAAATCAATGCTAGTCCACTCCTAATGCTTACAAAATTACATAAAATTAAATGTGTTGCTGGTATTTTTACTGTTAGATGCATACACTAAGAGTATCTCCAAGAGATATAATGAGGTCTTAAAAATAATTCTGACTTGAACACTGACTGAATTAAGAGATTTTTTTCTTTTTTTTTTCTTTTTTTTTTTTTTCAGTAACTTCTCAGTACCCTCAGGTTAAATGCACTCACAAGTTTAATTTAGAAGTTAAAGGATTTTCCTTCCTGTCAGTGTTGCAGTTCAACATGATGTCTGGCTTACCAGCAATTTAAACCAAGACAATTTCAATCTCTGTAGTACTTGAACCTTTCATTGTTGTCCTAGTATATCTCCAGAGACACTTGCACAATCCTATTGTTTTACTGGCATGATAAACCCACGTTTACATCCCACAGAAGTCAAAGGAATTTTATCAGATCGCCTCAGTAGATAATTGTTGGATCCTTCCCTTTGCACCACTCTGTGGTGCAATGTATCAGCCTTACAGTCCTATAGTGCTTGCACAGAAAAAACATGAAACCAGGCAGTGGAAATTTGGCCTACCATGGCTAGCTGAACCATTTTCTAAAGCTGCTAATAACCTAATGGTCTTTTGTTTTGCATTTCTTTATGCAGGTTGTTTACGTCCAACACTTTTGATGTTATTAGTGATGATGCTTTCATGGGCCTTCCTCATCTAGAATATTTGTGAGTGGACAAAAGTATATTTCCTGCCATTATTGAATAGAGTGGGTGGGCTTCCGAGTTCCAGGCATTGCTTTGACCAGAATCACTTTATGACCCATTACAGGTTCATAGAGAACAACAACATTAAGTCAATTTCAAGAAATACTTTCAGAGGACTGAAATCTTTAATTCACTTGTAAGTAAAGTGGTTGAATATATTACCTGGTATATATAATATAGTAACTGAACCACTGTGTTGTTGAATTTCTCATTTTCATATAGCTGTTCATATTTATTTAAGTGGTATTATTAGTAATTTAATTAGAATGTTAATCTTTGTGGTTCCACCAAAGACTGCCAAACTGTGGTATGTGTAGAGGGCAAAGACACAAAGAGCTTCCAAACAGTACATGTTTGGCAGTAGTTCCCTGACTTTCTCTGCTTGGAGCACAGGGGATTTCCAGCTGAGCATGTAGGAGCAAGGAGAAAGGAGTATGAATTGGGAATCTTGGCATTGACAACATGAGTCCCATGTTGTTTGGGACTTGGAAAGGAGGAAGGTGGGAGCTGTGGTTAGGAATGTGGCAGGCTGAGGGATGGACACACACCTCTTCCCAGGTGCCCCAGTCTGACATGGATCCAGGAGAATAATACAGCCATTCCTGGGACAGGCCATCACTGTCTATGCCTGTGTCCACTTCAGACAGTAATGGTATCCAGAAGAATTTGACTAAATCAAACTTGAAAATTCCCACCCAGAGCAATTTTAAATAGAAGACTTGCAACTAGATGCATTTATTATGGCTTCCTGAGCTACTTCTTCCACTCTGCACCTGCCCTGCTCTGCCCCCTGTCCTCTCCTGCATGCAAGCAAAAACCTCCCCCAGTCAAGATCTGTCACATACTGACCCTGGGAATTGTTTACCATTCCTTGTGTGCTGCTCAGCCCCTTGGCTCTTGGAAACACGGCCAGCTCTTGCTCTCTGACCTGCTGCAGCCCCGTCCTGCATTAGCTGGGAGGGGAAGTTAGTCCAAGGCACTCTGGATGCCAGTGTGGCTGTAGGAGCAGTGTTCTCCATGCCCACACCAGCAGGGACATTTCTCAAACTGTGCTCAGCAGGTGAGACACACATCAGCAACAAATACCTGCAACATTTCACTGCAAAAAAGAGGAGCATCCTTGTCTCTGAGCTCAGGAGACAGTTTTTATACAGGCTTTTGTCTGTTATCTTACAGAAAGTTTGTCTTTTAGCAGTAATTTTATTTTAGCGAGGAATAAATTTTTTTAAAACAAAATGCACACTATAAGAAAACAGAAAAATATTACAAAAAATACTGAAAGAAAAGGAGGCTAAAACATCTGTAGTGTGCCTGACATGGGTTTATACTGAATTCTGAGCATCTGCATTCTGAAGCATGTCATGGGCTGTGTGTCATAGGCAGGGGAGTGGATTCTGACCTTTTGGCCTTAACATGATAACCTCCAAAAGGGTTTTGAAACCGGTTCATTTAGATTTTTCTTTCATATACTTTGACAGACAGAAAGCAAAGGTTCCATTTTAAATAGTTAATGTGTAAATATAATAATCGAATTGCAATTCACCACATCTTCACCACCTAGTAAATGTACCATAAAATGCTTTATGCTTTCCCTTTTGGTCAGGACAAGATTTACAGCTGGCTGAAACCAAGCCTACTGTGACTTCTTGTGTAGATAAAGTTACTTATGGAATGGCTCTAGGTCTGAGGAAGAGGAAAGAGAGAGGAGAGTGAAAAAGGTACAGAAAAAGGCTGTGCACACCCCATAACAATCCATATTAGAGGTACAGGCATAATTATACTGTTGTTAGAAAACGCAGATAGTTGGATGAGGCTGGTAACTGGGACCCTATCTTCAAAATATTTATGCACATGAATAGCTTTATATTCATAAATGGGTCCAGTACATTATTTATCATATTCATTTACTTATTTAGTAGCTGCTGCTGCCAGTGAACAAATTGCTTTTCTAAAGCAGAGGAAGGCACAGTTTCTTCTCCACAGAGCATATAGGCCAAGACTAACATCTTGTCTTGCCTGCTACATTGGTTTCTGGGGATGCTTCAGGAGATTCACAAGAGAAACATATGCAAAAGACAAAACAACATTTGAGAAACCACTGCCATTTGCATGCACATTTTTGGGATATAGACTTGTGCATCATGCTGCTATTGTCCATGGAGCACTATTCACAAGTGACAGTGAGAAAGACAATGAGAAATTTGTGGAAAATAACTGCAAATGCACCACTAGTTTAATCTGCTTGCAGAACCAGTCCCCATCTTTTGGGGAAAATTGCACACAGACATTAAGAATGATCATTTGGCACCCTGAGGCGTTTTTCATTTAAGAAACAAGAGAGTACTTGTGTACATAAAATATATTAAAAATAATCATAGTAAATGAGCATGCAAATAAGTTCTATGAAGTTAGATAAGATGAACTTTGTTCTATTTATTCTATTTACTTCCTTTTCAGAACATAAATTTTGCAATGGAGTAAGCTGTCCAAATATTTGTATTTTTATAATGCAGTTAGCTTTGATATGTGTCCTTATTGTAAAAGAGAGCTTTCTAGTATTTATTATTATGCAACAGGATTTATTTTCTTGTCAGAATAGATTTAAGAATAGAAAAATTAAAGAAAGATTGCAATTTTTTACTAAGTTACTAATTTAATGTCAAAATCTTACAGTTAGCATTGGATTACAATTTCTATGCACAATACATAATTTTGCTTACATTGCTTTCAGAACTGTTACCATAAATTTAACTGCATGTTTGAGTGAACCTTTACTCTCTTATTATAAACCAAATACCATGTACAGCACCATCTAGGCAAGACAGTGTTTCTAACACAGAAGTATGCTTTTTAACAGTGGAATACAAAATGTGTAATTTTCATTCAAAAATTGGCAAATGCATACACCTTGTTTAAAATTTTTTATCAGTCAAATTCTCATGGCAGTGGTGAACCACTCCTACTTCCAAGTACATCATACCTTTCAGTTTGCTATATAATAACATATAAAAACTATATAGGGCATTAAACTTGTCTCAGCTTGGAAGTCCACACAACTTTCTCCATGTGAGTCACCTGACTTTCAAAGAATTGCTCTTGAGCATAAAATTACACATAAATGACACATTCACATACCGTGTTACAATCAGATGTACTTTGAAAGTGGTGAAGTCAAAATGGACTAATGGAGTCATACCATATTTACTATTCCTGATCAGACAAACACTTAGCTTTAAATGAGGCAGCAGACCTAGTACATCTGAGCTTGTTCTTGTATTTAAGTATGTGCCTAAGTGTCTTTGCTTGGCTAGAGAAACTGTGGTTAATAAATAACTTTCATGTTCGCAAGCTAAAAGAGGAGCGGTTCTAAGTCTTAACTAGCTACAGATTCTAACTGAGATCTTAATCTAGAATGATTCCTTTCCATTTTTGTTTCTTCTCATAAGTAATAATTAATTGTTAATTAGAAGAGGCATAAACTATACCCTACAACATTATTATTTTTCTGTCATGCCCTCTGTGACATCTGAGACCTTTGGCAGACTCACAGAGCCAGTCTGACTGAAATGTAATATACTGTTTATTCAAAGCCTGCTCATATTTCCTTGTCACTATTACTAGCTAGAATACTAACTGAATTTAAACAAGTTTTCCTAACATTAAAAACGGGGAATTAATTGCAGTTTTTTGCTGGTCTTATACCCACTTACACACACACACACACACATTCCCAGAAAGCAATTCCTGCCGATAAGCAATTTATCGCCTATTACTGCATATTTTCGAAAACTATGAGCTAAACCTAAGCCCATCAGCCCACAGTTGTAAGATTCTCCTTCCAGAAGAGGTACAAGAAAGTGGTGATATGAACACCATGTATTGGGATCTCATAAGGAAAACATCAGTACATCCAATCGTGACTAATTGTTTTAAAATGTGAAAATGTGTTGGCAAAACACCAAAGGTGACAGCACTTTTTACTCTGCTAAGTGAAGAATTGTAAATACTGCAAGGCTGCTGAAGAGTGAGAAAGCAGAAGGAGGCACGGCATTTTAGTGGAAGGAAAAGTCACAAAGTAAAAGAGCTATTCTTAAAAGCAATCTCTTAGAGCTAAGTGCTGGAGAATACCAGTGTTCTTTGCCATAAGAGAAAAACCCCACACAGTATATAAAGCTTGCAAAAATGTGTAGATTCATGAAGTAGTACTAATACTGAGGTGTTTTCTTTTACAGGAGTCTTGCAAATAATAATCTCCAGTCACTTCCAAAAGACATATTCAAAGGCTTGGATTCTTTAACAAATGTGTAAGAAAACAAATAATTAACCTATTAATTATACTACAAGTATATAGAGATTATTTTAGAGGACATTCTGAGTAGCCATTCAAACCAGTAGCCAGTAGTGGATCTTCTTACTGGGTAGAAACTACACAATATGGGTAGGCTTGGGTTTTTTGTCTACTGTTGTTGAGAATTTGTGGTAGTTTTGGATATTCCACCAGTTATGAAGATAAGTAATATTGTTAGTAGTTATGTAATAAAGCTGCATGTTCATTAAGATTTCGTGAATAAGAAGGGAGGCTCCTTAGAGATGCATGAGAGAGCAAGGCATGAGGGGAAGTTGGAAGATATTTAATGGAGTAACATTTTAATGTGCAAGCAATTTCTGGGAAAGCTATCTTTTATCAATAAAGCATGTGTCTAAGTAAGTATCCCATACTAAATCTAATTGCAAGCAAACCAAAACATCAACTTGTTTAAATATATATATATATTAAATACCAGTAGAAATACAAAATATAGATAAACAGATAAATCTTATAGTTGCTTTACTGAAATAGATCCTGTTTACAATGTACTAAATCCTGTTTCATCTGATCTGGGATAATAAGCTCAGAAAATCCTTTGCTGGCTCCCTGCATTAACAAGGTAGGCTGAATTCGCAGTGCAGAGCTGCAGTAGTAAGATGTGGACATGGCCAGTGTCTCTGGGAGCATTTCTTGGCATGACTGATGGTGGCCAGGTGGTCACACAGTCTGGTCCTGGCGCTCGCCTGTTCCTGTACATACGATCAGAAATCTGACTGAAGACAGCTGTAAAGGACTTGAACAGAACTCTTTTGCTTGTGTCTCCTGAAGCCCTAAATGAGTGTATCTAAAGGAGGTAGTGAATACAGACTGGCTGACCATCAGGTTACATTAATTCCTGTTTTGTTATCTAGAATGCTCTTACTGGGAAAGGGTAATCCAAAAGAAACAGAAGTCATTACTTTGGTAAGCTTTTGCATACCTGTAGACTTGGGGAAATCAATAAAAATTTCTGACTGATCACCAAGTTAAGGTTTCCTTGATTACCTTACTATAATTAGATCTGTGTGGGTTCTGGTGGGTTCTGGTATGTAGATTTAACTATGGGTCAGGAAAAATTAAGCCAGGAAGGCCTCAAGTGAGAATAAGCAAGAGGGCACATGTTTAACAAAAGTCTGTTATGTTGTTCTCAAGGAGAAATGCATTAGCTGACTACTTATTGTCAATGCTTGATTTATTTGTTGTAGAGATCTTAGAGGCAATGCATTTAATTGTGACTGCAAACTGAAGTGGTTAGTGGAATGGCTGGGCAGCACCAATGCAACTGTTGAAGACATTTACTGTGAAAGTCCACCAGAATATAAGAAGCGCAAAATCAATAGTCTCTCTCCGAAAGAGTTTGATTGCATTATTACAGGTAATGTGCCTCAGATTATTTGATCTTGTTAATTAAAGTCAAAACTACAGTTTTTCATTCTAGAGCCCATTTTTGCAGGAAGGCTGCATACTGGATGGAATTTCTACTAAAATCAATATGAACTCTTTGCTGGTGTAAGTCTGACATGGGAATCATTTGGGAGCAGGGTCCTATACTGCAGTATCTACTCAAACTTTAATATGGTACATAAAGATTTGGAAAACTGGGACATAAAACAGCACCTCTTTTTATTGAGAAAGATTGAAAACCAAATTGCAGTGCTCCTTTATCAACAGGAAAAGTGGACTAGTGATGAAATACTGTAATTTGTAAGAAATTTGGTGTCTGATAAGCGGATATTTTCTTCAGTACAGTATGTAAAGTATCACTGTAATTATCATCTGTTGTGTGCACTTTTGCAGAATTTGAAGTTTATCAGTCCCTGCCATACCAATCTCTGTCAGTTGATACTTTCTCATATATGAATGATGAACATGTGGTTATTGCTCAGCCTTTTACTGGAAAATGCATCTTTCTTGAATGGGACCATGTGGAAGTGATGTTCAGGAATTATGACAACATTACAGGTACAAACACTGCTTGACAAATAACATTACAACAAATTATCAAAAAAGTGGTACTAACTCTGTCTTTTACTTTTCTTTTTATAGGTACTTCAACTGTTGTGTGTAAACCTATAGTTATTGAGAGTCAGCTGTATGTCATTGTCGCACAGCTGTTCGGAGGCTCCCACATATATAAAAGAGATATTTTTGCTAATAAGTTTATAAAAATTCAAGATATTGAAATCCTTAAAATCCGAAAACCCAATGACATTGAAACTTTCAGGATTGCTGAAGACTGGTATTTTGTTGTTGCAGACAGTTCAAAGGCTGGTTTCACCACGGTTTACAAGTGGAATGGGAATGGATTTTATTCCCATCAGTCTCTGCATGCCTGGTACAGAGATACTGATGTGGAGTATCTTGAAATATCTGGCAAACCACATTTAATTCTGTCAAGTAGTTCCCAAAGACCTGTAATATATCAATGGAACAAAGGAACAAATGAATTTGTTAAGCGGTTTGATATTCAAGATATGGAAGATGCATATGCAGTGAAGCATTTCAAAGTGAAAGAGGATGTATACATTTGCTTAACAAGATTTATTGGGGACTCTAAAGTAATGAAATGGGGTGGTTCAGCATTTCTGGATTTACAAAGGATGCCCTCCCGAGGGTCAATGGTATTCCAACCGCTTCAGATAAGTAATTATCAATATGCCATTCTTGGAAGTGATTATTCTTTCACTCAAGTCTATTATTGGGATGCGGAAAAGGCAAAATTTGTGAAGTTTCAAGAATTAAACGTACAGGCACCAAGATCTTTCATACATGTCTCCATCGATAAACGAGATTTTCTCTTTGCTTCAAGTTTTAAGGGAACTACATTGATTTATAAACATGTCATAGTTGACTTAAGCGCATGACACTCATAATTCTGAGATTACATCAGACTTTCTACCGTAAGTGGACAAAATGAACTAAATGCATGATGACTCTCTTATCTTACTTCCAAATGAATGCCTTTAAAAGTTGAGATTGCTAGAACAAAGTATTACTAGTATCTTCATCTTTAATTGTCAAGTCTAGTGGTGTTGGAAGTTGCATTTTTTAACAAAAAGAAATTAAATTAACTGTTCTTTGCATCCACAATATGTAAATACATGTGCAACTGCATCTGTTGCTATAAAGAATATTAAGATGTACTTTTCCATTTATTTATTCACCTGTTTGAAACAACTGCCAAATAAAATGTTTACATTTTGTGTCTTTCACATTCCAAATATTATTTGCAGGTGATACTTTTTATTTGTGTATATATTATACACATATAAAATAAAGCCAAGAAGGCATATTGCCCAACACAGTGTTGTACTGCATAGAAGAGGAACAATATTGAAGACCAGGTGGGTTTTACTTATAACAAGAAGTTCGTGATAAAAATACTGCATTGAAACACAAGCCTATAAATTATCACCTGGACAATCCTTGCAGTTATGTAAAGATTCACTGATTTAAACAGAACTCTAATCAGAAAAAAGAATTCATTTACCTAGATGTGATTGTAGGATGAAGGGTTCAGTTATACACATCTAATTGTAGGATAGGCCTTTGTACTGTGTACAGCTGGATGTGATTTTCTAAAAATTTACAAAGAACTCAGCAGAATAAAAGCCAAGGTAAAGGTTTGTGTTTCTTCACCTGATGCTGAAGCAGCACAAAACAAATCTCTTGTACAACACTGGGGCTGTTACTGTGCTGAAAGCTAGCAGCAAAGCTTATTTTTCAGCTAGCATTATTTCTATAGCTGAACTGTCACACATCACTTGCATGAATTCTGAATCCTTGTCAAGTCTTTCCACTGTAATTGAAATTATTTAGTCTTCAATGAATTTATTCCTTATTCTGAATGAAGCTAGTGAATGGGAAGTATTTTTCCCCCCTACCCTGCCATGAATCTTAGTACCAGGTACCTCTGAAATTCAGGGAACTTTGAATGTGGCAGGATAAATTCAGTTTCTATAGTGCGTGCAGCTCCAGGGAAGCTAACTATATCTGTTAAATTATGCCAAATCTGAATTTGGCATCAAACTCTATTACAAGCTCAAAGTTAAAATAGTCTTTTGTTTACATTCATCTAGTGCACTTGAGAGAAACCTACACTGATGCTGAAGATTATTTGGTGCAGCTCAGGAAGAGAGCTCGAGTTTATTTTAGACACCTTTGCATTCACTTAAGTTATCAAGCATTGTGCTCCAGTGCCATCTTTAAAATATGCACATGAATACTGTGTTCATTTCTACACATTTCTATCATTCACAGATGTTGATTGATGAATAAAACTAATCATACTATGCATGTCAGCTAATCACATGAGCTGATTAGAGTATATTTTAGGAAGCCAGTCCTAAACAGTACGCTTCTGTAAAAAAGAATTTAGTTTTTTTATATTTAATGTTATTTGAAAAGAAAAAATCTCACATGAACAATACTACTCTAATAAAGTTAATTTTTCTGATGCCTTTTTATCCATAGCTGCATATGCTCTGCTAAGTATTTGGCTTAATAACTACCTATTCTCTAAGTATTTAAAATGTGAGTAGAAAGATTTTAAATTGTGTTTCACAGCTGAAGCCTCCAAATTTTTTCTTAATAAATACATTTCCAAAAATCATCTTAATAAATAATCTCTTGTTTGGCAGTTTCCTTTATATGTCAAACAATATTTCCTTTATATAGTTTTCACTTTTATATGAGCATGACTTCAAACCCCAGATGAACCCAAATAATATTTTTATTGTTTCTCAACATTGGCTGCACATCTGTGATCGCCAGCTCAGTTTGTTCATTTCTTTTTCAGTGCCCTTTGCATGGGAAAGGAATGAAATACAAAGTCATGAACCATCTCCAATCTACCAGCAAAACATTAAGTGTTTTCTATTTCTTCTTGTCTTCTGTTTCAGTCTTTTACTTAAGGTCCTATTGGATTATGTGCACTGTTTTTGATCTGATTTTTCCCATTATACTTGCATACATGCACTCTCTATCAAATTATGAAGATAATGGCTATGTATCCTTCTCATTATGAACATATTATCAACATCTGGCTGAATATAAGTGCAGTTGGAGAAACTTGCTAATCTGCTTCCAACGTTTATTTACAAACAACATATTGTCTCACAGTTGTACCTTGAAAAAGTTATGTTTCACAGAATTGTATTTCAGAGCCAGCCAGCTATGCTGGCCAAGGCCTAAGCTATAGTAGTGCTATGATTGTTTTCCTGAGATACCTCATTCTGAAATAATATGACAGACTTATGGGAATTCCCTGTTACTCCTGGGTTTAAAGGAGGAGTTTAAATGCCTGCAAGGATGTGAGTCACTAGACTTTTGCATTCACGATAAGTATAAAACTAGCCATGGCACAGTGGAGGGTGGAAAGGGATTAATCTGCTGGAGAACACAACTGAGGTACCAGTTTGTTTGTTCCTTCAGAAAATTTTACCTGGAGTCAAGCACTAGTGACTTGGGAAGTTCTTAATGCCTTGGTCATTTTTGGAAGGTCAATTAATTACTATAAAAGGCTGAATCGAAACCTGTTCTCTTTTGAAAATCCCTTTCTATAGCCAATTTATGTCAGGTGGAGACTCACAGGGACAACTGACAGTTTCTTATTGTGTGAGTATAGCATTTCTTTGTACCACATAAGGAACTGGGTATTTTTAGAACAGAACTCATAATCCTTAACACAGAAGAGCGTAAAGGCTCATTAGGTGGTTCCCTGTGCTGTTTCTTCCTGATTTCAGAGACTGGGCATTTTAACACCTTTTCTGAGCATAAGGCTAAGGCCATATTCCATCCTGGTTCTCTGCTCAGTATTCCTTCTGATATCAGTGGAAGAGTCAGAAAAAAACTAGATTAGAACCTTTTAGATTAGATTAGAACCAATCATATATACATTGATACTTTTTAAAAATGTTGTTTAAAAAAACCCATTTCTTTCAGTAAAGTCTATGTTACTTGTGGCTGACTTGTCTTCTGTAGTTGTAATGGATTTTCTAAACTCCCTAATTGTTTTTGCTTATGACTGACAGAATATGTAAGGTACTAAATGTATTACAGAAGACAGTGTTGAAGGTTAATAATGAGTACTGCTGATCCATGATGCTGTTTAGCCATGTTAATATCTAACACAGAAAGAATAACTTAATGCAATAGTATTGTATTCCTACAACTACTTCATTACATTTCTAATAGAGCACAAATATAAAAGAATATGCACCTCTCTACTTTGGAAGAGATATATAAAATACATTCAGAATGCCTGATACTATACCATGTGTAACTTTTTTTATTTTGTCTGTTGCAATGTGTAGGACTTGCAGATTTTTTGTTTCTACTTATTTTCCATTGAAAAAATATTCCAAAACACACTCCTCCTATGAAGAAGGAAATTCAGTAAGGAGATATCTTCTTGTGTAAAGTAACAAAACAAACAGAAATGTATTATTGGTTTGTATTTAATTTTAATTATAACTTAATTATTTTAATTTCTAAACTTTATTTGAAGGGGTTGTAACAGCAACTCGAAGTACACTTGAGGAATGGAAACAATTATTAGCATAGTTAATAACGTGTGATACGCTTTAGTATGTTCTAGTGGGAAGCTCACTAACAGCTGTATTTATGTATATGAGCATTACAATATATTGTGTTAGCATTCAATGGAAAATAAAGAATATTTAAACCATAGAAGTAACACAAAGTCCTCAGACTGACAATAGCACCAAGAGAGAGCAGAGAAGTCAGCAAGCCCAAAATGTTACAACTAGGAATAGAATATAAGCCCACAGCAAGTCTCGAGAGTGCGGTCCCTTTCAAGGAAATGTGTTTCCTTTCCGTGAAGCACATCATGTGTTTCTCCTCAGTGGGGACCCCTGAAAATCCAGATAATCACCCAGTTCTTGCAAAATACAGCAAGAGGCTTAGAAATTAATGCACTACATCCACGATCCTAAAATGTGGATTTTTTCCCTCTTGACACGTCTCTGTTCTATCAGTCTCAGCCACAGTGACACAAAGGGAGTGGTGAGCACACTACTGCCCACCGATGGGCCAGGGCCCTGCCAGGGCCAGACAGAAGTTCAGCCAGGTTGAGCAGATGGAAAATGCAAACCCAAGCACTCAATTCACTCTGCTGTTAATGCCTCCCCCACTGCCTAGCAGGTTTTCACTCTGATTTGTTATACATATTGCCAACAGTTGCCACTACCTTTCATATGCCTGCAAGCCTTCTCCTCTCATTCTTGCTGATCTGGAGACCTAAGCGTGGTAGTAAAGCTGTGATTTAGACTCCTATTGATTAGAAAGGCTGAATGTGTTTTTGTGGCTGGGAGCTCACCGATAAATGTCGAGGTCTTGGGGAGTTCAGTTCCTCAAGACCAAGCTGCGGTACACTGCCTGACTTACTGCTAATGGCAACTTTTCTTCCTTGCTGATGACTCTGAATTCTAATGGCTGGTGTTACAGGCATGGCTCTGTTTATAGTTCACTTAAACAAAGTGCTCAGAGGCGAACCTAACCCTATTTCTATTCAGGAATTTTCCTGAAATGAACTATAACTACAAAGACCTCCAGTGTGCTATACAGAAGTGGTGTTGTATTTGTGCTTTGAGACTTTGAATCGCTCCAATTAGTTATGGTAGTGTAATACTTCTGTCTTCAAATTTGTTACAGTAGAAAGCAATTTGCCCCTAAATATGCATATTTATATTCATAGAATTGTTTATTTATACTCCAAATAAACTGAAGTGGATGATGGCAATAATTATGTTACTGTTCCCAATCTCCAATTCATCAAATCAATTTCTGAATTCTCAAAAAGTTGTTTTCAACTCAGCCTTACTTTATTCTTCCTACTGAATTATTTCAATTGAAAAAGGACTTTCTGACCCATTCTCACTTCCTGTTCGAAGGCCTGGATAGCGACAGCAGTATGTTAGCAAGTTGTCAACCTGCCCAGATGGTGAGCATCCAAAAATGCTGAAAGAGCTTCAGAATAAACAGGCTGATCTGCTAAGAATACATAGTCCTTCATTAAAAACCATTTATGTGCAAAAGAACTAAAAGTAACAAATATTATGTCTATTTTTATAAAAAGTTCATGGGATAACCAGCGGGATTTCAGACCAGTAAGATCCACATTTATCTGAAATTATACATGAAAATGGAAGTGTAAAATTTTAGGAGAAATTAGGTAACTGAGGAAGTGGGACAGGCTGACTAGTGAGGCTGAGGGTCCAGAAATGCAAAATATTATACATAGGAGAGAAAGGCTCACAAAGTTTAAAATTAGCAGTAAAGAAAGTCAACTTGTCATTGTTGTGAACAACTCAGCAAGACACTAATCTCAATATCCAGCTACAGGAAAGAACAAATAATGCTACCACATGTGCAGGATAATAGGGAGAATACAACACTACGTGTCATGGCAGATCAATGCTGTCGCCTTATTTGAGATACTGCATGCAGTACTAATGTAGCCATCTCAAAAAACACTGTGGGGAGATTAAGGACTCAGAGAGATGTGGAAAAACTCATTGAACGGGTGGAACAAGATGGCACTTGACACTATCAACCCCTAAGCCATAAGCCAAAATACCTTTCCCAAAAATTAAACTCTGGCATTCACTGTCATAGGCTGTGACATAGGGGACAATAATACAGCAATCAGAAAGTTAAACATGGACAAATTACATAAAAATTGTAATTCTATTTTTTTTAGTACTGAAGATAATTGCTCTTTATTAGGGGAGAGGAGGGTCTTTGCACTTCTGTCAGAGCATCTGGCTGTAACCATTTTGGATGAAAAGCCAAGCAGCTGGATAATGAATGTACTCCAGTGTTGCATTTCCTATTTTCAGTTCTTGAGATGTAGTGCTCCGAAATTAACTTTGTTGCTGAGGTCCACAAAATAAATATATAAGATGTACATATGAGACAGCCATTCAGAAGCATTTACACTACTGAGAATGTGAACATTGAAAAAATCTGCAAGATACCAGCAACATAATTCCTTGAAATTATGTCAACAATTAAAAAATTTTGGTAAACTATTTGCAAGCACTTGAGAATGTAATTGCACAACTTAGGCTGGCTTCAGCTATGTAAGTCATAACAGAAGTAGATTCCCATGGGAAGAACTGAACTCAGCTTTTTATAAGCTTATTATTAAGATTTGAATATTAGAGCTGTAGGAATATTAGTAGCAAAGTACCTTATGATTAAGCAGGTAATAGTATTGTCCTGTGAGAGAGTAATGTCTAAAGCACAGGAGCAGATCAACCATTTTGGAAAAACAAACAAACAAACAAACAAACAAACAACATTTCCAAAAACTGTGTAATTTGAAACCCCTATCCTGCTCCATTTTGTGCCCCATATAAAATTACATAAAGATACTGCCCATTCAGGAAAAGCACTGTACATATGTTGCTCCAAAGTGTGAAACAAAGGAAGAAAAAGGATAAATCTGGAACAGGAAGTTTAATTACAGATGTGAATATCTAAATTTTCTGATATACAGATTACTACTAAAAAGAGAACATCCTTTTAATGTTTACACTTGAAAGCATTAGCTACCTGGACTATAGATTGCAAACACTAATAAAAATCCACTGCTTTTAAATAATTCATATGCACTGGCATCAGTCTAGTCTTAAATCCTATCTTCAACTTTTCCTTAGCATCATTTAAGATAACAATAAGTCCTTCAAACTAAACTCACTTCGAGGCTGAGACCAAGAAAAATATCTGGTACAGCAGCTGCTAGAAAAGCTCTGCCTTTTTATACAGGGCTCTGGAGTACATCAAACTGCAACAGCAATATGATAATCATATTTTATTAGCTTGAGCCGAATTGGAAATGAATGTTTGTTCCAGAATTGCAACTCATTTCAGAATTCCTGTAAAATCATTTTGAGAGCAGTGGCATTATCAGAGGATCTAAGAGTAAGAAAAATGGAAGCTGATTTCAACTGCTTATGACAAAATCCTATGGGTGTGGTTGTGACTTCGTCTAAAAGTCGTGTAAATGTAATCAAGTACAATTGCAAAATAATCAGTTAAAGACACGATATGAACTGCAACGTGTACCTGGCAAGACTATTACAAATAAACTATGCTAGAGCAATACCACTCTATACAACCAGAGCTCCCTTAAGCCAGTAAATTGCAAAGGTCTTTCCTTCTCTGGGAGTACCTTATAGCCCTCCTTGCTCCTGCACACGGAGCAGGCAGCCCAGAAACTGCCCTTGGAAGAAGGGAACAAGCTCCAATTATGCCTCAACAGAAACAACTTCCCTGAAGTACAGCCACAGACCAGAGGCATTCCTCCCAGTGGCAAGGACAGCTCGGCAAGGTCTTGAGGGCACCAGCTCTTGCATGTCAGAACATTCTGAGTTTTGCTGGATTTCAGAGGGAGTAATCAGCTTGTGTGTGTCATCAAACCCGAGCTCACTTAGCGTCCACTTGCTGGGGAGCCAGGAACAGATTGCAGAGGTCAGCACATGCCGCACAAGCTTGGTCAGCCCATTCCTAAGGGGCTGCCACTCTGGCACTGCTCACAGGATCTGAGCTAGCTGAGGTTACAGGGGCATAAAAATAACCATTTGGAGTTAGAGCAGGGTTTGTGTGCTCCGATGTCCTGCCTGCTTGGCCAGAAGTGATGCTTATTATGAAACCCTACAGTATGGGAATTACAGTACTATGATTTCCCAGCGTACCCTCTCAGCCTCCAGCAAGAAAGGAAAAGAAACCACGCTTCTTGCCTTAAGGAGGTGTTCTTGTGGACAGCAAAATGCCTAGAATAGGTACATCCCTCATGCAAGGCAGCAGCAGGGTTTTTTGCTCTAATGAGGAATGCTCCTCTGCATTGCGGCTCCTGGAGGTAATGAAGGAGCACTGACTCAATTAAAAAATAATGAAAAAAAAAAGACCCCCACTTATGTCTGTGACTCTGAAAAAGGGAAAGGGCTTTAAAATCTGTGTTGCAAGGTTTTATTTCGTTAACAAAAGCTGGAGTAGCTTTTCAGATCACTCTCCTTTGAACATACTAGTACAAGCAGACTGAGAGGAGTAAGCATTGCACCAGCTTGTTGGAACAAGGTGAGAGGTGCACAGGCTGAGTCATGTCAGTGTTTCATGTGTTTATCATGTCTCTATATATGAATACCGAACATAAACATGCTTTATATAATAATATAACAATATAATAAATCATTCACATATATATAAATATATAAGGGTATTATAGAGTCCCAATACACTAATACTGATCTATCACCCATGACAAAGTTATTTACATTTTACGTAATTTTTGTTCTAGAGAAAAGTAGAAGCTAATGAAGAATAATCCCCTTCAAGTAAGGCATGTAAACAAATGCTTAATAATTCATAGGAGTTGCAAGTAAGGAAGCTTCCCCCTTCCTGCCCTGCAGAGCAGCCCCAAGCAGACAGCTTACAGAATAGGAAACATACTGTGCAAGTGCCAAGAAACGCAGCTGATTGAAATAGTTCTCTCCCTTTCCATGAAGAGAAACTATACATTCAGCCATTTCTACTGCTGTAAAAACTCAGTTAAAGTGACAGTGAAAAAATACAATTGAACAAATTATCTTCTTTTAACAGTCACAAAGAGCATTATAGAACAGAACAAAATAAGACAAGCAAAAATGGTAACTGAGCAATTTCCACTTTCCTCCACTCCTCCTTGGGAGCTCTGACCCTCAATGGCACTCAAGCTGTACTTCTGTTCTCTGATTTTTGTACTGTACTGCCTGCCAGAAAAGAAATCTCTGGAAAGTCACCACAAACTTTAAGGTTATGTAATATTTTATTTCTCTTTTTTTTTTCTCCCCATGGTGCTGCGTGCTATGAAGAAGAAAGAAATACTCCCACTTGTCTGCTACTAATTTTCTAACTGAGTAACTTAGAAGGAGCATGTATTTAATGATCACATTTCTATTCAAGCATGTTGCAGAATGGAAACTGATAACCTTCTGCCTACTCCTGTTTTCTCTATCTGTGGTTCAAAGAATATCTGCCCTTCCCTCTTTCAAGCCCTTTGGCTTTAGTAGCTGTGTTGAACAAGCTTTTATAGTAATTTTAGTTATAAATAGATGCAATTTTCACTAAATAAAAAGAAAAATTCTTTCCAAGATTTCCAAGAACCTCTCCAAGGAAGAGGTGGAAAAAACAAGGAAAGTTATCAAAATTCCCAAATATGATTTTTTGAAAGATCCAGAAATTGGGCTGGATTTGGGAAAGAATTTTAAATTAAAAATATGTTGGGGACTTATATTATTGAAACATCAAATTCAGACATTTCAAAATAAAGCACTGTATTTTGGAAAGATCTAAATTTAAGCAACTATCAGGAGGAGATGCGTACCAGGAGAAGCACCTACTCAGGGCAGTGCATACATAAATATCTTCTTTTCCATAATCACGTCATCAATTTTTTTCTGGATTCCTTGTTAATTTTCTTGCATTTTCCTTTTTTTTTTTTCATTGTGCATCTCTGTATACACTGACTGATCTTACTCTTTATGAGTAAAAACTTATTCAAAGGGAAAAGAGCTTTACTCAGTTTTATGGCTAATCTCATAACTCGTAACTAGAAATAGTACTGACACATCAGGAAATGCAGTAAAGGGAACATGCCAAGGTTGCATTCTCTTCACTGCATAAATGGCTCCAATAAACAACTGGAAGGGGAATTATAAGAGTTACTGTACTACAGTGAAGCCATGTTCCTCAAGCATTTAAGAAAAAAGGCACTTCTCTGGAAATATTTTATGTATAGTGAGTACTCAGGTACCTTCAACCCACCAAAGGAGACAATATGCCTGAATAAAACCCCACCCACAATTCTTTTACCAGAAAGGAAACTTTTCCAAATGCAGACTTTCACACTGGTTGCCTTGCCAAGTTTATATTAAAAATATAGATTCTCCTAAAGAAGTAGAAGTAATAGCCTTATACACATTTTATCAAGCACTGCCAGTTTGGAACATGTAGGAATTCTGTTGATTGCCTGCACTGTGTCACAGCATAAACTAAGAACATCCCCATGCGTGTCTGTGCAGCTGACATGCAGGAGTTACAGCTGAGAGAGCACCAGGCCAAGACCTGGATGCCACCCACCACCACTGTGCTTTACAAAACTTACAGGGTTTTGGCCTGTGGCAAACACACATGATCAACAAAACCAGCACTACTGTTCATTTTCTTTTCTAACAGTGAGTTGCTAAATCCACTCTGTTGGTTTGCTTCGATGTTTATGTTCTTCAGCGGAAATAAAATGATAGAGGAAGAAAGAGGAGGAGTCAGACAGATTTTTCATTATAAGATTAAAAGAAAATATTTTTTTGTCCAAGGCATATTGGAATAACAGCATTTTCCACATGCTTAAAGAAAACACAAAAATTACATAACTTTATAAATGTAAGGATCACCACCTAAATTTTCATAAACTCTCCAGACATTTATGTGAAATACAAGAATGAAAACACTACAGTCTTCAGAGTATGTGGAAAAATATTTTTTAATTTATTGTCCCAGGAATGCTAGCTACAGAGGCTTGATTGCTTAGCAAGCAGTGTAGTTAAGCCATCTGAGGACAGAAGCATGACCTTTATGTGACCAAAATCAGCTAAGCAGTACACCTTTAATACTGGATTGAAAGCACACTAACAAGTATAGAAGCTGCTTATCCATTATTTTACCATTCTTCAAAAGTAAAGGAAACAAAATCTTTCTGAAGACCATAGAATTTTATCTCAATACTTTCAGTCTCCTGAAGAGCAACTACTAATAGTGCAATCTGTAAAATGGAGTTAAAAAAAACCTCAGGAAATCCCCATTATATTGACCGTAATTGCAGGATTCCCTATTATTTCAATGTTCCACCCCATCCCCTGTTTTACAGTACTATTCATTACAACCATCAACTCAGGAAGAAGAAAACTGTGACACTCTGAACATACCGTGACACAAGATTAAATGTTTGTATAACAGTCCTATATATACATGTGGAAGCAATTTGTGGGAGAATCATTCACCAAATGATTCCACCACCAAAAACTAAGAATCATTCACCATCTTCCTTAACAGGGAAGCTG
Organism: Acanthiza pusilla; assembly: GCA_036630365.1. Lineage (NCBI taxonomy): Eukaryota > Metazoa > Chordata > Aves > Passeriformes > Acanthizidae > Acanthiza > Acanthiza pusilla. The sequence continues at coordinate 16,136,610 of JAXCHO010000234.1, forward strand.
AAAAATACAGATCTCTTCTAACATCTAAGATGGACATAAAACCCATTAAGTCAGAAACTGGAATTTTGGTGGGGAAGAAGGAGCTCGTGTGGACCACATTTTCACTGGGCTGCAAGACTACAGGTGTTGATTAATTTTAAACATAACTTTTGTTTTTCGGTTTGTTTTTTTTTTACTGTGTGATCGAGCAGAGGAGCACGTTGCCCAGGGAAGTAGTGCAGTCTCCATCCTTGGAGATACTCGAAATCCCATGAAAGAGAGTCTTGAACTCTAGCTGACCCTGCTTTGAGCTGGGGGGGTGGAGTAGATGACCTCTCAAGGCACCAGATGTGCCCATCAACCGCAGCTATTCTGTGATTCCCAAACAACTCTGGGTTGGACAGAAGTTTGAATGAAAGACCAGGACAATGAAACTCCTTGGTGCTGCAATAATCATCTGTTTTATGGCACTCGGGTGCAGAGGTAAATGGTTATTACGATGCACTTAAGAGTTGGATCCATTTCAGACGCTGAGAAAGTAATTCTTATCTCTTTTTTTGTTAAACCTTTTCAGAAGGAAAGGAAATCATGCAAGTTTATTATTTATTTTGTTACTTCCTTTGCATTAGTCTATGTTACTTTTAATGAATTTTTTGCTAGACAAATTAAACCTCAAATGAAGATCTTGAAATTGGTTTTACAGAATTAGCATTTTGACAGAAATTTTGACACCAATGTGGACTACTGTTTTGATTTTAATCTACTACTTGTATAGCTTAAGCAGTACATAACAGTGCTGACACAGCTATGTTCAGATTAAACTGGGATAGATGTCACCAGGGTGTTCCACGTGCAGTACCAGGAATCCAGAGCCTTTCCTGCTGCAGCTCTGCAGAGCCCTTAGTGCTGCCCTTAGGAGAGGTGAATAAGGGATAGGTCAGTTCCAGGACTCACTCGGTTTATCTTATTTAGTTCTCACTAAAGCTCCAAGAGCAGCAGTGTTCCAAAAAGCTTATTAGAATATATCAGCGGCGGATAAAAGGAATGATGTGATAGTGGATAAAGCTCTTATAATCTCTTCGAAAAGTCCCACGGTTCTCCACAAAACTCACTTAATTGCTTTGTCATTTGTGCTTGTTAATGTTTCTAGAATGCCACTCTGAGGAGTCAAGAGACAGCATTTGCAAGCAGGGAGATGGAAACACCAAAGGGCTCCTTACCAAGCACACAGACTGAGACCAGTGACTTATTACAGGACCTGAAAATACCTGCCAGGCCTGTATCGCAACCTGCAGTGAAGTACTGGCCTGTTCCTGGCATTTAGAATGACAAAAACTGTCTGCCTAAATTCTGGATGAGGATGATAATATTCTTCCTTTGGAAAGAGTAACCTAAGAAAGCTCCCTATGTGGACAGTGGTGACTATGCAGGAGGTAGCTCACTTTCTGTACTTATGATATTATGGAAGCCAAATTAATGCCATTTTAGCTGCTGCTGCAGTTTAATTTTCAATGATCAAATTGCCAAAGTTTACTACAGCTTTTTCTTATGGACTTTGCACTCAGCAAAGATACTATAGACGATGTGCTGGAGAAAGGAACAGCTAGTTCTGGGCACAGTATTACATAGATGAGACTTAATCTGTACTTGAAAAGGCTGCATAAAACATTGACCTGTCACATTTATGCAGTTACTTAATTTTCCAATCTAGGGCAGCACGACTGCAAATTACATTTGCCTGCTGGTTAGTTTGGGCAGCTGCAACTGCTCTGCTTCCCTGTTCAGAGAAGAGGGTTGTACTTTACAAGGAGAACTTGGAAGCTCTCAAGCTGAGACAAACCTGGCAGTTTGACCAGGAGCAAACAGAACACTTTATGTATCTTGGCATAAACAAACACTGCCCTCAGATGTTCCCTTTCAAAACCAGACATGGAGGGGTACGAAGGGGGTTGTTGCAGTCTCTTTAAAACTCTCTACAGCTTGGTATGTGGCACTTAAAATATTTACTTTGCGTTTCATAGTGGCAGTATTATAAAATAAATATATAATCTGCGTATTTTAACGAATAGCCAGAAACTGTAAGAACTCACTTAAATTTGTTCTGTGTCTGTTCTGTGGACTACGTTTTGGCTCTGGTTTTCTTCACTGAAAACTCCAGCTAGCCAGCTGCTTCTGCTGTTACTGACTGCAGAGGTAACTCACCAAGCAACTGTGCAGACAGCCACAAAAACCTGGGTGGGTGTGCTCTGCTGTACCCCTGCTGCCCAGGGGATGTGCCAGGTCTTCCTCTGAGACACCTGTGGCATCACGACCCCAGGATGGCTGCTGAGAGAGAATCCGTGCTGCCCTTCCACCAAAACTTGGCTGCCAAGGTCAGCTCTAACTCAGTGCTGGTGATTCATGGAACTGGCCTGTGAAAGCTGCCTTGGAGTGCAGAGAAGTGTAAGTTTCTTGAGAAAGCAGCAGGCTGCCAGGTTTATTTGCACCTCCCTCTCTAAATTAAACCAAACTCCGAGGAACAGAGAAGTGCATTAGGAAAAAATAACTTTTTAATTAAAGGTGTCTGTTTGGGAAATTTTGCATCTACAGAGGAAAGACTCAGTAAAGCTTTCAATATAGACTTTGTAGAGGGTTATGCTGATAGAAGCTGTAATACAAGTTATTTATAAAACTGCAGCATTTATTTAATTATTTTCTTGGTTTATAGCAATAGCAGTTCAGATAATGTAAATATTTAGAAATAATTAATTCTGATTTCAACACAACTTTATTAATTTACTTCTCTGTTTTTGGTAATTGATATAGCACATCTAATTTTTAGTTAAGAACAATTTGTGAAACAATTCTGGTCACATTAATCAAATGCTGGCTCCAAGATAATGAAATACTTACAGCCTCTGGTGGGTTAGCATGGACTATAAAATGTGCTAAATCAGAGACACGGAAAGCTTGAAATAGCTTTTATGAGGTAGCTTGAGGGAAAACTTAAAATCGTTTATATGAAATAGCTTGTATCTACCATTTGGCATTCATTTTGCTAAAGACGTAGATTACATTTCCCTTTGTTAAAAATAAAGGGACGCAGAAATAGACGCAGATTAATTTATGCAGCTAAGAGATTAATGGGAGCATAAATCTTTCCTTTGAATAGAAATTCCTCCCATTTTAATTATTGATAACAGCTCAACTTGCTCAAAAGGGAAAAAATTTAGCATTTTTAATTTATTCTGCTTCTTTTACTCTGCACTTTTTCAAGGGTAAGGAAACAGGGCTGCTCCTGTTTCTCTCTATACCCTTTCCGATTCCCCTGCCCAAACGCATAGGCGGCATTGTTTTCTTAGGGAAAACATACCACGAGAAGGTGGCTAAATTTCTGTCCTCGACTAACAGTCCTGACTGAATCGCCACCAGGTTCCCATCTCCATCGTGACCCCAGTGCCATCGGCGCGGGCAGCAGCTCCTGCCGGCAGCGATGCTGTGCCCCTGCCCGCGGACACGGCAGCACTGCCGGGCCCACCGGAGCTCAGCCCGGCCCTTCCAGGGGGCGCGGAGCCCGGTCCAGCGGGAATTCCCAGCGGGACACGCCGGGCAGGCGAGGCTGTGGCGGGTCAGGTATCTCGGAGCGGTGCGGGGCTCTGAGCCCGTCCACGCCGGGCTGTGAGGGGTCCGTGCCGCGGACACACACAGCGATACTTTCATTTCGGGCGCGCAGACGACGCAACAACGCCCCTAAAATAACTTCGCGTCACCGCTTCGCAGCGTTTTATCGCCTCTGCTCGGCAACAGCCGCGGCCTGCGCGGCCCCTCGGCTCTCCGGCGGGCTCAGAGCTCCCCCTCCCGAGGCACCGCGGCCTCGCCGCTCCCCGGCGCCGCTCCGGCTGCCCTCGCCGGGTCCCTCTCGGGGGGACGCCGGGAAGGAAGCGGCGGGGCGCTGCCTCCTGTCCCGGCAGGGGCGCTCGGCTGTTGCCGGGCTCGCAGGCAGGTAGCCGCCGCGGGAGGGGACGGGCCGCCCGGCTGGCTCCAGGCGGGGCCTGGCGGGGGGTGGCGGAGCCGGGACCCGGTGTAGCCCCCCCGCCCCGCGGGTGCTCGGCGCTGCGGGCGGGCGGAGGGAGGGCGGCGGGCGGTGCTGGGCGGCCGCACCGCATGCGCAGGAGGGCAGGTGTCGCCGGCAGCCCAGGAGCCGCCGGGAGCATCGCGGCAGCCCCGCGTCCTCATGGTGCTGTGTCAGGGCGGAGAGGGCGACGCCGCTCCGGCGGCGGGCGGCAAGGAGCCGGAGGTGCCGCCGGGCCGGGAGGACGGGGCGGGTGCGGTGCAGCCGAGCCTGTGCCCGGCACCCGGCGTCGAGGCGGCGGGCGCCGAGGAGCGCCGCGCTTGTGGCTGCTGCTCGGGCATGTCCTGGCCGTGCTGCTGCGAGGCACCTGGTGAGGACGGGGAGTCTGGCAGGCGGGGCACGGGGGCGGCGTCCTCCCGGCTGGGCTGCCCGCTCTCGGGGTGACATTGCCGGGCCGCGGGGGAAGAAGCAGCGGCCCGAGGGCACCGGGCTGTCCGCACGTGGCGGAGCGGGCTCGGGCGGCCGCAGAGGGCGCCCGGCACCGGTGCCCGCCCCGCCGCCGGCAGGAGCCGCCTCGCCGCTTCCGAGCAGTCCCCGGCGGCGGCGGCGGCTCGCACCTGGTGCCCGCGGGTCACCTGCGAGCGGGTGCGGCCTCGCCCTGTTCCTCGCGTTCCTCTTGGCCCAGGGAGGAATCAGCGGGGCGGCAGGCACGACCTGCCCCGTGCCCCTGCGCCCTGTGCCCGTGCCCGGGCGCGGCTCGGGCCGGGTGCCCGGTGCCCCTCACGCCCCGAGCGCGGGCACAGCGCCGGGGCCGCTCATCCCCAGGGCCGGGCGGCTCTGAGAAAGCTCCGGGAGCGATTATTCCTCGGGGAAACAGTACTTCCTGTTGTTAAAGTTTAAAAGTAAGACTTGACAGGTTTGGGCAAATAGAGGTGCATTCTGCCTGTGTGAACTTCTGGCACTATAAATGCGTTTCAGAGTGCATTCAGTAAGTCCACGTACTTGGGACTGTGACTTCCTGGGCAATTCTTATATTGCTTTAGTGTGAGTGTAATCGTCGTTTTGTCCTAACTCGAGTCCGTGCTTCACTTCTTGATCATTTTCAATTGATAAACCACAAACTTACTGTGAAATATGTAACATGTAGGTTTAAAGTGGAGTGTTCATAAAACATCAATGCCATCTTAAAATAACTTCAGAAGTTATCTGGAGTACTCTTTTTTTAAACGACTCCACTGAAAATGTGTTTGTCATTAAATTTGCTGCAATTGACTATCCAGCAGAAAATATATTTGTTGGTGAGCTGTGGAGAGGCCAGAGTCCTTCACCAGTGAAATTCACATTAGTGTCACTTCTGAGGCAAAGCTTGGGGGAAAAAACCAGTGTTTGAAATCCTGAGAAACTTGCATTAATTAACCAAAAAGAGTACTTTATTTTGGATTGTCTGTGTCGCAAAATTGGTGACTGAGTCTATGACAGAAGACTATGAATCATGCCTGAATCTTGTCTGCATGACCATGATTAGTTCCAATGCAGACTGTTGTGCTCCTGGCACTTTACAAAAGTCAAAAAAAGCTGTTCTGCTTTTTATAATGTGGAGACTCTAATGCCTTTCCTGAGGGCCTGGGAAAATCATCTTCTCGCTGACCACCTTTCCCATAGCCAATACTCTTCTGCCTCTGCTACTATTCTTGAGATGTTCATATGTGAGAAGTGTGATTTTCTTAATTGTATGCATTTTGCAAGTATAAAGACTGTTTGGAACATAACACAACATTAGAAACACAATCAGAATTTACACCTTAAACAGTGTGCAGTGGAGGCATTTACCTACGACCTAAAACAGGAGTGGAAAATTGTTTGAAAGCATTACATGTGGAGATGGCCAGGGAGTAAAATTGGAAAACCAAATCTGTAGCCAGTCAAAAAAGAGGACTTGGGTACTGCTTGAAACCTTTTGATTTCCAGGCTGCTACATTCTTTTAAAAAAGCATGAGTGCTTGACTGTTTTGATGGTGTTAGGCTAGTATTTTGTGGGGTGGGAATGTTATCTTAACCTAACTTCTCCCTAAAACTTACTTTGAAATAAGTAATCTTCAGAACTGCAGTTCTTGTTTTTGGTGGAAGAACTTGTACCATTTTATTTTTAAAAGGAAATAAAACACTTTCTCATTGCACTGAGTACATGCTTTGGCAATGTAAGATGTTGGTGGTTTAAATTCCAGTATTACAAGATTCTGAAGATTCTGTTTCTGATAGGCTTGGTATAATAGGTAGCTTACAGAAATTAATTCCTTCTGGTTTGGTTTTGTTCCTTACAATCTAAAGCTTAGTTCTGGGTGTAAGATTATTTCAGTGTATTTTGCTTTAATTTGATTGGTTTTCCATTTCAACACTTCCTTTATTTAGGTTGGCTTCATTCTGTAATAATCAGACCAGCTATCATGCCTGAGCTAAAAGTTAATAGTTCTGTTTGTACTGTGTTCATCCATAAGCCCGCCTGGGTTTGGATTTCCCATTTCAGTTATAGGCCAGTCTGATTCCTCTTGCTTTAATATTAGAGACTTTGTTGATTTTGTAGTTCTGTTATGTGACTGTGTGGATTAAGGCATTACATAATTCATGAACATTTTAAAATCCACTTTGTTTCATAGTTGGTAGATGTCCCGGTCCAGTGTTGGTTGGTGGTAGTTTTTGTAGTCACTTTTATGTAAGTGGCTGTTGCTAAACACAAATATTTCAAGTAGAAGCTGTAACTCATTTTCAGCTGCAGTGTGGCAAGATTCCTTGAGAAGCAAACCTTTTGCCTACTTCAGGTTCTGGTTGCTGTTGTAAAGCCTGGGTCCCTGTCAGCCTGCAGTCTCCCCTCCTAGGCAGTAAGATGCAGTTTCTCAGCCTTGAGTGCTGATCTCAGGGAGGATCAAAATGGTTTGTGACAAGTTTTGTTAATTTAAAAAAAAAAAAAAACTCTCTCAAAACCATACTTAGTTGCTAAGCAACTCGCAGCAGTACCCTGCTGATTATGTTTTAGAGGATCCATAAGGCTCACAGGCTGCCACACTAATGTGAGATGAGGCACCCTTTTATCAAAACACTGCCTCTGGGACATGGAGTTCTTGCTCCTATCTTTAGAGGGTGTCGCAGAAGAAAAGGTAACTCCCAATGTTTTATGCAGACAGAGAAAAAGATAGTGAAGTAACGTCCCACTCAAATTTTTAGATGGGCTTTTTTTTCCCTGGTGCTCACCTCTAGGTTCAGTGGAAAGACTGTTCCTTTTATGCAACAAAGCAATAACAAAAAAGGCTGATTTCCTTTGAGATTGCTGCTGCTGACCTCAACATAGTTCTCCCTCTCTTTGCCTTTTTTTTTTTTTCTTTTTTTTAAATAATAGTTCAGGGTGGAGAAAATGAGTGGAACGAGGAAGAGTATGTTGCTAAAGAGAGCCTGAGGCAATGAGGAAACTTGAATAGAAACATTAGACTTAGGAAACTTTCAGGAAGAGGAAGTCTGATAAGCATAATCTAAGGTCTTCATGGTATTATGGTAGACATCAGGCCTTTGATGTTTTAGCATTAGTCACTTAAATTTATTCTGCTTAAAAATGTATATTTGATGCCTATTTGAAGAAAATATTTAGATTCTGACAGCAAGATAAAAATATTATATTAAACTTCTGTAAATCTAGGTCAAATTTTGGGTGACTTAGCTGCCAAATAAACATGAGGTATAACAAAAATTATGTTTTATATACAGATTTTACATGTGTGTATCTGTGAGAAAGGAAATTAGTTTTTTTCTAAGGAACCTTAGTTAACTAAGCAGCTGATTCCCAAGATAATAGTTTCAGAATCTGACCATGGACTGTTTTGTAGGCAGTTGTATTTATTTGTCCCTGGGCAGAAGTAAATAGCCTGTACTAGTCTGATACATGTGTAGAACTGCAATGTTTTTTATCCCGGGTGTTAAGAGTTCATCTCCTATATGCTGGTTTAAGAAGAAAAAAGAGACCCATGATGGTCAGTGAAAACTTATTTTCAAGGTAGGTCTGGTAAATATATGCAATATTTGCATTCGTTTCTTTGGTTCCCCTGCTCTTCACCACAAAAATAACTACAGATGTGTGGAGCATTGCAGTGTGTGGAGCTGCCTGATCAGAGAAGTCTTCTAATAGATCCTTATTAACTGTAGTTTATCTGTTGCAGGAACAAAGAAGAAAGCTGCATGCCCAGGACTTGGTCTGTTTTATACCATACTGTCTGCCTTCCTTTTCTCAGTGGCCTCTTTATTTCTTAAAAAAATAGAAGATGTACATTCAGTGGAAGTGAGTGCATTTCGATGTGTTTTCCAAATGGCATTTGTTCTTCCTGGTTTAATATACTACAAGTAAGTGTATTAAATGTTTACATTTAAAGTTATTTCTTAAAAGTAGATCTAGAATTATCACTCACTTGAGTAAGATTGCAATGTTATTTTAGTTTGGACTTCAGTTGCATAACTACATTATTTTAGATTAGTTGATATTTTCTTAATATGACTCAGAAAACTGAAAATCTTTGACTCTCTGAATGGTAGAGGTTTCTATTAGGATTATTGTATCAAATGCTTTCATTTCCATGAAGGGGAGATATTAAAAAAATAGAAGGTAATTTGTAGGTACTCTTGGGTTATTTTGCAAGCAAAAAATTAATCGCTAGAAGAACAGGTTCTGAACTCTGAATGTGATTGGGGGTCATAAGGGAAATAAATTGGTCTGTGATCAGACAGTTAAAAGTATTTGGGTATTAAAGTCCCTCATCTGGAAAGGTGTGTACCATATTTAGATGTGTTTGGATGTTAGTCATGAAATAAGCAAGACAGTGACATTAATGTGACATTTCTGTTTTTCAGAACAGGGTTTTTGGGACCAAAAGGTAAAAGAATTTTTCTTTTCTTCCGAGGATTCCTTGGCTCTACTGCAATGGTTCTTCTCTACTATGCTTACCAAGTCATGCCACTAGCTGATGCCACTGTTATAACTTTTACCAGTCCTGTTTTTACATCGTTGCTGGCATGGATCTTTCTCAAAGAAAAATACAGCCTTTGGGATCTTCTGTTTACTCTCTTTGCAATCACTGGAGTGATTCTTATTGCCAGACCACCGTTTCTGTTTGGGTCACGTGTTACAGGGATTGAAGGAAGTTACACAAATCACCTTAAAGGAACTATTGCAGCGATTACAAGCACGTTATCCGCAGCTTCGACTATCGTTATATTAAGGAAGGTGGGAAAATCAGTGCATTATTTTTTGTCAATTTGGTATTATGCAGTCATTGGTTTAATTGGCTGTGTTATAGCATTGTTTGTTTTGAATGAATGGCGTTTACCACACTGTGGCAGAGATAGGGTTTTTCTAATATTAATAGGCATGTTGGGGTTAGGGGGTCAGGTATTTCTCACGAAAGCATTACAGATAGAGAAAGCTGGACCTGTATCAATAATGAAAACAATGGATGTGGTGTTTGCTTTTATTTTACAAGTTCTTTTTCTCAATCATCTACCAACTTGGTGGACTGTGGGTGGTGCCCTTTGTGTGGTAGCCAGTAGTTCTGGAACTGCCATTCGTAAGTGGCGGCACAGCGTGAAAAAAGCTAAACAGAGGGATATCTAACAATACAGACACTAACTCATTACAGAAACAAGCAATCTTGAAATATATATAAATACAATATTTATTTTTATTTATTTTAAGTATCCCATTTACCAAAATGTAGTGCCAAATTATATCCCTTAAAATGAATTTACTTCTTTTTTTAACCAAAATCGAAGATGTTTTAGCAACTGATGAGATGTATACTTTCTTATATTTAGGTATGCTAATATGAGCAGTAGAAAGATACTTAAAAGTTGTTGCTTGCTTTCAAAAGTGGACAGTATTTATTTTCCTAAAGTTCCTGACTTGCCACTTCGACTTTTTCGTTATTTTTCAGAGCAGTGGAATTAAGTCTCCAAGACTTAATGCTATTCTATGCTTGATTACCACAGGGATTGCAGTACAAAAGTTAGAACGGAATGAAGAATTGATAATCCTTAAACAACCAGCTTTTACAGAACAGATAAAGCTTGTACTTCTACAAGCTTTCTAATTATTTTTTGCACAAAACAGATGCCAAATGTGGATTTAATTTTAATTTGGTTTATAAAAGAACAAAAGCGATTTGATTTTTCCAAGTAATATCAAGAGAAAATTAACTTGTGAAAATTACCTATCAGCTTTGCTTTGTTTTAAAAAGAATTCTAAGTGTTTGCACTTACTTAGTGCAAAGTGAAAGAACCTAATCACCTTTTTTTTTTTTCCCCAGATGTGATTTTCCCAATAAACATGTCTTTAGTTGCTGCAGTCTCAGTGATGAGAGACAACATACCACTTGTAAATTAGCCCTTTCTTGTGGTATGGAATGCTGCGCTGTAGCTGCACTTTTCTTTATTCTATGCAAGAGGTTATATTTTTTAGGTATTTAATATAGGTTATATTTAATGCTGCTTATGATCCTTTTTAGATTCTTCTTTACAAAAGTTCTTTATGAGACCAAGTTTGAGTCTCCTTTTCCTTCATAAAGTTAGGAGGATTTGTAGTAGACCTTTTGCCTGTTTCCTCAGAATGTACAAGAGTTCAATATAATAGCAGTTTCACAGAAAATTCAGGTTGGCCAAGGTCATACAGAGATTCTATAGAATAGGTTTGAGGAGAGCTTGGTGGAAGGATGAAGCTATGCATACACATCACATTCAGGCATCCATGCTACATCAGACAGTGTTAGTGGGCAAATTCAGTCCCACTTCTCCAGCTGGCCCTTTTGAGTCTGCATTTATCACTTCTCTTGCACATCTTCTCACTTTTGTAGCCTTTATCTTGAGTGCAACAAATACTAAGAAAAAATACTTGGGTTACTGATCTTGGTTTCCTTTACGTTTCAGGAGTACTAAATGTTTAGTATCAGGAAGTGGGTTTTTCCCAAGTCTTGCATACTTTTGGGTCTTGTGTCAGTAAAATTTAAAGAAAATTTTAATTTGAATCTTTATTTGGTCCTTTTTATCATGAGGAGGTGTTCAGTTACTTACTCTTGTGTTTTTCCAAAAGAGAATGCTGTGTTCTCAAAATCACTAAAGGTGGCGGATGTTTTCTTATTTTGATTTATAGATGTCTGGTCACATGTCCTTTCTTTTGCCAAGAAGCATTGCATCCTGCCAGGGTAGATCTAGGGACTTCAGTCCCAAAGGACTGGAATGCATATAGTACTTTAGGGTCAGAGTGTCATATAAAATGCTGAGTTGGAAAGGGCCTGTCAGGATCATGCAGTCCAACTCCTGGCCCTGCACGGGACACCCCGAGTCACACCAAGTGCCTGAGGGCATTGTCCAAACATTCCTTGAATCAGACAGGCTTGATGCTGTGACCTCTTCCCTGTGGAGCATGTTCCAGTCTCCAAACATACTCTTGGTGAAGAACCTTTTCCTGATATCCAGGCTAAGCCTCCCCTGACGCAGCGTCATGCCATCTACTCAAGTCCTGTCACTGAGCACGGGGAGATCAGCACCTGCCCCTCCACTATCCCTTATGAGGATGTTGAAGACCTCAGTGAGGTCTCCCTTCAGTCTCTTCTCCAGGGTGAACAGACCAAGTGACCTCAGCAACTCCTCACCCGGCTTCCCCTGCAGACCCTTCACCATCTTTGTGGCCCTCCATTAAGCTCCCTAACAGCTTAATGTCTTTCTTACATTATGGCACCCAAAACTGCCCCCAGCACTCGAGGTGAGGCCGCCCCAGTGCAGTACAGAGCAGAGCCAGACAAGCCCTTGCCTGGCTGGCGATGCTGTGCCTGATGCCCCCCAGGACAGGGTTGGCCCTCCTGGCTGCCAGGGTACTCCTGACTCAGATTCACCTTGCCATCCACCAGGACCCCCAGATCCCTTTCCGTGGTGCTGCTCTCCAGCCTCTCATTCCCCAGTCTGTCTCTTGCCCCATCCCAGGTGCAGGATCTGTCACTTGACCTTGCTAAACTTCATACATTTGGTGATTGATTGCCCAGCCTGCTAATTTATTGAGGTATCTGCAGGGCCTCCCCGCTTTTGAGGGAGTCAACAGCTCCTCCCCATTTAGTGTCATAAGCACACCTTTGAATATGTTTCAAATTCATGAAGATGTTGAAGAGAACTGGGCTGAGAATAGAGCCCATTAGTGACTGGATGCTAGCCTGGTGTCACCGCATTCACTGTATCTCTTTGTGCCTGACCCGTGATCCAGTTGCTCACCCATCATGTAACACAGTTATCCAGCTGCGTGCTGCACTTTTTGTCCAGAAGGATGCTGTGACAGAATCAAAAGCTTTGCTGAAGTCCAAAATGATTACATGTACTGGCTTTCCTAGATTGACTAGGTAGGCTACCCTGTCGTAGAAGGAAATCAGGTTTGACAATCAAGACATGCCCCTCATGAAGCCATGCTCGCTGGGACCAATGACTGAGTTGTCCTCCAGGTGTTTTTCAATACCTCCCAGAAAAATTTTTTCCGTGTATCTGGATGAGAGGAGGTGTCTTTGTCCAAGTTTCTGTAGGTAAAACCAGCACCCTGAATCTGGGTGTGTTTACAGATCTGAGCAGATTCCACTTGAGTTATAGAATCAGTTTCTACTTACAGCTGTCTGTTCTCTGCTTTTCCTGAAGGCTGAAGCTCAGCTGCTGCTGACAAGGTCAGGAGTAGTATGAAACTGCTTTACTCTCTTAAAAACCTCACAAAATAATAAAATTCCAGTTTGGCACCCTTTTTGCTTAATACTTGAAACTCTGAACTGGGATTGTTTATCTGCTGCTTAATCATCACTGCCATTGTACAACAGCTTTCAGGGGAGGGAAGGAAAACAGACTGCATTTTTTACTGCTTCATGTTTAATATGCGTGTGTTTGAATTGCCACTTACAAAGGTGTGGTTCCAAAGCAGTTCAGATTAATGTAAACTTGGATTGTCAGCTAGGCCTGCTGTCTCCTCTTGGCTTAATGCTTATGTGATTATGTGATGAGCTACCCTTGGGAGCTGATCCAGTGCGTATCTTCTTAGTAAGGTTGTTGGAGAGTGAAAAACCAGAGTAGCCTAAACTTGATGACAGTATAAAAACATTAGGAAGTAGAATTAGTGAATAGTTTAAATTACATGGTGTGACTGCTGCTTTGTCAGTACAGAATAAAAATATGGAAGGTTACATAAAAAAAGTCCTTAGTTCATATGATTTCAATGGATCTTATTTACACTCGGTAGAGAAGAACAGGCTACTGACAAAAGGATTGCTTTCTTTCTCAATACATAACTAAATGCAAAAAATATGCTACATGACCGGAAATCAACATCTAGATACAGTGATTTGTAATTTTTGTCACAAGTTCTTGCAGAAACACTTTCAATATATTTCCATAGCTTTAGTGCCAAAACTCCCAGATGATTGGTTTTTTTTCTTTGTTCAAACATATAGGGTTTCCTTATGGCTTCATCTGCTTATTTCCTCTTGCTGTTCTTAAACCTTCCTAAATATTTAAGTTGTTAAAATAATAATCTAAACCAGATCCTATGTTGGAGGATGTATGTTTTGGAACACTGTTTTGATTTTGGTCCTTCTTTTAGAGAACTGTTTAACTAGAATGAGAATGAAGGACTTGACCAGGACTTCTCTATCCATAAAGCATGACAAGCTAGTTTCTGTAATTGATTTTTTAGATGATGTGGGGAATGAAAGACATTTAAGCTTTAAGTTCTTCAACCACCTCATATTTCAAGTTTTTCTTCCTCTCAAATATAAGTTTAAACCTAAATATTAGTTGCAAGCCTTAAAGATAATGAAACTATAAAAGTGTGAGTATCATGAAATGCTGGGGTTTTATAACTTAAAATATTTCCTAAATTTTCTGTTAAGATGGTAAAACTTTTCTTCAAAGCTTAACAGTTTTAAAATCTGAAATGATACTGGCTGAGCCTTGATTCTTTTAGATTCTGATCTTTTTTAGCTTTTTAATATAGCAGGTTTCTCAGGGTCAAAAGTTATTTTTCTGAGCTTTGAGTCAGAAATATATTGATATTCATTGTCTATAGTGTCCTGTTGTAATCTTTACTTTAAAGTTTGACAAATATACTTTTCTAATAGAAACTCCTTCCATTGTAATATGATAGAATATTGTTGCATTGCAATTGCTTTGTTATGAAGTTAAGTTTCTCTTGAATTTCAACATATTCATTCAATGTACTGATTTCAATGGATTCTGAATAGAAAGAGTAATAATTAATTTTGCACAGAAACATAGGATAAAAAGATTTAATTGTTACTGATGCATCTTAAGTTTGGTTCATATGTTCTCTACTATGCAAGACACTGTAATTGCCTGTGGTCTTCAGTGGGACTTTGTAGCCTTAAAGCCTTATGTACCCAACTCTTCTCTAGAAAGCTGATGGCTTTGTACTGACACTGTTCAGCAGCCAATTTCTTTCAGGTTAAGTTGATTGTTTAAAGTATGCTCTAAAAGCCCTTTCATTAAAATCTACACCAAGAATTTGACAAGCTCATTTGACAAACACATGTAGACAAGGGTGGTCTGCATAATTAAAATGGATTTCCAGCATTTGCCTAACATGAGGCATGAAGTAACCTCAACATAACAGCATTGGTGGTATTACTAGTTAAATGTGTCATTTTTATTCTGAAACCAGACTCCCAATTCCAAAAAGTGTTCCAAGATGGCCCTTCCATAATTCGTAATGACAAAATGGATTGTACTTCCCTTGATCATAATTTAAAATAAAAAACTACCCCCATGGTATTTTCTCTTCCTTGAGCTTTTGTTTAAGAGCTGTCGGATGGAAGAAAGTTTATTTCTAGGGAGGCCTCTTTAGAAATTATTTCCTTGCTAACTAGCAGTAGTTACCCAGGAAGAGTCTGTTTTTTAGTTCTCTAACCATGGTAGGCTCATCTGTGGCATCAGCCCATCAGAGGTAGTAAAAACATGATCTCCATTCCTGCATGGATTCAGCGTTGGCAGTGCTGACAGCAGGTGTGCAACACTGACTGCAGCAGGACATTGCAGCTACCAGCAGAATGTTTTTAGTGGCATAACTGCTTGTCCATCCAAAGAAAAATTATGGCTTTATGTTCCTGCAGATGCAGGTGACTTCAGGGTGGAACATACATAGAATTCTATGGTGATAACACTTCTGTATATCAGAATGAGTAATTTCCTATGTTATGTGAATTATTGTTTGACAAAAAGGGGGTAAAAGTACTCTCAGCAGTAATTAAAGGATTTTTACTATGTCCTATATATTGTTAAATATATGTTGAATTATATGTTTTGTAGAAGTTACTGGCTTTGTTATGTAGTAGTATATTTTTATAGACAATTCTTATATATTGAATGTTAAGAATATTTTCATAAGAGATTTATATTCCTTGTTGCTAATAAAATTATCCTGAAGAATTAATCTCTGGTTTTGCATTGATTAGTGGAATATAACTGAATGTAGTGATTGTAAAACTTTATGAAAGAACTGTTAATCAAACAGTGCCTGGTAAACATTGAACATATGCCTCAAATTCTGCTAACATTAGTATGCTGCATCACTTTTTATGCCTTGCAACAAGCTACCGATAAAAAAAACCTTCATCAGCTTCCATAGATTAATTTCTTAATTGGAAACACTGTAGCACTGACAGATCAGTAAAGTTAAATTTTCCTGTGTCCAAGTGGAAGTATATTTCTGAGGATTTTTTTGTTCTGTCATACACGTCATGATTGGAATTCAACTCTTGCCCCACTTGTCACAAGGTGATATTTAAATCATCTTTGTGCTTCCCATTATTTAGTGTGTCAATAATTAATTTTTCACCAAAAAGGAAAAAAAAGTCATATTTGCTAAGTATTGCAAAAAGATGGCTAATTTTTATTATCCTTACGACAGGGCTACTTCCTACAGTTTTGTCAGTTTTTGTAAGAGGAGAAGATAACAGAAGTGGACTTCTCAAGCTTGCGCTTGAGAGCTTTGAGAGGAGGTGACATCTTTTTTACTGGGAGTAACTTAGAGAGGGAAAAATAGATGAGGGGCTCTGAGTTACATCGTGGGGCATTACTGGCAGTGTTGGCCTGTCTATCCAGCATCCTCTTCACTTTGTATGCTCAAAAATTCATTCATTGGAGGATGACTCCATGCTTGCTGCTTGTTTCACATGCTCTAAAATAAAAGGAATAGCAAGGTACTTCCAAGAGATCTTACTGGGCCAGGCATAGACAAGGGAAGATTATTTATGAAAGAAACTTTGCCACTTTCTCTTGGAAGTTGTGTGTGTTCTTTGTAAAAGCTAAAATATGTATAATAGAAATTAAGCTTCAAGGGAGGGGGAGAAAGCTTTTTGGATAGTATTAAAATATTAAGAAGTTATGAGTGACATAGCATAAGAGACAAGGGCTATTACTAGATAATGAAACTCCTGAAACAAAATTACAGAATTACACTATTCACTTAAAAAAAAAAAAAAAAAAAAAAAAAAAAAAAAAAAAAAAAATCAAAGGATTTCAAGTTAAAAAGAATTCCCATTATTACTTGGAAAACAAACTTCACTGAAGTTGAAAAAAAATTATGAGCACTGCAAGTTATCCCCTTATTGATTTGATGAAGTATTCTTATAGTCCTGATCACAGGAAGTAGGACATAAGATAAAATATGCAGATGAACTCTTCAAATAGGTTCAGTCAATTATTCTTCAATTAGCTTTTATTGAACTGTATTTTCTGACACTACTGAATGGAGTTTGTACATTACCCTGTCAAGGAGCAGTGATTTCTAGAAAGAATAACAAGAAACTAATTTGTCATCGGAGTTTACATGCTGAGCAAAGGGAAAAAGAGATTTGAGTTCTTTCTCTGAAGGAATGAAGTGTTTTTGGGGTCTGTATCAAAGAGGCCAAAAGAAAACTCGTGTTTTTGGCCAGAGAGCAGGAAGTTCATTTTCCCTCTGTACTGTGACTGTTCTGTCGGCAGGTGGGGCTGTCTTTCTTAATTTATTCCTCAAGGCATAAGATTAAATCCTTTCACAAATCCAAATCCACAGATCTAGACATTGAAAGTTTCAGTACAGTGTGATGTACGCAGTGTAAATACTCAATTTAAGTAGGTTCCAAATGCTATTGAAGCATTTTATTGACTACACGTAGTGCTGCTCAGCAGACCCTTGAACAATCTCTTAAACTCTTTTCTCTGATGTTTTAAATGGTATCCTGCACCCCACCAGAGCAAAAGATTCTAGATGGTGCTGGAGGACTGGCAGTGCTCTTTCTGAAATTCTAGGGAGCAAGGAGAGAGGGTTTGTCCCCTTCACGTGAACATCAGTGAGCTGGCAGGGATCTTGTCATGAAATTGGACATCTTGTCAGGAATGATGGTACTGGGTATGATGCAGTCTGGATAAGAAGCATATATCCTAAACATTCTTATTATTTAAAAAAAAAAATTAAAAGGGAGGGATAACAAGGACAGTCTTGCTGTTTATATTCTTTGTGGCAATTTGTGGTGAGCTAGGATGAATTTAGGTTTCTAATGTTGCACAGAAACAGAGCACATATGCTGTCTGAGCAGTTGACCAGCAGGTTGTAATTGTTGCCCTCTGTTTTTCTCCTGTTTGGCTGGGCCATTTAAAAAATATTTCTGTTCCACTCTTCATTTTTATTTTGGGGCTGGGGTGAGACCCCTGTGTAGTTCTTGAGCAGGTTCTTGGTGCATGTGCTGAGGCAGGGAGGCCTCATACATCATCTAGTACCTCATCCCCTACTGCCAAATATTTCCAGTGCAGGGTTTACCAGTCACTGTTGCTCTGGTCACCACAGCACAGGGCTATGGACAGGAGCAGGTGTGCTGGAAGAGCCTCTCCAGGCATTAAAGCAGCTCATTAAATGAGGAAGTTGTGCAAGCTTTTGAGCACAGACGCAACATACTGTGCCTAAATTCTGGTAGAGTTGGGAGAGGTGTTACCAACTTAAATTAAGGGAGAGAAATATTAGAAAGGGAGGAGGCAACATGGCTGAGGACTACAGTGAGCTAGAAAAAATACTTGTCAACATGTTTTCCATTGGAAGGTTGGCTGGAATATTTTTTGCTGGTGTTAACTGGCACTGATAGGTGTTGTTCTACTTCCTAAGAAATACTGGACAGTTTTTGGGAAGCTGAGTAATGTTAGAGAAGAGAAAAACCTTTTTAATATTATTTGGAAAGGCTACGTGGCAAATCCATTTTATTTTATAAAAATACAGTGCACTGTGAATCAGATATTAATATTTACTTTCTTGTTTTCCCATTAGTACTTTATTTCTTAAAGCAAATATTCCTTTATATTACCATAAAAACTGTTCAGTCGCTACTGAGATTCGATCAGAAGGTAAAGGAAGAAGCTGTTTGCTTTCAAAAAGTAAACCTGATTGTGCTGCATTTTTTTCACTTTGCCAGAAATATTTCATGTCAATCAATGCCTTGTAATAGATATGTGTTGAATTTCTTCATTAAACATCATCTTTATGTAATATGAATAAGACCCTATGTTCTGCTATTTGCAGTAACGTATGTAGGGAGCCCATATGAAAGCACTCAGCTGATGTTCTTTGTTCTTGCCATATGACAAAACATTTTTTTCATTATAAAAAATGCAGAGTAATAACAAAATACTACGGACTGAAATCTCCCATGGGAGGACTGCAAGGAGCGATAGCCTTTTCTTTCCCAGAGGCCTCATTTGCTTATGTGATTCATCTCCCTTTTCTGCTTTACCTCTCAGAACCATCTAGTTGTATTGCCTTTGCAGTTTGTTAGTTATTCATTTGCAAAAAAGGTGACTAATTTCAATTTATGATGTTATCAGCACAAGTAGGTTGTTTTTTCAAGGAAGGAAGGAAGGTGTGAAGCATACATATATAATTAAGACAAGCGATAAACTTTACAGATTAACCATATTTTCTGCATCAACAGGATTTGTAAATTTTAATGTCAATGTCTATCGTAAATCATCTTGACACAGCTTTACAGAACAGCCTCTTGTATCTTCTGTTCTTTTAGGAAGGGAAGGGAGGGGGGAGAAAAGGGAAAGGAAAAGTCTTGGGGAAAATCTTTGTTCTCTTGCTGGCAAGTACTCTGTAGCAAAGCTGTCCCAGTGAAGTCTGTCTGTGTGATTGGGTACAGATTTAAGGAAGAGAAGGAACAGTTTGTTCTCTGCTGATTATATAAGAATACCCTTAACAGCATGTTGCTTGCTTCAGATTACAGCCTGTATCCCATGGTTAGCATGGAAAAAAATAGGAAAACTAGAGTTATACCCAGATTTCTATTTCTTTACTATGCCTTTTTTTAAACATGGAAACCTTGGGCTTAAGGTAATGGATGCTACTTTATTTTAGCTTGTAGCTTTCTTGATGTCAGTTTTGATCAAGAAACTTAAATACCGTTTTCTTCAGGAGAAATATATTTGCAGTTTGATTCTGCTCTTTTCTAGAGGATTCTGGTCTTTCCAAGTTCTCCGATGCCCACAGATATTTTTGTAGCATGTTTTTCTACTTTGCCATTTGTTTCCTTGAATATTTAGAATATCGTTTCAGGATTGAAAGCATTTTTGCAGTCTTTACTGATATTTTTTTGTGACAAGACAAATTTCCTCTTTCACACGCACACCTAGAGATATGTTCCAGGTAGGTGATTAATGAAAAAGCTTTGTTCACATTTCATTTCTCCTATTTAAATGTTTTTAGTGCATTAGGAACTTCTAGACAGAAGCATGAAGGGTTACACTGCACTTTTTAAAACTGAAGCCTAGATCTCTTTCTCTGGAGCTTAGCGGATATGTTTAGCCCCCCAAATTTCTATATAGATCATACCATGCTTATATACAATTTGCTGTGAAGAACAGCAGCTGCTTTCAGTTCCCCAGTTGTGACTGCCATCTCTCAGAGGTGAAATCAATAGGGGCTACAATGGTTGTACTCTCAAGGGGACAGGAATATTGGGTGTTAGTGAGGGCACACAGAAAAGGGAACTACAGCACTACAGATGAGTCAGGACACTGCAAAACTCCTAATCCTGCATATAGTGAACATTAATGTGGTTTGAGATAATCTTATGCTCTCTGTCCCCTCAAATGCTGCCATCGATGGACTGTTCACTGGACAGCCGATCACATTTACAATACCCTGGCAACTGAGAAACTTGCAAACAGGAGATATCAGCACTGTACTGTCTTCAAAAATCCTAGATATTTGTTTTGGACAAACGTTTTATGAAGATCTTTCCATACCAGCCCCATTCACAAACCATTTGGTTCTTGAGCAGCAGTTTTGCTGTCACAATCTAGTTAGTAACTTTCTGCACATGATCTTTTGTCATTAGTTTTGAATCTGGTGGTGCTTATGGATAGTTTTATTATTTACTTTTCACACTAACTCCCAATTTTGTTTTTATGACTTTAGTGATTATTTCAGTACTTTTATTGGTATGTTATCACACTTTGAAGAAACGTTGACTAGGTTGTCCAGGATTTTCAGAATGAAATGCCTCATAACCACATGCATTTATTTTCATAGCATATATATGGCTCCAAGTTGTAATTAGTGACTCAGTGTTAAACTGTACCAACATGTCTATAAAACACAGCATATGGATATCTTGATGAAAGGAAATTGGGAGATGCTTCTTTCATAAACATGAAAGCTGCAGAACAGATGTGGAAGGAATTACTGCAAAGAATCTCAACTGGCATATAAAACAGAAGCTGAAGTTTATTTTCATTTTATTATAAAAGAAAAAACATTTTACTAAAGTTCTGTTGTATTTAAGGTTACATAAAATTGTGTTGTTCAGGACTAGCTGTGAAACTATGTGCACTGATGTGACAATGGAACAAGGCAACTTTTTTGTTGCTTTAAATATTTAGTACTAGAACTTTACAAGTGGATTGTAAAATACGTATTTTTAGAATTTACAGTAAATTTAATAATGTTCCTTTTGGGGGGAGAAGGCTGTAATAGATATTGCAAAGTTAATGTCCTTTTTTTAATTTAATGAGCAAAGAGCAAAATAATGATTACCCGTTTTGCAGTCTGATTGTCTGGCTTTTTCCATGGAAAGTCCTGGTCATAAATGCTCATTTTTTAAGAACTATTAACCACAAGCATTCCCGTGCTCTCATTTTTCAACACCTAATCAGTCAGCCTGACTTTGTAGAAAACACTAGATTATTATTTACTTACCTCTTATAGATTTCAGCAAAGCATTGAAGTACTTACCAGGCTAAAACATGGGTCTTGTTGCAGTGCTAAAAGATTTTACTCATTTTATTTTCCTTTTCAATTAACCTGTTAGTGTAATGCTGCATTAAAATTGCAGTGAATTACACTACACAGTGGAAACAGGACAAGATTTTGAGTTACACTTTTTACATAGAGGATACTTGGAATCACCCAACATAAAATACCTTAACATTAAGAAGAGGGGAATACTAACATATTGGGTAATTACATGTTTTCTAATGTAACATTTTGATTGCCTGTTGTGTTGACACCCAAATTTTTCAACTATTAAAAGAAACAGTTAAAATATCTTATGTCTTTAAATGTTCTGGTTGGTTACCTAAACAAATTCTTGTGTTGGTTCTTGAATTTGGTCAAATGCATACTATGGCAGGTTGCCAGTAAAGGAACTGAATGGGGTTAATATTAAATTAACCCATAGACTGGTTGCTGTTTAGACATGAACATTAAAGACAATACAGGTTTTATAATTTATTACATGAATAACTCATTGTCGTGGCTGCTTTTTTAAATGGATGACAGAGCACGGGCAAGTCAGGCAATTTTTTGCTTTGCAGATGAAGGTAATCCATGAATACAATAATAATTTGGTATTCACAGTAAAGACACCATCATGAGGCAATATAAGAACTACCTTTTGGTGAAGCTCCCTTGAAAATGTCAGTCAGGACTAACAAGCCTAGAAATACTGTTCAACAGGATTAATCAGGTGAACTTGAACAGTTCATGACATTAAACAAATACATGTAATACTTTAGATCAATCAGGCTTTGTTTTTTAGATGCTCAGGACAATACTCCATGCTGGTTGGACCATGTAATTTTATGCAAGAAACCACACATTTTACCATTATAAATGTATTAAGGATTTTACTGTGTGTTTGGGGAACTTTAAGACTATATGAGGAAAGTGATAAAGCAGGCTTCTCAATACATTTTCATAATGACTGTATAATTTGATCTGGAATGAAAGTGCTAGTTACTTGTCATTTTAATATCACTAGTATTTATGTACTATTATTGACCCTCAAATTCTCATAGATTAGTCAATTAATAGCTATGTATCTTCCATCTTCTGTTTTTTTTTTTTTAGGGAGAATTAATAGAAAACTACAGTATAGTATTCGATTCTATTAAATTTAGTAACTTAGTTCAATTACTAGTACTAATATGATTTCCATTGTCCCTGAAGTGTAATATGAAATAAACAAGAGTTATTGCTACAATGTTTTGAGGACCTGTATTGTAATGTAATCTCTAACTTAAAAAGTGTCATAAAATAATGGCATACTAAAAAAATAGCTAAGTTATACAATGGGAATACAGTTAAGGCATAAAAGGCTTTCTTTAATTTGATCTATATCAGGTGCTACTTCACTGAAATATAAAATTCCTCAAACTAAAACTTGTGTAGGCAAAAATGATAATGCAATTATTCCATATTTATAATTAATTATCCTTACCAGAAATGTTCTTTCCTAAGGATATTTGAAAAAAGTGCATGAGCTTTTTTCAAGTTTACTACAAAACCTTTTGTATCTCTTCCAAAGACTAATTGGGGGATGACTTTATTAATTATTTGAAAGTCAAACAGCTGATGTCAATTCCAAAGCTCATTGTTTCAGGTTATTTGTAACTTTTTGAAATCTAGTTACATTATTTTTTTTCCTAATTGAAATGTCAGAGAGTCTTTGAGCGAGTTCATTAGACTTTCAGAATTGCCTCCATGACTGCTGATAGTTATAATGGTCAGATAAGCAAAACTGACCTCACATCACATAAAGTTAACATTAAGTCTCTAATACAGTTGTAAAGCTCCTGCAACATTTGTAGAATGGCAGACTTAATAAGAAACCTCCAGTCCAGAATTAACAATTTCTGTAACTCAAGTAGTTTGTCTTATGTATTTATTTATTTATTTATAATTTTGAATCAGTATAGACGTTGTACTGGTTAGGATTATTTATCTAGCAATCACAAAATAATACTCTTAACTGAAACTACCTTTCTGTTAGAACTATTTTCATGGGCAGAATCCCTTTGTGACTGAAGGGGGGTTGTGCTTTATAGGGAGAGTTGAGGTGCCCTGACAAGCAGTCGCCACCCTGCCTCCATGGGCTGTACCTCTGTAGAATGATAATTGGTTTATTGAAAGTGAGGAATTAATTGCAGATAAGGCCTGTGTGTTCCTTCACAAGAAAATTGTCTATCCATTAGTAAATCAATGAAAATTTTGCTGTACTGAAACCAAAGTGCAGTTAAGAAAACATTCTCAGTCCTTACTTTCATGTGTTTCTAATTTTCTTTTAGAATTTCTGTTTGCATTTGTGCATGCGTGCGTGCTTTTCTTTAGTCCTAGCTGAAGGGTGAATTTTGGAGCAAAGCCCAAGGAAAAACCTTTTGGCTATTTTTTAAAAAATTGAAAGCATATTTTAAGTGTTTTATGTAATTTGTTGAATAAATTGTTTGAAAATATTGCTATATAATACCACGATTAAAACCAAAATATTCCTTTATGCATTATACTGGCAAGTAATATATAGTTCAGACTGAGTGCAGAAAAAAAGCCAGATATTCTTGAGTACTGATGCTACCACTGTAGTTACTTTTTTCCTGATGGGAAAATTGCCCAAGTAAACTCACATTGATTTAGTTTCCCCATCTGTATAATGTGAATAATACCATCTCACAGGAATGTGTGGAATTTAGTATTTATGCATCACTTTGAAGATCATCCCTAAATCAATTCTGCAACCCAAACTCCAAAATGCATGGTTGGTAGAAGACTGTGAGTCACATCAATATTTTCTGGAAGTCCTGTGTTTTTCTCTACCTATAAATACTGTATTTGAGCTGGATGTGTTGTCTTTCTGTATCGTCAAGCCTGATGGAGCAGCAGGGTACAATGCGATGACTAACAGTGAGTTCTCATGAGAACAGGGTAGACACTGATGCACAAGGAGAAAAGACTGAAGCATTCTCAAGGCACTCTCTGCTTGGCTGCAAATGTTAAAAAGAAACCATGACCCGTGAGTTAAGCCCAGCAAAAAACTGTTTTCTTCATCTATATAACACTGAGGTTGCCAGGCAGCTCAAAATTCAGTTCTGCAAAGCTCAGGTGTGGGAGTCCTCCAGAGAAAGTGGAGTTCTGGAGTGTTCTCCCACCTTGCGAACAAATTTGAAGAAAGGTCAGTGGCTTTTGTTGAGGGGAGTCACTTCCATTGTGTGTACAACCAGGGAGAGACGTCCGGGGTAACAATCCTAACAGCAGCTTTCCAACTTGTCACCAAGGAAATGAGCTTCTTCCTAGGTAGGTCTGCTTGCAGCAACTTTATGAGGTATATCTAGACACCAAAATTTCTTCATATTCAAATTTTTCTCATCCTGCAATGCTTGGTAGCAGGGATTCAATTTCTGAACTGTTAATTGCATAAATACACTTTAGGAAAAGAGCAGTCGTGCACCTTTGTGATATTCATAATTTCTTCTTTCGTATAGTATTCAGAGAAGCAAATGTCATCCCAGAGAAAATGAGCATCTAATTATTTTGTAGAGAACACCTCTCACTGTTGCATCGGATGTGTAACTTTCACAGTGTTCAAAAATCTTACTAAATAATTGTCCGGTATCCTGGTGAAACAAGAAGTCTTCAAATAACAGGCGAGGAGCTGGATCTCAAG
The DNA here is from genome assembly GCA_036630365.1 of Acanthiza pusilla. Lineage (NCBI taxonomy): Eukaryota > Metazoa > Chordata > Aves > Passeriformes > Acanthizidae > Acanthiza > Acanthiza pusilla. Next base: position 16,161,666 of record JAXCHO010000234.1, read on the forward strand.
GATGAGATCCTTAATGCAACAAATTGCTTGAGCTTGTTATTGACCCCTGGTATGCTATTGACCCCCATATGTGCCTGAACACAGATGCTATTTTGGCAAGTCAAGGATATGGTGATTTCTCCAAGTTTTCCATTCAGTAAAATATAACACTTTCTTTTCAGTATAGAATATCTTTTACTGTTGGAGTTTTGGAAGTTGAAAAGAAATGCAAACGCATTGTAAAGGAAAAGTTATATATATTTTTCCCTGGAATAAAGTGATAGCAACTTTGCTGTACTCTTTAAAACAAATGGAAAAACAGAGAGAAACTGGAAAAAGCTTCCATGGAAAGGTGGGTGTTGCCTGTGTGTTTGGAGGATAATTCATTGTCACTATTGTAGAGCTGAAAACCCATTTCATGACTTGTTATGAAGCAACTGACACAAGTTGTAGTGTACACTAGAATATTATTAATTGAATGTACTTTGAGCTAATATTCAGTATCTAAATATATGAAAATACTGAAAAATACACAGATCACACAAAACATGAGTTGGAAGAGATTCACTACTCTAATTTTTGCAAAACATTGTATTATGGCATTTTGTGGATACTATATGCAGTCAATGAAATCCAGGCCACACTGGAGGCAAAGGGAATATTAAATGTTCTGCAGGACCTGGATTTTATCCAATATGTACTGTATTCAGTACAGAATGATCAATATTGTGAGTTAATTACCCAAATGAGTTCAGACTGACAATGTCTCAGGTATCCTAAAAAAGAAATTATTTAGATGGTATTTTGCTAAAAAGATCAAGGTGCTTTGCTATAGTGGATGTGTTTTCTTCTTTGTTCTATTAGAATCTGTAAGCCATGGGAAGACTCAGAATAGATAACAAATGTAAAGCCAGGAAGTAGTAAGTGAGTAAATATATAAGACACTATACCTGACCCAATTTGTTTTAAAAAATCCAAATAACAACATAAAACCTGTTTGAAAATATGTAACTTACGAGTGGGTAACTTCACTGTCTTTTTTTGATGTATTTGTTGAATAAACTTATTTTCTAACAGACTTTCTCCACTAAGATTACTATCTACAGGACATCAATACTCTTGTATTATGCTCATAATAATTATTGCAATGAGGTGATGGGTGTTTGCTCAGGTAACAAAGTAGAATACGTAGGTCTAGATGTGATTTTCAAGTGGTAGTAATGTAAATAGTATAATGTAAAATGGTAGGATGAGTTTCTTGCTTTGAAAGAGAATGAAATAAACGAACTGTAAGTTTTACAGCCCCGCACTGGGACGCAATCCCCGCATACCTTTGTTACAGAATCGGTGCCCTTCACATGAAAACGTCTTAAACAAACCCGTGTTAGCTATTGCTAGCTTTCGCCAGTTTAAAAAATGAGAATGATTCCTTTAAACTGGAAGTTTACGAGACTCTTTTCCTTCTCGTACTTCTTATGGAAAAAAATCACAGGCAAAGATGCACTGCTGCCTTCACCAAACCGCGTTGTCCCGCAGCGCCGATGGAAGCCGCGCCGCGTTGCCCTGCCCTGCCCCAGGCTCCGCGCCGTGCCCGGAGATGCTGCCGGGGCGAGGCACCGGGCCGGGGCTAGGCTCCCCTCCTCGCCCCGCTCCGCTCCGCTCCGCTCCGGAGCGCGGCCGCGCTTCCCGCGCTGCGCTGGGCGCCGCGGGGGCCGAGGCTCGCGGGCGGGGGGCGCGGGCCCGCATTCCGATGCGCTGAGACAGCCGCGGCCCGGCCCGCCCCCGCCCCGGCCCCCGCTCGCAGGGCGGGCACGGCGATGGCTCTGGCCCGGCTCCAGCCGCGCGGGACGGCGCCGCTGCTCCGCGGCGCGGAGGCGCGGGGCTGGGGCGGCTGGCCGAAGGCGCCCGTTTGCGGGAGGTAGGAGGAAGCTCTTCGGCGGGCGGCTCCGGCTGGCAGCTCCCAGCCGCGGGACGCGACCCGGGGCGCGCTCTCTGGCTCCGGGGCTGCCCTCAGCGGGCGCCGCCCGGTCCTTCACGAGCAGCCGCGCGCACGCGGAGCCGGGCAGCGGGTCCCGCCGCCGCACTTGTGGGACGTGGAGAGCTCCACACGCCGCCCGCAGCGCGCCGTGCCCGTGGGAGCGCGGGGCTGCCCGGGGTGCTGCCGCATCCCGTCTGCCTCTGGTGCGGGGGATGTTCCCAGCGACCCGTCCCGAGGGCAGCCATCCGGCGGGAGAAACCCGCTCTCCACCGGCGGGGAGGAGCGGTCCCGGGGCAACCCTCCCGGGCGGCCCCACGCCCTCTGCCCGCGGCTGACTCAGTCGGCGGCGCTGCCCCGGGGCCCCTCCCCAGCTCCCCCCGTCCCTCCCGGGCCCGGCGGGGCGGTGCGCGCCCGCAGCCCCCGCCCCCGGCCCGCGGGGTAGGCGCCTCGCTCGCTCCGCCGCCCCGGGCAGCGGCGGCCGTGGAGCCCTGGCGAGGCGGGGGCGGCCCCGTCCCGCAGAGCGCTCCGCCGCCGCGGCCCCGCCGCCGCCGGAGTCACCGCCGACCCGAGGAGGAGGAGGACAAGATGCCGGGGGCACGCTGAAAGGTGCGTCCCCTGCTCACCCCCGCCCGCTTTCACGGGCTCTTTCCCTGACTCCCGAGCGTGGCTGGTGGGCCGGGTCCCGGCCGCCCCGGCTCCCCTGGCCCCGGGGGGTTGCGGAGGGCTGCCCGCTGCGGCCGTGCCCGGGGTCGGGCAGGGGCTCCGCTTTCGGCCATGTTCCACAGCCCCGCAGCCCGAGCCCTCCCCGCCTGACCTTCGGCGTAAGGGCTCTCCCCTTCCTCCGGGAGGGTTCAAGAAAATCCCAAATGCAAGAGAAAATTGGGGTGGGCTGCCGTTATCCCACATGCTTGAAATTGTTATACATTCATCCTTCACTTTCTCTCTTCCACTGCGATTGTACAAACAGTTGAATTTTTTACGTTAAAGTCTGGCAAGTTTTAGCCCAAGAGTGGTGCAGCTCTTGGGAGATGTGGCGTTGGAAGGAGCCTGTGGCTGTACACTACAGGGGTGCTGTCTCTCTCCTGCTCTCAGCGGATCTCAGCTCTTTGCGGGTGCTGCAGGCCCTGACACCCAGGCGTGAAGGGGAAATGCATTCCTTCCAGCTCCAGACTTCTCTTTGCCCCACTTGGTGAAGTGTTGTTGAGTTACAAAGACTCAAAGTCTGCAAGCACTCACAGAAGTAGATTCGCTGAAGTGTTTGTAGGATCAGGACCAAAGTGTCTAGGTGTGATGCTTATCTCTTCTGCTGCACCCTCTTGGGATGCCACCAGCACAGGTGATAAAGGGAAGAGCCTATACAGGTGACTGTGAACTGGGCTTCTTCTGATAAAGGAAATGAGAGAGCTGAACTGAGAGGGGTAGAGAAATGCCTGAAGGATCAGCTGTACTTCAAGGAACAGTAAAATGCTTCGTTTCATAGTGAGGCGTTTGTGTAAGGAGTAGAACTGGCCTTCTTGTTGTGTTTATTATGCTAAAAGTTTGATAAAAAGTTTTCCAAATGTTTCAATTCTCTACGTTTGTATGACAAAAGTGTGCTAAATATTTCCACCTTTTACATTTGTATGTTTGAAAGAAGATCAGAGAACTGGCCGGTTATGAAGCAGCCACTTAGAAACCATTGCAGAGCAGTGACCATTATGTAGTTTAAGTCATGCCTTTCTAGCTACAAATAATCATCTTTGATCGGTGGTATCCCATCCCTTGAAAAGTCAATTGCAAACAACCGATGTTTGTGATCATTACAAACACACCTAAACAAATCTGCTCGCTGTGAAACATACAAGGTGAGATCAGAAACAATGTTTTGTTTATTAGGAAGTGCTTGAGAGAAATTCCCAAGACATGGAAGACCATGTCCAGTCTGCATAAATTTGTAGAGGATTGTTAAAAATCTTGCTTTCTTAGTCATCTGAATAGAATTCATTCTTTTCTGCCATATTGAGGGAGTAATCTCAGATTCTGTAATGAGTTCATTCGTGTTTTCATACATGGTAAAAAGCTTGCTTATTAAGATTTTGTGACTGTAGACCAGGCAGTGCAGTTCGTATCTTGCCATCAACATTGATTTTGTGTGATACATCTTATCAGATAAAAGTAGGGTGTCCAAACCAGCGTTCCAAAACATTAAGAAGGAAAAAAAATCCCACAAGGTAAAACTTTTAGATCAAGAAACATGAAAGCCCTACTGCAGAATAAAAACTTTCTAAAAACTGTGTTGACTGGAGATCATAGAGCAACTTCATGAAAGAGATGATAAGATAATTTGAGGCTTGGGTGGTTTCTAATGTGAGAAAAAGAAATTTTCTCTATTTAGGTTATCCAAAAGAATGTCATGAAACAGTTTGAGCACTATTTGTAAGTACCCATAGAAGCAAGTATTTCTTTTATCATAGGACTGTTTTATTTAAGAAAAATGTGGATGTTAAGATCCACCAGTGACTAAACCAGCACTGAAATCCAATATAGACGCAAGGCACATATTGAAAAGTGGTAGTTGTGACTGTTCATGAAGGATTGTAGATTTATAACCACTGGAAACATTTTGCTTAAGTTAGCAGCTCTTCTTTATTTTTTGGAGATGAGCAGCTATAATTATCAATTGTTCTTTGATTTGAAATGAGAATTAGTTAAAGGAAAACTTCAGTTATAAAGGAGGCAAAAAGTAATTAATCTATTATTTCATTAGAAGTCGATGATTTGCATAGGGATTTTTCTCATTAAACATTAAAACTAAGGGGCTTTTTAGTGATCATCTTAATTTATCTGCATATTTACAAAAGCATTTCTTAAAGAGAGTTTTCTTTTAAACCACTGACGACCACACTTCAGAGCATGGGTTGTCATTTTGTTTCCTGTTTCTACAGCACTTACTGCAAAATTAATTTTGGGTCATGACTATGACTCTTAAATTTTATAAATGACAATGCTAAGTGTTATTAGCAATAATTCACATCTTTTTTTTGTCATATATACTTCTTGAAAATACCAGAAACTGAAACACTTGAATGAATCAAGACTTACACTCATGCCTGTTCACAATGCAGCCATTGATGGTTTCGTTGAGCAATGGCTATCATTTGATTGTGCAGACAGCAGGTTAACAGCTGCCTGTACCTTTAATATGCAGCCTGATTAATTTGTAAATAACACTTTTCATCACATCTCTGTTTCAGAAAGCTGTTAGCATGCTAACATGAAATCTGTCTTTTTCCTTAGATTAATTTTGTCCCTTCTTGAGCCTTCTTAATCATTTAGAAGAGCGGTGTTGCACATGTACTTGAGGACCTACATGGCTGAGTACATATTATGTGAGAGCAGTTCAGCTTACTCTGCATACTGCTTTATTTGTCTTGGCAAACCTATACATATATCGGCTGTGGGTGGGGTTTTCCATAGTCATGGTTCTGCCAGATATTGGTCATATTTCACTCTTTGACATTTTGGAGCAAAACGTCTATCTGCTGAAACAAGATTTGTGTTTAAGAGCTGAGGATAAGGTGGTGACAGTCTTTCTATGAATTTCTTGTATTGTGAGGGCTCTAATATTTTTCTTCTGTTTCGAGGCACAGAATTTTGGTTTTACTTGAAACAAGTTAATTTGTAAATATGTCGATGTGGGATCAAAATCTGGTCCTCTGGTTTCACATACTCTGTCATGCTGACATCTCTGTGCAAGACATAATTAATGTCACGAATTTTAAACTAGGCCATCCACAATACTTTCTTCTTAACTGCCCAGTCGTTCATAAATAATCCAACATGTTCAAGCAAGAGCTTGATATGGCAGCACTTACTGAAAACTGCTAAACTACAAGAGCTAAGAGGAATGAGCTCAACTCCCCACCAGAATTACCCTTCTTCCAGAGCCTGCTACATTGCTCCAATTTATCGAGTGTCAGTGATGGTGCCACAGGTAATACCAGCTCTTTCAGTAAATGATTTAAAGCAGCAGGGACACAAACCTTGTGGAGTATGTGATGTGCCCCACGGAGCTGCCTCCTGCATTCTTTACATCCCAAACTCGTGTGTACTTGGCTTAGCATTTGGGTATAGAGACAGTGCAGGATCGGATCTTGTACAAGGACATGTATTCTGTGGGCCAGTACATATACTGTGTCATTTTACTCACATAGTCTGAGGCAGATCATAACAGTTTAAATAGGCTGTCAGCTGGGGGATACTTTTTATTCTACATTGCTATCAGTAAGTAATATTTAATAACTTATTATGACATTTTCAGTGGTGCCTCCTCATTAAAAGAAAATTGAATATACTATTGTATTTGTCAGTTGTAAGATTTCATAAGTAATTAAAAAAATGAATTCTCAGGCATTTTCTATATTTTTATGTTACTTATTTCAATGTTTTAAATGAGACACAAAAAGTAGAAACCCTGAGAGCAAAGTTGAAGCTACCATTTGAAAACATTTATTTTTGGGGTAATGGTTTTACTCTATTAGTATGCACAAGTGCTGCATAACTTGCATCTAATAATAGTGTGTTTTCTTAAACAGATGACTCTCCAGTTGCACTGACCTTGCCTTGTGCAGTAGGACCTTGCTGTCTGCTGTTTCAGACAATGCTCTGATGTGAGACCTCTCCTCCCACAGTATTTTTCTCTGTCTGTGCTACAGCATACAGCAAGAATGCTGCTGCAGTGATCTTTGGTATTTGAGGTTTTTGTTATACTGCATCTTCTTTCAAACATTTTCATAATGCATTCCTTTACTCCAAGTACAAAACTCTGTTGCTTGGATTAGGTTAATTTCTTTCTGTAGCGGTACAAATACCTTTCAGCAGTGTTTTGGGGGAAACCGACTTGGTTTCCCTTTGGAATTTCGCAAGATAAAAATGGGTCATACCAGACCAGCTACTGCTTTGTGCACTACCAACAGTTCACATCAACTGTCGATTTCTTCTTGAGGAACATTCTTGATGCGAATGCCTCCTTTTTAATTATTTTAGGGTTTTAGGTTTTTAGCTATGTACCAAATTGCAAGGGAAAAATAAAACCCAGTGTTTTAATATCCAGGCTGATTTGCGTTTTGATGATTATTCAAATAATTCTTCTGTTCTAATTTTAGGTATTTAAATTTAGGTAATTTTCATACTCTGACATTTTTCAAAGATGTATTTTCAAGCAGTTATTGGTCAGATTGGACAAATATGTTAAAATGCATTTATAATCGTAGGCAGAGATTTCTAATAATCAGTTAGTATTTTTCTAACTTTTTCTAAAAAAAGTCACACTTTCAGTGACTTTCAAGTGTATCAGATATTCTGTTAGTAAGTACACTGTTTCTGCTGAAAGGTGTGGGAAAATAACCTCATTGCAGGTATTTCTTGTGAAAGATTTAAATTTCTGATCACTCAGCATTTTAGTTCAGCAGACTTACGGGAAGCAGTAAATGTAGAGGAGTATCTCTCCAAGGCTGGAACCCCCCGGATTTGTGACTGCAGGAGGGCTTGGCAAACAGACTGAGTCCCTGCTTGGTTCTGTAGTTCATGTTCACTCCTTAGCTATGCCACGGGCCACGCTTTTGTTACGTATTGAGTGGCAAAGCTGTCAGGGAGGACCACGCAGATAATGCTTCTTGAACTCTTTTGTCTTATGGTACTTTTGCATTTTTTTAGGTGAAGAATATTTCTTAATATGGCTCCTTTAGAGCCCTTGAAGGTTTTCAGTGTAGCATGAATAGTCTGTTCTTTGCATTTTTACCCCCAAACAACCTACGAAAAGGGGAGAATCTCAATTACCTTTGTTTTGTTATGATTGCATCTTCTTTTGTTTGTTTTTGTTTTTGTTAATAATCAATTCATGGACTAGACAGTAAAAATAGAAACAAAATCAAGGAATTGGACACTTGTTGGAAATACTTTTGTCTTAAGAGCCACTGAAAATGTTGCTGTCATTGATTTGAATACAGATCAGTTCTCATTCTGTGCTTGAATTCAGAAAAGTATAAGCAAGAAGTTCCACTTCAGTGGTGGTGTTCACTCAGTAGACTTAGAAATGAAAGGGAGAAACAACATAGAAATGGATGGTTTCATATGTGTGTCATTTACTAAAACCTCCATGACAGTCCCATTGAGAGGCATTCCTAATATCATTAGCCTGGATAATTTAAATATTTAGGTACAATTATAGGGTTTTAAATTTTTTTTTTGTTGGATGGATTTAGAAAGTTGCTATCAGTGTTTCATCATCTCATGAAGTTATATTAGCTTAGGCCAAGTCCATGTAGCATTCAGTGCTGTTCTTTTCGTGGTGGTACTTGTTATGCCTTTGGCCCCCTAATTAAAACAGATTTCAGAGACTGTATGACAAATTCCAATTCACGGTTAAGCTAATTTGCAGTATGGAATAGAATAGTTTATTTTTTATTTTTTTTAAAAGATGCATCAAGTTGAAGAAGGCAGGTTTTTTTACCTAAGCCAAACTAGCCTTCTTGCTGCTTAAGCAGAAAACATTTGTAGATAAAGGTCTAAAGTTGAAACTTGTTTGGAAATATGGTTGAACCCCAAAATGCACTGTTCAGTTGTTTCCATCCTCATCTAGTTTTTCTGAAAGAAAATAGAAGTTAAGTATATACAGTGTACCCTGGTATAAGGATGTTGTGGTCATTAAAAATCTAGCTTTAGCAGCCAGTTTCACTGTGGAGAAAGAGTATAATATTAATACTGTTTGTTCTTGTTTGTCTTAAGCAGATATCGTCAACTACCAATCTATTTGCACAGATTAAATTTGTCGATATATAGTCATGGAAACATTTTGTATTTGCTATAAAGAAAGAATATTCTTGTAAAATGTTAGTTTGGGCCCATGACTAAGAAGGCATTTATGAGTCTCTTAAATTATTCAATGCCTTTTTTTTGTTCTTAGTGGTCAGCTGAAATTTTTTCTTGTTCCAACAAATTCTGAGCTATGGCAAATGTTTTTAGCTGGATCCCTGTGTCACTCAATTATGAACACTTTTTGGAAGAAAGTTTTGCTTGCTGTGATTATGTTCATGCAGCAAATTCTGGACCTCTGTCTTAAAATATCTTATTTCTGTGTAATAGGAGATGTAAGGACTTGAGGAATCAGGGAAAATAGAGTCTTGTTTAAAATTCTGTAGATTCATTTGTATAAAGGAATAGAATACCTTGGAAACCAGCAACATTTTAGGTTGTAAATGGTCCTTCTGCCTTTACCAAGATAAGGAAATACTAAAATTTTAGACTAACTTTGGGAGAATTAGAAAAATAATTGGGTAATTTGTGATATTAATAAATGGATAATATCTCCAATTGAGATGTATTTTCACTGTTTTGTTTAGTCATTCCAATCCATTCTGGGGGCATGCCAACAAACTGATTTTATTATGAAAAATGTGTTGTCAGCACCAACTGTTTAGAGCATCAGATTCCAAATCCTCATTGTCCTTCCCCTTCAATGATTGGTATGGCTTAAAATTAATAAGCATGGCACCTTCCTTAAACCATTATTGTTCCCATTTTCTTCTTGTTTTTATAAATAAAGATCCCATTTGTGAGGTTGAGATTATGAATAATTATGTTACTAGTACAACTAGTAATTATATAATAGTTCAACTAGGGCTTCTAGAAAACCGGTGCCTTTCTGAGTACTGTAAGAATTGGCAATACTGGGAAGCTGCTTTACAAATTAATTCTTTATACTTTGTGAACTGTGATTCTAGATTTGCAAGCCAGGTTCAGTAGTGGTGTGTAGAAATAAACTGTTCCCTAGACATCAGGCTATAAAACAGGTCAGTGTTAAAATATGCACTAACATCTTTCAAATGTCTGTATAGTATTAGACTACTCTGCTTGCCTGAATTCTCTTTCAGGATTCAGGTCATAACATCTGTTTGGAGTTTTGTTACCTGATAGGCATAGGAATGGTAGAGATGCATAGACAGTAAAGGGTTTTCTGGAGGTCTTCACTTCCACCCTTCCAGAAGAGGTGAGTTTGTGTATTCTCTTAAAATTTGTGAATATTATTCTACTTTGCCCAAAGCTTACCGTTGCGTTTGTGTCATCTCCTCATTTGGTTCCACACACTCTTTACTCTGTTACGCAAGTTGATAATGAAAATGTTTATCCTTAACAGTCACTTGTCCTGTTGGCTAGGGACAGAAATCTGGTTTTGAGGCTTAAATTTCTGAGGATAAAAGATACCGTACCACAGTTACAACAGTATAGCATAGTGTTATCCTGTATAATAGCTTCAGCGCAGCCCTGAACTTCATTTCAACTGTGCTGCTTTATAGAAGGCTGCACAACATTGACTTCTGAATTAGTGGGAGAGCTGTAAAAATATTTGAGGAAGGTGTGTGCACAAATTTATAGCAAGGAAAGTTGTTTGGTATGACAGCATTGGAGTTCTGAGGTTGAGAAGAGTGGAGAGCCGTGAACAGACGAAAAGAGCCAACCTTCACTTCCTTGTTCTTGCTTGAATTTACACTTAGCAAAACTCTCCCATACATTTTCTTTGCATTTGAGTTAAAGAAGTCATTGGATAATTAAAAAAAAAAAAATAGCCTTTGTGTCCTGGTTTTCCTGCCTTACCCGTTTTGCTTACAATAAAGCTCTATTCTGTGAGCAACCATATGCATCCCAATAAAGGTTTTCAAGTTTGAATTGAGACAGAGACTGTCTCAGCTTTTGGCCAGCAAATGCAAAGAAAGTTGGCCATGTTCCCTCTACTTGCCAGAAAAGCATGAAAGCTGGGGCCCCTCCTCTGTCAGAGAAAAAGGGAAGCTCTGATCTTTCTGCATACAGATTTTTGCAAGTATTGAGTCCCTGACGTATTCTTGGTATGACTTGTCTGTCTCCTGCTTGCTAGATGTGGGCCAAAGCCCCAGGAAAAGACCTCTCATCTACAGTGAACTTGTGTAGACTAACCTGGGCTCTTTCCTCTGATTGTCAGTGTGGTGGTACTTTTTTTGCCTCTAGTTGCAGTCTTAAATATCAACAATTAATTTCATGTCTACAGAGTTACAGTTTTTATGCATGTGGCTCGCCTCTCATTGTATTAAATCCAAAGACCTACTTGCTTATTTTTTTTAAAGTATTTGATGTACATATGAGTGTGTAATTAAAAAAGCATAGATACGGTTATTGTACTGTTTATTGTATGTTTGTGTGTAGGCACTTCTAGTACTTGGTTTTTTTCCTATACAGGGCTTTAAAACTTCCAGTGTTCAGATAATTGACAATCTGTTGAATGATGTGTGACTATATAAAGTAAGAATATTAAGCTATGAAGGATCCATAAAATTTAGGCTTATTTTGAAAGTGTTCTGCTATGGTTCAAAAATATTTATTAATTATTGTCAAATATTTGAGTTTAAAGTATTAAAAGTCAGAATATGGGGTTTAGAAGTAGCACATAATATCTCTTGCGCATTCTTTTTATCATAACTGTACCTAAGATTATGTAGAGGTTGCTGCGTAACTTTTTTTCTGGTGAGTGCATCATGAAAACGAAGCAAGTGCTGTGGTTGTTAAGGTTATTATAGGCAATAATTATGTACACCAGGATTATGTACAACTGTTATAAAGTATTTTAACAATATACACCCAACTGCTGGCTTTTCCTCTATAGTTATGACATATTTTCAATAGTGGGTGTAATTTTTATTTTTCAGACAGGTCACATGTAAAATCAGAAGTGCTGAAACGCATACATGGTATTTTCAAAAATGTAGCAAAATGTTGTAGTACGACTAGCCTTATTGCTTCCATAGCTGTTTCTGCTTTTATAAAAGCATTAAAATGCTTAAATAAAACCAAGCAGCATTAATGAGCGAGTAATAAGCCAGAAAACTATACATAATCCATGAATGCTTCAGTGCAGGGAGCGTGCTGTCTGTTTCTAATTTAATTTGTTCTCAGATTACTCTCATGAACTGTTCTAAGTTTGTCAAATACTTTGCAAAGTCTAAGGTAGATTTTGGTTTTGAAAGCAGAGCTTGCCTTTCCTAAGCTAAATTTCATTCCACTGATTTTATTTTTCTTAAAGGTAGGTAAAAAGGGAAAGCAGATAGTTTTGGAAATAAAAAGATGTCTTGAATACAGTGGGTCTGAGTGTGACATAGTACCCACTAAATTAACAGGAACAGGTCTAAGGGGGTACTTAGAAGATTGCAAGATAAGCTCATAATAAAATAAGAGGACTACTGATAAAAAAATTAAAAAACAGCCCCGAGAACTCTAAAACTTAAAGGAAAAGATTGAAATGAAAACAGTCTGCAGGAGCAGCTAACTGTTTTGAGGTGTGGCAGTAGCATGCCTAAGAAGACAGATGAACAATATTTAATTTGAAATCTCAAAGGACAGGTTAGTCTGCATTCATTTACGTATGCTGGTTTTATATGTTCTTTCCTTAGAGGTCATCTACTGTTATCCATGAACTTTATTCTTGATGTACAGGTACTATATCCTTTTATCTCATCACGACATTTCTCATACAACCTTGTGAGAAATCGGTTTTTCCTTGTTGGCTATCAACCAGAAAGTACCAGAGAGGAAAGCAATACCATCCACCATTAGAAACTGTTCCTATTTCAGCAGAGATCTCCATATAGTATGCAAGATGCTGATTGGGAAAAGGGAGAGCTCCAGTCTGCCTGTTGTACCTTGTGAGTGCTGGTACAGGGATAGCCTCACTGAGCTACCATTTTTAAACACTTTCTCTTTATATTGTCATTGAACTTCACCAGTTGTGGCAAGTCACTTCTAGGCATCACCTTGCAAACTGTCCTGAAGCAGTTTTTTGGTTTTGCACCGTTTTGAAACATTACGTAGGTTTTTGTTTCAAGCAGAGCACTGCTGCCAGCATCAGCCGTTGTTTTGTTCAGAACTGTGTAGAGTGCACAGACCATTAGTTTTCATTCTGCTTTGCCTCCCTTCAGGGATCTTTTCTCGTGCCAGTTATTACTTCATAATGCACTCAGCCGCCTGCTGGGGTCATCACTGGTTTGAACGGTCTGTCCTGCAGGTGAGCCTCCTCCTGCACTGGTCTGCAGGGTTTTCCCCTCAGCGGGATGAAGTCATTGTTGTTGTCTTGCCCAAGAGAAGTCCGATTATGAGGCCTTGGGCTGCTCCTTATCTTTCAGTTTGCTGCCTCACTACTGGCCTGATAGTGTTTGATTCAGCGTTTCAGAGTAACCTCCTCATCCCTGCTCTTGGCAGCATAGAAAAGTCCATATTCATTGTGCTGTTTGAGTGTTACTTGATAATTAATTTCCCTCAACTTCTTTTTATCATTTGTGGTGAGAACATGGTTGTGCCTGATGGTGAGGCCAATGACCTGTCGTGCTGATGAGTTGCAGGACAGGTCAGTGGGAGGATAAGCCAAGGGCTGAGACTCTGCTGCACTCCTACCTGGGTCAAGAAAGGCACCAGTGGGTGAATTGGGTCCTGGTTCTGATCTGACAAGTCTGATCAAATGGTCAGGAGCAGCAGAGAGCAGGGTCAGAGCCCAGCGATGTCAACAATGTAGCTCAACCCAGAACTGGGGGCAGCCCTGAGCTGAAATGTCTCCTGGACCAGCTGTGGGGTGGTTGCAGGTGGGGCCAGTTATGGCCTTTAAGGACTTGGTGTTCTTGCAGCCTTGATGGTGCCTCTGATAAATATCCACATTGATCCCTAGAGTGCTGTGCTGGTTGCAGCATTGGCTTGTCGTTATCTTGCCCAAGTACGTTACAGAAAACAGAGTGGTTTGATCTTCTTTAGCTGTTACAGCAGAAATAACCTTGAGTGTTTCAACATGCGTTTGCTGGCTCGTTATCTTTTACAGTCCTGTTGTGGTTGTGTTCTTTGGCTTGTTTTTTGGGGCACTGACTGCTTCCTCTGTGGTGCTTTCCCTTCTCTGGTCAAGTTTAGAGCCTGCATCAGGCATATGTGCACACTTCCTCCCTTCTAGGACCTTTTTGACCTAAATACAAGGAGTTGAGTTGTATTGAGTTAATGTGTTAGCAGGAGGGATGCACAATCAAATGGATGCAAACAAATCTTTCTGCTTGACTGAGAAAATATCTATGTAACACCCATTTTTATGTAATAATGTGATTGCAGAGGCATATGAATATAAGAATGTATCCTAGGGTAAAAGAACCAAGATTTCCTAGCAGCATTTTCAGATTTTAATGAAACAGTTTTATTTGGGTGCTAGCAGACTCTGTGGCACATATTGCCAGTTAAGTCAAAATAAAAAAAAGGTGTTCTGGAGAAGGAAGTGTCATTTTCCAAATTATGACTACAGTTTTTCGCCTAGTTTCTTATGGAAATTACTTTGCAAAGGCACGCTCTGTGTCTGTACATATTTCCTTCCAACTTCTAACTTGGCGTGTAGCAATTGGGTTTATTACAAAGTGCAGATCTCGAAAATCCTGAAGACTCAATAAATTTCATGCAGATGTTACTCAGGTGTAGAAGAGAAGTTCTGTAAAAAATTTTGGCTGTGAAGAGGTTGCACATTAGTTCAGGGTGCATATAGGGGAAAGTCTTTAGTAACACTCCAGCTCTAATAAAAGCTTTAGTTGCAAGCGGCGTCTCCTTAGAAATCACAATTATTTCAAATTCATTACTTCTAGAAGTAACTAAGGTATGTAATGCTTGGTTATCATGCATTCTCTTGTTTTAGATTGTACCTTTAGCTACTCTTCATGAACATTAAATATCCTCTGAAATACTTGTTTGTTAATTTTACCAACAACTTCATTGGGTTAAAATTCCATCTGTTCAACTGAAAGTACACGAACTTTTCAGAAATGTATGAAACTTTGAACAAGTAATTGTGTTAGATAATACAGAATTAGCTTTTGCCACACATTCTTGTCCCAATTAACTATATTGTGAAGACTGAAGTCGACTAAAAATCTAGCATAAAGTCCCATCTCATCAAGAGAGCAGATTTTCATGTTTAGAATTCCATATTCTTACTACTCTTGAAGCAAGGCACTCAACTGTACCACCCAAGAGTGAGCTGTTTTATGATGACTGAAAAATTGAATACTTGGCGAAGGTTATCTTTTTATCCTAAAATAATGGGTGAAGTACAAATGCACATTTATAAACCGCAGATTTGAAATATAAGTAATCAGAAATACTTAATACTATTTTCATGGAGTGTCTGAAAGATAACCAGGAAAAGCAAATAAATCTCTCCTCAGCAAGGATGTAGGTGTTCATTACAGTGATTGTAAAGGTTCTCAAAGAAGGATCACCTAAATATGCCACAATCATGAATGAAGATATGCTATGTTAATTTTCAGGCATGTTTCTCCTTCAATAAGTTGTTAAAGAAACGCAACTGGAGCTTAAGGAACAGGGAATTTGTTGTGTATTTTCTCTGTATTTGGGTCCATTTATCTTGAAAGATGTGACAGTGTATAATAAAAGAACTAATTTTGATCATGGGTATATTTCTGTCCTATTTATTTATTGGGTAGGATTGGATAAATAGTATTTATAATTTGAATTACAATGAGGCCTACATTTAAAAATATAAAAACATTTAATTTAAAATGATCCCTGAAGAGGTTATTCCCAACATAATCAATTTTATCTTAAAATAATAAACATCTTGCAACATCCTGAAAAAATAATTTGCAGTTGTGTGGTGACTTGCTGCTTGCACATTTAATTTTGGCAAGAGCCAACATCTTAGAGATTACTTCATGGCTTGAATTGGATTTCAGGGTGGGCTTTCTCCCAGAGAATGATGTGATTGATAAAGCCATCATAGGAAAAAAATGAATGTAGTGTTGATTTGCTGAGCAAATATTGTTTGCTATATTTGAGTAGTACTGTTTTCAGTGTCACAGTGCTTAATATCTAGAAATGTTAGAACAGTAATAGTAGTATAGAAATTGTTATGTGTATATTCAGGGGTGCTGAATCATTAGTCTTCTGAAAATTTTGTATTTTTAAAGCATATAATTAATTACAAACCAAGCAAACAGGTTGTTTGCTCTTGCTTTGTTTTGCTCTTACCTTGTTTTTTACTTTTATATTCTCTCTTAGGCATAGTAACATGCACATGACATAGCAGATGGTCAAGAGCGGAAGAATAAGAGGTTAAATATTAAGATTCCTGAATGAATGGCATGAATACGTCAGGAGTGGTATACAAAGAAAATGTATTTCGAGAAAGGGGAATACTAGTGCAGTAATTTAATAATGTCAGTTTTCAGCATTTGAAATATTTTTCTTTGCTTTTCTAGAACTAAAGTATAAATGCATAAATTGACAAATGACAGAACTTTTGTCCTCATACAGATTAGCATTTAATTTTTCTTTGAAACATATACTGGGCTTTCAAACTCACTTTTGTTGTAGTTATGACAGCTGAACAATAACATGAAAATTATTCCTCAAGTAATGTTTTAAATAGGACTACTGTGGCTTAGCATAGTGTGAGTAAAAGTGTTAGCTTGAGTTTACAGAAGATCAACTGTAGTGATATATGTGCCTTTAACATACCCTCAGACATTTTAGTACTTGGAAATTTTTTTATTACAGGTTTGTTTTGTTCTCACCAGTGTGGCTTGAATTACAGCTAACACGGGACAGCAAGAGAGGGAAATGAGAGAAGACTTGGGTGCTCACACAAGAAAAATGCTGTAAGGAAGAACAAACAAGACAAGGAAACTGAAGTGTTCTTGTTGCTTATTGTGTCACACTTGCATTGGAGTAATTTTAAAACTTCAGCAGGGTGACAGTTTCTTACGAAATTGCAATTTCTGTTTATTGAAATACATGTCAATGTACCACATTAAGTCCCTTGAAGTCATGGTTTCACATTGGGTAGAAATGCCAGTGAGCTCAGGTGGGAAGACTACTATTGGTGGCACTTTGCTGTGAACCAGAAGTAGTAAGAAAGAGGATTTCCAGGGCTGGAGATTGCTGCTGGACACAGGGTTTTGCTTTGTGATGTGAACCTCTCGGGTATCACTTTAAGAAAAGGGAGAATGAGAGATCGTGGTGTTTGGATATTTGGTAAAGGATTCTTTCCCTCAAGGCTGACCTGTCACTATGTTACTGGTGTACAGGCAAATAAACCTACTGCTGTAGAAACTGATGTGCTGGCTTCTGTCACTGCTGAAGTATGCATCCTACTTCAGGGGGCGAAACTTTGCTGGGGGGCCTAGGTGGTGCTCCAGGCAGGGTGTGCAGTGTGGCTGGCAGGGTGTGGGGTGTGGTTGTGTGCTATCTAAACCCCGTCCGCTCCTCGGAAAGGGTCAGCCTGCTGTAGGGCTTGGCCAGTGGCTGGCTGACCAAGGCATTAACCTCTGAAGGCTTGGAGCAGCTGACTCTGACAAATGGTATCCTTTGGCCAAGGCAGTGTCTCCAAAAGCATCTTTCACAGATGTAGTAGGAAGAGAATGGGATCTGAGCATGCAGCACCCAATTCTGTCACTGGTGTGCGTTTGTGAATCTGTGATTGGATGTTTTTTAAAGTGAAGGCCTGCAATTTCCTACTTACTTTCCCTTTGCATTTAAGAATTAATCTGGTTTTCAAATAATGTAATTTTTCCTTCTCATGTATTTAATTTGTTTGTGCTAATGATGGTTTGAAGAGAGAGTTTAATAAAAGCTAGGATGGATGGGGTATACCATGGTTACAAATTACTACTACATTAGTATGTAGTCCCAGGTTACTGTTGACTCTTTAGAGTCATAAACAGTTAATATTTGCAAGTGGCAGATTTTGAATGTGATAACCAAGTTCTCAGAACAGAAGTGTTTGTCTGTAAGCCTTCCATTTTGTATTAATGTTTTAAGGCCACAGAAGTGATTGGCAAATAGGTACGTACAATCATTTCCTCCATATTTATTTCTTGTATTTTGATGACAATTGTTTTCATTTATATTTTATATTTATGTAGACGTTATATTTTAACAGAAACACCATTTGCAATATTTTAAAAATAATTTGAAATCAAGTTGCATTGTGCACACTTTCAAGTCTTCTTCTTCACTTCTGTTTGATAGGCTTTACTTAGAGCCTTGATCAGTAGAAGATTCTCCTGTTATTTTCCAACATACTTAGTACTGGGTGGCCTTAATGAAAGGACTTACTGTGCTTTATCAACTGAGGAGAAATGGCATAATTTGACTAAAGAGAAACCATGGAAATGAAGGGGGGTGTGTGTAGAACTTGAAAACTTTTTAAAGGGTAAAACGAAGATATGAATGATGGCATTGAGTTCAGGGGAACCATAAAGATTTCAAAGGTGGACAAAGCCTTGAAAGGGGATGATGGCTGAATTATTTTCAAGTCTCAAGCTCTAGGTGTTTCAAAGGCTCTGAATGACTGATTATTGGTACTCCAATACACACTTAACGTGTGGGCAGTGCTGTGAATGTGTTTCTTGCTGTTCACAGCAGATTATGTGATGAATTCCAATGAAGCAGAGGATAACATCTGAATTCTGAAAAACAGTTGATCATTTCAGCTAGTACCAATCTTACTGTTTCTTGCCACATTTAAGTAATGGAACTTAAAGTCTTTGATTTGATTTGGTTTGTCTTACTTGTTAGCTGTAACTTGTGTTGCTTGAACCCCTCAGATTTTTATACTTATGTGTCTGTATTCCTATAGGTTAATTTTTAGAATGTATTTAGATGACTTATTTAAGACGTCTCATTTTGAGATGCTGCAAATGCATTTCTACTTGGCCTTGGATTCTCCCTTAGTCTCTGCCCTGCTTTATGATTATGCTTTCTCTGTCAACTTACGTGACTGAGTCATGGTGGCATCAGGTAATGCTGCCTGCAGACTCTCTTCCCTTTTTTCTGGGTTAGTTTTCCTCTGGATTAGTTGATTCTGCTCCCTGCAGGAGTTCCTGTCCAGGAGATACCTCACTGAGAGTGACAGGGAACGAGGGATCAGCTGTTTTTGCTGGACCCTGCCAGTAGGTTGGTTTAAACCTCAAACCTAGTTTTTAATTGTGTTTATTTTCTTGCATTGTTTGTATGATTACTTTTAAAATTTTCAGATCTTAAAATAAATCTTGATGCACTGGTCCATTTGTCTTTTACATGCTTTTAAAAAGAATTATTTAATTATTTCTCACTCTATTTCCTATTTTTCTTCTGTATAAGCAATATTTATCCATGTCTTTTATATATTTTATTAATTGTCAGTTATTTTTTCCTTTATATTTTGTCTAATCATTGTAAGAGATCTACTTAGCAATGACAATCCTGTTGAATTCTGTCTTGAAGATTTTTGTTTTAAGTTCTGCTGCACTTCGTTTTTCCTTTGAGTGTGACTCAGTGCTTGAAAATCTTTTTTATGCATTTAAGACTGTTTTCACGTTCCTCAAAAAATTAAGAAAAGTTATTCCAGAAGTATTTGTTCAAAGATGGAGAAGAATTATCCTGCCTTTAACAGCTAGAGTTGTCATGCATCTCAGGTAGAAGGACTTGTTCGTCCAACTGAGGATGATGGAATTACAGCTTTCAGATCAGCTCACTTAGCATGAAATTCAAGTAACCACTAAACAGAAAGTTTGTTTAAACAGCTTATTGCAGATCAGATCTAGAAAGAGAGAACTGACCCTGACAGTAAGGTAAATGCAGTTTTGGCTTCTCTCAGTGCATCTCCTCATGCAGAAAAGGCATTTCTGTAAAGAAATGAAGAGTGGAGCTGGTATCTGGCAGAAGCTTCGCATTCTGCCTGATGCAGTGATGAATGATGAGGCAATTGAGAGGTTTCACCATCTGGCAGACGTTTGCATAGTTTGAGACATCTAATACACAATCATGTTTAGATAAGTATTCTAGAAATTAGAAAAAGACCCTAACTTGACAGGACATATAAATACTGTAATTCTTTGAGATTTTTTTGTTGTTGAAACACAGATGCTGGTGGTAAATCTGAGGTTCTGCATGATGCTCTATGCCAAATCAAATGTTGTTATAACTTGCTTCCAACTGCTCAAATAGGATTTGTGCACATCGTGAGTGATTCTTAAGAGTCTAGCTATTTCCTCCTTACTGTTTGCCCGTGGTTCCCTAGGGAGAAGTGAGGTTTAGAAAATGGTGATGACATGTTCGTGCCCTGTTCTTGTGCTAGTATCTCCTGCTTATTTCTGACATAAAACACTGTAATGAAAAACTAGTAGTGTGCATGATACAGCATAAATTAAAGAAGACTTAATAGATGTGGTTTCTTATTCTGTTCAAGGAATTGGTCTGGAACAAACTATAGCTTATCTACTAAAAATTAAAGCTCATTATTCTTTTTTTATTGTAAATGAATAGGTGTAATATACAAACAATTTTACTCATGAAACAGTTTTTTCCTTAAGAGCTTGAACTGGGATTATAGTTGTCAAGCATAGTTGTTGGAGTGGTGTGATGAAGGTGATCAATAGTTTTGTGTTCATCATGCCAAATTATTTCTGTAGTTTGCTGTTTCCCAAGAGTATCTCACTAACTGATTGCTTATGCCTTAGATACTATGTAAATACTTACTAATTTGAAATAATCAAATTATTTGGTTGTTGCGGGGTGTTTTTGTGTGCCGAAATGTCTTTTGCTTAGGATGGATAGTTGCTGTGTCTATGTAGTATGTAGGATAGAAGTTGAAGAAATAGCTATAAATGTCCCAGTGTGGCCAGGGCAGAGGGGAGGATTGTCAGGTTGCCTGCATTTGCCCTTTAGTCGTCCTGAATTACTGTCTGTCCCAGTCCAATAGCAGTTAGCCCATGGAAACCACAGTATGTGTTCAGTAATGTCATGTGTCTGTCAGTCCCCCTTATTCTCTGCACCCATAATCCTGGCCCCTACCAGGCACTCACTGAGTTTCCTGTGCAGCTCCCACAGCATCGTCTATACAGAATTGCATTTGGCATCGCTGACAGCACGCAACTTCACTAAACAATCCCCATCTTCACCTTGACACCCATCCCTTACTTGCTGCTCATGCTACTTGTTCCCACGGTCCAACCAGCACCCTCAAATATTTACATCATCATCTTTCCCTTTGACAGCCTAGAATTGAAAGACTTTCCTAATAACCACATTATATGATCTCTGATCCGTCATATGCCTTTCCTAAGACTAAAAGTTCAACGTACTCTGTTTTGTTTTTGCTGAAGCAGAATTCCTGCTGACTTCAGGAAGAAATTAGCTTGAGTAATGAATTATAGGTTAGATGGATAGTAAATTAATACAGTTTTGTATTCTTTGATTATGTTGGCTGTTTTACATAGACTGTTGTAAACTTTAATTCCAGATACCTGGGGAATAAAATCATTAAAAGTTATTGTTATTAATACTAACTAGAACCAGCTTGTACTGGAATTCTTAGAGTGTATGCAGTCAGTGTAAATTTAAAAAAAAAAAAGATGAATTAGTTTTGTGTCACATGTTTTCAGACTTAATAAATTCTGTGAATGCATGTGCTGAATGGTTGCCAGATTGTTTATTTTAATTACTCATCTGTCTTTGTTGGCTGGCCTCTGCATCCACAGAGATTCACTAACGCTGGATCTAGTTTCTTATATTTTTACTTTACTGATAGAAGGAGTACATTACATTTCTGACATAACTTAGGTCTTGTAAAACGAACCAGTGTAGTTATTAATGGATTTCATCAGCTAATCCAGTGGCTTTAGAAAATGCCAGCATGTTTTGAATACAGTGCAGGCATTGCTGTCTACTTCATGTGCTTTTATGTTCAGATTTAACTAAGATCTAAGTCAGTGTGGATGTACAATGGGAAGAATATGTTTTTGAATAATTTCAGCTTTTTTATTTGCAAGTGCATGTATATGTTGCATGAGGATTTTATATGAAGATCTAGGCTGTGGCCACCCATGTGCAGATAGGCAAGTAAAGGAAGCCACCGGGACTGATAATTCTGCTATTCTACAGTAAGATACAAAGTACAGTTTTATTGGTTGAGCTTGTGAGTTTTACATTTGATAGCATTTGTAACACTGTGTTAACGCACATCATAGCATGTGTAATGAATTCCATCAGCTTCAGGAATTTGCTGGGCACAGTGAATTGAAATCTGTTGATCGCGGTGGAAAGCAGACACTGAGGAGAATATAACGTGGGATACATGAAACCCATGGCATCTGTTCAGCAGAGCCGCAGCTCCAGATATTTTTGCAGTTGTCCATAGATCAGAGGCTCTACCATCATGGTTTTTACTTGCTATCTCATGAGGTTTTGCGTGGTCATACGCGAGACATTCCAGAGTAAGAGAAATTTCAGGGTGCATTTATACATCCAAGCAAACATGATCTAAGCTGAAGCTTCTACTGAGACGTGTTGTCCCTACCAGGCATTCCTAATATTTTCTTTTTGTAGAATAAAGTGATAATATGACCACAAGGTGAGTCAGTTTGTTTGGATGTAAAGAATAGTTTAGTGACCTATCAGCCAGGTGAATAAATTTAACTCTGGGGACTCATTTTCGGATGAGTGAGGTGCAGGGAACAGGGACAAAAAGAGAAGCGTTAAGGGAGGATTAGGTCTACCTGCTTTGGTGGCAGCTGTCTGCTGGACTGACATAGCTGAAACTTCAAATTTTGTTTGCAAATTGCAGAAATGTGTCAACCACCTCAGGAAGCATTTTCTTCCTTTCCCTATACTACTCATTTTCTCTCTTGTGCTGTTGTAGCACATTAATACAACCATACTATGAACTGGACTGGGAAAATGTTTTCGCTGTGGAGTAACTTGAGTAAAAGATTCTTGAGATGGACCACATTTGCATTGCAGACACATTGCAGTGGTCACAAGAGGATGGGGACAGCTGGACATGCAGTGGGAGCTTCTTAAGCAGACATTATTGTTGATGAGCTGGATTTCAAACAGGCACAGATAGAGAAGAGTGATACTGGTAGAGAGAAATGGGTGTGTGGCCTCAGGAGCTGAGGAGAGAGGTGACCAACAGAACAAGGGTTGGGGGAGATTTGAGATAATTTCTAGAGAAAAAAAAAAAGATCTGAGAGTCTGTTGGGGAGGGTGTGTGGAAACACTCTGGTGTAAGAGAGAGAAGGGAAAATGATTTTGTAGGAAGGAGGACTGTGAAAGACCAGTCCTAGTCTCTGAATGAGCTTTGTGGATAGTCTGGGATATAAATGGGCTTCTGGTTTTAGCAAATTTCTGCTTACAGAAGCAAATCAATGATGTGGTTATTTTTCTTTTTAAAGATTCTTCATAAAAAAACAAATGTAAGTTAAAGTACGTGGTCAATTTTGTGATCTTAAAATCATTGTGTGAGGTTAAAATTGCATAATAATGTTGTCTTTTTGCATAGTAAAGTGATATTTTGTACGAGTTTCATTTGGCAACAGATGTAATAAGAGGTATATTTGCAGAGACAATCCAATACATTAATTTTTATTCTTGACTTAGCAATATTACGGGGAGTGCATTTATGAATATATCTTGGTGGCTTGTATTTTCTTTTAATTGTCTGGAAATTTTTGTTCTGATGTGAACAGGAGGGATAAATCAGTAGATTAAGACATTTTGGTAGATCACAGAATTCCTTGAAAAATCTGTACTGAAGAGAATTACTAATACATGTTTTATAACTTTTATAAAGAATTATTGTTACTTGATATAGCAAGAAAGAAACTTAAGAGCTCAACAAAAAATCAGCTGCTTCTCCTTCCTAAATCTTTCTCATTTGATCAGCATCATTATGTGTAGATTTGGACTGAAAGGCATGGAATGGTTGCCAGAAGAAATAAGATGGGATCTGTCAAGTGTGTAGTGGCAAAAAGCTATGTAAGCTGTCAGCTGTGGATTTGAAGAGAAAGGACAGGGAAGAGGGATAGGAAATGGTGGAATAAGAAAATTGCTGAAGTGCTTTCCTTTTTTTGTGTGCATGTGTTGGGGTGGTGGTGGTGTGGGGTTTTTTTGTTCTTTTATTGTGAAAGAGGTGAGGTTGGAGAAAGTGGACTAAAATGAATTTCAGGGTCCAGATTAAAGGTATAGGGACTACCAGGGAATGTAGACTTAAAAAATTGCCTGAGTGTTGCCTTTTCATTGTATGTGCTCTACAGCTGTGCTGTTGCACGATTTCATAGGGTGCTCTGTGAATTGTGCTGGTAACATAACTCTGTTTTAAGACCCGAGCTCTCCACTCCATTGAACTATTATCTCCTTCTACACAACTTTTCTATGAACTGGAGCTGTTATTTTCCTTTCTGGTGCCAAATCTCTCTAATACAGGATCTGAGTTTACCACCTGGACTCTGCTCCGGCTGATCTGGCATGCACATGCGTTTTGTAATGGGTGGAGAATGTAAAACTTGTGGCTCTTTGTTCTCTCTGTCACTTTCCTTTGCGACCCTCCCTGTTGTTAAACCACTAAAACTGAAATCTTTATTGAAGTATTAAATTGCATTTTTTTCCTGCTCTTGTGGTCGCTACTGTATGAAGAAACAGAGCTGCTTGTGACCTAGCAAGCTTTTAAGACACATATTTGTAGCAAAATGTAACTTCTCTTCAATTAGTTTTTCTTCTTTTTGTGACCCTCCCCCCACCCTGAAAAAATGATACATTTAGTTACACTTATTAATTTGATTGTGTTGGAAAATAACATCTCAAATGTCCCCTGAACTAAGGCGTGTGTTTTACCTTTTGAGTTATGCCGGACTGCTTTTGGAGGAAAGTTAGTAATCAATAAAAATGAAAGCTGACACTCTAAAATGGATTAAAATAAAATAATTATTCATAGTTACTTGAGAAGAGTATCAAAATAGATTTTACACTTTAAATTAATTATTGATGCTTTTCATCCCTCCCAGCATTCCTAATTCTATCAACTATAGATGATTTAACTGTTATGTTTAGCCGAACCAGTGATTTCATAATTTGCCCAAGTTTTCTGCTATTTTTTGCTGTTGAAACTTCAAAGTTATATTTTTTTTGCTTGTTTCTATTGAACTTAGACTGTTCTAGTAAATGTAGGCCTTAATATAACTGTCTACATTTTCCATATTTTTAATAATACACTTTATTTTTTTCAGTGGTAAGTATGATAAATTGAAGTATGAGTGCACATTTGTTTAATTCAATATGATTTATCTCATGATTTGTCTAGGCGTGTCTCTTTTAGTCTTCTGTTTCCTTTGTTGAGCTGTCTGTAACCTAATATTTTCTGATTCCAAGATTTACTTCTACTGTGTTGCTTGCAGGAAAGAAGCTGAGAATTAATGACAATGTTGAAAGGCAGGTTAGCTTTTTAACTGAAGGCATACAAGTAAAGGAGTCAAAAGATTATTTATATTATCTCAGTCTTTTTCTCTAATCTGTCTTCATGCTTTTTCAGTTGTAAACTTGTGGCAAAAATACTGTGTTCATGATTTCATGATAACAGCATACAGTTTAATGAAAGCAAAAACCATGTAACAACAAAACAATTATGGTTGTAGTTCTGAACAGGAAAAGAATTATTAAAAAAGACAGTGTAGGTTTAAAATTGATTGTGTTCTTCAAAGTATTTTTATTTATCCTGGCTATGAGTCAGAAAAACATATGGAAAATACATTTTCTTTTTTCCCTTTGTATTTTTCTTATATGTTCAATTTCACTGTTAACAGTTTCAGTATAATTAGTTTTCAGCAGTCATGCGGCTTTCCGTAGTGAAGAAAGTTACTTTAATATGTAAAACATGACTGTGATTTTCAAAAATTCCTATGTGAAATTTTAAGACACATTTAAATGTGTATTTTGGAATTCTCTAGGTCTCAGTACAGTTCACTTACGTTGTTGTGTTTGTATCTGTGATGGTGGATTTTGTGCCATGGATGCTGTTCAACATGTCTATATATGTCTTTTCTTTACAGAAAACCAACTTTTTGGATGCTCTGTGGGGAGATGCCTCTGTGACATGAAGTATGTGTTTGGTCATCTACAGTCTGAGGCAACAGTGTGTGTGCTATACATGACAGAAGAATTAATTGTGGAGAGAGTCCAGCTTAATGGCTACATCCCAATAAGAAACTGGTTTTAAAATGTTAGTGTTTCATGCCTGTAATCCAAGGTTGGGAAAGCCTAGTAGCCCAACGGTTAAAAAAATTACTTTTTTGTAAAAGCTGGTTCAAAAAGAACAAGCAATCAATATATATTTTACCATGTGCTCCCTGATTCTTTAGCACTGAATCTTTTATTACACTGAAATCATGGTGTGAGGGTTGGTGAAGAAGGACCTCCCCCCATCCCCAGCACACATTTAGCAACTAAAGACTGTGTCAAGATGAGCTCTGAGGAGATGACAGCATCTGTTCTCCTCTCTGTGGTACAGGGTAAAGTGATACCTGCTCAGTCAGCTGGAGATGAAAATACTGAAAATGCTTTGGACACCAGTGTTATAAAAAGACATACTGCCAGTTCAGGAAGGCAAACCACACACACTCTGTCTTACTTGCACAGACTTGAAGAAGAAAGTCTAAAGGGCTCAGTGCCCAAATTATTCCCTCTGGCCAAAAAACAACTGACTAATGACAAGAGTAATGAAAACTTCTGGGAGAGGAAAAGCTCCATCTCTGATTCAGTGGAATTTCTTAACATTAACTGTAACATAGTACAGCAAAACTACAAGAGCAATATCCCGTGCAGCCAGTTGTACCAATCTTGTGATCCCTATGCAGGGGAAGAGGCATGCCTGGAAACTGGAATTCCTGTTTCGCTGGAAAGAGCCATGCTTGCTGAAATTCAGTTGAAAGTGAATGGACCTTCATTAAGAAGCCAGACAGCAGTAAATAAGAATGACAGCAGTGATCCTGATAAAGTGGCCTTTTTTCACTTACATTGTGCTAGTGAAAGGAATATATCAAAGGCTTTGTGCAGTTTACACAACAGCTTCATTTTGGATGACTGCTTGCAGCCCATGAGCGATGGTGATGGTAACACCACTGGTTCCCCAGCCTGCACTTGCAGCATAATGGAGTTGACAAATAATTGTGAGAATGAAAATGGGCAGCAGTCGTATGAAGATGCTTTAAGGGATAAGTATTTATGTCTGGAAAGAGCACCACGAAAGGTTAAAGTGGTGTGCTCGGGTCACAACTTCTGTGGAAATAACTTTACTGGAAGAATGCCCTCAAAGCCCTTTCTGAGCCATTTTGAGGACTGTAATGATAACTGTGAAGAAGAGTTGGAAGAGGATATTTTTAGAAACAAAAAAGAACGTTCTACTCTATTAATAAGACGTTTCTGTAAAAATGATAAAGAGGTTAAAAAATCAGTTTATACTGGAACGAGAGCAATTTTTAGGACTTTACCTTCAGGGCACATAGGAACTGTTGCTTGGAATTACGTTGAGCAAAGGAGAAATAGCAGTGGCGTGAAGCTTTCTAGGATTACAACGGAACAGCTAACTATAATTCAGTCCCTCATAAAATGGAAATATAATTCCTGTCTTGAGAAGTCTTTATGGTATGAGGTAAGCTTTTCATAGTGTTTTTTGGGGGGGTGTTTGTTTCCTTGTTTGTTTTGATAACCTGATGACCTCTCCATTAGAAAAGTACCTTCAACAAGTAAACACTTAGTAACCCTGAATGAGATATTTCACTTACATACATTGAACAACCTTATGCTGAATGCTGCTTTTAAAAAAAATGTATTGTCATCTTTTAAAATTCTTTTGGTTAAAAATAGACATGTGGTAAATATGTCTACATTTGTATAAAATTTGTACATATATATGTGTATATATATCTCTGTATAAAATGTATATAGGTAAACATTTATACCTAGATTTATGTATTAATTTATTCATTGATAAATATTCTTTGCATCTAAAAATATAGCACATCTATATAGAGATTAAAAAAAATATGCATTTTATAGATATTTATATTTTAAATAGAAAAGTATATAATATACATTTGTATTTTTCCATATATATGATAGGTGTATAAATATATATTGTAGCTGTACACATTTGAATATATATGTAGCATATATGTGTGTATAAACATTTGATGGATATATTAATTATATAATTGTTCCATAAATATAATAATATATGTGAGAATATTAGATTACAGTGAAAAATTTCTTGCTCAAGAAAAGAACGCATAGTATTTCACCAAGTTACAGGTATTTCTATTTCTTTTAGACTTGCAAATAATAAAACAGGTAACACTTCAATAATATACCTTAATGTGCTGATATTGTCCTGATTTGTCTTCTACTAAGATAGATAATGCAAGGAATTCTAAGTTTAGAATGAAATAATGAATGCATAAATTATTATTGTTATAGAAATTACATAGCACATTCTTAATATATTATTTTAAGTAATAAAAGATTTTCTGTGCTGGTAGAAATTGAATAGTTTTGTGTGTAATCTGTAGAAGATTTTGACCACTGATTACTGAGCCTAGCAAAAAAAGGAGCTGTGGTTTTTCTCTGTTAAAATGTATGAATAAGCTCTAGGGAGGTGAAAATAATCAAGGTAAAGGAGAATGTTGTCATATAAGCTATGCTTATAAATTGGTCCTGAATAAATGTGAATCTCTTCTGCTTGAAGAAATTTCAGTGCTTAGTGCTCAGAGTCTTCAGCAACGTTCAGTAGGACTGAAACGGAGGAAAACTTACTTGTATGGAATCATAGAATCATCCATCACTTCTGTTCATTTAAGATCACGTAGTCCTACAGTAAAATTGATCAAATGAATATGAAATTTTGTCAGTGACAAGGGAAGAGAGGACTCTGTGCCTCCATGACAGTTGTACCCTCCTGTAATATCCTCATGTCCTTCTAGAAAGTAGTATTTTCCGTTTAAAGAGTTGATTGAAGAGTTCTAGAAACACGTGCATTTTACCAGGTTGCAGAGCTTGTGGTACTGTTCGTTATTGTGAAATTCACTGCACTGATCAGTGGGAGTACAAGCTTGCTGGGACAGCAGAGGCACTGCAGGGTGTGTGGTCATGCCCCCACCGAGGGGTTCATATAGTTCTGTGGATTCATTTAACATGGTGTATATTCAGTACATTTAAGTATCATTGTAGGTATCATTGTAAGTTTTATGGGGGAGAGATGGGAGAATGTTTTGTTGCTGAGGTGGCTGAAGGATGTACTTACGTTTCTTCGTCAGGCATTTCCAATTTGACATGAGTTCTTTAGCTTTTATCATGCATGCCTGTTTGACCTCTTTCCACCACCCTTGTGTAATACTGAACATACAGCATTTTGGGGTGGGAGAGCTTTAATTTGAAGCTTTTTTTGTAGTCTGTCTATATGAACTCAGAAACAAAAGTAATGAGTACTCACTGAAAGATTATTGAAATACAAAAAGTGAGAAAAGATAAACAGGCACTGTAAAGCACTTCGTAGTCTGTCTATATGAACTCAGAAACAAAAGTAATGAGTACTCACTGAATGATTATTTAAATACAAAACGTTCTGTCTACAAGTCAGCAAAAGATAAACAGGCACTGTAAAGCACTTTGCATGACTACAATGCACAGAATGTTTTCTCATGGTCAGAAAAAGCTTCAAGCCACGTTTCTAAGTCTTTCTCCATCCAAATGGACACTAAAGCTGTTTTTTTTATCAACTGCTGTACTTTACATATAACATGCATCAAGTTCTCTTAGCATTGTTTTCCTATTATTTTAGAGTCAAATATAATTTCTGCAATAATATTTCTATGTGTTTATGCCTTATATTATTAGCATTATAGATGGATTTACACAAACATAGAAATTAACTTAATGGATGTGAGAAATATATGGACCTGTTGAACATATGCACTGTGTTAAAATAATTTAGTGAATTATGGGCATTTGTAGGAATCTTTCATGCTAATAATCAGAGGAAGAAGGAAAAAGTAGTAAATGAATGTGGTAATTTGTTCTTCCTTTCCCCTTATCTCACCCTTTGAGCATGCATTCTGTTTGGAACAGCTAAGGGAACAGTAGTTCTGTTCTTCAAGAGGAAAAAAAGTTGGAGAAATTAAGTTTTCATAGCAGGACTAGTGTAACATGGAACAATAGAGACCTTTATGTTTTAAGTAGGAAAATGTGGGTCTCATTTGTGTATATCCCTTACATAAAAATTCTAGCACTAATAAAGGAAAGGCACTGAACTGTCGTCTTGTTGAGTGATTTTTTCTTTTTTCTTCCCCTGCATAGGGGAGGTGGGACTGAGGATTTGCACTATATAGAAAATACTTTAAGTTATATTTTTCTTTGTGTAGCATATTATTAGTGTTTATAGGTGTTTTATATGCAGATTTAGACCCCTCTGGATTTAATGTATGTGTTGTATGAAGAGAGAAGATCTTTATGTTGTATATTTTTTCCTAATTTTGTACTTAGTTTTTGTAACTAAATACGATGCAGCATTTACCCTTATCAGATAGGTGTGTGTAACGTGGCTGTTGTATCTGTTCAGGAGACACTTGCTTGTCCATGTTGGAGCAGTGCAAGCCCCTCACATTGGTACATACTAAAGAAGTCACAAGTGCAAAGAATTTGCCACAGAAACAGATCATGAACGTGCAGGCTCTGGTGTTGGCTTTGCTTGGACAGGTATCCACTGCTTGGCTTCAGCTCAGCTGCACCGCATTAGCAATCTGACTAATTACGAAACTCAGAGTTTCTTGGGCTCTGTGAGATGTTAGGTTCACAGAGATGAAATACACTTTGTTTTTCCCTGATATGATGGTGGTTTTGCCATGGTGGTAATGTGACAGAAGTAACCATGTCCACCATTGACTAAGTTACTAAATCTGGGCAGCTCATAGACTTTCACAGAGTGATTATCTCAAGCCACGTAGGTGACCTCAAGATCTGCAGATGGCAGCTGCAACAACATAGCTGCAGTGCATAATAGTTGAATTCTTTAGTTAAGCTTATTTTGTAGGCGTCAGTACTATCTTTGCTGTGTCATTACATTCCTGGTGCCAGTAGTTTGAGCTTTAAGAAGCAAGAACTCTGCTGGCTTGCTCAGCTCTGCTCAGATAGAAGTTAGCACTCTAATATACCTGACATTCTTCAGAGTTGCTAAGGCACTACAGAAATGCCAAATACTAATTAGGCAACAATTAAAAAAAAATAATTGCCACATCTGTTTCCAGGTAGAATAAGGATTCTATTAGAGATTTACCTTGTAGGAGTGTTACATAGTTAATGTAATGATTTGGTATAGTAGTTCAGCATTTGTTAGCATCAGGTTTTTGGGGTTTTTTCCTTGTAGTATCCATGATGTTTTTATGACTCCTGTGTAAAATGAATGTAATGCAAGGATTTGTGGTATTCATGGTTGATGTAAGGAGTCCTGTATTAAGATTTCTTTATTTACATGAAGTTGACCTATAGTCAGTTGATGGTATCTCTTAACAAAAAGTTAGTAGGAGAAAAAGGATTTGGAGGTAAAAAAATTTTATATTGTTTTATTAATGTGATATCAAAAGTAGTCATCTTGGATAATATTTTTTTTTAAACAGAGCCAGGCAGAAGTTGTTTTCTGTTTATTAGTTAGTATATGAAGTTTTTTTTTGTTTATAACTGATTATTAATTCTGAGTATATTCGTAACTAAAATAAATATTTTGTAATTAAAATCAATATTTATATTAATTCTGAACCTACAGAGAGCCAGGTCCCTCCCTCTGCTGTCCCACTCCCTTCCAGAGCTGTGTCAGCAATTCTAGTCAGTGCGTGCTTCTCTGGCATTTCTGAAAATATAGATAGATTGAGTATTTCACTATCAGTCATGGAAATAATGTCTGCTTAGGCTATTTCAACAGCAGTTGCACTAACCAAATGCTCATTACTGCAAATGCTAACACATGATTATGAACAAAGGAAGGGTTAGTAATGCTGTGTGTTTGGAAGAACTTTTTTTTTGTTTTTTTTCCTCAGGTATTGAGTTAATTGTAACCTTCGATTGTCAATATTTTGTCAGAATGAATAGTGTAACCCTCTTCTACATCTAGTAGTATCATGGAAGACACACTTTTCCAATGTATTCACAACATAATTTATATAATGAAGAGGCCCATGTTGATTCTTAAAAAGCAAAACAAAAACTTGAAAGCATCTGATTTACCCTCTGTGCTAATAGTAACAAGCAGCAACAGAGTCCCTGTTTATGTGCTGTGTTTCATTCAGATGACTGATCTGATTTAGGAGACACAAAGCTTGTGAAGTGTCCACTTGAAATCACCTGGACATAAGAGTCTTATTAGTAAAGTTATTCTGCCAAACTCTGTGAGATTCACAACCCACAAAGCAGCCTAAAAAAATTAAATTATTACTGACTTTCACTTCTGGGTTGTTTTTAGTTGTTTCTGTAGGAATATCAGGTCTGGGTTTGCTGGCATACCATTTTTCTGTTAGAATTATGTGTTTTTCCCACTGCTCTTTACTTCTTGCTACATATTTTAAAAGATGGAATTCTTTAAATGGACTTTTATTCTCTTTCCTCACAGTTTTGCATGCATACCTAAACTGTAACACTACTCTTTATGCTAAAGTTTATGCTGTACTTGTACTTCTATTTAACAAGAAAAGGGCTACTTTGTGATTCTATGGTGTTGACTATAGGCGGATTTGAGATTTTTCGGCTTCCCATTTTGAAATAAAATTTCTAGTCCAGCACGCTGAAAGGATTTTAAAGGAAATAATGACATAAAGCAAATAATCTGCAAGTAGTTGGAGTGTTTCCCCACTCTGACAATAATTTTTTATCTGACTGTGCATGAGTATTTTGCCCTTTAATAATGCCATTGTGCTTTTTATACATAAAGGTTTATTTACGTACGTTAAAGTAGTTGATAGGTAAGGACAAGTTTGATTTTATTCTAGCTGGACCCTGTATTTCTTGTTTCTTTGTTTAAAGAAAAAAGTTAATGAGCAGAATTGACTATTTGGAAAAAAATCAGGGAAGAAGGAGAGAAGCCAAATAGGCATGAAATTATGTTTTCCCTTCAGTAAGTGCTGTAAAAATAAATTGAACTTTTTAAAATGAAGCTCTATACTTATATTTGCTTTGGGTTGAGTTACTCCAGTTTTAAAGGCTAGCTTTAAAAATGGAAAATTTACTCTCTGTCTGTAGAAGAAGTCATTTTAGTACCATAATGTGTGATAGAGTTTGAGCTAAATCGCCTAATACTTTGTATTATTTTATAGTTGCCTTAGACCTTTAACAACATTGGGCCAAATTATGAACAATAAGTTTTAGCTGTGAGCACACTTAGGTATTTAGAGCCAATAGTGTGGGAGTCTTGGCAAGAGCATTATATTATGCCTTCAGTTTTTCCACATTTTCTGACTTTCCTTCTAGTGACTGTTCATTAACTATAAAGAAGCATGAAGGTCTGGTTTAGAAAATCTCCCTGCAGCACATTAAAGGGTTCATTTTAGAGTGTTAGAGTTGGACACTTTTCTAAATTTGTTAGAGTTGGACACTTTTTGAATTTTTTTCTCAGTTGAAACTAAGTTATCTCCATTACCTGTATGAACTGTTGAAAAGTTGGGTTGTTTACTCTGGTGTAAGTTAATAAAAATAGTGCCATATAAAGATCACTGTGTTGGTGAGTGAATAACTAAAATCTGAATTTATGAGATTTCATATGCTTTTTAATTTATGTTGCTTTTCTACAATCTTTCAGACTATTTTAAAAAGAAATTTTTCTAAAATGAAATAAGCTTGGGTTGACAGTAATTGGTAGGCATATACATTACCTGTATGACATTTCAAGAACAACTTAGAGGAAAAATCTCTCCTGGAAAATTTTACTTGCCACAATATCTAAGTATCCCCCATGAGACATGAGGCCATTTGGTTCCTCTGTGTGTGAAAAGTGATTGGATAGTGGATGGTTATGAGCCCTCTGGTTGTGAAATTTTCTTGAAAATATGGACTGGTTACAGCCTAAAAATTGGAATAACAAATGAACATAATACATTAAGTACTGTCCAAGAAAGGATGAGATGGAGTATCAAGTGACGAGTGCTCTCAGGGTGCTCCCACACCAAACAAAGCTAATAACGCCAGTGCAGCCCTGGAACCAGAGTGACTCAGGGCAGTGTGACAGCACACAGCTTTCATCAGGAATGTCGGAAGTGGGGCAGTGCTGGAGACAAACATTTAGCCCTGGCATTTGTAGTAGCTTTTTTCTATTTAAAAAAAAAAAAACAACTTAATTTTTGTTCTGATAATTTCACTAGAAAATTTAGTTAGACGCTGTTATTAACCTGCAAAACACAGGTATCAGACAGTGCTTCTATTGTCCTGCAAATTGTGTGACAGTAACAATTTATTTAGTATTTTCAACTGTAACCAGATACATTAATTTTTAAACTGAGACTGAAGACTTGCTTTTAGTATGGGAAATACTCAGAGGTGGAGACCTACAAAGAAGGTTGCTGTGATAGCATGGAAATATGCAAGAGTAATGAAAAAGTTTATATTTGTCTTGAAATCAGCACCTGCATTTGTTGCAGGACTCTGAATATTCTTAATGAACTCTCATGAAAAGTAGAGGTTTTTTTTCCCCTTAGCTTTTCCAGTAGCTGTAATGCCTGTTGCGTGTTGCTACCATTTGGACTTTGAATCCACAGTAAAATAATGTGAGCTGCTTTTAAGGTGATTAAAAGTGATTGTTATGTACTGGTTATTTTCATGCTAGTCTCCCGACACTGTAAAAATTGTTTTCAAGCAATCACAACAGATACCGACCTTCATTAGTCAATTGTGGGCAAAACAAAGGATGTATTATTAGCTGCTCTAGTTTCATGTTGCAGCAGTCTTAGTTCTTAGAGCGTTTAGGAATTCCCTTCAAGTATTAGAGAATGGGTGAAATCCTGGTCATACTGTAATCGGTTTAAAATCTCCTGTTGGGATAATGTTATTTGGAGGGAGAAAAAGAAGCAAGTGGAGAATGAAGCTATTGGGTTCATGGGAACCATAGTTTTCTATCAAACATTTTAAGATACAGACATTTACCGAACTTAGATTAAGCAGGTTTAAAACTGTAGTTCTAAACTAAAAATATTCTCTATATAAATAAGTGTAATGCATTGTAATATAACTCAGGTGGGATCATTAACTTAATAAATAAAACTTCCCTCAGTACCCTTCAGTTGCATATGCTGTTTTTTACTGTTCATGTTATCACACTGCCTGGAAGTCCTGCTTGCGGGCTTGAATCTGTGTCCTAGCCGTTTTGCAAACCAGTGATGATCTCATCTGTTCTCTGGACTTAGAGGCAGTTAGTTGTTGGTGAGCTCACTGAGAGTTTGGAGAAGATAAACTTCTCCCAAACACTCCCCATATGCTGTGGCTAGATTTCCTTTTATCTCAGCAAGCTCAGTAGCTGTGTGCTGCGCTGTAGTCTGCAGAAGAGACATATCCTGTAAGTTTCCAGTGAAGGGATGGGAGTGGAAACCCACCTTCAAATTTACCTACCAGTTCCAAATATTAGTATTAGGGAATTTTAGAGTTATGAGCACAGAAAAAACAAGTTTTTAAGAAAAATGGATGTGGCCAATCAACATTGAAATACTTCTAGGCTGAATAAAGGTCTGAATTACAATTCTGAATGGTTCATCTTTCAGCAAAAACATAAGAATATATCCGAGGCCTGGAGAATTGTTCTAAATGTGATTTTGTGTTGGATCAAGAAAAAGGCTCCTGAGAGCAAACTGTCCTCAATCTTCTGTTTTAAATTAGGAATTTATCTTAAGTAATTTTGCAGACTTAGAGCATCCTGCAGCATGCTTGAGGCCATTTTAGTTCTGACCCTGTGCATATGTGAGATTTTTTACTTTATATAAGCACATTACTGTTGTCATGGGAGCTGTAACACTGGACTTCCTGTCTGTTGTTCGCAATCCTGGGATTGCACTGGTGGCTTGTGTGTGTCAATGTATAGATTTTCAAGGGAAAAAATGTTATTTCACGAGCATTCAGAATATTTCCCTTTCAGGAAATTAACTTGTATTCTGGCTTACTTATGTGTCCTTTTGAAACTTACCTGACTTAAAATACAGTCAGGGAGAACTGCAAGAGTGCAAAACCTTTTGCTGTGTGAACTTTTCCTTGATTTGCCGTCACTGTAAAGGAGGCTTTGGTCTATTCACGCCAAGTCACTCAACAGGGCTGGGGCTGTAGAAAAGATAGAGATTATCTATAAGCATGAAGTATAACATGAATCATATTTAACAGCAGTGTATTAATTTTCTTCATTTTCTGTGAGTCCAGAAATAAAGGGCTTTTGTTTCTTTTTTTGGTTGTTTTTCTTAACCAACAGACTGTGGATGGACTTTTATTGTAATTTGAATGCTTTTGAACAGCGAAGTTCTTTCATCTTTAGCAGGCATTTGTGAATCACTGCATATGTAATTTAGCTTGCACAGTGTTTCTTTACCATTGGTTTTTAAAAACTATAAATCCAGCCTTTGGAAATGATGATCACTTTTGAGTCATTTTTTTAAAGTTTTGAATAAATTTCTCATCACACTTTAGTTTTGACCAGCTGTTTCCTGTTTTTCCTCCCAGTGGTTTAGCTGCTGAGGAGATAAATGCATCAGTGGATTGTTTCAGAATTAAATTACCTTTATAAAATGATGGAAGAGTAAAACAAATATGTTGGACACCATTACAAGTATAAAGTTATGCTGAAATTCAAAAGACGAAGTGCTGTTTGTTGTACCTAGATGTTTCATATACTACAGAGTTTTTGCTATACCAGGAATTCACTTGATATAGAAGAATTAATCTAGCATCGGAAACACCAGGGTGAAGCTTTGTGTGGGGAATTTGGGTGTGTGTGATGGAATCTTTCAAGCAGTTCCAAGTTTTTGTGTTTGCATGAGAATATTTTGATTTATCAGATATATGATCTACATAATTACCTGACTATTACATCATATTTGTCCTCTTCTGCCACCCCCCAGGTTTTGGACTGCTTTGGATAGGTGATATTTCATTTTTGTAATCATACAAATCACTTTGGAATTTCAGAACTGAGTTTGTGTATGTGTATT
Organism: Acanthiza pusilla; assembly: GCA_036630365.1. Lineage (NCBI taxonomy): Eukaryota > Metazoa > Chordata > Aves > Passeriformes > Acanthizidae > Acanthiza > Acanthiza pusilla. Next base: position 16,198,683 of record JAXCHO010000234.1, read on the forward strand.
TTCAGAATAAAGTTGGGCAGGCATATCAAGGAAGACAGGGAATAGTTGGTGTATTAGCAGTCTATTAGAACTGGCTCGTGCAGTACACTTTGTTTCTGTTTTGTTCCTGGTGACCTTACTCCATATCCACATAGACAGCAGTGGTGTTTTGTCCTAGTTTCAGACATCTTCCTTCAGGACCTTTAAATGACTTAGTTACTAACCCAAGAGGTGTTTATATAGATAGTAATGAAAATATTGCCTCCTATCTTCAGATTTGAGGTCATTACTGTGTAGGATTGCTGAAGGATCACCTGTTGCTCCTTCTCTTTTTTGCTCTAGTGTAGCAGGCTGTTCTGTGGCATCCAGCCACACCTGTCCCTTGTGCTGTTTTCGTCCTCCCTGGGACCTGAGTGGTCAGATTTTTTTCAATCTACACCTTCTGGCATGATAGAAAAGCACACAATCAGAGACAGTGGACAGCATGTCTACTCCCATGGCCAATCCCCTGGATTGAGGGCTTTAAATATTCCAGTGACCTGTTAGGTCACTAAGATTCTTAACAGTGTGAGCAGAGGAAGAGTTGGGTCTGTAGTGAAGGTCTCAGCTCTAGAAGCTTAGACCATGTATGCATTTTCTCCCCTGGACAAGGTACCTCAACTATTTTTTAATATTTACCCATTTATAGGCCTTATCCCATACCATTTTAAGGACTCTGCAATCTTCTACATGTGCTTACCTCAGGATGTGGTCCAGCTATTGCCATTTGAGAAAGATTCACCCCTGCAGCTTGCGCTCTTAATTTCTCTATGGCTTTTCTAGACTCCTTCTCAGCAGGTTCCTTTTGGTGGATGACTCCAAGGTCTGCTCTCTCTTTCGAGGCTTGCTGATCTTTGAAATCTCCATGGGAACTCTCATTAAATTCTGTGATGGGAAGGGGGAAGCATTTCCCTCTCTCCCTTAAAAATTCTAGTTACGTGTAACTCCTCCTAACTAGCTTTGCTGTTTTTACTTCAGGCCTATCAAGTAGCTGTCTGATCTTGTCTCCTAGTGCCATTCTCAAACTTTTGCTCAACTTGCTTACTATTCCCTGCACTGGTGGTCTTTGTGGAGTCTCCTTTGTCCTTCAGTCTTTTATAGAGAGAAGAAACTTCCCAATATATTTCCCTTTCGTTCTCTACTATTAGATAGTATTTTTTCATAGTATCCACAATCTGCATTCAGCTGAGACTGGTAGTTAAGGCTGAAATTCCTTCTTCATGCAATTGTGTGGTCTTAATGGGCATTCCTACTTCTATTAGCCTTAAGTCCAGCTTTGTGGAGTTCATATAAATTCCCATGTGGCATCTGTCCCATTTTTAGCTATTATATTTCAGTTTAAACTTTTCTTGTGTCCTCTTTCTTTCTGTGTTCTTTGTGGGGGTTTTTTTTTCATGTGAAGGTTAGTAAACAACATTCAAACTTTACATTGGGTGATTGACATGCAAATAGTTGTACTATTACACTTTTAGACTGCAATTGGCTTTCCAAAAGAGCTGGTATTTTTGGCCAAAGTTAAATTAAACTGTCATAGAGCATTGTACATTTGTAAGGGGTTTTCTTCTACTGTATTCATCAGGAAAAAAGAAGTATTTGCTAATTAATATTTATATTAGGCAGTAATGACCAGATTCCTCTGATCCTTGCTGAATTTAAATTTCTCCAGTCTGCAAAGAACCACAAGGAAAACAACAGCCAAGATGAAAGCAGATTCACAGGACATACCCATGTGGCTGTGACTCAGTGGATCCGAGAGAACAAAAACTTTAAAACCCCTTTTTTTCATTAAGTAAAAGACATGGAAATTGATTTAACAGTGGTGGGCGATTTTGCTAATAAGATATGAAAGGTAGTTAACTGAAAGAACTAATGAAAAGGAGCCAGTGTTCTATGAAAAACTTGGAAGGAAAATAAAAGAGATAGTTGACAAAGCGTCCTTTGAGTTTTGGGACTTGAAAAATGTAGAGAGCAAAAACCGACAAAATCTTGTTTTCAAACCTAACCAGAACCAGGAGTTTTGCTGGTTTTCTGTGAACTAAGACATATGTAAACCTGTGCTAGTGCTATCATGATAGTTGTGTACAGAGTGTGCACTTTCAAGTAGAAATATAAAGAAAATTAATAGAATTTGGAGAGAGATTATTAGCCATAATTTGATTTTTAAATCATTGTGAATGGAGACACTATGGCAAGGCTTGATGTGACAAGGCCAAGTGTGTGTGGCAGGGCTCAGTAGCTGGGCAATTTTGCTGCCTTCCTGGGTTTTTAATTAGATGATATTTTATAGGGTTTTTTTTCTCAACAATATTTTTACTATGGAAAGTATTTGATAAAAATGACATGCTTTTTAAAAAATGGGTGTTAGTTAAAAAAAACAAACCAAACATCTGCAAGAAGAGTTACTGGGTCTCAAGTCTGATAAAAATTGGTTTGAAATTCTTATCTGGTCAACAAATTAAATTAAATAATGAAATAGAATGAAATTTAGTTTTGGAAAGCTTAGAATAACAATATTTCTTAGAAGACTAAGATGAGGCATATCAGAAAATCTAACACTCCTGCTGATACTTTGAATCTCTGTGCTTTCCAGAGACTTTCAGGCTTCCACCTTTCTCCCAGAGACAAGGAGAAGAGCTTCTGACTTTACCTTGATCATATATTACCATTAGCACAGTAGAAGCAGTACTTACGCACATACAAGAAGAGGTTTTTGATTGCTCATGTGACATTTGTGTATCATTAATAGTATGTGCACCACAGCTCGGAAACCCATGACTGAGTCCATGACTTGGTTGGATCAAATTTTGTAGTTTTTGACTGAGGTGAGATTATTTCCTTCATGTTCTCTTGATACTTGTTTTTTGCTAATTGTTGCAGGTTGCTCCTGTCCAGCCAACTGTTGTCATTTTGTCCAAAATAATGCCTTTAACTTAGCCTAATACCATGGACAGATGCATCTGGTCTGATAGACATCAGCCAAAGAAAGCAGGAATAGTTTGAAATATTCTTTGTCAGAGTTGATCCCCCAAAACAGGAGGGAGATGATCTGAGAAAGCTTTATTTATGCAGTAATTCTCATTACACTTTTCTGAAGGTAGAATTCACACATTAGAGTACAAATTCAGAAAAGTTGCCTCCAAAATTGTGTGTTTAAATTAGACACAAAAAATTCCTGATTAGTCTACTGGATAAAACTACCATGATTTTCAAGATGCTGAATGCCCTGTGTTCCTCATAATCAGACCAGCAACAGTTAGAAGTTTTAGGGATTTGCAGGTTTGATTTTTAGGAGTCCAATTTGAAAATCTGGGTTTAGGTTCCACTGAAATGCTCTTTGAAAGTATTGATAGGGCTGCTGCATAACTGTCATCACTGATTTCCATTTGCACCTTGTTTGGATGCATATATATGTGCACATACATATCTAATCAAGAGTAACTGTGAATATGTGATGTTATACCCATGGTGACAAAATCTTTGTCTTTCTGCAGTCCTTTTGACAATAAGACTTCATTAGAGAAGAATCCTTACACTATATTATGCTGACCCAGATCTCTGCAAGGATAGCTTTACAGGTATAACTTTCCTAATAGAACCGTATTAGCATCTCCTTGCTAGGAGAGCAAAGGCTAAGGTTTCAAAACAGCTTGTAGATGGACTGTGTGTATTTTAACTGTGGAAATTAACTCATTGTTCCATACCCTGGCTACAGGACATACATTTTCATTTGTTGAAACTGTATAAATACTAAAATATTATTGAAATTTGTACATTAGAAGAAAAAGAAGCAAGAAAAATCTGATCTTTGCACTTGTCATTGAAGTTTTACTATATTTGAAGTAAAATGTGAGGCATATGCCATCTGGTGGATAGAATAATTCATACAGTTTTATTGCTAATCTTGATATCTTTTATCTGCTGCATTGTCGCTTTTAATTGACAGTGGGGAATATTTCTTTAGTCAGAAGTAAAGGGAAAAAAAATCTGAAAACTGAATTTGAGGCAAAGTGGAATTCCGAACTTGGCACTGGTGTTTGATTAGACACCTGGATGCTTGGAAGAAAAACCCCAAAACCCAAATGGTAATGAAACTATTTCCCCCCATTTCAGATATTAATTCTAAAGATTAAAAATTTTGTACCAACTAGTCAAAGATCTTATCTGATAGATCTTTCTCCAGCCTCTGGTTTATTGCAGATTATGAGGTGTTTGCCATGACCTTGCAGACAGATTGGGTATCGCTCTGTGTCTGCACTGACATGGCAGGTGAGACTGGGACAGCCTTTCAGAGCCTGTAGGTCCATGTCCTACAGGAGCATTCAGGTGCCTTTGCCTGCAGGTCAGAATGCCATTTTGCCACCCATTTGGAGCACAGTTTCATTAAATACTATTTTGTACAGAAAGCTGTGCTTCTAAGAACGTTGGATTGTTAGTAGATGGGAGTGCAGATGTGACTTGACTATTTTAAAAGCCTAGGTTAAGCAGATACAGTAAAGAGCATGGCCACTATTAAATATTTCTCTTCTCACGCAATGGTACATGGGGGCATAACTTCATGATACACATTTCAGGACAGTTTATGGAGTAGACATAGTATGGGATAAGTGGAGCAGTCAATGTACATTGATAGAGAATTTCTGTTATGATGGTGAATAGTTTTTATTCTCTGCTCTTTTATGGATATGAAGGAATCTAACATCCTGTTAGCTGCTGGAAGACTGATAGTACAGATCCCTTATTTTTTCTTCAGACTGATCAAACCAAATATCTGAAATTAATTTTTTCTAAACTTACTCTTAGCATGTGAGAAAATAATGGAAGAAGTACTTCATAATGTCTTTCATACTGTGATTTACTACAGACTGGATCTAATAAAAGCAAGTTTGTGCTCATAGTCTGAAAAGGAACAAATTATTCAAGTACATTGTGATCAATGCATGTGTGAAATGGAATTGCCATCACTATGTTATGTCATTGTTCCACTAGCTAATGAAAAGGCAAGGAAAGAGCTGAAATACAATACAGTGGAAAAAACAGGTAATGCTATTGCTTCCACATGCTCCTGATTTCACTAAGCTAGTTCAGGTGTCTGCACTGTGCTGCACTGCATTCCCAGTTCTGGAGGTCTGTTAGTTCAGTCATGGTGCACAAACAAGAGGGAGATTTAATTGCACATGGAAGCATTCATGGTTTGTTTTATTACTGGAAATAACCAACTGCTTTAGAAATATTTTAAAAGGTTGTTTTTGACAGTAGATTTGCTTACAGTAGACTAACAGACTTACTATATGTGACTCCAAAATCATGGCTCTGTTATTCTTCTCATAACTCATTTATTTCTCAACATTCAAAGATAAATAATGTTTAAAAATACAGGAGAACAAGTGTTCACATTATTTGCAAAAATTTGCATTGAAATGTTATTTGCACTGTGGTATGACAGAGCTTCTTTCTGTACTAAGCTGCTTTGGGACTTTTTCTGTCAAATATTTCATGAAGAAAAAGTATTTACAGGCTCACCCCCCTTTTAACTGTTTCACTGGTTGGGAAACATATTCAGTAGAATGCTGCTAAAATGTTTACAGATTTCTACTTCACATGGTCTGCACTCTTGCAGCAACATATGTATGCTATATTCGGAGTAAATTCTCTGGTTTGTGCTATGAATCTTACTGTGTCTAAAATGTTTTGTATAATTATTTACCCCCTTCAAAGGCACTTCAAAAGGTTCAACAAACACTGGTGTCTAAAGTTGCTTTGAAAAGATCCTTTCTCATAAATTTTTAAGCATTTTCCACATGCTGCTGTTTTCTCCCTATGAAATTCTGAATGACTTCTATCATATTATATTTAAAAAACCAAAAAGTATTCTTCCCAATCTGGTTGAATGATGGTCAGCCCAAGGAGAAGCCCAAAAGAAGTAATTAGAAAAAAAAGGCATGTGTGTATGTATGTTTTCCTAATGATGGGAGGAGTGTTTTTATGATATTTAAAGGGTATTCAAGGGTTCCTTCAGGCAATTTGTGGTGAAGCCCTCCTCCACTCTAAATGCTGAACTTTTCCAACTTAAGAGCACAGTTAGAGAGGCAGGTCTCTTTCCATCCTGTGGGACCAAGTAGAAGAGTTATGTCTTTTCACAAGCTTTGCGATGTCATGTAGGTCAATTGGCCTAGATCCCACGTTTCATTTGGGACAATATGTATATGTCAAACCTTAGTTTTCTGAGATCCATCCCTTTACCAGCTTGGGAATCTTCACAAAATGGTTTATGGTTGAGTTTTGGTGTTTTGCTGACTTTCTGCTACAAACCAGACAAAATAATCTTCTCCTGAGGTGAATTAGCCCATCATGGAGCCAACCTTCCTGGCTTTTTGTGCTTATATGGCTTGAACAAAGATGATATTTTCTTTTGGATAGTCTTATGTCATGACACTTACGTTTATATTAATATAAACAAAAAGAAGTTTTATTTTGAGAAAATTATCTTAATATAAAAGATTTATTCAGTTTGCTTTGTCTTGTTGATTAAAATGTCCTTTGTGTTCATATGTATATTTGAAAACATTAAAAAATCTCTCTAGTAAAATGTTGCTCTTGGCAAAATGATGAGAAGAAACATTTTGTTCATTTAAAAAACAGTACAAACACTAAATAGAATAGATTGTATAAAAGAACAATTTAAAATGCAATTAATTTTTTCTGTCACTGCTATGTATTTCAAACATGTTTAACCTTTAAAGTTAGTCAAGCCTCAATACAGCCTGTAAATTTTTGAAAAATGCAATGTCACTCCTTCAGTTCTTTACCTTTTAAAATCAGATTCCTTGTTGAAAAAACCAATTGTCCATTTTACTCTCTACTACTTGAATAAGATTGTGGGCAAAGCTTTTTGCTTGTTTATACCATTGTCAAGGCTATGGAAAACAATTTTTCTACCAGTAGGTGGAATCAGATGAAAATCTTAATTATTAAACACAGAGTGTAGCTATGTTTTCTGATCCAGCCAAAAGAAATCATCTGAGTAGCTCCAGTTTCGAAGTTCACAAATAATTGCAGCTTTCTAAAAAATATTTAGGTCATAAATACAAATTGGATTAATAGAAAGTTATTACTTATATTTAAGAATAATATGACTTTGACACTGGTTCCTTACGTGCACTTTTGGAGAGTACTCCTGGATAGGTTAAAAATGTTGCATGAAAGAAAAGTCTGTTGTTAATGTCTATAGCTGTTCAGTAGGCAGCTATTCTTCTGAGTAACTTTTTCATAAAAATTTGGAATTAAAATCTTCAAAATACAAATACTGTTCTATATGATACAAAGATAATATGGTGCAAAAAACTTATGAATATCTGGGTTTTGTAGACACTATTTTAGAATATAATTCTGATCATCTTTCTAATTTTTTAGTGTTAGATTTATTCTCAGAACTCTTATAAAGGAAGTTGGCAGTATAGTTTCTTTGGTATGTGTTAGAAGCATTTATAAGAAAAAAGGGAATGAAGGTTTCCTGGTTGTATAGCATGTATAAAGTTTTGGCAGTGTTAACTCTCTGTGACTTTCATGAGTAATTAAGGTAACAGGATTGTCATATATTCATACCTCCTCTGAAAAATCTGAGTTTGTGCACAAAACTCCGTTTAAAAATGACTGATTCATACAGCAATTGATCTTTACCCAGCTGATTGAAAGAGGTAGGGAATCCTTTGTAAAGCTCAAGCAGTAGAAAAAGGTTTGTCAGCCTTGTTGTAACTGTGGCAGTTGAAGGAGGGTTGTTCAGCAAAGAGCAAGACACTGAAGTTAGGAGTTACAGATTTTCCATCAGATTCTTCCTCTGAGTAGTTTTCTTTTTGGAAATGTTATTTAAATACTTATTTTTTCCATGTCTTCTGTGTTTGTAAAGCTATAGTAGTATTATGTAATGATTTTGGGGTATAGTTTGTTCTCTTCCTGGGTATTTTGGAAAGTGAAAATATTCACCCACCCAGTACTTGTAAAACTTTTCAGTAAACTTTAGGGCTTATACAGGAAAGAAAATGTTAAGGTCTTTAGTGATGGACAATGCAGACTTTCCAGCTGGTCTTTGGCAGGTATAAAAAGTGCAAGTTAGGCTTTGGTCTGTTCTTTTTAAATTCTGCTAAAATGGTCTCCTGAATTCTTGCCTTCCGTCCTTCTTTATTGGTGTAATTTTATGTGCTGGAGAGTTCCCATGTATGTTCTTGGAGGAAATAATTTTTCATGGGAATGTTTTTCTCCTTTCACCGAGGAGAAGCTTTCCAGGGATGGCTTGGATCAAATCATACAGAATATTTGTGATGAAAAGCATAATTTACTGGAGCTCAAAAAGCAGCTCACACTTTCTCAGTGAAAGGAGTTTTTAATGTATTGCAAATGCGTGTCTTGGTATGGACACAGGTTCCAAAATGTCTAAGAAACTAAAGCCCTTTGGGGCAAACCTACACAGACAAATCCATGAAAGGTATGTGGGAGAACTTGTAACATCAGAGTTCTGCATCTGGATTTTCTGTGTTGGGACAGACTTGGCAAGCAGACCAAAGGGAATATGTTGGCTGTTGTTGTCTTTTTTTTTTCCCCCAGGCTGTATACTGTAGTACAATTCTTTGCAGATATGTGCTCTTTCCAGTTCCATTCAGACAGGGAAGTAAAAAGCTAATGAGATGTATTTAAAGATTGGTAGGAAATACGAAGTTTGCTTCTGTTCCATAGCACAAAGTTTCTGCTCTTTCCAATGTCGAAGAAGGTCACTGGGAAATTAAAGCTATTTTAGAATTCACAGACTCTTAATTAAGAGGTCATATAGTCAGTCTTCTGCAGAGATGGATTGTTCTCTTTGGAAGGAAAACAAAGCTGAGTAATAGTGCACCTTCACCTTTTTGTCAAGAAAATCCTGCAGCTGGAGACAATGTCACCTTCTCTAAAAGCAGGTCGCACCATTTATGACTCGTACTGGCACAATAAACTCTCAACTCTCATCCCTCAGGCATTTTGTAGTGGTTTGTTTTCCTAAAATTCCTTGACATTATTGAGAAAACATTGCTTTTCTTCCTTGGCCTGAAAGAACAGCTAACACCAAAAAAGCTGTTGATGTGGGTTGGAGGGAACAGTGTTGTTCATCTGTTGGATTCCACAGATGATTGGAATCTCTTGTAAATGCTATTAGGTCCATATGTTATGACACTGAAAAATATATGAAAAGTGTATTTGACAGGGAAAGCATTTGGTGTTGTTGCTGACCCTGCTCTAAGATGAAGGGAGCAAGGGTGTCTTACTGGTGCCTGACTCCTGACTGTTTTAGTCATGTCAATGCTTACCCCATATCCTGCATGTGATACTGGAGTTCCTGATGAGATCTTAGAAACAACTCAGAACTGACAACTTAAATGAATGTAGACTTCAGTGGCCTGCTCTCAGTATTGCCTTTTTTTTTCTTTTTTTTTTTCTCTGTGTGTGTGTGTGTGTGTGTGTGTGTGTGTGTGTATGTGTAGGGAGGCACTTCAGAGTGCTGTCAGTTTAATTAGTTTGACAAGCCTGCTTGTGTAGACAAGAATATGTTCAGCACCATAGGGACATGATGATCTTAAATTCAGCTGATAGAGAGCATTACCAGACTATACATGGAATTTAGATAGCATCATGTTCTTCTACACAAACCCTAAGTCCCCAAAGAGGAAAGAGAATTTCATTGTTTATCTGCCAGAAGTGCACTTAAATTGTATTTGAATAAATCTGTTAGATTGATGTTTTGCTGGGACTGCCAAGAACAGATTGGCTGTCTTGAAGTATTTCTTTGCATAGTGGATCATGCTGCACATTAGAGAAGCTTAAAAGAGGAGTTCCTGTGCTAAATGGTATCAGGGTTCACACTGTTTGGATAATGATGTGGTCATAGGCACTTAGAATGAAGATGTTGTTACAGACACAAGGAGTTAGGAATTTTCGGTTCAAACGATATCTTTTGTTTAGGTGATTTGTTCTAAATTCTCAAAGAACATTTCTGCAGCATTTGTGAAGTAGTAGCTATGAAAGACTGTGAACCTTAGCAGCACATAGTATATATATATATATATAGGTAAAGCAACAGATTCTAGCTTAGCTAAATCCATTGCATGTTTTTAAACACTTCTTTTTCAGTTACCTCCTTTCAAAACCATTTTGCTAAGAAATGATTTTGTGTCTTCTTTACAATGCCCATAAACTTGAAAATGTCAATACATTATGCCCATACAGCTAAATGCCCATAGATGCTTTCGAGCAAATTTCAGGTTTGTCTTGGAATAAATGTCTTTGTAATTAGGAAAAACAATTACAACTATTTGTCTGAACTTTATTATATTCATTCATTATCTTAAGTCTTCTTCATTCAGAACAATAGCTGATCCCCTACTTTATAGTCGAAGTAGAAGCTTCCACTGAGCCTGGAATGAATATAGTAAAGATGAACATATTTTCATTGATAATCTCCCAGTAAAAGTAGGGCCACCTGTTATGCAGAAAGTGGTTTTCCCGAAATGAAGGAACAGGCTTGTCATCTAAGATGTCCATTTTAAAAAATATTAGCAGGTAGAACATCTCTTGATATTTCTCTCTGTTTCCAGTAAAACATCTGGCAGGCCAGCTAAGGGAGGATAGCTGGGTTTTGTAACTTGTAGTTTCAAATCATGTATAATAATAGTAGGGGATTTCTTTGAGGAGCTCGTCTGTGTGGCAAACCTCAGCATGGTTAGAGGTGTATCTAACACGTTTTCTGTAGGAGAGGTATCTTTAAATATTTATATGATATATTTCTATCAAAGAGTCTAGGTTTTGACAGATGCATTTCAACAAGAGTTAATCAGTAGCAAGAAAGCAGAAAGCTGAGTGTGTGTACCTACTGTGTTGTCATTCTGTGTAGAAACACATTATTGGGCATAAAATAGGCAAGAAGAGACTACAGCTGTTCCTCTCACTCATTACCCATATGGACTCTCCTTCCAGCACAGTTTTACTGTTGCCCTTCTGCTTAAAAGTAATTGATTCATCTTTATCTCCAAAATATGAAATGAAATTGGTATATATGGAAGAGGTGTTTACCCTGTTCTTTTCTTGCTTGGGAATTCCAAGGGTTTGTCTTCTAGACATAAATCTATATGGGAAAAATGACCCAAATTTTAGATGATCCCAAAGTCATCATGCCTTGTCAATCAAAAGTACATTTCCCCTGAATATAACCAATAAAATATTTCTTCTGGCTTCCAGCACTTGAGAAAATAAACCACAAATTGGTATTAGGGAATTTGGGTACTAAAGCACATGCTAAAATATCAAGGCAATACCAGAAAATCAGTTGTTGGACTTGAATTATTTTTTCTAAAGAAAAGTTCTTCACATGTAGTTGTGTGATATTTCATTATTTTAGTGAAAACAAAGATTCTGTAGAAAAGTATATCATATGTATTCCAGGAGGTCTTACTCAACAAAAACATGCTTGTGAAATTGTTCTTGCTTCCGTTTTGGAAGAATGAGAAAATTGTATTGTAATGGCAGAGCCTACAATAGTTAAAATGGTTCTAATGTACTGATCTTTGGGGTGTTGAATGACAAGATGTTGTGAAGTTTTGTAGAATTTTTTGTGTAGACCTTAGCTATTTCCTATTACTTTTGCATTGCTTGCCTAGATGATGTTACATTGAATATTGATAGTCCTGATAAGTACAATACTATTAAAATGCTTGTTATAGGTTTTTCAGAAATCGTTATATCTGTTTTCTTTGAACATAATGCTCTCTGCCATGTGCCCTTTTTATGTACTTGTTGCTGTCTGTTAATTATTGTAAAAGAATACTGAATGAAGCTATCATGTTTTACTAATAGTTGGATGTTTTGCATGCTTTTTACTTTCCCAATACCTTAGTATGCAATGGTAGCATATCTTTTAAGAGTTTTTCTTTTGAGTGTTTCCATAACTGTAAAGTAAGGTATCTTAAAGACAGTAAGTGGTGTGTCATGTTATTAAAAAAGAATTCAGAAGATATGCAATTCACACATTTACTTCACACCTTCTGTTAGTCAATGGTTCTTCAAAACTTCTGCTGGTCAGTGGCTTTCCTACTTTCACCTTTGTCATCGTTACCTTTATCACATCTTTTTTTTTCCCCTTCCATAACTTGTTATTCTCACCTATAGTCTTTTTTTAATCAGTGCCCACAGATCAAGTTACTGAAGAGCAGTATTTGAGGGTTAACTAAATAGTAACAAGGCTCACTTCTGAGATGAAGTTACCCAGGTTACCAGATAAGGAATTATTCATGTTTATTTGAAGTGTGACCCACTTTAAGGACCCTTTCTGAGGAAAGCCATAAAATACCCAGCACTACCCCATGTAGTACTTTCATGTTGGCTCCTTCATATATCTTTAATCACCAAGAAAATAGATTTGTAAAGCTGCTTATTTCAGTTCCTGCACTAGCAAAAATTCTCTTTCATCCACTTTGTGTTCCTCTGAAAGTAGCATACAGTGGCCCTGGGAATTTTTAGGCTTGCGAAAATGACTTGTGAACCAGGCTTTTCCTTTTTAAATTGTGCCCCCTTGTGAAGAAATATGGTGGGTCACTGGGAAGGAACACTGCAGCAGGAGAGCAGAGCAGTGTGTGGCAGCCTCAGCAGTGTGCTTGGGAACTGGTTCAAGAGGACTGTAATTAGAAATAATCCTCTTCTGTTTATATAATTTGTCTCAAACCTTTTTTCCTATTCATCGGTATATTTTATGCAGTAATGTAATTGTATTAGTAACTTAGAGATGAGAAATCTAATGTGGGAAGAATTATTTTACTTTTACTTACAGTGAATTTACATCATGCCCGTGACCTTCTTTTCTGTATTTATATACATTTTAGGGATTGCTTAATTGCTGGCATTGTAAATTAAATTTTTTTCTATAAATTCATACAATACCAAGAGTCTAAGGCAGTGCTTTCAGATAAATTTAGCATTGCATCATTTCATTTGCAGTAATGTAAACACAAACTCCAGTAGGTCTGCGAAATTAAATATTAAATGTTTCGGATTTTATTATCTGTGTGTCTGTGATCACACTGAAATGCTTAAGGAGTTTTTTCAAGGAACAGATATCCACTGACTGTTGGGACGTAGACTTGTAGGAGCTGCAGAGGTGAGGCAGCACCATGCGAAATGCAGCAATGGGATTAAGATTTGGCAACACACTTCTTTTCTCTCCAGGCTCTTTAGGCAGTCTCTGTAGACGGCAACAGACTGTCATCTTGTGTTGCTGAAAGCCAACCTGCAGTTCCTGCTTGTCTTGGCTTGTTTCAATTTCTATACAGTTTTGTCATTTTTCCTGCCAGTTGGTATGATATGGATATGGTGAAACACAAAGGAAAAAGGTATGGTTCATGTAATATGAAATGTAAAAAAGCTTTTCGTACTGTAGGAATAATAGGAAAGCTTTCCTTTGTCAGAAAGAATGTAGTGCTGGAGAAAAAGATATTCTTGCTTTATGAAGCAAGATATTTCTTTCTGGAACAAGTTTCTTTTCACTCAGTACTTACCCTGTAGATGTAAACAATTAGTAATTTTGAAGAGTTTGTGTTGTTTCCTTTTTATTTAAAATAGGCATAGTGCATGTGAATGTTTGCTAGCTTATTGTGTTTAATTGATTGCAAAGTCACTTACAGAATTTTAGTACATAAAGTTATAAAAGTCTACTTTTTTGCTTAGTACTGGGGTCTAGCTCTGTACAGTAATATAATTACTAATTACAGGCTTTTCTTTTTCTTACTTTATTGTTTTGATAAAATACTTCGATGCAGTTAATGAAGTCAACATTAAGCACCCCCAATGAATATCTGACTCTTACTGTGACTTGATGAAGAAATATTACATGTACAGAAATGATTTATAGAAAAACTTGATATTTTTAGTAAAGTATTTTGAAATCATAAACGAAATATGTAAGATTTGGTTTTTTGAATATGCAATAGAATATAAATGAAAAAAAATTCTGAACCTATCGCTTCACCCAGTGTAATGAATAGGAAAATGTTCAGTAGAAAGGCAGTCAGGATAACATTTGATTATTACGTATATTTTTATAAATGCTAAAAATACTGTTTTGTCTTATTTTCCCATCATGTGCATGTGAAGCTAAAATTACACTACACACTAGTGATGATAGAGAATTGTTTCCTTTTCTCAAACATATGTTGTACTTTTAAATAGTCTAAAAAACTTGGAAATTGTCTAATGTTTAAATGTACTGGACTAGTCTTCCAGTAAAGCAATATGGTTCAGGAATTTAAACTATGAACAGTGCTTTTGACTTGGCGCAAGCAATTTATTGTGTAGGTTGGTTAACGAGGGATCCAAGTATCTACTTGTGAAAATAACATGATAATGTTCTTTTCTGTACATAAGCTCTCATGATTAGTAAGAATAAGTTGTGATGGTTACACTTAATGAACACAAACTCTGTATCTGAGTGACAATTTGTCTTATTTTTGTTTAAATAGCAGGGGGACTTTTCCTTTCTGATACCTTTGTAGTTTGGTTAGCTTTATTATGTTAAAAGCAAATGACCTGGGAACATTATGACAAAGCTTTGAGGCCTTCAGTAAACAGTCCAAATATCAATTTTTTCTTTCTGCTGCTATGAAATCATAACAAAAAGGGGAACCAAAGGTCGATACATTACAAATAATGTTAAGTCGTATTTACTCTGATTAAGTCCAGCAGCATTAGGTTGTGGGACTTACTCTCCAAGAAGAACAAATGCATAGGAAGATAAAAGTTCCTGTTTTAAAGTGTGTACACAGTGATAAAAAAGGCGAGCTGTGGGATATACAGATATGACATTTCACTAAATGGCCATATTGCTAAGTAGCATGTGGATATGGGCTTTTGCTGATATATTAGTAAGTCTAGGGGATTAATGCACTGTAAATTAATAAAATATATAGTTAACCAGTCACAAGATTTAAAAAAAATGACTAGAAAAAATGCTGAATTACAGTCACACATTTGTCAAACACATATTGAGGGTGCAGTTAGCAAAACCTTTCTTAGTTTACCGAATTGTATTTGTTGCTATCTTTACTTGTCACCTCTATTAATTTAGAAAGGGGTCATGACTCTCAGCCAGTGTCTTTTTTGTATCAGTCATTTTAATAAAACTGAATTAGTGCCCAAGCCTTATATCTTACATTTTCATAAGCAGTTAGACCTCCATCAGAGCCTCATTTTTTGTTTTCATGTGGTCTTTGATAAATACATCTTCATAAGCAGATTACATCGTAGAAGAATGTATTAGTACAGTTTGTAGAGTAACTTTTGGAATATAAAGACACGTTTTAAAATAGGTTTTAGAAGTACTTATCTCAGATGGAAATTACTTTTTTTCACCACAGGATTTCCCTTTTCTGTGCCAGTATTAAAATAGTTTTATATATTTAATGTAGATTTTGCGGTTGATGAGATTTCTGTTATAAAAAAACATATGTAAACTTTACCCTGAATGGAGTGGATTGTCCTTGATGTGACTCTGAGAAAATAGGGGCCTGGGAATTATCTCTGCTTGTTTATTCTGTACGACAGTGAAGATCCATTAGATCTATATAATCTTTCTAAAGTACTGTTTTTCTGGATTTTCTTGTCCCTGATGTCACCTCAAGTTCTTATCTTAGCACTATTTGAACAAGTCTTCCTGCTTATTCTCAGAGTGATGATGCTGTGACAAAACTGCTCTCTAAAGATCTTAATGCACTTGTCAAATTGAGTGTTTGGGACTTCAGTAAAATGTTAAGCTGCTACTAGGGTTTCATGGAAACATACAAGGCTTTCAACGTTTTTTTGTCTTTCTGTGATAATTATTTAAAACAAGAGCAAACAAGCATTTTTACTTAATAGTTAACTGAAACATCCATTACAAATTTTCCTGCCTCAAGTACATGAATAGTTTGTTATGTACATGAAAACTGGCTGCAGTTAATTCAAAACAAATCTGTACTCAGCTCTCCCAAAGCTGTTGAAGAGCACTCTTTCTCACTAAGGTGAAGCTGTTGAAGTTTAAAGAATCCTAAATTTGGCACGTGTACTTATGGATAAATGAGACAAAGTTTTTTCAGAGCTGGTGTGATAGTATGAAAGAGAAGCTTATAATAGGAATCTTAAGTTTTATCCTTCATTTTGAGAGGCCAAGCATACACACAGGTCACTTATGCATGTAATTCAGTGTAATATAATTGCAATTTATAAAAATGATTACACTGAGCAGAGTGGCTATGAATTTTGGTAAGGAAGCTGTTGTATATACAAAGTTTACTTGAAGTTAATGCTAAAGCAAAATAAATCTCATGGATGACTAAACTCTAGTCCCTGGGTCTGTAACAATCCCCAGAGAATAAGGAAAGTTAATTTAAAATATTTTTGTTCTTCTGGTCTTAAGCCAGATGCCTTAAATTCTGAAAATCAAGCCTCCAGTGACATTCCACTCCAGTGGGAAAAGAAAGGAGAACATATACTCTGGTTCTGCAGAAACTTACTTCATCAACAATTAAAAAGTGTAATTTAAACACTGAACTAATGTGTTCTCATTCCTTCTCCCTTGTTCTGTCACTCTCTCACTTGTACTCCTTCTCTTAAAACAAGCATATTTACTTTAAAAAGAATGTTTTAAATGTGATAAAGTAATTAGAACTTTTGAAAATTGCAAAACATTAGATTATATGTTTTGTGATTTTCAATCAAGTTAAACTGAGCTGGAAATAAAATTAATGAATCAATGCCCCATGTTTAGATCTTGGAATTGGCTTCCAAAGCTCCGTTTGGAGATAGCATCAATTTTAACTTAATCATAATGTTATCATTGTTTCATCATTGTAGTAGATACAGATGATAATCAAAAACTCTGTCAGTGCCAATTACTTCAGTAGATTCAGTTTTATTCCAGTATACAGTTGTCTTAATGTAAGTATTAGTGTGTATTGGGTGTTTATCATCAGAGTTGTGTCATAAAAATATGATGTGAAAATTGATCGTACGGTGTTCTGCAGGACAGTTATTTCAAGGCAGCAGCTGAACACACCACTGGAAACAAGGAAAACAGGAAGTTATTTCTTTAGGTTGCTGCATTGTGTATTAGTTGTTCACACTGTCTTCATATTTTTAGCTTTTCTACACTTTAGATACTTTCTATTCATACAGCACAGTCTGCCTTAGCAGCTGATGACCAAGGAAGATGAATAGTGTTGGAGGGACTATGTTCTTGATTCAGGAAACCAACATAAGTAATATTGCTTCATTGTACCATGATGGATTATTGTGATTGCTTACTTTTAGCCAAAATTTTTATTCTAAAAATTTACAAGCTTGCCCTTTTTTATTTTTATCTTTTTTTTAGGGTTTTTTTAAATTTTCATTGTGAGCAGCGATGAATGAAGACTCACTATTTCTCAGTAAATTAAGATTAAATACATAATTTAAAAAATAAGTTCAAAGTATCAATATTCTGTTGTGACTTCAGGCAAGGAATTGTGCCTCTTCTATTTCTGGGTAATTAAAAAAAATCCTTAAAGTGGAAAATGCCTCTTTATAGAACAAAGTTATTTTGTTTCATGAAATCATGTTCTGTATCCTGACCTAAAAGTCTATCAAACAATTCAGTCATGAAAACTCTGAGAATTTCCTGGCCCCTAAGTACTATCCAAAATAATCTTATAATTATTCATGTGACCCTATGAACCCAACAGCTGAAGTACAAGCAAACAAATAGGCATGGATTCAGTGTCTATAAAATTAGAAAATGAGAACTAGATTTCCTGTGCTAAGGAAAATTTTCTCTTTTATTAGCTGTGTGCCATGGGTAGGATGCATAAATTTTACAGCTGTAGTAAATGCCTAAAATTCTGCCTACCGATCTTTTACAGTAATATCAGTTACAATTTGTTATAAATGAATATAGGGGCACATCAAGGTTCTGTTGCACTTTTCATTTCTTTAATCCTTAGGTTTCTGACTACAGATCTGAACTATGGACTGTTTCTGATAGATTTGAAAAGATCTGAAAATTTCACCTTTCAATATAAGTCCAGAATGTATAGTACAATAAAATCCCATTATGAGCCTTTTTTGATGCAAATAATAATAGTGACTGTATAATTACAAAGACAGTTTTATTACATGTACTTTGTGTTTGAGCTTTGGCACATTTACTCTGAGCTTGAGACCTTCATAAACAATTCTGAGCAGTTCCTCTACTCCCAGGGATGCAGCATCACACTGTGTAAAAACTGACTTAGCCAGTGCTATGACCTTTAACCCTCACCATTGGCTATCTTATGAATTTTAATATGAGAGACATGGGAATGGAACAGACTGTGTGCTTTCTGAATCAGTTATGTAAGTATACATACGAAAATAATATTTCTAAAGAACACGTAAGGGCAGAGTTTTGCATAAGTACCTATAGTGAACTTTGACAAATAGATGAGATTGTAGAAAGAGGATGAGAGACCAGACATGTAAGAGGTGGTTAGACATGGTCTTCAACAGCCATAATCTTTAGGTTTTCTGTTTGGTTCTAAGGCTGTCATGTTGACAGGAGATCTCTGAAGTTTTTTTTTTCTATACTGTGTGTTACCCCTCAACCTTATTGTCAATTTGGAGTTCAGGAACATGCAACTAAGCTCATCTTTCAAAGTTGTTTAAATAATCACTTCACATGAGTGGGAATGCAGCTATTTTTAAATGTGTGAGCTCTGTGGAAGCCTTTCCTCAAATGGGAAGAATACAGCTGTTACTAAAGTACAAATCCATGCAGATTTCTGCTTGTATCTGATGCGTGTGTGGGATTTTTGTTTGTTTCTTAGAGAAAATCTAGACTTGCTATTGCTCCACTTATAGAATAATAGATAAAAAAAGGCATGGGAAGGGGGCTCTTGGGCTGTTGGGTTCCTCTGCTTTGAGTGCTCGGTCTTCACCTGTTCTGAATGCACCCGTCACATGTCAGTATTTCGGAAATTAAAAATACCAACGTGATGCCTGTTTGAAACCTTCAGTGAACTAATTGAATTAATTTTTTTTTCTACCTTGGAAGAAAGGAAGCTTTCAAGGATGTATTAAATAGAATTTTCAGTGGGTTCTGTTAGAATTTATTACCATTTCTGACTTGAATTTGGAAGGCTCAGCAATTCACTGTAACAGTAGCATCCCATTACAGTTCAATGTACCAAAGACTTTTCTCCTGCGATGAAAGGCAGACTTTAAAATTAAAATTAAAATGTTCATCTGTCTTGAATTGAAATTACTGAATCATGACACATTTAATATTTTAACATCTAAATGGTTTGAGTGAATTATTTCAGTCTTTCTGACATAGTTTTAAGCCTAATTAGCCAATTTTTGATAACGTACTTAGCTCCATTAAAACTTCTATGCTGAATCAAAAATTCAACCTGCTAGTTGTCTTCTTGTTTGAACTACTTTCTATAACACACCTGTGAAGTTTTATATGAATGATTTTTTGTATCAGTAAGGTGTATCAAAAGTCATTGTTAAAATATATTTTGGAACAGTGGTTATGCGGGGCTGTATAGACTTTCATGTTAAAAACACAGTAGGTAATTTTGAAAGCTGATAACCCATGAAATTCCAGTCCACATGATCAGGTGTTCAAAGACATGACCCACTTCAGACTAGTAAATTTAGCAGCTTTTCAGTAAGAAAACCCCCAAGGTGTACATTAGTTAGGTGGAAATAGCAGACATGTTTCAAAAGAGCAGTTTAATTTATTTAGTTACTAAGGCAGCATATTGTTTATAAAAGTGTGGAGGAAGTAAATAAGCACTCAGGAAATATAAAGAATACTGGCTGCATTTAGAATTGACAAGGATAGAGCAGTAAACGGAACTAAAAGTTATAAGTTGCGAAGTATTAGACAAAGATAAGAAAATGTAATTTAAAATTAAGAAGTTAGCCAGTGAAGTTAGTAATAAAATAATTAATAAATATCTATTTGTTCGCATACACTTTTGTACCAACAGAATTATAAATAACTGACCCAGCTGACCAGAAAGTGATATTTTTGGTCTTTTCTGGCTAATATTACAAAGGTTTCTCTCACTGGCAAGAACATTGTTTCACATTGCTGAAAAGTGATGTGAAGAACTCTTATCTTGTGTTTGGCATTATCCTTTAATTTTCTCCTTAATCAACTTGAAATTTCAAATATTTACGCAAAAACTTTCAAATGACAATTAATACCTTTTATCGGCCTCTGTTTTATATCTTAAGTTGATTCTTCTTAGTAGTTATTTGAATCTAAGGTATATTATATGCCATGAAAAGCAAGACTTTCTGGGGGTGGGGTGGAGATGCTGTGTTAAATCTGTATCCCAATTAGATCACACTGCTTTTTCTGTCTTCTAAATCTGTGAAGTCCATCTTTCTTTTGGTAAGGGATATTAAAATTAGTACTGTTACCTTGCAGAAATGGAAAACTAGTAAGTAAAACCAACCAAGTTTTATCAAAAGTGAAAATGATGACTTGTTGGAAGTTTGGACCTGCTGTTACAATTTCTGGTCATAAATCCAAGTCTCAAATTAATTTTATTTTAAAACTGCATCATCATTTCCTGATGATAACAAATGAAAAAAATTCTTCACTAAAGACACTTGTCAGATACCAGAACTGAATAGGGGTGGCTGTCAATATTTCTGAAGAATGTTGAGCTGTGTTTAAGGATTGCCTGTGCAAGATGGTTTGATCCTCATTAAATTCAGTTTCTGTTCCTTGAACTTATCTCATCCTTAACAGGATGCAATTCATTAGAAATATTGGCTGGTGAGGTAATGCACATTTTGTAATTGCAGTCGAAGCTGCAGAAAGTTCACAGAACATCACTTAATGAATATTAGTGTTTGGGCACATCTGTGCTTGATCGCTCTTTTGGCAGCCTTCCAGCTGCCACTGCCACTGCTCTCTCCCTGTTCCCGGGGTCAGCTCATCTGTTTTCTCTGTGGCCTTTGCTGCTCTGTGCCACGTTGCCCAGTTACAGCTTACTGTGTAGAGCTGAATACTCAACAAAACTTGCTGTTGAGTAAGTGAGCATTATTGCTCTGTACCACGGGACTGCTGTCTTGTGCTCTGTCCTGACATAAATATCTACATCTTCCTCATCCTTGAAGAGAGCACAGAAGTTGGAAGGGTTTTTGAGAGCGGACATTGCAAAAAGGGTATTGGCAAGACAGCTGCTGGAAGGATATCCACAGTGGACAGATCACCAGAGTGTTTCTTCTGAATTGCTAGGACATGAAGATCATTTGCAGAAAAGGAAGATACCTGCGTCTTCCCGCAGTGACTGTATTGCTAGATGTTAGAAAAGCTGGAACAAGCATTGACTCCTGTGATAGAGAGGTGCCTGAAGACTTTTATTTCTTTCCTGTGATGTGTTCTTTCCTTCAGATATGTAAGGGACTGGACAGACTCCAACGCATTCTCCTCTTCTGCCAGTTACATGCACCCCAGTAAGGGCAACTTCTGCTTGAATTGGGGGATTTACTCCAGTTGTAAGGAGAAAGTGATCGTATATGCTAGGCTGTATCTTGGCATCATGTCCATTCCTCCCACCCCTCCCCAGTTCCTGGGCAGTGTGGGCATAAAGTACAGTGTTTGCTTTTACTCACTGCCTGCAATTGCAGATGATGCAGTGTGCTGCTGCAGCAAACAAACCTTTCTGGTTTTGCATTCTCAAAGCAGTTCCTGGTTTTCTTCTTTGCAGTGTCCCAGACAAGAGATGAACAGCACCTGTGAACAGCACCACTCTGAACATGCCTTACAGTAAATAGCACATTTGTCAAGTACTGGGAAATTGTAGTGGTACTGATTACTGTATGTGTGTATTTCGAGGAGGCTTTCTGCCTGCCTCTGCCCCCCACTCCCCAAGACAACACAGTATTCCTCGTATCTTATGATGTACACTTCGGATTATACCATGGCACTGTATCCTCTTATTTTCTAGGCAGTTTTTAAAAATACAGAACAGTGTTTCAGCAGTCTAGGGATATTTTAAGGAATTTTTCCATTACAAAAAGTAGCATCTCAGCAGGCAAGTTATTATGTTTATGCACCATGTGAAAATACACAGAGACTAATATATGAGCAAGTTAAGATATAGAGAACAGTGTTAAGTCCTGACATTCTTTAATTTTTTTCTGAATTGCATATATTTCATGGTAAATGTATGTTTATAGCTCCAGCTTTCTTGCTGATGAGTTGTCAAAACAGCCCTTTACTGCTATTTCTTGAGCACAAATGCAAACCTGCACCAAATGGCTGTGTTTCAGCAAAATCTTCGGGTGGTGGTAGTTCTTTTTCTCCTGTTGGTAAAGCTGCAGGCAGGCCAGATGGCAGGTGCCATTGCTGAATCTGTTGTCAGTTCTGCTTGGTGGGGCAGTTTTTGGCTTGCAAAGCCACCTGAAGGGTGACATTCAAATGCATCTCCAAAAGCTGTTGAGTATAAAGAAAGGCATCATGATATGTAACCCTTTATTTGATTGCATTTTGTTTTATTTTAATCTGACATGGCTGTTCATGCTTTGAGAATGTTGCCTGTTAGCCAAAAAAGCTGGATCATGACATTCTGGGAGAAGATCTCTGGGAATTTGTGAGTTTGATGCCAGTTTGCAAAACTGCCAGATAGTTGTTTTCGTGTTTGCCACAGTGAGAAACTGCAGTAGAGGGTCATGACACTCTACAGATCAGAGAAACTTGGGAGAGGTAGTTGTCCTGGTTTTCAGGTAGGGTAGAGTTTTCTTCTTAGTAGCTGTTACAGTGCTCTGTTTTGGATTTGGAATGAGAATGGTGTTTCATCTCCTGCTGCGCTGGGCAGTCGTCAATCTCCCAAATTTCAGTGGTGCTACAATTTAGTAAAGCTTCCTGTTGACTGTTTGTATTTATCCACTTCATCTGGAATAATAACTTAGGAATGTAATTTAATTGACCACAGGTTTTATCATAAACCTTGTCCTACTTGTTCTTGTAAAATACCAGAACTCAGTAAGACACATAGCCAAAATTTCATCAGCTCTCCTGGTGTGTGCTTAGTTACAGGCTGCTGAGTACCACCAAGAAGATAATGTTCTAACAGTCTAAATATCTGGCTTTTGCACTCCAAACACTGAAAAGCACTTGCCAAAATGTCCAGTTTCTTGAAAGGGTTTCTGAAGAGCTTACCTATTCAATTGCTAAAGTGAACAAGACTTTCCAGTGAACAGAGCTAAGAAATAGTTCTGACAGAGCAGACCTTTCAGCTGTTTACAGCATCTTCCTTGTCAAACACAGTAATGTCCTTTGGCTTTGAATAACCTGCACAATTGTTTGTGATATGGGCTCTGGCATGTCCTCTTGGGAATGTCACATACACAACAGGAAGAAAGACAAGCATACACTATTCTAGGGATAACAAAAAATGTATTCAGTGTTTAATGTGTTTCAGTTCTTATAATTGATATGTAATCAGACATTGTTACAAGAGATTCACATTTTAGAAAGACTTTGAAAGATTTGTACTTTAGCAATGATCTTGAAATGTCATGAACTAATCAGTGGGGGTATGGTCATAACCTGAATGAGATAAAGCTGACAAATTCCACTGTAGTTCAGAAAATTAACTATCAGCATTGCCTCTTTTTTACATTTTTACTAATAAATGCTCCAAAGTATTATGCTGGAGTACTGTTTTGGAAGACATAAAGCTGAAGTATTGACCAACTGTGCATTAATGCCTCATTCACCCAAGTTCACCTTGCACATTTCTTTCTGACAAAAGCTTTTTTTCCATTGCAGACTGCTATGAAAAAGGCTTGTATTCCATGCTATAGATATCTGAATTAAATGGTACAATAAATACATGTAAAAGCAGTTGGAATGGTTCTTCATCATGAATTCCAAGAGATCCCTGTTAGCTTTGTTTGATAAATATTAGTAAGGGTTTTCTTCTGAAAAACCTGCAGGGCCAAAATGAAAAATCACCACCAGAATTTCCTCACTTTAATGTAATTTTTCTTGGACCATAACAAATTTGAAAAGAACAGCATTTCCTGTGATGTTAATTGTGTTTAGGTTTGAATGTTCTGTAAAACTTACATGTTTTCAAAGGAGATATTTAAATCATATTCAACACATACTGTCCTGAGAGTTATTACTTGTTAATATACCATTCTGGCTTACAGGCATTTAAAATTGCTTTAAAGTGTGCAACAAATGAAGGCAGGCTGCTGTCAGCAGCTCTCCATCATAGAAATGCTGTGTAGGTGAGCAGCCAGGAAATCAGACTGAAATGCGTTGTACCAGCTGAGCACACACACGCACCTCCGACATTTCAGTATTTCATCTTGGTCATTCAGGATATCTTGACAGATGTGTTTAGTGAGAGTTTGGACAGCTGCAGTGAAGTATTAAAACCCCATTACACCCTATTTTCTCATATTTTTACAGTGTAGTAGCAATAAGTAATTTTTCATGACTATTCTTTTCTATTAAATTCTTGGCTACACATATTCTTTGTTATTTTAATGAAGTTAGAGAAATTAAACCTGCTTCCTACTAATGGGACATTTTTGGTCTGTTCATAATTCCAGTTTCTGGGTTTCATAAGCACAGCACCTGCTGAATGTTTGGCAATATGATAACATGCCTCCAAGTTCTAAGCTAAATACCTGAGGGAGAAAAACTATGAAAAGGGAAACAATAAAAAACTACAGTAAGAGATACATGTAAGCTTTTAAGTAAAAAATCACAATTATTTTTTATGAACTGCTATATCTGATATTTCCAGTACAGCAGCACCCATGAACTCCAGCTTCATTTTGGGGGAATATCTGCCATGAACTGGGCAATAAATGCCTACAGTGTTTAGGTTTCTGCCATTACTACACAGTAAATCTATAGTAATGTTGTGCAGAAAAGGACATACTGCAATTTGCAATTGTGTGATGATTAAACAGAAAAAAAAGATTGTAAGAGAAAAATAAGGAATACTTTCAAGGCCAGCATAAGTTGCTTGTTCTTATAGTTATTTCTAAAGATATTTTTAATATCTTGGCAAAATATGTCTGTTGTCACTGTAAGAAAGTTTTATTGCCTGAAGGTTATCAATAAGTTAACATGCTGATACCATTTTAAGTTACTTGAAGCAAAGCTGAGGGGCTTTTTAAAGTAAAGTTTTGATGATTTATTGCATGCATTATTAAGAGCTGAATAATCTATTTTGTTTCCATGTGTTTTCCAAATATGGACTTGGTTGTAAAGCTACAAGGATAGAATTCTGCCTGAATTTAATCTTTATTTTAATGCTAATTTTCATTTTTGAGTTGGAAGACATTTTTCTCCTGTAGAAATCAGAAATATTGTATGTTGCAAGTAATTTTAATTTTTCTTTTACTTATCATTAAAATATCTTTAAAAAATAGAAGAAAGTAAAAATCTGTTGAAGCCATAGTATACTTTATTGGAATATTGCTGTATTAGTATATGGAGTTTCCTGTTTCATCTCATTTCTTATTTTAAAAGTGTTGTGTGCTCATTACAGAATGTTTTATATTGCAATACTTTTAGATTCAGATACTGTCCTGAGTTTCTTTTGAGTTACTGTTTTATATGTAGTAGGTGGGACATCATAACAACAGACTGCAGATGGTTTTGAAATCTTTAATTTGAGATGTAACGCAAAAGTGAGACTTTGTTTTTTGATGGGTACCTGTCAGTTTAGTGCTGCATTTTACTCCTTTTGGTTCACATTCATTTTTAATTACATTAGTCATTCTTTGGTAGTGACATGGATCAATATAACTCCTTCTGCCAGGATGAACTGTAAACCCTGGCTTGGAATAAACTTCTTTGTCTCCCAGGCAAGATTAAGTTTCCCCAATTGTCTGGTGCAATCTCTCTGAAAGGTGGTTTCCCCTATCGGTTACCTGAGGGATTTGTTGTTATTGTTTCAGTTCTTTTCAGTGTCTGATAAGTATATACATTATAAGTCTGGATTTTTTCGTAACCTCATCTGTGTGCAGAAGAGGTAACACGCTCAGAACTTTAACGCATCAAAACAAACAGAATTTGAAAATGTTATGTGATGTGCAGTCTTTGGAGACAGCTAGTGCCCTGAAGTCTACTTTGCACAGAAGAGATTAACACCATTTTTCTATGTATAATCTCTCCAGCAAAACACTGTCGCCTATTTCTGTCAACAAATGGTTTCTTTGCTTTAGTAGCTGAAAGAAATTTTAGTTGTGTAGGCAACGGAACATGCCTTTATAAGTTGCAGAACCCAATTTTAAAAATATTTTGGATGGTAACTGTAGTTTTGAGAAGTTAAATTATATTCATTAACTAAATATTTTTAAAACAAGCTAAAAAGACTAATTATGTCTGCTGTGCATGACACCCTCATAATCCAAAGGTTTACTATTTCACAGTGCACCTTTTGAAAAGGTACTTGCAGACAGTTAGCTAAATGAAAGGTCTACACACATCCCATCCAGGTAAGGCATGCTTTTAGAGCACATTTTCTTTCTGAATTAAGGTGGAGATGTGTCTGTACTGACAGTCTAAAAGTCCATAAAAATGCCAGATAGCAAAGAAAAGAAGATAAAGATGCAGGTGTAATATTTCTAGAAACCTGAGACCAAACAAATTTTGGAAAATTTGCAGGGAGAGGGGAAAAAGATAGATACCACAGCATTTCATGATGTAGTGCTTCACAGAAGCTATGTTTTAATGGAATTGAGTTATATATAGCCATAGTCAACATGTGAAAGTTTCTTTTTAAAATATTAATAAATATGTCAGTGTTCTTTTTCAAATAATCGAATTACATTACTCATTAATGAATTATTAAAATTTTAATATAAAATTTTACTGGTTTTTCCCATACATGGTTAATACAAAAATTAAAGCTAAGATAGCAAATATGTACTTAATATATTGATTTTCTGCAATCTGTTTAGCGGATGAAAGAACTGCATCATTGTTCACCTCTTCTGTTAGTGGAGGGTCAGATCCCTCATGGGAGCAGAGTTTGATTCCTCCTCACTGAGGTGGCAGGGTAAATGCCAGTCTCAGGGCAGAAGTGGATGTGTGAGATCCCTGTACCAGGAGGCAGTTCCCTCCTGGATCCATGGCTGGGAATGTGTGTGCCATGGGGAGGGTGCTGGTGCCTCTGACATGTGGCATGCACAGGCTGTGCAAACAGTTCCTTATCGTTGGACTGAGCACATGTGTGCTTGCTTTGTAGGACTGGGTGCACTTTCTGCCATGTTGCCGTATTTTGTTTATATGTGGGGAAGGAAGGCAACAAAAAACAAGGCATTAACTGAAAAAACTTTCACGGAGCCATCAGCTTATTTCTTCTGCACATCTAAGAGTGGGGAACGACCTCATGAAAATTGTCTCAGCACCTGTCCTGGTGACAGTTATACTGACCTTTCCCTGTGTTAATTTTTAGTTTGGAAGTTTACACGTTGTAATTACGACGCACAGATCATTGAAACAAATTATAAATGTTAATCAGTAAGTCAGCATGCAAGAATGCAAAGAATCAAGTCTCCCCTTGTATACTAAATGAAGAGATTTCTTCCAGATTCTTGCTTTGATCATTAGACTCTTTTAAATAAGCAAACATTACTTAGTTGCTAAGCCACAGACTGAAGTTCATTAGTGTGTTATCACAAATATTGGAAAGAGAGTACTAAACCAATATTAGATGGAGAACCTGTGCGTAGGCTGGAAGTAATGCAATAAACGTGGCACTGGAACATTTTGAAAGAGGGTTCAGAGTGATTAAAACCATTTCTGCTTCAAAACCCCACCCCACTCAGCAAGAAAAAGTGCCAGCCCTGAGTTAGTCTGCTTCTCCTGCTACTGATATCTCTAAGATTTTCTGGAAGTACAATAGATTTAATGGTATTGTAAATAATTTTATGCCTATTCTGTATTTTAAATGTCGACAAGGTATATTGATGTGACCTTTTTTAAGTCTAATGATTATCCTTAAAACTGGTTTTCCTTAGAATGCTTTTAACCATAGATTGAAAGCCAGAATGACATCTTACTTAAATATCCTGTTTAGAAGCTTAAATCAAAATATTAACAAATCAATTTTGGATAAGTAGATATTGCAGGTCATTGAACTTCACAAGAAGTCACGGTCATTTGGAATTGTTTTATATTCAGTGTGTTATCCTAAGTGAATGAGCTAACAGTCCATGCTTTTGCATTCTTCACAGATCTTCAGTACAGTGAGAGAAGAAGAGGAAGGAGCAGAAGATATTTTTGAATATATTCCTCCTCTTCTGAGAAAGCTCCCAACATTTGTTACAGACTGCATATGCAAAGGAGATGGTTTTTTTGTAAAACCATGTGTTACAGGTGCTTACTGTCAATATCGTGCCACTTTACAGAGGACTGCACTCTCTAACTATATAACTGGTGCTTTACTAGAAGCAACTACATCATTAGGAGCAAGAAGTGGTCTTTTAAGTATCTTTGGAGGATCAACTGGAAGAACAATGCTTAAAGGTAATGAAGATGTATTTTTCTTACCTCTGTCCACTTTAAGTATAGGATGAATTGCAGAATTATTAATACTATATAATATTCTGTAGTTTATATACTTGTGCTAACTCAAGTTAACAGATAGAAAATGTTTTCTTGTTTTCAAATATTTTCCTTTGCAATCATTATGCGTTGTAATGACTAGCTATGTTAGTTTAATAAAGTAAAAATGCAGCTAAACTGAAAAGAATCTTACTACAAAACAAACAGCTTTTCAGGGTTTTTTTCCTTGTTGGAATCTTTTCTGCCTGCATCCAAATTTAATGCCTAAGCCATTGTTTTTAGGGTGTTCCTATGTGTAGTTTTTCTCATTTACTGAGTGCTTCTGCTCATGGGCTGACTTGGTTCAGGACTTGAGAAAGGAGTGTATACTCTACTTAGTTACTATTGTTGTCATTATACTTGTCATTATACAAGTAGCTGTCAGCATAGCACTGTGTTAAGTATATACAATTCATTGCTGATTTATTGTTGGTCTTCTCCCAGGTCCATCATCTTTCTAGTATTGGGTAATTTAAAATAATGTGGGTATTGTCCATATGGAAAATGCCTGTTGGAAAATTGATGTTGCATACTGAACTTCCATGCTGATCATTTTCATATGTAATAAGAATATCCTTTTGTGATTTAGTTTAGTCAGTTTTGGAAGTTAAACAAAGCGTTCTTGGTCCAAATTCTGTGCTTTAAAAGATGGTTTTGTACAGAACAGTACCTACATTATTAATTTTTAATTAATGCCTAGAATATTTCATAACTTACTCAGGCATTTGGAGATTTATTATTGTCTGATCAACCCCTCAAAAGGATGTAGTACCTCAGTCACACCATGGTAGAGATGATGTATGTGGATATTGCGACTTGCCCAAAATTTTACAGGAATATGACAAAATCATTACAATATCAGGGTGTTTCCTTAACTAATGAAGATACTGACTTAATTTTTACTGACAAATGATGGTATAGTTTATGCTCAGATATGACTATCTTATTTTTATCTCAAAGAGTGGCCCTTCCTTGTTTTACTTAGTTTCTCTCTGGGTGAATCAAAGGGCGGAGAGAGGCACTAAAATATTCCAAGAATAACAGGTACAGATGACAAACTTACAGCATCTGAATGAAATTCAGTAGTGCCTTGAGCTAACATTACTAAGCTTCACATATCCTCATTGTCTGTGACAGAGAGATATGTACAGTACAGTGTCCTATTTTGGTAGGGTTTTCCTTTTTGTTTTGATTGGGTTTTATTTGTTCTGGGGAGATGAGTGCTTTAGGAAAATAAACATGGACATTCCCACAACAGCATGGAAAGCAAGGTTAAAAGAACTAAGTCCTGAAACTGGAAGAGGCAGCAATACTTAGCTCAGGCTCACTGAGCTGCTGATGTGGTTACATCTTTTTATGGAGCCTGAGCTAGTGACTCTGTGTCTGTGTGTGCCCTATGTACTCTGTGTACCAGCACACTTTGCACTAGTTTGGGGATATCTGTGGTGACAGTGTTACGTGGTGTATGTTGTTGCATTCTGAGCCAAAGGATGTAAGACGTTAAAGAAGAAGCTGAGATTTTGAACTCAGTTTGCGATTCCACTGATAGCCTGTGTAGGTAGTAGAGATTGGATTTACTGTAGTGGTCTAGGCATGATTTACTGTGCTGGTCTCTGTGAGGAAGAGATATGCTGCAGCTTAAGGATATTGAAGTTTTCTAGATGTGGAAGCTTCCTGTTCAGTTATGTTGTGGTGATGTATTATATCTGAGAAATGACAGAGTCCTCTCTAAAAACACTTACGGAGTATTACCTGCTCATGTGACTGAGTCATTCGCCTTTAGCAAGGAACCCAACCGTGTTCTGAATTCAGAGCTGTGGTTACCATTCGTGGGTGTGTACCTTTTGAGAAATTGTCCTGTCCATATGGATTGATAAGGTTATTTCCATCTGTCCAACATGCTCTCTATGGCTGGATTTAACCTCAATAAGCTAATCTCATCTAAACCTGAGAACTTTTAATTCCCATCAATAACAACTCTGTTATCAAATGCATTGGAGGGTTTATCACAGGATACAGAATGTCATGGGAACACTTAACTCAGTAGTTGTTTGGAGGCGTTGAAAAGGGAGTATGTTGATCCTGTTGTGCTTTAATACTTGCTGTGATTTAACCCTGGTAGGTAGCACCATGCTGCCGCTCAGTCCCCTACAATGGGAAGGGAAGAGAATCAAAAGGGTAGCAGTACCAAAATTAATTGAAAAATTAATTTGAAGAGAGATCATTAGATAAACTAAAACCTGTGTGCACAAGCAAAGTAAAATAAAGAATTAATTCACTACCTCCGATCAGCAGGCAGGTGTTTAGCCCTTTCCGTGAAAGTAGGGCTCTGTCACATATAATGACTACTTGGGAAGTCAGGCACTGTAACTCCAAATCAGTTGTCAGCTAAAGAGTAAGTATTACTGCGCTTCAAATGATTTTCAAGACAGTTCTTAAAAAGCTTCCAAAGCAGAAGTAAGTTTGTTTAATAGAACCAGTCTATATCATCAAGTCTTGAAAAGATCTCAAGGGCTGTAGGATTTGTATTTGGAGGACCTTTTCTGGACTAGACAGCATTCTACTACCTTTCTTTCAAAATGTTTGCAATTTTTGGAGACAAAGTTCAGCACTCTCTTGTACAGTCTGTTTAAAAAGGAGTCCATTATTTTATTGGGAAGTGCCTTCATGATTCAAAAGGAAGACTTCTCAAAAATTTTATACTCTCTTTAGTTAGGGCTTTTATATAATATCTGCCCTGGAAATAGGGGTCCCGGAAACAGCAAGTCCCTAATACTGGGATAGCCTCCTGGGTTCATGTCTCCGCAGCACCAAGCACATTGTGAGTTCTTTTGTTCAGTCCTTCAGGGGTTACTTAGTGACCTGAGCAATGAACCTTGCAGTCACAAGCAGTCCAACTCCAGGGAATACTGTTCTAAGGTTTTGCTTGGTAGCTAAGGACCTTAAATGCTCTGAGTCCCCAGGGCTGGGATGGTTTTGTGGGCAGATCAGCCAGTGTTGTTAGTTCCACAGAAGGCTTCCAAACATACCAGACCTCCTAAGCCAGAATTCCCAGTCACGTGGATCTGAGAGTTTTCAAAACCTCATGTAGGGCCTGCTGTGTAGGAGAGTCATGTCTTGGGGCTGGAGCAGGGAGCCTGCAAGCCCTGCTCTCAGATGGCTCACAGAGCTGTCAGGCGCCCAGCTGAGGGGCTGAGACTCTGCTCCCGCTAGCACAGGGACCGTCTGAGAGTGGACTCCGGGAACCACAGATGCCTGGAGTTCCCACAGCTGCTCAGTGGCATTCACATCCTTGTCAGCATCTTTGCTGCTACAGAGAACATAATTTTCACATATGAACACTGAAGACATTTAGGCTGCACTGTTTTAGTACCTCTGTATGTAACTCAGAGTTTTTGGTTAGTAAAAAGTTTTGAGAGTGTCTCTCAATGGGATTTGGATTGAAGCCAGGTTTTTTTCCTGTAGAAAGGAAATCCTGCTTCTCAGCCTGTTCTGTTTCTTACAAATTGGTTGTTACAAAAGTTTGCTCATGGTTGTGAATGGGCCAGAACTTTCACTGGAATCATGTTTGAAGGGCCAGTCATTGTCACAGTTCATATTGGTGTTGACATTTTTATGCAGGAAGTGAAAAAAGGTTTTGCGTCTTTCTTAAAGAAGGAACTAGAGTATGTGAAAATGTTTGTACTTTGCATTTGATAGTGTTTGGGTGTGTTTGGGCCCAAAGGTTAAAACCATATAGAATGAGAGATAAAGCCAAATGAGCTTAAACTAAGACCTGAAAAGACAAAATGTGTCTTAGGCGGAGAACCTGTGGTAAGAAGATGAGTCAGGCAATGCACTGTAGGAAAGGAAATCAAATACTAGAGATAGGTCAGACTATATGCAGATAGTGTGGCCTGAGGCAAGGGTGTGAGTCAGGAAACAAGGATTTCATGCCTGCTATGTAGGTCAGGAAGAGCAGGAACAAGTGCAGGTCATCTGGTTAGAAAGAGAAAGAGTGACGTGGCAGGAAGCACAGATCAAGGCTGAGATGTCAGGAAGGACCAGAAAGATTTTGGAGGACAGCTGTAAATCTAGGGACACATGGGACCGTCTGGAGCTGGCTACAATGATTGTCCCTGCAGCTTGGCAGAAGGGAAAGATCGCTGAGGTCAGTCTCCTGGACCTGTCCCCCTCTGGCCAGGCCTGGTTGCAGCCAGATTGGTCACACCAAGGGTAGTGGGAGAAAGACTTAAGGAGGATCCTTGGCAACATTAATTTAACAAAAACTTCCTGTAATCCAGAATATTTATTACATTATAGGCACAAAGATTTAAGTTCTGCCAGCATAGCTTGTCTTGTCCTTACAGTCCTCTCTCTGGGTTCAGTAAGGTGTATTACTGCAAGATAGACACGTAATTGAACAGGCAGTAGATTGAAGTTAACCAATGTAAGTAATCTAAATAAAAGAATTTAAAATATTTTCATCTGTAAAATTGCGCCTTTGGATGTAATGGGTATCATACTCAAGGCAGATGTCTGTACAGATCTGGATATCCTAATCTGTGCACAGGGCTAAGCCGTTAAGAAACAGAACTGAGTATGATTTGATACAGATTTTGGTTCCAGTAATACTGTGTGACAGTTTTGGTTCACTGGTGATCCTTTAACCTGTGTATCTGAGTCTCAGCTTACAGCAATGTTTTTGTTGGGAGTCTATAGCTGTTACTTCCACCATAAGAAAAAAATGAGTTTAAATACATCTGTGTTGTTAGAGGTTTGTGCTGAGGAAGGTAATAAAGGACATGTTAATGCCTGTGGATGAAGGCTAAGAGAGCTGTAGTTTGTGCAAAGTGATGTTAATTTTAAAATCAAATTTATTATTTTTTATGGCAACTACTCTTCAGAAAAAAATGAAATGTGATTCTGCATGCAGATAGTTAATCCCTGAACTGCCTATTATTGTTTATTATTTCAAAGGTCTGAGCATTTGTTTGAATGGGCCTTGTAAAAGTAGTGTCCATGGGAACTTTTAAAGTGTAGAATGGAACTTTTTCGGTATGTTTATGTTAGCATGTCAATCATGAGCAAAAAACCCCAAGGACTCAAGCATCAAGATGAGTCAAAAGTCATCTCTAAAGATTCCCTTGAAGTTTTAGGTTTAGGAAACAAGCTAGGAGAGAAAATCAAGTTTTGTAGGATAATGCTGTTTTATTTCTCTCCAGACACTTTTTTTGGGGGTTAAATTCTAAGAAATACTGTCCAGTTTACTTTGCAGCATCAAAGGCATTCCAATTTTTTTCTTTGGTTTATCAGATACTTGCTTTTATAACTAGTCAGAAGTAGTTTAGGATTGACCCTATAATGCTGATTGACCCTATAGTGCTGATAGATGTTTAATTTGATGGTTTATTTTGTATATTTGTAGCGATATAGCATTAATAAATGCTATAAAATTAATTTTAAAGTTTTCTGTTGTATCTCCATGGGCATCCTTACATTATCATATTTAACATGAATTTTAAAAAAATCTTAGTGTCCTAGTCTCCAGCTGGAAGTTGGAAACATCACTAAATTGTCATTCTTCCAATTAAGAAAGAATATGCTTGTATTGTCGATGAAATAACTAATAGTGTGTTGGCCAGGTCCCCTGGTCGTTCCTTCAGTAGAAATTTTTCAGACAAGACGTATATTCACCGTATAAACAAAGTGTCTCTGAGTGTACTGCTCGCATTCCAGTTCTGCACAGACCTCTCTCTCAGGCTTCCTGGGGAAATGGAGAAAGCTTTCTTGTGGCAGCATATTGGTTTTCAGTCTTGTGTATTCTAGCAAATTTCATAACTAACTTTTCAGTGATGTAGTCCTGCTGCTTGTAAAAGTGATGTAAAGTGTGTGTAGGCAAGGGTAAGGTTAGAATGAAGCAGTGATAAAAATGCCAGAGCCAGATAATGGCTGTGGGATGAAGGTGGGGGTTTGGTGTCTACTTTTCTGAACATAGATGCAATCTGAAGGCTATGCTGTCTTTTTAATTCCCCTTATTTGTAATTTCTTCATGGTTAATCACATTTCTGGAAACCTCAGGGAGGTTTTCCTCTGCTTTGCCTCTCAAAGAAACTTTTTTGGATGGTTGCCTGAGTCATAGCCCTTTGTCCCATTAAAGCTAATGCTATTGCCTTTTACTAGAGTCGTTAGTGCAGAGAGCATAATAGCTGTAAAGGTAGGGCATCTGCTAGTAAGGAAACCCATGTTGTGGTTTTTGTAATGCTTCAGATGAAGTTTCCTAAAACAAAAGTAATTCCGTTTATTACTTTTGGCCTGTTTAAACAACACTGATATAAATATAACTTGTGCAAAAGCCTGAGTGTAGGGTAACTCATTTCTTAATATATTTAAAGACAAAAATCCAGCAGAATTAAAATCACTCTTGTTTATAACTCTGCTGTCAAAATCAAATGCTTTTAGTCTTAGCAGGATGTATGCTGATCCTTAATTTCTAAACTTCCTTCCATTTGAATCGTAGTGTTTCAGCTTTTATCTGGGGAGGTGGGAAACCTGACCTTTCAGTGAGCCTGCCAAATGCATGTCTTCTTCATGGCTTACACAAGGCATGTCAGTTATGCCTTTTGCCACAGTTTGTAGCTTTAAACTGAGCAGCTGTTGCCTGACTGTTAGTTTGGACAAGTGCAGCGTGCAGACTTTTTGTGGTACTGGAAGTACCTGCTCGTCTGGCACTTTAGGAGGTATCTAAGATTCAATGGAAGGCATATTTGCTGGTAAGATTTGCCCTTCTGTGCTCCGTAGTACACAGTTCTGATTGTATGCAGGGAGTTAAAGTGATAGTTTTATTTCCAGAGAAGTAAATTGGGGGACAGTTTTCTAATCTAATGTTAAATCTATAATGGCTGCATTTCATAACAGTGCTTTAAGGACACAGAACTGTTTTTAGGTGGAAAATTAAGTAAGAATTTAATATAAACAATATGAAATAATGTTGTAACTCTTTATTTTGTATTTAACTTGTTTGAAATGGAATGCAATATTTCAAGTAATTTAGGCAAAATGCTTTGCTTTTATTTGGTTCACATTGCAACTATTTCAATATTAAATTATGTTGTGGGACATTCCTTTGTTTCTAATTCTACAAAAAACAAGTGTCTGTTACAAAATTGGTGAACAAAATATGAATTTCAGTACTTTAAAAAGTATTAGAACAAGGTAAGTATTTTTTTCCTAAAGTATATAAATTACTCAAATGCTGCAATTTAGTAACATGTTTTCAAATGTAAATCCACTGCTGCTTTTTTCTTTAGTGAGCTTTTTTTCCTGGATCTTCAGTATACAAGTTTATAACTTGCAACCAATTTTTGTTTTGTGATTGCTTAAGTAGTTTACTTTTTTTCCTTTCTAAATGACATGAATGCATAGCAGCATGTCAAAGCAGAGCTCTGCCACTAATTGGTCATAAAGAAACACCTCTATTTGCATGGTTTTTTTTAAAGTGGCATCTGTAACTTGAATGAAGGTTCATAATATTTTACTCTGTGAAAGGAATGTCTTTTATGTGCTAACCCTCCCATTTCCCTAATCTGGCTGTTAGCTAAAGGCCATGACAAACATTCACCATTCCCAGTGATAGTACCCCATTGCAATAGGAAGGTTGTCTTGGTTGTCAACACTGTTACTTTCACCTGAGTGATTTAGACGGCATAGAAAAAAAGCACCCTGATATCAGGTGTGTCTGTATTAATTGCAAAATAAAGATGGTTTTGATGTCTTTATTCAGTCAGTCATAACAAATCTGAGATACCTAGAAGTATTACAAGAAAGGCAGTGAAGATTATTTTAGTTAATTTCAACTCAGACCCTGCCTTTTGGCTGTTTTGTAATGTTTTTAGGCTTTGATTTGAGGTAGAATGGGGTAAGCATGTCTCTAAAAATTAAACCGATATGAGGATTTTTCTTAGGGCATAATTGGTTTAGCTTTTGTTTATGGGGCTTCATATTGACATAGTTTTTGAATGTTTAAGTATTTGCTTTTGAAAAAGTAGTTATGTACATAAAAGCATTGCTACATATTTTAGTAATTCTGAAATGAGTATTTTGCCAGTAAGATTTAACAAGTGCAAACTGAAAATGTTTCAAAGCAGCAATAGAAGAACTAGGATACAATTTGATATTAGAAGTACCTTTAATTTTTTTCTTGAGCTTAATTTTAAGAGCTTTGCATAATGGTACAGTAATTACATATTTTTGTTTACATTTACCATGGACTTAGTGCAACAGGTTTTGCACACATTTTCAGCTTTCTTTGTAAATTGTTGAGATCTCCTAGAAAAGGGATAGATCTGATGCTGTTGCATTAGGTCTCCTCTCTTTGCCCCCATCCACAGGCAGGAGTAGTGTTTTATTGAGAGCATTTTTCTTTCAGAGGGGAAAAAGAAAAAGAATTCTCAATCTGAAAAAGCTATTGCTTCAAATGCCTTTTATTATGTTGCTGTTAGCTTCAGAGAAGATTTGATCTGGAGTTGTTCACCTGTTTGCTTGTTCAGAACTAATCTGCAAAGCTCTGCAGAGAAATAGAGCAAAATGGTCCCGTGCGGGGCCAGGAGTTGGGCTTGATGATCTTTGTGGTCCTTTCCAACTCAGCATGTTCTGTGATTCTGTGAAAAATTTAACACAGATATTTCCTTTTAAAATTGAAGTTGTTATTGAAGTATCATAAATATGCGCAACTTATTCTAAAAATTCTTACATGATTTTTTCAAATAAATTGCTCTTCTTTTGAGTTTCTAGAAGTTTTCAATTGGAATTCAAAAGAATTCAGATTTGAAATATTGTTAATCTTTGGAACTTGATTCTGAAAATAGCTATACCTAAAAAGAATGCTTTTGCCATATTTGCTAAGAAGAGTTAGTTCTGGTTTTGTGCTGGTGTAGGCACTTGGCTGGTAAAATGTAATTAACATTTTAGGAACTTTTTTGTGGTATACTGTAAAGCGCCATGAAGTAGTTTTGTTATTATTTAAGTTACTGTTTTCAATTTGAAAAAAAAAGAACTTTGAAAGTAGAATTTTCTTCTAGGTTTTAGGTCTTCATAAAATGCAGTTCTGTAATTACCATGAAGTAGAAGGAATCAGATTAAATCACGTAGTTCATGTCTACTTCACAGGTACAGGATTTGTGAATACAAAACCTCCTCACAGTTACTAACAAACCATTTAAATATGTATTGAACACGTAAAAACCAGAAGAGGTGCTGCTTCAGGTACTGGTTTTCTTGAAGATGGTGGATTTGCATACAAGTTCAGTGTTTAGGAGAAAAGTCTTCAGGTATTTTCCATGACCATATATAGAATGAATTGCTCTAAAAAAGACATCAAGGAAAAATGAAAATATATTTAGACTTTTTGCAAAGATAGAACTAGAACTGTGTCAGTAACTAGGATTTCTGTTTTCTTCCAGCCCCCCTAAATATACTTTCTTTTGTTCAAAATAAACAGGCAGATCCTTAAAAAGCCCAAACTTTTTTTGAACATCAAATACTGGAAAGTATTTCAGAAAGCTTGAGAAGGGAAAAAAAGATTCAGTGATTGCATGGATGATGGTACATCAAATTTGAAAACAGGACGGCCGTAATAGCATGTTGTTTGGAAAAGTAAGAAAGCTTTTAGAATTGCAAAGCCTGATGCCAATGGAGATATTTAGCTGGTCTGACATCCTTCTAAGTTGTCTCTGTTTGAAACTCAGTAGTTGAAAGGCAACTGTGCTTCTGTAGAGCCTTCAGAAGAAGCCTGAGAACTGTCATCCATAGGCACAGCTTCTCCCAGTGGTCACTGACACTGCAAGTCAAAGAAGAGTGGCGTTTCTAGGTTGAGTTTATCTGTCATCAAGGACCAACCTTTGTTCTTGTTACGCATTTTTTCTGCTGGATTTAATTATTGAAAATCTGACGGATTTCCCCTGTTGGGAGGTGCTTACATATCAACTACACTCAAGTCTCCTCTCGATTTCATTGTATTGAACTAAAGTTATGCATTTCTGATCTAAATCTCTTTCTCTGGGTCTCACTGTTCAAAGCTGGAATTATTTTATATCTCTCTTTGCATACTCTGTGGTTTGTCGGTGTCTTTAAAAATACAGAAAAGGTAACTGCGTTATTGGTGTCATCCCTGATTTATGCAAGACAGCCTGTTTTTGCCACCACCACCACGTCCTAAAAGCTCCTAGAAAACATTTAGTTTTAGGGTCCCATCTTGTATCATCAGAGCCGTTAACTTTAGGAAAGCAAAACTCCTTTCCGTACACAGGATTTGCGATTCTTGTGTCGAGAATACTTCCTGTTTCCAAGAGATCTATAATGTGTACGCTAACTTGACTACTTCTTGCTTTTCTATTAAAGTCAGGTTTTTAAGGTAAAATGCTAAACTGCCATGTAACAGTCCTGGAATAATTTGGGTTGGAAGGGACTGGCTGGTCTTAAGGACAAATGTGCTTCATTTTCCCAACTGTTTTGTTTTCTTCCTATATAAACAATATTGTTGACAAGGTTTACCCTAACTCCATTTAAAACCTTAACTGCAGTACAGGTAGCAGTAGCACCACAAGGAAGGAAGAGAAGTGTTAATTTTTGCTATGTATTTTTAGAGAAGGAATTAATTGCATTTGAAGTCTTCAGGTTAAGGGAGATTTCTTAAAATCTGAGGAAGGTACTCCTCCTGTGAGTTTGTTTTCAGATGGTAAAATCACTAGCTTTGAAAGTTTTCCTGTTAGGAAAGGACTTCAAACACCCTTTCTAGTATAATCTTCTAGAGCTTAATGACAAAGACACAATTCATTAAGGAGTCTTGTGACTGTTTAGAACAGCTTTTATGTAGCAAGTGTATTAATCCTGTAAAACCAAATGGAATAAATACTTCCATTTTTTACAAGATAGCTAATTCCAGCAGTGTATTGCATATAGCTATCCTCTGCTTGAACACAATGTTTTATAAACGTATCTTTATTAATTTACCTTATGATGCCCAAATGACATGAACTAACAAAAAACAATTGCTTATATAGCTGCTTATAGCAGGGCTTAGTCTAAGCAGAACTATAGGAATTTACCAGTGAAGCTGTAAAAAAGCTTGCAAGGATAAAGAAGTGCTTAGAGCATTTATATTTGAGGTTGGAGTAAGTAAGTAATACTGAGGCAAGTCATAGATGTTGAGATTGTTTAGATCTTTATTATGAAGTTAAGGTTGATTTAATACTTTGTATAGTCTATTGTTTTACTTCTTTTGGCTTCCAGGAATGCGCCTGCCCTGTTCTCTGCTGTCTCCTGAATTCCACTAATCCCTCTCTGGCTTAAACTCCTGCATCGTAGAACAGATTTCAGCTCTAAGGCTAAATCACACAGGCTCACACACTCTGTAATTTAAAAACTTCTCAAAGAAAGAATCAAAATCATTTCAGCTTTGACTCTTTGACAACTCTTGTTATTGTGCCGAGGTTTTTTCTTTAAGCTACGTAATATTTTTGCTGTCTCAGTGCTACAGATTCTTTCTTGGACTTCAGAGTTTTATTACGCATATCAGCATTTCCACTGGCAGCTCACCTGGCCATGTCTGTACTGCATGGCAGTCATGGCTCTTTCTGGAGTGCTGAGGTAGCCCACTGTGTCATTGGTCCTTCAGTCCTTGGCAGACTACTGAAAGTATGTGACTGTGCATTTGATGTCTTCTGTTTGTCAGTGGAAGGACTGTGATCATATTGACCCAAATTTTGCTGCATATTTCTCTTTTCCCCTTTAAAATGCCTCTCAGCATCATTTGAGTTGTGCTTCTGGCACAGCCTTTGTGATTCCAGAAACCTTGCTAAGAATAGCTGGCTAGTAGCAATACTTAAAAGAAAAGCTGGCATGATATAATACTTATATAACATCACAAACATGACTTACTATGATGGGAAGTTGTAAATTCATGTTAATCCCTTATAAAAATAGCATATGAATTTCCCTTAGCTTCCCATCAGCTTCCTCATGAGAAAAATCAGCTTGTTAGAGGATGCCTGCTGTTATAACCCTTTTGAAAATTTTCTGGTAATTGGCATAATTTTATGTTTGCATTGAAAGATATCTTTCAAAATTACCTTTTAAAATTTGGAAATTGAATTCTAGAGTAAGGAATAGCTTCATTCATTTAATTCTGTAAACTCATTACAGAATTCTTTTCTTTACTCAGTAAATTTAGCAATGGTAATTGGACTTTGCCAATCAGGTATTGTACTACACTGGAAACTTACATTCAAATTGTAACATTAGGGAAAAATGTGAGACCAGGGGTAACTAAGAGGATTGCTGCTATTCTAGGTAGAGAGATTGGTTTTACTTTTCCTGAATTAGACCAGGAAGTAGTTTACAGAAGAAAAGAGCTGAAATACTTCCCTTCTGAAAATAATTAAAATAAATAATTAAAATAAAGCAATAATTTTATTTTATTCCTCTGTAGTTAGAGACTTTTCCTTTTCTCAGACTGGCTTCCTGAGTCGTATTTTAACCCTACATGAAAAATGCTAATTTGACATTTTGTACATTTATAGTACATATTCACCAATGAGCTTGGAGAAATGACTGTCTGGGGGAAGAGAAAAAGAACATAAACTAATCCACCCTAAAATAAACAATAAACATGGATTAGGAAAGCCATCGGTGTTTTCCCTGCATGGATCCCTTTGCATGTTGTGCATTGTAGTTTTTATCCATGAAGTGCTCCCCAGGTGAGTTTGGTTACCTGCATTGGCAGACTCTTCTAGAGGTTCCCACCTCTTTCATCTGGTGTGTGTCTCCAACTGCTTGGTTTTTTGATACTGCA
Organism: Acanthiza pusilla; assembly: GCA_036630365.1. Classification (NCBI taxonomy): domain Eukaryota; kingdom Metazoa; phylum Chordata; class Aves; order Passeriformes; family Acanthizidae; genus Acanthiza; species Acanthiza pusilla. The sequence goes on from JAXCHO010000234.1 coordinate 16,240,193, forward strand.
GAATCTATGTGGAAGAAACATCTTATGTTACTGGGGTTTTTTCCTTCTTTTAAAGTATCTGTTAAGTAACATACTTTTTGTCCTGAGAGCACTCAACCCATGATACTTAGCCCATAATACTGTATTTCTATTAATATTAGTTTTGAAGATAGTCCACATTTAATTCCAACCACAGGAAAAAAATGTAAATAATATGTAGAATAGAGTAGTTATCTATGTCTATTAATACTAGGTTTGAAGATAGTCCACATTTAATTCCAACCACAAGAAGAAAATGTAAATAATATGTAGAATAGAGTAGTCCAAAATAGTTCAATTGGAAGGGACCTACAGATCATCCAGTCCAACTGCAATAGCTTGCCATAACTCTTAATTTACATGTAAGAGATTGTGCTTGTTTTTATCTAGGAATACATGTAAGGATTACAGCAAGGGCATCTGCTATGATTTTAGCTCTGTGTTTCTGTGCAGTGGAAGCAGGACACAGACCAAATGATATTTTGTATACAGAAAACTAAGGAGTCGTAGCAGCTCTGGCTGTGTGGGGGTAGAGTGGAGGTATCTGACCACTGTGACAATGCTCTGCAAGACATGAGAGCAGAGTCATGGATTTGCTGCACAGCATTCCCAGTGGGTATTGTGGCTGGAGGTTACTGATTGGGTCATCATCAGTTAATGACATATTCATTTTCACATCTTAAACATTCTCCTCTCTTTTTGACCAGTTTCAGTGAATACTTTTTTAGTATGTCTTAAAATACTTTTAAGCCATTTCTTTAATAACGAAGTGCGAGTGCTGAATGGTTGTGAGTTATGAGTATTAGCTTTGCCCTTCACCCTATTATGTAATCCATCAATTTATTTCTAGTTCATAATTTTTCTCCATTTTTGGCATCTTTTTCAATTAGTGTCCTTGGTTCACTCATTTATTCTTGTGTGAGAGAATCTTTTCATATTTTCCTCTACATTGTGAATTTTTAATTCAGAGGTAGAATTACTGCAGTATTTTTTTGTAGCAGCATAGAATTCACCATTCTTACTAACTCTTTGTTAGGTATAAATGATGGTCTTTAACAGCACTTTGAAAGGCCATATTGTTCTTATTAGGTTCTTCCTGCTGTACACTGCTGACACAGGTAATATAAAAATATTATCACAATAGTTTTGTAGTGTTGCATTACAGCTTTTTGACTGATGCCTTAGTAAATCATGCTGTTTTCTCTGATGCGTCTTAGGCCATTTCCATGTGTATGTTTTTGTTTAATTATAGGTATATTTCCTGGATTTTGTTTTCATTAGAAATCGAAAGATCTTGGATATCAAATTAAATTATAGCTGCTACAATAATGCTCCTATTCACAAAGTGTTCTCATCATCAGGGAATATTCAGAGAACATAGTAGAATCAGTAACTAAATCCTCACCAAAACTAAGTGGCGAAGGTGTAGATTCTGTAGGTGCTTCAGTTATGTAGAGGTTGAATTTATATTATTCAAAGTGTAATATAAAATAAGTGAAAAAGGTTCCTTAGCAGATGACAGAAACATATTTTGAGCACAGGTGCACAGCCAACAGTATCTGCTGTTAGTGGTTCTATTCTCTATCCTTTTTCTGTGTAATAATCATGTAGAGGACATAATAATTATCTGTGTAATAATTATGTAAAGGACATCAAACAAACTAATGATAGGAATAGATTCTGCTTAGGTAACTGCTGAAAGCAGGCCAGAATGTTGAAAACTCTGAACTGATCAAACATTTTTAAAGTGTATTATGTTCCTTTAAAATTCTTTCACTGCTAAGCTTTAGGGCTTAAATCGGGCACATCTAATCAAGTGTTGTTGTTTTTACTGGATGTGACTTGGATTAATTTTGTTCCAACAATCAGTAAGAATAATAACCAAAACACCTTATGCAGCAGATTTGCCTGCCCTTTGGTCTATGGGGAAAATCCGGTAGCGCATCTCGTGCACCAGATTGTCTTTGCCATGAAGATTCAAAAGGCAAGAATAATGAGTTGTAAGTGTTGTACACTTATCAGTTCTTACTTAATTCTCATGTTATTCTTTGGCATAATTATACCTAAAATTAAGTTCTCAGGTTGGCATCTAATCTTCATCTTGTACCGCTAAAACCAATGTCAATATTACTATTTGCTTAACTTGGTATTACCTTGAAGCCATAGGAAATATTCTTATTGTTTTTACCTTAAAAGACTATATTTAATGATTGTTTTCCAAATTGAAACAATTTTCATTTGAATAGTTATTTGAACTAAGGCATTCCTGTGCATTATTTGGGAAACTGGAGCAGATGGGAGCAGACCATTCCTCTTTCCTACCTATCCTTGAAGGGTCACTGTCCCATGTAATCTGGTCTTCAGGATAAGACCAAAGTAAAGAACATGATCCTTCTTAAAAATGTGTTTATGAGGATCTTAAAGCCAAAAATGCAGTTTGAATTTGTGCTTGTGGTGATAGTTAAAAGTTGTGCAGCCGAGGTGCAAACTTCAACAGATCATTAATTAAATGCAGGGATTGCTGATGTCAAAGTCCAGTGCACTCAGGCTAGAAAGGAATGACTCAAGGCTGAGGCTCTGAAACACTGGAAGTGCCTGTTGTTGCAGTTTTACAGTTATTTTCATTATGAATGCTATGTTTTGCTGCAGCTACAGTTTGTATAGTCTTTGAAAATTCAAAAGGCTCCTAAAACAACGACAAAAAAAGAAAATATAAAATATCAGTATCATAAGCTCCTGCCTCAATGTGTACCTGACTTTATATACATGTTATTTTTAACATCCTTCTTTTCCATAGACTTGTGTATATATATATTCTCAAATTACATTTTTGTTTGCATTTTCTCCCATTCTCACTGATTTATAACAGAGTCCTTTCATCCTTAAAATTGAAAAGCTTCTGCTTTACATAAATGGAAAAAAATAAAAATAAAATTAATTTTAACTGTATTGATCAAAATACTTAAATATTGGAACCTGATCTGAGATTCTTGCACTCTGTTTCACTACTGGAAATTTCTCCATTGCTGCATTAACTCAAAGTTGTATGCATTTTAATTTAATTTTGTTTTGTCAGTGAATAGCAGCTCCTGCTTTGATTTTGAACGTGCTTTATATCAGTTTTGGGGGGTGAGGTTAAAGCTTTGGTTCTGCTCAAGCAGTAACTAGTTCATTTTGCAGTGAGAATTATACAGCCCTTTTTCTACAACACTCTTTCTTCCAAGATAAACACATCAATACTCCCTTTTGACCAATTTTTTCTTATGGGCTGGAATTTATTTGGTAATTTATATGTACATTTATTTAGCATTTGAACTCAACATTCCATATGCTATGCTGTATTTATATCCAGTATCTTAAAACGTCTTGAATACAAATGCTGCATAGAGAACCCTCCTGCTGGTGTGTCACTCAAGTCAAAATCCTGTCTACCAAGTAACAGCCTTTAAGAGAAAGATTTGTGAAATGTATGTGAAAGTGGAATATTTCTGAAATCATTCAGGAGTTTTGCGGAGGAGGGGATTCATTAGAGGGAATTTCATTGCAGGAAAATAATGAAAAACCTGAAAACAGTTAAACAGCAAGGGTGGTGATGTTGTATTAACCTCTTTCCAGCCTTTTCACGTATGTTACACTGTGATATCAAGGTGTAGATTTAGAAGATCAGTCATTATTGCCCAGGATCCTAGCTATGATGATAGCTGCCTCTGAAGCAATGAAATCCTGTGTCTGGTCTTGCACAGTGCGTGCTGCAGCATGCCACAGCAAGACAGATGGCATGTTGGTATCAAACAGCTTTTGAGAGCTAATTTTCAACCAGCCAACCAGACATTCACAGTCTATCTACCCAATTATAACTAAACCTTCTTCTGGCAGGTGTTCTGAAATCAGGATATAGTTTCATGATTTACAGCAGTAGGTGAAGGTCCCCTGAAATAGCAGGTTGCTGGTGGCCCATTGCCATACATGTAGGCTGGAAGCAATAAAGCTGCTTTCTGACTAAACAAGTAGATGGTGGATCTCTTCAGACTTCTGGCAGTACATACTGCTCATTCACCTCTCCATAATATCTAAGTATGCCTGTGTTCTGCCAAGCCCTGCGTAACATGGGGTGCCCTTTGTAGCTGAGGTATCCGTTTGCTACCCTCTTAGCCTCAGGGTCGTTCACTATGGCCCTGCTTTCAAATCCTAGTATTTCAGGGACAGAAGAAAAGTTTACTGGCTGGGGTTAACACACAAAACCACATTGATTCTTATGCAGGTATTCTGGAGCCACTGCTCGTTATGCTTTTCTGCATGAGGATGCAGTCTTAGCTCTTTCCTAGCTGCCCTGAAAATGGAAAGGAATCGGAAAATCAGCATCAAATGGGATAAATTTTGTCCTGAGATCTGCTGCTGATTTTGCAAAGTCAAAATTACTGTTACACTGCTACTCGATGCATTTTTTTTCTTGTGAGTTAAAACCCAGTGGATCTATTTATTATGGACAGGTCTGTGATTTTTTATCAGCTGTAAGCCAGTACCAGCCAACCTGCATACAGAGAGGAAATGGTTGGTTAAACGTGTTGACAGTATATGGTAATTCAGAGACAAGCAGCCAAGTTCTGTTGTACACTGCAAAATATTTCCATGAATGACTCAGGCTAGTGGAGTGGTAAAAGCCCTTGGATACACTTGCAGAAATCTGAGCAGCAGTGTGGATGTAATTACACAGGGCAGTGTAGCTGTACACTTGGGATGATGGGAAGCAGGCATGGCAGTTCAGGTGTGGTGAAATCATGGTGGTGCTTTGAATTCCTTTCATATATTGTATCAGTGCACACATTTCACGGAGATTTCCCAGGATATTCTGAGTTAGATGGGACTCGCAGGGATCATTGAGTCTTCTCTCTGCAGTGAATGGCCCATACACAGATTGAACACACAACCTTGGTGTTATTAGCACCGTGCTCCAGCCAACTGAGGTAATATCAGTATATGTAGCTTACACTGGGATCTTCTAATCCAGCCACAAACAGAGTCTAAGTAAGTTTTCAAGCTCATACTTATGGGTAGGAACTTCTAAAAAATGTAAAGACTGCTATGTAATTGTTAATTTAAAGTTAATATATTAATAAATACTTCATGCTGATCATCTTTGAAGCAACTTTACAATCTGAATGAATGTTTTGTTGTGCATAGGTTTTACCCTGTGAGAATGTTTACACAACTTTTGTGGTTAAAGAAAAAGAAATTATATCCCATGCAGGTGCATCTCAACTGTCCTAATAATTATGTCACTTTTTTAGACAACTTAAATTTGTTTCAAGTCAAAAATTATATAGGCATGTTGTATCTCTAACTATACCGTACTTTCAGTTTTTTTTCTGGGATTTTGTTTGATTGATATTATAGTTGAAAAAATTAAAAAAGTGTGTTCAGAGTCTGATTTGAAAACTGAACCCTTTGCCGGATCCTAAAGCAAGAAGTGATTTTAGGAGTAGGTGGCTGTTGTTACAATCATTCCATATCTTTCTTTTTGCTGAATTCCACTATGCCAGTCAGTTTATGAGTCAGGATTTTGTAGTATATATTGTAATTTAATTCAGTTATACTTCAACAGGCTAGATGCCTTTTTTTAAAATGCTCTCCAGAGGTTTCATAAATCTTTTCAACAATAAAATCTCAGCCTCAGTAGAAATATCTGTCTGTTACAGTTTCAGGGAGATCTATTTCCAGCAAAATTCTTTTCTACTGATGATTTCTACCTTTTTCCTTTTTTTACTGTAGAAACTGTTGGTTTTTTTCACATGGCCCATTGTGGTAACTTCCTGCTGCTCCCCAAGAGAAGATCACCTTCTCCAATGTCTTGCCATTACTATGATTGAATTAAAGCAGGCATTCTCAAACTAGCTGTGAAATTTGCTGTTTCTATTCCAAATCTGAAAAAGATCCTGTGCCCTCAGAGTATATCAGTAATCTTACTTGGTCTAATAAAAAAATCATTTTTCCTGCAGACCGTAGCTTCTCCTCTTCAAGTCATCTCTATGTCTTCTGCTTACTGATGCTCAGGTCATAATGAACCCCAGTTTTATTTAGTGCAAGTACCCAGAGCTCCCATGCTAATAATAATTTCCAGTGCATGCTGGTAGGCATTTTTAAGAGGTATTATTGCTAGTTTTAGGTATATGGGGAGAGAGCCTGTGTGTCTTCTCATTCTTTGACTCATAAGCAAATTTGAAGAAGAAACTGATCTATTGATTTCAGTGGTTTCTACAGTGCAATGAAACTTGAACTTTATCCTGTTCTGTGCCAAGCTACCCACTAAGAAAAATATCAGTCCCTTTTATGCTGGAGTGAGTTGTTTGCAATCAAAATTGATAACGGTGGATTCATGTTCATTAAGGGAGGGAGAGATGTTTTTAATTAGATAGAAGAGAAACAGGAAATTAACAAAAGCTTGTTGGTTTGGTTATTATGGCCCTGAGATATGGTGAATCCAAGGGACAGCAGAACAATGCTATCTCAGTTATGCTGATCTGTATTGGAAGCTGGTGGTCAATTAAACTGCCATATATTGCATAGGTGTCTTCTGCTTGGGGGAGTTTTTGTTGTATTTTCCCTCTTTTTTGAACTGAACACTTCTACATTTTATATATTGACAGCTGTTTATCTGTGACTATTTTAAAATTTTTTATTCCATGATCTGTTTTCATTTTCTCATAATCCATATGTACACATAATCCGTATGTTCTCTTAAAGCATATGAACAGTTTGGAAGATATCTGTAGCATCGCTTGTTAAAAAGGCTTCTATGTTATAATCCATTTACTGCACATATGTTAATACCAGTAGAGAAAAATAATCCTCTAAGATTTTTCTGTACTTTCAGTCACATTAGTATAATGTCATGGAAGGAAAGTCTATTATCAAAAAAGCAGCTAAATTAGAAGATGTTATAATAGGTTGAATAATTACTTTTATTCTTCCAGCTATTGAAATCTATCTTTTTTTTTAGAACACACAGTTTGTCATAATCACAAGACCTTCCCAAGTAGCCTTCTAGAGAGTGAGCATGTTGTTAGTGATTGTTATTTTTGCTTTACTGCTTTCAAACTGCTGTTTTTTGACTGTAGAGAGAGAGTTTTTTAAAAATCAAATTAAGTGTAGAAAGAAAAAGACCTAGAAATAAAACTAAGACTGAAATCCAGTTATTTCATCTTTCAGTTAATCAAACTTGGCTGAAAGTAAATTTTAATATTCTAGGCAGGCTTACTCTTTTGAGATTGCACTCGTTTAAAAAATGCAGTGACTTTTCCATGGATGAGCTCCCATATGCATAGCGCATTCCTATAAGTATCAAATGTAAGAGTTGTTGTAATTGAGTTGGGATGAAGTAATCCTGTACCACTGTCCTTACTTGGTCATTGTTCATGTGGAAAGTGATGTGATTTTATCAAAGTACAAATTACATGGTTGACCACAGTAATTTTATGTAGGATTAGCACTTTGACATTGGTGTGATTACTGTCAGGGCTGTATTTATTTCCCTTCTGTCTTTGTATAGATTGTACTTACTGTGTTCAGACCCAATCCTGAATTTGCCTAGAGAAAATTGATGGCAGCAGTCCAACATTTGTATTATATTGTGTATTAATAAAATATCTGTGCACATGATTAAATAAAATTTTATAAAGAAACTTCTTTTTGTTTTAGCTTTGCAAGAAATACAGTAAACATACAGGCAATTTTAGTTGGGTTTTTTTTGTGAGGATGTATCACTTGTCACATAACTGTGTTTAGTAGAACATACAAATACAGAAAAATTGTAGATAATTATAGATAATTATAGATAATTAACATCAGCCTTTCTAGCAGTATTTTACATTGTTATATTTATAAAAGTTTCTTTGCTTTTTTCTTTGAAGTGAACTTCCCAGGTTTTCAAATTAATTAGGTACTGAATCAATCAACACTCTTGCTAATATAACAAACAAACAAACATAATATGGCTCAATAGAGAAGAACACCAGAACAAACCCTGTTTCTTAAGACTGTCTTGAAACTTCTCTGCATGCATGCACAAAAATGCATACACGGTTTTTCCATATTTATGTACTTGAAATTCGTTTTTTCAGTGCAGCTTTTTTAGAGCCTATACTTACACAAGATGTACAGAAATTCTAAGTTTTATAGTAACAAAGGTTGAATTAATTCTAAATTACTCTGTTGGTAGAAGACCTCCTTTAAACCTTGTAGAAAGTTTTAAAAAATAACAAAACCACATTGTTCTTCAGACAGGGTTGTTTATTATTTATGATGAGCCTAGGCTGAGTAATATCCCAAAACAGGCACTCTGTATTTTTCTCCCATTCTTACAAAGATTATTCTTCTGTTAGAGGAGACCTTTTTGTTCCCATGGGCATCAGCAATGATTAAGTCAATCCACGAGTCCTTTGTTAAAGCTAAGGAGAGGTTATCTTGTTTTGATTAATGAAAGCAATACTTGCTGTGTAAAAGATTATCTGCTTCAGCTGTTTATCAGCAGGATAAGCAAAGCTATCAATTTCGGCTTTAGACGACTCTCAAATTAATAGTCTGGGTCTTCATTTTCTTGTAGTAGCTTTAGCATTAACTTGATGTGGTAGAAAACAAAAACAAGTACCATTTACTGCAGCAGCAGCTAATTTTAGTGAGGATTGTGTCCTGCCTTAACTGTGAAAAAAACTACTGTGATTTTGGTCTGAAAGCAGTTCCATTCTGCGAGTTAATCTGAGGACCTGGCCTTTCTTTGAAGTGCACAAAGATATTATCTGTTTCCTGAAGAACATAAACTGACAACACAAAGCTGGAGGACTTGTGTGTGAGTCTGGATAAGGAGTTTTATAGCAGAAATGGATCAGTTCCTGGAGTGAAAAGTGGTAGAAGTCTTAAGCATACACACACAAAAATACAAAAATATAGTCCAGGAAAAAGACTAGTTTAGTACAGGAAAAGAGACAGAAAAAGGAATAGACTTTCATGCAGAGTGTAAATCATGGAGCGTGGTGAAGCTGAGAATAAGGATCCTGGATTTTCTGTGATAAAACACAGAAGACTGGAATGAGGAGAGATAAAATATCTGAATCTGGGGAGGTAAATTATGCCAACAGCCAAGACTTGCAAAGATGTGGATAATGGAAGAAATAAATATTTATAGATGTAGAAAAAGTCGGCAGAAATAAGTTATTCTACTTACTTTAATAAGTTATTTCTACTTCTTCAGTATTTATAGCCATACTTTAGCCATGAGCTGTGTGCCTTCAGATTTCTCTTTGGCCTGTGTTCCTCTTCTTGGCTATCAGCTGCATTTTTGCTGCAGCAGCCTATTCCATGGGCTCCTGCATTACAGAGAGAATTTACATAAAGTTCTTCCAGTTTAATGAAGAATTGAGAAATGCTAGTTTGAAATTCGGTATTTTGAATCAGGAGGTGTTTTATTTATTTTCAGTCTTCCAAAACCAGCAATACCAATGGCTGATATTGAATCATCTTGGCTTAGCTTCCATGAAAAGATTTTTTTTCAACAGCTTCATTTTTCTGTTAGAGTGAAGCTGGGTTATGAAGCTTTCATTATGAAAGATGATAATGTCATTAAGGGTGGTTTTGTTAAAGGCATACAAAATCCCTGCATTAGCTTTCTGCTGGCCTTAATCAATGGGCAGTCAGTCTAGTGAAATCAAGTTCTAATGAGATATTTATTCCTGGTCGTTCCTGGCAAAATGGAGTTATGTTTTAGAGCCAGCCTTAGCTGTGGTCACTTTGTGGTGCTGAGCCACTTGGGCAAGGCAATGTGCAAAGGATCATGATCAGTGCTCTAGCCTATTGCAAATTCAGTGTCAACATTTGCTAGATTTTGAGGTCTTTGTGCATAGCTAAAGTTCTGAGACAGTGTGGAAAGTGTGAATGTTGGTGGTTTTTGTAATTGGTACTGTGATGGAGAAGGTGAATTATTAAGAATGCACCTTTCAATCTCGTCAGCAAATGGTGCGATGGGGAACAGCTCATCTTCACTCATACATTATCTCTCTTTCATTAGTCAATAGGCACTCCTTTTATCTTCCTTTCCTACCATATTGGTAACTATAAGGTGTTTACAACTTCAGTTACCAAATAATGCTGAATTTGCAAAGCCAGCATTGCTGTGGCACTGCATTGCCCACAGTACACAGTCTGTGTCCTGTGGTATGTGATCACCTGCAGCCGAGCCATGGTCTGAGCTGTCTGGGCCACTGTCCTTTCCTGACCTCAGTGCCTGTTCCAGAGACTGGATGCTTCTGACAGCTACTGCTTTTTACCAGTTGGGGTGTGTTAGTTGCCTTCTGGGAGCACATCTTCTGGTGCAGTTTTGTCTGAAAAGGATCCACTTCTTTTGTGCTAAGACTAAAGCACAGTAAGTGGGGATGCTTGAGAGATTCACTTCAGAAGTCCATTTGTGATCTAAAATAAATTCACAACATAGACACAACCACTGCACCCTCAGTTTCAGTGGTGAGACATGGGAGAGGCTGGTGCGGGCTGTACTCTGCTTTGAGTGGGAGGAGGCTGTCATGCATGGGGAGTCAGTGAGGTATTGTGACTTGTAGGGAGCACATGGGTGGTGATGGGTGTTTGTGTCATGCCCTCCATATCATCCTCTTACTGACATAATGCTGGTTGTGACAGGGACAGTTCAGTCCACATATGTAAAGTATGTATCCTTGTAATATGAAATGAACATTGTATTTTGCATTGTTTTTATTTTGGCATAAGATTGTGTTCTCTTGCAAAGTAAAGAATAGTGCATATGAGCTTTTAATGCTTTTTATTAAGAAGCGTCTTAATTTAAAAAAACAGTCTTAGAACTGTTCTGTGCAGATTGAAGGAGGAAACAGAATTGAAGTCTAATGTAGAATTGAAGCAAACATGAGGGAGCCCAGAAGCTCACTGCACTTCACCTGTTGCCCAAACCTGTAATGACATGTCAGTGGTTTTCTTAACTGGCTTTTCCCCCCTCAATCTTTCCTGCAAGTATTTCAATGACAGAGATTTCTTGATGTCTACAGATACTGTAGAGCACTTCTTAATTATCACTGAAGTTACCTATGTTCCCCACTACATAATCAAGAAACTGCTTGTTGCAAATCAAGTCCATTATTTTTTTTGCTTTCTAGTCTAGACACACTAACAATTTTCGATGTTCTTTCAGAAGCCTCTTCTGTATTTGAACATTTCTGAATGGGTTCTGTTAGCCTAAATTCTTTATTTATGGCTATTGCAATTTATCGTTTGACTTTTAGTAGAATATATTAAGAAAAGCCAATTTTCTGTCTTTTTAACTTCTCTCTGATTAATAATAGTTTGCACAAAATGACTAAGAGCGGAAAACTCATGTTTATTATAGGGGGCTGAATTTTAATCCATCATTATGAACTTGTTTCTTTCTTTTTTTAGAGAAAAGAAATTATATTTGCTCCCTCTATGAAGCAAAAGTTTATATATTTTTTAAAAATTAGGTAAAATATAGATCTAGGGTGTACCTCCATTATGTGTGGAAAAAATATCTGAAGATATTTTGTGAGGCAATGCAAAAAATTAAACTTTTTCTGAGAATGAGGAGGAGTACGTAATATATGGCTATAAATGTTTATACATTTAAGTAATTCTTGAAAAATTGTTCAGAGAACCCATTCTAAACTTATCTAGTAAGAAGACTCACTCACTGTTTTGGAATCATTGTGTTGATGTTTCATGCTTCCCACACGATCTTAGAAAGCTTGCCTTCTTCCTTCTTTGGAAAAGTTTTATTTTTCAAGAGATATCACTGCTGGGATATTGTAAAACTACCATGAATGTTTTGTATTAACAGATAAAACATGCATACTCCCAAATATATGCATTTTCGGAGAGGAATGAAAAATGTTTTGTAGCCTTGGACATTTGGTTTCACAATTCAGTGAGCTCAGATACGATTTCTCTCATAGCAAGAGGATTATGAAGAAAAATGCTGACCTACATGGGCTTTAAGTTATCGTTATGCATTATCTCTTGTGTCAGTAGAGTGTCAGTGCCTCAGTCATGGCCTCAAACTGCTTTGCACCTTGGCTGTAATAGGGAGGCAAGGCAGAGGCACGCTCTGCCAGATGTCCCTTTTATCTGAGGCTGTGACAAGGCTGCAGGTGCCAGAAGCAGGTGTTTGGATGTTTCAGGGAGCAAGTGTGTTTTGGTGGAAAGCTTAACCATCTCCCAACTCTAGTTGCCTGCTATCTGGATAACACCAGATACAAAGATAGGCAGAAAACACCCACGTAAAAGAATGTATTAAGTTGTTTAACTAGAAAGAAAGTAGTTAGAATACAGTGTATTGCTGAGTAAATGAACAAACAGTTTAACAAAACTGAAATAACAAGTTGTCTTGCTTTTGCAGAGCACGGTCCAAGAGTTAAAGGCAAAGCCTAATAAATTTTTAATTTGTTTTGTTTCAGAACGCCAAGCGTGCACATCCATGGCAGGCTCCAGCGTCCTTGCCTCCAGCGTGGCCGGGATCAGCAAGGAGCTGATCGAGCTGCAGCACCTCATCCAGTTCCCGGAGGAGGTTGCCAGCATTCTCACCGAGCAGGAGCAGGAGCTCTACCGGAAAGTCTTACCCATCGACTACCTCTGCTTTCTAACCAGGGATTTGGGTAATACTGAATGTCAAAGCAAGCTGCCGTCTATTAAGGCTTCCATATCTGCTACTATTCTTTCTTCTCCCAATGGTGAACATAATGCTGTAGAAGATCTTGTGACAAGGTTTAATGAGGTAAAACAAAACTTCTAAATTGCTTTTCATAAGGGTTATTACCTGATGTGGGGGTTAGTTATTTCCTTTATCTCTCAGAGCTGAACTTAGCTGTAATGTCAAATTTTTAAAATATAAGTTGACCAGGGATTTAGCTAAGTAACTTGCACTGAATTTGATAGGAGCTATGTGACCCATTTGCTTAGTGAGTTTGGAAAAGAGCAGCCTAACTTTTTCTTGCACATTGTAAAGTAAACATGAAGAAAAAAATTACAGGCTTCTAATTATTTATATTTATACTGACAGTATGGGGTACAGTTTCAGTCAGTTTATTATTTTGTTTAGGTGTTGGAGTTCTATTTATTTGTTTTGGATTTTTGTAGACTAAGCATGATCTTAGGAGTCAGCACAGAAGTATTATAAACTAGAATTTTCTGCATTTTCTGTAATATAACTACACTAATCTGCACTATTTATTTATTCAATCACTGTGTGTCTTGAGTGTTGTTATCACAGAAGTGTCACTTGGCATGACATTTTCACAAGCCAAATCTTGATTTCTTTAGTAAGATTTTATTTTGTTTTTAGTAAGGTGATCTTCTGACAAGTTTAATAGAAAATTGATTAAGGATTGAGAAAACTGTAAAAAAATCCACCCACCGAAAAACCCAACCCAAACCAAAACGAAACCACCTAAATAAAAACTTAGGTTTTAGCTGCAGAAACATGGAACAATTGTTTCTTCTTTCTTTGGGGGCGGTGAGCTATGTGCAATGTTAGCAGTTAGTGGTTGCTAGATTCACAGAAGTGAAATAAAATGAAGATGAAGTTGACTTAATGCTCTTTAAGTTTGCTATGAACAACATTCTTACGGTATAAGAAGAGATGAAAATTGTGCAGGTAGCAAAAAGTCCACCATAAAATTAAGGAAATGGAGAGGAATGTGTATTAACCCCCAGTGAACTTCCTGCATGCTGGGTAAAGAAGAATCAGTGAGTGAATATTTGGCCTGCTTCAAAGTGTTCCTGATTCTTGCATTTTACTGAGACTTAGCACTAAAATAGGGTAAATATATTGGCGTCTCTCACTTCATTCAATTATGGGAACATATGTAAAAGTTGCAACTACAATATTCAGTCTTTAAACAGCGCCTGAAAATAGTTTCTATTAGCTCGAGTAACAGTGCTCAAGAAAACACTTGTGCTGGTGTGTAGCTAGAGAGGAGTCAGGTGCTGCCCCGGCTGGGCCCTCCTTCCTGTGGGGCTGCTCCTGTGGTGGTCATCGGGGGGAGGCCAGGGGGACAAGGGGCACTGAGCAAGCTGTAGCACAGCCTGGGGAGGCACAATGCCAGGGCACTTTCTTGGGGATGTGTTCCCATTAGCTGCACAAACTAGACTGACCATGACTGTGTTCTGCCATTGATGGGTCACAGGATTGAAAAGCGAGTGGGTGCTGAACAAGTCTTGTTGGAAATGACTGAGTCTGCTCCATACCAATGACAATTTTAGCATTAAAGTTGCCTTTTGATAGAATAGTCAGCATTATCTTTCAGTCTTAGAGGTTTGTGACTGCAGTTTTTGTAGTCTAGCATTACTTGTTTGGTAATGCTATAGGATAGTTTTTTATATAATTTGAATTAATTCCTAAATATTGAGTGCTTAGATTCTTTGGTATTTAATGCAATAGGTTATCTGAAGTATAATCTGGAATATATTTTTTAAAACATAGATGCTATGTTTTAAATGGAGTTATTGTACAATATTTACTGCTTAATAAATCACTGTTTTGCTATATGCTTTATCTTATGGTGGCATATATATCAATCGCTGTAGCCAGTCACGAGCGTGAACTCTCAAAATGTCGTTGTTTATAAATGGAAAGAAAATTCTTGTAGAAAGAGTCATGATTTTGTTGGCAAAACTCAGTGAGCACTTGCTGATTTTTTTGGCATTGCCTATAGAAATACTGAAGTGTATTTATAATGTGGGAGCCAAAATTACTTTTAGGGTGACAGGCTTCTGATACATGATGGGGAAAAACAATTCCATGTCATTGTTCTGTTAAATAACAATTATATTATTTAGAGTATTTTTCATAAAGCAATATGCTTTTTAGTATTTTTTCTGACAGTACATATAAAAGAGGAATACTTTGTAATACTTGTATAAAATGATAGGTTTTGGGCTACATGCATTCAGTATCACCAAGTATATATAAAGCCTGTAGTCTTTAAAGTTTGATTAAAAATATAATTGCATGATAGTGGAGCCTTGGGCACAATACTACGCATTGGTGAGACACGGCTGATACTTCATTTGATGCTAATAATATCCAATTGACCATAGAGTCTTGTCAGTGCAAGACTGAGACCAAGCTAAAGACAGGTGTTCTTTCCTGTCACTAAATGTAATTAAAAGCTGATTCTGACATAGTGGCTAATGTGGGAGTATTAGAGTGAAATACAGTAACATCTACCTTTACAAAACTATTGGCTTTTGGATTCTGTAAGACTGTACATTTAATAGTAGTAGTAATATATTTTTCTGCTCTGATAGAGCTTTGACTATCAGGAGTGTCATTTTCAAAGATGTAAAACTGTGGGAAGAAACTGTTGAGATTCTGCAGAGTTACCAGAGCCCTGGCAGCTGGGAAGAAGTTAGGAAAATGGTACCTAAGTATGTTTTAGGACCCTGAGAACTGTAACATACTTTTTTTTCCATCTCTCTTTGTTGCCTACTGTGCCTTTCTCTTCTTCATTTAGTTCTTTTCTCTGATTCCTGTATGACATGAGTTCACCCTGCTTTTTTACCTGGAGTGAAACGTGCTCCTTACTCAGTGTCTCATGCCACAGTCTTCCTGGAATTCTGTTTCTTTTTCTGTCTCTTTACCCACTCCCAGGCTCTTGCTTTTTGTCTGATTCCCAACCACTTTTCTGCCTCTCACCAGCAAAGCAACCACAGAGAAACAAGCACAATGTGCATGTTGTAAACATTTAAGTAATTTCAGTCGTTACTTTACATAAACATGGAAAGAGTGTTTTGCAACTCAATCTTTCTGGCTTAAGCTTCAAGTAAAAGAAAAACAATAAAACTTCAAACAAAGTGAAACATTTAATTTTTCTTGCTGAGATATGTGTACAAAGCAATTGTGATGTCTTAGATTGAAAGTTTCACCAGACTGATAGATCATTCAGACAGCTGACTGAAGGTAGTCCCATTACTGAACTAAAAATGCAAAATAAGAAGTCAAATGCATAAGGTGATTTTTTTGAAAGATATGATTGCCAAAAATAGGCTAAGAAGGTTAAGAAGTTCAAATGGTGTTAGTATAGCACTGCTGCTGGAGTGGGTTCATCAGTCACTAAGTCATTCTTAAAATCAGTAAAGCTAATTAAAATATGGCTACTCAGGACACTTAGTGATGTTTGTTTTATTTTTAATGATTAAGTTTTGTAAGATTTTTTCATTGTTCATTCAAAATACAAATTTAAACCTCACTAGCAAAACGGAGACATATCATTTTACTGAAATAATGGAATGTAAATAAATATTGCACTCTGTCTCTTAGTTCAGCATTTTTTTGCAATGCCTAAATGGGTTTGCATAATGCTTTTAAAAAGATTGTGCTTGTACAAATATGAAACTGTTTCCAGTCCTTGTTTGGAATAGTGTTTAATCAGATTTAAAATGGTAAATGTTCTCTGTAAGGTTATATAATTTCACTCAAGCATGTAAAGTAAACCATCTGTTCATAAGATATGCAATTTAAAATATTCAGATTTTAAAAATGCATCTGAAAATTATTTTGCATATTATACCGAGAGCCAAAAAAATTTAATAAATAAACCTCAGTGAAACCCATGTAAAAAATTCCAGTTCTGTTTTATACACAGAACTGTGTGTAAATATATACACAGATATTCATCAGTGTGCACTGACAGGTTTGTGCACAGGTCGCAGTGCAGAAGAACTCCTTACAGCCAGCTCTTAGTGCTAATGCTGCATACTGCTAGTGTTTATTAATTATTGTTTTTAAAGAAACAAATTGGACCATACTGATGCACTAAGAATTCTGCTTTTAAACAAAATAATGTGTGTTTTTCCCACTTGCCATAATTACCACATGATATCTGATGGTTATTTTTTACATGGATTTTTCATGTTCTTCAGATTTTACTCAAATTTCTTGATTTTTATCAAACAAAATTACCAAAATGAGAATGATTTGGTTAAATGGGTTATAGATTGTCATGCTTATCCTTTGGATACCTGAAAAATGATTTTCTTGTTTTGTATTCAGAGACTTTTCATACAGATATTTTGTCAGTATTAGTTTCTTGCTTTCTTGCTCCAGTGTAGGCAGTATTTAAATCAGCTACAGTTTATTATAGAAAGATATCCATGGCTAATTTTTATGTTGGGTGTTAAAGAAGGTATGTACTGCAAGCTTTGTGGTAAACCAGAAGATTTTGTTTTACTTGCTAGGAATGGTAATTGTTAAACTTCAGGCAGGCAGCTGTGTTTGGTAATTTCACCTCTGAAAGCTGCATCTCTCAAGTATTATGAAGTTCCTAAAAATGTAATATAAAAACAGAAGACATCATTTCTTCCATGTAGCATCACCCACTGAAGTATGTAGCTTGGGAATTGCTGTAAAAGTTTAACAAACTTAAGCGCTGGGGAAATGAGTGTAAAACACTACAAATGACAAAACACTGCACGTTGCAGGTGGAGATTGTTAATAATTTTCTTCCTCGATAGCACAACTGCGTTTACATTCTGATAAAATAGGAACAATACATTAATTCCCATTTTAAAAAAATCATGTAATACATTCTCTAGGAGCTATATAGAGGATAGTAAAGAATTATATATATATAAATATATATATTCATATATATATATGAGTTATCATAATCTTGAGTAATAGAAGACTAAAATAAGAGAATGAGTAAAGAAAATCCATGGCAAATTTAGGGATGCACTTAATAATTCAACATGCTGTTAAACATTAAATGCTATTCCTTCCTGTGTAATACATGCAGTGGGCCTCCCATAGAGTAAACAATAAACAGTCCTGTAGGTTGTGCTTGTAAAGAGATTTGATGTCATGTGCCGTAACTTGAGCATCAAGTTCCATCAGGGGTGTCTCTTTTACGTCTTTCATATTTTATTGGTAAAAGCAGCTGAGCCTCAGTAATAAGCTATATGCTGCCCCTGACAAATTGGGAGATTTTTGCTGGCATATGGATTTGACTTGAAATCAGTAGTAGTTCAGTAATTAGGGAATCAAAAACATAGGCTCAGTTTACTTTTTTAATGACTTACATATATTTCTATGTTCAAAAATAAAAAAAAAACCGCTGAGTAATAATATGGCTTTTCCAAATGCCTTAGCAATATCTAACTTGAATTTACTTGAACTCTTTGATCCAAGTAAAATAAGGCTAATTAAAACAAAATTAGTTATTGAATAGAATAGATTTTGGTGCAGTTAAAATAGAAAGAGGTGATATAAAAAGATAATTTCAGAAAACCTGAAACTGTCCAGATCTTTTTGTACTACAAATTGCAGTACATATTGCTCTGTACACCTTGCATTGCCAAGACATCTGGTGCAGATCCTGTGTGCTCAGATTCAGATTAGAAGGAGATTTGTGTATCTCTGAGACTTTTCGAATGAGGCTACTTTCTATGTATCTGAACTTAATTTGGCTCAGTGTTGTCAGTGCTTCTCTCTTAGGGCACCAGAAAATATTTAAATCTTAAGCAAGTATCTGTTTGATTTGATTTTGCTTGTTTAGTACTTAATATTAGTATCTAGTAATCCTGAAGGACACTCATTTTTACCCATCTGAATGAAAAGGCTGATGTCATTACCAACTTGTTTAAGTGGATCGTGTTTTAATTTATTACTTTTCTTGTGTCTTGCAATCATGTGGGTTATCGTAAGGAAGCCAGGATACATTTTCTCATGCTTTTCAGACTCATCAGCAGTGCAGCGGAAATCTAATTATAGGTTTGCTGTGATGATTTCTGCTCTGAAGGGAGCTTAAAATGAGTTACATAAACAGAACTATGTAAGTCAAGTGTGAAAAAGTAAACGAAGGAAATAATGATTACTATGTTGATACGTAGATTGTGATCTGATGTTTAAGTGCTGTCCAACGCAAAAACTTGGTCCAAAAAGCTTTACTGCTCATTCTGAGAAATACTTGCAATGTATTTTGATCTCTTTGGCGAGGCTACTCCTGTGCACTCTTTGGCTGTGCTGTGCTGTCTGTGCTGAGGCATGAAGCTCTTGTGCTGCTGCAGTGGCAGCTTTATAACAAGGCAGCGGATGGTACTTCATCCTCAGGCCAGGTGTTCCTCGGCCCTGCTGCAGCTGGGGAGATGGCTCTGTGAGCCAGCCGAGAGGAAATGCTGCGGGAGGAGGTGCTGTGCTGCAAACACTTGGCTGGAGGCTCCAGAAGTCAGAGCCTGCCAGGATGGAACTTCCCTTTGCTCTCCTCCCCTGCTAGAAAACCCCTGGTTTTAGTGACAGAGAAATTGTGCTGCATTAAAATACTATCTGTGCTGCTTGCTTGCCAAAGTGGAAAAAACCAGAATTCTGAATTCAGCTTCGAAGTGAATTCCGTAGCCGCCAAGAAATAAGTACGTGTACAGAGTTGCTCTCAGCTTTTCTTCTGTGAGGTACATCTAGCTCAGCTGTACATGGACAGCATCTGAGGAATTCCTCTTCTGAACTTCTTCTGATTTGATACATTTATTATTTCTTGAATACTGTGTCTTCCTGATCTCCAGGAAAAATTAAAATACCAGCATTTTTAAAGCAGGCACGTTCATTATTATTCAGGAGTGTGTTGTATCTTCTGTCCCCTGGTTCTGCCCAATATGTTGTATCTGCCATTGCCCATTCCATTTTAAAGTTAAAAGATTCAGACACTTTATTTTTCTTCTTGTTTAGGGAAAGATTTTTAAAATGTTTTCTACACCTTTACTGTTGTCCTGCAAGAGGAGTGAGCATAAACTTCATGGTACCTTTTGAACCCTTCTTTTGCTCTTACATGTTATACAGTATCTTGAAGCTGCGAAGGCTCATCCATGTTGCACTTTGTAATTTTTTGTTTGCATTTACAGATTGTAAAATTTCATCATCACTGTTTATAGCAGTCCTAAACTCTCTATTAAATCTAATTTTGGCAAGTGGCCGTTCTAGTTTCAAGGTTTCCTCTTAAAGGAGAGTCCAAAGTCAATTGCCTTTCTAGACATTCTTTCTCAATTTTGATACCCTTTTCTTCTTATCATTACATCTTTACTACCTTAGATTAAAACACATCTGTTTAAAATTATATGATTCTTTAAAATATCTAAAACTATATTAATGAAGTTACTACCACATTTGGTATTTCACAGCAAACAAATACTAATTTTTTGTGAAGTTGCATGTTTAGCAGTTGCATTCCCTAACAGAGCCATTTCTGGAAAATGGGAATAAAATCCAAAAATAAGATGCCACATTATTTTAGAATACAAAACCAAATCTGTTCCAGCTTTGAATCTCAGATCTGACTGTTTTGTTTCACAGTTTCTGGTTTTTTTGTGGATTTATTTTATTACCTTTTATTCTGGTTTTGCCCTCATTTTACCCCCGTGGCATGCAGTGTTATGGTGGTTTGTATTTTCCATACCTTCATGCTCTTCAGGTATACACTTCTTTGTTGATTGGATTTTTGTATTTTAGCAATAACTAATTGAACGCATCAGGTAAAATTTTAGCTAAATTCAGATTCTCATTCTGAGCTGCTGCAGTGATTAGTGTGCTGTCCCCTGATGCTCACAACCTATTAGAGCATCCTCACAGTCATTGTTGGCACTCATGAGTATATCCCCAGTGAATGAGTTTCTTCAACAATTCAGTCCTAAAAATGTGATTTTTTTTTTTTTAAATTTTAAATATAGACATACACATTGCATATAGGGACTATGACTTTTCTTCTTATCTGGACATTTCTCATTTATTGTTCTTGATTGATTTGGCCATCAGAAAGGTTAAATTGTAACTTAGATTCTTTGTATTCTTTGACTGTCCTTCCTCAGGAATGGCTCAGGTGGCTTGGATCACTGAGTCTGAATAGACTTGCATAAATAAAAGCCCTGTATATTTCCAGTGGGGTTATTTTCCTGTTAGTACTAATGCAAATAGTAATTTTATTACTAATATAATAAAATTTACTTTTTATTTCACATGCTTGGTTTTTTAAATAATTCTATGGCCCCGAGGAGTGAACTAGCATTTTCTAATTTTTGTAAGCCTCTCCTCACACTGGTATTATCTGTAAACACTTGAGTCCTTCAGGACCAAAGAATGGAACACAGTGTCAGTAAACAAATCACGTTTATTGCCTCCTAAGTGTTTACACAATGACAAAAATCAAGCCTCCAGGGAGTCATATTGTAAAAAGAAACAGTTGGTTTAAATTAGGTTTCCATGTGAAATATAGCTACTTTTTATGGATGTTGTGGGAACATAAACTGGAAGGAAAATCTGCACACTGATAAAATGAAGGTTTGATTTTTATTTGTTTAAATACAGAGTCATGTACTAAGTTGATTTCTGATTCTGGCATTAATTAATTACCAAAGAGAAGTTGCTAATATGGGCACACTTAGGAAGGTGGGATTTGTTTTTGTTTACTTCATTTGTGATCATATAATGCAAGTTATCTGAAATGTTCAATGCATATAGGAATTAGGAAAATTGTGCATTAAATGCATCTAGTTTTATGAAATTAATCAAAACAAAAAATTCCAATTTATCAACTTTCACTGTTCATGTTGTTAACAGGGGTTATTCACTGTGGGGCTGAGATTTGTATGTCATGTTAATGAGAATTGATACTGCAGATCTCTCCAGCAGCTTTAGAAATCAGCACTAGCTGAAGCTGTCCATTTTCTTCTGTGGCATCAATGCATATTCAGAATATCTTAAGATGCAGTAGTTTTTTGTTTAATAAAACTTTTTCTAGACTAGTTAATGATCTAACTGTTGTAATGTGAATATGTCACTGTGTAAGTTGTGTTTGCAATGCATATGTGATTTGGCCATGAGCATGTAAGTGGAATTTTGTCTGAATCCTTGATGAAGAAACCAAAAAAACCTCACATTATCTGTCTAATATGCATGAATGCTCCAAGTGACATTGCTTTGGCTGACCATACTGTATTTGATTTCACAAGGTGAGCTCGTGGGTTACCTGGCTGATCCTGACTGCAGGTTCTATGGAGGAGAAACGAGAAGTCTTCTCATACTTAGTCCATGTGGCAAAATGCTGCTGGAATATGGGCAACTACAATGCTGTAATGGAATTTCTGGCAGGGCTAAGGTACTGGCAACTCTTTTTTTTTAAATGGCTTTTCAGTGATAGATTACACTGCAGCTGCTGTTAAGCATATGTCTCTGGAGAACAATGAACTAAACAAAAAAATTGTGGCTAAGCCACATCATCTCATGCTGTGACTTTCTAGTAATCCCTTTTGGAAAAATTAAGCGTGCTAAACCCTTTTTTTTCCCTCAAAATGCTCTGAAGACTCCATCCGTTTTCCTGGTGCACATTGAATATGTTGTATTAGAAAACTTCCGTTTTTTTTTTTTAACAGAAATTTAAAAACGTAAAAACATGTAAAAAGAAGATGGGAAAGCAGTTGTGGTTTATCTAACGAGCTATGACTAATGTAACTTGGGGGGTTGCAGTCTTCAGAACACAAGTTAAACGTAAGCGTAGTGATACTCAAAAAGAATCAGTCTTACATGTAAGAAGGAAACCAACCCCAAAATGACAAAAAACCCCCAACAAAACCAAACAGCCAAATCTGTTTTTTAACCGCTCTGATTTACTTATACAGACTAATGCTGGGATCTCATGCTGTCATGGTCTTATGTAAAAGGACCTCCTGTAAAAGGAGAAGGGGAGAGCAGGGGCTTAAAGACAGCTCATTGTGTGCTTTCCTCTGGAATTACAGGTTCATACAGGGTCAGGGAAGAGGAAAGCAGTGCCTTAGCACTGGCAGTTCAGAGGACAGCAAATAGGACTGAACTGGGAAGAGTTAAAATTGAATTTCCCATCTCTTGGCTTTGACCCTCATTGTATAACGTGTTTGTGTAACAAAGCTCTGAAGTGTTTGCGTTGCTGTTCTTTGTGGTTTAGTAAGGATTCTCATTGGGGTATTTGTTTATGTTTTTGGTATATAAAGCACATTTGGAACACTCATAGGTATGGGGAGTATATTTCAACAGAACACATCCACAATCTCCAAGCCATGAAAGTTATGAGGGAACATGCAAAGCCAATTAAGAGCTTAATTTTATCTCTAATGCATCTGCACAGAATGAGAGAGAGAGGAAAGGAAGGCTAGTGCTGATGAGCAGCATTTCCAGGACAGAGATGGGAAGTGGGTTTAAGGGCAGTCTACTGTGAGCATTATCTTTTGAGCTTTTGGTCTGTCCGAGGCCAGGGGTGGGAAGAAAGGCCATATAATTACATAGACATATAGTTCAGAAGGTAAGAGAACTCCTGGGGTACTCACAGTCTTTGGAGCTATTTCTGTTTGAAATCAGAATTGCTTTTCAACTACAGCTCTGTACTGG
This sequence comes from Acanthiza pusilla, assembly GCA_036630365.1. NCBI lineage: Eukaryota > Metazoa > Chordata > Aves > Passeriformes > Acanthizidae > Acanthiza > Acanthiza pusilla. The sequence goes on from JAXCHO010000234.1 coordinate 16,263,636, forward strand.
TGCCTGAGACCTCAAACATGGTCCTGACTTCCTTATTTCTGTGAAAAGAGATAATTTATCCTGTGAGCAAATTGGGGGAAAAAATCAATGTAAATTTTTTAAAGTAAATTTCATTAAAACCTCCCAACTTTTGCTAGGTTTATGGATTGTTCATAATACAGCTGAACGGATTTGTAGGAAACATTCTGGTTTATCTTTATGCTGTTTCCTTAATCTTTTCTTATTTCTTTCAGGCCCTTAGAAATTTTAGGTGATGACACAATAAAAATGTTAGAAAGCCTGCTGGTATGTTTTATGCAGCTGGACTTTTTTTAAAATGTGAAATACTACTCCAGCAGATCAGACTACTGGTTTTTCCATTTTAGTTTTGTTCTTTGGTAATTCAAAGGGGGGAATTTTCGTAAAAATAATGAATTTGATTTAATTCATTCATTTATGAACAAAGATAATTTCCTGTGTTGCATAAATGCTGCAGGTGTTGAACTTGAAGGTGAATTGTTTAAATTTTTTTAACAAATGTTGTGATCTCTTCTTGCAATAGATCAAGGAAAGTTTTAAAAATGTGGCAATTCATGGACCAGTCTGATATTGAAACTATGCGAAGTCTGAAGGATGCTATGGCACAACATGAGTCTTCATCTGAATACAGGAAAGTGGTCAACCGGGCACTCAATATTCCAGGCTGTAAAGTTGTTCCTTTCTGTGGTGTGTTTTTAAAAGAGCTCTGTGAAGTTTTGGATGGAGCATCAAGCCTCATCAGACTCTGTCCGCGATATAACTCCCAGGATGAAACATTAGAGGTAAATGAGACGAATATTGTAAGATGTTATGTTCTTAGCCAGTGATTTATTTTATGTAATCTTACACAAAGGCATAATCTAATTAAAGTTTTCTAAACCAGACTGTTACTAGACTGTTCAGTTACCTGGACCTCAATTTAATTCCCATAGTTACTTAGCAATTTAGATTTGGTTGTTTATACCTAGTTCAGTATCAGAGTACTGAGAAATTAGCATTAGTAGCAAAGGATCGTGTTTGTATTTTGGATTAAGTAAGTATGTAAAGCCTGAAGTACGTAATTATTTTCTGCTAAATGCTCTGACCTTCCACTTAATTCACTGGGATTTGGAAATTTTCTGTTTCATAAGAACAGAATTTAGAAGCTCAGCAAATCAAGCTTCTCCTCTATGGAAAGAAACAGTTCCTTTGAGTTTTATTATTTTGGTGTTCAAAGCAAAGTGCCCCTATTAGATGAAAAGTTAAAGACTAAGGCTTTTTGAAAGTTTTCTGAAGTTACTTAAACTCTTGTTACTTGATTTATGAAATGATTTGGTCTGTTTTGGGTTGCAAGTAGGCACAAAATCCCATGGGAAGCAAGTAGGAAATATGCCCCAAATATTCTTAATTGTAAAAATTTCTAGTGAGAAGTAGATGACACGATGTTCCATTTTTCACTATACTAACCTTCTAGATATCTCTATAGTTTGTTTCAGATTACAGTGGACAAGATAATTTCTTACAACGAGTAGGCCAAGATGGTTTAAATAATCCAGACAAAGAATCAACAACGAACAGCATCTTTCAAACTATTCGGAGCTGCAATCGCAGTTTGGAGTCTGAAGAGGGTGAAGATACTGTTAGTGAAGGGAGCGATTCAAGGAAAAACTCTCTGAAGGACAAAAGCCGGTACCAGTAGGTCTCATTTTATTTACTATCATCACATGTATATTTCATGGCTTTAATCTTTGATTTTGTTTTACCAAGGCTTACTTTTAGAAATAAGAGCAACTTTAATGTCTTCCCTTGTATTTATCCACTTCCTATTCAGAGCTTTTCTTCCCTGATACTCAGCTGCTTGGAAACTCTCTGTATAGTTATATTTTCCCTCATGATGTAATTACTTCCTCTCATGATAAGGGCAAATCCTTTTTGTCTTACACAGAGAGCTTTAAAAATCCACAGTTACAATTTTGATCTCTAATGACAGGAATAGCACGAGGACATATTTGTTATCAGATATCAGAACATTATATTCTGCACGCTCAGGCAGTGTTCTGGCCCCTTCAAAATAAAGGTTATTTATTATCCTTCACAAGACTTCTTCTCTTAAGGACATGTTAGTTTGAGGGGTTTAAATTTTGTCCAGAAAACATTCATATGTGAGTACACATTTTGAATTTTCATATTGCTGTACTCCTGTTATTTTGCAAAGAAGTTTACTTCATTGTGCCCTGTGTAAAAAAAGCCTAGTGTTCAGTAATCTAATTTCACTTTGAAGACCACTTTTGAAGACTGTACTGGTCACCAGCAGGAAATACAGTAAATGCAAAGTTTAAGACAACACATAATCTTCTAGAATGTTGCTTTACGATGAAATCTCATTGCAAAGCCTGTGTAGACATAGGTGGGTCAGGTCAGCTTTCAACTAAGTAACTGTGTTAGACTAATTTCAAATTAACAGAACTGTACTGCTCTGAGGTGAAGCGCTGTAAAATTATGTGAGGGCTTGTATAAAAATCCCCATTAAGTAATTGTAGAGTTATTTTATTGATAATGTGTGTCAGAAATATCAATATGTTCAGAACTATCCAACTTATTTCAGCTACTTAAACATTAAATCTAATAAGTGGATGCCTGAGAGGCAACTACTATCTTCCTGTTTAAAATGCGTTTATTTCATTAACATGTAATTCTAAATTTCATTTCAAATAAATAATCATTGTTTCCTGAAAGAATGGTTTCTAATAGAATTATTCACATCTGGCTTTAGTTGCTTCTGGGAAGTGGAGCAGTAGATTAAGCCAAGAAAGACAGACCCACTTCTTTGCCCATTTATGTTATCTCTTGACTTACTTCAGTCCAAATACTTTCTTCCAGGAATTATTTTTTGTTAATTAGTATGTTTTAAAATCAACTTGCAGATCACAGTACAAATGGTGAATAAACTAGGCATATAAACATTTCACTTGAATGAACAAAATGGAGTTTCTTTTTTTTATGTGTTTATGAAATAATTTGTTGGTAAATTATTATTTATGTACTATATGTAAAAATAATCTAGTAAGTTCCACTCTAAATAAAGTGGGGATTCAATTTTTTTTTAAATTCGGTGTGACTCTGGAATGAAAGTTTAAAATGTAAATGAACAAAACTGCAGACAGGTAATTGAAGTTATGTTCCTGGTTCAGGCTACTAACTACTCAGTTATGAGTACCCATACTGCTGCAGTAAATACTGGCTTTAACAGTGTAATACTTGTAGGAGAATATTTCTGAAAGTAATGATTTAGCTCAACTATGTCATAGACTTTGGGAATTCCTTTTTCAGTTGCCATGTCTTTCCCGGGCATGCAGAGAGCTGGGTGAGGCACAGGAGCAAATTGCTACAGAGGCAGAAGGGTCATGTTCTCTTGTACTTCTATCGAGGCTGTGTTTGGTTTATTTTTCTTGCTAAAGAGTTCTAAGGAAGAAATTTAGTCCCCTTTCTTGTGAGACCTGTCATATTTGCATACACTGTTATAAAATCCAAATTATATGATAATTATGTATTATCTGTTAATTGTACTGTTGTGGTCATAAAGGCAGAAAAATACACTGCATAACATGTTTCTCATTACTTCATAATTGCAAGAAAGATTCTCAATTAGTTTTTCTTTTGATGATTTGGATTAGTATTGTGGAACATGAATGCACCAAAGCTGGTAGGTTAATTTGATTTGAAGAAAATGAAAGGCATCTAATAGAATCAGTGGGCAGTGGGTATAATTACTTTCCTAGTTGCGTTAGCAAATAAGCTCTATCACTCTGTAGTCACTGACCCATCTAATTGCCCTGGATTTCTGTAAATGCCAGATAAATATCAAACATTAATCTTTCTTAGAACTCTAGTCTGACGATTAATAAATTTAAAATAAATAAAGATAGGCAGGAAAACGGAAAAAAACCCTTCAACTTTGAAATATAGTTTTTATGGAATTGTTAATTATTGATACTCCTGACTTTGAGTCATTGCTTCATTAGCCTGATCTCATCTTCACTTTCAAGTTTTTCCAGTTACAGTAAATAATGTAAAAAATAATTGGAGAAAACTTTCATTCTTCCTCTTTTTGTAAACTTCCCACGTTTCTCCTCTAAAACTGCAATCTGTGTCAGTGTTTCCTTTATCTTTTCATTTCCTTGCATCTCAGTGCAGCACATGTAAGGAAAGCCGCTGCTCCAGGCCAGGCTCTGTAAGTTTGCTCTCAGTATTTGACAGCAGTGTCGCTTTGGCAGCTCGTGGCAGAGGCTCTGTCTCTGTGTGTGGTTATCTATGTGTGTGTGCTTGGCTTTTCTTCTTGGGCGCTGTAATCTGCAGCATGCAACAGGCCACAGCATGTGAAACAAGGCATGGACAAAGCTCTGCCATTTCTGTCTCAGCTCTAATAGACTTCTCCAGCTGTGCACATCTACTCTCAGAATGCATTTTCTAGCATTTTTATTATTTGTTTGATTGTTTTGAGGGCGTAGGGGAGAAAGAGCTGCTTCAGTTGTTTCTTTAATTTTAAAATGTTCATTTTGTGTAATACAGGTAATACACAATTTCCACGTGTCTGGTAAGACTCTAGTAAGACAATTTATACCAACTAAGTTATCATGCATGAGCTTTATTTGTAGGAATATTCCTTAAAGAAAGAGAGCTTCAGTTAACACTGCAGTTAATGCACTTATTCTGTCAGTCCTCCTCACCACAAGCAGTAAATCCTCCGCCTATTTGCCCCTTTTTTATAAATTTGGTGAAGAGCTAGAGATCCCACCAATTAATAAATTTGTAGAACCATTAGAATTGCTGTATGGAATAAGGGAAAAATTCAGATTAATTTGTCATCCAGGTAGAGAAGAGTTTAAGGAAAAGCTGGTGGTCATCTGTCCTGTTTAGCACTGGGGGAGATGGTGTATATAACTTGGAAACACAACTTGAGTCATCTTTGGCTTCTTTGGTAGGAAAGGGGCAGGAACTGAGAATGCTGTGGTTATAGGAAGGGGAAGCACGGAGGCTATTAGGACAAGATGTTTTGGAGGATATGTAGAGGAAGATGGTTTGGATTTTATTGCCTGGATATCCTTAGGAAAATGTGCTTCATTAGTTCTCTTGTACACAGAACAGTTTGTACTTTTTTATGTTCCCTGAAGTATCCAAATACTGAGCACTTTTGCATTCATACATGTTAGAAACTTCTACAGGGAAGGCATTTTATTTAAACTACCTCTTCTATTAGCTCAGAGTTGTTCCTCTGTATCTACTGTCTCTAATTTTGGCAAAATATTTCAGAAATTTTGGTTGCTGCATACAAGTTTTATGTTAATATTTTCCTTAAGTAAAATGAAATTTCTCATGGAAAATATCTGATAAAATTCTTGCTGCATTCTTAAGAGGAAGATATGTATTTTAACCAGTATTTTACTCTTGTTAATCAGAGTATTATATAATGTGAAAGGTTTGCATATTAAATCAGTAATAGAACAGAGATTAGAAGTCCTGTCTGAAATCCACTACATCTTGCTAACAGTTTCCACATGTGGTACTTGATATTTCCATTGAAGCAGTCTTACACAGTGGGTTTAAAAACTGGAATCACTTGGCTTTAACAACCAATCAGACACTTTTTATTATTAATGCAAAGCTTGGAAACTTCTAGGAAAATATAATCATACTGTTTCATGAGTTATAATTAATTGTAGCATAGCAGCATCTATTAATTAATGTAAAATTGCAATAACACAAATTGTAACACTTCAGAAACTACACAAGTTCCTGTAAGTCCCACTTATATAGTGATGATAGTAGTCCATTTATTTAAACTACAGCAGAAAAAATATTCAAGCATAGCATAAATCAGCACCCATATCACTAACTATAAATCTCTCATCTTTGCTCACATGCAGATTTCTAGTTGGAGATCTTTCAGATTCTGAAAGTGACATATTTGAGCAGCTGAAAGAGTGGGACACAAGTTCAACGGAAGAGCAGCAAAAGGCGTTCTGCCATGGGATAGAGCTCATTCCCTGGTACGTGCTGTCCATCAGGGCTGACGTCCATCAGTTCATGCAGCAAGGGGCGACCGTCATTCATTATGACCAGGAGACACATCTCTCAGCTCGTTGCTTTCTGCAGCTCCAGCCTGACAATAGTACTTTGACTTGGACAAAGCCCACCACAGTTTGCCCTGCGAATGCTAAGGCAAAACTGAGTGTGCTGGGTAATACTGCTGAGCTTGGTAAATACCAGTTTCTTGGTAATACCGGACTGGTGGAAGGTTTTTTGGACTTGTTTTCAGCCAAGGCTGTGTATATGGGACACTCGGGCATTGATATGCACACTGTGTGTGTTCAAAATAAACTTTGCAATATGTCCCTTGAAGAAAATGGTATAACACTGCTTTATGGACTTCAGACTACTGATAATAAGTTGCTGCACTTTGTTGCTCCAAAATACACTGCCAGAATGCTGTATGATGGATTGCTGGAATTGACTAAAGCTGTAAGAAAAATGAGGAAATTCCCTGATCAAAGACTACAGTGGCTACGGAAACAGTATGTCAGCCTTTACCAGGTAAAAGATGCTGTGATTCTGTATTACAGAAGTGTTCAAAGATATCAACAACTTAATGTAATACAATCAGTTTCTATCATAAGTAAGATTAGATTAAAGATGAGCACTAAATCTCCACCTTTGTAATGTGGATTAAGCAGTAAGATCTGATTCTCCCCATAACGTTGTGTCAAGCCTTGCAAGTTTTCAATACACTGAGGTTAAATTTTTTTTTTCTTAATGAAGCTCTTCATATGTTTGGAGTTTTGGAATAAATATTTAATTAAAGAAAAAGCAATGACAGTACTTTAAAAGGGCACCTAAATACTGAGTGATAAGAGTTCAGTCCAAAAAAATCCTCAAAGCAGCAAACAAAATAGCTCGGGGGGACTCACGCAGTAATTAAAAATTGTCTCCACTTGATGTTTCTTTCATTGGTTCCTCAGAAATGTTTATATTATTACTTAAACAGTGTGTTCTTATTCTCCTTGTTTTGTTAACGCTGCATCTCTTCATAGGAGGATGGAAGGTTTGAAGGGCCAACCTTGGCTCAGGCTGTTGAGCTGTTTGGAGGCAGACGATGGAGTGCAAGGAACACAAGCACAGGATCTCTCACCAAAAGCACCGAGAAGCCCAATGTGCAGAGAAACAACACTCTGGGAATCAGCACAGCTAAGAAAAAGAAGAAAGTACTCATCAGGGTAGAATATTTTGTTATCTGTGTGTTTTGTTTCCTTCTTGCAGTTACCTTGTGGCTGTGTTCTGAACCAGAGAAAAGAAGTTAGATGAGAATTTTAAAACTGTTTGTTGTAGTTTCAGGTTTGAGGATTATTATTTTCCAATAGGTCGTGTTTCTTTTCTCATGCTTGCAGCATTGTTAGGACATGTAGGTGCTGGGGCTAGAGAAGGGGACAGAATCTTCTTGCAACCTTTAGGTGCTACCTCAGTATAAAGGTAAAATACTGGTGGTAATACAAATCTTAACATGTGAAGTGATATCTGGAGGCTGTTGCAATTTTTTTAAATCCTTCTTGTTTTCACGTTTGGAAAAACACTACCATGGTTATTCCACCTCAGATTAGCACCCAGTTTTATCTCATGTGGGTGACAGAAACATGACCTGACAGTCTCCTCTCTTTTTCTGCATAAAACTGCTTTCAGCAGTAGGCAGGAGAGAGAAGAATGCAGGACCTAGCAGCTCTATGCTACCCACATTTTCTAATGGGCAGGCAGAAAGATTCTCAAATGACAAGATCCATTCACTTTAGAGCTCCACTGCACCAGTGAAATCATGTAAAACCAGCTGCAACATTTAAAAAAGGTGCAATCATTGTCATCTTCTCTGTGATGTCAAACTGAAGTAGCACCTAAAGGTCCCACACTTGACCATGTATCTCTTTAAGTTGTCTCTTTTCTACTGGCATGGGCCTTACAGGAGTCTGTTTCATAAGGAATAGCTGATTTATCTCATGGTTTTGTTGCAGATTGCACTGATAGGAACTGGAAATAGTAGTTTTGAGATGTTTATTAATGTGCTCATTATTTCTAGGGTGAAAGTGGAGAGGCCACTGATGATGAAATGGCAACTCGGAAGGCAAAAAGCTGTAAGGAATATCGTAATAGAAGTGGTTCAGATCCTCAAGATATTGATGAACAAGAAGAATCAGGTAGATATATTCAGTACTTAAAAGTCCATCAGGGTTTTGCTCAAAGTCTTTTTATACAGACATTTTTTGTAGTCTTAAAAATAAAATTATTAACCTACTTTTGCAGGTGAAACTCTAAATGCTCTAAATTTTGCAATTCATTTCTGCAGTTGTTCATGATTATTCTTTCATTTAGTTTCAGGAGCATTCCCTTTCCATTCAGATAAAATGCATATGTGTTGTTCAATATGTACTTTTTTGACTGTTTTGAGACAAATCTAGAATCTCATTAGTGTCTTACCATGTTTTAATGAATTATCATATAGGTCTCCTGGACAAAAGCATTTTTATTGGGACAGATGTTGTAATTGTGATGAACACTTTTGTTTTCTCCTTAGATCAAAATATTATTATTAATGCTTCTCCATCAAACAACCTGCCATCAAGAAGAGCTCATTCTCTGACAGCATCTGGATCTCCCAATTTAGGAGCTACATCATCTTCACCAGCAAGACCAGTCTCCTCTCCTGTAATATCATCGAGCAAAAGTCAGTCTAGGTAAGGGCAAAATCAATGTTTTGATTTTAGAAGAAAACAAGCTAGTATTACCTGTTTTTCATCAAATGTGGGGTTTCTGCCAAACTGACAAAATCTGACCAAAACAGCACCAGAAATGTCATTAGTCTTTTTGTAGACATCTAAAACACATGGTAGAGCAACACAGGACATTTAAGCTGAAATGCCGTGAATCTGAGGATGGCTTTGCAGCAAGGCTCTGAGCAGCGTGCTTCAGTTTATGTCTGTTACAGAAGCAGATTGGAATGCTGCTCCAAAGCTACACAAATATGGAGTTTAAGTCTTTCTCCAGATCTTCTCCGAAGCATAGTTGTAGGCATCTTCTGTACTGTGAAAATCAACAGAAGTGTTATAAATGTGTGAAGTGAAGTTCAGAGGTTTCTCAGCACAAATAATTTCTACCTGGGGGAGTAATAACTTCTGCTGACGTTCCTGGTGATGACTGCAGTACTGCCTTGGGAATTGGAGGAACAGCTTTGGAATCTTTCTCTTACAGGCCTCTTTTTCTTGAACATTCATCCTTTTTGTGTCGCCTAGGCAGTGTAAAAGGTTATGCTGTTGCAATGTGTGCAGTAACATAGTGCACTGTTATATTCTATAAATAGTAATGGTGATGGAAGTAATAATTACAATATTAATAATATAGTTTAACAATGATAATATGTCAGGGATGTGGGCAGCACTTTACAACATACAAGAAGTCTCAACAGAGGCTTTCTAGTGCCTTTTTAGAGAGGGAATGCTGAAATATGAGATGAATCTTGGGGGTTCCAGGAGAGCAGTAGTAAGCAATGGAAGAGATTACTGCTGCTCGTAAAACATTAGTTTTGGAGAGACATGTCTTGTGCAATGGTTTCTGTTGTGTATTTCTTGGGGATTTTTTTTATACTTAAAATAGTTGGATTTGGCAACAGGTGTGAATAGTAAAGCCACCTGTGAACATATGTGGTTGTCTTGACACTGCTTTGTGAAACTCTGTGTTCCTTACTTTTTTTTTTCACTGTAATTCACAAACTTTGATTTGTCTTGGTAAGCATTTTTTTTTTTAAAGTATGAGAACAGCTTTCTTTTATATTGAACTGAAGAAATACTGCTTTACTACCTCTGGAAAATACGTCTGTGTCTTGAAAATCTTTTTGCTTTTATTCCAAATATGTTGTTGTCTCTAAATGAGATCAAAAGGCTCAGTGGAGAACTCGCATTCCCTGGGAAAGAACAGCTAATGTTCCTTAAAATCCTCTTAGTACTGGAGTTCTGCAAGATCTAAGTGTAGCTAAGCACTGTGCACCTCCCCCAGTTATTGCAGGTTTTCCCTGGCAGAGCTGTCTGGCACCACAGCATCACTTTGCGGAGCAGTCCCAAATTTACTGTGACCCTTCTTTCTAGAACTTGCTTAGGATGTAGCTTGTGGCTGTTTTGTCTGTCCTGAAGAAGTCTTCCTCAGCACTGACTCACATGTTTTACCATTACCTTGACACAGTTTTCATGAGCCATGAAGAGATTTGGAGCACTGAATAGAGTTATTCTGAACACAGGTAGCTTGCAGCAGTTTTTGTCATGCCTTCAAAGCAGATGGGCATTTCACAAATTTTCAAGTTCCTTGGAAGTCTAGTGTCCCTTCTAAGGTGGAGGAAGCAGAAGAATGGTTGATAAGGCCACTGGGACACAGAGCATAGGATATGGAAAACTAGAGATGGGGCCTTTTTTGGGCAGAGAGAGTAAACTGCCTCTCTCATTAACTGTTTACAGGTGTAATCCAGACTGCTACTAACTGCAGTTTTGGTTGGTGGTGGTGGAGCGTTTTCTTGGGGGTTTTAGCTTTTTTTAACAACCTGTATTTTTAACAACCTGTATTTATTTATCACAGAACAGTTATGGAAGATAATCTTTAGTGATCAAATCTGGTGAAATGCTGAGCATTTTCTTCTGCTGTTGGTCTCCCATTTGGTACTCTACAGTTCCAGTCTGTTTTCTGGAGTGTAGAAACTTTCCCCATCATGGTTTATTTTTCTTGTCTGATAAAAATGTTTGGAATTGTTTTGGCTAAAATAAATTACATGCAGTATGTCAGTAATTGCCAAAGGGATGTCAAACAAATCGAACATTATCAACTGAAGTAGAAGCTATTTTTTAATACTTTTAAATCACATTGTGTTTCAATTGCATCCATCCATCCCAGACCAGGAGTAAACAGAGGAATCTGGTCCAGCATATTATTTGTGTAAAAAGTCACCTGCTTGCAGGCATGTCCTCAGGAACACTGGACAACAAGCTGGTCCTGTTTTTCCGTCACAGCTGTTGGAACTGTTTGTACTGAACCTGATGGCAAAATTCAGAGAAGAATGGATTTATATATTTGAACTTTACAAAGCAATAAAATCTAACACATGGTCTGGTATTTTGAAGCAAATACTTTAACTTCTGCAGTTAGTTATGGTTTAAACTAGATAGTTCTTGATATTTGTGTTGTTTCCTTAGATCCCTCCCTTTTCAGGATGCTGCTGGCAGATCCCATTCCTGCAATGTGTGTTCATTGGTGTTTAGGCCCAGGAAGGGGCTCAAGAGCTCAGCCCCTCATTGCAAATTACTACATGTAATTCACTAAGGACTTGCTCATCCTGCTCAAGTCAGGGCCTAACTGTCCTGACTAATGTAAATCCTCTAGTAGCCTAAAGATTTTGGGATGTGACTTTTGCAAATGTGCTAGTTGTACTTCAAAAACCTTGTTCAGCTGCACAACTTTGATGACTGCAGTTACAGAAAAATCCATTTTATTTTTTCATCTTCAATGAACCTTATACACAGCCCATGTTACAGGAATATTTGCATTGTTTTCTTTAAAGGGAAAATAAGTGCTTTCATTTGTGCCATGTGCATCAGGCGTTTTTCCACATGAAAGCTTTAAATAGCATAACATACCTTATAATTCTGATAAAGTTTACAATTTTCTTGAAGAAAAAAATAGCTCCTGTAAAGCAAGAAGGTAAAAACCATCATTATGCATCTTATAAGATAGTTCTTTATTTGTTTCTTCCAGATATTGGTATTAAACGCATTAAGGAGAGCACAAATAAACTGTTAATACAGCAATGCATAATATTTCAATAAGTAGAAGTTTAATGTAACCAAACTACAGCAGTCTTTTTTTGATTTAGCACATGGAGCAGCAGTAGCTGGCATGGCCGTGTCAAAGGAGGAATGAAGGGGTTTCAGAACTTCATGGTGTCTGATAGTAACATGACTTTTGTGGAATTTGTAGAGCTCTTCAAATCTTTCAGGTAAAAGATTTATTTTTTTCTGTACTACTTCCATTTATCCAAATTTATGACAGAGCAAAAATTGAACTTTTCCCACTCTTTTTACAGTGTCCGTAGCCGCAAGGACCTGAAAGACCTTTTTGATGTTTATGCTGTGCCTTGCAATCGATCTGGCTTAGAGCCTGCTCCACTTTATACTAATTTGAAGATTGACGAAAATAGCAGTGGATTCCAGCCTGATTTAGGTTTGTTAAAGAGAAAAATACAGCTGTTGGACTGCTGAGCAACTTCAGTTATTGGCCTTAATAAAATGTGTCTCAGTCTCATTATCAGTTATAAGTTTAAGTAGCAGACTGCTGCCGTGCCTCCACTAATACCTAGTTAGCAGGAAATAAGACAAAAATGAAAGGAAGGAAAAGTGTTCCAGCCTTCCATTAGCCAGATGTATTTGTAACTGGTAATAGCAGAGGGATAAAACTTGTTGCCTAATGGCTGAGCCCAGGGATCTGTACAGGTTGCAGGACCCCTGCAAAGGCTAAAACACTGAGCAAATACAGGGAGGAGAAATGAGGAGGCTGTGCCCTGGGATTTTTTTGGGCTGTTTTTTTCTTTTCTAGTTTCCTAGTGGATCTGCTTTATGTGGGATAAAAGGGAAGGAAGCTTCTGTCCCCCTTTATGTTCCTTGGTTACCATAATCTAAGTTTGGAACTTTGGCCACATGTAAAGAAAACAGTCTTTCTGCCAAGCAGTTTGTGGGGAGGGTGCAGAACAACTGGCATGGGAGACTGGGAGAAGATAAAGGGTGATTGAACAGGAAGGGTGTGAGGTTGCACACAGTGAAGGAAAGGCTTTGAGGCTGTACGTGGTGGTAAGAGGGAGCAGGAGAGTCCTGGGTGACTGTGTGAGAGGCTGGGGATCCATGTTAAAGGTTCCAGGATTTTGTTCAGAGTAACTGGACACCTGTAGTCCACTCACATTAAGCTTAATGCTCTCTCTTTTATTAGTGGAGAGAAACAAGATGGTTTTGTTCTAATTTCCTATGTCAGTGCTAAAATAGTGAGATACTTGTGTGTATTGTATACTGCATTATATTCTGTACAGTGTATATATAATACACATAATTATTTAGCTTATATTTATATTTCCTCATTTTTCTTTTAAGATTTGTTGACTAGAAATGTTTCAGACCTTGGTTTGTTCATTAAGAGCAGGCAGCAGCTATCAGACAACCAGAGGCAAATATCTGATGCTATTGCTGCTGCCAGCATCGTAACCAATGGTACTGGGGTTGAAAGCACATCGCTGGGAATATTTGGAGTAGGAATCCAGCAGCTGAACGATTTCCTAGTGAATTGCCAAGGAGAACACTGCACCTATGATGAAATCCTCAGTATTATCCAGGTCTGTAATATAAATATCTTTTATTTCCTTTTTACTAGAACTCCTGTTGCTTCCATTTTCCCCGTTAACGTTGTATGCTGTTCAGAATAACATCTGTGTGGATATCTGCTTTCACACTGATATTGTCTCTACAGTTTACTTGAATTTAAAATTTAATACTATCTTTACTTTGGACTAGAAAATTGTATGGATGTCCATAAATATATCCATTTGAAAAAATGCAAGTAAATAGTTTTATTAGCTATGTGTGCTTTAGCAGGGAAGGGATATCACCACCTATGAAAAGTGCTTGTGACAGTTCATTTTTTTCTCTTTGTCTGTGACCACATTTGATTGAGCATAACTCTCATTTGGAACTTTAAAAAGCACCATTACCACATATTTTTATTTTATTGTAAAAAAAAAAAATCCAGTGCAAACGTGGACGTTTTATTCCCTTATTTACAATGGTTGAAGATTTTAGAAAGTGTATAGAAAAAAATTTTATTCCTCCAAATATTTGTAATTAATGTACACCAAAACTGAGCCCCCATTTAGCAGTTAACAAAGGCTAAAAACTGTATGTAACTATCAACATGTAAGATAAAATTGCAACCTTTAAAAGACAAAAATTCTAAAGAAACTTCAAGTTGGAACACCACAAATCTCTTTAATTTGAGATGGTGGTATGTTGTATTTAGGCATAATAGATAGGAGTAGGACACCTGATCATAAATCTTTCTTAATTTCAGCTTAATTGCTGTCTCAGCTTTGAACAGGAGGTTGGATTAGATGATCTCCCAACATCCCCTTCAACCTGATTTATGATTATGACTTTAGTATGCTTGTTTAGTGATTTGTAAAACACAGTTTGCAGACACCTAATGACTTCATCCACAGAAAGACTGGGTTTACATACTAACTGTTCAGTGCTATGAGCAGACTACATATAAAAATGTGCCAAAGGCATATTTTAAAGAATTGTTATTATATATCTCTTTAATTTCTTCCTCTGTATAGAAATTTGAACCTAGTGTGAACATGTGCCAGCAGGGGCTGCTATCTTTTGAAGGATTTGCAAGGTAATTACTTATATGCTAATTTCTTTTATGTATATATAATGTGTGTGTGTGTAAAAAGATGATAGCAGTATATTGCTGTTTCTAGGAGAGTCACAAAATGCTCAGCACAGCATAAAATTTCCTCACATCTTCTCACTTGTAGATTTTTGATGGATAAAGACAACTTTGCCTCCAAAAATGATGAGTCACAGGAGAATGCTGAGGACTTGCACTTTCCTCTCTCATATTACTACATAGAATCGTCACACAATACCTACCTTACTGGCCATCAGCTTAAAGGGGAGTCCTCAGTAGAGCTCTACAGCCAGGTATGCAGGACTGGATTGTTGTGTAGCTTTCAACATGTACTTGTTTGTTTTACTGGCAAGTTTCAGGAACATGACCTCTTTGCTTTGAAAAATCTAAATGTCCTAAACCCCTGCTTGCAAAATGTTGGAAAACATGATGTGTGGGAAAACTGCCTGTAAGCACAGTTGTGCTCAAATGCCTTTTCTAAGGCAAAAAAATGGGTTTAGTTTGAGATTCATAGCATTTAGACACCAGTCGGTCTGACCCAACCTACTAAAATTAGACTTTCCCACAGGAAAGACTGATCTAATATTTTAGTTCATTCAGATGTCAAAAACACTACTGAAATACTGTACATTGCACTGCAAAGACAAATTTCAAATAGAACTATAACTTCTAAAAACGTTGCTTCTAGGAATATTCTACAGTTTTTAGACTTTACGCCTGATTGGTGGTGATCAGGGAAGGAACAATTTCTCCCTTGGGCTTTCAGTTCTGTGTTTGCTTGTATATATATATATTTGTATGTCTGTGTGTTTACAAAACGCTGGAGAAAGCATCAAACTTCCTGTCAGTAGTGTTTTCATTACTCTAAATGTTAATTTCTCACCATTGAGAAAGGGCTCCTCTGGTGTCCCCTGTGCTCCCTCACCTGGGGCTATAGACAGAGAGGTGAGGCTGTGTTAGGAAATCCTGAATAACGTGAATGCACTGAGTAATGCAATTGCAGAGGTTCCTGTAGTGGCTCTGCACAGTGATCTTGGTATTGTGTTGGCAATAGATGGGAAGTGAGATAGGGATCAACAGCCTTCAAAGTTTGCATGATTAAGAAAAGCTACTTCCTGTCCCTCAAGCAGCTGCCAGCTGAAAGGGCTCTTCATTTTGGCTCAGAGTGTTTGGCTTTCACAGACGTGAGACAGCCATGTACACAACTGTCTGAAATCTAATTATTCAGGTTTTGAGTAGAAGTAATTTTTTCTTTGTTCATGAATGGTTTTGCTGCAAATGGGTTTGATTGTTGAGATCTTTCTATTCAGTAAAATATTAAGTTGTAATACAGATGACAGGCATGCTAAATACTGTTAGTAGTAATAAGCTGGGCTGCCAACAGATGGGTTAGCTTATCTCTCCCTTCATCCTTCCTCTTCGCTTCCTTCGTTGGTTTTCTAGCAAGTAGAACTTTCTAAAACAAATAAATGAATAATTAAAAAATTGATAAATGAATCGAGGGCTGTAAGTTAGATTAATATAATTGATTAAGACGGCCGGGCACATTTCCATTCTAACTGTCCTCATAGAAGTTGTTTCTTAAGACTTCATTTTCAGAATATCTTTTATTAGAACTAAAAATAACAAAAAAAACCCCCAGCAAACAAACTGCAGGTGCTTTCCCCATAAGCTGTCATGGGAGCAACCTGGAATGAATTGCCATATTGCTTTATAGTTCCTTTTGCAGGTAGAAATATGGAAATATTTCTCTCTCTCAGAAAATTAAACTATACAATGAGAACCACCTTCTGCAAACAGATTCCATGTGTCCTGTAAGATACCATGAATTTGAAAGCTTTATGGTAGTTCTCCCAAGAACATACATGCTTTCTTAATTTTCCCATTCTTTTCCAATGGGCAATAAGGAATTCCGTTAGGGAATGCTGTTAACTGGGGACTGTACCTTCTTGTGTGCTGTTTACTTCACAGAGATTGCTCTTTCCAGCAATTTTGCTGAATCGCTGGGCAAATTCAGCTCTGCAATGTCTGTCTTCTGTTTGATGGCATGAGACTGTGGCTTAGATGTGCTTACACTGTTCAATTGCATTGTAGGTCCTTTTACAAGGCTGCAGAAGTGTAGAATTAGACTGCTGGGATGGTGATGATGGGATGCCTATCATTTATCATGGGCACACTCTTACTACAAAGATCTCTTTTAAGGTATGCTGGTAACTGCACATAGGATCCAAAAAAATGAGAAGTTTTTTTTTCTGTAATGAAGGGAAAAAGTAATTGCCTACTAGAAAAATACAAATCCTAATGGGCTAAATGTTAATAGAATACGAACTGTAGATTATATCAGACATGAAATTCTCAGTGGTAAATATTATGCTTTTCAAATTCATTATTGTAGCATATGTGGTGTAATTTTCTGTCTTTTTATTGTTGCATAAATAACAAAAGTAGGAATTACCACTTGTAACAAGATGCCAGCTTGCTTTGAAAGCACACCGTGGCCTCTTCCTTCTTACAGAGGAAAGCAGATGTCTCCCCCTCTCAGCTCTGAGTAGGTGAACTGAATGCTGCAGAATGATCCCCTGTTCTTTCAATGGCTTTTTCTCTCCCAGGAGGTGGTTGAAGCCATCGATCGCAACGCGTTCATCACTTCCGACATGCCCATCATCATCTCCATCGAAAACCACTGCTCACTGCCGCAGCAGCGCAAGATGGCTGAGATTTTCAAGGTAGGCCACAAGTGGTGGTAAATTATTCCATGCACATGCCTATTCTAAGGACATTCCATAATACATCACATGTTCTTGATATTTCAGAATGTATTTGGAGATAAGTTGGTGACAAAGTTTTTATTTGAGAGTGACTTTTCTGATGATCCCATGCTTCCTTCCCCTGGCCAACTGAGAAGAAAAATCCTGCTTAAAAACAAGAAGCTCAAAGCCCATCAAACACCAGTGGACATATTGAAACAAAAGGTAAAATCCTTCCTTAACAGCAAGCAATGAGACCTAACTCTTGTTAGAAATAATTAATTTATGTTTGAAGTTTTTGCTATTCCCGTATGTACAGCAGAATAATCTAATGCACTTTCATGCTTGGAAGACTCACAGTGGATTGCTTTCAAATAAGCAGACAGCACGTATAGTAAATTATAGATACAGCTTAACTAAATTTTATTGTATATTAATTTTATAAAACTTCATAATATTATGATTTACACCACATACCCTATGTGACAAACATAAATGAATCTTTTTCTCTGAGGCTATAACATTTACTATTCATGTTTATTGAGAAGTAGTAATATTCATTGAGTACATGTATATATTTACAGTATGTAGTAATTTTTGGTAGGGTTCTGCTTTGGTTCTTTTTTCATATTCAAGCCAGGCAAATACTCGATTTTTTACTGACTTTTTGTGGGGGACTCTGCTACTCTAATAGTGTTTATTCCCGTGTGAGAATTTTTTTTATTTCTAAAAATTAGGGCTGTATCTTTAGTAGCCTCAATCTAATAATGCCTGTGGTTAGTCAGCAGTTAGATTGAATCCTTGAAACTAATTGCCATTACCCAAAATGTAAATACAATTGCATTAGACTTAAATTCTTGTTATCAGATGAGTAAATCACACTGATTGTACCAGTATATGGATTTTCTCCATCTTTTGAAAAAGTATTTAACTGTTTCTGAAACAGCATACCTCAGACTGGAAAAAGGCAATTTTGAATGAAGTGTAACTTGAACATTTTCCCATAATTAATTAGGTTTCATATCTTATTAAATTTTTTTCTTACAAGTTCTTTTTACATTCAAACCCTTAAGGTGGTATTTCAGTTTGAACTTAACGATCTTACTTATTTCTTACTTAATATATTCAGTGCTTTCATATAAACAAAATAAGAAGCAAACAGTGATTAAAACTATTTTTCTTTTTAGGAGTACCTAGCAATAATGTAGTACATGATTCTGTTATTGCAGGCTCACCAGCTGGCACACATGCAAGCACAGGCTAGCAATGGTGCTAGCAACCCCACACCTGCCAATGAAGAGGAAGAAGATGAAGAGGATGAATATGACTATGACTATGAATCTCTCTCTGATGGTAACTGTATTTCTTTGTTTGTTTGTTTATTTATTTATTACAGTGCTTTTGTTAGAACTGTAGTAATAAGACGTGAATATTCTAGCTCAGGAATGAGCTAGGTGAGCGATGTCCTTGCACAAGTATGAAAAGGCTGGAATTCTTCAACTGGTAAAGAAGGGGACTGAGGGGTGAATTGGAATTAGGTTTACTAAGTCATGTAGTGGTGGTTTAAGGGAAGCACAGTTTGTTACTCCTTAGATCTAGGAGGAGCTCAGTAAAACAAGTGGAAGATCAGTCTAAAACAGGTAAAATATTTATGCAGCTGGTAGTAAACTTCTGGAATTTGCTGCCATGGGAAGTTGCAGACCCAAATGGCATCAGCATATTAAAAAAAGGATTGGACAAATTCATGGACAGATTTCTAAGCAAATGTTATAGGTAGCAGTATTTGGTCCAACATCCCTGTTATTCAGCAGTTGTGGTAGCTGGGATGGTACAAGGGAAGTGGGCCATGACTGGGCGGGTTGCTCTGTTGCCACTGTCAGAAAGAGAATACTGGCCTAGGCTGGACACCTGTTCTGACACAACTGGGGATATTCTCCTGAGTGAACAGTGAAGTACTTCACTCTCTGAGCCTTTAAGTCTAGTGGGGACCTGTTTAAGTTCTAGGTGCCATGTTCAGAGAAGACGTAAGGCTCAAGCATATCCTGCAGCACAGGACTTCTTTCCAGGTGGTCTCTTATTTACATTACTTCCTTCTGTGTTTAGTGATTTAAAAAATAGTCACAAAATTAATGAATGCAGTTCAGGACCTGACACTGCTTGTGGAATAGCAATGTTATTTATGAGTTCAATGCCTTCAGCAATATTTTGCCTGAAAGTTGGCCTAACTGGCTACTTGAGCGTACTGTTTGTGAGGAACTGGGTGGAGATGGTGTAGATGTAAATTGCTGTGAAAACTTAGATCTTTGCTGACAGACTTGCCAAGAAAATGTTGCAAACTAATTGCAGTAAGTGACTTTTGAGCACTGTTCTAGTTAAGAGAAGGTTTGAGAAGTCTGAAGCTAGCAAGAAACATTCACACCTTCCAGTTTATGAAGGAATCTGCAGCATGGTTTACTATTTTATTACAATGATTATTCTTTGGAGTCTTTAATTATGTTAATATTTTGTTAAAACTAATCTAAATAATGGTCTGTAAACTTTCTAAAATAGATTCAGTTTTATTTTTCTTACCAATACTTTTTTTGGTGTAAGGCTAATAGTTTTACAACTGACACTTTTTCATTTCTCTGGCTTTAAATCTTAATTCCCTTTACTCTTATTCCCTCTCTGACTCGTTTCCCTGTAGCTGATGTCCTTAATGCTTCTCCTGCTCCTAACAGCCAGGAAGGTAAAAGCCCCTTGGTTGAGCATTTTAACTGCATGAAATCAGCACTGCATCTTCAGCCTGTTCAGTGTGACAGTGTGAATATTTAGTTTTTTCTTCATATTATAAATGCAAGCAGATATTCTTATATGGCATTGTTAACTTGTCAGGAGCTGTTAGAAGCCTGCATGTGTGACACTTGTTATGCATAAAAAGAATATGGTCAAAGCATCAGGAACATCAGGAATTAAATGAAACCATTCCTTTTGTGCAGCTGCAATATTTTGGTCCAGAAAGACCACGTCATTATTAGGCATACTATTCTCTGAAAAATAAATAGTTTTGAAGATGTGTTTCTGTAGATGTAAAAAATACTTGTGCATGGTAAAAGTAAGGAGAGGAAAGCCAAAACTTGCTGTACAAAAGTGTGTACATGTTTGATGGAGTTAATTGAGCTTGGACTTCGGCTTTTTTTTGTCATTCGGGAATATCAGTTGTTTTCAGATGGCAAACCTAATTTATTAGATGGTTTGGTTTCGAAGATCTTCTGAGCACAAAAGGATGGGCCTTAAAGGAAGTGCAATGTCTTAACCAAACCCAAGCATTAAATTTTTAAATAGAGGATGATGCTTTGACCATTAAATGCATTATTTTAGCATCTGGTTATTCATGTAAGATTCACAGCACTATCCACAAATATTGTTTATAAAACTTGTATTTCCAGTTGAAATTGTTTGGCTTTATGTTTATTAAAATCCCATTAATTTCTAGATAATATTCTTGAAGACCGACCTGAGAATAAATTATCAAGTGATAAACTGCAGTTTGAATATAATGAAGAGACTGCCAAACGACTAAAGAAGGCTGACTGTGCTGCTTACAATAATAAAGGAAAGGTAATTCTGCTTTTTCCCCCTTTCTTCTCAGCTTCACTTTGATATATAACCAGGTTCAAAAGGATTTGGACAGTTTAGGCAACTGAGACATTAGATGGCAAATGCACTTAATGAAGAGAAATAATAAAAAGCATGGAAAGATACAGAGAAAACAGCTTAAATAGAACTAATGCTCAACATACTGTTCAAAAAAAGTCCTCAGAGGTTATTGTATATATAGACTGCTTGGCTGAAAATTAGATCCAGAAGCTTATTTAGACATTTAATTTCCATTAATATTGACAGAACTGAAGATTTCATCTGAATCTTCAGCATCTTTGTGTTTCAAAATAAGTTTAAAATACCACACTATGATATCAGATAACCACAGCATCTCTTACTAAATCATCTGAAAAAGGAACCAGTGTATTGCTGTTTAGTATATTGTAGATTTTTCTAAATATAGAATGTCTGTATGTTTGTAGAGCTGACTCTGAATAAGGCCTTTACGCACTACTGCAGAATCAGTAGCAGGCGTTGATGCAGAAATATGCACACAGGAGGGAGATTTGTTAGGTGAGGACATAAACTGTACAGGAAGAAAGAGATAAAATATTTTAAAGACATAAGATATCCAAGAGTTCTTCCACATTCAGTAACACTGTTATTAAATGTCCTTGGTATTGTCACTCAGGTTTACGACATGGAGCTGGGTGAAGAATTCTATCTTCCACAAAATAAGAAGGAAAGCAGACAAATAGCCCCAGAGCTATCAGATCTTGTCATTTACTGTCAAGCTGTAAAGTTCCCGGGTAAGTACACTGCCCAGTTTTATTGCTGTAAGCTTTCTAATTCTTGGAGACATTATGTTTATGTTTTGAATTAGTTTGAAGTAGTCGAGGAGGGTCGGTTCTTCATGATTTGGTAGTCTTCATAGTAACAGCTCCTGGCTGAGAAGTAGTGTTCATAAATTTTGTGAATACATACTGTTTGTCATACCAAAATGTTTACAAAAGTGAAATTTGCCAGTCTTCACAACTTAGACAACTGCTTCACTGCCAAATGCCGGATGACAGAAAGCTTTATCTTAAGAGCTCCGAGTTTCCATGTAAGGACCTACTGAATTGAGAAGGAAAATATTCTTAAGACCTTGAAGGAAGAGTGTGTCACATTTCTTTAAGTGACCTTTGTTTATTGTGTTTCACCTTTGCCTTCAGCTGCATCTTCTGTTCTTTCCCAAGTGGACAGCAGCAGAGCCATTTGCAGGGGTAAAGCACTTTCCATGGGGTGGGTGAGGGCAGCTGCTTGCACAATCTCACACAATCTTCATGGAAGCAGTTATGGAAATAGGAGAATCTTCTTCTGTACAGTAGGAAGAATAATGTTTGCAGAGAAAAGGAGCAGGAGTAACTGAAGAGACCACTGATAGTTGCTTGTTCAGTACTGAAATATGAGGTTGGGTATATTTTGGCTCATACTGTGTACATAAATACTTTTAAATTGAGAATTTATTGTTTATTGATGTGTTTAATGTTTTGAATGAAAAATCTGCTTTTTAGTGGAATGGTTCTCTGTGGAAAAGTTAACAGTTCTGCCAAATCATGATCTTATACAAATAGAACTATAATCAGATTAGAGAAGCTAACCAAACATAAAATCGTGTCAAATAGGCAAGATAAACATACTGAAAAATGGACAGACATTCTTTTATAATCTTTTATAACTTTAAGAATTGTAGGTGTCACTTGTAAAAATAATGACTTCTAAAAATTCAAATCTGATACGCTTTTAAATGAAATCTGCAATGAGATATCTTTCAAATAAAATATTTTCTTTTAAAGAATGATATTCAAGATTAAACAGGGATAGTATGGGCTGTTCCAAGTGTTTTGACACACAAAAAGATTCTGATGTTGTAAGAAAACTTTGAAATATTTAATTTTTAATGTAATACTGTTTATAAAAGGAATACCTGCTTTCCTTCTCAGATTTCTTCCTCTTGCTTTAAAGGGATCATGAATTGAACAGTTAAGAAAATTATCTCCTTTCACATATGAAACACATGAAGCTGTAGAAATTACTTTTCCAACTTTGTCTCCTTTGAGACAAATACTGCCTCCTCTGAGGTAATGTAGACTCCCATGGCCACCATGGCACTGATTGGATTCCTCTGCTCAGCTGCAGGGCACAGCCATGGTGCAGTGCCATCTCTCAGAACTGTCCATTAATGATGGAAACAAGGCTGGCAGATCCATGACTATGTAGCTCTATTGCCTGTGTTCTGAACCAACTCAGAAAATGCAAGAGTTTTGGAAATAAGGAGGGCAGAATTCGTGTCAGTGTCTGATCAATGGTGTAAATACTTTATTTCTCCTGTCTTCATATATTTTTGTTCTGTGTTTACACTTGCCTACGTCCCTGAATATTAATCACTGATTTGAAGCTATAAAAAAGGACAAGGACCATTATGTTCACTTATCCTAACCCACTGGGTTACACAGACTTCCCTAAGTGTTCCCTGGTCAAAACAGAATTTATCATGTGGGGAAAATAACATTTCTTGTTTATAAAACCTCTGGTAACAAGGAACCCGCGACAGCTCTTGTTGTTTCTGTGCTTTTTGACCTTACAGTCCTTGCCTAGCTTCAATTTCAGTGTGTTGGATATCATTACACCATTATCTGAGAGGCTGAAGGTCTGTTCTCTGGGGTTACCCAAGCTGAGGGCAGTGGAGCACCCCTGAACACTGTTGCTGACACATGGCTTGTCACCTTTGTGCTGGGATCCTTACACGAGTGGAGAAACAGAGTACATAAAAATAGGGTTTGCAGAATCAAGTGGAGAGAGCAGAGAGTGACCCTAGCTCACCAGCATGAAATTCAGTCACCATATTCATCATATCAGATTATCTGCTCCTATAGTATCATTTTCATGAAATTAAATTGAACATTAAAAGGGACACCCTACATATGAAAATGCTGTAAATTCTCTTTCAGGGTCTGCAATTCTGTAGATTTTCTGTTGGTCTGAAACATGTGGTGAAAAAGTGACAATTACAGTTTAACCTATGATGTTAGTATGGTGAGAATGAGAAGTGCAGG
Organism: Acanthiza pusilla; assembly: GCA_036630365.1. Classification (NCBI taxonomy): domain Eukaryota; kingdom Metazoa; phylum Chordata; class Aves; order Passeriformes; family Acanthizidae; genus Acanthiza; species Acanthiza pusilla. The sequence goes on from JAXCHO010000234.1 coordinate 16,287,586, forward strand.
GAAGCTTGCAGTCCTCTGGATTAAAAATCTAGAAGCAGTAAAGCAGTGTGCTTATATCTAACACGGGCCGGGCACTAAACCCAGTAATTTGAAGCACATGGCATGGGGGCTGTAGGGAAATGCAAAACATTTACTCTGTCACCGTGGTAGTACCACAGGATTTATTTACAGCATGGTGGGATCTGAGATGGTTCTGCTTCGACCAGAGAGTTAGACCAGATGACTTCCATATCCCTGTCAACCTCTGTTATTCTGTGAATTTATAATTGTATGAATTTGTGAAGCTCTATTTTGGAGTAAGATTTAAACTGGAGTGGAGAATGGAGCTTGTCTCTGGGTAGAGATGTGTAACATGCAAAGCATGGGAAAGACTGAAAGGAAACTCCTGGCTGCAGTGTACCCTGTGGCCATCACGCTGGGTTTGGTCAACGCTGGGGCTTTACACTGCACTCTCTGTGATTTATGAGGTTAGTTTGTTTCCTCAGTGACTGTCTCCACAACAGGATTTTGAAACCTGGATCTTACTTGCCAGATCCATTTGATCCATTGAAAATGGGGTTTAAATAGTGCTGGAAGGACACAGTGCGTAACTCCTCATTCTACTAGCCAATTCTTATTCCTTGATCTCAGTTTCTACCATCTTCTGTGGTTTATGTGTATGCTTTGGCCCAAAGAGACAATACATCTCTAACACTGAAAACATTTATATATATTCTATATTTTACTAACCCAAGCAGTTCCATTGAAACTGTGTGCATAATTTTAGTGAGTACATGTACACATGCCATAAAGATTGAGAGCTGAAAACTTGCAGCTGTGGGCAGACTTCAGTCAGAAAGAGGCCAATGTATCCTCTCTGTGATTTACATTTGTGTTTGAAATATTAGCATTAAATCCAGAACTGTCTTTAGGCAGGTGTGAATTGATGTGAATTAATGAGGAACATTTTAGGAGTCACAGTTAGGCATATAAGAGTGTATTTGCTTTGTTATATTCTATATCACAAATACATCTTGGGTCTCTGAGAGCATCCTACACCTCACTGGTGGGCGTGTCAGAGTAGCTACTGTGCACTTTAATTTTGATCTGCTGCGTGCTCTCTCCAAGCCAACAGAAAGAAATTGGCCTTAAGTGGGATTAAGTCTTTTTACTTCACCAGGATTCAGGCCATGATTTTAATGGTTGTGTTTCTAGTATGCACAAGTTTGAATTATAGCTATACTAGAGCTTTTGAGATCCACTCCTACTACATATTGGCCATTAAATATGTAAAGGATTTTGCACACCAAACTGTATTTCCCAACACTGAAATACAAATAAACAGAAGATGCTGACTCTGAAAACATTTTGAAGTTGAATTGTTTAACCAACAGCATTTGTACTATTACTATATTATATTATATTATATTATATTATATTATATTATATTAATATTGCATTTATTTAATCATGTAGGTATCATAAACTAGATTAATTCCATACAGATTCATTACATTCATTACATACAGATTCATTGCTTCTGTAGAAAAGATTTTTCTTGTTTTAAGTTATTCCAGGGATGAATGCATTGGGGCTGTTCCTGCAGATTTTTTTAGTACAAGTTCGGACCATTTAGTAATTTGAGAGAAAGTCACTACCTTCCTCAAGCCAAAAAGTAAAATGGAGAAAAGTTATACCACAGGGAGAGAATTGTATATTGTATTGCTTCATATGGGTTTCTATATGTATTATATAAATGCATACATATATATATTACGTATAAAACCATACATAATATATACATATATAAAAGTGTGTATATATGTAAGGATGTTAAATTAAGGAGAAAAATACCCTGCTTGTCCTGTGTACTGTATAACAGGAGTATTCATGCCTTCAAAAATAATATAAAATATGATGGAAAATGTCATGCCCCCTTGGTCATGTTTTTTGGCTCATTTATTTTACATTTATGGGAACAGGCTTGTCAACTCTAAACCCATCTGGCTCTAGCAGAGGAAAAGAAAGAAAAAGCAGGAAGTCCATTTTTGGCAACAATCCTGGCAGGCTGAGCCCTGGGGAGTCAGCTGCTCTTGCCAAAGCATCTGGAAAAGGTAAAGTTAGCATCTTCTTTCACCAGTCACGTGGAATGACTCTGTAATCCAACACAAGCACCAGACCAAATTGTTAAAGATCAAATACTTTGCAATGTGTAAGATGTTAAACTTTGGAATGGTTTTTTGTTAGCACAGCAGCTATTACAGTACCATTATTATAACTGAAGTGTTGAGTATGGAACATTAGGATTACTTGGTCAGAAATATGATGACCCTAATTCATAAACAATACAAAACTAACATACATTTTAAGTGATGTATCTTAAAGTTTATATTTTAAAAGATAAAAGTGAGTGTTTTCAAAGTACAAATGAAAGCCAGGACTGTTGGGCTGGTCCAGAGAAGAATTTTTATTGTCTGAAGTAGAACTTAGCGGCCTAAAATTCAGCCAAGTCTAAACGTGTAATTATGCAAATTAGATGGTGCAGGTGATCAGTTTGTGAACCTGGAAATTGTGCTTCTGCCTATGAAGAGATGTAAAGAAATACATCTAGAATGACATCATATAGAAAGTACAGAAGAGGTTCTGGAGCAGGAATAAGACCCAGATCCTCTGCCTTTCAAGTAATTCCCATAAACAGATATTTTGAACTCATTTTCTGGCTCAGGGAGGGTTGTATTTTTTACAGCCCAAGGGCACGACTGCAGCAGACAGGCGAAATTTTCTTCTAGAGGCCAGTGTCCTAAAAGTGAAAAAGTCTGGTGCCTAATTCTTATGCATATAAGTGTTTTGCTTGCACTGTCTGTAGATTGCCTGTTTGGAGACTTGGCAGCTGGCTTTCAGTCTTGCCTCTCTTCCTCATGTAAAATGTATAAATGAGAAAAAGGGAATTTTATTCCTTTATTTTATTCAAGCAAATGCCAATTAGGTATTTATTTATGAAAGTGGATGTTGGCACATCTAATCATGGTATTATTTCAGTACTTAAACATTGTGTTTCCTCTCATGGATGTGTAAGAAGGATGTGACACTTGCCCTGAGTAGTGTCATTTTCCAGGATCACCTTCCTCTACCAAACTAAAGCACACAAACATACTCCACTAGAAAACATTGCATTTTTGGAGTCTCTGGACCTGCAGCTGTAACTTGGGGTCCTTTTGATTCCCAGGTCCTTTTGATGTGATGCGGCAGACGTGGGAAGATCCTTGCTCTCCTTACAACTCCCCAGCTTCCCTGAGCGCTATCATCAGGACGCCCAAGTGCTACCACATCTCGTCGCTGAACGAGAACGCTGCCAAGCGCCTGTGCCGGCGCTACTCCCAGAAGCTGATCCAGCACACCACCTGCCAGCTGCTGAGGACATACCCCGCGGCCACGCGCATCGACTCCTCCAATCCCCACCCGCTCATCTTCTGGCTCCACGGGGTGCAGCTCGTGGCGCTCAACTACCAAACAGACGGTAAGGCTACACAAACTCAGCTTTCAATGTGTTTTAAATGTGATAGAAAGCCTTGAGTTGTGAATTTGTATTTTCCCTGTTTACTTTTCCTTGCCCTCCTGAGGGGATCCACCTGCATCTGTGCATCGCAGAACTAGCAGGTTCATACCATGGCAATCCGGTCCTTGATAGCAGCCATTCCACAGTTCAGGAGCTTTGTGCCAGTGCACCAGATCCCCTGATAACCCACAAATGCCTGGACAGCAACACCTTCCGTTTTTATTTTATTGCTGAAGGTTGTTTTTTTCCCCAATTCAAGTAACTATTATCCCGTTCTGATAATTTCAAGCATAAAAAGGTACTGAACTGATTTTAACTTGGAAGTGATTGGATGCTGGTTTAATGTTGATCAAAATATTTTTGAACTATTTGCTATCCTATCTTGTGTTCCTTCACATTTTTGATGGGGGATCCATTAGCTCAACTACAGTGCTCTTTCATTTTGCAGTTCAGGGCAAATTGCTAGAAGTTTCTCAGAGAACTGGTGTAGGCAAGTCCTACAGGTCAATAAAGACAATGGAAAGGATAGAAAGAATGAACTGTTCTTAGAGCTCTGTGTAATTACTGGATAGATTGGATCAGTAAATCACAGCTAGCTCTGAAAACCAGGAATGAAATGATAGTACACAACTAAAATAATTTTTAAAAAGATACTTCAAACATGACTTTGTCTTCATGTTATAGTTTCTCCATTGTACCATTGCTTTCTGTAAGTTTTGGCTGCCTTACTTTCACAGATCTTCCTCTGCAACTCAATGCAGCAATGTTTGAGGCTAATGGTGGCTGTGGATATGTTTTGAAACCTCCAGTTCTGTGGGATAAAAACTGTTCAATGTACCAGCAGTTTTGTCCATTGGAAAGAGACCTTGATAATAAGGAACCAGCTATATATTCTCTAACAGTAAGTACATGGAAAGGGAATTTCATACAAACAGACAGAAGTAGACAATGTGCAGCTACAGTCTTTAACCAGCATTACAGTCATGGCTCTAAATGAAAAGATTGAATCTTAAATTGTTGCTTGTACTTTTGACGGTCAGCCTAACTAACAGAAATTGGAGGGAGAAAGAGCAAAGATTTGTTTTTATTTATTTTATTTTATTTTATTTTATTTTATTTTATTTTATTGGCTGGTTTGTATCCATAGTTACTGTTTCCTTTCCACTGTTTCCTTCATGATATTTCTTGAAACTTGGTCCTGAAAGTATTTTCCCTGGGACTACACAATAGCGTAAAATTACACATATGCCTTGATGTTTTACACTTGTGAACCCTTGAAAAGCTACACAAAAAGCCATTATGAAAAGCTGTACTGAACCTTGAAAAAGTATTTTTTGTGAGTTATATAATAAGATATATAATTCATGGATTTATGGCCCAAAAAAAAAAAAAAAATCTTAGAAGCAGTCGTTTCCAGGAAATGTGTCAGAAAAGTGAGATTCATAAGAATCAGAATTCTCCCAGCTGTGGTAGTTGCACACCTTATTCTTGTGCTCTGTATGCCAAAGCAAGGCAGAGCTCAGTGCCATTACTCCAGAGTAATGGAGAAGAGAATGTGATCCTTTTTGACCATTTGACCATTTGGGTTAATGTTCAGATGCCTTGAACAGTTACTCTCATGATGTATAGTGTATTTTTTCAGAGGAAAGATACCATAGCAGTGGTGTTGGGGGTGGGAGGGCTGAAGCACCTCTGCTGCTGAAGTTACTGCCCTGGCAATCACAAAAGTAGGTGAGTGTTGTAATTAAATCAGCCTGTTAACAAACTGTGCTTTGGGGTGCGCTGAGCACTATTTTGCTCAGGATCATGACAGCATAGGGATCACTCCACTAATTGTTCTCTGTACTCCTCGGCTTCAGATCGTGTCTGGCCAGAACGTCTGCCCCAGCAACAGCACAGGCAGCCCGTGCATCGAGATCGACGTGCTGGGCATGCCCCTGGACAGCTGCCACTTCCGGACCAAGCCCATCCACCGCAACACTCTCAACCCCATGTGGAACGAGCAGTTCCTTTTCCGGGTTCACTTCGAGGATTTGGTCTTTCTCCGGTTCGCAGTTGTTGAAAATAACAGCTCAGCTGTAACAGCTCAGAGGATCATTCCCCTGAAAGCACTAAAGAGAGGTACGCTATAGTTTGTGGTGGTACCCTGCCCCAAAATGGTCCAGCAGATTCCTGGGCTGGATCCTTCCAGAGGGAAATTTAATCAGCTGGTTGCATTTTTCTAGAGGAGACAGAGCAAATATCAGACAACACACCATGTCCTGGCAGTACAGTGCTGATCTAAGGCTCCCTAGGAGCTGGCAGGCGCCCCAGTGACTTGTAAAAAGTCTGATCCTGTACTGCTGTGGAGGCAGCAGCATGTGGTACACACCTGCTCCAGTCCTGAGGATGCTCCTGAGGTTATGGTCACCAGGACGCCGCTGCTCCCTTAGGGAGCTTGGAGTGGTTTCACTGCCTGCCTTGTTTTTGCTGAGAAACTGCTGTGCCCAGGTCCCACTCAACAGAGGGGAATTGCACTTCTCGCAGCCATGGCTGGAGGGGACTTGAAGGAAGGGTGAAAAAAAGTGAGAGAGGGATGAGGAAATATCACTAATTGTGTGACACCTGGAGGAGTTTCAGAATTTGACCCTGCTTTATTAATATTCTGATATTTAGATATTTTATGTATGACTATATTGAATATTATGGCAAAACAAAGGTAAATTGCTCTGTGAGCCACTCAGCAGCAGGATTTGTGTTACACTGTAGTACAGAGTGTTAATGCAGTGTTACTACAGTACTTTAAACCCTACCTGTGTAGCTGTAAATACAGCAAATTTAAATTTTCCATGTATGAGACTTGTGTCCCAGGATGTGGCAAAGCATTTACAGAAAGGTTTTTCGTCTTTAGGCTACAGACATGTCCAGCTCCATAACCTTCACAATGAAACATTAGAAATTTCCAGTTTGTTCATAAACAGTCGGAGAATGGAAGAAAGTCCCTCTGGAAACACTCTGCCTGCGTCTATGGTAATTTTTGTTTGTGTGTGTGAATTACCTGTATTCTTGGTTTAATGACTACTATGATGTGAAGATTTCTAGAGCCAGAGTGTCCAAAGATGTTAGCCCTCAAACGTGCACATTCTTCAGACATACCTTGATGCCTACTTTTTTTTTTGGCTTTGGTGGAAGTAAGGTTATCCCACCTGGCTAAAACTGTGGGAAGGTAAATCTTTTCAAGTCTGGCTTCTCTGCTGTATTTAGAGTGCATGAATTGTAAGCAAAGCATTTGAGACCAAAAAAACCACAAAGGTGCAAGTTACCAACAACTTTGAAATAATGAGAGTCAAATTGATTTTTAATACAATAAAAGATGAATTCTGTATTTTCCATAAATACATACAGGTTTATATGTGTGTGCACATCCATATGTTTATATGTGCAAATAAATATACGTACATATAGATACTTGTATATCTAAAAATATCCACGTATGCATGCATAAATGGATGTAAAAGCCCTGACTGTTGGGTTACCTGGGTTACTTGTGTTTTGGCAGCTTTAAACATGTATTTTATCATTTTGCTGGCTCCTAAAGTGTTAGAGAAAACCTCCTGAGCTCCTGTGTGTGCAGCAGATGTGTTGCAGATATTACCTCCTGTGAATACAAGCCAAACTTGTATCTTGGTGAATTACTAGGGCAGAAAGGAAGAACAAATAGTTTGGAGGTTAAAACAAAGCTATAGGTTTTCTTCAAGTAATCTGTATGCTGATTCCAAATATCTGTGCTCAGCTAAAATGGGGAATAAGTGATAGAGGTTGGCCCTTCCAGTGGCAGTTTATGTATTCCCACTGGAAAACTTCCTTTTCCTTCTTTCTCTCAGCTTCAAGGTAGGATGGAGGCTTTTGGAGGGTTTGTTGGGGGTTTCTTAGATGCCTCGATCTGCAGTGTAAGAAAGAGCCAAGTATTAACTGAACAGCTTTGCTTTGTCAAGGCCCTTACAACTTGTGTGTACAGTTTCTTTTAAGCAACCTAGAAATACTATGGCTGTGTGAAAACATCCAGTAACCTGTTAAATGTTGTCTGAACAGTTGTTTAGCCTGGGAGAAAGGAAAGCTGCTGTGACTTACAAAGTGACAGTCCATGGAATTCCAGGCCCGGAGCCTTTCACTGTTTTCACTGTAAGTGCAGGGACCACGGCTGCACAGCTGCTCCATCAGGTGAGCTTTCTGCTGAATTGCAGACTCTTCATTGCCAGAATCCACACTAACATCCTTCTGGGCTTCTGTCTCCCTGCATTTCTCACACACAAAGTCGTTGTAGTTCATTCATCACAGCAAGGGGGTGTTGTTTGAAATGCATTGCTGTGGAATTAATTACATTGCAAACACAGAATATAATCGGTGGAATTTTCCCAAATTTGGCTTCAGAGAATGGGTTTATAATCTTAGAACATATTCCCTATTAGTATTTTAATATTTGGGCATATGCAGATGAGAAAAACAATCTCTCTAGTCAATGGGGGCAGTGGGTTCTGCTTACAACAAGGGAAACATTTCTTCACAGTTCTTTGAACTGAAGCACCATAGGAATAGAGAGTAAAAGTTAGAGGGCTAAGTTCATGAGTAGAAAAATGAGTTAACTCAGCAGGGATTGTTATTCTAGCAGTGGGAAAAGACTGTACTGTCCTGGGATTATGAATAAATTTTCTGGCCAGCCAAAAAGGACCGAAATAAGCTTAAATAGTACTGCCTTGTCTGGAACAGTTGAACTGCTTGGCTGGGCTAAAGAGAACAGGACATTACCCTGGAGTAAAATATCTGAATAATAAATAGCACATCAGAAATTCTGCTTGTGCTGACAGAATAGTTACTGATTCTTAAAGCTTTCTTATTCATTCTCATTTATAAGTACTAATTATACGGTGTTTATATCTAGCATTCTAATTGTTGTGTGTTGTCTGTCTTAGCTCTTGGCTACCATAAAAGGCACTGAGTCATGCGCTGCAGACTATTTTCTGATGGAAGAGAAAAGTTTTATATCTAAAGAAAAGAGTGAATGCAGAAAACCACCATTCCAGAGAGTGATTGGTCCTGAAGAAGGGCTAGTGCAGCTTTTGAACAGTTGGTTCCCAGAAGAAGGATATGTTGGAAGAATTATCTTTAAAACCCGAGAGGAAGTAAGTCTGTTTTAGATAAATTATTATTTACAAAGCTAGCTAAAAATAGCTCTTAGGACCAGGAAACAAAAGGGTGTGCAGTATTTGTTTCACTACTTGGTGAGTAATGTCAATGCTGTGTACATTATTTAAAAACAAACTTAACTCTTGAGCGAGCAAGCACAACTAGACTTTATACACATGTGGGACACCAACTGGACCTCCCTCAGCTCCAGTATCAGCTGTGTGGTATTTATTCATTATGGCTCAGGCAGTTCAGTGCCTCTGTTTTGAGTGATGGTTCTAATTTAATGCAAATCTAGATTATGCAATGATAGGAAATGAATATAAAGATAATAGTTAATATCAAAGGACCATAGATAGCAGAACTTCAGACAACCACCAATTCAGATGGCAGCAACTTCCCATCTGTCTAGAAAAACTAGAAATAATTTTAATATTAAAGAATAAGTCTAAAACCCTCAAAGGATGATTAAATTATCAATGATAGCCTAAAATAATGAAATAGGGAATTTCTTTTAATTTAAAGGAGGAAGATGACTTCAGTTTAAACTATGAGCAAAGCATCTACAGCTTAAAATATGCTAGTGCTTGTGAGACAGAGACAAAAAAAGCAGGAGAAAGATACTTAATGATCCCATTTTCAGAGGCAGTTTCTTTGGTCGGTTCAGGAAATAAAAATGCTTACTTAATACACAGATTTTACATACGCAAATGGCAGAGGTCCTCTGGGATATTTGAAAGTGAAAGAAAATGTATTTTTGCTTATTTTGACAGAACTTTTGAAAAGTTTAATAGGTAAGAGTTTAAAGATAAATTGCTATTATATTACACAAATCCACATTTTTGTTTCCTTTATATCTAGTATTTGGAGCAAAAATGACAAGGTAGGAATTTGTTTGTGGAAATAATAGCCTACTGAATTCCACTGACTGCAGCACTGCCTTTGTCAGTGTACACTGCCATGCATGTCCTGCCAAGCCCCATTCCTTCAGAAAATGGGTTAAAATCTGTCTTAGCACATGTGAAAATCATGCTGTGCCTCAAAGCATTATCCAGAATTGTAAGCCTTTCTGCAGACAGCAGCACCTCAGAGCTTGGAGCTAGAAATGAAGTTGGAAATCTGACTGGAAAAACAAGGAGCAGGTCCAGTGACGGTGCAGTACACAGCCCATATTTACAGCTTATGAATCCAAGCTGTGTTCCAAGGCGTTGGACAGAAATGCATTCTCTGAGAGAAGGTTCAGGGGGGAATTCTGTCTAAAATCTGCAGTAGTTATTGAAAAGGGAGAGAGAAACAAGCAGCCTTCCTCTTGCTCCACACCACAGGAAAATGTTCGCTCAGATTCTGGCTCTCTGAGTTCTTTTGGCTTTAGTGCAGGGACAGGAAAGAAAAACCTTTCCACTATTGCCCGTGTTACTGTCACCATTACATGACAAAACATCATTTTGTATACATAAGGAAAGGATTTAAGGGACCATTTTTGTGAAACATGGTGCTATGCAAACATCTCCATTCCTCACCTACTGTGAGAGGTATTTCAGACACTGATTTTAGAAAACATGGGTATTTATTAGGATTATTATTATTATTTATTATTAGCAATAGTGGCTTGTCAAAAATCTGGAGTGAAATGGAGCTGGGCCAACTGCACACTCTCCAATTTCCAAGTGATAAAAACCTTTTGTGACCACCAGCTATTAGTTACCTCTCTGAAGTACATGAATTTGTCTCTCATTTTCTCTGTAGAATTTAAATGAGAGAAATGTCTTTCAAGAAGCAAAGGAAGAAGCAGCCATCAGCTCTGAGGATGACAGTTTCTTTGTTCAGGTACATGATGTGTCCCCAGAGCAACCACGCACGGTGATCAAAGCCCCACGGCTCAGTACAGCTCAGGATGTCATCCAGCAGGTGAGTGCACAAGCCCACCTTAACACGTGGGGTGAAGTTGGTTTCAAACAAGCTAAGGTGGGGTTTGTTCTCAGGACTAGCTGAGCAATCAGTTTAGTAACCTGAATCTGAGGGAATGCCTTCATTTTTGTTTTTGGTGGTTTTTTTTTCCTGCCTTTAAACAGACTCTCTGCAAGGCCAAATACTCCTACAGCATTTTGAGCAACCCAAACCCAAGTGATTATGTGCTCTTGGAAGAGGTGACAAAAGAGCCAGCAAACAAAAAGTCTTCAACATCTAAACCATCTCAGAGGATTCTCTCTGATCAAGAGTGTGTATACCAGGCCCAAAGCAAGTGGAAGGGAGCAGGAAAATTTATCCTTAAGCTCAAAGAACAAGTTCAGGTAAAAGATGCAATACTTTGCAGCAGGTGTTGTGGACAGTGTGTGATCAGCTTAATGGGAACTGCTTTCCAGGGGAGGGAGGCACGACTGGCATGAGGGCAGGTGGGGAGGACAGACCACAGCAGAAAGCAGATTCCTCTTTTTTCTGAACCTTCCTTCCTTTTTCCTTTGCAATGCTGCATCAGTTACATCCAGCAACACGATTCCCTCACACACTGCAAATTTGGGACAACCTTTATCTGCTACCAGCTTTGTTTCTCAAAACCCTCTGGCTGTGCATACCATGTTCCCTGTCATAATAAAGGACCATTCAAATGGGCAGAACTTAAAAGCTACTGGAATAAAGTCCCCTTTATTCCTGCCCAGTGAAAAAGTTGTTCTGTTGCTTTCTCTCAGCCTTTTAAATATGGCAGGAATTAAGTACATGCCTGCTGGGCGAAGGAGCTGTGTTCTCCCTTCCAGCAGACACTGCCAATCCACAGCAGCTGTTGCTTTAAAGTAATTGTGTTATAAGCACAGATTACCAAATTTGCTAAACAACTCTTTGACACTGCATAATTTTTAATTTATTTATTCAGAACAATCAGAAGGATGTGCCTGGATGAAAGCACAGCCATACTGAATTCCTAGAGGGAGGCCTGCTTAGCAATATGTTAGGTGTTTTCATATTAATTCTGTATTTCACAGGGAACAAGCAGCTGTTAAACGACCTCTATGATCTATTTTAATTTTCACAGGCAGCACGAGATGACAAGAGAAAAGGTATCTCCTTCACCAGTGAACTGAAGAAGTTAACCAAGTCGAGTAAGCAGTACCGGGGCTTCGTGTCGCCCCCGCTGCAGGTCCTGGCAGACAGTCCCCAGGGCAGGGACGAGAGAGCCGCGTGTGCCTTGGCCTTCAGTGACATCATGGAATAGTCCCAGCTGCTGCCACAACATGGCCTGCTCAGGTATGAGACACCCACTCGAGCACGGGGAGGCAGTGAGTGCAGGATTCACAGAGGATTCCTTTTTCCAAGCTGTAGCTGATTAAACCCAGTGATGTACAAGGGACTGACAGAATGATCCACAAGAGCCTCATATAGTGATGTGCACAAGCACGATGATGCCAGGAAGGTCTCCAATTCTTTATTATGCCATTTGCTCCAGTGAAGCAGAATGGTGGAGTCTCACCCACTTTCTCTGTCCATTTAATCCAAAATGTTGCATCCCGGTTGATTTTGCAGTATGCATTTTTATCAACAATTGTGCTTAATTAGTGATGTTCTGCTACACTTTTGCTCTGGGCCTCGGCAAATGGAAATGAGCAGTAGAGCTTTTATTGTTTTTTTGTTCCATCCAGATAACAAAATCATCAGGATTGTGATCTCCTTTTTAGCTAGAACAAGTTTACAGTGTTAATTTCTGTCCGTGGAAATTTTGCCAGAAATGTTTAAACATTTGCACTATCCTTTCTGTATCTCTTCAATTTCTCCCATCTCGCTTGACTTCAAACAACTGAAATGCACAACAAAGACGGTCCCGTTTATATGGAGATAGTAAGTGCCACTTGCCCAGCAATGTACACTAACCAGACACTTGCACAGTGCTACTACAGCACTGAGACAGCAGCTAGGAAGTTACAGCTCATTGCAAATCAAGAAGAAATCTTTTTCAGTGTTTGTAATCCCACCTCGCATATGGCCAATTTAAGATTTTTTTTTTCCTGGATGCAGCTAATTATTAAAGCATTATTTGACATGTACTTTAATGCTGCTGCTAAATCATTGAATTAACAGAATTCAAGCACTGTTTTCATTTGCAAGGTGTTTCAAATAGGAAGGGATGAATTTAATACCTTCTTTCTAGGCTGCTATAAACAGTCTGAATCCAATGAAAACAAAGTAAATAATGGGAAGATCTCAGTCACTTTCCCTCTTCTGCATTTGGTTGTCTTTTTTTGTTTTGGGGTTTTGTTTTTTGTTTCTTTGGGGGGTGGGTTTTTTTGTTTGGTTGGTTATTTTTTTGTTTGTTTTTTGGAGGTTTTTTTGTTTTGCGGTTTGTTTTGTTTGGGTTTTTTTGTTTGGTTTTTTGTGTTCTTTTGTGGGGTTTTTTGTTTTGTTTGTTTTGTTTTTTTTTTTTTGTTGTTGTTGTTTGGTTTGGGGTTTTTTCTTTGGGTTTTTTTTTTTGGGGGGGTGTTTTTGTTGTTTTGGGAGTTTTGGGGGCAGGCAGTGTTTGGTTTGGTTTTTTTATCTTGGTTTTGGAGTTTTTTTGGGTTTTTTCCTGAAACCCAAACCTGGAATTTACATCACTGAATCCTTCTGCAGTGCCTTTGAAGGATCCTGCTGCAGACTGAACTGGTCAGCGACTGTGTGCCCTGTGCTACAGATGCTTAATCCAGGCAATGCTGCTGGATTAACCTCCAGAATCTGGGAATCCTCCGTGGGGTACTGGAGATTGGAAAGACGCCTGTCAGCTCTCAGAAGATTCTTCTCTTCCCGTATCTTCGCATCTGCAGATTCTCCAAAGGCGGATGGAGAAGTTTTCTTGGACTGTATGTTGTAAACAAACAGGTGTCATCACCCTCCCTTTTTAAACAAAAGATAATTTTAGCTTGTTGCCTCTAAGGAATCTGAAGGCAGAGAAGCAGAGTGGTTTTTTATGTGTATTATATTAAAGTAACGCACTTTTACCTGAAGATTACTGTTTAAACACTGTGTTAAGTGATTGTAAAGAGATTTAAATATACTGTAACTTCCTTTGCATATCTGTTTAACTTTGGTGAATATACACAAAACACTCGAAATTATTTATGGTTTATCTACATTAACAAAATAATGTACAATAACTGAATCCACCTTCCTGGGAGTGAGACTTCGACAAGGAACAACATTTTCTTCTTATAAATTTTAGTTTTCCAGGCTTGTGTTTAAAGACAGAATATTTATTATCGTGTTCCAAAGTACATGCCATTGTATAGTATATTTATCATATACTACTTTTTAGAAAATGCAGGTTTTTTTATCTCTCTTTGGATTTAGAGGTAAAAAATGTTTGAGCTTTTCTGGTTGTTTCTTTTCAGCACAAGATGTTTAATACCCAGTACTGACCAAATTCAAAATAATGCATTGGTAAGTGTAATTAATATTTCAAAGTTTTGAATTCAAACCACATTTTTCCATATAGTCAGGAACTGTCTTTTTACTTGTCCGTTAAACACAGAGAGTATGAAAAACTTTATAACTCTTGACAATTTTGTTTACATAGAAATACTGTTGTGACGTTTTACGTGTGATGAATTCATCTTTTGTTATCTAAGTTAGTCTTGGTAGTCTCTTTTATTTCCCTCCATGAGAGTTACTGATGTGTTAAGATATTTAAAACAATCCATTACAGGGGCACAAATTAAACAACTGCTGGAATCAGCCACCCTTTGATCTCCCACAAGACATGTGTCTCTTGGGAACAAACTGCTCTGCACACGTTTTTGTTTCATTAGAGCAAACCCTGAACGGAGGAAAGAAGTTACAGGCAGTAGTCTCATGACAGCTAATGCCCCCTTATTAATTAGAAAATGAAAGAAAACAAAGTCATTAACTGGCATATAAACAAGTAGACAGAGCCTGCATTCTGCCACCAGAAGCTACGAAGTCTTTCACTATAAGTAGCCATTACCAAAGCAAAAAAGTGCCCTCTTGAGGTCACTGCCAGCTTTCAGGAAAAATAACCACAGACATACAAAAAAGTCAAATTTCTCAGTGGCATATCCTCACAGAGGCCATGCACTTCCCACTGCTCATCTTTCACAAAACTAAAGTTTTGAACTGATGTATCAAAACAGCATTTTGCAATTCAGCAACACCACCCAACTCAAGCCCCCAGCCGCCTCCTAAGTCAGCCTCTCATTACCAATTCCAACAGCAGCAGCCTCTGTGAGGGACATGTGCTCCCTCCCCACCCTGCCCAAGGAAAGACTCACCCTGAGTAAAATGTTAAGTGACAATTTACACATAGTTTTATAGGCACAGTTTGCTTTGGAATACTTTGGAATTACTGGGAAATATTTACATCAACCTGCTGCACAATTCAACTAATGCAACCATTTTTTTAAATGTTAGCTTCATTCTCTCTGTTTTTTAACATAGTAGCAGTTTGACATCACTGAGAATTTTTTCCATTTGGTGTTTTTATGGCATTTTAGAAACAATACTTAATTTCCTGTAGATTGCCCTTACCCATTTAGCTCTTTTTTTTTGTTGTTGGTGTGGTCTTCTGGGTTTTGGGGATTTTTTTATCTTTAGCAGCTCTGAAAATTCTTAACACCACACCTGCAGTATCACAGTAGGCTGGAAGACACCTTTGCTAATAAATCGGATTTAACATAAAAAGTTCTTATATTATACCCATGTTTTCATCCTTTAGTGCTTTTCTGTCAGCTAGATTTAAAAAGAAAAAAAAGCAATCCAAGGGGACATCAGTGGTCATGTCATGTGTATCACAGACCTAAAACTAGTCTGGTGGCCATTTAAAATCAGCAGTTTTGTACTATTTCTGCTAATACAATTTTTCTAGCTGTGGGGATAGCTTATTAATATGAGCATCTTCATCATCAATCACAGTCAGTACCTGCTTTTGCTGCTGTTTATCATAGTGACAGAGAACAGCAAAATATTTGGATTTTTTATTTAAAAACCCTGACTTTGTAGGCATACAGATATCTGGAACTATGTCCAGATGTAGGGCTAATTAACCTGGTCCAGTATTTTCATTACTGTACATACATCAATTAAGTTTAGGGATTGGTAGATACCCAGGTAAACTTTTGTTGGTGAAAACATGATACACTTTGGGGTGAATTTGGACAAAAATTACAGCACCCTTCCTTTGCTGGTTCCAAGCAGTGAAAAGACAATACCAGTCAAAGCATTAAACAGCAAGGGGGGGGGGAGGGTTGTTAACTTTTGTGAACACCCAGTTAAACTTACTGTTTTCATGCAGTAAGTTACTATGCTAATAGGAAAGTTTATTCTGTTTAGCCACAGATTTTATTTCTGCAGGAATCTGTCCACACATTCCTATGACAAAACTGACAAAATAACTTTGTGCTTTTCCATGCTTTTGGCTGAGTATGGACGTCAATTAGGAAAATACATTCATTTTTACATTACAAACTATTTACAGGAAGCAGCTTCCAGGATAAAGTTTGAAAGAAAGGAATGTAAATAATCAACATCTTCCAGAAACATGCAGTCTCTGAGCAGTAGCAGCCCTTGCACTGCACAGTTTACAGGTGGAAATCTCTTGCTTCTTATGCTCCGCTGCCTATTGGCAAAACCACAAAAATATTTTATTCTATACTATTGAAAAACTGCTGCTTTTCTATCAATCTCTTACCCTTTCCCTGTGCAGCACGTGGTGCTTGCAGTGGTGTGACTGGACGGGCCCAAGGCGGGGCAGTCCCAGCTCCTGTGTGCGTGCAGAGCTTGTAGGAACTGAAGCACTGCAGGAGTCACTTCCTCCACCACCCAAAGGGCTTCCTGTTTCTATCTTACTGACCCTGAATTAGAGCAGTCAGAACACTAAAAAATACTGTCTCCGTTTTAATATTTTTAAGCCTAGTGCCATGTTTTTTCTTGCTACAAATATTACTTGGTGAGGTGTCTGAATAGGCACTTTTAGAAAGGTGTCTGCTTCTAGAATTCACAGGCTTTCGAGCATTAAACACTTCAACACAGCAATATCCAAATACTTCAAGAACACTTTCTCTTACCTTCATAGTTTATTTTCAAAAAGAGAATAACTTGCTGATAGCTTCACATGCTAAGTCTGCAGCTTCTGAAACTCAATTGTCTGTTCTACTCTAGCTCTTCAAATGCTTCAATTAACATCTGGTTTTTAATCACTGTCTGTTACTATTCCACTATAAAACTCAGTTTACTTTTAGGGTAGCCCACTAAATGTACCAATGGTGGTAATTTTTCCTGTCTGTGATAAATATTTTTTAACTTAAAGAGAGATAGACATTTGGCAGAGTTAGCAAATTAAACACAAAAATAAATAGCAGTAAATAGATTTTGTTCCAATAGACATATAGGCTCTTTCAGAATGACTTGTACAGTCATCTTCCTCTGCCTCTTCAAGCATGTCAAAGTATTCTGACAATGCAACATCACTATGTGCCAGTCTTTATATGTTTGGAAACTATGTAAAATGAACTTAAAAGTGACTTTTCCACCTGGACTATTTTCTCTCTGCTGACTTGAAGAATAAACTTGTATTTGTATATGTTGTAAAAAAATAAATGGTTTAAGATGTTGACTCTTTGCTTTTGCCTTCCTGAACTGACAAAGGTAGTGACAAATGCCTTCTTGGAATTTTGCAGAGTTTAAATCACATCTGTATTTGCAAACACTTAACAACTAAAGTAAAAACAACTACTCAAAAGCTATGGGAATGACAACCTAAGCAAATAGAAACACATGGATAACCACCAGTATTATGTATGCAGTTTTGTAGTCTACATAGTAAAATGGGTATTTTCTAGTCCATTAATACACAGATGTCTGTTCTAAAAAATATTTGTAGATTTATGTTTAATTATTTGGAAGCCAGTGAACTAGTGTGATTAATAATAAAAACATGTATTAAAAGAGAAATAAATTAATTGTACAACTATCTAAGAACCATAAATCAGGATAAAGGACTAAACAACCAAGAGAAAAAAAGATGCTTTCTGACTTAAATGAAGGCTTTTAAAAACTTACACACATACCATTATCACATAATAGATTAAGCACTACAGAAATACGCCAGCTATCAGGGGACAGCCCACTACAATGGAATCTCCTGTACAATGGAATTCACATAATGACAATACCTTTAAATTATTTCATACATTTCACCTGCTCTTTGCAAAGCCAGCATGCAGCTGCAAATGGATTCTAAAACAATCAGACAATAAATATTATTTGGGGAATGTGGAGAAAATTTCCTACAAAACTAAAAAAACCAGTCTTACCTTGTATTTGTCCAGTATTCTTGAGAGCAATACTTTATTGAAGACACTGCAGTAGAGCATTCAATGATGATGATAATTCAGAACTGAAATTCAATATTAATTTGCCAATATCAAGATTCATCAGAGGGGAAAAAAACCCACCAAATGCAAAATAATTTCAAGATGAGATAAACTGTTAGAATACAGGAGAAAGGAGGAAGAAAAACAAGAAAAAATACAATGCATATTCCAAGTGTCTAGGTAACTTAGATATCAAAGAAGCCAATATTCTCTTAACATTTTCAAAATATTTATTAACTTATTAACACAACCCATTGAGTTTGCAGAAACACATGTCTATATTCTGTTATAAAGATATGAAAAATACATAAACAAAAATACAATTATACATGGCTGCAAACAAGTCTTAAATTACCTGGGTTTGTCTCTTTTTAAAATACTGACATGACAGTCCATTGTGATTCCCCAGCCCTGTGAACACAGGCTTAAGGGGACATGCTTGTAACTGTGGGAAAAACTGCTGTTACATTTTTGTGTGTTCCTATATGCACACAAAAGCCTACTTGTATTCCTTTTATGATGAGTGGTGATTTCTTTCAGCCAATCTTTCTCCATAATTAAGAAGCCAGCTGAACTTGATTGATAGGCACATTTACACCAAGGATGATTCCTTCAAGTGCTTAGCAAAATCCAAGGCTTTGTGAGCAACAGTCTCACTATGTTCTTGAAGCTGTTTCCTTAGTTCTTCATCTACGAATGAATCCATTTGTGAGAAGGTATCCTGAAAATTACAAAATATTAGCTGCATTACTAAGCAAGGCCATGTTTTCCATGCATAACTTAGATTAGCAGTCTTGTTCCTCTCCATGGTCCCAGCCCTCTAGACCAGACTGTGGAACTGGCAGCTCACTCCTGCCTGGCCTGCAGTAAATTTCCCTTGGCTGCAAGCAAGAACCATGTCAGGCACTCCTTCACAAGCCCGTGGGTTTGGGGAGGGTTTTCTGGTTTGTGGTAAATTGGGCTTTAGAAGATTATCTGCTACACAGCCATGGCTTCAGCTCTGGAGTGGTTCACACACTGCTTCCTGTTCAACACACCTTATAAATTCAAATCAAGCACAGTTTGGTGAAAGCACACATACATAAATCAAGCATCTGATCAAAAGGCCAATGAAAGCAACAATGCTCACAGGACAGGCTGTGAGACAGAAAGGAATGCCCTGACTGACCCTTCTGCCTCCAGCCACACCTGCAGCCCTGCATTTTCCTGGTGCTCAGATGAGGAATGATCACGCACATGATTTAAATTTCCCTGTAAAAGTCTTAGAATTCAGAGTCAAGTGCTTTGTGCACTCACAGAGAAATGAGATCCTCTCTTTCATGATGCACAACAGGGCTCCAGTTCAGAGCTTCTGTCAAGAGCAGGGAGATGCTGACAGACTGGCAGCTTGCACACGTGCAGGACAGAGAGGGTTAAACTTAGACACTGACAAAATTTGTTACATGAGCTAACCAGAGCAGGCAAGACCCCAAGGTAAATTTCCCAGTTAGGTCCATTATAGCAATCTCTGGACACTTCGTTATCTTCCTGTTCCTTTGTTTCTGCTACCTTAAGGAGCTTGTGCATTTCCTTATTCAACCCAAATGTCTCTCCTATCTGCTGCTCTCAGCCTTGCTCTTCAGAGCTGCTCACGTAACTCCCTAGCAGGACACACACAGCCAGAAGTCATTATAAAACAACTGAATAATTTAAGTACAAACACATTTTCAAAAGTTGCTTCTCTAAAATGGAAAAAAAATTGTGCTCTCAATGCTTCAGCTGAACACTATTGGGTAACAATGTGGAGCACTGACAAGGTCCACAGGTTATAATGTTTGCATTAGAAAGAAGGAAAATTATCACTTTTTAAAGGACACACCACTCACTGGACATTTAATGGAGGCTGGCATCTGGAACACATCCAGTGCTGAGGATATAAACACACTTTCTTCCATTTCTCCTCTTTTTACATTAACTCTTTGTTCCCCACAAATTTACACTTTAAAGCTCTAGTGACACTAATAGGGATCAGTCTCTCTCAACATACTGAATCAAATGCTCTGGAAATCCAGCTGTTTTGGCAGCTACCCACCCTGGGGAAAGAGCTGGCTTTTTATTATTGCTTTTTGAGCAAACATTAGTTCATCATTACAGAAAAGAGCCAAGAAATCTGCACTGAACCACTGCGAAGTGCAAAATAACAGCTACCATAATAATCTTGCTATGTTAACTGATGCTGTGGGAGGTAGGACTATTTGTACAGCTATTTTTTCCTTCCTTAGACTCAGTCCTATCTTATGCCAGTTTAAAAAGTATACTTTACACACGAAGTACAGAAACCAGAAAGCCAAACCAAGTGCCAGTGCCTGGGGACTGCACAGTGAGCCAGCAGATACAGGTTATATTGGTGTGTTCTGTGGTTAAAAAAGGACACAGAGAGATGAGACAGTACCTTTCTTCTGGGTGTTACTGATGCAACAGGAGGATTAAAGGTCATTCCTTTCATACAGTATGTCTCAAAAAGTTCTGCAGCAGACCTACAGTAAATAAATAGTGAAAGAAAAATGGCATTAGGTAGACACAACTTCAGCTGATCTATATCACCAATCCAAGAGCAGCTTCTGACACACCCCCCACTCTCCCCCCCCCACACACCTTAGGAGAAACACTGAGAGTAATGAGCATCACCTGGAAAAGATCAGAACCCAACAGCTGGGAAACAATGCAAGTCAGAGCAAGTAAAATGTGTCTGAGTACTCAGCTGGGGGAGAGAAGAAAGCTGTTGTCTCCCAGAGCTCTGATCTGTACATACTTGAAAAAAGGGGGGGGAAAAAAGGCAGGTAAAGATTACCTAGCTGACACAATCTGCTAGAATTTCCAACAGTTCCTTACCAAAAGATTTTATGAAAAAGCATTCATGGGAGAACAGGGGATACCATCACAGAAAAGAACTGGTTAGAAGACAGGGAACTGAGGACAGGAGTCTATGGTCAGTTTTTGCAATGGCAGGAAGAATCTGGATTTTCACAAGGTCTTTCTTTTCCAGGACCTGTACTTTTCAAGATGCTCAAAAAAGAGTTGGAGAATACAGAGTTATCTGTGTTAGTAAGAATGAGCTACCTGGAGAGAACTGCAGACAGACTGTAGGAGATGATCAGTAAAATGGCAAATGAAATTTAATGTTGGAAAAAGCAACAGCTTCCTCTCAGGGCGCTATTTAGAAAAAAAACCAAAACTCTTTGATAACTTACCTTTGGCTCAAATCAAGTGGAAGAGCCCCTGAGCCTTCAGTTGGAGCTCCAGCAATAAGGTGAGATGCAAATTTCTGCACTGTTGGGTGATAATGTCTCTGAAAGAAAGGAAGAATGAAGGAATGAAGGAAGTAGACAGACAATAAGGGATAATCTATTTATCTATAGATTCTCCTATTTATTTCCATGAGATGGAAAGTCTGCTTTTATTTGAGAAACTGAGCACCTCAAAATGAGCCAGTCTGTGGGACTAAGTGAATGAGAACACCCAGTTACGCGTTTATTCACTCATACCATGCTGTGAGCATGACTCTCCACAGTTAGGTAACTCCTACTCCCAGAAAACAGGCAGGAAGGGCAGAGCAAGCCCTCTTCAAACCCTGACTGGAATGACAGATCAAGGTGTCAGTTCCTCCTGGAACACGGGCTGGATTGCAAGGGAACTGAACAGATCTAAAAAGTCTCCAAAGGAATCTAATAAAGCAACCTGCAGTAAGATCCAGAGTGCTATTAGCACAGGGTATGTGTCACATCCCCATTTGAGCTCATCCTTCCCTACCACTGTGTTGGTCTTCCTCTTCCACTCTGTTGGAATAGGCACATGGAGGCCAAGATTTGACTGATAAGCCTGAAGACCTCTGCTCTCCATTTGTGTAAAGCACCTAAACATTGAGCAGCTGTTCCTTCCCAAACCCCTGAGTTACTCACTAACCTGCAGTAGATGCAGCTCCCACAGCGCTGTGTTCTGAGCATTGCAATGCTCTGGTTCATCTAATTCTGGGAGATAAACTCCACTGCCTTGAGATTCGTTGTCTAGTAAGAGGTCCATCTTTGGGAATGTCTACAGCACAAAAAAAGCAGAAACTGAGTTGCTTATATTACACACCCAATTATAACGTGGTCAAGTCAGTTTCAGGATTCATTCCATGTTATTCAGTCTCAGCAGCATTTAAGCATACTCTGTTTTCCTCATTCTTGTTACAGATGCTTTAAAAATTCCACACAAAATCAATTTATCACAAAATTCAATAATCTTTAGCCAGCAAGCTAAAAATTTCAACAAGTAAAACTTACTTGCATAAATACCCTGTTCGTTGCCAAGATCCCAACACTGGAATTTGGGAGTACATGAAGAGCAAGGATGGAAAGTCGCTTTAGGAAAGCAAGAGCTCGTTGCTGGGAGACCTGCTTTCTCCTCTTGGCAAACATGACATCCAGGCACTGCAGCACAATCCCTATGTCCTCGTTGGTGCCACCTCAAAAGCAGAATTTCATACAAAGAGTAAATAACCACTTCATGGACATAGAGCTGGATACTCTGCTATGGGCTGGACAATGGAAACTGAGACCAGCATGAAAGCTGGGAGGCTCAGACACCTCTATGTGACACAGACATTAAGCATCCACTCTTTGTTGGTCAAAATAGTTCAGCCTTGAATAGAAAAAATGTATCATTTTTTCTGTGCTCCTTTCTAAGAAAATATGTGTTCCATCGAAATTGTCTAAATATTAAACACAGCTACTGCTTTAATCCTAAATGTATTCATTGTATTGTTTTCTGTACATTAAACAGTGCAAAGATTTAGTCTTTTACCCATCCAGAACTGCAGAATGTTTTTTCTTAATCTTTTGTCCTTAGTGAATCCACATTTCTGAAGTTAATTAGAATTACGTTTATTTCAAATTTTATAAATCTCTTTTTTCACCAATTATTCAACTTCTCAGAATTACTGGAAAATTTAGATTAGAAAATTAGAACATCATAATTATAAAAATCAGAAATATATAGTAGAAAATTTTAGAAAACAGAACTTAAATTTAAATTATTTTTAGAATTATATTGGAAAAATCAGGTACTTCTTCTTTACTGGAGAAAGAATTAGAGAAAAAAGACCAGAATTTTTTTAAGAGAGAAAGAAATAATTATTACGAAGTAAAAAAATGTAAACTGAGGACAGGATAAATGCTTATCCAAGATCACATACTTGGCATTTCCTAATGAAATGACATGAATAGAACCTGTTAGCATGTATTGCAATAATACTGAAAGTATTTGTATTGCAGTAAGGCAATGTGCAACTCAAGAAAAAAAGTAGGATAAACCACACAATAATATTTTCAGAAATCAGAATCTTTAAAAAAGCATAGTTTATTGATGCTCGCAAAGGCTTTGATAGCAAAGAAACAGAACAAACATTATCTAGGTGAACAGCGAAAACAAGAATCTGGAATTACCTGCATGGAGGCTGAACAGTGTCTTGTAAAGATGTGTGTAAAATTTCATCGGATCAATGTTAAGAACATCACCTATTAACATAAGCCCAAATAAACACATTTACTCCATTTATTTATCAGGCAACATTAAACAAAAGTTTGTTTTCAAAAATCTCTTACCTTGACCAGAGAGTATATGAAAAGCACTGAGAATGCAGTGAAGACTCTCACGATAGCTTAAATCCTACGAATACAAAACTGATTTAAGTACCCAAAAGAAAGTAGTTTTTTAAAAAATGCAATAAAACTCAACTTACCCCAGATGCAATAAGAGAATGAAGGACAATCAATAGGTCATCAAAAAATTCCACATTTATGAGATGAGCAAACCTTGAATCAAAGAGATTTTAATTTTTAAACTATACACATCATCTGTCAACTCAGCTCAAAGTATTCTGAATTGTCAAAATCCACACCTTAAAAGCAGACTAAATCAAATCCTGAACACTTACTATCTTCACAGGAAATAATGGTTCAGCCCCCAACTGCTAAGCATGCCTTTTCTAGAGCATTAATGACATGCTTGTGTTCTTCAGCAATTAATCAGACAAAATAATGGAACCACATCACACCCTACAGGGTTTGGACCACATCAAGTCTATCATGGGAAATTTCAAATCATATTTGAAATGGTTTTGGAAATAGCTGAAAACTCCAGCAGAGAAATAAAATCATTTCAACTAATTTGTCAGGGACTATCTTCTCTCACAGCTTAAATCCCTTTCAGAGACAAAAACTTCTTTAGTGCTTTATGTCTTTTCCAACACACACAAAAGGCAGTCTGTTCTTACTTTGCAAGACCTTCTAGCACAGCTGGCAAAAGTGGAGACTTCTGAGCTTTCTTCAAGATCCTGAAGTAAGTTACAAATACAATATTCAAGGTCTCTGTGTGCTAAAGGAATGAAAACAAAATTAAATACTTAGTCATGTAAAATAGACATTTCTACTTCACTTACACTCAGCTGAAAACGCTTCTCTCTGTCCAAGCCTGCACTCAGGCCTTCCAAACCAGTCCTGGCACTGCCATCTCCATTCTTACGCTGAAAAGCTCAAGTCCTCAAGTGCTCTCCTGCCCCTGACTCTGTCCCCTCATGCTCTCCTGGCTACAGCCACAGTCCTCCTTTGCCTAAAGGCCACTCTGAGAGTCTGGTAACACCCACTACACAGTGTCCTATGGAACAGGGCACCTGGAGGGCATTTGTCCATGGAGTCAATACCTTTTTGAGCAGAGAGAAGGGAACAGGAATGCCTACACTAGCCTTCCTGAGTAAACCTAGGGCTAAAATCTAGACCAGTCACAGACAAAATGTTTGTAAGCTGACAGCATTATCTAGAGATGTGGAATGCTGACAGGTTGGGATGGAGGGAAGACATTTAGCTACAAAATGGTTAGGAGCTGCCACTCGGCAAAAATAGGGAAATAATCTCTAAATTACTTACCAACTTCAGTTTTTTTTCTTTACTTTCTGATGCCTCTGCTTCCAGGAGTTCTCGTTCCAGTTTCTCTTCTGCTTTCTTCCACTGAAAATATACAGTTGATTTTAAGACAACAGATTAAGTGTTTCCAACCAGTCTGGATATCCGGGTTGCAAAGATACCCAGAGAACAAATTTTCCATGCTTGGTGAGTTGCTTAAGTCATCCTCTGACTCTACAGGGTAACCCTCCTATCACAAACAACCAATCAAAAACATTACCAACACAGGAAAGAGGAAAAAAATAGGAAGATAATTAAATTCCCTGTAGAACCTCATAAATTTTCAAGGACAATGCACAACCTGATCACTGATGCTGAGAGTTAACAATGGCAACAGCAGATGTGCTACACAGAGCAGCACACACACATTGCTACACAGAGTAACTGAAGTAGAGCATGAGAAAGCACATGTTGTACCTTTCTTTGCATTCTGGAAAGATTTTTTCTTTTCTCTTTGTAAGTCATAAACTTCTTCTTTGGTGCAATGTCTTCAGAATCTTTTTGTAATTCTACTTCCTTAATTCTTAAGTGAAGAAATACTTTTAATACCTATGGTAAAATAAAATAAATACAATGAAAGGTGATCTACAACAAAGGGTAAGAAAGGAACAAAGGGTAAGAAATCCCGAATTTCACTCCAGCTAGTGGGCCTTGCTGGTTAAAGGCTCTTCTGTTTACTTCCCTCCTGTTCCTTCACACCTGATCCCAGTTCCTTCCCCAGCACTGTCCGTTTCTATTCATTCCTCCTCCATTTGCCTGTTTCACTTCAAGTCTCCGTGCCTGACTTGACCCATGCCTCTGGCAGGACCTGATCTCCACCTCCCAGTCCCCTTCCCTTGCCCCACACCTCTCTTTCTAACTCTGTAGCTCAGCCTAATCCTGAACTGGCTGACAGAGTGAGGAAAATCTGCTTGTCTGCAGTAACTTTAACATCTGAATTTTTTTTAAGCTTTTGACAGAAGAATATTGAGGTACAACAGAAAGATTCTTACCTCAGGTCTGACATCGTAATTTCTACCCCTCACAAGGCCAGAAATGACCTTAACTACACCAAGTGAAGCATAGCCCAACTTGTCCTGTTTAAAGAGCTTCTTAACTGCCTCAACACACAGTTCAGAAATCTGAAAAGCAAATCAGACAAATTGTTCTGTAAAGCCAAGTCCATGACAACAGCTAGTAACAGACGATACTCATGGTATTTACCAATTACAAAGTGCACCCAGCCTGTAAAATTATGAAAATATATGGCCACAATATCTGGATATTGTGGAATAAAGCTCAGAAATAATTATTTTTCACACAAAACAAGAACTCTTTCTCTAATCAGAAAATTACTTACCATTTTTGATGGATCATTCATGAGTGGAACAATGAGAACAATAATGTTATTGTGGAAGTTGAAGTGGGGTAGAGCCACAAGAAGCTCACACAGGCACTTCACTGCTACCTCTGCTAGACCTTTATATGCCTTTAACGAGATGACATTGCTTTTCTTCAACTTCCTTTGCTTCCAATCTGCACAAAACATTATTTTTAATGATTACTGTTCAGAATGATGGTGAGCTTATAAATATTTAATTTTTTAGTGATTGCAGGCATTCTCCTGCATACTTCATGCAAGTACTGTCTTGAAGACAGAAGGTAGCATTCATTCAGAGGAGGGAAACTACTCCAAGCAAATTTACCTTTACTACAAAAAATGGGAAGTGTTGACTGTACCTTTAATTGTTTGTTCCAGATTTTCCAAGTAAAATTTATACTGGCTTACAAGGCCTTCTTCAAATTCTCTCAGTTTCTGGGTTTCTTTTTTAACCTGTAAGCATATTAGAAATGACATTTTATTTGGAGAGCTAAATACTGAAATTAGCCAATGGTTAAAAAAAAAGGTTTTTAAACAAATATCAGATATCGAAGTAGTTTTTTCTTCTAGACAGACATTCCTAGAAATGTATTAAAAAATAAAATATTTCTGCATTTTCCTATAGATGCGTTCAGAGAGCCTTTTCCAACTAGCCCTATTTTACTTATAGAGATGGAAGTAACATTATCAACTAGATGTTTTTTTAAAACCATGACTCTAAACTGCATTAAATCTATACTCAAAAAACCTTCTAAAGAATTGGTTAAAAACAAGCTCCAGAAAACAAGTTACTCTGCATTTGTTCATCAAATTGTTGAACACATTTCAAAGAAATCTATGCCAGTTAGGTGACAATATTGCATAATTTGCTTTCTTTCTAATTCTCTTCAGTGCGGGACGTTATTCCAAGGTTTATGAGGAAAGTCACCCAGTACTTTCAGACACTACTTTTCCCCTCCATTACCACCTGCATGTCACCTACTTATTGAAGCAAGTATTTAAGAATTAAAGGTTCAAAACAAAAACCTCTGCTTCTGAAAGTGTCACAGCTTCAGAGCTTCCACAAGTATTTGTGTATTTGTCACCCTTTGCTCAAAACCATAAATTCGTATTAAACAAATCAGTATTAGTATCTGGCATAGCTGAAAAAATTCTTAACTACTCACATACACTATAAATAGATTTAATATTTCACCTTGGTAGCCTTTTCTGCTTCGGTCAGAGGCCGAATTTTGTACGAAGGTGCAATATCTTTGAATATCTCCATCAAAGACACCATGACGAGCTTCCGGACAATCACAGCCACATTGGGATCCTGTTCCATCAGCATGGCACGCAGCTCCTTCAACTTCTTTATCTGGTTGAAGAAAACAGGCAGACGACATTAGCTGAAGATCAACTACAAACCAAGGGACGAGCACAATGTACATTAACTCAGCAGTTTCTCAGACTCTACTTAGCACAGCATAAAGAGCCATGAAATGACAGATATCCCAACAAAATTTTAATCTCAGGAATGTTCAAATATCCTGCTATTACAAACCTGAATTATAGAAAATTATTAGTATACCCCGAAGCATTGAGAACTATCATATAGAATACTGAAATCAGAGCTTATGTAAGGGTCATGCTTAAAGAACAAGGTAGCTTGTACAGAAAATAACAGAAGTGATACAACACTGACCTTTTCCTTGCTCTACCCATATATTTGTGTGCCTTTGCTACTGTTTGTTCACTTCAGATCTTTATTTCTTGACTTAGTGCTCAACACAGACACACGTACATGAAGGTTAAGTAACTGTACCTACATTGCTGTCTGGCTCAGAGAGAATGGCAGATGCTAAGGCAGCTATGTGCATCTTCCTCTCCTGCAGCTTTTGTCTCCTTTGAGCAGCCATTTCCTCAGGAGTGAGAATAGGCACAGGTTCCTCATTAAAGTCTGGCACAGATGTGAGAGTTAGGAAAAAGGGGAAGTCACTTCACAAATACCATGTTGCAAAAAACGCATTTCAAGCCCACACAAGAGTAACACAAAAAGCTCCACAGTCAAAGGAGTTTTAAGAATGACTTTGCTAGAGCTTATATTAACCCATTTTATTTATATTAATTTTTGCTCCATTTCAAAATCTTTTGCTTGCAAAAAGAAGTGGACTAAATGCTTTTGAATATTGCCATGCCCAATCTCTGAGTACAGTGGGAACATATAAACTCAACATATTACCCCAACCATACCAAGAAACTACAGTGCTCTGCAATTTGTATCAAATTATTCACCATTCACTTTTTCTTTTAAAAATACAATTGTTTTGTTTGTTTTTTCTGAATATTATGTTGCTACAAGTATCTCCTTCCTCAACTTCAGATTATATTTAGACAATAATGACCCAGAAGTAGCAACATTACTTGAAACTGACTATTAGCTCGATAGCCAACTGCAAATCAAAATCTCAAGTTTTCTCGTATTGATGTTTTAAGTAAAAAATTTTAAAGACAAAGACAGACACTTAAAAGCCTACCAAAGTCTGTGTCCTGAACTGCATTTCAAAATGATCTCAGAGTAATCAAAACAGACCCATGCAGATATTCTTTATGTAAGACCAATATTTCCCTTCTTACTAGCAAAGATGACACAAAGGATAAAAGGAACTTCATGCAAACATCAGTTCCAGGTGAAAAATCAAAATAATCTCGAAGAAAGAGAATCTGAAGTCAGCCATTCCTGAGATTCCTGAGGTAAGAATGCAAGTTTTGAATAACTGCTACACTTTGGTGGTTACACGGTAATAAACATATTTTAAAACATCCTGAATAAACACACTTGAATTACAAACTTCCTTGGGGAACAGCAAAATACTTTTCAGGTTGGTCAGTGATTTGGAAAAAAAAACCACCAAAAGCAAACATAATGTTTTATTACCCTCTGCTTCCTCCATTTCTTCTGTGTCCTCTTCTTCATCATGTGCAACATCAGGAACTGCAAAAATACAGTGTCTAGTGTCAAGCACGTAACAAACACTGTGAAATTTTAAAAGAATAAATTATATACTTCTTGGCTACTATACCAATTCCAGAATCTGTGTCTTACCTGGCTTCTCCACAGCTTGAGGAATAATGCCACTCTTGTCTTTGATTGGGAGCAGATGGATGAGTTCTTTTTCTGGCTCTGTTTGTAAACGCCTTGGCACCTTCTCATATTTCTCAATCACACTTTCACGTTTTCGTTTTTTGATGTGAACAGGTTCACTGAAAAACAGAAGGCAAACTAAGTTAACCAGCCACATTAATTAGACAAGAACGGTGTATGACCAGCTGGAGTAAGTGCCTGCCTCTCAGCCAGGCCAGGGTGCTGTTTTACTTGTCCTCCCTACCCTTCTGTGCTCCCCCACAGCAGAGTAGCTGCCCTGGCAGAGCTGAGGCCCATTAAACCACCCCAAGCAGTCCTGCCATGAAGGGCTCCACCAGCAAGCCAGCAGGACTAGGATCCTCTCACTGGGCAAACAGTCCAGAGTCATCCTTAAGATTTTCAAACCATCATGTAACCAGACAACTCTGCAGCAGTGTATTTGTAAAAACTATTCTACAGCTAGGAGCACCTTCCTTCTACATTCATCATTGTGAACTCTACCCAATCCCTTGCTCCACAAATATTTTGTATGAATGTTTCAGTCTTGTATGTGTTTACAGACATGGCTTACAGAACCCTTTTTATTTTCTCTCCAGCAATTTGCAGTGCACTATGTGTAGCGGTCCATAGTCCAGGGAATGTCCTAAATACTCTATATAGAAAAAAAGACTCAGTTTACAGATTGAAACACTTCTTTCAGTTTGAGGAATGCTACTCATCTCACAGCCAGGGACCCCCCAGAAAGGAAAACTGCAGAAGCAGAGCACCTGAATGTGCTGATACACATCAATACATTAATACTGAAGTACTGACAGGCTGAGGAAACACTAAACCAGAGCTGCAAAGAAACACCAGACTGAAAGAGACCTCCTGATAAATGCAGTACTTTACGTATTAATTACATATTAAGCACACAAGGCTGAATTAGTATGAAAAGAAAACATCACAACTCACTTAGAAGAAAGATCTCTGGTTAAAAAGGATGCTTTTTGAGCCAAATCCTCCATTAATTTTAAGTCATCTTCATCCATCATGTCCAGGGGAAGAGCATCTTCTTCCTCTTTTTCTTCCCATTTTCGAGCTATTTTAGAAGATGATGTTTACAGATTATGATCTCATAAGTATATTCACCCTTGAAAACCCAATCCTACCTACACTTCTGAGACTATTTTACACTTCACTTCTACCTGGAGCTCACTGACCTTTATGCATGTGTTTTTTGTTACCCCAGGAAACTGCCCCTTTGCTGTGACACCAAAAATGATCAGTGCAGACATATTTCAACCATCTCTGTCAGGTCTAGGTGCCAGAGTGGCTATATTTTATATTTTCCACAAGTCTCCCTTTCTTTCAACACAAAGAGCAATTATTTGTATACAGATAATGAAGCGTTGTTTTCTTAAATTTTACAAGAGGAAGCAGCAAGATACTCAGTAACCTCCATACCTGAGCAAACACTTACCAACTTGTTTTTTCTTGTGTTCTTCCAATGGAAAAGGCTTTCTAGAAATAGCATCTCTGACAGCCTCCCTTAGCTTCTTTTGTTCTTTACGATACTTCTTAGCAGCACTCTTCTGCTTGTACTGTTTATTCTTTAATTTATTGTCAAGTTTTATTTGACTAGTTCTCAGTAACTTGCGAAAACTTGGAACTCGCTTTGTGTTTTTTCTCTAGAAAACAAACAGAAAACTACAAGTCACTGACATGTTAACAGCCTTTGTAAAATTTATTTCACTGTTTAACATCTCTAAGTTCCTGTTTCTATCAGGGCTGAACAATATGTTTTTTGCTAAGAGTATCATCAGTTAACCTCAAGTAACACAACTGTGTTACATTTTTGAGAAGAGAGCCCCTGTGACAAACGTTTTACAGAAACATTCTCTGACAACTTTTTAATTAAACCCTATGTCCATCACTTTTAGACACATGAACGCTTCAAGGTATGGTACACAGACTATTAGGGCACAGTTCTTTGTGTGTTCCCAAGGACTCTGTTCTGTTTTCAGGGTGCTTTTATTCCCCAGCACATGACAAGGTACCTCGGGGGACTTTAAGGTCCGAGGCCGTGGCCTCGGGCAAATGTCCTCCTGCAGCACCCTTCCCCATTGTGCCTGAACCTCTCCCTGGCCAGCAGCTGCAGGGAGCTGGTGAGGCTGCCTGCTGCAAGGCTCACAACAGCACCCGTACCAGAACAGGGTCACGGGGACCAGAGCTCGGGGAGGCACCGTGGGCATGAGAACCCGGGCTCAGGCAAGGCCCGGAGGCTCCCTGCACCAAACCTGCAGAGCACTCCCAGGGTGCTCGGGATGCGAATGGAGACAGCAGCGATCACCTACTGAGGGGCAAGGGAAGGCAAGGGCTGTGCAGACAAACTGGGCATCGAAGCCCTGGTAGGGGTGATTGTCCCTTTACAAAGGGGACAAGTGGCTGGATCAGTGTGGGGGTCCTCGAATCCTTAGCTCCTGGTTCGAGTATGCTGCTAGCAACACCAAGACTGTGGGATCCATCCCCGTAAGAGCCATTCACTTAGAGCTGGCCTCCGTGATCCTTGAACCCACTCCAACCCGGAATATTCTGTGAATCCCGAATTTTTGCTAGTTCAATTTTAGCTTCCCTTTCTATGTTCGACTGTCGGGAGAGCGCTGAAAGGTCAGCGTTCGCCTCGGGGTGAGAGACGAGCCTGCGCTTTGCGGGGTCGCCGCCGGTGCCGGCCCAAGGCACCCGCACCGCTCTGCCGCTCCCGGAGACGCGGCGGCACCGGCCGCCACCGGTCCCGGGTGAGCGCCGGGCTCCGCTCCCCGTCCCGCCCGTTCTCAAGTGAGCCCTGGGCTCCACTCCCCGTCCCACCCGTTCCCCTGTGAGCGCCGAGCTCCGCTCCCCGTCCCGCCCGTTCCCTGCGAGCCCCGGGCTCCGCTCCGCGTCCCGCCCGCTCCCCTGTGAGCCCCGGGCTCTGCTCCCCGTCCCGCCCGTTCCTGCGTGACCCCGGGCTCCGCTCCCCGACCCGCCCGTTCCCCTGTGACCGCCGGCTCCGCACCCTCAGAGCCCTACCGGCTTCATGGCGGCGGCGCGCGCGTGCTGCCCGGCGGCGGAAGCGCTCCCCGCGCGGCCCTGCCCGGCCCGGCCACAGCCACAGCGGCCCCTGGCGGCGGAGGCCGGAGCCGCGCCCTCAATTAACGAGCGCTTAATTAACGCACCGGGGCCGGCCCGGCCTCAAAGCGGCCCCGGGAGCTGCCGCTCCGGCCCTGCTCGGAGCAAGCTCCAGAGGAACGGAAAAGAAGCACAGCCCGGCTCTGCTGTAAGTTTTATTTACACAGGAATTGTTACTAGTGGTCTTAAAGGAAGGCTTGATCCTTCTATTTACAGTTATATACAGATTTATAGTTGAAAAGTAAGAAAACTGTACAAGATAACACAAAAATATAAGACAAATTGGATCCAATTAAAGTAGTGAATACATAAGTTAAGAAAAATCTGACATTTACATTTCAAATTGTAATGTTATGAGTAGCATATATGTAGTTTTTAAACCAGATAGCAATGCAAGTTACACCACACTAAATCTTTACCCCGATTATGCAGACTCTGCTTTTAAACACCAGACAACTGGAAGCCTCCTGCACTTAAAAATACATAATGGTAATTTTTACTTGATTTCCAGAGGGACCAGTTACAAAAACCCACATGTAAGGAATTTATTTACATTAAATATTAGCAAAAAAATGGATCAAGTGAGTGCAAGTGTTCCTCACCTGCAGTGCTATCCATTTTAAATTTCTGTCCCCTACAACCACAGGTTGTTGTACAGCATCTGCGAGAACAGGAAATGTTTGAAAATATTTGCCGTGACACATACAATACGACCTTATGTCTCACAGTTAAAAGATGGTAAAGAATTAAGTATCACTGAACCAGATGCGTTTTGGATTTCAGTATTGCACACTAGTAAAAAGACAGTTTCAAAAACAATTATGTGTCTGCATTATTTCCAAGTGTTAAAAGTGGCTGCTTCTTTGAGAACAAAGTACATAGATAGCCTTGCCATTTTCTAGCATTCACCATTACATACAAGTATTTTTTAGTTGGAAATGGCTCGACAAAATAAAACTTCTGGTGGCAAAACCCTTTCACAGAATACCCACTCCATTTACTCCACAACTAATACACCAAAACAAATGCTTAAACATCACTTGCTTTGAAAGCTGTACAGTGAAAATAGCAGCCCTGTTCTTACCACTGTTTAAAATTCAGATTATTTTTGCTCTACATTTGGGCACAATACGTCTACAGTTCCTGAGTTAATTACATTTGCCCAGACTGAAGAATGAAGCTGCAACTTAAAAAAAACCAAACAAGTAAATACGACAACACCCCTTCTCAAATTTTAACCACCTTGCACATGAACATACCAAACCACCTTATTTGGTCCTCAATACTTGCAAATCGTTAATTTTGGAGGTAATGTTTGTACCAAAGCATTTGGTTTGGATAGCAGTTTTGGGGCCTTAAGATTTAGCATTTCCCTCATCCCCTCCAAAAAGTGCCTTTGTGGTATTTGTAAAAACAGTTATGCCTCAAAAATTTCTTTTAAAGTACCAACAGAAGTTATTACAAATGTTTATTGCATTGAGCTGATTCTTTTAAAGTATTAGATATGAACTCCCCGCTTCTCAGTTTCATAGGTTTTAGTATTCTGTGTGAAATCAGATCTTCCCACGGCAAAAACTAATACTGGCAAAAGGGTGAAGATTTCATCAGTTCATTACTCCACTGAGAGCTGTGTCTTTTTTCCATCTTATTTTCACATTTTCTATAGTGCTTTTTCCACACAGAAGTGATGTGAAGACTTCTTTGTCATCAAGTGGTTTTCCACGTTTCCAATTGACCTCAACATTAGGTCTTAGGGGCTGGGCTATGGTTTTTGTCCCCTTCTTTGTTGTCCTTCATCAGTGAGGCAAATACCTGGAAAAGTAAATTATTTAATGAATATAAAGACTGCCAGTGTTTAACAATACCAATATTAACCACCACAATATTAGCATGGAGATTAAGTTCTAGAATGAGACACTAGAAAGGAAGTGCCCATTGCTCAGGACTCAGACAAGCACCATAAAATAGTCATGAAGAGAAGTGCCCCATATATTCATATGCTGACATGTCTGATTTATATATATATATATATATATAGATATAGATATATAGATATAAAAATACATTTTTTAAAAACCTCCAAGAAACTCACCTGTGCCCATTTTTTGTTACTATTCTGCATCTGAATAGCTGCAATACAACTAAAAAGCTTTTCTGATGTAATATCTTCTGGAAGTTTTGTTAGAAACTGTGCTATATGAATAAAGTCCATCTGTAGGAGAATATCTTCATATAACCGAAGGATTCCTAATCCTGTCCTAAACAGAAATTCTTCTCCATCTCTACAGAAAACATCCCAGACACGACAGGCCAGATCAAGTGGTAATGACTTGCTGTAGAGTGTAAAAATCCTACAAATGAGTAAAAAACAAACAGAAAAGAACAGTTATAACTTATTTCAGAAAAATGAAAGGACAACTTCCTTTAAATCTAAATTACATTAGTTCACAGAAAGTAGATGACAAGTTATTTCATACATTCTTATTTTTTCTCCTATTTCAGTGATCCACAAGTCTACAGTTTTTGAAGTCAGAACTTGCACTCTGAAAACCATTTCTTTTTATGTCACAGGAAATCCTCTGTTTGGAATGCAATCTGTTTTAGAAGCTCTGGCTAAAGGAGTTACAGATCTCTTCATACTCAAACAGCCTATAATATACACATAAGACCTTAAGCAACAAAGATCACAATGGTGTGACTTCACCTTTCCCATTGAAACAATTCAGTTTAACAGCTCTGTTCATCATTTGTTTCCTAAACTAAATCTAAAGCCACAAATCATCTCAATAGAGGGCTACATCCCACGAACATACTAATGATAATTCAATAGCTACATTTCTGTGATACATTTTTTAATTTCTATTTACATTAAAATCACAAAAATCTAATAATAATTGTATATGAGGCTCATCCTTATACACACAAACAGATATTGTGTCTTTGACAGCACTACCACACTTCAAGGGTGCCTGCATTACTACTTTCCATTACAGACAAACAACATAGATTGCTACTTTCTGCTTTAGAACATTTGTTAAATTGTTCACTGTTTTTTCAAGTTTATCCCTTCCCCAACAGCTCCTAAATTTCATCCTCCCTCTGCTTTAAATTCTGTATTCCTATAGTCACACTACCTTCAGTAGCTGACTATGCTAATTTCATCACTCATAACTGATTGCTACTACTATGGTGTAGTAGCCTCCTGTCCCCTACTTGTGTCACACAACTGCAGCACCAAGAAAATGAACACACAGAACTCCCGTTTGTCTCATTTTCTAACTGAATACATCCCTTTTAATAAAGCTTGAGGCCTGCCAGAGGAACTGCAGTTATACAAAACAGTTCATCATGATTTCACAAGACCTACTGAATGCCTTTTTTTAATGCTTTATTTCTAGCGCTGAGGATTTCTACGTTCTCTGAACTCACCAGTCTATCAAATATATGTCTGGAGTAAGACTGTATGATTTGAAATGAAGGAACAATTTAGGAAGATTTTCTTCGAAAAATACTTCAAAGGCTGCAAAGTATTTCAGCATCTGTAGAGACAGTAAAGCACATCATAAGCAGCCATCAAAAGAATGTTTAGTTGTAAACCAACACAAACCCCACCAAGAACGGAGGATGTCAACACAGCACAATGTGACTCCTTAGGATAAGTAGAATGATTAAATGTTTCTAGAGGAGAAATCAAAACATGAGAATGAGTTTTATGGATTAGTATCTGGTATTCTCAGTTTTGTAATCACAGGTTAAAGTTCTCCATCATTCAATAGGACCAAAGGAAGTCATCAATAAAACAACTATGCTTCAAGTCAAAAGAACATAACAGTTCGAAACCAGAAAACTCTGTGCATACCATGCTGTGATCCACACGGAAAAAGGCCAGCTGGCATGGCTTGTTTAGAAGGTTAGCAAAGGCAATGAAAGCATCTGCCTCTTCCAGATTGAGAATGAGCACAGCAGCAATGAAGGACATCCCTTGTACCTTCAAGTGGGAAAAGCATTGGGCAAATATAGGTGAGTAGGTTCAGTACATCTTACATCTTTGGAAATGGAAATATTTACAGTTTGCAATTTATCAAATACCATTGCATAACATTTCCAGATGAATAGAAACAACATGGACAAATTATTTTTCTGCATGCAATCAATTTGATTTCAGCAGTTCAGGAGTTCTGGGAGGTCTCACGATCACAAGTCCTCAGGACTTGAAATGTAAGAAAGTTAAAACCACACAGGGTGAATGTAGAGCTCATGAGAGACAAAACCTGGCCTCAAGTTCATTGTTAAACTATGGGAAAAGCAGTCATGGAGAACAACTTCACATATGGGACAGTTTAGACCTAGACAGATATGTTGGAATTGAGACAAAATTCTGTTTCAAAACAGTCAATGCATGTCTTTTCACTTGCCAAACTGTATTTTTTCACATATATAAAATTACTTCTAGGTGGTTAGCTACAATGCAAGTTTACATTTTTCCACCATTACTCTCCCCAAAACACTTTAGACTGCAATAAAACTGAAGAGCATGATTTTTGTAGTTAAGTGATGATCTGAATACCCATTATGCTAACAATAATTTTACCAATTTCAACTGCAATCATCATTATTCCACTCTCTAAACATTCATGCTGCCTGCTTCTCATTAAAAAAAAAAATAATGCACTCAGCATTTTAACCAGCTAGGGAAAAGAGTATTGATATGCATCAGAAATCATCTGTCAGCTTTCCATTTCTGGGGGTAAGTAGGTATGGAAATAAGATAACATTAAATTTACTGCCATATTAACATTTTAAAAATGTGATGAGAAATATCCAGACTAGCTGTATTGCTAATGAAAAAGAGAAGGCTTATCCATGAAAAATTACTTATTTGCCTTTTGAAACTCCACCCTGGGAACAAGCAGTCTCAGAACCTACAAAGTTTGTAATCTCCCTTAAAGAATATGGGAGAGTCTCCAAAAATGAGGTCACAGATGACAGAATTTAGGCCTAAAACATTTGAACATGAAAAACCAACTAGCTATTTATGCAGAGTACCAAGCATATCTGATTTAGAGAGGAAGACACACCCTGTGCTAAATAATGCTTTGTTGCATGGATGAGACTTAAAACTTTTCAAGTGTTTTTAAGCCCCAAAGCATTAGAGCTTGTGAAAGATGTTCCTAGATACCCCCAGGAACAAAGAAGAAAAAAAACCCCTTCTCTTCATTATTGTTTATTATTTAAATGCTCTGTAAGCTGACACCATTCAGAGAGATGTTAGGTTTAGTTGGTTTGTTCAGGGGTTTTTGACAGCTTTTTATGGGGTTTTTTTTTGCTTGTTTTTAAACATTTTAAACATTTTTAAATGTTTGCTGGAACCTGTCTTATCTTCACTGAACTCGGAGTGATTATTTTGTGTCAGCAAGATACTAAGAAGGAGTTTCTGGATTTTAGGCTGTGCAGTAGTGAAGCAGAGTATCACTATGGAAATAGCAACAGTGGGACAGAACAAGTGAAGTGCTAACTGGAAGTCCACTAATATCTTTTGGGTTTTTTCCTTGTGGATACTCTGTCAGAACTATAATGCCTTGTGAACACATGTGTTTAAAATTTTCCATGCAATCCAGATAATATACTGATGTTCAGTACATTTTCAGCTATTTGATTATCTCTTAGAACTACCATCACTGGGACTGCTATGAAATAACTGCCAAAGTTAAATCATTTTTAAGTGCTAGTAGCATAAAGTTTAGAAAACCTATTTATTTAATATATTTTAATACATGACATCTTAAGCTTATTTGCCATGTTATAAACATTTTACAGCAAATACTTACATATCCCACGTCCGGTCTGTAACATGTATATGCTCCTAAAACACTATGCAGGAGATCATGATAAGGACCACCCTAGTAAGGGGAGAGGGTGGAAGGAGAAAAAAAGTTTTTATTTTCAAAATCATATAAAAAATATAGGAAAGTAACAAGCTGATATTTTAAGATGCAAGTGACCCAGTGAATTGTTGCTTTATTCACATCTAGAATAATACAATTTTTTTACTCCAAGCATTACCACAAATGCTTTGGCGATATTAAAAGAAAAGTAACAATAATCCTATGAGATAATTCAGTGGAAATCAGTACATAATGGAAAATGAGGGTATCTGGTACAGATCCAAGGTTGGCCCTTCCTTCTCAGAGACAGTGGATATTTTGATTCTTAGTAGCACAAGTTACCATATTACAATATTGCATGTTATTTTATATACATGTATGTGCATATATTATAGCTATATAAAAATCATAAAGCCTGAAAAGGTGTACTAGAATGCGTCAAGACTTCTGTAGCAGTGAGAATATTCTCATTTCTGCCTATAGTTTCATAATCATTAATAGAAATCTCATGGAATTTTTCAAGGACAAAAACCTTTTATAGCCCATCATTAGGTGTCTCTACTTTATTCTCATTTAATAACATTTAAAAAGTCCAAACAACTTGCAAAACCTATTCCATATTTGGCTAGTTATTTTTCTTCTCTTATATAACTATTCAGAATTTTAAAGCTGTCGAAACTGAAGTTAAAGGAATCTCACCTTCTGGAAAATATACAGGGATGGAAATGTGCGTGATATATCCAACTTAATTAGCTCCAGACTGGCCTCACGATCAGCAACAGACGCACCTGCATCTGCAAGCAAAACCAACACTTATTAAAGCTGATAAATTCTACAAACTTCAGAATAAAACTCCTGTTGGCGCACAAAGACAATGAAGGCAGCATTCACTCAAGAACCTCCAGAAGAAATTCAGCTGGCCCTTGAATTATCTCTGTCCAGTCCTTTACATAGGTACATGATACAAACACTAGTGATAATGTGGGGAAAAAACAGGTAGCACTTGGAGAAAAGGCTTTTTCAGAGGGCTTAAATCAGACAGGAGCCAACTGGAAAGCAGAAGATGACGATTTGATGAACAGGCTAAATAGAACCTGCTCTGCTGAAGATTGGAAAGCAGCATTTCATTCCAGTCTTCATAAAACTATGATAGTTGGTCTTCCATACTTTACTACCAAAGATTAGTAATAAGCACTCTCAGCTTGCTTGCTTTTCAATCAGAGATGAAAATTCTATCACTCTTAAGATTTCCCTTATTACTACATTTCCCAGGACATCTGGCACAATTAAAATGGCCCCTTCTCCCTTTGTTCCCATCCAGAACTATTATCTTTCCAAAAAAACCAGATTACCTAAGCTTTCCCCCATGGACACCCCACAGCCCCACAACAAAAGAACAAGCAAACCACCACCCCACAGACCAAGGGGCATTGCAAACATGTTTTCCAAGGACAAGCATATTTACAGTCATGTACACACAGAATTTTTTACAAATTGTTTGTCTCATGACAACCCTCAGATGAGTCACAGAGGTATCCCTACAGAAAACCCAAATAATTTACAGTCAAAGCTGACAGTTAGGACTGGCTATGGCAAGTGCAAACAGCTAAATTAATAGAAAAGACACTATCACAGGGCAGCATTTTAAAAAACATCTAGCACAAGTGGTTAACCTTTTTAACAAGAATACATCCGACATTAAAAACATCACTGCTACTATTTTTAACCCAAAGAACATCCACAGGAGACAGCAATATGCCAGTGAGAAAACTGCATTCTACACATAAGAGTGCTAACATTGCCTCTTAATAGATTTAGGAGGAAAGGCCATCTGGGCAGGCAAGGAAATACAGGTGGGATCTGAAATATGTAATGTTTTTCATTTTTCACCTCTCAATTTCAGAAACAAAAAATATAGGATTTTTTTTCTTTCCCAAAATCATGGAACGAATATCAACTAAGGAGAACCCATCTAAGGAGAGCTAAGCAAGAGCATGTGTTGCAATTTAGTTTCCTATTTTTTCCTTTTATATTTCATCCAATATTTTCACAAGAGCTGAGTCTTGATAGTTCAGAGGAAAACATTAATTTGAAAGTGGCACATGCAATATTTTAATGTGCCTTTTATTGATACAGTAAGTACTGCCAAGCCCCTGGCTCACTGACTTCTTGTAAGAGCAAACATTTAAGTAGGGAATGACTCAGAAAACTTCTAACAATGTTCTTAGTGCTGCAATTGCAGAGGAACTTATGAGACTTCCTGGGTTTGTAAAAGTGAATAGGAGGTAATTGAGCACTCAGGAGATCTCACCTTCTATGTCATTCTCTGAACCTGTCTCACTGAAGCTTTTCCATCGTTCCTTAGCTCTTGACAAGAAGATTTCATAAAGTTCTGCAAGAAAGCAAAACAAAACCAATAACCAAAAAGGAAGGAGTAAGAAAAGTACCCATCCAAGACAAAAGCATGCAAAGTATTCTTGGCTTTGGTTACTTAGTTTCATCACTGGGGGCAGGAGGAGAATCTATTAGATGGTTACCACTATGCACCGTTTTATAGTGTGCACTGTATTGTGCTTTCTGCTGTGGTGAACATGCAAATTATGACAGAGAAATCATGCCTTACACAATTCAGATTTTTTTTTGTGAATAAAATGCTTACAATTCATCAATCATTAGTTATGAAATAAAGCATTTCCCCTTTTCACCCCCTTAAGAAACCAAAGCTACAAATTCTCAATTTAAAACATAAAAATTATTTTCTGGGGGGAAGGATTACCTTAATTCTTAAAAAACTAAATGTTTTTGTAAGCAGGTTTTGAACTTTGTTTCCATAATTTATGAGGCTACGATGCCTAATTGTGAAACACAATTATTCCAACCTTGCAAAATACATTTCTTCAGAAAGAAATATACCCTGATTGATAATTTTTTAAACA
The DNA here is from genome assembly GCA_036630365.1 of Acanthiza pusilla. Lineage (NCBI taxonomy): Eukaryota > Metazoa > Chordata > Aves > Passeriformes > Acanthizidae > Acanthiza > Acanthiza pusilla. The sequence goes on from JAXCHO010000234.1 coordinate 16,329,063, forward strand.
GAAGTTTACATTTTTCTTTGAAAATAACCAACTTCATTTAGCATTAACAAGTGATCTGTCAGGAGCCTACCAGGAGTGATGTTTAATTCGTTTCCCACGGCTAGACTCCAAACCTTCCCACGTACACTTGGAGGCAATCCCTGCCACCACAGCTCTCGAACTCTTCTGGTAGCACGCCTAACATATGGGAACAGGGAGAAGAAATTAAAAAAAAAGGTATATATTACACACCTAGTTTTCTAAAATGACTGGGCAATTTACAAGCAAAATAACATACTATTTACCAATCAATTTTCAAGGATCTCTGTTTATTCTAAAGCCCCTTTAAAAACCCCAAAACATTCAGCTCCCAGAAAGCACATTTCATGTTTCTCTGTAATGACCTCACACTATATCATGGCAACAAAAACTGACTTCTTGACAACACAGAAAAGGAAAAAAGGTATGTGGGTCCTCAGTTTCCAGAGGAGAAACAAGCCATGCTTGCCTCATTTACACAGGAGAACTTTACTTACATGCCTTCCCAGTTAGGTAGTATTTCATTGACCCAAATCACCATAGCACTAGCGATATTCTCTTCTTGCTTGAAACGCTCTCTCATTATTTTTTTCCTTTTATGTGCTTCTTTAATTTCTGTTAGGCATAACATGTTAATAATTCTGTATTAGTGTATATAAATTATTAGGTAAATTATTCAGCTATTACCCAAGTATTTAGATGTCTAAAAATCAAGGGTAAATTACAGTTGCACGTACTATTTCTGTTGATTGTAGGTGTATTTCTCTGGACATTTTTTAATTTAAGCTAAGTTGTTCAAATATAGTGATTTAGACAACAAAAATCAGGCTAGAAAACTCAGAGAATTCACTTTGCAGTACACAGGATGACTAAAAAGCAAGCACATCATCAGCGCTGTTTTTCCTGTCATGATTTTCATACCATATTCTATCTGAGCCTTATTTATTACTTAGACTAATCAGCAATATTTATAGATAATTTTATTATTTAAAAGTGCAATTCTACATCCATTTTAAAATTATTCAAATTTTACTGAAGCTTCCACCTAAAAGGATTCTGTATTTTCTTTTCTGGAAACAGGACCTAAAGACCTAAGACAGTCACAATGCAGAACAAGAGAACAATGCCCTGCCTTCTGCTAAAAAAAGGATCATTTGTAGATTCCTCTTATTAAAAAAGCTAGAAGAAGGACAGAGCAGTGCCCTCTTGACATCACTAAGAGCCACTGAGAAATTGCAGGACATTTTCTATTTAAGCATGCATTAGACACATCAAGAGAGTAAACATGCCCTCCCTGGTAAACAGATATGGCTGACCAGCTTCATCAAGGTTCTACTGAAGCTTTGGGTGTGTAGCAACAGTTAATAAAGCAGGGCACACACATGAAAACACTACACATGGCTGAACCTCCAAAGATGCTGTTACCAAAGAACATGGACCACAGATCACAACTTACAAGATACACACTACAAGAGCAGAGCGAAATGAATTGTCAAACACCTTGGATTTCTTACTGCATCTTTCAAAGTAAGCTGCCACGGATCCACAGAGGATCAATCAGTTCAGAAGCTTGTATCTCTGACAACAGCCCAAGTAAAACACGCAGCACAGATTCTTAAAATAGCTTATTCCCTGAATACCAGGCACAAGACTACAAAAGTCCTTTCAACAACTATTCATAGATTGACACAGTACCAGATGCTACAGATCTGTTTTTTAAATTAATTGTTTCTAGTGGGAGTAAGAAGGTTCACACAGGTACAGCTGATTGGGGGAAAAAAGCCCAAAGTTTTCATATCTCTTCCCATTGAAATTCATCTGAAAATCTTAAGAAACCAGATCTTTATGCAGTCAGCTTTATTATACTTTGGCTCCTAGAGGCAACTGCAGCAACACAGCTTGAAAAAAGAGTCCAAATACCCAGAAAGTTTCTAGGTGACCACATTACACAAGTATTTAAAAAAAAAATAAGTTTTTCCTTAAAAAGTAAATAAAACATCAAGTTGCATTTTGAATCTAGCTACGTTCATTGTAGCAGAATAACAATTTGATAATTGAGTTCTGTTTTAAACTGCATGCTCCTATGCACCAGAGAATAACCCAGATATTAAACAAGAGGTTCTTTAATGTACCCACTTGCCTACAAGCCAGGATTTACTTTATTTTTGCTGCAGACTTGAGAGGAATTACAGACATTATTGGCAATTAACATACCTCGTTTTTTTGCTTCTGCCACCATCTCATCGTATTCTTGTCGGTGACGTAAAGCCTCCTCCAGTGATTTGGCAGGAAGATTTCTGAAAACAAGTTGTTCCTGAATTCAATACACACAAATGATATTCTGGACCATTTCAGAACAGGTTTAAATTTGGTTTAAGGTGAGTTCTGGGGTTGTCACACTGCCAGTGTTCCAGTAACAGCTGTAGAAAACTACTAGATGTTTGCTGTTCCTGTTTTTTAGTTCCCCTAGAGCTTCCCCCAAAGTAAGGTTATTAAATTTGTTGAACACCTGGAATGATGCTTAAATGAAGTGAGAAAAGGGAAATGCTGATATACCATATAGTTATTTATTCCAATGCATTTCTCCCCATCTGTATTTTAATCATTACATATACCTTTCTATTAATATTCCAGTTGCTCATATGAAATCTATGATGACATATTTTCAATAAAAGGTAAAGATTTTTATTCATTATAGTTAACCCTTTAAAATTCCCACAAAAGAAGATAGGTTTCCCAAAGGAAAAAAGGATAGATGACCACTGATGTCAGAGCTAAAGCTAAGGAAGCTTGCTGCAGTCTAGAAGTTCACCAGATAAAAAGGTGTTCGATTTTGGCTACATAAGGATCCCCTGACTGCCAAACACACTTACTCTTGACCAAGGAGACTCACTTCGAAGCAAAATAGAACACAGTGCTGGGTCTCAGCCTCTTACCCAATTTCTAGTCCACTTTGGTTCAAAATAAATAGAAAACAGTTTTGTCATTTTAATATATATATTTTTAAAAAATCGGTCTCCTCTCATACAAGCAGACAAAACCACATATTAAGACTTTCAATGAAAGTGAGGGTAGAATATATTTTCAAAGGTTAGGCTGTGGCAACACATTACACACTTGGGATGGCACTCCAATTTGAAACAAGTGTCATTTGTAAAAGCATATTTATCCTAGTTTGTGAATTGTAATACTGTGAAAGGAAAACATCAGCAATCCAGTTATTGCATATCATACTCTCTACCATACAGTGAAAGAAATAATGCATTTATGAAAAAAAAATACACATAGCAATCCATAATTCCATTCAGGGTATTTGTGTCTTATATATACCCCTAGAGAGAATATCAAACGAAACGCTAATATATTTTATTTTCCATTTCCTAATTGGGAGTGATTAGAGCAAACATTTAAGAGTGCTATCACAAGCTTTTTCATGGTTTCAATTTGAAAGTGTTGCTTCATTTGTTTTCCTCAAGCTTGTGCTCCTAGTCAGCAGGTCCTTTCTCTTTCCTTCAAATTGCTGAAGACTGTATAGCTGAAAATAGTGACCAATTTGTTACCCATTTTTCATTACTGTTCTTATTTGTACTTAATGTGTTTTTTGTTACATCTTCATCTGCCATTTTCTTGCCTTCAGCTGCACTTTTAGATATTACCTACCTAATAAGGTTTTTTTTTAAGCTTCCAGAATGGGGGAAGGGAAAGTAGGGAGAAGGAAGTGCACACTGAGAAAGCAGTGAAGAAATCAATGAAGAAAATTCCTGGAGACTTTGAGGATGCCCACAGCACAGTCACAGACAGCTGTGACACACAGTAGATAACACGACTGGTAGCTCCACTACAGCGAGAAAGAATTCCTCATATAGACTGTGATACACTTAAAGGCTCTTCTGAAATATTTGTTAGGCTATTTTCTGGGACAGAATAATCCAATTATTCTTTCCCATACAACTTGTGAATTTTAGCTCATCAGAAACATATCTAAAATTCAATCATTCAGTTGCACAGCAGAATCATACTTACGCTGGCCGATCCTCCAGAATCAAAGCAGTAGTTGAAAGTGGTTCAAATTCAATATTTTTACGTCTTGCTGATGGGGGTGGAGGTTTATACATTCTTCCTGTCCGTGCTTCATATTCCTAAACAACATTATCGATAAAAATTAAATTTCAACTTTCAGCCTCACTCCAAATTAGTACACATGACATTACTTAGTGCATAAATAATATTAAATATTTTAACATTACTTAATAAGACAGCAAGCAGAAAACACAACAAGTTGAAATTGCTGATAGTAACAGGGCAGCTTTCCAGGACTGCTAAGTAAAGATGAATGAGAAAGCAGTTTCTTGTGTCAACTTAATCTTTGATCTATTCTAGTACAATATTACAACTGAGCATCCCAGGATCAGGTAGTTAAGAAATCTACATAATCTTCCCAGCCTAAGTAGTGCAGAAGTATATTAAAGTAACATGTGATGTTGACAATAAAAAAATCCCACCACTAACAACAAATCAAGAACATGTGTCTCTTCCCATTTCTTCCTCTTGATTCTAGCCCCACTTTGATCCAGTACACCTCACATTCCTGAGGCCTTTAGCAACACCATCACACCCACATCAACCAGAACCACCTACACTGTACTCAGGGACAATATACCAGCATTTACCATTACAAGTCTGTTTCATATCATTTCCTTTCTCCGAGGTTAAAACATGCAATCTACTTAGAAAGAAATATTTAACTGCCTTAAATACACACCAGATTCTGAGGAAGAAAGAATTCTAATCCTTTTACCACAACAGCAACTCAACAAAACAGAAATATGACACAATCTTTAGAAAAAAAGCTAAACAGAGCCAGATGAAAACCTCAAATCTCACATCCCCTTCTTTTTAGCCTCTGTAAATAAAAATTTACAGCCAAGTTATGAAATAATATGCATCAACACCATTCAGGACATTCAAACAAGTACCTTGAACAACTGGACACAGGATTGGTACAGTTCTCTTGTATTTCACACAAGCACAAGAAAAATAAAAAAATCAATATTCACCATATGAATGAATACACATATTCTCAAGCCTAAAATTATTTCATTCCACTTAAAACCAGAATCCACATCAGTACTCCTGTCATGCTAGATACCTCAGGATAGTCCAGTACATTCGTAAATTAGGAATGTATCCTGTGATAACACCCAGAGATCAGCATCCAGGCTGCAGTACAGTAGCAATGCCATCCCTCCCATTCTTGGTAGAAGTTCTGATTTAATTTCTTATTCTCCTTTGTAACAAAAGCCACAAAATCAAGTTCATTTAGTGATCAGAGAGGAGGAAGCTCAAACATTAGCAATCTTTTCAAAATCCCTACATATCTAACTTGTACGTAAGAAAAAAAAAAAAAAGAAAAAGGTACCACAAGATGGACATCAAAAACAAAGCCACTCTTACCTTTTTTAATACAATCAACATATGTAAACAATGCTAGTGCTTCCAGCTATCACCTGTGCTAAGAACTGATACAATATTTCCAAAGCAACAGAGAAAGAAAAAAACCAAAAATTAAAAATTCTTCAACACAGATTTTCAAAAAAGGGAGAACTCATCATCCAACTGTGTTTCTGACAGTAAGTACACATTAGGAACAGTTGGGTTTTGTAAGAAGAGATCACATGAATAGAGAAGGAAAACTACAAGTGTTACTAGAAAGAGTCAAAACAGAGACCAAAATAGCCTCAGGCTCAAACTGTCATGGCTCCACATTCCCCAAACTGAGATACATTCCAAAGTATCAGAATATCCCAAAGGAAGGTGCTTTTTCCTCAAGAAGCCTGTGCTCTAGGAAACTTATCTGAAGATTAGGTCCCACAACCATCAGATGGGTAGAGAACTTATGCAAATAAAGCATCCATTTCTTTTCTGGAATACTTGTACAACTAGATGTAAAGAATCCAATATCCTTAACAATGCATTTGAGGCAGAATCTAAAAAGCTTGAGCTGACATAAAACACCACTTTGAAAGATATGAGCTAATACTCTCCCATAACAACGTAAAAATACAATTTAAAGTCAAGTGTCTTGTCAAATGCTTAACATGCATAGCATATTCCAGAAGACAGAACAGTTGACAACTAAGATTCAAGACTATGTAAAACCTGTATATGTAAAAAAATTATTTTGGAAGTGTCACATGTATGGTTTCACAAGCTTAGAAAAGGTTATTTTAAATATCTTTACTGCAAAATATCAGGCATTTACTGAAAATTCCAGAATACTTCACAATTACAAAATAAAGAAAAATTTCAACTTCAATAAAAAGTAAAACCAGATATCTTCTTACTCGGTCTGGAACTGCATCCTCTTATCCACTGCTAATAATTAACCTGGTAACAAGCTAAAAGCATGTTTTTCCTGAAAAACACCATGATGATATACTTAAGAGTGCTTCAATATGTGGAGGGACTTGCATTTCTGGTATTTATTCCTGCAGAGATACAGATAAGCCTATAAACCTACAGAGAGGTAACAGGTAACTGGGGCTGGGAAAACATGTATTTTGTTTAAGATAAAGATATCTCAAATAGTATCTTCTTAAAACAAAACAACAAAAAAACCCTCCCAAAAAAAAAAAAAAAAACAAACAAAAAAAAAAAAACCCCAAACCAAACCCAAGCCAAAAAACCCCCACCCACCACCACCGCAGCAACGAACAACAAAGAAATGCCCTGGTGTTCTAAATAAAAGAGAAATAATAAACCCACAGAAGTCTTTCTTGCTTGCACCTTTTTCATATCTGCATGGAAAACATGAAAATCTGAAGTTTCATTCATCCTCTGCTGAAGTACCATGAAGGACAGCCAGGCCACAGAGAGTAATTTTAGATAGCTCTATACAGTGCTGGATTGCTCTGTGTAACATAAAAGTAACTGATCATAGACTCTTCTTCCAATACTTAACCCAACAACCTTACAGAAAGGAAAACCAGCTGCATTGCAGCATTCCAAAAGCATTAGTAGACCTCAAGTGGGGTATGCTTGTGGGAATAAAGTATTTAGCTACATGTGAACACAGCAATTCAGTGTTAGAAGACAAACCTGCATCTACAGGGCCCAAACTATACAGCTGTAAAGGAATAAATACCAACCATAAAATTTAACATGAATCTGGAATTAAGTTTGATCTATTTATAATCCAACAACAAAGCTGAACTCCTGGGAATGAGTGATAAAAGCCTTTGGTTACAAGGACTGTGGAAGTTCTCACAGTACCAATTATATAGACAAAACACCACGCATCCAATTATGTTTTACATATGCTGGAGGAGAACAGCACCTGATGTGCAGAGAATTTATGCAACTAAAGAATGCAACACTGAATAAAGTTCCCCTGTCTTAAGGATTGCCTCTATTTAAAGTAGATGTCAAGGCATACTAATACTCCAATTAAACATCCTGTGTATGACAGTTTCTTGTAACATGCTTTCTCCTCTCTAGTGTTAAGTCTGATACTCAAATAGATTTTATTCAATCAACTGACTTCTGCTGAGGAAACAGAATGGGGATTGCCATACATTGTGCAAATGGTTTTAAACATCTCTCCCCTCTACACACACATGACTGGAGCAGATGGGTCTATGAAACATCTATGTGATTATTTTCATGATGTTGTACAGCTAACGAGATATATCATTAGAAAGATGCTTTCATTTGAATGAGGGCTGACCATCCAAGCATAGAAGCATTAATAGAATCACCTAGGAGTGCATCCATATAAAAAGATTTTCTGCTAATGCATAATCCTACATCAGCATGCGCATTGCCTCCAGGTTAAATGTTAAAATTGCTGAGCTAGCACTGGCTACAAAGTGATTATAAACAAAGAAGTGTTTACAGCAAGAGTAGATGTCACTGAAAAATTCTGTGAGTCATAAACTAGACATTTTCCCAGAAATAAGAACTCCAGAACTCAGGACAGGCAGAACAGTACATTCCTGCCTAATTTGCAGGTGAAATAGAAACAACATACATTGATGGAGAAAAAAATACTACTCTTCACACAGTACAAAAGGACAACCAAACAGACACTTAAGAGTTTCTAGAGCAATCTTCCAAAGTTAACGCCATCCATCTTCAATTCTTTGTTTGCTGTATTTTTCCCTCAATTGGATATTTAATAAGGTGCATTAAGTTTCATCTTCTTTTGTTTACCAGACACCACTGGCTCTTGGCCCAATAAAGACATGCTGAGAGTGGCCGGGCCATGTAATGTGAACCACAGGCATCAGAATCAACCAGCAATTACATGACTGCTCTGTTTCACAGTTCCACAGAACTAAAACGCCCATCTGTACTATTCATGTTTAACACAGAGTGCAGAATTAAATAAAAAGTTTACATAGTAATGGGCATGTACAATTTCAGAAGGATCCCAGTCACAGCAAATAGAGAACATATTAAAAAAGTTTCAATACCTATGCTCTTCTAGGTTTCCAATTTCACATTGGAAATAGTGATTAAAATCATCTGGAGTTCTGAAGTGCCATTGTTAATAGTTTGTGAAGCTTGGCGACAGAAAGAAGATTCTAGTATATCAATTTTCAAATTTAATAAGGTGTTCAAAAATATTACAAATTAAGCCTTTCAACAGCTTTTACAATTAAGCAATGAGGCACAGCAAACATAGAAAGTAAATTACTGTCAAGCTCTATGATTACCTATTTCTTGCTATTCAAGAACATGCAAAATAAACAACAAACAATAATACTCTATCACTTTGTTAGTGAGATTCACATGTGAAATTTGTTTATTTTACTAATGGTTTTTAATGAGTTGATGGTTAGTGCCATAAAATATTCATGCTACTGTGAAAATGTGATGTTTGTTCTATTTTAATGAGTGCTACACAGTCCCATGCATGGCATCGAATACAACTAAAAAAAGTATATATTAAATTTCATACCCCTGTGTTTAACAGACTGAGAGCAGATATTGACGCAAGACTGCCAGAACTGTCATCCTAATAAGAAAAACAGAAGCAGAGCCTTAGTGAATAAATGAAGGAAAAGATCATTACAATATAGCAACATGCAAGCCAAAATTTCAATTCACATGTAGAGTATTTATCTTGTATGTTTGAATAAACATAGATGTGTCTGTTCCTCCTCCTTTTCCAGCTCTCAGACATATATACAAAGACTTCCCACTTGTGCAAGATCTGTACAGACATCAACTGGATTGTTTTTCTGGTTAAATTGATGTTTTATATTTTCAGTAATCAGCACCTTTGCCCAAAGGGAGACTTCTCCATGGTGCTTCTCAGGTGCATGACAAAAGGCAGTCTCTGATACACCCTGTGTCTCCCTGGTACACACCACTTACAGACTTTAGACTCACTTAGCCACCAGCCTTGGAAAGTTCACACTGTGAGAGAGGAAAAACAAAACATTGTCCCCTGCTTCCCCCACCATGTTAGCATTAGTATTTCTAAACTGAAAGCTCAAAAGTGGGCAACACCTCAGCCTTACTGGTGAGCTGGTGAGAACTGAGATGTATTTGCAAGGCTTTGAGAAACAGTCACTTCTATTACAAGTAAGATTCTAAGCACCACTCACACCCCTCAGAGCACCGCAGCAAGGCAATCAGGTAAAAGCAAGCCCAGCTACAGCAGAGCCTGTACAACCACTGCTCTGCACATTTCTAATCAAAAGTCAAAGCTGGTTTTATAATGGCCAGATAAGCCAAGCTAAAAGATGGGGTGCAGGGAAAGTGACAAGCACAGCCCATTGCTTTTAAGCATTGAATTACAGCACCTGGGAGAAGGAAAATAAGGTTTTTATAATGAATTCAACAGAACATATCTGCAATGTTCTGTACCATGCATACCCCAGAATAATAGAAACCATTTTAAAGGCTTTCTTCTCCCTTGCCATACTATTTTTCCTTTTCAGTACTGAAGTACCATGCCAGCCTTGGAAGGATATGGTTAATATTAAAAAAAAAACCAACAAAAAAATTCCACAGTCCCACACTTTAAAAAAATGTCCATGAAAAACAGCAGAATTACCACCTGAACCTATCCTTTTGGAATTTGATACAGCCTGCCTAGGTGATGATTTTGCTATCTCAGCATCTCAAGCTCAGCTTAACCTGCAAAAGCTCAGTTCTTCAAGAGTAGAAAAAATTCAGTGTATCACGCTTTGCTAAAGAAATTCAAAGGCCCAGTAGAGGGGGAGGGATCCCATCAGAGAGAACCCAGAAGACCAAAAAATGAAATATCGTGTCCCACCAAATCCAAGCAAAATAACTTCTATAATCTTTATTACCTCAATTTCTATTTTCTTTCCTCCAAATCCAGCAACTTTCAGGAACAGAAGTGAAATTACAATACAATGCCTGTGCTTTATTTTTTAAGCCTTAGGAAGAGAAAGTTTGCTTCAATACTTTTCACAGCTGTCCTCAAAGACTTTCTTTTTTAAAAACCAGCAATCAGAATAATTCACATCAGCAGATTCAATACCTTCGTGTTATTTTCAAAACACTGATCCCATTCCCCCTGTAAGATACTCCCCTGAAGATGCATTTGCGCCAACAACATGGCACTGGCATCATAAGTTCCCCTTAACAAGTTTCCCTTGTCAAAGCAACTGGGTATGTCCTGGCAGTAGGAGCTGAACTGTATTTTATGGCCTTTAGGCAAAACAAAAGAAAGCATTTGTCATGCTGAGGTCCTATCAGTTTCATTACCATTTTATTGACAAGATAATCACTGAAGAAATCTAAAACACTAGGGAATGTCTTTGGTTTACTCTAGAATAGATATTTTACCGACTACACATGTGATTCTCGAATGATGTGGGACATTTCTTGAGAATCTGAACTGCTACAGCATCTACAAAGAAAACCATCCCAGCCTTTTCACTGCTTCTGGTAGGACAAACTGTTGCTCAAGTGTTTACAGGGTCCTTGCAAGACCCAATACCCCCATTTATTATCTGTTGTTGTCTCAAGGCTGTTTATTACCAATGTATTTCTAAGTCTTGCCTTTCTCTTTTCTCCAGTAGTAATGCAAGGTGAGCCAATGTGCCCTCTAAATAAGTCTACTTAAGAACCACTCCTGTGAAAAACCATTGTACAGCTTCTCTGAGATAGTCAGTCCTTGGGTTTGTTTACAAACACACATTTTTATAAGCATTAAGAGTTTTGTGCACTTTTACATTGTAACAACCAGGACTGGAGGGAAGAGTTAATATAGCAAGTTGGAAGGTTTGAGTCATATGAGAACTGATTCAAAACACATCTGTTCCTCTGAAGAGAAGCCTCTGAAAACTCTTGTCCCTGGGAGACCATGGGAATTCTGCCGAATCAGTGACTGCAATTTCTCCATTAGATCTCAGACTGGAGATAACAACATCGGAAAAATATGCAAGTGAAGACACTGAAACATTTTTAGCCTTCAAGTATTTCTTTTTTGTAAAGATTTCAGAGCCATCCCAACATATTTCCAGAGGTTAGATGTACAACAGTGACCCAGTCTAAGCTAGTATTTAATGGACTATCTAAGATTAAAACCTTCCATTTTGTACACAAGGTGACAGCTTTTGGAAAAGATGGCTTCACTTCTGAATAAGCAGTCATTTCTAAAATCACTGCAAGCTTTTAATGGTGCGGTAAATTTAAATAGAAAAGAAGCTTTTTTTTTCCACCTCATTTAAGGCTGCCACTGAGAACAGCATTATTAAAACTGCTGATAAAGTGAGTTTGATGTATGTTTTACTTTTTTTTATTTTGCAATGTGTAATAGCATATTTTGAGTTTAATTCAGGCATATTAGAAAAAAACCCACCATACTGCTTTAAACACATTAATAAAAATATGCAAGCCTGCTTTAATTAAATAAGCTAAACTTAATGACTTGATATTCAGAAAAATTTTTATCAGAGATTAAAAGTTCTTTTCTTTAACTATAAGCACAAAAACTGAAATTGAGCTTGCATTTTTAAACAGAACTTGGACTTTAGTCAATACATTCCAAAATGTTATATATCAGCCCACAAGTCTGTTTCTGCTTTAAATGCTTCTGCATTAAAGTATTTCAGCAGTCTAATTTAAAGCAGATTTCTGTACAGACTGAAAAGAATTTACCAAACTGATCATTAATGACAACATACTTCTTGTAATAGCTAGTTTTATTAGCTGCAGTTCATGAAAAAAGGCACACTTCCTAAAACCATCAAATGCATTTGACATTTGCAGTCCTGGGGAGTTGTTTTCCCTTTTCAGAAAAACAGTGAAGGAAAGAAGCCCAGAGGAAGGAGATGTCCAGCAAAAGAGTTGGCCTCGATCACATCCTGCTTGGGCAGCTCTAAATCCAAGGAGAGCTGAGCGTGCCAGCAGCTGCGAGCGGAGAGCTGCAGCTGCCAAGAACTCTCAACCTCTGACCCACTTTGAGCGAGCGCATCTCGCCCGAGGCGCCGCAGCTGCAGGGACTGTGCAGGCAGACCCCGCACGCTGCTGTGCCACAAAAACATTCAGCAGCTTCTACGCGGCCTAAGCAGCTTGCAAAGAAATTATTTACAATAATATTCATCGGGCAGTCTCTGAAGGCACAGCTGGCTAGCGTCGTCATCTGAAAAATGTCTGAAACAGTATCCCCAATTAAGTTTCCAGATTTTCTTGGAGGTTATTCAAGATACTACAATCACTATCTGACTTCTCTGGAGAGGCACATATAGCAGTGTCTAGTTGATAGACAGTGATTGGGAGCCACAAGCATTCATTTAAATGTAATTATGAATTTACTACATCCTCCCTACCATAACGAAGAGAACAAGGGGGCTTCCTTCAGCCAGGATGGAAAAGGGGCACATAACCAGTCTTTTGGCTATAAATCTAAAATGATGCAATTTTTCTCAGTTTTACTAATAGGAAAGTACTTCATGCTTCATGATATTGCCATAAAACTTTCATGTAAGTATTATTCTTATCCAAAAGACTTCCTCCTCCCATTAATTGCAAAGTTTTTCCTGTTGTGAGTTAATTTTTCTTGCAACAGGGCTTCTTAAGATCTCATCTTTTACCCGAAGGATGCTGACTCATTACTGAGTTTCCTTAATCAAGGGTTTATTTGCACCCTCCCAAAGCTGGCCACTGACATCAGTGAAGTGAAAGGACCATGTCCAACTATGAAACACAATGTTCAGGAATGGCAAGATTTGTGGCTAATAATAAACTACCACAAACTCCCTCGCAGGCAGCTTTCCTACAGTTTAAACCCATTCTTCTTGTAGTCTTACACCTAAGGCTCATAAGGTAGCTAACAAGAAGTAGCCATGGTTCTGACCACAAATAGCTAAAAAAATTGGGGAAAAATGCAGCGTTTCTGTTTCAGATCACATTTGATCCCTCCACTCCAATTTAGAAAGTCAAAGTGCAAGCTTGGAGAGACACTCCATGTAGGTTATGAAGTAACCTGACAGGTTCATAGAATTGCATGTGAACAGAACACATTAAGCTTTAATCATATTTCTATCAGGTTCTTGAAGGCCTTATATTCCTTTCACTCACATCTCCTGCCTAGTGAGAAATTAAGTCTAGAGACTACAGTCAGCCATTTGAGAGTGAAGATGCTATTCCCCACTGATCTTCAATAACCAAGTATGCCTATATTCATGCTAACCCATCTCCAGCTTAGCAAATCTGAACATTTTTCAAGAAAGAAACCATTGGCTTTTCTTTAAAGGCATATGCACAAGAAGCTATATAGTAAATTTTAAACACATATGTAAGACACTTAACATATGCTAATTATGGAGACATTAGGGTCATTTCTCAGTTTAAGATCAAATTTCCTTAGGTATGTAGCTGTAACTATGTGCAGAGCATACTGACAAGCTGGTTCCCCCTCTGGTAACTATCTCTTAGCTCATGAGGCTTTATCTAAAGACCATGCATGCTTTAGCCAAATGGAAAGTTAGAAATATTAGCTATAACTGATACTTTACTCAAAATTATGTAAATCCAACAGTGACTCTAATCTGGCAAACATTATAGCACAAACCACATGACTAGGAGCAACTCAATCATGGTTAAAGGTAATACATTGCTGTAATACATTTGCTGTTCTGTCACTTTGGAGAAGTTTAAAAAAATGGGAACACTACAGTTTAAAACAATCACTGAGGGACAACGGAATAAGAAAGTAGGACTATTTCTGGAGATCACCATCTTCTACAGGTTGCCCAGGAAAACTGTGGATGCCCCATCCCTGGAATTGTTCAGTCAGGTTGGACAGGACTTTGAGCAACCTGGTCTATTGGAAGGGGTCTGCCATAGCAGGGAGAGTAGAACTACCTTCCAACCTAAACCACTCTATTGTAACATGGTCTCTAGAACAAACATCTTCATTACTAGAAAACAGTAAGCAGATGACAGGTAACATTGAGCAGATTCTCCATTTCTCAGGATGGAAGAGACATCTGCATCTTACCACAGTATTTTCACAGCACAAGGCCAACAGCATCCACCTGCAAGCAAACCAAGAATGCCCACCCAAAGAGGAAAATCATTTAAATAAGAAAACTGTATTTGAAAATAAAGAAGCAGGATTCAGTTTACTTCACAGTATAAACCATAGAATTATTTGGCTTGGAAGGGACCTTTAAAGGTCATGTAGTTTCAACCCACAAGACTGTGCTTTCTGTAATCTCATCATTTTCCTGCAATGTTTTATTGTGTCACAAGTCCCACTGCATTGAAGTCCTTCAAAAAGATCCTCCTGTCTTTCACTTTAGTTGCTCCCAAAAGGCCCTCTTTGCCACAAAGCTCTTTCTAGGAGATAACTGAACACTGCTTCATTCACAACCATTTGCACCTGCCAAACACATCAGCTTATTTGGAATTTAATAAAGGAGACAGAGAAAGCAGCTCTCGAGAGATTCAAGTTCCTGTTTTAACCAACACAGGGGACATTCATATTTCTTATGTCAACAAATCTTTCCACTTCAGGTTTGCATGCTAAAATTACATTAATGATACATTACCAATTGCCTACCTTTGAATTCTGACATTTTAGTGTTATTTTATCAAAGACAGATCCCACAGGAACAATTATATGGAAGTGCAACTTAGTGACAGAGGAAGGAAATCAGAGGTATCTTTGTGAAGAATTCTAGTAGCTCCAAAACAAGTTCAATTTATAGTATTAGTTTGCAACAAAATATCTTGAGTGATATTAAAACTTTAATTTAAAGAAGATGACATGTTTCAAAATTCTAAACAATTTGTCACAAGTTACCTACATAGGAAGTCTTTCAGGCAAGGATGACTATGGAAAAATGAGATGGATTGTAGCATACCATGTAAAATAAGACAAAATTTTATGGGAAATTAATATAAGTTTTAATGCCTTGAGAAAAACAGCATAAATGCTTTTTGAACATGTACCACCTTTTTGTACTTTTTGTAAGTAATGACGTGAAGAATGTACAAGATAATCATAAAACTCAAACTCCTTAGTAATTGCTATTATTTAAACAAAGCCCAAAGAGAGTGCTCTCAGAGCACTGTGGTCGTATAACAACAATGTGGATAAAACAGCAGAGAAATGCAGTACCTGTGTGTTATTTTTACAACTTTCGTACCTAGAGGTGTGTGATGTTTACTCACCTGCTGAATAATTTTGGAATCTTTTGGAAGGTTTTCCCTGGGTGGGACTTTTCCAAACAACTTCCAACCAGGAGCACTTTGGACAGCAGGTTTGAGTTCCTTTGTCCTTTTAGTGAAAAAGTTTCTGAAAAGAGAGGAAGGTTTTTGTTTTGTTTACTTCGTTTTGTTTATAGAAACAAAGTATATTGTACCCCCTTATATTTCTTCAAATTCACCCTCACTTTACAACTTGGGTGAACTATAGAGACTTACTGCTTGGCAAATGCATAGCACATTCTACTTTCCAATAATTTGAAGTGGAGCATCTTTCATTACAGGTGCTTTGATGCTAACATTTGTACTTAACATTCAGCTTTACCTCTAAACTACTTTAAGCAATATCAGAGCTTTTTTTCTTAATACCAGGCACTTTCTTAAATATAAGCAGCATGCAACAGACTCTCAAACTTTTGTTTGGCATTTGCTTTAAGTATCTTCCTGACTTACTTGGAGACTGAAATGAAAACAGCTAAAAAACACCCCGTAACTTAAGAGATTTAAAAAAGAAATGGTGAATTATTACTTCTACCAATCTTCACACCTTCAACTTTCATAACATGGACTAGAAAAGCAGGGAACAATCACACAGCTTCAGCTTAGCAGCTAACGTTTACCAGTGCCTAAAGCAAGTACACTCAAAGAGGCAGACGACTGCATTGCTCCTAGCTCTTAGAAAGCCAACCATCACAAGACCTTGTGAGTGACCACCTGTCAGATACTCAGCTGTACTATCTGACCCCAATCACAAGCTCCCACAGAGCATGCTATGTACAAGTGATTAAAAAATGAAAGAAGTGTATTTATTCTGAATACTGGAAAGTTACTTTCCAGAAACTCATAACACAAAGGGATTAAAAGCTCAGTAATCTGTAAGGTTATTTCTCAGGAAGCTTAGCAGCTGACCTCAGAGAAGAGAATATGGAGTACTTTTAGTGGAAGATGTTTTTGTACAGTGCTAGCTAGCTAACTCCACACTTCTCTTCTGGAAAGAGATCCCCAGATTTATTCTTCACTTGAAGTATTTGCTGTATTTTAAAATACAATTCCTTTTCAAATTGGATGCAGTCACATTTGTGCACAGCAAACAGTCTCTTGGCTTTGCCCAGATAAAAGAAGCATGCTTCAACAACCACAATCTGTCTGAAAAGTGCTCAGGGCTCTTAAATTCCAGTGCTGTCAGGGTTTCTGGCCAGACAGCATAGTTTTACAATTAGGAACCGTTCATGTTTGTAAGACACTGTATGATCTTCAAATACAGGCTATGTTTTTAATTCCCAGAATGTTTTTTGTTATTTGGGAAACAAGCAAATGCCTGTCAAAAATCCCTTCTGTGCAAGTTTGCATGAACGAACAATACAGACTGTAAACTTGTGTGTAGTTGAGGATCCAGCCACCACCAAACAGCAAGCTGGAAAGATTGAGAAGTAGGTGCTGATAGAGCGTGGAAGCCTCCCAAAAACCGGTAAGCTCAAGACTGGTGCTTCTGTGGAACCCAGGAAAAAGCAAGAAACCCAAAACACCAAGACCCTCTTCATTCCATCTGAGGCCACTGCCACACACTACCATCATCACCAGCTTGTCAAAAAAAAAAAAAGAAAAAGAAAAAAAGAATTTAAAAAAAGACTGCATTCAAGGAAACAGCAGTTGCTACAGGCAGGCAGGAAGCACAGGATTACGCGCACACACACACACACACACACATCTGATTAAAGAGAATATCATGAGAGATTTTTTTGGAATGCCCAGGGAGAAGCTGTTGGTGCTCCAGTACACCGTGCCACTTCTGTGGAGGTCTCTCAGTCGTTGTTCTAACCCAGTTACTGAGAAAGCACGTTTGGGAATAATTGGTTGCATGGTTTGAATAGTTGTCTGCCATTAATGAAATCGAGTTGTTGCTATTAATAATATCTAAATTAATACAAGTTGTTCTAGTAAGCATTAGTTGTGATCCACACATCTCACAGCTCTGTCCCCATCAGAGAAACTTGTGAGATCTTAGTCCATCCCTGTGGAAGCAAAGTAAGCACTCAGAAACTCCAAGACAGTGGTTTCTGATATATAACCTGGAAAGGAGGAACAGTGAAAGAGACTAGCCATGGTACCCATGTCTTTAAAAAATACCATCCTCACTGCACACCATTCATGAAACGAACAGATCCACTCAGTAAGAAAAAAACAAAAAGTGTGCTTACATAAATAACAAAGGCTCATTTCACAAGCACAAGACGCCTTTCACAGTGCTTTACGTTGTCTTCAGGAGGGAAGGAAGAGCATTCAAAGAATCACCAACAAAACAAGACAGAAGTTTTCTAAAGACGTGTCACTGTGCACCACCCCACAGCCTTGCCCTTAAATCTGCAACTTCTGCAGCAGCTATATTTGAACTTAATTAGAAAAGATGTTTTCCCCCAAAAGCAGGGATGCAGGAAAGTACATTCTGCAGTACCACTCTTGACTTCATGGATAGCAATAACCATTCAGTCTCTGCACATACTATGGAATACCACCAGGATTGCTCGGCAGTTGAACTCCACTGCTTCAAGCACTTGTAGAAGTTGAAAGATGCATGCCTTTTACATTGATGGCAACCTGTCACTGTAGCAAAGCTGGTTTATTATTAACCAGGAAGCTGGTAGATTTTTAAAAGGAAAAAATGTGTAAACATATGAAAGGTTTTAATTAATATTTCTATACAAAAGATTTATGCATGCTCATGGCTTTTATGAGATTTCATTTTAATTTAATATTTTTTAAAACAAATAAAATATTAAAACAAACCCTCCAGAATGTTGTCTGGAAGTAAAAACATTTTACTTTTATTGAGCACGTATTCAATGAAGTCTGTTTCTTGTGAAGGCAAAAAGCTAGTAAAACTTTATATCATGTCAGAATAAACTTCACATAAGAATTCTAATCCAAAAGAAATTAATGAGAGATTTACGAATAAGCTTTGCTGAAGATAGAAGGACACTTTTTAATACACTGTTTTGGCAGCTAACAGTATCACATCTGATGTGTTCTTGACAGCAGTAAAGACTTACAAAAGCCTTGTTAAGGAACAGCATCTGTGAATGCTTACAAGTTGCATTCACCGAACTGCAGGAAGTGTACTAGATTTGATGTATTGGCTGCTGCTTAGAATATTCATGAGTTTCACTGGTCTCGGGAAGAGTCAACCATTGAGATGGCTGAAAAGTCAATAGCACTTTGGTACAGAATCTCAAAATCCATTTGAAAACCTCAAAATTCCTTAAAAAAGAGCCTACACTTTAGAACTGAACAATGCTTTCTGTTGCAAGGACCCATGGGATAGAAGTATTAAATTAGTTCATTGATTTAAGCTCTAGTTTACAAAAACCCAGGGGGAAACCTGAATGGTTTTTCTTTCCCTGCTTCTTTTATATAAGACATATTAACACTCTCAAATGACACTCCAAAATGTTTCAGTAGGTGCCTTGAAGAGCTTGAAAACTAAATGAAGTGCCACAGAATGAGAAGTTATTGGCACAGATCAAGACATCTATTGCTAACGTGGTTTGGATTACATTAAACAAAAACCTATGGGCTCTGATCACACAACTACAATAGCTGTAATGACAGCTATGACTGGTGGTTTTCCTCCTTATTTTAAAGTGTTGCTTCAACTATTCCTGCCTGTGCCAGTCTGTGCAAGTTTCACCATACTGGTGGTACAGTAACTCAAAAATATTAACCATTTCTACAGGTGGTATTAACACTATGTTCTACTAATGAAATTGCTTGTTTCCACTCCGCTTCTGCTTTTAAAATCACTTTTTTGTTGCTATTTAAGAAAAATTAGTGTAGTCTAAATACAGACAGAATTAAGTTTAATAAGGGGATGAGTCAAACTTGATATTTTAATGCATTTTTTTGTTTTCTTTGGCATTTTGACTTCCCTTCCCCCCCAAAAAAAATCTCAACACAAAAAACTTTTTCCGATTTCCAAGGTCAGTCCAAGAAGACAACAGATTTCCAAGATTTAGAGGAAGTTACTGGAAAATATGAGACAATTACTTCAAGCTTGATCTTAAATTGTATCCAGAACCAGACTGTGCCATATTTGCACAATGGCCACTCAAAGAAAGCTGAAGTGCTTTGAACAGCAGCACCCACAAACACCAGCAGGCAGGAGAGGCTCCAGGCTCGATACATCTCCAGCACTCTACCTCTAGCTATAATTGACTCACCTCTCCACAAGACCAAGTAGCCCTACAAGAATCTTTTGTTTGACCAAAAACATCAAACTAACCTAGTTTCAAGCTAGACATCATTTTGCTACAGTTCTTTCAAAAAAGATCACATATTTGGCTCTTCCCTTTTTACAACTCCACTGTGTGCCACAAACAATATTCCACTGCTTTGTGCATCCCAGCAAAACCTTAAGCAGCTTTCCTTCCCAATCATTCAATCACTAAAACTCCACATTCAGGCTCAAGCTTCATTACTCTGATGCTTTTAGCACTCTATAGGCAGATGTCAGGTGCAGAGGAAGGTTGGATCTTACACCTGAGCCTTTTAGGATGAATATCAGTATAAAGCATACTAAAAATGAGCCTATCTTTCTCTAATTTATTCATCCTGCACTACAGAAAAATGGCAAAATTCAAGTGGTCTCAGAAGAGAGCATAACACGTGATCATCATTACTGTTATACATGAAGAAAGTATGCTTCCTTACAGTTCACTTTAATATACAAATAAATTTAATTTGAAATGCTGCATCCCTTTAGACAAAAAAAAAAAAACCAAACAAACCCAACCAAACAAACAAACAAACAAACCAAACCCCTCTAAACTATGGGCATTCCCAGAAAGCAATCCTTGGCAAACATACAGCGTGGCATCGAAGAAACTAATTTTTTCCAAATAAAATACTCAGAATGTAGGATTATCTTAGAAATAAATTAATACCGCGTTTATATCTCAATGCTGAAAGGTAAACTACTACTCTCTGATTTCTCATCCTTACGAGACAACTTTGTTAACTCACCAATTTACAAATAAAATAGTTCCAAAAAGAGACCTCAAGTTATACTAGCATAGTAAAAGTAACTTTTTTTAGATAAAAAACCTAACTGTCAAAATATTTTTCTGACTTTTACTTTACACACAACAATCTGGCTTACTGTCATTTTCCATCATCAATCATTTCTTCTCGTTGCATCCACCTTTCAAGAGCTTTGATAACAGGGATGTTATTCTGCTGAGAAAACAAGATTTGAAAGCCACAAGAACTGACAGAGGAAGTGAGGGCTGATTAGATTTTCCTTTTGATTAAGCATCTAGTACCTGTTAGTAAACACTGCGTAAGACAACTGTCTCATTTTAAATCCAGGGAGGCAACACACAACAGGAAGGAATCAGCATGGCATCAAGAACATCCTCACTCTATCATATATAACTTTTCCTCACAGAATCACAAAGGCTTAGAAAGGAAATCCAGCACAGAAGCAATGCTACAAACAAGCACCAAGTTGGACAAAAAACCCCATGAAGTTTTCTGAGTTCTTAATATAGTTACAAAAACGCAGTTAAAAGCCCTGAAGTTAAATTTCTCTGCAATAACATTAAAAATCTACTGATTCCAATAAAAGCTCAGAACTGGTAAAAGGAATGAAGTAACAAAATTCATTAAAAACAGCATTTGTATTACAAAACAACTGATTTTGCATCTCCACAAAGAACAGAGTTCTGCTTCTGCATGCAATCTGCTCTTGCTCCACCCCATGCTAATTTGTTAATAAGCTTCATAGGCATACAAAATAGATCTATGTTTGAAGCTTGTTGAAATTTAAATTAGCTGAAATATGAGCTGATAAGGAAATTACTTATTTACCCAATAATCTTTATCCAGAGCTGTATGAGTGAGGAGTTAGAAGAGGCATGTCTCAGGAATTGCTACAAATACATTTTTACTGATAGAACACACTAAAGTGAGTAATTTTTTCCTAAAACCATGCTTTTAGAAGAAACTCTGAAGACACCTACAAGCCTGCAACTCTATATTCCGTCATGACTATAGCCAAGTACATAACAAGAACTATTACATTCATATTGGTATCTCTTTACCATGTATAAAACACAAAAGCTGCTTAAGAACAGAACAGAATTTTTCTCCATACTCCAGTCTTGGCCATTCTGTTAAGGTCTTATGTGCAATAATTAGGAAATAATTGCAGACAAAAAGCCATTGCTTCATTGAGCAGAATTAGCCCCTCTGCTTTAAACAAGACTTTTCAATAATTTACATGCAGAAACAAATGTAACTCAACTCTAAGCATAAATAATGAATCATTGAAAGGAAATAAAACCTTTTTGGTTAGCCACTTACAAAGCCTGCAGAGCAACAGGCATTCTACATTTTTAATTCCAATAGCTTCAAGTGTCAGCCCATTTTGATCCAACACGTTTATGATTGCTCTCAGCACAAGTTTCAAAGTTCTGCCCTATATTGGAAAGGACATGACCCAACCAATTTACAGTTCTCATTTTCCAACACCTTGCTACAAGCAGCATCTAGATACAAGCTTTTCTTTTAATTTTATTAACCCAAACACAGATTTGTTACAGGAGGTTTCTAGTTTAAGTACCTTTTTAGAAGTACAAAGATCTCCTCTTTCTCTCTGCATCAAGACCACCCAAAGAATATCCCAGACCATGCTCTCCAAAGGAACGTCAATGTTTTAATACTCTAAACCTGCAGTCTTAAGTGCTATACAAGCAAGCTTTTGGCTCCTTCCTTCCCCCTACCACCCCCCCCCAAAAAAAAAGCAAAATAAGGAAACAAAAAAAATCCTACCCAAAATAACAACCACGTTCAGCAAGACCAAGCTTGTAGGATTTTTTTTTTTTATTAAATATGATGTTTCGATTTGTATTAGTGGTCAACTAAAGCCTTGGCTACAATTAGGTATACCTGAAATACAATGAACTGCCAAGGGCCAGCTGCTAAGGATTGAGAGGTAGGAAAGAAAGATGGCTTCTGGCCCCGTGGAGGGGACAGAAAGATTAACAGAACTATCCTGGAACTACACTGAAGAGACTAAATTACATCAACTCTCTTATCAAGTAGATACCAGTCCCAAAGTGGCTTTACAAACTCTGCCACAAAAACAGTTTTACTACAGGTACGCAAACACTTGGGAAGTTCTAAGAGTTGAAAGTGTTTAGCAGTATTACAGAACACTTTGTACAGAACACTTACTGATAAACAGTATTTTGCCAGACTACATTATACTCCAAACAAAGAGCTGTTGCACAGGTCAGCTTTACAAACAGTTCAAGCATTCAAAAACATACAGAAACAAGCAGACACATAAGCAAGGTAACTGACAGGGCTAAATCTCAGAATACTTTAATACAAATAGAGTAAAGGAAGAGAATCAGCCTTTACTTTTCAGAATGCAGTAGCAAAACAAAGCTTTATGCCAGATTGTTCTATCATCATCATATTTGATCAGGCAGTTAAGAAGCTATTTTGACACTACATCAAACACTATCTTCTCTCACAATGAGCAAATGTCACTTGCCCACAGTATCTAAAACAAAATCCTAGATCACAGCTGCAAGAAGGGGAGAATTTTTACCAGCTGACTACAGATATTCTGTGTATCTGTATATTCTGGTATTTTTTGTATGGCCAGGAATATCTACTCCAGCAAAGTCACAGCTAGTTAAGGAGCAACATACTCCAAGCAAAACAGCGCTAGAGGAACAAGACCCCTTCCTCCCACAAACCCACATAATGGCCACTAAGAGGAAGCCCATTTCTCTTCCTTGCACAAGTAATGTCCTACACTCCCTTCTGCTGCATCAGTTCCAAGACCCTCTATACCTTGTGAGTCAATCCAACCCACTAATCTCACAGAAAACCATCAACATTTTTTCACTCTCCAGCTTAATGAGCTACAGCAGCTCACAGAGGATCATATAAATACCAGAAGCATTCCCTTTGTTTCCTGACAATAGCAAATTCTTCAATCAGCTCACCAAGATATCTCACAAAGTACAGCTTCACTAAACAAACTGCCTGAAAATGTTCTAGTACTGACTCACTTTTAGTTAAGGCAAAACTCATCAGCTTTATCAGGGCAGTCACTATGCCTATAGTTCAAACGTTTCTATACAATGTATGCTTTCAAAACAAAGGTGATAAAGATTTCTAGCCTTTGACATGGCCTACAAGTCTGTGAACTGTAAGTTCAAACACAGGACAGAGTTTTATCTTGAAGACTGTCCCAAGGGTGATCGCTACTCTGACCAACCTGGTTAAGCCTCAGTTAATAGTTTTCCCTTCTGGTGCCTGACTGAGTGCCTGTCAACTACTCGATTGCACAATATAACACTACAAGGTATTACTGTAGTACTTCTGCAGCCACTCAGTTCATCAGGTTTCTGCTGCAGCTAGCAATTCACAATATATTTTGTGTCACTGCTTCAGTGATCAACTGCAGAAATACTACAAGACACAAGAAATCATTTTTGATCTATTAGGCGATATGAGAAGGCAGGGGCCTGATTTCATTCAGTTTTGCCTGATAGCTTTTTAAAACATGAAGAAATTTTCCCATCTATCACTCAGCTGCTTATAGATTTTCAGGAACAGCAAGCAATTTGCAAAACGCCTACAGTTTACAACAACAAAAACCTAGAATAATAGAATCATTTAGGTTGGAAAAGACTCCTAAGATAATTGAGCCCAACCATTAACCCCACACTGCCAGGATCGCCATTAAATCATGTCCCCAGGTGGCACACCTACATGACTTTTGAACATCTCCAGGGATGGTAGCTCAACTATTTCCCTGGGCAGCCGGTTCCAATGCTTGACTAGCCTTTCAGTGCTGATGCTTTTCCTAATACCCAACCTAAACCTCCCTTGCCACAGCTTGAGTCTGTTTCCTCTCATTCTATCACTTGATACCTGGAAAAAGAAACTGACACCCATCTCACTACAACCTCCTCTCAGGTATTTGTAGAGAATGACAAGGTCTTACTTCAGCCTCCTGTTCTCCAGACTGAACCAGCCCAGCTCCCTCATCTACCTAAAGCAGATACTTGTGCTTTGGAATCACCACTGTTTCCCATCTGTGAGGGAACACTAATATCACCTTTGATAGGAAGTGGATTGCTTGAGTTTTAAAGCATTCTGGCACCCAGCATACAAACTGCTTCATTACTGCCCAGCCGCAAGACAGGCAAGATCCCACATTAATGACTGTATTAGGCAACTGAAGCAATACAGATAGGACGGAGCTTTGCAAGGTCTGAGGCCTGACCAGAGCCAAGCTTAGATTGCCTATTCCTGCAGTGGGCCTTCAGGAAGTTCAGGCCAACAGAATGTCGCAGGCAAGGGGAGCCAACAAGGAAGCTTTTATTATGCTACATGATCAAAAAACACTCTTCCACTTACCCAGGAGCACATTAAATAAAACTTGCCAATATAACAGTGGAAACTGAACATAGCTTCTTCTTCACAAAGGAGCACCTTGGAGAAGGGAGAAAAATTGTAGGAAAGTACTCCTCTAGGCTACAGCTATTCTTTTCAGTCAGGACATAAGAAAGCAGGAAAGGAATTTAGGAGAACACCAGACTGAGTGTTTGGCTCTCAGAAGTTCTGAAAGAATAAACTCATCTGTGATCAGGAAAACTAGTTTTCTACTAATTGAAGTCATAAGTTCACCCACACAACATCCACACTCTTCTTCAGACTGTTACCCCAATACAGAGCCAGAAGCAAAATGCTCTGCAGGTGGCTTGCACAGCTGACTGGTTTCTGAAAACACAGAGCCAAGTTTTCAGTCTCTTTTGCAGGCTCTCCTTGTGTTGAGGCTTCATTCAAAAATCTGTAGGATTTTTGTGTTGGAGCTCTCTCAAACTCTAAGAGGTTTGACTGAACCTGGGTAACAGGAGGCAGTACTAGAGAGATGAGGCAGAAACCACTCTTCACTTCCTCAGAAAACAGTAATAGAAAAACAGATGCACACAGAGGCTGAGAAGTTTAAAACAATGCCAACCACCCGGTTCCACAAACTTAGTCCCTTCCCAGCTGAACAACAAACAAGACCAATGATGACAAAAAAGGACAGACTTTATATCATAAACATCCCAGTAGTTCCAAGAAATTGAAGAGAGAAGTAACAATTTTTGCATCTGTGTGAATGAAATGTGACCAAAACCCTTAAGATCCTTTTTTATTCTTAAGCAATCAGGACAAAATAACCTAATGAATAATTGAACAGCCAAGAGAGCAAAAGCATAAAACTATCATTTTCTTAGAGGCCAGCTGTGATTTAAGTGACCTCCTTTGGTTGTTATTTCCCATGTAAAACATTCTCCTTTTAGTCATAGCCTATTCAGAAGAGAGGTCCCATTCACTTTGTCACACTACACTCAATACATTGAGTCTGTAAGAAATCCTGTGACCCAAAATAAGCAGAAGAGACCAAGGAATGAAAAGGCCTTCTGCAAAATGAAGGGGCAGGGGAGGAGAGAAGATGCTTTTAGATGAAGCTTAAATGCCTCTGTAGAACACTCCTTAGAAAAACAAGCTATGATTCCAACAGTTTGCTGCACACTAAACATGAATTTAAGCCGTTTGGCTTGAAAATTCCCATACACAGCCCCCCACAAAAAAACTACAGCATTACTTTAATGAGAACTTACTCCACAAAAACTCCTATTAGGATTACAAAACTCCTAGTGCAAATGCATGTACCAATGTAGAATATAACACTGTCTATTACACTGTGCACCAAGGAGAGCAGAAAAATTGCTAATAATACTTTAGGCATTATATATTGATAAAGACTATGCATATGGCTCTAAGGTTTTAGAAGTGACATCTGTTCAGTCAGGTCTATTTTCTGGAGGGGGTAGCTGGGGAAAGACTTGCTGCAGACAGAAGCTGGAACAATATGGCCATGCAAAACCTATCCAGAGTTAAATCAGCATAACATTCTTCTGCTTGCACATCTGAAATTTAACTTTGATTTGCTAGTCAACAGACATCCTGACCAAAATGATTCTATGGATGCACAGCATCTTACCTATGTAGAAACACCCACTGAAAGCCAGAAACTGGCCAACATGTCAACACAACTCCACAAAATAAATCATCCTTAGCAAACAGTGAAGGAAGACTCTACAGAGAAGCTTTTCCACTTGATAATGTGAATGCCACTTCCTATTTATGTCAAGTTACTGAGGTTTCTAACTCAGGAAAAAAGGATACTTTTTGAAGTTACCCAGAGATTTGGGACCAGGTATTATTGCTTACTCTCTCCAGTCAGCTTTAATTCAAAGCAATTATATGTATCCATTTGTTCACTTAGGTTACAAGACTATACAGAGAAAGCAAAAACAACTGCAGCCAAAGACAGAAGCATAAAGGGTACCCTCATGATATCTGGGAGGAAGCTTTGTTGAATTCCCTTAGCTCTTATAATTACCTTTCCAATATATTGACAGTATGTCTGTAGTTTTTTTAATTTGGCTTGTTTTAATCTGGACAATGTAAAAACAACACCAAAATCAAAACACAGAAGTTTTTTTCAGTAAGATCTGACCAAGATGTAGGCACAGGCAATACCAGAATAGAAATTAAGCACTTTGAAGTGACCCCATCAATCTGTTCTCTTGTCTTTACATGAACGGAAGGTTTAGAAGATCTGTCACGACTAGGACAGCTCATTCCCACTTGACTCTCATTTTTGGTCAAAAGTCTACTAAATGTATTTCTTCTCCACAGATGCACAGTACATCCCCTGAAGTTTCATGCTGATTTATGTATGCAGAGCTTTTCTCTAAGAGAAACATTGATTCTGGTACTAAACCTTCACAAGATGCATCTAGGTAGATGCCTGCGTATCTAAATACAAAAAGCTGCAAGTGTTACTAAGTAATAAATGGAGATATAAACTACAGAGCTAGAGACACTGCTGTGTACTGAGTAAGAAAACTTAGTGAACCTCTCTGCAACCCTCCACAGTCTCAACCAAGGACTTTGTAAAGGCAAGATTAGAAGCTTTTGAAGATCTACCTACTCACGGAACCACAGGGCTGTGTTTACAATGAGGGAGACAAAGATGAAGCTACATTTGTGCCTACAAATATTGCCTCCCTTCAGCTTCCCATCATCTCCCCAAGTGAATATTTTTCAAAACTTCTGGGCAATAAATACAACCACTCTGGGCAGTGAAGGAAGGATGAGACTCAAGGCAGTTTCCATAAGAATATATGTGCCAACTAGCCACACATGCTTATGACCCCTCACACCTATTTCTCACAGCACACCCCAGAGACCTATGAGAAGTGGCATTTATGAATTAAGCTTGTTGTGAATCTTGTTAGGGTAATACTGGAAAACAAGTACTTGGAAAAATGGTGCTCTATGAAAAAAAAAGCAAATATCACTGTTGTTAACATTAAGCTTTGAATCCAGGAATAAGAAACTTTGCCAACCAGCAGATACCTAAATTTGTCTAGCAAATACACAATTCAGAAAGGTACAATATCTGTAACAAGCTGAAAAGATGTGTGGTACTTACTTGTAGAACTATGAAATAGAACTCATCTTTAGAAGACGTTCAGAATCACCACATTTTTATCTCAGCCCTGGATTACTTGCTGCTGCTTGACCTTTTTGGTTTACTGTTCTGCTCTGTCCCCCAAAGCAGCACACACAGAGCATACTGCAGTCAAGGTAATCATCATGGCTTTAATTCAACTGTCCATGCAATGTTCCTGCTCACTGAACCATTCTGCACCCAACAGCAACACACTGGGGCTACCCAAAAGCAGTTATTTCTCACCAATAACCCAAGAACAGGGCACTGCCCTTGTAAGCTGCTACAGAAGACCAGAAACCATAAGAACAATGCCTATATATGACTGCATTATGAATCATAATAACAGGACTACAAAGCAGTGACAGGTGACTTTCAAAAGCCATTTATTGCTCTGACCAAAACAGTAGCGCAGTGGAGACAAGTCACCATAGTCATGCAATTTTCCTCACCATGGCACTCTGCTCCACATACCCCTGATCTACTTGCAGCACCCCACTTCACATGTAGAGAGAAACAACAAGTAGAGCAAAACCAATTATTTTTCAGTTAGAAGTTGTTAGTATTGATTTGACAGGCAAAATGATTTGGCACAAATACAACTTAAGGTCCCAGGGCCAAATATCCTACCTAATACTTACCTGAGAAAAGGTTTTAATCACCAATGCAAACTTTCCCAGGATCTTAAAGTAATTATTAATGACAATCTCAAGGGCACAGCCGCTCTCCCTGTAATAGAGTTTGGATAAGATGCATCTGATGACAGCTGCTTGCTTTTTCCCCCACCTCACCTCATCAGTTTCATCTCTGGTTCAGTGAAAAGAAGACAGACAATTAACATGGATTATTTCAAAGAACTATGAAGCAGGTCAGTCTGATAACTGAAGAGCTGGGAACAGGCTGGAACAGCTGAAAACAGCAGCCTCCTAACCCAGATCTGTCCGATCAAACTGTTCGGTCACGGCAATTACAACAATAAAGCTGAAGGCAGTAGAACTTCCCCTTTTTTTTTTTTTTTTTTTTTTCTAAGGACCTGCAAGAAAATTCCAGCTCTTAGAATTTTCATATAATTATGGCTATTAGGAAAAAAGCAATGGGAGATACCAAATTTTAGACAGTTTGCGAACTTGGCAATGAGCATTACAAGCACAAAACATCCTACATAAGATAACCCAGGTTGCTGAGCTGCCTGTGTAGCACATCCAGTATCTTACTTTTTTTTTTTTTTTTTAATACTGTGGGAGCAGCTATACACTGACAAAACACAAATAAGTTGCTCTCTCTCAGGTACACAGCTGCTTGATACAACTTAAGCTTTGGGCAGCAATATAGTTTAAGGCTCTGTGCTCATTCGAAAATACAAGTAACCTTCTCCTGAGAAGCTTCACAAGGAAGAAGAGTTGCTACCAACATTCAAACACAGGACAACTTTTGATACCATTTCAGTCCTCATTACTGGGATCTCCTTTTAAGAGCTACAGGATAACCCACTTACATTGACAACTGTCAGCTTTGAATGAATCTGGGCAGTTTAAAACAAAAGTGAGAAGTCTAAGCTTTTGAAATGTTGGTTCAAAAGACAAGAACTAACTACTGAAAAGGTTATAAAAGTTTTATTACCACTTTTCATAACAATGGATATTACCCACTCTAGGATTTATGTATCTAGAGACAAATCTATCAACAAGACAAGTTTGAATTTGTTTCTAAAGAAAATTACTGGAAGTTTTCATTAGTCAATCTCATTTTGGCTGATGAGATTAGATCAGCTGTAACTAAGGCTCTTCTGTGGATGTATAGGCAGAGCTGATGGTAAAGTCTCTGAAGCCAGTATTTCTCACTGGGCCAAATGCACCAGAGGCACAGCCAGCTGGGCCAGTCAAGAGCTGTGAAATAGGATTTGCTGAGAGCTGCTCTTTCACCGAGGTGTCTGTACTATAGCTTTTGCCAGGACAGAAGCGATCAATTTTTTTCCACGTATTACCCAAGCCTTTACTAAAAACAGTGAATATGAGTGTATATTGACAACAACTTCCATTGCACACCAAGTTCACACTTTTCTATTGTCCTGGTTTTATCTGGGATAGAGTTAATTTCTTCTCAGTAGCTGGTACAGTGCTCTGTTTTGGATTCAGTACCAGAACAATGTTGATAACACATTGATGTTTTGTTTGTTGCTAAGTTGTGCTTATCCTAAGTCAAGGACTTTGTGTCTCATGCTCTGCCAGTGAGGAAGTGCACAAAAAAGCTGGGAGGGAACATAACTGGGACAGGTGATCTGAACTGTCTATAGTAGATTCCACACTATAAAACCTAAAGCCCAGAATATAAACTGGGGGAGTTACCAAGAAGGGGCTGATCAGTGTGTGGGGACAGGGTCTGACATCACTCAATGGCTGGTGAGCAATTGTATTGTGCATGACTTGGGTTTTTCTTTACATTATCATTTTTTATTCTTACATTTTATTTTGTTTGAATTATTGAATTGTTCTTACCTCAACCTACAAGTTTTACTTTTGATTCTCCATTCCACTGGGACCAGGGGTGAAGGGGCTGGAAGGGGTGGTAAGCAAGAAGCTGCATGGTGCTTAGTTGCCACCTGGGGTTAAACTACAGTGTCTATGAGGAAAATGCTCCAGGATTTCAATCAGTTATTGCTTTAAGGCAAAAAGCAACAATACAAATGTTACTGGTTGATGTGTTCAAGTAGGGAGGCAAAAGAAAGGTAGTATCACAGAATATTCTGACTACTTGGAAGGGACCCACAAGGATCATTGACTCCAATTCTTACGTGAATGGTCCAGACAGGGATTGAATCCACAACCTCTGCATTATTAGCACCATGCTCCAACCAACTGAGATAATCTCATAGAGGATACCGCAGTCCACATAACATGGGGAAAAAGAAAAAAAAGCATGGGAGGGAAGAACACAAATAGCAGGGAATAGTAGGAACAACAGGACATCTCTCAGTTCATCCTTGAAACAAAGTGGATGCACCAAACTTTCTCTTCAATTGCCACTATTCTTATCCCCAGGAATCCATCTCTCCGTTTCCTGAGAGTTGGCAGGGGGAGCCCATTTTTCAATTTGGGATCCCACTTTGAGATCAAACCTCTCCAATCTCAATTCTTCAGTTAATAGATTAATCTTATTCTGTCATCTTAAAACACTCAGAGACCTACTGTCCTATCAGAGTGACCTGAACACAACTATAACCCCTCGGTTTCAGAGAATAAGAACTGTTGGGAATTAAACTCCCCACTTCAAACATAATAAAAGTAATATAGAGTGTGCTATAAACTATTACAGTCCAGCTGCACCTCCTATGTAGTATACTAAAGAGCGAGACAGAGATCCTAAGCGACAAAGCAGGAGGTCCAATAGCTTTTGGTTTTGCTAGAAATTTAACAGAAGTTAACTCAAGCACAAAGAGAGTCCTTCAAGCTTTCTACAACACACTTTGAAACAAGTAAGTAAATTGTATCTACACCGTCAACAAGTAGCAGAGGCTTTGTAAGACTTTGCAATTTCCACGAAGATTTGAAAGGAGTTTCCAATACCAACAACTTTCACCTTATTCCCCAAGCTGTTTAATCAGTACCGCTGTGAGCATTCAGAGTGAAATGCCCTGGTACAGGAAGCAAATTCCAGTTTGAAGTCCATGTAGTTTGCAGCAGTAAAAGGGCCTTTATCATATTACTGTCACGTCCAAAGCCTCTGTCCTGCCCTGAAAGTATCTGCTTGCTGGCGAAAGAGCTCGTCAGGGTTGGAATCGCGCTGAGACCCTGCTGACCCGAGACACGCTCCTGCAGATCACCCCCTGACCCGGTCCGGGAGACCTGCCCCCCCTCACCGGCCCCGCCGCCGGCTCCTTTACCTGGTGAAGAACTCGGCGAAGCTGCTGCCGGCGCCGGCGATGCCCAGCCGGTGCCGGGCCTTCTCCGCGGGCTCCTGCGGCGGCGGTGCCGGCTCGGCGGGCGCGGTCCCTCCGTGGGGCAGGTGCTCCGGGGCGCTGCGGCGGCGGCTCACCTCGTACGTGTTGCGGGAGTTGAGGTTCACGTCCGTGAAGCCGAGGGGCGCCGGGGGCAGGGCAGCGGGCTCCGCCCGGTCCCGGCAGGTCCGCGTGCCGGGGGCGGCCAGCGCCCGGCTGCCGGCGTCGCCCCCCGGGCTGCGGGGCGGCGAGGGGCTCTCGGCCGCCGCCCCCCCGCGCCGCTCCGCCTCGCTCCGCAGCCGGCAACTCCTCAGCGGCTCTTCCAACGCGGTTCCCGAGGGGACGCCTCCCGCCGGGCAGGGCGGGCAGGGGAGGAAGCCCCCGTTCTGCAGTTTCGCTTCCTCCTCCTCCGGCCCCGGCTCATCCCGTCCTGCCCGAGGGGACGGCGGCGGCGGCTCCTGCGGCGGCGGCGGCAGCAGGAAGCCGACGTCCCCGTTGGTCATCCTCCCGCAGGGGCCCACGGCGCAGGCGGCCCCGTTCGCGGGCTTCTCCGGGCAGCGCTTCCCACCCGCCGCCGCGGCGGGGCCGAGCACCGCTAGGTACCGCTGCAGCAGCCGCTCCTGGCCCGGCCCGCCGCCCCGCCGGCTCGAGCCCCGGCTCCCATCCCGCTCCCCGTCCTCCTCCTCCTCCGCCGCCTCCTCCTCCGCCGCCTCCTGCCGGCCCGCGGGAAGCACGGCTGCGCCGCCCGGAGCTCCGGCATCGTCCGGCCCCACCATTTGCCGCCGCGGAGCCCCGGGGGCGCGGCGGGGGCCGGGGCGCGCGCCTTCCTCCGCACCGGCGGCGCCGCGAGCGCTGGCAGCCGGCGCCGCTCTGCGCGTCGGGCAGCGGCCTCGGCGGGGGGCGGGCGGGCCCGGCACACGCAGGCGCGCGGCGCCGGCGGCGGCCCTTCCCCCCGGAAAGTCACCATAGAGAGGTCGGGCAGGAAGCGCCCGCCCGCT
This sequence comes from Acanthiza pusilla, assembly GCA_036630365.1. Taxonomy (NCBI): domain Eukaryota; kingdom Metazoa; phylum Chordata; class Aves; order Passeriformes; family Acanthizidae; genus Acanthiza; species Acanthiza pusilla. The sequence continues at coordinate 16,362,304 of JAXCHO010000234.1, forward strand.
CGCCCTGCCGGCAGGGCCGCACCCGGAACCATAGAGATGCCGCCGCGGCAGGCTCCCCCAGCCAGTAGCGCTGTGGAGGCCGCGCCCCCCCCGCTACCGTATTTCACCTAAAGGCTTGCGGCGCGCAACATGCACCGCATTCCGCCGACGTGCCGCGGCCACCGGAAAGCCGTGCCCGGCGGCCTCATCCCTCCGTCCCTCTGTCCCTGTCCCAGAGCCGCTCCCGCTGTGGTTGAACGACCTGCTCCGGCACGCCGCCGGCCGGGAGCCGGGCACACTCCCTGTGGGACCGGGGAGGCGGTGTCGGCACGGCCCGGGAGCCCGGCAAGCGCTGTCCGAGCCCTGGGAGCGGGACGGGAGGGCCCGGTGAGCGGCGGCCCCGCTGCCCCCGCGGGGCTGGAGCTGTGGCCGCGGGGGACGGGGCGGCAGCGCAGCAACGCTTTTTGGAGGAGATAGGACCTACTTGAGCTTTGGGGGAAACGGGACAGGGAGAAAAGAGAAATGAGATCGGCACTTCGAAATGCTGGGGTGAATCCTCTCCTGAGAAGCGATAGGATGTCATAACCCCTCGGGTTAATGCTGGAGAGATTGATGGAGGACATTTACAGAGGCAGGTCCCCTCAGCTCTGCTTCCCACGATATCTCTCAGAGAAAAACCAAATTATTACAGTCCCCTCTGCCCAGCAGGAGAGCAAAACCACAAGTCACGCAAAAGAAAAGGAAAAGGGGCTTCAGTTCCCTGGAGAAGCAGTAACAACATAGGTCCCATGCTTGGCCTAGTAGGCTGCCCCTCATCCTAGGTGAACACCAAAAGCAACACCTCAACCCAACAGATTACTTTTGTGTTCCAACAGTAAATACTCACAGCTCATAGCAAGGGCAGTGCCATTCTTCTGGAAATCCTTGACCAAAGTTCTCCATTTGATAACCCCACCTTCTAAGGTCTTCCAGCACAGTGGAGGGCTTGCTTTAAAGGCAGGCAAGTGGGACATGCCCAGAGAGAGGCCTCACCCACCACGGGGAAGGAATTACTGTCGCCTCTTTAGTTGTCTTTCTTTTTTTTTCTTTAAAACTGTGAGTATTTTGGAAAAAAATATTTGACCTGGGAATCTTCATCTAAATAAAAAGTTGATGCATTTCATTGTGTTATGACTTCATGTTAGTACTTTGCAATATAAAGTCTTTTGGGCTTTAAGTTAAAAAAAGAATTCTTTTTTTCTTGCCAGCTTGTAACTATACTTTTGAGGTCAGATGTGCAACACTGATGTTATACATGCAACAAGCCAGTCTGATCTCACCCCTTTTGACTTCAGTAACTGGTAAATACTTGGGATCTCAAATCTGATTTGACTATCTTGATAGCAGGCATGCAGCCTCATCCAGCTACAGCTGTGCCAGATAAGGGACCGCTGACCTCAGCTGCTTGCAAAAATGCCCAGTAAATATTCCCAGCATTGCCTATCCTTTGGATATGACAGCTGAACTGCTTGTGGGAACACTTTTTAGGCTACTTTGGTCAAAAGAAACCATTAACACAGATGAACTAATTAAGCTTTTTGGTTAGCTAAAGCTTTCTAATTAAGGTTTTAGCTGTAACTAAGATGGTAGGCTTTTTGTTCTCCACGATGATCCGTGTCATCTCAGACACGTGGAGGCTGATCACTCTGCTTACTGAGTGAATGTACACCCTGAGTGCTAAGGAGGCTCTCTGCCTTTACCAGTAAGGATTTCAGGTTGAAGCAAATGCTCAGATCCAGAGTGTGTTGGCACTCATTTTTGACAAAGTGTTCACTGTTTACCTGGGATGCTCTGTGGTAGTGTCCCCCTTGAATAGACTTCAGTGATTTCATTAATGCAGCAGCAGCAGCAAAACAGTACCAGGTGTTAAACAAACTAAGTAAAATGAAGGCTGACACTGAGGGTGTAACACAGGACTGGCATATGGTGAACTGATTTCAGTCAGTGCAGCAGGGGTAGCTGGTAATTTTGCTGGGGATTTCAAAAGATAGCACACTGTGTTGCACAAAATAAGACCATTTGGTTCATTGCATTTGCATTGATTTCCATCCCTAGGACTGCAGCGGTTTAATCTCAGACAGCAACTAAGGGTCACGGAGCCACTCTCTCACTCTCCCAGTGCAACAGGGACTGTAAAAATGAGGAAATTCATAGGTTGAGACAAAGACAGTTAAACAGGTGAAGCAAAAGTCACTCACACAGGCAATACAAAGCAAGGAATTCATTCAGCGCTTTCAGGCAAGTGTTCAGCCACTTCAGCTCAGTCTGATGTGAATGAGCAAGGATGAGCAGGTAGTCTGCAGAGCATTGCTGTCAATCCACAGGCAGAAGTGGGACTAAATAGCTGATGATGAATGAGGAAGCTGTAATTTATAATTTGTTCCCAAAGACTGAGGAACAACATTAGTCTGTAAAAAACCCCAAACAAGAAACTACAACTAATAAGCCAACGCCCATCACTAGCTTTTCGTTATCAAAAGAACAGCATAACAAGGGCTCAGATATTAGTTTAACTCCTGTGCCAATCAATGCTGGTAATTGAAATACCCACTTAACAGGTACACCCATAACCAATATGTAGCTGATGGTTTCTCAGAGCTGTTTCATTACTTCTGTAATTAAAATATGGAATGGCTTCCTCAAATCAATATATAGGAAGAACTGTACCCTAGGGCTCACAAACCCTCAGATGTTCCTCTATTTGCAATATAGCTGTGATCTCTGGCAGTTCCCTCCTGAGCTTTCACTTCTGTGGAAATGCTACTTTGGTAAGAACATCTTGCACCCCACTAATAGCACTTTGCACTTTTAATACAAAGCTCTCTGGACAGGATCTCAATGAGTAGTGTAACTAACAATTAATTAAGTTGTTTGGCAGGCTCCTGCACACTGAAAGCTTCTCCTTGGCACACTCCCAGTCCTAGAATTAAATTATACTGCTTGTGGATCAAACATGCTGTATACCTGTATTAAGGCAATTCACTCTGTATTGCTTTGCCTTGTGTTTGTTTGTGTTTGTGGTGGTTCAAATAGTGCCAAAACCACCCTGAGCACTGCTGTGGGCTAAGCTGTACTTGCCATTTGTCTGCTAGGGGCCAGGAGCCTTTCCAGGTTATTGACAATCACAGGAAGACTCTCCTTGCATGCAATCTCCATGTTGCCCTCTTCCAGACTGGGGTAATTAGATGATATACCTATATATAGACTTCTGTTTCCTTCTGGATATCACCATCAAAAGACAGAAAAGTCAAAGTCTCCAATGTATCCAAATGTTCCTGGTTTAAATGTCACTAAACTCATACGGACAGAGAGTTATCTAGAAATCTCCATTATCTGAAACCAGGTTAAAATAGAAACAAACAGCAGTATTTATTACCACACCTTAAACAGCATTGTAATCACACAGGTTCTTAACAGTGTAGAACAGTAGAGACAAATGAAAAAAATTAAAATATGCTTCTGTTATGATCCAAAAGATTTTTGCTTTCGTCTGTCTAGACAGTTAACCAATTAGACACTTACTTATCTGATCCATGGTGTCTGTCCATGTCTGCCAGAAACCTCATGGTGCATTCACAGAGACTTTGAGTTTTCTCTTTCTTTTTGTACAAATTCACCCTTTGAGATTGACCAAAATGGGCAGAGAGCAGACACAGATGAAGCAGAAGGAACAAAGAAGGGTAAACAAGCAACACAGAACCTCATATTTCACAGCCTGAGATCCTCACTTGCTGTAATCCTGTGCTGTTAGCAGAAGCATATTTTTGGGATGAAGTGAAAGGGGGGGTCACTGAAATGAGGAGGAGATCTGAACCCTTTTCTCCTTTCCCTGAGAACATTTTGACTAGTTGTTCTCCACCTACCTGCTTTGGTTTTGTGTAGGGGTTTAGAGGACCAAGAACAGTTATTCCCTTACATATATCATCTACCAATTAGATGCATTTTGAATCACATATTTAGTGTCAACTGGTTTTGAAGGTTTTAAAAACTTCCTGCCTTTTAAGTAGGATAGCAGCATCATTCTTAGCCTACAGCAGTACATATTTTTGTGGGAGCTCATTCAACTGCAGGGATTTTACTTTGCACTTTTCCTGCCAACATATATTGCCTCGTGAAGTGAGAATGTTTAATTTTCTAAAGTTAATATGTTGTCAATAGAGATTTATTAGTCCTCCCTTATGGTGATTACGACAAATTCCTGTCTCAGTCTTGTGCTCTGTTTGCTTACAGTGTCATTAATACTAATAAAATTACTTCTATGGCTGATAAAGCAAAAGCAGGGGAAAAAAGTGATTCTTGGGAATTTTCATTTTAATTTTTTTTCTTTTTTTGCCAACTTATATTGAATTTCTATTCTGAAATTAAAAATAATGTTATAGTACACATTGGGGGCTATGAGAACAGGAGTCTGTCTTTGCATTCTCCAAACCAGAGAAGTCCACTAAGAAAAAAGTCCACTAAGATGAAACTTGAAAGAGTCTTTCCGCCTGAACTCAGTGAGAACTGAATGGAGCTTAGGACTATTTTCAGACAAAAACTTTGAGTTATATTCTGTTATAAATTATTTTCTTGAGATATGACCAACACAGAAGCTTTCAAACCATTCAGAGAAAGTGAATGGTGGACGAGGTCCTAAATAATAGTAAAAAAGGGTTTACCTGTAAAAGAACAAGTCTCCCTTATCTTGAGCAAACAGAATAGGAGGGAGTGGCTGGAAAGGCTAAAGTTCAATTTACTGCTGTGTGTTTGAGCTGCACTGAACTGGCAAACAGTCCCTCAAGAAATGCTGCAGCCAGACACTGCCAGTAGGAGTGGGACTAATCACAAGCAGTGCAAAAGGGGAGAAACTTTTAAAGAGTATAATTTTTTAAGGACATTTTTTAAGTATATTTGCTAAGGAATGTTTGCCTATTTGTACAAACCAACATGCAGCATTTGGCACCATGGATGGACAGGAATGAGGGAAATCAGGGGGAAAAAAAAAAGAAGAGGCGTATATTTACTATGCAGAAATATCACCTTCTAATTATGCAGTGTTGCATCCTACACATATCCTGAGCTATTTTCCAGACAGCACTGAGAGCTTGGGTTGCTGATTTATTCTATAAAGTTTTATATGTTATCCTCATCATGGCAGCGTCCCAATCCGGCACTCTATCATGTAATGGCTGTAAATGCAGCTATTAGATGATGGCTATGGCTGAATTGTGGGACAGTGGAACACTTCTCATTTTTCAGTTCCAGGGGTATAACTTATTTTATCTTGACTCAGTCTTAAAAAACAATCACACATCATTGCTCCACTTCTCTGTGTAATTGTCTCCACAGACGGAGCATCAAGGAAGAACTGAAACAGACCTGTTCCCAGTCTGAAGAAGAGTGTCTTATGGGAAGAACCTATCATGCATTCGAGCTATAGCCAGTGCAACTGATATTTGTCATGTTCCACCACAGGAAAACAAGCACATGCTGCAGACAAGGGCTTTTGTTTATTTGGTGTTTATTCAAACACGAATTTGCTCAGCTCTTGCTAGAGAAGGAACATGGAACACTAGGTGGCAAGGTGTATGAGCTGTTGGAACTTGTGGGACAAAGATTGTAAATGAGGGATTCCTGCAGGATGGATTTTTTCTGACCAGGGATAATTTCCAAGTAGTTATTACTACCGTGATCTTTACTGTGAGCATTTTCTGTGGCCTTTACCAATCTGGGAAAACCCAGATTAACTTGCAGATTAAGAACAAAAACTTGAGTCTGAATCAATTTCCAAAGTAGTAAGTGTAGGCTGTGGAACCTTATTTGTTATGCCAACATATCTGCAAGTATCCTTGAGCATCAATGCCCAGTTACTTCACCTGCTGTGCTCCAGCCATGAGCTTGCAGTAAGTGGGTAAATTAGGCTTGCCAGTATGGGCTCATAGCCTAATTCAGGTAATAGAAAGTTTGTGCTGTCAAATGAGTGAGAGGAATCCGAAGATTGCTCTAAAATATGTGTTGGATAGATTATAGGGATGTGGAGTCTTCAGGGAAAGAAGAATGAATATAGGGCTGTGAAGCTTTCAAAAAGCTTTTACCTCCCTCCTGGCATCACTTCTGCCTCACTTATATTCTGTGTACTGAACTGCTGTTAACCCTCAAACACAGGTTTGCCATGCACTAAGCCTTACCAGTGGCAGTGGCAGGATCTTCAGGACAGAAACAGTTGCGCATCATGCCCATGCAGTGTGAGTGTGCAGTGCAGCCAGTTCTGATAGGGGCTGTGTGCAGACCTGTAACAAGAAGAGAGACTGAAATGCTCCTTACAAGACACTGAAATTCAGTGCCTATCAAGTATCACGTCTCCCAGGTGCTAGAAAGCTTTCCAGCTTGCTTACAGACTCTGTTTCATGAAATCTCTGAAATAAATGAACACGGAACAGAACAAAGAGTAATGTTGTGACTGTCTGAAATTCTTTATAGTCAAATCATGTTGATTAGAGACTAAATTTGAGTTCTTAATTCTGAGTGCTGAGCACTGCCTCAGGTAGAAAGAAAATCCACTTGCACTCTGTCCTTTGATAATAATGCACGTAATCTCCCGAAAAACTATTTACACATTGTGAGGACATGGGCAAAAAAGTAAGGAAAACACACATTGATTTTCTGATTAATTAATATTCACATATTCTGAAGCAAACCAAAGACATCATTTATCTGCTATGTTGGAAATGTATTGTCATAAGTGGATACAAATTAATAATTTCTACAGGATTCTGAGTATGATTTGGAAATAGTTCTGCAACATCAGTTGGTAAGAGAGAATTTCAAAAAGTCTTTCATTCTTCAAGATCTTTGTGTGCCCTCTATTGGAAACAAGAGGTGGATTGCATCTTTTAATCTTAATTTTAAAGATAGTTTTATAAATGCAGTAACAGTCAATGAGGCATGTGCATCTTAAATGATACAGAGATAGCATTTTGAAATGGTCAACACCAGGAATAGTAGAATCAGAGAGAGAATAAGAAAGGAATTAGAAGGGTTGGTAAGGCTCTAAATGGCTCTGTGCATTTCCTGTATCACTAGAGGTTAAGGGGGATAATCAAAACAGGATTTAGGCAGTCCTGGGAAGCAGAATGTTGACTTCTGTATGTCAGTTGTAAACTGGAGGACATGATGGGAAGACAGCTACTCTTGCTCTAATCTTTTCAGTAATGAAAAGAAAGCATCCTCTCAAACTGAAGAGTATCTGTAAGATAAATCAGAGCAATCCTATAATTATAGAAGTATAAGTCATCATGTCTAGGTGGCATACCCAAGAACTCTGAAAGTGCTTACACATTTAGTGGTTAGGTGCTAGAAAAAATTGGCAGCTTTTGTGTGAGACCAGAAGGGTCAAAATAGTGCACCTTCCCTTTATTTCCCTAGAAATCAGTTCAGCTGCTTGTTGATCCAGCCAGGAAAAGGCAGCGTCTTCACTGCAGAGTACCCCTTCTGCTGTGACATCAGCAAGTGCCGTGGAAAAGCCATTTACCTACAGTTTTAGTTCTCCTACAGGAATCCCAATTGCACATCGGGTCTCTCCAAATTAGGTCATAGAAAGCATCACAGCACCCTACACACTGGTATTCATGTGCTGTCATACAGTGATGCTTGGCAGGGATTTCCAAAGAGTGCATTTGGTATCTCTGGCCTTTCTATCTGGGAGAGAAGCCAGGCACTTTTCCCAGAAAAGTAATTTGGTTGGATATTACATATTTTTTATTCATCCTTACTTAACTTAAAAGGTATTCTAAACTCAAGAGCTGATTTGCTAAACAACTCATAGTGAAATCACTGTGAGAATCATTTTCACTTCAAAATAAGTGAAGAGCTACCAAGTGGACACTCTATTGGATGACACAAATTCAAATTATTTCTGTTAAGTCTGAGCAGACTATACATGCTATTGATACTTAGCTGTCAGTTTAGTTATTCTTCCTTTAACTTCTCTAGACATTTTCTGAAACAATGAATTATTCATCAACTTCCAGTTCACTCATACAGCATAAAACACTATTTGCAACAGTAAATGCTGGATCCACTCTACAAATAGATTGGCAGTCTCAGTATATGATAAAGTTCACAAAACTCACATGGCATTGAAAGCATGAATATAATGTATAAAGTCAAGATTATAAGTGTACAGACACATATATATATACAGAAAGATTCTTTAGCTGTGCAGAGATGAACAGATGGATAGACAGATCATCATATTGGTTTCAGATGTAACGTTATTGCCTCCAATGACATTTGTTTCCAAGATGTTTAGAATCAGTCCCCAAAGGGACTGTAAAGTCACCACAAAGCTAATCACAAGCCCCAGTTTAGTCTGATTCATGCACTATCAATGGCTTTTCAGGCTGCAGGGAAGACAGCTTAGCCACAGCATCATTTTACCAATACCTCAATACATTTCACACAGTGAGACCATACTAAAAACTGACACCACTTCATGAAGTTGGTTAGAATAATCCTCCCCATTTGGACAAGATCTCAAAATTGAATTAACTATTTAATTAACCACTGCTGGTATTACACTCATTTGCCAATGCAGTGATGACGGCGCTGGATAAATGTGGTTGCAGCCTACAGTGGCTATATGAGAGCACACAATATCAGTGAGCTGTGGCCCCACCCTGCACACAGCTCACAGACACAGAGCAGACCCTGCCCCCAGCCTGCTGGAGGCTCATCCTCCCCAGGGAGCTGCAGAACCCTGCAGTTGTCACCATGATGTGACAACTGCAGGGCTCTTCCAGGAGGCACCTTGAGGATTGGGTTCAATTATCACGTCCTGTTTGAGCACTGAGTTTTAACCTGCCTCAGCTGTCCAGCCAGCGCATCTGTGACCTAGACTGAGGCATGAGCTCCGAATATAAACCATTAAAGGCTCCCTTTTAATTTCTGAATCAGGTCTTCTCTTAATCATAATATGTGCTATAAAACATATGAGCACTTAGTCTGGATGAGATAATTTTACAAGCGAGAAGTAAGACAAGGAGAAAGAAAGGGGAAGGAGAAGGAAACTGATTTTGGTTTCTTATATAAATCTATTCTTGGATGGAGAGAGATTTTAAATGCAGTGATTGCATTTAAAAACATACAATATCAAGGCATTATATACATTGCAGTATGTCTTACATATATTCTCTGGAGAAGTTTATATTTTTCACAGATGGAACTAGCTCGCAAATTTTCTGGAGCCATGAGAGGCTGATTTATCCATTCCATCAGTATTTTTTCCATTATTTTGCTCAGAACCTCCCTCTTCTATCCCATGTAAGATAAATTTAAGAAATAGTTAAAATCAAAGTTTACAGCATTTGCAACTCACTTCACACACTAATTTTCACACAGTGTTGTGTTTTCCCCTGTGTTTTTCTTTCCTCCTTCTCCCATACGCTTACACTTCACTCCTTCCTGACCACTATAGGAATAAAAGCAGGGCAATGCTTCTATTTCTGTCTTTGCCACTGACTCACTGTATAGTTTTTTAAACATTTACATTTTCCACTTGGATCCTTTGATATGTAAGAAGATGAATGTGTCTGTTGATGTTTTCTTTGTGGTAAGAGCACTCACAATGTCTGTCTCTGTGCAGATGCTATTGTAATTTAGTAAGGGTTGAGCCCACACTGCAACCTTTCTATCAGTGAGGATATTAGTAGGGGTTCTGACTTCAACCTAGATGCCTACTTTAATTACAACAAAAAGAAATTTATTTTTTGAGATTAGTCAGTCAGATTTTACTACAGCCAACAGCCACAAAATTTTGAGGTAGGGCACTGATAGATATGCACACAAAATAGCATCATTACATACGCTCTCCCTTACAATGCATGTTAAAAAGGAGCTAGAGATATTCATAGAGCATAATGTAATCCTGGGAACAGGAGACAGAGAGTTGTTTTAATATGGAGAATGCTGGCTACCTTGTGCTCCAGAGCCCTGCAGCACTACTATCTGCTGAATATGCAAAAGCATTGCTCTTTCCTTTTCACTGCTGTATTGCCTTAGGCCCATCCACTGTCCCACTTACAATCCTTCACAAATATATCCTGTCCTTTGGGGTCATTTTATTGATTGCTGAATAAAAGTAAATGTATCAAGTCAAATTAGCAAGTGTGTAGATCATTCTTACAAACTAAGATTTAGTATTTAGTATTGGAATGAACATCGGAGACTTATTGTGGTTTGCAGATTTTGGCAAAATCCATGTAAGTGGAACTACAGATAAGACAAGAGTGGAGTTGGTTATTATCTCACAACCTATATTATTTTTACAGCTCCTACTGCTTTAACAAGGTATATCTTTAATTAGAGAAGATTCTAGAGCAATTATTTGAATTATGAGTTAGCCTTACAGATAAACACATTAACAAGAAATGTACTCCAATTTTCAGTGTCACAGCAGGAATAACAGAGTGGGCTGTATTATGAAGACTGTGATGTCCAAGGCATGAAGAAAATAGGATCTTAAAAAACAGGACCAAATGTTAACAATCTGTTATGAAATGGTACAATCCAGCTAGTTTAGCTTAAATATCCTGACTTTTTTTACAGGGTAAGCTGCTTGCTATGCTGTTCAAAATGTATTTTTAAAATTTCCACTCTCTGTACTAATTACCAGAAATATCATAAGAGTACAATGGAAATCAGATACTTACTGGCTTAAAAATTATTTGTATTGGAAATGATGGCTTGAGTAGTTTTAATTAAGAGGCAAAGAAATAAAAATACCTAATGTAAAAATAAATACCTGTTTCCCATGTTAATTAATTACATTAATTGATATCTTCTATTCACACCCCAATCTCCTTTTTCTCAAGACAGGATTACCATACAAGTTCTTTGAAAATGAAGGATTATACTCTATTTGCATTAGGGTACTTTATTGAATGTAGGCTGTCAATATGTGCTGTAAATATATACATTTATATGAAAACATGCATACTATAATAGCAAATAAAAGACTGTTGAAATACATCAGAAGACGCCTTTGGCTGAAAAATAAAGAGGCAGGCTTTGGGTGCTGTGAACAACTTTCTGCCAAAATGCAGCAGATCTAGAGATCTTGGGTTTGTGTGCTTTTGGTTTCATTGCATAAGATTTCAGAAGAAAAAATAAACGGCACAATCCTGTTTTGGTCAAAACAGGTTCTGACAGCCACATTTGAGCGCATTCTCAGCAGACGTAAACCGACACGAAGTGACATCCTGCTCTCCAACAAACCCGGGATGAGACCGCGGTCTCCAAGAGGAGACACTTGGGCAAGAACAGGTTGAAGACTGCCAAAGAACTCTTCCCGGGGCGACGCTCGGGAAGGATCCCCTCCCGGCCGACCCCGATCGGTGCGGCTGGCAGGGTGCAGCCGCGGGCGGGCACTCGGCCCCTCCGGAGCCGCTGCCGCTGCGGGCGGCGCTGCGGGAGGAACGCGCGGCTCCCGCGCTGCCCCTGCCCCGGCCCCGGCGCCGGGAGCGGCGGCGAGGCGCAGGATGAGAGGAGGGACGAGAGCGGAGGGAGGCGAGGCCCCGGCAGCCGGCGGGTGAGTAGCCCCGGGACAGCCCGAGCCGCCGCGGGGACGCTGAGATGCGCCGGGGCAGCGCCGCTGATGGGGAGCGCGGTGCCGGGGGACGGCCCGCGGGCGCTGCGGGCACTCACCGGGTGCCTGCTGGGCGCCCTGGTGCTGAGCACGCTGCTGGGCAACGCGCTGGTGTGCCTGGCTGTCCTGCGCTTCCGCCACCTGCGCGACAAGGTCACCAACTGGTTCGTGCTGTCACTGGCCGTGTCGGACCTGTGTGTGGCCCTCCTGGTGATGCCCTGGAAGGCGGTCACTGAGGTGGCTGGAGGCTCCTGGCTCTTTGGCAGCCACTTTTGTGACACCTGGGTGGCCTTCGACATCATGTGCTCCACCGCCTCCATCCTCCACCTCTGCATCATCAGCCTGGACCGGTACTGGGCCATCGCCAGCCCCTTTCGCTACGAGCGCAGGATGACGCAACGCCTTGCTTGTGCCATGATAGCCATGGCCTGGGCTCTCTCCATCCTCATCTCCTTCATCCCGGTACAGCTACACTGGCACAAAGCCAAGGACAATAGCGATCCAGGCTCCTGGCTACCTGGGACACCTCTCTGTGATGCGAGATTGAACCGCACTTATGCCATCACCTCCTCCCTCATCAGCTTCTACATCCCTGTGGCCGTAATGATCATCACCTATACCAGGATCTACAGAATTGCCCAGGCCCAGATCCGCCGCATCTCCACCCTTGAGAGAGCAGGGGGGCAGTGGCCAGCTCATGACAAGGAGCCTACCTCTGCTTTGCGGAGTTCCTTGCACAAGGAGACCAAGGTGCTGCAGACCCTCTCTATCATAATGGGAGTCTTTGTTTGCTGCTGGCTGCCCTTCTTCCTCCTCAACTGTGTGCTGCCTTTCTGCCAGCCCAACCTTGAGAAAGACCATGAAGAACAGTCACCCTGCATTGGCCAAACCACCTTCAACGTCTTTGTGTGGTTTGGCTGGGCCAACTCTTCAGTGAACCCAGTGATCTATGCTTTCAACGCAGACTTCAGGAGGGCTTTCAGCAGCCTCTTGGGCTGCCGGTGCTGCTGCTGTGGCACACCCAAATCCCCTGTGGAGAGGGTCGACTTCAGCAATGAGCTGGCTTCCTATCACCATGACACCACCTGCCAGAAGGAAGGAGCTGTCCCACCGTCAGCACCTCCCGCTGCCATCACTGCCTGGGTGCAGCCCATGCCCCGTGCCGTAAGCCTCCAGGGAGAGGACAGCAGTGAGATGCCTATGGAGAAGAGGCTTGTAACTTCTCAGACACAGACTGCCCCTGGCAGCAGCCCCAAGGCTTGTCAGGTGCCAGCTATTTTGCAATTGGATTGCAAGGCAAAGCTGTCCCTGGGTACTGCTGCCCCCTGTATGGAACTCGGTCAGTGTGAGGGAGCCCATCGCCTTGTTTCAGAGGCATAAGTGACTAAAGGCTTCTCACACACACAGCCACCACACAAGGAGAGCTCTCCCTGTCTCCACGTAACCTACATCTGTCTCCAGCAAAAAAAGTCCCATGCCAGAGGGATGGCTGCTCTTACCACAGAGGGGTGATGGGCACATGAAGTCCGTTCCAAAGGCACATAGCAGCCACACATTAACCTCTTCCCATGGCCACCTTCACCCACTACTCTCACGGTCATTAGACATCTCCCATGCATTTATTCACCCCCACTCTGCAGTCAAACCTGAGGTATGTCTTAAGAATAGTGAGGTAATTAGATCAAAATAAAAACAACTCACAGTTCAAGGCTCCACGATATAATCCTATAATGATTAATTTATCTTCAATTTAGCTTCATTGCTAAAATGCATTTCTCCCTGCCTCATAGTTTCACACGTGTTCATAGTCCTGGTCTTAAAGGTTTGTGGGTTTATTTCTGTTTTTATTTCAAAGCCATGTGTCTATATTTACACCTCTGAATCTGTGTTTAGGCTCTTCAATAAAAATTGCTCTGTTAAAACATTGCTATCTTATACTGAGTCAAAAGACTGCTCAAAACCCTGGAAAATGAAGTTGTTTTTATGTCGGACCTCAAACACATTTTCAGGTGTCTAACTTTGGTATACAGGCTTAATGATATTGAGGATCTTCCTGATCCTCAAATGTTAGATATACATTATTGTACTAAGCTGAAGTTGCAGAAGGATGGTGTTTGAGAAGGAGATTTAAACTGCTATCAGCTGATGCAGCTGTAATCCTTCCTTTCTCCTACTAGTTCAGGCAGCCAATCCCTCCCGGAAGTAGAAATATAATATTATCCATAAAATAAAAAGTGACCAGGTCATCTCTCTCAACCAATTTCACTATTTGTAGGTATGAAGGGCAACAAAAGGCAGAGCAAATAGGTGTTGGATGGCTTGCAGGGGAGAGAATACTGGGAGAACTTTATGATCATTTCTATGTGCATAAAAGGGTTCAGCAGACATTAAGGGAATACAGTGGCATCTCACTGTCCTCTGCTTCTCTGTCCACTACTTAAAAGCCCTGCTGCTGACTGCTGCTCCAGAGTGGCTCCTCTGGAAAGCAACCCTGAAATAAACCTGGTGTTTCCTTAAAGGAGATACAAGATATGTGGGTTTTTGTTTTGATTCCCATTGATTACTTTTTAAGTGATCATATATGAACTGTACATGGATTCAGATGTTAAAGATTCAATCAATTTGTGAGTGTTTTCCTCGATACATTTCTTTATTCTCACACAAACCAGAAACACATATTATAAGAAAGTCAGAATCTTTTACCTCCTTCAAAAAAAAACCCCTCAAAATTATATTTTCAAACTCTAAGAGACCTCTAATCTCACCCTCTCCACACAAAAACTCATCCTGGCATATACTGATACACCTGACAGGATACTACCCTCACGTGCGACTCCCTCACTGCCTGCTGCTCTTCTCTTTCTGTTGCACGAGCTCCAGTGGGCTCCATCCCCCAGAGAGTGGACTGACCCTGTCCACACACATCTCCCAGCTCATAGGCAGGCACTCTTCTGGCAGTCGAGGCCACACATGAAATTATTATGCACAGAAGATTTTTTTTTTTTTTTTTAAGTATTTGCACAGTCTTGTTATTAGTGATGAAAGATGTTAATTAATGGAAGAGAAAGATATACCTTCTCACAAGGTTTGCCCTGCTGTGGGGGCTGTCTCGCCCAGGAATTAGGCTGGACTTACTGTTTAGAGTGGTGATGAAAACAGTGTGGGGCAGAGTGGGTAGAAGAAATTAAGCAACGGATACATTTGAATAATGTTTTCTCTTAAGAACAATCAAAAATGTATGGTAGCTTCAGTCTATGAAACTGCATTTGCATTAAGAATGGAAAAAGCTATTTGTGTCTGTGCCTGTGGCTACAGTTAAAATATGCTTCATTAATAGGTCAGATAGTACCTGAAAATAAATGTCTGTTTCCCTGAAGAAAAGCTCCTGGTCTTTACTGAAACTTTTTAAAGTTACAACTTGAAATTGCTTTTTGTAAGTGATGTTGGAAATAATACCTAATTGATAACGGTTATTACTGATGTGCAGATGATACACATTACAGTAGTTTACAGCTGTAAGGTCTGTTGCAGTAAGTGCAGTGAAATGTTCAAGACCTCAATAAATTTCAGAAACTGCATATTATAAACTTTTTATTCTCATTTTCAATAGCATATTATTGAAGGTACTTCACACGAAAATACACCACATAGCTGCTCAGACTACATCTGCTCTAGCTGATTTAATAACATATAAATATTGATACTGTCTGTAGTTTTATTTTCCTAGACTGGGAAGCATTCTACAGACCACCCACTTCTGTGAATAGTAAATGAGCAAGACTTATTTTCCCCAACAACTTTTTGTAATGATTAACTGTGATTTCTGATTGACATTTTTCTCATGACAGGGCAAGCTGCTGCATTAGATCACACAAGATTCAATTAATATTGTTAGGCTCAAGTGTGATAAGATATATTAAAACTATTACAATAAGCCAGGGCTTACTTCGGCAGAAATTAAGAGGCAGAATTATTTCCTATTCACGCTGTTGCAGCCACTCAAAAGTAGTATCTTTCAAAGCAAAATCTTGGCAGCACTTTGTTATATATTTCTGGGTCACAACTTTCTTAGCTTGCAGCCCAAAATGAATCACAAATAACAAAGTTATTTTTTTAGGGAGATCTATGGCTATTCCTCCAACACACTTTTTATAACTGAGATCATCAAATCCACATATCTCTTTATGGATTCACCATAGTATTTGTGAGGTATTTCACTGATACAAGCACTTTATTTCCCTGCCTCACAGTACCACATTTACAACACCATTAATGTCACATTGACCTAAAAAAACCCTTCTAAATAGCCCTGGTGTCAAAACAGTGCAGCCTCATAGATACCTTGTCTAAATACTCATATTAGCCAGTGCCTAAACATCTGAATCAAAACACAGTTCAGTCCAGCAAATTACAGATGATGGGGTTTACAATGTATACCAAATGCCTTTTCTGCTCAAATAATTCCCACTCTCTTTCCTTCTGTCAACCTACAAAGTTCTCAACCAGCTGTGGGTCCTGTTTCTTTGTTGTACAGCTGAGATAAATAAAAAAATCTTGTGGTCATATAAAAGCTCAAATAGGTGAGGTTATGGTTATGTGCAACTTTAACAAATGCAGAATCCAGTGAAAATACCAATGTAAGGAAAACAGGATCATCCCTCAATTGTATGTGTCCCACCTCCATCTTTTTTCTTGTCTCTCTGAGCAGCATCAAATGCTTTAACAGTTCTGTTAAGCTTTCTGTGAAGAACAGCTGACCTAGGTAGCAAAAAGAGAATGTGTTACACAACTTGGTTGTCAGAAGCATCTGTTGCTTTGCTTTTGCCAAAATCATGCCTCTTGTGTTGGATTTGAGATGAGGCACCTACGCACACCATATTAAGAATATTTCAATCAGCTGAATATCAGTAGAAATTCTTTTGTGAAGAAATCTTGATTCTTCATAAATTGTTTTTTTCCCATACCTTGGGAGGTTGAAGTGGCTTTCTGGGAATTAACCACTGTCAGTCCCCTCACCCCAGACTCTGATGTACCCCAGTGGTTTCAACACCATGGTCACTCCCACCACATAACTTTATCTCATTGTCATAGCTTGACTCAGTTTCCCTTAACCTCTTGCCCTTCCTACTGTAAAGAGACACACAGTAGGATGCAGCCCCTGGCCATGGGCTATTCCTCAGATTTCAGGTTCTCTTAAGAACAAATTTGCATTTACACCAAAGAAGGGCACAAGAATGTTGAAGGGATGATTTTTTTCATAGCATATTTGACATGAAAAAACTTACTGTAGTCCTGTTCTGGCCTTGTTACTCCTTCCCTTGCTATTCCCTTCTCCTTCTTATTGTGTCTAATCAATGAAGACATTTTAGAAAACCCAGGGCTTATGAACTCATTTCACATTTTTCTAAGCTAACTTGCTACACGATAAGAAAACTGCCAATCAGTGGAAATACTGACAGCAATAAATGAAGTGTGGACTTGTACCCAAGATTTTTCACATGTGCATAGTATGAAATGAATGAAGATGCTACAGAAAATGTAGGTTTATCTTCATCAACCGGAGGAGAAGAATTTCATCTTGAAATATTTTTAGTTTAGTTTAAGTAGTGAGAAGACATCTCCATTTGTAAAATCTGCAGAAATTGTTGCTAGGTTCCCTTTTTTCTTTAAAGAATATTTTCATAGAGCTTTCTGAAGTTCAACATTCTAATATATTTTTTACTAATTAAATTCATGTTTGCACCCACCCTCAGTGAGAACGCATCACTTCATTTTACTCTTTTCATATTTAAATCTGAACTGGCTGAATGGAGCCTGTATACACTATTTCATGGGCTCGCATCTTGTGATGACTTTTGCATGGAACATGTGAGCAAGTTGCCTGAGCCTTTATTACAATCAGGGGAAATCTAGGCCAGAGAGTCAAACGTGTCTAGAGCAATTTACTGAATCAAGTGAAGATACCTTCTTCAGGGTGAAAAACTGGCTAGACTGACTAGCTGAGAGGGGGAAAAAGCCAGAGATACAGGATGGTAGGAGAAAGGGAATAACATGAGTGGAAACAAACTAGTTGCAATTTTTTGCTGTTAGTAACAAAGCTAAATCAGTTAGAGATCACACTAAAAACCTGACAAGGGGTAGTGATCTTTACTATCTATGCAGAGATGGATTTGCTCTTTTGTTTGATGGTGAGTCTGAAAAGTCTCTTTAGCCTTACCATTCAGGAAATTAAAAAATGTAATCAAAGTAATATGGACTATCAATTCTCCAAATTACTTTAAATACATGCCTGGATAAAATAATGCAGGATATAGAGTATTTACTAATGCCTGAGTCGATAATATAATCATCAGAGATAACATCATGACAAATGTTCTTGGTGCACATTTGTTAACAGAAGGAGAGAAACACACAAAAGAGCTGAGTTTCAAGAGATTAAATTGGTAATTAGACTTTGCCTCTTCTGTTTTGGATTACAGCAGAATATTAGTGCTGCCAAACTGCATTGTGACAATAAATTAATGGATAGCGGTGATTAATAACCGTAATTTCCACTCTAAGAATGTTTCTATTGTAGTACCAGTGCATCCAAACCACAAATCACAGTTTCACCAGACTGATACTTCCTTAGAGTGCTGCCAGCCTACAGTTTTTAAGCTCTTTAAGAGTTTAAAAACCCCAAACTTCTGTTACCATCACAAGTAACATACAGAGCAGCTATTACTGGGAACAGTAGGGCTCTGGGGACATGGCAGCTCACTGCAGGCTTCTTTCAAGAAGGGGCTGGATTTCCACTGTACTGCTGGCAGCTTATGTTGCTGAAGAAGTAAAGTAGTTTGAAAGATGTTTGTAGTGGAAGCCATTTCCTTGAAGTGTGCTAAAAAGCTGCTGTGATGATCCTCAGAGGCACCACCTCAGCACAGCTGGGGCTAGTCCAGAGACAGGGGAATAAAGATAAAACATAATGCTCTTTGTGCTGAGCTGATATCTGACAATTCAAACTGATTTGATTTGCAGCACGGGTCACTGCACTCACTACTACCATCATTTTGGGTTCCAGATAATGCTTAGTAGTTGCTTATCTGAATATGCACTACATTTTTTAAATAGAAACAGCATTTTATTTTGATCCTGAATAGCCCCTTTTGTGAATTTAAGCCTAACTTTCAGTGACAGGCAAGCTAGACAGGCACAAAATTTGAATTGTAAATGCTTTGTTGAGCTTTGACTGTTGTTTAGCATGCCTTACTTTATAAAGCTGAAATGTAATTTTGGGGTAGCACAAGATGAGCTCAAACAATGCCTCAAGTCATATGCTTCCAAATATATATTTTCTCCTTAAATGTTGCTACATTCCTGCTCCCTTGCAGTCTGGTCATAAGAGTCATTCCTGGGAAACACACTGACAGGAGATTAAGGAAACCTATATCCAACCAAAAAAAAAACCAAAACCAAAAACCGCCTTGGAGATAGAATAGTAATATAGGGGAAAGTTTTCACATAATACCGTTGAGTATTGACACTAATATTTCTGCATTACTTAGAAAAATTATAATCTGCTTTCCAGAATTACTCACTGCTGTCTCTGAGCCTCAGCTAGAGTGTGTTTTCAATGAAACAGTCAGTTTTAAGCATTATATCCTCACTTATGCTGGAGGATTTTAGAGGCAGAAGACCCATCACTCTTGGCAAGGGTACCACACGTGCTAAGAAAGGAGAAAAGCCCTGCATGGCATATTGCTCCAGGAACAAAGACTGTAACTGCAGTCTAGTGATACAGGTTACCATGGAAAATACAAAGAATTCCAGCACCCCCAAGGGGTTAGCTGGGGAGAAATGGGTGTGCTGAGCAGAAGGCGCCCGGGTGATTTTGATAGCCCTTGGGCTGAGCATCCAACACCATGCAATCTTGGACCACAAAACAGATTTCCCCTAAATTTCAGTCTCCCTGCATGCAATCCCACTGCTCTGTAGTGCCTGCTACCGTGCATCTTCCAAACACTACGTGCAGGTCCTTCCCTGCTTGATTCTGTGGTATTTGCTGTGATTCTGTTACTGCCTGATCCAGCAGCTCTAAAGCTCTCACCATTATGCTCTTCTAATCAGTCAAGGTGTGGAAGAACTGTTTTCCATTTCTAATTGAGCCTCTTAGGCCCAGAGAGACCAGAATGCAGAAAGGAAAAAGCAACTTTAACTTGCTAGCAGAAGAAAAGACAAACCTGACCACGCTGGATGTGGAAACTCGTTAGCCTATGTAGTGAGAAGGCAAACACCAATGAGCAAGAATATGATAATCAACTGCCTTAAGTAATATTGTATTCTTAGTTCATCTTTATTAATGTGTTTTCTTCGATGTTTTCTTGTTATGATGTGTGTTTTTTTAATTAATTTGATATTCGTGCAGATTATAGCTCTACTTAAGAAACACAATATCAAACTCGTTTGAATTTTGTAATACAAGAGCTACCAACTGTATGTTGTCAGAGTATACAAGAATGTGTATAGCCTGTGTATTTCTGCCCTGTAAAAATCACTGTAATTTTTAGGATAGGGCCAACTTCATTGTTTGCTTGTATCTAATACACCAGAATTCTCCCCACTGCCTCAGAAGTTTAGATGAAACCACAATGTAAAAATAAACATCCGTAAAAAAATGGGGTTCCCTTAGAAAAACATCCACCTTTTAGGTACATGACATCTTTCACAATTATCTCTTTTGGCATTTACTTTTCATTGTAATAGCCTACATATCAGCTCACACCATGGAAAATTTCCAGCCTTCAGGTGGTAAAAGAATTCAGCACAAAGAAACTGACTGTCTGGGCAAGCTAAATGTCTGAACTTGCTCCAGCTTCAGGGGAGATGTTTTACTGTAGAGTTATACAGAAAATATTATCCATGTCACATTTTTCTCAATTACAAAAAATTGACTATTTCTTTCATTTTTTATGAAATTAAACATACCAGGACAGTTTATTGTTATAAGTTTCATAGATTAGCCAATTAGGTTTTCTGGAATTTTAACTGGAATCTGGTAGTTCAGAACTTCTGTTCTAGAGGTCTTTTTTTTAAACTTGTGTTCCAACACACAGCCTTTTTACTCAATTCACAAGACATTTAAAAGAACTCAGTCTTCTGTTTACAGCTTGGCTGTCAAATCATTATGATTTGCTTCCTCATTAAAAAGCTTTACGATTTCATTTTGTCAATGAAACCCTCACAATTTACATTTTCAGAATGTGAAGTTTCCTTGTATTTCATGAAAAGAAGACAAGAAAGAAGCAATCCCACCCCTGTGAGTTATCTCGATGATCTGCACATTTCCTCCCCTACGTGGAGAAGGGGAGGCTCAGTTCATGCCTAGTACCAGGTTTTACATCCCCAGCTGCCTGCTCTCCTCATGCTGGGCCTGCTGCTTCTTCAATAAAAATGTGCTCTCACACCATCTGATACAAGCATTCTATGATAACATTTTAATAGATAATCTCCTGCATCACTTTAGCTCCCCACACCCTTCTGCTCTTTAGCTACTCTTGTTAATTCATGAAATAAGCCTTTCCTGGTGTGGGTCACCTCCACCACACTGAAGCCAAGAAATAGTGTCAAGATGCACTTGTTGAGCTAATTTTTACACTTCACATTTCTAGAAATGTTCAGATTAAACAGGCTCTTCCAATCCTTCTGTCTGTGTCTGAAATAAGGGGACAAGCGCAATTCAAAAGGGACAAACTCATAAAATAAGGAGACAAGCACAATTTTCATTCTACAATACTTGCATGGGGTTTCAGTTACATGCAGGTCTGTATCCATGTTGCTACAGAAATGAGGGATGGATTTCCTGCTTCTTTTAACCAACGATAGGATGACCAGCCAGACATTCTAGCAAAGGAAATGGTCTTGACATTCTAAGGGAGTCCTCTGTTTAGTACTAGCTGAAATAAATTCCTTCTGTGATTTTCTTCATTATTATTTTGAACGACCTTAAAGAATGGAAAAGGCAAAGCTGAAGTTCAGCCTTTCACAAGACTTAAAGTTTTGATCAGCTGATGGCAAAGCCTGGAGTTGTAGGGGTGTTCTAGCAGCTCCCATACTCAGCTCAACAAGGGGCATTGTCCACACCGAGGTCTGTCCATTCATTGCACAGTGAAGAATGAAGGTAGGAAATAGTGGTCATGTGGGTTCTTTGCTAATGGAGACAACAATGACTCTTTGACAAACATTTGAGAAGCAGAAATGAAAAGAATTCTTAAGTATTTTATGAAGGTAAAGAATCAGCATGGCAACATTTACACGGCTGATAAAGCAACATCCTCACTGTGGAAAGCAGATTACAGAAGAACACATTGAAGAGGAGCATTTTAAGTAAGAAAAATTACATGCTTAGAAAAATTAGTGTGTAGTTACACATCTCTAATCAGAAACACAACAATCTGAGTTGAGAATATACAAGTCAGCTACAGAAAGGAATATATACTTGTTGCAAGGACCAAAGCAGTTCCCGTCAAGCAAAGGAACCACTACCAAAAACTCAGTCCTCTAAGATTTCCTGACCTGGGTGGAAACAGAGCCTTGGAGAACACAAGGCAGATAACTCAGACCAGCTCGTGAAGAAGCCTACAGGGAATGCAAGACAGAAGAGATGGTGGAAACATATGTGGAATATTTTATTTTCTGTTAAAGCAAATGAACTGTGGAGAAAACATATTCTGGGAGGATTCTGAAGAGCCCTGCAATGTCCTGGCTTCCAAGAGAGCATTCATCAGCAGCATGATCTGTTGACGGAAGGATGTGCATATGGATAACTTCAAACCAATTCTGCAGCATAAGAAATTGATTTATAAATCTCTTGATCAACACTTCGCAGTTTCTTTAGCTTTTCTATCATTTTGCAAAAAGCTACCTTTTGAATCCAAGGTTGGGTTGAATTTCAGTGGCACTTTATTGGCAAGGAAAGAAAGAATGGACACACAAACATGTCAAAAACCTGGACAAAGGCATCAGTCTGACTGTAGAGATGTGCTTAAACAGGATCTAGAAGGTAACTAAGGTCAGTCTA